>CM065437.1:33312500-35972500 GCA_033030585.1 Hippophae rhamnoides
ACCACTCAGCCAAAGAAAAATGATGGAGAGTTGACCGAAATGGGCACTAAATACTTTTCGAGAGATCTCCTCCAAATCACTAGTATGGCTATCGAAATCGTGAGCATCTGCGTATAGGTTCTAGATCCAAGAGGTAGTATCGGGCCCCTTAGCTATTGTTCTTGAAAAATGACCTGGTCTGGCCTATTCCTCGAAAGAAGTTTTTACGGGATCCCTATCTACCAAAATTTTAACTTCTGGTTCCGGTGAATGAATAATCATTGAGTCCTGCTCTTTCCGGACAACACATACAAAGAGACTTGCCAATAGTTAAGTAATTGGTGAACCTATGAGAGATGTTTAAACTTAGTTTTTTTATCTTTATCTCCCACCTATCTATTTTCTTTAGTTATTCACTAGAGCAATTATGATCTGGAAATTGATCCGGGGCAAGTGTTCGGATCTATTATGACATAGCCGTGAGGCGCTTAACGGACCTTTTTTTATCTTATAAAACCCTTTTTCTGAGCTTTGAATTGACGCGATGCAGCCTACCGTATTCATATCTCAACTAAAAGTTCCTAAATAAAGCTATTTTATGTCTTACGTAGAACATATTATTATTACTATATTCCAAACCGCGCAAGCAGTCATTACTAAGAGAGACCCCCATATTTCTATTTAGTCAGTCGAGGGTCTCTTTTTTTTATTTCATTTGATTATTCTCTACTTTATCTCTTTATCGTGTATCCTTACGAAATACTAGACAAAATAGAAGATCTTATAGGAGAAATAATGAAATTATGGGGTGGGTTCTTTCCAGAGAAATGATCCGTTTTATTTGGCTGAGAGAGACAACAAATAATTGATTATAACAAAAATAGCAAAAATTCTAAAAAATCAATTGAAACTGAATAAAAATAAATAAGAATATAAAAAGAATAAAAAAAACAGTGTGATTATTCGAAACGCCCTGTGATCTTCAACCAATTTTGCGCTTCAATATAATTACCAGGAGTAAGCGCTATAGCTTGTTTCCAATACTCAGCAGCTTGATCGAACCAAGCCTCCGCAATTTCAGAATCTCCTTGTCGAATGGCCTGTTCTCCCCGGTCGGAATAGGGGTTCCTTTCCTAAGAACCGTACTTGAGAGTTTCTGACCTCATACGGCTCAGCAGTCAAATTCTTTTGGCACCCTCCCCCCACTTTTTTTTTCTTGAATTAACCAAAAGAAAAGATATTATGAGTTTCAAACCGAAAATTTGCTTAATAATTCAATCAATTTTATGTTTTTTCCCACCTTCCTAAAGTATAGGCATTTCTACTATCATTAGAATTTTATGAAAGGTAACTATCTCGGTTTCATATATAAATTTATATAGAATCTTTGAAAAAGACTTTTCTTCATAAGAAGGAAAAGACTTACTATCTTTGGGATCTGATGCTACACCGCTGCTCAATACCTTAGGGGATCAACTCTATTACATAAGTTAATTCCTAACTTTTATCTCATGATATGAGATAAGTAAGCAGTTCTTATTGTATCGGCCCCCAACCTCACGAATTGATCTTTACGGTGCTTCCTCTTCAATTGGACCCTTTATCCATAGAATAAAGTATCTAGGCATACCTATTTATTCATATTTTGACTTCTATAAAATGAAAATGAAGTTTATTTATTTACTACAGCTGATAAAAATCGTTGTTTTGGACGATACATATGTAGAAAGCCTATTTTTTTCCTAGTATTTATTAACTTGCTCTTCCTTTTTATTTCTATAGTGGAGATAGTCGCGCGTAATGACAGATCATGGCCATATTATTAAAAGCTTGTGGTAAGAATGGGTTCCGCTCTAGTGCACGAAAATAATATTCCAAAGCTTTCATATGTTCTCCATTCCTCGTGTGGATAAGTCCTATGTTATAGAGTATATAACTTCGATCATAGGGATCAATTTCTAGTCGCATAGCTTCATAATAATTCTATAAAGCTTCTGCATAAATTCCTTCGGATTGAGCCGACATTCGTTACGGTCATCTTTCGATTCAAAGAATCTCCATTTCAGAACCGTACATGAGATTTTCATCTCATACGGCTCCTCCCTTATGTGCATAATGAGAATAATCTATTACATGAAATCAAAAAAGATTGAAATAGCCTCATTATAAACTGAGCGGGGCTGGTGTTTTTACAAGAAATAACTAGCCAACCTTCTTGTAAAAGATCTTTCCTTAACATCACAGGTGTTGGTACTAGATAAAAAAGGGTGACTCCAACAATTTATAGTGTAACCAACCAAGGCATAGATGTATGATTCTTATATATGTGATCCATTATTGATGAACTTAATGTGTAATATGCAATTTAATTAGCATGAGAATGTGATTAAATTAATTACTATATGATGTGTGGTTTACTTGAGAGAGGAATATATGCTAGGTTAGATTCAATTGATCATGTAATTAATTGATAATTATATTGAGGAGATTTTAGCGATTCAAATGTTTAGAAAATCAGGGGATTAAATAGTCCTAGATATTTTCTCATATATCTTCTTAGTTACCAAATCAAAGTTAATTAATTATTGCTATTTATTTTATATATTTTAATTTTGCTTCATTAAAATATAAAAACATAAAAAATTTAATTTTTATATTTTTAGTTTTAAAAATTAGTTTCTAATAAAATAATCTCCGTGTGAATGTTCTTTTCTTATCATTATATTACTTGTTGCAATACGTATATTTGCATATTTATTGCACACACTTTGTGTGTGGTAATCATAACACTACACTTAGTACTGTGATTGGAAACCCATGATTGTCTTGGGAGCACTCAACAATCCCAAAGCATAGTACTACCTAAATCACACTAGTAAAATAGTCTTAACCACTCACAGTCTAAGAATACTATTTTACTTTCACTAAAATGTATCGCAATCACCAAAATACACACAAGTCGATTAGTGAAAATAATGTTTGAATCTCAAAAACAATTTGCAAAGTTTTGCTAGAAATTTCTTATTACCAAAGAAAGGCATTTAAAAGGGGGTATTTATGGACCATACTCAAACACACGGGGTAGCTCATCAAGGCTTCACTAACCACCCTCATCATGGCATCATCGACCACCTGATGAGGTGGTCCGGTGAGGGGTTCGATGAGAATCTCATCGAGGCACTTAAAATTTGGATTTTTCATTCGCAAAAATCCCAAGTAATTTTCCGTAAATAAAAAAAAACTATAAGTCCAAACCTAGCATACATACAAAAAAATCAACCCTATGGTGTGTGTAAAGCATGCTTTCATACATAGTGTAACCAACCATGTGTGTATGCATTACTTATCAATAATAGCTAATCTTACAAAGAAAAATATATAAACACTAAGTAAGATAAATGGAGTCCATGTTTTGCACACATGAATGCTAAAAGTTGCTACAAAACTAAGATATTTGTAGCAAAATTGCTACGAACTTTTAATATATGTGGCATATTTGTTATAAAATTAAGATATTTGTACGAAATTTCAAATTTCATTGTAAAAGTTGTACGAAACTAAGATATTCATAGTAAATTTACTACGAACATATAATATTCCTAGAAAATTTGCTACGAATATCTTAATTTCATAGCAAATTTTCTACAAACTTTTAATATTGGTGGCAAAGTTTTTACAAAATTAAGATATTCGTAGTAAATTATAAATTTAAGTTTTCTTCATAAAAGTTGCTATGAAATTAATCTATTCATAGCAAACATGCTACAAACTTATAATATTGGTAGAAAATTTGCTATGAAATTATGATATTCTTGGTAAATAAGTTTACTATAAAATTTTTTTATCTTAATAAATTTGCTACAAAGTTAAGATGTTCATGGCAAAATAATTTAATACAAAATGTTTTATTCGTATCAAATTTGGTACAAATTTTCTTAGGTGCAATTATTTAGATTATTATTTAAGATTATTACTATTTATTTTATATTTATTTAGTTTGGTATTTCAATTCTATAAATAGGACGTATTATTTTACTTATTTATAAGACTTGGCATATAAATTAAAATATCAATTTCTTTCCTAATTTCAATTCTTTAAATCCCTAAACTTAATTGGTTGTAAATTTCCCTCTTTTGTCTATTATCTCATCTTTTTTTCTATTATCTTACCCTTTTTCGTCTATTATATCTTGTGCCATCGAATAAGATTACGATTATAATGGGTTCAATCACGACATATTTAGGGCTAACATATTTTTAGAGTAACACGTGCAACACATGTCATTTGTTGTTAACCCATGACCTATTTGATATCAAATATATATTTGTAACATTTTGAAAATTTTAATGGTAATGAGGCAATAAATTAAAATTTGTTGATATTTTTATAACAATTCTCAAAATTTGATAGTAGAAAAATCTATTTACTCTAAAACAAATAATAATATATAATTGATGATGAATGGAATTATTGGCGACAAACTGTAATAAAACACAAATTTGACATAATAAGTATAAATTGTTTCATAAATGTGTCTACACAACACAACAAGAAACAACATGACAACATAAATTAACCATTTTTAACATATGTATTATTATTAGGGTAAAGAACCATTATGGACTCCACCAACCAAAATTTACTATACAAAATGAAAAAGAGATCAAATCATCTAAATTTATAACAAAAGATTGATCTTATGCTTCTAAACTTATGTTCGCGTTATATATTCAATACAACATTTTTTTCTATTGATCTCTGGCTTTTTAATTTGATCAAATTTAATTCAAAAGAAATTAAATGTGTTAACAAGTTAGAACTAAACTATAAAAAGAAATATTTCGGTACATTAATTATGATTATTATAGTGAAATCTTATTAGATTTTACTTTAAGATCGTGGGAAGAAAATATTAATTTGAGAGAACAAATAAAAAAAGAGTGATAAAAGCGTAGAATTGATAAATGCTTGAGGACCCATAGTCATTGTACTCCATTATTATTATTTAACAAGGTAATCAAAATTAATTAGAAATGATAGGACGTGACATAACACCAATGAATTTAATAAATGTTTATTGCTTTAAAAAATATATTTTAATTAACTAACACCTAAACACAACGTGAATGCAATATGAACTTGATATGTAAAATGGAAATACAACACGCACATAGATGTTAATAGACATGACACAATTATTAACTAGACCGACACTGAATCTATTAACATAAACAATTTAACACTAGTACATGGAATCAATATTTAATGTTAAACATACAAATTGACTCCAAATAATATAGTTCTTTTTTGGGCTAGAAGAAGGAAATTTCGATCAAAGAAAGTTGAAAGAGTAGAAACCTAGTTTAGACTAAACAAATATAATTAAATGAATAGAAAAGTAAGAGGAAAAAATATAACCAAACACTTGCATAAACTCCATCTTCAGTGATCACCATGAACACCCAAGGATTATAGGAACATGGTTTCTAGTATTAAGAGCTAGAAGTAAATTTACAAAAATTATCAGTGCAATCCAGCTTAGTATAGAGCATTAATAAACAACATTTAAATACTTCCATATTAAAACAAACTTCTAGCCTAATTGATTATTGGATTTAAAACTTCTGAAGAAAGGGGAACATATTTGAGTTTTCGTCCAATCCCACCTCCATATGAAAAGATGACTTTTTTGAATAAGTGAGTAAATTTATTAAAGAAAATATAAAAGGTGAAAGAGGGTTGAATTTTAAATTGATTGATGTAATAATTTCAAGTATTTGGGCTTGTTTTGTAACGAGTTATATTTTCTTATATTTAAAACTACTATTCTGTTTTACAATTGATTTCTTAAAAAAAAAAATTGTATGTTAAAAAGTTTTGTTTTCTTCTTTCATTTGTTTTTAAATCATGCAAAAATAGAAACAAAGATACCCTATAAAAGAAGAAAGTGAACTTGTGATATGGATTTCAAAACTTTTTTTCTTTTTAAGTTTCATAAACAATAACATGTGCCTATAAATGAAAGTTAGTTCTAACATGATTTTGATGTTGAAAATGAAATTAATTATCAAACAAAACTCATTTTGAAAATTCAAATTCAAAATGTGGAATTTGTAAACCTAACTAATTACAAACCATATCCTTAGATGCCAAAATAAAGCTCATGCCAGACATAAAAGATGAGACTCTTTAAAGAAAGAAATAAATGAAAGCTCTATCTTCCTTGAGAAGTGAAAGTCAAGGCACTACTTTTGACTATTTCTTTTCTTTCTGTTATTATCTCAAAACTTATATAGAACGTTTAAAAAAACTAGATATAAGCAACTAGAAAGTAATAATCAATTATTTTTTTTAAGATAGGATATTTTATTTAATTGATTAATAGTTACAACATTAAATTCTAAAAATGGATAGAGGCATAATTTCAATTCAAGTAATATAATCTCGGTAAGTATCACTATTACAAAACATACATACGACCTCAGTTTTTAACCGTGATCGTAGGTCTATGACTGTAGTTATAAGAACCGATGCCTAAGTGAGAGAGACTATAAGTATACATAAATTACAAAAAAATATAATTAGTAATTACAATATTAAAAATCAATATAAATTACAATAAATTTATTAATTACAATATTAAAAATCATATTATATTAAAATTAAAGTATAATTACATTTGAGAGTTTATTATACACAAAAAAACTTAGTATTACAAGCTAACTTTTTAGTATTAATTACAAACATGAAAAAAAACTTAGTATTACCAACACCAAGAATGCAAGACAAGAGCGCTTAAGTAAATTAAATAAGAAATGCACTGTAACCAACACCAACACCAAGAAGACCAAGACTAAAGATAGAGCCATCAACAACACCAAGACACAAAGACTAAGAAGACAAATAAGCAAGAATGACAAAGAACAAAGTGTAGCACCAGCATAGCACAACGCAACACCAAAGATACATCAAGAACACTACCAATTAAGCACCAAAGACTAGACCAACGTTGCCCAACAACGCTAGCGCCAGTAGCTGCAGAACCAGTAGCATAGCACCAGTAGCAAGAAGATTTAAATCAATTTAACAACAATAGTACCAACAAAAATCAATTTAACAACAATCAAAAGAGGAATAAGTAAAAGAAAAGAACATAGCCATACATGAAAAGTTGACAGATTTTAAAGTCAATAGTACCTCTGAAAAAGTAATCACGCAGGCTTTGATTTGGAACATATTCATAAACAAGAAGGCTTTCAGGGCTTGTAATGGTGCATCCCAACAATTCTACCAAGACATTGATATTTTGATCAACACTATTTCAATAACAAGTCAAGCTTGCCAGAAAAGAGAGACAGATGCATAATTACACATGTAAACAGAGAAAAAGAAGAGTACCCGTGTGATGTAGATAAAAAATTCTCCACCAGTTAATACTATACAAATAAGTATGTAAGCTTCCTCCTATAAAAGTACTTCTAAAATATACATAGTCAATTGAAATGGAATGAAAAGAAGACAAAAAGCGTTAGCTAGCACATTACTTAGATCCAAAAGCATAAAATGTTGTCATTTATGCTTTCAAACTAGTCATAAATGTAGGTAAGAAAAAACCCTTGGCTGATTTTTCAAAGTTACTTTATTTCCCAAAATATGGATAAAATATGCTAAAAAAGAATGTCTAGGCTAACTATTTTCAGCTAGATGTAGCCAAAGATCATAAAAACTGATTATCCGCTGCAAGTGTTCCCATGCAAGTTTTCAGATTACAAATTATCTTCAGATCATGAACTTAAAGCAGCTTCACAAATGTTATCACACAAAATATCAACTGATCTCTTAAAATAAACACATCAACAGATAGATCAAGACAAAAGCAAGAGAGTTGAAAACTACCTTAAACAAGAAACTTCAAAGATTTGATAAATTAAGAGCACAAGAAGTTTCAGATTTTAGACTTTTCCAAAGAAGGGATAAAGGAAGAATGGGTCTGCTGATAGGAACAACAATTATAAGGTGAGAAACCCCTTTCAGATTCTAGAATTTTCTCTCCTTTTATACCAGACTATCAACACCAGTGCACCACGGACCAACAGACCAAGATCAAAGACTAGTAAGACACCAAGACAACAGAGCATACCAAGCCATCACAACGTACCAACACCAAAGACAACGCACTGCCCCTAACGCAGTATCAGGCGCCAATGTAGGCACCAACACCAAGATTAACGCAATAAGACTAGCACTAGTGCAATACATCGAAGACCAAATAAGCCGCACCAGCACTGGCCAGAAGCACACCAACACTAGTGTAGCGCACTAGCACCAAGGTAGAGCACCAACACAGCGCACCAATACCAGCAACCAACGTCCAACATCCAGCGTCCAACGACCAATGACTAGCATCTAGCGAACAATGACCCAGTGGCCAACAAACCAGAGAACAACGACCACCAAAAGCAATGAGTTGGGAAGAGGAGCAAGAGGAAAAAGAGACGGGAAGAAGAGGAAGAATCACGAAAAGGGAAGAGGAAGAATCAAATCTAGAAAAATGAAATTTCAAATCAAGGAGAAGAAGGAAGAAAGAAAAAAATAAAAAAAAGAAAGAGAGAGGGTATGGGCGTGGGCTTGGGCATGGGAGAAGGAAAAAAAATAAAAAGAGAGAGAGAGAAGGAAAGGAAAAAAAAGAAAAACATGAAAAAAAATTAATATAACTTATGGCCATGTTTATTAATAAAAACCGAGGCTATAAACATATCTTATAGCCTCGGTTTTTATTAAACCATGACCAAAACCCTATGGCCTCGGTTTTTATAAAAACTGAGGCCATAGGTCTGAGACCATATGTATTTTTTTTAGTAGTGTACGCTCAAGTTTAAATAATCTATGAGCACAAAATTAGTCCTTCTTGGACAGTAAGAACATGAAAATAAGCTATTTTGATTAATTAATACAAGAATGTCTTCAACAATGGCATCCTCTACTAACAAGGAGCACATATTATTATTAATCGTCTAAGTTTCTTGTATGCAATCTGATTCTCGATGCGCCCTTCCAAATCCAATATCCAGACTAAAGTAAAGATCATATCATATAAGTTATAGCTCAGCTACCCGTGGTGACATTAGTGATGATCTCAAGCTAGCAACAACACTCATTACTTCATCTAAATGTTTTTTAATCACACATCCCAAACCAACATGACCAGCTTTGTAAGTTCTCTAAGTCCATAAATTTGAAGATATAATTTCTATAAATATCTTAATTTCGTGAAAAATTGTTATGAATATTAAAATTTCATAACAAGTTTGCTACCAATACCTTAATTTTTTAGCAAAATTTATATTCATAGCAATTTTTACTATGAAAATTTGTAATAATTTTAGACCAATAAAATAATTCTATAATAAATTTTACTATATTTAAAAATTAAATATGTCACAAATGTTTGAATTTTTTAGCAAAATTTATATGTGTGTGTATATGTGTGAGTGAGAGAGAGAGAGTATAATTGGAATACTTTATGATCAATTAATATAAATAAAATGATACAATATATATATATAAGTCCAGTTATATTTATGTCTATATGTTGATTTTTCATGTACAAAATACAGTATTTGTTTTTCTTTTATATAATATATTTTTCTTTCTTTGTATAAAGTTGGCTACTACATATATGTAATTCACATATGCACATAATTAGGAACACTTTGTATGGAAGCATATTTACACATACCACGCTGTTGATTTTTATAGTATGGTTTCTAGGTTGAGAGTGTTGCCTTTTGGGGAGTGAGCCGATGTTGTTTCTTATGATTTTTAGTGTGTTTAAGGTATAGGTATTTACAGATAGAACTCGCCAACGAACTCACCAACACTTCTGGCGAGATGTGCATTCCAAGCCTTATCAATACCCTATTATTTTCTCGTCTCTTTACCCATGTTTTATAGGAAAATCTCTACCAAAATTCACACTAAGATTTATATCTATTTTTAAAATTATTTTAGAGAGCTTAAATTTTAAGAGAAGGTCATTTTGTGATTAGTGATCAAATCGTTATTTATATAAGTACATGGATTTGATGTTTGTAGTGGACTGATACACTTCTAGTTACCAATCAAACTACAATGGGTGGTGTTGGCTAAGAAGGATAATCGGGTTCAATTTTTGAACCAAACCATTGCAAAAGCAGCAAGTGAAGAGCAGTGGAATACAGTTTGGATGAAGGTCTTTACTGATAGAGGTAATAATGGTTTTACTATTTATTAGTGTTATAACTTGTATACTAGTTAGTGAATTATTTACTACTAAGTAGTTGCTTTAGGCAACCCAAGTATGTTACTATATAAATATAGTCTCTATATAGGTTTACCTCTTTATATCGATTGTTATGTACGATCTGATTTTTGTGTTAGTTCAATATAAGTTGGAAATACATAAATTGAATGAGTTACGGTGGAGTTATTATAAGAATGCCAAAAAGTTCAAAAAGAAAAAAAATGGCATGATAAGAGAATTGAGCACCATGTTTGCAAGCCAAAACATAAAGTATTATAGAACTAATCAAGACTCAAATTATTTCTTGGAAAACTCAAAAGTAAATGGACACAAAGAGATGTGCCTTAAGACTTGATATGACCATCTAATCAAGGACATTAAATGAGACACTGTTTTGGGAGGAAACTCAATGTTATTTTACTTATATTTTCATTGTTTTTTTTGTAGGTGAGTAAATGTTGAGTGTAGTGTAACAACAAGAATGAGCATTTCAGCGACAAATGTGGTGTGCCATGGTTAAAGGGAGTTTTTTTTTCTTTTACATTTTCATGTTTATATGTGCATATTAGGGTAAATGTGTAATTTAAGTTTGGGGAGGGAACTTCATTCTCTACATTAGTATTTAGTATGCATTTTAAATTTTTAGGGGATTTGTATTTTTTATCATGATTTGGGTAGAAATTGAAAAATATATGAAAACTAAATTCATGCATGCTTGATACGAAACATATAAACTTGATGAGTGCTTAAAAAGCACTAAAATTACCTTAATTTAATATAATTTAATTAATTAAAAATATTTATATTTATATGATTTTATCATATTTTTATATAAATTTGTCTTTTGGAATCATGGATATTTTTGCTTCAAAAATAATTTAAAGACTTGAAGAAAAATATTGGAGGCAATACATCACAAATATGTTGAGAAAAAAATGAGGAAAAGTTAAAAAAATAGAAAAATAGAAAAATGGACAAAACTTCCAAACGCCACCACACCCATTTTACATTGAAACAATGCGTATAACCACGCCCATTCATGCCAAAATTCCACGCATAGGCTCATGCTCATCATATAAAAAATCTATGCACAACAGCACTCAGTCATACCACGAATCTCATGCACATCAACTCATTTTTGGCCACGAATCCAACCCAGTCACGGGAGTCAGCACCCTACACGCATGCCAACCTGTCCAATACGCATATGCAAATCCATAAATATTACACCTTAAGCCCCTCTATCTAGAATGTTTTCTTTTTTTTAGTTTAGAGTTTCAAAGTTCTTCTCTTTTTGAGAAGAACTAGCTATGTTTTTATAGTTTTTAGTTTTTGATTTAATAAACGGAAATGCAAATCCGTTTAGAGGTTTTCCAGCAACAGAAGTAGCATCTAAGTGTTGTAAGGAATTATTTTTTATGTTCTATTTGATTTATCTATGATTAAAATTAACATGACTAGCTGTTTGTAAACATGATATAATAATAACGTTGTTATATTTGCGAAAATTTACATAGGTAAAACATTTCTATAAAATAAATTGATATTTTTTTTATTCAAGATTTTATACTAAGAATGTTAGAGAATTATATATATTATTTTTCATTACAAACTTAAATCTGAAAATTAGATTTTAAGGCTTAATTATCCAGTATGATTTAGAGTAGTGTTTTTTATTTGTTAGTACAATCACCTGGTAGTTAAAGTAAGCTCTATTTAAAAAATTTTATAAGAACTATTAGTAGAAAATGTACTAACAATATATTTTCAGTAATGGTTTTAAAACTTAAAAGTTAGTACTCAAATAATTAAATTATTAGGTTTAATTTAGACACATTGAATAAAGTTTAGAATGTCTAACCCCACCAAAGGTGGCATTTAAATGATTCATTTTTAATATCTTAAAAAAAGAATTAATTTAATTAACCAAATTAATTATCAACCCTACTCATAGGTGTTAATTGATTTGTTTAATTAACAAAGAATATCTAACCTCACCAAAGGTGGTATTCATATAAAAAAGATAATCAATAAATATCAATTTATATTTTTAATAACATAAATAATATGATCAAGCATAATTAAATTAATTATTATATCCATAAATACTCATCTATTATAAATAATAAAAATTTGCATAAAATGTTTATTGAATCCATATGAATTTTATGCTATTAGTTTAGGAAACACAAAAATCAAAATATCATGAAAGGATATTTAGGATTAAATTTAATTTTTAAAAGTTTGAAAAATAAATTAAAAATCACATATATTTCATCCTTAGATCGACCTTGGGAAATATTTGTCATTTTCTGTAAAATGATTTGTGCACTTGCAAGTACATTAAAGTACATTAAATCATGGTAATTTTAGTTCTTTTTAAGCACTAATCAAAACTCAAAGATAAAAATTAGTTGCCATGACTAAGATAAGGAATGTAACATATTTGTTAAGATATTTACATTAATTATGTCATATGCTTGCTAGTTTTGATTGGATTGATTCTATTTTTTTTTGCACATGTCTATGATTGATTTTGGGGTTCTTATTAAGATAAAATTTGTAGTGAGTTATGCAAGTTTATGAGATCTACCAGATTTTAGAATCTTTTAGATCATCCCTTGAGGCGAAATCATAAATAGTATTTAACAACAAAAATGAGTTAGGCCTTATTTGGATTGATTGAGCATTTCAAGCTAACCATTGTTAATATCCTTAGTCACCCATTTGAGACTAACAAATAATCTTTCATATCTTTAAGCTACATTTTATGCCTAACTAATAAGAAATACCTTTATCCTTGCACTTTTAGCTTGTATGAAAAAAATAAATAGAATCATATGGTATGCTCTAGAGTAAGGTGAAATGTAATGCACCCTATAAAAGAAGAAAAAATCACAACACAATTATCCCTATAAAGAAAAATAAAATATAATTGAAATTAAGTTTGAGGGTGTTGTGAAGTTACAAAAAAAAAAGAGAAAAGAGATGTTGAATAAAATAATATGAAAAGAATGACAAAAGAGGGTGCACTGAAATATCAAGTAAAAGCTCAATTGTTGTTAAAAATACATAATGAAAAAAAGCTAAGGTGTGGAAAGCACCTAAGTGTCTTCATTTATTGACTTTCTACCTAAGCCTTATATTAAAACCATGTAAAGTCCTTATTGATCTAGAGCTAAGTGCATATTTGTATTAGTGGAGCTGGATATGAAAAACAGACTTATGAGACTTATTCTAAGATTGAATGGATTAACATACTTAAATAGGTTCTTTTATTAGTGCATTGGATGATATCATATGCAGCATAAACACACACGAATCAATTTGTCAAAAAAATTGCATATCCTTGTATTGGTGAAACATTGATTAATGAATATATGAATCTTTTATTCATAAGATTGAACAAATTTTGAGAGGGATAGTTTTTGTAAAATATGCATGTACTAATAGAAGTATATTTATTAATATACTACTCATGTTATTTTATTTAATTATACTTGTATTTATTTGAGGACAAGTAAAAAATTAAGTTTGGAGGAATGATGACTCTATGAAAGTAGAGTCATTAGCACAATTGTTACTTAATATTTACTTGTTTTTTCAATAAATAGTATTTTTGGGGCCAAAAATATTAAAATATAAACTTTTTAGTGAAAAGGGGTAAAAATATAATTTTTGTGATTTTTTGGGAAGTTTTATGGATCTTTTATTAATTTTTAACGTAGGGTCAATCGGGAGTTGTCACGTGACCTACCATACAAGTAGAGGAATTGAATAGACAAGCCATGCAGATGCCACACAAGTACGGACAACAAGTCATAGATCGCCAAGTATGAGGAGGATGAACTAAGTGCCACATGTCAACACAGCCTTCAATCCGAGTTTGGAGATCGATCAAACATAACTACCACATTTTGCCAAGATATTTCTCCCTGAATTCCACTTGTGTGTCATGCAATCCATTACCACAAATCATATTGTGTTGACTCAGCATGCGTTGACTAGAACTGGTCTCTCCTACCACGTGTTGCGCTCTGATTTTCCTAGTTAATTTAGTGTGCCACCTGTCGTGCTGTGATTGCTTGGCGTTGTCAGTTTTGCTTGTTTTGATTTTAGCCTATGATCTAAATCTGATTTGATGGTCCATATTGCACCTAAGCTATATTTAATCCCCAAATCACCCCATAAACCCTAAGGGGCAATCATTTGCATAATTTTGGTCAATTTATGGAGCTAAAATGAGAGAAATATACAGAAAAATTCATGAGGGGATATTATTTTGGCAGAGGTTCAAGAGAAGATTAACACTGCAATTCAAGATATTGATTGTATTTCTTCGTCTACTCTTTTCTTTATCAATTTTTATGTCTTTCTTTATGAAAATATAAGCTTTATGAACACAATTATATGTCATTAATTTATTAATCTAGGGATCTTATGAATCCAATTTTCTCCATGTGATGATCTAATATATTACCCCAATTATAGTTATAATTTAATTATATTATTTAATCTAATTTATATGCTATTAATTGTTTGACCAATAACTTAGTTTTAGAAAATTGGGGGATTAAGCATTCCTAGATATTTTCTCATATATCTTCTTAATTACCAAATCTGATTTAATTAATTATTTCTATTTGCTTTTAGTTATTTTAATTTTGCTTCATTAAAATATAAAAACATAAAAAAATTGATTTTTAGTTTTTTAGTTTTAAAAATTAGTTTCTAATAAAATAATTATCGTGGAAACAATCTTTTCTTATTATTATATTACTTGTTTCAATACGTATATTTGCGTATTCATTACACACTTGACGTTTGGTGATCACTTGTCCTATTTTTGAGTTATTGTTATTATCTTTTTCATGTGATGCTTTCTTCTCATTATCATGACATTATATGAATCATGTATAGTAGGTCCATTACTATGACATGTTGCATGCATCATATGAAATCTCTTATTTTTCATGTCCACCTATATATTTACCTGCTTCCCTATTATAGTAAGTTATTATATGTTTCTTGTATTTTATGCTTTTACCTCTCTACTATCTTGGTGTTAATCTTTGTCTTTTTCACATGACTACATGTGGTTTTTCTTATAAGGTTTGTTTTAATCTTCTTTATTGTGTAGCATGAGTGTTAGGATTATTACATTTCATTTTGACTACTCTCCTTCATATAGGGATGTGGTATCTTGCATACAATGAGTACTTGCTATAACTTTGCATGTAAAAAAGGGGAGATGTGTGCACAATTTGTGTTTTTGCATTGTGTGTGATTGTTAACATGCTATTTGTTATATAGGATGGTAAGTGCAGTCTACCCTGTATTATTGCATTATGATTATTTGATATGCATATAGTTAGGAAGATTGTTACATATGATTAGGGGGAGTTTTCATATTTATGTTGCATGTCGATAGTATAGTTTTCATATTTGTTTTGCATCAAGATAGTGTTTGTTTGTGCTATATGCAAACTGTGATTAGACTATTTGCGTGTATCTGTGTTAGGGTAACATGATAGTATTTTATTAGACTACATATTGTTTATTTATGATACATTCAAAGGGTATGTTTTTCTTTCGTGTGTATAGGTTACTACTATAAAGTGAAGTCTTCATGCTTCAAGTATGATGTTTGTAGTGGTGCTGAGTTCCTTGTGATAGAGGATGGGATGAATTGATTCATGAAGTTGGATGGAGCACTCAAGATGTATGCATTTGGAATAGGTGTGTCTGATAACTGTATTTTATATAGTTATTTTCATCAATTTTAGTAATGATAATTGCTATGTTCTTTAAATATTTAGTGTATTTTTGTTAAATAAATTAATATTTTCTTTTTATATGCTAAAAATACATTTTTAATAAAATTAAATCATCTGTATCGAAAATGTACTTAATTTCATATTTCTATCCACAAATATAATTTCAGATAATATTGTTTCTTAATTACAATTTATAAAAATCGAAAATATAATTTAAATTAAATTTGGGCTTAAGTATAATTATTAAAAGTTTAAAAATTTAATTTAAAATTAGCACAGGGCTTAACGGTAATTTAAGAAAGTTTAAAATGTAATTTGAATTAAATTTGTGGGTGAAAATATAATTAATAAAAGTTTAATTTTCTGCGCAGGTGAGATGAGGCCACGCGCCCTATTCCAAACGCGCAATGTGGACCGTTCGATCAGATAAGACACGGCTGAGATTCGTGCATATAGATCAAAACCCACCCAGGAGAGTGGGTACGGAGTTCTTCGTCTGCGTAGGCTGGAGTGCCAGTGGGTCCCACCTTTTTGGCGCCGTTGCCGGGGATTTATTTTACTAATATTTGTTGATATTAATACCAATTAATCTGATTTTAATTCAAAAAAACAAAAATATTATTTGTTTAATTGCTTACTGTTACT
This sequence comes from Hippophae rhamnoides, assembly GCA_033030585.1. NCBI lineage: Eukaryota > Viridiplantae > Streptophyta > Magnoliopsida > Rosales > Elaeagnaceae > Hippophae > Hippophae rhamnoides. The sequence continues at coordinate 33,329,185 of CM065437.1, forward strand.
TGCTTGGATTTGTGTGTTTATTTATGTTTTAAATTTAATTTATATATTGTATTAGATTTAATTTTGGATAGAGTGGGACTTTGTATGCGACGCATAAGAAATCTTGACTTAGTTCCATTAGATCTAGAAATTCATAGAACTATTTTGAACTTAAAGAAAAATAATAAACAAGAAACCTTAGAACAGCTAGCTATGGATAATGAAATTCCAGAAGTTGAAGAACCAAGATCCTTAAGAGATTATGCAGTGCCCATGGTTGGTGGCATCCATTTAAGCATAAGAAGACCTTCAATTCAAGCTAATAATTTTGAAATTAAGCCTGCCATAATTCATATGATTCAAACTTCTGTACAATTTGGTGGTTTACCCAATGATGATCCAAAATCCCATATATCAAATTTTCTAGAGATTTGTGATACCTTTAAGCATAATAGAGTCACTGATGATGCTATTCGGTTGAGACTTTTTCCTTTTTCACTTAGGGATAAGGCAAAGAGTTGGTTGAATTCATTGCCATGCGGTTCTATCACTACTTGGGAGGATCTGGCTCAAAAATATTTAGCCAAATATTTTCCACCGACAAAGACTGCACGGATGAGGAATGAAATCACCACTTTTATGCAATTCGACTCAGAATCATTATATGAAGCTTGGGAGAGGTACAAGGAGCTACTTAGAAGATGTCCGCACCATGGATTACCGAAGTGGCTTCAAGTTCAAACATTTTATAATAGTTTGATGGGTCAAACTAGAAATATGATTGATGCTGCAGCAGGTGGTGCTCTTATGGGGAAATCAATTGATGAAGCCTACAACTTATTAGAGGAAATGGCTTCAAATAGTTATAAGTGGCCATCAGAGAGGATGTTGCCTAAGAAAGCAGCTGGAATTCATGAGATTGATGCTATGACTACTTTAACTGCACAAGTATCCACTTTGGTGAAAAAGATGGATACTTTGGGAGTCCATTCTATTCAGAGTCCTTTTGTTGCATGTGAAATTTGCAATGGAAATCATGCCAGTGATAGATGTCCTCACAACTCTGAATCGGTCAATTTTGTTTCCAATTATAATAGGAATCAAAACAATCAAAACAATCCCTATTCCAACACATACAATCCAGGGTGGAAGAATCATCCTAATTTTTCTTGGAGTAATAATCAAGGCCAGTCATCTTCTATGAAGCCCACTCACCCTCCAGGTTTTCATAACCAAGTCCCACAACAAGAGAGAAATCCTTCAATGGAAGATATGTTTGCTCAATATATGGCTAAGAATGAGACTATTCTCCAGAATCAGGCAACATCTATTAGAAATCTCGAAGTTCAATTGGGGCAACTGGCTACTGCTGTCAATAATCGCCCTCAAGGATCTTTACCAAGTGATACTGAAATCAATCCAAAAAGGGAGGGAAAAGAGCATTGCAAAGCAGTTACATTGAGGAGTGGAAAAGAGTTAGAAGAAATACAAAAGCCCATTTCTCCACCGACTCTTATTGTTGAGGGTGTTGACCCAGAAAAACAAGAAAAAGCTGATCATAGGGTTGAAGAGAATGAATTAACAAAAAATCCTATAATAAAACCAGTGTTAGATAATCTCAAGCCTTGTAATCCACCAATTCCATTTCCTCAGCGCTTCCATAAGCAAAAGCTTGATAAACAGTTCTCCAAGTTTCTTGAAGTATTTAAGAAACTTCATATTAACATCCCTTTTGCTGATGCCTGGGAGCAATGCCTAGTTATGTTAAATTTATGAAAGACATTTTTTCTAAGAAGACAAGGTTAGGTGATTTTGAGACTGTTGCTCTCACAGAGGAGTGTAGTGCCATCCTTCAAAAGAAGCTACCACCTAAACTTAAAGATCCAGGAAGTTTCACCATTCCTTGTACTATTGGTGAGAAATGTTTTGGTAGAGCTTTGTGCGATTTGGGTGCAAGCATTAATTTGATGCCACTTTCCATCTACCAGAGACTTGGATTAGGAGAAGCACAACCGACCACTGTAACTCTTCAACTTGCAGATAGGTCTTTGAAACACCCAAGAGGCATTATAGAGGATGTGCTTGTCAAGGTTGACAAGTTTATCTTTCCTGCAGATTTCATAATTCTCGACATGGAGGAAGATAAAGAGATTCCTATCATTCCAGGGAGACCATTTTTAGCAACTGGTAGGACTTTGATTGATGTTCGAAAAGGAGAGCTGACCATGAGAGTCCAAGACCAAGAGGTAACTTTCAACGTCTTTAAAGCTATGAAATTTCCAAGAGAATCCGATGATTGCCTTAGAGTTGACACGGTGAATGCGTTAGTTGAAAGCAATTTCAGGGAAAACTTGAGCACTGATGCTTTGGAACTTGCACTTGTGAATGACAATATTATTGATAACTTTGATTCTCTTGAATATCTCAAGTTACTTAAGGCATCTCCACAAATCTTTAGTCCTCAAACTGAAGAAGATGCATCACAAGTTGTAACACCGTCTGAGTTCACCTATATGAAGCCATGTATGGAACAGAAACCATTATTAGAGCTTAAGCCACTGCCTACCCATCTAAGGTATGCTTATTTGGGTGAAATGACTACAATGCTTGTAATTATTTCAGCATCTCTAGATGACGATCAAGAAAAGAAGCTGTTAAGAGTGTTGAGAAATTACAAGCTAGAATTAGGTTGGTCTATAGCTGACATTAAAGGAATTAGCCCTTCACTATGCATGCACAAGATCTTGTTTGAGGAAGATATCAAGCCTACTATTGAGCACCAACGTCGTTTGAATCCAATCATGAAGGAGGTAGTAAAAAAAGAAATCATTAAGTGGTTAGACGCAGGTATAATCTATCCTATTTCAGATAGCTCTTGGGTTAGCCCAATTCATTGTGTTCCGAAGAAAGGAGGAATTACAGTGGAGACTAATAGCAATAATGACCTGATTCCCACAAGGAAAGTGACAGGTTGGCGGGTATGCATGGATTATCGGAAGCTCAACAAGGCCACTCGAAAGGATCATTTTCCCCTTCCATTTATTGACCAAATGCCAGACAGATTGGGAGGACATTCTTTCTATTGTTTCTTGGATGGATATTCTGGATACAACCAGATTGCTATCGCACCTGAGGATCAAGAGAAGACCACTTTCACTTGTCCATATGGAACCTTTGCTTTCCGAAGAATGCCGTTTGGATTGTGTAATGCTCCAGCCACTTTTCAAAGGTGTATGATGGCTATCTTTTCAAACATGATGGAAGATTTTATTGAGATATTTATGGATGACTTCTCAGTGTTTGGAGATTCATTTGATAGGTGCTTGCATAACCTTTCTTTGGTCCTACAAAAATGCGAAGAAACAAACTTGGTTTTAAATTGGGGAAAATGCCACTTCATGGTAGAAGAAGGTGTTGTCCTCGGCCATCTAATTTCGTCTAAAGGAATTGAAGTGGATAGGGAAAAGATTGAAACCATTGAGAAACTACCGCCTCTAACATCGGTGAAAGGAATTAGAAGTTTTCTTGGTCATGCAGGATTCTATAGGCGTTTCATAAAAGATTTTTCCAAGATATCAAAGCCTCTTTGTAATCTTTTGGAAAAAGATACAAAATTCACATTTGACGAAAAGTGTTTTTAAGCTTTCTGGGTTTTGAAAGAAAAGTTGATCACGGCTCTCATCATTGTTGCACCAGATTGGAATCTACCTTTTGAGCTCATGTGTGATGCCAGTGATTTTGCAGTAGGAGCTGTTTTAGGACAACGAAAAAAGAGAGTTTTTCATGCCATATACTATGCCAGCAAAACTTTGACCGAAGCTCAAATGAATTATGCTACCACTGAAAAAGAATTACTTGTTGTTGTATATGCTTTTGAAAAGTTTCGTTCCTACCTAATCGGAACTAAAGTGACAGTTTATACTGATCATTCTGCTATAAAATATCTTATGGCTAAAAAAGATGCAAAACCGAGATTGATTAGATGGATCCTCCTACTTCAAGAATTTGATTTGGAGATCAAGGATAAGAGAGGAACCGAAAATCAAGTGGCCGATCATCTATCGAGATTGGAGAATAATGATGGAGCCGTGGACAAGACTATCATTGGTGAGACTTTTCCTGATAAGCAATTGTTTTCCTTTGATCATAGAAGTGTGCCATGGTACGCAGACTATGTTAATTACATCGTAAGCAATATGTTCCCACCTGAAATATCTTTCCAACAGAAGAAAAAATTCTTACACGATGTTAAGTACTATTTATGGGATGAACCTTACTTGTTTAAGCATTGTGCAGATCAAATTATCAGAAGGTGTGTCCCAAAGGAAGAAATTGAAAATATACTTAAACATTGTCATTCTTCAAATTTCTACGTGGCCATTTTGGAAAAGAAAGAAGCTCATGCTAAGGTTCTTCAACTGTTTTTATTGGCCAAATTTGTTTAAAGATGCACATTTCTTTGTTTCACACTGCGTGACAAAGCAAAGAGTTGGTAACATTTCTAAGAAACACGAGATGCCTTTAAACAACATTCTTGAGGTAGAAATATTTGACGTTTGGGGAATTGATTTCATGGGGCCTTTTATCTCGTCCTACAACAACCTCTACATTTTGGTTGCTGTGGATTATGTTTCTAAGTGGGTAGAAGCAATTCCCTTGCCTACCAATGATTCCAAAGTGGTACTGAAGTTTCTAAAGAAAAACATTTTCACTCGATTTGGCACCCCAAGGGCAATCATAAGTGATGGGAGAACTCATTTTTGCTACAAATCTTTTGAAACCCTCCTTGCCAAATACGGTGTCACTCATAAGATCACAACTGCTTATCATCCTCAAACTAGTGGACAAGTTGAGATATCCAACAGAGAAGTGAAGAGAATTTTGGAGAAGACGGTAAATCCTTCAAGGAAGGATTGGTCTAAGAGATTGGACGATTCACTCTGGGCATACCGAACAGCATACAAGACACCCATTGGGATGTCCCCATATCGGTTGGTTTTTGGGAAAGCTTGTCATCTCCCAGTTGAATTGGAGCACCATGCGTATTGGGCTATCAAGACTTTGAATTTTGAGTTAGGTGCTGCTGGCGAAAAACGTCTCCTACAACTCAATGAGATGGATGAGATTCGTTTACACGCATATGAAAATGCTGAGATTTATAAGGAAAAGACGAAGAGGTGGCATGACAACAAAATCTTGCATCGACACTTTGAACCAGGACAGAAAGTATTGCTCTTTAATTCTCGTTTGAAGTTCTTCTCAGGAAAATTGAAATCTAAGTGGTCAGGGCCTTTCATTATTACCAAAGTACACCCATATGGGGCTGTTGAGATTAAAGGTGAAGAATCACAAAATACTTTCCAAGTGAACGGGCAAAGACTCAAACACTATTTGGGGGGTGACATTGATCGTCAAAAGTCCACCATTTTCTTATCTGATCCAACCTAAAGCAAAGAGAAAGGCAGTCAAGCTGATGAATCTAAATCAAGCGCTTCTTGGGAGGCAACCCATGTGTTTTAGTTTTTATTTATTTATATATTTTGTTCTAGAACATGTATTAGTTGCATAATTCTTCATTTTTTTATTTTGTTTTGATAGGTGCAATCGGACGAGGTGAAACGATTTTTGGATTTCAATCTCACAAGTCAACTCATCATTCAGGGAAGTTCTTTTAACACATCTCCTTTGTTCTTTAATTTTCACACATTTGGGACAATGTGCATATTAAGTTTGGGGGTGGTAGATATATTGAACTTAATTGAAATACTTTTCTGGATGTTATTGCTTGTGAAATTGTTTTTTTTTGTTTGTTTGGTTGATTGAAGTTATTTTGCTATGAATAGTGATTTATTTTTATTTCTTCGATTTAAATGATGCATAATTATTTGAAAAATTTGAATAATGTCTAAGTGATAAACAATTTTTACGTATGTTTCATTTTTACAAGAATAATTATTCATGAGCACTAGTCTTGATTTTTGATTTGCTATGATAATTTAGAGAAGGTTTATATGAGTATGGAATTCGATTGATTTTTGTGGTGTCACAATTCTTAGAATTTGTTTGATTTTCTCTCGAGGCGAAATTATAGATAGCATTTAACTAAGAAAATGATTTAGGCCATCTTTGGATCGTTTGAGCCTTTCTATCTACCTTCACATACATTATCCGTAGTATACCCCTTTTGAGCTTCAAAGTTTATATATATATTTTTCTCATTTCAAAAGCCTACCAAAATATATATATATATATGTGTGTGTGTGTGTGTGTGTGTGTGTGTGTGTGTGTGTGTGTGTGTGTGTGTAGTTTATCTATTTTTCTTATCTCACTAGCATATGAAAATTGTTAGTAAATATTTAAAGATATGTGGGAAAAAAAGAGGGTAAAAAAAAGAAAAAAAAGAGAGGATGGTATGTGATGATAAATCCAAAATTGGGAAGTATTTATTGTGATGATAGAAGATCTCTTTTTCAATCCTAAAATGATGTGTTTGGGAAATTTTGTGCTAAATATTATCTTTTATCCTACCTTTACCTAAGCCATACATTACAAGCTTAATAAAGTCCTATTGATTTTGTGTTTTGTGTTTGTCTACATTAGTGGAGAGAGAAATGAAAAATAGACTATGAGATTTGTGATTTCATGAAAATTTGTTTGATTTTATATTTGTATAAACTGATCCGGATTGCATGTGATGAAATTTGAAAAGACTTCACACACACACTTAAAGTTCATTGTAAAAATGTTATATGCTTTTAAATTGATTTTGATGCTGAGATAAAATTCTTTTATTTCTTTGAGTTATGTTATTTGGAATGTTTAAAAAGAAATATTTTGAAAATCACTATTTTAAATGCAGTTATCTTTGTTTTATTTCTTCCTTTTGCTCGAGGACTAGCAAAAACTTAAGTTTGGGGGTGTTGATAACTGTATTTTATATAGTTATTTTCATCAATTTTAGTAATGATAATTGCTATGTTCTTTAAATATTTAGTGTATTTTTGTTAAATAAATTAATATTTTCTTTTTATATGCTAAAAATACATTTTTAATAAAATTAAATAATCTGTATCGAAAATGTACTTAATTTCATATTTCTGTCCACAAATATAATTTCAGATAATATTGTTTCTTAATTACAATTTATAAAAATCAAAAATATAATTTAAATTAAATTTGGGCTTAAGTATAATTATTAAAAGTTTAAAAATTTAATTTAAAATTAGCACAGGGCTTAACGGTAATTTAAGAAAATTTAAAATGTAATTTGAATTAAATTTGTGGGTGAAAATATAATTAATAAAAGTTTAATTTTCTGCGCAGGTGAGATGAGGCCACGCGCCCTATTCCAAACGCGCAACGTGGACCGTTCGATCAGATAAGACACGGCTGAGATTCGCACGTGTAGATCAAAACCCACCCAGGAGAGTGGGTACGGAGTTCTTCGTCTACGCAGGCTGGCGTGCCAGTGGGGCCCACACGCGCACCGAGCCGCTCGCCTACAAATCCAGTGTGACGCGGTACATCCAAGCCGCGTGCACCCTCATGTTTCAATGGAAAATGAGCAGCCACGTGTCTCATAAATATTCCAGCGAATAAGATGATGACACGTGGCATGTATTCGGTGAAATAAAAACGCAGAAACCGCGCCCACTTCCAGCTGTTAACCACTTCCAACGCGACGAAATCCTGTGCGACGCGTTCTTCATGCAACCGGCCTTACCCCCCAATGAAAAGCGGCCACGTGTCACTGTATTTCTCTCAGCGAATCACATGGTGACACGTGGCATGCGGAAAAAGAAAAAAAATCAAAAAATGCACAGATTGTTCACGCATGCTGCTCCCCATGTATTTTTTTGTTCCCCACTCACTATAAAAAAATATAAAAAAAATAAAAATTAAAAAGGGGGATATATATTTGTACGTGTTTTTGGGACGAAAATTTTCTCAGTTTGGAATTTTTGTTTCCTTTTTGTTTTCTCTCGCAGTTCTTGCGAGTTTCTTGTTTCTTTCTTTGTTTTCCCTCGCAGTTCTTGCGAGTTAATGTTTCTTTGTATCATTTTCATTAATTTTCCTCTCTGCGTGTTACACAAAATACGCAGAGACGTTTATTTAACATTTTATGTTGTATTTTCTTAGGGAAATTACAGAGAAAGAAGACAACAAAGAAGAAGAAAAGGGAAGAAATTTATTTTTCATTGAGGAATCGTGAAAGAGTTTTTTTTCTTATCTATTTTCTTTTAATTTTTGTTTCTCTACAATGTTTTATTTTTGTTGTGTTGTAATTTTAAATTCTGCTATGAACTAATACATTTGTTCTAGGATTATAGTGTAGCGTAAATTATGAAATTTGAATTAAGTATTTTTGAATGATTTATGGAACTGTTTTAAGTTGTTTATTTTATCTGTGTTTAATGCTTTTAATTATCGGAAGATTAATTAACTGATATGTGACACTTAAATAAACTTGAAAAAGGCATTTTTGTGTGTTGCTCGTGATGAAATAACGTATATACATAAGAGATAGAAATATACTTTTATTGTATGTGTAACTGTTTGAGAACTCAGAACTTAATAAATCTGGTTGAATTTAATTCGCATAGGAATATAGTGAATCATTTTAACTAGATGTGTCTGTATGGAGCTCGGAAGAGATATATGGATAAATTAGGAGTTCTTGGTTAACAACTTAAAATACGATAACATAAATCAAGATAAAATATAATGATTCAAGTGGATTAATTTGGTGAAACTGCAATCCTAGAATTTTCTTGCAATCTGTTATAAAAGTTAGTTAGTCAAACTGCACCAAATTATCGACTGATTGGATAAAATTAGGTTGAAATAATTTTAATAATTAACGAATACTAGTAACAAATCTCTGTGGGAACGATATTTTACTTATCATATTATTACTTGTGACCGTGTATACTTGCACGATTTTCTGTGTGTTGCAAAACACCACAACAGTGTCTTTGGGTTTTTAATTTGTATCGTTGTGTTTTTCATGGGAACAAACAACTTTAGGACATCTTTATGATCATCCCATATTTGATGAGTTTGAGTTTTTGTATTTAGTAGTGTAGTGTTTTGACAAGGAAAGCCAAAAGAGAAGATTGTAAGTCTCATTGTACTTGTATCTCTATGTTGGCTTCCCATGTATAAAACACAGTGTGCTTTTTTTTCTTTCTTACTTAGAAATTCTTTGCATGCAAGAATTTTTACACACACTACGTGGTTGGTTTATGTCGTGTGCATGCTAGGATGAGAATTTTGATTATTAGCAAGCGAGGATGCAATTGAACCGCCATTATTTCTTATGGTTTTTGACGTGTTTCATATGTGGATATTTATGGATAATACTTAGCATTTTTGGAAACGAAAAGTACAACTTTTTAGCACCTCACCAAAGAGCTTGCCAACACCACGACCATTATCCCATTCGAGATGGCTAGAGAGGTATACATTCCAAGCCCTATAAATACCCTACTATTTTCTCTTCTCTATACCCATGTTTTAAAGCCAAATCTCTGCCAAAATTCACACTAATAGTTATATCTATTTTTAAAATTATTTTGGATAGCATACATTTAAGAATGGGTCGTTTTATGATTAGTTATCATGTCGTTGTTGTGAATGTCTTTGGATTTGATATTTGTAGTTGATTGTGTGTTCTGTGAGGTTATAAGTTGATACACTTCTAGTTATTAACTATTGGTTACCAATCACATTGCATTGGGTGGTGTTAGTTTGTGTTGGTTAAGGAGGACAACCAAGTTCGATGTTGAACCTAATCATTATGGAAGCAATAAATGAAAAAGAGCAGTATGCAGTTTGGATGAAGGCCCCAGCTGATTGAGGTAATGGTGATTTTACTATCTATTAATTTCGTAACTTGTTCACTGATTAGTGAATTATTTGTTACTATGAGATTTCTTTAAAAAACTCGAGGATGTTACCATATAGATACAGTCTCTTTATGGGTATACCTCTATATATCGATCGTTATGCATCATCTAATTTTGTGATAATACAATCTAAGTTTATGGTGTATATGTTTCAATATACTATAAGCTTAATTTTTGATTAGAAAGCATTTGTTATTTAAATGTTTTATGTTTTATTTATAATATCTTCTATTAAATGTAATTTATTATCTAATATTATATTACTTGTACTTTTGATGTATTTTCTATTTGTGGGAGTTAGATTTTAGTCTTTAAGGAGTCGGTATCTCTTTATCCTAGTACTGTACCATATTTTACTTTGAATCAAGGCATCATTAAATCTCTTACTAATGCTCTACTTTTATTTGATACAAAACACAAATAAAATAAACAACTAGACAATTTAGAATTAGAGAATAACAGTCCATCAAAAACTAGTAACAATAGTTATATTTTTCATATTTGAATATCACAATATGAGCATATAATTCAATAATAAATTACAAGCCCAATAACGTGCAATTATGCATACAACATATTGATAATGATGTAACTATGTCTAAAGTTAGACATGTTTTTATCATTATCCGTATAATATGGGTATAATTACAACAAAGTAAATATTTTAAATATTTTTGTAAATTATTCCATACATTATGGGTATAAAAGTAATTAAATTTAACATATATAAATAACCTTGAATGTTGGCCAAGCTACTATAAGTTATATACTCTAAGACAAGTCAACTTAAACTTATGTGAAGTTTCATTTTTTAATTCCATTAAGAAAAAAAAGTGTGTTTTTCTTATAATATAAATAGTTTTTTTAATGTTATAGGAAAATAACATAGTTTTTTTCTAGAAGGTTAAAATATATACTATGTTAAATAATTGAGTCATTTATGTATTGAACGAAAATTAATAACTAAAAAATTCTAAATAACTTTTTCAAAAAATTATTAATTTAAACTATTATGACTCTTAGTTGTTTTAAATTAAAATTATGGTTATTAAGTTCAAACAAAAAATTCTTTAACAAAGTTTTTGCCATAAATATTAGTATGAAAATGGCTACAAAATTTTAATATTAGTACCAAAATAATTGATGCCATTTTATTCATTTACATTCAAAATTTTGATACAAAATTTAATAGAAAAATACTACAAAAAATTGGGACAACTTATTTTCATTGCATAAGTCAAAATTTAAATATATATTTTTTTAAAACACTTTGGTGTAAATTAATAAAAAGTTAAAAGTTTTCATATCTTTATTTTTTTAGTAGTTTGAGTCTTCTATAAGATTCATAATAATCATAAAGTTTCTCCATAACTAGTAATCTCAATTTGCTTGAACATTCCATAGTTAAATATTTTGAAATTGTTTTAAGATTTTTCATTGTAATTTGTTACGAAAATATGAATAGTTATAGCTAAATTGTTACAACAATTTGTAGTTAAATATTTTCAAAATATTTCAAGATTTTTGTAGCAAATTTGCTATGAAAATATAAATGTTCATAGCTAAATTGTTGTGACATTTTATAGTTAGATATTTTCAAAAAATATTGGTTGTAAATTTAGCTATGAAATTTTATGCACAGTTGCTACGACAATTTGTAATTATACATGATGTTTGAGCCATAAGTTTTAGATATGTGGTTTGGCTTTTTTGCCAAGTTTTTGTAGCAAAATTGCTATAAAATCTATTTCATAATTAAATATTTGTAGTTAGTTATAACTAATTTTTTTTTATAATGATTTACGAACCTGGTAAACGCAATTATATTTGTGAAAAGAATATTACCTATTATTTTGTTAAAAGAACAACTACTGTGATCATTGAGGAAAATGTTAATAGGTACAAAAGGGCAGGTAAATTTATAAAAGCTCCCATCTATTAAGTCTCAATCCTTAGTGTGATTTAACCTTTTGAATCATGTAAACATAAAATAATTTGTAATATAAATCAAAAACAAAATCATAAGATCGTCATCCAACTCTCCCCTATGAAGATTACAATGATTCAATTTGGTTCAAAACTATTGAATCAAATTAACTTGCTTCACAATTTAAACTAAACTCTTTCAAATCATTTGGGTAATTTTAATATGAATAATATCCGTTCATACGATGGACGTATTTGACTTTTTATATTATTTTATTTTATTTATTTTTTTACATTTTTTATGTATAAAATATAGTATTATATTTTCAAGTAAATGAAAATAACCAAAATACGGGAACATATGAGTGGTACCAAAAGCCTACTATGCTAATTATATGTGTAGAAAATATTAATTACCTAATTATTTGAAATGATGATAGTTAATGTTTGGAGAGAATTTAAATATCTGAATCTAGTGATTCTTAGTGAGAAGTGAAAAATTGTATAAATGAAGTAGATCTTGTATTCTACTCATTTAAGGGGTATATATATGTGTGTATTACATCATACGCATATAGGAGGTCACGTACAAGCAACCTAGAAATACTGGTTACACAATAAAATGATTTTTAAACTGTTATAAAGAAGATAGTTGCATTACAATGGAGGTCGTTACAATGGAGTTCGTCATATATGGGTCGCTTTAAGCCCATAAGAAACTTTCTTCAAGTCGTTCATGGGAAGGGAAAACCATTATCAAGTCGTTCTAGTAGCGTTAGTATGTCAGATCTTGGAGCCTAGAATCTCGTACTTTGGACAACGTGGACCTCGCATTTGGACAACGCTACTCTATCGATGGGGTAACATGCTTTTCCATGACTCTTGGGCTTAGGCCATTATTGAACTAGTCCTATCACCTCACTATATTATAACGGAGTACCCACATATCTGAGGTCATATGTTTAGTACCTATTTAATACCAAACATTAACTCCCTCATTCTCTTGATTTTGAGAAGTCAAGAGAATAATTTGGTCGCGTATTCCTTTTAAGTATTTCTTAGTTGATAGATTCAATCCTTTATATGTCAAACAATGGCCACTTTGGACAATGCGAATTTATATACCGTGCTTTACGATATTATTATTGTTATTATATATATATATATATTTAGAAACTTTTCAGCTTCTCATTTTTCCTTTATAAATAGGAGAATTTACTTTTTACCTTTTACCTATTTTTGACTAAGTAATTATATTTAGAGGATTTTATCCCGTTGATTACTCAAAGGTCGTTTTATTCTTTCATGAGGGCGCTCAAAAGTTACTTGATAGTCATTTCAGTTCATTTATTTAACGTTGTTTGCTAGAATTCAGGTCGCTCATATATCTCTACCTCTTGATTTGATACAACCTTTTCACTTAGGTAATTATTCATCCTTTTTTTAATGTTGTATAAAGGAAAAGAAGTGATTAGGTCTTCAAAGGGAGACCTCTCCAAAAATGTATCTCCCCATCGTGTTCCCTCAAGGTCGTTACAAACCAAACGACCTAAAACGACAGGGAAAAGTGAAAATAGGCCCACTCCGAGGATTGTCAAGGAAGGGATTCTCGCTCTTCCTACTTCCTCGGGGTCCAAGGCGGTGCCTACCTCATCCTCACGGGGTTCAATTCTTGTTATCTTGATTCTCGTGTCTACGTCCACCAAGTTACCTCGCCCAAAAAAGAAAAAGGAAAATAAGGGAAAACCTACACATAGAACCAAAGATAAGCATCAAATTGAAAAGATGCCGAATGTTTTAACAATTAAAGAGTTAAAATAAATTAGAAAAACATATGGCATTCCATCTTGTGTAGGGTTAATGATAGTACCTCCCCATTTATGTGATACTGATGATCCTCTAATAGGGTGGTGGGTGATACATTTAGTGGCCTTTAAAATAGGTTTTTGTTGCCCTTTTCTCAAATTGGTCGCCTGTGCTTTGAACACTTTTGATATTAATTTTGCACAAATACTTCCAAACGGGTGGAAAACACTTTTATGTCTATCCGTGGTGGTTGGAAAGCATATAATAGACCTCGAAAATGATGAATTGAGGTGTTTATATTGTTTAAAAAGGAACGGGTTAGATAAAGGGAGGGCGTACATATCTTGTGTTATTTTCCATGGCTTGCATCTCAAACTTCCCGATAGTACCTCTGGTTGGAAAGATAAATATTTTTACATTACTGGAGATATTTGGGGTGACGGAGTGGATTTCCCAATTCGACACACTAGGAACCCTAATTTTAACACTTTGCAACCTTGGGCTAGCGAGCTCATGAGTAAATTAGATATTAGTGGTAAAGAGAAAATGAGGCAGATTGAGCTACAAAATACCTTGAATGAAGGTTACTACAATATCCTCACTATAGCTCACTTAAAGAAGTCCGAGGTGTAACGAGGTTACACGAAAGAATATCAAGGTCGTTTATATTTTATTTTTTTATTTATATGTTTGTATATGTTCATTATATATATTTATACATCGTTGGTGAAATTATTAATGTTTGTATATATTTTGTAGGGATGGACTATTTGCACGTTGATGTAGGAGATCTTATTGACACTTCAGGTGTATAAGAGTTGGCTCCCACTTATCCACATTTGGAGCGCATGACCCCTTCACCTACTCAAGAAGATTTGTTCGTGGACTTAGAGGTCAATGCTACCCCTGAAGTTGTAATTCCTTTAACTACCTTGGGTAATCCAACCTCGTTATCACATCTCAAACCGTAAGTGTCAAAAAAAGAGGAAAGTTGGGGATTGTAGCCCGGGAATGGGGGTGATGCATATGGATGATTTTGAGTTTGATGAATTTTTCCCAAAGGATGCCATTGTTTTAGATACCCCCATTACCTATTTTAGCGAGGGGATTTTTGAGTGAACAGATCTTAAGAGATATCTATACCAACATTTTGGAATAGAAGTGGAGAGGGCACAAGTGAGAACAACCCATAAGAGCGAATGGGGGAACACATGGGGAATTGATTGCAGATAGTATTTTGGAGGTGGATAAATTCATTAATTTTTCATTCCACGACCTTTATATATAATTTACATTTTTTTGTTAAACTCATTTTGTTTGGAGGTGGTGTATTTGGCGAGGGAAGCCAAGCTATCACTACGGGGTTATAAACATGAGGTACAGGCTAGCCGGTTACAAATAGCCAAATATGATAGGTCAGTAAAAGACAAGGATGTATTGATTGTCGAGAAGGGTACAAAAATTTGAATTTGGAAAATGAGGTGATTGATAAAGTGGAGAAACTAAGAAAAGTGGACACGTACTGTTTTGAGAAGGGTGAAGCTGCTAAGAAATTCAAAAATCTTGAAAAAGAGGTCGATGAAAAAAACATCATGCTTCAAGAGAAAATTTCTTCCATGTCAACTTAAGTCAATTCGCTATCTACACTGGTAGATACTTTAACTGTGGAATGTACTAAAGCCTACCGTAGTGGTGCTAGCTTTGTAGTAAACAACCTCAAACTTCATGCTGAAAAAGCTAGGTTCATTACGCCTTACCTGACATTAATGTGAGCTTTTCAAAGCAATAGGCCCAAGACAGTTGGGGATGCTACACCGTAAGGTTCACATCATGATACAGGAGCAACCTCGAGTCGTCAACATGACAGGGTAGTAGTGGAAGATGTTACTCCTTGATGAATAAATTAATTTTTGTAAATGTCAAATGTAAATGAAATTTTTGGGACTTGAAGTCACTTAATTTTAAATATTTCATTTATTTCTAATTATTTCTACACATATATATTTGTCTTGGATTGAAATCTCTACATTTTGTTTGGATTCAAGTTTCTTTTGTTAGTATAGTATATATAATTTGGAGAATTTGAGGGCGTGTTGATTTTGATATATTATTACTGAGCGATATAATAACTTTCAAGAAGTAATCGCAGTCCTTTTAACATAATGGACTATCGTAAAGTAAATTTGGATGATTTGTATAACACGAGGTCATTACCATCTGGAAGAGTACTCCCCATGATAAAAGGGCGACCTGTTTCTATTGAGGGTGAGCAGATAAGTTCAACCTTAGTCACAATGCTAGTTTCGCATAATGCGACAAAATGAGATGTATCTCCTCATAACGAGAAGGTTAATCAAACTCCTCCCAAGGTCGCGAAGGGGGAAATGAATGAAAAGCATCCTATAATTGCTAGGTCGTCTACTCTATTCATGAGTAAGTCTTGCATAGAAAAATCACCTCTGGATGGGGTGTCCCCTTTAAGGAAGGATATTAACCCTTTACAGAGTATATATCCTCCTATGAAAGAGAGAGGTCAGACAAGTGGTGTGAAGAATCTTTTCAAGGATGGTATGTTTAATGCACCTCGTGCGCAAGAAGAATTATATCAACATTTTGGAGTTCCCAAAGATTGTCCTTCCATTTAGACAGTCCGCAAGAGAGAGGGGGGATCAATGCGGCATATGATAGTGCATAACAATGATGTAAGTGATACACAATAATGATAGTGTATAACAAAGTGGACTTATTTATGCTGTAGTATGTATTTATTAGGCCATAGTTGGGGCGAAAGACGCAGAGAAAGAAGAAAAAATGTGTCAAGAAGCGAATGGATGCATAGATTAAGAGTTATGCATATGGAAAACAAGATGTAAAGTTATGACACAAGATTTAGCGGATTATCGTGAAGACTTGAAGTTAACGCATCTGGAACAGGAAAAATGTAAAGACGAAGGGGACAGATTGTGCAAATTAGTGGAGTGTTGGAAACATAGGGCGCTTGAGAAGAAATAAACCTGAGGTTTCTATATAATTGTGTTAGTAATAATTTGTTTGTAATAATGTATGATAACAATCTATGATATCATTTGAACTTGATTTGGTAAATGTGTAATCCCAAAGCATAATAGCGTTCTTGTGAGCATATTTCACATCTCGAGTGGGCGGGTTAAGGGACTCCACCTCCAATCACGAGGCATAAGACATGCCGCATGTCGAGTGGGGGGAGGGGGTTAGGGGACTCCACCTCCAATCAAGAAGCAATGGGACATGTATTACATCTCAAGCGAGAAGGTCAAATGGATTTTCCCAACTTGGGGGCATGAAATAAGACACCTAAAGCATGATTACGAGAATATTTCGCATCTCGATTGGGGGGGTCAGGGGACTCTACCTCAAATCATGAGGCATAGGAAATATCTCGCATCTTGAGTGGAGGGTTAAGGGACTCCACCTCCAATGACGAGGTATAAGACACGCCACATGTCAAGTGGGGGGGTTAGGGGACTCCACCTCCAATCACGATTTAACCTTGCTGGTAATAACTTATTAGAAATTTTTCTCATATATAAGTATTTACTACATACAAAGCATTTACATGTAATATATTTTAAGAAGTTCTCCATTCCATCTCAAACCCTCATTTATAGCATCATACTCTATCAAGAGCCTACTGGGGTGATATCATATATTTGATACGAGCCTTCCCACGTGGTGGCAAATTTACCCACGTTAGTTTCAACTTTGTTGCCTAGTGCTCTTTGCAAGACCCATTCCCCAATACCAAAGCTCTTGTGCTTGATGAATTTGTTATATATCTTTTCGAGTGTTCTTTTTTGCGATTCGAGTCTTATTAAAGCCTCTTCTCATTTTTCTTCATCTAATAACAAGTCTTCTCGTTGCAAGAAATTATTTTCTTCATTATCGATATTGGATTAAAGGGTGGGTTCTTGTATATCAATGGGTATGATCGCTTTAGTGCCTTAAATAAGAGAAAAATGGGTTTCTCCTATTGCTATTTTGGGAGTAGTTCATGTTTCCCAGAATGTACCAGGAAACACATCAACCTTTTTTCCCTTTAGTCCCCTCTAAACATTTTCATAGTATATTAATGAGGGTTTTATTAGACGATTCGGCTTGACCATTTTCTTGTGGGCGGTAAGGGGTAGAGTGAGATAATTTGATGCCTTTCTTATCGCAGAAACATACAATTTTTTGTCCGGTGAATTGTCTACCATTATCGGTAACCAGTTCATGATGTAGGCCATATCTAAATATAATGTTACACCATATGAATCTCTCCACATCCGATTCCTGGATTTGAGCTAAAGGTTCCACCTCTATCCATTTAGTAAGATAGTCAGTTACGACGATGATAAACTTTCTTTGACCTGAAGTAATGGGCAATGGTCCCATGATGTCCAAATCCCATTTCTGAAATGGCCAGGGGATAATAATAGATCTTAGGTCAGTGCCCGGACGGTGTGGCACAATAACATGTCACTGGAATTTATCGCACCTTTTGGCATAAGAGATGCAATATTTAAGAAGCATATGCCAATAATAACCTTGTCGAATAATCCTTTGAGAAAGTGTTCTTCCACTAGAATGAGCTCTACATTGGCCATCATATAAATCACTTAAGACTATCCGAGCCTCAGCTACAGGTAAGCACTTAAGCCACGGGCCACCATGATTCTTCCTATACAAAACTCCCATAACGATGGCATAGCTTCCTACTTTTGTCATGAGCTTACGAGCTAAGTGCTTGTCTTTAGGGAAAGTACTATTAATAAGATACTTTATTTATGGTTTCAACCAAGAATCATGAATAGTGTGTATGACATTCGTTCATGTTTGAAGTTTTCTTTCATTTGGGGTAAGACTATTTCTTGATAAACAAGATATTAGGATGACTCTCTTTAAATTCGAGTTTATTGTCGATGACAACAAGGGTAAGGAATCAGTGTGGCTCTTTCTCCTCGTGGTATCTGTTTGATTTGAAAAGTTTCAAATGTAGTTTTTATTTTTTTCACCTCCAGTACATAGAGTTTCATTCTCTCCTCCTTGGCATCAAAATCGTCATTGACTAGGTTTACTACTAGCCATGAATCATTATGAATTAACACCTTCTTAGCTCCAAGGGTTATCAATTGTTGCAAATAAAAACGTAAGGCTTCATATTCCATAACATTTTTAGTTGCTTGGAAGGTGATCCGAAGGCATTGCTCTATTAAGGCTCCCATCCACGTATACCTTCCATAGCTCCGTTTTAGGGGACGTCATTTCTACTATGAAGGTTAACCTTATATCATGTATTGAATTGCATTCTTGGGTATTCTCATTCATCCATTCCGCAATAAAACCTGCTAAGGCTTGTCCTTTGATCACTTCCAAAGGTTTATAATGTATTTCAAATTCGCTGAGCTCAATAGCAATTTGGGAAAGATAGCCAGACAGATCTGGTTTTCCCAAAATGTTTTTCAAGAGATAGGGAGTAAGGACCACTACCCTATGTGCACCAAAATAATGTCTAAGTTTATGTGCCATCTTTCTAATATTAAATGCAGCTTTATCTAGAGAAGGATATCGATGTTGAGCTCCTATTAATGAATGACTCACGTAATACACATGGTAATGAATTCCCCCACGGTCGACCACCAATACCGCACTCGTAGCCTTGTCTGTAAAGGACATGTACATGTATAAGTCTTCGCCCATCATGGGACTAACTAAAAGAGGTTATTTTCCGAAGTAATCTTTAATGGATTGGAAAACTTGTTCACACTCGATATCCCATAGGTACTCTGTGTTCTCTTTTAGCAGCAGAAATAACAGTAGGCACTTTTCGGTGCACTTAGAATTGAAACGACTTAATGCTGCAATACACCTATTCAATTGTTGGACTTCCGGAAGATACCTTGGGGATTTCATGTTGACTAAGGCCAAAATTTTATCTAGATTGGCTTTGATACCCCTTGATGTGACTAAGTACCCCAAAAACTTCCCTGAGGCTACGCCAAACACACACTCTTTTGGATTGAGATGTATTTTATAATTCTGAATGATATCAAAAACTTCTTGGAGGTCATTAATATGGTCTGTAGCACATTTAGTTTTAACCAACATTTCATCGACGTATACCTCCATATTTCGGCCTATTTGATTTTGGAACATCTTATTTATCATTCTTTGATAAGTAGCACCGACATTTTTTAAACCGAATGGCATCTTCGTGTAATAGAATGTCCGTTCTTCCATGATAAATGTTGTTTTTTCTTCATCCCTGGTATGCATTTAGATTTAGTGGTAGCCTGAATAAGCATCCATAAAGCTCATTGATTCAAATCCAGCCATGGCATCTACTAAATAGTCTATATTCGGAAAAGGGAAACAATCCTTTGGTATTGCTTTATTCAAATTTGTGAAATCTACGCACATTCTATGCTTGCCTCATACTTTGTTTACTAATATCACATTTGATAGCCATGTTTGATACCAGAAATCTCGAACCCAACCTACATTTTTTAAGGACTCGATCTTCTTTTTGATGATTTCATTCTTCTCTCTAGAAAATTTCTGCTTTCTTTGTTGGACCAGCTTCTTGGTATGATCTAAAGATAACTTGATAAGAGTCAAATTATTGCATTTTTGTTATGATTTAAATGTTGATATTTGTGTGAAAATTATGTTTATTTTATTATTTAATCCACAAATTTCATTTCACGGGTATTTCGTGTAAAATCATAATTTTGGAGAAGTGTGGGACAAAGTTCAATGATCGGGATTGAGTGAAAATAAAAAGAAAACAAAGTTTCAAAATTTGGAAATCCTGCCGGCGGCGAGAATCATCACGCCACTGACCAAATAATCTCGCCGTCGGCCACATTAATCTAGCCACCGGCCAAAATCAGAAAACCAAAAATTTTATTTTCTAGAAATCTCGCCGCGGTGAGTTTCGTCCGAAAACATAATTTTTTTGTTGTTTTGTTCCAAAATTGCCCACAAAACCCTAGATCTATATATACTATAAGATGGAGAAAGAGGCCAAAACAGAGAGAGCAAATCTGAGTCATTTTTGGAGGAGAAAAGACAATTTTGGAGAGAAAGTTTGGAGAAGTTTGAAGGATCATCACCATTGTTGCTACCAAGTCTTCATCTTCAAGAGTTTTTTCATCTCTTCTCCTTAGCTTTAATTTTCTGCATTTTATTCAGATTTGTTATTCCTGGATTCAATTGAAAATATGTTTCTTTTTATTTCCATTATGAACTAATTTATTTTTGCTAAGGCTATGATGTAGTTAAATCAAGAAAATTTATTTCTTGTGTTATCGTTATATGAATTCATTGTTTTCAAGTTGAGTACTTATTTCCATGCTTAATGCTTTTAAATTTCTGGCCAAGATTTAGATGATTTGTTGCATTATATTGAGACCGAGAGGAGATGTGTAATGAATGCTTCTTGTGATAAATATCGTATGTTCGTAAGACCTAATGCATGATGTATATGGTTATTCTAGAAATTATATAAATCGTAATATGCTTATTTGTGATTAAATCTTCATAGAAATATAGTTGGTTTTCATAGATAAGTAACTCTAATATAACTTGAGAGAGAGTATTAGATAAATTTGGGTTTTTCAACCATCACTTTTAACTTTTCATATAACATGACTTGAAATCGGATTGAATTGATTTAACGAAATCAAATGCCTTAGCGTTTTTAATCATTTGCGAACAAAATTCAATTGTGTTATTTGCGTTTAGTTTTAAGTTAATTTTCTTCTTAAACAATTTAAACAATTTGATTTTTAAATAAAATTAGGATTAGTCAATTTCGGTACTTAGTAACGTCATTCCTTGTGGGTTCGATATCCATACTTTTGTACACTTTACTACTTGAACGATTCGTACACTTGCGAAATACGCATCATAACTCATAGGAGATGATATACAAGTCTATGTCGGGCATGTCCTCAGGTTTCCAAGTGAACAAATCTTTGTTATTTTTCAAGAAACCAACGAGGGTACTTTTAAATGAAAGGAATAGTGCACCTTTGATTTTAACATATTGTTTGCTCTCTATGTCTCCTATAAGGACCATATCACATTTGATAAGAGTCAAATTATTGCATTTTTGTTATGATTTAAATGTTGATATTTGTGTTAAAATTGTGTTTACTTGATTATTTAATCCACAAATGTAATTTCATGGGTATTTTGTGTTTAAAGTGTAATTTCAGGTAAAACCATGATTTTGGAGAAGTTTGGGACAAATTTCTATGGCCGCCGGTGAAACTCTTACAGAGAGCACGCCGAAAATCTTCTCGAGAGCACTGATTTTGGAAAATGAAAATCTAGCTACCTGTGAGATTATTTAGCCACCGGCGAGACACATTTAGCCGCCGGCGAGAATCAGAAGACTAAAAATTTTCGTTTTTCCAGAAATCTCGCCGCTGCGAGAATAATGTCGCCGTCGGCAAGTTTAGTCCAAAAACATATATTTTATGTTGTTTTGTTCCAAAATTTCCCCTAAATTCCTAGATCTATATATACAATATGATGGAGAAAGAGGTCACGGGTAGAGAGGAAGAGTTCTGGAGTTTGGAGAAGAAAACTTAGAGAAACTTGAAGGATTATCAACATTGTTGCTACCAAGTGTTCATCTTCAAGAATTTTTCATCTCTTCTCCTTAGCTTTCATTTTCTCTATTTTATTTTGATTTGTTATTCATAGATTCAATTGAGATGATGTGTGTTCTTATTTCATTTATGAACTATTTCATTTTTGCTAAGGCTATGATGTAGTTGAATCAAGAAAATCTGATTTCTTTTGTTATTGTTATATGAGTTCATTGTTTTCAAGTTGAGTATTTATTTCCATGCTTAATGCTTTTAAATTTTTGGCTAAGATTTAAAGGATTTGCTGCATTACATTGAGACCGAGAGGAGATGTGTAATGAATGCTTATTGTGATAAATACCGTATGTTGAATGCGAGTGTGAGACCTAATGCATGATGTATGTGGTTATTCTAGAAATTCCATAAATCGTAATGTGCTTGTTTGTGATTAAATCTTCATAGAAATATAGTTGGTTTTCATAGATAAGTAATTCTAATATAACTCGAGAGAGAGAGTATTAGATAAACTTGGGTTTTTCAACCATCACTTTTTGTTGATTCTCATATAACATGACTTGAAATCGGATTGAATTGATTTAGCGAAATCAAATGCCTTAACGTTTTTAATCATTTGTGGAAAAAATATTCAATTGTGTTATTTGCATTTAGTTTTAAGTTAATTTTCTTCTTAAACAAATTTCAACAATTTGATTTTCAAATAAAATTAGGATTAGTCAATTTCGGTACTTAGTAACGTCATTCCTTGTGGTTCGATATCCATACTTTTGTACACTTTATTACTTGAATGATTCGTACACTTGTGAAAATACGCATCAAGTTTTTGGCGCCGTTGCCGAGTAATGGTTTGATTTTATTAATATCGATACTACCTAATCTTAATTTTAATTTGAAGTTAATTTTCTTTATCATTGTTTCAATTTTTTTTTAAATTGAGCTTGTTGAGTTGTGTTAATTGTTTGTTCATTTAGAGTTGTTACTGCTCATTTGCATTATTTATTTTAGTCATTTCTTGGAATTTTTCAGTTTGTTTATTTTGCTCTTTTATTTTATTTATCATAAAAAAAGGGTACCTTTGTGTTGTTTTTGTGCTAGTTAATTTTCAGTTTGTAGGATTTTTGTATGAGACGTGCAAGAAGCCTTAACCTTCTTCCATTTGATCCGGAGATTGATAGAACATATAGGCGTGTAAACCAAGAGAGAAGGTGTTCAACATTAGCTCCTAATAGACAATCAACCATGGATCCACCATTTGGTGAGGCAGGTGGAAATTGTAGAGCTTTAAGGGATTATATTGCGCCTAATGTTGCAGGAACTACTTCAGGTATAAGGAGGCCAACTGTTCAAGCCAATAACTTTGAGATAAAACCATCCTTTATCCAAATGGTTCAATCAAATCAGTTTGGGGGAATGTCAAAGGATGATCCAAATGCATATATTGATTACTTTCTAGAGGTGTGTGATCTTTACAACATAAATGGTATATCTGAAGATGCTGTAAGATTGAGGGTTTTTCCTTTTTCACTTCGGGATAAAGCCAAGTAGTGGCTAAACTCATTACCATCGGGATCAATTACAACATGGAATGCGTTGGTTCAGAAATTATTGTCCAAGTTTTTTCCTCCTGCTAAAAGGAAAAATTGAGGAATGAAATCACATCTTTTACACAGTATGACCAAGAATCATTGTATGAAGCTTGGGAAAGATTCAAAGAAATGTTGAGGAAGTGCCCACATCATGGTATACCAATTTGGTTGCAAGTCTCTACATTTTATAATGGGTTGGTTTCAAACTATCATGCAATGATTGATGCTGCAGCTGGAGGGTCTTTAAATGGAAAAACACCGGAGGATGCTCATGAGTTATTAGAGATTATGGCAAAAAACAACAATTAGTGGCATTCAGAGCGGGTAATTGCAAAAAGACCAGTAGTAGTGGATGAAATTGATTCAGTGAATGCTTTGTCGGCTCAAGTTGCTGCTCTTTCCAGAAAGATCAATTATTTTTCATCTAAGTTCGAATCCAAACTAACTACAGGATGTGATTTATGTGGTGGAAATCATGCTAGTATTGAGTGCCAAGTTGGAAATCCATTTTCTTTACCAAATGCTAAGCAAGCAAATTATGTTTCAAATTTCCAAAAACCTCAACATAACCCATATTCTAACACCTACAATCCAGGTTGGAGAATCATCCAAATTTGTCATGGGGAAATAACCAAGGGGGATTCAAACCATCATCATATTCCTACCAACCCTAAGAGAAGAAACAAATAGATTTGGAAGGAATTTTGGGAAAGTTCATTGAGGAGTCAAGAAAATATTTTAAAAATCAAGAGGCAATCAATAGGGACATCCAAAACCAACTGGGGCAACTTTCAAAGCAGATTGCAGAAAGGGTTCAAGGATCGTTTCCTAGTGACACAATAAATCCCAAAGAGCATGTAAAGACTATCACATTGAGAAGTAGTAAAGAACTTGAATGGTAGGGGAAATCTAAGAAAAAGATGGAAGAATCTAAAGAAAACCCATCAACATCCCAAGATGTTCAACCTTCCCCAAATGCGAAATATGAGCCTCCTATCCCATATCCTCAAAGATTGAATAAGAAAAAGCTTGATAATCAATTTGATAAATTTCTGGATATTTTTAAGAAATTGCATATTAACATTCCTTTTACAGAGATGTTGGAACAAATGCCAAAGTATGCAAAATTCATGAAGGAAATTCTATGAAATTGTCATGCTAAATGAGGAATAAGTGCACTTCTTCAAAGAAAACTGCCAAAGAAATTGAAAGACCAAGGGATTTTTACTATACCTTGTACTATAGGAAGTTTCAATTTTGATAAAGTCCTTTGTGATTTAGGAGCAAGCATTAATTTGATGCCAATTTCTATTTTCAAGAAACAAGGCCTCGGAGAAGTGAAGCCCACTTCAATCTCTCTACATTTAGCATATTGATCGGTGAAATATCCTCGAGGGGTAATTGAGGATATTTTAATTAAAGTTGACAAATTTATTTTACCTATAGATTTTGTGGTGCTTGACATGGAGGAAGATAGAGAGGTACCGTTGATATTGGGGAGACCGTTCCTTGCAACTAGAAGAACATTGTTTGATGTTTAGTAAGGAAAGCTCATTCTACGGGTGCAAGATGAACAAGTTACTTTCGATGTTTTTGAAGCAATAAATTTCCAAGTGAGGAACATTCTTGTTTTCGAATTAACACTCTTGACAGGTTAATCTAGAAAACCTTTGAGGAGAGAACTCCTTTGCTACCGCTAGAAGCTTGCCTTGTGAAATCTGCAACAAATGAGATGGATGAAATTAGGAATGATGCTTATGAGAATGCCTGAATATACAAGGACAAGATGAAGGTTTGGCATGATAAGCACATTTTAAGTCGAAACTTTGAGGTGGGATAGAAAGTGCTGCTTTATAATTCTCGTCTCAGACTTTTTTCGGGAAAGCTAAAATCTCGTTGGTCAGGACCTTTTCTAGTAGCCAAGGTGTTTCCTTATGGAGTAGTTGAGATCAGTCATAAAACAAAGGGAACTTTCAAGGTGAATGGACAACGATTGAAGCCATATTTTGACGGAGAATTCAGCAAGCAGAAAGAATGACAGAAAGTCTAGCTAATGACTATAACTTAAAGCGCTTAATGGGAGGTAACCCATCAGATTTTTTTTTCATCTTTTATCTCATTTTATTTTAGCAATTTAAAATTTAAAATTTTAGCTTAAATTTTAAATTTTGGTGAATTATTATTTAGATTTTAAATTCTGCACTTCATTTTATGATAATTTTATTTTTAATTAAATTTTCTTATTTTATTTTTCTTGTAGGTAAAAAAGAAATATGCGACTGCGATTGATTTCTTTATGATTGATTTTCTTTTATTGTTAACCCCTTGATTTAACAAATTAGTGTGACTGTGATGGTGCACCTAACTCTTTTTCTCTTTGTCATGACGATAGCCATTTGTAGTTTTTCTTTCTTACATTGAGGACAATGTAAGGTTTTGGTTGGGGGTGCGGTAAACGGTAAATCTTTTCTTCGCTTCATTTTTAGTAGTTTTTTTGTGTGTTTATTTGTGTTTAATTTTGATTTTCCATTTATTTTTCTACATTTTGATTAAATTTCTTCTTTATTGTCATATTTTTATAATAGTGTGATTGTGATAACAAGTAGCTTTTAGAAGACATTAAATTTTGCTTCGGTTTAAAGATAATTTCAAATGTTGATTTTACCTAGTTGACGACTCTTTTGGTATCTGGTATGATTTTGTTGATTAGTCTAAATATTTAGAGAAGTCTTATGTGCAAATTTTTCATGGACATTTTTGTGATCTCAACAAACTCTAGAACTCATTTGAAAACCTCTTGAGGCAAAATAATTTGGAATTGCACTATTTAGGATATGATGTAGGCCATTTTTGGATCGATTGTGCCATTTTAAGCCTACCTTGTTATCCTTATATCACTAGTTACCTCTTTGAGCCTATTTAAATATATTGTTAGCCTTATTTTTCTTTCTTTTTTCCTTCTATAACCTACCTTTTATTTAGCAGAAATATATATATATAATTCCTACCTTATTTTTTAAGAGCACTTAATTTTGAACTTGGACTTTTCAAGAGCAATTGGAGTAAGGATAGAATAAAAAAAATCTTCTACATATATTGGAAGAAATTGGTAGGGGGTTATGTATTTTCAAGAGCATTTGGAGTAAGGATGAAAAAAAAAACAAAAAAAGGGCCTTCACATTCTAGTAAATAAAAGAGTGTTAGTGATGGATTACTGAGGTGAAAGATTGACGAAGAATTTTGTTTATCTTTGGAAAAATGGGTTATGATCGGAAGAAACAATTTTGGTTAAATGGTGTTACTCTTTTACTTAATTGGTTGTGTTTAATCTAATAAGTGCAATTATTTGTATTTTGGCACTTCCCATTCTTTCTTAACCAAATACCTAAGCCTAACATTATGAGCCTCATAAAGTCCTATTGATCCGAAGTGGTGTATTTTCCTTCATTAGTGGAGAGAGTTTTGAAAAGTGAGCCTATGGAGTTTGAGATTTCACCTTTTTGTTTGTGGATGTTGTGCATAATATTATCTGGGCATTATGGCCATTGGTTTATGGTTTGATGGATGTTTAAGAGTCAATAACAAAAGTGAAATTGCCTTTTGAGATTTCTTAAAGCTTAGGTGACATTTAATTATTCTATGTGTTGTGTGTTATTTACAATTTTTGAGGCATTTGTGCAAATTAATTGTTGTGTGATTTTATTGTTTTGAGTTAGGATAGTTATAGGTAAGATGTTTATGGGTATCATCACTGGAAGCCCTCATGAGACTACAACTCGTCCTACTAGGGCCACCTAGGGGTTTAAAGGCTTATTGCATACGCTTAATGTAATTTTGTAAATATAATAACTTTCTTTGAATTTTTCTTTTAATGTCTCCTTTGAATTTATTAAATAGATTTCTTTTCTTGCTAGAGACTAACGAGAAGCTGGTTGGGGGTTGTTGATAAGAGTCAAATTATATGCTTAATGCTTTTAAATTTCTGAACAAGATTTAAAGGATTTGCTGCATTACTTTGAGACTGAGAGGAGATGTGTAATGAATGCTTCTTGTGATAAATACCGTATGTTGAATGCGAGTGTGAGACCTAATGCATGATGTATGTGGTTATTCTAGAAATTCCATAAATCGTAATGTGCTTGTTTATGATTAAATCTTCATAGAAATATAGTTGGTTTTCATAGATAAGTAATTCTAATATAACTCGAGAGAGAGTATTAGATAAATTTGGGTTTTTCAACCATCACTTTTAGCTTTGATTCTCATATAACCTGACTAGAATCGGATTGAATTGATTTAGCGAAATCAAATGCCTTAGCGTTTTTAATCATTTGTGAAAAAACATTCAATTGTGTTATTTGCATTTAGTTTTAAGTTAATTTTCTTCTTAAACAAATTTCAACAATTCGGTTTTCAAATAAAATTAGGATTAGTCAATTTCGGTACTTAGTAACATCATTCCTTGTGGTTGGATATCCGTACTTTTGTACACTTTATTACTTGAAAAATTTGTACGCTTGCGAAAATACGCATCAATATTCACCATAGACCTCCATGATAGTTCGTTCACTTGTATGCAATTTCTTAAATTTGTGGAGGTGACTTGTAACATTTAGTTTCTATTTCAAGGTTTGGGGTAACGCATTCCTCATGGTAGCCAAAAACTTGTTGTGTGTTTTGGAACACACAAAAATCGTGCAAGTATACACGGTCACAAGTAATAAAGATTTGTAAGTACAGTATCGTTCCCACGGAGATTTTTCACTACAGTTTGTTGATTACTAAAATTGTATCTCTCTTATTTTATCCAAAAAAATCGTTAATTGAGAAAAAGGTAAAAAGAAAATAAGAGAACTCTAGGATTGCAATTTTTCACCAAATTATTCCACTCAAATCATGTTATTTTCTTTTGATTTATATTTTTTAGTACATTTAATTTTTCAACCGAAATTTCTTTTCTTATTCATACATCTCTTCCGAGCTCCGTATAAACACAACTAGTTAAATTAATTCAGTATATCTCTATGAGAATTAAATTTAATAAGATTCATTAAGTTGTAAGCTTTCCAATGGCCACACATACAATTAGTGTATATTCCTATCCTTCATCATACATGTCATTCTATCTACGAGCAATATACACAAAAATTCCTTTCTCAAGTTTATTTTTATGTAACAAATCGTTTTGATAAAATTCGTAAATAATCAAAAAGCATTAAGCACAAGATAGAGTGAACAAATCGAAGGTCTTATAAATCTTTCAAAAAAAATAATTAAAATCAAAGCTTCATAAATTTAGATCGAATGCAAACCTAGCAAAATTATATTACTTCATTAAATTAAAATAAAAATTACAACAGATGCAGAAAAAGTAGAAGAACAAGAAGGAAAGATAAAACATCACATAGAACAAATATTTGGCACATGTAGAACACAACAGAAGCCAAAATGGCTTCTGCATGTTCCACAGTCCAGCACCAAACACTACAAAAATTCTAAAAATAAAACTAAAAAAATCCCTTAACTCTATCAAAATGTCACTTACTTATAGCTAAAAAAAATACATCAAAAATATTTAAAATTAATACACGCGGGGGACAATGAAGTATGTCGAAAATAATAAATTACACGCGTGGGGGACAAAAATTGTATCGAAAATGGAATCGAAAAAGTGAGTGGAGATGCTGCGCGTTTCTGTTTTTTTTTTCTTCCACGCTGCCACGTGTCGCGTTATGATTCGCGGAAACAATTAGTGGGACACTTGGCAGCATCTCATTCGTTGAAGAAAACGGGCGCACGATTGCTTGTCGCACGGGAGCCAACGGCTGCATCGAGGGGTGAGATCCACCACGGTCGTGCTCATTGTAACAGGCCACGAGTCGGAATATTATTTGCTGACATATTAAGTGGGACACGTGGCATATTCTTGTTCGTGGAATAACCAGGCGCACGTGAATCAACCGCACTAGAAAAAGGAGCACGCGATGGTGGGGGACAGCGGCTGCAACGCGTCAGGCACGTGGGTCCCACTTGCACGCCGGCCTGCGCGGCAGGTGGGCCCCACTCGGATGCCGAGCTGCGTGAAAGCGTAGAGCCAGCACCCAGTCGCTTTGGTCGGGTTTGATGAACACGCGCGAATCAGAGCCGTTGCGTCTTTGATCGGACGGTCCATGTTGGGCGAGTGTGATCTTGCGCGTAGACTTCATCTCTCCTGCGCGAAAATTAAACTTCCATTAATTGTATTTTGACCCACAAATTTAATACAAATTACATTTTGACCTTTCTTAAATTACAGTTAAGCCCTTTCCTAATTTTAAATTAAGTTTTTAAACTTTTAATAATTATAATTAAGCCCAAATTTAATTTAAATTATATTTTCGATTTTATAAATTGTAATTAAGAACTATAATATCTGAAATTATATTTGTGGACGGAAATATGAAATTAAGTACATTTTCGATAAAAATTATTTAATTTTATTAAAAATGTATTTTTAGGACATAAAAGGAAAATATTAATTTATTTAACAAAAATTAACTAAATATTAAAATAACATAGCAATCATCATTACTAAAATTGATAAAAATAACTCTATAAAATACAGTTATCAACACCCCTAAACTTAAGTTTTTGCTAGTCCTCGAGCAAAAGGAAGAAATAAAACAAAGATAACTACATTTAAAATAGTGATTTTCAAAATAATTCTTTTTAAACATTCCAAATAACATAACTCAAAGAGATAAAAGAATTTCATCTAAGCATCAAAATCAATTTAAAAGTATATAACCTTTTCACAATGAACTTTAAGTGTGTCAAAAACTTGATGTGTGTTTTGGAACACACATAAATCGTGTAAGTATACACGGTCACAAGTAATAAAGATTTGTAAGTACAGTATCGTTCCCATGGGGATTTGTCACTACAGTTTGTGGATTACTAAAATTGTATCTCTCTTATTTTATCCAAAACAATCGTTAATTGAGAAAAAGGTAAAAAGAAAATAAGAGAACTCAAGGATTGCAATTTTTCACCAAATTATTCCACTCAAATCATATTATTTTCTTTTGATTTATATTTTTTAGTACATTTAATTTTTCAACCGAAATTTCTTTTCTTATTCATACATCTCTTCCGAGCTCCGTATAAACACAACTAGTTAAATTAATTCACTATATATCTATGAGAATTAAATTTAATAAGATTCATTAAGTTCTAAGCTTTCCAATGGCCACACATACAATTAGTGTATATTCATATCCTTCATCATACATGTCATTCTATCTACGAGCAATATACACAAAAATACCATTCTCAAGTTTATTTTTATGCCACAAATCGTTTTGATAAAATTCGTAAATAATCAAAAAGCATTAAGCACAAGATAGAGTGAACAAATCGAACGTCTTATAAATCTTTCAAAAAAAATAATTAAAATCAAAGCTTCATAAACTTAGATCGAATGCAAACCTAGAAAAATTAAATTACTTCATTAAATTAAAATAAAAATTACAACAGATGCAGAAAAATTAGAAGAACAAGAAGGAAAGATAAAACATCACATAGAACAAATATTTGGCACATGTAGAACACAACAGAAGCCAAAAAAGGCTTCTGCGTGTTCCACCGTCCAGCACCAAACACTACAGAAATTCTAAAAATAAAACTAAAAAAACCCCTTAACTCTATCATAATATCACCTATTTATAGCTAAAAAAATATATTAAAAATATTTAAAATTAATACACGTGGGGGACAATGAAGTATGTCGAAAATAATAAATTACACGCGTGGGGGACAAAAATTGTATCGAAAATGGAATCGAAAAATTGAGTGGAGATGCTGGGCGTTTCTGTTTTTTTTTTCTTCCACGCTGCCACGTATCGCGTTATGATTCGCGGAAACAATTAGTAGGACACATGGCAGCATCTCATTCGTTGAAGAAAACGGGCGCATGATTGCTTGTCGCACGGGAGCCAATGCCTGCATCGAGGGGGGAGATCCACCGCAGTCGCGCTCATTGTAACAGGCCACAAGTCGGAATATTATTTGCTGACATATTAAGTGGGACACGTGGCATATTCTAGTTCGTGGAATAACCGGGCGAACGTGAATCAACCGCACTCGAAAAAGGAGCACGCGATGGTGGGGGACAGCGGCTGCAACGTGTCAGACACGTGGGTCCCACTTGCACGCCGGACTGCGGGGTAGGTGGGCCACACTCAGACGCCGATTTGAATGAAAGCGCAGAGCCTGCACCCAGTCGCTTTGGCCGGGTTTGATGAACACGTGCGAATTTGAGCCGTTGCGTCTTTGATTGGACGGTCCATGTTGGGCGAGTGTGATCTTGCACGTAGACTTCATCTCTCCTGCGCGAAAATTAAACTTCCATTAATTGTATTTTGACCCACAAATTTAATCCAAATTACATTTTGAACTTTCTTAAATTACAATTAAGCCTTTTGCTAATTTTAAATTAAATTTTTAAACTTTTAATAATTATAATTAAGCCCAAATTTAATTTAAATTATATTTTCGATTTTTATAAATTGTAATTAAGAACTATAATATCTGAAATTATATTTGTGGACAGAAATATGAAATTAAGTACATTTTCGATACAAATTATTATATTTTATTAAAAATGTATTTTTAGCACATAAAAGGAAAATATTAATTTATTTAACAAAAATTAACTAAATATTAAAATAACATAGCAATTATCATTACTAAAATTGATGAAAATAACTCTATAAAATACAGTTGTCAACACCCCTAACCTTAAGTTTTTGCTAGTCCTCGAGCAAAAGGAAGAAATAAAACAAAGATAACTGCATTTAAAATAGTGATTTTCAAAATAATTCTTTTTAAACATTCCAAATAACATAACTCAAAGAAATGAAAGAATTTCATCTAAGCATCAAAATCAATTTAAAAGTATATAACCTTTTCACAATGAACTTTAAGTGTGTCAAAAACTTGATGTGTGTTTTGGAACACACATAAATCGTGCAAGTATACACGGTCACAAGTAATAAAGATTTGTAACTACAGTATCGTTCTCACGGGGATTTGTCACTACAGTTTGTTGATTACTAAAATTGTATCTCTCTTATTTTATCCAAAACAATCGTTAATTGAGAAAAAGGTCAAAAGAAAATAAGAGAACTCTAGGATTGCAATTTTTTACCAAATTATTCCACTCAAATCATGTTATTTTCTTTTGATTTATATTTTTTAGTACATTTAATTTTTCAACCGAAATTTCTGTTCTTATTCATACATCTCTTCCGAGCTCCGTATAAACACAACTAGTTAAATTAATTCACTATATCTCTATGAGAATTAAATTTAATAATATTCATTAAGTTCTAAGCTTTCCAATGGCCACACATACAATTAGTGTATATTCCTATCCTTCATCATACATGTTATTCTATCTACGAGCAATATACACAAAAATGCCTTTCTCAAGTTTATTTTTTTGCCACAAATCTTTTTGATAAAATTCGTAAATAATCAAAAAGCATTAAGCACAAGATAGAGTGAACAAATCGAACGTCTTATAAATCTTTCAAAAAAAATAATTAAAAGTAAAGCTTCATAAATTTAGATCAAATGCAAACCTAGAAAAATTAAATTACTTCATTAAATTAAAATAAAAATTACAACAGATGCAGGAAAATTAGAAGAACAAGAAGGAAAATTAAAACATCACCTAGAACAAATATTTGGCACATGTAGAACACAACAGAAGCCAAAAATGGCTTCTGCGTGTTCCACCGTCCAGCACCAAACACTACAGAAATTCTAAAAATAAAACTAAAAAAATCCCTTAACTCTATCCTAATGTCACCTATTTATAGCTAATAAAATACATCAAAAATATTTAAATTTAATACACGCGGGGGACAATGAAGTATGTCGAAAATAATAAATTACACGCGTGGGGGACAAAAATTGTATCGAAAATGGAATCGAAAAAGTGAGTGGAGATGCTGCGCGTTTCTGTTTTTTTTCCTTCCACGCTGCCACGTGTCGCGTTATGATTCGCGAAAACAATTAGTGGGCCACGTGGCAGCATCTCATTCGTTGAAGAAAACGGGCGCACGATTGCTTGTCGCACGGGAGCCAACGGCTGCATCGAGGGGTGAGATCCACCGCGGTCGCGCTAATTGTAACAGGCCACGAGTCGGAATATTATTTGCGGACATATTAAGTGGGACACGTGGCATATTCTTGTTCGTGGAATAACCGGGCGCACGTGAATCA
Organism: Hippophae rhamnoides; assembly: GCA_033030585.1. NCBI lineage: Eukaryota > Viridiplantae > Streptophyta > Magnoliopsida > Rosales > Elaeagnaceae > Hippophae > Hippophae rhamnoides. The sequence continues at coordinate 33,363,295 of CM065437.1, forward strand.
ACCACATTGGAAAAAGGAGCACGCGATGGTGGGGGACAACGGATGCAACGCGTCAGGCACGAGGGTCCCACTTGGATGCCGGCCTGTGCGGCAGGTGGGCCCCACTCGGATGCCGAGCTGCGTGAAAGCGCAGAGCCTACACCTAGTCGCTTTGGTCGGGTTTGATGAACACGCGCGAATCTGAGCCGTTGCATCTTTGATCGGACGGTCCATGTTGGGCGAGTGTGATCTTGCGCGTAGACTTTATCTCTCCTGCGCGAAAATTAAACTTCCATTAATTGTATTTTGACCCACAAATTTAATACAAATTACATTTTGGCCTTTATTAAATTACAGTTAAGCCCTTTCCTAATTTTAAATTAAGTTTTTAAACTTTTAATAATTATAATTAAGCCCAAATTTAATTTAATTATATTTTCGATTTTTATAAATTGTAATTAAAAACTATAATATCTGAAATTATATTTGTGGTCAGAAATATGAAATTAAGTACATTTTCGGTACAAATTATTTAATTTTATTAAAAATGTATTTTTAGCACATAAAAGGAAAATATTAATTCATTTAACAAAAATTAACTAAATATTAAAAGAACAAAGCAATTATCATTACTAAAATTGATGAAAATAACTATATAAAATACAGTTATCAACACCCCTAAACTTAAGTTTTTGCTAGTCCTCGAGCAAAAGGAAGAAATAAAACAAAGATAACTGCATTTAAAATAGTGATTTTCAAAATAATTCTTTTTAAACATTCCAAATAACATAACTCAAAGAAATGAAAGAATTTCATCTAAGCATCAAAATCAATTTAAAAGTATATAACCTTTTCAAATGAACTTTAAGTGTGTCAAAAACTTGTTGTGTGTTTTGGAACACACATAAATCGTGCAAGTATACACGGTCACAAGTTATAACGATTTGTAAGTACAGTATCGTTCCCACGGAGATCAGTCACTACAATTTGTTGATTACTAAAATTGTATCTCTCTGATTTTATCCAAAACAATCGTTAATTGAGAAAAAGGTGAAAAGAAAATAAGAGAACTCTAGGATTGCAATTTTTCACCAAATTATTCCACTCAAATCATGTTATTTTCTTTTGATTTATATTTTTTAGTACATTTAATTTTTCAACCGAAAACTTCTTTTCTTATTCATACATCTCTTCCGAGCTCCGTATAAACACAACTAGTTAAATTAATTCACTATATCTCTATGAGAATTAAATTTAATAAGATTCATTAAGTTCTAAGCTTTCCAATGGCCACACATACAATTAGTGTATATTCCTATACTTCATCATACATGTCATTCTATCTACGAGCAATATACACAAAAATGCCTTTCTCAAGTTTATTTTTATGCCACAAATCGTTTTGATAAAATTCGTAAATAATCAAAAAGCATTAAGCACAAGATAGAGTGAACAAATCGAACGTCTTATAAATCTTTCAAAAAAAAATAGTTAAAATTAAAGCTTCATAAATTTAGATCAAATGCAACCCTAGAAAAATTAAATTACTTCATTAAATTAAAATAAAAATTACAACAGATGCAGAAAAATTAGAAGAACAAGAAGGAAAATTAAAACATCACCTAGAACAAACATTTGGCACATGTAGAACACAATAGAAGCCAAAAATGGCTTCTGCGTGTTCCACCGTCCAGCACCAAACACTACAGAAATTCTAAAAATAAAACTAAACAAATCCCTTAACTCTATCCTAATGTCACCTATTTATAGCTAATAAAATACATCAAAAATATTTAAATTTAATACACGCGGGGGACAATGAAGTATGTCGAAAATAATAAATTACACGCGTGGGGGACAAAAATTGTATCGAAAATGGAATCGAAAAAGTTAGTGGAGATGCTATGCGTTTCTGTTTTTTTTCCTTCCATGCTACCACGTGTCGCGTTATGATTCGCGGAAACAATTAGTGGGACACGTGGTAGCATCTCATTCGTTGAAGAAAACGGGCGCACGATTGCTTGTCGCACGGGAGCCAACGGATGCATCGAGGGGGGAGATCCACCGCAGTCGCGCTCATTGTAACAGGCCACAAGTCGGAATATTATTTGCTGACATATTAAGTGGGACACGTGGCATATTCTAGTTCGTGGAATAACCGGGCGAACGTGAATCAACCGCACTCGAAAAAGGAGCACGCGATGGTGGGGGACATCGGCTGCAACGTGTCAGACACGTGGGTCCCACTTGCACGCCGGACTGCAGGGTAGGTGGGCCACACTCGGACGCCGAGTTGCGTGAAAGCGCAGAGCCTGCACCCAGTCGCTTTGGTCGGGTTTGATGAACACGCGCGAATCTGAGCCGTTGCGTCTTTGATCGGACGGTCCATGTTGGGCGAGTGTGATCTTGCGCGTTGACTTCATCTCTCCTACGCGAAAATTAAACTTCCATTAATTGTATTTTGACCCACAAATTTAATCCAAATGACATTTTGAACTTTCTTAAATTACAATTAAGCCTTTTGCTAATTTTAAATTAAATTTTTAAACTTTTAATAATTATAATTAAGCCCAAATTTAATTTAAATTATATTTTCGATTTTTATAAATTGTAATTAAGAACTATAATATCTGAAATTATATTTGTGGACAGAAATATGAAATTAAGTACATTTTCGATACAAATTATTATATTTTATTAAAAATGTATTTTTAGCACATAAAAGGAAAATATTAATTTATTTAACAAAAATTAACTAAATATTAAAATAACATAGCAATTATCATTACTAAAATTGATGAAAATAACTCTATAAAATACAGTTGTCAACACCCCTAACCTTAAGTTTTTGCTAGTCCTCGAGCAAAAGGAAGAAATAAAACAAAGATAATTGCATTTAAAATAGTGATTTTCAAAATAATTCCTTTTAAACATTCCAAATAACATAACTCAAAGAAATAAAAGAATTTCATCTAAGCATCAAAATCAATTTAAAAGTATATAACCTTTTCACAATGAACTTTAAGTGTGTCAAAAACTTGATGTGTGTTTTGGAACACACATAAATCGTGCAAGTATACATGGTCACAAGTAATAAAGATTTGTAACTACAGTATCGTTCTCACGGGGATTTGTCACTACAGTTTGTTGATTACTAAAATTGTATCTCTCTTATTTTATCCAAAACAATCGTTAATTGAGAAAAAGGTAAAAAGAAAATAAGAGAACTCTAGGATTGCAATTTTTTACCAAATTATTCCACTCAAATCATGTTATTTTCTTTTGATTTATATTTTTTAGTACATTTAATTTTTCAATCGAAATTTCTTTTCTTATTCATACATCTCTTCCGAGCTCCGTATAAACACAACTAGTTAAATTAATTCACTATATCTCTATGAGAATTAAATTTAATAATATTCATTAAGTTCTAAGCTTTCCAATGGCCACACATACAATTAGTGTATATTCCTATCCTTCATCATACATGTCATTCTATCTACGAGCAATATACACAAAAATGCCTTTCTCAAGTTTATTTTTTTGCCACAAATCATTTTGATAAAATTCGTAAATAATCAAAAAGCATTAAGCACAAGATAGAGTGAAAAAATCGAACGTCTTATAAATCTTTCAAAAAAAATAATTAAAATCAAAGCTTCATAAATTTAGATCGAATGCAAACCTAGAAAAATTAAATTACTTCATTAAATTAAAATAAAAATTACAACAGATGCAGAAAAATTAGAAGAACAAGAAGGAAAGATAAAACATCACATAGAACAAATATTTGCCACATGTAGAACACAACAGAAGCCAAAAAAGGCTTCTGCGTGTTCCACCGTCCAGCACCAAACACTACAGAAATTCTAAAAATAAAACTAAAAAAATCCCTTAACTCTATCAAAATGTCACCTATTTATAGCTAAAAAAATACATCAAAAATATTTAAAATTAATACACGCGGGGGACAATGAAGTATGTCGAAAATAATAAATTACACGCGTGGGGGACAAAAATTGTATCAAAAATGGAATCGAAAAAGTGAGTGGAGATGCTCCACGTTTCTGTTTTTTTTTTCCTTCCACGCTGCCACGTGTCGCGTTATGATTCGCGGAAACAATTAGTGGGCCACGTGGCAGCATCTCATTCATTGAAGAAAACGGGCGCACCATTGCTTGTCGCACGGGAGCCAACGGCTGCATCGAGGGGTGAGATCCACTGCGGTCGCGCTCATTGTAACAAGCCACGAGTCGGAATATTATTTGCGGACATATTAAGTGGGACACCTGGCATATTCTTTTTCGTGGAATAACCAGGCGCACGTGAATCAACCGCATTGGAAAAAGGAGCACGCGATGGTGGGGGACAGCGGATGCAACGCGTCAGGCACGTGGGTCCCACTTGGATGCCGGCCTGTGCGGCAGGTGGACCCCACTCGGATGCCGAGCTGCGTGAAAGCGCAGAGCCTACACCTAGTCGCTTTGGTCGGGTTTGATGAACACGCGTGAATCTGAGCCGTTGCATCTTTGATCGGACGGTCCATGTTGGGCGAGTGTGATCTTGCGCGTAGACTTCATCTCTCCTGCGCGAAAATTAAACTTCCATTAATTGTATTTTGACCCACAAATTTAATCCAAATTACATTTTGACCTTTCTTAAATTACAGTTAAGCCCTTTCCTAATTTTAAATTAAGTTTTTAAACTTTTAATAATTATAATTAAGCCCAAATTTAATTTAAATTATATTTTCGATTTTTATAAATTGTAATTAAGAACTATAATATCTGAAATTATATTTGTGGGCAGAAATATGAAATTAAGTACATTTTCGATACAAATTATTTAATTTTATTAAAAATGTATTTTTAGCACATAAAAGGAAAATATTAATTTATTTAACAAAAATTAACTAAATATTAAAAGAACATAGCAACTATCATTACTAAAATTGATGAAAATAACTTTTCAAAATACAGTTATCAACACCCCTAAACTTAAGTTTTTGCTAGTCCTCGAGCAAAAGGAAGAAATAAAATAAAGATAACTGCATTTAAAATAGTGATTTTCAAAATAATTCTTTTTAAACATTCCAAATAACATAACTCAAAGAAATAAAAGAATTTATCTAAGCATCAAAATCAATTTAAAAGTATATAACCATTTCACAATGAGAAAAAGGTATCTCTCTGATTTTATCCAAAACAATCGTTAATTGAGAAAAAGGTAAAAAGAAAATAAGAGAACTCTAGGATTGCAATTTTTCACCAAATTATTCCACTCAAATCATGTTATTTTCTTTTGATTTATAATTTTTAGTACATTTAATTTTTCAACCGAAACTTCTTTTCTTATTCATACATCTCTTCCGAGCTGCATATAAACACACCTAGTTAAATTAATTCACTATATCTCTATGAGAATTAAATTTAATAATATTCATTAAGTTCTAAGCTTTCCAATGGCCACACAGACAATTAGGGTATATACCTATCCTTCATCATACATGTCATTCTATCTACGAGTAATATACACAAAAATGCCTATCTCAAGTTTATTTTTATGCCACAAATCGTTTTGATAAAATACGTAAATAATCAAAAAGCATTAAGCACAAGATAGAGTGAACAAATTCAACGTCTTATAAATCTTTCAAAAAAAATAATTAAAACCAAAGCCTCATAAATTTAGATCGAATGCAACCCTAGAAAAATTAAATTACTTCATTAAATTAAAATAAAAATTACAACAGATGAAGAAAAATTAGAAGAACAAGAAGGAAAATTAAAACATCACATAGAACAAATATTTGGCACATGTAGAACACAACAGAAGCCAAAAATGGCTTCTGCATGTTCCACCATCCAGCCCCAAACACTACAGAAATTCTAAAAATAAAACTAAAAAAACCCCTTAAATCTATCATAATATCACCTATTTATAGCTAAAAAAATACATCAAAAATATTTAAAATTAATACACGCGGGGGACAAGGAAGTATGTCGAAAATAATTAATTACACGCGTGGGGGACAAAAATTGTATCGAAAATGGAATCGAAAAAGAGAGTGGAGATGCTGCGCCTTTTTGTTTTTTTTTCTTCCACGCTGCCACGTGTCGCGTTATTATTCGCGGAAACAAATAGTGGGACAAGTGGCAGCATCTCATTCGTTGAAGAAAACGGGCGCACGATTGCTTGTCGCACGGGAGCCAACGGCTGCATCGAGGGGTGAGATCCAGCACAGTCGCGCTCATTGTAACAAGCCACGAGTCGGAATATTATTTGCTGACATATTAAGTAGGACACGTGGCATATTCTTTTCGGTGAATAAACGGGCGCACGTGAATCAACCGCACTGGAAAAAGGAGCGCGCGATTGTGGGGGACAGCGGCTGCAACGCGTCAGACACGTGGATTCCACTTGCAGGCCGGGCTGCACGGTAGGTGGGCCACACTCGGACGCCGAGCAGCGTGAAAGCGCAGAGCCTGCACCCAGTCGCTTTGGTCGGGTTTGATGAACACGCGCGAATCTGAGCCATTGCGTCTTTGATCGGACGGTCCATGTTGGGCGAGTGTGATCTTGCTCGTTGAATTCATCTCTCCTGCGCAAAAATTAAACTTTCATTAATTGTATTTTGACCCACAAATTTAATCCAAATTACATTTTGAACTTTCTTAAATTACAGTTAAGCCCTTTGCTAATTTTAAATCAAATTTTTAAACTTTTAATAATTATAATTAAGCCCAAATTTAATTTAAATTATATTTTCGATTTTTATAAATTGTAATTAAGAACTATAATATCTGAAATTATTTTGTGGACAGAAATATGAAATTAAGTACATTTTCGATACAAATTATTTAATTTTATTAAAAATGTATTTTTAGCAAATAAAAGGAAAATATTAATTTATTTAACAAAAATTAACTAAATATTAAAAGAACATTGCATTTATCATTACTACAATTGATGAAAATAACTCTATAAAAGACAGTTATCAACAACCCTAAACTTAAGTTTTTGCTAGTCCTCGAGCAAAAGGAAGAAATAAAACAAAGATAAGTACATTTAAAATAGTGATTTTCAAAATAATTCTTTTTAAACATTCCAAATAACATAACTCAAAGAAATAAAAGAATTTATCTAAGCATCAAAATCAATTTAAAAGTATATAACCTTTTCACAATGAACTATAAGTGTGTCAAAAACTTGTTGTGTGTTTTGGAACACACATAAATCGTGCAAGTATACATGGTCACAAGTAATAAAGATTTGTAAGTACGATGCTCGTTCCATGGAGATTTGTCACCAGAGTTTGTTGTTTACTAAAATTGTATCTCTCTTATTTTATCCAAAACAATCGTTAATTGAGAAAAAGGTAAAAAGAAAATAAGAGAACTCTAGGATTGCAATTTTTCACCAAATTATTCCACTCAAATCATGTTATTTTCTTTTGATTTATATTTTTTAGTACATTTAATTTCTCAACCGAAAACATTTTTTTATTCATACATCTCTTCCGAGCTCGTATAAACACACGAACTTAAATTACTTCACTGTATCTCTATGAGAATTAAATTTAATAAGATTCATTAAGTTCTAAGCTTTCCCATGGCCACACATACAATTAGGGTATATTCCTATCCTTCATCATACATGTCATTCTATCTACGAGCAATATACACAAAAATGCCTTTCTCAAGTTTCTTTTTATGCCACAAATCAATTTGATAAAATACGTAAATAATCAAAAAGCATTAAGTAAAAGATAGAGTGAACAAATCGAACGTCTTATAAATCTTTCAAAAAATATAATTAAAATCAAAGCTTCATAAATTTAGATCGAATGCAACCCTAGAAAAATTAAATTAATTCATTAAATTAAAACAAAAATTACAACAGATGCAGATAAATTAGAAGAACAAGAAGGAAAAGTAAAACATCACATAGAACAAATATATGGCACATGTAGAACACAATGAAGCAAAAAATGGCTTCTGCGTGTTCCAAATCCGAAGACCAAACACTACAATACTCTCCAAATAAAACTAAAAAACCCCTTTAACTCTATCATAATGTCACCTATTTATACCTAAAAAATACTTCAAAAATATTTAAAATTAATACCCGTGGGGGACAATGAAGTATGTCGAAAATAATAAATTACATGCGGGGGGGGGACAAAAATTGTATTGAAAATGGAATCGAAAAAGTGAGTGGTGATGCTGCGCCTTTCTGTTTTTTTCACGCTGCCACGTGTCGCGTTATGATTCGCGGAAACAATTAGTGGGACAAGTGGCAGCATCTCATTCGTTGAAGAAAACGGGCGCACGATTGCTTGTCGCACGGGAACCAACGGCTGCATCGAGGGGTGAGATCCAGCGCGGTCGTGCTCTTTGTAACAGGTCACGAGTCGGAATATTATTTGCTGACATATTAAGTGGGACACGTGGCATATTCTGGTTCGTTGAATAACCGGGCGCACGTGAATCAACCGCACTGGAAAAACGAACGCGCGATGGTGGGGGACAGCGGCTCCAACGCGTCAGACACTTGGGTCCCACTTGCACGGCGGCCTGCGCGGTAGGTGGGCCCCACTCGGACGCCGAGCTGTGTGAAAGCGGAGAGCCTGCACCCAGTCGCTTTGGTCGGGTTTGATGAACACGCGCTAATCTGAGCCGTTGCGTCTTTGATCGGACGGTCCATGTTGGGCGAGTGTGATCTTGCGCGTAGACTTCATCTCTCCTACGCGAAAATTAAAGTTCTATTAATTGTATTTTGACCCACAAATTTAATCCAAATTACATTTTGAACTTTCTTAAATTACAGTTAAGCCCTTTTCTAATTTTAAATTAAATTTTTAAACTTTTAATAATTATAATTAAGCCTAAATTTAATTTAAATTATATTTTCGATTTTTATAAATTGTAATTAAGAACTATAATATCTGAAATTATATTGTGGGCAGAAATATGAAATTAAGTACATTTTCGATACAAATTCTTTAATTTTATTAAAAATGTATTTTTAGCACATAAAAGGAATATATTAATTTATTTAACAAAAATTAACTAAATATTAAAATAACATAGCAATTATCATTACTAAAATTGATGAAAATAACGTTATAAAATACAGTTATCAACACCCCTAAACTTAAGTTTTTGCTAGTACTCGAGCAAAAGGAAGAAATAAAACAAAGATAACTACATTTAAAATAATGATTTTCAAAATAATTCTTTTTAAACATTCCAAATAACATAACTCAAAGAAATGAAAGAATTTCATCTAAGCATCAAAATCAATTTAAAAGTATATAACCTTTTCACAATGAACTTTAAGTGTGTCAAAAACTTGTTGTGTGTTTTGGAACACACATAAATCGTGCAAGTATACACGGTCACAAGTAATAAAGATTTGTAAGTACAGTATCGTTCCCACGGAGATTTGTCACTACAGTTTATTGATTACTAAAATTGTATATCTCTTATGTTATCCAAAACAATCGTTAATTGAGAAAAAGGTAAAAAGAAATAAGGGAACTCTAGGATTGCAATTTTTCACCAAATAATTTTACTCAAATCATGTTATTTTCTTTTGATTTATATTTTTTAGTACATTTAATTTTTCAACCGAAAACTTCTTTTTTTATTCATACATCTCTTCCGAGCTCCGTATAAACACACCTAGTTAAATTAATTCACTATATCTCTAGGAGAATTAAATTTAATAAGATTCATTAAGTTCTAAGCTTTCCAATGGCCACACATACAATTAGGGTATATTCCTATCATTCATCATACATGTCATTCTATCTACGAGCAATATACACAAAAATGCCTTTCTCAAGTTTATTTTTATGCCACAAATCGTTTTGATAAAATTCGTAAATAATCAAAAAGCATTAAGCACAAGATAGAGTGAACAAATCGAACGTCTTATAAATCTTTCAAAAAAATAATTAAAATCAAAGCTTCATAAATTTAGATCGAATGCAAACCTAGAAAAATTAAATTACTTCATTAAATTAAAATAAAAATTACAACAGATGCAGAAAAATTAGAAGAACAAGAAGGAAAGATAAAACATCACATAGAACAAATATTTGGCACATGTAGAACACAACAGAAGCCAAAAAAGGCTTCTGCGTGTTCCACCGTCCAGCACCAAACACTACAGAAATTCTAAAAATAAAACTAAAAAAACCCCTTAACTCTATCATAATATCACCTATTTATAGCTAAAAAAATATATCAAAAATATTTAAAATTAATACACGCGGGGGACAATGAAGTATGTCGAAAATAATAAATTACACGCGGGGGGACAAAAATTTTATCGAAAATGGAATCGAAAAAGTGAGTGGAGATGCTTCGCGTTTCTGTTTTTTTTTCTTCCACGCTGCCACGTGTCGCGTTATGATTCGCGGAAACAATTAGTGGGCCACGTGGCAGCATTTCATTCGTTGAAGAAAACGGGCGCACGATTGCTTGTCGCACGGAAGCCAACGGCTGCATCGAGGGGTGAGATCCACCGCGGTCGCGCTCATTGTAACAGTTCACGAGTCGGAATATTATTTCCTGACATATTAAGTGGGACACCTGGCATATTCTGGTTCGTGGAATAACCGGGCGCACGTGAATCAACCGCACTGGAAAAAGGAGCACGCGATGGTGGGGACAGCAGCTGCAACGCGTTAGACACGTGGGTCGCACTTGTACGACGGCCTGCGCGGCAGGTGGGCCCCACTCGGATGCCGAGCTGCGTGAAAGCCCAGAGCCTGCACCCAGTCGCTTTGGTCGGGTTTGATGAACACGCGCGAATCTGAGCCGTTGCGTCTTTGATCGGACGGTCCATGTTGGGCGAGTGTGATCTTGCTCGTTGAATTCATCTCTCCTGCGCAAAAATTAAACTTTCATTAATTGTATTTTGACCCACAAATTTAATCCAAATTACATTTTGAACTTTCTTAAATTACAGTTAAGCCCTTTGCTAATTTTAAATCAAATTTTTAAACTTTTAATAATTATAATTAAGCCCAAATTTAATTTAAATTATATTTTCGATTTTTATAAATTGTAATTAAGAACTATAATATCTGAAATTATTTTGTGGACAGAAATATGAAATTAAGTACATTTTCGATACAAATTATTTAATTTTATTAAAAATGTATTTTTAGCAAATAAAAGGAAAATATTAATTTATTTAACAAAAATTAACTAAATATTAAAAGAACATTGCAATTATCATTACTACAATTGATGAAAATAACTCTATAAAAGACAGTTATCAACAACCCTAAACTTAAGTTTTTGCTAGTCCTCGAGCAAAAGGAAGAAATAAAACAAAGATAAGTACATTTAAAATAGTGATTTTCAAAATAATTCTTTTTAAACATTCCAAATAACATAACTCAAAGAAATAAAAGAATTTATCTAAGCATCAAAATCAATTTAAAAGTATATAACCTTTTCACAATGAACTATAAGTGTGTCAAAAACTTGTTGTGTGTTTTGGAACACACATAAATCGTGCAAGTATACATGGTCACAAGTAATAAAGATTTGTAAGTACAGTATCGTTCCCATGGAGATTTGTCACAAGAGTTTGTTGATTACTAAAATTGTATCTCTCTTATTTTATCCAAAACAATCGTTAATTGAGAAAAAGGTAAAAAGAAAATAAGAGAACTCTAGGATTGCAATTTTTCACCAAATTATTCCACTCAAATCATGTTATTTTCTTTTGATTTATATTTTTTAGTACATTTAATTTTTCAACCGAAAACATTTTTTTTTATTCATACATCTCTTCCGAGCTCCGTATAAACACACGAACTTAAATTAATTCACTATATCTCTATGAGAATTAAATTTAATAAGATTCATTAAGTTCTAAGCTTTGCAATGGCCACACATACAATTAGGGTATATTCCTATCCTTCATCATACATGTCATTCTATCTACGAGCAATATACACAAAAATGCCTTTCTCAAGTTTCTTTTTATGCCACAAATCAATTTGATAAAATACGTAAATAATCAAAAAGCATTAAGTAAAAGATAGAGTGAACAAATCGAACGTCTTATAAATCTTTCAAAAAATATAATTAAAATCAAAGCTTCATAAATTTAGATCGAATGCAACCCTAGAAAAATTAAATTAATTCATTAAATTAAAACAAAAATTACAACAGATGCAGATAAATTAGAAGAACAAGAAGGAAAATTAAAACATCACATAGAACAAATATATGGCACATGTAGAACACAACAGAAGAAAAAAATGGCTTCTGCGTGTTCCACCGTCCAGCACCAAACACTACAATATTCTACAAATAAAACTAAAAAAACCCTTTAACTCTATCATAATATCACCTATTTATAGCTAAAAAATACATCAAAAATATTTAAAATTAATACACGTGGGGGACAATGAAGTATGTCGAAAATAATAAATTACATGCGGGGGGGGGACAAAAATTGTATTGAAAATGGAATCGAAAAAGTGAGTGGTGATGCTGCGCCTTTCTGTTTTTTTCACGCTGCCACGTGTCGCGTTATGATTCGCGGAAACAATTAGTGGGACAAGTGGCAGCATCTCATTCGTTGAAGAAAACGGGCGCACGATTGCTTGTCGCACGGGAACCAACGGCTGCATCGAGGGGTGAGATCCAGCGCGGTCGTGCTCTTTGTAACAGGTCACGAGTCGGAATATTATTTGCTGACATATTAAGTGGGACACGTGGCATATTCTGGTTCGTTGAATAACCGGGCGCACGTGAATCAACCGCACTGGAAAAACGAACGCGCGATGGTGGGGGACAGCGGCTCCAACGCGTCAGACACTTGGGTCCCACTTGCACGGCGGCCTGCGCGGTAGGTAGGCCCCACTCGGACGCCGAGCTGTGTGAAAGCGGAGAGCCTGCACCCAGTCGCTTTGGTCGGGTTTGATGAACACGCGCTAATCTGAGCCGTTGCGTCTTTGATCGGACGGTCCATGTTGAAGCGAGTGTGATCTTGCGCGTAGACTTCATCTCTCCTGCGCGAAAATTAAAGTTCTATTAATTGTATTTTGACCCACAAATTTAATCCAAATTACATTTTGAACTTTCTTAAATTACAGTTAAGCCCTTTTCTAATTTTAAATTAAATTTTTAAACTTTTAATAATTATAATTAAGCCTAAATTTAATTTAAATTATATTTTCGATTTTTATAAATTGTAATTAAGAACTATAATATCTGAAATTATATTGTGGGCAGAAATATGAAATTAAGTACATTTTCGATACAAATTCTTTAATTTTATTAAAAATGTATTTTTAGCACATAAAAGGAATATATTAATTTATTTAACAAAAATTAACTAAATATTAAAATAACATAGCAATTATCATTACTAAAATTGATGAAAATAACGTTATAAAATACAGTTATCAACACCCCTAAACTTAAGTTTTTGCTAGTACTCGAGCAAAAGGAAGAAATAAAACAAAGATAACTACATTTAAAATAGTGATTTTCAAAATAATTCTTTTTAAACATTCCAAATAACATAACTCAAAGAAATGAAAGAATTTCATCTAAGCATCGAAATCAATTTAAAAGTATATAACCTTTTCACAATGAACTTTAAGTGTGTCAAAAACTTGTTGTGTGTTTTGGAACACACATAAATCGTGCAAGTATACACGGTCACAAGTAATAAAGATTTGTAAGTACAGTATCGTTCCCACGGAGATTTGTCACTACAGTTTATTGATTACTAAAATTGTATATCTCTTATTTTATCCAAAACAATCGTTAAATGAGAAAAAGGTAAAAAGAAATAAGGGAACTCTAGGATTGCAATTTTTCACCAAATTATTTTACTCAAATCATGTTATTTTCTTTTGATTTATATTTTTTAGTACATTTAATTTTTCAACCGAAAACTTCTTTTTTTATTCATACATCTCTTCCGAGCTCCGTATAAACACACCTAGTTAAATTAATTCACTATATCTCTAGGAGAATTAAATTTAATAAGATTCATTAAGTTCTAAGCTTTCCAATGGCCACACATACAATTAGGGTATATTCCTATCATTCATCATACATGTCATTCTATCTACGAGCAATATACACAAAAATGCCTTTCTCAAGTTTATTTTTATGCCACAAATCGTTTTGATAAAATTCGTAAATAATCAAAAAGCATTAAGCACAAGATAGAGTGAACAAATCGAACGTCTTATAAATCTTTCAAAAAAATAATTAAAATCAAAGCTTCATAAATTTAGATCGAATGCAAACCTAGAAAAATTAAATTACTTCATTAAATTAAAATAAAAATTACAACAGATGCAGAAAAATTAGAAGAACAAGAAGGAAAGATAAAACATCACATAGAACAAATATTTGGCACATGTAGAACACAACAGAAGCCAAAAAAGGCTTCTGCGTGTTCCACCGTCCAGCACCAAACACTACAGAAATTCTAAAAATAAAACTAAAAAAACCCCTTAACTCTATCATAATATCACCTATTTATAGCTAAAAAAATATATCAAAAATATTTAAACTTAATACACGCGGGGGACAATGAAGTATGTCGAAAATAATAAATTACACGCGGGGGGACAAAAATTGTATCGAAAATGGAATCGAAAAAGTGAGTGGAGATCTTTGCGCGTTTGTTTTTTTTTCTTCCACGCTGCCACGTGTCGCGTTATGATTCGCGGAAACAATTAGTGGGCCACGTGGCAGCATTTCATTCGTTGAAGAAAACGGGCGCACGATTGCTTGTCGCACGAAAGCCAACGGCTGCATCGAGGGGTGAGATCCACCGCGGTCGCGCTCATTGTAACAGTTCACGAGTCGGAATATTATTTCCTGACATATTAAGTGGGACACCTGGCATATTCTGGTTCGTGGAATAACCGGGCGCACGTGAATCAACCACACTGGAAAAAGGAGCACGCGAAGGTGGGGACAGCAGCTGCAACGCGTTAGACACGTGGGTCGCACTTGTACGACGGCCTGCGCGGCAGGTGGGCCCCACTCGGATGCCGAGCTGCGTGAAAGCCCAGAGCTTGCACCCAGTCGCTTTGTTTGGGTTTGATGAACACGCGCGAATCTGAGCCGTTGCGTCTTTGATCTGATGGTCCATGTTGGGCGAGTGTGATCTTGCGCGTAAACTTCATCTCTCCTGCGCGAAAATTAAACTTCCATTAATTGTATTTTGACCCACAAATTTAATCCAAATTACATTTTGACCTTTCTTAAATTACAGTTAAGCCCTTTCCTAATTTTAAATTAAATTTTTGAACTTTTAATAATTATAATTAAGCCTAAATTTAATTTAAATTATATTTTCGATTTTTATAAATTGTAATTAAGAACTATAATATCTAAAATTATATTTGTTGACAGAAATATGAAATTAAGTACATTTTCGATTCAAATTATTTAATTTTATTAAAAATGTATTTTTAGCACATAAAAGGAAAATATTAATTTATTTAACAAAAATTAACTAAATATTAAAAGAACATAGCAATTATCATTACTAAAATTGATGAAAATAACTGTATAAAATACAGTTATCACGAAAATACGCATCAATATTCACCATAGACCTCCATGATAGTTCGTTCACTTGTATGCAATTTCTTAAATTTGTGGAGGTGACTTGTAACATTTAGTTTCTATTTCAAGGTTTGGGGTAACGCATTCCTCATGGTAGCATTGTAGCAACTTCGTGCCCTATCTTGTTTCCCTTCAATTTGTCGTATCATATCGGCGGTAGGATATTTAATCAACTAATGATATGTCGAAGGCACTGCTTTCATTTTGTGTATCCATGGGCGTCCCAAAATAGCATTATAGGATATGGAGTATTTAAAACGACGAAGGTTGTTAAAACTATAAATCCTCCTACTGACACTAGTAGGCGTAAAGTTCCTACTAACATTGTTACACTACCATTGAAACCAACCAAAGGCATTTGTTGTGGGGTGATTTATTTAGGGTCTATGTTCATGTCAAGCAGAGCGAATAAATATAAGAGATCGGATGAACAACCATTGTCAACTAATATCCGACGTACCTCGCAATGAACTATTCACACTGTGATTACTAAAGGATCGTCATAGGGGTGTAGGCATTCTTTGTCTTCAAAAGTAATGGGATATACAGGTCCTTCCAGTCTCATGCCATTTATTAAGTGTCATGTATCTCGAGCCTCTCTTGCATATATTTTTTATGGAATTGTTAGAGTGACCGACCATGGTAGGGCTACCATGTATGGTATGTATTATCCGCACATCCCTTGGTGGAATGAGGTGTCCTCTATTTGGTTCATTCCGGATCGGAATTGATTTATCTGGTGTCTTGACTCTTCAATCTGAGTTCTCCCTTTGAGTCTCTACTCATAGATTCTTGGATTTATCAACTATATACCCTAGATACCCTTCTGAAAGTAGGTGTTCAATTTCCCATTTTAAATGGCGGCAGTCTTGAGTCCATTGCCCCGTGTCTATATGGAACACACAGTATTTGTTAAGGTTTCTAAGCGGAGCTTTTATAGCTGGTGGCCAATTTATGTTATTGAGGCGTTCCATTCAACACACTACTTCCACCAGTGTTACACGTAATGAGGGTCTGAAATTGTTCTTTGGTCTAAAGGCGAGTTTGAAACGGGAAAGGTTAGGGGGGCTGGCTCTGGTTTATATTAGCTGACGATTTTCTTGATTTCATCTCCCTTTCCATATTAACAAATTTTTGGGTTTCCTCGTAAAATACATCTAAGGAACGTGGTGCGGATTTCATCAACTTTATGAAAAGGCCACGCTTTATTCCTTTATGAAAAGCTTATATGGCTATAGAATCGGGGCATTGATTAATTTCCATCTTCTCCATTTTAAATCTTCGCATGTAAGCCTCAATTGATTCATCCTCCTCTTACATAATCGAAAATAAGTGATGTGACTCCTTCTTGATAGGTTGGTTACAAGCGTAATTGGTAATGAATATTTTAACCAAAGCGTCAAAGCTAGCGATACTCTTGGGGGGTAACTCCATAAACCATTGTTGGGCTGAATCTTGGAAAGTAGCTACAAATAACTTGTAGTATATGGATTCATGTTTATCTTCGAATAGGTTGACCGCATCCATGGCCATTTTGAATTGAAAAACGTCTGCAACAGGATCTTCGGTTCCCTTATATGTGGGATATTTAAGGGCATTAAATTTAGGGGGAGGTATAGTTAACTCAATATGGTCAGAGAAAGGATACGTAGATAATTGATTACAAACTTTTTCAATATCACCCCAAGGTTTCACCTTTTCCTGTCTCACAAATCTATCATTAACCTTTATCCACATCTTTTCTTCCATCTCTTTTAATCTTTTGTCTAATTCTCCACTCCGATCGTACAGTTAAATGGGTTGAATTGTTGGTCCATGAGTTTGAGGATTTGCATAAGAAGTCCCTCTAATGATAGGTGGATCAAAAATCATGTGCAGGCAGTTCTCCCTTGATGAGTACTCAAAAAGCACTAAAATTACCATGATTTTATGCACATTAATTGATTAAAAATATATATATTTATATGTTTTATCATATATTTATATAAATTTGTCTTTTTCGGAATCACGGGTATTTTTATTGTTTTTCAATTATTTTCGCTTAAAAACGTCACTTAAAGACTCAAATAGGAATACTGGAAGCAATACATCATAAATATATTAATAAATAAATGAGGAAAGGTCAACAAATATGGAAAAATTGGACAA
Organism: Hippophae rhamnoides; assembly: GCA_033030585.1. Classification (NCBI taxonomy): domain Eukaryota; kingdom Viridiplantae; phylum Streptophyta; class Magnoliopsida; order Rosales; family Elaeagnaceae; genus Hippophae; species Hippophae rhamnoides. The sequence continues at coordinate 33,381,057 of CM065437.1, forward strand.
GATGGGTCAAAAAGGTCAAAAATGTCAAAAAGGAGAAGATTGCGCCTTGATCCATCAAGCGCCCGTATGCTACTGCTATCGTTCATCCGCGCAAAGTCGCTAATCTTGTTCATCATCCGGGCAAATCTACGCGCGCCGGTACTGTTCATCCGCGGAAAGCTGCGCGCGCTGGTACTATTCATCTATGCGCGCCCAGCTGCCTCCGCGCGCACCACGCCCGTTTTGCCTCATTTTTCACGTGCAGCCGCCCCCATGATATCATGCTGACGTCATTAATGACCTCAGCATTTCCATTACACGTTTTTACATTTTTTAACATTTTTTTAAACATTGTTTTACTCATTTTTTCTCTCCATCCTCACCTATAAATACCCCCCTTCCCTTCACTTCAAAAAACACCTCAAAACACACTTCTCTCTTCTTTATTTCTCTCCATTTCTTAGTTTTTAGTTTTTTTTTAGTTTTTCTTATGTTTTAGCTAGTTTTTCTTATGTTTTAGCTAGTTTCTCTTAGTTTTAGAGTTCTTCCCTTTTGGGGAAGAACTAGTTATGTTTTTTGTAATTTATTAGCTTTTTGATTCAATAAATGGGAGTGCAAATTCCGTTTGGAGGTTTTCTAGCAACGGAAATGGCATCGAAGTACTGTAAGGATTTTATTTTCTTTGCAGTTATTTTTTATGCTTTATTCTTACATGTTATATTTAATTTGTCTGTGATTAAATTTAACTGTATAGTTGTTGTAAAAATGATATAATAATAACGTTGTTATGCTTGCGAAATATTAAATAGGTAAAAATCTCTAAAATGAATTGATTTTATTTTTATTCAAGATTTTATATTAAGAATGTTAGAGAAAAATATATTATTTTTCATTACAAACTTAAATCTGAAAATAAGATTTTAAGGTTTAGTTATCCTACTGATTTAGAGTAGTGCTCTTTTATTTGTTGGTACAATCGCCCGGTAGTTAGAGTGAAGCTCTATTTCAAAAGTTTTTATAAGAATTATTATCTGAAAATGTATTGACAACATGTTTTCAGTAGTGGTTTGAAAACTTGAAAGTTAGTACTCGGATAACTAAATTCTTAGGTTTAATTTGGACACCTTGAATAAAGTTTAAACTGTCTAACCCTACCAAAGGTGGCATTTAAATGGTTCATTTTCAATCTCTTAGAACAAGGAATTAATTTAATTAACCAAATTAGTTATCAATCCCACCCATAGGTGTTAATTGATTTGTTTAGTTAACAAAGAATATCTAACCCCACCAAAGGTGGTATTCATACAAAAAAGGGAGAATCAATAAATATCAATTCATATTTTTAATAACCTAGATAATATGAGCAAGCATAATTAACTTAGTTATTATATCCATAAATACTCCACTATTTATAAAAGATAAAATTTGCATAAATGTTTATTGAATCTATGTTTATTTTTATGTAAGTAGATTAAAACACAAAACCCCAAAATATCGTGACAGGATGTTTAGGATTTAATTTTGTTTTTAAAAGTTTGAATAATAAATTAAAAACCACATACATTCCTTCCTTAGATCGACCTTGGGAGTATACTTATCATTTTCTACGAAATTTTTCGTGCACTTGCGAGAGTTTATAAATATAAAACCAAAGTATTGGCAGGATCGGCGATGCCAGTTTTTGCTCATCAAGTTTTTGGCGCCGTTGCCGGGGAAGGAATAGCGTTTTTAATTTATTTATCAAAATTTTAAAAATATTTTTGTGCTGTAAATAATTGTGATTTTTTTTGTTTTTGTAAAAAAAATAAAATAAAACATTTAATCAAATTTCAAATTTCATAAGAAATAATAAAAAAATTAAAAATAAATAAAAAATAAAACAATAATTGTAGCGTGAATAGTACAATAATTTAGAAATTTGAAATTTGAAGTAAAAAGTTTTTACCGTTCATAAATTGTAAAAAAAAATAAAAAAAAGATAAAAAAATAAATAAATAATATAGCGTGAATAGTAAAATAAAATTACCAATCATGAATAGTAAAAAAATAAATAAATAAAAATAAATAAATAAAAAATAAAAATAAAGTATAAAAATAAAGTATAAAAAAAATAAAAATATAAAAAATATAAAAAATATAAATAAAATATAAATAAAAATAATAAAAATAATAAAAAAATAATAAAAAAAAATTATAAAAAATAAAAACTTAATTTTTAAATTTCATTTAATTTTAAGTTTGTTTTTATTTTATTTATTAGAATATTAATTTTATTTTATTTTATAAAAAATATTATTTTATTTTCTTTTACCTTTTACCTTTTTCAATTTTATTTTATTTTACTTTTTTTCATTTCATTTTATTTTTATTCTATTTTATTTTATTATTTTAATTTTAATTTTTTTTCTCTATTTCTTAATTTTTATTTAACTTAATTAATTTAGGTTTTTACTAACTTAAATAACTTAACTTTTTAATTAATTTAAATTTTCATTAACTTAATTAACTTAGCTTTTTAATTAACTTAAATTTTCATTAACTTAATTAACTTAGCTTTTTAATTAACTTAGATTTTTATTAACTTAATTAATTTAGATTTTTATTTAAATTAACTTAATTAAGTTTGGTTTTTAATTAAATTAGATTTTCATTAACTTAATTAACTTAGATTTTTACTTAAATTAACTTAATTAAGTTAGCTTTTTAATTAAATTAGATTTTCATTAACTTAATTAACTTAGATTTTTACTTAATTTAACTTAATTAGATTTTCATTAACTTAATTTTTTTTACTTAACTTAACTTAATTAACATAATTTTAATAGCATGAAATGTAAAGATCTAAGGGAGTTATATCAAGGAGACTAGTTCTTGGAAGCCTTTGTGCCACTAGTCTTTCCTGGGAACGTTATTCTGTATAGGAGGATGGTTTTTAAGGAGCCTTTGCACCAACATTCTTTCCTGGGAGCACTCTTGGTTAATACTGATTATGTTATTTTTTTTCTTAAAAACAAAAAAAAACAAAAACATAAATTCTGAAACTACCTCCAAAATTTTAAAGTTTTAATTATAATCTAAGGAGTTAGTTGCTTTGTTTAATCTAGGTACAATTGTGTTTTAATGACTTAATTATTTGATTTGCACCTAGATGTGGGTTATCTAAAACCGTCAAAGTATGCCTCTAGTTTTAAGTACAAAAAGAAATTTGAAAATCAATAGGGCATGACTGAAAAAGTATAGGTAGACAACATTGTCTTACTTGTAGGTTTGATTAACTCAATGATGAGGGGACATTGAGTTTACTTAAAATGTAATCCCCAAGTTACGTCTTGCTAAGACGTTAAACTAAGCGCTGGATGGGAGGCAACCCATCATTTTAGGTAATTTTCTTTTATTTGTTTTATTTACTTAATTTTATTGTTTATTTCATTTTAATTACATGTGAATAATTTTTAAATTGTTAAAACTAAAAATATTTGTTGAGATGTTAGAAGTTCACAACGACCCATCTGTATACACTTTAATGATGAATATGATGGATGCACCTGCATTTTCCATTACTACTTGCACTTTCTCAAGAAATAGGTAATCTTTCTTCTCTTTTCTCTTTATCTTTAATTTACAGTTGTTACATTGAGGACAATGTAAGTTCTAGGTTGGGGGTGGTGAAAAGTTACCATGCTTAATTAAAAAAATTTTGACAATTTAAAAATAAAAAAATAAAAAAATTTGGTTTTATTTCTATTTTGTGTGATTTAGTAATTTTTGGAATTAAAAAAAAAACTTTTTCACAAAAATTTATCATTTCTTTAAATCAAATTTAAGTAAATAGTTAAGTCTTTTGTACTGTTAGATTAATTTTTGAAAACATATCATGAAATATTTTGTAATTATTTTTTTGATAATTAGTTAGTTTTTGTCATAACTAGTATCTCTATAGGTATTAGCATTGAATGTATGAATTTTTTCTCATCTTAATAGAGTATCGTATATTTTTTATTATTATTTTTGCTTAGATTAAATGATTTAAGTAGAAATTGATAGTATATGCTTATATCTCGTTCATGCATGACTGCTACAAAAAAAAGACATATCTGGGGTTACCTAAACCAAGATCAAATAGAAAAGCCACAAAATTAACCACTCACCAAAATCCAAAAAAACAAATGTACAATATGTACATGGGTTGACTCTCTAAAATACATATATTGAGAAATATCTTCAGAAAAAAATAGAGAGATAAAGAATATATAGTATAATCTACATACTATAACCCACATTGCCTACAAAGTTGTGAGTAAAGGCTAATTATAAAAGAAGGATATAGGAAATAATTCCCTAAAAATTCATTGCACTCTCTTCATTTGTAAAAGGCATATATCTTGAAATTCTTTCTTAATGATTTTGATTTATGCATGAAAATAATTTTTATATATGATATCTTTATAATTTATACATTTGATTCCTTTCATGAGATCAATGTTAAAATAACACTTTGAGCCTTTATTCTTTATACATATGCGAACATATTAGTTCATTTCTATACATAAACTCTTTCGCATATAAATTAGTCTGAGTGTTTGAACCCATAGGATTCAGTGTTTTGAGAGTATTGACTTGTGAGGAATAGAGTCGAAGCGAATTCTTATTCATGACACTGAAATTGGGTGAAATTAAATTGATACATTTTTGACATGAAATATGAAAATGATTTTCGACTAATTATTATAATAAATCATGATTGTTTAAAGAGATTAAAATAACTTATGCTTGAGATTTTAATTATGATCTTAAAGGAGATTAAAAAGTATGACACATTTTTGTGATATGTTGTTTACTCTTATTCTTAAAAATTAAATTTTGATTTTGTTGTAATTTTAGTTTTTGAGTTGATTGTTTTTATTGTTTCTTTTGATTTTTACATTTAGTTCAATGTTTGTGGGTATCATTACTGAAAACCCTCACGAGACTCAAACACGTCCACTAGGGCAACCTAGGGGTTTAAAGGCTTGTTGCATAGGCTAAATGCAACCGTGTCAATCCACGGAAGTGATTTAGGAGAGTTTCATTTTTAGTTTTTATCGCTTCTCTTGCTAAGGGATTAGCAAGAAGCTGGTTGGGGGTTGTGATGAGTGCTCAAAAAGCACTAAAATTACCATGATTTTATGCACATTAATTGATTAAAAAAATATATATTTATATGTTTTATCATATATTTATATAAATTTGTCTTTTTCGGAATCACGGGTATTTTTATTGTTTTTCAGGTATTTTCGCTTAAAAACGTCACTTAAAGACTCAAATAGGAATACTGGAAGCAATACATCACAAATATATTAATAAATAAATGAGGAAAGGTCAACAAATATGGAAAAATTGGACAAGATGGGTCAAAAAGGTCAAAAATGTCAAAAAGGAGAAGATCGCGCCGCCCAGTCGCCGCGCCCCAGCGCCCAGCCGCGCGCGCTGCTACTGTTCATCCGCGCAAAGCTGCGCGCGCTGGTACTGTTCATCCGCGCAAATCTGCGCGCGCCGGTACTGTTCATCCGCGGAAAGCTGCGCGCGCTGGTACTGTTCATCCGCGCGCGCCCACGCCCGTTTTGCCTCATTTTTCACGTGCAGCCGCCCCCATGACGTCATGCTGACGTCATTAATGACCTCAGCATTTCCATTACGCGTTTTTACATTTTTTTACTCATTTTTTCTCTCCATCCTCACCTATAAATACCCCCCTTCCCTTCACTTCAAAAAACACCTCAAAACACACTTCTCTCTTCTTTCTTTCTCTCCATTTCTTAGTTTTTAGTTTTTCTTATGTTTTAGCTAGTTTCTCTTAGTTTTAGAGTTCTTCCCTTTTTGGGAAGAACTAGTTATGTTTTTTGTAATTTATTAGCTTTTTGATTCAATAAATGGGAGTGCAAATTCCGTTTGGAGTTTTCTTGCAACGGGAATGGCATCGAAGTACTGTAAGGATTTTATTTTCTTTGCAGTTATTTTTTATGCTTTATTCTTACATGTTATATTTAATTTGTCTGTGATTAAATTTAAATGTGCTAGCTGTTTGTAAAAATGATATAATAATAACGTTGTTATGCTTGCGAAATATTAAATAGGTAAAAATCTCTAAAATGAATTGATTTTATATTAAGAATGTTAGAGAGAAATATATTATTTTTCATTACAAACTTAAATCTGAAAATTAGATTTTAAGGTTTAGTTATCCGGTTTGATTTAGAGTAGTGCTCTTTTATTTGTTGGTACAATCGCCCGGTAGTTAGAGTGAAGCTCTATTTCAAAAGTTTTTATAAGAATTATTATCTGAAAATGTATTGACAACATGTTTTCAGTAGTGGTTTTAAAACTTGAAAGTTAGTACTCGGATAACTAAATTCTTAGTTTTAATTTAGACACTTGAATAAAGTTTAAACTGTCTAACCCTACCAAAGGTGGCATTTAAATGGTTCATTTTCAATCTCTTAGAACAAGGAATTAATTTAATTAACCAAATTAGTTATCAACCCCACCCATAGGTGTTAATTGATTTGTTTAGTTAACAAAGAATATCTAACCCCACCAAAGGTGGTATTCATACAAAAAAGGGAGAATCAATAAATATCAATTCATATTTTTAATAACCTAGATAATATGAGCAAGCATAAGTAACTTAGTTATTATATCCATAAATACTCCACTATTTATAAAAGATAAAATTTGCATAAATATTTATTGAATCTATGTTTATTTTTATGTAAGTAGATTAAAACACAAAACCCCAAAATATCGTGACAGGATGTTTAGGATTTAATTTCGTTTTTAAAAGTTTGAATAATAAATTAAAAACCACATACATTCCTTCCTTAGATCGACCTTGGGAGTATACTTATCATTTTCTACGAAATGATTCGTGCACTTGCGAGAGTTTTATAAATATAAAACCAAAGTATTGGCAGGATCGGCGATGCCGGTTTTTGCTCATCATCCCTCACTACACATTGAAACATATTAAATATTATTTTAATTAAATTTAAAATAAAAATAAATAATTAATAAATAATGTTTACCATAGATGCTAATATGCATGTATACATATATATGTATATTATGAGAACAAATTATAAGATATTATAATTTATTAATTAATTAATTAAGTAATAAAAAAAATATTTACGTCATGTTTTAATTAAAAGTGTTAAAAAATTAGACCAAATTAAATTAAATAAAAAAAATTTAAAAATTAGATTTGATCAAATAAATTTATAAATTAAATGATTTGGTTCGATTTATATTAAATTTTAAATTAGTCGGATCGAATAGGATAGATTTTAATTTTTTTAACTCAAAATTTAACCGAAGTACACCCGTAACTCAAACTACTTTATAATAACATGTTTTACTTCTCAATCCTTTTGTGTCTTGATCGGCCCGCAATGTTCTGATCCGAATGAGTCGGAATCCGAAGACTCCGAACCACGGGGTCAACTTGCCGTCTCTAATCTGGTCACGTTAAAGATCATTATTTCAACAAATCAAAATCAAACGAGAAGGTACGACTATGATGTTTTATCTACCTCTGCTGTTTGATGTATACTTACCATCACCTTTTTGTGATTGATTACTATGTCATATTACATATCCAATAAAAAATAGAGGTGAACAACAATAAATCAGTACTGCTTACTAATATATATACTAAACGTGATTCAAAGCGTGTGATTGTTACTGATTGTCATGGAATACAGCCCACTTGATTCGGGTTGAATGTAAAGAGTATTATCACTTATTAAGATAATAACCCTTCTTTTTGATAAGGAAAGTGAACCTTACGGAAGCATATCCCAGCTCCAAAGAAAAAAAGAAGGTATTTTATCCTCTAATAATTTACTTTATAATTGCAGTAAGAGGTATAACAGAGTCACGTTTAGTTTATTAGAAAAAATACCTCCATGAGGTGCGCCGATGTCTAAAAAGAAATGTCTCGACCGGTACTCCGCCCGCGGTATAAGTGAGACATGGGGTGATGCTGGATCAAACAAGAATAAGAAGTCAAGCTAATCCGATATATAAGGCCAATAAACAATCTTAATACTATTCGAACCTTATAAATACGTGTCTTTATGTAAAGGAGTGAGTAGTAATCTTAATGCTAGTTTGTAATTAATAATCTATTAAATTTATCGATAATTTAAGAGGTATAGTTTATTATCCCTTCTAATAAGATTTTAATTTTTGAAAAAGAAAAAAAAGTGACATTGTTGTCACCATTCTTATTATTTTACACATAAACCAAGAAGTTAATTTAGAAAAGGCCTCAGTTTTAAATTTATTTAAATCATAATTATATTAATATTCTTTTTTTTTCAATTTAACATTTTGGTTACTTTTTACTCTTGTTATGATATAATCCTCATATTCCTTAATTAATTTTAATAAATTTAGCGTTAAAATTAAAATCTAAGAGTTATTGATATAATTTAACCTTTATTTAATGACTAGCAAAACATTACTTTACAAATAGTTTTGAAAAATTACATAAAATAAATACTTTAAAATTTATAATATTAAAAATAATACATTCATAATATTGAATGAAATTTAATTGATCATAGTATAACATTAGTTGAGTTTAATAGGTTGGAGTTCAACATTAAACGAATTTAAATCATCGAAATTCAACTTAAACCACATCTAATTAAATGATGATTAATGTTAAAGTTTTGATTTTTTTGTAGTAAAAAATTATAAAATAAATATAATGGGTACTTTTTTATAGTTATAAATTTTAAGAGTATTATAAATGTTATTTTCCTAACAGGTTTATACGCTAAATATATAAAAATATTACCTAATTATCATCATCCATTAATAATGAGGAAAAAATATACATTAATTTGTCCTAGACAAATAATTATGGGTTGATCAAGATAAATGGTGACATGAATCTCCCTTAAAAAAGTGAGACATGAAGATTAATGTTTAGACCTCAATTATGATCATTCTAAAATAGGTTGAAAATTGAAATAAAAACGAGAATTTTGACCCCTTATTTATATAGAGATAGAAACTAAAAGTATCAAGAAAGATAGGATAGGGATCACACTCAAGTATATGAAGAGATGTGAGTGATAACTTAAAGGGTAGAATGTCACCAGATCACTTTTGATAAGTTCAGATAAAGTTCCCAAAAAAATTAATTCAATGATAAAAATTGGTTGTCATGACTAGGATAAGGAATGTAACATATTTGTTAAGATATTTACATTAATAATGTATTATGTTTACTAGTTTTGATTGAATTGATTCAATTTGTTATGCATATTCATAATCATGATTTATTTTGGTGTTCTTATATAGACAAAATAATTATGCAAGTCGATGAGATCTATCAGATTTTAGAATCTATTTTATCATCCCTTGAGACGAAATCGTAAATAGTATTTAACAAGAAAAATGATTTTGATCTTATTTGGATCGATTGAGTTTTTCAAACTAACCATTGTTAATATCTATAGTTTCCCATTTGAGCCTAACAAAGAATCTTTAATATCTTTAATATCTTTAAGCCACATTTTATGCCTAACTAATAAGAATTACAATTATCTTTGCACTTTTAGCTTGTATGAAAAGAAAAAAAATGCAATCATGTGTTATGCTATAGAGTAAGGTGAAATGTAATGCACCCTAAAAAGAAGAAGCAAAAATCACAATGCAATTATCCTTTTAAAGAAAAAGAAAATAGAATTGAAAATAAGTTTAGGTGTGTTGTAAAGTTACAAAAAAAACAGAGAAAAGAGATGTGGAATAAAAGAATATTGGAAGAATGAAAAAAGGGTGTGCACTAAAATATCAAGTAAAAGCTCAATTAGAGTTAAGAAATGCATCATAAAAAAACTAAGGTGTGGAAAGAGCCTAAATGTCTTCATCTATCGACACCCTATCTAAGCATTACATTACAACCATGTAAAGTCCTTATTAATCTTGAGCTAAGTGCATATTTATATTAGTGGAAAGGGATGTGAAAAATAGACTTGTGAGACTTATTCTAAGATTGAATGGATTAACATTCTTATATAGGTTGATTTCATGAGTACATTGGATGATATGAGGTGTAGCACACACACACACAAATCAATTTTTCAGGAACCTTGCATATCCTTGTATTGATGGAATGTTGATCAATGAATATGTGAACCTCTGTATCATAAGATTGTACAACTTTTGAGAGGGATAATTTTTGTAAAATATGCATGTACTAATAGAAGTATATTTATGAATATAATACTCATGTTATTTTATTTAGTTATACTTGAATTTACTTAAGGACAAGGAAAAAGTTAAGTTTGGGATGTGATGACTCTATGAAAGTAGAGTTATTAGCGCACTTTTTTACTTAATTTTTACTTGTTTTATTCAATAAATTGTATTTTTGAGGCCAAAAATATAAAAATATAAATGATTTAGTGGAAAGTGGTAAACATATAATATTTGTGATTTTTTGGAAATTTTTATGGATCTTTTATGAATTTTTAACATCGGGCCAATCAAGAGTTGTCACGTGGCCTGTCACGCAAGTAGAGGAACTGGATAGAAAAGCCACATAGATTCCACACAAGCAAGGACAACCAATCATAGATCGCCACATGTAAGGAGGATAAACCACATGCTACGTTTCAGCACGTCATTCAATCCGAGTTTAGAGATCAATCAAATAGAACTGCCATATATTGCCATGCTTTTAATCCCCGTAGTCCACCCGTGCATCATGCCATCCATTGCCACAAATCATGTTGTACTGATTCAACATGCGTTGACTGGAACCGGTCTCTCCTGCCACGCGTCATGTTTGGATTCACCTAGTTTATTCAGTGTGCCACCTGTCATGCTATGATTGGCTAGCATTGTTAGTTTTGCTTGTTTCGATCTTAGCCTTTGATTAAAAGCTAATCTGATGGTCCATATTGCACCTAAGCAATATTTAATCCCTAAATCACCCCATAAACCCTAAGAGGCAGTTATTTGCATAATTTTGGTCAATTTTGGAGCTAAAATGAGAGAAATATACAGAAAATTTCATGAGGGGATATTATTTTGGTAGAGGTTCAAGAGGAGATTAACACTGCAATTCAATAGATTGATTGTATTTCTTCATCTACTCTTTTCTTTATCAATTTTTATGTCTTTCTTTATGAAAAATATGAGCTTTATGAAAAATATGAGCTTTGTAAATACAATTATGTGTCGTTAATTTATTTATCTAGGGATCTTATAAACCCAATTTTCTCTATGTGATAATCTAATATTTTATCCCAATTATAGTTATAATTTAATTATAGTTATAATTTAATTATATTATTTAATCTGATTTTAATGCTATTAATTGTTTTGCCAATAATTTATCTATAAAGGCAAATCAAATATATTTTAGAGAATTAATTAATTGTTTTTCTTGATTAAATAACATGCATAGTTTCTAGGTAGAGATGTATAATTTTTATATATGTGATCCATAATTGATGAACTTGATGAGTAATATACAATTTAATTGGCATGAAAGTGTGATTAAATTAATTACTAAATGATGTGTAGTTTACTTGAGAGAGAAGTACATGCTAGGTTAGATTCAATTAATCATGTAATTAATTGATAATTATATCGGGGGATTTTAGCAATTCGCATGTTTAGAAAATTGGAGGATTAAGTATTCCTAGATATTTTCTCATATATCTTCATAGTTACCAAATCTAATTTAATTTCTTATTGCAATTTGCTTTTAGTTATTTTAATTTTGCTTCATTAAAATATAAAAACACAAAAAAATTGATTTTTATGTTTTTAATTTTAAAAATTAGTTCCTAATAAAATAATCACCATGGGAATTATCTTTTCATATTATTATATTAGTTGTTACAATACATATACTTGCGTATTTATTACACACACTTGACGTTTGGTAATCACTTGTCCTATTTTTGTGTTATTGTTATTATCTTGTTCATGTGATGCTTTCTTCTCATTATCATGACATTATATGAATCATGCATAGTAGGTCTATGATAAGAGCTAAATTATTGCATTTTTGTTATGATTTAAATGTTGATATTTGTGTGAAAATTGTGTTTATTTGATTATTTAATCCACAAATGTCATTTCACGGGTATTTCGTGTTTAAAGTGAAATTTTAGGTAAAATCATGATTTTGGAGAAGTTAGGGACAAAGTACAATGATCGGGATTGAATGAAAATAAAAAGAGAACAAAATTTCAAAATTTGGAATTTCGCGACTGGCGAGAGTATTCTCGCCGCCGGCGAAAACCTTACGGAGAAAATGTTGAAAATCATGCAGGAAGCACGGATTTTGGCCAAGTGAATCTCGCTGCCAGCCAAAGTGTCTCGCCGCCGGCCATATTCATCTCGCCGCCGACAAAAATCTTGGCGAAAATCTTCCCGAGAGCACAAATTTTGGTAAACTCATCTCGCCGCCGGCCAAATAATTCTCGCCGCCGGCCAAAGAATATCGCCGCCGGCCACATTAATTTGGTCGCCGGATAAAATCAGAAAAACAAAATTTAAATTGCCAGAAATCTCGCCGCGGCGAGAATAATGTCGCCGTCGGCAAGTTTCGTCCGAAAACATATTTTTTTTGTTTTTTTGTTCCAAAATTGCCCCCCAAACCCTAGATCTATATATACATTATGATGAAGAAAGAGGGGGACGACAGAAAGGAGAGTTCAAAGACAGTTTTGGAGAAAAGAAGGAAATTTTGGAGAAACTTGAAGGATCTTCACCATTGTTGCTACCAAGCCTTCATCTTCTAGAGTTTTTCATCTTTTCTCCTTAGTTTTTATATTCTGCAGTTTATTGATATTTTTTATTCATGGATTCAATTGAAATAATGTTTGTTCTTATTTTCGTTATGAACTAATTCGTTTTTGCTAAGGCTATGATGTAGTTGAATCATGAAAATCTGATTTCTTGTGTTATCGTTATATGAATTCATTGTTTTCAATTTGAGTATTTATTTACATGCTTAATGCTTTTAAATTTCTGATCAAGATTTAAATGATTTGTTGCATTATATTGAGATCGAGAGGAGATGTGTAATGAACGCTTCTTGTGATAAATACCGTATGTTGAATGCGAGTGTGAGAACTAATGCATGATGTATGTGGTTATTCTAGAAATTCCATAAATCGTAATGTGCTTGTTTGTGATTAAATCTTCATAGAAATATAGTCGGTTTTCATAGATAAGTAATTCTAATATAACTCGAGAGAGAGTATTAGATAAGTTCGGGTTTTTCAACCATCACTTTTAACTTTGATTCTCATATAACATAACTTGAAATTGGATTGAATTGATTTAGCGAAATCAAATGCCTTAGCGTTTTTAATCATTTGTGAACAACATTAAATTTTGTTATTTGCGTTTAGTTTTAAGTTAATTTACTTTTTAAACAAATTCAAAAATTCGGTTTTCAAATAAAATTAGGGTTAGTCAATTTCGGTACTTAGTAACGCCATTCCTTGTGGGTTCGATATCCGTACTTTTGTACACTTTATTACTTGAACGATTCGTACACTTGCAAAAATACGCATCAGTCTACTACTATGACATGTTGCATGCATCGTATGCAATCTCTTTTTTTACATGTCTACCTATATGTTTACCTACTTCCTTGTTATAGTAAGTTATTGTATGTTTCTTGTATTGCATGCTTTTACCTCTCTACTATCTTGGTGTTAATCTTTGTCTTTTTCACATGACTACATGTGATTTTTCTTAAAGGGTTTGCTTTAGTCTTCTCTGTTGTGTAGCATGAGTGTTAGGATTATTACATTTCATTTTGACTACTGTCCTTCATATAGGGATGTGGTATCTTGTATACTGTGAGTACTTGTTATAACTTTGCATGTAAAAAGGGGGAGAAGTGTGCACAACTTGTGTTTTTGCATTGTGTTTGATTGTTAACATGCTATTTATTATATGAGGTGGTAAGTGCAGTCTACCCTCCATTATTGCATTATGATTATTTGATATGGATACACTTAGGAAGATTGTTGCATATGATCAGAGGGAGTTTTCATATTTACATTGCATGTCGATAGTATAGTTTTCATATTTATGTTGCATCAAGATAGTGTTTGTTTGTGCTATATGCTAACTATGATTAGACTATTTACGTGTATCTGTGTTAGGGTAACATGATAGTATTTTATTAGACTACATATTGTTTATATATGATACATTCAAAGGGTATGTTTTTGTTTCATGTGTATAGGTTACTAGTGTAAAGTCAAGTCTTCATGCTTCAAGTATGATGTCTGTAGTGGTGTTGAGTTCCTTGTGATAGAGGATGGGATGAATTGATTCATGAAGTTGGATGGAGCACTCAAGATGTATGCACTTGGAATAGGTGTGTCTTTGGGTTTTTAATTTGTATCGTTGTGTTGTTCATAGGAACAAACAACTTTAGGACATCTTTATGATAATCTCATATTTGATGAGTTTGAGTTTTTATATTTAGTAGTGTAGTGATTTGACAATGAAAGCCAAAAGAGAAGATTGTAAGTCCCATTAAGTTTACATATAATAGGATTGTTCATTCTACTTATTCATTTTCTCCTTTTGAAATTTTTTATGGCTTTAATCCTTTAACACCTATTGATATTTTATCGTTGCCTACTAATGAGCATGCTAATCTTGATGGTAAGAAAAAGGAAAATTTTGTGAAGGATTTACATGCGAGAGTTTGGGCCAACATTGAAAGGAAGAATGAGCAATATGCTAAGCAAGTAAATAAAGGGCATTTGAAGGTTTTTTCCAACTTGGAGATTGGGTTTGGGTGCACATGATTAAGGAGAGATTTCCCACATAGTGAAATCAAAATTGCAACCTTGAGAAGATGGATCTTTTCAAGTCTTGGAACAGATCAATGATAACGCCTACAAGCTAGATTTACCAAGTGACTATGGTAATGTTAATACAAATTTTAATGTCGTTGATTTATCTTTGTTTAATGTAGGTGATTCGAGGATGAATCTTTTCGAAGAGGAGGGGAATAATGGAGATCAAGATAATAATCAGTCCAATGAATAGGGAAAATACAAAGAGGATGAAGGAAGCTTTACAAGGCTTGATCATGGAAGTGCAATACAAATAAGCTATGTTAGAAGATTCTAGAATTAAATTCAATGATTCCAAAGCTTCACCAAGCATGGTCTATTACCCTTTTATGCAATGGATAGATTTGAAAGATCAAGTTGGGAGCAAAGATTGATTTAGGAATCAATTTTTGTTTTAGTTAATTCTAGGCCTTTTATGTTTTATTTATCATAATTCATTTAGTCTTTTATTTTCTTAAGATTTGATTAGGACCAATCCACCGATAAACAAAGCGCATTTTGTCTAGGGTTTTCTTTAGGGATTGAATTGGAACCTAGTTTTTCTTTAGGGATTAAATTACCGCTTAGGGTTTTCTTTAGGGTGAATTGGCACCTAGGGTGTGAAGGTTTATTTCTTATAAAAAGAAGCCACTAATTAATTTAGAGGAAGACCATATATCATTAATAAAAGTTTATTTCAGAAAGATTCTTGATTTGCCTTCTTGTGTTCTTGATTATGATTGAATTTGACTAATGAAAGGGAGTGATCATCCTTTGTGGCATCTCAAGGTTAGGGTTTTAAGAACTTTGTTTGTTTAGGGTTCTAATCCGATCATACCAAAGGTTAGGGTTTTAAGGACTTTGTTTCCTTAAGGTTCTAATCCAATCATCTTTAACACATTCTAGTAAATCAATTGTTCATATTCCTTTAAGTTTATGAGTTCCTAAGGTTCTTTACCTAGAAGGTTCGCATCATCTGCCATTGAAAAATAATTCTTGGTTGTTGTGTTGTGTTTTCTTTAGATAAATTTAGCCATTACTTAGTAGGTTCTAAAGTAATTATGCATTTTAATTATGCTGTTTTGATATATCTACTAAGTAAAACTAATGTTATGCCATAATTAATCCAGTCGATTTTACTCTTGAAAAAATTTGACCTAGAAATCAAAGATTAAAAAGAGTGAAAACTTAGTAACTAGCCATTTATCTAGGTTGATTTATGTATTCAATTTTCTTAAATGTGAGAGTAAAGAAGAAATTGTTGAAATTTTTCTTGATAAACAATTATGTTCAATAAGTCCAAATTCATGGTATGCTGGTATAGTTAATTATCTTGCTAGTGGTATTTTGAGACCTAAAACCTTTTCAGAAAAATGAAAAATTGTTAAACTCTTGTAAGCAATACTTTTGGGATGATCGATATCTATTCAAGATTGATCAAGATCAAATCATCTAGAGGTGTATGCCTGAAGAAGAACATAAGAACATCTTGGCCTCTTGTCATGATTTTCATTGGGGGCCATGCCATTTTGGAGATAACAAAACATTCCTTAAGGTATTACAATCCATTTTTTATTGACCAACTCTTTTTAAAGATGCTCATATGTTTTGTGTTCAATGTGATGGACGTTAAAGGATTGGTAATATAAGTTGTTGATTTTTTTATGTATCGAGGATTAACTTTATGGATCCATTTCCCTACCTTCTAGCTATGAATATATGTTGTCGATTATGTGTCCAAGTGGGTAGAAGTTATACCCACTAAAACTAATGATGCTAACATTGTTGTGAAACTCTTGAAGGATTTAATTTTTAGTAGGTTTGGGATTCTTAGAGCAATAATAAGTGATAGAGGGAGCCATTTTTGCAATAAACCTTTTGATGGGGTACGGAAGAAGTATAACATCACTCACAAAGTGGCTACTCCACATCATCCTCAAACTTTCGGTCAAGTAGAAGTGAATGATAGGAAAATAAAAGAGGTTCTGGAATGCATTGTACACTCTTCAAGGAAGAACTAGGCACTCTTTAAGGAAGGACTGGGCAATCAAGTTAAATGATGCCTTATGGGTTTACTACATAACATATAAAACACCTATTAGGATGAGCCCTTACTGATTAATATTTGGAAAAACATGCCACTTATCTGTAGAACTCAAACACAAGGCTTCTTGGGCGATTAAAAAGCTAAAGTTGGATTTAGATAAATTAAAAGAAAAAGCAGTTGCTCCAACTCAATGAGTTTAAAACATTAGGGACGAAGCCTATGAAAATGAAAAGTTGTATAAAGAGCATACCAAGCGCTATCACGACAAGAGGCTAATTTGTAAGACTTTTCTTCCTTGAATGAAGGTTCTTTTATTTAACTCTCGTCTAAGATTATTCTCAAAAATAATTACAATCAAGGTGGAATGGATTGTTCACAATTACCCAAGTATTTCTACAATGATAAGTAGAATTAGAATTGAAGGATCCAAACACTAAAAATATGTTCAAAGTAAATGTGCATTGTGTGAAGCCTTATTAAGAAAGAGAACATAACACAGAAGAAATATATTGCATATGTATACGTAATCTTTAATACCATGATGATGATGCATCTTATTGAAATGTTAAACTAAGTGTTGGATGTGAGGCAATCCATATTATGGGTAATATTTTATTTGATTTTATTTTTTGTTAATTAATTTTTTTTTATTTCATGTTTTGTCAAAATTATTTAAATCTGTTAAATTTTATAACCATTTTTTGAATTTGTGAAAAGATCACAATTTTCTATCTATGTAGTTCATATTAATGGATACACCTACAATTCTATATCAAACTTTTGAACAGAATCAGTAAATGGGTAATTTTTTTCTATTACTCTTTATCATTTTTTTACAATTGTTATATTGAAGGCAATATAAGTTCTAAGTTAGAGGTAGGAAAAATTACATTATAAAATTATGCTTAAATTGAAATTTTTATATGTGTGCATTTTTATTTGTTTTATTTACATTTTGTGTGCTTTTATTTATTTATTTTTATTGAATTAAGGATTTTTGTTTTATTTTAAATTTTTCTTACAAGATAATTGTCTTTTTAGTTAATTTTAAGATAACGATGAAGTCTTTGCATTGTTTGATTAAGTTCAAAAATATTTCATGAAATAATATGATAATTAATTAGTTTTTTTCATAATTAATATTTCAAGATAAAATCTTGAAATTACGATGAACCCAAAATCGATGTTTAAGAATCAAATAGTATGATTACCTTGCGAGAATATATTTTGGGACATTTTTTTCCCATTTTGAGTGATGACTACCTTGATAGACTTAATCTTATTTTTGTATATATAAGATATAATCAATAATATTAATTCATATATTTAATATCTTACTTAATATTGAGCAAACATAATCATAAACATGCATAAAATCACGATATATTGAGTCCTTTGAGTTCGAGGAGCTAAAAAATATATCTTTTGTTTCCAAAAATACTGGTAGTATTCACAAATATCCACACCTAATGTGAACCAAAAACTCGAGCTATAGTGCGATTCTTTCGCACACTCGCTCGTCGAAAACCATAACTCTCAACCTAACATGCACACTACGACAACTAATCGTGATGCGTGTAAACATGCTCACATATAAATGTACCAACTATGTGTGTATGTGTATTACTAATCAATAGTAACAAATCTTACATAGAGGAAGACAAATACATTAAATAAAATAAACAAACACCATGTTTTGTACATAAAAAGTCAATACATTGATACGAGAATAATAGGACTTATAGCTATTTTAAAAAAATCTTTAAACATTGAATATCAATTGATCTACTATGAACTCTATCGAAATCAAATGTCGATTGGTTGAACATATTCTTGATTGGTTGAGCAATTAAAACTTATATACCCCATTTTCTTCTCATGCCTTACCCAGCCTTAACTCCAGTATTTCTATGTTCTTTTATGTTGATTATGGTTGAGTAATTTTTGTAATTAAATGACGAAATGAGTGCTTTGGATAATCATACTAGATAATTGTGTTTGTAGTTTATTTTTCTATACATATGTCAAAACAAATGAGAGTTTGTTTGCATGTTTCATATGGTTATGCATTTAGGGAAAGAATGTATCCTTGTAGATTTATTTTATGGTAAGATGATTGATGTGAATGCATGCACTACATAATCTTCGAATTACTTTTTTAAATAATAACTAAACTAATAAACAATAAGGCTTTCAAGCCAAGTTGCATTGTCATGTCTAGTTGATTCCAATTACACACAAGCTTGTCAAGATTAATTGAAGATGGCTTCATCAGGTCATAGGAAAGTTCCACTATAGAATTTTGGTCTTCAATGTAACATCATTTATCCTATTAGTGTCATGTAGTAAGAGAGTGATTTTTCAACAAGAATATGTCAAAAGGAGAGTTTGTAAGTTATTATGAGTATTGACGATATTAATAGACAAAAGATTTACTTGTAAACTAATATCTAGGCTCGTTATCATGTCTTTCAATTAAAGCTGAAGAAACACTTGAGTTTCACATAGGTACACTTCAGATATAAATCTCTATCTTATCAAACTTAGAATTATATTCATGCATTCACAAGCATATTGCACAAGCATATTGCACAAACATATAGAAGTATTTTTGTGCTCAAAATACATTACTTAATTGATCTAGCAAATGTCTAAATCGAACCAAGTTTAGATCTAACGAGATCAATTTAGGAGCTCTCAGGTTGCAAATTTTAGTGACTTGATTGATTAAGTATTGCAATGATCGATCGACCTATGGTAGATCGATCGACCTATGGTAGATCGATCGAGCACCCTCATGTTAAAATACACTTCTAACTCATCCTTGATGTATCGAATGAAAAGGGTCTTGATCGATCGAGTAATGTCTCGATTTACTCGATCGAGCAAGCTCGTATTTTTTAGTTTCAAAATTTCTATTTTAACTTGAGCCAATTGGTATAATTATCAAAAAGTCCTTTCTTAAATGCATATTACTAATCCTTTTATGAGTAGGAATTTCATTTAACATTGACATAGGATTAGGGTTTTAATTTTTCTATATAAACAGCTTATTTCTCATTGTTGCAAGCTACCACATTTATTTTTACATCACTATTTTTGTGCCCTCTTTCTGAAAAATGTTTTTTTTAAGGAAATGAACTTATTTTCTCTACAACATATAGTTTTAAGTTTATTCTTATTTCAATCATTCAAACATATTGTGTGATTATATTTGATTTATTCATATGCCTATTTATTTTATCCATATGATTTTGAAGTTTCATAGTTATTCTAGTTCATTTATTTAGCTTCTAGGTTTAGTTGTTTTTGTCCGTGAAACAATATATTATGATTGTTCATTATTGAATCCTACTAGGACACGCATTGCATGGTGTTATTATGCCAACAATTTTCATGTGCTTAATGAATATGTTTAATTCCTTATGCGATTCGAAATGATCAAAATGTTGATTCAAATTCGTAGACCTACCTTATGGAGGTTGTAGAAGGAGTGACGACTTGTAAATAGATTACATTAGTGTCATTATCACCATAAAAGATAGTTTAAGACCTCCTTATAATTGAACACTTATTTTCATGGTGAGTAGATTAGGTAATCTGATAGACTGATAGACTGATGGTTTTTCTCTTCGATTATTACTTTGATCTAAGTTATTTTTACCTAAAAATTCTATATAACGTATTTATTTATATTTTCACATTTTTATTTGTTGTGATATGCATGTTTGGATGTTGTCATATGTTTTAATGAGTAAATAGAGTTTTATACCATTGAACTTTAAGAGAATTTACAAAAATACTATCAAAACTTTCATTTTTTTCACTTTTATTCCATTAAACTTTAAAATTGTTACAAAACTACCATCAAATTTGATCAAATTTGACTGTCTTATTTCGTTACCATTAAACTTTATAATGTGGTCAAAAATATCATCCACGCTAAATCATTTAACGACAAATTACCCGTACATCTTGTAAAATTTTAAGATATGAAATAATAAAACAAAAATTTGATAGAATTTTGTAATATTTATAAAAGTCTAATGGTATAGAAGTAAAAAATTAAAATTCTATAGTATTTTATAACACTACCAAAGTTCAATGGTAAAAAAAATATCTACTCCTTTTTAATTAGTGGCAGCTTGCATACTTACCTATTTACCCCCATTAGGCTAATGAGATTCGCAACTTCAACTTTTAGTTTATAATGTGTGTGTGTGTGTGGGGGGGGGGGGGGGGGGGGGTGTTTAAAAGAAAGAGAAAGACTCACTTAACAAAGGAAAAGAGATAAGAGATGTTATCTAGCATCACTAACTCCCAATTGCGAAAAAACTTCTTCACTTACTGTTGATTCTGAGAAGTCGTCCCCAAGTACCGGCATATCATGATCTCTTTCCATAGTTGAATTTGAGTCCAGAGAGGTAAAACGCTGCAGATTAGGTAATATGAATCCTGAGGTGGTCGTAGTTGCTGTAGTACTGTCCTCATGAGGCTCTTTGTTTATTGCTGTTTGTTGAAGCTGCAATGCATACTCCAGATCCCACAAAACATCTCCCATTGCAGGCCTATCATCACCATCTTCTTGCAAACATTTCTCTAAGCAGTCACTAAATTTTCTCAATGAGTTTGGACTAATCTGACCCTTTAAAGAAGGATCAACAATCTCTTCAACCAATCCTTTTTTCTTGCATTGAATTCCCCATTCAGCTAAATTCATTTCTTCTCTTGGAAGCATGTTATTAATAGCTGGTCTTGCACAAAGAACTTCTAGAAGAACCACACCAAATGAATACACATCAGATTTTTCAGTCAATTGTTGAGTCCTAAAGTACTCGGGATCAAGATAACCCAAAGTTCCTTTAATATCTGTACTGACATGAGTTTCATCAATTAGAGTTGATTTAGAAAGACCAAAGTCGGCAACTTTAGCAACATGGTTTTCATCAAGCAAAATGTTTGTGGGTTTAACATCACGATGAATGATTCCACCAGTTGAACCTTTGTGAAGGTAATGAAGACCTCTGGCTGCACCAATACAAATTTCAAGTCTTTGCTTCCATGTCAAACAAGGAAACTCTGTATTATTATAAAGGTGATCTCTTAAGGTCCCCTTTTCCATGAATTCATATACCAATATCATCTCATACCTCTCATCACAATACCCAATTAAGGAAACAAGATGTCGATGTCGAATTTTCGATAAAACCATGATCTCAGTGTGGAATTCAGGTAAGCCTTGACCTGAACCTGTAGCTCCTCTTTTAACAGCTACTCTTGTTCCATTCAGGAGTGTTCCTTTATATACATTACCAAACCCACCTCTCCCTATTAGCCTTTTTGAATCAAAATTGTTTGTAGCAATCTGAATCTCAGCTAAAGAAATCTTTAACCCAAGATTTAGATTAGGAACAGGTGAGTTCTTGATGGTTTGTTCAGTCACTCTACTATGGGAACTACGTACTCCATATCCAGGAACAGAAGACCAATCCAAAGTATCAGCAGATTTTGACTTGCGTTTCAAAACTAGTAACAAAGCAACCACTAGAATACAGATAAGTGAAGAACCACCAACAGCTGAACCAACTATAAGAGGAACATTCTTCTTAGTAGCCTCATTTTCGTTATGAACTGTGGCATATCCATCTATAATCTGCAATATTTCTAGCCCATTTAGATAAGCATTTCTAGTTGTAGAGTTACTCTTGGTACCAACACTGAGGTTCATGACACCAGATTCAACACGACCCACCAAATAATCAATGTGAAATGGGAAACCCAAGTTATAATGGGATACACTATAATTGATTTCCTTGCTATAGATTTCATTTATGTACAGATTAAAAACAAAAGTGTCCGCAGTTGGACTAATAAAATCACAGAAGTGAAACCTAACAAGATGCAGAGCAGTTCTGTTCACATCGAAAGACCAGGTTATGTTGAAGAAATTTGGTTGCCCACTAGCATCGGTGTTCAATTTTTTGGCTGTTTGGTAGACCAAAGATGGGGCAATATAATGACTATCTTCATCTGGGTATTTTGGGGTAAAAGTTTTGTTGGTATTCTTTGCAACATTTGGGTTAGGGTTATTTAGATATCTATCATCTAAGTCCCAATCTCTCCATATTTCATCCCTATCTGAATGGATAGCTTCACCTCCCACATTAATTCTGTAATTTTTCTCTAAAACTGAAGAGGGTAAACTTGTAAAATTGACCCCAACTTTTGTAGCATTTTCTGGGCTGAAATTGATATTTGGGGCAAGAAAGATTTCAATGGCATTTACAAATGCAAGGGATGATCCTTGAGGAGTAAAATAAATCCCAAATTTACCGGACTTGACACTTAAAATAAATTCCTTTATTACAATAGAGCTGTTGGTGTTGGTGTTGGTGTTGTTGTTGGTGTTGGTGTTGTTGTTGGTGTTGGTGTTGACAGAGAAATTATGTAAAAGCAATAAATCAGAAGCAGAAACATCGAAAAGTGCTTTTGTGAGATCATCTTTGGATTGGAAAGGAAAGAAATGGAGGCGTAACAGGTAAGTACCAGAATCGCTTATTTGGAATTCATATAAAGATTGTTGGGTAAAGACTCTTGCTGTGTGGTAGATATGTGAGATTTCGGGCGATTGATTGCTAATCTTTACAGTGTTGCTCTTCTTTGTGAAATGAAAAGAAGCACGAGAGTTCATGTCTCCAATAAAGGTCCGACTAGTGACGTTTATATTTTCGTCTGACCCACAATTGATGAAATATATACAACGAATAACGTAAGTTGAAGAGACAATTTGAAGGATAGAGAGAAAAAGGAGGAATATTATAGGGGCATGGGTTGTTTTGTTCTGAAGCTTATTCATGATAATGGTGAAATATTGAAGCATGCACTAGATTTTGCTTAGGTTCAAACCAGAGTTAATACTCGGCTGAAAATGGAGTTGTGGATATATATGTACCAGAGGGAAGACTTTAGTCAAGCTGGGGAATTTGAAGCTGAATTTTCAACCATCCAAATTTTAAAGAGAGAAATATCCCACAAATATTACTTTTTATTTTATTTTATATTTTTATACTTTTCAGACGGTTACCTATGTCCTTCTTTTGGAGAATATTATATAAAATCTACCATGATAAAATGTTAGATTAGATATTAAATTAAAATTATAAAATATTTAATTAATTTAATTATTGAAAAAATATTTATATTATGAAATGTGAATGGATAAATGTTCATATGTTGTTATAAATGTTCATGTATTTGGAGGTTTTTTATAAACTTATTATAAAAAAAATTATTATAGTAAAAAAAAAGACTATTGTTTAATATTTAAAAAAGAGAGCTTATTATATCACACAAATACAATGTTTTACAATTTTATTATTATTGTGTGTAGAGTTAATTATACTGTCTAATTTCATCCTATCACTTAAATTAAAATGTTTGATATATTTCTAGGAAAATTTTAACTTGTATCAATCTTATCTTACATTTTTACATCTTATATAAAAATGTTAAACTATATGAATTTATACTTGTAATAATTATAATATGTAACGTGATAAATTTTTTTGGTTATGAATAATTTTTTAATTTTTAAAATTATTTGAGCATATGATGTTACATAATTATTAAAATATAGATATATTTTGTGATTTTAATATTTCTACTTTTATAATCAATTAATAAAATAACTATTTTATTTTTTAAATAATTTAAATAGAAAATTGATGTACAAAAATTTGATATATTTTTTAAATAATTCGTAAGTGCACAAATGATTTTGTAAGAGGCCACGAATATATTTCATATTTAATCTAAATATGAACTAAGTTATTTTTAAATAATTCAATATAAAAGGTTAAACTAATAACATAAAATAATAAAAAATAAAGGATAGATTGATTTATACAAATTATAGTCATATGTACAATTCATTAGTCAATGAATAATTAATGAAATATTTAATTAATTGATTATGATTGATAAAACTAATTAGATTAATTAAATATAAATATAAATTTATTAATTATTTATTATATATATATAAATAGTGTCATCGGTCAGGCTATCAGTTGATTTGATTTAACTATGCTTTATTTTTTAAGAAATTAAGAACCATTTAACTTGTTACCTTAGGTCGGGTCTAAACTTATATTCAAATTGTCTAAATTGGTTTTTAGATCAATGTATTTAAAATCTGACTTTTAATGTTTAAAATTTATTACTAAAAATATGTTATCAATATATTTTTTAATAATAAATCTTATAAAAACTTTAAAAGAGAAAGTAATTCTAAATTAAATCTAAATTCATGTTTTTAAAATCTAATATTTATATTTTAAATCTATTATGATTGCAATAAATTTTGTAAAGTTCTTGAATACAAAATATTATGTCTTTAATAATTATTAAAAATATTTACCTAAATAATTTACACAAGCATAATAACATAACTAGAGATCTCATTATCAGAATTAGCTAGCATGCTCATATTCAATAAATGATTAGAAAATTAAAAATGACATTAAAAACAAATACATAAAATTAAAATAATACCTCAATTATATTTTTACAGATAATTTTTCGTAGAAATATGTTATCTGAAAAATTTGTTATAACATAATTTAAAATGTTTAAAAACTAAATATAAAATAGAACTTGCTTACCACTCAAAATTGAGATAAGAGCTTTGAAAGAATATATAACTTAAACATTAAATGAAAGCAGTTCTTGTGGAATAAATATACAAGAGGGTGAGCACCTATTTATGTGTGACGGGACACGTTAAAACAACAAAAATATTATGGCTAATGAGTGAAAAATTATCGGGCATCATGGCACACTTTTATCCCCATCGTGGCATGCGTTAATTCAGTACACGTTTAAATTATGATCCAATTGTCTCACATTGTGGTATACATTAATCACGGTCCATGTTAAACTGCGTGTCTCCAAAATTCTTTATACTTTCACCCATTTACATTTTGGTTGGACATATATAAGACTTACATATGTTAGTCTTTAATCTTCTTAAGTGCAATTAATGTTTTCAGGTACAATTATTCACATATTTATCAATTGAATCATTTTGAAGTCAGAATTAACTAGAAAAAAACAAAACATACATGTGATTTTTAAAACATAGATTTGCTAAAATAATAATAAAATTATGCAAATATAAATTTATTTTGACACTAAAATGCATATAAATCATGTAATATTTAATATTCTTCAAGCACTCATCACAATCCCAATCAATTTCTTACTAGTCTCTAGCAAGGAAAGAAAAAACTAAAAACTAAAACTAAAATAAATTAAAATATCTTAATTCATTTGGGTAAATTGATACGGTTGCATTTAGAATATGCTAAAAGCCTTTAAACCAATAACCTTCTCTAGTGGACGTGTTTAAGTAATGTTAGGGCTTTCTGTGATGATACCCACCAATATCAAACTAAATTCAAAAATCAAAATAATAACAAAAATAAACAAATTAAAAAATTAAAAAATTAAAAATGAAAAAAGTAAAAATTAAAATGAAAATTAAAGAAAATAAAAATAAAATAGTAAAAGTTATCGTGCTTTAGTCTCTTTTAAGTTCATAATAAAAATCAAAAGCTAAGTTTGATTAACATCCTAAAGAGTAATAGCTTATTATAAAAATGAGTTAAAAATCACAAATTTGTATTCTATATAAAAAATGTGTCAATATTGATTTATCCAATTGTAGGAATCCAAATTCATTTCGATTCTAACTCTCACAAGTTATACTGTTAATATTATACTGGTCTATGAATTTAAGAACTCAATTAAAGTTATATACAAATAGAACTTATGTAAAGAAATGAACTAATAGGTTCGCATATGTTTAAAGAGTAAAATGCTAAAAATAGCGCGTAATGTTTGATCTCATGAAAGGAATCAAATGATAGGATTTATAAAAAAAATCAAAGGTCATTTTCATGTATTACTTAAAATCATAGAATAAAAATATCAAGCATATTCCTATAAAGATAAAATAAAAATGAAATGACTTCATAAGATTAATTTTCTATTTTTCTTTTTGTTATAGCTATTTCTCATAATTTTAGAGATTTTTGGGTCATAGTATTTAATTTATACTATTGATTTTTCTCTTTTTTTCTTATTTCCCCTTTTCTCTTTTTTTAGAGAGTGAACTCATGCACATTTTCTACATATTTTGTATGACATGGTGAGTGACTAGTTTGGCTCTTTTTGTATTGGTTCTAGGGAACCCATATTTCTCTATTTTGTGGAAGTCATGTATAAATGAAAAATGCATACACTTTCAATTTCTATTTAAGTCATTCAAGTTATACAATAAAAATAAGTATATGATATTTTATCAAATGTAAAAATCCTAACATTCAATGCAAAAGCCTATAGAGATCATGTAGCAGTTTGAATAATAAGAAGAGTGTTTAAAAGAGTAGAAAAATATTATCACTCAGAATGGAAAGATAAAAGGCTTAAAATATTCTTACAATTCAGTCTCCACTATTTGATTCAAAAGATCAATTTTGGGCTTATCTCAATTTTAACATTTTATCATGAAATAGAAACTATGACAAAAACAAACTAATTATCACAGTATTCCATGATATGTTCAAAAACTTAATCTAACAATACAAAGACTCAATTATTTGCTTAAAGTTAACTAAAAGCATAGTAATTTTGAAAGAAAAATTTTAAAATTAAATCTAACTATTCCTAAACTAAAAATAAAAAATAAGTGAAAATATAAGCATATGTTTGATAACTATTCCTAACTTAGAATTTACATCGCTCATCAATATAACAAATATAAATTAAAGATTTTAATCCATACAAATAAAATGTTGTGTACTTGTTGCACATTTCACAAACAGTTATAAATTTTTATAGTTCTAAATAAATAAACATTATTCACATAACATAACATTAAATAAATTTAATTAAAAAAACATGAAACAAAAAATAATATGAAACAAATATAATATCGAAAAACAAAAAAAATTAAAATAAAGTTAAAAAAATTAAAACAAAATATATAAAAACAATAAAAACTCGTAAAAACCTCAAAACAAGTTTAGAGCTCAATTCTCCATATCATTTGATCCTTGTTCTTCATGCTATGGTTGTGATCGTTCAAGTGGTGTAAATATGAAATCATAATCTTAATTCTCGAGTTCCCTTAAATGGCTTAAATGGCTTGAACCCATCACGAGATGGTTAAGTTGTAATCAATGCATTTCAAAGAAAAAATGGTTATAATTCACCTAATCATGATGTTGTCGATTTGCAAATGTAGAAGTTTGTGTAGTACAAGGTTGGGCATAATTTTCCAAGTAAATCCCTCTTTCATTTAGATGATGAATTTCATCCTTTGTTTTCATTCTTTCTGAAGTGGCGACTCTTATTTCCTTTTGGGTAATATTAGTACCGAGGTGAGTTCATTGTAGGACACTAGATTTAATTATTCACTAGGTAGAAACATAGCTTCACCTTTTGGATAAATTACCCTCACTTTAGAACATAAAGTAGTAACAAGTTGGGGGGAAAAGTAATTTAATCGGTGGTTGTTAAGAGACAATTTCATCCAATTGTGAATTATTATTCCAACATCATAGTCATTTTGTATGTTATAGCATACAATAATATTATCAACTCCCTATCCATAGAGCTATAATGAGTAATGGGCATAAGACTTGAACAGATAAAATACAGTCATATGCAGGAAACCTTATCCAAAGACTTAGCTCCAAAGCCTCTTGGTGTCCCACCAGCATAGCCCAACTTAGCACCTTCTATTATTAGGCTTCCTATTACTGCAACGTAATCCATATTACTCAAATAAGTCTCATACTCACCCTTGCTTATATCTATCAAACCATAATGAAAATTAATACCAAACGGCCTAAAAAGGGCTAGTACATTATGTACTTTAATCTTATTCTCAACAATGTATGAAACATTAGCATAAAATTCCTGAACAATAGATTCTACAACAACTTTTGGTTCATTAATGAATCATCTCCAACTTGGAATTACTATCACATTAGTAATACCCTCAAATTGGAAATTTTGTACCAGCTCAAAATCCATACCCCTTTCCATTATGAAACTTGTTTTTATCTCAACAACCTTATCAAATTTGAGTTTGGTCTTAGCATTAGAAAATTTGAGCCTATTATATGCAATAAAGGTTTGTGTCTCTTTTTCTTTATTAGCTCTACCCTTTTTAGGTACCATTTTAAAAGTCAATGAAATCTCAAAATTCAAGTGTTTATAGATAATCCATATAAAACAACAAAATACTTAACTAATCCAAAAAATATCCTTACCATCACTTCATCCAAATGGGGTTTAGAACTTTTTTTAACCAAAACTTTATA
The DNA here is from genome assembly GCA_033030585.1 of Hippophae rhamnoides. Lineage (NCBI taxonomy): Eukaryota > Viridiplantae > Streptophyta > Magnoliopsida > Rosales > Elaeagnaceae > Hippophae > Hippophae rhamnoides. The sequence goes on from CM065437.1 coordinate 33,410,354, forward strand.
GAAATAATCCTCAAAAATTCAAAGAATTTATCTCAAGACTTAATCTGTAAAAATTCTTTAGCTACTAAAAGAGTCCATAACCTATTAAACAATTAGGCTAAGAAGATACAAACTCCTAAAGGACTTGAACCAAACTTGCAAGATGCAAAATAGTAAGCACTTACATAGTCCACACAGCAGGAGCACAAATAATATAATATCAAAAAAATAGACAACTTATAACAACATACATTATGTATCAAAACAAAAAGCATAACAGTTAATCATGCATAATAAGCTATACAACAAGGTAAACCTTCATAGAGATTGTATCAATATGGTAACATCGATTGGTTTCTTAAGACAACCACTAAACAATAAATAATTCACTAAACAATAAAACAATTACAACTTTGATAGACAAGAAAACAACTATTACCTCTTTTAGTCAAGACCTTTATCCAAACTACCTACTACTAGTCTTACTAGTTGCTTCCACAACTACTTGGTTCAACACTCAAACCTAGCTTTCCTCCATATCCAACATTACCTAATGTTGTGTGATTGGTAAACCTAAATCAATAACAAGAAGTGTTATCACTAAAAATTTTGTGGGACCCACAGTCCACTATAAATATCAAATTATGTATGGGAGACATATTGTCAAACCATGTACCTATACAGATGATACTTTGATAACTAAGTTTAATAAATGAACCACCCTTGCCAATCACCTTACCAAAGGTTATGGCAAGCTTATTGGTGAGATGCTAAAACTAGATGTTTTTTTGTTTCCTAAATGTCAAGTAACATCCACAAATATATGCATTTGAAATGAACCAAAAACTTGAATGAAAATATTGGCTCGCACGAATGCTTGCTCACTAAAAACCATCATACTCCACCTAGCATGCACACTACGAAAAACAACCTCATGGTGTGTGTAAACATGCTCGCATACAAAATATATCTAACTATGTGTATGTGTGTGAACTCCTGATAAGCAGTAAACAACCTTACACAAAAGAAGATAGATACACTAAGTAAAATGAAAAGACATTGTAATTTGCACATGGGAAACTAACATCCAGACACAACGTACAACAAGATTTACAGTTACTTACTTGTGTTGTTTGAGGAAGATGAAACTTGAAGAACACCCCTTTGAAGATTTTGAAGATTTGTTAATGGTTTTCCATATTTTTTCAATGGAATGGCTAGGAGATAGATAAGAATAGGATTTTCAAGAAAATATTTGAAATATTGTGGAAGAAAGATGTGTTTTTTAGGGTTATTTGATGTTTGAGAGGAAATAAAATTAGGATTTTTTGAAAAAGGTGAGAAATGTTTTGAGTGAAATTGTGTTTGGGATACATTAGGGCTAGTATTTTTGGGAAAAATTTACATACGAGCAGCGACACTATGACATGAGATTTTTAAGATTCTAGATCATTTATGTAGAAACACTAGTGCCGCGATGCAGGATAAATCATAGCACAGCGCCCGTAACCATTTTTCAATTAATTTTTCAATCTGAAACCCTTTTTTTTAAATTAATATTGTAACTAACTAATAAATTAAATAAAAACATAAATGTTTTCAAAATTTCATATATATAATTAAACTACTACTAACTAAACTAAATCTAAGTAATATTTAAAAATAATTATAACTACCAATAGAAATATTTTAAAAATAGTTAATAAAACCATCTGTCTATCAAATGAAAATGAATTAATGTAAAACAAAAGGTAAATAGGTTACCTTTTATTCAATACTATATTTATCGCCTTTAGCAAGACATTGCTTGGGGGATTTCATTTTTAGAAAACTCAATGTCCCTATGTCATTGAGTTCAATTATTTTTTTGCTAGACATCTATTCTTGCCTTTACTTCTACAAGTGTTCAACCATCTGCTCAACTTGTACCTCCACCTTTTTGTGGAAGCCTTCACTAAGTCCAATCTTCGATTAGTTTTGGATTTATTATATCTACTAACATGAATGAAAGAATTCAAGTTATCCTCAAGAGTTGGTTTATTGAGAAGATTTTGAGGCATTTATTATTGGTATTATGGTCCTCTGGATTTGAGTTATGGGAAAATGGAGGGTTGATTTGCCTCCAAGAGAAATTGGGATGATTTCTCCACACTAGGTTATGGGTATTTGAATTGGGGTCATACTTGGGTCTTTATTGGTACCTTTCCAATGCATTAACCTATTAAAGTCCTATATGGTAGGGACAAGTATTAGTACCATGTGCCAAAATACTACATAATCCACATTCTTATTTATTGGAGATGGCATGTGTAGTAAGAAGCGTAACTTTCTTGGTCAATTATGTAAGTTTCTTAGACACTTTAGTACCAGAGTCTATTTTGTGAACTCTAGCCCTTCTCGCTCGTGAGAATTCTATTGAAAATTAGTACCCAACATCTCAAAGAGATTATATGACTCTAAGGTAGTTTTCTTTCTTATAGATCCTTCTACAATGTCATCGAAGATGAACTGACATCGTTGTGTCAATCCATCATAGAAAACTTATTTTGCAGTAGTAGAGATTAACTTTGATACGGGCACTGAGAGAGGAAAAGTTTGAACCTATACCAAGCTTCATCGAAAGGTTCTCCCTTTATCTATTTGAAGATGATTTATTTCTTTCCACATTATGCCTAACGTCCTTCTTAAAGATGCTCAAATGATCCATAGTAGCTACATCTAGACATAGGGGATAGGTAATAGAGATTGAGGTGCTGATCAAGTTGATGTTTCCAAATATTCTCAAGATATTTTGCAAGAAATTGGCGGTCCAATGACTAGGGTAAGATTTGGGAGATCAAGTTGGGTGCAAGGGTTACTTTAGGAAGAAATTTTTGTTTTAGTTAATTATGGGCCTTTTATGTTTAGCAATTTTTGTTTTAGTGAATTATGGGTTTTTTATGTCTTATTTATCATAAATATTTTCATTCTTTTACTCTTTAAGGATGAATTAAGCCCAATCCATAACTAAATAGGCCCATTAGGCCCATTTCATCTAGGTTTTTTTTCTTTTAGGGTTTCTTACTTATATAGAAGAAGAGTTATGTAATTTGGAGGTAACAACGAATATAATTAATGAAAAGTATATATTCAGAAAGCTTTTACTTTGTCTTCTTGGGTCTTTGATTGAATGTTTGAATTCGACTTATCAAAGGGAGTGATCATCTTTTGTGGAATCTCAAGATTGAGGTTTTAAGGAATTGTTTTCCTTAGGGTTTTAATCTGATCATCTTCAACATGTTCTTAGCAATTCAATCGTTTTTATTCTTTTGAGTTTGTAGGTTCCTAGGATTATTCGCCTAGAGGGTCTGCATCATTTGGTACCAAAGCCTTGGTTTTTGAAAATATGTTATCTATCTTCATCTATCTTTTTTTTAATTCTAGATTTTAAAAAAATTTATCCTTTGATTGTTTTCTATGTTCTTGAGTCACAAATCACAAAAAAAAGTTTCGTCCTTTTAAGTCTTGTGTTTTCTTTCAATTTTGTTGTCGTTGTTTTTGTATTTGGATTTTATTTCACAGCTTTATTTGAATTCTTCATATCTTTTTGTTGTTCTTTATTTCTATCTTTAATAAATTTTTGTTCTTTAAAAAAAAGAGGAGAGGGCTATTGTTCGGAGTTTAAAAAAATTGATAAATTGGAGTTATAACTTTAAACGGCTATAACTTTTGACTCGGGTATTGGAATAATTATTATAATATATCAAATTGAATCTCGTTTCAATTCCTATTATATATTTTGGCTGCGTCCCCATTCCATGCCATTTTTGACCCCAAATTCCATTATTTATACCACTTACTGAGGGGTTAAAGTTTTGTGGCACCTTTTTGCGTTATTTTTGGTTCTTGTTCATTAGAGTTGAGAATTTTATATTCATAGGAACAAAAGTAGCAGTAAAAAAAATAAAAGAAAAAGAATAAGAAAGAAAAAAAGAAGAAGAAGAAGAAGAAGAAAAGGAGAACAAAGTAGTAGATTGTTCAAGAATCTAATTCTTATTTTCTTGGTGAGTGTTCTTGTTCTTGTTGAAATTGGTTTTTCCTTTATTTTGTTCTTGCTTCCCAAGACTAATTTAAAAAAAAAGGGAAATCATAGTTGATCAAGAGTCTCTCTTTAGAGATTAATTTTTTTAAAAAGGGAAAATAGTTGACCAAGAGTCTTTCTTTAGAGTCCTCATTGGTCAATAGTCTTTCTTTAGAGCCCTCTTTGGTCAAGAGTCTTTCTTTAGAGTCTTCTTTGGTCAAGAGTATTTCTTTAGAGTCTTCTTTGGTAAAGAGTCTTTCTTTAGAGTCCTCTTTGGTCAAGAGCATTTCTTTATAGTCCTCTTTGGACTTTCTTTTTGTCATACTTTGCTATTATGTTTTTAGAATTTTGAATTTTGAGATTGTCACCAATAAAATAGTTACTTCTTGAGATTAATTGGATTCTTTGATTTTTTTAAGAACACAAAGGAGGTTGGCATGAGCTTTGAGTTTAAAAAAGAGCAAAAATAGTGTAAAAAAGAAAGCAAAAATAATGTTAAAAAAGAGTGAAAATAGTGTAAGAAAAAGAGAGTGATAACAATCTTATTTGAGAGCAAACACATGAGGGAATGCATGGGTTATCTCATTTTATTTTACAGGTTAACAACATGAGTAAGGAAGGAGGAGAACCATAGTAGGTTGACTTGAAATTCTTCATCAAATCTATTAATTACCAATTTAAGAGGATGAATGCAAGGTTGGATAATTTAGAATCCTTTTCAGGTTCTAAATTACATAAAAGAAGACATAGGTTAGACAAAGAAGAAAATAATTCCAATGTGGAAGAAAGAGCAAGTTGTAAATGGGAAAAAGATCATGGATGTACAAACAAATGGAGAAATCGAAAGTACCAATTCATGTGACAAAGAGATACCACCAATGAAGGATTGTTCTAATGTTAAAGTGGCAAAACCTATGCATAGAGATTCCCTTGTCACAGGGAGAGTCCTGAATATATTGCCTAAGTATGAAGAAGATGACCAACACCATGATAATATTTTCCATACCAGATGCAATGTGAAGGATAGGTTATGCACATTAATTATTGATAGTGGAAGTTGTACTAATGTTACTATTACCTTGTTTGAAGGAAAGTTAAATTTGAAGTGGTAGAAGCATCCCAAACCGTAAAAGCTACCATGGTTGAATGATTATGGAGAAGTGGAAGTTAACAAACAAGTTTGGGTTCCCTTTTCAATTGGAAAATATGAAGATGAGTTTCTTTTCTGATATTGCACCAATGTATATTGCTCACATATTGCTCAGTTGACCATGACAGTTTGATAGATGGATTTCACATGATGGTTATAGAAATCATTATTCTTTTGAAATAAATAACTGAAAAGTTGCATTAGCCCCTCTCAAACCTTTGCAAGCTTATGGAAAACAAATTAGGATAGCAAGAGAGTGCAAGATGTGGGAAAAACAAAAGTGTGAGCAAGAGGAAAATAAAAAAAGAGTAAGTAAGGTAGAGAGCAAAAATTGAGAGAAAAATGAGCATAATATAGGCAAAAATGAGCAAAAAAGAGAAGAAAGTGAGCACAAATTAGAGAAGAGTGAGAAAACAGAAGAGAAAATTTAGCAAAAAGGAGAGAAAAATAAAAGAATGAGTACATTTACTGAAAAACAAGAGATTAAGAGTGCTATGATAGCAAGGCAACAAGTAGTTGTACTTATGTACAAGGATGTTTATCTTTGTAGTAACGATCTTAACTCATCTTTGCCTAGTGTCATTTTATCTTTATTGCAAGACTTTGAGAATCAAATTCTGGAAGAGATTCCCTTTGGATTAAATAGACTTCACACATGGATCCATTATACCAAATCAACCTACTTATAGAGCTAAGATTTGAGGACAAATCTTTTCAAAGAGGAAGGGAATAATGGAGATTGAGGTGCTAATCAAGTTGATGTTTCCAAGTGCTATTCAAGTTGATGTTTTCAAATATTCTCAACATATTTTGCAAGGAATTGGCGCTCCAATGACTAGAAACAGATTTAAAAGATCAAGTTGGGTGCAAGGGTTACTTTAGGAAGGAATTTTTGCTTTAGTTAATTATGAGCCTTTTATGTTTAGCAATTTTTGTTTTAGTAAATTATAGGCTTTTTATGTCTAATTTATCATGTCTTTTTAGTCTTTTACTTACTCTTTAAAGATATATTAGGCCCAATTCACAACAAAATACGCCCATTAGGCCTATTTCATCTAGGGTTTCTTGCTTATATAGAAAAAGCGTTATGTAATTTGGAGATAATAATAAATATAATTAATGAAAATTATATTTCAGAAAGCTTTTTCTTTGCTTCTTGTGTTCTTGATTGAATGCTTGAATTTGACTTATCAAAAGAAGTGATCATCCTTTTGTGGCGTCTCAAGATTGGGGTTTTAAGGACTTTGTTTCCTTCGGATTCTACTTTGATCATCTTCAATACGTTCTTAGAAATTCAATCATTCCTATTTCTTTGAGTTCGTGGGTTCCTAGGGTTATTCGCCTAGAGAGTACACATCAATAGGGGAGAGCTAGTCGGGGTGATGTACTCCTTCCATATCTAGGACATTGTATAGCAAGATGGCCAACAGTGCCACGTAGTTAACAAACATGAATAGTAGAGGTAGAGAATCTCAGCTTGTGACTTTGAGGAGTAATATGTGGAGGAGAGGAAGAAGAAGCACTCATATTGACTTTCACATGAGGATGAGAAGTTAATTTCCCACAGTGTGGTCTCACACACCCGAGTTTACCAAAGTGATGACAATTAGGAGTAACAGTAGATAGAGGCAGTAGAAAACCACTGGAGAGATGAGAAGAACTAGCTTTAGATGAAGTATTCACCTTGCTAGAGGAAACATCATAGAAAGTAACAATCCACTTACCTTTAAGAGTGGCAGCAATTGATTTCAACTTTAAATCTTGAGTAGTCAACTTCACAAACTTAGGAGTTGTTGAAGGTTGAAGTAGAAACCCCTTCATTTTACCCATTGTTGTTTTTATCAACGAATTGCTATGAACTAATGATAATTTCACTTATTTTCTGTGAACAATACATCATTTTGTTGATAGTAAAGGAAGATTGTTTGAATTCTTTTTCACTCACATGGAGTTTGTCCTTTAAAGAAATGATCAACTCTTCCTTTCCTTTTACAAAGATTCCAGGTAAGCCACAAAGATGTTGAGAATACCTACTTTCACATTCAAATGTTCCACTTCTTCTTCTTTTAAATGAGATAATAAGCCAGATATTATTTGGCACTTTTGAAAAAAATTATATGCTTCTTCAATCAATCTATTTTAGCATTTTAAATAGAAGGTGGATTGACATATAGAGAGATAACTTTACCAGAAGTAGGACATTTTTATTGTTCCTTAAGCTTTTTCACCTTCTCGTGATTTGTGTTAAACTTTTTAAGCAAATCAAAATATCGCTTTTAAATGACCTCACATTTATTATGAGATCAAGTTGTTAAAAATTAATTGAGGACTTAATTTTCCCCAAGATCTTTCTTTAAGTTGCTTATCTTATGCACCTTTCCATCCATGCTCTTCAAAGCCTTTTTCTTAGCTTTCACTAACTTGATATACTCCAACAAGAGTGGGTTGTAAGAATCGAGCAACTTATCTTCATCATATCTAGCTGGGGCTTTTTGAACATCTAAGGTTGTAGTAAGAGGACGCACAACATTTCTTGAAGTAAGAATGCTAGAAAGTTGGTGTCATCCTCATCTTTATTATTGGTACTGTCTAAAATAATAACCTCAGCCTTCATAGAACATTTTTTGTGCATTTTTGTTTATGAATATAGTTGGCAACAAAGTGATCAGGCTTCCAATATTCGAAGCATCTAATTTTGTTAAGGTGGCCTTTGCTGTGTTTCTCAACTTCATTATCCGAATCTTCATCAATCTTTATTGATTTCAAGCCTTTAGTGCTCAAGCTATCTTTTCAAACACTCCTATAGGAGATTTTTTATTTCTTGAAATTTTTTGAGAATTCTTTGGAAAGTAAAGCCATTTCTTCTTCATAAGAGTTTGAGTCATCTTTACTTAAAGATGTGGCATTCACATATTTGTTGGATCCACTACCCTTGGTAAACTTGAGAGCCAACTTCTTTCCCTTCTTAGCAATAATTTGATCTTTCTTGGGCAATAGGCGATGAAGTTCGAAGACTTATAGATCACCAACTAACTCATTTCAGGCTTGTACATGAACTCAAGCATGATAACTTTGGCGTCAAACCAATAGGGTAGCCTAGCGATGATCTTCTCAACTGATTTTCTTGAATAATAGGTCTACCCAAGTTGTAAGAACAATTGACAATATTTCAAAATCATACACAAAATTTGTCAAAAGTTTCATCCTTTTGCATGATACAGATTTCAAAATCTTTATTAAACATTAGAAATCTTGAAATGTTTATAGCAAAATTATCTTCATAATTAGTTTTCAGAATATGCCATGCTTGCTTTGAAGTAGTACAACTCTAGTTTCTTCAATAATCATCAGACGTGATAGCTCTAATGATTGCACAAAGTCCCTTGCTATTCCATTTCGATTCCTTAGTTTCTTCTTTCGGCCACTCAGTCATAGGTTTAGGAATCATAGTATTATCAGGGAGGATTTTGGTTGGATACATGTAACAATTTCCAAATAGAAACCAAACATGATATCTAAGGGACCACAAGAAGGCTTGTATTTGAGATTTCCAATAGGTATAGTTTAGCCTATTAAACAGCGGAAGCCTACCTATGTTACCTCCTTCTCCTAAGTTCATCAGTTATAAAAGTATGTATGTGAATAATGAGTTATAAGAATCAACACGGAAGTGGTTAATCCCTAAAAGGATGAACCAAATTTGATACTAATTGAAAGAATCCAAGACTCGGTTCATTAATAGGGTAAGGAGAAATAGGATCCTTTAGAAGTTGCACCTAACTTGCAATAAATTGAATAATAAGCACTTAAATAGAACACACAGTGAAAGTAGTAGAACAATAATATCAAATAATTAGATAACTTTCATATACAAATATTTTATATAAAGTAGGTAAAGAACATAAAAGCTTTATAATCATAGTCTAAGATTTATTATGCTATACCATTGATGAGCGAAAACCGGCATCGCCGATTCTCGCAAATACTTTGGTTTTAATATTTGTAAAACTCTCGCAAGTGCACGAATCATTTCGTAGAAAATGATAAGTATACTCCCAAGGTCGATCTAAGGAAGGAATGTATGTGGTTTTTAATTTATTATTCAAACTTTTAAAAACGAAATTAAATCCTAAACATCCTGTCACGATATTTTGGGGTTTTGTGTTTTTAATCTAATAAATGTAAAATTAAACATAGATTCAATAAACATTCATGCAAATTTTATCTTTTATAAATAGTGGAGTATTTATGGATATAATAACTAAGTTAATTATGCTTGCTCGTATTATCTAGGTTATTAAAGATATGAATTGATATTTATTGATTCTCCCTTTTTTTATGAATACCACCTTTGGTGGGGTTAGATATTCTTTGTTAACTAAACAAATCAATTAACACCTACAAGGGTGGGGTTGATAACTAATTTGGTTAATTAAATTAATTCCTTTTTCAAAGAGATTGAAAATGAACCATTTAAATGCCACCTTTGGGTGGGTTAGACAGCTTAAACTTTATTCAAGGTGTCCAAATTAAACCTAAGAATTTAGTTATCCGAGTACTAACTTTCAAGTTTTAAAACCACTACCGAAAACATGTCGTCAATACATTTTCGTGATAATAATTCTTATAAAAACTTTTGAAATAGAGCTTCACTCTAACTACCTAGCGATTGTACCATCAAATAAAAGAGCACTACTCTAAATCGACCTGATAACTAAACCTTAAAATCTAATTTTCGTATTTAAGTTTGTAATGACAAGTAATATATTTCTCTCTAACATTCTTAATATAAAATCTTGAATAAAAACAAAATCAATTCATTTTTAGAGATTTTTACCTATTTAAAATTTCGCAAGCATAACAACGTTATTATTATATTATGTTTACAAACAGCTAGCACGCTTAAATTTAATCACGCATAAATTAAATATAACATGTAAGAATAAAGCATAAAAATAACTGTAAAGAAAATAAAATCCTTACAGAACTTCGACGCTATTCCCGTTGCTAGAAAACCTCCAAGCGGAATTTGCACTTCCATTTATTGAATCAAAAATCTAAAATATTACAAAAAACATAACTAGTTCTTCCCAAAAAAGGAAGAACTCTAAATCTAAGAGAAACTAGCTAAAACATAAGAAAAACTAGCTAAAACATAAGAAAAACTAAAAAAAACTAAAAACAAAGAAATGAGAGAAAAAAAGAAGAGATAAGTGTGGTTTTTTTCGAGGTGTTTTTTAGTGTGTATTGAAGTGAATGGAAGAGGGTATTTATAGGTGAGGACGGAGAGAAAAAATGAGTAAAAAAATGTTAAAAAAATATAAAAAAATTAAAAAACGTGTAAGTGGACATCTTTGAGGTCATCAATGACGCGCGATGACGTCATAGAGGCCGATGCACGTGAAAATGGGTCAAAAAACGCGGCCGGGCGCGCCTGGCGGGCCGCCGGGCGTCGCGCGTGCGCGCGCCGGGTCGCGCCGCGCGCGTGAACAGAATCCCGCGCGCGCTGCCGCGCGCATGGAACAAGAACTCCGCGTGTGCAAAGGCCGCGCGCATGAACAGAACCCGCGCGTTGCGTGTCGCGCGCACGAACGATAACCCGCGCGCAAACCGCGCGTACGAAACAGAACCCCGCGAGTCAGCCGCGCATTTAACAAGTACCGCGCGCAGGCCTTGGCGGCGGCGCGTTTTTCTGTTTTTTGATATTTTTGACCTTTTCGACCCATTTTGTCCAATTTTTCCATGTTTGTTGACCTTTTTCCACTTATTTATTAATTTATTTGTGATGTATTGCTTCAAGTATTCTTCTTTGAGTCTTTAAATTGCGTTTTTAAGCCAAAATACCTAAAAAACAATAAAAATACCCGTGATTCCGAAAAAGACAAATTTATATAAATATATGATAAAACATATAAATATATATATTTTTAATCAATTAATGTGCATAAAATCATGGTTATTTTAGTGCTTTTTGAGCACTCATCAACCATACACACTTTAAACTCATATTATACTAGCACAACAAAAGATCAAATACAATGAAGGATATAATAATGTAAACCCACATAGAATTATTATCTATAAGGTAACATCCTTGAGTTATTTATGACAACCATTTAGCAACAAAATATTCACTAAGTAATCAAAAAATTACAACTTTGATGAAAATAAAACCACCAATACCTCTATCAGTCATAAAATCTATCCAAACTACATGTTGTTGCCCTCGCTTGTTGCCTTTGTAGCAACATGGTCCTTAGCACGAACCCGACTTTCCTTCAAAGCCAATACCACCCATTGTAATGTGATTAGAAACCATATTTTAGTAAAGTGAAGAGTAAAGTGCTTTAAACCTTGAGGACCACCCTCAATCATGAGTCACTAATAATCACCTTGGGACACACAATCCATCACAAATCTCAAATCATGTACTTAAGACACAATCAATCCATATATCTACACAACTAACAATTTGATAGCTCAACACAATAACTAGCCCAAACTCCCAATCTTGTGTCTCTTATAGAAACCAAAATAGTCTTGAGATCAACACTCAAGCATGACATTTTGCCCATATCACTGAAGTAATAAAATGTAAGTCCTTCAAAAACAATTTGGGAAACAAATGTAATTATTAGTGCATATTTTGATAGACTTTTGATACAATATAAATAGGTGATGTGAAAGGAAATAAAATGTTTTTATAGAGAGAATTCCAATGACTAGACCACCTCTCTAAAGCCTTGCCATGGTCCTCGTTGACTACCTCACCATAGTCATGTCGAGGGTGTGGCAAGGCCCTTATCGAGCTATCAAAAATCATATATTATATTTCCAAAATATTTCAAGTAATTTTCATAAATACTCGTATCGAAAATGAGCTAAAATCCACTACTCATGATCTAACATGCATACTAAACAACCAATCCCATGGTGTGTGAAAAACATGCTTCCATTCATAATGTTTCTGAATATGTGCATATGTGCATTATTGATCTGCAGTAATCAACATTACATAGAGGAAGACAAAACACTGAGTAAAATAAATAGACTCTTGTATTTTGCACACAAGAAGCCAACATAAATACACATACCTCAACCGTATTTTTACAGATAATTTATGCAGTAATCTATTTCTAGAAAATCTCCTTAATATCACCACTTATTTGTGATAAACTAATCTAAATTGTTTAAAAACTAAACATAAAATAAAACTTGTTTATACTCTTAAAATTCAGAGAAGAACTTTGAAAAAAAAACAAAACCTAAACAGAAAATGAAAGAAATTGCTATGGGATGAATCTACATAGGGTGAGGGCACCTATGGCACCTATTTATAGGTGAAAAGATATGATAAAACATGAAAACATTATGGATCTTGAGTAAGAAATTATTGGGTTTTGAGGCATACTTTTATCCCCATCATAAAATGCATTGATTCGGTATGCATTTAAATTAAGATCCAATTGTCTCGCACCGTACCACACATTAATCACCACTACGATCCACGTTAAATTGCGTGTCTCCAAATTTCTTTGTATTTTCACCCCTTACATTTGGTAGGACATATGTAAGGCTTATATATGTTAGTATTTATTCTTCTTGGTTGTAATTCAATGCTTTCAGGTACAATTATTTAAGTGTTTATCAATTGAACCATTTAGAAGCCAAAACTACATAAAAAACAACAAAACATACCCATAATTTCAAAAAACAGATTTACTAAAATAATAATAAAATTATGCAAATAAAAATATATTTTGACACTAATAAATCACATAATATTTATTTTCTTCGAGCACTCATCAATAATATTACTTAGTCAAATGAAAAGTTTTGGATGTAACTTAAATGATGTAACTTTTTTAATGAAAGATTGCAACTGATAAACCTCTTTTTAATGAAAGATTGCAACTGATAGACCTCTTTTTAATGAGAGATTGCAACAGATAGATCTCAAAGGTGCATCAGAAGATCCCAACTAGGTTGGCACCTTTGTACACCCTTCTTCATCAAGCCCACTAACTACGAGTATTTCTAAAATGATAAAAAAGAGTAATACAAATCCTTGTTCAGTAAAACCTATAGTTATTCTTATTGTTAATATTAAAAAAAAAGCATTAGTGAATGATGGGGCATCCCACTACCATATTTCTATATAGATACTAGATGCCTTAGAGGCTATACAATTAGTTGTAGCGTTATCCTCCCAAAAATATGTGAATAATAGAAATCCATGTGATCAATCATTTCTAGGAAGTCAACCCAAGCAAAGTACCATATTTTTGGCACCAATAATGATCTAGTGCAAAAAGAAAACACCATATAAGCTGAGTTTGACTCTAACAAATGCCTTTTCCACCTAAAGGTGGTGGCATACAATACTTTGTGAATAATTGCCACAAGTTCTACCTCAAAAGAAAATGCAAACCCTAGTGGAATACAGAAAGAACCTTTGAAAAATGATCTTAATGTTCGAAATATATCTACATAACTTACTAGACTAGGTAAACTAAAAGCATCACATCGGTATTTACTTCTATCCACACTAAAGGTGTTGGTCTCCAAATTATCTCTACGATCTGGAGTACTCATCATGCAACTCCTTGCACTTATAATATTTAGAGGACCACAAGATCCTCACTTTATTTCATATAGCCTTATACTGTGATAGGCCAACTTCACGAATAAAATGCCGAACTGTGGCAAATGTAGAGTTCATAGAAGCACATCTATCCTCGTCAATCCAAGCTTTTCATATCACCTAGATGACTAATATTGTATGTACTTTCCATAAATTATTGAGTTGTGACCTAAGGTTAAGCGACATTGCATATTTATATAAATCTAGAATGGAAGAATCTGTAGGAAGTCATTTGCCAAAGAAGGAGTACAATAGATCCTATAGTGCACATGTAAATTGTCAACTCAAAAAAGGTGAGAAATAATTTCCCCAGTTGACTTACATAAGGAGTATCGAGAAGTGAAGCAATAACCCCTATTCTTTTCCTAAAAATTAGTGGGAAGCTTTATTTTTATTGCTTACCAGAAAAGAAAGGACCAAGATGGTGGTATAAAAGGGGCCCAAATCTCCCTTCCCCAACTCTTATGTTTTCCAACCATGCATAGAGAGCCATAGGCCTCACTAGTTACGACTTCTCCTTTAATCGAATTCTTCCAAATTCATGCATCCATAATGTTCCTTGCAATTATGAGTAGATCTCTGAGTAAATGTAAGTGTAAGAGTTCTCAAAAGATTACAGTTAATGCCACCCATGAGCCTACAAAAAATTACCAACTAAAAATTGTAACAATAAGTCTATAAGGGGTTGTTCAACCTTTCAAAAAGATGAGTACCTAACCAATGTAGCGCATGCAAGAGACCACAATTTTCATCTAGATCTTGTGTGGGTTTCTCTCTAGCTTCCCTTATGGGTGTCATTTTAGTCACCTTTCTTTTTGGAAGCATGTTGAGAGAAAAATGGTTCAAAAATACTTTTAAAGATTATGAATGAATATTATTCTTGGGAGATAAGAACTATGCTTTGATATCAAATTATTACACCCCAAAAATGGTTACATGAGATAGGAAGTGAGTAAATTCTTAAAGTATAATTAAAAAAAATCCAAAAGATTTATTTAATAAAATTTTAATTTAATTCGAGATATCTTTATTTAAAATATAATTTAACAAAATTATTTAAATTATAAATCATAAAATACATAGGTTAAAAATATGATTCATTTTTACGTCATGTCTAAACAGTTAGTCCAAATAAAGATTACAAAATAAAATATAAATTATAACTTAAAGTTTTTTTCTTTTTTCTTGTCACTGGCTCGTGCACTAATACTTGTCAAATCCTAATCTAAAGGTAAGGAAAAAATAGGATAAGTTACGCATAATTAAGTAAGAGTTTATTCTATTATATATTTGTAATAAATATATTCATGTAATAAATTTGTTAATTATTGTAATTCATATATAAATAATTTTGAGTCAATGAAATATTTATCACGAATAATGTAAGTTGAAAAGACAATCTGAAGCTTCTTTATGAGAATGGTGAAATATGGAAGCAGGCACTAGATTTTGCTTAGGTTCAAACCAGAGCTGATATTTAGCTGAAAGTGGAGTTGCGAAGATAGGTACCGGAGGGAAGACTTTAGTCAAGCTGGGGACTTTGACGCTGAATTTTCGACCATCCAAATTATAATACTTTTATGACGCTGAATTTTCGACCATCCAAATTATAATACTTTTATACTTTTAGATGGTTATCAATAAAAAAAAAAGAAGATGGTTCTCTCTGTCCTTTTGCAATTGGAAAAGAATATATAAAAACTAACAGTAATGATAAAATGTTAGATTATTAGATATTAAAATTGAAATTGTAAAATAATTAATTATTTGGAATTATTGAAAAAAAATTATTGTTATAAGTTCATGTCCTTTTGCATGTATTTGGAGGTTGTTTATAAAGTTCATGTAAAAATAATAATAAATAAAATAAAATTTATTACACCCTATTATATAAAAAAACAAAAAAAACTTACTCTATCACACCAATACAATGATCTTACTATTTAATTACATCCTATCGGCCCTATCTTACATTTTCTAGAAAAAAATTTAACTTGTATGGGCCAATCTTACATTCTGTAATTTATAGAAAAATATTAAACCAAAATAGTTATGGTATGAATAACTTTTTAATTTCTAAAAATTATTTCAATACATGATACAGCGTAATTATTATATATATATATTCTACCATTTTAATTAGTTATTAAAATAACCATTTTATTTTTTAAATAAATTTAATAAAAAATATTTACTTAATCAAATACTTTGTTTGGATGTAACTTAAAAGGATGTAACGTTAGAGCCATCCTAATTTGTAAAGTTTGGAATTTTCCAATCCATGAAAACTGCTACATTGTCCCATTCGTAGTAGGCTTTGAAATTTGGTTCAGACCTAATTAATATAATATAAGCACGATATGAGATTTTTAACGTTTATTATTTAAAATATGTACATATCTTGATTATTAAAGGATATTTATATCTTAAAAGTTTATTATTTAAAGTATGTCCTAGTTTTGTTTGGCACCCAACTCTATTAGGAGGGCGTGAATTATTGGCAAAGGGTATGAGGTGAAGAAGTTGTGACGGATAGACCATTTCTATTTATCAAGATCCTTAGCTGCCGAGTGTTGGTATGATTTTTGGGTGCAATCTCGACCCTTATTAGGGGTGGGTGCCCCAGTTTCTGAGTTGCTATGTTCGGATGGCACATGAAATGCAAATCTGATTCGAAATGTGCCCCAATAATTCACGCTCTCATAATAATAGAGGGAGGCAAACAAAGCTAGGAATATTAAATAATAAACTTTAAAAATGTCATATCATGATTATATTATAATAGAGGGAGGCAAACAATTGCAATTTTTTTACGATAAATAATACATTTTTCTTTGAATATTTTATAATTGATTATAAATGTACACATTGATATTCTATTGCAATTCCATCATATATTTTAATTTTAATGATTTTCTATATGTTTGTCAATATGTTTGTGTATCTTATGCCCATTTATATATATATATATATATGTTATCTTAGCAAAATTAATTTCAACTTTTGTATATTTAACTTAATCTATTATTCTCAATTCAAAATATTATATATATATATATATATATATTTCAATTTTTATAAATTTTTTTTATCTTTATTTATTTAGAATAATTGTAGAACTTAGGAGGAGTTTATTCATTTTTAAAAAATATATGGTTTATACCTCTGGATTTTGAGTTATTCATAATATGGACTCATCTTTTCTATCATTAAATATACTATGTACTTCCTTAACCTAATTGTTTTTTTTCATGATTATATTGTTTATTCTTATGAAAAAAGGAGGAGATACACTGAACTATTATGAACAATGAGTCCTTCGAGGCAAGTTGTTTGCTTATTGGTGTTTCTATTTTTCAATATAAGCATAAATTTTCGAGATTTAAGAAAAGATGGTTCCTTTGGATCATTGGATAGTACCACTATAATTTTTTTCCTATGAGCTTTATGTAGTGAAAGAGAGATTTTGTCACACAAATATGCCAAAGGTAGAGATTGTAAGGTTTATTTGAAAGTTGGCAATATTCATGAACAAAACATAGAATTATAATTTTAGTTTCTAGGTATGTCTTAGAAGAATATTGTTCAAACTGAAGAAGCTATCATGTCACAACATCACATCTCAGGTATATCTTTGTTCCACTGCACATTAGATTGCATATTAGACATATAGGAACAATATGAAAATAGGTTATTCAATCGATCGAGTAATAACTGCATCAATCAATCTATATTACATGTCGAATTAATTGTTTATTTGACTATATCAATCAAGGGATTAATGTTGTCTCTTTTAAGAGAATATAAAATTGTGCAAGTATACACAGTAACAAGTAATAATATGATAAGTAGAATATCATTCACATGGAGATTATTTACTAGTGTTCGTTAATTACTAAAATTATTTTAACCTGATTTCATCCAAACAGTCGATAATTTGATGCAGTTTGACTAACTAATTTTTATAACAGTTTGTAAGAAACTTCTAGGATTGTAGTTTCACCAAATTAATCCACTTGAATTATTTTATTTTCTCTTGATTTATGTTCTCATATTTTAAATTGTTAACTAAGAACTCCTAATTTATCCATATATCTTTTCTGAGCTCCATATAGACACATCTCATTAAACTAATTCACTATATTCCTATGAGAATTAAATTCAACCAAATTTATTAAGTTCTAAGTTCTCAAATAGTTACACATACAATAAAAGTATATTCCTATCCCTTATATATATATGTTATTTTATCACGAGCAACACACAAAAATGCTTTTTCCAAGTTTATTTAAGTGTCACAAATCAATTAATTAATCTTCCGATAATTAAAAGCATTAAGCGCGGATAAAATAAACAACTTAAAACCGTTCCATAAATCATTCAAAAATAATTAATTCAAGTTTCATAATTTAAGCTACACTACAACCATAGAATAAATAAATTAGTTCATAACAGAAATTAAAATTACAACATAACAATAATCACACATTTCAGAGAAATAAAATTTAAAAGAAAAAGATTAGGAGAAACTCTTTCACGATTCCTCGATGAAAAATAAATTTCTTCCATTTCCTTCTTCTTTGTTATCTTCTTTCTCTCTATTTCCTAAGAAAATAACAACATCAAAATATTAAACAAAGGCTTTGCGTGTTATAGAGAACACGCAGAGAGAAATTGAAAATTGAAGTGAAAAATGGAAAAACGAGAACTAAAACTAAAATACTCCCAAACTCTTTCCTCGCGTCCAAATATATCCCCCTAAACAATTAATATTTTTTTTTATCAAAATGCATATATTGGGGACAAAAATAAATGGGAAGTATTAAAAGAAACAAACACGCGTGAAGACCATTCTGCATTTTCTTCTTTTTTTTTCTTTAAACGCATGCCACGTGTCATCATATTATTGTCTCCAAGATATAACAAGACACATGGCAGCCTTTTATCAACTATGAATAGTAGCGGGAACGCATCTCATAGGATCTTGGCGAGCTGCTCAGTGCGTGACAACTTGATTCCACGTGCGTAAATCTGGACCGTTCAACTTGATCCAATGGTAAGAGATGAGATGCACCTCGGGAGAAGATTTTATGTATCCGACACGTGGGTCCCATCCTACACACCAACCTGCACGACAGGTGGACTCCACTCGGTGCCGAGCAGCGTGCGTCTAGGAAAACTGGGTCCACTCTCTTCTATTGCTTCTGGATTCTATGCGCCAGATCTTGACCGTTGATTGGATAATCAAATGGTGGGTGTTGAGCTTGTTAAATGGCACGAGTGGCCTCCTTCTCCTGCGCAGAAAAATCAACTTTCCTTAATTGCATTTTGACCCATAAATTTAATTTAAATTAACTTCTAATCTTTTGATATTTGTAATTTCACCCAATATTAATTCAAATTATATTTTAAGCTTTTAATAATTGAAATAAGTCCCTTTTTTTATTAAAATTCATTAATCTCTTGAAAATATATTTATTAAAAACTAATAGTAAATATTAATTTAATTAATTAAAAATTAACTAAAAATGTAAAGAACATAGCAATTATAATTAATAAAATATACGAAAATAACTGTATAAAATAAAATTATCAATTAATACTCAATCTATCAAGATTAATGGCCATATCTATCCATTTTTTTAGAATTAATTAATTGATACACTAGATCATTTGAGGGGACCATGACTATTACTCAATCAATTGAGAACTTGATTACATTGATTGAGTGACCAAGAATTTGATTTTAAAACCTATATTTAGTACAAATTGGATTAGATTTTTACTATATTGTCCTTATTTGTTAAAATTCATTTAACTGATTTTATGGACAAGATGATAAAATTTACTTTGACCAAAAGTGCTTCAAAATATTCTATAAATATAAACCCAAGCACACAATTGAAACTAACTACATAAGAGCTTAATTGTGTTTATTCTCTTCATCTTTTATTCTTTCTCTTATATTACTAGAAGTTTCAAGTAGGATTTTTCATTAAGTTTATTTATTATAAATTTTTGTTGTATTTGAAGGATTAACAAGCTTATAATTATAATTGTGTGATTGTTATTGTGATTGTGATTTTAATTGATTGTTCTAAAGTTGTTAATTGTTTTTGATTTATCTGATATATTATTTAAATCAACTAGTTAGGGTTGTTCATTATTGAATCTACTCTAAGAAAAAAACTTGCACTTATGCTTATGTGCTAATTTTTCACGTGACAATGGTGTGGGTACAATTAACTCATGGGACTCAAGTTTGATGGAACGCTAGTTTGGATCCAAATGCCTTTTTTGTGAAAACTATGATGAAAGTAGCGGCTTGTAAGTAGGTTACTTAGGGACCTTCTTGGGTGGGTGATGAGCGAAAACCGGCATCGCCGATTCTGCCAATACTTTGGTTTTATATTTATAAAACTCTCGCAAGTGCACGAATCAATTCGTAGAAAATGATAAGTATACTCCCAAGGTCGATCTAAGGAAGGAATGTATGTGGTTTTTAATTTATTATTCAAACTTTTAAAAACGAAATTAAATCCTAAACATCCTGTCACGATATTTTGGGGTTTTTTTGTGTTTTAATCTACTTACATAAAAATAAACATAGATTCAATAAACATTTATGCAAATTTTATCATTTATAAATAGTGGAGTATTTATGGATATAATAACTAAGTTAATTACGCTTGCTCATATTATCTAGGTTATTAAAGATATGAATTGATATTTATTGATTCTCCCTTTTTTGTATGAATACCACCTTTGGTAGGGTTAGATATTCTTTGTTAATTAAACAAATCAATTAACACCTATAGGTGGGATCGATAACTAATTTGGTTAATTAAATTAATTATTTTTTCTTAAGAGATTGAAAATGAACCATTTAAATGCTACCTTTGGTGGGGTTAGAAAATTTTAATTTTATTTAAGATGTACAAATTAAACCTAAGAATTTAATTATTTGAGTACTAACTTTCAAGTTTTAAAACCATTATAGAAAATATGTTGTCAATACATTTTCGAATAATATTTCTTATAAAAACTTTTGAAATAGAGCTTCACTCAAATTACCTAGCGATTGTACCAACAAATAAAAGACCACTACTCTAAATCAGATATGATTATTAAAACTTAAAATCTAACTTTCATATTTACGTTTGTAATAAAAAATAATATATTTCTCTCTAATATCCTTAATATAAATTCTTGAATAAAAACAAAATCAATTTATTTTATAAAAATGTTTTTCGCAAGCATAACAACGTTATTATTATATCATATATACAAACACTATGCAAGTTAAATTTAATCACAGACAAATTAAATATAACATGTAAGAATAAAGCATAAAAAATAACTGCAAAGAAAATAAAATCCTTACAGTACTTCGATGCTATTCCCGTTGCTAGAAAACCTCCAAGCGGAATTTGAACTCCCATTTATTGAATCAAAAAGCTAATAAATTACAAAATCATAACTAGTTCTTCCCAAAAAGGGAAGAACTCTAAAACTAAGAGAAACTAGCTAAAACATAAGAAAAACTAAAAACTAAGAAATGGAGAGAAAGAAAGAAGAGAGGAGTGTGTTTTGAGGTGTGTTTTGAAGTGAAGGGAAGGGGGGTATTTATAGGTGAGGATGGAGAGAAAAAATGAGTAAAGAAATGTTAAAAAATGTAAAAACGCGTAATGGAAATGCTGAGGTCATTAATGACGTCAGCATGACATCATGGGGGTGGCTGTACGTGAAAAATGGGGCGAAAAGGCGTTGGGCGCACGGAGGGGGGCTGCTAGGCATTGCGTGCGAGCGCGGGGGGCTCTCGCTGCGCGCAGCTCGGCGCGTGTGAACAGTGCCAGCGCGCTAGGGCGCGCGGTTGGGCAGCGGGGCGCGATTTCCGTCTTTTTGACATTTTTGACCTTTTCGACCCATTTTGTCCAATTTTTCCTTGTTTGTTAACCTTTTCCCACTTATTTATTAATATATTTGTGATGTATTGCTTCAAGTATTCCTCTTTGAGTCTTTAAATTGCGTTTTTAAGCCAAAATACCTGAAAAATAATAAAAATACCCGTGATTCCGAAAAAGACAAATTTATATAAATATATGATAAAACATATAAATATATATATTTTTAATCAATTAATGTACATAAAATCATGGTTATTTTAGTGCTTTTTGAGCACTTATGAGTGGGTAGTTTGAGTCTTAGGCTTGTAACTGGATACTATTTTTTATAGTTCATAGTTAGTTGGTCCAGTGAACCAATGGTTTTCCTATTACATCATTAATGTTGCTTAGGTCATTTTTACCTAAAAATCTTGTGTGTTGATTTTTATTTTTTCCAATATTTTATTTACATGCGATTGCATGTTTGGCTATTCTTTGAATTTTTAATTTGTCATACTTCCACTGATATTACTCTAATTGGATGATTAGATCCATAACTAAATAAACAAACTTTTAGATAGTACAATTAAGTCCACACCATATTAATAAAATTGTAAAACATTGTATTTGTGTGATATAGTAAGTTTTTTTTCAATAATAAATGATAGTTTTTAATTTTTTTTATATAGTAGGGTTAAATAGATTTTTTTTACAGTAAGTTTATAAAAAACTCTAAATACATGCACATTTATAACTACATAAAAAGTTGATTGATGCCACTTTGAATAGGAATATTAGCAATTATATACTCACACTTTAAAATGGAAATAAACATATTCATGCGACAAACTTATTGATCACTCTAATTCTTATATGCATAATTGTGATATTTAAACATAGAATTTAACACATTAAAAATCAAAATTGGAAACCAAAATAATTTATGATATTAAATTAATTAAAACATAATCTAAAGCTTCAAAAAAATTTATAATCACATTATTAAATTAGCTATACATAATCTTTGAGAATCAACTTTATTTGCATGGAAAGCTATAAAGAGGAGGATTATGAAAACTTATGAAAGATGAAGCCAATGTAACCCCAATCTTCAATCTCCAATATTAATTTAAAAATCTCCTTCAAAAGTTTCCTTTGATGAGCTCTTTTTTCTCACCTATTCCTTGAATTAATTATTGTGTTCTGATGGCCTCTTAGGTTGTTTTTATGGTGTATTTCTTGAACCTAATTTGAAATGGATTCTACTTTGATTGATCCAATGGCTAGGATTAAAAATTGGTAGGGTAAAACACCCAATTTTCTTGCTTGTTGGATATCTCAATCAAAACCAAGCTCAATCGATCTAACCATAAATATTTCCAATCCAATAGCTTTCTATCAAATCCTTTTTTTTGATTGATCTAATAATGATAAGTTATCTCTTGATTCAATCGATTTGTTTCTCAATCAATCTTCATGTGGCTTGATAGACCAACAAGTGGCACAATCCTCGAGTCTGTTGATCCATATTTTTTTATCCAAGGGAGCTTGATTGATTGATCGATCTCAATCAATTAGTGCCTTTTTTTTTATCTAAATACATTTTTTTGTCTCTTTTTTCTCATTTCATCCTTAAATACTTGTATAATACAAAATAAACCCAAAAAATGCATAGGGAACAATACTTTATTGTAAATATGTAACAATTGATACACAAGTACACGTATAAAATGATACCAATCAAATGATGGGAAGTTGGCATCTTTGACAATGGTTATCACAACACTTTAGGGGCGGATGTAGGGCTTATGAATGATGTGTAAAGTAGAATATTTTCTCCAACGTGTACTAAACAGTGCTAGTTCATGCAATTTTTTTATTGGCATAACAATGGGTGGAGTTAGGATTAGGATGTTTGATATATGGGGATTTTGTTTAAACGATCAAGCATGCTCTGTGAGCTTGTGATCTAGTTAAGGTTGTATGGAAAAAGTCAGTGATAAGTGCTTAAAAACACTTAATATATCATGATTTTATGTACTTTAAATGATACAATAGATTTTTATTTGCATAATTTTATTATCTTTAAAAAACATCTATCTTTTTCGAATCACTGGTATGTTTTGTTACTTTTTAGGTATTTTAGCTTCAAAATGATTTAATTGATCGATACTCGAAGAATAGTCCATCCAAGCACTCTATTACAACATTGAAGCTTGAAAGATATCATATGTAGAACTTACATATGTTCCAAACCATTAAAAATGATGTACAAGAAAATACGGGTTTCAATTGTTTAGTGGAACATAGACCACGTCATGGATAATTTATGTGCCATAACGCAAGACTAACAAAGTGAGATTCACGCATTCCAGAATTATTGCATGCCATAGTGCGGGAATATTGTGTGCTACAGTGCGTGTATAATGGATCGAGTTCTAGTCATGTACAACCCATTAAGTCGTGGATTGGAAAAGAATTATGCCTCGATGCCCATCTTCTGATCTACCATTTTGTTTTTTTCTACACCTATAAATTGGACTCTAGTTCTTCATTGTAACATATCCCACAACTTCTCTCTTAACTATATTCTTATCTTCTTTCAAGATTTTCTTTTCCTTTAGTAGTTTCATTTTTCTTATTTCAAATTGAGAGTTGAACAAATTTAGTTTATGTAGTAGCTTTAGTTTCAATTCAATAAATAGTTTTGGTAATTCTATTTGGAGGTTTTTTATAACATGAACGATACTAAGAATATGTACGGATACAATTGATGCATAATTTAAATGTATTCTTTTCAAATTATATTTATAAAGATTTAAGAAAAATTTTATTAAAGAAAAGTATATATCTTAGTATTTTTCATAATAAATATTAGAGTTAGATTTATAAGGAGAAAAACTAAAAACAAAAACTATAATAAAATTAAACTATCCTAAATCATTTTTATAGGCTAAAATGGTTGCATCTAGCATTTGCTACAAGTCTTTAAATCTCTAGATTGACCTAGTGAATTAGTTTAAGTCTCGTGAAAGATGATAACCACAAACATCAAATTTAAAATGTAAAAATAAAAAATAGTTAACAAAAACAAGAAAATAACATATAAAAAAACAAAATAAAATCTAAAACAAAGTAAAAAAATTAAAAAGATAACAAAATAAAAAGAATTACAAAATTTCTAATGTTTTTTAATTTCTTCTAAGTTTAATTATAATTAAAATCCATAGTATAAAACATTTTAATATTCTAAAGATTCATAGTTTACTATAATAATTAATTGAAAATAATTTTAATGTTCAAATAAAAAATGTATCAATATTAAATTTGGCCAATTTCATAGTATGAAATCTGAATTTATTTTGACTCTAACCTAACAAGTCATAGTCTCAATTACACCTATTTTATTGGTTCAAGTACTCATTTAAAGGTATATGAAAATTAAATTGATATAAATAAATAAACTAATATGTTTGTATACATTTAAAGAATAAACGGCTAAAGATGGTGCATAATATTGATCTTAGGAAAGGTATCGAATGAAAAAATTTATAAAGAAATCAAATATTATTTTCATGCATTAATTAAATTCATTAAATAAAAATTTCAAGTAATATGCCTAATAGAGATAAAAAAAAATGTAAATGACTTGTTGGGGATTTATTTCAGATCTTTTTTTTATATGACACTTTATTAGATGTAAAAATCCTAGCATTCAATTTAAAGACCTGAGATCTTCTAGTAATATAGAATTTATAAGAAGAGTGTTTAAAAGAGAAAAAAAATATTATCACTTAGAATAAGAATATAATGGCTCAAAATATTCTCACAAGGTAGTTTGTATTATTTGATTCCTAAACATTGATTTTAGATTTATAATAATTTTAACATTTTATCATAAAATACAAATTATGATAGAAACAAACTAATTATAACAATACTCTATTTAATGTTTAATAAATTAATCTAAAAACGTAAAGACTTAATCATTTACTTAAAATTAAAGAAAATGAATGATAATTTTGGAAGAAAAAATTTAAAATTAAACTAAAATCCCTAAAACCAATAAAAATAAGTAAAAGTACACAAAAACAAGTATAAACGTAAACAATGTAAAAATGTGAATACATTTTTAAATAAAAATTTCAAATTAGCTTAATTTTATAATGTAACTTTTCCTACCTCCAGCATAGAACTTACATTGTCTTTAATATAATAATTGTAAATTAAAGATAGAGAGTAAAGAATAGGAAAGTTACCCATTTGTTGAACCTGTTCAAGTATAGGTATAGAATTGCAGGTATATCCATCAATCTAAACGTTTAAATTTACATTGAAAAGCTATGTACTTAATACAAATTTCAAAAAATAGTTGTAAAATTAACAATTTTAAACAATTTTTATACGATAGGAAAGAAAATAATTACCATAAAACAAATGTAAATATAATATCCAAAAACAATAAAAATAAAACAAAAAAAATAAAACAAAAAAAATCAAAATACATAATAAATCATAAAAACTCGTGTCAAATTTAGAGCTCTTTCTCCATGTCATCTGAATTTTGTTAGGCAGTGTAAAGGTGAAATCATAATGATGATACTAAGATGTTACTAAATGGGTTGCATCTACCTCGAGATGACTTAGTTGCAAGCGGTTCATGTCATACATCATTCGGTTGTTATCCACCTGATCACATGCTTATTGATTTACAAATGTAGCTTGTTAGGAATTATAGGCTTGTTAGAATTTTTCTATGTATCTCAAATTTTCATCAAATTTATGAAATTACTCTTTTATAGATAGTTTTAACAAAATAATGGCCCTTCTTTCACCTGATGAAGGAATGACCCTTCTTTCTCTTTCAATAATGTTCATACCAGAAATGAGTTTATCATAATATATTAGGTTCAATAACTCACCAAGTTGTAAAAAAACTTCACCTTTTGAGTGAGGTAGCCATGCTTCCTTATATAATTTAGTGATTAATGGAGGAAAAAAACTCAAACAATGACTGTTTGTAGATAACTTTATCATGTGATGAATTATATTACCTACACCTATAGGCATCTTGGATGCAATTGCATATAGTAAACTTCCCCTATCTCTATCAACAAAAGTGTATTGTCTGGTGGGCATTAATATTGAACACACAAAGTATTGCCTAATATGAGAAATCTTATCCAAATACTTTACTTCATATCCTTCACGTTTACTACCAACATATATCCATTTAGTTCCTTGTATAGTGAAGGTCTCAATTACTATAGTATAATTGAAAGAGCCTACACCTTAATATACAACCAGGGTAAGGAGATACAAAATCCTAAAAGATTTGACCCTAACTCTCACAAACAAGGATATAAACATTTATACAAATCACGTAATAGAATCACAAATAGTAGATAACTTGAAGAACATATATTACATATCAAAGTAGAAAGCCACTAAAAAACAAATTCCTTCTAATCAAAGTTTATGTTTAATATGTTAAGGTATAGACACAACAAACTTAGATTATACTAGCTTAATAAGAGATCATGCATAACACTCGATATAACAAGCTAAACCTATATAGAGACCATATCTATATGGTAACATCCTTGTGTTGCTTAAGGTAACCACTTAGCAACAATTAATTCACTAAATAGTCAACAATTTACAACACTAATAGAAAGTAAAGCCATTATTACCTTTTTCCGCCAGGTCCTCCATCCAAACTACCTACTGCTACTTCTTATTTGTTGCTTCTGTAACTATTTGGTTCAACACTTGAACCCATATGTCCACCACAGCACCACTTAATATGATATTATTAGTAACCAATGGTCAGTAACTAGAAGTTTATCAACTCACAACCTCATGGACACATAATCCACTATTAATATAAAATCATGTAGGGGAGACACACAATCAAACAACGTATTCATATAGATAATTTGATAACTAACCATAAAATGACTCATTCTCAAATGTATGCTCTCCAAAATAATTTAAAAAATATATTAAAATCATAGAGTAAATTTTGGTAGAGTTTGGATCTTAAACAATAATGAAGAGTAGATAAACGAATTGGATATTTATAGGGCTCATAATGTATACCTCGCCAGCCACCTCGCTAGCCATATCTTTAGGGGTGCTAGTGAGAGTGTAAGTAAGGTCTTGGATGAGATCGTTGGAAAGGTGCTAAGGAGTTAAAAAGAATTTGTTACCAAAAATATCAAGTACTATCCATAATACCGATACCTGAGACACACCAAAAACCACAAGTAACAACATCAACTAGCTCCAACACTCTACCTAGATTGTGCAATATAAAACCAACCCCATAATATATGTAAACATGATTTACCTAACCATGTGTGTATATGAATTAATGATCTGTGGTAATCAACCTAAGTAGAAGAAGAACAATACACTAATTAAAATTAAACAAACACCGTGTTTTATACATGAGAAGGCAACAAAGAGACATAAGTATAATGTGACTTACATTCTCCCCATTTATCTTTCCGTGTTAAAACACTACCTAACTAGGTATAGACACACATCAAACATGAGTTGGTCATGAAGATGTCCTAAAGTTGTTTGTTCCCATGAATAACACAACAACTCACACTAAAACCCAAAAAGACACCCGTACACCAAGTGCATCCATCTTGTACGCTCTATCCATCTTCATGTATCAACTCATCCATTATATCTTTCTAAAAAATGAGGGTTTGAGTACCACTTCATACAAAACATTTGAAGCTCAAAGACTTTACTTTACACATGTAACCTGCAAAAACGAAACAAACATATACCCTGTGAAATGTATCAAGCAAAAATAACATGTATTCAAACCACAAACTATCATGTTATCCCTACATAGGTACGCATGGATAAGCATAAACACAAATAAATTGCATGCATGCAAATCAAACAATAATATATAGTGTAATCCTACACTCATAGCCCATGTAGCACATAGCATAGCAATAATCATATAGTTATTCATAGGAACATCTCCCTTTTTTTGACATTGAAATTCAAAAGAACACCCTTATATAATGGAGAGAAGACATACAAATATACTATAATCCTAACACTAATGCATCGTAGTAGGTAAGATTAAAGCAAAGACAATGAGAAGTACCACACACTTTAAGAGAAAAAGACACAGAAAAGCACCAAGACACAAGTAGGATATGAGTATGCAACATACAACAAACTAAATACACAGGAAAACAAGGACAAGTGCAGATAGAAAACATCTCAATCTACCCAAGAAAACATATGTCATGCATTCCAGCAATAGTTACTAGGCAATGAATGACAAGCAACCTGTCATACTCATAGTCCTATTTATGCATGGTTTATGCAATAATACTTCACATAGAAGGAAGCACCATATGAACATGTAAAGTAATAAAAATTCACAAAGAGGATAAACAATAGGACGTAAAACAAACACATCACTTCCCTTGACAACACACACAAGACATACACCTCTATCCCTAAAACTATGCATGTGATATAATAAACAAGTTATGCATTCTACTTACAAATCCCTAACATAAAGGAATATACACATAGTAGTCAACACAAAATATAGAACAAGGGACACAAACAAGAAATGTTTAAAAAATTAGAGGGTCCGTAGATGATAAACAATACATTCAACCCAAAAATCCACATTTACATCAATCCATGATGTAGTCATATAAGGGTATAACTAAATTTTTGATGCCATGCATAATGTGTGATATTCAATTTTTTTTTACTCTATATGTCATCATGATATGCTTATGCAAACCAAGCAAATTAAAAAATAGACTCAATTTGAACCAAGCTTCATATGTCTATAATTAGTCTCTCTCTAGTAATGTAAGTACCATCCAAGATGAAATCAATAGGTCTTTCAAAGATTGTAATTAAATGCTAAGGAATGGGTTAAGGGGAGAAGAATACTAGGCTTGAACACAACTTTGTAAAACCAAACAAATGGATAAGTTCATATCCATAACACTCAAACATCAACCAATTTTGAGAGAATAATACACAAAAATTAGATGTTTATGCAACTCTACCTCAACACACTCATCATATTTTCACCTTCTCTTTTCTTTTCTCTTTCCTTTTGTTTTACACAAACAAATCTCAAGACTTCATTTTCTTTGTCTTTTCTCTATCTCTCCTTATATTTTTACATTCATGATTCCATTATTAACCTTTTCATTCCTCTTTTCTCTTTTCCTCTTTTTTTAATAGAAACCAAGAGGCTAAAATTGACAAACCTAGAACATACAAACTCAACCAAATGGTGCATAAGGTAAGTGGGAATAAATTTTTGGGCTAGGCCAGTATTTAGGAGTAAAGAAATGAAGGGATACCATAAAGGCTCAAAGAGAGGAGACTAAGGATATGAGAAAAAAGATGGAAATAAG
Source organism: Hippophae rhamnoides (assembly GCA_033030585.1). Taxonomy (NCBI): domain Eukaryota; kingdom Viridiplantae; phylum Streptophyta; class Magnoliopsida; order Rosales; family Elaeagnaceae; genus Hippophae; species Hippophae rhamnoides. Next base: position 33,440,502 of record CM065437.1, read on the forward strand.
GGAACAAATGATTCAAGCATGGACTAAATCCTCTTTCGTAGTACCTAGAATTTCACCTCAAGAGACACTGAAGATGGATTCTATAACTTATTAGAGGAATATAAATCATCAAAGTAGTATATTCACACAAGCTTAACAAAATAACAATACAAATTCACAATGATATCGCATGTGCAAAAGATAATTTCATTTCAAATAAGATAAACAAGAAAAATTTAGCCATATAGGCTCTCATGGAATACATATGTCAAAACATCCACAATTTCATTTGGGTCAAATGCATGCTAAACATATATCGATATGATTCCTCTAAATTTCATTTTACTTGCAATATTATAGCAAAGAGAAAAGCCGTTAGTCTCATGAAACAAAAATAATGACTAACAAGTAAGATGGTAAAAAAAGATTCAAAATATATCAACGTTCAAATAGAAAGTGAACTTGTCTCGAAAGAGATAAAGAGCAATACTCACATCATTGCTAGTAAGGAGAAAGAAAGAAACTGACTAACTAGTAAGTAATATCACTAAAATAAAGAAGAAATGAGGGATGCTACTAGAGCTATAAAGCATATGTGAAGAAAAAAAAGTTATAACACAGAAACACAAGACATGCTTAGAAAGGGAAAACATCACAAACAATAGGAATGTACATAAAGATTCAAGAAAAAAGATATCACAGTTAATTTCAAAGAAGCAACTAAAAAAAGTAGCGGCATAAGAAAGAAAAAGATTGGTTAAAGAAGAACATAAGTCAATATGAAAAAAACTGATAATCAACACACAATATGCTAGGTACAAGAATATAAAACCTAGTAAGACAAACGAGAAGCATTCTCAATGTCATTTCATAAGAAAGATAAGGTCATAGACAGAGTATTCTACTACAATGACACTACATGATGAAAACATATGACGTATGCATATACAAAAGGCCATAGAGGAAGAAGCATGTAGTATGCAATACAACACACATAAGGAACATGTCAAAGAAACTAGCATGTGAGAAAACTAGTAAAAGATTAGTCATAAAGGTAAAGTAACAAATATGACAATTAACATATTATGCACAACTCGAAAACATTAAGCAATAGACAAGAAGAAGTGTCAAACAAATAAGCACAAACAAAATGACATAATTTAACATATAGAAAAATGATAAAAATAGAAAGAAAAAATGAATGAAAGCAACTCTACCCCAATAGATCACCCAAAAATAGTGATCAAAATACACCCTTCGGTTTAAAGAATTTGTGAGGGGCAATAGAACTTGGAGATAGTCTCTAGATTATATAAGAACGAAGAGTATATGGAACTCACTGTTTGTTTTATTTAAAGTTTCTACTAAAACTAGTTGAGTCATCCATATAAATATAACAAGTTGGTTTTTTGAGCCAGATTTATTTCTTTTTTCTTTGTGCCTTAGATGCATGATGCAAGCTATATGAACATGCTCAGATAGGCCACAGTAGCTACATCTTGACTAAGAAGATGAAGAAGAGAAATGTGGAGGGACTTAGACTCCTCATAAATCTAGGACATTGCCTAACAATATGGCTAGTAATGCCACAACAATAACATGTGTGAATAGTGGAGCTAGGAAAATAGGGTCCCTAAATGCAAGAAGTAGTACACGGAAGAGAAGAAGAAGAAGCATTCACATTGAAATTCACACGAGGATGAGATGTCAATTTCCCACAATGTGGCCGCAAATGATAGTAGATAAAGGTAGTAGACCACTATTGGAGCGACTATAAGTGCAACCTTAGGTGAATGTTTCATCTTGCTAGAGGAATCTAGCTAAGACCATGCAATACATTTACCTCTTGGATTGGTAGTGGTAGATTATAACTTTGGCTCTTGATTGGAAGCTTTGAAAAACTTAGTAAAATACATTATAGAAGTTGGAACCCCATCAATATACCTAATTCTATACTTGTACCCAGAGAACTTGATATTGCTAATCATTTCAACATTTTTGAACTTGTCCTTCTATCAATAATAATTGAAGGATGAGCTAGTTCCTTCTTCCACATACTAAGTTTTTCTTATAGGGTAGCAATAAAGTCTTGCTTTTCTTTGAGGAAGGATTCGAGATAAGAAGTATAATTATTAAGAATCCCTACTCTCTTATGTAGTTTCTCAATTGTAGCATCCTTTTACGTATGACAATTTTTAAAATGATCCTTTAAGCCCTTAAGGATAATCATTTACTTTTTAGTTGTTCAACTTCATTCTTTTGATGAGAGATAGGCACAAGATTTACAAGAAGTTTTGTAGCTTTTCCATGAATAGGAACCTTTAACTATTCCTCAATCTTTTAACTTCTTCATGATTCTCATTAAACGTTTCTAGCAAATCATCATACCTTTTTTGAATGACCTCACACCTACTTGTGAGATCGTTATTTTTCATGAACAAAGCATTTACTTTCCTCTAGAACTTTCTTTAATTCACAAATCTCATGTTCTTTTTCATGAAGGTTTTCCATAGGCTTTGTATTATCCTTTTTAGACTTTATATGCTCTAATAGTAGAGCAATGTAGGTATCAAGAAATTCATCTTACTCATCTTCATCTTCATCTTTATAATCTTTAGCAATCACCTCTTGAACATATAAGGTAGTAGTCATAGGATTAATGATACTACTAGAGATAACAAAATCCATAAATTAGTATCATCCTTACCATTACTACTAATAGTATCCAAAACAGTAACCTCAACTTTCATTGCATGATTTTTCATGTGATTTTTTTGTTGAAGACATTTGGCAACAATGTGATCACGCTTCCCACATTCGAAGCATCTTATTTGAAGTTTGCTTTATCTGGTTTCTCATATTCACCATTTGAGTCATCATTATCTTTTATGATTTTCAAACCTTTAGAACTCAAACTCACATTTCAAATACCCCAAAGAAGTTTTATTCTTTCTAAAGAATCTTGGGAATCTCTAAGAAATTAATGCCAATTCATCCTTAGTAACATCAGATTCACACTCAATAGAAGTGGCAATAGTATAAGTACTGGACCATTTTCCTAAGTAGTCTTCAGTACCACAATATTTCCCTTATAAAAAACAAGTTGATCTTGCCTTGGAAATAAGTGGTGAAACTCAAAAAATTTTAGATCATCGATTAGCTCGTTTATAGTCAACTCATCAGGTTTGAACATTGATTTGAGCACAATGACCTTAACATGAAACTAGTAGGAAAGACTAGCGATGATTTTCTTAATTTACTTTTCCTTACTAATAGGTATTTCCATGTTGTAGCATAACATTTATCAAAAGTTTTGTCTTTCTATATAATGCACAGTTTGAAATATCTTTTTATTTTTACAATCTTTGATAGCATACGTTCCTTTATGGGTCATCTCCAAAATGTCCCATACTTGTTTTGAGGTATTATAACTCTATATCCTTATGTACTTATCTAAGGACATTGCCATGATAATAGCATATAACCCATCACTATTACATTCTGACTCCTTGCTTTCTTTTTTGGTCCATTCAACCATAGGTTTAGGAATCACGAAATTATCAAGAAGGGTTTTGGTTGGATAAGTCCAACCATTTTCTATAAGGTACCAAATAATATAGTCATATTGGGACCAGAAAAGTCCCTCATCTGAGGTTTCTATTAGGCATAGTTCATCCCATTAAACAATGGAGATCTATCTATGATAGCCTCTTCTCTTCACTCTATCAAAGAGAATGTATGTGTGATAAAGCGAGTTAACAAGATTAACACCAGACTAGTTAAGCCCAAAATGGTGCACTTATTCTGATACCAATTGAAAGAGTCCACAACCTAATATACGACCATGGTAAGGAGATACAAACCCCTAAAGGACTTAACCCTAACTCACACAAATAAAGACATAAACACTTATTAGAGCTAAGTAAGTTCTCCTGCATGGAATTGACCCAATGTACATCTTGTAGGGCATCCTTAACATTTTTAGGAAGGATAGTATCGGTGAAACATATGTAGTTTAAAGGTTCTTATATAGTCCATCTTGTTCAAACACCACCTTCAAAATTATCAATAATGTTATCAGTATAAAAAGCATCATTTTACCATTTTAGAAGAGAAGATTATTTTTGTTCATTTTTTTCCTCATATTGAGAAGTCTTTGGAGGATCAACCAGATAGATAGTGTATGGACTATCAACTTATGTATGTCATTTTTTAAAGAACCCCTATCACCAAAACAACATTATCTTCAAATATAATAACTTTAGTAGCACTAGAGTCATCAATACTGCATTGATAGATTCCATATCTATTGAAGTTCTAAAATTGTAGAAACAACTATTACAATTGTTGTTAGAATATCCCAGAATATCCCAAGGTCAATTTTTGCCTCAAAACTATCTAAACTCTCTCTATCTTTGAGAATATAGAAAGTACTTCAAACAAAAGAAGCTGCTTCATAGTAGCCTTATTTCCATACACGAGTTCATAAGAAGAGTGACATATACTAGGTATTAAGAAGTAGTAATTCAAAGTGTAGTAGGAGGTGTTAACATCTTTTTCCAAAAACTCCTTAGGCAATGTTTTGCTAGTCAACATAACTATGGTAATTTCTTGAATAATCCGATACTTTCTCTCAACAATACCATTCTATTGAGGGGTCTTGGGAGTAGAAAACTCATGCTGAGTACCTATGTCATTACAAAAGGAAACTCCAAATTCTCAAAATCTTTACCATCATCACTTCTTATTTTGATGATAGTACCAATGGGCTCAAACTTCTCATTTTGTAGTTTAATGCATAGGGCGTTAAACATAGGATAATTTTATGATTTCTCTCTTAGAAACAAAATTAAGGTATATATGGAGAAATCATCAATAACCACTAAGATTTATTTTCTCCCACTAATACTAGTAGTCTGTATAGGACACATCATACCCATATGAAAAAAATCCAAGAGGTCTTGTTATGGAGAGATGTTGATTCATCTTGTATTGAATCTTACTTTTCTTTCCCTACTGATAGGGGTCACATATATGTTCAGGAAAAGTGGTGATCATAGGAAGACCTCTAATAGTCTTAAGGCTTACGATTTTCTTCAAAAGCTTGTAGTTGACATGACCCAACCACTAATGCCAAAGCTCTTCTATACTTAGACTCAATCTATTGCAAATAACCTCGAGAGTATTACCCACACAATAACACTTGTCTTTTTATCTACTAACCTTGACTAAAAGATTACCTAAACTATCATACATAGAGTAGTCTTTTGAGTGAATTTGATAGAGTACTTATTTTAATAGATTATGCTAATGCTGATAAGACTAGACTTGAGACCTTCCATATAAAATTCATATTTAACCTTAGAGATAAAATTCATTTGTTAGTTACACCTTAAATTGCCATCTTTGGTAGGGCTAACACATTAAGAACCTAATTAAATTATGCTTCTTTTCGAAGAGATTAACAAATCATTTAATTGCCATATTTCATTAGGTTGACACGTTAAAATGTTATCATTATGTCAAATTTAGGTTTATGATTTTAGTATTTAGAAACTAATTTTCAGATTTTAAAACTACCATTAAGGATAGTCGTCAATATGTCTTTTAATAATAATTCTTATAATTTTTTTTGAAACATAGTTCTATAAATCAGATCCAAAATATATCATCCAACATCAAACAATGGACTCTAAATTAAATCCAGAATATTTAAATCCTAAATCTAAATCTCTTGATTATTATGAAAAATACTTTGTCAATATAATTTTCTTTTACAAACTTTGTTTTAATCTTGATGGAAAAATAAAACTTAATTCATTTTACAAAAATGTTTAATCTACTCTAATATTTTGCAAGCGTAATAAAATTACTACCATCCCACATTATTTATAACAAGACAAGAAAAGTTTAATAATGATTAACAAATTAAACATATAGAATGTAAAATAAAATTTATAGATAATGTGAAAAGAATACAATTAAATATACTTCATCAGAATTCTTACAATTGCTTATGTTCTAGAAAATCTCTAAACAAAATTGATGCACTATTTATTGAATTAAACCTAGAAGCTATTACATTAACTAAATTTGTCCAACTCTCATTTCAGAGATGAACTTTAAACTAATAAAAGAAAAAACTTAAGAGTGCTAAAAAAACTTTAAAAGAAAAGGATTAAGGGATTATATTTTAACATAGAAATAGGATCTTATTTATAGATGTAAGAAAGTAGAGAAATGTGAAATTTTTAGCTTAGCTTTGTGACATACAATGCTTCCATGTCGCAGCATACACAGGCTGTACGCGGTTTAGGTATATATCCTCTTTTCAAATTTTGAAAAATATATAATTCTTTACATATGTTGTCCTTTTAAGCTCCAATAGTTGTAATGATAGTAAATCTAAGCAAATACAAATCTATTTAATTAAAAAATTAAAAAATAACAAAACATACCAGTGATTCAAAAAAGATAGATTTGCATAAAATGATAGTAAATCTAAGCAAATACAAATCTATTTAATCATTGAACATGCATAAAATCACGATATATTAAGTTCTTTTTGGAAATTATCTATAAGACATACAAATATTCAATAATCCTAACATTCATGCAACATGGCAGATAAGATTAAAGTAAACAAATAGATTGCATGGATCAAAAATAGAAATCAAGGAACACCACACAAAGTTCTTCAGACTCAAAATCTAAAGAAAATAGTTAATAGTCTCTTAAGATGAGATGCACACATAAATAATCTTTATTAGGGATTCAAACCTTTAAAGTCTAGAGGTTTAGCAAAAATATCACCAAGTTGAGACCAATGCTGATATGCTATAAGGACAAAGTGTTCAATTCTACTAGATCTCTTATGAAATGGTGTTATATATCAATATGTTTGGTCCTATAATGTTGGACCATAAATTTTGAAAAGCAAGTAGCACTAGTGCTGTCACATGGTAAAAGAAGATTTCTTACCTTAATACCATTGGCTGATAACATTTACTTTATCCATAGTAATTAGGAATAACACAACTCGAAATTAATATACTTAGCTTCAATAGTGGATAGAGACATAGAACTCATGGTGTACTATGAAACAAGATCAAAGAATTACCCAAATAGAAGCACCCCCAAAGTACTCTTTCTATCATCGTTGTACCTTGTCCAATGGGCATCAGAATACCAAAGCAACTTTGTTATAATGTCTTGAAGATTCCAACTACTGAATCCAAATTTACCAGTAACATATTTGATAATCCATTTCACAACATCAAGATGTGATTCTTTAGGGATAGCATGATTACCAAGCATGCAAAGTTTTGTTCTTTTTACCAGTGAGGTGCCCTTATTGACAACCTCTAACATAACCCAAGCATGGTTTGCAGTTTCAACTTGGGAAATATGGAAAAACTCATATGATATAGCACTAGATATAGTATTAATACCTTTTTAATTCAAGTTGTTACCAATGTTATCTTGATTGGTTCTCATTCCCAAGCTTAGGAGTCACAACATTATCTTAGGCAACTATAGGTGGTTACCAACCATAAAGTACAAAGTTCCAAAGACTCTCATCTATAGGTCGTAAAAGGCTCTTATACGAGCTTTCTAATATGGGTAATTAGACCTATCAAAGTAACATGCATGGGTGGTAGATGAACCCTCTCTTAAATGATCCATAACAAGGCCTAGACATACTAAGTATATCTAGTGACTAGCTTAGATACCAAATAAAAGTTTGATTAGTTATGGATTTAATTACCTAGTTAGTAGAAGTATGATAATGAACAACCCTAACTAATTGATTTAAACAATATATCAGATAAATTGAAAAAACTTGCAACTCTAGAACATTCAATTTAAGCACAAGTGCAATAAAGATAGCTTTTTTAAATATTAATAATCAAACCAAATAATCAAATAATTATGATATGGCACACACAATTATTTGATCCAACAATTCAACAACATAAATAATGAAGAATCTATACGAACATATGGTCAAAATATGATAAACCAATTAGGCTTATAATCAATTAAACACAACCATCAATGTTTGTTAGATTAACTAAATAAAAAAAGCCTATAGAATTATGATATTATATTTACAAAATAAGAGAGAGAATAAAAGATGAAGATAATAAGTACAACAACTCTTGTGTGGTTGTTTCTAAAAGTGTGCTTAGCTTTGTATTTATAAAATATTTTGAAGCACATTAGATTAAATTATAATTACAATATTGTCTATATAATCAATTAAAACATGATTAAGAAATAAGGGAAATACAGTAAAAGACAATCCAATTTTTATTAAAAATATGTTTCAAAAAACCTAAAAATTGATTGCTCAATCTATCCAATCAATTTATCAATCGATCAAACATCCACTTGATCGAACTAGAATATATTTAACCAATATTTAAAAATAAGTGGATTGATCGAGTTTATCCCTTGATTAATCTAGTGATATATTAAAATTAGATTAATCAAATTTATTACTCTATCGATCTAGTATACATTTAATCGATTGAGTAGCTAAAATACATATTTTCCCTATTGTGCCTAATATATAATCTAACGTGCATGAGAATAGAAATATACCTTATATGTGATCATTGAGTAGTGATAGTTTTTACAACTTGAAATATTCTTCTAAGACTCAACTAGAAACTAAAATTACAATTAAACATTTTGTTTCACGAATCTTGCTAATACTAACATAAACCTAACAATCTCCCCTTTTGGCACATTCGTGTGACAAAACCTCTCTCTCACTACATAATGCTCATAGGAAAATAAAATTTTATATAGTGGAATTATCCTATGATATGTTGAAACCATCTTCACTTGATTCTTGAAAGCCATGTGAATATTGAAAGTCAAAATCATAAATACCCAAACAATTTGTCCCGAAAGACTCGTTGTTCATTAGGTCAGTGTATATAACAATATGAAAAGAGAAGAATATTCATAAATGAGTAACCATTAGATAGAAATTACAAGCATTACTCCCCCTATGTTTAATATCTCTGAAGTTCACCCCCTAAATTAGCTCTCCCCTTTTTGAAGATATTTTTATTAAAGTTATAATTTTTCTCCCCCTTTTTTGATACAAATAAAAAAAATATAATTATGAAACAAAGAAGAGCAAGTAAGGAGTGTATTTAATGACCGAATAGAGAAGTACACATTCCTAAATTCTTAAAACAAACAAAAAAGAGAGCTAAAAACAAAAAGTTTCTCAAAGAATGAATAAAATCCCCCAAGTTCTATGACTCCTATAAATACATTAGAATAAAAAATTATAAATATAAATATATATATATATATATATATATATAATATTTTAATTGAGAGTAGTAGACTTAGCTAAATGTGACTACAACAGTACACATAAATTAAGAAATTAATTTTGTTCAATTTGTTACTATCCATTGACAACATAAATATGTCTAGATAAGAAACACAAACATACTAATACAAATGGTGACATATCAACAATACCAAAGTAAAATATGTGTTGGAACTGTAATAAGTTGTCAATTTGTTTATTTATGACCAGTTATGAAATATTCAAAACAAAGAGTATCACCTATCATAAGAACAATTGTAGTTGAATTCATACTTTCACGAAATGAAATTTAGTTGCCAAGAGAGAAATTTAATCCATTTTTTTTCTATTCCCTTCTTGTATTAATTTTGTTTTGTGAGGGATTGGTTATTTATTTCCTTTTTGTATCACCAATTGTGGCTCTTTTTTGTGAATGTAAAATCTTTGGTATAATGTGTAGCCAATCAAAATAATTATGAATAGAGTATGTCATGACCATGTCAATAGTAAATCATGTCTACTTCCTTTTTTTATTTTATTTTTCATAAAAAAAAGAAAAATAATCAAACAAAAGGTGTTCACCTAGGGTCAACTAAGAACTCAAATAGAAGTATCTAGGTGAAACAATAAATAATGACGGTCAGGTGATCGAAAAGAGAATCCTTCCTACTTTCTTGAATTTTGGTTTCTTTATATATTTGAGTTGGAAATCAACTATCTTAGTTGAATTTGAATTTTTCTTAGGTTTATCCATATTATTATTATTATTATCCCTTTTCATCATTGGTGGGGATGCAACATACATGTGTGAATGATGAAAATTATTTCCATAATATCTAGAATGAAAGGCATTATTATATTATGGATAAGTCCTAAGGAATCTGTAATATGATCTAATATGTCCTTTCCTACAGTTATGACATAAAGGCATAAATTTAACATTCTTTTCCATAATAAGTATAAATTTTCTTTGAGTAGAATGTGTAATAATAGGAGAAGGGTTAGAAGGCCGTACATATTTTGTTTTTGATGTTGAAGGAGTAGAGCTCTCAACCTTATAACCAATATCATGTATATCATGTGAGGAGGACATGTTTGAAGATTTGAAAATTTTAGTTTGTTTTTATGAAGATCGCATAGTGTACTTGTTTACATATCCTAGCTCCCTCTTGTCTCCATCTGGCTTTCTAGAGCTTTGTTCAACGTTTGAGCTCCAATTGCTAACATCCTTACCGCTTCCTTTGACTGTTCAAGTTACTACACCACAATATGTCTTTTTCTTTTCTAAAACTGCAATAATTTAATTCAAAGTATTAAAATGTTCAAATAGATCAATATTATTCTCTTCAAGTAATGACGAAGTTTGCTTCAAATGATTTAAGTATTTAACTAAGTTTAGTTACTTTTGCAACCAAATTTTATTTATCTCTTTTGCATATTATAAAATTTTGGAACACATCATTAATATCAGTGACATTAAAATGTTTAAGTAACAATTTAGTGTCACTTTCCTTGTTGTTTGAATCAATATTAGACTTATTAGAGCATCCACCAAATTTTACATCAAACACTAGAAAGTTTGTATCATTGTTTTTTGGTTTAACTAGATTGTCGTTATCACTTTTAGAGTCAGTGAATGTGGTTTGGAAAGCTCTTTTAATGTTGTTCCTTTTATTTACATAATTTGTTACAAAATGACCAAAACCTATACATTCAAAACATGAGGTCCATTGGGTTTAGATTTCTTGCCATTAGAAGTTAAAAGTTTGAGTTCTCTTTGATTATGATCCTTTTAAGGGTTTGGTCTAGCTTTGTTTTGAGGATTCTTTTTGTTGAAGATCCTATTTTGTATTTTGGTCAAGAGTTCTTATTCTGCATCTTTTTTGTTACCTTCTTCAGTCATAGCAGTTTTGAAAGCAACATTCATATTTTTTGGTGGTGTTCGAAAGCTCATCTAATAGGTTTGAAGTGATCCAACAAGTTCATCTATTTTAATGTTGTCTACATCCTTGATTTCATCAATTGTAGTGACCTTTTCCTGGAAGCGATCTGGTAGTCAGTAAAGAATCTTCCAAGCTATCTTGAAATCATCAATTTTCTTTCCAATGTTGGCAAAGGGGTTAGTAACATCCTATAATCTAGCATATATTTAGAAAAATTATTGTCATATTTCATCATTGTATTTTCAAATTGATTACCAAGCATACAAAGTTTTATTCTTTTAACCTATGAGGTTCCCTCATGGGCAACCTCCAAAATATCTTATGCGTACTTAGCAGGTTCAATATGAGAAATACAACAAAACTCATTAGCAGATACACCACTAAATATAAAATTAATATGTTTTAGATTCCAATTAGTACCAATTTTATCTTGAAAGGTCTATTCGTTCCTAGGCTTAAGAGTGACTCCATTAACTTTTTTAATGTAGGTGATTCCTAACAAGACACTCTTATCTATAGGCTATAGAAAGGCTTTCATACGAGCCTTCAAATATATGTAATTAGACCCATGAAGGTAATATGCATAGGATTTAGACGAACTCTCTCTTAAATGATCCATAACAAGGTGCTAGGCATACTAAGTGTATCTAGTGACCAAAATGAAAGTTTATTTAGTTATGGATCTAATGATCTAGTTAGCAAACGTATAATAAATTAAAAAATCATAAGTGACAAAACAACCAATCATGTGTACATAAATTAATGTAGAAATAAAATACCAACACATGAGATTTTTAGGTGAAAAGAACGTAAGCAAAACCAATGACCTAAGGGGAAAATTGTTGGTCTATCAGACCACCTAACTATCCACTATGAAAAATAAGTATACAGTTACATGCTTAGAACTCAAACCACCCACCCAAGTAATTCCCTCAAGTAACCTACTTACAAGTTGTTGCTTTGATCATAGTGCCTACAAGATAGGCATTCAGATCCATACCAACATTCTAATAAACTTGAGTCCCATGAATTAATCAAACCCATACCACTTTCATCTAAAAGGTTAGCACATAAATACAAATTCAAGTGTGTGTCTTAAAGAATATTCAATAATGAAAAATCCTAAATAGTTGATTTAAACAATATATTATATAAATAAAAAACAACTATCAACTCTAGAACAATCAGTTTAAGCATAAGTTCAATAAAGATTACTTCTTTAAATATTAATAATCAAACCAACTAATTATGATATGACACACACAATTATTTGATTGAACAATTCAAGTACAAAAATAAAGAAGAAACTATAAGAACATATTATCAAAATATCATAAACCAATTAGGCTTATTAATCAATCAAACACAACCATCAATGTTTGATAAATTAACTAAATAAAGAAGCCTAAAGAATTATGATCTTCTATTTTCAAAAACAAGAGAGAAAATAAAAGATGAAGAGAATAAGCACAATAGCTCTTGTATGATTGTTTCTAAAAACATGTTTAGTTTTGTATTTATAAAATACTTGGAAGCATATTAGGTTAAAGTTCAATTACCATATTGTCCATAAAATCAGTTAAAATTAGTTAATGCGATAACAAGCCAATCTAAGTTGTATTAGAAATACTTTTTAATAAACTAATAGATGCATGCTCAATCGATCCAATCAATTTCTTGATCAATCAAGTACATTGGTTGATCGATTGAACATCCATTTTATCGATCAAGAAAAAATTTAACCAATATTTAAAAAACATCTGAATCGATTGAGCATATCCCTTAATCAATCTAGTCATATTAAAATTAGATTAATCAAGTTTATTACTTGATTAATCCAGTATACTCTCGATCAATTGAGTGGCTCTAATTTATACTTTTCCTATTGTGTCTATTATGCAATCTAACATGCACAAGGATAGAAATATACCAAATGTGTGATCATTGAGGTGTCATAGCTTATATGGCTTGACATAATCTTTTAATTCACATATAGAAATTAAAATTATACTATATCGCTAATACTAATATAAACCTAACAATACTCATAGGACTCCAAGTAGAAGCGGTATCTTCCAAACCAAATTTTTTAACCAATTCCTTGGCATACTTTTTTTGAGAGAGAGAGAGATCCTATCTTTCATATATTTGTCTTGAAATTTGAGGAAGAACTTAAATTCCTTAACTAGGCTCGTCTCAAACTTTGTATTACAGCAAAAACAATTTGAGCTAGGTCATCCTTAGTAAACCTAAAAATAATGTCATTGACATATACTTGAGTGATCACAACTTCACACCAATTTTTGAAACAAATAAAGTTTTATCCATACCCCTTCATAAAAAACCATTATTGAGGATAAACAAGGTAATATGCTCGCACCAAGCATGAAAAACTTACTTTAAACCAAAGAAAGCTTTCTTTAGTCTTATCATATGATTAGGAAAGTGAGTGCCTTCACACCTTTTAGGTTGTTCCATATAGACCTCTTATTTGATAACTCCACTCAGATACACACTCTTTACATCCAGCTAATATAACTTAAACCCAAAGTAGTAGGCAAGATGAAGGAGAAGTTTTACAGACTTTAGGTAGGCAGTAGGAGTGAAGGTTTCATCGAAGTTTATTCCTTCAATCTGAGTATATCCTTTAGCAACAAGATGAGACTTGTTTCGAGAAATTATCCCATTTTCATCTTCCTTATTTTTATGCAACCAATGTGTATCAATAACATGCTTTTATATAGGTCTCGGAATAAGGTACCAAATATCCTTCCTCTGAAACTGATTAAGTTTCTATTGTATGGATTTAACCCAATGTACATTCTCCAAGACCTCTTTAACATTGTCCAAGAGAATAGTATAAGTGAACACATGTATTTCAAGGTCTCATATAGTTGACATCCTATCCTAACACCACTTTCGACATTACTAAGGATGTTATTCATAGAATTAGCCTTCTTTTCCCACTTTAGAAGAGATGGGTCTTCTTAATCATCTTCTTTCTCATCCTCAAAATTTCTAGGAGGGTCCACTAGAGTTATTATAGAAGGAGTTTTAACATTATTTGTGGCATTATTTGTAGAACTCCACCCACTAAAATTATCACTATCATTTGATTCCATAAGTTTAGTAGCACTAAATTCATCAATCACAACATTGATTGATTCCATGATAGTAGAAGTTCTTAAATTGTAAACTTGATAAGCATGGATTTTGTTGGAATATCATATGAAAATTCCAAGATTAGTCTTTTCCTAAAACTTGCCAAGATTGTCTCTATCCCTAATAGTATAGCAAGTACTTCCAAAAATATAAAGATGTTTAATATTAAATCTATTTTGAGCATAAGCTCATAAGAAGATTGACAAGTACTAGACCACAAGAAGCAATGATTTAATGTAAAACATGAAGTGCTAACAACTTGAGGTCAAAAATGGTTTGCCAAGTTTTTACTAGTCATTATAACCTTAACCATCTCTTGGATAACTCTATTCATTATTTTAACTATACCATTATGTTGTGGGGTCTTGGGAGCCAAAAACTCAGGTTAAATATACATTTAATCACAAAAGGGACTAAACTTTGAATTCTTAAATTCTTTACTATGGTCATACATGATTTTGATAATTGTACCAATGGGTTCAAATTTCTCATTTTGAATTTTACACATAGGGTTTTGAACTTATCAAAAGCTTCAAATTTTTTTCTCAAAAATAAAACCAGGGATATCTTGAGAAATCATACAAAATAACCAAGATGTACTTTCTCCCACCAATGCTAGTAATTTGAGTATGACCCATCAAATCCATATGAAGATGTTGAAGAGGTCTTGTAATAAATAGTTGTTGATTCTTCTTATACTAGCTTTCACTTTGTTTACCAACTGATACTAACCACACAAAGTTCAGGAAGAGAGGAAATAGTTGGAAGAAATCTAACAATTTTGAGACTAGAGATTTTCTTGAATAGTTTGTAGTTTTCATGTCCCAACCGTTGAAGCAAAAGTTCTTCAACAGCTAGACATAATTTGTTACACATCACCTCAAAATGAGTACTCACACAATAAGAATTATCTTCCAATATGATGCCTCTAACCAAAGTATTTCCTAAATCATTGTAGACATCATAATCCTTTTAAGTGAACTTAATTATGTACTTGTTACCACATATTTTGGCTGATACTCATAAGATTTTCTTTGAGATCTTCTACATAAAGTACATCCTTAAGTTCTAGAATTCAAAGAACATTGATAGATCCTCTAGCAAAAATTAAAGACTTATGTTCATAACCAAATTTAATCAATCCATCATTAGTGAGAGTAAATTTGGTGAAGAAGGATTTATCTCCATTCATGTGTTGAAAGCAACCATAATAAAAATACCAACAATTGGAAGCTTGGGTCTTCAGGGTCATATAAACCACATTATAGTTTAGGTTTTGATCATTAAGGGAATTATCGAGGGAAGACTTAAATTCATTGAAAATCGTAATTGTATCATTTTACAAAGCCATGGCTTCATTGGTTAATTTTATAGAGAGATTCAACAATTCTTCTATGTGATTCAACATATTCCTATCATATCCTGGGGAATCTTTTAGGGAATTTCAGGAAGGGGAAAAGCCAATTTTTTTAGAAACTAGAAAGAAGCATAAGCTCTATACACTCAACAATGAGAGAAGATTCTTGAAGTACAGTTGTAAAATAGGAGGAACAAGCATGAGTATCCTTTAGTTTTAATGACTTGTCAAAACAATGTTTCCAATTTCATGTTTTTAGGCAAGCAAGATTCAAGAAGTTTAACATTTGTAGTATCAACGTTAGTACGAGCTTGAAGCTTTTTTAGTTCAGTATCATAATCATCCAACAAAACTTAAGAATAACTTTTTTCATTTTTCAAGATGCAAACATCTTTCTTAAGTTTGAAAATGGCACTAGAATTGCAAGACGAGGAATTAGAGGTGAATTGAAGGAGAATTTCCTTTTTAAGCTTAGTTATGTGAGCAAGGCATTTCTCATTCTCATGAAGGAGAATTTGATGTGACATTATTTGATTACCCAACTTCAACTTCATGTTGTTCACTTACTTTTCACCATTCATGGTAAGGTTTAACAATTGACTAGAGAGGTCCAAATGCTTCTGATCTTTTTTCTTCACACTGTTTTTTTTATTTTTGTCATAACTTTCTTCAATTTGAGATCACCATATACAAGTTGATCATATAAATCTTAAAGAGAAAACTTTTCATCATTACTAGCACTTGTTCAATAAGAGTAACTAGAAGGGATAGACTTAAAGTGGGAAGCCATCAAAGCAGAACAATGAGGAGTAACAAAAATTGCTCTTTTTAGAGTAGACACAATAGTTTGAGAAGAAAACTTATCTTATTTTTTTCATGTGGTCCCAAGCTTCCTTTGAAGTAGTGAACTTAGAGATCAAAGTTGAGTCTTTAATAGTAACATGACTGATAAGGAGATGTAACCTTTGACAATTTAGATTGTTGAGATGAAGCTTCTATTTCGTCCAAGCAACAATGGCTTAGGTTTAACAACACTAGTCTTTGTAACGTGCGTAAGGCATGTTCAACCCTTATCAATTATAGAAGAAACATCATTCTTTGTAGATCTCAAGTAGGAACACACTTAAGATCTTTAAAAAAATAACAC
Organism: Hippophae rhamnoides; assembly: GCA_033030585.1. Classification (NCBI taxonomy): domain Eukaryota; kingdom Viridiplantae; phylum Streptophyta; class Magnoliopsida; order Rosales; family Elaeagnaceae; genus Hippophae; species Hippophae rhamnoides. Next base: position 33,457,427 of record CM065437.1, read on the forward strand.
AAGCTATTGAATTGAGATTGTCCACCAACTGAACCTCCAAAAAAGGAAACAGTATCAACACTAAAGCTATTAAGCCCAAAAACGGTGTACCCATATTAGTGCCAATTGAAAGAGTCTAAGATCCGGTGCACTATCAAAGTAAGAAGATATAGATTCCTAAATGACTCATCCTTATAAGTAGCAAAAAAACTAAAGTAATGATAGTAGAAGTAATCTTAGGTTAGCAATTTGAAATACGGACTATAAATCCTCTTTCAAATACAAACCATAAATCCTCTACATGTGACACACAATCAAACCACATATTGTACACAATTAACAATTTAAGAAAAAAAACACAATGTAATATCATTTATCGCACATAGTCAAAGATATGAGAACTCAATAGTTCATCTCAACCTACTCACATAGGGAAGTTCTCATAAAATTCATAAAATAGTCATTCACACTACTTTATTCTCACACAGATGTATCACAATTATCAAAACACCTTCAAGATAATTAGGGAAGATGGAATTCGAAATGATGGAAACATTAGCAAAGTTTTAATAGGTTTTTTTGTATTAATAGCAACAATTAATAAGGGTATATATAGAAATATTCCAATGACCAACTAACCTCGTTGATGCCTCATTGAGGTCATCACCGATCACCTCACTTTGGGCCCAGCAATCGGGTTCGACGAAGGCCTTATTGAGGTGCATAAATATCCCATTTTTTATGCAAAAGTTATTGAGTAATTACCATAAATACCTACATATGAATAGAGCAAAAATCCACAAATTATGGCCTATCATGCATACTAAACAACCAACCTTATGGTGTGTGAAAAAAATGATTTCAATCACTGTTTTCAATTTAGTTGATTGGATATATAATTGTTTGATCAATTTAAACAATTATTAATAATTTACTTGTAATGAAAACTAATAATCAAGATAATTAAAACAAGCATATATATTTAACGTTGATACAATTTGCTTTTTAAAAAATTAATTCTTTTGATAGATTAAATTTATAGAGCTTATTTTAGGTTGTCTATTAAAAAGAGTTTGGATTAAAAGTCTATTTAATTTAATGAATCGGTAAGAATAGGAAGATATTTTTATGTTTATGAATTTCTCTAAGTTAGTATAATCATGGAATATGAGAATATGATAAGTTTTTGTTCATTTGCAATTGAATGCCACACACGAAGTGTGTATAATGAATACATAAGTATACATATCGCAACAAGTAATATAATGATAAGAAAATATCATTCCCATAAAGATTCTTTTATTAAAAACAAATTTTCAAAACTAAAAAAATAAAAATCAATTTTTTTGTGTGTTTATATAGGAAGCAAAATTAAAATAACTAAAAGTAAATAACAATAATTAATTAAATAAAATTTGGTAACTAAGAAGATATATGAGAAAATATGTAGGAATACTTAATCCTTCAATTTTTTAAACAAGTGAATCGCTAAAATCTCTCAATATAATTATCAATTAATTAAATGATCAATTGAATCTAACATAGCATGTATTCATCTCTCAAGTAAATTATACTTCATATAGTAATTAATTTAATCACACTTTCATGCCAATTAAATTATATACTACTCATTAAGTTGATAAATTATGTATCACATACATAAGAATCAAACAATTAAATAATTCTCTCATATCTATTTAATTGTCTCTAGAGATAAATTGTTGGCCAAACAATTAATAGCATAAAAATCATATTAAATATTATAATTAAATCAAAATTATAATTGAGGTAAAATATTAGATCATCACATGGTGAAAAATGGGTTCATAATATCCTTAGATTAATAAATTAACTACACATAATTGTATTCATAAAGCTCATATTTCTCATAAAGAAAGACATAGAAATTAATAAATAAAAGAGTAGAAGAAGAAATACAATCAATCTCTTGAATTTTAGGGTTAATATCTTTTTGAATCTCTACCAAAATTGTATCTCCTTTTAAACTTTTCTGTATTTTTCTCTCTTTTTAGCTCCTTAAGGTTTATGGGGTGATTAGGAGCTTAAATATAGCTCAGGTATAATCTAGATTATCGAATTAGCTTCATATCAAGGGTTGAGATCAAAACAAGCAAAAATGACAACTCTAGCCAATCACATCACGACATATGGCACACTAAATTCACTGGATGAAGCAGAGTGTGATCCATGGTAGTGGAGACTGGTCCGAGTTAAAGAATGATGAGTTAGCACATCGTGATTCACAGTAACTGATGGCGTGGCACATGGGTAGAATGTGAGGAGCAATCATGTGGCGACATATGGTAATTTTGTTTTACCGATCTTTGTACTCGAATTGAATGTTGTGCTAATACTTGGCACGTGATTCATCCTCATCACAGGCAGTGATTTACGAATCGTTGTCTCTACTAATATGACGTCTACATGGCTTGCCTAGTCAACTACTCTACTTGCATGGTAAGCCATGTGACATCTTCTGATTGGCCCTATGTTAAAAAATCATAAAACAAATCCATAAAATTTCCAAAAAAAAATGTAAAAATTATATTTTCACCTCTTTTCACTAAAATGTTTATATTTTAATATTTTTAGCCTCAAAAATACTATTTATCAAATAAAACAAGTAAATATTAAGTAAAAAATGCAATGATGACTCTACTTTACTAGAGTCATCACACCCACAAACTTAATTATTTGCTTGTCCTCGAGTAAAGCCAAGTATAACTAAATAAAGTGATATGGGTAGTATATTCATAATTATACATCTATTAGTACATATATATTTCATGAAAACTATTCCTCTCAAAAGTTTTATAATCCTATGATAAGGAGGTTCACATATTCATCAATCAACATTCCATCAATACAAGGATATGCAAGGTTTTTGACAAATTGATTCGTGTGTGTGCTGCACATGATATCATCCAATGCACTCATGAAATCAACCTATACTAGCATGCTAATCTATTCAATCTTAGAACAAGTCTCATAAGTCTATTTTTCACATTCCTCTTCATTAATATAAATATGCACTTAGCTCAAGATCAATAAAGACTTTAAATGATTGTAATGGAAGGCTTGGGTAAGGGGGTTGATAAATGAAGAAATTTATGCTCTTTCTTCACATTAGCTTTCTTTTTCTTCATCATGCACTTTTTAACTGCAATTGAGCTTTTACTTGATATTTCAATACACACTCTTTTGTTATTCTTTTCATATACTTTTATTCTACATCTCTTTTCTTTGTTTTTTTATAACTTCAAAATACTCCTTGTTGTGTGTTTTGGAACACACAGAAAATCGTGCAAGCATACACGGTCACAAGTAATAAATATTTGTAAGTAAAGTATCGTTCCCACAAGGATTTGTTACTATACTTTGTTGAGTACTAAAATTGTATCTCTCTAATTTTATCCAAAATAATCGTTGATATGGAAAAGGTAAAAAGAAAATAAGAGAACTCTAGGATTGAAATTTTTCACCAAATTAATCCACTCAAATCATGTTATTTTCTTTTAATTTATATTTTTTTAGTACATTTAATTTGTCAACCGAAAACTTCTTTTTTATTCATACATCTCTTCTGAGCTCCGTATAAACACACCTTGTTAAATTAATTCACTATATCTCTATGAGAAATAAATTTAATAAGATTCATTAAGTTCTAAGTTCTCAAATGGTCGCACATAATCATACATGTCATTCTATTTATGAGCAATATACACAAAAATGCCTTTCTCAAGTTTATTTTTATGCCACAAATCGTTTTGATAAAATTTGTAAATAATCAAAAAGCATTAAGCACAAAATAGAATGAACAAATCGAACGTCTTATAAATCTTTCAAAAAATAATTAAAATCAAAGCTTCATAAATTCAGATCAAATGCAACCCTAGAAAAATTAAATTACTTCATTAAAATTAAAATAAAAATTACACCAGATGTTGAAAAATTAGAAGAAGAAAGAAAGGAAAATTAAAACATCATATAGCGAAAATATTCAGCACAAGCAGAACACAACAAAAGCCAAAAAATGGCTTCTGCGTGTTCTACAGTCCAAAACCGAACACCACAAAAATTCTAAACTAAAAAAAACTTTTTAACTCTATCATAATATCACCTATTTATAGCTAAAAAATACATCAAAAATATTAAAATATCATACACGCGTTAAAATTTGTATCAAAAATAAAACCCCGACATTCCCCTTAAACTCCGCGGTCACGCGAAAATCAAAAACTTATTTTAATTCACGCGAGACAAGGAGCCGTTTTTGCATTTTTTTTATTCATTGTGCGTGCCACGTGTCAGCGTCTGATTCACTGAAACAAATAGTGGGACACGTAGCAGCATCTCATTCATTGAAGGGAATGGGTGCACGCAGAACTTGTCGCACAGAATCGGGGCGCGCGAAACGTGAGGCAATGGCTGGAACGAGGGCGAGATTCTACGCTTTTGCGTTCACCGATATGTGCCACGCGTCCTCTTATGATTCATTCAAGAGGAAATTGGGACACGTGGAAGACTTTAATTCGCTGGAAGAACGATTGCACGTGGTTCAGCCGCACAGAACAACACCCTTTGGCAGATGTGCGTCAGACACGTGGGTCCCACCCTGCACGCCGGCCTGCGCAGCAGGTGGGCCCCACTCGGGCACCGAGCTGCGTGAAAACCCAGAGTTTGCACGCATTCGCATTATTCGGGCTTGAACTACACGCGCCAATCTTGACCGTTTATGCTTTGATCGGACGGTGGGTGATGGACGTTGTGATTTGTGCGAGTGCGATTCTTTTCCTGTGCAGAAAATTCAAATTTTTTTTAATTCTATTTTGACCCACAAATATATTTCAAATTACATTTTCAACTTTGTTTATTTGCAATCTAACCCTTTTAGTAATTTAAATTAAATTTTAAACTTTTAATAACTGAAATTAAGCCCGATTTTAATTTAAATTATATTTTCAACTTTTATAAATTGCAATTAATAGCTCTTTTATTTAAAATTATATTTTTGGGTACAAATTAGCATTTAAGTACGTTTTTGATACAATTTACTTAATTTTATTAAAATATATAAAAAACAGTAAATACTAATTTATTAAACTAAAATTAACCAAAAATACAGAGAACATAGCATTTATAATCAATAAAATAGGTGAAAATAACTTTATAAAATACAGTTATCACTCCCAAACTTATTTTCAATTCTATTTTCTTTTTCTTTAGAGGGATAATTGTGTTGTGAGTTTTGCTTCTCTTTTTTTTAGGGTGCATTACATCTCACCTTACTCTATAGCAATAATACATTATTGCATTTTTTTTCATACAAGCTAAAGATGAAAGGATATGGGTGATGAGTGCTCAAAAAGCACTAAAATTACCATGATTTTATGCACATTAATTGATTAAAAATATATATATTTATATGTTTTATCATATATTTATATAAATTTGTCTTTTTCGGAATCACGGGTATTTTTATTATTTTTTAGGTATTTTCACTTAAAAACGTCACTTAAAGACTCAAAAAGGAATACTGGAAGAAATACATCACAAATATATTAATAAATATATGGGGATAGGTCAACAAATATGGAAAAATTGGACAAAATGGTTCGAAAAGGTCAAAAATGTCAAAAAGGAGAAAATCGCGCCCGGAGCAGCCCACCCTGTGCGCGTAAGTGCCCAGCCGCGACGTCCACGTGCAGATGCGCGCGCCTTCCTCTAGATCCGCGCGCGCTGCAGCGAGCTGTCACTGTTCACGCGCGCGCGCGCGCGCCTATGCGCGCCCCAGCTGCCCCCCGCGCGCGCCGACGCCATTTCGCCCCATTTTTCACGTGCAGCAGCCCCCATGACGTCACTCTGACGTCATCAATGACCTCCATAATTGCACTATGCATTTTCACCATTTTTTCACCCACTTTTTCTCTCCATCCTCACCTATAAATACCTCCCTTCTCTTCACTTCATACCACACCTCAAAACACACTTCTCTCTTCTTTCTTTCTCTTCATTTCTTAGTTTTTAGTTTTTTTTAGTTTTTCTTATGTTTTAGTTAGTTTCTCTTAGTTTTAGAGTTCTTCCCTTTTTCGGAAGAACTAGTTATGTTTTTTGTAATTTATTAGCTTTTTGATTCAATAAATGGGAGTTCAAATTCCGTTTGGAGGTTTTCTAGCAACGGGAATGGCATCGAAGTACTGTAAGGATTTTATTTTCTTTGCAGTTATTTTTTATGCTTTATTCTTACATGTTATATTTAATTTGTGTGTGATTAAATTTAACTGTGCTAGCTGTTTGTAAAAATGATATAATAATAACGTTGTTATGCTTGCGAAATATTAAATAGGTAAAAATCTCTAAAATGAATTGATTTTATTTTTATTCAAGATTTTATATTAAGAATGTTAGAGAGAAATATATTATTTTTCATTACAAACTTAAATCTGAAAATTAGATTTTAAGGTTTAGTTATCCGGTCTTATTTAGAGTAGTGCTCTTTTATTTGTTGGTACAATCGCCCGGTAGTTAGAGTGAAGCTCTATTTCAAAAGTTTTTATAAGAATTATTATCTGAAAATGTATTGACAATATGTTTTCAGTAGTGGTTTTAAAACTTGAAATTTAGTACTCGGATAACTAAATTCTTATGTTTAATTTGGACACCTTGAATAAAGTTTAAACTGTCTAACCCCACCAAAGGTGGCATTTAAATGGTTCATTTTCAATCTCTTAGAACAAGGAATTAATTTAATTAACCAAATTAGTTATCAACCCCACCCATAGGTGTTAATTGATTTGTTTAGTTAACAAAGAATATCTAACCCCACCAAAGGTGGTATTCATACAAAAAAGGGAGAATCAATAAATATCAATTCATATCTTTAATAACCTAGATAATATGAGCAAGCATAATTAACTTAGTTATTATATTCATAAATACTCCACTATTTATAAAAGATAAAATTTGCATAAATGTTTATTGAATGTATGTTTATTTTTATGTACGTAGATTAAAACACAAAAAACCCAAAATATCGTTAAAAGATGTTTAGGATTTAATTTTGTTTTTAAAAGTTTGAATAATAAATTAAAAACCACATACATTCCTTCCTTAGATCGACCTTGGGAGTATACTTATCATTTTCTACGAAATGATTCGTGCACTTGCGAGAGTTTTATAAATATAAAACCAAAGTATTAGTAGAATCGGCAATGCCGGTTTTTGTTCATCAAGTTTTTGGCGATTAAGTTAAGTGAAAAAAATTTAATTAAGTTAAATAAAAATCAAGAAGAAAAAAAATAGCTAAAGAAAGAAAAATAAAAAATAAAAAATAAAAAAATAAAAAATAAAATTGAAAAAAGTAAAAAATAAAAATAAAAAAATAAAAAAAATTAATTATAGCATAAATAGTAAAATAATTTAGAAATTTAAAATTTGAAGTAAAAAGTTTTTACCGTTCATGAATAGTAAAAAAAATTAACAAAAAAAAGAAAATTTTTAAATAAAAATTGTACCGTGAATAATAAAATAATTTAGAAATTTAAAATTTGAATTAAAAAAAATTACCGTTCATGAATAGTTAAAAAAAATTCAAAAATTTTAAGTTAAAAAAAACAAATTAAAAAAAATTATATTGTAAATAGTAAAATAAAGTTACCATTCATAAATAGTTAAAAAAAAGTTTTAAAAATAAAAAAATAAAAATAAAAAAATTCTAATTTTAAATTGTTTAATAAATATAGTGTTAATAGTAAAATAATTTTGGAATTTGAAATTTCGAAAAAAAAATAAATAAAAAAAACAATAAAAAATAAATAAAATAAATAAAAGTTTTTTTTACTTAACTTAATTAACCTAGATTTTTACTTAGATTTTTATTTAATTTAACTTAATTAACTTAGATTTTAATTAACTTAATTAACTTAGATTTGTTTTACTTCATTTAATTTAATTAACTTTGATTTTTATTTAATTTAATTTAATTAACTTAAATTTTAATTAACTTAATTAACTTAGATTTGTTTTACTTCACTTAACTTAATTAACTTTTTTTTTACTAACTTAATTAACTTAGATTTTTTTTAACTTAACTTAATTAACTTAGATTTTTTTAATTCACTTAATTTAATTAACCTTTTCTTTAAACTTAATTAACTTAGATTTTCATTAACTTAAATTTTTATTTAACTTAACTTAATAACATGAAAAGTAAAGATCTAAGGGAGTTAAATACAGGAGACTAGTTCTTGGAAGCCTTTGTGCCACTAGTCTTTCCTGGGAACGTTGTTCTGTCTAGGAGGATGGTTTTTAAGGAGCCTTTGCACCACCATTCTTTCCTAGGAGTACTCTTGGTTAATACTGATTATGTTATTTTTTTTTCTTAAAAACAAAAACAAAAAAAAACAAAAATTTCTGAACTAACTCCAAAATTTTAAAGTTTTAATTATAATCTAAGGAGTTAGTTGCTTTGTTTAATCTAGGTACAATTGTGTTTTTATGCCTTAATTATTTGATTTGTACCTAGATGTGGGTTATCTAAAACTCAAAGTATGCCTCTAGTTTTAAGTACAGAAAGAAATCTGAAAATCAATAGGGCATGACTGAAAAAGTATAGGTAGACAACCTTGTCTTACTTGAAGGTTTGATTGACTCAATGATGAGGGGACATTGAGTTTACTTAAAATGCAATCCCCAAGTTACGTCTTGCTAAGACGTTAAACTAAGCGTTGGATGGGAGGCAACCCATCATTTTAGGTAATTTTCTTTTAATTTTATTGTTTATTTCATTTTAATTACATGTGAATAATTTTTAAATTGTTAAAACTAAAAATATTTGTTGAGATGTTAGAAGTTCACAACGATTTTTCTGTATACACTTTAATGATGAATATGATGGATGCACCTGCATTTTCCATTACTACTTGCACATTCTCAGGAAATAGGTAATCTTTCTTCTCTTTTCTCTTTATCTTTAATTTACAGTTGTTACATTGAGGACAATGTAAGTTCTAGGTTGAGAGTGGTGAAAAGTTACCATGCTTAATTAAAAAAAATTTGACAATTTAAAAATAAAAAAAATAAAAATATATATATAATAATTTTTTATTTTATTTTTATATTCACATTTTCATTTTTTTTGTGTTTGGTTTTATTTCTATTTTGTGTGATTTAGTAATTTTTGAAAAAAAAACTTTTCTCACAAAAATTTATCATTTCTTTAAATCAAATTTAAGTAAATAGTTAAGTCTTTTGTACTGTTAGATTAATTTTTGAAAACATATCATGAAATATTTTGTAATTATTTTTTATAATTAGTTAGTTTTTGTCATAACTAGTATTTCTTGATAAGATGTAGAAATTATATTAAACCCAAAATCGGTGTTTATGAATTTTTTTAGTGGAGACTACCTTTGTGAGATATAATTTGAGCCTAATTTCCTTTATTCAGAGTGAAATATATATTTTTTCTACTCCTAACACATTTCTTATTTCTTCAAATTTTTAGATGATCTCTATAGGTATTAGCATTGAATGTATGAATTTTTTTCTCATCTTAATAGAGTATCATATATTTTTATTATTATTTTTTGCTTAGATTAAATGATTTGAGTAGAAATTGATAGTATATGCTTATATCTCGTTTATGCATGACTGCTACAAAAAACAAAAGAGACATATCTCGGGTTATCTAAACCAAGATCAAATAGAAAAGCCACAAAATTAACCACTCACCAAAATCCAAAAAAAAATGTACAATCTGTACATGGGTTGACTCTCTAAACTACATATATTGAGAAATATCTTCAGAAAAAATAGAGAGATAAAGAATATATAGTATAATCTACATACTATAACCCACATTGCCTACAAAGTTGTGAGTAAAGGCTAATTATAAAAGAAGGATATAGGAAATAATTCCCTAAAAAGTCATTGCACTCTCTTCATTTGTAAAAGGCATATATCTTGAAATTCTTTCTTAATGATTTTGATTTATGCTTGAAAATAATTTTTATATATGATATCTTTATAATTTATACATTTGATTCCTTTCATGAGATCAATGTTAAAATAACACTTTGAGCCTTTATTCTTTATACATATGCGAACATATTAGTTCATTTCTATACATCAACTCTTTCGCATATAAATTAGTCTGAGTGTTTGAACCCATAGGATTCAGTGTTTTGAGAGTATTGACTTGTGAGTAATAGAGTCGAAGCGAATTCTTATTCATGACACTGAAATTGGGTGAAATTAAATTGATACATTTTTGACATGAAATATGAAAATGATTTTCGACTAATTATTATAATAAATCATGATTGTTTAAAGAGATTAAAATAACTTATGCTTGAGATTTTAATTATGATCTTAAAGGAGATTAAAAAGTATGAGACATTTTTGTGAGATGTTGTTAATTTGTGATTTTGTTGTAAATTTAATTTTTAAGTTGTTTGTTTTTATTGTTTCTTTTGTTTTTACATTTAGTTCAATGTTTGTGGGTATCATTACTGAAAACCCTCACGAGACTCAAACTCGTCCACTAGGGAAACCTAGGGGTTTAAAGGTTTGTTGCATAGGCTATATGCAACCGTGTCAATCCACGTAAGTGATTTATAATAGTTTAATTTTTAGTTTTTATCGCTTCTCTTCCTAAGGGACTAGCAAGAAGCTGGTTGGGGGTTGTGATGAGTGCTCAAAAACCACTAAAATTACCATGATTTTATGCACATTAATTAATTAAAAATATATATTTATATGTTTTATCAAATATTTATATAAATTTTTCTTTTTCAGAATCACGGGTATTTTTATTGTTTTTCAGGTATTTTCACTTAAAAACGTCACTTAAAGACTCAAAAAGGAATACTGGAAGCAATACATCACAAATATATTAATAAATAAATGGGGAAAGGTCAACAAAAATGGAAAAATTGGACAAAATGGGGGGGAAAGGTCAAAAATGTCAAAAAGGAGAAAATCGCGCCCGGAGCAGCCCACCCAGCGCGCGCCAGCGCCCAGCCGCGCCGAGCCGCGCGCAGCACGGCACACGTCCGCCCGCAGATGCGCGTGCCTTCCTCCAGATCCGCGCGCGCCGCAGCGCGCTATCACTGTTCACGCGCGCGCGCGCGCTGCTGCTGCCTTCCGTGCGCGCCGACGCCATTTCGCCCCATTTTTCACGTGCAGCAGCCCCATGACGTCATGCTGACGTCATCAATGACCTCCATAATTGCACTACACGTTTTCACCATTTTTTAACATTTTTTCACCCACTTTTTCTCTCCATCCTCACCTATAAATACCTCCCTTCTCTTCACTTCATACCACACCTCAAAACACACTTCTCTCTTCTTTCTTTATCTTCATTTCTTAGTTTTTAGTTTTTTTTAGTTTTTCTTATGTTTTAGTTAGTTTCTCTTAGTTTTAGAGTTCTTCCCTTTTTGGGAAGAACTAGTTATGTTTTTTGTAATTTATTAGCTTTTTGATTCAATAAATGGGAGTGCAAATTATGTTTGGAGGTTTTCTAGCAACGGGAATGGCATCGAAGTACTGTAAGGATTTTATTTTCTTTGCAGTTATTTTTTATGCTTTATCTTACATGTTATATTTAATTTGTATGTGATTAAATTTAACTGTGCTAGCTGTTTGTAAAAATGATATAATAATAACGTTGTTATGCTTGCGAAATATTAAATAGGTAAAAATCTCTAAAATGAATTGATTTTATTTTTATTCAAGATTTTATATTAAGAATGTTAGGGAGAAATATATTATTTTTCATTACAAACTTAAATCTGAAAATTAGATTTTAAGGTTTAGTTATCCGATCTGATTTAGAGTAGTGCTCTTTTATTTGTTGGTACAATCGCCCGGTAGTTAGAGTGAAGCTCTATTTCAAAAGTTTTTATAAGAATTATTATCTGAAAATGTATTGACAATATGTTTTCAGTAGTGGTTTTAAAACTTGAAAGTTAGTACTCGGATAACTAAATTCTTAGGTTTAATTTGGACACATTGAATAAAGTTTAAATTATCTAACCCCACCAAAGGTGGCATTTAAATGGTTCATTTTCAATCTCTTAGAACAAGGAATTAATTTAATTAACCAAATTAGTTATCAACCCCACCCATAGGTGATAATTGACTTGTTTAGTTAACAAAGAATATATAACCCCACCAAAGGTGGTATTCATACAAAAAAGGGAGAATCAATAAATATCAATTCATATTTTTAATAACCTAGATAATATGAGCAAGCATTATTAACTTAGTTATTATATCCATAAATACTCCACTATTTATAAAAGATAAAATTTGCATAAATATTTATTGAATCTATGTTTATTTTTATGTAAGTAGATTAAAACACAAAAAACACAAAATATCGTGACAGGATGTTTAGGATTTAATTTTGTTTTTAAAAGTTTGAATAATAAATTAAAAACCACATACATGATTAATGGGTAATGCTTATTAGTTAGGCATAAAATATGGCTTAAAGATATAAAAGGTTCTTTGTTAAGATCAAATGGGTGACTATAGATATTAACAATGGTTAGCTTGAAATGCTCAATCGATCCAAATAAGGCTTAAATCATTTCTCTTGCTAAATACTATTTAGGATTTTGCCTCAAAGGATGATAAAATAGATTCTAAAACTTAGTAGATCTCATCGACTCGTATAACTCACTACAGATTTTCTCTCAAATAGAACACCAAAATCAATCATGAACATATGCATAAGAAATTGAATCAATCTAATCAAAACTAACAAGAATATCACATGATTAATGTAAATATCTTAACAAATATGTTACATTCTTTATCCTAGTCATGACAACCAATTTTTATCATTAAATTAATTTTTTTGAGAACTTTATCTAAACTTATCAAAGGTGATCTGGTGACATTCTACCCTTTAAGTTATCACTCACATCTCTTCATATACTTGAGTGTGATCTCTATCCTATCTTTCTTGATACTTTTAGTTTCTATCTCTATATAAATAACGGGTCAAAATTCTCGTTTTTATTTCAATTTTCAACCTATTTTAGAATGATCATAATTGAGGTCTAAACATTAATCTTCATGTCTCACTTTTTTAAGGGAGATTCATGTCACCATTTGTCTTAATCAACCCATAATTATTTGTCTAGGACAAATTAATGTATATTTTTTCCTCATTATTAATGGATGATGATAATTAGGTAATATTTTTATATATTTAGCGTATAAACCTGTTAGAAAAATAACATTTATAATACTCTTAAAATTTATAACTATAAAAAGTACCCATTATATTTATTTTATATTTTTTTACTAAAAAAAACCCAAAAAATTAACATTAATCATCATTCAATTAGATGTGTTTTAAGTTGAATTTCGATAATTTAAATTCGTTTAATATTGAACTCTAACATATTAAACTCAACTAATGTTATACTATGATCAATTAAATTTCATTCAATATTATGAATGTATTATTTTTAATATTATAAATTTTAAAGTATTTATTTTATGTAATTTTTCAAAACTATTTGTAAAGTAATGTTTTGCTAGTCATTAAATAAAGGCTAAATTATATCAATAACTCTTATATTTTAATTTTAACTCTAAATTTATTAAAATTAATTAAGGAATATGAGGATTATATCATAACAAGAGTAGAAAGTAACCAAAATGTTAAATTGAAAAAAAAAGAATATTAATATAATTATGATTTAAATAAATTTAAAACTGAGGCCTTTTCTAAATTAACTTCTTGGTTTATGTGTAAAATAATAAGAATGGTGACAACAATGTCACTTTTTTTTCTTTTTCAAAAATTAAAATCTTATTAGAAGGGATAATAAACTATACCTCTTAAATTATCGATAAATTTAATAGATTATTAATTACAAACTAGCATTAAGATTACTACTCACTCCTTTACATAAAGACACGTATTTATAAGGTTCGAATAGTATTAAGATTGTTTATTGGCCTTATATATCGGATTAGCTTGACTTCTTATTCTTGTTTGATCCAGCATCACCCCATGTCTCACTTATACCGCGGGCGGAGTACCGGTCGAGACATTTCTTTTTAGACATCGGCGCACCTCATGGAGGTATTTTTTCTAATAAACTAAACGTGACTCTGTTATACCTCTTACTGCAATTATAAAGTAAATTATTAGAGGATAAAATACCTTCTTTTTTTCTTTGGAGCTGGGATATGCTTCCGTAAGGTTTACTTTCCTTATAAAAAAGAAGGGTTATTATCTTAATAAGTGATAATACTCTTTACATTCAACCCGAATCAAGTGGGCTGTATTCCATGACAATCAGTAACAATCACACGCTTTGAATCACGTTTAGTGTATATATTAGTAAGCAGTACTGATTTATTGTTGTTCACCTCTATTTTTTATTGGATATGTAATATGACATAGTAATCAATCACAAAAAGGTGATGGTAAGTATACATCAAACAGCAGAGGTAGATAAAACATCATAGTCGTACCTTCTCGTTTGATTTTGATTTGTTGAAATAATGATCTTTAACGTGACCAGATTAGAGACGGCAAGTTGACCCCGTGGTTCGGAGTCTTCGGATTCCGACTCATTCGGATCAGAACATTGCGGGCCGATCAAGACACAAAAGGATTGAGAAGTAAAACATGTTATTATAAAGTAGTTTGAGTTACGGGTGTACTTCGGTTAAATTTTGAGTTACGGGTGTACTTCGGTTAAATTTTGAGTTAAAAAAATTAAAATCTATCCGATTCGATCCGACTAATTTAAAATTTAATATAAATCGGACCAAATCATTTAATTTATAAATTTATTTGATCAAATCTAATTTTTTAATTTTTTTTTATTTAATTTGATTTGGTCTAATTTTTTAACACTTTTAATTGAAACATCACGTAAATACTTTTTTTTATTACTTAATTACTTAATTAATAAATTATAATATCTTATAATTTGTTCTCATAATATACATATATATGTATACATGCATGTTAGCATCTATGGTAAATATTATTTATTAATTATTTATTTTTATTTTAAATTTAATTAAAATAATATTTAATATGTTTCAAATTTATAATATATATTATTGATTATAAGTGTTCTTTTATAATTTCTTTATTAAAATTTATTAATTTTACTCATTCATAATAGAAACGATATTTTATAATTTGATTTTGATATTTTACTCAAAAGATTATCAAAAGGTAGCATTACTATAAAGAATGTAAATGATTTGCTTTGTAAGTATTATTGTGAATTTAGTAAGTATATATCTATTTTAACTATTTTAATTTTTGTTAACTATTTGATATTAAATAGCTACTAGACATACGATCTCAGATGTATGGGTACTCCACTATAATATAGCGAGGTGATAGGACTAATCCAATAATGACCTAAGCCCAAGAGTCATGGAAAAACAAGTTACCCCATCGATAGAGTCCAAATGCGAGGTCCACGTTGTCCAAAGTATGAGATTCTAGGCTCCAATATCTGACGTACTAACACTACTATAACGACCACATAATAGTTTTCCCTTCTTATGAACGACTTGAAGAAAGTTACGTATAGGCTTAAAGCGACCCATATATGAGGACCTCTATTGTAACGACCTATTGTAATGCAACTGTCTTTTTTATAACAATTTAAAAATCATTTTATTTTGTAAACAATATTTCTAGGTCGCTTGTACATGACCGCCTATGTGCGTAGGATGTAATACACATGTATATATACCCTTTAAATAAGGAGAATATAGAATCTACTTCATTTGTACAATTTCTGACTTCTCACTAAGAATCACTAAAATCAGATACTTAAATTCTCTCCAAACAATTGGCGCCATCTATGGGAAACCTTAAATCTTTTTAATCCAGTATCTGAGAACTGCTTTTATTTTAAGAGAATTTATCGATGTCGCTTTAAACTCCAGATGAATCATCATTCCATTATCCAACTAGACAACCTCGTTCTAAGGGCTCTAGAATGTGACCTTAATAATAGGATGCGCTACTCCTCACCCATCAGGTCGCTATCAAACCACTACCTAAGGCCTACTTCAGCTAACGAGGAGCAGTTATCGACTTTGCGTAATATAGGTCCAGCCACCCAGGCCATAGTTCGGATAATCCTCCTTATGAAGGAGATGTGATGATACGAGGACTTCAAAAACAGGTAACATAATTACAACAAGCCTCCATTGAATGTCAAAAGGATAACAAGGAATTAAAACCTTGATTAGAACAAAACACCTACTCAGACAAAGAGAGTTCCCTTTTTACACCTAACAACCCTCAGATGGTACGTCAACCCCTTAGAAGAGAGCATACCACTTATACATCAAATCCTTATCAATGTGTAGTGAGGGAGAACCGTCTGCACATGATTTTTGATCTTCCTATCATTAGGGGGACTTCTTATGCAAATCCTCGAACTCATGGACCGACAATTCAACCCATTTAACTGTACGATCAGAGTGGAGAATTAGACAAAAGATTAAAAGAGATGGAAGAAAATATGTGGATAAAGGTTAATGATAGTTTTGCGAGACGGGAAAAGGTGAAACCTTGGGGTGATATTGAAAAAGTTTGTAATCAATTATCTATGTATCCTTTCTCTGACCACATTGAGTTAACGATACCTCCCTCTAAATTTAATGCCCTTAAATATCCCACATATAAGGGAACTGAAGATCCTGTTGTAGACGTTTTTCAATTCAAAATGGCCATGGATGCGGTCAACCTATCCGAATATAAACATGAATCCATGTACTACAAGTTATTTGTAGCTACTTTCCAAGATTCAGCCCAGCAATGGTTTATGGAGTTACCCCCCAAGAGTATTGCTAGCTTTGACGCTTTGGTTAAAATATTCATTACCAATTACGCTTGTAACCAACCTATCAAGAAGGAGTCACATCACTTATTTTCGATTATTTAAAAGGAGGATGAATCAATTGAGGCTTACACTTGTAGCCAAGCTTTATCTCCCATTCGTGGACCCTCATTACGTGTAACACTGGTGGAAGTAGTGTGTTGAATGGAATGCCTCAATAACATAAATTGGCCACCAGCTATGAAAGCTCCACTTAGAAACCCCAACAAATACTATGTGTTCCATAGAGACACGAGGCAATAGACTCAGGACTACCGCCTTTTAAAATGGGAAATTAAACATCTACTTTCAGAAGGGTATCTAAGGTATATAGTTGATAAATCCAAGAATCCATGAGTAGAGACTCAAAGGGAGAACTCAGATCGAAGATTCAAGACACCAGACAAATAAATTCCGATACAGAATGAACCAAATAGAGGACACCTCATTCCACCAAGGGATGTGTGGATAATACATACCATACATGGTGGCCCTACCATGGTCGGTCACTCTAACAATTCCAGAAAAAAGATATGCAAGAGAGGCTCGAGATACGTGACATTTAAAATATGGCATGAGACTGGAAGGACCTGTGTATCCCATTACTTTTGAAGACAAAGAATGCCTACACCCATATGACGATCCTTTAGTAATCACAATGTGAATAGTTCATTGCGAGGTATGTCGGATATTAGTTGACAATGGTAGTTCATCCGATCTCTTATATTTATTCGCACTGCTTGACATGAACATAGACCGTAAATAAATCACCCCACAACAAATGCCTTTGGTTGGTTTCAATGGTAGTGTAACAATGTTAGTAGGAACTATACGCCTACTAGTGTCAGTAGGAGGATTTATAGTTTTAACAACCTTCGTCATTTTAAATACTCCCATATCCTATAATGCTATTTTGGGACGCCCATGGATACACAAAATGAAAGCAGTGCCTTCGACATATCATTAGTTGATTAAATATCCTACCGCCGATATGATACGAAAAATTGAAGGGGAACAAGATAGGGCACGAAGTTGCTACAATGCTACCATGAGGAATGTGTTACCCCAAACCTTGAAATAGAAACTAAATGTTACAAGTCACCTCCACACATTTAAGATTTTGCATACAAGTGAACGAACTATCATGGAGGTCCATGGTGAATATTGATGCGTCTTTTCGCAAGTGTACGAATTATTCAAGTAATAAAGTGTACAAAAGTACGGATATCGAACCACAAGGAATGACTTTACTAAGTACCGAAATTGACTAATCCTAATTTTATTTGAAAACCGAATTGTTGAAATTGTTTAAGAAGAAAATTAACTTAAAACTAAATGCAAATAACACAATTGAATGTTTTTTCACAAATGATTAAAAATGCTAAGGCATTTGATTTCGATAAATCAATTCAATCCGATTTCAAGTCATGTTATATGAGAATCAAAGCTAAAAGTGATGGTTGAAAAACCTAAATTTATCTAATACTCTCTCTCTCGAGTTATATTAGAATTGCTTATCTATGAAAACCAACTATATTTCTATGAAGATTTAATCACAAACAAGCACATTATGATTTAAGGAATTTCTAGAATAACCACATACATCATGCATTAGGTCTCACACTCGCATTCAACATACGGTATTTATCACAAGAAGCATTCATTACACATCTCCTCTCGGTCTCAATGTAATGCAACAAATCCTTTAAATCTTGTTCAGAAATTTAAAAGAATTAAGCATGGAATAATTACTCAACTTGAAAACAATGAACTCATATAACAATAACAAAAGAAATTAGATTTTCTTGATTCAACTACAACATAGCCTTAGCAAAAATGAATTAGTTCATAAATGAAATAAAAACACACATCATCTCAATTGAATCCATGAATAACAAATAAAAAAATAGAGAAAATGAGATCTAAGGAGAAGAGATGAAAAACTCTTGAAGATGAACACTTGGTAGCAACAATGGTGATAATCCTTCAAGCTTCTCCAAACTTTATCTCCAAAATTTCCTTCTCTCCTCCAAAATATCTCAGATCTATTCCTCTCTCTCATGGCCTCTTTCTCCATCATATTGTATATATAGATCTAGGATTTTGGGGGAAATTTTGGAATAAAACAACATAAAAAATGTGTTTTCGGATGAAACTCACCCATGGCGAGATTTCTGGAAAAACAAAAATTTTGGTTCTTCTGATTCTCGCCGGCAACTAGATAATGTTGCCAGCAGCGGGATTTCCAAATTTTGAAACTTTGTTTTCCTTTTATTTTCACTCAATCCCTATCGTTGAAATTTGTCCCATACTTCTCCAAAATCATGATTTTACCTAAAATTGCACTTTAAACACGAAATACCCGTGAAATGACATTTGTGGATTAAATAATCAAATAAATATAATTTTCACACAAATATCAACATTTAAATCATAACAAAAATGCAATAATTTGACTCTTATCAACAAACCCCAACCAGCTTCTCGTTAGTTTCTAGCAAGAAAAGCAATCTATTTAATAAATTCAAAGGAGACATTAAAAGAAAAATTCAAAGAAAATTATTCTATTTACAAAATTACATTAAGCGTATGCAATAAGCCTTTAAACCCCTAGACGGCCCTAGTAGGACGAGTTGTAGTCTCGTGAGGGCTTCCAGTGATGATACCCATAAACATCTTACCTATAACTATCCTAACTCAAAATAATAAAATCACACAACAATTAATTTGCACAAATGTCTCAAAAATTGCAAATAACACACAACACATAGAATAATTAAATGTCACATAAGCTTTAAGAAATCTCAAAAGGCAATTTCACTTTTGTTATTGACTCTTAAACATCCATCAAACCATAAACCAATGGCCATAATGCCCGGATAATATTATGTACAACATCCACAAACAAAAAGGTGAAATCTCAAACTCCATAGGCTCACTTTTCAAAACTCTCTCCACTAATGAAGGAAAATACACCACTTCGGATCAATAGGACTTTATGAGGCTCGTAATGTTAGGCTTAGGTATTTGGCTAAGAAAGAATGGGAAGTGTCAAAATACAAATAATTACACTTATTATATTAAACACAACCAATTAAGTAAAAGAGTAACACCATTTAACCAAAATTGTTTCTTCTGATTATAACCCATTTTTCCAAAGATAAACAAAATTCTTCGTCAATCTTTCACCTCAGTACATCCATCACTAACACTCTTTTATTTACTAGAATGTGAAGGCCCTTTTTTTCATCCTTACTCCAAATGCTCTTGAAAATACATAACCCCTTACCAATTTCTTCCAATATATGTAGAAGATTTTTTTTATTCCATCCTTACTCCAATTGCTCTTGAAAAGTCCAAGTTCAAAATTAATTGCTCTTAACAAATAAGGTAGGAATTACATATATATATTTCTGCTAAATAAAAGGTAGGTTATAGAAGGGAAAAAGAAAGAAAAATAAGGCTAATAATATATTTAAATAGGCTTAAAGAGGTAACTAGTGATATAAGGATAATAAGGTAGGCTTAAAATGGCACAATCGATCCAAAAATGGCCTACATCATATCCTAAACAGTGCAATTCCAAATTATTTTGCCTCAAGAGGTTTTCAAATGAGTTCTAGAGTTTGTTGAGATCACAAAAATGTCCATGAAAAATTCGCACATAAGACTTCTCTAAACATTTAGACTAATCAACCAAATCATACCACATACCAAAAGAGTCATCAACTAGGTAAAATCAACATTTGAAATTATCTTTAAACCGAAGCAAAATTTAATGTCTTCTAAACTCTACTTGTTATCACAATCACACTATTATTATCAACGTGCAAATGAAAAATGAAAAATGCAAATGAAAAAAAATAAAATAAAATAATAAAAAATAAAAATAAGACAATAAAGAAATAAAAGAAATTTAATCAAAATGTAGAAAAATAAATGGAAAATCCAAATTAAACACAAATAAACACACAAACAAAACTACTAAAAATGAAGCGAAGAAAAGATTTATCATTTACCGCACCCCCAACCAAAACCTTACATTGTCCTCAATGTAAGAAAGAAAAACTGCAAATGGCTATCGTCATCACAAAGAGAAAAAGAGTTAGGTGCACCATCAGAGTCACAGTAATTTGTTAAATCAAGGGGTTAACAATAAAAGAAAATCAATCATAAAGAAATCAATCACAATCGCATATTTGTTTTTTACCTACAAGACAAATAAAATAAGAAAATTTAATTAAAAATAAAATTATCATAAAATGAAGTGCAGAATTTAAAATCTAACTAATAATTCACCAAAACTTAAAATTTAAGCTAAAATTTTAAATTTTAAATTGCTAAAATAAAATGAGATAAAAGATGAGAAAACAAATCTGATGGGTTGCCTCCCATTAAGCGCTTTAAGTTATAGTCATTAGCTAGACTTTCTGTCATTCTTTCTGCTTGCTGAATTCTCCGTCAAAATATGGCTTCAACCATTGTCCATTCACCTTGAAAGTTCCCTTTGTTTCATGACTGATCTCAACTGCTCCATAAGGAAACACCTTGGTTACTAGAAAAGGTCCTGACCAACGAGATTTTAGCTTTCCCGGAAAAAGTCTGAGACGAGAATTATAAAGCAGCACTTTCTGTCCCACCTCAAAGTTTCGCCTCAAAATGTGCTTATCATGCCAAAACTTCATCTTGTCCTTGTATATTTAGGCATTCTCATAAGCATCATTCCTAATTTCATCCATCTCATTTGTTGCAGATTTCACAAGGCAAGCTTCTAGTGGTAGCAATGGAGTTCTCTCCTCAAAAGTTTTCGAGATTAACCTGTCAAGAGTGTTAATTCGAAAACAAGAATGTTCCTCACTTGGAAATTTATTGCTTCAAAAACATAAAAATTCACTTGTTCATCTTGCACCCGTAGAATGAGCTTTCCTTACTAAACATCAATCAATGTTCTTCCAGTTGCAAGGAACGGTCTTCCCAATATCAATGGTACCTCTCTATCTTCCTCCATGTCAAGCACCACAAAATATACAGGGAAAATAAAATTTTCAACTTTAATTAAAACATCCTCAATTACCCCTCGAGGATATTTAACCGATCAATATGTTAATTGTAGAGAGATTGAAGTGGGCTTCACTTCTCCCAGGCCTTGTTTCTTGAAAATAGAAAGTGGCATCAAATTAATGCTTGCTCCTAAATCACATAGGACTTTATCAAAATTGAAACTTCCTATAGTACAAGGTATAGTAAAAATCCCTCGGTCTTTCAATTTCTGTGGTAGTTTTCTTTTAAGAACTGCATTGTACTCCTCATTTAGCATGACAGTTTCATAATCTCCCAGCTTCCTCTTCTTTCATAGAATTGCCTTCATGAATTTTGCATACTTGGGCATTTGTTCCAACATCTTTGTAAAAGGAATGTTAAAATGCAATTTCTTAAAAATATCCAGAAATTTATCAAATTTATTATCAAGCTTTTTCTTATTCAATCTTTGAGGATATGGGATTGGAGGCTCATATTTTGCATTTGGGGAAGGCTGAACATCTTGGGATGTTGATGGCTTTTCTTTAGATTCTTCCATCTTTTTCTTAGATTTCCCCTGCCATTCAAGTTCTTTACTACTTCTCAATGTGATAGCCTTTACATGCTCTTTAGGATTTATTGTGTCACTAGGAAACGATCCTTGAGACCTTTCTGCAATCTGCTTTGAAAGCTGCCCCAGTTGGTTTTGGATTTCCTTATTGATTGCCTCTTGATTTCTAAAATTTGTTCTCGACTCCTTAATGAACTTTCCCAAAATTCCTTCCAAATCTATTTGTTTCTTCTCTTGGGGTTGGTAGGAATATAATGATGGTTTGAATCCCCCTTGGTTATTTCCCCATGACAAATTTGGATGATTCTCCAACCTAGATTGTAGGTGTTAGAATATAGGTTATGTTGAGGTTTTTGGAAATTTGAAACATAATTTTCTTGCTCAGCATTTGGTAAAGAAAATGGATTTCCAACTTGGCACTCGATACTAGCATGGTTTCCACCACATAAATTACAACCTATAGTTGGTTTGGATTAGAACTTAGATGACAAATAATCGATCTTTCTTGAAAGAGCAGCAACTTGAGCCTACAAAGCATTCACTGAATCAATTTCATCCATTGCTGCTAGTCTTTTTGCAATTACCCACTCTGAATGCCACTGATTGTTGTTTTCTGCCATAATCTCTAACAACTCATGATCATCCTCCGGTGTTTTTCCATTTAAAGACCCTCCAGCTGCAACATCAATCATTGCACGATAGTTTGAAACCAACCCATTATAAAATGTAGAGACTTGCAACCAAATCGGAATACCATGATGTGGGCACTTCCTGAACATTTCTTTGAATCTTTCCCAAGATTCATACAGTGATTCTTGGTCATACTGTGTAAAAGATGTGATTTCATTCCTCAATTTTGCTGTTTTAGTAGGAGAAAAAAACTTGGACAATAATTTTTGAACCAACGCATTCCATGTTGTAATTGATCCCGGTGGTAATGAGTTTAGCCACTCCTTGGCTTTATCCCGAAGTGAAAAAGGAAAAACCCTCAATCTTACAGCATCTTTAGACATACCATTTATGTTGTAAAGATCACACACCTCCAGAAAGTAAGCAATATATGCATTTGGATCATCCTTTGACATTCCCCCAAACTGATTTGATTGAACCATTTGGATAAAGGATGGTTTTATCTCAAAGTTATTGGCTTGAATAGTTAGCCTCCTTATACCCGAAGTAGTTCCTGCAACATTAGGCGCATCATAATCCCTTAAAGCTCTACAATTTCCACCTCCCTCACCAAATGGCGGATCCATGGTTGATTGTCTATTAGGAGCTAATGTTGTATGCCTTCTCTCTTGGTTTACATGCCTATCTGTTCTATCAATCTCCGGATCAAATGGAAGAAGGTTAAGGCTTCTTGCACGTCTCATACAAAAATCATACAAACTGAAAATTAACTAGCACAAAAACAACACAAAGGTACCCTTTTTTATGATAAATAAAATAAAAGAGAAAAATAAACAAACTGAAAAATTGCAAGAAATGACTAAAATAAATCATGCAAATGAGCAGCAACAACTCTAAATGAACAAACAATTAACACAACTCAACAAGCTCAATTTAAAAAAAATTTGAAACAATGATAAAGAAAATTAACTTCAAATTAAAATTAAGATTAGGTAGTATCGATATTAATAAAATCAAACCATTCCTCTGGAACGGTGCCAAAAACTTTATGCGTATTTTCACAAGCGTACGAATCGTTCAAGTAATAAAGTGTACAAAAATACGTATATCGAACCACAAGGAATGACGTTACTAAGTACTGAAATTGACTAATCCTAATTTTATTTGAAAATCAAATTGTTGAAATTTGTTTAAGAATAAAATTAACTTAAACCTAAATGCAAATAACACAATTGAATTTTTTTCCACAAATGATTAAAAACGTTAAGGCATTTGATTTCGCTAAATCAATTCAATCCGATTTCAAGTCATGTTATATGAGAATCAAAGCTAAAAGTTATGGTTGAAAAACCCAAATTTATCTAATACTCTCTCTCTCTCGAGTTATATTAGAATTACTTATCTATGAAAACCAACTATATTTCTATGAAGATTTAATCACAAACAAGCACATTACGATTTATGGAATTTCTAAAATAACCACATACATCATGCATTAGGTCTCACACTCGCATTTAACATACGGTATTTATCACAAGAAGCATTCGTTACACATCTCTTCTCGGTCTCAATGTAATGCAGCAAATCCTTTAAATCTTGTTCAAAAATTTAAAAGCATTAAGCATGGAAATAAATACTCAACTTGAAAACAATGAACTCATATAACAATAACAAAAGAAATCAGATTTTCTTGATTCAACTACATCATAGCCTTAGAAAAAATGAATTAGTTCATAAATGAAATAAGAACACACATCATCTCAATTGAATATATGAATAACAAATCGAAATAAAATAGAGAAAATGAAAGCTAAGGAGAAGAGATGAAAAAGTCTTGAAGATGAACACTTGGTAGCAACAATGGTGATAATCCTTCAAGCTTCTCCAAGTTTTCTTCTCCAAACTCCAAAAATATTCCTCTCTGCTCGTGACCTCTTTCTCCATCATATTGTATATATAGATCTAGGGTTTTGGGGGCAATTTTGGAACAAAACAACATAAAAAATGTGTTGGCGACATTATTCTCGCATCAACGAGATTTTTGGAAAAACAAAAATTTTTAGTCTTCTGATTCTCACCGGCGGCTAAATGTCTCTCGCCGGTGGCTAAATAATCTCGCAGGTAGCTAGATTTGCATTTGCCAAAATCAGTGCTCTCGAGATGATTTTCGACGTACTCTCTGTAAGATTTTCGCCGACGGCCATTGAAATTTGTCCCAAACTTCTCCAAAATCATGATTTTACCTGAAATTACACTTTAAACACAAAATACCCGTGAAATTACATTTGTGGATTAAATAATCAAATAAACACAAGTTTTACACAAATATCAACATTTAAATTATAACAAAAATGCAATAATTTGACTCTTATCAAATGTGATATGGTCCTTATAGAAGACACAGAGAGCAAACAATATGTTAAAATCAATGGTGCACTATTCCTTTCATTTAAAATTACCCCCGTTGGTTTCTTGAAAAATAACAAAGATTTGTTCTCTTGGAAACCTGAGGACATGCCCGACATAGACTTGTATATCATCTCCTATGAGTTATGATGCGTATTTTTGCAAGTGTACGAATCGTTCAAGTAATAAAGTGTACAAAAGTATGGATATCGAACCCACAAGGAATGACGTTACTAAGTATCGAAATTGACTAATCCTAATTTTATTTGAAAACCGAATTGTTTAAATTGTTTAAAAAGAAAATTAACTTAAAACTAAACGCAAGTAACACAATTGAATTTTGTTCACAAATGATTAAAAGCGCTAAGGCATTTGATTTTGCTAAATCAATTCAATCCGATTTCAAGTCATGTTATATGAAAAGTTAAAAGTGATGGTTGAAAAACCCAAATTTATCTAATACTCTCTCTCAAGTTATATTAGAATTACTTATCTATGAAAACCAACTATATTTCTATGAAGATTTAATCACAAACAAGCACATTACGATTTATGGAATTTCTAGAATAACCATATACATCATGCATTAGGTCTCACACTCGCATTCAACATACGGTATTTATCACAAGAAGCATTCATTACACATCTCCTCTCGATCTCAATATAATGCAACAAATCATCTAAATCTTGGCCAAAAATTTAAAAGCATTAAGCATGGAAATAAATACTCAACTTGAAAACAATGAATTCATATAACGATAACACAAGAAATCAATTTTTCTTGATTTAACTACATCATAGCCTTAGCAAAAATAAATTAGTTCATAACAGAAATAAAACAAACATATTCTCAATTGAATCCATGAATAAAAAATCTGAATAAAATGCATAAAATTAAAGCTAAGGAGAAGAGATGAAAAAACTCTTGAAGATGAAGACTTGGTAGCAACAATGGTGATGATCCTTCAAGCTTCTCCAAACATTCTCTCCAAAATATCCTTTTCTCTTCCAAAAATGACTCAGATCTACTCTCTCTGTCGTAGCCTCTTTCTCCATCTCATAGTATATATAAATCTAGGGTTTTGTGGGCAATTTTGGAACAAAACAACAAAAAAATTGTGTTTTTGGACGAAACTCGCCGCGGCAAGATTTCTAGAAAATAAAATTTTTGGTTTTCTAATTTTGGCCGGTGGCTAGATTAATGTGGTCGGTGGCGAGATTATTTGGCCGGCGGCGAGAATCCGCCGACGGGATTTCCAAATTTTGAAACTTTGTTTTCTTTTTATTTTCACTCAATCCCGATCATTGAACTTTGTCCCACACTTCTCCAAAATTATGATTTTACTTGAAATTGCACTTTAAATACGAAATACCCGTGAAATGACATTTGTGGATTAAATAATAAAATAAACATAATTTTCACACAAATATCAACATTTAAATCATAACAAAAATGAAATAATTTGACTCTTATCAAGTTATGTTTAGATCATACCAAGAAGTTGGTCCAGCAAAGAAAGCAGAAATTTTCTAGAGAGAAGAATGAAATCATCAAAAAGAAGATCGAGTCCTTAAAAAATATAGGTTGGGTTCTGTTGTCTCTTTTGGAGAACATAAAAACGTGCAAGCATACACGGTAAACAAGTAATAAAGATTTGTAAGTAAAGATCGTTCCCACGGAGATTTGTTACTACGGTTTGTTGAGTACTAAAATTGTATCTCTCTAATTTTATCCAAAATAATTGTTGATTGTAACAAGTTAAGAAAACGGTTTAAAAATAAAATAAATGAAATCTAAGATTGCAATTTTTCACCAAATTATTCCACTCTAATCATATTATTTTCTTTTGATTTATATTTTTTAGTACATTTAATTTGTCAACCGAAAACTTTATTTTTATTTATACATCTCTTATGAGCTCCGTATAAACACACCTCGTTAAATTAATTCACTATATCTCTATGAGAATTAAATTTAATAAGATTCATTAAGTTCTAAGTTCTCAAATGGCCACACATACAATTAGGGTATATTCCTATCCTTCATCATACATGTCATTCTATTTACGAGCAATATACACACAAATGCCTCTTCCAAGTTTATTTATATGCCACAGATCGTTTTGATAAGATTCGTAAATAATCAAAAAGCATTAAGCACAAAATAGAATGAAAAAATCGAACGTCTTATAAATCTATCAAAAAAAATAATTAAAATCAAAGTTTCATAAATTTAGATCAAATGCAACCCTAGAAAAATTAAATTACTTCATTAAATTAAAATAAAAATTACAACACATTCAAAAAAAATTAGAAGAAGAAGAAAGAAAATTAAAACATCTAAAATGGAAAATATTTGGCACAAGCAGAACACAACAAAAGCCAAAAAATGGCTTCTGCGTGTTCTGCAGTCCAAAACCGAACAACACAAAAATTACAAACACCAAAAACTCTAAAAAAAAATTAAACTGCAAAAAAACTTCTTCAACTCTATCATAATATCACCTATTTATAGCACCAAAATATTAAAATATCATACATGCGTAACAATTTGTATCGAAAATAAAACCCTGACATTCTCCTTAAAATACACGGTCTATCGAAAATCAAAACCATTTTAATTCACGCGTGAGACAGGGAGCCATTTCTGCATTTTTTAATTCATTGTGCGTGCCACGTGTCAACGTTTGATTCGCTGAATAGATTGGTGGGACACGTGGTAGCAAATAACAGGAAAGTAAGGACGGACGCATGGGATTAGAGCGTGAAACGTGGGGGACAGCGGCTGGAACGGGTGCGAGATTCGGCACTTTTTTTATTCCCCGAAACGTACCACGCGTCCGCTCTTGATTCGTGCAAGGGGAACTTTGGACACGTGGCATACATTAAATGGTTCGAGGGAACGATTGCACGTGGTTCAGCCGCACGAGATTACAACCTTTGGCAGACGCGTACCAGACATGTGGGTCCCACCCTACACGCCGGCCTACGCGGTAGGTAGGCCCCACTGGTGCCGAGCCGCGTGAAGAATAAAGACCCGTACCCACTCGCTTTGGTCGTGTGTGATAAGGACGCGTGAATCTCAGCCGTTTCTTCTTTGATCGGACGGTACACGTTTCAAGCGTGCAGATTGGCGTGTGGATTCTACTCACCTGCGCAGAAAATCAAACTTTAATTAATTGCATTTTGACCCACAAATTTAATTCAAATTACATTTTGAACTTTCTTAAATTATAGTTAAGCCCTTTGCTAATTTTAAATTAAATTTTTACACTTTTAATAATTATATTTCAGCCCAAATTCATTTTAAATTATATTTTCGATTTTTATATATTGTAATTAAGAACTATATTATTTGAAATTATATTTGTGGACAAAAATATGTAATTAAGTACATTTTCGATACAAATTATTTAATTTTATTAAAAATGTATTTCTTAACACATAAAATGTAAATATTAATTTATTTAACTAAAATTAAACAAAAATGTAAAGAACATAGCAATTATCATTAATAAAATCGATGAAAATAACTATATAAAATACAGTTATCAGGTTCGAGATTTCTGGTATCAAACATGGCTATCAAATGTGATATTAGTAAACAAAGTATGAGGCAAGCATAGAATGTGCGTAGATTTCACAAATTTGAATAAAGCAACACTAAAGGATTGTTTCCCTTTGCCGAATATAGACTAATTAGTAGATGCCATGGCTGGATTAGAATCAATGAGCTTTATGGATTCTTATTCAGGCTACCACTAAATCTAAATGCATCCCAGGGACGAAGAAAAAACAACATTTATCATGGAAGAACGGACGTTCTATTACATGAAGATGCCATTCGATTTAAAAAATGCCGGTGCTACTTATCAAAGAATGATAAATAAGATGTTCCAAAACCAAATAGGCCGAAATATGGAGGTATACATTGATGACATGTTGGTTAAAACTAAATGTGCTACATACCATATTAATGTCATCCAAGAAGTTTTTGATCTCATTCAGAATTATAAAATACATCTCAATCCAAAAGAGTGTGTGTTTGGCGTAGCCTCAGGGAATTTTTGGGGTACCTAGTCACGTTAAGGGGTATCAAAGCAAATCTAGATAAAATTTTGGCCTTAGTCAACATGAAATCCCCAAGGTATCTTCCGGAAGTCCAACAATTGAATGGGTGTATTGCAGCATTAAGTCGTTTCAATTCTAAGTGCACCGAAAAGTGCCTACTGTTATTTCTGCTGCTAAAAGAGAACACGGAGTACCTATGGGATATCGAGTGCGAACAAGCTTTCCAATCCATTAAAGATTACTTGGGAAAATAACCTCTTTTAGTTAGTCCCATGATGGGCGAAGACTTATACATGTACATGTGCTTTACAAACAAGGCTACGAGTGCGGTATTGGTGGTCGACCGTGGGGGAATTCATTACCATGTGTATTACGTGAGTCATTCATTAATAGGAGCTCAACATCGATATCCTTCTCTAGATAAATCTGCATTTACTATTAGAAAGATGGCACATAAACTTAGACATTATTTTGGTGCACATAGGGTAGTGGTCCTTACTCCCTATCTCTTGAAAAACATTTTGGGAAAACCAGATCTGTCTGGCTATCTTTCCCAAATTGCTATTGAGGTCAGCGAATTTGAAATACATTATAAACCTTTGGAAGAGATCAAAGGACAAGCCTTAGCAGGTTTTATTGCGGAATGGACGAATGAGAATACCCAAGAATGCAATTCAATACATGATATAAGGTCAACCTTCATAGCAGAAATAGCGTCCCCTAAAACGGAGCTATGGAAGGTATACGTGGATGGGAGCCTTAATAGAGCAATGCCTTCGGATCACCTTCCAAGCAACTAAAAATGTTGTGGAATATGAAGCCTTACTTTTTGCTTTGCAACAATTGATAACCCTTGGAGCTAAGAAGGTGTTAATTCATAATGATTCATGGCTAGTAGTTAACCTAGTCAATGACGATTTTGATGCCAAGGAGGAGAGAATGAAACTCTATGTACTGGAGGTGGAAAAAGTAAAGACTACATTTGAAACTTTTCAAATCAAACAGATACCACGAGGAGAAAGCGCCCACACTAATTCCTTACCCATGTTGTCATCGACAATAAACTCAAATTTAAAGAGAGTCATCCTAATATCTTGTTTATCAAGAAATAGTGTTACCCCAAGTGAAAGAAAACTTCAAACATGAACGAATGTCATACACACTATTCATGATTCTTGGTTGAAACCATAAATAAAGTATCTTATTAATGGTACTTTCCCTAAAGACAAGCACTTAGCTCGTAAGCTTATGACAAAAGTAGGAAGCTATGCCATCGTTATGGGAGTTTTGTATAGGAAGAATCATGGTGGCCCGTGGCTTAAGTGCTTACCTGTAGCTGAGGCTCGGATAGTCTGAAGTGATTTATATGATGGCCAATGTAGGGCTCATTCTAGTGGAAGGACACTTTTTCAAAGGATTATTCGACAAGGTTATTATTGGCGTATGCTTCTTAAATATTGCATCTCTTATGCCAAAAGGTGCGATAAATTCCAGTGACATGTTAATGTGCCACACCGTCCCGGCGGAACCTTTAGCTCAAATCCAAGAATCCGATGTGGAGAGATTCATATGGTGTAACATTATATTCAGATATGAACTGATTACCGATAATGGTAGACAATTCACTGGACAAAAAATTGTATGTTTCTACGATAAGAAAGGCATCAAATTATCTCACTCTACCCCTTACCGCCCACAAGCAAATGGTCAAGCTGAATCATCTAATAAGACCCTCATTAATATACTATGAAAATGATTAGAGGGGACTAAAGGGAAAAAAGGTTGATGTGTTTCCTGGTACATTCTGGGAAACATGAACTACTCCCAGAATAGCAACAGGAGAAACCCATTTTTCTCTTTTTTACGGCACTAAAGCGATCATACCCCTTGATATACAAGAACCCACCCTTTAATCCAATATCGATCATGAAGAAAATGATTTCTTATAACCAGAAGACTTGTTATTAGATG
The DNA here is from genome assembly GCA_033030585.1 of Hippophae rhamnoides. Lineage (NCBI taxonomy): Eukaryota > Viridiplantae > Streptophyta > Magnoliopsida > Rosales > Elaeagnaceae > Hippophae > Hippophae rhamnoides. The sequence goes on from CM065437.1 coordinate 33,488,987, forward strand.
AAGAAAAATGAGAAGAGGCTTTAATAAGACTCGAATCGCAAAAAAGAACACTCGAAAAGATATATACCAAATTCATCAAGCACAAGAGCTTTGGTATTGGGGAACGGGTCTTGCGAAGAGCACTAGGCAACAAAGTTGAAAACAATGTGGGTAAATTTGCCACCACGTGGGAAGGCTCGTATCAAATATATGATATCACCCCAGCAGGCTCTTACTTGATAGAGTACGATGCTATAAATGAGGGTTTGAGTTGGAATGGAAAACTTCTTAAAAAGTATTACATGTAAATGCTTTGTACGTAGTAAATACTTATATATGATAAAAATTTCTAATCAGTTATTGCCAGCAAGGTTAAATCGTGATTGGAGGTGGAGTCCCTTAACCCCCCCACTTGACATGCGGCTTGTCTTATACCTCGTCATTAGTGGTGGAGTCCCTTAAACCCCCACTCAAGAAGCGAGATACGTCCTATGCCTCATGATTTGAGGTAGAGTCCCCTGACCCCCCCAATCGAGATGCGAAATATTCTCGCAATCATGCTTTAGGTGTCTTATTTCGTGCCCCCAAGTTGGGAAAAGCCATTTGACCTTCTCGCTTGAGATGTAATACATGTCCCATTGCTTCGTGATTGGAGGTGGAGTCCGCTAACCCCCCCCACTCAACATGCGGCATGTCTTATGCCTCGTGATTGGAGGTGGAGTCCCTTGACCCGCCCACTCGAGGTGTGAAAATATGCTCACAAGAACGCCTTCATGCTTTGGCATTACACATTTACCAAATCAAGTTCAAATGATATCATAGATTGATATCATACATTATTACAAACAAATTATTACTAACACAATTACAAAGAAACCTCAGGTTTGTTTCTTCTCAAGCGCCCTATGTTTCCAACACTCTACTAATTGCACAATCTGTCCCCTTCATCTTTACATTTTTCCTGTTCAAGATGCGTTAACTTCAAGTCTTCACAATAATCCACTAAATCTTGTGTCATAACTTTACATCTTATTTTCCACATGCATAACTCTTAATCTATGCATCCATTCACTTCTTGACACATTTTTTCTTCTTTCTCCGCGTCTTTTGCCATAACTGTGGCCTAATAAATACATACTACAGCATAAATAAGTCCACTTTGTTATACACTATCATTATTTGCCTATCACTTACATCGTTGTTATGCGCTATCATATGCCGCATTGATCCCCCCTCTCTCTTGTGGACTGTCTAAATGGAAGGAGGATCTTTGGGCACTCCAAAATGTTGATATAATTCTTCTTGCGCACGAGGTGCATTAAACATACCATCCTTGAAAAGATTCTTCACACCACTTGTCTGACCTCTCTCTTTCATAGGAGGATATATACTCTGTAAAGGCTTAATATCCTTCCTTAAAGGGGACACCCCATCTAGAGGTGATTTTTCTATACACGACTTACTCATGAATAGAGTAGACAACCTAGCAATTATAGGATGCTTTTTATTCATTTCCTCCTTCGCAACCTTGGGAGGGGTTTGATTAACCTTCTCGTTATAAGGAGATACATCTCATTTTCTCGCATTATGTGAAACTAGCATCGTGACTAAGGTTGAAATTATCTTCTCACCCTCAATAGAAACAGGTCGCCCTTTTATCATGGGGAGTACTCTTCCAGATGGTAATGACCTCGTGTTATACAAATCATCCAAATTTACTTTACTATAGTCCATTATTATTACTTTACTTTACTGTGATTACTTCTTGAAATTTATTATATCGCTCAGTAATAATATATCAAAATCAACACGCCCTCAAATTCTCCAAATTATATATACTATACTAACAAAAGAAACTTGAATCCAAGAAAAATGTAGAGATTTCAATCCAAGATAAATATATATGTGTAGAAAAAAGTAGAAATAAATGAAACATTTAAAATTAAGTGACTTCAAGTCCCAAAAATTTCATTTACATTTGACATTTACAAAAATTAATTTATTCATCAAGGAGTAACATCTTCCACTACTACCCCGTCAAGTTGACGACTCGAGGTTGCTCTTGTATCGTGAGGTGAACCTTACAGTGTAGCAGCCCCAACTGTCTTGGGCCTATTTCTAATGAAAAGCTCACATTAATTTTAGGTAAGGCATATTCAACCTAGCTTTTCACCATGAAGTTTGAGGTTGTTTACTACAAAGCTAGCACCACTACGGCAGGCTTTAGTACATTCTGCAGTTAAAGTATCTACCAGTGTAGATAGCGAACTGACTTAAGTTCACATGGAAGAAATTTTCTCTTGAAGCACGATGTTTTTTTCATCGACCTCTTTTACAAGATTTTTGAAGTGATTGGTAACCAATAATTAATAACTAGAAGTGTATCAACTTATAACCTCACAGAACACACAATCAACTACAAATATCAAATCCAAAGACATTCACAACAACGACATAATAACTAATCACAAAATGACCCACTCTTAAATGTATGCTATCCAAAATAATTTTAAAAATAGATATAAATATTAGTGTGAATTTTGGCAAAGATTTGGCTTTAAAACATGGGTATAGAGAAGAGAAAGTAGTAGGGTATTTATAGGGCTTGGAATGTATACCTCGCTAGCTAACTCGAATGGGATAATGATCGTGGTGTTGGCAAGCTCTTTGGTGAGCTCGTTGGTGAGGTGCTAAAAAGTTGTACTTTTCGTTTCCAAAAATGCTAAGTATTATCCATAAATACCCACATATGAAACACGTCAAAAACCATAAGAAATAATGGTGGTTCAATCGCATCCTCGCTTGCTAATAATCAAAATTCTCATCCTAGCATGCAAACTACGAAAACCAACCATGTAGTGTGTGTAAAAATGCTTGCATGCAAAGAATTTCTAAGTAAGAAAGAAAAAAAACACCGTGTTTTATACATGGGAAGCCAACACAGAGATACAAGTACAATGAGACTTACAATCTTCTCTTTTGGCTTTCCTTGTCAAAACACTACACTACTAAATACAGAAACTCAAACTCATCAAATATGGGATGATCATAAAGATGTCCTAAAGTTGTTTGTTCCCATGAACAACACAACGATACAAATTAAAAACCCAAAGACACACCTATTCCAAATGCATACATCTTGAGTACTCCATCCAACTTCATGAATCAATTCATCCCATCCTCTATCACAAGGAACTCAGCACCACTACAAACATCATACTTGAAGCATGAAGACTTCACTTTACAGTAGTAACCTATACACACGAAAGAAAAACATACCCTTTGAATGTATCATAAATAAAAAATATGTAGTCTAACAAAATACTATCATGTTACCTTAACACAGATACACGCAAATAGTCTAATCACAGTTTTCATATAGCACAAACAAACACTATCTTGATGCAAAACAAATATGAAAACTATACTATCGACATGCAACATAAATATGAAAACTTCATATGCAACAATCTTCCTAACTATATGCATATCAAATAATCATAATGCAATAATACAGGGTAGACTTCACTTACCATCCTATATAACAAATAGCATGTTAACAATCAAACACAATGCAAAAACACAAGTTGTGCACACTTCTCCCCTTTTTTACATGCAAAGTTATAGCAAGTACTCACTGTATGCAAGATACCACATCCCTATATGAAGGAGAGTAGTCAAAATGAAATGTAATAATCCTAACACTCATGCTACACAATAAAGATGATTAAAGCAAACCTTATAAGAAAAACCACATGTAGTCATGTGAAAAAGACAAATATTAACACCAAGATAGTAGAGAGGTAAAAGCATGAAATACAAGAAACATATAATAACTTACTATAATAGGGAAGCAGGTAAATATATAGGTGGACATGAAAAATAAGAGATTGCATATGATGCATGCAACATGTCATAGTAATGGACCTACTATGCATGATTCATATAATGTCATGATAATGAGAAGAAAGCATCACATGAAAAAGATAATAACAATAACTCAAAAATAGGACAAGTGATCACCAAACTCAAGTGTTTAATGAATACGCAAATATACGTATTGAAACAAGTAATATAATAATAAGAAAAGATCGTTCCCACGATAATTATTTTATTAGAAACTAATTTTTAAAACTAAAAAACTAAAAATCAATTTTTTTATGTTTTTATATTTTAATGAAGCAAAATTAAAATAACTAAAAACAAATAGAAATAATTAATTAAATCATTTTTGGTAACTAAGAAGATATATGAGAAAATATCTAAGAATGCTTGATCCCCCAATTTTCTAAAACTAAGTTATTGGTCAAACAATTAATAGCATATAAATTAGATTAAATAATATAATTAAATTATTACTATAATTGGAGTAAAATATTAGATCATCACATGGAGAAAATTTGATTCATAAGATCCCTAGATTAATAAATTAATGACACATAATTATGTTCATAAAGCTTATATTTTCATAAAGAAAGACATAAAAATTGATAAAGAAAAGAGTAGACGAAGAAATACAATCAATTTCTTGAATTACAGTATTAATCTCCTCTAAAACCTCTACCAAAATAATATCCCCTCATGAATGTTTCTGTATATTTCTCTCCTTTTAGCTCCAAAAATTGACCAAAATTATGCAAATGATTGCCCCTTAGGGTTTATGGGGTGATTTAACGTTGTTTACTAGAATTCAGGTCGCTCCTATATCTCTACCTCTTGATTTGATACAACCTTTTCAATTAGGTAATTATTTATCCTTTTTTTAATGTCCCATAAAGGAAAAGAAGTGATTAGGTCTTCAAAGGGAGACCTCTCCAAAAATGAATCTCCCCATCGTGTTCCCTCAAGGTCTTTATAAACCAAACGACCTGAAACGATAGGGAATAGTGACAATAGGCCCACTCTGAGGATTGTCAAGGAAGGGATTCTCGCTTTTCCTACTTCCTCGGGGTCCAAGGCGGTGCCTACCTCATCCTCACGGGGTTCAATTCTTGTTATCTTGATTCCCGTGTCTATGTCGACCAAGGTACCTTGCCCAAAAAAGAAAAGGGAAAACAAGGGCAAACCTACACATAGAACCAAAGATAAGCATCAAATTGAAAAGATGCCTAATGTTTCAACAATTAAAGAGTTAGAAGAAATTAGAAAAACATATGACATTCTAGCTTGTGTAGGCTTAATGATAGTACCTCCCCAATTATGTGATACTGATGATCCTCTAATAGGGTGGTGGTTGGAAAGCACAGAATAGACCTCGAAAATGATGAATTGAGGTGGCTTGCATCTCAAACTTCCTGATAGTACCTCAAACATAAGACATTCCATGGCTTGCATCTCAAACTTCCCGATAGTACCTCTGGTTGGAAAGATAAATATTTTTACATTACTGGGGATATTTGGGGTGACGGTGTGGATTTCCCAATTCGACACACTAGGAACCCTAATTTTAACACTTTGCAACCTCGGGCTAGCGAGCTCATGAGTAAATTAGATATTAGTGGTAAAGAGAAAATGAGGCAGATTTAGCTACAAAATATCTTGAATAAAGGTTACTACAATATCCTCACTATAGCTCACTTAAAGAAGTCCGGGGTGTAACGAGGTTACACGAAAGAATATCAAGGTCGTTTATATATTATTTTTTATTTATATGTTTGTATATGTTCATTATATATATTTATACATCGTTGGTGAAATTATTAATGTTTGTATATATTTTTCAGGGATGGACTATTCGCACGATGATGTAGGAGATCTTATTGACACTTCAGGTGTATAAGAGTTGGCTCCTACTTATCCGCATCTAGAGCGCATGACCCCTTCACCTACTCAAGAAGATTTGTTCGTGGACTTAGAGGTCGATGTTACCCCTGAAGTTGTAATTCCTTTAACTACCTTGGGTAATCCAACCTCGTTATCACCTCTCAATCCATAAGTGTCAAAAAAAGAGGAAAGTTGGAGATTATAGCCCGGGAATGGAGGCGATGCATATGGATGATTTTGAGTTTGATGAAATTGTCCTAAAGGATGCCATTGTTTTAGATACCCCCATTGCCTATTTTAGCGAGGGGATTTTTGAGTGAACAGATCTTAAGAGATATCTATACCATCATTTTGGAATAGAAGTGGAGAGGGCGCAAGTGAGAACAACCCATAAGAGCGAATGGGGGAACACATAGGGAATTGATTGTAGATAGTATTTTGGAGGTGGATAAATTCATCAATTTTTCATTCCACGACCTTTATATACAATTTACATTTGTTTTGTTAACCTCATTTTGTTTGGAGGTGGTGTGTTTGGTGAGGGAAGCCAAGCTATCACTGCGGGGTTATAAACACGAGGTATAGGCTAGCCGGTTACAAATAGCCAAATATGAGAGGTCGGTAAAAGACAAGGATGTATTGATTATTGAGAAGGGTACAAAAATTTGGAATTTGGAAAATGAGGTGATTGATAAAGTCGAGAAACTAAGAAACGTGGACACATACTGTTTTGAGAAGGGTGAAGCTGCTAAGCACTTCAAAAATCTTGCAAAAGAGGTCGATGAAAAAAACATCGTGCTTCAAGAGAAAATTTCTTCCATGTCAACTTAAGTCAGTTCGCTATCTACACTGGTAGATACTTTAACTGCAGAATGTACTAAACCTACCGTAGTGGTGCTAGCTTTATAGTAAACAACCTCAAACTTCATGGTGAAAAGCTAGGTTGATTACGCCTTACCTAAAATTAATGTGAGCTTTTCATTAGCAATAGGCCCAAGATAGTTGGGGCTGCTACACTGTAAGTTTCACCTCACGATACAAGAGCAACCTCGAGTCGTCAACTTGACAGGGTAGTAGTGGAAGATGTTACTCCTTGATGAATAAATTAATTTTTGTAAATGTCAAATGTAAATGAAATTTTTGGGACTTGAAGTCACTTAATTTTACATGTTTCATTTATTTCTACTTATTTCTACACATATATATTTGTCTTGGATTGAAATCTCTACATTTTGCTTGTATTCAAGTTTCTTTTGTTAGTATAGTATATATAATTTGGATAATTTGAGGGCGTGTTGATTTTGATATATTATTACTGAGCGATATAATAACCTTCAAGAAGTAATCGCAGTCCGTTTAACATAATGAACTATAGTGAAGTAAATTTGGATGATTTGTATAACACGAGGTCATTACCATCTGGAAGAGTACTCCCCATGATAAAAGGGCGACCTGTTTCTATTGAGGGTGAGAAGATAAGTTCAACCTTAGTCACGATGCTAGTTTCGCATAATGCGAGAAAATGAGATGTATCTCCTCATAACGAGAAGGTTAATCAAACCCCTCCCAAGGTTGCGAAGGAGGAAATGAATGAAAAGAATCCTATAATTGCTAGGTTTTCTACTCTATTCATGAGTAAGTCGTGTATAGAAAAATCACCTCTGGATGGGGTGTCCCCTTTTAGAAAGGATATTAAGCCATTACAGAGTATATATCCTCCTATGAAAGAGAGAGGTCAGACAAGTGGTGTGAAGAATCTTTTCAAGGATGGTATGTTTAATGCACCTCGTGCGCAAGAAGAATTATATCAACATTTTGGAGTTCCCAAAGATCCTCCTTCCATTTAGACAGTCCACAAGAGAGAGGGGGGATAAATGCGGCATATGATAGCGCATAGCAACGATGTAAGTGATACGCAATAATGATAGTGTATAACAAAGTGGACTTATTTATGTTGTAGTATGTATTTATTAGGTCACAGTTATGGAAAAAGATGCGGAGAAAGAAGAAAAAATGTGTCAAGAAGCGAATGGATGCATAGATTAAGAGTTATGCATGTGGAAAACAAGATGTAAAGTTATGACACAAGATTTAGTGGATTATTGTGAAGACTTGAAGTTAACGCATCTTGAACAGGAAAAATGTAAAGATGAAGGGGACAGATTGTGCAAATTAGTAGAGTGTTGGAAACATAGGGCGCTTGAGAAGAAACAAACCTGAGGTTTCTTTGTAATTGTGTTAGTAATAATTTGTTTGTAATAATGTATGATATCATTTGAATTTGATTTGGTAAATGTGTAATCCCAAAGCATGATATCACACCTCGAGTGGGCGAGTCAAGGGACTCCACCTCCAATCACGAGGCATAAGACATGCCGCATGTCGAGTGGGGGGGGTTAGGGGACTCCACCTCCAATCACGAAGCAATGGGACTTGTATTACATCTCAAGCGAGAAGGTCAAATGGCTTTTCCTAACTTGGGGGCACGAAATAAGACACTTAAAGCATGATTACGAGAATATTTTGCATCTCGATTGGGGGGTCAGGAGACTCTACCTCAAATCATGAGGCATAGGATGTAAGGGACTCCACCTCTAATGACGAGGTATAAGACAAGCCACATGTCAAGTGGGGGGTTAAGGAACTCCACCTCCAATCACGATTTAACCTTGCTGGCAATAATTGATTAGAAATGTTTCTCATATATAAGTATTTACTACGTACAAAGCATTTACATGTAATATTTTTTAAGAAGTTCTCAATTCCAGCTCAAACCCTCATTTATAGCATCGTACTCTATCAAGTAAGAGCCTGCTGGGGTGATATCATATATTTGATACGAGGCTTCCCACGTGGTGGAAAATTTACCCACGTTAGTTTCAATTTTGTTGCCTAGTGCTATTCGCAAGACCCGTTCCCCAATACCGAAGCTCTTGTGCTTGATGAATTTGTTATATATCTTTTCGAGTGTTCTTTTTTGTGATTCGAGTCTTATTAAAGCCTCTTCTCATTTTTATTCATCTAATAACAAGTCTTCTCATTGTAAGAAATCATTTTCTTCATGATCGATATTGGATTAAAGGGTGGGTTCTTGTATATCAAGGGGTATGATCGCTTTAGTGCCGTAAAAAAGAGAAAAATGGGTTTCTCCTGTTGCTATTCTGGGAGTAGTTCATGTTTCCCAGAATGTACCAGGAAACACATCAACCTTTTTTCCCTTTAGTCCCCTCTAAACATTTTCATAGTATATTAATGAGGGTCTTATTAGACGATTCAGCTTGACCATTTTCTTGTGGGCGGTAAGGGGTAGAGTGAGATAATTTGATGCCTTTCTTATCGCAGAAACATACAATTTTTTGTCCGATGAATTGTCTACCATTATCGGTAACCAGTTCATATCTGAATATAATGTTACACCATATGAATCTCTCACATCCGATTCTTGGATTCGAGCTAAAGGTTCCGCCTCTATCCATTTAGTAACATAGTCAGTTACGACGATGATAAACTTTCTTTGAAGTGAAGTAATGGGCAATGGTCCCATGATGTTCAAATCCCATTTCTGAAACGGCTAGGGGATAATAATAAATCTTAGGTCAGTGCCCGGACGGTGTGGCACATTAATATGTCACTGGAATTTATCGCACCTTTTGGCATAAGAGATGCAATATTTAAGAAGCATACGCCAATAATAACCTTGTCGAATAATCCTTTGAGAAAGTGTCCTTCCACTAGAATGAGCTCTACATTGGCCATCATATAAATCACTTAAGACTATCCGAGCCTCAGCTACAGGTAAGCACTTAAGCCACGGGCCACCATGATTCTTCCTATACAAAACTCCCATAACGATGGCATAGCTTCCTACTTTTGTCATGAGCTTAGGAGCTAAGTGCTTGTCTTTAGGGAAAGTACCATTAATAAGATACTTTATTTATGGTTTCAACCAAGAATCATGAATAGTGTGTATCACATTCGTTCATATTTGAAGTTTTCTTTCACTTGGGGTAACATTATTTCTTGATAAACAAGATATTAGGATGACTCTCTTTAAATTCGAGTTTATTGTCGATGACAACATGGGTAAGGAATTAGTATGGGCGCTTTCTCCTCGTGGTATCTGTTTGATTTGAAAAGTTTCAAATGTAGTCTTTACTTTTTCCACCTCCAGTACATAGAGTTTCATTCTCTCCTCCTTGGCATCAAAATCGTCATTGACTAGGTTAACTACTAGCCGTGAATCATTATGAATTAACACCTTCCTAGCTTCAAGGGTTATCAATTGTTGCAAAGAAAAAAGTAAGGCTTCATATTCCACAACATTTTTAGTTGCTTGGAAGGTGATCCGAAGGCATTGCTCTATTAAGGCTCCCATCCATGTATACCTTCCATAGCTCCGTTTTAGGGGACGCCATTTCTGCTATGAAGGTTGACCTTATATCGTGTATTGAATTGCATTCTTGGGTATTCTCATTCGTCCATTCCGCAATAAAACCTGCTAAGGCTTGTCCTTTGATCGCTTCCAAAGGTTTATAATGTATTTCAAATTCGCTGACCTCAATAGCAATTTGGGAAAGATAGCCAGACAGATCTGGTTTTCCCAAAATGTTTTTCAAGAGATAGGGAGTAAGGACCACTACCCTATGTGCACCAAAATAATGTCTAAGTTTATGTGCCATCTTTCTAATAGTAAATGCAGATTTATCTAGAGAAGGATATCGATGTTGAGCTCCTATTAATGAATGACTCACGTAATACACATGGTAATGAATTCCCCCACGGTCGACCACCAATATCGCACTCGTAGCCTTGTTTGTAAAGCACATGTACATGTATAAGTCTTCGCCCATCATGGGACTAACTAAAAGAGGTTATTTTCCCAAGTAATCTTTAATGGATTGGAAAGCTTGTTCGCACTCGATATCCCATAGGTACTCCGTGTTCTCTTTTAGCAGCAGAAATAACAGTAGGCACTTTTCGGTGCACTTAGAATTGAAACGACTTAATGTTGCAATACACCCATTCAATTGTTGGACTTCCGGAAGATACCTTGGGGATTTCATGTTGACTAAGGCCAAAATTTTATCTAGATTGGCTTTGATACCCCTTGACGTGACTAAGTAACCCAAAAACTTCCCTGAGGCTACGCCAAACACACACTCTTTTGGATTGAGATGTATTTTATAATTCTGAATGATATCAAAAACTTCTTGGAGGTCATTAATATGGTTTGTAGCACATTTAGTTTTAACCAACATTTCATCGACGTATACCTCCATATTTCGGCCTATTTGGTTTTGGAACATCTTATTTATCATTCTTTGATAAGTAGCACCGGCATTTTTTAAACCGAATGGCATCTTCGTGTAATAGAACGTCCGTTCTTCCATGATAAATGTTGTTTTTTCTTCGTCCCTGGGATGCATTTAGATTTAGTGGTAGCCTGAATAAGTATCCATAAAGCTCATTGATTCAAATCCAGCCATGGCATCTACTAATTAGTCTATATTCGGCAAAGGGAAACAATCCTTTGGTGTTGCTTTATTCAAATATTTGAAATCTACGCACATTCTATGCTTGCCTCATACTTTGTTTACTAATATCACATTTGATAACCATGTTTGATACCAGAAATCTGGAACCCAACCTACATTTTTTAAGGACTCGATATTCTTTTTGATGATTTCATTCTTCTCTCTAGAAAATTTCTACTTTCTTTGCTGGACCAGCTTCTTGGTATGATCTAAACATAACTTGATAAGAGTCAAATTATTTCATTTTTGTTATGATTTAAATGTTGATATTTGTGTGAAAATTATGTTTATTTTATTATTTAATCCACAAATGTCATTTCATGGGTATTTCGTGTTTAAAGTGCAATTTCAAGTAAAATCATAATTTTGGATAAGTTTGGGACAAAGTTCAATGATTGGGATTGAGTGAAAATAAAAAGAAAACAAAGTTTCAAAATTTGGAAATCCCACCGGCGGATTCTCGCCGCCGGCCAAATAATCTCGCCGTCGACCACATTAATCTAGCCACCGGCCAAAATCAGAAAACCAAAAATTTTATTTTCTAGAAATCTCGCCACGGAGAGTTTCGTCCAAAAACACAATTTTTTTGTTGTTTTATTCAAAAATTGCCCACAAAACCCTAGATCTATATATACTAGAAGATGGAGAAAGAGGCTACGATAGAGAGAGCAAATCTGAGTCATTTTTGGAGGAGAAAAGGAAATTTTGGAGAGAAAGTTTGGAGAAGCTTGAAGGATCATCAGCATTGTTGCTACCAATGCCCATTGCCCCGTGTCTCTATGGAACACATAGTATTTGTTGGGGTTTCTAAGCGGAGCTTTCATAGATGGTGGCCAATTTATGTTATTGAGGCGTTCCATCCAACACACTACTTCCACCAGTGTTACACGTAATGAGGGTCCATGACTGGGACATAAAGCTTGGCTACAAGTGTTGAAATTGTTCTTTGGTCTAAAGGCGAGTTTGAAACGGGAAAGGTTAGGGGGGCTGGCTCTGGTTTTTATTAGTTGACGATTTGCTTGATTTCATGTCCCTTTCCACATTAACAAATTTTTGGGTTTCCTCGTAAACTACGTCTAAGGAACGTGGTGCGGATTTCATCAATTCTATGAAAAGGCCATGCTTTATTCCTTTTTAAAAATCTTATATGGCTATAGAATCGGGGCATTGATTAATTTCCATCTTCTCCATTTTAAATCTTCGCATGTAAGCCTCAATTGATTCATCCTCCTCTTAGATAATCGAAAATAAGTGATGTGACTCCTTCTTGATAGGTTGGTTACAAGCGTAATTGGTAATGAATATTTTAACCAAAGCGTCAAAGCTAGCAATACTCTTGGGGGGTAACTCCATAAACTATTGCTGGGCTAAATCTTGGAAAGTAGCTACAAATAACTTATAGTACATGGATTCATGTTTATCTTCGAATAGGTTGACCGCATCCATGGCCATTTTGAATTGAAAAACGTCTACAACAGGATCTTCGATTCCCTTATATGTGGGATATTTAAGGGCATTAAATTTAGGGGGAGGTATCGTTAACTCAATGTGGTCAGAGAAAGGATACGTAGATAATTGATTACAAACTTTTTCAATATCACCCCAAGGTTTCACCTTTTCCTGTCTCGCAAATCTATCATTAACCTTTATCCACATCTTTTCTTCCATCTCTTTTAATCTTTTGTCTAATTCTCCACTCTGATCGTACAGTTAAATGGGTTGAATTGTCGGTCCATGAGTTCGAGGATTTGCATAAGAAGTCCCCCTAATGATAGGAGGATCAAAAATCATGTGCAGGCGGTTCTCCCTCACTATACATTGATGAGGATTTGATGTATGAGTTGTATGCTCTCTTCTGAGGGGCTGACGTACCATCTGAGGGTTGTGAGGTGTAAAAAGGGAACTCTCTGTGTCTGAGTAGGTGTTTTGTTCTAATCAAGATTTTAATGCCTTGTTATCCTTTTGACATTCAATGAAGGCTTGTTGTAATTCTGTTACCTATTTTTGAAGTCCTCGTATCATCACATCTCCTTCATAAGGAGGATTATCCGAACTATGGCGTGGGGAAATACCATAAGGTCATGTGGCCGGACCCATATTACGCAAGGTCGATAACTGCTCCTCGTTAGCTGAAGTAGGCCTTAGGTAATGGTTTGATAGCGACCTGATGGGTGAGGAGTAGAGCATCCTATTATTAAGGTCACATTCTAGAGCCCTTAGAACGAGGTTGTCTAGTTGGATAATGGAATGATGATTCATTTGGAGTTTAAAGCGACATCGATAAATTCTCTTAAAATAAAAGCAGTTCTCAGATACTGGATTAAAAAGATTTAAGGCTTCCCATAGATGGCGCCAATTGTTTGGAGAGAATTTAAGTATCTGATTTTAGTGATTCTTAGTGAGAAGTCAGAAATTGTACAAATGAAGTAGATTCTATATTCTCCTTATTTAAAGGGTATATATACATGTGTATTACATCCTACGCACATAGGCGGTCATGTACAAGCGACCTAGAAATATTGGAGCCTAGAATCTCATACTTTGGACAACGTGGACCTCGCATTTGGACTCTATCGATGGGGTAACTTGTTTTTCCATGACTCTTGGGCTTAGGTCATTATTGGATTAGTCCTATCACCTCGCTATATTATAGTGGAGTACCCATACATCTGAGATCGTATGTCTAGTAGCTATTTAATATCAAATAGTTAACAAAAATTAAAATAGTTAAAATAGATATATACTTACTAAATTCACAATAATACTTACAAAGCAAATCATTTACATTCTTTATAGTAATGCTACCTTTTGATAATCTTTTGAGTAAAATATCAAAATCAAATTATAAAATATCGTTTCTATTATGAATGAGTAAAATTAATAAATTTTAATAAAGAAATTATAAAAGAACACTTATAATCAATAATATATATTATAAATTTGAAACATATTAAATATTATTTTAATTAAATTTAAAATAAAAATAAATAATTAATAAATAATGTTTAACATAGATGCTAATATGCATGTATACATATATATATATATATATATATATATATATGTATATTATGAGAACAAATTATAAGATGTTATAATTTATTAATTGATTAACTAAGTAATAAAAAAAGTATTCACATGAATTATTTGTGTTTCAATTAGAAGTGTTCAAAAATTAGACCAAATCAAATTAAATCAAAAAAATTAAAAAATTAAATTTGATTAAATAATTTTATAAATTAAATGTTCTGGTCCGATTTATATTAAATTTTAAATTGTTCTGATAGAATAGGATAGATTTTAATTTTTTTAACTCAAAATTTTACCGAAGTACACCCTTAACTCAAAATTTAACCGAAGTACACCCGTAACTCAAACTACTTTATAATAACATGTTTTACTTCTCAATCCTTTTGTGTCTTGATCGGCCCGCAATGTTCTGATCCGAATGAGTCGGAATCCGAAGACTCCGAACCACGGGGTCAACTTGCCGTCTCTAATCTGGTCACGTTAAAGATCATTATTTCAACAAATCAAAATCAAACGAGAAGGTACGACTATGATGTTTTATCTACCTCTGCTGTTTGATGTATACTTACCATCACCTTTTTGTGATTGATTACTATGTCATATTACATATCCAATAAAAAATAGAGGTGAACAACAATAAATCAGTACTGCTTACTAATATATACACTAAACGTGATTCAAAGCGTGTGATTGTTACTGATTGTCATGGAATACAGCCCACTTGATTCGGGTTGAATGTAAAGAGTATTATCACTTATTAAGATAATAAACCTTCTTTTTATAAGGAAAGTAAACCTTACGGAAGCATATCCCAGCTCCAAAGAAAAAAGAAGGTATTTTGTCCTCTAATAATTTACTTTATAATTGCAGTAAGAGGTATAACAGAGTCACGTTTAGTTTATTAGAAAAAATACCTCCATGAGGTGCGCCGATGTCTAAAAAGAAATGTCTCGACCGGTACTCCGCCCGCGGTATAAGTGAGACATGGGGTGATGCTGGATCAAACAAGAATAAGAAGTCAAGCTAATCCGATATATAAGGCCAATAAACAATCTTAATACTATTCGAACCTTATAAATACGTGTCTTTATGTAAAGGAGTGAGTAGTAATCTTAATGCTAGTTTGTAATTAATAATCTATTAAATTTATCGATAATTTAAGAGGTATAGTTTATTATCCCTTCTAATAAGATTTTAATTTTTGAAAAAGAAAAAAAAGTGACATTGTTGTCACCATTCTTATTATTTTACACATAAACCAAGAAGTTAATTTAGAAAAGGCCTCAGTTTTAAATTTATTTAAATCATAATTATATTAATATTCTTTTTTTTTCAATTTAACATTTTGGTTACTTTTTACTCTTGTTATGATATAATCCTCATATTCCTTAATTAATTTTAATAAATTTAGCGTTAAAATTAAAATCTAAGAGTTATTGATATAATTTAGCCTTTATTTAATGACTAGCAAAACATTACTTTACAAATAGTTTTGAAAAATTACATAAAATAAATACTTTAAAATTTATAATATTAAAAATAATACATTCATAATATTGAATGAAATTTAATTGATCATAGTATAACATTAGTTGAGTTTAATAGGTTGGAGTTCAACATTAAACGAATTTAAATCATCGAAATTCAACTTAAACCACATCTAATTGAATGATGATTAATGTTAAATTTTTGGGTTTTTTTTTGTAGTAAAAAAATATAAAATAAATATAATGGGTACTTTTTTATAGTTATAAATTTTAAGAGTATTATAAATGTTATTTTCCTAACAAGTTTATACGCTAAATATATAAAAATATTACCTAATTATCATCATCCATTAATAATGAGGAAAAAATATACATTAATTTGTCCTAGACAAATAATTATGGGTTGATCAAGACAAATGGTGACATGAATCTCCCTTAAAAAAGTGAGACATGAAGATTAATGTTTAGACCTCAATTATGATCATTCTAAAATAGGTTGAAAATTGAAATAAAAACGAGAATTTTGACCCCTTATTTATATAGAGATAGAAACTAAAAGTATCAAGAAAGATAGGATAGAGATCACACTCAAGTATATGAAGAGATGTGAGTGATAACTTAAAGGGTAGAATGTCACCAGATTACTTTTGATAAGTTTAGATAAAGTTCTCAAAAAAATTAATTTAATGATAAAAATTGGTTGTCATGACTAGGATAAAGAATGTAACATATTTGTTAAGATATTTACATTAATCATGTGATATTCTTGTTAGTTTTGATTAGATTGATTCAATTTCTTACGCATATGTTCATGATTGATTTTGGTGTTCTATTTGAGAGAAAATCTGTAGTGAGTTATACGAGTCGATGAGATCTACTAAGTTTTAGAATCTATTTGATCATCCTTTGAGGCAAAATCCTAAATAGTATTTAGTAAGAGAAATGATTTAGGCCTTATTTGGATCGATTGAGCCTTTCAAGCTAACCATTGTTAATATCTATAGTCACCCATTTGATCTTAACAAAGAACCTTTTATATCTTTAAGCCATATTTTATGCCTAACTAATAAGCATTATCCTTATCCTTGCACCTTTAGCTTGTATGAAAAGAAAAAAAAATGCAATAATGTATTATGCTATAGAGTAAGGTGATATGTAATGCACCCTAAAAAAAGAGAAGCAAAACTTACAACACAATTATCCCTCTAAAGAAAAAGAAAATAGAATTGAAAATAAGTTTGGGAGTATTTTGAAGTTATAAAAAAAACAGAGAAAAGAGATGTAGAATAAAAGTATATGAAAAGAATAACAAAAGAGTGTGTATTGAAATATCAAGTAAAAGCTCAATTGCAGTTAAAAAGTACATGGTGAACAAAAAGAAAGCTAATGTGAAGAAAGAGCATAAATTTCTTCTTTTATCGACCCCCTACCCAAGCCTTCCATTACAATCATTTAAAGTCTTTATTGATCTTGAGCTAAGTGCATATTTATATTAATGGAGAGGAATGTGAAAAATAGACTTATGAGACTTGTTCTAAGATTGAATAGATTAGCATGCTTGTATAGGTTGATTTCATGAGTGTATTGGATGATATCATGTGCAGCACACACACGAATCAATTTGTCAAAAACCTTGCATATCCTTGTATTGATGGAACGTTGATTGATGAATATGTGAACCTCCTTATCATAGGATTATACAACTTTTGAGAGGAATAGCTTTCATGAAATATATATGTACTAATAGATGTATAATTATGAATATACTACCCATATCACTTTATTTAGTTATACTTGGCTTTACTCGAGGACAAGCAAAGAATTAAGTTTTTGGGTGTGATGACTCTAGTAAAGTAGAGTTATCATTGCATTTTTTTACTTAATATTTACTTGTTTTATTTGATAAATAGTATTTTTGAGGCTAAAAATATTAAAATATGAACGTTTTAGTGAAAAGAGGTGAAAATATAGTTTTTACATTTGTTTTGGAAATTTTATGGATTTTTATCTGATTTTTTAACATAGGGCCAATTAGAAGATGTCACATGGCTTGCCATGCAAGTAGCGTAGTTGACTAGGCAAGCCATGCAGACATCATATTAGTAGAGACAACGATTCGTAAATCGCTGCCTGTGATGAGGATGAACCACGTGCCAAGTATTAGCACAATATTCAATCCGAGTACAAAGATCAGTAAAACAAAATTACCATATGTTGCCACATGATTGCTCCCCACATTCTACCCATGTGCCACGCCATCAGTTACTGTGAATCACGATGTGCTAACTCATCATTCGTTAACTCGGGCCAGTCTCCACTACCACGGATCACACTCTGCTTCATCCAGTGAATTTAGTGTGCCATATGTCGCGATGTGATTGGCTAGAGTTGTCATTTTTGCTTGTTTTGATCTCAACCCTTGATATGAAGCTAATTCGATAATCTAGATTGTACCTGAGCTATATTTAAGCTCCTAATCACCCCATAAACCTTAAGGAGCTACCATTAGCATAATTTTGGTTAGTTGGTGGAGGTAAAAAGAGAGAAAAATACAGAAAAGTTTAAAAGGAGATACAATTTTGGTAGAGATTCAAAAAGAGATTAACCCTACAATTCAAGAGATTGATTGTATTTCTTCTTCTACTTTTTTCTTTATTAATTTCTATGTCTTTCTTTATGAAAAATATGAGCTTTATGAATACAATTATGTGTAGTTAATTTATTAATCTAAGGATCTTATGAACCCAATTTTCACCATGTAATGATCTAATATTTTACCTCAATTATAATTTTGATTTAATTATAATATTTAATATGATTTTTATTAATTTTTTGGCCAACAATTTATCTCTAGAGACAATTAAATAGATATGAGAGAATTATTTAATTGTTTGATTCTTATGTATGTGATACATAATTTATCAACTTAATGAGTAGTATACAATTTAATTGGCATGAAAGTGTGATTAAATTAATTACTATATGAAGTATAATTTACTTGAGAGAGGAATACATGCTATGTTAGATTCAATTGATCATGTAATTAATTGATAATTATATTGAGAGATTTTAGCGATTCACTTGTTTAAAAAATTGAAGGATTAAGTATTCCTACATATTTTCTCATATATCTTCTTAGTTACCAAATTTGATTTAATTAATTATTGTTATTTACTTTTAGTTATTTTAATTTTGCTTCCTATATAAAAACACAAAAAAAATTGATTTTTATTTTTTTAGTTTTGAAATTTTTTTTAATAAAAGAATCTTTATGGGAATGATATTTTCTTATAATTATATTACTTGTTGCGATATGTATACGTATGTATTCATTATACACACTTCGTGTGTGGCATTCAATTTCAAATGAACAAAAACTTATCATATTCTCATATTCCATGATTATACCAACTTAGAGAAATTCATAAACATAAAAATATCTTCCTATTCTTACAGATTCATTAAATTAAATAGACTTTTAATCCAAACTCTTTTTAATAGACAACCTAAAATAAGCTCTATAAATTTAATCTATCAAAAGAATTAATTTTTTAAAAAGCAAATTGTATCAACGTTAAATATATAAGCTTGGTTTAATTATCTTGATTATTAGTTCTCATTACAAATAAATTATTAATAATTGTTTAAATTGATCAAACAATTATATATCCAATCAACTAAATTGAAGACAGTGATTGAAATCATTTTTTTCACACACCATAAGGTTGGTTGTTTAGTATGCATGATAGGCCACAATTAGTGGTTTTTTGCTCTATTCATATGTAGGTATTTGTGGTAATTACTCAATAACGTTTGCATAAAAAATGGGATATTTATGCACCTCAATAAGGCCTTCGTCGAACCCGATTGTTGGGCCCAAAGTGAGGTGATCGGTGATGACCGCAATGAGGCATCAACGAGGTTAGTTGGTCATTGGTATATTTATATATATACCCTTATTAATTGTTGCAATTAATTCAAAAAAAACTATTAAAACTTTGCTAATGTTTCCATCATTTCGAATTCCATCTTCCCTAATTATCTTGAAGGTGTTTTGATAATTGTGATACATCTGTGTGAGAATAAAGTAGTGTGAATGACTATTTTATGAATTTTATGAGAACTTCCCTATGTGAGTAGGTTGAGATGAACTGTGAGTTCTCATATCTTTGACTATGTGCGATAAGTGATATTACATTGTGTTGTTTTTCTCAAATTGTTAATTGTGTACAATATGTGGTTTGATTGTGTGTCACATGTAGAGGATTTATGGTTTGTATTTGAAAGAGGATTTGTAGTTCGTATTTCAAATTGCTAACCTAAGATTACTTCTACTATCATTACTTTAGTTTTTTCACTACTTATAAGGATGAATCATTTAGGAATCTATATCTTCTTACCTTGATAGTGCACCGGATCTTGGACTCTTTCAATTGGCACTAATATGGGTACACCATTTTTGGGCTTAATAGCTTTAGTGTTGATACTGTTCCCTTTTTTGGAGGTTCAGTTGGTGGACAATCTCAATTCAATAGCTTGTGTTATTTTTTTAAAGATCTTAAGTATCTTCCTACTTGAGATCTACAAAGAATGATGTTTCTTCTATAATTGTTAAGGTGTAACATGCCTTACACACGTTACAAAGACTAGTGTTGTTAAACCTAAACCATTGTTGCTTGGACGAAATAGAAGCTTCATCTCAACAATCTAAATTGTCAAAAGTTACATCTCCTTATCAGTCATGTTACTATTAAAGACTCAACTTTGATCTCTAAGTTCACTACTTCAAAGGAAGCTTGGGACCACATGAAAAAAATAAGATAAGTGTTCTTTTCAGACTATTGTGTCTACTCTAAAAAGAGCAATTTTTGTTACTCCTCATTGTTCTGCTTTGATGGCTTCCCACTTTAAGTCTATCCCTTCTAGTTACTCTTATTGAACAAGTGCTAGTAATGATGAAAAGTTTTCTCTTTAAGATTTATATGATCAACTTCTATATGGTGATCTCAAATTGAATAAAGTTATGACAAAATTAAAAAAAAAAACAATGTGAAGAAAAATGATAAGAAGCATTTGGACCTCTCTAGTCAATTGTTAAACCTTACCATGAATGGTGAAAAGTAAGTGAACAACATGAAGTTGAAGTTGGGTAATCACATAATGTCACATCAAATTCTCCTTCATGAGAATGAGAAATGCCTTGCTCACATAACTAAGCTTAAAAAGGAAATTCAGGATAGAGTATTAGATGCACTCAAAGTTCCATTCACCTCTAATTCCTCGTCTTGCAATTCTGGTGCCATTTTCAAACTTAAGAAAGATGTTTGCATCTTGAAAAATGAAAAAAGGTATTCTTAAGTTTTGTTGGATGATTATGATACTGAACTAAAAAAGCTTCAAGCTCGTACTGACGTTGATACTACAAATGTCAAACTTCTTGAATCTTGCTTGCCTAAAAACATGAAATTGGAAACATTGTTTTGACAAGTCATTAAAACTAAAGGATACTCATGCTTGTTCCTCCTATTTTACAACTGTAGTTCAATAATCTTCTCTCATTGTTGAGTGTATAGAGCTTATGCTTCTTTCTAGTTTCTAAAAATTTGGCTTTTCCCCTTCCTGAAAATCCTTAAAAGATTCCCCATGATATGATAGGAATATGTTGAATCACATAGAAGAATTGTTGAATCTCTCTATAAAATTAACCAATGAATCCATGGCTTTGTAAAATGAAGCAATTACGATTTTCAATGAATTTAAGTCTTCCCTCGGTAATTCCCTTAATGATCAAAACCTAAACTATAATGTGGTTTATATGACCCTGAAGACCCAAGCTTCCAATTGTTGGTATTTTTATTATGGTTGCTTTCAACACATGACTGGAGATAAATCCTTCTTCACCAAATTTACTCTCACTAATGATGGATTGATTAAATTTGGTTATGAACATAAGTCTTTAATTTTTGCTAGAGGATCTATCAATGTTCTTTGAATTCTAGAACTTAAGGATGTACTTTATGTAGAAGATCTCAAAGAAAATCTTATGAGTATCAGCCAAAATATGTGGTAACAAGTACATAATTAAGTTCACTTAAAAGGATTACGATGTCTACAATGATTTAGGAAATACTTTGGTTAGAGGCATCATATTGGAAGATAATTTTCATTGTGTGAGTACGCATTTTGAGGTGATGTGTAACAAAGTATGTCTAGCTATTGAAGAACTTTTGCTTCAACGGTTGGGACATGAAAACTACAAACTATTCAAGAAAATCTCTAGTCTCAAAATTGTTAGATTTCTTCCAACTATTTCCTCTCTTCCTGAACTTTGTGTGGTAAGTATCAGTTGGTAAACAAAGTGAAAGCTAGTATAAGAAGAATCAACAACTATTTATTACAAGACCTCTTCAACATCTTCATATGGATTTGATGGGTCATACTCAAATTACTAGCATTGGTGGGAGAAAGTACATCTTGGTTATTTTGTATGATTTCTCAAGATATCCCTGGTTTTATTTTTGAGAAAAAAATTTGAAGCTTTTGATAAGTTCAAAACCCTATGCGTAAAATTCAAAATGAGAAATTTGAACCCGTTGGTACAATTATCAAAATCATGTATGACCATAGTAAATAATTTAAGAATTCAAAGTTTAGTCCCTTTTGTGATTAAATGTATATTTAACCTGAGTTTTTGGCTCCCAAGACCCCACAACATAATGGTATAGTTAAAATAATGAATAGAGTTATCCAAGAGATGGCTAAGGTTATAATGACCAGTAAAAACTTGGCGAACCATTTTTGACCTGAAGTTGTTAGCACTTCCTGTTTTACATTAAATCATTGCTTCTTGTGGTCTCGTACTTGTCAGTCTTCTTATGAGCTTATGCACAAAATAGATTTAATATCAAACATCTTTATATTTTTGGAAGTACTTGCTATACTATTAGGGATAGAGACAATCTTGGCAAGTTTTAGGAAAAGACTGATCTTGGAATTTTCATATGATATTCCAACAAAATCCATGCTTATCAAGTTTACAATTTAAGAACTTCTACTATCATGAATCAATCAATGTTGTGATTGATGAATTTAGTGCTACTAAACTTATGGAATCAAATGATAGTGATAATTTTAGTGAGTGGAGTTCTACAAATAATGCCACAAATAATGTTAAAACTCCTTCTATAATAAATCTAGTGGACCCTCCTAGAAATTTTGAGGATGAGAAAGAAGGTGATTAAGAAGACCCATCTCTTCTAAAGTGGGAAAAGAAGGTTCATTCTATGAATAACATCCTTAGTAATGTCGAAAGTGGTGTTAGGATAGGATGTCAACTATATGAGACCTTGAAATACATGTGTTCACTTATACTATTCTCTTGAACAATGTTAAAGAGGTCTTGGAGAATGTACATTGGGTTAAATCCATACAATAGAAACTTAATCAGTTTCAGAGGAAGGATATTTGGTACCTTATTCCGAGACCTATATAAAATCATGTTATTGATACACATTGGTTGCATAAAAATAAGGAAGATGAAAATGGGATAATTTCTGAAACAAGTCTCATCTTGTTGCTAAAGGATATACTTAGATTGAAGGAATAAACTTCGATGAAACCTTCACTCCTACTGCTTACCTAGAGTCTGTAAAACTTCTCCTTCATCTTGCCTACTACTTTGGGTTTAAGTTATATTAGATGGATGTAAAGAGTGTGTTTCTGAGTGGAGTTATCAAAGAAGAGGTCTATATGGAACAACCTAAAAGGTGTGAAGGCACTCACTTTCCTAATCATATGATAAGACTAAAGAAAGCTTTCTTCGGTTTAAAGTAAGTTTTTCATGCTTGGTGCGAGCATCTTACCTTGTTTCTCCTCAATAATGGTTTTTTATGAAGAGGTATGGATAAAACTTTATTTGTTTCAAAAATTGGTGTGAAGTTGTGGTCACTCAAGTATATGTCAATGACATTATTTTTAGGTCTACTAAGGATGACCTAGCTTAAATTTTTTTTGCTGTAATACAAAGTTTGAGATGAGCCTAGTTAAGGAATTTAAGTTCTTCCTCAAATTTCAAGACAAATATATGAAAGATAGGATCTCTCTCTCTCTCTCAAAAAAAGTATGCCAAGGAATTGGTTAAAAAATTTGGTTTGGAAGATACCGCTTCTACTTGGAGTCCTATGAGTATTGTTAGGTTTATATTAGTATTAGCGATATAGTATAATTTCAATGATCACACATTTGGTATATTACTATCCTTGTGCATGTTAGATTGCATAATAGACACAATAGGAAAAGTATAAATTAGAGCCACTCAATTGATTGAGAGTATACTGGATTAATCAAGTAATAAACTTAATTAATCTAATTTTAATATGACTAGATTGATTAAGGGATATGCTCAATCGATTCAGATGTTTTTTAAATATTGGTTAAATGTTTTCTTGATCGATAAAATGGATGTTCAATCGATCAACCAATGTACTTGATTGATCAAGAAATTGATTGGATCGATTGAGCATGCATCTTTTAGTTTATTAAAAAGTATTTCTAATACAACTTAGATTGGCTTGTTATCGCATTAACTAATTTTAACTGATTTTATGGATAAGATGGTAATTGAACTTTAACCTAATATGCTTCCAAGTATTTTATAAATACAAAACTAAACATGTTTTTAGAAACAATCATACAAGAGCTATTGTGCTTATTCTCTTCATCTTTTATTTTCTCTCTTGTTTTTGAAAATAGAAGATCATAATTCTATAGGCTTCTTTATTTAGTTAATTTATCAAACATTGATGGTTGTGTTTGATTGATTAATAAGCCTAATTGGTTTATGATATTTTGATAATATGTTCTTATAGTTTTTTCTTTATTTTTGTACTTGAATTGTTCAATCAAATAATTGTGTGTGTCATATCATAATTAGTTGGTTTGATTATTAATATTTAAAGAAGTAATCTTTATTGAAGTTATGCTTAAACTGATTGTTCTAGAGTTGATAGTTGTTTTTTATTTATATAATATATTGTTTAAATCAACTATTTAGGATTGTTCATTATTGAATCTTCTTTAAGACACACACTTGAATTTGTATTTATGTGCTAACTTTTTAGATGAAAGTGGTTTGTGTTTGATTAATTCATGGGACTCAAGTTTATTAGAATGTTGGTATGGATCTGAATGCCTATCTTATAGGCACTATGATCAAAGCAACAACTTGTAAGTAGGTTACTTGAGGGCATTACTTGGGTGGGTGGTTTGAGTTCTAAGCATGTAACTGTATACTTATTTTTCATAGTGGATAGTTAGGTGGTCTGATAGACCAACAATTTTCCCCTTAGGTCATTGGTTTTGCTTACGTTCTTTTCACCTAAAAATCTCATCTGTTGGTATTTTTATTTCTACATTAATTTATGTATACATGATTGGTTGTTTTGTCACTTATGATTTTTTAATTTATCATACTTTTACTAACTAGATCATTAGATCCATAACTAAATAAACTTTCATCTTGGTCACTAGATACACTTAGTGTGCCTAGCACCTTGTTATGGATCATTTAAGAAAGAGTTCGTCTAAATTCTATGCATATTACCTTCATGGGTCTAATTACATATATTTGAAGGCTCGTATGAAAGCCTTTCTATAGCCTATAGTTAAGAGTGTCTTGTTAGGAATCATCTACATTTAAAAAAGATAATGGAGTCACTCTTAAGCCTAGGAACAAATAGACCTTTCAAGATAAAATTGGTACTAATTGGAATCTAAAACGTATTAATGTTATATTTAGTGGTGTATCTGCTAATGAGTTTTGTTGTATTTCTCATATTGAACCTGCTAAGTACGCATAAGATATTTTGGAGGTTGCCCATAAGGGAACCTCATAGGTTAAAAGAATAAAACTTTGCATGCTTGGTAATCAATTTGAAAATACAATGATGAAATAAGATAAGAATTTTTCTAAATATATGCTAGATTATAGGATGTTACTAACCCCTTTGCCAATATTGGAAAGAAAATTGATGATTTCAAGATAGCTTGGAAGATTCTTTACTGAATACCAGATCGCTTCCAAGAAAAGGTCACTACAATTGATGAAATCAAGGATGTATACAACATTAAAATAGATGAACTTGTTGGATCACTTCAAACCTATTAGATGAGCTTTCGAACACCACCAAAAAATATGAATGTTGCTTTCAAAACTGCTATGACTGAAGAAGGTAACAAAAAAGATGCAGAATAAGAACTCTTGACCAAAATACAAAATAGGATCTTCAACAAAAAGAATCCTCAAAACAAAGCTAGACCAAACCCTTAAAAGGATCATAATCAAAGAGAACTCAAACTTTTAACTTCTAATGGCAAGAAATCTAAACCCAATGGACCTCATGTTTTGAATGTATAGGTTTTGGTCATTTTGTAACAAATTATGTAAATAAAAGGAACAACATTAAAAGAGCTTTCCAAACCACATTCACTGACTCTAAAAGTGATAACGACAATCTAGTTAAACCAAAAAACAATGATACAAACTTTCTAGTGTTTGATGTAAAATTTGGTGGATGCTCTAATAAGTCTAATATTGATTCAAACAACAAGGAAAGTGACACTAAATTGTTACTTAAACATTTTAATGTCACTGATATTAATGATGTGTTCCAAAATTTTATAATATGCAAAAGAGATAAATAAAATTTGGTTGCAAAAGTAACTAAACTTAGTTAAATACTTAAATCATTTGAAGCAAACTCGTCATTACTTGAAGAGAATAATATTGATCTATTTGAACATTTTAATACTTTGAATTAAATTATTGCAGTTTTAGAAAAGAAAAAGACATATTGTGGTGTAGTAACTTGAACAGTCAAAGGAAGCGGTAAGGATGTTAGCAATTGGAGCTCAAACGTTGAACAAAGCTCTAGAAAGCCAGTTGGAGACAAGAGGGAGCTAGGATATGTAAACAAGTACACTATGCGATCTTCATAAAAACAAACTAAAATTTTCAAATCTTCAAACATGTCCTCCTCACATGATATACATGATATTGGTTATAAGGTTGAGAGCTCTACTCCTTCAACATCAAAAACAAAATATGTACGGCCTTCTAACCCTTCTCCTATTATTACACATTCTACTCAAAGAAAATTTATACTTATTATGGAAAAGAATGTTAAATTTATGCCTTTATGTCATAACTGTAGGAAAGGACATATTAGATCATATTACAGATTCCTTAGGACTTATCCATAATATAATAATGCCTTTCATTCTAGATATTATGGAAATAATTTTCATCATTCACACATGTATGTTGCATCCCCACCAATGATGAAAAGGGATAATAATAATAATAATATGGATAAACCTAAGAAAAATTCAAATTCAACTAAGATAGTTGATTTCCAACTCAAATATATAAAGAAACCAAAATTCAAGAAAGTAGGAAGGATTCTCTTTTCGATCACCTGACCGTCATTATTTATTGTTTCACCTAGATACTTCTATTTGAGTTCTTAGTTGACCCTAGGTGAACACCTTTTGTTTGATTATTTTTCTTTTTTTTATGAAAACAAAAATAAAAAAAGGAAGTAGACATGATTTACTATTGACATGGTCATGACATACACTATTCATACTTATTTTGATTGGTTACACATTATACAATAGATATTTTTACTTGTTTATTTACATATTGTTTTACATTTGGTGATCGATGTTGACACGAACCTACTCACACATCACTAGACACATAAGTATATCATGCTAGAAGTTTATAATTAATTATGTGAGATTTTAGGGCATGAGATAACCTTGAATGTCAAAATTAAGGGTTAACTCTACCTTTCACTATATAAAATGCTACTATAAAGAGACACCTAGTTTTTAGAAGGCTACCAACTGTAATGTATGAAAGCTACTGTAGTGAGCAGAGAGGGCTACCTCGTAACTAGTGTGAAATCCATCAAACTAGGTATACTAGCTTGTGCATATTTCCTAAAAAAAGAATAATAATAATATATTAAAGGAAAAAGAAAATACCAAAGCTTTTACATGCACAAAAAAGAGCCACAATTGGTGATACAAAAAGGAAATAAATAACCAATTGATGAGCGAAAACCGTCATCGCCGATCCTGCCAATACTTTGGTTTTATATTTATAAAACTCTCGCAAGTGCACGAATCATTTCGTAGAAAATGATAAGTATACTCCCAAGGTCGATCTAAGGAAGGAATGTATGTGGTTTTTAATTTATTATTCAAACTTTTAAAAACAAAATTAAATCCTAAACATCCTGTCACGATATTTTGGGATTTTGTGTTTTTATTCTAATAACATAAAAATAAACATAGATTCAATAAACATTTGTGAAAATTTTATCATTTATAATGGTGGAGTATTTATGGATATAATAACTAAGTTAATTATGCTTGCTCGTATTATCTAGGTTATTAAAGATATGAATTGATATTTATTGATTCTCCCTTTTTTGTATGAATACCACCTTTGGTGGGGTTAGATATTCTTTGTTAACTAAACAAATCAATTAACACCTATGGGTGGGGTTGATAACTAATTTGGTTAATTAAATTAATTCCTTTTTCTAAGAGATTGAAAATGAACCATTTAAATGCCACCTTTGGTGGGGTTAGACAGTTTAAACTTTATTCAAGGTGTCCAAATTAAACCTAAGAATTTAGTTATCCGAGTACTAACTTTCAAGTTTTAAAACCACTACTGAAAACGTGTTGTCAATACATTTTCATATAATAATTCTTATAAAAACTTTTGAAATAAAGCTTCACTCTAACTACCGGGCGATTGTACCAACAAATAAAAGAGCACTACTCTAAATTAGACCGGATAAGTAAACCTTAAAATCTAATTTTCAGATTTAAGTTTGTAATGAAAAATAATATATTTCTCTCTAACATTCTTAATATAAAATCTTGAATAAAAATAAAATCAATTCATTTTAGAGATTTTTACCTATTTAATATTTCGCCAGCATAACAACGTTATTATTATATCATTTTTACAAATAGCCAGCACAGTTAAATTTAATCACAGACAAATTAAATATATCATGTAAGAAATAAGCATAAAAAATAACTGCAAAGAAAATAAAATCCTTACAGTACTTCGATGCTATTCCCGTAGCTGGAAAACCTCCAAACGGAATTTGCGCTCTCATTTATTGAATCAAAAAGCTAATAAATTACAAAAACATAACTAGTTCTTCCCAAAAGGGGAAGAACTCTAAAATAAAGAGAAACTAGCTAAAACATAAGAAAAACTAAAAAACCTAAAAACTAAGAAATGGAGAGAAATAAAGAAGAGAGTAGTGTGTTTTGAGGTGTTTTTTGAAGTGAAGAGAAGGGGGGTATTTATAGGTGAGGATGGAGAGAAAAAGTGGGTGAAAAAAATGGTGAAAACGCGTAGTGCAAATGGTGAGGTCATTGATGACGTCAGCATGATGTCATGGGGCGGCTTCAAGTGAAAAATGGGGAGAAATGGCGTCGGCGCGCGCGGAGGGAAGCTGGGGCGCGCACAGGCACACGCGGAAGGCAACAGCAGCGCATGCGCGCGTGCGTGACCAGTGATAGCGCGCGCATCTGCGCGCGGACGGGCGCCGTGCTGCGCGCGTGGCTCGGCGCGGCTGGGCGCTGGCGCGCGCGGGGTGGGCTGCTCCGGGCGCGATTTTCTCCTTTTTGACATTTTTGACCTTTTCGACCCATTTTGTCCAATTTTTCCATATTTGTTGACCTTTCCCCATTTAATTATTAATATATTTGTGATGTATTGCTTTCAATATTCCTTTTTGAGTCTTTAAGTGACGTTTTTAAGCGAAAATACATGAAAAACAATAAAAATACTCGTGATTCTGAAAAGAAAAATTTATATAAATATATGTTAAAACATATAAATATATATATTTTTAATCAATTAATGTGCATAAAATCATGGTAATTTTAGTGCTTTTTGAGCACTCATCATTGCTCCATCCTTTCCATTCTTTGGAATACATCTACAATGGATACTTTCAATGTTGGTCCTATAGATGGTGACAAGGCTCTTACCTATGTCTATGATCTTCCTCTAGATGCTATTGTTGGTTTGAAATAGGGTGGGTTTGGGCCTCTGTCAACAAATGATTTTTTTTCTCAATGCTTTTGTTTGTGTTGAGTTTGTTTGATGGTTTGGATATGGTAGCCTTAGTAAGTTTCATCTCTCTTTTTTCATTGAAAAACTTTTATGCCTCCTTATAAATCATATCAAGAGAATATTGGTTGGTCCTAGTAAGTTCCACAAACAAATGAGTGTCCCTTTTTAATCATTTCTTGAAAGCTTTGATCGTGATATAGTTAGGACAATATGAAATCTCCATTTTCTCTATCTTAAATC
Organism: Hippophae rhamnoides; assembly: GCA_033030585.1. Taxonomy (NCBI): domain Eukaryota; kingdom Viridiplantae; phylum Streptophyta; class Magnoliopsida; order Rosales; family Elaeagnaceae; genus Hippophae; species Hippophae rhamnoides. The sequence goes on from CM065437.1 coordinate 33,519,193, forward strand.
TCTTTAGGTAATTCTATATTTTCTTCTCATTTTATTGGACAAAGGAGAACAAATTATGGGATTCTTTCTCGATAGGTAGCCATATTTGGTGATCAAAATTTTCACCAATTGGTTGAAATTGGTGATGCTTATGGGAGGAATCTTTACAAATCATTTCTACATTGTATACTTGAAAGTTGAGGCAAAAATCTTACATAAAATTGCATCCCTTTCTTCTTCTTGGATGAACATTGGTACCATAGCCATCATAAAAAGTATCTCATGAGCTACTAGATCATCCATTCCTTTACAAGGTGTATACTTTGGATCTAAGAATTTAAGTTGACAGATCATTAACTCTGTGTTATCTGAAAAAGGGAGATTCCAACAATTGATCACACATAGCCTCAACATCATTCATAAGGTTTCCCCTACCCTATTTTTGTAGTTAATTGGCTATTTTTTCTTCCATCTTGTTTTCCATATTTTTCCATTCATCATCCTACTTGATGTCAAGGGAGTTTGGGTGAATAATGATGGGTGGTTATGCATTATGTGGTTCAAGTTGGAAAAAAAAGTGGTTTGATTGCGATGATAATGCTCATAAAGCTATTCTTATGGTGCTTGTGATGGATTAATAAGTGTTGGTTCTTTGTATATGGGTATTGGTTTTTAAAGGTGATGTTTTCTTAATCCTTAAGAAACTTTTATGGTCCTTGTTAGATATGATGGTTTTAGGGTTGATGTAGCTGTTATGGTTTGGAAAGAGCTTTCACCTTCTTTTGAATAGTTTTCTTGTAGCAAAACTATATGTAGTTTTTTTGTTATCTTTTTGTAATTTAATGGATAAAATCTTGTTGCAACTCCACAACCTCTTGTTGAAGCTTCTACATTTTGGCATATTTTTCAAAGGATGCATCATTAGAGGTCATACTTATTGAACTAACGACACATAGGACCATCTTTATAGCTTTAGTTCTTACTTTGGGGCTGATGGTTGACTCGAGTGAACCCTAATCCATGATGGGGTTTTGTATATGCTGGTTGATGATGTATTTGTTCAATATGATGTCTCTTAGCAATTAGAGGCATGGCGTGCTTAGGTTGTTTTAGTTCTTGCTTCTTTTTGAACTAGAGATGATGTTGTCGCTAGTCATATTGAGAGGTCTGAATTTCCCTTTTGCATGATATGATTATCCTAATTTTTTAAATTAAATTTCTCAAATCCTCTATATGGATTGAAAAATTTTACAGCCCCATAATAGGAGCCAATTATTTGGAAAGAATCACAAAGTGCTATAGAATTTTAGTGAGAGTCAGATCCCTATAATAGGTAACATTGTACAATGTGTATAAACACCATCACTTCCCAAGTGTTAGTGCACCACTGGGACGAGCGTATCTGACTTGCAATCAGATTACTACCATATGATGAGATTGCCTCCATGTATCTTTGTGATTCATGTCTTTCTACCCTCTTACAAGTTCTTGTACCTCGGGTGCCCATTTGAGGTCATACACCTAAAGCACCACATATACCAATACACCTTATGTGTGGCACACATCATATGCATCATACACCTGGTGTACTTAAACCACCATATGTAAATCTACTCATGTGCACATACGCCTCATCACAAATTGTGTTAGTGTATCCTATGGACATTGGTTACCCTAGTTTGAAACACCTAAACAAGTGTAATGAATTAAGTTAGATTTTTTTTATTTACGACATTCTTTTTTTAGTTTTGGATAAAAGTAGAGTGACTCAATTTCAATACTCGATAAAACTAGAAAATCTTCATGGGTATGACATCTCATTTATACATACTTATCACTTGTACACAATATGTATATTTGTGGATGAAAATGTATAAATTTGTTCAGAGATGCAATGTCAAAGAACCTTTGATTCTTGGCCTAAAATATGTTATTAAATTGCACCAATATATATTACTGAAGTTCCCTATTTTTGTGTAATTTAGATACCACTCGTATATCATTTGGTGGTTTATTTATGATTAATTGTTTAATGTGATCTAAAAAACCATTTTTTGCTTAAAGAACATCTTGAGTACGTGAGAAACATATTTTTGGAATTTATCCTATATGTATTTGGAGTCATGTAATATACAATGAGATTGAGAGCTGACCCCAATGCTAACATTAGTAATCCTATTTAAAAGTATATCGTATTGTTGGAGTAATAGGGTGATATTTATATGGGTGGAAGAAGCCTCTAATAATTTTACAGGATCTCCTCGCCCTTTTTATACTTACACTTGTCACTTTTTCATTGGTAGATTTGAAGTGATCTTTTTAAGAATAGCTACTGTATGAGGGTTAATAGTGTAAAGTGGTCAGCATAGTAGAAGTTATTTATTTAAATTTTGTAGTTTTATCTGTATTGTATTTTTCTCAAAAATATCGCTTTATTTGAATTTGAAAATTAAAGGACCAGTTAGCTACGGGGTCCTCTTAGCATAAATCACTTGATGCTATTCTATGTAGTGAGATACATTCTTAGACGAAGTAAATGTTTCACAATCTGAAGAAGAATCCAATTTCTTAGTTCTCAATGTATATTCAGAATAATTGATGTTGTTTTATGACGATAAAGTTGATAATTTATTGCTTTAAATTTTCATTCATTAGCAGCTATAAATTAGCTATATTATTGTAAATAGCTTTGAAGATATATTTGAATAATAATAGGATTATATGTCTTTTGTGAAGATTTTTCGAATTTAGATGGCATATGGTAAACATATTATTTTATACTCATATAGGGTGTGTATTTCACTGGTTTGAACTATAAATTGAATTTATAGGAAAGATGGGTGATGCACAAATTTTATATTTAATAAATAATGTGTAGATAAATAGCTTGTAAGTGCACGAATCATTTTATAATAAATAATAAGTATACTATCAATATCATTATAAAGCAAAACTACCTGGTTTTTAAATAACTCAACAAAATTCTTTAAAATGAAAAATAAACTTAAACATCATGTCACAATGATTTTGGTTTTGAAATTTCCAAACTAATAACATAAAATGATAAAAGATAAAAGATAGATTGATTTATACAAATTATAAGCAATATACATCTAACTAATCAATAGAGAATTAATGTAATATTTAGCAACTTGATTGGGTTTGATAAAATTAATTAGGTTAATGAATAATAAACTCAAATTGTTGATTCTTTCTTATATGTATAAATAAGATCTTTGGTATGACGGTTATTCTTCATTTGTTAAATCACTTAGACCTTTGGTAAAGTTGTCAATTAATTTAATTAAATTATGCTTATTTTCTAATAAACTATTTAATTTGCCTCCTTTGGTGGGGCTAACAATTTAAATCCTCATTCAAGCTTGTGTGAATTAGATTTTAGATTCATTTAATTGAAATCTAGCTTTCAAACTTTAAATCCATTATGAAAATATGTTCTCAATGTATTTTTTAATAATAAAACTTATAAAAAATCTTTGAAATAATATATAATTCTAAATTAAATCTAGATTCATTTATCTGAAATTTTATTTTCATGTTTTAAATTTATTACGAAAAATATATCGTCAATATATTTTTTAATAATAGACTTTGTAAAAAATCATGAGTAGAAAATAACCTATGTTTAATTATTACTAAAAATATTCCACTAAATAATTTACACAAACATATTAACATAACTAAATTCTTATTTTAATAATCAGCTATACGTGTTAAAAATAATGAATAATCCGTAAATTATTTATAATAAATTCAAGGACTACAACATTTTTCCCTAAAAAGAAATGAGAATACACATTAGATTTATACCAAAAATATAGATGGACAGGTGTGTCTTACCCACACAAGAGGTATTAACCTTCACAACATCCCCTAGATCCCAATAATGATTTTGTATCACTTGATTTGGAATAACTCCTTATTACTTACACTTTTCTTGTGATAACCTTATCTAAACTATTTAAAAACTAAACATAAAATAGAAAACTTATTCACCTCTCAAACTTATGAGAAGAACTGATAGAAAAACTAAACAAAAGACTAAGAGAACAATGGAATTAGAAGAAGCTACAATGGGATACCTTTCTAAAGGGTTGAGGAGTGGTATTTATAGGTGAGGAAGCTGAAGAAAAGTGGAGTACAAGGTGGATCATAGGTTAGCTTTCAACGAACATAACAACACACTTTTATCCCCATTGTGACATGCGTTGATTTTGTATGCATTTAGATTGCGATTCAATTGTCTAGTACAGTGGCGCATATTAATCATCATAACGACCCTCGTTGTTCGTCTTATCTTCAACTTCTTTTTGCTTCACCACGTTACATGCTTGATTGATTTATATATATAAGGTCTACATGTATTTATTCACTACTACAAAAATAACCTTTTAAGTCGATTATTAACCAACTTAAATTAGATATTAAGTCAATTTGGTGAACCAACTTAAAATGGGGGGATGGGATATAAGGGACTTAAAATTTTAAGTTGATTCTATCCGTGAGCTGACTTTAAATTTTAAGTCAATTCTACGTGTCAAATGACTTTGAATTTTATGTCGGTTCATGGGAAGAACCACCTTTAAATTTTTTGTTAGTTCACCAATAATACCAACTTTAAATTTTAAGTTGGTTCACTAATAAAACTGACTTAAAATTTTAATTCACTTCACCTGTAGAATCGACTTAAAATGTCATATCCTCTTTAAAACATATTTTGGTTATTTTCTACCAACCTCACTGCATGTTTTTCATCACTTAAGAGCAAAAAAAATTAAAATATGTTTAAAAGGAGATTCAATATTATGAACTTATAACTCTTACTTAGGAAGGCCAAGGTGCCTCTTATGCTTACATTGCTAATAAAGGTCCCTTTGGCCTCTTCCTCCATACCAAGTATTTATTGAGTTATTTTATTCCTGAGATAAGTGATGGGGATAAGTGGGAAAATTCATTCATCACTCATCCTTTTTTACCCAAAGAGGAGGTTCACTTTTGTAAACTTAAGACCCTTTCTTAAGATGGGACGTGCATCTCTTATACCCGCATCCCTAATAAAGGATCCATTTGGTCTCATCCTCCATACTGGGGGGTTATCACATTACTTTATTCATGAGATAGGTGATGGGGATAATTGGAAAATTCAATTTGTCACTCATCCATTTTGACCCAAAGAGAAAGTTCAGTTTTGCAAACTCACGACCTTTTCTTATGATCAAAATTTTCCTCTTACACCCGTATCCCTGGTGAGGGGGTCCATTTGGCCTCTTCCTTCACACCAAAGGGTTATCATGTTATTTTTTTCATGAGATAGGTCTCATTTCTAGATGCAAATTTCCTTTTTTACTTGATCAAAATACATGATGTCTCGCTTAGAAATAATATTTTTTAGTAGTTTACTATTCTGTCTCAAATCTTCTTATTTTCTATCCGTTTCTATCTTGTATGATCCTCCAAGAGTGATGTTGTAAATCATGTAAGGTCATTCCCATGTTATTTCAAACATTCCGAAAGTACTTTCTATTTTATTTTCAAGAGTTTTGCCCAAAATCAAATCTCCTAAACTAAATTTTTTGAATCTAACCACTTTATTGTTGGAGTGTTAAACTATTTGTTTTTGTGCCGTCTACCCTCATTAAATCATTCTCTATTTTTTCTTCTACTAGAAGTAGTTCTTCCATTCAAATTTCATTGTTGTCATCGTAGGATATATAAAAATAGAAAGTGGGTTCTTGTATTTTAGAGGGAATGATAGCTTCAATGTCGTGTACCCAAGAAAATGTGTTCTCCCCTATTGCTATCCTTGGAGTTATTCTAGTGGCCTAAAGAACTTCAAGAAATTCATCCACCCATTACCCTTTTCTCCTTCTAACTATTTTCTCAAAATATTGATCAATATTTTGGGTGATGATTCTACTTTACCATTATATTTAACCAGATTATCTTTTGTATGTTACTATCTTATATTTATGCCAACAGTTCAACTTCTACCCATTTGGAGAAGTAATTGGTTGCCACAATAAGGAATTTATTCTAAACTAGAGTGATAAGCAGGAGATCTACTATTGTGAAAGTTTATTTTTTAATTACAGATTTAATTAGCAAGAGGGTGATGAATATATAATCAACATAATTATGACAAATTAATTTTTTTGCAAATAACTAGGCATGCATTCACATTTAAATGAAGTAAAGCAGACATATAAATCAACACATAAAAGTTTTAGGTGAAAATAACCTAGGTCACACTAATGACCAAAAAGAAAAATTGCTAGTCCATTGAAACACCTAATTATCCACTCAATAATTAAGATCCAATTATAAGGCTAGGTATTAAACTATTCACAAAGATAAAGCCCCCAAGTAATCTACTTACAAGTCACTGCATTCATCATAGCCTCTACAAGAAAGGAGTTTAGATCTAGACCAACCTTCTAACAACTTGAGTCACACAAGCAATCAAACCTATTCTACCAATACCTGAAATGTTAGCACAATAACATAAGTGCAAAATGTGTGTCTTAGAATAAATTCAATAATGAATAACCTTAACTAGTTGATTTAATATATATGTTAGATAAACCAAAATCAACTATCAATCATAGAATAATTAGTTTAAAGTACAATATCACAAATATTATAGGCTTATTAATCCATAAAAAAAACCATAAATATTTGATAAATTAACTCAATGAAAAATCCTACATCAACAATTTTTGTAAAACAATATGAGAGAGATTAAGATAAAGAGAATAATGCTCTTATGTGGTTGAATACGGTTGTTTTCTTAGGATTGTATATGTAGAATATTTTGAAGCATTAGCCATAGTAAAATTACTTTGTTGTCCATAAAATTAGTTAAAAGAGTTCTAAAGAAAAATACAGTAAAAAGCCAATTCAATTTAAGTTAGAAATATGTTTTAGAATCAGAGCATTGGCTTCTCAATCGATCTAACATATGCTCGATAGATTGAGTATATAGTTTGAACAACCTAGTAAATTCTTGATTAATCTAGTGTAATAAATAAAAAATTCTGAACTAGGGTAAATCAATCTTACTAATAAATTGATTGATCTAGTGCTCCATCGAACTATTCAATTAAATAATTAATTTAGGACTTTCTAAATTTATTAGATCGATTCTCAATCTATCTACATGCCTCAATTGATCTAAACATGTCTCGATCAATTTAGTAGCCTAATTTCAAAATATTCCTACGTATCCAACATGAAATATAACGGGCATAAGAATATAGATATACCTAAATTGTGATAATTAGAGATTGATAGTTTCTTTAGCTTGAAAATATTCTTAAAGGACATACTAAAAATTAAAATTACATTTGTACATTTTGTTTACAAATATCACGAATACTCACATAGACCTTACATATGTCCAAAATCTACTTTTGAAAAGGCTATTGACTGACAATATTTTTCATTTCACTTGAAGGTAAATGTAGAAAATTGGCGTGTCTCTTACATCTTTCACATCTATGAGCATGATCAATATAATCTTTTTGTAAGTTTGGCCAATAATATCCATGTTGCATGATCATTTTGCAAGTGTCCCCCCACTTGGATGTGTACCACAATGACCTTCATGTAATTTCCTCATCATGAGTTGAGCTTCCTAGGTAGGAAGGCATTTAAACCATGGTCCTCCAAATCTTTTTGATAAAGGGTTCCATGAAGAATCGTGTAATTATTAGACTTGACTGCGATTTTTTTTACTTCTTTCTTGTTTGTTGGTTGAGTTCCTTGAACAATGTACTCTAAGTATGGGGTCATCCATGAAATACCAATTGTGATGCTTGTAATTTAGGAAGAGACAAAGTAATGAGGTCTATAGAGATGCTTAGACTTGGTAGGCATTGATGACTCTATGAAAGTAGAGTCATTAGCACACTTTTTAATTTAATATTTACTTATTTTATTAAATAAATAGTATTTTTTAGGTCAAAAATATTAAAATATAAAGTTTTAGTGAAAAGTGGTGAAAATATAATTTTTAGAATTTTTATGCATATTTTATGAATTTTTAACGCATGGCCAATCAAGAGCTACCACGTGTCATGACACATAAGCAAAGGAGTTGATTGGGCAAGCCACACGGACGCCACACAAGTAGGGACAGTGAATCACATTACATCGCTTGTGAGGATAACGAACTGCATGCCACGTGTTAGCACGACGTTCAATTAGAGTTCGGATATCAGTCAAACTGCACTACCACGTGTCGTACTCGATTGCTCCTCACATTCCACTTGTGCGCCATGCCATCCATTTATGAAAATCACGTTGTATCGTGTGCTAGTGATTTAGTGGGCTTTGACTATGATTGGTCTCCCCTACCATGCTATGATTCTCTTATGCTATGTTACATTATGATTGGCTGATGCTATTAGTTTTGCTTGTTTTGATCTCATCCCTTGATCTCAAGCTGATCTGACGGTCTATATCACATTTGAGCTATATTTAAACTCCTAATCACTCCATAAATGAGAAAGGGCCATCATTAACATAATTGTGGTCATTTTTGGAGCTAAAAAGAGAGAAAAATACAGAAACGTTCAAGAGAGAACACAATTTTGGTGGAGATTAAAGAAGAGATTAGTACTACAATTCAAAAGATTGATTGTATTCCTTCTTATACTCTTTTCTTTATCAATTTTTATGACTTCCTTTTATGAAAAATATGAGCTTTATAAACACAATTATATGTAGTTAATTTATTAATCTAGGGATCTTATGAACCCAATTTTCACCATGTGATGATTTAATATTTTACCCCAATTATAATTTTAATTTAATTATATTATTTAATCTAATTTTTATGCTATGAATTTTTTAGCCAACAATTTATCTATAAAGGCAATTAAATATATTTGAGAGAATTATTTAATTGTTTGTCTTGATTAAATAACATACATTGTTTCTAGGCATAGATGTATCATTCTTATATATGTGATCCATAATTGATGAACTTAATAAGTAGTATGCAATTTAATTGGCATGAGAGTGTGATTAAATTAATTACTATATGATGTGTAATTTACTTGAGAGGGGAATACACGCTAGGTTATATTCAATTGATCATGTAATTAATTGATAATTATATTGGGGGGATTTTAGGGATTCACATGTTTAGAAAAATAGGGAATTAAGTGTTCCTACATATTTTCTCATATATCTTCTTAGTTACCAAATTTGAGTTAATTAATTATTGTTATTTACTTTTAGTTATTTTTAATTTTGCTTCCTTAAAATATAAAAACACAAAAATTTTATTTTTTTTAGTTTTAAAAATTAGTTTCTAATAGAATAATCTCCGTGGGAACGATCTTTTCTTGTCAATATATTACTTGTTGTGGTATGTATACTTACATATTTATTAAACACACAATTTATGTGGTGACCAAGCATGATATAGGACTTAGTCATTTTATTTATATGATCACAGTTGTTGCTAGGCCAACAAATGAGTTGGCACGTGTGTTTCCTCCATATGCTACATGTTTGATTTCAAATACTCAAATACATTGTTAGTGGTTAGGAAAGCAATTCAAATATATTGTTCAATCACTCCTACCGTGGGGATGAATATAACTATCTTAACTCTTGAGCCTTTAGAATTACAAGCCTTATTCACATATATCGTTCATAAGTTTGGGTAGGTGCTTCCACTAACACAACTTCCCTCAATTGTGGGCTCTTCGTCTGTCTATTCAATGATAAATTCATCCAATTGTTATCCGTGAATGGTTGATTATGGCTTGTATTGTATATTAAATTCGCTCAATTCAATGGCCATTTAAGAGTGACTACCCGATTGTTCTGGTTTTTCTAGAATATTAGTAATAAGGTAAGATGTTAAAATGATTATTTTGTGAGTGAAAAATTAATGTCTAAGCTTTCTAGAAGCCATCATTATGGTGATCGCCTTAATTTTGTGGTCTTGTAAAGGTTAATTTGTAAAGTTATCAGTGTAGCAGAAATTATTAATTTGAATTTTGTAGTTTTATATGTAATGTATTTTTCTCAAAAATGTTACTTCATTTGGATTTGAAAATTAAAGGGCTAGTTTGCTATTGGGTCCTCTTAGCAGAAATCACATGATGTTATTTAGTGTAGCAAGATACATTATTAGACTGGTTAAATGTTGTATAGTTTGAAGAAGATTCCAATTTTGTAGCTCTCAAATTATATTCGAAATAATTGAAGTTGAATCAGACAAGGACCATGCTATTAAAATCGATGTTATTGTTTTATGAAGATAAAGTTGATAATTTATTGCATTAAATTTTCATTCATTAGCCAATGTAAATTAGCTATATTATTGTAAATAGTTTTATAGATATATTTGAATAATAATAGGATTATATGTCTTTTGTGAATATTTTTTGAATTTAGAAGACATATGGTAAACATATTATTTTATGCTCATATAACGTGGGTACTTCATTGGGATGAACTATAAATTGAATATGTTGGAAAAGTTAATGATGTACAAGTTTTATATTTGATAAATAGCTTGTAAATACACGAATCATTTTGTAAGAAATGATAAGTATATATTCAAGATCAATCTAAAGAGGAATAACGTAGCTTTTAGATAACTCAACAAAATTCTTTAAAATGAAAAATAAGCCTAAACATCCTGTAATAATGATTTTGGTTTCAAAATGTCTAAAATAATAACATAAAATGATAAAGGATAAAGGATAGATTAGTTCACACAAATTACAAGCATATATGCATTTAATTATCAATGGAGAATGAATATGATATTTAGCAACTTGATTATGTTTGATAAAATTAGTTATGTTAATGAATAATAAACTCAAATTGTTGATTTTTTCTTATGTGTAAATAAGATCTTTAGTGTGATCGTTATTTTTTGTTAATTAAATCACTTAAACCTTTGGTGAAGTCGTTAGTTAATTTAATTAAATTATAATTATTTTCTTAGAAATTATCAAACACTTAACTTGTCTACTTTGGTGAGCTGACAATTTAAATCCTTATTCAAGCTTGTGTGAATTAGATTTTAGATTCATTTAACTAAAACCTAGTTTTCAAACTTTAAATCTATTAGGAAAAATATGTTCTCAAGATATTTTTCAATAATAAATCTTACAAAAAATCTTTGAAAAAAAAATATAATTCTTAATTAAATCTAGATTTATTTATCTGAAATATTATTTTCATATTTTAAATTTATTATGAAAAATAAATAATCAATATATTTTTCAATAAAAAACTTTGTAAAAAAATTGTGTAGAAAATAATCTATGTTTAATTATTACTAAAAATATTCCACTAAATAATTTACACAACCATATTAACATAACTAAATTCTCATTTTAATAATCAGCCATACATTTTAAAAATAATGAATGATTAGTAAATTATTTATAATAAATTCAAAAACTACAACATTTTTTACTAAATAGAAATAAGAAAACATATTCGATTTATACCCAAAATAAAGATGGACGGGTGTGTCTTTCCCACAAAAGAGGTATTAACCTTAACAACATCCCCTAGATCACAATAACGATTTTGTATAACTTGATTTAGAATACCTCATTATTACCTCATCTTTTTCTTTTGATAACCTTTTCTAAAGTATTTAAAAACTAAACATTAAATGGAAACTTGTTTAACTCTCAAAATTATGAGAAGAACAGATAGAAAAACTAAAGAAAAGACTAAGAGAACAATGGAAGTAGAAGATGCTATGGTCGGATAGCTTTCTAAGGGGCTGAGGAGTGGTATTTATAGGTGAACAAAGTGTGCTTGCAGATTGACAATAAAATGTCACCTTGGCAATTAGGTTAAAGTGTTCCCTACTTTGAAAAATCAACTCTTAGAGAATTGAGAAAGGAAAAAATGTTAAAGAGGGATTAGAGAACAACTAGTCACACCAAAGGGTGGAATGCCAAGGAGATGAATTATGGGTTAACATCCAATGATAAAGAAAGGATAAGAAAGATGTATCAAATATCTCCAATGGTTAACTTAATAATTCCTACAAATATATCCTAAGCTTACATATCAACCAAGTAAGATTGGTGGAGAATGTCACACTTCTTAACAAGCTCATTATTAGAAATATGAGAACATTTTTTGTGAACTTGAGCCTTGACTCCAAGGCTAGCCTACATCCAAAACTATTTACTCAAGCCTACCTCTTATAAAGAACTCTTGAAAAATCCTTTGTTCATAGCTTATAGGTTGATGTGCCCAAGTTATATTCCTTTTCTCTCCTTTATAATAAGGGCACATCGGGTTCTAGTTCATCGTAGAACTCTTCCCCATGACTTTAGGGCTGGTATGAAGTAGTTCCACATGATGGTGTTCTATTAGAATGCATTATGCTTAATGAACCATTTTTTTCGTTTACTAACATCTTTATTTCTTAATTTGAAAAATGGAACTCAAAAATAGGGAGATGCATGCCAACTACTCTAAAAAGAAATCCATAAGCTCCTCCAAACCTAAAAGGAAGAGAAAAATCTTAGGCTATGACTTTCTTTTATTTTAGGCTCTACTTGTGCACGAGATTCATAAGGTCAAAGGGGTGAAGAAATTTAAGGAGGAGCTTTATCAAGAGCAAGAGAGCCACTCCTCAACATGGCCAAGGATGGTCATGAAAGTGGCTCAAGCCACATAATGGGAAGGGAAGGCTATTAATAAAGAGGAAAAGCTCAACCCGACAGTGAAGGAACATAATGAGTCAGCTTTTGATGACTTGGATAATTTAGCATAATTTATCACTTCTAAACTTTAACTTTAGTCTAATTTATTTATTTTTTATTGATTTTAGACCTTATTATTATTATTTAAATTTTATTGCAGATTTAAAGAAAAGGAAGATCCAAACTTTTAGAAGCATATTGTCTAAGGACTCTCAAATTTAAATAAAGATTTATCATAATAAAATTTAAATTAAGATAAGTTAAAAAAGTGTTGAAAAAAAGTGGAATGCGTTTATCTTATATATATAAGATTAGGTCTAGAAGAAATAGAACAGAAACACAGGAAGAGTAAAAAAAGGAAAAAGAAGTGGTGGTATAGGAAAATAAAAAATAAAAAATTGAGAAAGACGTAGGAAAGAGAAAAGCGAAAGCATATTAGAGTGCAACTGATTAACGCAAAAGTATAATCTTTTTGTGATTCATTTTCCTTTCGATTCTTCTTAGAAAACTTATGGTGAATTCGTTTATGTTGAATTTAATTTTTAGTATGAACTAAATTTTCTTTATTCTAGGAAAAAGATGTAATCTAATTCCAAACTATGCTTGATTTTCCATGTTAACTTGAATTATTTATCTTCATGTTTATCTAATTTATTCTGAGTTTATTGGTTCTAATTAACCGGCCATTAATTAGATTATTTTAATCTTATTATTCATTGTCGAAAGAGGGAATTATAGGATAGATGTGGAATATTTTGGCATAAGTAAAATATAGAGATAGAAAGACTTGTATGAACCTATGTAGTATTGAAATCATTAGTTTTAATGCTTTCTTGCTTTGTTAAATTACATACTCTTGTGTAAATTGATGAACAAGAATGTTTCCAATTGACTATCAAAAGGGGCATGAAAACAATGCATATCTATGACATTCCCCCTCCAAGTTTGTAAATCCTAAAAAACATAAGACAAAAATCGAGTAGACTTCTCATTTAAAGAGATATAAGTGGAAGGAGTAGAAGAAGTATGAATGGATTCATAATGAGTGGACTGAGAAACATTCATAAAAGATGAGGAAGAAAGGGTAGGAGATGAATGTTGAAACCATCAACTATTAGAAAGAATAGAGCTAGAGAGAATAGACCTACTCAAACAGTCAAAAGAAATGTTACGAAAAATAATGAAAATTCACCTAGAAATCAAAGGGGCATAATGGAGTGCAAAACAAAGTGGAGCAATAGTACGAAAATGGGAACATGGATGAATAACAACACTAAAAACAATATTAAGTGAATGACCAAGGATAGAAGAGCTAACAACAAAGGCATCACCAATATATGTGTGGTTAGGCTTAACCAACTAGTTTTCCATCTCAATAATGCTGCGAGCATTCACAATATCAAATTCAAAAAGGTAGGAAGCTATATTTTAAAATTCAAAAGAGATGATAGGAAAAGATGGAAACTGAATATCACGAAGAAATAATAAACTATGAATGCATGTCACCTAAAATTAAGGTAAATCTAAGAGTTAGCAATAAGGGCATCATCGACATATGTGTGGTTAGACCCAACCAATTAGGTTTCCATCTCAATTATGTTGTGAGCATTCACAATATCAAATTCAAAAAGGTAGGAGGAAGCAATATTTAAAATTCAAAAGGGATGATAGGAAAAGATGGAAACTAAACATTAGGAAGAAATAATAAATTATGTATGTCACATAAAAAGAAGGTAAATATACGTCTTCTACAGACAAAAAAGGTAGAGAAACTGGTAGTAGAAACATGACAAAGAGAAGCATATAAATCCCTAACAAACTTATAATTATATGAATAATTCAGAGAGCAAAGAGAAAGTTAAGAAAAGTAAGAAAACCTTTCCTCTACTTTAGGAAAGTCATGAATATTGATAAGACATTTTGTAAGAATGAATGCACTACAAGAGGGATAGGCAGGCTCAAGCTACTTTGATTTATTACCACTTTTGGGGCGCTTTAGTGTCACATTTGGTAAAAATTAAAAAGTAGAATATACTGGTAAAGTAAGAAGATACGAAAATTAATCAAAGGTATGAAGAAATTAGGCACTATAGGGTTCAATATATAGGCAAAGTAGCACTACACTACATACCTTGCCAATCCCCTTTCTGGAATGCTTGGCGAGGTTATGGCTAGCTATGTGGTGAGCTATATTTCTCAAGATCAAAAAGTTTAACAAAACTAATTGATACTCTCAATATTAAAGTCAACATATGAATCAATCCAAAATTCATTCAATTAAGGGTATGACTAAATTTTTGATGACATGCACTATGTGTTATGCTAAACTTGTTTGCTCTATATGCTATCAAGATATGGTTATAAAAACCAAGAAAATAGAAATATAGACTCAAGTATAACCAAACTTTATATGTTAACAATTTACCTCTCTCTCCACTAATTTAAGTGCAAACTTAGAAGAAATAAATAGGTATCTCAAAGCTTGTAATAATAGGCTACGATAAGGGTAGGATAGAGATGACATTTAGGCTCAAACACACCTTTGTCAATCCAAAAGCAATCCAAAGAATTTGATCCATGAAAATATACCCTCAAACTTGGGTTCTTTCATGTCTCAAAATTCATTCACAAAATAGTTGTTATGTGAACTACATAACAAATTCAACAACTTATACATCCTTTCCTTTTAACATCAACATTATTTGTTCTCACACTTTTCCTTTTTTTAAAACATAATCATTCTTTTCATTCCTTTTTTTATAAGTGAAACCAAGAGGGTAATGCAAACAAACTATAGACATATATGCTCAAAAAAGGATGTACAAGATAAGTGGGATAAAGCATTTGGGATAGGTTTAAAAAGGTGCAATGAAAAGAAGGATTAACATAGGAGCTCAAAAAGGGGTAAAAAGAGACATAAATAAGGAGAATTGGTTTGAAAGTTTTAAATGATCCAAAGAAGACCCAAATCATTATCTCCAAGCCTCATTTCTTAGATAGGATGTCCTTCAAAAATTTGGCATAAGAAGGCATCTGTTCAAGTGCATCTATAAATGGTATATTTATGTAAAAGTTCTTGAAGACATCCAAAAATTTTGAAAACTACATATGTAACTTTTTCTTTTGCATCTTTGAGGGAAAGAAATAGTGGGTTTGTAGAGGTTGCACTTTTTTGGCTAAATTATTTCTTTCCACTGGTCTCTTTATCCACTAACTCCTTGCTCTCTTTATCCACTAACTCCTTGCTCTCTTTATCCACTAATTCCTTTTAATACTTGTTAAGTTCCTATTTCTCTTCATCTTTTTGAACTCATATTCCTCCTCATCCTTTTGAGTCCCATGTTCCCCCTCTCAAGTTTTAACATTTCTTAAGGCTATGGAATTGCAATGCTCCTTACCATTTCTTCTTGGGTTTATAATTGTGTCACTAGGAAGGTTACCTTGAGGCCTTTGACATATGGCTTGGGAAAGTTTCCCCATTTGGATCTTTAAATTTTGAATTGAAGCTTCTTGATTGGAAATTTTTGTATTTACTGACTGGATGAAGTCATTCATCATCCTTATTAAAGCATTTGTATTGTCTTCAATGGATGGCTTCTTCTCTTGGGCTTAAGATTGTTGAAAACTATGTGGTAGAAATATTTGATGATTGAATTGATTACTACATTGATTGTTGCAATTACTCCAAGAGAAATTTGGATGTTGTCTCCATCTTAGGTTTTATGTGTTCGAGCATGGATTATTGTTTCAGTTCACATTACCCACATAGAATGTTGATTCAAGATTATTTGGAATATTATCAAACAAATGAGCTCCACCTTGGACTTGGTTGATACTCATTACCAAGTTTTAAGCCTTCAAAAGATTCACCAAAGATGAAACTTGAGCCATAAGCTCCATGATATCATTTACCTCATACAATCTGCCTACTCTTCTTGTGGATTCCATTCTATCCATTGGCCATGGATAATTATTACTAGCCCTTTTCTCAAGAAAATGATAAGTTTATTGTAAGATTTGGCTAGCAAAGCTCCATTAGTGAATGCATCAACAATAGTTCTTGTGTTAGCATTGAGACTATTATAGAAAGTATTCATTTGGATCCAATGAGGGATATAATGGTGGGAAAACTTTCTCAACAATTCATTGAATCCTTTACATGCTTTGTATAAAGATTCTCCTTCATATTGTTGGTAGGAGGTAATGTCATTCCTAAGCTTGGCATTCTTTGTTGGTGGAATATATTTCATCAAGAAGCTCTCTAGAAAATCATTCCATTTTATAATGGAATCAAGTGGCAAAGAGTTTAACCAAGCTCGAGCACGGTCTCGTAAAGAGTAAGGGAACAAAGTAAGCCTAAAAGCCTCTTCGATCACACCATTGAATTTGAGTGAATCTTTAAACCCAATAAACAATTTGGGACATGGATGAGGATCCTCTACTTGTAATCTTTTGAATTATCTAATTGTTTGTAACATTTGAAGCATCACAAGCTTTAGTTCAAGTTGTTTAGCTTGAATGCTTTCCTTTATAACACTTAGATTCAGCTCTTCCAACATAGGTAATGCATATTCATTCCTTGCTATATCCCCATCATCTATCAAAAGGTATCTGGTTGTTCAAATTTAGCTCATTTTTGTTTATTTCTAATAGATTAGTCATTTTATTTCACTTGGGTGATAACGTGTTATTTTCATATGGATTTAAAAGTTCACTCAATTTCTGGATCCAAAGGCAAAATTTCTCCCTTACGGATTGTGCTCATGCAATATAGTCAAATATGTTTGTAATAACACCAAGGAGATTCCAAAAAAAAAATTAAAATTACAAAAAATATATAAAGAAAAATAACTAAAATAAAATAAAAATTAATTTCTAATATATCTCCAGCAATGGCCCCAAAAACTTGATCCACACGAATTATGTGTAATGAATATATAAGTATACATATTGTAACAAGTAATATAATGATAAGAAAAAATCATTTCTACATAAATTCTATTATTAGAATCTAATTTTTAAAACTAAAATAATAAAAATTATTTTTTTTTTTGTTTTTATTAAGGAAGAAAAATTAGAAAAACTAAAAATAAATAGTGAAAATTATAACTTAGAATTGGCAACTAATAAGATATATGAAAAAATATGTAGGAATACTTAATCCCACATTTTTCTAAACATGTGAATTACTAAAATCCCCCTAATATAATTACCAATATAATTACCAATCAATTACATGATCAATTGAATCTAACCTAGCATATATTTCTCTACTATACACCATAAAATAATTAACGTAATCATACTCTCATGTCAATTAAATAATTCTTTCAAATATACTTAATTACCTCTATAGATCAATTGTTGGCCAAAATATTAATAGTATAAAGATAAAATTAAATAATGTAATTAAATTGAAAAAATAATTGGGGTAAAATATTAGATTATCACATGTAGAAAATTAGGTTCATAAGACTCGTAGATTAATAAATTTGTTAGACATAATTTTGTTCTTAAAGCTCACATTTTTCATAAAGAAAGATATGAAAATTAATAAAAAAAGAAGAAGAAAGATATATTCAATCTCTTGAATTGTAGCACTAATCCTCTCTTGAATCTCCACTGAAATTGTATCTCATTTTGAATTTTTTTTTATATTTTTCTCTCTTCTTCGCTCCAAAAACTGATAAAAATTATGTAATTTATAGGGCATTTAAAGGGTTAAATAAAGCTTAGGTAGAATCTGGACTGTCATATCATCTTTAAATTAAGGGTTAAGATGAAAAAAGGAAAAATTAATACTACTAAACAATAGAAACGCAACATGTGGCAATAGATAAAGAAGGATCCAATCAGCAAACGATGTATGCTATAGTTGACTTTTCGTGGTCAACATACGTTGAGTCATCATCATATGACATGATGTGATTTATGGTTACGAATTGCATGGCATACCAGTGGAAGGATTGGATGAAATGCATGATGATGTGCAGCAAGACCATTGATCATGAGGTGAACTTAGAATGAACGTCGTTAATTGGCACGAACCTACATCACTTGGTGCATATGATGTTGCACAATTGGCCATTTTCACTTACATTTCATCCATGTGGCATGCCTGATCAGCCCCCTACGTACGTGACATCTATGTGGTGTCTTCTAATTGGTCCTGCATTAAAAAATTAATAAAAATTCTAAAATAATTTCAAAAAAATATTCAAAAATTATATTTTCACCATTTTTCCCTAAAAAGTCCATATTTTAATATTTTTACCCCTAAAAATATTACTTACTAAATAAAATGATCAAATATAAAGTTAAAAAGTGCACTAATGACTCTACCAAAGTAGAGTCATTAGTAGTCAATTTCTATGGTGTGATCTTAACTGCCTAAGTTGACCACAGTTGTGACAAGTATGAATAATAGTATGAAGAGGCACTAAACCATCTCTAGAGAGATGATATGCATTGGCCTTAAGTGAAGGATTAACCTTGATAGAGGAATATAGCTGAGGAGACACAATAGACTTACCTCTTGGGTTGGCGATAGTAGACTTCGATTTTGGATCTTGATCTAAAGCTTTGATAAACTTAGTAGAACCAACTCTAGATGTTGAAATCCCTTCACTATAACAAATAATATTTTTATCCGTAAACATCTTTGTGATGTTTAGGATTTTATTTAGGTTCTTAGAGCTAGTAATCATTTTGTTCAAACTAGAGGTAGAGTAAGCCAGTTCTTTCTCCCCGATACCGAGCCTGTCTTTCAAGGCTTTAATCAACACTTCCTTTTCCTTAAGGAAGGTTTCAAGATACATTGCTGAATTAATCATAATCCCAAATTTCTCATTTAGTTGTTCAATCTTAACATTATTTTTAGTAAGTGGGTAAGTTGGATATTCCTTTCCACTTTTAAGGACTATAATCTACTTCTTCATTCTTTTAATCTTTGCATTTTGATCGAAAGTGGGATTAGAACTAACAAATAACTATGTAGCTTTAACTGAGTTGTGAACCTTCATTTGTTCCTTAACTTTATTTACCTTTTCATGATTTGTATTAAATTTCTTAAGCAAATTAGAAAATCATTATTGAATGACCTCACATTTTTTGGCTAGATCAAGTTGTTGACCATCAACATAGGACTTATTTTGCTCTAGATTTTCCTTCAATGCACCTATCCAACACTCTTTTTCATGAAGACTCTCTAAGACCACTTTCTTTACTTTCTTTAACAGGAGTACATTGTAGGAGTCAAGTAATTCATCTTGCTCATCATCGTTATAAACTTCAGTTGTAACCACTTGAACATCTAAGAAACCAGATAGAGGATCAATGACACTACTATAGCAATAAAGGCTATAAAATTAGTGCCACCTTCATCATAACTACTGGTATTGTTCAAAATAGTAACCATAGCATTTATGGCATGCTTATTTGTGCATTTTTGTTTTTGGAAACAAATTGTAATAATGTGTCTAAGCCTCCCACATTCAAAGCATCTGATCTTGTTCATGTGTCCTTTGTTAGACTACTCAGATTCATTATCTGAGTCTTCATCAAATTTTGTAGATTTTCAGGCTTTAAAGCTTAAAGTATCTCTTCCAATACTCATAGATGATGGTTTCTTCTTTCCAAAGAATCTACTGAATCTCTGGGCAAGGAAAGCCATTTCTTCCTCATCAATATCGAAGTCATCATTACCACCGACCATGACATAAAAATATTTACTCAAATCACTTCTCTTGGTTGTCTTGAGAGCAAAGCTCTTTTCCTTCTTGAAAGAAATTTTCTCTTGTCTTGGAAACATGTGATGCAATTTGAAGACTTCCAAATCACCAACTAGCCCATTGATTGTGAGCTCACTAGGTTTTTACATTAACTTAAATTCGCTAACTTTAGCATGAAATTTATATGGTAGATTAGAAATGATCTCTTCCATATGTTTTTCTTCGTCGATAGGTCTACCCAGGTTGTATGAACAATTGTCAATGTTTGAGAACTATGATTGAAACTTATCAAAAGTCTCATTTTCTTACATAATGCACATCTCTGAATTAATTATTGTTACTCTTGTTTCTTTCGCAATGATTTGGTATGACACATGAACCTCGCTCTCCTTTACAGCCAGCACTACCCAATATGCTGTGATAAGTAGCCATAGATGAGTTACCTAAAATAGATAGAGCTTGAAACCTTGAGGATCATTCTCAATCTCATGGTATCAAAGGACACACTGTCCTTCACAGATCTAAAATATTTGTATGGGACACACATAATCAAATATCCTATGTACATAATCTACAATTTGATCACTAAGCTTAACAAATGATCCACACTCAAATGTAAGCTTTCCAAAATGATTTCAGAAATATCTTAGTGTAAATTTTGGTAGACTATCAGTACTAAATTTAATGGATAAAGAAAATAAAGTAGTTTAGGGTATTGATAGAACTTGGTAGAGCATCTTATCAACCACATCGCCAACCACCTTACCAACCACCTCGACAAAGGTGGTGACGAGGTGCCAAAAATCATATTTTTTTCAAAAATGTCTAGTAAATTCCACAAATACCTATAAAATAGCTTACAATTGCACGAATCACTTATAAAAAATAATATGTATAATTTTAAGGTCAATTTAAAAAGAAATCATATAGTTTTTAAATTATTCAAAAAAAATTAAAAAAGAAAAATAAATCCTAAACATTTTATCATACAGTTTTGGCTTGAAAATAAAAACTAATGACATAAAAATAAAGATAGGTTCAATAAATATTTAGGAAATTTAAAATTTATCATACAATGGAGAATATATGAGATACATTATCTAGTTAATTATGTTTACTCAATATTAAGTAGGTTATTAAAAATAGGAATTAAGATCATTGATTCTTTCTAGTATATACAAATTGAAGATTAATTGGGTCTACCATTTGTTATTAATTTAAACCACTTATTGCCTTTAGTTGGGTATAATAGTTAATTTTACTTAAATTATGTTTATTTTCTAAAAGATTAATGAATAATTCAATTACCAACTTCGGTTAGGTCTAATAATTTAAACTCACATAAAGGTGTCTAAATTAGATTAATGATTTAAGTATCTGAAAACTAAATTTCATAAGGGTGTAGGGGAACACACCATTTTGAGTTGATCTTCGATGAGTACACCGATAAAGAATGTTTGGATTGTTGAATAAAAGTCCCTAATTAAAGATAGTGAACCTTCATTAGGCAGTTTATAAAAAGAAGGTAACATAAAAAAATGAATGTTTCGCAATTCATAGTTCTAAGAAATCTCACTCAGTTGGATAAAGACAAGCATGGTTTCTCTTTGAGGTGAATCCCCCCTCCGATTAAAGGTTCAGGTATAGGATCAATGTTAAGTTTAATAATTTTTTCAACAAAAGGTTGAAGAACATCAAAGTCTAACTTTCTTAACAATCTATGTCGTCTATATATATTAATAATAAAAGGTGGGAAAGGGTACCCTAAGGACCTCTTACATTGCATACACTAATAAAGGCATAAATTAAATTTACTTGTCAAGTAAAAAAATAAAAATATAAAATAAATAAAATAATACATGTTTATACAGAGAAATACTAAACACGTAGTAAAGAATAACAAAATTATACACATGTTAGTAAAAGATCTTTAGGAAACCCTCTTACATAGTACATAGATAATATTCATAAATTTAAACAATTGTCCACGAGGCTAGATTCTAACCATCAACCTATTTTTGAGCTAAACACAAAACCAAGCCTTAATCCTCTACCGAAACCAATAGAAATAGGAGAAAACCCACATGTTAGGGAAACCCCTATGAAGGAGTTTTCATGGGCAATAATTGGCATGGCAACTGCCTCTATCTAGCTTGGTGAAGCTGCTTGGAATTATGACTTGAAAAACATTTATTTTTTCATGCTTCCTTCATTCTATAGGCTGCCTAATGAAGATTATATTTCCTTCATTAGGGACTTATATTCCATAGTCCAAACCTTCCTTTTCGGTATTCTAAACGAAAATCAGCTTAGAATGAGGTGTTTCGCTTACACCATGAAGGACAATGCCAAAGCTTGTAAAAAAATGTGATTGTATTATATGATAGATAGAGTCTATTACAAATATGTATAGTTTAAGTATGTATAGTTATATGTTTCAAAATTTGTATAAAAGTTGTTTGTATTATATATATTGTAAAATCTGTATAATTATTTTATTCTTTATTTTTCTTTATTTATTTTATTTCTTTATTATTTATTTTTTTTTTGTATTTCTTTTACTTAATTTTTATTTTTATTGTTTAGTATTTATTTTAATACTTGGTGTTAGATAGGTTAAAAACAATTATGAGGCTATCTCCAAAATTTCAAAGTTTTTAATCACAATCTATGATAAAAAGAATATTGTTACTTTGTTAGATATAGGTACAACTATGTTTTGATGACTTTATTTGACTTGCACCTAGAATTGAGTTATCTAAAACCTACAATCATGTCCTTAGTATTAAGAAAATAAAATTATGAAAATTCATAGGGCATAACTTAAAAAGTATAGGTACATAAATTTGTCATACCTATAGGTTCGATTGACCCAATGATGTGGAGATATTGAGTTTACTTAAAATGAAATCCCTCAATTTACATCTTACTAAGACGTTAAGCTAAGCACCGGATGAGAGACAACCATCATTTTAGGTAATTTTCTTTTATTTGTTTAATTTTTTTGTTTATTTTAGTTGAATTGCATGTGAATAATTTTAGAATTGTTAAAACTAAAAATATTTTATTGAGATGTTAGAAGCTCACAAAGATCTATCTGTGTGAACTTTAATGATCAACATGATGGATGCACCTACATTTCTCTAGCACTATTGTTACATTGATGACAATGTAAGTTCTAGGTTGGGGGTAGTGAAAAGTTACTATGCTTAATTTAAAATTTTTTAACAATTTTAAAAAACTTTATGTTCACATTTTCATTTTTATTGTGTTTGATTTTATTTTCTTTGTGTGGTTTAGTAAATTTTTAGAATTTTAGGATTAGTTTTAAAAATTATCTCACAAAAATTTATCATTTCTTTAAATCAAATTTAAGTAAATAGTTAAGTCTTTTGCACTGTTAGATTAATTTTTGAAAACATATCATGAAGTATATGGTAATTAGTTAGTTTTTGTCATAAGTAGTATTTCATGATAAAGTGTGAAAATTATAATGAACCCAAAATCAGTGTTTAGGAATCAAATAGTGGAGACTACCTTTATGAGATATTATTTGAGCCTAATTTCATTTATTCTAAGTGAAATATATTTTTTCTACTCGAAACACGTTTTTTATTTTTTCAAATTTTTAGATGATCTCTATAAATATTAGCATTGAATGTTAGGATTTCCACATCTAGTAAAGGGTCATATGTTTTTTTTACTGCTTAGATTGAATGACTTAAGTAGAAATTGATATTATATGTCATTTCATCCTTTATGTATGACTTATACCAAAAAGAGACATAGCTAAGGTTACCTAAACCAAAATTAAATAGAAAAGCCACAAAATTAATCACTCACCAAAATCATACAAAAATGTATAATCTGTACATGGGTCCACTATCTAAAAAATATATTAAAAAATCTCTTAAAAAGAAAGAGAGAGAAAAATGAATAGTATAACCTACATACTAGGACCCACATAGCCTACAAAGTTGTGAGAAAATGTTGATTACAAAAGAAAGTTATAGGAAGTAAATCCCTAAAAAGTTATTGCACTTTCTTTATTCTATAATTCATATATATTTAAATTTTTATTTAATGATTTTGATTAAGGAATTAAAATAATTTGGTGATTTCTTTAGGAAATCCTAAACATTCAATTTCTTTCATGAGATCAAAGTTATGCACTATTTTGAGTATTTCTTCTTCTATAAGTATGCACACTTATTAGTTCATTTTTAAACATAAATTCTATTCGCATACGCCTTAGTATGAGTGCTTTAACCCATAGGATTCAATGAATTGATAGTATTGACTTGTAAGGAGAGAGTTGAAGCGAATTTGAATTTTTAACATTAAAATTGGGTAAATTTAAATTGAAACATTTTTTTTGAAGTATGAAAATGATCATTATTATAAACTATGACTATTTAAGAAGTTGAAAATAACTCATGCTTTAGATTTTAATTATGATATTAAAGGAGATTAAAAAGCATGATACATTTTTATGTTTTGTTTTGTTTTATTTTATTTTTAAGTTAATTATTGATTTTATCAAGTTTTTATTTTGTTATAATTTAGTTTTTAAGTTGTTATTTTTTTATTTGTTTATTTTTGTTATTTCCTTTTAATTTTTACATTTAGTTCAATATTTGTGGGTATTATTACTGAAAACCCTCACGAGACTTAAACTCGTCCACTAGGATAACCTAGAGGTTTAAAAGCTTGTTATATACACTAAATGAAACCATTTTAATCCACAAAAGTGATTTAAGATAGTTTAAATTTTAATTTTTACCACTTCTCTTGTTAAAGGGCTATCAAGAAAGTGGTTGGAGGTTGTGATGAGTGCTTAAAAAATAATAAAATTACCAGAATTTATTGTACTTTTGTTGATTAAATAGATTTATATTTGTATGATTTTATCATATATTTTATATAAATTTGTCTTTTCGGAATCACAGGTATTTTTATTGTTTTCCAGGAATTTTTGTTCAAGAATAATTTAAAGACTCAAAGAAAAATACTGGATGTAATACATCACAAATATGTTGAAAAAAATGAGGAAAAGGACAAAAATTTCCAAATCCCATGCCCTCATGCCGTGTCAAGGTCTGTTCCACCCGTGCACTCATGCCGTGTCAACACCTATCCCTACACGCGCCTATGCCGCGCCAGCACCTCCACATGCATGACATTTTTGTCCAAACGCGTCCAAGACCAATCTTTGAGATATATTTCCATTTTTTAGCTTTTTCATCACCTATAAAAGGACCATCTCTCTCATTCTCAACACACAAAATTTTCTCTAACCTTGATTAGGGTTCACAGATCGATTGATTAATCTTCCAACAATCAAAGGCACTAAGCACAAATAGAATAAACAAATTAAAAAAAAACATCCCACAAATCATTCAAGAATAATTAATTTAAGCTTCATAATGTAAGCTAAAATGAAACCCTAGAACAAATAATTTAGTTTATACCAAATATTGAAATTATAATCCAAAAATATTTACATTTCAGAAAAATTAAATTAAAAGAAAAAGAGAGTAGAAGAAACTCTTTCACGATTCCTTAATAAAAAAAATGGAGTTCCTCCCTTTTACTTATTCTTTGCTTTCTGTCTTCTCTGTATTTTTTACTTAACATAACAACAACAAAAACCAAAAAATGGCTTCTGCATGTTCTCTCTATTTTTAAGAGACAGAACAACCACAAAAACCAAAAAATGGATTTTGCGTGTTCTCTCTCCTTTTTTAGAGACAAAAAAACCGCACAAATATATCCTCTTCTCTCTCCAAAAATACACTAAAAATATTTTTCAAACAAGCGTGCAAAATAAGTAGGTAAGAGAAATGTTTTTGAATTTTTATTTTACACTATGCATGACACATGGCGACCTTTGATTCACTGTAGGATAGTCGGACACGTGGTGACTTCGGACTGGGCGCTACATGAGGGCGCACACAACTTTAGTGGACCGCATCACAGGGGAATTTAGCGCAATGGGTTGTGCAGAATAGTTGGTCTCCACTCGTGACTCTATCGCGTGGGGCGTGGCTAACACACACGATCTAAACTATTCATCATTTGATCTGATGATGCATGACAGAGGGTGCATCTCACGTGAAAATCAGCTACACAAATAGGTGGACCCCATTCTATGCACCAAACTATGCAAAACAGTTGGAAATCTCGTCCACTCGCCCACGTAGCGTTTGCATCTCACTCTCCTGATCTACATCGTTGAATTTCTGATCTGATAGTGGGTGACGTGTGTTGATCCATTCCGCGTATATGACTCTCTTTCTGGACAGAAAATAATTTAAATTTAAATTTTTTGTTAATTGCATTTAAGTCCTTTTTTAATTTAAATTGTTTTATTTTCTCTAAAAATATAATTTATTACCAAATTAACACTAAATAATAATTTAGAAACTTAAAATTATCTAAAACCTTAAGAACATAGCAATTATAATTAATAAATTGGACAAAATAACTCTAAAACACAGAGTTATTAGTACTCAGATAATTAAATTCTTAGGTTTAATTTGAACATCTTGAATAAATTCTAATTAACTTACTCCGCGTAAAGCTATGATTAGATGGTTTGCTATTTTTTAGAAATAAAAATGAAATTTAATACTTAATTAATTAATAGGCCCTACCTAAGGATATTAGTTAATTAATATTAAACAAAAAGAATTTGGGCCCACCTAAGGACACTTTTATATTAAAAATATAAAATCAACAAATATCAATTTATATATTTAATAATCTAATAATATGAATAAACATAATTAACTTAATTAGTATATCCATAAATACTCCGATATTATAAAATGATAAAAAATTATATTATTATTTATTGAATCCATATCTATGTTTATTTTTTTATTAGATTAGAAAACATAAAAAATCAAAATTTCGTAACAGAATATTTAAGATTTAATTTTGTTTTTAAAAGTTTGAATAATAAACTAAAAATAATATATATTCCTTCCTTAGATCGACCTTGAGAGTATATTTGTCATTTTCTATATAATCTGTGCACTTGTGAAAATTTTATAAATATAAAACTAAAGTATTTGTAGAACCATTGTTGCTAATCCGATCCCGATACTACTCATCAGTAATATGCTAGGTGTATTATATGAGGTACAATGTGTGAGATAGATTCTACGATGTCTTTTCTAAGGCATTGTATTGTATACATGAGGTATTCCTTTGTAAGTAGGTTCAGGGTGCCTACTATGACTATAGATGACCTCATCAAATAACAAAGGGACTTTTGTATTAGTTAGAATCAAAGATGTTGACTCATAGAGATCTCAACACTTATACATTGCTTATATACAGTGAGTCATGTATCCTATTGGGAATCTATTACCTTCCTCTCTACCATCTCTTTATAACCCTCTAGCATTTGTATTTCTTCGAACAATAATTATTCACAAAAATCGGATGAGTGAGCAAATGTCTTATAACATTAAAACCTTCTTAGTTTGTTTTATAATATTGACATTTTTTTATTTATAGGGTTATGTTTTCGTTACGATAATTTTCTTTTCGAGAAAATGATATTTGTAATGCCTTATAAAAATTATAATTATAAAAATAATATTTCTTATATTTATCTTAAAAAAACTTTCTTAAAAAAATATCATTAACTTAATTTTTTTTACATTAAATATCATTTAAATTAAATTATTATAAATTAAATAAGTTTAATGTTAATTTTTTTGCTAATAAGATATTATTAGGATGTTATTTTTGTTATTATAAATTTTAAAATTGTTATTTTATATAATTTTTAAGAAAGAACTATGTAAATATATATTTGATTTTGTTAGAGATAGTTTCTGATTTGCATCAATAATAACCCTTCAACATTTAATCAATACGTTAATTTTAAGGAATAATAGTCTAATTTTTACGGTAAGTATGATTTTGGTTGTTTAGATAAAATCACCCCTTTTTAAGAGTTAAAAGTTTTGGTTACAAATGCCATTTTTTTAGTTCTCCATTTTTTTTTTTTGCTGGAAAGATAAATTATGTTTTATTTCAACAAACTTAGATCGGTTGTAAATTGCTCGTAACATTTTTTTCTTCAGAAAATTGCTACTAACTTTTGTTGTTTAAAAAAAAGTCACTAAATTTAATTACATTTAGGAATTTTCATCTAATTTTTTTATTAACAAATCTAACAAAAAAAAATATCGTGTGATGTAAAATAAAATATCAAATGATCATTTATTGTTAGATTTGTTAATGAAATGGAATACAGGCTTTAAATATAGCATCATCGTTAAGTTGTGGAAATGGTTTAAAAAAAATCAAAACTTGGAGGTAATTTTTCAAAAAATTATATTGTTATTATTATAATAATAGTTTATATTGGTATAAACTATTATATTGTTATTTTTAGGTGAGGGTATTGGTATAATTTATATTGTTATTATTATAATAATAGTTTATTAATAATAATTTGATTTAATTATAATAATATTAAAATGTAATTAATAATAAGAATAAAATTAACTTGTTATAAAATTTTGGATAAATTATAAAAAATAACTCTGGGAATGATATCTTAAAGTTATCCTAATTAATATATTAGTGCTTCAAATGTTTCATATTATTAAAATGTTATATTTTAGTATTCTAATTTAAGTATTGGTATCCTTTATATCATTTTTCAATAATAAATAATTTTTTTATCCAAAATATCCTCGATTTTTTAGTGAAGGATTTTTATTTTTTTCTTTATGAAATTTAACTAAAGTTTGAAAAATAATTTTGTTTTTTTGTTAAAAGTTTAATACAACACTTCCTATTAAAAGATAAGAAAAATATAAAAATTATTGAATTATGTCTTTAAAAAAAAATAATGTAAATAAATATTAAATATCATAACATTTCACTAATTTCATTGGAATCGATGAAATTTTTTTCATTATTAACTAAAATGGATAACGATTAAAATATTTTTCATGAAAATTAATTAAAAATATTTATATTATTAATGCCGTAAAAAAAGTGTTTCTCAAAATAAAAAAATCATTCATAAAAATGCCAAAATGATATCTTGGGTAAAAATATTTAGTTAATATTGAAAAATGATAGAAATGATATCAATACTTGAAGTGGAGTATTAAAACAAAATATTTTATTAATATGGAACATTTGGGGTATCAATGTATTAATTGGTATCCCTTTAAGGTATGTAACCCTCCAAAACTTATAACAATAAAAATAAAATTGAATAATATTGAACACATCTAATTAAGTAGTATTTAATATTGAATGAGTTTAATGAACATAATTTAATGGGATGGCAACAGTCCATATTATAATATAGATTTGAAGGAGATACGTGTAGCGGGGAAGCGCTTGAAATTAGAACCAAGTGTATTTGATCAAAAGCATGGAACTGTCCTAGACAGTGGTACTACATATGCATACCTACCGGAAGTAGCATTTTTAGC
The DNA here is from genome assembly GCA_033030585.1 of Hippophae rhamnoides. Lineage (NCBI taxonomy): Eukaryota > Viridiplantae > Streptophyta > Magnoliopsida > Rosales > Elaeagnaceae > Hippophae > Hippophae rhamnoides. Next base: position 33,549,103 of record CM065437.1, read on the forward strand.
ATTTAAAGATGCTGTAAGTTTCTATTTCTGAAGAGCTTTAAAGCAAATACAACTTATGTTTACTAAGGAATATGAAAAGATACTTATCCTTGCTTCTTTCTCCATAGAATGAATTCAAAATAACCAAGTACCATGCAAAGTTTTATTGCTGATTGGTTTCATTTATTGCATTATATTGATCAAAATTTGTAAAGTAGCTACAAACACAATTTCTAGTCAACATCTAAATAAAATTTTTGTCAACTTTCTGGATAACAGATAGAATATAGTGGCCTACAATCAAAACTCAAAGTAATGACATTTGCCTTCTTGCAGATCATGAAGGAACTTAATTCTTTGAAGCGGATTCGGGGACCTGATCCAAATTACAAGGACATATGCTTTTCTGGCGCTGGAAGGTATGACACAAGTGTACATGCGGACGTTTATTAGTAGTAAAAAGAGTGAAGAATTCACTCACCTTTGTATTCCTAACAATTTAACCAATTCTTTCTGCAGTGATGTTTCCGAATTGTCAAATACCTTTCCAACAGTTGATATGGTTTTTGGAAATGGACAAAAAATGTCACTTTCGCCTGAAAATTACTTGTTTCGTGTATGTATCTGATTTTTATCAGTATCATCATTTTCTCTCTTTCTTCCCCCTTGCTTTCTTTGGTTTTTGAGGACCTTATTTCCTATAGGCATCACTGATTTTATGCCTTGGAGGAATTTAAAAAAATAATTCAATAACCAGATTTTATAGTTTTGAATTTTGATTGTAATCATGCTAGTTTTAAAATTAATATTTTTCTGCTTATTGATATAATATTGTGTTTTATGTTAAAGCATTCAAAATATTACAGTTTTGTTTGCAATTACGCTAGTTCATCCATAGATCTTCGGATGCTTACTGATTAAATGTTGTATTTTATACGAAAGCATAAAAAAGTGCATGGTGCATATTGCTTGGGGATTTTCCAGAATGGAAAGGATCCATCCACCCTTCTAGGAGGTAAAATATGCTAAGACAACAATATAGCTTAGTTCATTTAAACGATTTTTATTTTCCATTTCCATATTAATTAACCTTTCCCTGTGATTCCATGCTTCCTGTTTTAACTTCATCTATTTGTAATAGGAATTATTGCCCGCAATACTCTTATAACATATGACCGTGAGCAATCCAAGATTGGTTTCTGGAAAACTAATTGTTCTCAGTTATGGGAAAAACTCAAAGGTCCACCTCACGATGAGACGAACTTAACTACTGAAGCACCACCTGTATCTGGATTAGCACCAAATAAGGCCCCACATTATGTATTTCCAGGTTTCATATATTGTGGACCTTTGAGTAAACTTAGATACATCATTTTTCTATTTCTTACCTTTGCATTTAGATGGCATCTTCAACCGTGTCTTTCTTTTCTGTTGTGTGCACGTATTTTGTAGGGCATGATTTATGTTTTATAATAAAATGGCACGCATTTTATTATTGCAAAATCATTGGAAAAGAGGAGTATAAAACTAAAGTATATTTGTTAGATGCTTTTATAAGTTAAAATCATAATCAATTTCTTTTATTTGAAGCAGTGATCCAATGCTATGATACAATTATAACATAAAACATGTTAAAATAGGTTATTTTTACCAAATACTATTATTGTATTGTAACCATAGATAATTTTTGTGCACAGATGGATTCAAAATTGGACAAATAGCGTTTGACATGTCATTGAACATTAGCTATGCAGATCTGAAACCACACATAACAATGCTGGTTGAATACGTTGCTCATGGTCTAGAGATTAGTACTTCCCAGGTTAGACAAAGACTGCTTTGGAACGAAGGTCATATGATCAACTTGTACTTTTAATTATACACCTGAGAAACTTATGAGTTTGTATATGTATGTAATTAAGATGATCTTCAGTATCCCGTTCTGATTATCCCAATTGAATGACTTTAGGTTCACTTATTGAAAGCTACACCTGATGGGAATAATTCCCTTACTAAGTGGACTGTGTCACCGGCAGGATCTGCTGACTACATATCTAATGGAACTGCAGCTGTAAGTGAACTTTGTGGAGTTGGAACTATTTTTTTTGGTAATAACATTATGATGATCCTCTAGATAAATTTAATTTTCCGTACAGAGGATAATTTCCCAGCTTGCTGTGCATGACATGTGACTTCCTAGGACCTTTGGCCATTATGAGCTGGTTGGGTGGAATGTCCAATCCAAGATGAAATAAGCTAATATAACTACTCAAGCATAATGTGGTTATAGATCTCTTCTAAGCATGTTTGTGTTTCAAATATGTGATGTTCTTACTTTTACAAAAGATGGTGTTTAGTTTTTTAGGTTATAAAGTATATCATTTAGTTTTTTCCGTATAAAAAGTGCCATTTAATCATTTTTTTTGTAAAAAAGTATTTCAAATTTTTGACAATGAATTTTATTAAGAAAATATTAAATATTCTTTTTTAGTATATTTTTATAAACAAAAAGATTGAAAATAAATTTTTATAATTTAAGAAATTAAATGAAATTTTTTGTAAGTACAAAAATAAGTTTTAACTTTTCACCCTTTTTATAATGAATTCATGAGAATAAAAAATGGCATTCAATTGAAATTGCACATTATCATTGATATTACATTGGAGATGAAATTTGGTTAAAGAAATTAAATAAGGGTGGGTGATGCCGTATGCCTCTTAATCATGTCAAAATAAAAATTTAATGTATTTTTTAGTTTTTATAATAGTTTAATTATTTTGTTTTTAAAAATCAATTTTTTATTTTATTCTTATTTCTTCGACCATTATGAGAAGGGTCAGAGTAGGTAGCACAAAATGGGAAATATATTTAGCAAACATAGGTAAAGACAAAAGTGAAAACATAGACTGAGATATAGAAGAACTAGGTACACTAGGGAGTGATAAATGCTGTGCAGAAGAAACACTAGAGAAAGTAGACGCAGAAAGAGTCAAAATTACATAGCGACCAAACTGGAACTTAAGGTCGATCTTGTGTAACTTAGATGGGAAAAGTAGTTTCTTAATTTGAATGTCTCCGATGCTTTAGCATGGAGTATTAACGAAGTGTAATTACTTGAAATTTCATCGGGATATTCATTATGTGAGCTTCTCTTAATAGATAATTGAAGTATCTATAATTTGAGGATTTATTTGTATTTTTCATTTGTGGTTTTTAAAACTAATAACTAGGATAGAGATGGAAAGCTCATCCTAATACTGGCATCAGTAACTGTTATTGATTGACACTTGCGGAAGAGAAGATCGGGTCCAATTTTGGTGCGTATTAGCAAAATAATAAGCAGTAAGAAAATTAATGGCACACAATGATTTAAGTAGTTCAACTTTTTAATGCGAAATGTCTACTTCACTCACGACGGCACACCAAAGAAAATCTACTAATAATCAAAATGAAGATACAAACACCAATTTTCAGAGCTTCACAAATTATACCAAAAATCTAAAATCAATCCACAAAATATCTCCTCTAAATTACTGGTAATATATAGCAAGATAAATTAACAAACTTGCTATTAAATCAAATATTACCGTACAAATGAGAGAATCACCACAAATGGCAACTGAAATGGACAGTTTGTCCTTGGGCTGATTTCCTTTGCTCTCTTAGTCTGTTATGGAGGCAGCCAACCCTCACTTTTCTACAGTTTTCTCTTCTTGGGCTGCTGTACATGTAGAGGTCACAACCAGAAGCCAAACGGTGTTTGCAGAGGTCACCAGTGCGAAGAAAGTGAGGAGTTCCAGTGAGATTAGCAGAGCTTCTGTTGTTATTGCTGGTTTTCTTCTTTTTCTTCAGCTGCTGTTTTTCTAGTGGTTGTAGCTTCTGAAATCTGTTTTTCCTTTTCCAGCGGCATACACACGCACACACAAAACAACATATATATTACATAAAAGAATAGGGTTTTAATGGGTTTTAGGCCTAAAGTTTTGGGCCAATTAAATAACAAATCTCCACCTTGGCTCAAAACAGAAAACAAATTCTTCAAACATGAAATTCCTCGGATTACCAAATAACCATCGTCCAAAGCCCCGAAGGGTGATCATCTACTACAAATACCAATCAAATCCAAACAATGCTTGAACTTGTTAAATGGAACTGGTTTGGTTAACATATCAATTGGATTTTCTATAGTGACTATCTTATTGACAACAATAGCACCCTGAGAGACAATGTCACGAACGAAGTGATATCTGACATCAATGTGTTTGGTTCTTTCATGGTACATATTATTCTTGGTCAAGTGTATAGCACTCTGACTATCACAAAATACAACAGAAGTATCCTGGTGTATACCCAAATCACAAACCAACCCTCTAAGCCAAATGGCTTCTTTCACTGCTTCTGTTGCTGCCATATATTCTGCCTATGTCGTAGACAAAGCAACTGTAGACTGTAAAGTAGCCTTCCAACTAATGGCACAATGAGAAAGAGTGAAGACATAACCTGTCAGAGATCTTCTTCTATCCAAATCATTAGCATAATCGGAGTCCACATAACCAATAACACTGCAACCAGTATTAGAACTCCTATCATATACCAAACCAAAATTATATGTACCTCTCAAATACCGAAGTATCCATTTCACTGCTTACCAATGACCCTTACCAGGATTACCCATATATCTGCCGACAATACTAACTGCATGTGAAATTTCTAGACGAGTACAAACCGTAGCGTACATCAAACTGCCAACGGCACTAGCATATGGAACCTGAGACATGTACCGCTCTTCTTCTTCTAACTGTGGTGACAAATCCAAAAAAAGACTGAAATGCGCAGCTAACGGCATACTCACAGGTTTAGAATCTTTCATGCCAAAGCGTTCAAGAACTTTTTCAATATAACTTTTCTAAGTCAAATAAAGCTTGCCCGCTTGTCTATCCCTGTAAATTTTCATGCCCAAAATTTTCTTCGTTGCACCCAAATCTTTCATCTCAAATTCACCACTAAGTTGAGACTTTAATTTCTGAATCTCAGACTTATTCTTAGAAGCAATAAGCATGTCATCAACATAAAGCAACAAATAAATGGATGAACCATCATGAAATCTTTTATGATAAACACAACTATCATAATCACTCCTAAAGTAACCATGATCAATCATAAAATAATCAAACCGCTTATACCATTGCCTAGGAGATTGCTTCAGCCCATATAAAGACTTTTCCAATAAACAAACATGATCTTCCTTACCTGGAACAACAAACCCCTATGGTTTATGCATATATATTTGTTCTTCAAGCTCACCATGTAAGAAGGTTGTCTTGACATCAAGTTGTTCTAATTCCATGTCAAACAATGCAACCATAGCAAGCAACACACGAATAGAGCTATGTTTCATAACATGTGAAAATACTTCATTGAAGTCAATACCTTTCTTCTGACAATAGCCCTTTGCAATAACACGTGCCTTGAACCTAGCTGCTTCAACCTCAGGTATACTTTCCTTTTTCTTGAAGACCCATTTGTTTCCAACAATCTTCTGGCTCTTAGGCGGTTTCACCAATTCCCAAGTATGATTATTATGAAGTGATTCAATCTCTTCATTCATAGCAACCAATCACTGAACAGACTCATCACAAGTGACACAAGTGATAGCTTCATGATAACTAGAAGGTCCATACACCTCAATAGACTCTGCCACAGATAATGCAAAAGAAACTAAGTCTGCATCTACGTACCTCTGAGGGCGACGAATCTCTCTTACTTCTTTACCCTTAGCGATACTATATAGTTGCTCATGTTTCTCTTCTGCTACATCATGAGCAGAATCATCTATCTCATCCACAGATGGCTAATCCGAAGTGCCCTCTTGCACTTGACTAGGAGCTCTACTCTCAAGCTCCACCTGCTCACTGACACCGTGGTCTTTATCTGCAAGAATAGACTTTTTTTTCTTTTCCAACATGAAAAACTCATCAAACTTAACATCTCTACTAATCAAAAATTTAGGTGACTTGGGTTCAACACACCATAATCTATAACCCTTCACCCCAGAAGGATAACCCAAAAATATGCATTTTAATGCCCTAGGCTCAAGTTTACCATCATTAACATGAGCATAAGCAGGACAACTAAAAACTTTCAAATCAGAATAATTAGCAGGAGTACCAAAGAATACCTCAAACGAAGTCTTCAACTCAATTGCAGTTGATGGAGACCGATTCACCAAATAGCAGGCATGGTTATAAGCTTCAGCCCAAAAGGATTTATCCAAGTCAGCTTGAAAGAGCATACAATGATCTTTTTCTAAGAGAGTCCTATTCATACATTCTACTACTCCATTTTGTTGTAGTGTATGACGCACAGTGCGATGTCTCACTATACCATTCCTTTCACATAACTCATTAAACTGACTGTCACAAAATTCCAAACCATTATCCGTTCTCAAATGCTTGATTTTCTTGCTTGTTTGATTTTCTATACAAGCTTTGAATTTCACAAATTTTGAGAACGCATCATTCTTATTCTTCAGAAAATACACCCATACATGACGAGAGAAGTCATCAATAAAAGTCAACATATACCAGGCACCACCTTTAGACACAACACAAGAAGGACCCCAAAGATATGAATGAATATAATCAACAGTACTTTTTCGTTTTATGGATGGCTGTACTGAATTTGACCCTGCGATGCTTTCCATAGACACAATGCTCACAAAAATCAAGCTTCCTAGTTTTCTGACCACAAAGCAAATCCTGTTTGCTCAAAATAGACATCCTGCCTCACTCATATGCCCAAGCCGCATATGCCATAATCGAGTAGTGTCTGAATCTTGATCTGATGAGGAAGAAACTGAAACACTATCAATAATAGTGCTACCATGAAGCATATAGAGACCACACGACAATTGCCCTTTAATAACAACGAGAGCACCCTTACTAACTTTTAAGACTCCACCTTCAGCTACATACTTATAGCCTTGTGAATCAAGAGTACCCAAAGATATCAAATTCTTTTTCAAATCTGGAACATGGAGAACATCTTTCAAAGTCCTAACAATACCATCATGCATCTTAATTCGGACAGTACCAATACCAACAACCTTGCAGGACATATTGTTTTCCATCAAGACAACACCTCCATCAATAGACTGATAAGAAGCAAACCAATCTCTACTGGGGCACATATGATAAGTGCAACCCGAATCAAGAATCCAAACATCTTCAGGAGAACCAATAGGTACTGATAGAACATTTTCACCATCGAAACCAGAACTATCTGCAACACCAGCAACATCATTAGTACCAGAAGACGTTGTGGTAGATTTTCCTTTACCTTTGAGTTTCGAAAAATTTACTTTCTAGTGTCCTTCCTGACGACAATAGTTGCATTTATCTTTTCTTTTTCTAGATTTGGATCTAGATTTGCCTTTATTATTGCTTGTGCCTTTTTTCTTGATTTCTACCTCTGACAAATAAACCACTGCTATTATCATTGTTGCTAGTAGACACCTTTTTCTTCAACTCTTTGGAATTCAAAGATGCTTTGACATCTTCCAAAGAAATATTGTCTCGCCCATATAGCATGGTATCAACAAAATGTTCAAATGAATAAGGTAAAGAACATAATAGAACTAAGGCCTGATCCTCATCATCAATCTTAACACTACCATTTTTCAAATCACGAATAATTTTAGTAAATTCATCAAGATGATCGTGCAAAGGTGTACCTTCTGACATTCTGAATGTATACAAACGCTGCTTCAAATATAATCGACTTCTCAAAGACTTGGTCATAAAAAAATTCTCCAATTTAAGCCATAACCCAGCAGGAGATTCTTCATCACCAACCTCGCGTAATACCTCATCAAACAAGGATAACTGAATTGAACTAGGAGCATTTTCCATTAATGCATCTTTTTCTTCATTAGTCAATTTTTTTGACAATTTATCTTTGCCTTCAAGTGTCTTAACGAGCCCTTCTTTGACTAATACAGCCCGCATCTTCATACGTCATAAACTGAAATTATTTCTACCATTGAATTTCTCAATTTCATATTTTGCCACCATGACAGAAAACCCAATATTAAATAAACAGAAGCACAACCCAAAAAATATGAAACCAATTAGATAACCAGAAGCTCAAAATAAATCCAAAAGAGAAAACTTGATCAGTTCCAATAAATAATAGAATAACCCAATAGCTCTGATACCAATTTGTTACTGATTGGCACTTGTGGAAGCGAAGATCGGGTCCAATTTTGGTTGTACAAATTAATAATAATGGGTAACAGCAAAATAATAAGCAGTAAGAAAATTAATGGCACACAATGATTTAAGTGGTTCAACTTTTCAATGTGAAAATTCTACTTCACTGACGACGGTACGCCGAGGAAAATCCACTAATAATCAAAATGGAGATACAAACACCAATTTTCAGAGCTTCACAAATTATACTAAAAATCTAAAATCAACCCACAAAATATCCCCTCTAAATTACTGGTAATATATAATAAGATAAATTAACAAACTTGCTATTAAATCAAATATTACCGTACAAATGAGAGAATCACCACAAATGGTAGTTGAAATGGACAGTTTGTCCTTGGGCTGATTTCCTTTGCTCTCTTAGTCTGTTATGGAGGCAGCCAACCCTCACTTTTTTGCAGTTTTCTCTTCTTAGGCTGCTGTACATGTAGAGGTCACAACCCGAAGCCAAACGGTGTTTGTAGAGGCCACAAGTGCGAAGAAAGTGAGGAGTTCCAGTGAGATTAGCAGAGCTTCTGTTGTTACTGCTAATTTTCTTCTTTTTCTTCGGCTGCTGTTTTTCTGGTGGTTGCAGCTTCTGAAATCTGTTTTTCCTTTTCTACTAGCATACACCCGCACACACAAAACAACATATATATATATTATATAAAAAAGCATAGGATTTTAATGGGTTTTAGGCCTAAAGTTTTGGGCCAATTAAATAACAGTAACCCTAGTTATACTTCCATGTGTAGTATGTTGGTTGGCCAAATATTGAGAAATATTAGAACTTTTCGGCCACTGTAATGTGGAATTATGAGAAGGGTATGTGCAGCACATAATTTTTTTTATGAAAAAGTTGGGATATAATGGTTACACCAGTGTAAAATATTTTATGTGGTTATATAATATGCTACGTTTAACTGAATACTTGAAGGAGAATTGTATAATTTAGATGTTGTTGCCTACTTGCTTTTGAAGTTATGCATAAGGATAAATTTAGTGTATGTTTTTGTGTCAGGAGTTAGGGTACAACTGTAACAACAGTTAGAATTAGCTCTGAAGGTGTATTTCCTTCTATGGTGAAGGAATCCTTGACATCAGTAATTAATTGGTAGTTCTCAGTTCGATTAAGGTATTGAGGTAATTTGAATATCTAAGTGTTTTGGATATAGATTGTCAAAATTAATCATTGAAGACAGTGTTGTTCAATGTATTGTCTACTATGACAATTATTGGATGAATTATATAGACATTTATAATTATAAATATGACTTGATAATATAGCTACATTCGACATCCTTACACTGGTGTAAGCATTATACCCCAACTTTGTCCTAAAAAATTTATGCACTGCACATGCCTCTTTCATAATTTCACACTATTGTGAGTGTCAAGTTCTAATATTTCTTAATGTTTAGCCAATCAACACACGTAGGAGTATAAGGATCTCCCTTATCTACTTATAGTTAGGGTTACTGATGTCAGTATTGGGTGAGCTCTCTATCCCTATCCTAATTATTAGTTTTAAAAGTCCTAAATGATAAAAAATACAAACAAATCCTCAAACTACAAATACTCTTTAAAAGATCAGCAATGTCCATGGTATGCAACATACCAATTAAAGGATTCTCTTATCAAATTTAATACACACTTTTGCAAGATCAAAGCGCATCTCAAATTAACAACTGCAAAAGTGTTGACAGAACTACACTCCGTCCGTCAACAATCAAATATCAATTTTTACGCTTTAGCAATTCTAACATTGACACATGACACTAAAACTACACTCCAAAACAGATAATCAAATGTACAAGAAATCAGTCAATCATAAGAAGTATATCTCAACGCTAGCCCATAAGTTATAGATTGGGCGTTGTATATTCAGATTTAAGCCTACATCGAAATTCAACTAACGAAATAAGGCTCGAAACAAATGACAAATTTTTAAGTGACAGTATAGATCTTTGACCATCAATTTCATAAATAGGGTCAGAATTATCCTTCACAATCAACATAACAACCTCACAACTTGAAGAATTGAGAGCATCAACAAGGACAACATTTGAGATGTTAAAGCACCGAGAAATTAAACCAATAATTTAATTATCGTGTTATTGTAATGTAATATAACGCCACACTTCTCACACAATAATTTCAAAATTTATATTTATTATATTAACGATAATACACAATTCTAAAGTTCAAATTACAAATAATGTTTGTATCATCTCTAGTTTCCCACAAGGTCTACAACATCAAAGCATTATGTTTCACATTATCATAAGTACCATCTATTTTCATGTCCAAATCTCTAAATTTTGATATAATTATTTTTTGATCCATTAATTTAATTAATTTATCTATTTTATAGATCGTTTTAATTTTAAACATATCCAAACAACCGAAACAAATGTTAAATAAAAAATTTCAAGCACCAAAATTTGACGAGGCCAAAAAGCATTGGTCAAGAGATGGAATAATTCTTCTAGACAAAATATCCCTTACAAAATAAAAAAAATGCAAAAACTTATATATTAATTTTTGGCTCAAAAAAGAAGCTTTTCGGTACTAAAAAATCAAAGACAATAATTTTTTTTCTCCATAATCATTTAATATAAAACAAATATACTTATGATGCCCATGAAAATATGATTTACATTTATGTAGAGTTGTGAATTTAAATGGCAAGAAGTCCACTTGATACATGGTGATGCTATGTTCCAAGTAGATTTTCTATTAATCATTTTTTATTGATTTTTATTGGGATTTAAATTTAAGCTTTTAAATTATTCACATCATTCAATATTAATGATCCTATAGTACATATTATTTTATATTATTAAATAAATTTTTTTAAAAAAGAAAGTAATCATTATATGATAAAAATTCATAGAAAAAAGATTAATAAGGATACATTCCCGCCATAACGATGAATCATATTTTTGGGGCTTTATAAATTATTTTTAAAAATATTTCAAATGCTCACCAAATGATCACGAAACCATAAGCATTAACTTAAATCAAAAGTACGTCAGCCCTGTAACTGCATAATTTGTTGGATCTAAACGCATTCATTTAAAGAAAAATAGACAAAAATATATTTTCGTTGGAAATTAGGCGAATGTTAGGATATTTATAAAATAATGTTATATGTATCAAATAATGTGTTAAAATTATAATGATAAAATATTGAAACAATTGTTAGATCAATTAATAATGTTTTACTTGTTTTACGTATCTAGATTGATACATGCATTAATTAACGATAAAAAATATTTTTTATATTTATATATCTAAAAATATAGATAGTGGCATTAAGTAATGATAAAAAATATTTTTTATATTTATATATCGAAAAATATATAGATAGTGATTAAGGATAGCTTTAATAATCTATAATGAAAATTAATTAGAATAAAATGAGGATGAATCATACTGGAGAGAAAAAAGAGTAAAACTCAATCCATTTTTTTGTGTTAAATGAATAACTATGAGGAAACATAATGAAAATATTAATCTACTGGGTAACATTTTAAAAGTAATAATGAATAATATAAACTAAAAATATTATAATTAAGGAAGTTTTGTAATTGTATCTTTTAACTTGAGAAATAAAATCAATAACATTCAGGATTATGAAAATAATTAATAAAAATAACTCCTAAATTTATTAGTGATGGCAGCTCAACCCGCAGGCCCTCCGACTTAAGGATGGCTCCAATCCAAGGAGTCTTTTAATTTTTCAAAATATAATAATAAAATTTACTTTTTTTTAATGTTGTTTTGATTATAATCAAAAAAATTTAATAGTTGATTTAATTAACTAGATGGGGAGTAAATTAATTAATAAAAATATATCAAATTAAAAATTTACAAATAGTTAAACATGCAATTTTGTATAAATAAAAACATGCAAAAATAAAAATTAACACATCAGATTTTTAGGTGAAAGCAATGTTGTTTGATTTGACCTCTGGAATTAAAGAAGGAATAAGTATTATAGTGTTTGGTTTGACACTGGAATGGAACAAAAAAAACTATAAATTACCTTAATACCCTATATTCAATAAAGTGTAAATAATATCATTTAATTATTATTTTTTCGTCGGATAAAATACATTATTAAAATGATTACTTTTTTAAATAATTATTACTTAAAAAGAAAATATATTATTAAAATTAATGTTTTTCTAAATAGGGTTTAGGGTTTTGAGGTTTGAGATTTGGGATTTAAAGATTTAGTGTTTTGAGATTTGGGATTTAAGATTTATTTATGGTTTAAGGTTTAGGATTAAAATTATTATTTTTCTAAATAAGGTTTAGTGCTTTAGGATTTGAGATTTATAGTTTAGGGTTTAGGATTTTAGAATTTGGGGTTTAGGGTTTTGAGTTTAGGGTTTTGAGTTTAGGGTCTAGGGTTTTAGTGTTTAGTGTTTTGGGGTTTGGGTTTAGGTTTTGGGATTTGAGGTTTTGGGTTTTGGGATTTAGGTTTTAGGGTTTAAGGTTTTAGGATTTGGGGTTTAGGGTTAGGGTTTTGAGTTTTGGGTTTTGGGTTTTAGAATTTGGGATTTTGGGTTTAGGGTTTAAGGTTTTGGATTTAAGGTTTTGAGTTTTGGGATTTGAGTTTAGGGTTATATTTAGGGTGGGGGTAAAATTGAAAAAAAAAATTGAGATGGGAATGGAATCATGATTCCTAAAGGGGGAAGAAGGAATTTTTATTCCTTCTCCTTTCGGAATTTTGATTCCTTCTCCTTTAAAAATAATTCAATTTCTGACTCATTTTTTAGCCCAACCAAACACACAAATGGAAGGAATCAATTCTGATTTCTTTCCCTTCCCTCAAACCAAACACAACATAAGAAAAAAACCAAACACAACATAAGAGAAAAACCATGAGTCTATCAGACCACCTAACTATCCACTATGAAAATAATGTTCGATTATAAGGTTATGACTCAAACTACCCATCATAGATAATTCCCCTAAGTAACCTCCTTACAAGCCTTCGCTTTCTTTCACAATCTTTATAAGCAAGGTGTTCAAATTCAGACCAATGTTCTGAAAAACCCGAGTCACAAGAATTATCGAACCCGTTCAGCTGGAATTTGAAAAGTTAGCACAAAACATAAATGCAAGGTATGTCTTAGAGAAAATTAAACAAGTTACAATCCTATCTAGATGATTTAATAAAATATCAGTTAAATTTAAATCACTAGCAAACCCTAGAACAAATGATTAAGCACATGACCATAAATAATGTAGGCTTATTAATCAATCAAACAAAACTACAAAATGTTTGATAGATTATCTAAAGAAAAATCCTATCAAAATATGATTTTGCAAAACAGATTTAGAGAGAAAGAGAGCTTAAGTTGCAAAAGTTGATGCAATTGTGGTTAAAGATAACAACAGGCACTAGGTTATTCAAATAGAAAATATTGAAGCCATAATGCTATGTTAAAGTTCAATTGCAAATCTGTTTATTAAACCATTTATAGAGTAGTAAATAATAGGGACAATATTGTAATTGATAAGTTTGGAATGAGTAAACAATTAAGTTATAAGTTAAAGCCCTCACTGGTTGATTAATCTAGACTAACCTCGATCGATCAAATCAATAAGATAGATTGATTGAAACATTTTTCGATCAATCCAAGTAGTGATTAATAAAACCCTAGAATCAAATTCAATCATAACTCAATTGATCCAGTCCTTAATCGATCTATCACATATTAAAATTAATTCCGAGAGGACTTATATCGTAGTAGATTAATATTTGATCGATCTACCTTCTTGATCAATCTAAACATTATTTGATCGATTGAGTAACCTATATACTTGTCTCTTTATAAGAACATAAAATCGTGCAAGTGTACACGGTCACAAGTAATAAAAATTGATAAGTAAATTATCGTTTTCATGGAGATTTGCTACTACAGCTTGTGTGAGTACTAAAATTGTTTCCCGCTTATTTTATCCAAAACAAACGAAAGTTTGAAGATGTTTTAACTAACTAAAAGTTTTATAACAAAATAAAAGAAAATTCTAGGATTGCAGTTTTCACTAAATTCATCCACTCGAATCATATTATTCCGTCTTAATTTATTTTTTTGTAAATTTAATTTGTTAACCAAGAACTTCTAATTTTATCCATACATCTATTACGAGCTCCGTATAGACACACCTCATTAAATTTATTCACTATATTCCTATGAGAATTAAATTCACCAAGATTCATTACGTTCTAAGTTCTCAAATGGCCACACATACGATAAAGGTATATTCCTATCCTTCGTATATACATGTTATTCTATCCACGAGCAATACATAAAAATGCCTCTTCTAAGTTTATTTAAGTGCCACAGATCAATTGATAAATTTTCTAATAATCAAAAGTATTAAGCATAAATAGAATAAACAAATTAAAAGTCTCATAAGTCTTTCAAAAATAATTAAACCCAAGCTTCATAAATTTAGATAAAATGCAACCCTAGAAAAATTAAATTATTTCATAACAAAAATTACAATTACAGAATTTAGGAATATTCGCTGAGCAACACAAAGAAAATTAAAACATTTCTGCTCTCAAATTTCTGGCACATGCAGAACACAACAGAAGCCAAAAATGGCTTATGCGTGTACAACCGTCTAACACTCCAAACTCTCCACCCAAACGTCTGGTTTCTGGCATTAAATGCCTTATTTATAACTCCAAAAAAATACATCAAAAAATATTTTTCTTACAACCATGCGTGAATAGTAGGGGACATCAAAAATAATATTAAAGACACTCGTGGAAGAAATACAAAACAGCTGGTAAGAGCACCGGTTCTACGTTTTTCTTTCATTTCATGCATGCCATGTGTCAGCATCTGATTCGCTGTAAGAAATAATGGGACACGTGGCAGCCTTTCATAGGGTGAGATGAACGAGCGCACGAGGAATGCGCCGCACGCGATAATCACTAGCGATACACATAGGGGACACAAAAGCTACTGGAAACATGCGTCGTTTCTTTGTTTTAACCAACACATGCCATGTGTAAGATCCTCATTTGCTGAAATAATATTCGCGACACGTGGCAATTCTTGATTAGTTGTCGTATCTGGGGGGGCACGATATCCATCTAGATCGCCTTACATGGGACACTTCACACAACGACACGTGGGTCCCACCCTACACGCCGGCCTGCATGGTAGGTAGGCCCTACTAAGCACCAAGCAACGTGTAATCCAGGAAAACCGGTTCCAATCGAGATTGTCACGTCTGGTTCCACGCGCTTGATCCTAGCAGTTGATTTCCTAATCGAACGATGGGCGTTGCGCGTTGGTGATGGCGCGAGTGGCTTCCTTTTCCTACGCAGAAAATAAATTTCCTTAATTGTATTTTAGCCCTCTAATTTTATTCAAATTAACTTTTAAACTTTTGTTAATTACAATTAAGCCCTTTTTTTTAATTAAAATTAACTTTTATAATTTTGTTAATTGCAATTAAACACTCTTTTTATTTAAATTATATTTTCAGACGTTTATTATCTACAATTAAGTCATTTTTCTATTCAAATTCTTTAATTTTCTTAAAAATATATTTCTTAAGAAATTAACAGTAAATATTAATTTATTCCATTAAAATTAACTAAAAATGTCAAGAACATAGCAATTATAATTAATAAAATATACGAAAATAAAGTATAAAATATAGTTATCACACCCCAAACTTAAGATTTTGCTAGTCCTTGAGCAAAAGGAAAGAAATAAACAAGGATACAAGCATTTAAAATAGTGATTTTCAAAACATTTCTTTTTGGTCATTTCAAATAGCATAACGCAAAGAAATAAAAGAATTTTATCTAAGCATTGAAATCAATTCAAAAGTATGTTATATTTTTACAATGAATTTTAGTGTGTGTGTGAAGTCTTTTCATTTTTCATCACATGAAACTGAATGAGTTTATGCAAATATGAAAGCAATTAATTTTTAATGAAATCAAAAATCTCATAAGTTCATTTTTCATTTCTCTCTCCACTAATGTAGACAAACACAACCAAAAATCAATAGGACTTTATTAAGCTTGTAATGTATGGTTTAGGTAAAGGTAGGATAAAATATAATATTTAGCTCAAAACTTTTCCCAAACACATCATTTTAGGATTGAACAAGATACCTTATAACATCTCAATAAATACATCTCAATTTGGGATTTAGTATCACATGCAATACTCTTTTTTTCTGTTTTTTCTTTTCTTTTTTTCTCTTCTCTTTTCTTTTCTTTTCTTTTCTGTTTTGTTTTTTTTCTTTTTTTTCAGAATCTATTTTTTTTCAGTATCCTCTTTTTCTTCTGATATATCTTTAAACATTTACTAACAACTGTCACATCTTAGTGAGATAAGAAAAATCGATATATTTATATATATATATATATATGGAAAGGCTCAAACGATCCAAAGATGACCTAAATCATTTTCTTAGTTAAGTGTTATCTAGAATTTTGCGTCGAGAGAAAATCAAAAAATTCTAAGAATTATGACACGACACATATCAATCGAATTGCATACTCACATAAACCTTCTCTAAATTACCATAGCAACTCAAAAATCAAGACTAGTGCTCATAAATATTTATTCTTGTAAAAATGAAACATACGTAAAAATTATTCATAGCTTAGACAATATTCAAATTTTTCAAAGAGCTATGCATTATTTAAACCAAAGAAATAAAATAAATCACCATTAAAAGAAAAATATCTTCAATCAATCAAACAAATAAAGCAATAATACCCAGAAAATATTTCAATTAAGTTCAATATCTTTACCACCCTCAAACTTAATATGCACATTGTCCTCAGTGTGCGAAATTAAAGAACATATGAGATGGGTTTAAAAAATATTTCTAGTTTGGTTTGTACGATTAAAATCCAAAATAGCTTCATTTTCTCCAATTTGTACCTACGAAAAATAAAATAACAACATAAATAAATATAAAAACTAAAACACGCTAAACTAAATAATATAAAATAAAAACTAAAACACATGGGTTGCCTCCCGAGAAACACTTGATTTAAAGTCATCAACTTGACTTCTCAAATTTTTTTTCTTTTTGTGAGTTAAGATATTATGTTTCAAACAAATTCTCAACTTACTAGAAAATTGAAAAATAAATTAAGCAAGCAACTATAAGCATAATTTTTTTTGAATTAAAATCAGATTAATTGGTATTAATATCAACAAAAAAATAGTAAAACAAATCTCCGGCAACGGCGCCAAAAACTTGTTGTCTCTTTTAGGAGAACATAAAATCGTGCAAGCATACACGATCACAAGTAATAAAAATTGATAAGTAAATTATCGTTCCCACGAAGATTTGCTACTACAGTTTGTGGAGTACTAAAATTGTTTCACTCTAATTTTATCCAAACGATCGAAAAGTTGGAACAAGTTTTAACTAGCTAAGAGTTTTATAACAAAATAAAAGAAAATTTTAGGATTGCTGTTTTCACCAAATTAATCCACTCAAATCAAATTATTTTCTCTTGATTTATTTTTTTTTGTAAATTTAATTTGTCAACCAAGAAATTCTAATTTTATCCATACATCTCTTCCGAGCTCTGTATAAACACACCTCGCTAAATTAATTCACTATATTCCTATGAGAATTAAATTCACCAAGATTCATTACGTTCTAAGTTCTTAAATGGCCACACGTAAAATAAAGGTATATTCCTATCCCTTATATATATATGTTATTCTATCTATGAGCAATATACACAAAAATGCCTCTTCCAAGTTTATTTAAGTACCATAAATCAATTGATAAATTTTCCAATAATCAAAAGCATTAAGCACAAATAGAATAAACAAATTAAAAATCTTATAAATCTTTCAAAAATAATTAAATCCAAGCTTCATCAATTTAGCTACAACGCAACCCTAGAAAAATTAAATTACTTCATAATAAAAATTAAAATTACAAAGCCA
Organism: Hippophae rhamnoides; assembly: GCA_033030585.1. Classification (NCBI taxonomy): domain Eukaryota; kingdom Viridiplantae; phylum Streptophyta; class Magnoliopsida; order Rosales; family Elaeagnaceae; genus Hippophae; species Hippophae rhamnoides. The sequence continues at coordinate 33,567,309 of CM065437.1, forward strand.
AAATACTAAAATATTTAAGGAATATTTAGAACACAAAGAAAATTAAAGTTTGTTTCTGCTCAAATTTTTGTGGCACACGCAGAATACAATAGAAGCCAAAAATGGCTTCTGCATGTACCACTGTACAGAACTCTAACTGCCCAACCGAACCCTCTAATTTATCACAAATATCCCCTATTTATAGCTCCAAAAAATACATCAAAAAATATTAAGTGTGGGAGAAATTTTTCTTTAATCATGCAGACATGCACATGAGAATAGGGATATCGAAATTGTTATTTTAATATATGCGTGGGAGACATAAAAACAGCTAGAAAGGGCACCGTTTTTGATATATTTTTAATTCAACCCACATGCCACGTGTCAGCGCATGATTGGCTGAAAGAATAATATAGACACGTGGTAGCTTTTCATTGGTGGTGGGGAAAGGATTCACGTGGGTGGCATCCCACAGGATATTGCACGCGAGACACGTGGGGGACACAAAAGGTGCTGGAAATGCGTGTTGTTTCATTGTTTTAACCAACACATGCCATATGTGAGATACTGATTTGTTGAAATAATATTTGAGACACGTGGCAATTCCTGTTTAGTTGTCATATCTGGGTGCACGATATCCATCTGGACCACATCGCATGAGACACTTCGCGCAACGACACGTGGGTCCCATTTAGCACCGAGCAATGTGCCACTTGAAAACCTGGGTCCACTCGAGATTGTTGCATCTGGCGCCACGCGCCTGATCCTCGCCGTTGATTTCCTGATCAAACGGTGGGTGTTGCGCGTTGGTGATGGCACGAGTGGCCTCCTTTTCCTACACAGAAAATGAATTTCCTTAATTACATTTTAGCCCTCTAATTTAATTCAAATTAACTTTTAACCTTTTTTTAATTGCAATTAAGCCCTTTTTCTAATTTAAATTAACTTTTATACTTTTGTTAATTGCAATTAAACACTCTTTTCATTTAAATTATATTTTCAGACATTTATTATCTACAATTAAGTCCTTTTTCGATTCAAATTCTTTAATTTTCTTAAAAATATATTCCTTAAGAAATTAACAGTAAATATTAATTTATTCCATTAAAATTAACTAAAAATGTCAAGAACATAGCAATTATAATTAATAAAATAGACGAAAATAACTGTATAAAATACAATTATCAATACTAAATATTTCTTTGTGTCTAATATAAAATCTAACATGAACATGAAAGATTCCATGACCTCAAACACGACCAAGGTAAGGAGACACAAACTCCTAAGGAACTTGGCCCTAACTCGCACAAATAAGAATATAACCATTTATACAAATCACATATTAGAATCACATATAGTATAATATAAAAAAACATATAACTTGAATAACAAATATTATATATCAAAGAAAAAGAAAGTAAACACAAATGCTTTATAATAAGAGTTTATGATTCAATATTTTGTAACATATACACAACAAACTTAGATTAGACTAGCTCAATATGTGATCAAGCATAACACTCAATATAATAAGGCAAACCCATATAGAGACAATATCTATATGATAACATTCTAGGGTTGCTTAAAGAAACCACTAAGTAAAAAACAATTCACTAAATAGTAAAAAAGTTACAACACTAATAGATAATAAAACCACTATTACCTCTATTAGCCAGGACCTCCATCCAAACTGCCTACTATTGTTCTTCACTTGTTTCTTCCACAATGACTTGGTTCAACACACAAACTCGGTTGTACTCCACAGCCAACACCACTCAATATGATATGATTTGAAATCATATATCAAGTAACTAGAAGTGTATTAACTCACACTATTAAGGGACAAACATTCCACCACTATAATGAAATTGTGTATGGGAGACACACAGTCAAACCACGTATGCACACAACCTACGATTTGATTACTAAACTTAGTAAGCGACCCACATTCAAATATAGTCTCTCCAAAATAATTTCAACAACAGATGTAAATTCAAAGTGAATATTTCCAGAGTTTTAGCTCTTTGAACAAGGGTAAAGAGAAAAGAAATTAATGGAGTATTTATAGCACTTAGATTTTCCACAATGCCACCACCTCATTACCACCTATGGTAAGGTCTTTGGCGAGCTTGTTAGCGATGTGTGTAAAAAGTGATATTTTTGTTTCCAAAATGTTGAGTAAAATTCAAAAATACACCTAAAATAAGCCAAAAACCACGAATAACAATGTTGGCTCACTCGTCGAAACCAACACTTTACCTAGCATGCACACTATGAAAACCAACCCTATGGTGTGTGTAAACATGCTTGCATACAAAGTGTACCTAACTATGTGCATGTGTGAATTAATAATACATATTAACCAACCTTACACAAAGGAACACAAATTCACTAAGAAAAATAAAACATACATTGTGTTTTGTGCACGGGAAAACAACACGCAGACACGAGTACAACTCACTTACATTATCCCCCTTTGGCTTTCCATGTCAAAACACTACATAACTAGGTACATGTACTCATCAAACATGAGATGATCATAACACCACACACTTAAAACCAAAACACACACTAACACCAAGTGCATCCATCTTGTGTACTCTTTCCACTTTCATTTATCAATTCATCCATTTTTTCACTTTGAAATGAGGGTTTTAACCCCACTACACACAAGGCATTTGAAGCTCGAATATGTCACTTTATACCTATAACCTGTATACATAAGTCAAACATATACCCTTGAACGTATCATGTAGAAATAGAGTGTAGTCAAATCACATACTATCATATTACCCCTACATAGGTACACACTGATAGGCACAAACACAAACATAAATACACAATTCTCCCTAACTTCGTGTAACATTCCCCATGAATATATACAAGTTAGCTAATAATAATACACTCATAGCCTATGTGGAACAAAGCATGGCATAAATTTATTGTTATGTATAGAAACTTCTCACCCTTTTTGACATAGAAAGTCAATGGTGCACCCTTATATGAGGGAGAGAAGTGCACTAATTCTAATAATAATTAAGGCAAAATAGAAACTATCACTGATGAAAATAACACCATCAAACTTATATTCATTAAACAAACTTTATTTCATACAAGGAAGTTCGAAGATAAACTAAAGCAACGAACAAAAATTGAAAGAAAGAGAACAAAAAAATAAATCAACAGTTTTGCATCTCCTTATCTTGTATCATCATTTCCATGAAAAAAACTGTGAGAAGATTGTCACATATTAAAAGGGGCAATGGGAAAAGGTGTAGTAGTTTGTGGGTTGAGAAAGTTGTTCATAAACACAACAAAAGAGTGGTCGGGCTCAAAGGGAAAATTGAACTCATCACCATCGTACATAATAAACATGTTGAATAAGGACCTAAGTGATGAAACACCAAAGAGAGAGATCTGGTAAAGGCATATCGAGATTTGATAGAGGCAGAAGAAATAGGTGAACTATGAAAAGGTGGTACAACGGGATGATAAGAAGCAACAACACTCTAAGAAAAAGCCTAAAAATGATGTATTCCAAGAACATTCCCATTCAAAGTTTACAATACAGACATAACATAAAATAGAAGAGTCTTAGATTTCATATCAAAAGAGATGAAAGTGGAAGGAGTTGAGGAAATAGTAGTGGACTCGTAATGAGTGGACTGAGTACAGTTCATAGAAAAAGAGGAAGAAGGGTTAGTAGATGAACACCAAGAATCACGACTATTAGAAAAGATAGTGTGTGAAAGGGAAGTCCTACTCAAATAGCTTAAAGGAATGATATGAAACGTAGTGGAACCCCAACTAAAAACCAAAGAAGGATGGTGAAAAGTAGAGGAAGGTGGAGCAATAGTATGGAAAATGACAGTTATATAGATCGTACCAATAAGATATATACCATCACTATTTAGAATCCATAGAGAAAGTGTCCTCGGCATGGAGGAATAGAAAAAAGATGGGAGCAAGGATGAATAACAACACTGACAACAACATTAAGAGAACGATATGGGGGTAGCGGTTCCAACAACAAAAGCATTACTAGTAAAAGAGTAGTCTAGTCCTACTAGCTAAATAGCCATTTCTTCAGAGTTGCGAGTATTCACAATATCAAATTCAGAAAGGTAGATAAAAGCAATATTTTTAAATTCAAAAAGGATGACAGGAAATGATGGAAACTCAACAACTAAAAAGGATAACAAATTATGAATATCATCTTGAGAGAAGGTAACTCTATGTCTTCTAAGGATAAAAGGAATATAGAATTCACTAGTAAGAGTATAGGGTAGGGAAGTATAAAACTCTCGAACGAACTTGTCATTATAGGAATAACTTAGAGAATAGAGTGAAATCCAAGAAAAATATGCAAACCTTTATTTGACTTTAGGAAAATCATGAATATTGACAGGATGCTAAACAAGAAGAGGTGCACTACTAGAAAGATTGGTATGCTTTGGTTGCTTTGACTTCTTACCACTTCCAAAACGTTTTAGGGCTATAATTTGTAAAAGTAAGAAGGTAAGATAACCTAGTATAGCAAGAATAGAAGGAAGATATCCTATGGTGTGAAGAAAGTAAATGCTAGGTGGTTCTTTAAATAAGAAAAGAGAGATATTTCTAAGTACCTCTCTATCTACCTTGTTGGGGTGTTTGGTGAGCCTCATGATGAGCATAGTGGAAATCCATGTGGAAATGTGGTAAAAGTTGGACCTAAAAATAGATGCAAAATAGCCAAAAACACTCAACATAAACATCTATATAACAATCAATCCAAAATGCATTCATTTGAGACTATAACCAAAACTTTATGGGAACATGCATTGTGTGTGAAATGCAAAACATATTAACTATATGTGTCATCAAGAAATGTTTATATGAACGAGGAAAAAGGAAGTATATACTTAAATTGATCTAAACTTCATAAGTCCACATGTAGCCTCTCCCTCCAATAATGTAAATGCAATCCTAATAGAAATCAAAAGGTCTTAAAAAGCTTAAAAAATAGGCTGAGGTTTGGTTATAAGAGAAGAAAATTTTAAGAAAAGGCACACCTTAAGACAAACAAACTTTCACTTTAAGCACAAAGCTTACAACTAGAAGAGGTAATTCTTTAAACTATGGATTTTTCGTTGAACTTTCCAATATTGAAACTCTTAAAAGAAATTCCCATACAAGGGATCTTTTTCATTTGTAAAATAACTTTTAATCATTGAACCTCCTCCTTTTCATTTTCCTTTTTCTTTTTCTCTTTTTCTCCTATTTCTTTTTATTTCTTTCTTCTTTTTTGTTTTTTCTTTCTTTCTTCCCCCCTTTAAAGGCTCGAGAGAAGCAAAATGATCCCAAAGTAAAAATGTTCAACAAGACAAAGTTGAAACTTAACAAAAGGAGTACCAGGTAAGAGGGATTAAACATTTAAGTTGGGCTAGTAGGTGCAAAGAAACAACATTATAACAAAAAAGATTCAAGAGAAGAAACTATGGATAGGAAAAAAAAGGATGCAAGAAGGATCAAATGGTCCAAAGATGGCCTAAATCACTTTTCTATCTAAGCAGCACTTAGGATTTCTCCTTGAGAGAAACCACACATGAATTCTAACAATTGTTAGAGGCATACAAATCATTCAAGCAAAGAATCCACAGAAACTTCTCAAACATAACCATATAGATTCAAAATGTTATTATATGTTTAGAAAAGAGTTCTTTTTTTATATTTTGTAAAAACTTCATAATATATTAGTCATACAACCTCATAGAGAACATATTAGAACAATCGCACATCCATTGATGTCAAAAGCCTTTCAACTAAAAATAAACATAGATGTGGGTGAGTGAGGATGAGAGCTTAGAGTATATATCTAGGACAATGCCTAGCAAGGTGGGCACCAATGCCACATGGATAAAAAAATATAAGTATTGGCGTTAGAGAATATAGGTCCTTGACTCTAAGTAGTACGTGAAGGAGAAGAGGATGAAGTGCTCACATTGACTTTTATAGGAGGATGGGTAGTCAATTTCCAAAAATGTGGTCTCAAGTGCCTAATTTCACCATAATGTTGACAAATAGGAAGGACAGTAGGCAGAGACAAAAGACCATCACTGGAGCAATAGGAAGTGCTAGCCTTAGGTTTAGGGTTCACCTTGCTAGAAGGATATGGTTGAATGAACACAACAGACTTATCTCTTGGGTGGGTAGAAGCAAACTTCAATTATTCATTTTAGTTATAAGCTTTCACAAACTTAGTTGAACCCACTGTGGAAGTTGAAACCTTCTCATTGAAACCAATACCATGCTTGTCCCAAAACATCTTTGTGTTGCTAAGAATAAAATTTAGGTTGTTCTAGCCAATCATCATTTTGTTCAAACTAGAGGTAGAGTGCTCTAGTTCCTTCTTACTAACTTTGAGTTTTTCCTTTAGAGCAATAATCAAATCTTATTTTTCTTTAAGAAATGTTTCAAGATAATTTGATGAATTATTCAGAACCCTAACTTTCTCTTTTAATTGTTCAATCTCAATTTCCTTCTCATTAAGAGAGTATTCCATGTATTCCTTTGTACTCTTTAAAACTATGATCTTCTTCTTCAATCTTTCTACCTTAGTATCTTGATTACAAGATAGAGCAGTACTCACAAACAGTTGAGTAGTTTTACCAGAGATTGAAACCTTCAGTTTTCCTCAAGTTTTTTTAACTTTTTCAAGATTTGCATTAAATTTATCAACCATATTTGAATGTCTCCTTAGTATAACCACACATTTTTTGGTCAGATTAATTTTTGGATCATCAATAGAACACTTCTTTTCCTTAATATTTTCTTCCAAGCACCTATATCGCACTCTTTTTTGTCAAGGATTTCCAAGGCATTTTTATTTTCCTTGTTAGACTTTATGTGCTCCAAAAGGAGAGCATTCTAGCAGTCAAACAATTCATCTTGTTTATCATCATCATTAGTTACCATTTGAACTTTTGAGGTAGCAGTTGGAGGATCAATGACACTACTAGAGCTAACGAAGGGTAGAAAATTAGTGTCATCCATATCATGATTATTGGTAATGTCTAAAATAGTAACCTTAGCTTTCATAACAAGCTTGTTCATATGATTTTTTTTCTGAAATCATCTTGCAACAATATGACCAAGCTTCCCACATTCGAAGCATCTGATTTTATTCAAGTTTCTTTTGCTTGAATTTTTAGATTCATTTTTTTTGAGACTTCATTAGCTTTAATAGATTTTGAGGATTTGAAACTTGAGTTAATTCCTTTGGTAGATTTGAGAGCCAAGCTCTTACCTTTCTTGGGAGTCGTTTGTTCCTACCTTGGTAACATGTGATACAGTTCGAAGACTTGTTGGTCACCATCTAGCTCATTCATAGAGATCTCACCAAGTTTATAAATTGACTCAAGTATAGTATCCTTAGTATGAAATCTGTAAGGTAGACTAACAATGATTTTTTATATCTACTTTTCTTCACTAATGGGTCTACCCAGGTTGTAAGAATAGTTAAGAATGTTAGAGAATCAGACATAAAATTTGTGAAATGCCTCATCTTCTTGCATAATGCACAATTCATAGTCTTTATTTAGCTTAATCATTATGGACCTCTTAACAACAAATTTCCCATCATGAGTTCTCTCAAGGATAACCCAAGTTTATTTTGACTCAAAATTCTTCTATATTCATTAGATAACACAACCATAATAATAGCATACAAACCCTTACTTTCCATTCAGACTCTTTAGATACTTCTTAAGTTCATTCAATCATTGGTTTCAAAATCATAGTATTATCAGGTAGGGTTTTAATGGGATAGGTCTAGCCATTTTCAATACGAAACCACACATGGTCTCTTTGGGACTACAAGAAGGCCCTCATTTGAGATTTTCAATAGGCATAGTTCAACGCATTAAAAAATGAAGGTTTAACTATATTGCCTTCTTTTCTTGACTCTATCATGAAGAATATGTGTGTGAAAGCATGAGTTAACAAGATCAATACCAGAGAGGTTAGGATCAAAATAGTGCACCAGCTCTGATAGAAATTGAAAGAGTCCATGACTCAGTATAGACAAGGGTAAGGAGATACAAACTCCTAAAGAACTTGTTCGTAACAAGAATATAAACAATTATACAAATCATGCAATAGAATCATAGATAGTATAATATCAAAAAATAGATAACTTGAATGACATATATTATATAGCATAGCAGAAAGAAAGTAAACACAAATGCTTTCTAATGAAAGTTTAATGCTTCAATATATTACGACATATACACAACAAACTCAGATTATACTAGCTCAATATGCAATCATGCATAACACTCGATATAATGAGGTAAGCCAATATAGAGACCTTATCTATATAGTAACATCCTTGGGTTGCTTAAAGCAACAACTCAGTAGTAAATAATTCACTAAACATGTTACAACACTAATGGATAGTAAAATCACTATTACCTTTATCAGCCAAGACCTCCATCCAAATTGCCTACTATTAATATTCATTTGTTGCTTTCACAATGACTTAGTTCAATACACAAACTCGATTATCCTCCACAGCCAACACCACCCAATATGATATGATTGGAAACCACAAATCAAGTAACTAGAGAGAAAATAAGATTTCAATTTGATAGATCTTTGCCACAATTTTTCTAATTACCAAAACAATAAAAAGGTATATATAGAAAGTTTATCATCTTCCTGATACTTTTCCGACTTCATTGAGGATAATGCCATGCATGATGAGGGTAATAGATGTTACACCATCGTTGACTAGGGTCGATGAGGGGTTGGCAAGCTAGATTGTGAGGCTCTATAAAAATGATTTTTTTGGTTAAAGCATTTTCAAATAATATTTTACAAATATTCGCAAGTTAAATGAAACAAAAATCATAAATAGTACAACCTAGCATGTATACTATGACAACCAAACCTCATAGTGTATATAAATATATTGGTATACAAAGTGTACCTAACTAAGTACATATGTCCATTACAAAACAGTCAATAACCGGCCTTATATAGAGGAAGACAATACACTAAGTAGAATAAATAGACTTCATTCATGGAAATGTCAACATAGACATAAAGGACTTACAAGACTTACAACATTAATTGGCCATATAGTTAATTATCAATCTTTTTTAAATTTTAATGTCAATCTACTATAGACTTGAGATTAAAGTCTCAAATATCATAATAAGTATTTACTTAACACTATGCATATGAGTAATATATTGATATAACTATTAGATGTAGCCCAGTCCACCACTATTAGTTCATAATATAATTGGCATCATTATGTTTGTTTTACCTTCTATGTTACATCTTTTTTTTTTTTAATAACCATGATGCATATGAATAACTATTTATAATCATATTATGGATTATGGGTAATTATTCAAGCTTTGGATCATTAAATAAGGAAATTGATATGTTACATTTACAAACAAACATAGTAGATTCTTTATCTTATGTGATAATCTCCCAACCCACTATTAATGTTGAGATACCAAGATGCAAGGCATCTTAGCTTACCAATATGTGCATCACCGAGTAGGTCAAATATAATGGTGCACATCAAGGGTCAGCTAAATCACTTAGGATTAAGATCTTCATCACACATATTGTTATTAAGTGATATATGTAGAAACATTTATGGGTAAATGAATATTAATAGTGTTTCTAATATGTCTATTATAGTCTTATATAATCAACTATTATACAAGGTACCCCTAACTAGATTTATCCACACTAGTTACCATAGATAAGGGTAACTCCATTTCAAAATGGATATGGGCAGTACTAGTGACTTAATTAATGGTCCCTTTATAAACTTTAATTAATCATCATAGACTAATTTTATTATTTCACTTAAAATTGAATCTCCTATATACATGATGGTATACTCAATTTTAAGCAAACATGAATAATGAGAAATTTTGTAATAATTTATTTCATTTAAAGAATACAATAGCACATGTAAATAAATGAAATGTTATTTTTATTTATTCTAATTTCATTATTGCTTAAAATATAAACTCTACATTTGAGACTCTATCTCAAAAATCTTCTACTAGGCCTTAAGCAAAGGGGATATGTCTTTTTACCCCATCCCTTCTATAGGTGACCCTCAAAACTCTTGGTAGGAAGTATCATGGTAAACGAGTGAGTAAGGTTTTTTTAAGCTATTTCATGATTGCTACATCAACTCGATGTGCAATCTATTAGATTAAATGATACTTATGCTCTCTATGCTTTTCTTATTTGTAGTTTTTTAGTTCTTTAAAGTGATCACTGCTCCATTGTTATCATAATACAATGTAAGTGGCTGGTTCATGTGTGGAACAACTTCCAAATTTTCCAAGAACTTATGAAATTATACATATTCTTTTGTTGTTTCATAAATAGTAACATATTTGACCTCTATTATGGAATTAGCTATACAGCATAACTTCACACTTCTTTACACTATTGCTCTTCCATCGAGGATAAGCACTGACCCAATTGTTGATTTCCTAGAATCCTTGTTTACTTGAAAGTTAGAGTTTGTATATCCTATGGTGATCAAATCTCCACAAGAATGCACAATCATATATAATTCCTCATTCTCCTAATATACTTGAGGATGCATTTGACTACAACCTAATGATCAAATCCTAGGTTGGATTGATATCGATAAATATTCCCTTGGAATATCATATGTCAAGCCTAGTACATAATATGGCATACATCAGACTTTCAATTGTTGATGCATATGGAACTCGCCTCATATCTTTTATCTCTTACGATGACTTTGGAAATTGGTCCTTAGATAAGGTAATTCCATGCCTAGTATGTGATAAGTGCTCAAAAGCACTTAATATATCATAATTTTATACATGTTAAATGATTAAATATATTTGTGTTCGCTTAGTTTTAATATCATTTTGAACAAATCTTTCTTTTCAAAATCATAGGTTTATTTTTTTGTTTTTAAGGTATTTCTTATACTTAAATTATTCAACTTGAAGAAATATATCTTAAAGCATCTATTACAACATAGAAGATTAAAAATATAACATATGTAAAGAATTATATATTTTTAAAAAATTGAAAAAGGAAATACAAGAAATAAAGGGTTCAAAGTGATACAGAACAGAGGATGCTATGACTTGAAAGTTTTGTGTGCTTCAGCACAAGACAATAGGAGTGACATCAATGCATCCCAAATATGATGCAGATCATGGTGTGAAAAAGTTTTATGTTGTGGCATGAATGTAATGGGTTGATCCAAAATCATATATAACCTGTGTATACCGTGGTGTGAACAATTGCATGTCATAGTTCTAGTCTAAAAATCCATATTTCTCTTCTTTCGTCTACACATATATATAATAAGACCCTATTTACATTATAATCCATATCCCCTATCCTTATTATTCCTTTCATTTCATAGTCTTTTAAGTCTTTTCTTTTAGAATTTTAATGTTCTTCTCTCAATTGAGAGTTCAACAAATTTAGTTTATGTAATAGTTTATAGTTTCAATTCAATAAATAGCATAACAATTATGTTTGAGATCTTCTAGAATAGAAGTAATTCTAAGAATTTTGTTGAGGTATAATTAAATATATTCTTTTTAGATTATCTCTAAGTGTTGTTTTACATGCTATATATTTAATTTATTGATCCTTTATTAAACTATACATGTTTGGTTATAAATAATGTGAGATATTAGCAATGTTGTTACACTTGTAAAAACTAAAAATGGATTAAACATTTTTATAAAAAAGAATTAAGTTTTATTTCTTCATCAAGATTAAAAAAATGTTTGTAAAAGAAAAATATATTGACGAAGTATTTTTCATAATAAATAAGAGAATTAGATTTAATATTTAAATTATCTAATTCTGACTTAGAGCAATACTCACCGATATTAGATAATTGCAATCTAAATTTGTTTTATGGCATACTCTATTTCAAAGATTTTTATAAGAAATATTATTGAAAGATATATTGATGACATATCCTTCTTATAGTTTTAAAATTTGAAAGTTAGTTCCAAATACATAAATCGTAAACCTAACTTATACACCTTTACGAGAGTTTAAATTTATAACCCCCACCAAAAGCATCAACTAAATGGCTTATTAATTCCTTATAAATAAAGAAAAATGTAGTCAATTATTGATCCCCACCAAAAGACTTTAGTTGATAATTGATTAACACAAGAATCAGATTCCTACTTATACCAACCTTGGAAGTATACTTATCATTTTCTATAAATGATTCTTGCACTTTCAAGATATTTTATAAATTATACAAAATTTGTATGCAACAATTTTGTGCTCAATAGGTAAAGTACCTTTTTGGAACTTTGCATCGAGAACCTAGATAACACATTGTTAATATGTGATGCTTAAGATAGGGCTAAGAGCCAAAGAACTTGTTCTTACAATCACAAATGATCTATCTACCTATAACATAACTTGCCTATCCTAAATCCTTTAGCCACCCATTGCTTTACCTTCGACAATAATTCTACGCTACTCCCAATAAGTAGAATGTCATCCATATAAAGCACTAGAAATACCACTTTTCCATTTTTGATGAGTTTGTAAATACAAGGCTTATCAAGGTTTTACTCAAAACTACAAGTTTTCACAGTTTCATCAGACTTGATATTCCATGATCTTGAGGCTTGCTTAAGTTAATAAATCCTTCTAATTGGACCTTATAGATGTCGTTTCAAGATAGCTATTCAAGAAAGATATCTTTATATCCATATTCCAAATTTATTATCGAGAGATGTTGCAATGGACAAAAATATCTAAATGGATTTAGGCATTGCTACTAGTAAGAATATTATCTCATAGTCAATCCCTTTCTTTTAAGTAAAACAATGTGTTGCTAGTCTAGCTTTGAAAGTCCCCACTTTTCTATCCACTCCTCTTATTCTCTTGTAGAGCCACTTGCACCCAATAGGTCTAAACTCATGGTCGTAACTATTTATCTTTGTTAATGTCCTCTATTGCTTGTTATAAGAAAATAGTTCATCAGTATGTTTGTCAAACACAATAACTTGTGCCTCACTTGCTCTAGTTTATATGTCAGTCAATCTAATTACCCTCCCACTATGATGAAGCATGATGGATTGACTATAGATTATGGTTTCATGGCTTTATCAAGTATCAACATTAATAGATGGATGTTATCTGATGCCATCAGACTCTAATTCCTCGTGTACTATTTTACTAGATGGCTTGTTATTGTTCATTCAATAAATATGGTATTTGTCGAGATAAACACCTTATTTTGTCGACTATTAAAGAACATATCTCCCTTTGTTTCTTTACAATATGCAACAAACATGTATACTTTCGACATATGTTCAAACTTCCTAAACATCCCTTTAAGCATGTGTGCTGGACATTCCCAAACGTGGATGTGGCACAAACTATGTTTCCATCCCATCCACATTTATACAAGAGTAGTAGGGAAAGACTTGGAGGGAACAACATTTAGCAAGTATGTCACTATATGTAAGGTATATCCCCAAGATGATATAGGCAATGTTGCGTAGCTCATCACCAACGTAACCATCTCAAGAAAGTTATATTTCTCCGTTCTACAACATCATTTGTTGTTGTTTACTAGGTGATGTGAGATGCAAGATTATCCCATGTTTTAGCAAGTGTCCTTGAACTTTAAGTAAAAATATTGATAAATCAATATTTGTCTTATTACTTCATTATGTTTTTAGTCATTATTTTTTAATTATTTAAAAAATTTATTATTTTGAGGGTATTTTTTCATTTTATAAATGAATAAATATTTGAAAAATTTATACAATTTTTTGAAATTTTCTATGAATTTTTGGAGGGTGATTACATTTGGAAAATATTGTGACTGTACGTAGAAGAAAATGGCCCATAATCATTTGGAAAAGCCCATATGAATGTCATTAGAAGGACCGTGGGCGCACGTAGTAAAATGGACCAAACCAGTTCACCAATGTGCCACGTGGAAGTGAAAAACAATTGCATTGATATAGTTAGTAGATTCTCTCAGGACGTAATTAGATTTTGGCGTCACGATTATGTCGTTTTGTAAAGCTAGTCAGTGCTTCCATACCACTTAAAAAGGCATCATTTGGACTTTTTTATCGGTGTTTTTAATTCTTAAGTGCTCGGTATAAGTTTTACATACTTTGTAGCAATTATATCAGTTTTTGATCCAACTTTCCATATTTGATATAGGGTTTTGCGCGAGAATTGACCTATATATTCAACACAATAGCTATTATAAATCATCATCAGTTACTACACTTAGAAGAATATTTTTAGGGAGGTAGCGAATCCTAGAGAGAGAAACTTCGTTATTGTCTCAAAAATTTGATATATAAATTATAAATCTTTGTAAGTGTATTTCTCTAATTCCTTAGCGATAAGTTTATCTGGAGATTTATTTATCATCCAATTATAATGTTTTAACTCTTTTACATAATTATTCTCAATTAATAAATTAATTACACATTTTAAATAAATTATTAAAATAATGAAAAGTAAAGATATAAGGGAGTTTTGTCTAGCAGATTAGTTCTTGGAAGCTTTTGTGCCACCAATCTTTCCTGGGAACGTTGTTCTGTCTAGGATGATGGTTTTTGAGGAGCCTTTGCACCACCATTCTTTCGTGTGAGTACTCTTGGTTAATACTGATTATGTTATTTTAACTTTAATTTTTTTTAAACTATCTCCAAAATTTTCAAGTTTTAATTACAATCTAAGGAGTTGGTTGCTTTGTTTGATCTAGGTATAATTATGTTTTGATGCCTTAATTATTTGAATTGCACCTAGATGTGGGTTATCTAAAAACCTAAAGCATGCCCCTAGTTTTAAGTACAGAAAAATTTAAAAATCAATAGGACATGACTAAAAAAGTATAGGTAGACAACCTTGTCTTACCTGCAAGTTTGATTGACTCAATGATGTAGGGACATGGAGTTTACTGAAAAAGAAATCCCCAAGTTACGTCTTGCTAAGACGTTAAACTAAGCGTTAGATGGAAAGCAACCCATCATTTTAGGTAATTTTATTTATTTAATTTTTATTATTTATTTTAGTTTAATTACACGTGAATAATTTTTAAATTGTTAAAACTAAAAATATTTGTTGAGATGTTAGAAGTTCATAGCAATCTGTTAGTGTATACTTTAATGATGAATATGATGGATGCACCTGCATTTCTCCATTACTACTTGCAACATTCTCAAAAAATAGGTAATATTACTTCTATTTTCTATTTATCTATAATTTAAAATTGTTACATTGAGGACAATGTAAGTTCTAGATTGGAGGTGGTAAAAAGTTACCATGCTTAATTTCAAAAAAAAAAAGATTTAACAATTTAAAAAAAAAATAATAATAATAATAATTTTTTTCTTTTTTATGTTCACATTTTCATTTTTTGTGTTTGGTTTTATTTTCTTTGTGTGATTTAGTAATTTTTGGAATTAAAAAAAATTCTCACAAAAATTTATCATTTCTTTAAATCAAATTTAAGTAAATAGTTAAATCTTTTGATCTGTTAGATTAATTTTTGAAAAAATATCATGAAATATTTTGTAATTATTTTTAGTAATTAGTTAGTTTTTTGTCATAACTAGTATTTCTTGATAAGATGTAGAAATTATATTAAACCCAAAATCGATGATTATGAATTTTTTTTAGTAGAGACTACCTTTATGAGATATAATTTGAATCTAATTTCCTTTATTTAGAGTGAAATATACATTTTTTCTACTCCAAACACATTTCTTATTTCTTCAAATTTTTAGATGATCTATATAGGTTAATGTATTGAATGTATGAATTTTTTTCTCATCTTAATAGAATGTCGTATATTTTTTATTATTTTTTCTTAGATTAAATGATTTAATTAGAAATTGATAGTATATGTTTTTATCTCATTCGTGCATGACTGTTACAAAAAAAAAATACATATATGGGGTGACCTAAACCAAAATCAAACAGAAAAGTCACAAAATTAACTACTCACCAAAATCCTGAAAAAATGTACAATCTGTACATGGGTTGACTCTCTAAAAAATATATATATTGAAAAATATCTTCAGAAAAAAAGAAAAAAGAAAAAAAAATAGAGAGATAAAAAATATATAGTATAATCTACATACTATGACTCATATTACCTACAAAGTTGTGAGTAAAGGCTAATTACAAAAGAAAGATATAGGAAGTAATTCCTAAAAAGTCATTACACTTTCTTCATTTGTAAAAGGCATATATCTTGAAATTCTTTCTTAATGAGTTTGATTTATGCATGAAAATAATTTTTATATATGATATCTTTATAATTTATACTTTTGATTCCTTTCATGAGATCATCGTGAAAATAACACTTTGAACCTTTATTCTTTATACCTATATGAACATATTAGTTAATTTCTATACATCAACTTTTTCGCATATAAATTAGTATGACTGTTTGAACCCATAGGATTCAGTGTTTTGAGAGTATTGACTAGTGAGGAATAGAGTCGAAGCGAATTTGGATTCTAGACATTGAAATTGGGTGAAATTAAATTGATACATTTTTTATATGAAATATAAAAATGATTTTCGACTAATTATTACAATAAATCATGATTGTTTAAAGAGATTAAAATAAATTATGCTTGAGATTTTATTATGATCTTAAAGGAGATTAAAAAGTGTGAGACAGTTTTGTGATATGTTGTTTTCTTTTATTCTTAAAAATTATTTTTTTTTATTTTGTTGTAATTTTAGTTTTTAAGTTGATTGTTTTTATTATTTCTTTTAATTTTTACATTTAGTTCAATGTTTGTGGATATCATTACTAGAAACCCTCACGAGAATCAAACTCGTCCACTAGGGCAACCTAGGGGTTTAAAGGCTTGTTGTATAGGCTAAATGCAACCGTTTCAATCCACGGAAGTGATTTAGAATAGTTTAGTTTTTAGTTTTTATCGCTTCTCTTGCTAAGGGACTAGCAAGAAGCTGATTGGGGGTTGTGATGAGTGCTTAAAAAGTACTAAAATTACCATGATTTTATGCACGTTAATTGATTAAAAATATATATATTTATATAAATCTGTCTTTTTGGAATCACGAGTATTTTTATTATTTTTCAGGTATTTTCGCTTAAAAAAGTAACTTAAAGACTCAAATCAAAATACCAGAGGCAATACATCACAAATATATTCATAAATTAAATGAGGAAAGGTCAACAAAATACGAAAAATTGGACAAAAAGGTCAAAAATGTCAAAAAGAAGGAAATCGTGCACGCAGCCACATGCGCCGCACACGTCAGTATGACGTCATCAACGATGTCATCAATGATGTCATCATTCACTACTCCGCCTTTCCACCATTTTTTATCATTTTTTCACCCACTTTTTCTTCCTCTCCTCACCTATAAATACCCCCATTCTCTGCACTTCATAACACACCACAAAAACACATCTTTTTTTCTTTTTTTTCTCTCATTTCTTAGTTTTTTTTAGTTTTTCTTAGTTAATTTTTCTTAGTTTTAGAGTTCTTCTCTTTTTGAGAAGAACTAATTATGTTTTTGTAATTTATTTGCTTTTTGATTCAATAAATGGGAGTGCAAATTCCGTTTAGAGGTTTTCCAGCAACAAGAATAGCATCAAAGTACTATAAAGATTTTCTTTTCTTTACAATTATTTTTTATGATTTATTCTTACATGTTATATTTAATTTATCTGTGATTAAATTTAACTTTGTTGGCTGTTTGTAAACATGATATAATAATAACGTTGTTATGCATGTGAAATATTAAATAGGTAAAAATCTCTAAACTGAATTGATCTTACTTTTATTCAAGATTTTATATTAAGAATGTTGGAGAGAAATATATTATTTTTCATTACAAACTTAAATCTGAAAATTAGATTTTAAGGTTTAGTTATCCGGTCTGATTTAGAGTAGTGCTCATTTATTTGTTGGTACAATCGCCCAGTAGTTAGAGTGAAACTCTATTTCAAAAGTTTTTATAAGAATTATTATCTGAAAATGTATTGACAACATGTTTTCAATAGTGGTTTTAAAACTAGAACATACTGGATGGTTCATGAAGGATGTAGAAGTCTCTAAAAGCTTACGGAACATCCTAGAACTTGCATGAAGGAACTAGAAAATCCTAGAAGACTCTAGAGTTGACTAGAACAATCTTGTACATTCTAGACATAGAAGGATCTAGAAAGTTGTGGCATAGTCTTAAGCTTCGTGCCACAGTATAAATAGACCTATTGGTCTTCATTTGTAATCATCCTTAGAATCCGTGAGAAATTGTTAGATAACCTCTCTAAAGAGCAATACAAGGCATTCTTTACAAACTCTTTTTAGTTCTTGCTTTGCTCTTGAATCCTCTAAATCTCTAAGTCTCTTTGGAGTGTATTCGTTCAGGTTGAAAGGCATGCTTAGTGTAACGACCGTGCTAAGTGCCGCACGATCGCTATTTGAAATCTAGGGTCGTGACAGTTAGTGTCAGAGCTTTAGGTTGAAGCATTACTGTCTTTGGCATAATAAAGAATAGTGCCCCAGCTACACCAAGTGTGGATGTTCCACCAATGGAATGTGGACGTGAGGAAGTTCGAAAACCACCAAAGGAGTCTCGATCCAAGTCAAAAGACATCATTTCTAGCTTGGAAGCACGGTTGGGAATGCTCAGGATAGCTTGGGAGAGCTTTTCGACCAGGTGGAAAACTTGGAGGAATGTTGCAACGGCTTGGAGGTCGAGGATGTTTAGATCCATGTAGCAATGAAGATGTCCCTCAATGGGCTAGGTAGTGAGCTAAGGCAAGAGAATGATGGTTTGAAGGCCAAACTTGCCAAGGTATGGGATCTTGTCCAAAGAGAAATTACTAATGTGTTGCTTAGAGTCGAGGATGTGGGTGGTGACCTAGCTCTTTGTAAGCAGGCTATGGCCTCAGGAACTAATACAACCACCATCGTTAAGGCCAAGAAAGTGGATATTCCCAAGCCAAAGACCTTCCATGGTGCTAGGAATGCTAGGGAAGTTGAGAACATTCTACGGAGGCTTGAACAATATTTTGAGTCTATTGGCATAACGGACCATGCCAGCAAGATCTAAACTGATTCCATGTACTTGTCTGACACTGCTATATTGTGGTGGAGACGGAGGCATGGTGATGTGCAACGAGGGGTATGCACAATTGACACCTTTGATGACTTCAAAAGGGAGTTCAAAAGCCAATTCTTCCCCTTAAATGTTGAAGAGGAGGCAAGGAAACGATTGTGATGATTAAAGCAAACAGGTAGCATAAGGGACTATGTGAAGGAATTCTCAACCTTGCTGTTAGAAGTCCCTGACACATCAGACAAGGAAGCGTTATTCTTGTTCATGGATGGTCTCCAATCATGGGCTAACCTTGAACTCAAGTGAATCGATGTCCAAGTTTTATCTTCAGCCATTGCAGTTGCAGAGAGCCTTATTGATTACTCCACAAACAAAGAGAGCTCGAAGGTTGTAGATAGAAAGTTTGGTGGAGGAAAGAGTTGGGATGCCATTCTAAAATGCAGGGCTCCACAAATCATAAAGAAGGCTCCTCGTTCAAATCGCGAGATAAGGGGAAGGAAAGGGAGGATTGTGGTGCCTTGAAGCCCCGTGTGACGTGCTTTATATGTGATAGACCGTATTGGGCACGTGAATTTCCAAAAAGGAAGGCATTGAGTGCCTTATTTGCCTCCACGTATGACCACAATGGAGGCGAGACAGGTGCATCTCACAACTTTGTTTCACTAGAGGAAGCAAAAAGACTCGGTCTAAAGGTTATCAAGGGAGGAGGCTCTCTCAAAGTAGTTAACTCATAAGCACTACCTCTCTAAGGAGTTGCTCGTGGAGTTAAGGTCAGTCTTGGTGCTTGGACTAGCCAAGTGGACTTATCGGTGTAACCTATGGATGATTTCTCGGTGATATTTGGAATGGAGTTCTTGGACCATGTTAGAGCTTTCCTTGTTCCATGTTCAAACTCTATGTGCATCATGGATGGATCAAAGGCTTGTGTGGTACCAACGGAGCGGTCCACTAAACCTACTACCCAAGTTCTCTTAGTACTTCAATTCAAGAAGGGATTGAAGAGGGAGAAAGAGAGTTACTTGGCCATTTTAAAGGAGTATGATGATGAGGAGGCATGATGTTGTCTCCTTTAGGAGAATATAAAAACGTGCAAGTATACACGGTCACAAGTAATAAAATTTGATAAGTAAATTATCGTTCCCACTGAGATTTGTTACTACAGTTTGTCAAGTACTAAAATTATTTCAATATGATTTTATCCAAAACAAACGAAAGTTTATGAAAGTTTAATAACAAATTGAGAGTTTTATAACAAAATATAAAAAACATTCTAGGATTGCAGTTTCCCCAAATTAATCCACTCGAATCATATTATTTTCTCTTGATTTATTTTTTTGTAAATTTAATTTGTTAACCAAAAACTCCTAATTTTATCCATACATCTCTTCCGAGCTCCATATAGACACATCTCGTTAAAATAATTCACTATATTTCTATGAGAACTAAATTCACCAAGATTCATTACGTTCAAAGTTCTCAAATAGCCACATGTAAAATAAAGGTATATTCATATCTCTTATATATACATGTTATTCTATCCATGAGCAATACACAAAAATGCATCTTCCAAGTTTATTTTAGTGTCACAGATCAATTCATAAATTTTCCAATAATCAAAAACATTAAGCACAAATAGAATAAACAAATTAAAAATCTCATAAATTTTTCAAAAATAATTAAATCCAAGCTTCATAAATTTAGCAACACAACAACCCTAGAAAAATTAAATTACTTCATAAATAAAATTAAAATTACAACATTGAAGGAATAATAGATGAAAAACAAAAGAATATTAAAATTTGTTTCTACTCTCAAATTTCTGGTACACGCAGAACACAACAGAAGCCATTTTTGGCTTCTGCGTGTTCCACAATCCAACAATCTAACCTCCTCTCCAACCTCCTAAATATTTCGCAATAATCTCATATTTATAGCTCCAACACTCTAAAAAAAATACATCATAAAATACATATTTTTAGACACGCAGGAAACATTTTACATCGAAAATAATAATAAAAACCCGCGTGGCATACAAAACGATACATCGAAACTAATATTTAAATCTGCGTGGGAGACAAGCGTGTGCGTTTCTGGATTTTTCATTTCAATTTATGCATGCCACGTGTCAACATCTGATTGGTTGCAAGAAATAACGAGACATATGGTAGCCTTTCATTCATTGTGAAGAGAGGGCGCACGAGGATCGCGTCGTAGGGGAGAAGAACTTCGCAGACACGTGGGGGACAGAGAAGCTGCTGGAAACATGTGTCATTTTTGTGTTTTTGTTTTAACCAACACATGCCACGTGTCAGCTCCTAATTTGCTGAAAGAATATTCGAGACACGTGGCATTGTCTGATTCATTGGAATGGTAGGGCGCACGATGTTTCTCTGGACCGCATCGCACGGGACCATTTTTGGCATAGACAGATGGGCCCCACATGGCGCACCGAGCAGCGTGTAATCCAAAAACCGAGTCCATTCTCTTTTGTCGCGCGTGCATCTTATGCGCTGATCCTCACCGTTGATATTTTGATTTGACGGTGAGTGGCGCGCGTGGAAAATAGCTGCGTGTGGTCCTCCTTTTCCTGCGTAGAAAAACATATATTCTTTAATTGCATTTTAGCCCTCTAATTTAATTTAAATTAACTTTTAAACTTTTGTTAATTACAATTAAGCCGTATTTTAATTTAAGTTATATTTTTAGACTTTATTATTTACAATTAAATCCTTTTTCTATTCATATTCTTTAATTTTCTTAAAAATATATTTCTTAAAAAATAAACAGTAAATATTAATTTAATTAATTAAAATTAACTAAATATATCAAGAACATAACAATTATAATTAATAAAATAGACAAAATAACTGTATAATATACAGTTATCACATCACCACATCCAAGCTTGTCGACAAAGTTACAAGTTGTCTTGGATGAGTTCCAGGACATTATATACGAGGCATTACCTAAATGGTTACCTCTAAGGAGGGAAGTGGACCATGAAATCAAGTTGGAGTCTAACACAAGACCACCAATAATGAGTCCTTATCAGATGGAAAAATCATAGTGGCATAACAGAAGCGTGGTAGATGATGCGCTAAGTCAAAAGGTAGAGTTACCAGCCTTGAGTAGACCAAGCAATTCCTTGCTAGAAAGGATCAAAGAAGGGCTTGGGTATAATGCCCTGGCTCAAAACCTCTTTGCCCTTATCAAAGAAAGAAAGACAAGGCAATTTTGGCTGAGTGACAGACTACTCTACGCCAAGTAGAATCGCATCTTTGTGCCAAAGTGGGGAAACTTATGGAAGGAGCTTATCAAGGAGTGCCACGATTCACTATGGGCTGGACACCTAGGAATGAGACGCACACTTGCCTTAATCAAGTCCATTTACTACTGGCCTCAACTACGGGATGATGTTGAAGCTTATGTGAGAACTTGTCTTGTATGCCAACAAGACAAGACAAACTAGCAAGCATGCACCTGGAGGTTTATTAAAGCCACTACCTATCCCAGAGAGACCATCGGAGAGTGTCTCAATGGAATTCAGCACTTGCTTTCCAAAATCAGAGGGCTTTGGCAGCATAATTGTAATTATCGATCACTTCAGCAAGCATGCAATATTCATACCTGTCCCAACAGATTGCACTGCGGATGAGATGGCACGATTGTTCCTCAAGCACGTTGTGAAGCATTGGGGGATTCTATCCAACATCGTAAATGATCGAGACCCACGATTTACTAGGTAGTTTTGGACAGAATTGTTCAAGTTATTGGGATCAGACTTGAACTTCTCCACAAGCTTTCATCCATAGAGCGATGGATAAACGAAACATGTCAATGCATTGTTGGAGCTCTACCTCAGGCACTTTGTTAGTGCCAACCAACATGATTGGGCTAAGTTGTTGGATGTAGCCCAATTCTCTTATAACTTGCAAATGAGCGAGTCTACTAGGAAGAGTCCCTTCGAGATCATCATGGGACAGCAACCCATGACTCCTCATGCTTTGGCCACAAGCTATAAAGGAAAGAGTTCTGTTGCCTTCAAATTTGCCAAGGCATGGCATGAGCAAGCTGAGTTAGCGCGAGCTTATTTAAACAAGGCATCTAAAAAGATGAAGAAGTGGGCTGACAAGAAAAGGAGGATGGTTGAATTTTAGGAAGGAGATTTGGTTCTTGTCAAATTATTGCCCCAATAGTTCAAGTCCATGCGCAAGGTTCAGAAGGGGTTGGTATGAAAGTATAAAGGGTCATTTCCAGTTCTCAAGTGAGTCGGTAAGGTATCCTAAAAACTACAACTCCCTTTGAAGCTTAAAATCTATCCAGTTTTTCATGTAAACATGTTGAAGCCTTATCATGGAGACGAGGAAGACACAAGTCGGGGAGAATGAAAGAGGACACCTACCGCAATAGTAACCTCATTCGATAGAGGAGTGGACTCTATCTTGGCAGACCGCCTAATTCAACGTAGGAGAATACCAAGTTATCGAGAATACTTGGTCAAGTGGAAGAATGCACTAGACATAGAGGCAAGCTGGGAACCTAAAGACTCTTTATGGCAGTTCAAAGATTACATAGAGAGGTTCAAGCTTAAAGGCGCAACGAGGGCGACACGAACTTGAGTGAGGGAGGGTGTTACGTCCCGTTCAAAATGTCCCTTACAATCCAAAGAAATGGTGTTTGCCTAAAGGATCTAGATTTTTCTACATGGGAAGTTCTAGAGTGGCCTAGAGATGTCTAGAGAGAGCTAGAATTGGATGGACTCAACTTAAGCCTTGAAGACTCTAGAATGTTCCATGTATGTTAGAAGGTGCTGGAATATTCTAGAACGTACTGGATGGTTCATGAAGGATGTAGAAGTCTCTAAAAACTTACGGAACATCCTAGAACTTGCATGAAGGAACTAGAAAATCTTAGAAGACTCTAGAGTTGGCTAGAAGGTCCTAGAACCTTGTGACATGTTGTAGATAAAACTAGAACAATCTTGTACATTCTAGACATAGAAGGATCTAGAAAGTTGTGGCACAATCTTAAGCTTCGTGCCACACTATAAATAGACCTATTTGTCTTCATTTGTAATCATCCTTGGAATCCTTGGAAAATTGTAAAATAACCTCTCTAAAGAGCAATACAAGGCATTCTTTACAAACTCTCTTTAGTTCTTGTTTTGCTCTTGAATCCTCTAAATCTCTTTCTAGTCTCTTTGAAATGTTTTATTCGGGTTGAAAGGCAGGCTTAGTGCAACAGACCGTACTAAGTGCTACACGATCACTATTTGAAATCTAGGGTTGTGACATGGAGGTAGTGGTGGTGGACCTCGTGTTAAAAATATATCATGTACTTTAGTTTAGGGGCTTTTGGGCAATCTAATTCAAGTAAATTGTAACTTTGGAGTTGCAAGAAAGTGCTTTACACCTCCAGCTCCGCTGCTAATCATTCCAATACTTAATAAATCTCTGATGATTGGCTTAGGTCAGTTTAAGGAATTAAATGAACCTTTCATAATAAACGGATGATACCATAATTGCAAATACTGCATTCTGTAATCGTGTACTCTGTTTTTGTAGGATTTACTTGTGCAATTTAGTGGCTTGACATTATATTATAAACATGTAAATGATTATAATGTAAGCAGGTTACATTTAATGTCCTGTGAATAGGATGGGGAGAAAAATGCGCTTAAGTGAATTATATAACTAGGTTCTCTTTCAGTAATGTTAGGTTCTGCATATTGAATCATTGATATCAAAGATTCCGGCTCTATGTTTGGACATCTTCCAGGTGCTGAAGTCTACTCATCAAGAGCTTTCTGCTGAATTGAGCTGTCTCTTGAGGTAGCGAACGAGAAATTTAAATATTATTTTTTGAATACTTACTTTAGTTATGGTTTCCACAAAGATGGTGGATAGCCCTTACATTTCTCTGGCTTATTGCTCACTTTGTTCCTATAAAAAAGAAAAAAAAATCATGGACCTAAATCTAATACCTTTGTTTTGAATATGCAAAAATATGACTTTGTAGTTTGTAGTAGACATCTATGTCTCTAATTGTGTGTCAATTTGTGGGTTTCGTTGCACAACTGCATTCAAAAAGTTAAGAATGCGGGATATGAACAAATGAAAAATGCCATTAAAGAAGCCACAAAGGATCAAGCAGATGGTGTTGTACTCAGCTCATACACCTTGGTTAAGATTGCAGAGAGCCTTAGTTTAAGGTCCAATCAGGAGATTCTATCGAGGCTGTGGCACTAGAAAAGTTGAAGGAGAATGCTGAGCAATCTAAGAGTACTGAGGAAGCTGAGTTTATCAATCATATTATTGCTTTAATGACTCACATGCATGAGCGTCTTATCACGATCAAGCAGTCCCAGAACTGCACCCCCATTCCAATTTCGCCCGACTTCTGTTGTCCTCTCTCTATTGAGCTAATGACAGATTCTGTGATTGTGGCATCTGGAAAAAACTTATGAGCGGGCTTTCATCAGGAATTGGATTAATCTTGGGCTCACCTTTTGTCCTAAGACAAGACAGACTTTATCCCATACCAATTTAATACCTAATTACCCCGTATAGGCACTAATTGCAAACTGGTGTGAGTCAAATAGTGTGAAGTTGCCTGTTCTTTCTCTTTACAGGTGTATCCCATCGGAGTTGCCCGGGTCTAATGGATCTGTAGGTTCGCCCGCTAAGAATTCAGTCCCAATAGGCAGGTTACATCGTGAAGGAGGTTCTCCATTGCACCCATGTTCTACATCAGAGGGTTCCTTAGGTAGCATAGCTGGAAATGGACCGAGTTTAGATATAACAAGAATATCACTTACCAGTTCTGAAGATAGATTTGGTAACTCAGATGAAAGCAGCGCAGATGTAGCTGGTCAGCCTTCTACGTCACCATTTAGAAAAGAATTCTCTAATGCTGTTGGAGCTGGCATATTGTCTCAGAGCCATAATAGAACTGCTTCAGCATCCAGTATACTTTCAAATGCTAATTATTCTTTGGGAATGCAAGCATATTCTGGTGCAGTCTCGTAGGATTCAAGCAATCTGACGGGCTACAGTAGTGATGCTTCTGGGGAGGCAAAAGCGGAGCCACATGCTGCTATTCAGCTTCCAGCAAGATCCTGGAGCCAGATAGCATGGCGTGGGGCATATGAGAGATTTTCCCCAGGGTTAATTTCTTCTCCTGCTGCTGAAACAAGATCTGATCTTTCTGGCATCGAAGCTCACGTACGGAAGCTAGTTGAGGACCTGAAAGAGTGCTTCACTTGATACTCAGGGAGAGGCAACTGCTGAACTCCGATTACTTGCAAAGCACAATACAGATAACTGGACTGTTATTGCAAATTGTGGTGCAATTAACGTGTTGGCTGATTTGCTGCACTCTAAATACAGTAAAGGTAAGGAAAATGCTGTAACATCACTTCTGAATTTATCAATCAATGATAACAATAAAAGTGCAATTGCTGATGCCAATGCAATTGAACCTTTAATTCACGTTCTTGAGAATGGGAGTTCTGAGGCCAAAGAGAACTCAGCCACCACTCTCTTTAGCCTTTCAGTGATCGAAGGAAACAAGATACATATTGGAAGATCTGGGGCTATGATACATATAGAATTTCAGAGGGGTCGCAGAAGAAAAAGAACAGAGGTAAGGAGGAGCTGTTTGGCTATAATTTCTCATATTCATCCTTGAATTAACTATTGCTATATATAACCTTACATGCACATGGGATTACAAGGAAATCATGTTAACTAATTCTGACATTCCTAATTGAATTGTAACCCTCCCTATGCTGTGTTATCTAGTGGTTCCCTCCATCTGCGCCAAGCAACCTGAGCACATAGGAACAAATGCAACAACCATGCTAGCTGGCTGAGTTTTCACACCGTTGATCCTCTTCATATAGAGTCTATACCTTTGAAGATGGCTGGCAATATTTTCTCTGGTTAAACCTTCAATGTTCATCAGGTCAAGAGTCTTCATAGGAACAACCTTCTCAAGGCCCAGATAACTTATAGTTGCAACAAACTCCCTTCCACTCATTTCCAGCATCTTTTTGTCATGTTTTATGGGATTATCAACAAGGCCTTTCTCTGCTGGGGCTAGGGCGCACATAGGTGAGGTTGAGGAAGTATCCAATGTCATACTATTGGTAACTCAACGTGTCTGTGTCATGGGATATTGTAAAATTGCACTAGAATA
Source organism: Hippophae rhamnoides (assembly GCA_033030585.1). Classification (NCBI taxonomy): domain Eukaryota; kingdom Viridiplantae; phylum Streptophyta; class Magnoliopsida; order Rosales; family Elaeagnaceae; genus Hippophae; species Hippophae rhamnoides. The sequence continues at coordinate 33,594,624 of CM065437.1, forward strand.
ATTGCCATAATCATAATGCCTTTCAATTTCCCCATCACATTGTTTCATTTTTACAGCTTCTGCGTAAACCCCACAAAATTTAACTACAGCACTGGTGACAACCTGTGCAGCCCATAGCAATTTTGATTTATATACTTGAATTCTCTCAACCTCTAATTTTGAATCTTTGACTAAGCTTAGAAGTTCCAAAATAACTTTCTCAATAATATGCATGGGCACCTCTTCAACTGAGATAGAGTGTCTTGCTAAGGCTGAGAAGGTATCAACGGCAAAGCTGAACAAGGTCTGAAGGAGCTAAAAATATAGATTTGAGTGCTCTTTTTCTTGAGAGTCTTCAGTACTCATAAGAGCCATCTTCAGATGCTTCCCACACCCTAAACTTCCCTTGGTGCCGAGGGTAAGAAATTGGGATTGTTGGATAGAAATATTAGGCTCCACATTCTCAGATAACATGGATTGGAACTCCTTGAGGATGATTAGTGTTAAGTCGTGCAGTGTCTCTCCTACCAACTTCCAAATTGCTTTGGGTTGCTTCTCTGTATAATTGTTTAACCCCAGAAATTGTTTCGTGCTAGGTATATCCCTTCTACTGACTAAATAAATTGATTTGTTGCTATTTGAAAATGAGCAACAACTCATAACACAGTAATTAGTATGACCAACAGAATGAATTAACCAAATGGTTGCTATTTGAGAATAAACAACTCGTAACTTTCCCTGGGCTTTCTTCTTTCACTTTTCTAACCTCAAGTCATGAAGACTCGTAACTAACTTCAGAGTGGTTGGGGAAGCATCTTCTAGTGGAATACCCTTATGGATCATTTGGTTATCAGGAATTGGTAGAGGAGTGCATTCGTAGAGCTTATTAGCCCGATGAAGCTTCCTCGTGTGACTGTCTCTAGGTTCTCTGATTGAACCTTCATCCGCGTGAAGTGGCTTTGGTCGCATGTAGCAATGACCGACAACGACTCTCTTATCACCATAGTGACATAATCTTTTTCTTCTCTACTCGCGGGCCTCTCGATTGACTAACTGATCCATTGCTCTGATTATTTTCAGAGAGCTGGACGAAGAAGAGAGGGAGAAGCCAAGGTGGGGTTGGTTACCTGCGTGTAGGGACTATATGGTTAGAAAATGGCCCAATTTGAAGCAGTTCAACTTAAGGAAGGAAGTTGGCTTCCTGGGTCGGTTCTGGAGGCCCAAGCGATGGAGACCCACGAGACTTCATCTTGGTGTCTGTATAAGCCACCATCTCGTCTTTAGGTAACCCAGGGAAATGGTTTTCACAGAATTTGAGATTTATAGAGTTCAACCTCGCGTATTCCATGGCCGCCGAGCAAGCATCTGAGGTAAAGGAATTAGTGGGTGGAGCTTTAAATTTCTAGAAGGTCTCAGGTGACCCACTTCTCACAACGCCAAGAGAAGAAGTCAGTGGTGAGCTATGGGTGGTGCAAAGAGCTCTCAGCTCGATCTGCACCGCCTGTAAGACATCATTTAATAGCTCGGAGGTGGACTTGAATCGCACAAAGGAATCAGAGGTCTCTGTATTGGATCGGTTCCGGTTGTCCAGGTTGGCAAAGAAGAAGAACAGAGGTAAGGAGAAGGTGTTTAGCTATAATTTCTCATATTCATCCTTGAATTAACTATGGCTATATATAGCCTTACATGCACATGGGATTACAAGGAAATCATGCTAACCAATTCTGACATTCCTAACTGAATTGTAACTCTCCCTACGCTGCGTTATCCGGTGGTCCCCTCCATCTGCGTCGCCTGCACTTTAGCACCGTATGTGGTCCCCCCTCTGCGTCTCGTGCACCTATGAGCTGCGCCAAGCAGCCCGAGCACATATGCACGTATCGGGCTATTAACCCTCTGGTTGATTTGTTAGGCAATGGAACTCCCCGAGGAGATAGAGATGCAGCCACAGCTTTGTTCAATCTGGCAATATATCATGAGAACAAAGATGGGATTGTTCAAGCTGTGCTGTGAAGCACTTCGTGGAGTTGATGGATCCAGCAGCTGGAATGGTTGACAAGGCCGCTGTTTTAGCTAATCTTGCAACCATCCCCAAGGGTCGGACTGCTATTTGTCAGGAGGGAGGAGGGATTTCTGTCCTGATTGAGGTTGTTGAGTTGGGTTCTGCGAGAGGGAAGGAGAATGTAGCTGCTGCACTTTTGAACTCTGCACCAATACTGGTAGATTTTGTAATTTGGTATTTCAGGAAGGAGCAGTGCCACCATTAGTGGCTCTGTCCCAATCTGGGACTCCAAGGGCCAGAGAAAAGGTAAGCTGTTGCTTATGATGGTTACAAAATCACTTAATTTCTATTTCCTACTTTTAGGAAATTTAATAACAAACTCCTTTAGTTGATTTCAGGCACAGGCACTTCTGATCTACTTCAGAAACCATAGATATGGTAATGCTGGTAAGAGGCTGATTTGGAAGCATAATTATTGGTGTAATCGCCTCCATGTTTCTGAGCAAAAAGTCACCTGGGGTTTTAGTCAAATTTTCCTGAAAACTTTACATTTAGATGCTGCAAATAATTTTCAAATTTGAGGTCTTGTTTGTGGATTTTGAATGACCTGTAGATAGAAAAACCATTGTTTTTGTGTAGTAGTCCGAACAAGTCCTGTAAAATATTTGTAGTCTTAAAATGTGGGGAAAAAAAAATACCCGTGATTAGTCCTCAGTCTGAGCTTCGTGACAGATTAATTGTTTTGATACATGTTTTCTCTTCCTTTTCGACTGTTTTGAAAAGTTTATGTTCAAGATTTGCTTGTCATTTCTTATGTAGTTCCATGCTGCCCATATTGGTTATGTGAAACATATTTTATGTAAAGTCTGAAGGTGCCTAAGGGTTGTTTTTGAAACATAGCGACTCCTTTTTCTCCTACATGCAACATGGAAAAGTGGTCCTGAATGAGGATTAAAAGCCTTTTTATTGTTTAGATCTATGTTACATATATTCTCTCATAACTATGTCCTAAATTTTTGTAAATGTACCCATGTCGACGCACTTATTTTCTTCAATTTTCTTAACTCATACCAATTCGGAGCTTCTGAGTATTTGTACCCATGGCGTCCATGAAGAGTCCGTATAAGATAATATAAAACTTTACAAATCTACCAGAATACAAATTCAACTACTCACTATCTTGGGCATAGTTTGCCTCCAGTAACAAAGAACCTTTTTCAACTACTCATTATTCTTGGGCATAGTTTGCCTCTAGTAACAAAGAACCTTTTTTTTAAAAAAATAAAAATAAAAAGTTCCTTCACTCTAACGGAACGCCCGAGTTAAAATTAATATGAACCAACTTACTGACATGTCTTTAAGCAAAAGCGATTCAATAAAACATGTAGGAATGAGAGTACTGGATTGTTGAAGATATCATATCTCAATGTTACATCAACCACCCAGAATTTGTGAAGTAGGCTGTGAATATTCTTCATTATTATTGTAACTAGATGCAAGCAAATTAACCTGCATCAATCAAAATACTCAAAACTCAACTATCCTGTTTTTATAAGAACGCTGTGGTCACTCACAGTGCAAACCGCAAATGCGCATCAATATTATTACTAATTTACCTTGATGATCTCCCACTTTGAAGTTGGATACATGGTTGCCAATATACTCATGTTGAAATGCTGTTTACATTGTTTTCAAAACAAAAAGGTCAAATCATAAATCCTACTTTTAGTAATGAAAAAAAATATCTAACTCAACATTTAAGTGAAGAAACAATCGGAGTATGTTTTGCTTGTACTTATGTTAAAAGTAAAAGTAACTCTTTGAACCGGATCTTATGTGAAAAATGAATTTTTTTTCTCTATTTCGTTAAAATGCTGTTTTTTTTTTAATTAATTGTTTTCAACAAAGTTTTTATAGGGTCTCAAAAGAAGAAGAAAAAAACAAAAACTGATGTGTCATAGTCTTATAGGATACAATTATGAGTGAAAACTGCAATATTGAATTACAACTTGGCACTCTTTGAATTATATCACAAATTTATCATATTTAGAGTTTACTGGACATAAAGGTTTTGCACAATATCTTATGGACAAGGAAAAACATACCCTAAAAGGATCACCTCTTAATGACTGCACAAACATTGGATTGCCTGACTCCAGATCCTGCAAAAGAACAATATATATCAAAATATGCTCAATGCAATATTTGGGGAGGAGAAAAACATAACTAAGAAGCAGTGATGGATAGGAATGGATATTTGGGCAAGACAAAAGTCCAAACAACATAAAAAAGTGTGTTGTACCTCTAAATAGATATCTCTAAGTCGCTTTCCAGTTTGAGTGCAGCAAATGCGGATAACATGCTCATCACAACTCCCACTAATGACATAGTCCCTTCCATTTATGTAATATGAACGTGTATAGTTATGAGAACTTCCTGTGCTAGCTATCTCAAATTTCGTATGGAGTCTCCCATCTGCTGCCGATAATTGCTTAACCTAGTAAGTTTTAAAACTTCGCCTCAACATTCAACTTAGAAATGAAAAGAGAGAATTATAAGAAACATAGTATATTTATGGATCCTTTTTGTATGGTGTCTCACTTTTGACCCCCTATTAACGAGCAAGTTACTTAAAAGATTATATTTTCTTTAAATTTTCATGAATACATGCATAAAATGTATCTTGGATTTAGTTAAGTACCTCATTGTCAACTGCTGAAACTAACAAATACAGATCATCAGGAGAAAAGCAGACCATGACATTTCCTCTTGAGCTAGAAGCTGTGTAGCAGGGTCTCATAGGGTTCTGTCTTACATCCCACAGCTTCACATCCCGGTCAAAGGATGAAGTGGCAAATAAAAAAGGAGAGTGATGAGAAAATTTGGCAACATTGATGGGTTCTCGATGTATATTAGAGAAAACATGTAAACGTCTTCCACTTCCAATATCGTAAAGAACAACATCTTTTGAGTAACCACTGACAAGGAACTGATCATCTGTTGAATTGACATGGAGAGAAGTTAATTGCTCAAAACTATCAAAGATTACATTGGCAGAGCTGGATGGTGATTCCTTATGAGATGCTTGTTGAATGTAGTTGATGTCAAACAAATTCAAGGAACCATTATCAGAACCTGCAATTAGCTAGTTGTTCAACACAATCAAATAATGGATTAGTTGAAGGGGAAATGCTGAACAATAATTGCAAAATAACATTTATAACAATACTTAAAACTTATCAATAACAAAAATAATATCCCTTATGTCCAACTCATATATTTATAATATAAAAAAAAGTTAAGCCAAGACATTCTACATTGAATACCAGTTAGTTAGACGCCGTTCGAGTTGAACTTTGACCACTTAGATCTGTTCAATGTTTAACTCCAACAACTTAAACCCCACTCAATGTTATTGAAAGGTTATATTCATTGTCATAAGTTAAGTTTTAGGAGTGTTATTTGAAGAAATTTCCCAACAATCTTAGCATTTTTCAACTTCTCCTTGTTTTAAGGTTAGCATTTCAAAGTTTTTTAGGAGAAATCATAGCACAAAGAAGTTTTGAGGCACAAAATAACAAGTTTTAAGAGTTTTACGATGCTCTCTTTCGACAAGTCCAGAATCCAACTTAAAGAAAGTAGTGGCATTTTGCCTACAGTGTACTTATTAGCAAAAAAAAAATTACAATGCTCTGCTAATATATATGTTTTTTTTTAACTTATTGAAGTAACTATACTATAAAGTAGAAATCATACCTTTGATGGACACTTCTTGAGCCAACAGAGCCCTAAAACACTACTCATTGCTCCAATGGATGGAATATAACCTATGGTATTCCGATTTTCATGGTTAATTATCACTATTTCACCATCCAAGGTTCCAAATGCCAAAATACTAGGATCTGATGGATGATACTCGAACTGCCTTGGACGCAGCCTTTTGCTTTCACCTTTAAACTTGCTACTAAAGTCGGATAGTGGATTTAACACTGGCCATGAAGACGACCAAAATTTGGCAGCACAAAGGGACCTTAAGTAAAAACTGTTACTAATGTGACAAGAATATGACTTCTTTGGTTTTTCTGAGTTTTGGTAATGTGTACTAGGTGCTCCCATCTCACGCTTATGCAAAATATTAACAATACTTTCTCTGTGTTGCCTATTGTAAGGCAAAGATTCGTAGTATTGAGTGCAGACATTCTTGGCAATTGCCTTATCTTTTTTTTTTATGGACCAATTATCTAAAACTTCCAAATGGGGCAATGAAGCAATCATGTACTCTCTGTAATGTTTTTCGAAGCATATCGGTGAAGGGTGACAAGATATGTTCTTTGTTGATTTAATAGCGACCTTCTTCAACTGTTGTTTGCACACACTCATAAGAGATTCATCCTTTTCTTGAATCTATTATTTGCAAAGAGAAATTTGTTAGACAAACTTTTTTCCATACAATACTATCAACTAAAAAGATAAGTACTGCTTCGTCAATCTCGAGTACATCAATCTTATAGTAAAATAGTTTAGTTACCTCATCCTGCAACCCTTCATGTCTCACTAAATAAGGAAGAACATTGGATAATTCCGATAAACCTATGCTTTGTACACGACTCGAAAGTTCTACTTCATTGTTCAAAATTGGATTGACCTTAGTGTTGGAAGCTTGAAATGTTGCATCATCTCTGCTATCAATAGATGGTGTCTCTGCCTCTTTGTAGTAATACTTACTCGAATGATTCCACAGTGCTTGTAAATTTGTAGTTTGATTGGATGACGAAAGGCACTGTCCAGTATAATTGCAACATAAACATTTTTGGAACCGTAATTCCACAAGAGAAGTTAGTTTGGATAAGACAGCAGAAGTGGTCCAAAGATTAGAAATTTTTGTCTCACACATTGAGAGCCTCAACAAATTTGGCATGCAAGAGAAACAGTTACTCTGCAAACTAGAGAGTGCTGTACAGAAATCCAAATTAAGTGTGTGTAGCCTTGAAAATCTTCCAGCCATGTTGAGCTTTTGTATATGGTTACACCGTAACTTCAAGACTTTGCAATCTAATCCACCCTGGAAGAGATCCCTATGGAGAATGAACATGAATAACAAGTTCAAAAGCAAGTTATTGAGGCAAGTAATATAGTTCAGATACAAAAATAGTAGTTCCAGCCTAAATAGCGTGTTTTTGGAGTTTGGACCAAAAATTCCTTAAAATTGCAGGTAGAGTCATGTACAAATTTACATAACTTATGCATACTGAAGTGTCTGCAATTTTAAACCAAATTTTGCTCAAACTCAAAAAGCTCATGATTATGCTCCTCAAATTCAAAATTAGTGCATATCTATTCGAGTAATATGTTAGAGAAGAGTTAGCAACCAATTCTTTTAAAAACTCAAGTTGTTAGGAGATGGACTAACAATTCTCTTATATGTTATATTTGGATCTTAAAATAATATATCTGCCTAACTCACATGCACACAAAAAGAATTCATGTTTTCCAAGGATAAGGAGTGAAGGAATTTAAGTCATAAAAATGGAATAACTTATAGTAATGTGAATTTCTAAACTATTTGCAAATACAGACCCCAAGAAGTTGCTTCTTGATGACAGATTCTGGAGATCGACAGCTCGGAGCTTAAAATTGATTGCATGAACTAAAATCAGGAGGTATTCTTCACTCAAGTCACTATGTGATTCATGAACTATGTCAAGTGCGCCCAAATCAGAACTTTCACTACCCATCACAGAATCAACCAGTGGGAAAACATCTGAATTTTTTAGCTGGTCTAATGAAATCATCAAGCAAAACTGCTTGTTCTGAATTTCTTGAATCTTGGCCTGATCATTTTCAACATGTTAGAATAGTGCTAGCACCAATTCTCGATGAAGCTTTCAAAAGGCAAGCTAACAATCTTCTTAAATGTTACATTTTAGGTCTTAGCACAACAATAAAAAAGAAGAATAACAGAGAATTATCAGAAGAAAATACTTTGTATATTCTTAAAATTTTAAAGAAAATAAAAAATAAAAGATCATACAATACATCAGCATTAAAGATTCTAATAATCTGAGTACCTTAGAAAACCATGAGATTACTGCAGAGCTGGGTAGCACATCATGCTTCTTGCAAGAATGAAGGTACCTAGCAAGCACAAACCAAAAGGTGGAAGGAAATAAATAATTAAATATATACATAGGACAGTAAAGATAGTAGAAAGAAACTATCTAAACCGCTGCTTATTTTATATGAATAGATAAACAATCAGCTAGCATTTCAATCTTACCCAAAATTACTTCATTGTAAAACAAATTAATAGCTATTCATGAAAGTGGAAGAGCCTCAATCTAAGTGTACGTTAAGTAGAGCACTTAAAACATTCAATTGTAGTCGCCCTACACGTTTCCTAAGATCCATTCCATTACAAGTCGTTTTTGATACCAAAGATTATATATTTGCAGCCAAAAAAACAAAGAGAGAGAGAGAGAGATTATACCGAGCTTCTAAGGTATTGGATTCCATGGGAAGGACTATGTTTGTTGTTTGTTTTTATGCTTCTTAAAAATCAAAACAAAAATGGAGAAATGGTAGTTGCTACAGTGTGTATAAATACAAAAAGGGAAAGTTTAGGGAGACAGGGTACAGAACCGTACGTCACATGCTGGAAATTTTAGTTGGAAAATGTACAGTTGCATTAGGAAGAGAATTGACTTTTCTTGGGAAAAAAATAGAGATAAGCACGACCCATATAAATCTGCCCGCATGTGATCGATGGGATACCAAAGCAAGCTGGGGTCCCCATGTATTTATTATTCTGTTAGGTCGCAAGATAGATACGCGTCCACTCAATATGGGTAGAAAAAATTTATTTATTATAAATTTTTATTAAATTATAGTTAAAAATAGATAAATATAAATATTATATAGTTATGATATATAAAAAAATTTATAAGTAAAATTATATGTAGCGGATATTTACACTTAAGCCAAGTTGTATTCAAACAATGATGAATTATTGCTGGTGAAAATAGTTGATTTATGGATAAGATACATAGTCATCATCGTAATAAGTTTAATCAACCATTAAACCTAATCTCTATTATTGAATACTTTATGCGAGAACAACAGCATGAATAATGCAAAGGACGGTTAAGCCTACCTCGTCCCATTATTTTATATTAATTTTTGGAAACATAAAATAAAAAAAAACTTTTTTTTTCTTTTGTAGAAAATAGAATATCTCACCCTTCAAAATTGAGGATACAAAGAAATTTCATAACAATGAACAAACATATTAAATAGAATGTCACGATACATTGATATATGAGCTAAAAGTCAGTTGGGTTAATCCTATATGCCGTGCCAAAAGTGATGATTGTAAGGTGATTTCGTTTATATAAAATAACCTAAAGTATCATAGAACCAACCATCAATTGATTTTATTAAGTTAGTCATCTTAAATTAGATTATGTTTTTAATAATGTATCATTTGAGATATTGTGACGTATATGATAATTGTTCAAAAAGTATTAAAATTATTATGATTTTATACACTATAATTGATTTAAATAATATATATTTATATGATTTTATCATATTTTTATATATTGTCTTTTCGAAATTATGAGTATTTTTATTGTTTTTTAGATATTATCGCTTAAAAAAGTAACTTAAAAACTTAAAAAATATTTGACGCAATATATCATAAATATATTGATAAAATAAATGAGTAAAAGTCGACAAATATAGAAAAATTGGATAAAATGAATCAAAAGGATCAAAAAAGTCAAAAAGGGTGAAATCGCGCATAGTTGCCCAACAGCACCGGCCAACGCGCGCAGCCGCCAACCAGCGTCGAGCAACGCACGCCGCAACACCAAGCCGCGTCGAGCAACGCACGCGCATCGCCAAAACCACGTCGAAGTTGCGCGCCCATCTACACCCACTCTGCTCGCGCCCACGCCCATCTACGCGCGCCTCTGCTCCATTCCACGTGCGATGCCACACCCCACCTACCATGACGTCAGCGATGACATCATCATCACATACTACGCGTTTTCTCCATTTTTAATTATTTTTTCACCCACTTTTTCTTCCTCTCGTCACCTATAAATACATTCATTCTCTCCACATCAAATTTTTGTAATTTATTTGCTTTTTGATTTAATAAATGGAAATGCAAATTCCGTTTGGAGGTTTTTCAATAATAGGAATAACATCAAAGTACTATAACGATTTTATTTTCTTTACAATTATTTTTTATGTTTTATTCTTATATGTTATATTTAATTTTTCTGTGATTAAGTTTAACTTTGCTAGTTGTTTGTAAACATGATATAATAATAATGTTGTTATGCTTGCGAAATATTAAATAGATAAAAATCTCTAAAATGAATTGATTTTGTTTTTATTCAAAATTTTATATTAAGAATGTTAGAGAGAAATATATTATTTTTCATTACAAACTTAAATGTGAAAATTAGATTTTAAGGTTTAGTTATCCGGTCTAATTTAGAGTAGTGCTCTTTTATTTGTTGGTACAATCGTCCGGTAGTTAGAATGAAGCTTTATTTCAAAAGTTTTTATAAGAATTATTATCTGAAAATGTATTGACAACATGTTTTCAGTAGTGGTTCTAAAATTTGAAAGTTAGTACTCAGATAATTAAATTCTTAGGTTTAATTTGGACACCTTGAATAAAGTTTAAACTGTTTAACCCCACCAAAGGTGGTATTTAAATTATTCATTTTCAATCTCTTAGAAAAAGGAATTAATTTAATTAACCAAATTAATTACCAATCTCACACATAGGTGTTAATTGATTTGTTTAGTTAACAAATAATATCTAACCTCACCAAAAGTAGTATTCATATAGAAAAGAGAGAATCAATAAATATCAACTATTATAAATGTTTAATAACCTAAATAATATGAGCAAGCATAATAAACTTAGTTATTATATCTATAAATACTCCACTATTATAAATGATAAAATTTGCATAAATATTTATTAAATCTGTACCTATGTTTATTCTTATGTTGTTAGATTAGAAACACAAACCCAAAATATCATGACAGAATGTTTATGATTTAATTTTTTTTTTTCAAGTTTGAATAATAAATTAAAAATCACGTATATTCCTTCCTTAGATCGACCTTGGGAGTATACTTATCATTTTCTATGAAATGATTCGTGCACTTGAGAGAGTTTTTATAAATATAAAACCAAAGTATTTGCAGGATCAGCGATGCCAGTTCTACTCATCAAGTTTTTGAGCACTCATTACAACTTCCAACCAGCTTCTTGCTAGTCCCTTAGCAAGAGAAGCGATAAAAACTAAAAATTAAACTATCCTAAATCACTTCCATGGATTGACACGGTTGCATTTAGCGTATGCAACAAGCTTTTAAACCCCTAGGTTGCCATAGTGGACGAGTTTGAGTCTCGTGAGGGTTTTCAGTAATGATACCCACAAACATTGAACTAAATGTAAAAATTAAAAGAAATAATAAAAATAACAACTTAAAAACTAAAATTACAACAAAATCAAAAATTAACTTTTAAGAATAAAATAAAAGAAAACAACATGAAACATAACACAAAAATGTCTCATACTTTTAATCTCCTTTAAGATCATAATTAAAATCTAAAGCATAAGTTATTTTAATCTTCTTAAACAATCATGATTTATTATAATAATTAGTCAAAAATCATTTTCATATTTCATATAAAAAATGTATCAATTTAATTTCACCCAATTTCAGTGTTTGGAATCCGAATTCGCTTCGACTCTATTCCTCACTAGTCAATACTCTCAAAACACTGAATCCTATGGGTTCAAACACTCATACTAATTTATATGCGAAAGAGTTGATGTATAGAAATGAACTAATATGTTCGCATATGTATAAAGAATAAAGATATCATATATAAAAATTATTTTCATACATAAATCAAACTCATTAAGAAAAAATTTCAAGATATATGCCTTTTACAAATGAAGAAAATGCAATGACTTTTTAGGGAATTACTTCCTATATCTTTCTTTTGTAATTAGCTTTTACTCACAACTTTGTAGGCAATGTGGGTCATAGTATGTAGATTATACTATATATTCTTTATCTCTCTATTTTTTTCTGAAGATTTTTTTCAATATATATATTTTTTAGAGAGTCAACCTATGTATAGATTGTACATTTTTTTAGGATTTTGGTGAGTGGTTAATTTTGTGGCTTTTCTGTTTGATTTTGGTTTAGGTCACCCCATATATGTCTTTTTTTTTGTAACAGTCATACACGAATGAGATAAAAACATATACTATCAATTTCTACTTAAATCATTTAATCTAAGCAAAAATAATAATAAAAAATATATGACACTCTATTAAGATGAAAAAAAATTCATACATTCAATGCTAATACCTATAGAGATCATCTAAAAATTTGAAGAAATAAGAAATGTGTTTGGAGTAGAAAAAATATATATTTTACTCTGAATAAAGGAAATTAGGCTCAAATTATATCTCACAAAGGTAGTCTCCACTAAAAAAAACTCATAAACACCGATTTTGGGTTTAATATCATTTTCACATCTTATCAAGAAATACTAGTTATGACAAAAACTAACTAATTACCAAAAAAATTAAAAAAATATTTCATGATATGTTTTCAAAAATTAATCTAACAATATAAAAGATTTAACTATTTACTTAAATTTGATTTAAAGAAATGATAAAGTGTTGTGAGAATTTTTAAAACTAATTCTAAAATTCCAAAAATTACTAAATCACACAAAGAAAATAAAATTAAACATAAAAAATGAAAATGTGAATATAATTTTTTTTAAATTGTTAATATTTTTTTGAAATTAAGCATGGTAAAATTTTCACCACCCTTAACCAAGAACTTACATTGTCCTCAATGTAACATTTGTAAATTAAAGATAAAGAGAAAAAAGATTGCCGCTCTCTTGAGAATTTGCAAGTAGTAATGGAGAAATGCAGATGCATCCATCATATTCATTAAAGTGCACATAGACAGATCGTTGTGAACTTCTAACATCTCAACAAATATTTTAGTTTTAACAATTTTAAAATTATTCACATGTAATTAAACTAAAATAAACAATAGAAATTAAATAAAAGAAAATTACATAAAATGATAGGTTGCCTCTCATCCAACGCTTAGTTTAACGTCTTAGCAAGACATAACTTTATGGTGCTAAGGGTTACTCAGCCAAATGCAATCCATTTCAGCAATGTTGTTTGGTTCTTCTAAATAAGGCTTCACACAATGCCCATTGACTTTGAATGTTTTTTGTGTATTGGAATCCAATAGTTCTACTAGTCCATGTGCAAATACCTGAACTATTTTGAATGGTCCATCCCATCTTGATCTTAGTTTTCCTGGAAATAATCTCAAACAAGAGTTAAATAAAAGAACTTTCATTCCAGGGTGAAGAGTCTTAGGAACTAGCCTCTTGTCATGATAGCCCTTAGTACGCTTTTTGTATAATTTGGAATTATCATGGGCTTCATTCCTAATTTCTTCCAACTCATTAAGATGGAGTAACCATTTTTCTCTTACTTTATCTAAATCCATGTTTAAATTTTTAATTTCCCAGTAAGCCTTGCGTTCGAGTTCAATTAGAAGGTGGCACGCTTTCCCAAAGATTAACCAGTAAGGGCTCATCCCAATGGGTGTTTTGTAAGCGGTGTGGTATGCCCATAAGGCATCATTTAACTTAAATGCCCAATCCTTCCTTGAAGGATGCACAGTGCGTTCCAATATTTCCTTAATTTGCCTATTACTTACTTCCACTAAACCAAAAGTTTGAGGATGATATAGAGTAGCTACTTTATGTGTGATGTTGTACTTGTTTAGTACTCCATCAAAGATCTTCTTACAAAAATGGCTACCTCCATCACTTATTATAGCTCTAGACGTTCCGAACCTACTAAATATTAAATCCTTCAAGAATTTAACAACAACATTAGCATCATTGGTTTTAGTAGGGATAGCTTCTACCCACTTGGATACATAATCCACAGCAACCAAAATATATTGAAAATGATTGGATGGGGGAAAAGGACCCATAAAGTTAATCCCCCATACATCGAAGAGTTCAACAACTAAATTAGATGTCAAAGGCATTTCATCTCTTTTGCTTATGTTTCCTATTCTTTGACATCTATCACATTGTGCACAAAACATATAAGCATCTTTAAAAAGAGTGGGCCAAAAGAATCCAGACTGTAATACCTTACGGGCTGTCTTTTCACCACTAAAATGGCCCCCACAATGAAGTTTATGACAAAAAGTTAGAATGCTCTTATATTCTTCTTCAGGTACACATCTCTGAATGACTTGATCTTGACCAATCTTGTATAAATAAGGGTCATTCCAAAAATAGTCCTTAATAGTTTTAAAAAACCTTTTCTTGTCCTGATATGAAGTGTTAGGTCGCAAAACACTAGTGGCAAGATAGTTTACAATATCAACATACCATGGGTTCGGACCTATTGAAAATAACTGTTCATCAAGAAAGGTTTCAACTATATCTTCATTACTCTCATCTTTAAAAGAATTGAAGTTAGAAATCAACCTAGACAAATAGCCAGCTACTAAGTTTTCATTGCATTTCTTATCCTTGATTTCTAGGTCAAATTCTTGTAAGATTAAGGCCCACTTGATTAATCTTGGCTTGGAATTTGGTTTACTTAATAGGTATCTTAAAGCAGCATGATCAGAATGCACAATCACTTTAGATCATACTAAATAAGACCTAAATTTGTCTAAAGAAAACACTATAGTTAAGAATTCATTTTCAATGGTGGTATAATTCATTTGGGCATCATTGAATGTTTTGCTAGCATATTAGATGACATGCAAACACTTATCCACTCTTTGTCCCAAGATTGCTCCAATAGCATAATCAGAAGCGTCACACATTATTTCAAAGGGTAAAGACCAGTTTGGTGCCATAATAACAGGGGTAGATGTTAGTTTCTCTTTCAAGGTATTAAAGGCAATAAGGCAGTCATTGTTGAAATTAAAATAATCATCTTTTGATAGCAAGTTACATAAGGGATGAATTATTTTAGGGAAATCATTAATAAATTGTCTGTAAAATCTTGCATGTCCTAAGAAGCTTCTTATCCCCTTCATAGATGTAAAGGGAGGTAGTTTGGAAATCAATTCAACTTTTGCCTTATCAACTTCAATACCCTTGTTTGAAATTATATGTCCTAAAGCTATCCCTTATTGAACCATAAAATGACTTTTCTCCCAACTAAGGGTGAGATTGCATTCAATGCATCTTTCTAAAACCAAAGTCAATATATGTAAGCTATCATCAAATGAGTTCCCAAAGATAGAGAAATCGTCCATGAAAATCTCAATGAATTTTCCACCATGTCCGAGAAAATAGATATCATGCATCTCTGGAAAGTGGCAGAGGCATTGCATAACCCAAATGGCATTCTTCGAAAAGAAAATGTCCCAAAAGGACATGTAAATGTGGTCTTTTCCTGATCTTCTAGTGCTATGGGTACTTGATAATGTCCAGACAATCCATCTAGAAAACAGTAAAATTTGTGCCCAGCTAATCTTTCCAACATTTGATTAATGAATGGAAGAGGAAAGTGATCCTTTTTAGTATATAAATTTAGTTTCCTAAAATCTATACACATTCTCCATCCAGTGATTATTCTAGTGGGCACTAATTCACTTTTGTCATTTTTAACAACTGTTATCCCAGATTTCATAGGTACCATATGCACTGGACTAACCCACTTACTATCCACAATAGGATAGATAATTCCTTCTTCTAACAATTTAAGAATTTCTTTCTTAACTAGCTCTTGCATATTTAGGTTTAGTCTTATTTTGGCCTCTCGTACAAGTTTAGCACCATCCTCCAAGTTGATCTTATGCATACACATCGTAGGACTAATTCCTCTTATATCCATAATACTCCAACCTATAGCTTTCTTAAATTGTTTAAGCACTTTGATAAGTTCCTTTTCTTGGATTTTGGTCAAAGTTGAAGAAATTATCACTGGATAAGTTTCTCCTTCTCCCAAAAACACATATTTTAAGTGCTCAGGTAAGTCTTTGAGTTCAAGTTTAAGTGGATTGGCCTATTTACTAGATGAAGAATTGGGTAGATTTAAATATGTACTAGATTTTTTCATTACTTCATCATTGTCTAGTCGTTCAAGGTATCCCTTAATTTCCTCATCTAAATCTTCTTCGACCTCTTCAAGTGTAAGAACAGTTTCAAGCTTGTCTTCTATTCTGGTTCGGGAAAAGGTGCTTTGGACAAGATTATCCAAAGGGTTAACATCGAATATTTCATTGATGACAGAAATAGAAGGAAAAAGGTCAAGAATCAAAAACTTTAAAATGAACAATCTCTCTTAAAATTGCCATTGTCAAATTTCCATCTTGGACATCAATAATAGTCTTAGTAGTTGACATAAATGGTCTACCAAGAAATATTGTGTGCTCTATGTCCAAGGCTGGATTTTCTTGCATATCCAAAACCACAAAGTCAATAGGTATTATTAGTTTGTCTACTTGTACCAGCACATCCACAACTATTCCCTTTGGATACTTAAGAGATCTATCTACAAGTTGAAGGGACATAGTTATGGGTTTTAAATCTCCTAAATTGAGTTGTAAGAATATAAATTAGGGCATCAAATTTATACTAGCACCTAAATCAAGCATTGCTTTAGCAACCTTCATATTCCCCATAGTTATGTTTATAATAAAACTTCCAGGTTCTTTCAACTTAGGGGTAGTTTTTGCTGAAATACAGTGCTAGAAATTTTTGATACTACTACTCGTTCATTTAGTTCATACCTCTTTTTCTTAGTGTTCAATTCTTTGAAAAACTTAGCATATGAGGGCACATTTATGATCACTTCTAATAATGGTAAATTGATATTTACTTTAGAGAGCATATTAAAAAGATCATGGAATTGCTTATCTTGTTTTGATTCTTTTAGCCAGTGTGAAAAGGGTACTTGCAGCTGGTGTGGTTCTGTTGTCTTTTGAATTTTAGGGATGTCAGATGATTCCCCAATGAGTTTTTCAAAAGGCTTGTTAAGTTTAACACTTGTTTCTCCTTTTTGTGAGACTAGAATATCACCTTCTTTATTTTATTGAACTACAAGGTAGATCGTTAGAGATTTCATGTAAACTAGTATCGACTACCTTACCACTTCAAAGGGTTATTACATCCTTCACTTGTTCTGGTTGATTGGGCAACTTTCCTGGTTCATTCTTCTGTATTTGTTCAGCTAGTTGCCCAACTTTAGATTCAATCCTTTTAACTGAAGCCTCCATGGTGTTCAACCTTTGATTATTCATCATTTGATTGTCGTGACTAACTTGAATAAAAGTATTCAAGCTATCATCTAAGGTTGGCTTAAAATATTGGCTTGGTGGGTAATGGTGGTTTTTATTTGACCTTAGTGTTTGACATAGGGTGTAGGCTGGGTAATTGTTTTGTTTCCAATGATGGTTAGGGTGATTATAAGTGTTTGGATGATACTTTTGAAAGGATTTGATTTCCTCCATGGCATCGACACTAGAATCACAAGTATTTGAACAATTATGAGTACCATGCCCAATTGAAAAGCACACTTCACACACCTCTTGATTTGGCATTTGGTGGGTAGTGAGAAGTTGCACTTGCTTAGTTAATTCAGCAAGTTGCAAGGTCATCTCATTATCATAGCCAACTTCATTAACTCTTGCTTTCCTTCTAGCACTTCTTTGTTGGGAATTAGAACCCAATAACTCATAAAGATTATAGGTTTCCTCTATGATGTTTTCTCCCACAGCACCTCCAGCAGCATTATCAACCATGTCTTGACTCTGCAGTGTCAATCCATCATAAAAGAATTAGTTCTATAACTGTAATGGAAAGCTATGATTATGAAATTGAATGAAAAGGAGTTTGAATCATTTCCAAGATTCATAAAAGGGCTCTTCATACATTTGAGAAAACGTTGTTATCTTCGTCCTTAGATCAATAGTCTTTTGATGGGAATAGAATATACTCATAAAATTTTCATACACTACCTCCCAAGTTTTTAGAGAATCCGACTGTAGAATAATGAACCATGACCAAGCTTTATCCTTGAGGGTGTAAGAAAAACACCTCATCCTAAGCTGATCTTCATTAATTTCCTGTAGTGGAAAGGTTTGGACAATAGCATAAAATTCTCAAATAAAATGCAAAGGGTCTTCATTAGGGACATCATAAAAGGAAGACAACAAAGAATGATGAATCTTTTTCAATTCATAATTCCTTGCAGCCTCTTGTAATTGTATGCCGGAAGTTAGATTGCCAATGATTGGCATTGCATAGTCTTTCATCATTTTACACCTATCTTCAGCATCTCTCATGGCTATTTGTAGTTGAAATTGATCCTCCTCCTATTGTGTATCAACATTTAGCTCTTAAAAAAAGTAGAAATCTCTAAGAAAGATTTCTCACTTGACAAAATGTATAGGCTTAAAGCATAAAAGTGGAGGGAACCTAATTTTTTTATTTTTTATTTTATATATATATATATATATATATGTTTTAGAATGAAAATCTAAATTAATTAAGTAAAGAGAAAATCTAAGTTAATTTTTTTAATGCTAAATTTAAAGAATGGACACAATTTAAAAAAAAACGAATTTATTTCATTTGAACTTTATTACACACATTATTAAAAATAAACTAAAACAAAGGAAAATACAATAATGGATGACCTCCCACGTAGGACTAAAATTTATCGTCTTCTAGTAAGACGTTGCTTGGAGATTGCAGAATGACAAACTTAATGTCTCCTCTTTATTGAATTTATTTGATCACATTTGACCATTCAGTTATTTGATCCCATTTGACCATTCAGTTAGTCTTTGCTTTGTTTTTGCAAATGTTCAACTAACTGTTCTACTTGAACTTCCACATTTTTAATAGAAGTTTCCACAAAGTCCAACCGTTGATTGGTTTTAGATTGATTATCTCTACATACTTGAATAAAAGAATTCAAGTTGTCCTCCAGGGTTGATTTACTAGGAATGCTTCTTGGAATAGGCTGGTGGAATTGTTGGCCTGGCTGATTTGAGCTTTGAGCGAAAGGAAGGTTGTTTTGCTTCCAAGAGAAATTTGGATGATTTCTCCACCTAGGATTATAGGTATTTGAATTAGGGTCGAACCTTGGTCTCTATTGATATGCTCCCAATACATTAACCTATTCAGGTCCAACTGCTGCTTCTCCTTGATATGGACAGGCTTTAGTACCATGTCCCATATTGCTATACAAACTATAATGTTCATTATTGGTGGTGGTTTGAGTAGTGAGAAGGGCAACTTGCTTGATCAATTGAACAAGTTGTTGTTGAACTTCATTGCTGGAATCGATTACATGAACTCCAATTTTTTTCACTCGTGAGCTTTTCTGTTGGGAATTAGCACCCAACATCTCAAAGAGGTTGTACGTCTCTAAGGCAATCTTTTCTCCCATTGCTCCTCTTGCAGCATTCTCGACAATGAACTAGCATTGCTGCGTAAGCCCATCGTAAAAGAATTGGTTTTGCAACTATAGGGGAAAACCATGATGGGGGCATTGAGTGAGAAATATTTTGAACCTATTCCAAGCTTCATGGAATGGGTCTCCTTCCATCAGAGAGAAAGTAGCAATCTTTCCTCTCAGCTCTGATGTTTTTTGGTGGGAATAGAATTTTCCCATGAATTTATTATAAATATCCTCCCATGTCATCAAAGAACCTGGGGGAAATGACATCAACCAAGCTTTGGCCTTGTCCTTTAAGGTGTAGGGGAAACATCTCATTCTAAGTTGATCCTTTTTTAGAACACTGAGGGGGAAGATTTGGACTGTAGCATAGAAGTCTCTAATGAAGGAAAGAGAATCTTCATTAGGTAGCCCATAAAAGGAAGGAAGCATAGAAAAATGAATATTTTTTAGTTCATAATTCTGAGTAGCCTCACCCAACTGGATAGCGGCAGTTGCCGTACCAATCACTGGTTGCAAACTCCTTCATGGTGGTTTCCCTAACATGTTGGTTTTCTCCCATTTCTTTCGGTTCCAGTAAAGGATTAAGGCTTGGTTCTATGTTTGGCTCAAAAATAGGTTGATGGTTAGAATCCAACCTTATAGACAGTTGTTTAAATTTATGAATATTATTTATATATGGGTAAAGAGGTTTCCTAAGGATCTCCTACCATGCATAGACTATTGAAATCGTAAATTTAAAACACCTATCAAGAAAAATAATAAAATAATCATACAAAAACTTAGAGAAAATTTACATAGTATTTAATACAAAACACTAAACAAAACAAGTTAAACCCTAAGTTATTTTTATTTTTTTAAAAGAAAATAATTAAATAAAATAAATTTATTTATTTGTTTTAAATTTTTTTTTATGTTTTTTTAAAGAAAATAATTAAATAAAAAAATTATTTTATTCTTTTTTTTAATTTATTATTATTATTTTTATTTAAAATTTATTAATTTTTTTTTAAATTTCAAATTTCAAATTTCAAAATTATTTTACTATTCACATTATAAAATTTGATTTTTTTATTTGTTATCAAATTTTAATTTTGAATTTGTTTTATTTACTATTCATGAACGGTAAGTTTTTCTTTTAAACGAACAAATATTTATTTATTTTTAACTATTTACGGATAGTAATTTATTTATTTACTTACTTATTATTTTTTTTGTTTTTTAACTAAAAATAAAATAAAAAATCACAATTATTTACAACATAAGAAGTTTTTAAAATTTTGATAAATAATTTAAAAACTCTATTCCCTCCCTCGCAACGGCGCCAAAAACTTAATGAGTAGAACCGGTATCGTTGATCTTGCAAATACTTTGGTTTTATATTTATAAAAACTCTCACAAGTGCACGAATCATTTTATAGAAAATGATAAGTATACTCCCAAGATCGATCTAAGAAAGGAATATACGTGATTTTTAATTTATTATTCAAACTTGAAAAAAAAACGAAATTAAATCCTAAACATTCTGTCACGGTATTTTGGGTTTTGTGTTTCTAATCTAACAACATAAGAATAAACATAGGTACAGATTCAATAAATATTTATGCAAATTTTATCATTTATAATAGTGGAGTATTTATGGATATAATAACTAAGTTAATTATGCTTGCTCATATTATTTAGGTTATTAAACATTTATAATAGTTGATATTTATTGATTCTCTCTTTTTTATATGAATACCACTTTTGGTGGGCTAAGATATTTTTTGTTAACTAAACAAATCAATTAACACCTATGGGTGAGATTAATAATTAATTTGGTTAATTAAATTAATTCCTTTTTCTAAGAGATTGAAAATGAATCATTTAAATACCACCTTTAGTTGGGTTAGACAGTTTAAAATTTATTCAATGTGTCCAAATTAAGCCTAAGAATTTAATTATCCGAGTACTAACTTTCAGGTTTTAAAACCACTACTGAGAACATGTTGTCAGTGTACCCCTAATATAATTTATACATATATATGTAATGTCCTATATATATATATATGAACTTAATGTGAGATCCACACAATTCACTCAATTCTCTGACTTTTCTCCCTACAATCGGATTATCCCAACATTTTGGTGCCTATCATAGAGCTCAAGATTTACAGTTCGAGCTTTAATTTTTGATCCCGTATTCTCAAGGATTCACCCCGAATTTTGAGAGAGAGATCTCACGAACAAAAAATCTACCTCACACTCTCAAAAAACCACATTCATCATGGTTAGAATGCGAGTTGATGAAAGATTGAGACTAGTGAAGGAAATGGCATCACAAAACAACACCTTACCAATCCCTAAAGAAACTCGAATCGAACCACAAGTTGAGGTTAACCCTCATCAAGATTTGGCTCGACAACATCTCAAGTTGAGAAGAGAGCTTGATGAGAGTAAGCGAGAAAGCAGAGCGCTACGTATGCAAACAAACCCAGATGCCCTATTGGGTCATGTTAATAATATGGTTGAAGAAATTAACCCAGCTCTTGCAAGAGATGAGCATGTCTGAGCTGATAATGTAGTAGATGGAGTCCCTCCTCCTAATACAATCGGGCTCAACAATGAGCAATTATTGGAAAAGTGAAGGATCTAGGAGTCACGCTTCCAAACCTTTGAAGAAGAAAAATAGGAAACAAGCCGAGGCACTTAAAGAAACAAACAAAAGGCAAGAAAAGTGTAATTCACACTATGATATGAATAGGGATTGTGAACAACTATATGTCTCCCCTTTCTCTAAAGAAATAGAGAACAGTAAACCACCAACCAAATGTAATGCCCCCAAGTGTCCAGATTAACAAGGAACAAAGGATCGATAACTCATGTTCAGGATTTCAAAATGGTCATGGCCTCTATGAGCTCACTCAGGACAAAAGAGATGCCATGATATGAAAACTTTTTGTTGCAACTGATGAGCAAAATCGGCAATGCCGATCTTACAAATACTTTGGTTTTATATTTGTAAAACTCTCAGAAGTGCACAAATCACTTTATAGAAAATGACAAGAATACTCTCAAGGTCGATCTAAGGAATGAATATATGTGCTTTTTAATTTATTATTCAAACTTTTAAAAACAAAATTAAATCCTAAACATCCTGTCATAATATTTTTGTTTTTGTGTTTCCTAATCTAATAACATAAAAAAAATAAACATAGATATGGATTCAATAAACAATCATGCAAATTTTTATCATTCATATTAGTGGAGTATTTATGAATATAATAATTAAGTTATTATGCTTACTCATATTATTTAGGTTATTAAATATGTTATCATTGATTCTCTCTTTTTGATATAAATATCATCTTTGGTGAGATTAGATATTCTTTGTTAATTAAACAAATCAATTAACACCTATGGGTGATATTGATAATTAATTTGGTTAATTAAATTAATTCATTTTTTCTAAGAGATTGAAAATGAAACATTTAAATGATACATTTGGTGGGATTAGACATTTTAAACTTTATTCAAAGTGTCCAAATTAAACCTAATAATTTAATTATCCGAGTACTATCTTTCAAGTTTTAAATCCATTACTCAAAATATGTTGTCAATACATTTTCAAATAATAGTTCTTATAAAAACAATTTGAAATAGAGTTTTACTCAAACTACCGAGTGATTGTACCAATAAATAAAAAAGCAATACTCTAAATAAAATTGGATAATTAAACTTTAAAAATCTAATTTTTAGACTTAAGTTTGTAATGAAAAATAATATATTTATTTTTAACATCTTTAATATAAAATCTTGAATAAAAATAAAATCAATCTATTTTATATAAATGTTTTACCTATTTAATATTTTGCAAGCATAACAATGTTATTATTATATCATATTTACAAATAGTCAGCCATGTTAAATTTAATCACAAATAAATTAAACATAACATATAAGAATAAAACATAGAAAATAACTATAAATAAATCATTTTAAAATTATACTTCAAAAGAATCCTTACAGAACTTTGATGCTAATTCTGTTGCTTGAAAACCTCCAAATGGATTTTCATTTTCGTTTATTGAAAAAATTGTGTTTTTCTTCAATGGGGGAGATGGTTCTTTTATAGGTGATGAAAAGGCTAAAAAAGTGGAAAACATATCTTGAAAATGGGTGTTGGATGCATTTCAAACATGTTGGCACGCATGTGGGAAAATGGGCACAGATATGCACGGTTGGTGTGGACTAAGCGATATTTGAAGCGTGACATGTGCACGATGCGTGTGGGGCTCGAAACAACGCGTGCGAGGCTCAGCAGATTGGGGCATGGAATATGTGTAGGTATGCGTAAGACTCGGTAGATGCGCACGGCTTGGAGCATTTTTTATCTTTTTAACCCATTTTATCCAATTTTTCCATTTTTTTTATTTTTCCTCATATGTTTCTCAACATATTTGTGATGTATTGCCTCCAGTATTTTTTTTCAAGTCTTTAAATTATTTTTGAACAAAAATACTTGAAAAACAATAAAAATACCCGTGATTCCGAAAATACAAATTTATATAAAAATATGATAAAATCATACAAATATAAATCTATTTAATTAATTAAAGTACATTAAATCATGATAATTTTAGTTCTTTTTAAGCACTCATCACAACCCCTAACTAGCTTCTTGCTAGTCCCTTAGCAAGAGAAGGGATAAAAACTAAAAATTAAACTATCCTAAATCACTTCCCTGGATTGACACGGTTACATTCAACATATGCAACAAGTCGTTAAACCCTTAGGTTGCCCTAGTGGATGAGTTTAAGTCTCGTGAGAGTTTTCAGTAATGATACCCACAAACATTAAAAAAATAAAAACAAAACAAATAAAATAAGAAGTTAACTAAAATTTAAAATAAAGTAAAAAGACTAAAATAAAATAAAGAAATGAAATACAAAATATCTCATGCTTATAATCTCCCTTAAGATCATAATTAAAATTTGAAGCATAAGTTATTTTCAACTTTTTAAACAGTTATAGTTTATAATAATAATTAGTTAAAAATTATTTTCATACTTCATTTCAATAATGTTTCAATTTAAATTTCACCAAAATTTAGTGTCAGGAATTCGAATTTACTTCGACTATATCCTTACAAGTCAATACTCTCAAAACATTGAATCATGTAGATTCAAGCACCCATACTAAGATATATGCGAATAGAGTTTATGTTTAGAAATGAACTAATAAGTTTGCATACTTATAAAAGAAGAAGGGCTCAAAAATAGTGCATAACTTCGATCTCCTGAAAGGAATCGAATGTATAAATTATAAAGATATCATATATGTTATTTTCATGCATCAATCAAACTCATTAAGAAAAAAAATTCAAGATATATGTCTTTTAGAAGTGTAGGAAAATTAAATGTAATGACTTCTAGGAGAATTATTTTCTATAACTTTCTTTTGCAATTAACCTTTTTTCTCACAACTTTGTAGGCTATATGGGTTATAAACATCGTAAGGTGCTACTCTTCGCGAATCTCAACATACCCTTGGTTGGGATGGGTTGGCCCACCACTTCACTTTCACTTTGGCCCGGGCAAAGTATGTAGATTATATTATATATTCTTTATCTCTATTTTTTTTCAATATTTTTCAACATATTTTTGTTTTAGAGAGTATACCTATGTACAGATTGTACATTTTTGTAGGATTTTAGTGAATGGTTAATTTTGTAGCTTTGTTGTTTGATTTTGGTTTAGGTAACCTCAAATATGTTTCTTTTTAGTAGAACTCATGCATGAATGAGATAAAGACATATACTATCAATTTCTACTTAAATCATTTAATCTATGCAAATGAAAGATAAATATACAACACTCTATTAAGATGAGAAAATTCATACATTCGATGCTAATACCTATAGATATCATCTAAAAATTTGAAGAAATAAGAAATGTGTTTGGAGTAGAAAAAATATATTTCACTTAGAATAAAGAAAATCAGGTTCAAATTATATCTCATAAGGATAACCTCCAATATTTGATTCCTAAACAACGATTTTGGTTTTAATATAATTTTCACACCTTATAAAGAAATACGAGTCATGACAAAAACTAACTCATTATCATATACTACATGATATGTTTTCAAAAATTAATATAACAGTGCAAAAGACTTAACTATTTACTTAAATTTGATTAAAGAAATGATAAAATTTTGTGAATTTTTTTTAAATTAATCATAAATATCTAAAAATTACTAAACCACATAAATAAAATGAAATACAATAAAAATGAAAATGTGCACATTAAATTTTTTAAAACTATTACTTTTTGAAATTAGGCATGATAACTTTTCATCACCCCAACCTAGAACTTATATTTTCCTTAATGTAACAATTTTAAATTAAAGAGAAAAGAGAAAAGAGAAGAAAGGTTACCTATTTTCTGAAAATATGCAAGTAGTGATGGAGAAATGCATGTGCATCTATCATGATCATCATTAAAGTTCACACAGACAGATCGCTGTGAACTTATAATATCTCAACAAATATTTGTACTTTAACAATTTTAAAATTATTCACATTCAATTAAACTAAAAAAAAATAAAAAAATAAAAAAAATAAAATTACCTAAAATGATGGGTTGCCTCCCATCCAACGCTTAGTGTAACGTCTTAGCAAGACATAACTTGAGAGATTGCATTTTAAATGAACTCAATGTCCCCACATCATTGATTCAATCAAATCTATAGGTAGAATAAGTTTGTCTACCTATTCTTTTTAAGTCATGCCCTATGATTATGAGTTTTAGATAACCCACTTCAAGGTGCAAGTCAAATAACTAAGGCATTAAAAACTAAAAATCTATAAAAACATAGCTAATTATTCCCAAAAAGAGAAGAACTTTAAAACTAAAAAATGGAAAACTTTCTAGAGAGAGAAAGAGTTGAGAAAATTGTGTCTTAAGGTGTGATTTTTATAATGGGAGAGATGGACTTTTTATAGGTGAGGAAAAGGCTAAAAAAGTGGAAACATATCTTAAAAAATGATGACAGATGCGTATTGGACAGGTTGGAATGCATGTGGGACACTAATGCATACGGGATTCGCAGAATGGATGGGTGCTGACGCAGACGCTGATGCATGCAGAAATTAGGTATGATGCGCACGCAGCTACGTGCGAAATTGTAGCATGAATGAGCACAGCTACTCGCAGAATTGTGGCGGGAATGGGTGTGGCTACTTGTGGACTTTTGGTGTGGTGAGCATAAAGTTGTGCAGTTTTGTCCATTTTTCCATTTTTTAACTTTTCCTCATTTTTTCTCAACATATTTGTGATGTATTTCCTCCATTATTATTGTTTGAGTCTTTAAATTATTTTTGAAGCGAAAATACCTGAAAAAATAATAAAAATACTCATGATTCTAAAAAGATAAATTTATATAAAAATATGATAAAATCATATAAATATAAATCTTTTTAATCAATTAAAATATATTAAATCATGATAATTTTAGTGATTTTTAAGCACTCATCAAATATACAAAAGACTCATTGTGGATCTAGAAATGTCTAAGTTCAATGAGGCATATATGTTGAAAAAAAAACCCTGACACCAAAAGAGTATACATGTCAGTCAAGCAGGATCAATGCATAAATATGATCCTCCTTGAAAATGAGAAGAACTAGAAATAATGCTTCTTATATGTAGCTGGTCGGTGATAAGTAAATGAAAATTATAAGAGACTAGTGAGAAGCACCTAGGATGATACAAAAATTATGATAAGGAATATAGGTTTCTTAATCAAGAACTTGAGCTTAGAAGCGAAGCAGAGGTTGGATAATATTCAAAACTATTTTTCTGAGAAGACACATTGGAGGAATAAATGCCCAATTCTTTTTACTTATGGGTTAATGAAATAGGGTTCAGTGGAGGTATTCTATAGGATAATTCGAAAATGTCGAGTACAAAAGAAATTCAATATCCCTCATAATTTTGGTTAGAGGTTTGAAATCATTCAAGATGATGGTGAACAAGATCTCACTTTAAGTTTAAATTATTTGTTTACCTTGTGCTTTAAAAATCTAACTTTTTTTTGTAGGTGTTATGGAGTTCAACTCTGATACCTTACTAGCTCGACTTAAGAGTAGAATTACAAAACAAGGAGCAAGCTTCCAAAAGAGCACTACTCCCTCCCAAGGTACTAGCGCATCTAAAAGGGGAAAAAAGGAGAAAATCTTCTACAAAAGAGACCAATCACTCATAGCCAAAAAAGAAAAATAATTTGTGACTATTAAGGAGCCCAACTTTATGTCGACTCCACTGAATTCAATGATAGTGGAGAATCTTTACCAACATCCTAGGCTAACAGATTCCCACACCTATAACCTTGAGGCACCAAACACTTCCTCCACATGTAAGAGACTCGAGGAGAGGAAAAGTCATTATTGATGACCTCACCATAGAGGTTGAGGGTGCATCCTTATATAAGGGTATGGCACCAGAGAGGCTTGGTCACTATATGGATAACCTACCTTTCATGATGCATAAGAGGAATCTCGATGTCATGAGTGAGGAAGTTAATCCTATAGTTCTGTGTAATAGGATCTAGTATCAAGTAAGTATCACCTTGAGTTTTTATTTTACTCAAGCCATTCCTATTCGTAATATTTGACATTATTTTTCATCATTTTAGGCCAAACTTCTTATGGGCTTAATAGAGTTCAAGGCCAGGATAAACTAAAGCATGGACTCGAAACTAAGAAAAGGATCTAGGACTCTACTCGAGCCAAGAATGAAGTGTTATTGGCATAGGCAAATAAGTGAGAGGGCGAGGCTATTGACAAGAAGGAGAAGTTATCCAAGGCCATAAATGAGCTTAATGAAAATGTGAGGCTGTTTGAGGTGCTCAAGGAAAATTAGAGAAAGTTTGAGGTCGAGGTTAATGCTTGTAAACTTGAGTTGATGGATGCTAAAGAAACGTTTCCTCACGAACCATGATATTTTTAGACCACTTTGTAGCTATGCACAAAAGTCTAGATCCAAGAGTTATTTTTCTGTATAACTTGTTGTTTTGCATCATGTACTGATCAACCTTTGACTTGATTTCCTTCACCTCTTTCTGGTCTTTAGGTAGGTTCACATCTTTTAGGAAGCTAAAGATCAGCGTGAGCCATATGCTAGTGACTTCATTATATAAATTGCCCTACTAAGATTGGTTTTTCAAACAATAGCTAGAGTGGCGAAGGTATCGGTATGACAATTTTCATTTCTCAATATTTTCCTGATCTCAAAGTTGGTAAATTTTAAGCATTCTGTTCTTAACCTATGTACAAATCTCTTCATCTTGCTATCTTTGGCTTCAAACGTGCCCAAGTATTGATTAACCACTAACTATGAATCACTATGTAATATAATGCTATTTTTTTGAGTTTCTTTGAAGTCATAACACGAAATATAGCCACCTCGTACTCCTCAATATTATTGGTTACTTAGAAGTCCATCCTAATAACATATTCAAATTAGTTTTCATCATAATCTATTATAGAAACCCCTAGCCTGCCTTTCAAATTATGAGCGCCATTGAAAAACACTTGTCAGGTTGGCATTTCCTTCATATCTATGCCACATACTTCATTTTTTTACTTCATCATGGTGACTTTTGGTGACTCATTAAACTCAGTAATAAAATCTACCAATACTTGGCTTTTATGTAAGTTCTAGACATATACTTGATATTATATTATCTTAAATTTATTACAATATATGCTAGTCTCCATATTACCTTTAGCTTTATCAATAATTCTTAGGTGGTTAAGAGGTGAGTACTAACACTATATATGAGCCAAAATAATGTCTGAGTTTGTGTGCCACTATCTTTAGAGAAAAATCCAACTTGTCGATTGTTGGATATTTGTTCTTAGCATATGTCAAGATTTGGATAATGTAGTAGACGGGGTGTTGTACCTTGTCTCTTTTGATGAAGAGCATAACACTACAAGTCTAAGGTGTAACAACCAAATATAAATCAACATTTCCCCTAGGGTAGGGCTGACCAGGACTGGAGGTTTGCTAAAATACTATTTAATTCCTTGAAAAGCTTTGTCACAGTCTTCATCCCATAAAAAATGATGTATTCTTTCCCATCATATTAAAGAACAATAAGCATTTTTCAATGCATTTGGAAATAAATCTGTTAAGTCCATTATTCTTTCAATTAATTGTTGAATTTCTTTCAGGTCACTAGGAGGCTTTATATTGACCAAGGCTTGTATCTTGTCTAGATTGGCCTCAATTCCCAAGGTAGATACAAGATATCGTAGGAATTTTCCAAAAGCAACACCAAAAACACATTTTTTAGGATTTAGCCTCATGCCATACCTTCAGATCACGCAAAATATTTCTTCTAAGTCTTTGACATGGTTTATAGGTTGTGCTTATTTAATCACCACATCATCAATATATGCTTCTATATTCCTTTCCAACTGGTTAGCAAGCATCTTATTGATGAGGCATTTATATATAGCTCCCGTATTTTTTAAGCCAAAGAGCACTCGAGTGTAACATATGGTCTTCTTTTCAATAATAAAAGATGTTTTCTCTTCGTCTTTTAGATGCATTTTGATTTGATGATAGCTAGAATATGCATCAAGAAAATTTCTCAAACTAAACTTGGAGATAGCATCGACCATTTGATCGATACTTAGCAGAGGAAAATAGTCTTTTGGGTAGGGGTCATTCAAATATGTTGAAGCCACACACATTTAGGGTGAACTGCAAGCCTTTTTTGCTAGCACAAAATTTGATAACCAGGTTGGATAGTCTACTTCTCTAATGATCTTCATCTCTTTAAGGGTGTTGACTTGAGTTTTTATCACCTCATTCTTTTCTTTTGAAAATTTTCTCTTCCATTGCTTAACATGTCTAGCCTTTGGATCAACATTAAATCTGTCGGTTATAATTCCTGAGTCAATTCCAAGCATGCGTACATGCTTCCACACAAATACATCAAAGTTGGCTCTAAAGAACTGCGATAGTTGTTCCCTAACCTCCATTATAAAGTTGATGCTCAATTTTAAATAATTTTCTTCTCCTTTATTTCCAACTTATAAATCTTGAACTTCATTTGAATCAATCGATTACACTAGGCAACTTCCTCTTAGTCTTTTTGGATGAGACCCATACTGTAATAGCTACTTTGGAACCACACCCTTCATTGTAACATTATAACAGCTCCTAACATTTTCTTGGTCCCCTTTATCCCTTTTTATGTCCTCTTTGGTTGGGTATTTGATGACTTGGTGGAAAGTAGATAGAACTATTGATCACCACACAAATTGTGTATGGAATGAATACACAAGTATACGTATTGTAATAAGTAATATAATGATAAGTAAAGATCGTTCCCACAAGAATTATTTTATTAAAAATTAATTTTTAAAACTAAAAATAATAAAAATCAATTTTTTTGGCGTTTTTATATTTTAAGAAATCAAAATTAAAATAACTAAAAGTAAATAGCAATAATTAATTAAATTAGATTTTGTGACTAAAAAGATATATGAGAAAATATCTAGGAATACTTAATCCCCTAATTTTCTAAACATACGAATCGTTAAAATCTACCTAATATAATTATCAATAAATTACATGATCAATTTAATATAATCTAGCATGTATTCCTCTCTTAAGTAAACTACACACCATATAGTAATTAATTTAATCACACCCTCATGCCAATTAAATTGCATACTACTCATTAAGTTCATCAATTATGGATCACATACACAAGAATCATACATCTCTCCCTAAAAACTATGCATGTTTTTAATCAAGGCAAACAATTAAATAATTCTCTCAAATCTATTTAATTACTTCTATAGATAAATTTTTGGCCAAATAATTAATAGCATAAAAATCAGATTAAATAATATAATTAAATAAAAATTATAATTGGGGAAAAAATATTAGACCATCACATAGTGAAAATTAGGTTCATAAGATCCCTAGATTAATAAATTAATTCCATATAATTGTGTTCATAAAACTCATATATTTCATAAAGACATAAAATTGATAAAGTAAAGAGTAGAAGAAGAAAAACAATCAATCTCTTGAATTGTAGAATTAATATTCTCTTGAATCTCCACAAAAAATTGTATCGTCTCTTGAATTTTTCTGTATTTTTCTCTCTTTTTAGCTCAAAAAATTTACCAAAATTATGCTAATAGAGGCTAATTAGGGTTTATTAAGTGATTAGGGGCTTAAATAAAGCTCAGGTGCGATCTAGACCATCTGATAAGCTTTAAATCAAGGGCTATGATCAAAACAAGCAAAATTGATAGTTAATTTCAGCTAATCACAGCGCAACACATGGCATTAGAAATTCATTGGGCAAATTAAGGGTTGACACGTGGTAGGGGAGACCGGTCAGATTTAATGCTCACCGAGTTAGCAACAAATGGCGTGATGCAATTCACAGGAACAGATGGCGTGTCGCACAGGTGGAACACACAGAGTAATGGCGTGCTGACACATGGCGTGTGTTTCTTCCTCCTCACACGGAGCGTGACATGATTCGCTCTCTGTGCTTGTGTGGTGTCTACATGGCTTGCCCAGTCAGCTCCTCTGTTTGCATGACATTTCACATGGCAACTTCTGATTGGTCTTGCGTTAAAAATTCATGAAAAATTCCAAAAATTATATTTTCACCCCTTTTCATTAAAAAGTTTATATTTTAATTTTTTTGGCCATAAAAATACTATTTATTAAATAAAACATGTAACTATTAAGTAAAAAAGGGCACTAATGACTTTATTTTCATAGAGCCATCAACTACTCTCATCTTATGCATGCATGGTCTACCCAGAATGGAATTGTATGGGATAGGACATCAATCACCACAAAGTTGGTCATGACTATTGACCCAGTTGCCATAATAGGAAACATCATGGTCCTAAAGGCATAGGTATAGTTACTATTGAATCCCATTAGAGATAGATCCCACTTCATGATGTCACATTCTTTCACACTTAGTTCTTTCATCGTTGAAAGGAAAAGAAGGTCAATAAATTTCTAGTATTAATCAAGATTCTGTAGACATTGCATAACCCAACCTTTAGGGTGATTACCAAAGGGTCTTCATGGAAAGACGAGATGTCATCATTATTGGAGAAAGTGATTACAATGGAGGAAAACTCTCTATTCAAATTATAAACATGAGGTAATCCACACAAGCCTCTAGCATATCTTTTATGTGTATTATTGAAGGTCTCACCGAGCCCTAGTCCTCTATGAAATTTAGATAGTAAAAATCTAAAATCAAGAAGTATTACTCTAAATTAGATTCATATATTTTAAATCTTAAATCTAACTTTTTTGTTTATTATAAAAAATACTTCATCAATATATTTGTCATTTACAAATTTTCTTTTAACCTTGATGAAAAAATAAAAGTTAATTCATTTTATAAAAATGTTTAATCTACTTTAATATTTTACAAATGTAACAATATTACTTATATCTCATACTATTTACAACTAGATATGCATTGTTTAATAAATGATCAATAAATTAAATATATAGCATATAAAGCATCACTTAGAGATAATTTGAAAAGAATACATTTTTATATATCTCAACAGAATTCTTTTAGAATTGCTTATGTTCTAGAAAACCTCTCAACAAAATTACCATAATGTTTATTGAAATGAAACTAAAACTATTACATAAACTAAATTTGTTCAACTCTCGAACAAGAAAGAACTTTAAACTACTAAAAAAAGTTAAAGAATGCTAAGAAATGAGAGAAATCAACTAGAAGAAAGATGATGAGATATATTTTACAAAAGAAATAGGGTTCTATTTATAGGGTGAATTGTTCCTCAACATCACTCTGACCACCACCCACTACTTCTTTATGCCTCTATGGTCAGGTCAAAGGGTTCGAGGCCTTTCCAGTTTAATGGTGTATAGATTAAGCATCCTGGTTTTCCTAACATAGTATATACCACCTGGTTGACTTTTATCCAAGATAGTCTCATATGAATTATTATTGGTAAGCATAAGGCTCTAAAGTTGGCTGTTAAGACTTACAAATGTCTCAACTACCCTTGTGAGCATACAAAATCGATATGATGAAGACTTCTTTTTTAAAATGCTTCTTCAATTGGAATATAATGCTCATGCTAACTTGGACAGATTACTATATCAACAAGATTATTTTTTGAGGGAAAAGATAAGGTTAAGATAGTTTAAAGATGGCAATATAAACTTTACATTTTTTCACTTACTTCTTGTATGTTTGAAGGGCCAAAAACCATTAACCCACTTGGAAATTAGTGGAGAGATCTAATAGGATCCTAAAATGATAACTAGTCACATCTTGGGTTACTATGAGCAACTTTTCTCAATTTAGGTGGGTGATGCTACAAATTTGACTCTTATTGATTCAATTGTGCCTTCCTTAGTTATTTTTGCAGAAAATGAAAAACTTTGAACCATTCCATCACGAGAGAGCATACATGCCATGGTATTTATATAAATCTTATGAGTGCTCCTAGACTAGATGGATTTATGGATGAATTCTTTCAATAGTGTTGGAACATCATTGGTAGAGACATAATAGGAGCAATTCAAGACTATTTTAATAGGGGTCAAATGCATTCAGGACTTAATCCAAAAAGTTTAGACAAGGGGACACTTTATCTCTATTTTTTTTTGTATTGCTAATTATTTTCTTAGTAGGTACCTTGGGTCCTTAGTTAATAGTGGGCACTTTCTTCTAATATCCTTATCCAAAAGCAATCCTCCAAAAACTCACTTTTTATATGAAAAAGATCCTCTCATCTTCAGTCCAGCTACTTGTCAAACCTCTAAGTATTATCTGAGGCTTTTCAATTGTATGGACATCTTTCAATCCTAATGGTCAATTTAGATAAATCTTCCATTTATTTTGGTAAGGTTATAACTCATGACAATCCATATCTTTAGGAAATATCAAGGATGCATATTATGGGCATCTTATTTAGGAGTTAATTTTTTTCAAAGGGCTTCAAGAAGGTGTTGGTTTTAAGGGTTAGCTGATAAAAATATAGGTTGTGATAGAAGCATTGAAAAACTCATAATTTCTTTGGTAGGGCTGTTGTCTCCTTTAAGAGATCATGAAATCGTGCAAGTATACACGGTCACAAGTAATAAAATTGATAAGTAAAATATCATTCTCATGGAAATTTGTTACTATAGTTTGTTAAGTACTAAAATTGTTTCACTCTGATTTTATCCAAAACAAACGAAAATTGATGAAAGTTTAACAACTAATTTTTGTAAACAATAAATAAGAAAATTCTAGGATTGTAGTTTCACCAAATTAATCCACTCGAATCATATTATTCCCTCTTGATTTATATTTTTTGTAAATTTAATTTGTCAACTGAGAACTCCTAACTTTATCCATACATCTCTTCCGAGCTCCGTATAGACACATCTTGCTAAATTAATTCACTATATTCCTATGAGAATTAAATTCACCAATATTCATTACGTTCTAAGTTCTCAAATGGCCAAACATACGATAAAGGTATATTCCTATCCTTCATATATACATGTTATTCTATCCACGAGCAATACACAAAAATGCATCTTCCAAGTTTATTTAAGTGCCACAGATCAATTGATAAATTTTCCAATAATCAAAAGCATTAAGCACAAATAGAATAAACAAATTAAAAATCTAATAAATCGTTCAAAAATAATTAAATCCAAGCTTCTAAAATTTAGTTAAAACGCAACCCTAGAAAAATTAAATTATTTCAAAACAAAAATTAAAATTATAAAATTAAGGAATATTCGCTGAAGAACAACACAAAGAAAATTAAAACTTCATCTACGCTCTCTAAATTTTTGGCACATGTAGAACACAACAGAAGCCAAAAATGGCTTCTGCATGTACCACCATCCAACACTCCAAAACTCTCCAACCTCTTGTGATT
Organism: Hippophae rhamnoides; assembly: GCA_033030585.1. Lineage (NCBI taxonomy): Eukaryota > Viridiplantae > Streptophyta > Magnoliopsida > Rosales > Elaeagnaceae > Hippophae > Hippophae rhamnoides. The sequence continues at coordinate 33,630,109 of CM065437.1, forward strand.
TTCCCTATATCACATATTTATAACTCTCATAAAATATTAAAAATATTACAAGTGGAGACAAGAATTATTCTTCTTACAGACGCGTGCAAAAGAAATATATCGTGCAAAATAGTGGACAACATGTGTCATTTTTGATTTTATTTTTAATTCAAAATGCATGCCACGTGTCAACATATGATTAGCTGTAAGAAATGATAAGACACGTGGCGGCCTTTCATTAGTTGTGATGTACGAGATAATTTCTTCCAAGACACGTGGGGGATAGAGAAGCTGCTAGAAATGCGTGCCATTTTTGTGTTTTTGTTTTAACCAACACATACCACGTGTCAACTCTTGATTTGCTGATATAATATAAAAGACACGTGGCATTGTCGGATTCGTTAGAATGATAGGGCGCACGATGTTTCTCTGACCGCGTAGCACGGGACCATTTCTTTGGGCAGACACGTGGGTCCCACTTGCACGTTGATCTACGAGGTAGGTGGGCCCACTCAGCATCGAGCAGCGTGTAATCCAGGAAAACCAGGTCCACTCGCTTTTTTCGTGTCTGGCTTCCACGCGTCTGATCTTGACCGTTGATTCCTTGATTGGATGGTGCGTGTTGCGAGTTTAAAGTGGGCGCGCGTGGTCCTCTTCCTGCACAAAAAAAAAAAAACAAATTTTCTTTAATTGCATTTTAGCCCTCCAATTTAATTCAAATTAACTTTTAAACTTTTGTTAATTACAATCAAGCCCTTTTCTAATTCAAATTATATTTTAAACTTTCGTTAATTGCAATTAAGTCCTATTTTAATTTTAATTATATTTTCATACTTTATTTTTTGCAATTAAAGTCCTATTTCGATTCAAATTATTTAATTTTCTTAAAAATATATTTCTTAAAAAACTAACAGTAAATATTAATTTTATTAATTAAAATTAACTAAAAATATCAAGAACATAGCAATTATAATTAATAAAATGGACAAAATAACTGTATAATATACAATTATTAGGGTCTTAGATGCTTGATTTCTTCCATCCTTCAAAGGTTTCTTGTTGGGGAAGAAGGATAAACTAAAATTGGTTCAAGTCGCTTAGAGGCATTTTTTTCGTACTTTGAAGAAAAGAAGTCTCGATTTGTGAGACCTAAGCCTTTTAAATGAGGGTATGTTAAGAAAGTTTCCTGGTGGATTATCATAAGGAACTATAGCACACTATTATTTACATAGATAGTACTTAAAAAGGGAGGAAGATTCAGTGGAGCTATTATATTTGCTATACCATTTGGCTTGATTTACGACCATATTATTTGACATTTTTAAAGGAATCAAAATGGCTGGTTTCTAAGAACTTTTCAATATGGTTTTGGAGTGATAATTGGCTGGACACTCTTCTAACTAATTGAAATAATGAACAATTTTTTAGTGGACCCACCAATCCAATTGCTAAAGGAGGATTTGTTTCAAATGGATGGATGACATTTGCCATAAACTTTTGAGGACTCTTACCTAGATAATACTTAAGAGATTCAACTGGTAGTTATTGGGGCTAGTATAGATTCTAGAGTTTGGACATGTTCAATTAAGGGAGGAGTCACAACCAGGAGGCTTACAATTTACTTTGGGTAGTGAGGGAACTAAAGAGTTGGCATAAGACCATCTAAGCCTCCTTCATACTGCCCTTTTATTATGGCATGCCATTCAAGAAAAGCTCCCTACGGACTAGCAATCAAGGAGGAGAGGATTGTCTTTCCTTTCTATATGTTCCTTTTATGACTTAATAAAGGAAATCATTTCTCATATATTTTTGATTTGTCATTTTGCAAGTGCCCTCTGGGATTTTTTTATGCTCCTTTTTTAGCAGGTCATCTCGTACATACTCCTCCATTCTTGATCTTTGGACGATCACAATGGCATTTAATTTTAGGTCACAACTTGGTAATTTATGGAAAACAAGGATTATCTCAACCATTTGGATAATATAGACATCCATAAACAATTATCATTTTGAGAAAAGAATAATGGCTCTGAGTCATGCGTTTGCCACAATTTGGTGATTTATTCACGAGGTAAATATTTTGCAATATGGATCCATGCAAAATAAAGTGAAAGATCTTCAAGTGCTTAAGCGTCTACAATTTCAAGGCATCCCAAAGTGGGCTCCATGGATCATATATGTTATTTAAAGGGCACCATCTTCTAGATGAATAAAGGTCAATATAGATGATGCTACTTTTGGGTCACCACACCTAGCTAGTTGCCAGATGTTTTTTGAACTTCAAATTCATTTATTAAAGGATGTTTCTAAATCCCGCTTTGGGTCTCCTATGCGTTTGTAATAGAAATTGCATCGGTCATTCATGCAATGAAGTATGCTGTTAATTATAGATGGATGAGACTTGATTGAAGTCAGACTTGATTTATATTGTTACTCTCTTTTGATCTAGGTCACTTTTGATGCCATGAAAATGGTATCTTGCTTAGGCTGAGTGCTTAAAGAAAGCTGATTACATGAAATTCTATTGTTCTCATATTTATAGAAAGGATAATGCTACAGCGGATACTATAGTTTCTAGGACCCATAGTATTTTCACAACATCTTGGTAGTGTGATGCCCCATTATTCGCTAGCTTTTTCATCATTAAGGAAGCTAATAGCAAGCTTAATTTTCATTTTTGTTGAAAATTACTTTTTATTGCTTTTTTCCATATTTAATAATATTCGTAGTTGAGGGGCTAGATGATAAGAGTGCTAAGTGTGGACATTTTGGAGATGCAAAAATTTTAATTGCTTGCAAGTACACGAATCATTAGTAGACTAATAATAAGTTTACCTCGAGGTCAGTCTCTAAAAGATATGGTAGGTTCTAAAAATTTAAATTATTTTCTAAATGAGTAAACAAACAATCCTAAACAATTGATAGTTTTAATGATATTTATGGAGTTTTAAAATACATGCATATTCAATTAGTATTTTTAAAGACTTGATAAAAATTTATTTATAATCAATTAAAATTTTATAGAAGTTATTAAGAGTATGCTTGTTACATAGTATTAAAGCTTGTTACATAGTATTAAAGACTATAATTGCATAATTTTTGTACAGTTATGTATTTAGTAATGAAATAAGATCGTATTGCACAAAATAAAGTGTATAGTTATATAAATTTTTTGTTGTAGTAGGGGTGTAAATCTAAAACGTATAGGACATTTAACTTAGTCGATTTGATTTTTCAATATTAAAATTATATATCATGACTTTTTTATTTGTCTCAATTTAAAAATAATTTTTTAATTTGAAATGTAAGAAAAAATTTAAATATTAACTTAAATAATTTTTTTATAATGAAAATTTTTTTATAAGTGAAAAGACTATATAAAATAAATTAAATACTATTTTAAACATAAATTATTTAATTAAATATTTATCATCAATTTTACGTAATTATATTACACAGGTTGTTATAAATATTTTATAGACTAATTATAATAAAATTCAATATGGTTTAATTAAACGACTATAACTAACTTACCAAATATTATGTAATAAATATGTCATAAAAATATTGGTATAATACAAAATCATTCATTGATTTTGAAGGGTTTTAAATACTTATGAATTTTTATATATTTTGATTTTTAGTTAAAATAATATGTAAAATCTCTACGCATTTTTCTTATCATTATTATTAATTTTTTATGCAACATTATCTTTATCTATTCGTTATCTAATTTTTTTTATTGATTTATCTATGATTGATACAAATTTAGAAGTATATAAAATAAAATTGGAGTAATAAATTTTTATACTCCAATTAATTGGATTTGTTAGAAACATATTTATAAAATTACAAGCATTTCTATAACATATATTTTTGATAATAATTTATATAACTTATTTAAAATTATAAAATTATAAATATATTTATTACAAATATATCTATAATATTTATAAATTTTAAAATTTTAAATATATTACAAGTATATTTTCAAATTTATAAAAATTATAAATATTATTTAACACACTCTGTATATTTTAAACATACAACTTAATCGACCCAAATAAAATTCAATAAAATTTACCAAAACTCCTTGAATTTCATAAAAATATTTAAAATTTATAATAACTCTAAAAAAAAGAAAATCCCAATTTAATATACATATATTGTCGAGCTCTATTCCTGAACTTGTGCGACCCATTTACCCCCTAAGAAAAGAAACCAGCTTGGAGGAGAGGGAGGACAACAAAGACATCTGCAGTTGCGGAGCGAAATCGTGAACTTTACTCATGGAAGCCACAGCTAGCGTGGTACCGGCGAACCGCGCCAGACGTAACATCGCCGCAGACGACAAGCTAGAGTTCGTCACGACGGATGGGGTAGAACCGATTCAGAGTTTTGATCAGATGGGCATAAAGGACGATCTGCTTCGAGGAATCTACGGTTATGGTTTTGAAAAGCCCTCGGCTATTCAGCAAAGGGCGGTCAGGCCCATTATTGAAGGCCGCGACGTTATTGCTCAAGCTCAGTCCGGTACTGGCAAGACCTCTATGATTGCCCTTGCCGTTTGCCAGCTTGTCGATACTTCTACTAGAGAGTAGGAATTTTTCTTTTTTGTCTTTTCCTTTCCTCTGTTCATTTTTTTTTGTTCTTTTAAAGACAAGCCTAAATTATAGTTAATCGTAGTTTTTTTCCCCTTTGTATTATTTTTTGTGACCTAGAACATTTCAAGGACTCTATAGTAGTTTTCTCGGGCATGCTCAGGGTTTCTTTGGTTTATATTTAGAGATATTATAAACCCTACTTTTTAGAAATACTAGATTTTGTTTTTAATTTGGTTTATTTTTTGTTGCATAATTTGTTTCATGCTGGTGAATGCTATTTATAATTTCCTCCAATAAAATTTAGGAATAAGTATGATATTTAGATATGGAAATTAAATAGGATGTTTTTTGGATACGTAAGGAATGATCATATTGGAATGTGTTAGGTTTAATAGCTTTAGTAGATTAAAATTGAGAGTATGATGCTTCGTTCCCTTCTCTCTTTGGGTTTTAAGGTGGTGAATTTATTCTCTGCACTGAGCAAGCTTAATGGAATAATGAGATATTCTTATAAACTGAACCATGCAAATTTCGGAAACGCTATGTTCTTCTTGTTTTCGTTTTTTTTAAATATCTCTATGGACTTGGTTTCAGAAACTCTATATTCTTCCTATCCCCCCATGTTGAATATCTCTCATTGTATCTGTTTAAGCTATTTTTGATGCATGCGTTTAAGTAAGAGGTTTTGAATTAGTTTCATACAAACTTCAAAATTGTACCAGACTTTGCAGTTTGCGCAACCAATTTACCTAATTTAGAGTTTGGTATGTCATTATGTTCTTGATGTTCTTTTTGTTTACTTTGCAGGGTCCAAGCATTGATTGTGTCACCAACAAGAGAACTGGCCGCCCAAACTGAGAAAGTAATACTTGCTATTGGTAGTTTTATAAATATACAAGCTCATTCTTGCATTGGAGGTACTAGTGTTGGTGAGGATATCAGACAGCTAGAATATGGAGTTCATGTTGTGTCTGGAACGCCTGGCAGAGTCTGTGATATGATAAAAAGGAGAACATTACGTACCAGAGCTATTAAACTATTAGTGCTTGTGAGTTTTCCCACCCCTTATTTTTTTTGCTGTATTAATTCATAGCATTTGGGTCTTAACTTCTTTTCTATTTCCTTCATTGCATGGGTTTAACTTCTGCTCTATAGTTTTCAATAAAATATAAAAAAAAACTTCTGTTCTATTGTTGACATTTGTTAATGAATATGGTTAATACCTCCAGGATGAGTCTGATGAAATGTTGAGCAGAGGGTTTAAGGATCAGATTTACGATGTGTACCGGTATCTTCCACCAGAGCTTCAGGTTCTCATCATCTCTCCATATTAATGTTTGTATTTTTTTTTTAACATTTATGTGCTTATATTGGAATGATATCATTAATAAGTATTTCCTCTATCTTGTGTTTTTATCTTTTTGTGGTTTGTTGGTGTTGCCTAATATCATTTGTTGCCCTCACACAATGGTTCAAAAGAAAAGAGCTGATGTCAACTAGTTCTTACACTTGGATCTAGCAGTCACATGCATCTTAATTGTTTTATTATTTTCTATCACTATCTTCTTACACTGCAGCCACCTTACTTCTTCACAAAACCTAGAGATTTTGCTACATTGTTTCTAAATGAGTTGTGAATGTAGGTTGTCTTGATCTCTGCCACGCTCCCACATGAAATCTTGGAGATGACAAACAAATTTATGACTGATCCTGTTAGGATTCTTGTTAAACGTGATGAGTTGACTCTGGAGGTTTGTAGTGAATTTGTCTTCATCTGATGTTGTAATTTTAAGCTTCCATTTTGTAATTCAATATAATCTCACTGTCCTCTGTAAACAGGGAATCAAGCAATTTTTTGTTGCTGTAGAGAGAGAGGAGTGGAAGTTTGATACTCTATGCGATCTTTATGATACCCTTACAATTACACAAGCTGTCATCTTCTGTAACACAAAGCGAAAGGTAAGCTTGGTGCTATTAACAAATAAATGAAAAGGTCTTCAAATCTTATTTCCTATTTTTGCGTTATTTTTGGATTCTGGACCTAGAAATATACTGTATGATTTAACATTAGTATGGTTATCTGCGAGGCATGGTTGATTGCAAAATAAATTGTAAAATTGTAGCAAGTATATCAAGCTTAATAATGTTGACTACAATTTCTTCTAAACTTAATAGCCTACAATTGTATAACTTTTAATAAAGAACTTTGAGAGGAGTGGGAAGATATTGGTCTAACACTTGAGTTTTGCCAATGGATTTCAACATACAGAATCCTTTTGCTTTACTTTTATGGCTTACCTTTCTTAACATTTTCATTTCAATGGGACAGGTTGACTGGCTCACGGAAAAGATGCGTAACAGTAACTTTACTGTCTCATCAATGCATGGGGACATGCCTCAAAAGGAAAGGGATGCAATTATGGGAGAGTTTCGGGATGGTACAACACGTGTTTTGATAACAACTGATGTTTGGGCTCGGGGTCTTGATGTACAACAGGTAAGTACAACTGTTTAACTTTTTATATTTTGAACTTTTTTTGTTATTTCATGAACAAGAACCTGCTTGCCTTGGTCTCATGCTGGAAAAATACCTTTGCACCTTCCAATGTTTAAGATGTACTGTAATTATTGACTAGGGTAAAGTGCACTAAAAGTTTCCAAACTTTAATTAAATCAATATAGATCTTCAAACTTTTAAAACGTACGATTTGTTCTCCAAACGTTTGAAACTTTACACATAGATTCTAAATTTTTGGTTCACAAATATATATTTTAGTAACCAAGTTAGGACATATGTGTTAAATTTTAAAAGTTTGGGACTAAATTGTAGAATTTAAAAGTTTAGGGACATATGTGTAAAGTTTTAAAAGTTTAGGAATCAAATCGTACGTTTTAAAAGTTCGGGGATCTATGTGTGAATTTAGTTAAAGTTTGGGACTAATGGCGCACTTTAGCCTATTGACTAATGCATGTTGTCAATTGATGAATTACCATGTAATAAACTTTATTGTTTAAATTGGTTCTCTCTCTCTTATATATATATATATATTTGTATCGCATTTTTTACTTCCCTAAGCATCTGTTCTTGATTGTACCTATGAAAACTTGAGGTATGAAATGTGCCCATGTTCCTTCCTCCCAGGGTATGTTTTAAATGGGTAACCATCACTTAACTACTAGCAGTTGGAACTTATTTCACAATTTACTACTATTTATCTATTAATTTAATACTTTTTTCTTTCAGTTCTGTTGTAATTATGTGAAGTTTTACTTTGTATTGAATTTCGATTTAATTTACTATTTTTGGGATGGCTTGCCAGTTGCCATTATTATGAACCTATGTATCAGTCAATAACCAATGTGCTTGGAAGATTTTTGTTTCTCTTTCTTGATTGAGACATGTTTGGAGGTCTGAGCTTGCATGCTTCCAGACAAGATTTGTATAAATAAAAAAGCATTAATATGTGATCATACCACCTAGGCTTTTCCTAATCAAGTTGGCTGTGATTTTTCTTTCTTTTAATGCAGGTCTCTTTAGTCATCAATTATGATCTGCCAAATAATCGTGAGCTGTACATTCACAGGATAGGTCGTTCTGGACGTTTTGGGCGGAAGGTATCTTTTTTAGTTTATCTTTATTACCATCATCAATGTTGAACACTTGACATATGTCACCTAGAAATATATTTTTTACCGTGCTCTCTTGTATACAAAATGATATTCATTTGCTTCATGCTTACTGCAAATGATTTCATCATGCCCTTTCATAAATTTTCTGGTTTCTATTGCCCATGTCTGAGTAATTTTATGCAACTTTGATGGGATTTTCAATTCTCTGCAGGGGGTTGCAATAAACTTCGTCAAAAGTGATGATATTAAGATTTTAAGAGACATTGAACAATACTACAGTACCCAGATTGATGAAATGCCAATGAACGTTGCTGATCTTATCTGATACAGGCTACCATTTATGTGTGTGAATGGTGTATTTTTCTGATCGACTGACTTAAACTCTCCAGTCGTATTGTTATTCTTTAATTTGTGACAGTGTACACTAGGAGTTCATTAACTCTTCATAATGAAAAGGAGAGAATTGGTAGCATTTTCTTGGTTGCGAAATAGTTTTGATGGATGATTTTGTATTTTTATATTAACTTACGAATACAATTTTAGGCTTTCATATGGAAGTGATATTTCCTTCTGTCTTGTGGAATGTTTAATGTTCTGTTTCCCTTCAAATTTTCTGAAGTTCATAATTTCAGTTTTGATGAATTTTTGTATGAATTTTGAGTTTTATACGGATTTAAAATATTCTAGGTGGGAGTATAGCTTTCCTTTTAAATTCAAGCCAAATTGAATTAAAAAAAAAGGGTATTACTGTTCCGTATTTTTGAATAAATGAGTGTTTTAGTTTCATAATTTTCAATTAGAATGTTTTAGTTTCAAAAATTAGAAAAAAGAATGCGTATTTTAATCTTAAAAGTATACATTTTAGTCTAAACAGGGTATAGTTTTATAACTTTTGGACAATCTTGATTAAAATGTTAGTTTTTATAAAGTTGTGAAATCAAAATGATTAAATCGAAAATAAAGTAAAAATTAAAATTTTATTTTGTGAAAGTCTTCCGCCCGCCTTACCTGTTAAAAAATCAACTAGCAGTAATAGCTTGTAACAAATGCATAGACTAAAAATTGACATGCAAGCACTTTTAGATCAACACTATCTGAAGAAAATCACGGGTTTTCAAACCATCCGACCTGTCTACTGTCAAGAAAATAAAGTCCAAGTACAAAAATGTCATAACTATTTTTATAGTGATTATTGCACAATAAAATCTACTTACAAGTGTAAGCTACTTTCTCCGAAATAGTCACAAGGTAGGAGGTTGGCTTGAACCAACATTTTGACCTACACGAGACACAAGGAATCGAATCATTCAAATATTTTGTTGCAAAAAGTTGACACAAAATATATGTGCAAATAGTAAGCAGCTCAATTTCTTCAGGTTGATTCAATAAATTAAAATAAATACAAATCCCAGCTTACCTTGCTTATTAGCATCTCGTGAGTTCATCTAATAAAATGTCTTTATGAAAAATAATTAATATATTGCCATCACTTAGAAACACACTTAAAAGATAACATTTGTATTATTTTTTTGTTTTATAAAAATATAATTAAAAGATAATATTTATACTATTTTTGTTGTTAAACAAAATTATAATATTTTTATTTTTTAAAAAATAAATGAGTTATCTTGTGAGTCTCCACCTAACTCAATTAAAAGTAATATGTGATGAACTCAATTCACTTGAAATTTAAAGATATTAAGTTAAGTTACAAGTCACCTAAATTAAGTTAAACCTAAATGAGTTAGCTTAACTCAGCTTATTTCATACCTTTATTTTCCGAGAAGGATTTTTAACATATCTTTATATATATATATATCTTTGGATTTTTTAAAAATAGCTCTCATGCTCACGAATTCAATACTTAATATCACTAATGCTCTCAAATAGTTAACAACGTTAACTTTTCATCAAATGATGTATTTTGTTTCCTATGACTTTTATACCAAATTGTGTTTAGTTGTTTCAGAATGATAGTTGTTAATTCTTGCATATTATTATTTAAAAGTAAACCTTTTAGTTTCTTATTAAAACATAGATTTAAATTTATAATTTCCTCATCTTATTTTTGTACAGACTTGTGGATAGTTTCTGTCTTCATTTTTTTATTTTTTAGTTATATAAGTATAATAAACAAATATTTAATCATTTAAGATCCTTAATTAACTTATAATTGTAATTATCATACGTGAACTTAATGTGTTCACCATGGTCTTTCTTTCTATTGTTCATTTTTTTTATTACACCTGATATGTTTCAGCTTGTTCATGCCTTAATACCCTTATGGTAATGAAAAATTTCTTGTATCCGTATATGTTATGATGTCTAAATTAGACTTACTAGAGAAAAGAAAAGGAATGATTATATTTCATTTTATTCATAATATTAATAGTTATTATAATTCTAAAAGCCAACTAAGAACTTTGAAGAAATTCTTAACCACCTATAGTTTCTAGATACATAGTTACTTGATGAATAATTTTTAGAGTACATAATTTACTATTGCTGAAAGTGTGTATCACTAATGAAAATGAGGGTTCCTTTTATTGGACAAGATATCATGTTTACAATAGTGGGAAATCACCTTTTACCCCTGTTTTAATAATTCTCACCTAACTTTTTATTTTTTGGTGTTTGAAATGAGGTCTTTCATTTCCTTGGCATGATCTACCGACTAAATATGTAGTTTTTACATATTTATTCTTCTTTGTCATTTTCTACCGACAATATTTTTGATGATGCATCTTTATCTTCTCAATCTCTATTGTAATAAATGCATTTGTGTTCTTTAGTGGTTTTGTTGGCATAAAAATAAAACATTTTTCATTTTTTTGACCAATTTTTAAGACTATTACTATTAAAATTTACTTTAAGCTTATTGATTTTCTCACAATCTTCTTTAATTAGAGCCATATTGTTATAAGAAGTGATTATAACTTTACTGGTCGAGTAGTTTATCTTGACTTCAGAAGAATTATTAATTTTTCTGAGTTCTTGATAAATTTGATTGAACACTCGTCATCTTAATATATATAGTTCATCTGTATTGAATTCCTTTTCTAAAGCATCCTTGATTTTGGAACTTCTCTATTACTGTTAGAAATCACTAATTTGATAAAATGGTGGGTACTGCTATAACTTTCTTCATCCAATCCATTAGTGAATTGAAAATTTAAAATAAATATGTTTTTTACCTACTCTAATCTTCTTCCTGATGTTTTTGATAGCCTTCTTAAAATTTGTAGGAAAATGATTTAACCCATTTAAATTAATTCCTAGAAATAGGTTCTCAATTAATTTTGCATGGAAAACTTTATAAATGAAAATTAGATCAACTCCTTTAAAAATATTAAATTTATTGCTTGTAGGGAATTCTTTTTTTTTGTGTGAATTTCATATCTTTGGTATGCTCCTGAGTAGATTTTATGGCTAAAGTTATAAGAATCAAACATTTTGGTTTACTTAAATTCATGTAGTGGTATTTTTTGTCTTTTATGATCAATGTACTCTTGGGGATGTTTCCAGGAATAGTATTGATAGTCGCATTATCTTTACTATTTTTGTAGGAGACATTTATCTAAATAGTATTAGTGGGCACAATATCTTTCCTAGGATCTTCAATCTGTGTGGTGGCAATGGTTAGTGTTGTAATGCTACAAAGTAACTTTTAACTATATTTTATAGAGTTAATAGTTTTGGTATTCTATAGTTGGCATAGCTTATTTCAGCTTCTATCTTAATAGTGAAAGCTCTGTGAGTTATTCCACTAAATTCGATAATATATTTCCTTGCTTCAGGCTAGTTATTATAAATTCTTAATTTTGGACCATTATAGACTATATAAGTCTTTTTCTGCTTTGTCAACCCAATTGAGCTTTTCCTTTTTCTTTTATGAGATATTACTCTCTTTTGGATTTGATGACCTTGAGTTGTTAAATTCTTTTTCCTTTAGAGTTTTTGGACTCTAATGATGGGTTTGAACTATTAAGTTCTTCTTGTTTAATTCCAATCTCCATAAGAGACTTCAATAGGTATGGAACCTCGAGTTGTTCCTAAAGGATTTTTATCTCCTTTTCCTTTATCTTGATCTTGATATCAAGATATTCCATTCCTATAAGAACAAAAATAATTAAAGGTACTAATTCTCTTGTAAGGACATTTGCTAAACTATTCTTATTTTTTGAAAGATGTTCAACATCAAGATTGTAATAGTTAAACCACTGTTTTGACTAATCTTTCTTGTTTATAATCACCTACAATATTAGTTCTTAAAAAATAACAAAAATTCTTGATATCAATTCTGAAAATGAATCTAGAACTTATTACATATATTGTAGATTTCTTAATAATTTTTTTGTTAGTTAAATATTGTTTTTCATTAATGTGATAATTTAATTCTAGATTATGAAGAAATCCTGATGTGTATCTACAAAAATATTCATCATTTTCATCTACTTTTTCTTTTAAAATTAATCGTCAATATTCATATGAAGCATCTTTTTCATTTATCATTTTATCATCAAGATCTTAATGGTATAAAGTTGGTAAATATTTTACTTGTGCAAAATATATCTTCTCCATGTGTAAAGTATCTTGTTCTATCCATTTCCAAACATGATCTTTTTTCAATTTTGTTTGTAAATATTTTCATATTTTTGTAAGTTTCTTGATGTATGCTTCAAGATATGGTAAACATCCTAAATAATTTTTATTTAATTTATTACTGAAAGCCAAAATATCATTTATATAACATAAAAAATAATTTATAATTTATTAAAAATGTTGTCTATATATCTTGAAAGATACATAGAGCTTGTTTTATTCTGAATGGTACAACAATTTATTGGAATTTTCTTTAGGGGTAATTACATGCCATTAGTTTTTAAGACTCTCCATCGAGTCTTATTTGTCAAAATCTACTTTTGCAATCAAAACTTGATAAATATTTATTCTATTTTATTAAGGATAATAATTCTTCTTTCTTTGGAATAAAATATCCATCATTAATGGTTTTTTTATTCAATACTTTAAACTTTATTATCATTCTCTTTCTTTCTCTTCTTTTCTCAACTTCTTTTTCGACTAAGAATGTCGAACTAGAGTGATACAAATTACTTGGTATTATGACTTTTAATTCCAAAAGTTCTTGAATTTATTTTTCAAACTCAATCTTTTCTTCTAGAGTATAAATATTGGGTTTTAATCTAATAACTTTGTTATGGTCTCTAAGTTTTATGTTAGCAATTAATTTAGATTTATTTACTTTTAGATCTAAAAGATTTTTTAAGCTTACTATTTTTAATAATTGGTTGATACCTATTAAGTCTTTATCGTCCTAGATTTCATTTAGAAAAGAGTTTTGTTTCTCTTCTATGTCTATTGAAATGTTTTCTAAATAATATTTTTGTTGATGCTTTGTGTCTATCTCACCATGTTTTCACATTATATGTTGTTGCATAAAAGTTGAGTTTGATATAATCAAAACTTTTCTTACTTTTGACAAATAAATGGTTTCACTATCTATTGTTGTTAGACTTATTTTGTCTAAATATTGTATAAAATGGTTGATACAAGTTTAGAAAATTATTTCTTATCAATAAATCAACTTTTGTCTCTCGATGATATATGGTTGGAATATGAAATTTCTCTTATTCTATCATTATATCTATATCTTTTAAAACTTTATTAAAATTTATTGTAGTATTATTAAAAAATCTTACCATTAAATCTTTTAGTACTTGTTTTCATTGTTCTTCTGGGAATATATATTTATTAGTTATACACATTGATGAATACTATTTCGACTTATTATTTTCTATGTTTTTAAGTGTTAGTTTTATGTTTTATTTTACTTTTATCTTGTTTGGGAAGGTGTTATAGTGTTTTATAGGTTGAAGTACTTTTGGAAGAATAATGGGCAAACACAAGTTAAAAGAGTGTAAAGGCAAGAGATCAAAATTTGACTGATTAAAGAAAAAATCAATAAAGAGAATGTCTTAGCATGCATAAATTGGCATCGTAGCATAGAGAGTGTTGCGGCATGTAAAAACTCACACCAAAGTATAGAGCATGCCATAACACATATAAACTCACACCACAGCACACCTATCTTGGGTTGCATTGGGAAAACATGAAATTCAACACACACCACAACACATAAAACTCATGCCAAGGTGCAAAGATCAAATATTGCTAGAAATCCAAATACTCATTCCAAATGTGTTTAACCCTAATTTTAGCCTATAAATTCAATCCTAACCCCTCTTAAACATCAATTAATATAGAATCATGTCTCCAGCTACCCATAGTCGTTCCACCACCATATACAGATATAGAGAGAAAACCTTCTAATTGTGAAAAAAATCCAAGGATTTGAAAAAGCAAGTGACAACTTATTCAAAGATCTAGAATTCCTTCTCAAGAAGAGGCATTTTAATTATTTTATCTAATTTATGTAAACATTTTTATAATATATGCAAGATTTTTAAAAAAATTGTTATGGATTAATATATTGACAACATATTTTTCATAAGAGATTTAAAATATGAAAGTTAGGTTTCAAAAATTTCAATAATATCTAATTTTGACACCTTGAATAAAAGTTTAAATTAATGATTGCCTAAAACATTGACTTAAATGGTTTGATGTTTCCTTAGAAATAAAACATACTTTAATTTATCAGTTAATTATCTTTGCCTAAAGATATTTATTGATTTGGTTAACAAAGAATCTATCCCCGCCTAAAAATATTTTCATACATAAAAGAGAAAATTAACAATTTGAATTTATATCTTTATTAACCTAATTAATTCTAAGCAAGAGTAGCTAACTAGCTAATTATTCCTATAAATTCTCTACTGATTGTTAATTTCATATCTATTTTGATTTGATTAAATCAAACTTATTTTTATTTATTTTATTATTTTATCATTAATTTAGTATATTTAAAACCCAAAATTTATGATAGAATATTTAGGTTTATTTTTGTGTTTCTTTTTTAAGAAATTCGACTAATTATTTAAAACAATGTAATTCCTCTTTAGATTGATATTAGGAATGTACTTAATTCTCACTATAAATAATTCATGCACTTGTGAACTTTTTATAAATTTATAAAATTTAACTATCAAGTTTTTAGCACTATTTTAGAGGAGGAATATCATTTTAAATTTTTATTATCAAAATTCTTAAAACAATTTTGTAAATATTTATGATTTTTATTTTTGTGAATTTATTGTAAATATTTGTTAGTTGTTTAAAAGTTTAAAAAGTAAAAAAATAAATAAAACAAATTAATTGTTTTTCTCTGACTACTTTTCTTTTAGTTGTTTTTAGTTAGTTATTTATTTATTTACTGCTTTTATTTATTTTTTTAGTATTTTTGTTTACTAATTTTTATTTATTTATTTTTGTTTACTAACTTTTATTTTTTATTTTATTTTGTTAATTTATTTAGTTATTTATTTATTTTTGTTATTTTATTTTATTTGCTATTTTTTTGTGAACTAACTTTTATATCTTATTTATTCTCTTTTATTTTTTTATTCTTAGTTTTTTTATTTATTTACCTTTATTTTTATTTTTGTTATCTGTGATATGGTTAGTTATTTTTATTTTGTTTTAAATATTTTTCTTTCGTGTTTATTTTTCTTTCTTTTGATTTGCTCTTATTTGTTTATTTGATTTATTTATTTGTTTTTTATTTCATTTTATTTTTACATTATTATAATTATTTAGTGATTACTTTAATTTATTATCATGTTAGTTAAATTAAAAAAATTGTGTGCTATGACATGGTTTCTTTGCTCGTCGTACCATGGGAATTTTGGGATAAAGATATGGGTGAAGAAAAAGACTTTTCATTGTGCCTTGTATGTTTTGTGTGACGCGCCGTACTGGTCTCAAATTGTTTTGATTGGGTTATATTTTCTATCATGTTGTATCTTGAATTAAATTGTACTGTAGCACTGTGATGGATTTTTCAACTAAAAATCCCTAAAAATGCATTTCAAATAAGACACACACCAGCTTTCTCTTCTTCAACAAATCCTATTTGTTCATGCCCTAAACACATATAACTCTAAAGATACACTACTACAATAAAGAGTATTTAAGTTAGAATTTAAAGTCAATTTTTTTCTTAAAATTAACTTATAACAAATTTTAAGTCGGTATACTTATGAATCAACTTAAAAAATTACAAAAAAATAAAAAATAATGTCAGTTGACGTGGTAACAGAAGCTACTTGTTGGACATAGTGTCAATTGTACACATCAATTGACATGTGTCCATATGTAGCATCGGTTGTACACTTTAACTAACTCATAATTTTAAGTCGATTGATACGTAAGATCGATGCTACACGTGGACTTGCGTCAGTTGACATGTATAACCAATGCTACATTCTACGTGTAGCGTCGATCTTACGTGTCAACCAAAGCTACATGTAGGACGGTTCTACATACCAATCGACGCTACACGTGACTCACGTTGCATACAGTTTTATTTTTTCTCCTCATTTTCCACCATTTTCCTTCACTTTCTCACTTACCAAATATTTGTTTCCTTCGTTTTGTCACTTTTTTTAGTCTTGTAAGTATTTCTATAAATTATTTTACACTTATTATTGATATTTTATATTTTTATATAATTTTTGTAAAATTAATTTTTTTATTTTAATGTATATTATATATTATTGATTATTTGTATATATTTATATGTTATAAAGGTTGTGTATTTTTATTCAAGCTTAGAAGAGAAGAATGCATTTTTTTATTTTAATTAATTATATGTTTTATATATATTAATTTATTTTAACTTAAATATTTTTAAAATTAATATTGTTATTACATTCATATATATATATATATATATATATATATATATACACATACATAAATATATTTCATGTTTTATATATATGAATTTATTTTAAATTTCTTATTATTACATGCATTTATATATATATATATAATTATTATATATTATATATTGTTAATGTTATAATGAGTTTATTAATTGTTTGAATTTTATGTATTTATTTTTATATGATGTTTTAATAGATTTTCTAATAATTTTTAACTTCATATATAATAATACCTAAAATAAATTGATGATTAATACATTTATATTTTATTGGATACATATTTAATTAATATGTTTAATATTATCAATAGAAAATGAATAAATCTTAGATGTCAAAGTGTATAATTGAGGATGACTATATTTCTGGAGTTGAATTTGTTTTTTAATTTGTTCATAGAAATGGAAATAATGAAATTAGTATAATTTGATGCCCATGTGTTAAATGTAAAAATAAGAAATTTCATGATGTTGATGAAGTTAAGTATCACCTTATCTATAGTGGTATTCTTTTGAGTTATAAGTATTTGTATTATCATGGAGAAATTATTGATAATACTCATGGGAAAGAGATAAATAAGAATGTGAGTGGATTATATACATTTTATCATAATAGGCAATCCAAGCATAATGTAAGAGAAAAAATATGTTTCATGCTATTGAAAATGAACTACATGAGGATAATCCCAAAATCTTTAAAAAACTTCTAGAAGATGTCGAAAAATCGTTGTATTCAAAGTGCAAGAAATACAAAAGAGTGTTGGGATTGGTTCCTTTGTACAATGTGAAGGCAAAAAATGGATTTTTTTGACAAGGGATTCACATAATTACTAAATGTACTAATAAATATGTTTCCTTAGGGTAATGATTTTCCATCTTTAATGTATGAAGTGAAAAAATCTCTTAGTCAATTTAGCATGGAATATCATAAGATTCATGCCTGTCCAAATGATTGCATTATCTATAGAAAAGAATATGATACATTATATGATTGTCCTATGTGTAAAGAATCGAGATGGAAGCATGCTACAAATGAGACAACACTTAAGAAAGGTGTTCTCACAAAATTTCTTTAGTACTTTCCTTCGATTCCTCGCTTTCAAAGGTTTTTCAAAAGTAAAGAGACATCAAAGATGTTGACTTGGCATTCATAGAATCGATTTGGTGATGGGATGCTACCTCATCCTTTTGATTCTCCAAATTGGAAAGTAGAAGATAATTTATCCTCTCAATTTTCATTTAATCCACACAGTCTTCATCTTGCCATTGATGCTGATGGAATTAATCCACATATTTCCCTTAGTAGCAGATATAATTGTTAGATAGTAATTACAGTAACATATAACCTTCCTCCCTGGTTGTGTATAAAAATAAAATTCATGTTTCTAACATTATTGATCTCAGGACTGAAATAACCTAGAGTTGATATTGATGTGTATTTGCAACCTCTGATAGATGATTTAGAGACATTATGGAATGATGATGTAAATGTTTATGATGCACATAGTGAAGAATACTTTAAGTTGAGAGGGGTCTTTTTATAGACAATTAATGATTTTCCTGCCTATGGGAACTTATCAAGACATGCAACAAAATGTTATATATGATGCCTTATTTGTAGTGATGACACTTCTGTAAATTATCTTGTTCACGGATGAAAGATGTCTTATAGAAGACAGAAGATTTTTTCCATCTAAACACAAGTTTATATACTAAAAGAAACTTTTCGATGGTGAAGAAGATTATGATTCTGCACCAAGACCTTTGTGAGATGTTGAGATATTAAGGCAATTGAATGGTATGACATTAAAAAAATATGGAAAATTAAAAAAATGAATACTCACCGATGGAGGAAAATTAAAGAGGTCAACTAATAAAAGGGGTAAAAATGAAAATGTTACTCAATTAGTAGATCATGATTATTGGAATAAAAAATCCATATTTTGGGAATTACCTTATTGGAAAGACCTACACATTTGTCACATCTTAGATGTCATGAACATTGAGAAATATGTATGTAAGAGCTTGATTGGTACATTACTTGTTATAGCGAGAAAAACAAAGGATGGAATTAAAAGAAACTTGTCAAACGACTTGAATTGGCACCAAGGGTGGAAAAATGATAAGAATTGAACACACTTGCCACAAACATCATATACAATTTCAACCAAAAAGAAGGATATGTTTTCTAAATTTTTGGTGGGTGTGAAATTTCTTGATGTTTACTCATCAAACTTAAGAAATTTTGTGTATATGATTGATAAGAAACTTTATGGATTGAAATCATATGACTATGATATCTTAATGCAATAGTTATTGTTAGTTTCTGTTAGGTCAATTATTCCAAAACATGTTCGATTATCAATAATTCATCTTTATTCATTCTTCAATACAATATGAAAGAAATCTATATCAAATGGCAAGTTAAACTTTTTACAGAAAGATGTTGTGGAGAATTTGTGTCTACTTGAAAAAATATTTTCCTCCTTTTTTTGATATAATGATTCACTTGTGTGTTCATTTAGTTTGAGAGGTTCAATTGTGTGGGCATACTTACTTAAGGTGGATGTAACCTTTTAAAAGATACATGCAAGTCCTTAAAGGATATGTAAATAATAGAAATTGTCTTGAATGATGCATGGTGGAACATTACATTACTGAAGAGGCCATTGAGTTTTGTTCTGAATACTTTAATGGTTGCATTGAAATTGGGAATTCTACACACAAGTTTTTATTAGAATGTGACATGATCCAAGTAGGTAACCCTATGCTTGGTGGAAGTAAAAATATTTTCAATGATCACAAGTGATGGTAAAAAGCACAACAAATTATTTTGGTGAATAATAATGAGGAATAACCGTACATAGAGTAAGTAATGACAGGTTCAATAGTTTCATATAAAATAAAACTATTATTTATTTATCTATTAATTATGAATATTTGATATATCTTGCATAATATCACATAATGCATTTAAACTTACTGAAGACCGATCCTTGTTATAAAAAAAAGGAGGAGAAAAAATGGTAGTATGATGAGCATAAGTGAGAGCTTATTAATTGGTTTTGAAACCATATAATTGTCACATACAAGAATTAATTAGTACTTCTATATAATGTTTTAAAACTTTTTTTAAACACATTTCATGTTTTTATATGTATCAAGTTGTACTCAACAAATCCAATCATAAAATGATAGAAACTTTAGAATGGCTTATGCATGGTCCAAAATTTGATGTCAAATCATATTCTAGTTTCACAATTAATGATTTGTGGTTTACGACACAAGCCAGGGACAAAATTCGAGTAAACCAGAATAGTGGTGTGAAGATGGTTGGACAAATTAGGAAATTTGCTAGTTCAAAAGATGGTAATCTTGTACATTCTGATAAAACATATTATGGTATAATTCAATAAATTTGGGAACTCAATTATGAGGTCTCCCATGAAACAATATTCTTGTGTGATTAGGTCGAAGATGCTATCAATTTTGGATATAAAATAGATGATTCTGAATTTACCCTCATAAACTTAGCCAAGATAAGTCACACCGATGATCCTTTCATGTAAGCACTTCATGCAAAACAAGTGTTTTACGTGAGTGATAAAATTGACACAAAATTTTCTATTGTGTTAACGTCTCCACAAAAAGAGTTCTACCATTGTGATTCTTTAGAAGATGATGACATGCTTGATATGTTATCTAATATTAGTCATTTCTCAAACAAATTGCTTAATGTATGTAATGATATAGTTGATGATAATGATTCTTCGTCATGGACTCGAAGTGATTGTGAAGGAATATATATACAATCAATAACCTAATTAAACATAATGTATGTTCTATATTATTATACTAACTCTTGTTTATATGTTTAGACTTAAAATTGTGAATTAATTTCTATTTCATCATTGTTTGCATATATATCATGGATCCTAGGGTGCTAGAGATTGTAGATCCAAATGATCCTTTGGGGAATTTCAAAAGAAGGGGTTGGGCTAATATACCTGATGCTCCATTTAGTCTAGATGATAAAATACTTGTTCAATTTGATGCAATTGGTAATCCATTAGGAGAAAATGGCCAACAATTGAAATCTTCTATTGGTAGACTTATGAAGTCAAGTATACCAATCAATATAAATGATTTGAGTAAGGTTGAAGATGTTGAAAAGTACAAGATATGAAAAACTATTTTTGTAAGTCTCTTTTGTTTTATAATTAATTACATATTATATCATTTTTTGTATTATATCTCCTCTAAAATGTTGTCTTTTATAAAATCATTTTAAAGTCCCCGATAATTGGATAAAAAAGTGCTACAAGATTGAAAATAAGGAATGGAAGGAATACAAAATTTCAAAATTGGCCAGAAATTATTTGTTTACATACTTGGAACCACTTAATTAAGAAGAACTGTAAAAAATCCATGAAGATCACCTCTAGATTGAACCCTAAGTATGGAAAGACTTCATAGATTATAGACATATGGATGAATTTCAAATCGTTAGGAAAGAACATCAAAATATAAAAATGTAGAATATTCTTCCTAACTGTATTGGGAGGTCATCAAATCCTAAAGTTAGACAAAGAATGATAATATTAAGTTGTTAATTTATAATTATATTTTATATTTATTTTCCTCTAAGTTAAGTTAATAAATTTATTTAATTTATGTAGGAAGCTGAATTAGGTACAACGATTACTTGAGTTGAATTGTATAAAGAAACAAAGACCTCCAAAACAAAGCAGTCAAAACTAATGAATAAATGAGGAAAAGAACAACTCAATAAGTTGGTTAGTAATTTAACTCGATACAAAGTCCTTGATATGATATTTTAATATTGATGTAATATTGTATGATATACTTTATTGCATTATTATTTGTAGAGAACAGTTTAAGAACAAACAGAGGTGAAATAATCGAACAACCAGGGAAAGATGGAATATATTATGCATTTGGACCCGATCATCCTGGTGAGGTTAGGGAAGGAATCCAATATGATGGTTAAATGAATTTTTTCAATATTCCAAAACAAAGGCCTGAGATGGTCAGTAAGGAGAAGTTGAATAAAGTTGAAGAATAATTTCACTCATTTAAGGTCATAATGTTAAGTGAAATTGCAAGTTCAAAATTTTTTAAGAGTTTCCAAGCTCAATCATAACATATGATAGGCATGTCACCATACTACAATCAAGGCATTCCATATTGGCTAGGCATGCCACCATCTATGATAGGCATGCGACCCATGCAATATCATGGCCAACCTATATGCTCTATGGGATATACTCATCCTATTGGTCCCCTATTTATGCCAAGAATTCCGATGCAATGAGTTGTAGTTCAATGTCTCCAATGCAATCTATGCATTCTTACTATCCATCACATGAATACTTTGATGAGAAGTCCTTCCAATAGTTACCCCACATGAGAGTCTTCCTACATTTGATGAATCATTTGTGGTAAGATTTAAAGCTTATATAGATAGTATTATTTTTATTTTTATTTTTTATTTTATTTATTATATATAATGCTTCAATTTTTTAGAGAATTTGAAATGTCTATTGAAAGATCCATCATTTACAGAAATGTTTGCCATTGGAATGGTACAACAATTGAGCAATGATAGAAAGATTCATAATTAATATTTTTCAAATAAATGGAGAATAGTAATTGATCAATCATTGCTCCACCATTGTCCACTACTGGTGCCTTCTGATGTTACCATAGTCCAAGAAGCTGTTGGACAATATGTGGCTTGGCTGTCGAATCAAGTTGTGCTAAATTTTGATATGGTACTATTTATTTTTACTTAAGATAAAACTTTTTCTACTACTTGTATTATATTATTATTCTTTTATTGTTACTAACATATATAATACCACTTGTTTAGTCTATTATACCAGAATTGGTAAGTTTGGCACATTTAAGAGATGCAAAGTAAGTATCTTGTGGAAATCTATGTCTAGTGAAAAATCATCACCCATTAAGTCATTCATAAAGAAGCCATGGAAAAAGTATAATTATGAATATGCTATAAACTTCAACAGAAATCTTGGCTCTTTGATGACTATTTTTGCAAGCAAAAATAACATAAATGATAGATGGACTGTGCCACTTCCTAGAAAAATATCTGGCATGGACATATTGGAAAATCATATATATCGATCAAGTGCATATTGCAATTATTTGAATTTCAAATGATCAATTTAAGTATAATTTAAGTGTGGAAAAGATGAGTCCTCAATCAATAAATAACTTTCATTTATGTAGAGCATATAATTATATTTATATTATCTAATTATTTATATATATTTCTTTTATATATGGCATGTTATTATCAATTTCAAGCTAATCACTTATCACATTTAGCAATGTTCTATAATTCAACAGTTATCAATCAATAATCACTTATCACATTTAGCAATGTTCTATAATTCAACAGTTATCAATCAATATCAAATGCATGGGGTTAGCATCAGACCTAAACAATTATATGATAGGGCATTAACACTTGAAGAAATCAAAAGTTGATAATCCCTTGGCCACTAAAGTTTGAACGGCCAAGATCATTGGATGTTGGTAATCCTTGATCTATTTGGCAATCATATTTGGTACTGTAACTCAGGTTCCATATAATTGAATAAAGATGCAAAAGAAGTTGTTGAAATGTAAGATTTATAACTAACTATTTTTCTTCTATTGTTATAGGGAATTGAAACTATGGAATAGGAGTAAGGGCATTGCCCTTAAAAAATCACATAAGTTTATATAAGACAAAGTTACGATATATTTAAGAGAATATTAATAATTTAATGAATTTTACTATTGAATAAAAAAGATGTTCGAATTGATAAACTATGTACACTTGTTTTTTGTAGGTTCCACAATAAAATGATGGAGTTATGTGTGGTTACTTTGTCATGAAATTTATGAGTGAAATAATCTCAAATACCAACATGTCAATTAAAGATGTGGTAATTTTTTTTACTAATATACTCTTTTAACATATATAAGTTATTTTTATGAATTCATGATATTACATTCTTATTCTGAATTTAAATGTATGTAGTTCTTTTGTTGGAACAAGTCGGGCTATGATATGCAAATTTTTGATGATTTACGAGAAGAATGGGTATAACACATGCTTGAAATTATAAGATCACAAGAAAAATCAAAAGAAGAATATGATAATATTGAATAACATAGGTATCTTGTAATATTTAGTGATATTGTAATTAAGTTAAACACACACACATACACACACACATATATATATGTGTGTGTGTGTGTGTGTGAGTGTGTGTGTGTGTGTGAGTGTGTGAGTGTGTGTATGTGTATTGTATATAAATTATTTTTTTGTTATAAATTAATTTAATTCTTAAGTAATTAATTAATATTTAAATTTAAATTAAGAGAATGTATTTAAAACCTCTTATAAACATATTTTGGTTATTTATGCTGTTATATGATAAAAAATATGTAGTGAGGCTAGCAGAAAATAAATAAAATATGTTTATAAAAGGTTATAGCATTTTAAGTCGGTTCTAGGCTAGATATGACTTCAAATTTTAAGTTGGTTCTACTGGTAAATCATCTTAAAATTTAAAGTCGGTTGACAAGTAGGGACGAATTAAAATTTAAAGTCGATTAACACGTTGGACTGACTTTAAATTTAAAGTGAATTCTAACCGTGAACCGACTTTAAATTTTAAGTCACCTCATTTTAGGTCGTTTCACCCATCCGACTTAAAATCTCATTTAAGTCGATTAATAACCAACTGAAAATCCCTTTTTGGTAGTAGTGCTATGATGAGTGCTCAAAAAGCACTAAAATTACCATGATTTTATGCACATTAATTGATTAAAAAAATATATATTTATATGTTTTATCATATATTTATATAAATTTGTCTTTTTCGGAATCACGGTTATTTTTATTGTTTTTCTGGTATTTATAAAACTCTCGCAAGTGCACGAATCATTTCATAGAAAATGATAAGTATACTCCCAAGGTCGATCTAAGGAAGGAATGTATGTGGTTTTTAATTTATTATTCAAACTTTTAAAAACGAAATTAAATCCTAAACATCCTGTCACGATATTTTGGGGTTTTGTGTTTTAATCTACATACATAAAAATAAACATAGATTCAATAAATATTCATGCAAATTATGTTCATTTATAATGGCGGAGTATTTATGGATATAATAACTAAGTTAATTATGCTTTCTCGTATTATTTAGGTTATTAAAGATATGAATTGATATTTATTGATTCTCCCTTTTTTGTATGAATACCACATTTGGTGGGGTTAGATATTCTTTGTTAACTAAACAAATCAATTAACACCTATGGGTGGGGTTGATAACTAATTTGGTTAATTAAATTAATTCTTTTTTCTAAGAGATTGAAAATGAACCATTTAAATGCCACCTTTGGTGGGGTTAGAGAGTTTAAACTTTATTCGAGGTGACCAAATTAACCCTAAGAATTTAGTTGACGGAGTACTAACTTTCAAGTTTTAACACCACTGCTGAAAACATGTTATCAATACATTTTCAGATAATAATTCTTATAAAAACTTTTGAAATAGAGCTTCATTCTAACTACCGGGCGATTGTACCAAAAAATAAAGGAGCACTACTCTAAATTAGACCGGATAACTAAACCTTAAAAATCTAATTTTCAGATTTAAGTTTGTAATGAAAAATAATATATTTCTCTCTAACATTCTTAATATAAAATCTTGAATAAAAATAAAATCAATTCATTTTAGAGATTTTTACCTATTTAATATTTCGCAAGCACAACAACGTTATTATTACATCATGTTTACTAAACAACCAGCATAGTTAAATTTAATCACAGACAAATTAAATATAACATGTAAGAATAAAGCATAAAAAATAACTGTAAAGAAAATAAAATCCTTACAGAACTTCGACGCTATTTCCGTTGCTAGAAAACCTCCAAGCGGAATTTGCACTCCCATTTATTGAATCAAAAAGCTAAATTATTACAAAAAAAAACATAACTAGTTCTTCCCAAAAAGGGAAGAACTCTAAAATTAAGAGAAACTAGCTAAAACATAAGAAAAACTAAAAAAAAACTAAAAACTAAGAAATGGTGAGAAAGAAAGAAGAGAGAAGTGTGTTTTTAGGTGTGTTTTGAAGTGAAGGGAATGGGTGTATTTATAGGTGAGGATGGAGAGAAAAAATGAGTAAAACAATGTTAAAAAAATGTTAAAAATGAAAAAACGCGTAATGGAAATGCTAAGGTCATCAATGACGTCATAGAGACGTGAAAATGGGCGAAAACGGGTTGAGCGCGCGGAGGGAGCTACTTGTGGCGCGGAATGGGGCTCTGTTAGGCTGAGCCAGGCTGCGCGGCGGAGACGGCGCGATTGATTCTGTCTTTGACATTTTTGACATTTGACCTTTTGACCCATTTTGTCCAATTTTTCCATGTTTGTTGACCTTTTCCCACTTGTTTATTAATATATTTGTGATGTATTGCTTCAAGTATTCCTCTTTGAGTCTTTAAATTGCGTTTTTAAGCCAAAAATACCGAAAAACAATAAAAATACCCATTGATTCGAAAAAGATAAATTTATATAAATATATGATAAAACATATAAATATATATATTTTTAATCAATTAATGTGCATAAAATCATGGTAATTTTAGTGCTTTTGAGCACTAAATCCTGACCGAACCGACTTGCTAGTCTCTTAGCAAGAGAAGCGATAAAAACTAAAAATTAAACTATCCTAAATCACTTTCGTGGATTGAAATGGTTGCATTTAGCCTATGCGACAAGCCATTAAACCCACTAGGTTGCCCAGTGGGCGAGTTTGAGTCCGTGAGGGTTTTAGGTAATGATACCCACAAACATTGAACTAAATGTAAAAATAAAAACAATCAAATCAAAAATTAAAAATTACAACAAAATCAAAAATTAATTTAAGAATAAAAGAAAACAAAGATATCACAAAAATGTTTCTTACTTTTAATCTCTTTTAAGATCATAATTAAAATCTCAAGCATAAGTTATTTTAATCTCTTTAAACAATCATGATTTTATTATAATAATTAGTCGAAAATCATTTTCATATTTCTTATCAAAAATGTATCAATTTAATTTTACCCAATTTCAGTGTCATGAATCAGAATTCGCTTAGACTCTATTCCTCACAAGTCAATACTCTCGAAACACTGAATCCTATGGGTTCAAACACTCATACTATTTTAAATGCGAAAAGAGTTGATGTATAGAAATGAACTAATATGTTCGCATATGTATAAAGAATAAAGGCTCAAAGTGTTATTTTAACATTGATCTCATGAAAGGAATCAAATGTATAAATTATAAAGATATCATATATAAAAATTATTTTCATGCATAAATCAAACTCATTAAGAAAGAGTTTCAAGATATATGCCTTTTACAAATGAAGAGGTCAATGACTTTTAGGGAATTATTTCCTATATCTTTCTTTTGTAATTAACCTTTTCTCACAAATTTGTAGGCAATGTGGGTTATAGTATGTAGATTATACTATATATTCTTTATCTCTCTATTTTTTTTCTGAAGATATTTCTCAATATATGTATTTTGGAGAGTCAACCCATGCACAGATTGTACATTTTTATCTTCTTCTTTTTTTTGGATTTTGGTGAGTGGTTAATTTTGTGGCTTTTCTGTTTGATCTTGGTTTAGGTAACCCCAGATATGTCTTTTTTTTTGTAGCAGACATGCATGAATGAGATATAAGCATATACTATCAATTTCTACTCAAATCATTTAATCTAAGCAAAAATAATAATAAAAAATATATATGATACTCTATTAAGATGAGAAAAAAATTCATACATTCAATGCTAATACCTATAGAGATCATCTAAAAATTTGAAGAAATAAGAAATGTGTTTGGAGTAGAAAAAATATATATTGCACTCTGAATAAAGGAAATTAGGCTCAAATTATATCTCACAAAGGTAGTCTCCAATAAAAAAAATTCATAAACACCGATTTTGGGTTTAATATAATTTCTACATCTTATCAAGAAATGCTAGTTATGATAAAAACTAACTAATTATCAAAAATAATTACAAAATATTTCATGATATGTTTTAAAAAATTAATCTAACAGTACAAAATACTTAACTATTTACTTAAATTTGATTTAAAGAAATGATAATTTTTGTGAGAAATTTTTTTTTCAAAAATTACTAAATCACACAAAATAAAACCAAACACACAAAAAATGAAAATGTGAACATAAAAATAAAATAAAAAATTATTATATATATATTTTTTATTTTTTTATTTTTTTATTTTTTTATTTTTTTATTTTTTTATTTTTTTATTTTTTTATTTTTTTATTTTTTTATTTTTTTATTTTTTTATTTTTAAATTGTCAATTTTTTTTTAATTAAGTATGGCAACTTTTCACCACCCCCAACCTAGAACTTACATTTTCCTCAATGTAACAACTGTAAATTAAAGATAAAGAAAGAAGAAAAAATTACCTATTTCTTGAGAAAGTGTAAGTAGTAATGGAAAATGCGAGTGCATCCATCATATTCATCATTAAAGTGTATCACAGACGGTCATTTGTAAACTTAACATCTCAACAAATATTTTTAGTTTTAACAATTTAAAAATTAGTCACGTGTAATTAAAATGAAATAAACAATAAAATTAAGTAAATAAAAGAAATAAAAGAAAATTACCTAAAATGATGGGTTGCCTCCCGTCCAGTAGCTTAGTTTAACGTCTTAGCAAGGCGTATCTTTTGGTGCTAAGGGTTACTCGACCCAAATGCAATCCATTTCAGCAATGTTGTTTAGTTCTTCTAAATAAGGCTTGACCGATGGCCGTTGACTTTGAGCGTTTTTGTGTCTTGGAGTCCGATGGTTCCCTTTCTCCATGTTGAATACTTGAACTATTTTGAATGGTCCATCCCACGTCTTGATCTCGGCTTTCCTGGAAACAATCTCAAGCGAGAGTTAAATAAAAGAACTTTCATTCCAGGGTGAAGAGTCTTAGGAACTAGCCTCTTGTCATGATAGCGCTTAGTACGCTCATGTATAATTTGGCATTCTCATAGGAAACCCCGTTTCCTAATTTCTTCCAACTCGTAGGTGAGTAATCGTTTTTCACCTGATTTATCTAAATCCATGTTTAACTCTTTAATTGCCCAAGAAGCCTTGTGTTCAAGTTCAACTAGAAGGTGGCACGCTTTCCCAAAGATTAACCGATAAGGGCTCGTCCCAATAGGTGTTTTGTAAGCTGACGGTATGCCCATAAGGCATCATTTAACTTAAATGCCCAATCCTTCCCTTGAAGGCGCCGCAGTGCGTTCCAATATTCCCTTAATTTGCCTATTACTTACTTCCACTAAACCTAGGAAGTTTGAGAGGATGATATGGAGTAGCTACTTTATGTGTGATGTTGTACTTGTTTAGTACTCGTCCATCAAAGAGTTTGTTACAAAAATGGCTACCTCAATCACTTATTATAGCTCCATTGAATATTAAATCTTTCAAGAATTTCACAACAACATTAGCATCATTGGTTTTGGTGGGGATAGCTTCTACCCACTGGGACACGTAATCCTGACAACCAAAATGTATTGAAAACCATTAGATGGAAAGGACCCGTGAAGTCAATCCACGTACATCAAAGAAGTTCAACAACTAAATTAGATGTCAAAGGCATTTCATCTCTTTTGCTTATGTTTCCTGTTCTTTGACATCTATCACATTGTGCACAAAACATATGAGCATCTTTAAAAAGAGTGGGCCGGGAAGAATCCATCAGTAATACCTTACGGCTGTCTTTTTCACCACCAAAATGACCCGCGATGAAGTTCATGACAAAAAGTTAGAATGCTCTTTATGTTCTTCTTCGGTACACATCTCAGAATGACTTGATCTTGACCAATCTTGTATAAATAAGGGTCATCCCCAGAAATAGTCCTTAATAGTTTTAAAAAAACTTTTCTTGTCCCTGATATGAAGTGTTAGGTCACAAAACACCGATGGCAAGATAGTTTACAATGTCAATACCATGGGTTCGGACTATGAAAAATAAGCATGTTCATCAGAAAGGTTCAACTATATCTTCATTACTCTCATCTTTAAGAGAATTAAAGTCGAAATCAACCTAGACAAATGGTCGGCTACTAAGTTTCTTGCCTTTCTTATCCTTGATTTCTAGGTCAAATTCTTGTAAGGTAGGACCCTTTGATTAATCTTGGCTTGGCATTTGGTTTACTTAGTAGGTATCTTAAGCACACATGACTCAGAATGCCTGATCACTTTAGATCCTACTAAATAAGACCGAAATTTGTCTAAAGAAAATACTATAGCCAAGAATTCCTTTTCGATGGTGGTATAATTCATTTTGGCATCATTGAGTGTTTTTGCTAGCATAGTAGATGACATGCAAACGTTTATCCACTCTTTGTCCCACGTGACTGCTCCTATAGCATAATCGAAGCGTCACACATTATTTTGAAGGTAAAGACCGGTTTGGTGCCATAATAACGAGGGTAGATGTTAGTTTCTCTTTCAAGGTATTAAAGAGGAGATAAAGGCAGTCATTGTTGAAATCAAAATAAGCATCTTTAGATAGCAAGTTACACAAGGGCGACTTATTTTAGAGAAGTCTTTAACAAATCGTCTGTAAAATCATGCATGTCCTAAGAAGCTTCTTATCCCCTTCCACGGATGTAGGGAGGTAGTTTGGATATCAATTAAACTTTTGCCTTATCAACTTCAATACCCTTTTTGAAATTATATGTCCTAAAACCATCCACTTGTTGAACCATAAAATGACTTTTCTCCCAACTAAGGGTGAGATTGCATTCAATGCATCTTTCTAAAACCAAAGTCAATTTATGTAAGCAATCATCAAATGAGTTCCCAAAGGACAGAGAAATCGTCACATGAAGATCTCAATGAATTTTTCCACCATGTACGAGAAAATAGAAATCATGCATCTCTCGGAAAGTGGCGAGCGCATTGCATAACCCAAATGGCATTCTGCGAAAAGCAAATGTCCCAAAGGACATGTAAATGTGGTCTTTTCTGATCTTACGGTCTTATGGGTACTTGATAATATCCAGATAATCCATCCAAAAAACGGTAAAATTCGTGCCCACTAATCTTTCCAACATTTGATCAATGAATGGAAGAGGAAAGTGATCCTTTTTCATATATAAATTTAGTTTCCTAAAATCTATACACATTATCCATCCAAGTGATTATTAGTTCTAGTGGGCACTAATTCACTTTTGTCATTTTTAACAAGCTGTTATCCCGCATTTCTTTGGTACCACGTACCTTTGGACTAACCCACTTACTATCCGCAATAGGATAGATAATCCCTTCTTCCAATAATTTAAGAATTTCTTTTTAACTACCTCTTGCATGTTTGGGTTTAGTCTTCTTTGGGCCTCTGCGTCTGGGTTTAGCACCATCCTCCAAGTTGATCTTGTCATACACATTGTTGGACTAATTCCTCTTATATCCCCTATACTCCAACCTATCGATTTCTTAAACTGTTTAAGCAACTTTGATGAGTTCCTTTTCTTGTGGTTTGGTCAAGGTTGAAGAAATTATCCTTTGGATAAGTTTCTCCTTCTCCCAAAAACACATATTTTAAGTGCTCGAGGTAAGTCTTTGAGTTCAAGTTCGGGTGGATTGGCCTCTTTAATAGATGAAGAATCGGGTAGATTTAAGAGTGTACTAGATTTTGTCATTACTTCATTATTATCTAGTTGTTCAAGGTACCCAATTTCTTCATCTAAATCTTCTTCAACTCTTCAAGTGTAAGAATGGTTTCAAGCTTGTCTTAAATTCCTGGTTTGGAAAAAGGTGCTTTGGACAAGATTATCCAAAGGATCAACATCGAATATTTCATCAATGGCGTAAATAGAAGGAAAAGGTGAAGAATCAAAAACTTTAAAATGAGCAGTCCTCTCCTAAGGTCATTGTCAAATTTCCATCTTGGACATCAATAATAGTTTTAGTAGTTTCCATAAATGAATTACCAAGCAATATTGTGTCTTTCTCTGTCCCAATCTTTGGATTTTCTTGCATATCGAGAACCCCAAAGTCAACGGGTATTATCGGTTTGTCTACCTGTACCAACACATCCTCAACTATTCCCTCGGATATTTAAGAGATCTATCTCATGAGTTGAAGGGTTATAGTTGTGGGTTTTAAATCCCACTAGATTGAAATTTATAAGAATATAGAGTAGGGCATCAAATTTATACTAGCACCTAAATCAAGCATTGCTTTTTAGCAACCTTCCTATCCCCCATAGTTATGTGTTTATAATAAAACTTCCGAGTCTTTCAACTTAAGGGGTAGTTTGTCTTTGAAATCACGTGGCTAGAAATTTCTGATACTACTACTCGTTCATTCAGCTCATACCTCCTTTTCTTAGTGTTCAACTCTTTGAAAAACTTGGCATATGAGGGCACATTCATGATCACTTCTAATAATGGTAAATTTATATTTACTTTAGATAGCATATTAAAAAGATCGTTGAATTGCTTATCTTGTTTGGATTCTTTTAACCGGTGGGGAAAAGGTACTTGCATCGGGTGTGGTTCTGTTGTCTTTTGAATTTTGGGGGTGTCAGATGACCCCCCAATGAGTTTTTCAGAAGGCTTGGTAAGTTTAACACTTGTTTCTCCTTTTTGCGAGATTAGAATATCGCCCTTTTTGTTACCTGAACTACAAGGTAGATTGTTAGAGATTTAAGGTAAACTGATGTTGACTACCTTAGCACTTCGAAGGGGTCTTACATCCTTTTGCTTACAGTTGTTGGTCGGGAAACTTTCCTGGTTCTTTCTTTTGCATTTTTTCGGCTAGTTGCCCAACTTTAGATTTAATCCTTTTAGCAAAAGCCTCATGGTGTTCAATCTTTGATTAGTCATCAATTGGTTGTCACGACTAACTTGAATAAAAGCATTGAGCTATCTTATAAGGTTGGCTTAAAAGATTGGCTTGGTGGGTAAGTGGTTGTTAACCGACCTTAGTGTTGGATATTGGGTGGTATTTGGGTGATTATACGTGTTTGGATGATACCTTTGAAAAGATTGGACTTCCTCTATGGCATCGACACTAGAATCACAAGTATTTGAACAATTATGAGTACCGTACTTGATTGAACAACACACTTCACATACCTCTTGATTTGAAATTTTGTGGGTAGTGAGAATTTGCACTTGTTTAGTCAATTCAGCAAGTTGTAAGGTTATCTCATTATCAGAGCCAACTTCATTGAACCTTTCTTTTCTTCTACCACCTCTTTGTTGGGAATTAGAACCCAATAGCTCATAAAGATTATAGGTTTCCTCTGCGGTCTTTTCTCTTACAGCACCTCCAGCAGCATTATCAACCATGTATTGACTCTGTAGTGTCAATCCATCATAAAAGAATTGGTTTTGTAGCTGTAATGGAAAGCTATGATTTTGACATTGAATGAAAAGGAGTTTGAATCGTTCCCAAGCTTCATGAAAGGGCTCTTCATACAATTGAGAAAACCCGATTGTAAAGTAATGAACCATGACCAAGCTTTATCTTTGAGAGTGTAAGGAAAACACCTCATCCTAAGTTGATCTTCATTAATTGCATGTAATGGAAAGGTTTGGACAGTAGCATATAATTCTCGAATGAAATGCAAAGGGTCTTCATTCGGGATACCGTAAAAGGAAGGCAACAAAGAATAATGAATCTTTTTCAATTCATAATTCCTTGCAGCCTCTTGTAATTGGATGATGGAAGTTACATTGCCAATGATTGGCATTGTATAGTCTTTCATCTTTTTCCGCCTATCTTCAAGACATCTCCAGTAGTTGTTTGTAGTCGAAAATGATCCTCCTCTATTGTATC
Source organism: Hippophae rhamnoides (assembly GCA_033030585.1). Taxonomy (NCBI): domain Eukaryota; kingdom Viridiplantae; phylum Streptophyta; class Magnoliopsida; order Rosales; family Elaeagnaceae; genus Hippophae; species Hippophae rhamnoides. Next base: position 33,664,105 of record CM065437.1, read on the forward strand.
AACATTTTGCTCTTAAAAACAATAGTAGATATCTCTAAAAGGTCTGAGGAACCTAAATTTTTTTTTTTTATTTTTTTATTTTTTTATTTTTTTATTTTATTTTAATTTTAATTTAAACAAAAGGACACAATTTTTGAAACAAACGAATTTATTTCATTTGAATTTTTTTATTACACGCAAACTAAAACAAAGGAAAATACAATAATGGGTGACCTCCCAAGTATAGGACTAAAATTTATCGTCTTAGTAAGGCGTTGCTTGGAGATTACTTGAGAATGAAAAACTCAATGTCTCCTCTTCATTGAACTCATTAGTCTTTGCTTTGTTTTTGCAAATGTTCAACTAACTGCTCTACTGAACTTCCACCTTTTTGATAGAAGCTTCCCTGAGTCCAAACGTTGATTGGTTTTAGATTGGTTATCCTACAAACTTGAATAAAAGAATTCAAGTTGTCCTCGGGAGTTGGTTTATTGGGAATGCTTCTTGAAATGAGTGGGTGGAATTCTTGCCGGCTGCTTTGGTTTGAGCTTTGAGTGAAAGGAGGGTTGTTTTGCCTCCGAGGAGAAATTTGGATGACTTCTCCACCAGGATTATAGGTATTTGAATTGGGATCAAACCTTGGTCTCTGTTGATATGCTCTCCCAACACATTAACTGTTCGGTCCAGTTGTATCTCCTTGATATGGACGAGCTTGATGCACCATGTCCCATTGTTGCTATACAAACCATATTGTTCATTATTGGTGTTGGTTTGTGTAGGGAGAAAGCGGCAACTCTTAGTCGAGTTGAACAAGTTGTTGTTGAAGCTTGCATTACGAGTCGATTTCATGAACACCGACTTTCTCGCTCGGGAGCTTTTACTGTTTGGGAATTAGCTTTTAACATCTCGAAAGAGCTTATACGTTTACGAGGTAGTCTTTTCTCCTATTGCTCCTCCCGCAATGGCGTTGCCGACAATGAGCGACATTGTTGTGTAAGTCCATCGTAAAAAGAATTGGTTGCAACCGCAGGGAAAGCTATGATGGGGACATTGAGTGAGAAACATTTTGAACCTATCCCAAGCTTCAATGGAATGGTTCTCTTCCATCCGAGAGAAAGTAGCAATCTTTCCTCTCAACTACGATGTTTTTTGATGGGAATAGAATTTTCCCATGAATTTATTGTAAATGTTACCCCATGTCATCGAAGAACACAGGGAAGTGACATCAACCAAGCTTTGGCCTTATCCTTTGGGTGTAGGGAAAACATCTCATTCTAAGTTGATCCTCGTTTAGAATACGAGGGGAATGTTTTGGACCGTAGCATAGAAATCTCTCATAAAGGAAAGAGAATCTTCATTAGGTAGCCCATAAAAGGAAGGAAGCATAGAAAAATGAATATTTTTAAGGTCATAATTCGGCAGCCTCACCCAATGGATAATAGCGGTTCGTGCCAATCACCGGTCTTGCAAACTCCTTCATCGTGGTTTCCCTAAAATGTTGGTTTTCCTCCATTTCTTTTGGTTCTAGTAAAGGATTAAGACGTGGTTCTATGTTTGGCTCAAAATCAGGTTGATGGGTAAACGTAAATTTAAAACTCCTGTCAACAAAAATAAAAAATTTAGAGAAAATTTCCATGGCATTTAATACAAAACACTAGACAAAACTAGTTAAACCCTAAAAAAAATTTTATTATTATTATTTTTTTTTAATTTTTTTAATTTTTTTTAAATACCATAATCAGTATTAACCAAGAGTGTTCCCAGGAAAGAATGGTGGTGCAATGGCTCCTTAAAAACCATTCTCTTAGCCAAAACAACATTCCCAAGAAAGACTAGTGGCACAAAGGCTTCCAAGAACTAGTCTCCTAGACAGAACTCCCTTAGATTTTTACTTTTCATGCCATTTAGTTAATTATGTATAAATTCAAGTTTTTTTTATTTTTTTTACGAACGGTAATTTTATTTTACTATTCACGCTATCTTATTTCTTATTAACTTAATTTTTTTTTATTATTCATGAACGGTAAAAATTTTTTTTTTATTCAAATTTCAAGTTTCTAAATTATTTTAACTATAAAAAAAATTATTTTATTTTATTTATTTATTTATTTTATTTTATTTCTTATGGATTTTGAAATTTGATTATTATTTTTTTATTAAAAATATCACAATTATTTACAGCACAAAAACTGTTTTTAAAATTTTGATAAATAATTTAAAAACCGTTATTGCTTCACGACAAGCGCCCGAAAACTTGATGAGCGAAAGCGAAGATCGCCGATTCTTGCCAATACTTTGGTTTTAATATTTATAAAACTCTCGCAAGTGCACGAATCATTTCGTAGAAAATGATAAGTATACTCCCAAGGTCGATCTAAGGAAAGAATGTATGTGGTTTTTAATTTATTATTTAAAATTTTTAAAAACGAAATTAAATCCTAAACATCCTGTCACGATATTTTGGGGTTTTGTGTTTTAATCTACATACATAAAAATAAACATAGATTCAATAAATATTCATGCAAATTATGTTCATTTATAATGGCGGAGTATTTATGGATATAATAACTAAGTTAATTATGCTTGCTCGTATTATTTAGGTTATTAAAGATATGAATTGATATTTATTGTTTCTCGCTTTTTTGTATGAATACCACCTTTGGTGGGGTTAGATATTCTTTGTTAACTAAACAAATCAATTAACACCTATGGGTGCGGTTGATAACTAATTTGGTTAATTAAATTAATTCTTTTTTCTAAGAGATTGAAAATGAACCATTTAAATGCAACCTTTGGTGGGGTTAGACAGTTTAAACTTTATTCAAGGTGTCCAAATTAAACCTAAGAATTTAGTTATCCGAGTACTAACTTTCAAGTTTTAAAACCACTATTGAAAACATGTTGTCAATACATTTTCATATAATAATTCTTATAAAAACTTTTGAAATAGAGCTTCACTCTAACTACCGGGTGATTGTACCAACAAATAAAAGAGCACTACTCTAAATTAGACCGGATAACTAAACCTTAAAATCTAATTTTCAGATTTAAGTTTGTAATGAAAAATAATATATTTCTCTCTAACATTCTTAATATAAAATCTTGATTAAAATAAAATCAATTCATTTTAGAGATTTTTACCTATTTAATATTTCGCAAGCATAACAACGTTATTATTACATCATGTTTACTAAACAGCCAGCATAGTTAAATTTAATCATAGACAAATTAAATATAACATGTAAGAATAAAGCATAAAAAATAATTGTAAAGAAAATAAAATCCTTACAGAACTTCGACGCTATTCCCGTTCCTAGAAAACCTCCAAGCGGAATTTGCACTCCCATTTATTGAATCAAAAAGCTAAATTATTACAAAAAAACATAACTAGTTCTTCCCAAAAAGGGAAGGACTCTAAAATTAAGAGAGAAGTGTGTTTTTAGGTGTGTTTTGAAGTGAAGGGAAGGGCGGTATTTATAGGTGAGGATGGAGAGAAACAAATGAGTAAAAAAATGTTAAAAAATGAAAAAACGCGTAATGGAAATGCTGAGGTCATCAATGACGTCGATGACGTCATGAAGCGGTCACGTGAAAAATGGGCGCAACGTTAGGCGCGCGAGCTTGGGGCGCGCGCCTTCGGCACGCGTGAACGATGTGGTGTAGAAGCGCACGTGGCGTAAGCCTTGTGGTGAAATGGCTGCTAGCGGTAGACAACGGCGCGATTCCGTCTTTTTGACATTTTTGACCTTTTCGACCCATTTTGTCCAATTTTTCCATGTTTGTTGACCTTTTCCCACTTATTTATTAATATATTTTTGATGTATTGCTTCAAGTATTCCTCTTTGAGTCTTTAAATTGCGTTTTTAAGCCAAAATACCTGAAAAACAATAAAAATACCCGTGATTCCGAAAAAGACAAATTTATATAAATATATGATAAAACATATAAATATATATATTTTTAATTAATTAATGTGCATAAAATCATGGTAATTTTAGTGCTTTTTGAGCACTTATCATGCTACCTCCAAAGATTCTAGAAGTGTTAATATCAATATCACCACTAGTGATAAAATGAAGGTAAATCTTAAGTTAGACATAGGTACGAGCGTTAATTTAATGCCTTATTCATTATACTTGACTAGGAATGGGTGATTTGAAACCTACATCCATATCCCTACAATTAAAGGATAAATCTTAAACATTTCTAAAGGGTATGGTAAAGGATTTAATGGTATCGTACATAATCTTATCATATATGTAGACTTTTTAATTGTAGATTTGCATCAAACACTTAAATTGGATAAGGAGCACAATATGCTTCTTGATAGGCCATTCATGACCTCTTCCAAAATAGTTGCTAATGTCCATAAAGAGAGTTCATCATTCACTATCTTGGGAGAGTGTACATTTTCAAGGATATACTGACACAAACTCAATAATGAAGGGAGACAATATGTGAACTAAATTCTACAAATAGTAATCCATCCAAGAAGCATCTTGCTATGACGTTAAATTAAGCCATAAATGGGAGGTAACCCATTAAATTTTTTATCTTTTTTTATTTATTATTTTTATTTGTTAGTTATAGTTTTAATTTTATTTTTATTCTGTTTTCCTTTGTTTTTAATTTAATGTACCTTTGTTTATTTTATTTTTATTTTTTTGTTAGTGTGAGTAATGTTTATTTTATTTTAAAATGTTAATTTCATAGCTATTTCATAATGTGTGATTAATAAAAATTATAGAGTAGTTCTCTCTATGTGTTAGAAATTGAAATAGATGATGGATACATCACATCATACACTGCATTATTACATATAGGTAAGTTTTTTTTTCCTTTTTCCTTTTTATTTAATTTACATTTGAACATTGAGGATAACGTAGATTCTAGGTTGGAAGTGGAAGAAAAGTTATAAATGAAATTATGTATTTTTAAATCTTTTTAATAAATATGTGCTTGTTATTATTTAGTTTAGTTAGGGATTAGGAGCATTTAGGTCAATAATTATTTTTTTGCAAAATAATCATTATTTTAGTTAATTTAAAGTAAATGATTCAATTTTTGAACTTTTTGTTTGATGTCTTAAACAATTCCATGGATTTATTGTAAGAATTAGTTTTTTATTAATATTTTGTGTTTTATGCTAATGTCAAGATTGGGATAAACTCAAAATTAGTGTTTATGGATCAATTTGTGGAGACTACTTTGTGAGAACATTTTCGAGTATACATCATTCTATTCTGGGTGATAATATTTTTTTCTTCTCCTTTAAACACTTTTTTTAATATTTCAAATTGTTATATTATCTCTATAAGTTTTGTATTGAATGTTAGGATTTTAAACATCTGATGAAGAATAATGTATTTATTTTCATTTCTTAGATTTAATAATTTGAGTAGAATTTAAAGGTTGTGACTATCTTCATTCATGCTTCACTTTTAAAAAAAGAGATATATATGGGGTTCCCTAAAGCCAACAAAAGAGCCAAATAGCCACTCATCAAAATACACACATTTATATGGGCCCACTCTCTTGAAAAAAAGAAAGGAGAGAAAAGAAATAGTATAACTAAATACTATGACCCTAAACTTCTTCAAAGTAGTGATATGGTTATTACTATAAAAAAAACCCCTTTGAAGTCATTGAGTTTTCATTCTTCTTGAGGCAAATACTTAAAAATTTTGCTTAATGATTTTAATTAAAGTATGACATTAGTAATGTGATATCATCATAAATCCTAGCATTTGATTCCTTTCATGATATCAATGTTATGCACTTTTCTTTATTGTTTATCATACTTGAATGTTTCTGTTTTATTCTTTATATAACTTCTATTTGTATGTAACTTGTTGAGTGCTTGAACCTTTAGGATTAGTGTGAAATTGAGAGTATATCTAATGAGTATTAGAGTCGAAGTGAATTTGAATACCTAATACTAGGATTGTATGAGTCAAAGTTCATGTGTTTTTGTAATAGAACATGAATTTGTGATGAGTAATCATTTGAACAATAAACTGTGAACTGTTAGGATATTGAACTTACTTGTGCTTGAGATTTTGATCATGTATTGAAAAGAAACTAAAGGATGAGAGGTTTTGTTTACTCTAGCTTTTATTTTGTTATTGTAGATTGTTTTTATTTTTATTTTTATTTTTGCATAATAGGATGTTTGTGGATATCATTACTGAAAGATCTCATGAAACTTTAACTCGTCAACTAAGACCACCTACTGTTTTAAAGGCTTGTTGTTTACGCTAAATGCAACTATATTAATCTATGACAATGATTTAGGTTAGTATAGTTTAGTTTATTTACTTTTTTTTCTTGTTTTTATATCACTTTCCTTGCTAGATGATAGCAAGAAGCTAGTTGGAATTGTGTTTAGTGGTTGAAAAGAAATCATATTTCGTGAATTTATTATGCTTAATTGTAATAAATAGATTTTATTATAGCATAATTATATCATTATTTATACAAATCTATATGTTTGGAATCACGGGTGTGCTTCATTTCTATTTTGGGTGTTCTTAACTTTAAACTCAACACACAAAGAATAATACTTGAAGCACTTATTTTGAACCCTAGGAGCTTAAAGGATTAAAGCATGTAAGCCTTACATGAAAAATCAACCAATTTGTAAGCTGTACAAGGAAATTTTCAAGACAAACATAGCATGTTGTGTTGAAGAAACATGTGTATCACGGCACACACTATTTAGGATGATTACAGGAACTACACCAAAAAGAGAGTATTAAAGTCGGTTATTAACCGACTTTGAATTCTGTATTTTTTTTTACACATTTTACCCATTTTCTACTATGCTTAGAACTTATATTCGATCACATAATAGCAGAAAAAATAAAAATATGTTAAAAAGAGTTTAAATAGTACAAATAATCAAAAAATTAAATATTAATTAATTACTTGAGAATTAAATTTATTACAAAAAAAATAATTTATATATAATACATATATATATTTAACTTAAATTACAAATAAAATGATGTCGTCTCTTTTGTCATGGATTTTGTGATATTCCCACTTCATTTCAAGGAGAGGAAGCTTGGTTTGCTTAGAATCACAAGCATAGTGACCAGGAAACTAGTCAAGAGAGATGAGATGGAGTTTGGGCAAAGACCAGCTGGTCCATATAACAATTCATTCCCTTAAGTACACGAGCACAAAAAACATCCATCAAACAAGTTGTCCAAACTTTAGAGACATAGGAATAAAGAAATTAAAGCATTATAAAAATTATCATGGTGTTGTCCTATGTTATTCAAGATCATCATATTCTTCTCCTAATGTTATAATTTGAACCATGTGTTATGCCCATTTTTCTCGTAAATCATCAAAAATTTGCATATCATAGCCGGACTTGTTCAAACTAAAGAACTATATGTATTTAAATTCAAAATAAGAATGTAATATCATGAATTCATAAAAGATAACTTATATTTGTTAAAAGAGTATATTAGTAAAAGAGATTACCATATTGACACCTGAGTGATATAATAATAACCTCATCCTTTCGAAATCATATTAGCATTGTATTAATATTTTGTCTATAAAATATGAAGCTTATGGAATCAAGCTAGTAACTTTAATGCTATAATGAGCTCTAAATAAGAAGTCAAGTGTAACTTTGATTTGTTTCTTAGGTTGGTTGAGTTTTGGTGCCCATAAACTAATACGTTTGTATTTCCTTAGGGTGAAACAATAATTACTCTTGAAGATATAATGATTCTTGGTGGTTTTCCTGTACTTGGCTTGCCAGTGACTACCATGATATTTTCATACTAGGGAACTAAGCAAGAGAGATGAGATGGAGTTTAGGCAAAAAATAGGTCCATGTAACAATTCTTTCCTCTAAATACATGAGCACATAAACATCCATCAAACAAGCTACCCAAACTTCAAAGACATAGGAATAGAGAAATTAAAGCATTATAAAAATTACCATGATGTTGTCATATGCTATTCAAGATCATCAGATTCTTCTCCTAATTCTTCTTGTGATGTTATAATTTGAACCATGTGTTCTGCCCATTCCTCTCGTAAATCATCAAAAATTTGCATATCATAGCTAGACTTGTTCCAACCAAAGGACTACATGTATTTACATTCAAAATAAGAATGTAATATCATGAATCCACCAAAAATAACTTATATATGTTAAAAAGGTATATTGGTAAAAGAGATTACCACATTTTTAATTGGAATGTTGATATTTGTGAGTATTTCGCTCATAAACTTCATGACAAAGTAACCATACATGACTTTATCATTTTATTGTGGAACTTAAAAAAAACAAGTGTACATGGTTTTCCATATTCAAACATCTTTATTATTCAATAGTAAAATTAATTAAATTATCCAACCAATATATTTCATATATTATTATATATGAATTCCCTAATTATTAGAATATCTATCAAAGCATCATATAAAAATAAATACATGAACCAAACATAAAAAATATATATACATAAATATAAATATATGAGATTGCTAATATGGATAGAAATATGGTGATTGGGGAATCTTTCCTAGATGAGCAACTTCTTTCAATGGCTCAAATTGACAGCCCATGGTATACAGACATTGCAAAATTCCTAGTTGCCAACTTCCACCTGAATTCATATGGAAGCAAATGAATAAATTCTTCCATGATATAAAATAATATTTTTGTGATAACCCTTGTCTCAACAAAGAATGCTCTGGTAGTATTATGAGAAGATGTGTCCCAAGTAATGAAGTTGGAAGTATTCTTTACCATTTCTTAGCTCAGAATATGGAGTTCACTTTAGAAGCATAAAAATAGTAGTTAAGATCCTTCAATCTGGTTATTTTTGGCCTAAACTATTTAGAGATGCCTATCTTTATGTAAAGATATGTGACAGATGCCAAAGTACATGTAATATTTCCAAAAGATGTGAGATGCTTCTAAATAATATACTTGAAGTGAAATTATTTGATGTTTTGGGTATTGACTTTATAGGAATGTTCCCTTAATCCTTTGGTAACCAATTCATACTAGTAGGTATGGATTACATGTCAAAGATGGTAAAAGCCATAGCTAGCAACAAATGTGATGCCAGAGTTGTCATGAAATTTTTGAAGAAAAACATTTTCATTAGGTTTGGAATTCCAAGGACTATGATTACTGATGAGGTAGTCAATTTTACAAAAAAGAGTCTTTAATTCTTTATTTTCTAAGTATAGGATTAAGCTATCATCCCCAAACAGTAGTAGGCAAGCAAAACTTTTCAATAGAGTGGTAAAAAGAATTTTTAAGAAAATAGTGAATAATTCCAGAAAGGATTGGGCCTCTAAGTTAGATGATGTTTTATGGGTGTAAAAAATTGCATTTAAAGTACCATTTGGTACTACCCTATAAAGGTTAGTCTATAGAAAGGAATGTCAGCTACTAGTGGAATTGGAGCATATAGCATATTGTGTATTGAAACAATTGAATATGGCCATGAACACAACTGGTGAGAAAAGATGTTGCAATTGAATAAGCTAGATGAGATACAGTGGAATGCTTATGAAAAATCCAAACTGTATAAAGGGATATAAAAAGATGGCATGATAAGAGAATTTCATATCATACTTTTGAACCATGACAAAAGGTATTGATATATAGCTTAAGACTCAAACTATTTCTAAGGAAACTTGAGAGTAGATGGTCAGGTCCATTCACCATCACTAAGGTAACCAACAATGGAGCCATTAAATTAGAGAATAAAACAAAGAATGGTTCAATGTTAATGGGAACAAAGTAAAGCACCATTATGGAGATCACTACCAAATGAAAAAGTTGTGATGACCTTGATAGAGGCACCTTAGAAACTTATACAATCATCTATCCAAGGATGTTAAATGTGCACTTTTTAGGAGGAAACTCAACATTATTTTACTTATATCTATCTATTTTGTTGGTGAATAAATGTGGAGGGTAATGCATAGCAAAATTGGATATTTTTGATGAGGAGATGTGGTATGCCAAGGCTACGGGAGTTTTCTTTCCTTTTACTCTTTCGTATTCATATGTGCACATTGGATTTAAGTGTAGGGGAAAGAAATTTGTTACCTACTTAGTGTTTACCGTGCATTTTCTTTTCATTTTTAAGGATGTTTTTCTTCTTTTTAGTATATTTTTAATCATGATTTAGGTAGAAATTGATTAATACATGGAAACCAATTGCATGCATATTTGATATTAAACATATGAATCCAATGATGGAAATTGGTTGTCATACCTAGGATAAGAAACATAACATGCTCGTTAAGATATTTACATTAATCATGCAATATGCTTCCTAGTTTTGATTGAATTGATTCATATTTTTGTGCATATACTCATGATTGTTTTTGGTGTTCTTATTGGGAGAAAAGTTGTGGTGAGTTATGCTAGTTGATAAGGTCTATCATGTTTTAGAATATATTTTTCATATTTTAGTATCTATTTGATTATCCTTTGAGGCAAAACCCCAAATGGTATTGGGCTTGAGAAAAGATTTAACCCTTAATTGGATCGAGTTAGCCTTTCAAGATAACTATTGTTTATATCTTTAGTCACCATTTTTAGCGTAACTAAGAATCATTTATATCTTTAAGCCACATTTTAAGCATGTCCAATAAGCATGACCTTTACCCTTAAATCTTTAACATGTATGAAAAATGAAATCATGTGCTATGCTATAGAGTGAGGTGAAACGTGATGCACCCTATTTAAAAAAAACTCAAAACACATTAATCTACTCGCTTAACAAAAAGAAAAAAAATAAAATTAAAGATAAATTTGGGGGTGTTGTGAAGTTATATAAAAACAAAAAAAGTGTGGAGTAAAATAATGATAAGAATGGCAAGATAGGGTGCACTAGAACATCAAGTAAAAACTCAATTATAGTTAAGTATTACATGATGAATAAAAAGAAAGCTAATGCATTGAAAAAAGAAGAAGCTTAAATGTCTCCATTTTCCTACCTTCACCTAAGCCTTACATTACAAGCACGTAAATCCCCTTTGTTCTTTAGCTAAATATATATTTATATTAGTGGAAAGGTATGTGCAAAATAGACTTATGAAACTTGTTCTAAGACTTAATTGATTATCATGCTCGTACAAGTTGATCTTTTGAATGCATTGGGTGACATCATGTTCAACACACACACACACGAATCTATTTGTCAAAAACCTTATATATCCTTGTATTAATAGAATGTTCATTGATGGACATATAATCCTCCTTGTCATGTAATTGTACAATCCTTGAGGGAGAAAATTCCATCATAACATCCATGTATTAATATATTTATGTTTATGAAGATGCTTCCTATATCATTCTACCTAGTTAGACTCAGCTTTGGTTGAGGGCAAGCAAAGAGTTAAGTTTGGAGGTATGATAACTATAAAAGTAGTTATTTAACCTCTTCTAAACCACTTATTTGTCTAGTTATGTGATAAAAAATCATGAAAAATCTTAGTTTGTGTTTAATTATATCAATGTAAGTGGAACAATGAAAAACATGGAGAAAACTAGTAAAAAATACAAAACATCAGAACTAAGCCACGACAACCAATTTTCTATACTACAGTGCACATGGAGAAAAAATACTTAGTGAGGAATATGCTACGATATGATTTTTCTTGGAACTATAGGCACAATATATGGCCCAAAACTCAAAGGAGGCTATGCCACAGTGTAGAAGAACCTTTGCCATAGTGCATGTAGAAATTGGATAGAATTCATCTGGTGATGCTTATCTTCTATTATGAAGCTCAACCCTTGCATCTTTTAGGGGTTTGATCTAATGGTTCATATTAGGTCATTTTTCCTATTTTATTAACACTAATGGGCACAAATTAAACAAACAATTGAGAATAAAAAAACCTAACAGTTACAAAGAAGATAGAAGAAGAAAAACTTTCAAGCTAAAATTAAAGAAGACACAACATTGTGAAAGATTCAATAGAATATTAATGCTACAAATCAAGAGATTAAGTGTATCACTTATTCTTCTAATTTATTTATCAATTTTTGTGTCTTTCTTTATGAAAAATTTAAGCTTTATGAACTTAATTATATCTAGCTAATTTATTGATCTAGATTTCTTATGAACCCAATTTTATACATGTGATGATCTGGTATTTTATCCCAATTATGATTTCAATTTAATTATATTATTTAATCTAATTTTTAAGCTATTAATTGTTTGGCCAATAATTTATCTATAAAAACAATTAAATAGATTAGAGAGAATTATTTAATTGTTTGTTTTGATTAAATAACATGCATAATTTCTAGGTAGAGATGTATAATTCTTATCTGTATGATCTATAATTGATGAACTTAATGAGCAATGTGTCTAGAAAATCATGTTTAAATCTTCATTTTTTTCTATAGTTTTCTTGAGTTATGCATGAACAATTGCAAACTAGGAGAGAAAAGATCAAAGATGATTTCCTGAATAATTTCTTCATACATCTATTTTATTGAACTGCTATTTTCCTTGACTGTTTTTCTTATGTTTATAGACTAAGAGCTGTTGCTTTTATACTGGTATGGTGATGTGCATTTACTCAAACATAGGTGCATACCATTGTTAGATAAGTAGTTTCCTATGTAACAAATCTAATAGATTTTGGTCACAGTAATCACAGTTATAACAAATTTTAGCATGTGTTACTATAGGAGTTGATGCTCACTACCTATCCTTTGTTAGGTGACTATAGAATTTAACAATGCAACGTATATGCTGCATATACTACAAACATACAAAACACTTAAATGAATATGTGTTATATATGCTGCACATGTAGTGCAATATTGTGTCTATCATATGTATAGCTAGTATTGACATATTGCACACCCCTCTCCACACACACATTTATATAACTATGTGTGTTGCATACACTACATATGAAACACAATAGTAGGCATGTCATATGCATGATGTGTATAGGCAATGGACATACATGTGTTGCATCTATTGTACACTTATACTAGTATGCTACACATACTACACATGCAGTCATCATGCGCACAGCTGACTACTATGTAGTACTATAATGCATATTTGCATCTTGCAGTGTACATGATTTATACATAATATGCATGGTAAGATTTTTTCATTGTCATTTTCAAGAACTACCTCAGATGTGGAATGTGGAAATTACACCTTCCTTTAAACTCAATGGTATTTCTGTAACATTGAGTTTGCCTTTAAGAAACTAAAAAGGATTTGAAGAAAAGGGGTTTGGTTAAGAAGTCTTTTGTTTGGTTATAGGATGGAACATATTGGACATTTAGCTACTTTTGAAGTACCTTTTCTCAAAACAAAATAGCAGTCTAGCTAAATGTCTTTAGTCTTTGAATGGAGAATAGGGTTAGTTGTTAAAGAAAATGCACTAGTGTTATCATACCAGATAATAGGAAGAGATGAAGCAAGTGTACCTGATGAGCAGAAAACCGGCATCGCCGATTCTTGCCAATACTTTGGTTTTAATATTTATAAAACTCTCACAAGTGCACGAATCATTTCGTAGAAAATGATAAGTATACTCCCAAGGTCGATCTAAGGAAGGAATGTATGTGGTTTTTAATTTATTATTCAAACTTTTAAAAACGAAATTAAATCCTAAACATCTTGTCACGATATTTTGGGGTTTTGTGTTTTAATCTACATACATAAAAATAAACATAGATTCAATAAATATTCATGCAAATTATGTTCATTTATAATGGCGGAGTATTTATGGATATAATAACTAAGTTAATTATGCTTGCTCATATTATCTAGGTTATTAAAGATATGAATTGATATTTATTGATTCTCCCTTTTTTGTATGAATACCACCTTTGGTGGGGTTAGATATTCTTTGTTAACTAAACAAATCAATTAACACCTATGGGTGGGGTTGATAACTAATTTGGTTAATTAAATTAATTCCTTTTTCTAAGAGATTGAAAATGAACCATTTCAATGCCACCTTTGGTGGGGTTAGAAAGTTTAAACTTTATTCAAGGTGTCCAAATTAAACCTAAGAATTTAGTTATCCGAGTACTAACTTTCAAGTTTTAAAAATACTACTAAAAACATATTGTCAATACATTTTCAAATAATAATTCTTATAAAAACTTTTGAAATAGAGCTTCACTCTAACTACCGGGCGATTGTACCAACAAATAAAAGAGCACTACTCTAAATCAGACCGGATAACTAAACCTTAAAATCTAATTTTCAGATTTAAGTTTGTAATGAAAAATAATATATTTCTCTCTAACATTCTTAATATAAAATCTTGAATAAAAATAAAATCAATTCATTTTAGAGATTTTTACCTATTTAATATTTCGCAAGCATAACAACGTTATTATTATATCATTTTTACAAACAGCTAGCACAGTTAAATTTAATCACGGACAAATTAAATATAACATGTAAGAATAAAGCATAAAAAATAACTGCAAAGAAAATAAAATCCTTACAAGATTGATGCCATTCCCGTTGCTAGAAAACCTCCAAGCGGAATTTGCACTCCCATTTATTGAATCAAAAAGCTAATAAATTACAAAAACATAACTAGTTCTTCCCAAAAAGGGAAGAACTCTAAAACTAAGAGAAACTAGCTAAAACATAAGAAAAACTAAAAAAAACTAAAAACTAAGAAATGGATAGAAAGAAAGAAGAGAGAAGTGTGTTTTTGAGGTGTGGTATGAAGTGAAGAGAAGGGGGGTATTTATAGGTGAGAATGGAGAGAAAAAGTGGGTGAAAAAATGTTAAAAAATGGTGAAAACGCGTAGTGCACATGGTGAGGTCATTGATGACGTCATGGGGGCGGCTGCACGTGAAAAATGGGGCGAAATGGCGTCGGCGCGCGGAGAACCGGGCGCGCACGGCGCGTATGAAGGTACAGCCAGCGCGTCTTGCGCATGAACAAGGACGCGCTGCGGTGCGCGCGGATCTGGAAGGAAGGCGCGCGCACCGCGCGGACGGCGCCGTGCTTGTGCGCCGGGCCCGCGTATGGGATCTTCCGGCGCGATTTTCTCCTTTTTGACATTTTTGACCTTTTCGACCCATTTTGTCCAATTTTTCCATATTTGTTGACCTTTTCCTATTTATTTATTGATATATTTGTGATGTATTGCTTCAAGTATTCCTCTTTGAGTCTTTAAATTGCGTTTTTAAGCCAAAATACCTGAAAAACAATAAAAATACCCGTGATTCCGAAAAAGACAAACTTATATAAATATATGATAAAACATATAAATATATATATTTTTAATCAATTAATGAGTATAAAATCATGGTAATTTTAGTGCTTTTGGAGCACTCATCAGTACCCATTTTAAGAAAAATAGCTTGTAACGAGGTGACTTTTGTAGCTACACTGGTAAGACATCCATATTCAACGTTCACATTGGACCAAAAGATAATGGCTAATTTCCTAATAGATTAGATAACTAGGTTAGTACTAAGGAAAATGCAAGTAGTAGATGTGGATCCTCTTGTATCTAGGCATAATGCTCAATTTAAATAAGCAAAACAACTAATGTGGAGTGCTATTGAAGGCTTGAATTCTAATCCATGATTTATAGTTCCATTGAGATAATAAAGGATTCTCTTTACTACTACCTAGTGTGGATCTTTGATAAGAATTATGTACTAACATACCTTGTTGATAGAGAAGGAAATATCAGACCATGTTATAGTGAAAAATGGAATAGCACCAACAATACTCTTGTATAAAGCTACATTACTAAATTTTTTACTATCCTAAGCCTTTATGTTGAACTCGAAATCATGGGAGTGACAACAAGTTTGGCATGAAGTAGTTAAGCCTTTTAAGTATAGACTTGATGTATTTACTCTATTTAAGCAGCAAAGAACCATTTCCATGTTGAGAGACATCAATTCATAGAAAGTAATGTAGGTTTCCCATATCATTCAAAGAAAATTTTCCATTAAGAAGTTGAAAGAAGGCATTCACCATGGTTGTATATTACTCAGTGAACCCAAAATGAGTTAAAACTATTGACAATGTGTCATACCATGCTCATGGAGCCTACCTTAATCTATACAAAGACTTTTTTTAGATGGTAGGCATAGGTAGGTCATTATTTGTCTACAAAACTAGAAATTTGTCTCATGTATGCTTATTCTTGTAGATTTCCATTAAGAAAGGCATTATTGGTGTCTAATTGTCAAAGTACGCAACGATTACGTAAGGTAATGGATAAAAGAACTCGAACAGTGGCATATTTTATCATAAGGTTAAATTTTTCCACCATGTCATAACCTACTACGTGTAAGTAACCTTCGGTAACTATCCTGGACTTTAACTTATCCAATGATCTCTCATGTTATTCCTTCTTTCTAAAAAGCCATTTTTTTTCAATTCTTTTCTATTGGCAAGATATGGAACCAATTCCTATGTATAATTTCTTATAAGGGAATGACAGTAGCCCTCATGAGCCAAAACTTGTTTAAAATTTTGTGGTAAGGTGATATTATGTATGGCAAGAAAGGCAATGGGTGTCACTAAAATAGCTTTTGACCTGGTTATTATGCTATGAGTATTAAGTGGTATTTATAATGGAGAAGAGATAGTTTTGGAACAAGTGAGCATGGCATGATTATTAGCTACATTGACATGTAAAGAAAAATATTATAGGGAATCTTTGTAGGTGGATTGTGAACAAGAACCATTAAGTAAGTCGAGTTGTAGAGTTATAGATTAGTTGTGTATAGCATTAGGTGGTTGCTTAAATGACAACTTATGGGAACTGGTGGGATTATTTTTTGTAATGTAAGAGATGGGTTAGTATCTGTAGGTAACATAGTCGACACAAGTTGTGAAATGGTGAATTTAGTCACCAAAGGAAGACAATGATTTGGAATTGAGCAGGTTGATTGAGTTCCAATTATATATGAGAAAGGAAACTATTTTCTTCAAAAATGACATGACATGAGATTAAAAGATTACCTTTATTTATAAGACATTTGTAGCCATTTTTGATAAGGACTGCACCTAAGAAAGGTACATGCTATATATTTGAAGGCAAAATTGTATTGATTGAATGGCTTTGTGAAAGGGAAATGCTTGCATCTGAATGTCTTCAAAAAACTAGAATTTGGTAAAGCTAAAAAGAGAGTCTCCAATGGAATTTTATTATCTAGTACTGAAGTTGGCAGTATGTTGATCAAGAATGTTGTAGTATCGAATGCTTAATCATAATACTTTAATGGCATAGAGGTTTTTGCTAACATGCTTAACCCTATTTAAACAATCTCTTAATGTTCCCTTTCTGCTACCCCATTATGATCAACTTTGTAAGGACATGATATCTGTCTGGTTATACTAGCTAAGCTAAGTGAATTGTTAAGGCTATCATATTCTCCACCTACTTCATATTGGAGAAATTTAATGCATCTACCTATAAGCAACTCAACTTTTTCTTTAAGTAGCAAAAATGCTTTCTTACAATCAGATTTTTCTTTCAAAAAATAAATCTAGTTAAAATGTAAGAACTCATCAATGAAATGTACATACTACCTGTAACCAAGACTAGATAGCATAGGTGGGGGCCCCCAAAAAATAGAATGGATAACATCCAAAGAAGCTGTAGCTTTATTTATAACAAAAACAAATGTAGCTTTATTTGTAATAGAAACAAATGGTAATTTGTGTGTTTTGCCTATGGACTGATTATTTTTCAAAGACAATTCATATTTAATATTACACTTATTTGTTACAACTTTAGTAACTTTAAGAGATGTATGACCCAACCTATTATGCCATAAAGGTAGGTTAGATCCATTGAAAGGGACTTATTGACTTTTTTTGTAGTTTTTGCCTTGTGTAGAACTAATGTGGGCTTGTTGACATATTACAAAATGTCTATGAAATGGTAACTTTTTATGAATAGCGCTATCAAATACATACAATCCATTCCTAAGTCTCCTTTACATGAGCCTCTGCCCTATGTTCTTATCCTTCTTATACACAAAATCAACATGAAATTTCATGAAAACATTATAGTCGTTAGTAAATTGAGCCACCCTAAGAAGGTTCTTAGTGATGGATGGAACATGTAACATGTTTGGAAAACTAAATTTCTTATCTGGATTATGAGAAGAAGAGATGGAAGACATAATGATTTTAATAATTTATAGTCAAGCCCCATTTCCTATTTGTAGTTGTTCATTCACTGTGAACTCAATTTTGACAACCAAATTGAGTGCATCAGTTGTGTTATGAAAGGTAGCATCACTGTTAGTGAACCAATTAGGATCACAAATAAAATTCTAGTTGTCAAGAAAAGAAACAGTAGGTTAATTAATCATAGAAGCTATTGATTGACATGAGTGAGTGTAATAGATATATGGCTATATCATTACAGTTGTGGAAATGGTATTAAATAACTAATTGCATGGGTTAGTTATTTGTGTTTGGTTATGATTCATTAGTGTTGCATTATTCAATGCAATCTATGTAACATGGCTCAATGAAGCAACTTAAGCTTTCAAAACATTTTGGCTATTAAGAGAAGAATTTGTATATGGCTAAGTTGTTTTGGGGTATGCAGGAAAAGTAGATTGATTAGATAGGGAGAACTAGTGAGTAAACATTAATCAAGGAGCATTGTTATTATAGAATTGGTAAACTGGTGGAGCAAAAAGATTGGGTGGAAATATATTTTGATTGGTTTGATTTGGTGTCATTTGTGCATCAAATTGATGCCAGCATTTATTATCAAAGTGGCCAAACTTACCATAGATTTGGCACTATGGTCTATTGGTGTTATATTTTGTTCTTTTTCCTTTGTTAAAACTATGAATGTTATGAAAATATGGCATGCCATTGTGTAGTAGATCTTACTGAATGAAATATTTTGAGGAGGAAAGTAGATGGATTGAGGATTTTGTAACAAATGGACATGATATTTTTGTTCTTTGCAGAAATCATCTTACACTTTCTCTACTTGATTTATCAAATTGATGTGAGTAGTAGATTGTGTTAGATTGGGATTAGGAAAGGTGTCATTGGCTATTATTGGACAAGATTCACCTTTGGTAAGGGTTTCATGTTTACAAGATTAGCTATAGATAACAAAGATATAGGTATGTTCTTCCACTCCAATCTGCTTTCATGGCTCCACAGTCTATGCAACACTTCTTACAAATTTACACTCATCTTGGACATTGGCCACAACTAAATCATAGTAACGGTCAATACCATTCAAGATTATCATAATCTGATCCTTTTTTGAAACCACACATCTTGTGGAAACTAATTGAGATGCCAAGGATTGGACATGCTATACATATTCACTAATAGACATGCCTTCCTTCTTGACAGTACTCATTTCAACCTTGTACTGCATAATTCTGGCCCTTAAGTGTGAGAGAAAATATCCCTCAAGACATAGCGAAGTTTCACAATCATACAATTTCTTAAGAAACTCATCAGTAATAGATCCTACCAACCAAGAACTAATGATTTGATCTTGATGAACCCAAAACTTATATTTAGCATTCATAGTTCTACTAACACACAATTTTTCAAGGCATTTGTAGACAAGATTCACAAAATTTTCTAAATCATATCTTTTTAAGAATACGTAGTATTTGTTTTCTCCACACAATGTAATTTTCTTTATCTAATTTTGTGTTGAGTATCATATTGTGGAAGGAGATGATCTCATACTTTGTTTCTTATGTAATTTCCATGGCATATTTCTTGGGTAATCAACATGGCTGCTTTCCCTATCTTTAAGAGCTTTTACTTTGATTGATTCTTGCAAACAATTTCCTTGCACCAATAAAGGATGCTCAGATACCATCTAGAAAATCTGATTTAAATCATCATTTTTGTTTCCATAGCTTTCTTGAGCTATGCACGAACCATTTCAATCTGAGAGAAAAAAAAATTAAAGATTTTTTGAATAACTTCTCCACAAAACTGTTTTATTGAAATGTTATTTTCCTTGGATGTTTTCCTTGTGTTTACAAACTATGGGCTTCTACTTTTGTACTGGTATGGTGATGTGCATTTACTCAAACATAGGTGTACACCATTATTAGATTAGCAGCTGCCTTTGTAACAAATCTAATAGATTTCGATCATAGTCATCATAGTTATATCAACTTTTAGCATATGTTAGTAAAGATGTTGATGCTCACTGCCTATCCTTTGTTGGGTGACTATAGTATTTGACAATGTAATGTATATGCTACTTATTGCGAACACGTAGCACACACACACAAATGACTATGTGCTACATATGCTGCACATGTAATGTAGTAACATGTCTATCATATGCATAGTCCATATAGGCAGCTTGCACACTCCTACACACACATTCATATGACTATTTTTGCTACATACACTACATATGTAACACAACAATAAGCATGCCATATGCATGATTTGTATAGGAAATTTTCATACATATGCTGCATCTATTGCACATATATAGTAGTAAGCTACACATGCTGCACATGTAGTCATCACGCACACAGTTGACCAAGTGTAGCACTATAATGCATATTTTCATCTTGTAGTGTAAATTATTTTTACATGCTATGCATGGTTAGATTTCATTATCATCATTTCCAAGAACCACCAAAGATATGGCTTCTACAATATGCAATCTAATTGGCATGAAAGTGTGAATAGGTTAATTACTATATGGTGTTTATTTTACCTTAGAAAGGAATGCATGCATGGTTAAATTCAATTGATCATGTAATTGGTTAATAATTTTTATGGGGGAAATTATAGGTATTCACATGCTTAAAAAACTTAGAGATTAAGATTCCTAAGGAATTTTCTAATATATCTTTGTATTTTTTGAGTTTTACGATTTAAAATTAGTTTTCATTCATTTTTTAATTTATTATTTTCCAAATAACATTCATAATAATTATATTGGTACTCAGTTATAAGTCACACGGCTCCCTATGGGATCGATATCAATACTTAAGTACATTATATTACTCATATGACCCATACTCTTGTGGTTAGTGCATTAGTAAAGTGAACAAGATACGTGGGAAACACTTCAATCAAGAAAACGAACAAACATTGTTTTGGGAACTCAAGTAATACTAACCCAACCTAAGCTTACAGTTTTGTTCTCATAAGAATTGTAGAATAGTTTTAAGCCTTAAACACTCAAGAATGCTATTTTGCTCACACAAAAATGTAACATAAGCACTAAAATACACTCAAAAGAGGATACAATGGGGGTATTTATAAAACCTAACTAGTCCAGCTAGCCATGTCAAGACTTCTCCGACCACCCTCTTCGACCACCTCGTTGAGGGTCCGTTGATAGGACCATTGAGAACTTCATCGAGGTTCCAAAAATTGTGATTTTTTGTTTTAAAAGTTATATAGTTATTTTCCATAAATACCCTTACACACAATAGAATAAAAACTGCAGTTCAAAAATAAGCTTCTTATTAAGAAAACAAACCTCATGGTGTGTGTATAACATGTTTTGGTACAAAGTGTGACTAACTATGTGTGTGCTTTACATAGACAAATAAATAAAAACTAAGTAAAATAAATAGACTTTTCTTTTTTGACACGAGAATGCCAATAAAGACATAAAGGACTACAAGACTTATAGATCTAACCATTATGATTTCTAACACGAGAGCAAATCGATCAATCCTCCATCAAAGCTCTATCGATCAAATGGTTGCTCTATCAATCAAGTCCCTTTTTGGATCAATTGAATCTTTCCTGATGTTCATTCATTCATTTCCCTAACTCCTTTTTCTATCAAGACTATTGATCCATACTTTTCCATTTGAGGATCCTCGATCGATTAAGTCCTCTATTTTTTTTTCTCTAAATTCACATTTTTACATCTTTTTGCTCCTTCATCCTGTATAAAAGATAATAAACACATCAAATTCATTGGGAAAATATTTCATTATAACTATATGAGAATTGATGTACAAATAAATGCATAGAATGATATCGATAACAACTGATGGCTCATTCTCCTAATATGCATATATGTTATGACCTCGTAACACCTAGTTGACACATAGCACACAGCCTCTCATAGTTATCACAACATAGCCTCCTAGCCTATGATAACAGTTGCTACATCACAACACCCTACCAACATATTGTGCACAAACTCAAAGATCCACCACTACATGGGCTCCTCATATATGGACAACGTTGCAACCTTACAACACCAAATTGGCATACGATACACCACCACATAGGCTTATTACCTATGGGAACTGTTGCTTCCTCATAACTACTAGTTAACACATGGTACACTAACACATAGGCTTCTCACCTATGGGAACTATCACACTCTTGTAATTATCATCCAACACATAGCAAGTTAACCTTGAGAAGAACTTCTCGAAATGATATGGCTCTTTATAAGCCAATGATGCATATTAACTCTTAACAAAACCTCACTCAATTTCACATTTGTTTTACACACAAATTGAAGAGAGAATCCTCTTTAATGTATTTCCTATAGATGTACACAATGTTTCCTATACCAAACACTAAGAAGGAAAATAAAACAAGAAAGTACCATAGAATTTGGCCAAAGATATAAGATAAAAGAGGGAATTTATAGAAACATTTAGCTTATTGGACCCTTATCAATAATAATGGCAACCACCACTAACATTATTAGTGAGGGTAAAAGCTACCAAAGCTCATGATGACACAATAAAAGTAGAGTCATCAGTGCACTTTTTTATTTAATATTTACCCATTTTATTCAATAAGTAGTATTTTTTGGGTTCAAAATATTAAAATATGAAATTTTTAGTGAAAGGGGTGAAAATATAATTTTTGGAATTTTTTATGAATTTCTAATGTAGGACCAATCAGAAGCTACCACGTGGATGCCACACAAGCAAAGGAGTTAATGGAAAAAACCACGTGGAAGCCACACAATCAGAGTATGCAAATCATGAAAATCCATGTGTACAGAGTAATGCAACACCTCACCACGTGTCAACACCACTTTCATTCCAAATTTGTTACACGATCAATGCTTATGCCATGTGTCATAATGCTATTTGTCCACACCTTCCAATTGTGTTTCACGCATTCTACAATAGTGAATCACAGATCATTGTGTGGTGCTGGCTCAGCATGCATTGACCAGACTCAGTCATGTGACACTCTATTTTGCTTATTGAATTCCATTTACTTGGTGGCCCTCTCCAATTGACTAGCATTGTTAATTTTTCTTGTTTTGATCTCAAACCTTATCTTAACCTGATCGGATGGTCCAAATTCTACTTTAGCTATATTTAACCCTCTAATCACCCCATAAACCTTAATAGGCCTTAATTAACATAATTTTTATCATATTTTGGAGCCAAGAAAACTGAAAAACACAGAAAAATTCAAAAGGAGATATAATTTTGGTGGAGATTCAAGAAGAGATTGGTACTAAAATTCAAGATATTTTTTGTATTTCTTCTTCTCTTCCTTTATTTATCAATTTTTATGTTTTTATTTATTAAAAATTATGAGTTTTATGAACAAAATTATGTCTAGTTAATTTATTAATCTAGGGGTCTTATGAATCCAATTTTCACCACGTGATGATCTAATATTTTACCCTAATTATGAATTCAATTTAACTATATTATTTAATCTTATTTTTATGCTATTAATTGTTTGGCCAATAATTAATCTTTAGATGCAATTAAATAGACTTGAGAGAATTATTTAATTGTTTGTCTTGATTAAATAACATACATAGTTTCTAGGTAGAGACGTATGATTCTTAGGTATGTGATTCATAATTGATTAGCTTAATGATGCCATTTAATTGACATAAGATTGTGATTAAGTTAATTACTATATGTTGTGTAGTTTACTTTAGAGAGGAATACATGTTATGTTAGATTCAATTGATCATGTAATTAATTAATAATTATATTGGGATATTTTAGTGATTTACATGTTTAGAAAATTGGAGATTAAGTATTATTAGATATTTTCTCATATATTTTCTTAGTTATAAATCTGATTTTATTAATTATTGTTATTTATTTTTATTTATTTTAATTTTTCTTTCCTAAAATATAAAAAACATTAAAAAAATTATTTTTATTTTTTTGTTTTAAAAATTACTTTCTAATAACATAATCTCCGTAAGAATGATATTTTTTATCATTATATTACTTGTATCGATACATATAATTGTATATTTATTGCACACAATTTCTATACTAATAAACTCACCAACCACCTCGGTGAGCCCACTATGAGAACATCAACAAGCTCTTGATAAACTAGCCAAAAACCAAACAAATATATATATATATATATATATATCTAGAAACACCGTGTCCCCTATGGGATAACACATGAAAAAAAAACCAACAATATAAACTATGTGAAATTTAAAAGAGTGAATGTGTGTAACAAGAAACATGAAACTTTTCCCCTGGTGAAACTAAAGCACGTATTTAACCTTACAAAGGAAAGACAAAATCATCAAATAAAACACATATACTATGTTTTACACGTAGAAATACCAACACAAAAACTACATGACTTACATTTTGTTCAATAGATTTCTTTGCTCATTTTCTACTCTTCATTTAAGAGGGGCCTCAGAATTGACTTCTTGCCTGTGTTCTCACCATTGTCAAATTTGACAAAGATGTTATTAAGTTCCATGATCGGGATGATCACTTTGTATTTCCTCATTATTGAAATAAAATAAATTAATTATTCGAAACATATTACATAATAACCTAACATAAGTGATAAACCTCTAACTAGTGGTTCATTTATTAAAATATGAAGTTTTAGGTTGATGGGACAGAGCGGTGCCCTTGGAATCCCTTCGTGTCATAATCCAACTTTAATCGTTCAATTGGGGTAAGAAATGTTTTCCAACAAATAGGTTGGGGAATGTGGCTGTAAATCCTTTTAAATTGGTCCTTGGCTTCTGATTATAGATTAGTTTGCTAAAGCAAGTTTTTATTATTAGAAACCTAGGGGTCTATTGAAGTTGGATTAATGTAGCTAGTAAGAACTGTCCCCAGACTAGGAATGCCAAGTTGCCTACAAAAACCTATCCTTCCAATGCTCTTCATCTTCCAAGTGTCTATATTTATTTTAAAGCTTGGAATTGTTGAAATTTTCACCCAATCATGTTCTGTTCAGCTCGGTGAATGGTAAAAATCCCACTTAACATTTGAATCCCAATTTCAAGTCTGAGCTTCACACAATTTAGAACCAAAGATAAACGAAATTTCCAACCATTAGGTAAAATTTGGGTAGGAGCCAAACTAGTAGCTTCCAAAAATGACAACTAATGGAAAAAAAAAGAACCTAAAACAATATGTAATGCTACCTCATGAATGGTACAACAATTGCGAGGAGGTTTAAACCTGTCTAAAGAAACAATTCTACAAGACGAACATAAATGTGCAATGGTACTTCATAAGTTACATTAATCATATGATGTTTGGAGCATCACATTGGGTTTCAACAAGAGATATTCAACTCCCTAAAGAAATGGTGGAAGATGTGTCCGACCAATTACTATGATCCTATGTATGGATGGTTCAAGTAATACAGTGATAAAAATAAGCATCGCTCTCGAGAAGTATAGTTCTAAATTTATAAACAAGTACAATAGTTTGCACGATTAACTATTTAGGCTAAAAAATATAATAATAAACAAATTTAGATTTATCAAATTAATGATTCACTAATTCAAATTAACAATCACAACTTAAATTTCACTGAATTGTGAAGAGTCCAACGGTCTATGTATTAATCAATCTATTCATACGCATCTATTTCAATTACGTGGTCTATTTATATGGAAAAATGATCACATGCCTCAAGTATTTGTTTGAACATATGGACTGACCTAGAAGTCGGTACGAACCTACATAATCACATCAAGCTTTATGTCAGACGAGATCTACATGATCAAGCAGAGCTCATTTAGCATACCATCAAGTATGAGGTCGGTCGTAGGAGGCCACATCCCATGTAAGGTTGACCACTAATATGAGCTAGGATCGACCTCAATTCATAAATGTTGTACTTAAACCAATTGTATCCCTCATTGACACACACACACATGTGTATACATTCTATGATCGATACCTATACATGTAATGTCTTATAAATAGATGGACCTTTTATGGTATCCAATATTCAGCAAATTATCTTGACTTCTCTCAAAATTCTCTTTACTCATTAGATCAATCCCAAACATTTTGGCACTCTTCGTCGGACTTTGATTCTGTGGTCGAGCTTAAGTGTCTGACCCTGTATGCTTTGGGATTGACTCCAATCCTTGGAAGAAGCTAGGAAAATACGAAATTGTCTGTTCAAGAATTGTACCCTAAACTTGTAGATATATGTCATGCATAAACATGGTATAGACTCAGAGAGATGCCTCACCAGTCCTTGAGAAGATTAGAACAAGAGATAACGTTTACATTAAGAGATGACTTTTCAACTTCTAGAGCTAAGAAAGGAGCTTAAGGAAGCTAGAAGAGAGAACATGACACTACTATCCTAGTCTGGAGGAAGGACCATGGATGATCAAGCAGTAGACCTAGTTGACAAAAACATAGCAGGTCAAGCTCAGCCTGAGCCACACAAGATAGAGTAGGAAGATGAAAGGAACCCCCATTCTAGCTTAGGGAGACCTAGAGATGAACAATGGGTTGAGGAAATGAAAATTTGGGAGGCACGATTTCAAGAGCTAGAGGAGGGTAATAAGAGCAAGACTAATCTTTGAAAGTATCAAATGAGAAACATGAGAAGGGTAAGACTTCTTATGATATGGACAGAGATTGTGTATCTCCTCCTTTTTCGACAGGATAGAAAATGATAAGCCACCAGTCAAGTTTAATGCTCTAAAATGGCCTGACTATTTTGGGACAGAAGACCTAGTAACACATGCACATCAGTTCAAAATAACCATGGCTCCTATGAGCCTAACCCTAGGAAAGATAGATTCCATGATGTGTAAACTGTTTATGGCCACCCTCTTTGAAGGTTTTCAGGAATGGTTCAACAACCTGGCACCCCAATCTATAACCTCTTTTACATATT
Organism: Hippophae rhamnoides; assembly: GCA_033030585.1. Taxonomy (NCBI): domain Eukaryota; kingdom Viridiplantae; phylum Streptophyta; class Magnoliopsida; order Rosales; family Elaeagnaceae; genus Hippophae; species Hippophae rhamnoides. Next base: position 33,691,201 of record CM065437.1, read on the forward strand.
TTTCCAAGCTATTCATCATGAACTATGCCTATAACAAGCTCTTTAGAAAATAATCACACCACCTTTTCTCAATTATTCAAGAAGTAGCAGAATCCATTGAGGAATACATGAAACGATTCAAGGAGGAAAAATTGAAAATCTGTGATTGTCATAACTCCATTGCCATAGAGGCTTTTAGATGAGGTGTCTTAAAGAATTCTAATCTATTTGTGGAATTAACCAAGACTATGCCTCATAGTTGGGAAGAAGCTTATGGCAAGGCAAGGAAGTTTTTCAATATAGAAATAGAACTTGGGCAGGTAATAGGCCAGCGAGCTATCCATGAGTGGGTGTCGGATAAGGAGAAGAGAATGATGAGCCCAAATAGGGTATAACAAAACAAAAAAGTCAAATGCTTCACACAAGATAATAGAGGGCCCACATTATGGTCAAGAAATAAAGGACCTTGGGGGAGGTCACTCTCTCCTTTTAGGGGGCTCTTTTTGAGAGTAAACTTAGCTCAAGTTGTACTGAGGATAGAGGAAGAACCCAATGCTATGTGGCCACCAAAGATGAAATCTCCAATCAGGGACACATCTAAATGGTGTTCTTTCCATAAGGATGTGGGCCATAAAATGATGGATTGTTAACACTTGAAAAAAGATATGGAAGAATTGTTAGCAAGGGGATACTTGAAAAACTTTGTCATGGAGGGTCTGGTATCAACAAAGTCTTAAATAACTTGTGTAAAAGGTTTGCTAGAGAATCTGCAATGTTCCCATGTAAATACCTTAGAAAAAAAGAGGCCTACTGTAGAAATTATTTTCAATGAAAAAGACGAGACCTCAACCCATTATGAAGACCCCTTAGTGATCACTTTGAGGATTGGATCTTGTGATGTCTATAGAATAATGATTAACATAGGGCGTTCGACTGATCTCCTTTTTCGGACCACCACTAGTACTCTATGAGTCAAGGACCTCGACATTGCCAAGACAAATCTCCATCTCATAGGATTCAACAATAGCATCATCTATACCAAAGGAATGGTAGTGCTACCTATTATGGCTAAATGAGTGATATTAATGACCAATTTTGTAATCATAGATGTCCCATCCACTCCTCAATTAAGTAATCAAATTTCCCACTAATAAGGGCCCAGAGGAGATTTGGGGAGACCAAGAGAAGGCCAAAAACTACTATAACGGTACTATGAAAGAGATTGTCCCCAAGTAGCAATCACCAAGAGGTCTCTCTCAAAATAGACCAGAAAGGAAAGGCTTGATGAGGTCAATCAACCTAAATAGTGTAAGAGACATCATAATGGAAGTTAAAGGTGAGAACCACCACTTAAAATTGGGGGAAGGGGGGGACTTGACGATGGAGTTGGAAGAACAACTCTCACTATTCCTTAGATCTAACACAAATGTATTTTCATGGACCAGAACTGATATGCCAAAGATTGATCCAGAAGTCATGACACACTAATTAAATGTTAATCTAGATGTTAGACCCATTCAAAAATGAAAAATAAAATTCCCAGGAGAAAAGAATGAGATAATCAAGCACTATCTAGCTACACTTAAAATGGACAGGGTCATAAAGGAAGTCAACTACCTTTATGATTGTCAAATGTGGCCTCGGTCAAGAAATCATGTGGGTCATCTTGCATGTGTATGACCTTTACAAATTTAAATGAGGCATGTACTATGGATTGCTTCCTCTTTTTAAGTATTGATCACATAGTAGATGGCTCTGCCATATTTCCGTTGATGATTTTTTTGGATGCATACTCTAAGTATAACCATATCAGAATGCACCCCCAAGATAAGGAGAAAACATCTTTCATCATAGAAGAGGAAACATTTTGTTATAAGAGGATTCCATTTAGTATAAAAAATATGGGTGCCACATATTAGCGTCTAGTTAACAAGATATTTGAGGAGTAACTCAAAAGAAGTCTAGAGGTATATATAGACGATATAGTGGTAAAATTAACTCAACCTCTAAACCATATTAAGGATCTAAAGGAGATATTCTCAATAATTTGAAGATATGGCATGAGGCTCAACCCAAAGAAGTGCATATTTGGTGTTGTAGTGGGAAAATTCCTAGGGTACCTCATGTCTGCCCAAGGGATTGAGGCTAACCCAAATAAAATATAGGCCCTCGTCAATAAGAAGGCACCTTCCAACATTAATGGAATCCATCAGCTAAATTCTAGGGTAGTAGCATTGATGAGTGCTCAAAAAGCACTAAAATAAACATGATTTTATGCACATTAATTGATTTAAAATATATATATTTATATGTTTTATCATATATTTATATAAATTTGTCTTTTGCGGAATCACAGGTATTTTTATTATTTTTCAGGTATTTTGGCTTAAAAACGCAATTTAAAGACTCAAAGAAGAATACTTGAAGCAATACATCACAAATATATTAATAAATAAGTGGGAAAAGGTCAACAAACATGGAAAAATTGGACAAAATGGGTCGAAAAGGTCAAAAATGTCAAAAAGACGGAAAATCGCTACAAGTAAATTTGATGCCACAAGTCAAGCCAGTAGTGTGCGAAATATTAAATAGGTAAAAATCTCTAAAATGAATTGATTTTATTTTTATTCAAGATTTTATATTAAGAATGTTAGAGAGAAATATATTATTTTTCATTACAAACTTAAATCTGAAAATTAGATTTTAAGGTTTAGTTATTATGTCTTATTTAGAGTAGTGCTCTTTTATTTGTTGGTACAATCGCCGAGTAGTTAGAGTGAAGCTCTATTTCAAAAGTTTTTATAAGAATTATTATCCGAAAATGTATTGACAACACGTTTTGATAGTGGTTTTAAAACTTGAAAGTTAGTACTGGATAACTAAATTCTTAGGTTTAATTTGGACACCTTGAATAAAGTTTAAATCGTCTAACCCCACCAAAGGTGGCATTTAAATGGTTCATTTTCAATCTCTTAGAAAAAGGAATTAATTTAATTAACCAAATTAGTTATCAACCCCACCCATAGGTGTTAATTGATTTGTTTAGTTAACAAAGAATATCTAACCCCACCAAAGGTGGTATTCATACAAAAAAGGGAGAATCAATAAATATCAATTCATATCTTTAATAACCTAAATAATACGAGCAAGCATAATTAACTTAGTTATTATATCCATAAATACTCCACTATTTATAAAAGATAAAATTTGCATGAATGTTTATTGAATCTATGTTTAATTTTCTGTAATTAGATTAAAAACACAAAACCCAAAATATCGTGACAGGATGTTTAGGATTTAATTTCATTTTTAAAAGTTTGAATAATAAATTAAAACCACATACATTCCTTCCTTAGATCGACCTTGGGAGTATACTTATCATTTTCTACGAAATGATTCGTGCACTTGCGAGAGTTTTATAAATATAAAACCAAAGTATTTGCAGGATCGGCGATGCCGGTTTTCGCTCATCAAGCATTGAACTGGTTCATCTCTAAATGCACCGATAAATGTATGCCTTTGAAAAAATCAAGAAGTATCTAAGTAACCCCTGTCTTAGCTAGCCGTCCCCTAGGTAAGGTTATGTAGTTGTATTTGGTTATGACAACCCATACATGCAACATTATACTCTTAGTCGAAAGAGATAAGATTCAACATCAAATTTACTATGTCAGCGAGGTTTTGACATATGTCCAAAGCCGGTATCCAACAATTGGAAAATTAGCATTCACTCTCAAAGTTAGTATGTAAAAGCTTGGGCAATACTTTAGCTCACACACAATTGTGGTGCTCACTTCACACCCACTCAAAAGTATCATGATGATTCCATATGTTGTAGAATGCTAGCATTGATTTCTATAGTAGAATTGGGAGAATATGATATTCAATACATGGCTAGAACGGCCATCAAAGGACAAGTGATGGCCAAGTTTGTGGCTTAGTTTAGTGAGAGGCCAAAAGTCATCAAGGAGGAGCAAAAGAGAGTGTGTGAGGTGGATCAAAAAGAGAGCCTAATTTGGTAGGTGTTTATTGATGGAGTGCACAACTTCAATGGTACAAGACTAGGGGTAGTCATAGTTGACCACACCAATAACTATTTTGGGTATGTAATAAGACTTGATTTTCAAGTAACTAATAATGTAGCAGAATAAGAGGCGGCTATATTTGGGGCTATGATAAAAAAGAAGCTTGGAGCGGATGAGATTACCATACATAATGATTCCAGGCTAGTGGTCAACCAATTTTTGGGGACATTTGAAGCTATAGATGGAAAAATCAAGGTGTACTTAGAAATATTAAAAGAGTGCTCCAAATTTTCCAAGTTTGAGATAAAACAAATAGCTTGGAACAAAAATGGTCATGCCGATGCTTTAGCCACTTTCAGATTTATTTGAGAGACCAATCATAATCGAGAGGTGAGAGTAAAAATTCAGTAAGAAGCATCTTTGGAGGAAGCCGAAAGAGGGGCCAGATGTGTGGATGCTCCCAATTTCCCACAGTTCACCCCAATCCATAACTTCCTGGAAAAAGGAAGCTACTAGGAGATAGCAGGTCTGCTAAAGAAAGTAGAGCCAAGGTAGGATGGTACATAATAGAAGCAGAGAGGTAGTACAGGAAAACCTCACTTAGCCTAGGGATTTTGTTCATAGCCAAGGAAGGGTTTGAAAGATTGATGTACGAAGCACATGAAGGAGACTGTGGTTCACATTCAGGAGAGAAGAGGTTATCATAATGGATTATGAGAAAAGGCTATTATTGGCCCACTATGTTGGCGGATTGCATAAAATACACCCAGAGATGGAATAAATGATAAAGGTTTTCCCCATTATCACACACTCCCCCAAATGTCATGACGGGGGTGGTTAGTCATTGACCCTTGATGAGAGAAAACCAGCATCGCCGATTCTCGCAAATACTTTGGTTTTAATATTTGTAAAACTCTCGCAAGTGCACGAATCTTTTCGTAGAAAATGATAAGTATACTCCCAAGGTCGATCTAAGGAAGGAATGTATGTGGTTTTTAATTTATTATTCAAACTTTTAAAAACGAAATTAAATCCTAAACATCCTGTCACGATAGTTTGGTTTTTGTGTTCCTAATCTAATAACATAAAATAAACATATATACAGATTAATTAAATATAATCTAAAAACATAAAAATAAACATAGATACAAATTCAATAAATATTTATCTAAAAATAAATATAAATACAGATTCAATAAATATTCATGCAAATTTTATCATTTATATTAGTGGAGTATTTATGGATATAATAACTAAATTAATTATGCTTGCTCATATTATCTAGGTTATTAAAGATATAAATTGATATTTTATTGATTCTCTCTTTTTGTATGAATACCACCTTTGGTGGGGTTAGATATTCTTTGTTAACTAAACAAATCAATTAACACCTATGGGTGGGGTTGATAACTAATTTGGTTAATTAAATTAATTCCTTTTTCTAAGAGATTGAAAATGAACCATTTAAATGCCACCTTTGGTGGGGTTAGACAGTTTAAACTTTATTCAAGGTGTCCAAATTAAACCTAAGAATTTAGTTATCCGAGTACTAACTTTCAAGTTTTAAAACCACTATTGAAAACATGTTGTCAATACATTTTCACATAATAATTCTTATAAAAAATTTTGAAATAGAGTTTCACTCTAACTACCGGGCGATTGTACCAACAAATAAAAGAGCACTACTCTAAATTAGACCGGATAACTAAACCTTAAAATCTAATTTTCAGATTTAAGTTTGTAATGAAAAATAATATATTTCTCTCTAACATCCTTAATATAAAATCTTGAATAAAAATAAAATCAATTCATTTTAGAGATTTTCACCTATTTAATATTTCGCAAGCATAACAACGTTATTATTATATCATGATTATAAATACTAGCACAGTTAAATTTAATCACAGACAAATTAAATATAACATGTAAGAATAAAGCATAAAAATAACTGTAAAGAAAATAAAATCCTTACAGAACTTCGACGCTATTCCCCTTGCTAGAAAACCTCCAAGCGGAATTTGCACTTCCATTTATTGAATCAAAAATCTAAATTATTACAAAAACATTACAAGTTCCTCTCAAAAAGAGAAGAACTCTAAACCTAAGAGAATTGAACTAAAAACTAAGAGAAAAACTAAGAAAAGCTTAGAAACTAAGAAAGAAACTAAGAAAAACTCAAAAACTAAGAAATGAGAGAAAGAAAGAAGAGAGAAGTGTGGTTTTGAGGTGTGATTTGAAGTGAAGGGAAGGGGGGTATTTATAGGTGAGGATGGAGAGAAAAATGAGTAAAAAAATGTTAAAAAAATATTAAAAAATTAAAAAACGTGTAATGGAAATCTTGAGGTCATCAATGACGCGATGACGCCGCGGGTCACTGCTGCACGTGAAAAATGGGATGAAAACGCGTTGGGCGCTGGCGGTCATTGAGCTGGCATACAAGATCGGTCGCGCTACATGTATGGCGTGAACAATGGTTCGCGTGATGAGTGCTCAAAAAGCACTAAAATAACCATGATTTTATGCACTTTAATTGATTAAAAATATATATATTTATATGTTTTATCATATATTTATATAAATTTGTCTTTTTCGAATCACGGGTATTTTTATTGTTTTTCAGAATTTTGGCCTAAAAACGCAATGTAAAGACTCAAAGAAGAATACTTGAAGCAATACATCACAAATAAATTGATAAATAAGTGGAAAAAGGTCAACAAACATGGAAAAATTGGACAAAATGGGTCGAAAAGGTCAAAAATGTCAAAAGACGGAAAAACGCGCGCACAGCCAACCTCAATACCATACAAGGCCAACAGAGCCAAGGCCGCGCCAAGGCCCGCCGCCGCCAGAGTCCACCACAACGCTGCATGCTTCACGCGGCACCGTTTCACGCTGCTGGCCGAAGCCGCCAAGAACTTCAAATGTCTCAACACGCCTAACGCGTTTTTGACCCATTTTTCACGTGCAGTACCCCATGACGTCATTCTCGACGTCATTGATGACCTCAAGAGGTCCAAAACACGTTTTTTATTTTTTTAATATTTTTTTAACATTTTTTTAATCATTTTTTCTCTCCATCCTCACCTATAAATACCCCCTTCCATTCACTTCAAAACACACCTCAAAACCTCACTTCTCTCTTTCTTTCTTTCTCTCATTTCTTAGTTTTTGAGTTTTCTTTAGTTTCTTTCTTAGTTTCTAAGCTTTTCTTAGTTTTTCTCTTAGTTTTTAGTTCAATTGTCTTAGGTTTAGAGTTCTTCTCTTTGAGAGGAACTTGTAATGTTTTTGTAATAATTTAGATTTTTGATTCAATAAATGGAAGTGCAAATTCCGCTTGGAGGTTTTCTAGCAACTGAATAGCGTCAAGATCGTAAGGATTTTATTTTCTTTACGCTTATTTTTATGCTTTATTCTTACATGTTATATTTGATTTGTCCGTGATTAAATTTAAGCGTGCTAGTGCTTATAATCATGATATAATAATAACGTTGTTATGCTTGCGAAATATTAAATAGGTGAAAATTTCTAAAATGAATTGATTTTATTTTTATTCAAGATTTTATATTAAGGATGTTAGAGAAATATATTATTTTTCATTACAAACTTAAATCAAGTTAGACTTTAAGGTTTAGTTATCCTGGTCGATTTAGAGTAGTGCTCTTTTATTTGTTGGTACAATCGCCTCTAGTTAGAGTGAAGCTCTATTTCAAAAGTTTTTATAAGAATTATTATCTGAAAATGTATTGACAACATGTTTTCAAGAGTGGTTTTAAAACTTGAAAGTTAAGACTTTCGGATAACTAAATTCTTGGGTTTAATTTGGACACTTGGATAAAGTTTAAATCGTCTAACCCCACCAAAGGTGGCATTTAAATGGTTCATTTTCAATCTCTTGAAAAAGGAATTAATTTAATTAACCAAATTAGTTATCAACCCCACCCATAGGTGTTAATTGATTTGTTTAGTTAACAAAGATATCTAACCCCACCAAAGGTGGTATTCATACAAAAAAGGGAGAATCAATAAATATCAATTCATATCTTTAATAACCTAGATAATATGAAAAAGATAATTAACTTAGTTATTATATCCATAAATACTCCACTAATATAAATGATAAAATTTGCATGAATATTTATTGAATCAGTATTTATATTTATTTATTCAATTTGTATCTATGTTTATTCTTTTTAGATTATATTTAATTAATCAGTATATATGTTTATTTTATGTTATTAGATTAGGAACACAAAACCAAAACTATCGTGACAGGATGTTTAGGATTTAATTTCGTTTTTAAAAGTTTGAATAATAAATTAAAAACCACATACATTCCTTCCTTAGATCGACTCGAAAGTATACTTATCATTTTCTACGAAATGATTCGCAGACTACATGAGAGTTTTACAAATATTAAAACCAAAGTATTTGCGAGAATTAGCGATCTGGGATTTTATTTCATCAAGTTTTTCGCGGATTCTTGAAGGAATAGCGTTTTTAATTTATTTATCAAAAGTTTAAAAATATTTTTGTGTTGTAAATAATTGTGAATTTAAAAAAAAAAATAAATAAAAATAAATAAATAAATAAATAAATAAAAAAAATTTAATCAAATTTCAAATTTTATAAGAAATAATAAAAAAATAAAATATAAAAAAATAAAAAAATAAAAAAAAATATAAAAAAAAAAAAAAAAATTTTAACTATAGCATAAATAGTAAAATTCGTAAATTTGAAATTTGAAGTAAAAAGTTTTTACCGTTAATAAACAGTAAAAAAAAAAAAAAAAATTAAATTTTTAAAATTTTAAGTTAATAAGAAATAAGATAGTGTGAATAGTAAAATAAAATTACCGTTCGTAAAAAAAAAAAAAAAAAATTTAAATTTTTAAAATTTTAAGTTAATAAGAAATAAGATAGTGTGAATAGTAAAATAAAATTACCGTTCGTAAAAAAAAAAAAATGGAGGAAAACCAACATGTTAGGGAAACCACGATGAAGGAGTTTGCAAGACCGGTGATTGGCACGGCAACTGCCGCTATCCAGTTGGGAGAGGTCGCTAGAACTATGACCTTAAAAATATTCATTTTTCTACGCTTCCTTCCTTCTACGGGCTACCTAATGAAGATTCTCTTTCCTTTACGAGATTTCTATGCTACGGTCCAAACATTCCCCCTGTATTCTAAACGAGGATCACTAGAATGAGATGTTTTCCGTACACCTTAAAGGATAAGGCTAAAGCTTGGTTGATGTCACTTACCCTGGTTCTCTCGATGACACGGGGTCAAATTTACAATAAATTCATGGGAAAATTCTATTCCCATCAAAAACATCGAAATGAGAGGAAAGATTGCTACTTTCTCTCGGATGGAAGGAGAACCATTCCACGAAGCTTGGGATAGGTTCAAAATGTTTCTCACTCAACGTCCCCATCATAGCTTTCCCTACAGCTTGCGAACCAATTCTTTACGATGGACTTACACAACAATGTCGGTTCATTGTCGACAACGCTGCAGGAGGAGCAATAGGAGAAAAGACCGCATCGAAACGTATAATCTCTTTGAGATGTTGGGTGCTAATTCCCACAGAAAAGCTCCAGAGTGAGAAAAGTCGGTGTTCATGAGATTGACTCCAAGAATGAAGTTCAACAACAACTTGTTCAACTGACTAAGCAAGTTGCTTCTTCTCGCTACACAAACCAACACAAATAATGAACAATATGGTTTGTACAAAGAACACGGGACAAGGTAATCAAGCCTGGTCCATATCAAGGAGATACAACCTGACTCGGCAGGTTAATGTGTTGGGAGCATATCAAAAGAGACCAAGGCTTGATCCCAATTCAAATACCTATAATCCTGGGTGGAGAAGTCATCCAAATTTCTCTTGGAGGCAAAACAACCCTCCTTTCCCTCAAAGCTCAAACCAGGCAGCCAAAGAATTCCACCCACCTATTCCACGAAGCATTCCAAATAAACCAACCCTGGAGGACAACTTGAATTCTTTTATTCAAGTTTGTAGGACAATCAATCAAAACCAATCAACGGTTGGACTCTGTTGAAGCTTCTATCAAAAAGGTGGAAGTTCAAGTTGAACAGCTTAGTTGAACATTTGCGTAAAGGCAAAATTGAAACTTAAATGAATTCAATGAAGAGGAGACATTGAGTTTTTCATTCCGCAATCTCCAAGCAACGCCTTACTAGAAGACGATAAATTTTAGTCCTACATGAGGTCACCCATTATTGTATTTTCCTTTGTTTTAGTTTCATGTGTAATAAAAAAAATATTTCAAATAAAATAAATTCGTTTGTTTCAAAAATTGTGTCCCTTCGTTTAAATTAAAAAAAAAAAAAAAATAATTTAGGTTCCTTGCATTTTTTTTTTTAGAGATATCTACCATTGTTTTTAAAAGCAAAATGCTGATTCACACAGGAGGAGGATCATTTTCAACTACAAACAACCATGGGAGATCTTTTGAAGATAAGCGGAAAAAGATGAAAGACTATACAATGCCAATCATTGGCAATGTAACTTCCAAGATCCAATTGCAAGAGGTCGCAAGGAATTATGAATTGAAAAAGATTCATTATTCTTTGTTGCCTTCCTTTACGGTATCCCTAATGAAGATCCTTTGCATTTCATTCGAGAATTCTATGCTATTGTCCAAACCTTTCCACTACATGAAATTAGTGAAGATCAACTTAGGATGAGGTGTTTTCCTTACACTCTCAAAGATAAAGCTTGGTCATGGTTCATTACTCTACAATCGGGTTCTCTTAAAACTTGGGAGGCGCCTATGAAATTTTTATGGGTAGGTTCTATTCCCATCAAAAGACCGTTGATCTAAGAACAAAGATAGCAACATTTTCTCAAATGAATGAAGAGCCCTTTCATGAAGCTTGGGAACGATTCAAACTCCTTTTCATTCAATGTCAAAATCATAGCTTTCCACTACAGCCTACAAAACCAATTCTTTTACGATGGATTGACACTACAGAGTCAATACATGGTTGATAATGTCTTTGGAGGTCTTTGTAGGAGAAAAGACAGCAGAGGAAGCCTATAATCTCTATGAAATTGGGGTCTAATTCCCAACAAAGAGGTGGTGGAAGGAAAGCAAAGGTCAATGAGGTCGGCTTTGATGATGAGATAACCTTGCAAATTGTCAATTGACTAAACAAGTGAAACTCCTCACGTCTCACCAAATTTCAAATCAAGAGGTATGTGGAGTGTGTTGTTCAACCGGGCATGGTACTCATAATTATTCAAATACTTGTGATTCTAGTGTCGATGCCATAGAGGAAGTCCAATATTTTCAAAAGTATCATCCAAACACCTATAATCACCCAACCTACAACCACCCTTACCCACCAAGCCAATCTTTTAAACCAACCTTAGAAGATAGCTTGAATGCTTTTATTCAAGTTAGTCGTGACAACCAACTGATGACTAATCAAAGGTTGAACACCATGGAGGCTTCGGTTAAAAGAATTGAATCTAAATTTGGGCAACTGGCCGAACAAATGCAAAAGAAAGAACCAGAAAGTTTCCTACCAACTGTAACAAGCAAAAGATGTTAGAACCTCTTCAAGTGGTAAGGTAGTCAATACCAATTGTACCGAAATCTCTAACAAAGTTAAGGCGACATTCTAATATCGCAAAAGGAGAAACAAGTGTTAAACTTCACAAGCTTTCGAAAAACTCATCGGGGTCATCCGACACTCCCAAAATTCAAAAGACAACAGAATCCACACCAGATGCAAGTACCTTTTCCCCACCTAGGTTGAAAGAGTCCAAACAAGATAAGCAATTCAATGATCTTTTAATATGCTCTCTAAAGTAACTATCAATTTACCATTATTAGAAGTGATCATGAATGTGCCCTCATATGCCAAGTTTTTCAAAGAGTTGAACACTAAGAAAAGGAGGTATGAATCGAATGAACGAGTAGTAGTGTCGAAATTTCTAACAGATTTCAAAGACAAACTACCCCTAAGTTGAAAGACCCTGGAAGTTTTATTATAAACATAACTATGGGGGATAGGAAGGTTGCTAAGGCAATGCTTGATTTAGGTGCTAGTATAAATTTGATGCCCTACTCTATATTCTCACACCAATCTAGGGGATCTAAAACCCACAACTATGTCCCCGCAACTTGCAGATAGATCTCTTAAATATCCAGAGGGAATAGTTGAGGATGTTTTGGTACAGGTAGACAAACCGATAATACCTGTTGACTTTGTGGTTCCTGGATATGCAAGAAAATCCGGCATTGGACAGAGAACATACAATATTGCTTGGTAGACCATTTATGGCAACTACTAAAACTATTATTGATGTCCAAGATGGAAATTTGACAATGACAGGTCTTAGGAGAGACTGCTCATTTCAAAGTTTTTGATTCTTCACCTTTTCCCTTCTATTTCTCGCCATCGATGAAATATTCGAAGTTGATCCTTTGGATAATCTTATCCAAAACACCTTTTTCCAAACCAGAATAGAAGACAAGCTTGAAACTGTTCTTACACTTGAAAAGGTTGAAGAAGATTTAGATGAAGAAATTAAGGGGTACCTTGAACAACTAGACAATAATGAAGTGATGACAAAATCGAGTGCACTTTTAAATCTACCCAGTTCTTCATCTGTTAAAGAGGCCAATCCACCTGAAGTTGAACTCAAAGACTTACCTGAGCACTTAAAATATGTGTTTTTGGGAGAAGGAGAAACATATCCAGTGATAATTTCTTCAACCTTGACCAAACCACAAGAAAAGGAACTCATCAAAGTGCTTAAACAGTTTAAGAAATCTATAGGTTGGAGTATAGGGGATATAAGAGGCATTAGTCCAACAATGTGTATGCACAAGATCAACTTGGAGGATGGTGCTAAACCTGTACGAGAGGCCCAAAGAAGACTAAACCCAAACATGCAAGAGGTAGTTAAAAAGGAAATCCTTAAACTACTAGAAGAAGGGATTATCTATCCTATCGCGGATAGTAAGTGGGTTAGTCCAAAGGTACGTGGTACCAAAGAAATGCGGGATAACAGCTTGTTATAAATGATAAAAGTGAATTAGTGCCCACTAGAATAATCACTGGATGGAGAATGTGTATAGATTTTAGGAAACTAAATTTATATACGAAAAAGGATCACTTTCCTCTTCCATTCATTGATCAAATGTTGGAAAGATTAGTGTACCTAATTTTCTTGTTTCTTGGATGGACCTGTCTGGATATTATCAAGTACCCATAGCACCGTAAGATCAGGAAAAGACCACATTTACATGTCCTTTTGGGACATTTGCTTTTCGCAGAATGCCATTTGGGTTATGCAATGCCCCGCCACTTTCCGGAGATGCATGATATCTATTTTCTCGGACATGGTGGAGAAATTCATTGAAATTTTCATGGACGATTTCTCTGTCTTTGGGAACTCATTTGATGATTGCTTACATAAATTGACTTTGGTTTTAGAAAGATGCATTGAATGCAATCTAACCCTTAGTTGGGAGAAAAGTCATTTTATGGTTCAACAAGGGATAGTTTTGGGACATATAATTTCAAACAAGGGTATTGAGGTTGATAAGGCAAAAGTTGAATTGATATCCAAACTACCTCCCCTACATCCGTGAAGGGATAAGAAGCTTCTTGGGACATGCAGGATTTTACAGACGATTTATTAAAGATTTCTCTAAAATAAGTCGTCCTTTATGTAACTTATTATCCAAAGATGCTGAATTTGACTTCAACAATGACTCCTTATTTCCTTTAATACCTTGAAAGAGAAACTAACATCTACCCCTCGTTATAATGGCACCAAACTGGTCTTTACCTTTTGAGATAATGTGTGATGCTTCTGATTATGCAATAGGAGCAGTCCTGGGACAAAGAGTGGATAAGCGTTTACATGTCATCTACTATGCTAGCAAAACACTCAACGATGCCCAAATGAATTACACCACCACTGAAAAGCAATACTTGGCTATAGTATTCTCTTTAGACAAATTTCGGTCTTATTTAGTAGGATCTAAAGTGATTGTACATTCGATCATGCCGCTTTAAGATACCTATTAAGTAAACCAAATGCCAAGCCAAGATTAATCAAAGGGTCTTACTCTTACAAGAATTTGACCTAGAGATCAAGGATAAGAAAGGCAAAGAAAACTTAGTAGTCGACCATTTGTCTAGGTTGATTTCTCGACTTCAATTCTCTTAAAGATGAGAGTAATGATGATATAGTTGAAACCTTTCCGATGAACAGCTATTTTTCATAGTCCGAACCCATGGTATCTTGATATTGTAAACTATCTTGCCACTTGGTGTTTTGCGACCTAACACTTCATATCGTGACAAGAAAAGGTTTTTTAAAACTATTAAGGACTATTTCTCGGGATGACCCTTATTTATACAAGATTGGTCAAGATCAAGTCATCAGGAGATGTGTACGGAAGAAGAACATAAGAGCATTCGACTTTTTGTCATGAACTTCATTGTGGGGTCATTTTGGAGGTGAAAAGACAAAGTAAGATATTACAAATCTGGATTCTTTTGGCCCACTCTTTTTAAAGATGCTCATATGTTTTGTGCACAATGTGATAGATGTCAAAGAACAGGAAACATAAGCAAAAGAGATGAAATGCCTTTGACATCTAATTTAGTTGTTGAACTCTTTGATGTATGGGGATTGACTTCACGGGTCCTTTTCCCCCATCTAATGGTTTTCAATATATTTTGGTTCTTTGTGGATTATGTGTCCAAGTGGGTAGAAGCTATCCCCACCAAGACCAATGATGCTAATGTTGTTGTGAAATTCTTGAAAGATTTCATATTCAAGAGGGTTCGAACGCCTAGAGCTATAATAAGTGATGGAGGTAGCCATTTTTGTAACAAACTCTTTGATGGAGTACTAAACAAGTACAACATCACACATAAAGTAGCTACTCCATATCATCCTCAAACTTCTGGTTTAGTGGAAGTGAGCAATAGGCAAATTAAGGGAGTACTGGAACGCACTGTGCGTCCGTCAAGGAAGGATTGGGCATTTAAGCTAAATGATGCCTTATGGGCATACCGCACCGCTTACAAAACACCTATTGGGATGAGCCCTTACCGGTTAATCTTTGGGAAAGCGTGCCACCTTCCAGTTGAACTTGAACACAAAGCTTATTGGGCAATTAAAGAGTTAAACATGGATTTAGATAAAGCAGGTGAAAAACGATTACTCCAGCTTCATGAGTTGGAAGAAATTAGGAATGAAGCCTATGAGAATGCCAAATTATACAAGGAGCGTACTAAGCGCTATCATGACAAGAGGCTAGTTCCTAAGACTCTTCACCCTGGAATGAAAGTTCTTTTATTTAACTCTCGTTTGAGATTGTTTCCGTGAAAGTCGAGATCAAGATGGGATGGACCATTCAAAATAGTTCAAGTATTTGAACATGGAGTAGTGGAACTATTGGACTCCAAGACACAAAAACGTTCAAAGTCAATGGCCATCGTGTCAAGCCTTATTTAGAAGAACCAAACAACATTCTTTGAAATGGATTGCATTTGGTGAGTAACCCTTAGCACCAAAAAGATACGTCTTGCTAAGACGTTAAACTAAGCTACTGGATGAGGCAACCCATCATTTTAAGTAAAATAAAAAAAAATAATAATTTTTGTTTGTTATTTGTTTTCTTTACTTAATTTTATTGTTTATTTCATTTTAATTGCATGTGAATAATTTTTAAATTGTTAGAACTAAAAATATTTGTTGAGATGTTAGAAGTTTACAAATGATCTATCTGTATACACTTTAATGATGAATATGATGGATGCACCTGCATTTTCCATTACTACTTGCACATTCTCAGGAAATAGGTAATCTTTCTTCTCTTCTCTCTTTATCTTTAATTTACAGTTGTTACATTGAGGACAATGTAAGTTCTAGGTTGGGGGTGGTGAAAAGTTACCATGCTTAATTAAAAAAATAAAAAAAAATGTACTTTTTCATTTTTTTGTGTGTTTGGTTTTATTTCTATTTTGTGTGATTTAGTAATTTTTGGAATAAAAATAAATAAAAAAAAAAAAGTTTCACAAAAATTTATCATTTCTTTAAATCAAATTTAAGTAAATAGTTAAGTCTTTTGTACTGTTAGATTAATTTTTGAGAACATATCATGAAATATTTTGTAACTATTTTTGATAATTAGTTAGTTTTTGTCATAATTAGTATTTCTTGATAAGATGTAGAAATTATATTAAACCCAAAATCGGTGTTTATGAGTTTTTTTAGTGGAGACTACCTTTGTGAGATATAATTTGAGCCTAATTTCCTTTATTCAGAGTGAAATATATATTTTTTCTACTCCAAACACATTTCTTATTTCTTCAAATTTTTAGATGATCTCTATAGGTATTAGCATTGAATGTATGAATTTTTTTTTCATTTTAATAGAGTATCATATATTTTTTATTATTATTTTTGCTTAGATTAAATGATTTGAGTAGAAGTTGATAGTATATGCTTATATCTCATTTATGCATGACTACTACAAAAACAAAAAGACATATCTGGGGTTACCTAAACCAAGATCAAACAGAAAAGCCACAAAATTAACCACTCACCAAAAATCCAAAATATGTACAATCTGTACATGGGTTGACTCTCTAAGAAATACACATATTGAAAAATATCTACAGAAAAAAATAAGAGAGAGATAAAAATAGTATCATCTACATACTATAACCCGCATTGCCTACAAAGTTGTGAGTAAAGGCTAATTACAAAAGAAAGATATAAGAAGTAATTCCCCAAAAAGTCATTGCAATTTCTTCATTTGTAAAAGGCATATATCTTGAAATTCTTTCTTAATGAGTTTGATTTATGCATGAAAATAATTTTTATATATGATATCTTTATAATTTATACATTTGATTCCTTTCATGAGATCAATGTTAAAATAACACTTTGAGCCTTTATTCTTTATACATATGCGAACATATTAGTTCATTTCTATACATCAACTCTTTCGCATATAAATTAGTATGAGTGTTTGAACCCATAGGATTCAGTGTTTTGAGAGTATAGACTTGTGAGGAATAGAGTGATAGCGAATTCTGATTCATGACACTGAAATTGGGTGAAATTAAATGGATACATTTTTGATATGAAATATGAAAATGATTTTCGACTAATTATTATAATAAATCATGATTGTTTAAAGAGATTAAGATAACTTATGCTTGAGATTTTAATTACGATCTTAAAGGAGATTAAAAAGTATGAGACATTTTTGTGAAATGTTGATAATTTGTGATTTTGTTGTAAATTTAATTTTTAAGTTGTTTGTTTTTATTGTTTCTTTTGTTTGTACATTTAGTGCAATGTTTGTGGGTATCATTACTGAAAACCCTCACGAGACTCAAACTCGTCCACTAGGGCAACCTAGGGGTTTAAAGGCTTGTTGCATAGGCTAAATGCAACCGTGTCAATCCACGGAAGTGATTTAGGATAGTTTAATTTTTAGTTTTTATCGCTTCTCTTGCTAAGGGACTAGCAAGAAGGCTGGTTGGGAGTTGTGATGAGTGCTCAAAAGCACTAAAATAACCATGATTTTATGCACTTTAATTGATTAAAAATATATATATTTATATGTTTTATCATATATTTATATAAATTTGTCTTTTTCGAATCACGGGTATTTTTATTGTTTTTCAGAATTTTGGCCTAAAAACGCAATGTAAAGACTCAAAGAAGAATACTTGAAGCAATACATCACAAATAAATTGATAAATAAGTGGAAAAAGGTCAACAAACATGGAAAAATTGGACAAAATGGGTCGAAAAGGTCAAAAATGTCAAAAGACGGAAAACGCTACACAGAAATTTCACCACAATACATACCCAATAGAGTCGCATACTACATACTGATGATATTGCTCATACAGCGCTGCAGCTGTTTCACGTACACAATAGCTGCAGCAGCCAAGAATGTCTAACAGTAGCGCCCAACGCGTTTTTGACCCATTTTTCACGTGGTACCGCTTCATGACGTCATGCTGACGTCATTGATGACCTCAGCAGGTCCAAAACACGTTTTTTATTTTTTTAATATTTTTTTTAACATTTTTTTAATCATTTTTTCTCCTTCCATTCACTTCAAAACACACCTCAAAACCTCACTTCTCTCTTCTTTCTTTCTCTCATTTCTTAGTTTTTGAGTTTTCTTTAGTTTCTTTCTTAGTTTCTAAGCTTTTCTTAGTTTTTCTCTTAGTTTTTAGTTCAATTGTCTTAGGTTTAGAGTTCTTCTCTTTTTGAGAGGAACTTGTAATGTTTTTGTAATAATTTAGATTTTTGATTCAATAAATGGAAGTGCAAATTCCGCTTGGAGGTTTTCTAGCAACGGGAATAGCGTCAATCTTGTAAGGATTTTATTTTCTTCTACGCTATTTTTATGCTTTATTCTTACATGTTATATTTGATTTGTCTGTGATTAAATTTAACCTGTGCTTTGCTTATAATCATGATATAATAATAACGTTGTTATGCTTGCGAAATATTAAATAGGTGAAAATTTCTAAAATGAATTGATTTTATTTTTATTCAAGATTTTATATTAAGGATGTTAGAGAGAAATATATTATTTTTCATTACAAACTTAAATCGAAGTTAGACTTTAAGGTTTAGTTATCCTGGTCGATTTAGAGTAGTGCTTTCTTTTATTTGTTGGTACAATCGCCTTAGTTAGAGTGAAGTTTCTATTTCAAAAGTTTTTATAAGAATTATTATCTGAAAATGTATTAATGACATGTTTTCATTAGTGGTTTTAAAACTTGAAAGTTAGTACTCGGATAACTAAATTCTTGGGTTTAATTTGACACCTTGGATAAAGTTTAAATCGTCTAACCCCACCAAAGGTGGCATTTAAATGGTTCATTTTCAATCTCTTAGAAAAAGGAATTAATTTAATTAACCAAATTAGTTATCAACCCCACCCATAGGTGTTAATTGATTTGTTTAGTTAACAAAGAATATCTAACCCACCAAAGCGTGGTATTCATACAAAAAAGGAGAATCAATAAATATCAATTCATATCTTTAATAACCTAGATAATATGAGCAAAGATAATTAACTTAGTTATTATATCCATAAATACTCCACTAATATAAATGATAAAATTTGCATGAATATTTATTGAATGTATTTATATTTATTTATTCAATTTGTATCTATGTTTATTCTTTTTAGATTATATTTAATTAATCTGTATATATGTTTATTTTATGTTATTAGATTAGGAACACAAAAACCAAAACTATCGTGACAGGATGTTTAGGATTTAATTTCGTTTTTAAAAGTTTGAATAATAAATTAAAAACCACATACATTCCTTCCTTAGATCGACCTTGGGAGTATACTTATCATTTTCTACGAAATGATTCGTGCACTTGCGAGAGTTTTACAAATATTAAAACCAAAGTATTTGCGAGAATTGGCGATGCCGGTTTTCGCTCATCAAGTTTTTTGGCGCCGTTGCCGGGGAAGGAATAGCGTTTTTAATTTATTTATCAAAAGTTTAAAAATATTTTTGTGTTGTAAATAATTGTGAATTTAAAAAAAAAAAAAATAAATAAATAAATAAATAAAAATAAATAAATAAATAAATAAATAAAATTTAATCAAATTTCAAATTTTATAAGAAATAATAAAAAAATAAAATATAAAAAAATAAAAAAATAAAAAAAAAATATAAAAAAATAAAAAAAAATTTAACTATAGCATAAATAGTAAAATTCAGAAATTTGAAATTTGAAGTAAAAAGTTTTTACCGTTAATAAATAGTAAAAAAAAAAAAAAAAAAAAATTAAATTTTTAAAATTTTAAGTTAATAAGAAATAAGATAGTGTGAATAGTAAAATAAAATTACCGTTCGTAAAAAAAAAAAAAAAAAATTTAAATTTTTAAAATTTTAAGTTAATAAGAAATAAGATAGTGTGAATAGTAAAATAAAATTACCGTTCGTAAAAAAAAAAAAATGGAGGAAAACCAACATGTTAGGGAAACCACGATGAAGGAGTTTGCAAGAATAGGTGATTATGACGCAAGAATCGCCGCTATCCAATTGGGAGAGGTCGCTAGGAACTATGACCTTAAAAATATTCATTTTTCTACGCTTCCTTCCTTCTACGGGCTACCTAATGAAGATTCTCTTTCCTTTATGAGAGATTTCTATGCTACGGTCCAAACATTCCCCTCGGTATTCTAAACGAGGATCACTTAGAATGAGATGTTTTCCGTACACCTTAAAGGATAAGGCTAAAGCTTGGTTGATGTCACTTACCCCTGGTTCTCTGATGACATGGGGTCAAATTTACAATAAATTCATGGGAAAATTCTATTCCCATCAAAAACATCGTAGTGAGAGGAAAGATTGCTACTTTCTCTCGGATGGAAGGAGAACCATTCCGTGAAGCTTGGGATAGGTTCAAAATGTTTCTCACTCAATGTCCCCATCATAGCTTTCCCTACGGTTGCAGAACCAATTCTTTTACGATGGACTTACACAACAATGTCGGCTCATTGTCGACAACGCCGCAGAGGAGGAGCAATAGGAGAAAAGATCGCATCGTAAACGTATAATCTCTTTGAGATGTTGGGTGCTAATTCCCACAGAAAAGCTCCAGAGTGAGAAAAGTCGGTGTTCATGAGATTGACTCCGGTAATGAAGTTCAACAACAACTTGTTCAACCGACTAAGCAAGTTGTTCTTCTCGCTACACAAACCAACACAAATAATGAACAATATGGTTTCAGTACAAAGAATACGTGGGACAAGATCAAGCTTTGTCCATATCAAGGAGATACAACTGGACCTGAAAGCAGGTTAATGTGTTGGGAGCATATCAACAGAGACCAAGGTTTGATCCCAATTCAAATACCTATAATCCTGGGTGGAGAAGTCATCCAAATTTCTCTTGGAGGCAAAACAACCCTCCTTTCCTCAAAGCTCAAACCAGCAAAGCCAAAGAATTCCACCCACCTATTCCACGAAGCATTCCAAATAAACCAACCCTGGAGGACAACTTGAATTCTTTTATTCAAGTTTGTAGGACAATCAATCAAAACCAATCAACGGTTGGACTCTGTTGAAGCTTCTATCAAAAAGGTGGAAGTTCAAGTTGAACAGTTAGTTGAACATTTGCGAGAAAGGCAAAATTGAAACTTAAATGAATTCAATGAAGAGGAGACATTGAGTTTTTCATTCTCGCATCTCCAAGCAACGTCTTACTAGAAGACGATAAATTTTAGTCCTACATGGGAGGTCACCCATTATTGTATTTTCCTTTGTTTTAGTTTGCGTGTAATAAAAAAAAATATTTCAAATAAAATAAATTCGTTTGTTTCAAAAATTGTGTCCCTTCGTTTAAATTAAAAAAAAAAAAAAAATAATTTAGGTTCCTTGCATTTTTTTTTAGAGATATCTACCATTGTTTTTAAAAGCAAAATGCTGATTCACAATAGGAGGAGGATCATTTTCAACTACAAACAACCATGGGAGATGCTGAAGATAAGCGGAAAAAGATGAAAGACTATACAATGCCAATCATTGGCAATGTAACTTCCGGCATCCAATTGCAAGAGGCTGCAAGGAATTATGAATTGAAAAAGATTCATTATTCTTTGTTGCCTTCCTTTTACGGTATCCCTAATGAAGATCCTTTGCATTTCATTCGAGAATTCTATGCTATTGTCCAAACCTTTCCACTACATGAAATTAGTGAAGATCAACTTAGGATGAGGTGTTTTCCTTACACTCTCAAAGATAAAGCTTGGTCATGGTTCATTACTCTACAAATGTGTTCTCTTAAAACTTGGGAGGCAACTATGAAATTTTTATGGGTAGGTTCTATTCCCATCAAAAGACCGTTGATCTAAGAACAAAGATAGCAACATTTTCTCAAATGAATGAAGAGCCCTTTCATTTAAGCTTGGGAACGATTCAAACTCCTTTTCATTCAATGTCAAAATCATAGCTTTCCACTACAGCTACAAAACCAATTCTTTTACGATGGATTGACACTACAGAGTCAATACATGGTTGATAATCTTCTTTGGAGGTCTTTGTAGGAGAAAAGACAAAGCAGAGGAAGCCTATAATCTCTATGAAATTTGTTGGGGTCTAATTCCCAACAAAGAGGTGGTGGAAGGAAAGCAAAGGTCAATGAGGTCGGCTTTGATGATGAGATAACCTTGCAAATTGTCAATTGACTAAACAAGTGAAATTCTCACGTCTCACCAAATTTCAAATCCAGCGGTATGTGGAGTGTGTTGTTCAATTGGGCATGGTACTCATAATTATTCAAATACTTGTGATTCTAGTGTCGATGCCATAGAGGAAGTCCAATATTTTCAAAAGTATCATCCAAACACCTATAATCACCCAACCTACAACCACCCTTACCACCAAGCCAATCTTTTAAACCAACCTTAGAAGATAGCTTGAATGCTTTTATTCAAGTTAGTCGTGACAACCAACCGATGACTAATCAAAGGTTGAACACCATGGAGGCTTCGGTTAAAAGAATTGAATCTAAATTTGGGCAACTGGTGAACAAATGCAAAAGAAAGAACCAGGAAAGTTTCCTACCAACTGTAACAAGCAAAAGATGTTAGAACCCTTCAAGTGGTAAGGTAGTCAATACCAAAGGTACTGAAATCTCTAACAAAGAAGGCGACATTCTAATATCGCAAAAAGGAGAAACAAGTGTTAAACTTCACAAGCTTTCTGAAAAACTCATTGGGGTCATCCGACACTCCCAAAATTCAAAAGACAACAGAACCACACCAGATGCAAGTACCTTTTCCCCACCTATTGAAAGAGTCCAAACAAGATAAGCAATTCAATGATCTTTTTAATATGCTCTCTAAAGTAACTATCAATTTACCATTATTAGAAGTGATCATGAATGTGCCCTCATATGCCAAGTTTTTCAAAGAGTTGAACACTAAGAAAAGGAGGTATGAACCGAATGAACGAGTAGTAGTGTCGAAATTTCTAGTACAGATTTGAGACAAACTACCCCTAAGTTGAAAGACCCTGGAAGTTTTATTATAAACATAACTATGGGGGATAGGAAGGTTGCTAAGGCAATGCTTGATTTAGGTGCTAGTATAAATTTGATGCCCTACTCTATATTCTCACATTTCAATCTAGGGGATCTAAAACCCACAACTATGTCCCCCGCAACTTGCAGATAGATCTCTTAAATATCCGGAGGAATAGTTGAGGATGTTTTGGTACAGGTAGACAAACCGATAATACCTGTTGACTTTGTGGTTCCGGATATGCAAGAAAATCCTGCATTGGACAGAGAACATACAATATTGCTTGGTAGACCATTTATGGCAACTACTAAAACTATTATTGATGTCCAAGATGGAAATTTGACAATGACAAGTCTTAGGAGAGACTGCTCATTTCAAAGTTTTTGATTCTTCACCTTTCCCTTCTATTTACGCCATCGATGAAATATTCGAAGTTGATCCTTTGGATAATCTTATCCAAAACACCTTTTTCCAAACCAATAGAAGACAAGCTTGAAACTGTTCTTACACTTGAAAAGGTTGAAGAAGATTTAGATGAAGAAATTAAGGGGTACCTTGAACAACTAGACAATAATGAAGTGATGACAAAATCGAGTGCACTTTTAAATCTACCCAGTTCTTCATCTGTTAAAGAGGCCAATCCACCGAAGTTGAACTCAAAGACTTACCTCGAGCACTTAAAATATGTGTTTTTGGGAGAAGGAGAAACATATCCAAAGGATAATTTCTTCAACCTTGACCAAACCACAAGAAAAGGAACTCATCAAAGTGCTTAAACAGTTTAAGAAATCTATAGGTTGGAGTATAGGGGATATAAGAGGCATTAGTCCAACAATGTGTACGCACAAGATCAACTTGGAGGATGGTGCTAAACCCATGCGAGAGGCCCAAAGAAGACTAAACCCAAACATGCAAGAGGTAGTTAAAAAGGAAATCCTTAAACTACTAGAAGAAGGGATTATCTATCCTATCATGGATAGTAAGTGGGTTAGTCCAAAGGTACGTGGTACCAAAGAAATCAGGAGAACAGTTGTGAAAAATGATAAAAGTGAACTAGTGCCCACTAGAATAATTACCGGATGGAGAATGTGGATAGATTTTAGGACACTAAATTTATATACGACAAAGCACCACTTTCCTCTTCCATTCATTGATCAAATGATGGAAAGATTAGTAGGTACCTAATTTTACTGTTTCTTGGATGGAGTGTCTGGATATTATCAAGTACCCATAGCACCAGAAGATCAGGAAAAGACCACATTTACATGTCCTTTTGGGACATTTGCTTTTCGCAGAATGCCATTTGGGTTATGCAATGCCCCTGCCACTTTCCAGAGATGCATGATATCTATTTTCTTACATGGTGGAGAAATTCATTGAAATTTTCATGGACGATTTCTCTGTCTTTGGGAACTCATTTGATGATTGCTTACATAAATTGACTTTGGTTTTAGAAAGATGCATTGAATGCAATCTAACCCTTAGTTGGGAGAAAAGTCATTTTATGGTTCAACAAGGGATAGTTTTGGGACATATAATTTCAAACAAGGGTATTGAGGTTGATAAGGCAAAAGTTGAATTGATATCCAAACTACCTCCCTACATCCGTGAAGGGGATAAGAAGCTTCTTGGGACATGCAGGATTTTACAGACGATTTATTAAAGATTTCTCTAAAATAAGTCGTCCTTTATGTAACTTATTATCCAAAGATGCTGAATTTGACTTCAACAATGACCGCCTTATTTCCTTTAATACCTTGAAAGAGAAACTAACATCTACCCCTCGTTATAATGGCACCAAACCTGTCTTTACCTTTTGAGATAATGTGTGATGCTTCGATTATGCAATAGGAGCAAACTGGGACAAAAGAGTGGATAAGCGTTTACATGTCATCTACTATGCTAGCAAAACACTCAATGATGCCCAAATGAATTACACCACCACCGAAAAGGAATTCTTGGCTATAGTATTCTCTTTAGACAAATTTCGGTCTTATTTAGTAGGATCTAAAGTGATTGTACATTCTCGATCACGCCGCTTTAAGATACCTATTAAGTAAACCAAATGCCAAGCCAAGATTAATCAGTGGGTCTTACTCTTACAAGAATTTGACCTAGAGATCAAGGATAAGAAAGGCGGTGAAAACTTAGTAGTGACCATTTGTCTAGGTTGATTTCTACGACTTCAATTCTCTTAAAGATGAGAGTAATGATGATATAGTTGAAACCTTTCACGATGAACAGTTATTTTTCATAGGTCCGAACCCATGGTATCTTGATATTGTAAACTATCTTGCCACTGTGTTTTGCGACCTAACACTTCATATCGACAAGAAAAGGTTTTTTAAAACTATTAAGGACTATTTCTCGGGATGACCCTTATTTATACAAGATTGGTCAAGATCAAGTCATCCTGAGATGTGTACCGAGAAGAAGAACATAAGAGCATTCGACTTTTTGTCATGAACTTCATTGTGGGGTCATTTTGGAGGTGAAAAGACAAATTGTAAGATATTACAAATCTGGATTCTTTTGGCCCACTCTTTTTAAAGATGCTCATATGTTTTGTGCACAATGTGATAGATGTCAAATAACAGGAAACATAAGCAAAAGAGATGAAATGCCTTTGACATCTAATTTAGTTGTTGAACTCTTTGATGTATGGGATTGACTTCATGGGTCCTTTTCCCCCATCTAATGGTTTTCAATATATTTTGGTTCATTGTGGATTATGTGTCCAAGTGGGTGAAGCTATCCCCACCAAGACCAATGATGCTAATGTTGTTGTGAAATTCTTGAAAGATTTCATATTCGGTAGGTTCGAACGCCTAGAGCTATAATAAGTGATGGAGGTAGCCATTTTTGTAACAAACTCTTTGATGGAGTACTAAACAAGTACAACATCACACATAAAGTAGCTACTCCATATCATCCTCAAACTTCCGGTTTAGTGGAAGTGAGCAATAGGCAAATTAAGGGAGTAATCGAACGCATGCGTCCGTCAAGGAAGGATTGGGCATTTAAGCTAAATGATGCCTTATGGGCATACCGCACCGCTTACAAAACACCTATTGGGATGAGCCACTTACCGGTTAATCTTTGGGAAAGCGTGCCACCTTCCGGTTGAACTTGAACACAAAGCTTATTGGGCAATTAAAGAGTTAAACATGGATTTAGATAAAGCAGTGAAAAACGATTACTCCAAATTTTCCATGAGTTGGAAGAAATTAGGAATGAAGCCTATGAGAATGCCAAATTATACAAGGAGCGTACTAAGCGCTATCATGACAAGAGGCTAGTTCCTAAGACTCTTCACCCTGGAATGAAAGTTCTTTTATTTAACTCTTCGTTTGAGATTGTTTCCGTGAAAGTCGAGATCAAGATGGGATGGACCATTCAAAATAGTTCAAGTATTTGAACATGGAGTAGTGGAACTATTGGACTCCAAGACACAAAAACGCGTTCAAAGTCAATGGCCATCGTGTCAAGCCTTATTTAGAAGAACCAAACAACATTGTGAAATGGATTGCATTTGGTCGAGTAACCCTTAGCACCAAAAAGATACGTCTTGCTAAGACGTTAAACTAAGCTACTGGATGGGAGGCAACCCATCATTTTAAGTAAAATAAAAAAAAATAATTTTTGTTTGTTATTTGTTTTCTTTACTTAATTTTATTGTTTATTTCATTTTAATTGCATGTGAATAATTTTTAAATTGTTAGAACTAAAAATATTTGTTGAGATGTAAGAAGTTTACAATGACCGTCTTCGTATACACTTTAATGATGCATATGATGGATGCACCTGCATTTTCCATTACTACTTGCACATTCTCAGGAAATAGGTAATCTTTCTTCTCTTCTCTCTTTATCTTTAATTTACAGTTGTTACATTGAGGACAATGTAAGTTCTAGGTTGGGGGTGGTGAAAAGTTACCATGCTTAATTAAAAAAATAAAAAAATGTACTTTTTCATTTTTTTTGTGTGTTTGGTTTTATTTCTATTTTGTGTGATTTAGTAATTTTTGGAATAAAAAAAAAAAAAAAAAAAAAGAGTTTCACAAAAATTTATCATTTCTTTAAATCAAATTTAAGTAAATAGTTAAGTCTTTTGTACTGTTAGATTAATTTTTGAGAACATATCATGAAATATTTTGTAACTATTTTTGATAATTAGTTAGTTTTTGTCATAATTAGTATTTCTTGATAAGATGTAGAAATTATATTAAACCCAAAATCGGTGTTTATGAGTTTTTTTTAGTGGAGACTACCTTTGTGAGATATAATTTGAGCCTAATTTCCTTTATTCAGAGTGAAATATATATTTTTTCTACTCCAAACACATTTCTTATTTCTTCAAATTTTTAGATGATCTCTATAGGTATTAGCATTGAATGTATGAATTTTTTTCATTTTAATAGAGTATCATATATTTTTTATTATTATTTTTGCTTAGATTAAATGATTTGAGTAGAAGTTGATAGTATATGCTTATATCTCATTTATGCATGACTACTACAAAAAACAAAAAGACATATCCTGGGTTACCTAAACCAAGATCAAACAGAAAAGCCACAAAATTAACCACTCACCAAAATCCAAAATATGTACAATCATGACAATGGGTTGACTCTCTAAGAAATACACATATTGAAAAATATCTACGTAAAAAATAAGAGAGAGATAAAAATAGTATCATCTACATACTATAACCCGCATTGCCTACAAAGTTGTGAGTAAAGGCTAATTACAAAAGAAAGATATAAGAAGTAATTCCCAAAAAGTCATTGCAATTTCTTCATTTGTAAAAGGCATATATCTTGAAATTCTTTCTTAATGAAGTTTGATTTATGCATGAAAATAATTTTTATATATGATATCTTTATAATTTATACATTTGATTCCTTTCATGAGATCAATGTTAAAATAACACTTTGAGCCTTTATTCTTTATACATATGCGAACATATTAGTTCATTTCTATACATCAACTCTTTCGCATATAAATTAGTATGAGTGTTTGAACCCATAGGATTCGGTGTTTTGAGAGTATTGACTTGTGAGGAATAGAGTCAAGCGAATTCTGATTCATGACACTGAAATTGGGTGAAATTAAATGGATACATTTTTGATATGAAATATGAAAATGATTTTCGACTAATTATTATAATAAATCATGATTGTTTAAAGAGATTAAGATAACTTATGCTTGAGATTTTAATTACGATCTTAAAGGAGATTAAAAAGTATGAGACATTTTTGTGAAATGTTGATAATTTGTGATTTTGTTGTAAATTTAATTTTTAAGTTGTTTGTTTTTATTGTTTCTTTTGTTTGTACATTTAGTGCAATGTTTGTGGGTATCATTATCAAAACCCTCACGAGACTCAAACTCGACCACTAGGGCAAACTAGGGGTTTAAAGGCTTGTTGCATAGCCTAAATGCAACCGTGTCAATCCACGGAAGTGATTTAGGATAGTTTAATTTTTAGTTTTTATCGCTTCTCTTGCTAAGGGACTAGCAAGAAGGTATTTGGGGGTTTTGATGAGTGCTTAAAAAGAACTAAAAGTACCATGATTTTATGCACTTTAATTGATTAAAAATATATATATTTATATGTTTTATCATATATTTATATAAATTTGTCTTTTTCGAATCACGGGTATTTTTATTGTTTTTCGTGAATTTTGGCCTAAAAACGCAATGTAAAGACTCAAAGAAGAATACTTGAAGCAATACATCACAAATAAATTGATAAATAAGTGGAAAAAGGTCAACAAACATGGAAAAATTGGACAAAAAGGGTCGAAAAGGTCAAAAATGTCAAAAGACGGAAAAACGCGCGCTACACAATTTCAACCTCAGCGCCACCGGCCAAATAAGGCTGGCAATCGTTTCACGCGGCTGCCAGAAGGCGCTTACCAGCGGCCAATAGCGCGCCCAACGCGTTTTTGACCCATTTTTCACGTGCGGCCCGCCATGACGTCATCTGACGTCATTGATGACCTCAAAGGTCCAAAACACGTTTTTATTTTTTAATATTTTTTTAACATTTTTTTAATCATTTTTTCTCTCCATCCTCACCTATAAATACCCCTTCCATTCACTTCAAAACACACCTCAAAACCTCACTTCTCTCTTCTTTCTTTCTCTCATTTCTTAGTTTTTGAGTTTTCTTTAGTTTCTTTCTTAGTTTCTAAGCTTTTCTTAGTTTTTCTCTTAGTTTTTAGTTCAATTGTCTTAGGTTTAGAGTTCTTCTCTTTTTGAGAGGAACTTGTAATGTTTTTGTAATAATTTAGATTTTTGATTCAATAAATGGAAGTGCAAATTCCGCTTGGAGGTTTTCTAGCAACGGGAATAGCGTCAATCTTGTAAGGATTTTATTTTCTTTACGCTTATTTTTATGCTTTATTCTTACATGTTATATTTGATTTGTCTGTGATAAAATTTAACTGCTAGTCGTTTATAATCATGATATAATAATAACGTTGTTATGCTTGCGAAATATTAAATAGGTGAAAATTTCTAAAATGAATTGATTTTATTTTTATTCAAGATTTTATATTAAGGATGTTAGAGAGAAATATATTATTTTTCATTACAAACTTAAATCTGAAAGTTAGACTTTAAGGTTTAGTTATCCGGTCTGATTTAGAGTAGTGCTCTTTTATTTGTTGGTACAATCGCCCGGTAGTTAGAGTGAAGCTCTATTTCAAAAGTTTTTATAAGAATTATTATCTGAAAATGTATTGACAACATGTTTTCAGTAGTGGTTTTAAAACTTGAAAGTTAGTACTCGGATAACTAAATTCTTGGGTTTAATTTGGACACCTTGGATAAAGTTTAAACTGTCTAACCCCACCAAAGGTGGCATTTAAATGGTTCATTTTCAATCTCTTAGAAAAAGGAATTAATTTAATTAACCAAATTAGTTATCAACCCCACCCATAGGTGTTAATTGATTTGTTTAGTTAACAAAGAATATCTAACCCCACCAAAGGTGGTATTCATACAAAAAAGAGAGAATCAATAAAATATCAATTTATATCTTTAATAACCTAGATAATATGAGCAAGCATAATTAACTTAGTTATTATATCCATAAATACTCCACTAATATAAATGATAAAATTTGCATGAATATTTATTGAATCTGTATTTATATTTATTTATTCAATTTGTATCTATGTTTATTCTTTTTAGATTATATTTAATTAATCTGTATATATGTTTATTTTATGTTATTAGATTAGGAACACAAAAACCAAAACTATCGTGACAGGATGTTTAGGATTTAATTTCGTTTTTAAAAGTTTGAATAATAAATTAAAAACCACATACATTCCTTCCTTAGATCGACCTTGGGAGTATACTTATCATTTTCTACGAAATGATTCGTGCACTTGCGAGAGTTTTACAAATATTAAAACCAAAGTATATGCGAGAATTGGCGATGCCGGTTTTCGCTCATCAGCGCGCTGCGGCGCGCGCAGAATAGGGTGTCAACGCACGCGGCGCGCGCAGCATGGGGCGCTGGGGCGCGCAAGACGGGCGCCGTGGCGCGCGGCCGGGCGTAGCCGGGCGCGCGGTCATGCGCACCCGATTTTCCATCTTTTTGATATTTTTGACCTTTTCGACCCATTTTGTCCAATTTTTCCATGTTTGTTGACCTTTTCCCACTTATTTATTAATATATTTGTGATGTATTGCTTCAAGTATTCTTCTTTGAGTCTTTAAATTGCGTTTTTAAGCCAAAATACCTGAAAAACAATAAAAATACCCGTGATTCCGAAAAAGACAAATTTATATAAATATATGATAAAACATATAAATATATATATTTTTAATCAATTAATGTGCATAAAATCATGGTTATTTTAGTGCTTTTTGAGCACTAATCAACCCTTCTACAAATGGGGTCTTTACATAATAGGATGCCTATCCATAGGAAATGGTCAAAATAAGTTTCTACTTGTGGCTAGCAATTACTTTTCAAAATGGATCAAAGTAGAACCTCTGAGTAAAGTATGGGAGGAACAGGTGATTCGATTTATATGGAAGTCCATAATTATCCAATTTAGCCTACCCAAAGAGATCGTCAAGGATAATGGGAGGAAATTCATAGGGAAAAGTATAAAATAATTCTCCCTCAAGTACAACATTAAGATGTGCCACTCCACGCCATATAATCCTTAAGCCAATAGTCAGGTAGAATCTTCCAAAAAAGTAATCATCATCCTATTAAAGAAAAGGTTGGAAAATGTGAAAGGGAGATGGATGAAGGAGCTACTTGTCATGGTATAGGCCATCAAAACTACTCCTCAAGGAAGCACTAATGAGATCCCTTTTTCCCTAGTCCACGGGACTAAAGCTATGATACCCACCAAGGTCACGATACCCACTACCAGTTTGATTGTAACTGAAGATCAAAACAAGGTAAGTAAAGCAATTTAACTTACCCTAGTAGAGGAGAAAAGAAATGAAGCTCTAAGTAAGATGATCAAGTATAAGAGCAAGGTATTAGATTATTACAATAGGATTATGCATTTCAAAACATTTTCAAGTGGCGATTAGGTCCTTAGAAGGGTTTTCCCTAACAAGAAAGAGTCGATGGCTGGGAAAATGGGTACTAACTGGGAAGGACCTTACCAAATAACTGAAAAAACGAAAGAATGGGCTTATATATTAAAAAGCATTGAAGTAATTGAGGAGGGAATAGGTTGGAATGTCAGATACTTGAAGATGTATCACTTTTAATGTATAATAATTTGCTATATTCATGTAATACTAACACAAGCATATTAATAGAATTATACCCCCATACAAATGGGTCTTTTTTTGAAGGTCTCTACCATCTCTATGTCATAGGCTGACCACCTCAATTAAGAATTGAGTAGAGTGTGATGAGCAAAACTGGCATCGCCGATCTTGCCAATACTTTGGTTTTATATTTATAAAACTCTCGCAAGTGCACGAATCATTTCGTAGAAAAATGATAAGTATACTCCCAAGGTCAATCTAAGGAAGGAATATATGTGGTTTTTAATTTATTATTCAAACTTTTAAAAACGAAATTAAATCCTAAACATCCTGTCACGATATTTAGGTTTTGTGTTTTTAACCTAATAACATAAAAATAAACATAGATACAGATTCAATAAACATTGATAAAAAATTAATCATTTATAATAGTGTAGTATTTATGGATATAATAACTAAGTAATTATGCTTGCTCATATTATTTAGGTTATTAAAGATATAAATTGATATTTATTGATTCTCCCTTTTTTGTAGGAATACCACCTTTGGTGGGGTTAGATATTCTTTATTAACTAAACAAATCAATTAACACCTATGAGTGGGGTTGATAACTAATTTGGTTAATTAAATTAATTCCTTTTTCTAAGAGATTGAAAATGAACAATTTAAATTCCACCTTTGGTGGGGTTAGACAGTTTAAACTTTATTCAAGGTGTCCAAATTAAACCTAAGAATTTAATTATCTGAGTACTAACTTTCAAGTTTTAAAACCACTACTGAAAACATGTTGTCAATGCATTTTCAGATAATGATTCTTATAAAAACTTTTGAAATAGAGCTCCACTCTAAGTACCGGGTAATTGTACCAACAAATAAAAGAGTACTACTCTAAATAAGACCGGATAACTAAACCTTAAAATCTAATTTTCAGATTTAAGTTTGTAATGAAAAATAATATATTTCTCTCTAACATTCTTAATATAAAATCTTGAATAAAAATAAAATCAATTCATTTTAGAGATTTTTACCTATTTAATATTTCGCAAGCATAACAACGTTATTATTATATCATGTTTACAAACAGCCAGCAAAGTTAAATTTAATCACAGAAAAATTAAATATAACATGTAAGAATAAAGCATAAAAATAACTGTAAAGAAAATAAAATCCTTACAGTACTTCGATGCTATTCCCGTTGCTGGAAAACCTCCAAACAAAATTTGCACTCCCATTTATTGAATCAAAAAGCAAATAAATTACAAAAACATAACTAGTTCTTCTAAAAAAGAGAAGAAATCTAAAACTAAGAAAAACTAACTAAGAAAAAACTTAAAAACTAAGAAATGAGAGAAAGAAAGAGAAAAGAAGATGTGTTTTGAGGTGTGTTTAGTTGTGAAGAGAATGCGGGTATTTATAGGTGAGGATGGGAAGAAAAAGTGGGTGAAAAAATGATAAAAAATGGTGGAAATGTGGAGTAGTGAATGATGATGTCATGTTGATGTAGGGGTGGTTGCACGCACAGATGGGGTGCATATGGGCAGCGGCACACGTAGACAGCAGTAGGGGTGCACACGGACAGGGAATGCAGCACGCACAGACAGGGAACAAGTACGCGGGCGGGACTGGGCGTGCTGTGGCGGCTGCTCGGCGTGATTTCCTCCTTTTTGACATTTTTAACCTTTTAATCCATTTTGTCCAATTTTCCATATTTGTTGATTTTTTCTCATTTATTTTTAAATATATTTGTGATGTATTGCCTCCAGTATTCCTCTTTGAGTCTTTAAGTTATGTTTTTAAGTGAAAATACCTAAAAAACAATAAAAATACCCATAATTCCGAAAAAGACAAATTTATATAAATATATATATTTTTAATCAATTAATGTGCATAAAATCATGGTAATTTTAGTACTTTTTGAGCACACAAATTTATATAAATATACCATAAAATCATATAAATATATATATTTTTAATCAATTAATGTGTATAAAATCATGGTAATTTAAGTGCTTTTTGAGTACTCATCAGAGTGTCCTAACACATGTAAGTCATAAGTTTTCCACCTTTGTCATGAACCAGGTTAATACTCTGACACTAAAGGGAGAGATGAACGCCTTAGTTAGGAACTAGGTAAAGCTCCATATCAACAGCACAGGTCGATCAACTAGGTTAAGAACTAGGTATAGCACCCTAACACATATAAGTCACGAGTGATCCACCCCGATCAAGAACAGGGTTGACACTCAAACATTAAAGGGAGAGATGAGTGCCTCGGTCAAGAACTAGGTAAAGCTCCATCTATACAACATACCATGATCACCTCAATTAAGAATTAGGTAGAGTACCCTGACATATATAAGTCATGAGTTCCACCTTAATTAGAAACTGAGTCAACATTCTAACATTGAAAGGAAAGATGAGTACCTAGGTCAATTAAAAACTAGATAAGGTTCCTTAGTGATTATAAGTAAGTTTCGTGCCTGAATAAAAGAAATACTAATAAAAATATTTAACACTCGAGCATTGCGAATACAGGCCCCCAGGCATATTTTCATTATTTAAAATTACAAATTTTTGAAAAAAATTATTTATACAAAACTCAAACCCACAAAGGGTCAAGAATTCTTCAAAGGCTTGGACACACGACCAGTGTTTGGGTTGTCGATATCTTCCACTAAAGGCAAAATCTCAGCCTGAATCTCAATAATTTTCTTTTGTAAACTCTATCACCTTAAGGAATACTCTCTCGGATCGCTTCATATAGAAGGTCTCCCAATAGAAATCTCTATCTATAAGGTTGGGCATTTTATCCAAGGTCCTCTTTCCTCGAGATTGAGTTTTGCGTAACTTCTATTTGCAAGAAGTGAGCTCACCTTTGTTCTCTTCAAAGATATTTACCTTATCCTTGATTTTAACCACCTCTTTGTTTAACATGATAACCTCGCCTTAAAGACTACCATTTTCCACTCTCAAATCTTGAACAGAACGTCAATTTGACCGATTAGAATCCATGATGTTCGACCATAAAAGATGGAAGAATTAAAGCATGAATCAAATAAATGCCCTTGATCCCTTTTTATAGGAAATGATACTAAGCAAAAAGGTAAAAGACACATATTCCCATAAAAAGGTGGGTAGTTCAACATCATAAATACACAATAATTCAAACACATTAACTTTTTCTTTAATAAATAAAATTGGTTTTATTCCACAAAATGTGCTTTAAAAAAGTATGAGCTCGTGTTCACATAAAAAGATGTGGCGTTGAGCTCAAAAACACAAAATAATCAGGTCTTAACAATTATTGATCCTCACCCCTACCTCTTCACTTGTTGCCTCGGGCCTGAAAGCATGAATCAAATAAATGCCCTTAATCCCATTTATAGGAAATGATACTAAGAAAAAGGTAAAAGACACATATTCCCATAAAAAAACGGGTAGGTCAACATAATAAATACACAATAATTCAGGCACATTAACTTTTTCTTTAATAAATAAAATTGGTTTTATTCAAAAAAAATGTGCTTTACAAAAGCATGAGCTCGCGTTCACATAAAAAGATGTGGCATCGAGCTCAAAAACACAAAATAATTAGTTTTTAACAATTACTGATCCTCACCCTTACCTCTTCACGTGTTACCTTGGGCCTGTCCTCACCCCCACTTGAGCCAAATTTCTCATTTTCTCCTCTCTCTATTAATGGAGTGTTCATGTATGAAGAAGTGACCGAGATACTTAGAATATAGTAATAATACTCACCCAGGTCCTTTTTCTTGGACTCCATCTTGGAAGACTCCATGGCCAACTCAAGCCCCCTTTCTAGGCTCGAATGGAGTTGTTCGATCAGGATGTCATCCTTGGCCTTTGCCTTGTGGGCTTTTTTAGCAGTAGCCTCAACTTTCTTTCACTCATTCTTGGTCTCATCTTTAGCTCATCTTCTACCTTGCTCAAGCTATGTAACAAGCTTAGCATATGCATTTAGTGTGATGTATCAAGATTGAGTCAATGCATGAACCTTTTTCTCTTCTATCAGATCGTTCTTCAAATGTCATACGTGGCGAGTCCTATTGAAATCATAAAGTAACATCGATTGAAATAAAAGTAAAGTACGAGGTTAAAAGAATATATTACGAGCTAAAGCTTATCAAAATTATTATCGTAAATATACATAGGGTGTATGGTAGCATACCTGATATAGGTGGCGATGGGAGACATCATCAAAGTCCATATCCTCAAAGATGCCTTGAGATGATTCTCGAAGGATTCAGTAGGAAGCTGGCTTAAATAACGGTCGAGCTGCTCTAGATCCAAGTCTTAATTTAACACAATCCCACCTATATTGGTGGTGAGTCATTCATAACTGCCTTTCCCTTCCATTCATCTCGGGTTAAGTCTCTAGGCTCTTTAGAGCCCTAGTAGAGAGGTGAAGTTCTAAGTTCCTATCGCAGTGAGGTTGGATGCATGTAGATTTTAAGTGTCTTTATGATGAGTTTGGGCTCATCCATGGACACTTTCTTCTTATTTTGTAAGGATGTAGGCTGACCTTATGATCTAGAGGATTTTCTCCTCTTTTTACCCTTAAACGAGCCCCTTCTGGAAATATGAGGTATGCTCTTTTGGGAACTTACCCCAGTAGAAGCCATCTTACTTTGTAGAAGAGACAACAGTTGGGTAGCAATAGGCTACATAGAATCTATGAAAAAAACAAGAGGCAAGGTTATTTTAATGACGACACACCAAATAAAAACAAAAAAATAATGGAAAGAGTGCCCTGGCCCAGTTCACCATCGTCACTAACTACTTCGATCTAACCACCAAAATCCATGGTAAGGGTTCGGTGTCTTGGAAGAGCTCAAAGTTTTCAAATGATCCTAAGGGGGGATCTACCGCACCGTGCCTCATCAATCCACACACGACAAAACGTGGGGTGTTCAATAAGTGCCTCTAAGGGGTATTCTCGGGAAGATAGTTTTGGATATTAGCTAATTGTTGCTTTCCCTTAAGACTCAAGGTCATGATTAAGGAACCCATATTCCTTATCACTACCTTAGTGTCATTCCAAATACTCCTTGTTAATCTATGTCACTGGTGGGAGACTTCTACCGAACTAAAACATAGAAAAATACTCTTTCCAATTTTACTCATTCTCGAGAAGAGACACATTCATACCCTGAGCCTACTTCACAGACATATATAACTTCCTTAGATCTGTAGGGTTATATTTAAGGACATACTCCTCGTTAAACACGGGCATCTCTAAATCCACCCTGAGTTCTTGGCATATCAATGTCAGGAAAAGTAGGTACCTCCACCCATTAGGAATTATCTCCTATCATAAGTTAAGTCCTAACTAAAAATCTCATTATGAGAGGGTATAGGGGGAGCCTTACTCCCACCCACAATGCCATCTTGTGAAAGACAGTCCACCTAGATGGAGATTGGTCCTTATCATTGGCTCCCTATAGAGGAATCATTATCTGAACTAAGGAGAGGATGTCGTAGGTTTTCCTTAACCTTTCTTCATTCTCGTGCACTAGTCCACTAGTCTTAACAACAACCAACCAACCCTTGGTGTGACCTATTGTTTCCTCATACCCCTTCTTTCTCATCTTTTTCCTCCACATCTGGGACATGGTTATTTGGGTTTGGGGCATGCTCAACTTAATTTTTGGAATGGCTTGGGGAAGAGTGGTAGAGGTGGAGACTGACTAACTGGAAGAACCTGACCTTGAAGTTGTGGTCTCTTCTCTATGTAGGATTTGTAAAAAACACAAAATATAAAAACAAGGGGTAAGGAACGAGTAGGATGAGTTACCTAGGGTTGAGTTTGAAAATAAAAGGAAGTGATTCTTTAAAAACGTACCCGAAAAGCAAGTATAAAAGCTTTAGACTCTCAAGATTTTAGCTCTAAAAACCGAAACAGATAAGAGTATAGTCCGAACCAAATTCTTACCACCAAAATGAAAAATCTTTGATAACCCGAGTGGACGTGAGAGAGCATTTTTTTCTTCACTATTTGTTTATTGTGTAGGAAATGATGAAAAGTCCCTGTCTTGGCACCTCTTTATACAGAGGCACCCATTATCTGTCTCCAATCAACTAACAAGCATTTATTAGGATAGTTGAATGGTTCATATTCACTGCTCGGGAATTACTCGTATACCTCTTATCAAGAGGTTAGCTGAAAGAGTAGAGGGACTAGATGTTTGGACATATGGACCAGCCTGGGCGTTGGTACGAGCCTACATAATCACATTAAGCTTTATATCAGACGAGGGCTACATAATCAAGCCAAGCTCATTTAGCACACCATCAAGTATGATGTTGATCCTAGTAGGCAACATCCCATGTAAGGTCGACCACTAGCTCGAGCTAGGGTCGACCTCAATTCATAAATACTGCACTTATACCAATTGTATCCCTCACTAACACACACATATGTGTATACATTCTATGATCAACACATGTACATGTAATGTCTTATAAATAGATGGACCTTTTATGGAATCCACATATTTAGCCAATTATCTTGACTTCTCTCAAAATTCTCTCTACTCATTAGATCAATCCCAAATAGCATTCATTAATATTTCTATAGCATTCACAAAATTAACCGATGTTAAAGAGTCACTTTTCCATGCTATTCCATTCATACACTAAGCGTGTTAAGAAATTATGCATAAAAATCACATATTTAATAGTCATGTTTCCATACTAATCCATTAAATATGATAATTACACAATGACAAATCTTTGATTTTTTTTCAAGCTAAATCAAAAATATCTACATATTCAAGTTTGGGGGAGGGAATTTTATTTTTTTAATTTAGTATTTAGTGTGCATTTTCAACTTTTATGAACATTTTTGTTTTAGGATTTTTAATCATGATTTGGATAGAAATTAATAAATATATGTAAACTAAATGCATGCATGCTTGATATGAAACGTATAAACTCAATGATAAAAATTTGTTATCATGAATAGGATATGAAATGTAACATACCTATTAAGTTACTTACATTAATCATGTGATATTCTTGTTAGTTTTGATTGGATTAATTCAAATTTTTATGCACACGTCCATGATTGATTTTGGTGCTCTTATTAAGAGAAAATTTATAGTGAGTTCTGCGAGTTGATGAGATCTACCATGTTTTAAAGTCAATTTTTGATCATCCCTTGAGGTAAAATCCTAAATAATATTTAGCAAGAGAAATTATTTAGGCCTTATTTGGATCAATTGAATCTTTCAAGCTAACCATTGTTAATATCCGTAGTCGCCTATTTGAGCCTAATGAACAAAGTTTCATATCTTTATGGCACATTGTTTTTGAATGAATAAGCATTATCTTTACCTTTACACCTTTAGTTGCAGGGCCTAAATTCTTTTGTTTAATAATAATTAACAAATATCCATAGGCGGGACCTATTAATTAATTAAGTATTAAATTTCAACTTTATTTCTAAGAAAATAGTAAACCATCTAATCACAACTTTAGGTAGAGTCAATTAATTAGACTTTATTCAAGGTGCCAAATTAAACCTAAGAATTTAATTATCCGAGTACTAACTTTCAAGTTTTAAAACCATTTATGAAAATATATTGTCAACACATTTTCGAATAATAGTTCTTATAAAAAAATTTTTAAATAGAGTTTTACTTTAACTACCAGGAGATTGTACCAACAAATAAAAGAGCAATACTCTAAATAAGACTAGATAATTAAACCTTATAATCTAATTTTTAGGTTTAAGTTTGTAATGAAAAAATAATATATTTCTCTCTAATATCCTTGATATAAAATCTTGAACAAAAATAATATCAATTTATTTTATAGAAATGTTTTACCTATTTAATATTTTGCAAGCATAACAACATTATTATTATATCATATTTTCAAACAATCATCCCTGTTAAATTCAATCACAAAAATATTAAACATAACAAATAAGAATAAAACATAAAAAACAACTGTAAAGAATTTATTTTAAAGTTATACCTTAAAAGAATCCTTATAGAACTTTGATACTAATTTTGTTGCTGGAAAACCTCCAAATGGATTTTAATTTCCATTTATTGAATATAAAAATTAAAAATCTATAAAATCATAACTAATTCTTCACAAAAAAAAGAACTTTAAAACTAAAAAACTAAAAACTAGAGAGAGAAGAGAGATTTTGAGGGATGATTTTTATAATGGGGGAGAGGGTCCTTTTATAGATGAGGAAAGGGCCAAAAAAGGTTGGAAAATATCTCAAAAATTGATTTTGGATGCATTTTGATAGGCTAGCACGCATGTAGGGCGAAATTTGAGGCGTGGCATGCGCGCGACATGCATGGAGCTTGGAATTGTGTGTGCGATTCTCAACGGATTGGGGTGGCATGCACGCGGGTGCATGGGTGTGCGTGGGAATTGGTAAGTTGCCCGCGACTCAGAGGCTTTTTACCTTTTAACCCATTTTGTCTAATTTTTCCATTTTTTTTACTTTTCCTCATTTGTTTCTCAACATATTTGTGATGTATTGCCTCCAGTATTTTTCTTCAAGTCTTTAAATTATTTTTGAACAAAAATATCTAAAAATTAAAAAA
The DNA here is from genome assembly GCA_033030585.1 of Hippophae rhamnoides. NCBI lineage: Eukaryota > Viridiplantae > Streptophyta > Magnoliopsida > Rosales > Elaeagnaceae > Hippophae > Hippophae rhamnoides. The sequence continues at coordinate 33,731,643 of CM065437.1, forward strand.
AAAATAAATGTGATTCCGTAAAGATAAATTTATATAAAAATATGATAAAATCATACAAATATAAATCTATTTAATCAATTAAAGTATATTAAATCATGACAATTTTAGTGCTTTTTAAGCACTCATCAGTAAGAAATACACAAATCAAGGGTATCTTGGAACATACAATGCGTTCTTCAAGGAAGGATTGACCAACCATCTTAAATGATGCATTATAAGTATATTTGATGAGCAGAATCGGGATTGCCGATTCTGTCAATACTTTGGTTTTATATTTATAAAACTCTCGCAAGTGCACGAATCATTTCGTAGAAAATGATAAGTATACTCCCAAGGTCGATCTAAGGAAGGAATGTATGTGGTTTTTAATTTATTATTCAAACTTTTAAAAACGAAATTAAATCCTAAACATCCTGTCACGATATTTTGGGTTTTTTGTGTTTCTAATCTAATAACATAAAAATAAACATATATACATATTAATAAATATAATCTAATAACATAAAAATAAACATAGATACAAATTCAATAAATATTTATCTAAAAATAAACATAGATACAGATTCAATAAATATTTATGCAAATTTTATCATTTATAATAGTGGAGTATTTATGGATATAATCACTAAGTTAATTATACTTGCTCATATTATTTAGGTTATTAAAGATATAAATTGATATTTATTGATTCTCTTTTTTATATGAATACCACCTTTGGTGGGGTTAGATATTCTTTGTTAACTAAACAAATCAATTAACACCTATGGGTGGGGTTGATAACTAATTTGGTTAATTAAATTAATTCATTTTTTCTAAGAGATTGAAAATGAACCATTTAAATGCCACCTTTGGTGGGGTTACACAATTTAAACTTTATTCAAGGTGTTCAAATTAAACATAATAATTTAATTATCCGAGTACTAACTTTCAAGTTTTAAAACCACTATTGAAAACATGTTATCAATACATTTTCACATAATAATTCTTATAAAAACTTTTGAAATAGAGTTTCACTCTAACTACCTAAGGCGTATAACAAATAAAAGAAAGCACTACTCTAAATCAGGCCAGGATAACTAAACCTTAAAATCTAACTTTCAGATTTAAGTTTGTAATGAAAAATAATATATTTCTCTCTAACATTCTTAATATAAAATCTTGATAAAAATAAAATCTTGATAAAAATAAAATCAATTCATTTTAGAGATTTTTACCTATTTAATATTTGGCAAGCATAACAACGTTATTATTATATCATTTTTTACAACAAGCGGCCATAGTTAAATTTAATCATAGACAAATTAAATATAACATGTAAGAAATAAGGATAAAAAATAATCGCAAAGAAAATAAAATCCTTACAAGATTACTTGATGCTATTCCGTAATCGAAAAACCTCCAAACGGAATTTGCACTCCCATTTATTGAATCAAAAGGCTAATAAATTACAAAAACATAACTAGTTCTTCCCAAAAAGGAAGAACTCTAAAACTAAGAGAAACTAGCTAAAACATAAGAAAAACTAAAAAAAAACTAAAAACTAAGAAATGGAGAAAGAAAGAAGAGAGAAGTGTGTTTTGAGGTGTGTTTATGAAGTGAAGAGAGAGGTATTTATAGGTGAGGATGGAGAGAAAAAGTGGGTGAAAAAATGTTAAAAAATGGTGGCAGCGTAGTCTGCAAATAGTGAGGTCATTGATGATGTCGGCATGACGTCGTGGGCGGCCACGTGAAAAATGGGGTGAAAATGGCATCGGTCTGCGCGGAGCAAGTCAGGCGCCTGAAAGATGGCGCAGCCTTGTAGCGTGAGCGATGATAGTCTGCGCGGATCTGGAAGAAGCGCGCGCATGTCAGGCGCGGACGTGGGACATGCCGCGCGCCCTCGTTCCTGGTAGGCGTTAGCGCCGGGCGCCATGGCTACTCCGGCGCGATTTTCTCCTTTTTGACCTTTTCGACCCATTTTGTCCAATTTTTCCATATTTGTTGACCTTTCCCCATTTATTTATTAATATATTTGTGATGTATTGCTTCCAGTATTCCTTTTTGAGTCTTTAAGTGACGTTTTTAAGTGAAAATACCTGAAAAACAATAAAAATACCCGTGATTCCGAAAAAGACAAATTTATATAAATATATGATAAAACATATAAATATATATATTTTTAATCAATTAATGTGCATAAAATCATGGTAATTTTAGTAGTTTTTGAGCACTCATCAATATTGCACAGCTTACTAATGGTTACTTAAAAAGTACTAAATATAACATGATTTTATGTATTTTAAATGTCAAATAGATTTGTATCTGTATAGTTTCATCATATTTTTAGCAAATCTATCTTGTAGGAGTTACGAGTATGCTTTGTTGTTTTCAACCGACCTAGAAATAAATAGCCTTTGTAAGATGCAGAGAAAATTTCTTTAAGGTTTGAGCAAAGATTATTAATGTAGACCTAAAAACCTTACCAAAGGAGCTATGAAGTAATAAAGTGTAAGTTGAAGGGATAGAGAAATTTTAAGTGAAGATTTGAGTTAGTTTTTTGGTGATTATGAATAATGAATGCTTTTGCTCTCCTCCTAAATACAAGGGTCTAGATTATCTCTCTCCAATCAACGAACAAGTCAAGATCTCTATGGAAATTATTTGAGTATGCTAAATTGGGTAAGTGTTTCCTTTTGACAATTCATTTTCCCTATCTCTTACTCTTCCACCTCATTTTTAGAAGTGAACAAATAGAGTGAAGAGACTTGATGTTTATGCATAAAATTAGACCATATGCCTGGAATATCATAGTGCCTAGACCTTAATCCTTGCATACACCCAAATCTCACCTTATGTAGCACCAGAAGCTTAACCTCAAGCTCGAACTTACAAAGTGGTCCCACTTACACTAGTATTGTTTTACTATTTTAACCTTTTGACACATGTTGATGTGTATCCTTATATAATTGAAATGTACCCTATAAATATGATTATGGTCATGAACCATAGACACTCAATCACATTTAATGTATTTCTCTCTCTTATGTCTCTAAAATTAGATCATTCGCTACATGCAGATTAATAAATAGAGATCTGAAGTTAGCAACATCCTTAAATTTTTCACAAAGAAACATCACCCAAGTATGTCTCAAAAAATTTTCCATCATAACCATTATGTATTTTCATCCTCCAATGCTAGCATTGTGCATTGGTCTCATCAAATCCACGTGGAGTAACTCCAATAGGGTAGAAGTAGAGGGATGATGATTCTTCATGTGTTGACTTTTATGTTACTTGCCCAACTATAAAGGACCACATACATGATTAGGTTGATATGAGATCTTCAAAAGGCATCTGACTATCTTGAAGTTTAAGATTTTCTTCAACATCTTATAGTTCTCATGGCAAGTATTTGATGCCTTAACTCCTCCAAACACAAGCTAGATCTATTGTACGGAAGAAAAGAGGATGAGTAACCATAATAACAATTATATCCTTGTCTAGTTCCTATAAAAACACACTCCCATGTCAAACACAATTCACTCTGTATGATTAAATTTAACAAGACACTTATTCTCATCCATTTGACTAATGTTGATAAGGTTTGCTCTAAGTCCATCAATAAAGAGAACATATTTTACTTTAAGAATCCTTAGAGCATAGATAGTATCTTTTTCACATATCTTAGCCTTGTTACTAATGAGTGCTTAAAAACACTAAATATAATTTGATTTTATACACTTTAAAAGATAAAATAGATTTGTATTTGTATAATTTTATCATCTTTTATGCAAATCTATCTTTTTGGAATCACGTGCATATTGCTTTTTAGGTATTTTTAGCTTCAAAATGACTTAAATGACCAACACTCGAAAATAGTACCTAAAAGAACTCCATTACAATATTGAAGCATAAAATATTAACATATGTAAAACCTACATATTTTCCAAACTAATGAAAGAGGTGTAAAACAAATAGGACTTCTAGAAGATCAGATGCACGCAAGTCATGGTATGGAATTTTTGTGTGCCGTAGCATGAGAGTAATGGATTAAGCAAACGACGCATATAGCCTTTCTAATGCCACAATGTGGAATGGAATTTTGCCACAGCACCCACCTATATGATCCATTTTTTCCCTTTTTTCACCTATAAAACGGACCCCTCACTCCTATTGAAGAAAAAAAAAACCACAATCCCTCAGCTCTCTTCTAGCTACAATTTCAAGTTTCTCTCTGTCTTTTCTTTTATTTTTATAGTTTTAAAGTTCTTTTCTCAAAACTTCAAATTTTTTTCAATTTAAGGGTTAACTAATAAATGAGCTATTAAATTTTTCTTTAGATTTTTTTTATTTAAAAGATCCTTTAGCTTTATTCTAAAAACTTAATTTAAAATATTTTTTTGGGAATTTTTAATGTCTCTTAAGTCAACTAATAAATATAACATTAAATTTTTGTAATATCTAATATCAAGTAATAAATGACATAAATTTTAGATTTTTGAACATTTGTTTTACTAATTTATTTATAGTTTTTATCTATTTTTATTATTTTCCTCTACTTATGCTTGTTAATTGTGTGATATACTAACTTGTTTAATATAATTTACTAACTTGCTGTATTAAACTTGTATTATTATTTATATCATATATATTTTATATTGTATTTATTTATTTAACTTGTATTATTGTATAATAATTGGTTGTATTATATATTGTATTTATTTCTTGTATTGTTTTTTATTATTTAATTTTATTTCTTTATTTCTTTTTGTCTTATTTTTGTTGTTATTTTTTGTATTTTGCTTAGTTTACTTTTTTACATTGTTTTTATATTTTTCGCTTATTTTTTGGGTGCTTTTTTTTTGGTTTAGGAATTTTAAAATATTATTATATTTCAATAATTACTATAGTAAACTATAAAAGTTTAGAATATTAAAATAACTTATGCTATAGATATTAGTTGTGAACTTAAAAGAGATTAAAAACATGAGAAGTTTTGCTATTATTTTTGTTTTTTTTACTTTGTTTAAAATTTAGTTTCTAATTTATTTGTGTGGAAATTGTTTATTTTTTTTAATTCTTGTGTTTTAATTTGATGTTTGTGGGTGTCATGTCTGAAATTCCTCACAAGACTCAAACTAGTCCACTAGGACAATGTAGGGGTTTAAAGGCTTATTGCATATACTAAATACAACAATGTCAATCTATAAAAATGATATAGAATAGTTTAATCTCTTTTTAGTTTTTTGCTTTTATTTCTAGAGACAAGCAAGAAGCTAGTTAGGGTTTGTCATAAGTGCTTAAAAGTACTAAATATAATGTGATTTTATGCACTTTAATTGATAAGATAGATTTTTTTTGCATAATTTTATCATCTTTTACGTAAATCATTCTTCTTAGAATCATGGGTATGTTTTGTTATTTTTCAGGTATTTGTAGCTTCAAAATGATTTAACTGATTAACCCTCAAAAAATAGTACCTAAAAGCACTCCATTATAACATTGAAACATGAAATATTAACATATGTAAAGATTATATATGCTACAAACAAATGAAAGAGGTCCAAAACAAATAGGGCTTCTAGAGGATAAGTCATACGTGGTCATAACGTGGAATTTTTGTGTGTCATGGTGAGAAAGTAGTGGATTAAGCAAATTAGGTGTACAGCTTGTCTCATGCTATGGCATGGAATAGAAGTGTGATGCAATTCTCACTTATATGATCCATTTTTCTCTTCTTTTCCTCACCTATAAAAAGGACACCTTATCTCCATTAAAAAAAATTCCAAAATCCCTCATCTCTCTTCTAGTTGCAACTTCTTGTTTCTCTCTGGCTTTTCTTTTCTTTATATAGTTTTGAAGTTGTTCTCTCAAATTGAGAGTTGATCAAGTATAGTTCATGTAGTAGTTTTTGTTTCAATTCAATAAACCTTGTTGGAAATTCTAATTTGAAGTTTTCTAGAAATAGAAACTATACTAAAGTTGTGTAAGTATACACTTGAGGTTAATTTAAATGTATTCCTTCTAGATTACCTATTTATGTTACTTTACATGTTATATTTAAATTAATGATCATTTATTAAATTAAGCTTGTCTAGCTAAAAATACTATAAGATATTAGTAATGTTGTTATGCTTGTGAAATATTAAAGTAGAAAAACATTTTTATAAAATGAATTGAGTGTTATTTCTTCATCGAGACTTATACAAAAGTCTGTTAAAGAAAAGTATATACTTATTATTTTTCATAATAAATATTAGAGTTAGATTTAGGATTTAGTTTTCTGAATTTAATTTAAGGTACACTCTTCGATTTTGGATGTGATTATTTGGATATTTAGAGAACTCTATTTCAAAGATTTTTATAAGAATTATTATTGAAAAATATATTGACGACATATTTTTTATAGTAGTTTTAAAATCTAAAAGTTAGTTTTTAGATACTTGAATCATAAACCTAACTTTGACACCTTGAATGAAAGTCTAATTACATGCTCGACCTTAAGCAGTAATTAGATGGTTTGTTAATTCCTCATAAATAAATCATAATTTAATAATTAATCAATTGGTAATTATATTATTAGGATATAAATTGGTTTGTTATTAATAAAGACTATGATCTCTACCTTAGGATGTTTTCTTATTAACAAGAGGGAATCAATAATATTAATTAATATAATTAATAACTTAAATAATATTGAGAAAGTATGATTAACTAACTAATCTATATATCCCATAAATTCTACACTGAATGTAAATATTTATTTGTCTAATGTTGGTTGAATCTATCTTACTTTTATATCATTAGTTTAGGTATTTCAAACCCAAATGTTATGACAGAATTTTTATGTATAATTTTTGTTTTTATGAATTTGTTGAATTATTTAAAAATCCTATTATTCCTCTTTAGATAGACCTTGTAAGTATACTTACCATTTTCTATAAGTGATTTGTGCACTTACGAGCTATTTAAAAATATATGAGATTTGTATATCAAGTTTTGGCACATCAACTACCATCACCAAACATTATAGATCTTTCATTTACTTTGTCAACGCTGGTGAAGAAAGACTTATCTCTTATCATATGTTTGGAATGACCACTGTTAGAGTACCAACACGCAAACTCTCAAGATTTTTGAGTAATATGAACAAAAATATAGCTCAGGTTAAATGATCCATTATAATTAACTTGGCAAGACTTTTACTCTTCTAAAAACATAACTGCCTTATTTTGTAATATCACAACTTCATTCGTTAGACAAATTGACTGATTCAACAACTTTTCAACATAATTAAACAAATTATATGTTAGGGAAGTTCCATTATGAGATGGAAGAAGAGAACAATTCACAAGAATCATAAGGAAGGGAAAGAGACTCGCACTTGGCAATCATGTCTTCAGAGGAGCAAATAATGCCTATCCACTTTAGCATTCATTGCATGAGCGAATTATGGAGGAGATAGAAATAGGCTAACATGATCATTAATGTATCCAAGACCTCTCATATCACCATGAGATTTTCCAATTTTCAACATCTTATCAAGATGTTAAGCTCTATGAGAAATTTTTTGAATGGTTTCTCTAGTTTCTTCAATTTTCCTTTCAAATTATACTTTCTAAATTGAAAGGGATTTTTCCATTTTAGCTTTATCCATTAAGAAAGATTCAAGGAGTTTAACTTCGTTTGTCTCAGCTTCAAATCTCTCTGAGATTACTAATCTCACATCCCTATCATCTAGTAAGCATTCAAGGAAAGTTTTTTTTATTTTCAAGAAAAAAACTTCATGCTCCAACTAAATGACACTCTTGAACTTGTAAAAAGCAGCATCTAGAACAATGGGAACATCTAATATTTTTAATTCTTAATGATGTCTCGGTCTCTGAAGCTCACCAATATGATTCAAATACTTTTCATTATCCTGTAGTAGAATTTGAAGAAACTAGATATGATTATCCAATTTCAAGACATTGGAAACTTTCTCTCATTCATTGGAATTATTCAACAGATGAATAGAGATATCATAGTGGTCTTTGTCTTTTTCTTTTTGGTTATGGTCAATCATAACCATCCTTTTCATAGACCAATTGATCATAAGTCTCTTATAAGGAGTACACTTCATCACTTTTAGCATCAACCCAAAAAGTTCACTTTGTAAACACCACTTTAGAATGAGAAGCTATTAAATTAGAATACCCAAAAGTACCATAACTGAAAGACCTATCTCTCATCACACTATAGACATTATCTTCATGCTTCTATCCTATTACTCCCAAGCCTCTTTAAAACTCTTGCAATTTGACAAACACTTTGTCTCACTAGTAAACATTACCTTACTGATAGCATATAACCCTCTATAATTTTGATCACTTGAATAAAGCTCTTCTTCATTACAATCATTGAAAGGCTTTGGCTCCACCATGCCATCTTTAAGAGTTTAATAAGGACACTTGCATCCATTTTCAATTAAGTGCCAAACATTATCATCCTAAGATCTTAGATAAGAACATATTTGGTATCTCCAATAAGGTTAACATATGTAATTATACTGAGGAGGTCTATAGAATACTCCTCTTACACCACAAGACATTTTAAATTTAGGAAAAGAAGCACATGCAAGAAAGGAAAGAAACAAACAACACTAGATCACTAAAACCAAATAGGGTGTACCACTCTAATACTAAATGAAAGAGTATGGGACCTACTACACAACTAAGGAAAGGTGATATAGACACCTTAGGACTCAACCTAATCTCCTAAGTGGTAGAAACAGGAAAATAATAATAATAGCCAAATAATCATAAAAATAAACATCCAAATATTAAACAACAAAGACAAACTATTTAATAATTGGCATATATCATGGAAATAGCATACATCATGGAATCAAAAATAATAGATAGAGTGCATGTGATAAAATGATAACAATAAAGAAAGTAATAAGAAAGAACGGATTTCCAATTACAATCAGATCCTTCTATTTTGGAATATATTTTGATGCAATCCTAATTGTAGTCGTACTACTTGGAATCAACAATTGCATCAATATAACATGGTACACTCATATAAGATCCACCCCTTTGTGGTAACATTCGTGGGTTGCTTAAGGCAACCACTTGGCAACAAGGAATTCACTATGTAATGTAAGTCAACAATTCATAACCTAAAGACAATATGATAAATGCAAAGGATAGGTAAATTTCTAAAAGAAATGAGATGCTCTTAAATACTATACTTGAAAAGGAATTATTTTATGATTGGGGCATTAACTTTATGGGATTACTCCCATCATCCGTTGGGGACCAATACATATTAATATGTGTGGATTATGTGTCAAAGTAGGTAAAAGCCATATCCAGCAGCAAATGTGATGTCGAAGTTATCATAAATTTTCTAAAGAAAAATATTTTTCACTCGATTTGGAACTCCTAGGATTATCATTAGTAATGGAGATATTCAATTTTGTAATAAAGCCTTTAATTCTTTATTTTCTAAGTATAAGATTATAAGGTATCTACCCCCTATCATTCCCAAATAAGTGGGCAATCAGAGGTGTCTAATAGAAAGGTGAAAAGAATTTTGGAGAAAATAGAGAAAAAAACTAGAATGGATTAGGCCTCTAAGTTAGATGATGATTTGTGGGCATACATAAATGCATTTAAAATACCAATAGATACCATCTCCATGTAGGCTAGTCTATGGAAAGGCATGTCACCTACCAATGGAATTGGTGCATAAATCATATTGGATGTTAAAACAATTAAAAATGTCTATGGATGCAACTAGTGATAAAAGAATGTGGTAATTAACTAAACTAGATGAACTATGGTAGAATGCTTATAAGAATACCAAGTTTTCCAAAGAAAAAAATAAAAGGATGGCATGAAAAAAGAATTATGCATCTTACTTTTGAACCATGATAGAAAGCATTACTGTATAACCCAAGATTCAAGCTATTTTTAGGAAAACTCAAGAGTAAATGGTCAGGTCCATTCACCATCACTATGTGATGAGACTTAAAAACACTTAATATATTATAATTTTATGTATTGTAAATGATTAAATAGATTTTTATTTGCATGATTTTATTATCTTTTAAAGTAAATCTATTTTTTCATAATCATAAATATGTTTTGTTGTTTTTTCAGGTATTTTAGCTTTAAAATGATTTAATTAAATCAACACTTGAAGAATGGTATCTAAAAGCACTCCATGACAACATTGAAGCTTAAAAGATAATATATGTAAAATTTATATATTTTCCAAACCATTAAAAAGGGTGTAAAAGAAAATATATGGTCTAATTGTTAACAAAGATGCGAGCTACGACGTGTAAACAATATGTGCCGCTGCATAGGTGAAGTGGATTGTGGCCAAAGTGTGTACAGCCTATCTCATGTTGTGTCATGAAAATAATGTATGCCATGGTGCTCTACCATATGATCCATATTTTTCTCTCTTTTGCATCATTTTCTAAAGCTATATAAAGGACTCATCATTCATTATAAAAATCATCCTTTATTTCTTTCTTCCCTCATCTCTCTTCTACATAAATTATTAGTTTCTTTCAAAATTTTCTTTTCTCTTAGTAGTTTTAAAGTTATTTTCTCAATTGAGAGTTAGAAAAATATAATTTATATAGTCACTTTAGTTTCGATTCAATAAATAGTGTTGGCAATTATGTTTAGAGATTTTTCAAAATAAAAACGATACTGAGATTCTATAAGGATACAATTGAGGTATAATTTAAATGTATCATTTTTATGTGTTTTTTTACATGCTATGTTTAATTTATTGATCATTTATTAAAACATGCATGTCTAGCTATAAATAATATGGGATATTAGTAATATTGTTATGTTTGAAAAATATTAAAGTAAGTACATTTTTATAAAATGAATTAAATTTTATTTCTTCATCGAGATTTAAACTAAAGTTTGTTATAGAAAAGTAATTGACTTAGTATCTTTCATAACAAACATGAAAGTTAGATTTATGATTTAATTATATGAATTTGATTTAGAGTAATACTCTTAGATATTAGATATTTAGTATCTAAATCTTATATAGAGTCTTGCTTTATTTCAAGGATTTTTATAAGATTTATTATTGATATGGCATATTTTTCATAATAGATTTAAAGTTAAAAGTTAGTTTTCAAATACTTAAATCATTAATCTAACTTTGATACCTTAATGAAAGTTAAAATTGTCAATTTGATCAAAAGTGTCAAATTAAATAGTTTATCAATTTCTTAGAAAAGGAACATAATTTAATTTAAATTTAAATTGTTAGCCCAATCGAAGATGGTAAGTTAAATTTTAATTAATAAAAAAATGATCCCTGTCTTAGGATATTTTCATATATAAAAGAAAGAATTAATAATCTTAATTCATATATTTAATAACATAATTAATATTGAGCAAGCATAATTAAGTAACTAAAATATCCCTTAATTTTGCCAATTATTTTATTAAATTTATCTTTATTTTTATGTCATTAGATTAGATTTCTAAAACCCAAAAAATTGTTATAGGATGTCTAGGCCTTTAATTTCATTTTTAAAAATTTGTTGAATTATTTAAAAATCACATGATTCTTTTCAGACCAACCTTGGAGGTATACTTATCATTTTTTATGAGTGATTCATGCACTTGCAAGCAATTTATAAATATACAAAATTTGTACACTAAGTTTTAGCACATAAAGTATTTGGTGCCATTGCCGAGGAACTGGTAATAGCATCAAAAACTAGGTAAATTTTATATCATCAACTTTTTGGCATCATTGTTAGGGAACTAGTAATAGCATCAAAAACTAGTTAAGTATTGTATCATGACTAAGGTAACCAATCATGGAGCCACTAAACTAGAGAAAAAAACAAAGAATAATTCATAGTTAATGAGCACAAAGTAAAGCACTATGATAAAGATCCACTACCAAATGAAAATGTTTTCATTTTGTGATGACCTTAGTGGATGCACCTTAGGAGCTTATACAACTATCTTGCCAAGGATGTTAACTATGGCACTTATTGGAAGGTAAACTAATATTAGTTTACTTATATTTTTCTATTTTGTATATGAAAAATGTAGAGGGTAGTGGCATAACAAAAATTGGATGGTTTTGGCAAGGAAATGTGGTGTGCCAAGACTAAGGAAGTTTTATTTCCTTTTACTCTTTCATAATCATATATGCAAATTAGGGACAATGTGTAATTTTAGTTTTTGGGAGGGAGCTTTATTCTCTATTCAATGTTTAGTATATTTAAATGTTTAGTATGCATTTTCTTTTTAGGATTTTTTTTCATTTTTTTATGTGTTTAATCATGATTTGGATAGAAATTGATGAAAACTAAATCAATGCATGCTTGATATGAAACTTATGAACCTAACAATAGAATTGGTTGTCATGACAAGGATAAATAACATAAATGTTTGTTAAGATACTTACATTAATCATGTGATATGCTTGCTAGTTTTGATTGGATTGATTCATATATTTATGCGCATACTCATGATAGATTTTGGGGTTCTTATTGTGAAAACATTTATGGTGAGTTATGCGAATTGATGAGGTCTACCAGGTTTTAGAATCTATTTGATCATCCCTTGAGGAAAAATTCTAAATATTATTTAGTATGAGAAATGATTTAGGCCTTAATTGGATTAATTGAGCCTTTCAAGCTAACCATTGATTATATCTTAGTCACTCAATTGAGCTAAACTAAGAACCATTCATATCTTTAAGCCACATGTTAAGCCTAGCCAATAAGCATTACATTTACCTTTACACTTTTAGCATGATTGAAAAAAAATGCAATCATGTGTTATGCTATAGAGTGAGGTTAAATGTAATGCACCCAATTTCTTAAAAGAAAAAAACTCATAACATAATTATCCCTCTAAACAAAAAGAAAAAAAGAATAAAATTAAAGATAAGTTTGGGGGTTGTTATGAGGTTATATATTAAAAAATTCACAACAAAATTACCCCTCTAAACAAAAAGAAAAAAAGAATAAAATTAAAAATAAGTTTGGAGGTGTTGTGAGATTATATATTAAAAAAATATGTTGAATAAAAGAATGAAAATAATGGTAAGATTGGGTGCACTTGAACATCATGTGAAAGATCAATTGTAGTTAAATATTGCATGACAAATAACTCAATGAAAGTAGAGCTATTTAACCATTTTTGAACCACTTATTTATCTTTTATATGCTAAAATATAATTAAAAAGCTTAATTAATGTTTAATTATATCAATGTAGGTGGAATGACGACAAACAAAATGAAAACGAGTCAAAAATGGGAAAACTCAACACCATGCTGTGATAGGGATTTCTATACCACTGCACACATAGAGAAAAATTACACAGCAAGGACAACACTGCTGCAAAAATTGATGCTACAAAATGCGATTTACCCAAAAAATTGAGAAGGTTTGGCAATGGCAACAAATAAATCCTAGCCATGGCAATGACTAATGATGCTAATCTCTAATTTTTAAACTCAACCCTTGGATCTTCTAGGGGTTTGATCTAATGGTTAATATTAGGGCATTTTCTTATTTAATTAACCCCAATGGGTGCAAATTAAAGACACAATTAAGGTAATAAAAAACCTACAGCTACCAAGAAGAGAGAAAAGAGATAAAAATTTCAAGAGAAGATTAAAGAAGATACAATTTTGTAAAGATTAAAGAGAAGATTAGTGCTACAAATCAAGATATTTAGTGTATCTATTATTCTACTCCATTCTTTATTAGTTTTTGTATCTTTATTTATGAAAAATGGAGCTTTATGATCTTAATTATGTCAACTAATTTATTAATCTAGGGATCTTAGGAACCTAATTTTCTATTGAGACAATTAAATAGATTTGAGAGAAAATTTTAATTGTTTTTCTTGATTAAATAACATGCATAGTTTCTAGGTAGAGATGTATGATTCTTATGTGTGTGATCTATAATCTATGAACTTAATGAGTAGTATGCAATCTAGTTGGCATGAGAGTATGATATATGACTAGGTTAATTACTATATGATATGTAATTTTCTCGACAAGGAATGCATGCTTGGTCAAATTCAATTAATCTTGTAATTTGTTGGTAATTATTTTTGGTAAAATTTTAGTGATTCACATGCTTAGTAAATTAAAGGATTAAGATTCCAAGGTCATTTTTCATATATCTTCATATTCATTGAGTTTTGTGATTTAAAATTAACTGACATTTATTTTTTTGTTTTTATAATTTGATATTTTCCAGATTGTATTCATAATAATTATATTGGTACTCAGTTATAAGTTACATAACTCCTTGTAGGATCGCTATTCGTACTTAGGTACATTATATTACTCCTAAGACTCGTATACTAGCAGTAAGCATGTCAAGTAAAAGGAGACTTTCCAAATGAGTTGATACAAAGTCATTGTTGTAATGTAGGGAATACCGTGAAGATTTATACCTCTTCTATGGAGCAGGACATATCCGTCTATATACTTTTTTGTGTAAATCTAATATGTGTTCTTATTTTGTTTTAGTAAACAATGTTGTATTTCTTGAATTTTTTATAAATAATTTACTTATCATTCATTATTTTGAACATGTTTAATGATGCTCAAGTTTTGTATTTATAAAACAGCATGCGAATGTATGAATCACTTTTTAGAAGTAATAAGTATACTTCCAAGGTCAGTCTAAACAGGAATTATATGATTTTGAAATAATTCAAAAAATTATTAAAATGAAAATTAAACTTAAACATTACATCGCAAAGTTGGAATATTTAAAAGGTATAAACAAATGATATAAAACTAAAGATAGATTCAACAAAAATCAGGCAATAACATTTACTCAACGGAGAATTTATGTGATAGATTAGTTAGTTAATCATGCTCACTCAATATTAATTAGGTTATTAAATATATGAGTTAAGATTATTAATTCTCTCTTATATATACAAATAGGAGATTAATTAAGTCTACTATTTGTCATTAATTAAAATCACTTAATGCCTTCGATCGGGTCTATTAGTAAATTTTAGTACAATTATGCTTTTTTTCTAAGAGATTAATAGACCATTTAATGATCGCCTTCGATCGAGTCTAACAATTTAAACTCTCATCAAGATGTCAAAATTAGGTTAATGATTTAAGTATCTCAAAAATAAATTTTAAATTTTAAATCTATTACAAAAAATATGTCATCAATATATTTTTCAATAATAAATCTTATAAAAAATCTTTGAAATAAATCATGACTCTAAATAAGATTCAGATAATTACATCTAATATCCAACAATATTACTTTAAATCATATCTAGGCAATTAAATACTAAATCTACTCATGTTTATTACTAAAAACAATTCTTCAATATTTTTTTATTTAACAAACTTTATTTAAATCTTGATGAAAAATAAAACTTAATTTATTTTATAAAAAATGTTTACCTACTTTAATATTTCACAAGCATAATAACATTACTAATATCTCATAGGATTTTCAACCAGATATGCTTCATTTAATAAATGATCAATAAATTAAACATAGCATTCAGAACAACACATAAAACTAATCTAAAAATAGAATAATTCTTTTAAATTATACTTCAAGAGTATCCTTCTAAGTACATATTTTTACTATTGTTTCTGTATCTAGAAAACCTCCAAACTGATTTAAAAATATGTTTATTTAATTAAAAATAAAATAACTACATAGACTAAACTATTTTCAACTCTCAAAATTGAGGGAAGAACTTTGAAAGTACCAAGAGAAATTAGATAAAGCAAAAGAAAAAGTTGATGGGATTAGAAGGGATGATGATTACAATGGGTTTTAAAGGTTTATATAGAGTTAAAAAATAATCAAAAGAGACAAAAATGTGGATCCTTTAATCAAGCACCGCACATGCATTTATTATGCATCATGGCATTTGCCACCTTATAATGCATTTGAATCTATATCTGATTGTCCTGCATTGTGGCACATGTGTTACCTTAGTTCTAGAAGAAATTTTGTATTTCATCCCTTTACATTAGTTTTATAACATATGTAAGGCTTATATATGTTATTCTTTTATGCTTTATGGTTGCAATGGAATGCTTCAAGTGTTTATTACATGAATCAATTTGAAGTTATAAGTTTTAAAATAATAAAATTATGCAAATACAAATCCATTTTGACATTTTAAAATGCATAAAATCATATCATATTTAATGATATTAAACACTCATCACAACCCTAACTAGCTTCTTGCTAGTATCTAGCAAGAAAAGTGAAAAACTAAAAACAAAACTAAATAAATTAAACAATATTTAAATCATTTCTGTAGATTGACATGGTTGGATTTAGTATCTACAATAGTACTTT
The DNA here is from genome assembly GCA_033030585.1 of Hippophae rhamnoides. NCBI lineage: Eukaryota > Viridiplantae > Streptophyta > Magnoliopsida > Rosales > Elaeagnaceae > Hippophae > Hippophae rhamnoides. The sequence continues at coordinate 33,747,992 of CM065437.1, forward strand.
AAACCCCTAGGTTACCCTAGTAGATGATTTTAAGTCTTGTGAGAAATTTTAGAGATGTTATCCACAAACATCAAACTAAATTGAAAAAAATTAAAAATAAATAAACAAATAACAAACTAAAATTTTAATAAAGTAAAAATTTAAAATAAAAGATAACAAAATAAAATAGAAAAAATTTCTCATGATTTTAATCTCTTTTAAGTTAACAATTAAAACTCAAAGCATAAGTTAATTTAACATCCTAAACATTCATAATTTATTGTAACAATTAGTTGAAAATCATATTCACATCTACATAAAAAATGCATCAACATTAATTTTTCCAATATCTGTGTTTGTAATCTGAATTCACTTCAACTCTAAGCCTCACAAGTCATACACTCAATAACAATGATCATATGGGTTCCAGCATTCATTCAAAGTTATATGCAAATAGATTTTATATAAAGAAATGAACAAATAAGTTTGCATATGTTTAAAGAATAAAAGGCTCAAAATATTACATAACATCGATCTTATAAAAGGAATCGAATGAAAGGATTTATAAAGAAATCACATATTATTTTCCTAAATCAATAAAAATCATCAAATATAAATTTTCAAGTTATATGCCTTTAGAGATGAAGCAAATGCAATAAATTATATGGGATTTATTTCATAATTTTGTTTTTTGTATTTAGCCATTTCTCACAACTTTGTATTACTTCTTAAGTCATAGTATTTGGTTTGTACTATTTATCTTTCCCTCTTATTCTTATTTTTTTCTCTCTTAAGAAATAAAAATAAATATAGGATACTTTATCCAATGTAAAAATCCTAACATTCAATGCAAAAGCCTATAGAAATCATCTAATAATTTGAATTGATAACAAGAGTATTTAAAAAAGTGGAAAAATATTATCACTCAAAATGAAAAGATAAAGACTTAACATATTCTTACAAGTTAGTCACCACTATTTAATTACTAAATACCAATTTTGGGTTTATTGTAATTTTAACATTTTATCATGAAATATAATTTATGAAAAAAGCAAAATAATTATCACATTACTCTATGATATGTTCAAGAAATTAATTTAATAGTACAAAAGATTTAATCATTTACTTAAAATTAACAAAAAGACATGATATTTTTTGCAAAACTTAAAAAAATTGAACCTAACTCTCCTTAAACTAATGAATAAATTAAATAAACAAAAAATAAATCCTTAACATCCTATCACAATATTTTGATTTTTGTTTCCTCTTCTAATAACATAAAAAAATAAATATAGATATGGATTCAATAAAAAATAATACAAATTTTTATCATTCATAATAGTATAGTAGTTATGAATATAATAATTAAGTCAATTATGTTTTCTCATATTATTTAGGTTATTAAAGATATAAATTTATATTTGTTGATTTTCTCTTACTGGTATGAAAGTGTCCTTAGACGAGACCCAAATTTTTTTGTTTAATATTAATTAACTAATATCCTTAGGAAGGGCCTATCAATTAAGTATTAAATTTCAGCTTTATTTCTAAGAAAATAGCAAATCATCTAATCACAGTTTTAAGAGGAGTCAGTTAATTAGACTTGATTCAAGGTGTCCAAATTAAACCTAAAAATTTAATTATCTGAATACTAACTTTCAAGTTTTAAAACCATTAATAAAAATATGTCGTTAATATTAGAATAATAATTATTATAAAAAAACTTTTTAAATAGAACTTAACTCTAACTACCGGGCGATTGTACCAACAAAAAAAAAAGAAATACTCTAAATAAGACTACATAATTAAACCTTGTAATCTAATTTTTAGATTTAAGTTTGTAATTAAAAATAATATATCTCTCTAACATCCTTAATATAAAATCTTGAATAAAAAAATTAATTTATTTTATAAAAATATTTTACCTATTTAATATTTTGCAAGCATAACAACTTTACTATTATATTATATTGACAAATAGCCAGTCATGTTAAATTCAATCATAGACAAATTAAACATAACATATAAGAATAAAACATAAAAAACTAATGGACAAGTTGGCATACGTGTGGGGGAGAGATTTGTGGTAGACGGGTGTGCATGGGAAAGGCACCGATGTGCGCTGGCGTAAGCAAAAATTGGCACGAATGGGAGGGTACGTTCAAAATTTTGACGTTTTTGACATTTTTGACCGTTTTGACCCAATTTTTTCATCTTTTTTACTTTTCTCATTTTTTTTCTTAACATATTTATGATTTATTACCTCCAGTATTTTTATTCAAGTCTTTAAGTTATTTATTGAACAAAAATAGTTGAAAAACAATAAAAATACCCCCGATTCCAAAAAGTTAAATTTATATAAAAATATAATATAATCATATAAATATAAATCTATTTAATAAATTAAAGTACATTAAATCATGGTAATTTTAGTGCTTTTTAAGCACTTATCACAATCCACAACCAACTTGCTAGACCCTTAGAAAGAGGAGTAGTAAAAACTAAAATAAAAACTAATAATTAAACTATCATAAATCACTTTTGTGGATTGACACGGTTGCATTTAGCATATGCAACAAGCCATTAAATCCCTAGGTTGTCGTAACGGAAAAGTTTATGTCTCGTGAGGGTTTTGAGTTATAATACCCACAAACATTAACAACAAAAAAGTTTTTTTACCTCCAGTATTCTTATAATCTTCTTTGAGATCATAATTAAAATCTAAAACATAAGTTATTTTTAACTTCTTAAACAGCCATAGTTTATAATAATAATTAGTCATAAATCATTTTCATACTTCATTTCAAAAATGTTTCAATTTAAATTTACTTACTTTTAATGTTAGAAATTCGAATTTGCTTCGACTCTATCCTTACAAGTTAATACTCTCAAAACATTGAATCATATGGGTTCAACACTCATACTAAGGCATTTGGGAATAAAGTTTATGCTTAGAAATGAATTAATAAGTTCACATACTTATAAAAGAAGAAAGGCTCAAAAATAGTGCATAACTTTAATCTCATGAAAGGAATCGAATGTATAAATTATACAGATATCATATATATTATTTTCATGCGTCAATCAAACTCATTAAGCAAAAATTTCAAGATATATGCCTTTTAGAAGTGTAGGAAAATTAAATGCAATGACTTTTAAGGGAATTATTTCCTATAACTTTCTTTTGTAATTAGTCTTTTCTCACAACTCTGTATGCTATATGGATCATAGTATATAGATTATACTATATATTCTTTATCTCTATATTTTTTAAGAGATTTTTTAACATTTTGTTTAGAATAGACCCATGTATAGATTATACATTTTTGTAAGATTTTGGTGAGTGGTTAATTTTGTGGCTTTTCTATTTGATTTTAGTTTAGGTAACCCTAGATATATCTCTTTTTCGTATAAGCGATACATGAATGAGATAAATGCATACACTATCAAATTATACTTAAATCATTTAATCTAAGCAAATGAAAAATAAATATACAACACTATATTAAGATGAGAAAACTCATACATTCAATGCTAATACCTATAGAGATCATCTCAAAATTTGAAGAAATAAGAAATGTGATTGGAGTAAAAAATATATATTTCACTCAGAATAAAAAAAATTTAAGCTCAAATTATATCTAACAAGGGTAATCTCCATTTTTTGATTCCTAAATACCGATTTTGGGTTTAATATAATTTCCACACCTTATCCAGAAATACTAGTCCTGACAAAAACTAACCAATTACCATATACTCCATGATATGTTTTCAAAAATTAATCTAATAGTACAAAAGACTTGACTATTTACTTAAATTTGATTTAAAAAAAATGAGAAAATTTTAAAAACTAATCCTAACATTCTAAAAAATACCAAACCCATAAAGAAAATAGAATCAAACACAATAAAAATGAAAATGTGAACACAAAATTTTTTAAAAATATTAAAAATTTTAATATTATGCATGGTAACTTTTCAATCCATAAAAGTAGAATGTTATGTACTTCACACATTTTATCAAACAGTTATAATTTTAACTATTATAAATAACATACTTCACATAAACAGAAACTAAATAAAACAAAATATAAAAAATTACACTAAATATAAAATAAAATGCAGAAATAAAAATAAATGAATAACAAGAATACATAACAAAAAACAATAAAAGAAAGAAAATTAAAAAAAAAAGAAATAAAATTATATACTAATAAATAACTAAAAATAAAATAAAATAAATAAGAAAAAAAAGTTAGTAAACAAAAATACTAAAAAAAAGAATTAAAAAATAAATAAATAATGAAACAAAATAAAAATATATAAAATAATTCTAATAAAAAGAAATACATAAAATAAAATAAAGTTAACATAAAAGTTAGTAAACAAAAATACTAAAAAAAGAAATTATATTAATTAGGAAATGAATAATTAACTAGAAAACTAAAAATTAGAAATAAAATAAAATTATATTAGTAAATGAATTAATAGTTAAAGTCAAATTAACAAAAGAAAAGAAGTAAAAAGAAAAAAAATATTTTTTTTATATTTTGAACTTTTTTATTTAAAAACAATTGAAAACTTAATAGTATTTTGAGCTATACATACTTAATTTAATAAATTATCAATAAATTAAACATAGCTTTTAGAACAATACATAAAACTAATCTGAAAATAAAATAATACTTTTAAATTATACTTAAAGAGTATCCTTCTAAGTACAGATTTTTAGTATTATTTATGTATTTGGAAAACTTCCAAACTGATTTACCAATACTATTTATTTAATTAAAAAGATAACTACTATATAGATTAAAATGTGTTCAACTCTCAAAGTTGAGGGAAGAATTTTGAAACCAAGAAAATAAAAATAAGAAATTAGCTAATGAAAGAGCTGATGGGATTAGAAGGGGTGATGATTACAATGTGTTTTAGGAGTTTATATAGGGTTAGAAAATGCTACAAAAGAGAGAAAATTATGGATCCTATAGTTAATGCCTTGGTATGAATTTCTTCTACACTATTATATGAGTCAGCATGTAACGTGTTTGAATATAAATCTGATTATCCTGCACCATATCACAAAAAAACCTTCGCCAAGGTACACGTGTTGCTACGCTTCTAGAAACTCTTTTGTATTTCACCCCTTACATCGGTTTTGGAACATATGTAAGGCTTATATATGTCATTCTACTATTCTTCATAATTGCAATGGAATGCTTTCAAGTAATATTCTTCAAATGTTTATTAGTTGAATCAATTTGAAGCTATAAATACCTATAAAACAACAAAACAAACCTGTTATTTTGAAAAGATATATTTGCTAAAATGATGATAAAATTATGCAAATACAAATCTATTTTGATACTAAAATGCATAAATTCACATTATAATTAGTGATGTAAAGCACTCATCAACTCACTGATTTTGATAATGGGATTTTAGTTATGTTAATATGTTTGTGTATATTTTTTAGGAAATTATTTTGAGTTAATATTAAAATCAGATTTTTTTCTATTTCAAGATTTTTATAAAGTTTATTAATGAAAAATATATTGTTAATATATTTTTAATAGATTTAAAATATAAAAATTAGGTTTCAGATACATCAATTTAAATCAAATTTAGACAGCTTGTATAGAAGTATAAATTAATGGTCCGATTGAATGTGTCAGATTAGATTGTTTATTATTTTTTTAGACAATAAGCGTAATTTAATTAAGAATGAATAGTGACATGATCGAAGGTATTATTTATACATATAAGAAAGAATGAATGGTCTAATTTATATTTCATTAACCTAATTAATTCTCCAAAACATAGTGAGCTAACTAAATATTCCATTAATCATCATTGATTTATTAATTACATATCTACCTATAATTCTATATTTTATCTTTTTATTATTTATATCATTAGATTAATATTTTAAAAAAATCAAAATATTATAACATAATGTTTAAGTTTAATTTTCAACTTTGTTTTTAAGAAATTTGTTGAATTATTTAAGACCACGTAGTTCTTTCTTATATCGATATGGGGACTATAATTATTGCTTTTTATAAGTGATTTATGTACTTATGAGCTTATTATAAATTTTACAAAATTTGACTATCAATTTTTTGTGCATCAGACCATGATGCACTTTTTTCATGTATCGGCACAAGTTAAAAATGTTCCCAACCAGAGATCACTATTTCGTGGTGCACATTTTACCATGCCACAATGCGAAATGAAAAATCTGTTTCAACCAAAATGACTTGAGATCACCAAGTCATGATTCAAAAAAAGCATAACGTGATGCTCTTTATTTTACTTTTTCAAAATAATACTAAATAATACTAAACAAAAATAACATGGGATAACAATGTATCATCCAACCCTAACCTAAATCATGTAATGTACACATTACTAAAAAATAAAATAAAATAAAGTACAACTAACAAATAAAAATGTTCAAAAATCAAAACAAAAGAAAATAAATATCAGTGGGTTTCCCTTGTTATAGATTCCTTGTCTTTCTTTAAAATAGATAGTCTCTCTCAAGACTATCATGGTTAACCTCCTACTATTGATATCAATAATTGTCTTGGTTGTGACCATGAATGACCTACCAAGAAGAATGGTGTGCTATTTGTTCATAGTTGAGGTTTCTTGTATATCCAAAAAAAATCAACATGTATGATTAAGTTATCTACCTGTACAAGCAAATCCTTTACCATGCCCTTTAAATATTGAAAAGATCTATCATCCAATTGAAAGGACATATTTGTGGGTTTGAACTCCCCCAAACCTAATTATAAATATATTAAGGCATTAGATTGATACTTGTACCTAAATCCAATATGGCATTAACCACATTCTTATCACCCATGATGGTGTTGATATTAAAACTCCCTAGATCCTTGGAAGCTACTTACATTACCCTATTTTGAAGGACTATAATAGCCTTGGGAGAAGTTTTTGAGAACTAGTTAGCTGTTAGTAGACAAGACGACTTTGGTTGCTTGATTGTGAATCAAGAGGGTCGAAAGGTGGAGTTTGCCCTAGGTTTTGCAGTTGCGATTGGGTGCTTGTTCAAGTTAATTCTGTAGATTAATGATAATTTTATCACGAGGCGGTTTCTAAAGAAATTTGCGGTGGTTTTAAAAATCACTTGCTTTCTTAATTAAATAAATGAACAATCACAAACATTCTATCAATTGTCATTGAAAGAATAATGATAAATTCTAAAATACTTAACAAACTAAAATAAAGAGGAGAAATTATAGTACCGAAATAAATTATTAAATGAGCATAGGATATTAGCTAGCTAACCATTCATAGATAGAAAGAATTAAATGATTTTTACAATATGCTTCAAAAGTTATTGATTTTTCCCTTTTTAAACAAAAAAACCCTTGATTAGCATGGTGAGCCCTCATAAATCTTAATTAATCAATTATTTTCTTGATTGGGTTTGTGATTACTTAATTTACAGACCTAAAGGAAATAAATTAACCATCTAATTTAGTACAAATCAATGTAATAAAGCTAAACTCGTATTCATAATTACACAACCAAAGATAGATGATGTGACTAATACCTAGTTCTAAAATAGTCACCTTATTGATTAATTAAAATGGCCAATAATAATCCATAGAAAAAATTATGAAGAGCAATGATTAAGAAATAAATCATTTAAAAAAATTACATCATTCAATTTTTTATCCACTCATAGAAACAAAACTAATATCCCATACACAAAACTTAGCCTTTTATAACCAAATAAACATTCATTAATTTCATTACAAAAGCCATGCTCAAAACCTAAAGAAAAAAGAAATATAATAGTGAAAGATAACCCACTTGATTTACTATCTACAAAAACCCTTGAAGTTGGTTAATCCCCTTACTTATATCCTTGGATAAGCTTCAACAATGGAGTTTTCTCCCTAGTTTTTGTGTATTTGGATGAAATTTTTTGGCTATTGTTCACTTGTTCCACTTCAGAGGATTTTAGGATGTATTTACAGGTTAGGTTTTTGGGAAGAGTGAAGAAAATGCTTCACATTTATGAGAAATAGTTTCTGGCTAGTAAAAGCTTATGGACCGCAACATGGAAAAGTATGCACCATGGTGCGATACAAAAATTGAATCCCACCAAAGAAATCTAAGAGCTATATATCACGGCATGGTATAGTGTGTGTTTTGATATATGTAATCCATCTGAGTCACCATATGTCTAGCAAAGAGCACCTAATCACGGCATATGAGTGTTTGGGCTACATTGCACAATAACTTTTTTATGGTTGATAATCTCATCATTCTGACTTGTTTGACTTTCCATTTCTTGTCCAATTTTCACTCTTTTTCTTTTTTTAGTCCAACATTCTTCCAAACGCTCATTAACCTATTAAACACAAAAACCTCTTCAAGCTTAACAAAATTTTAGAATAAAACATAAAATTAATGTTAAAAGTATAGCAAATTATAGGTCAAAAATATGTTTATTAACACCATACTTAGTCAACAAAACATTAAAAGATTGATTGCAAAAGTGAGTACCACTATTACTAGTAACGGCTCCGCATGTACCAAATTAGAAAAAAAAGCTCTTTAAAAACCTCATTATCACATTGGCATCATTTTTTAGAGTAGTAGTGGGCTCCATCCATATAGAAAGATAATATACTATGACCAAGATGTAATGCTTATCAAGAAAGAAAATTAATGGGCCCATAGTATCAATGGCCCAAAAATAAAAAACTTCAACTTCCAAACTAACATTTTTAGGAATTTCATTTCTCCTAAAAATATTCCCCAATCTTTGACATCTATCACATTTAAGCACAAACTAGATTGTAACACCTTAACTATGATCCTTGAGCTTCCAAAGTGGCCTCCATATTCGTAGAATGGCAATGGTGAAGTATGTTATCCACTTCTTCATTCGAAATGCACCTACTCAAAATGACATCTACACCTTTCTTCAATAGAAAAGGGTCATCTTACAAATAAAACTTCACATCATACAAAATCCTCTTCTTTTTTGAAAAGATAACTTGATAGAAGAGACCCATAAGTTAGGTATTTTTCTATATCTCTATACATGGCATCTCCACACTTGCAATTGACCAAAGTTTCTCATCTGTAAAACTCTCACCAATATGTAATTTATCATCCTCCTCATCTTAGTATGTCCAACCAAGACAAATGGTCTCTAACTTGAATCTTCCTTCCTTTTTCATCTTCAGTCTCAAGATCAAACTTTTGAAAGCAAAGAAATCCAACATATCAATGTAGGCTTGGGATCCTTCACTAAAATCAAGTACTTGATGACATAATGATTTGTGTATAACTCCTCTTTAGCACCCATAGGATAAGCTCTAGATTTATCAAATGTATACACTAGGGCCAGGTGCTCCTTTTCAATGGTAGCATAGTTGAGTTGAGCTTCAACCAAGGTCTTGATTGCATAGTATATGGCATAGATCACCTTATCATTTCAATGCCACAAAAAAACCCTATTGCATAGTCACTTGCATCACATAATAGCTACATAGGTAAATTCCCATCTTTTACTAAAATGATTGATGTTGTTACTAGCTTCTTCTTGATATATGAAATGTAGTCAAATACAATGTTACAAGCTTGTTTAAGTTACACAATTTAACTATATTTCTAATCAATGTTAAATTTTACATACATTGTAAGCATGGTTATTGTAAGGTAGTTAAAGCATAAAGATAACTAAACACTACACTTTCAGACCATAGCGTTGCTAAACCCCTAAGACAATGTTGGAAAACTTAATTTTGTTTCCATTACTCATGGATAAGCAAAGAGTAGCTTGGGGGAGTTAGATTGGTGTCATTTTATACACATATTTTTGCATCAATTCCCACCAATTTAATATGAATTATTGTTCTTTATGCATTTTATGTATATATCTTATGTGAGATAAGTGTTTAATCATGAAATGAGCAAAAAGAGACAAAAAAAGTGTGTTTAGAGTAAAAATAGGGAATTGAAAAGATTGATCTTCAATTCAGATTGATCTTTGACCCTTGAATGGAAAAATATTATCAATAGACTTGATTGATCGAGCCACAAGTCAATTGATTGATCGATCAAGGAGCTACAAATGATAAATTGATGAATGCTTATTTTTGCTAGATCAATACAAAAATACTCCATTGATCAAGCACCCGCTAGTTCAATTAAGCTTTGATCAAGGATCAATTGAGAGATCTTGGGTTGGAAATCAATCACTTTAGATCAATCAAACTAGGGTCTTGATCTATTGAGAAGTCCTATTAGTATGAAAATCTAGCACTTTTCATCACCAATTTTTAATTTTGGCCATTGGATTAAGCAAAATAGAATCCTATTCGAATTAGGTTTGAGAAATGCACTATTAAAACAACTTAATAGGTCATCAAAACACAAACAATTGACATAAGAAATAAAAGAGATAAAAGAGCACACCAAGGGCTACTTTTAGAAGAGATTTTGAAGAGAAGATTAAAGATTAAAGAGTGGGGTCACATTGGCTTTATCCTCTATTTTTTTAAGTTCTTTTTTATTCTTTCCTTCATAGTTTTCGATGGAAATAATGTTGATTATTATATAATCTATGTCTAGCTAATTCAATAATGTGATTGTGAATAATATCAAGACCTAAACTATAATCTATGTCTAGCTAATTCAATAATGTGATTGTGAATAATATCAAGACCTAAACTATAGTTTAATTAAAATAACGTTACAAAATATTTTTGGTTTTAATTATTGATTTTTGGTATGTTCAATTTTATGTTTGAAAGTCAAAACTATGCATGTTATGAATTAGGGTGTACAACTAGTATATTATATGGATAGGTTTATTATTAATTTAATATATTAGTTTGTAATTGCTAATTTCCTTATTCAAGGTAGCACTTTGTGATTTTTGTAAAAGGTAGGATTGAATACTTAGGTTAAAGGTTATTAATGAGTTTAATCTTGTCTAGTTTAGTTATTATCTATTTAGATCTTAATGTAATGAATGAATTAAATCTAATAAGTGTACTTCTAGGTTATTCAAAATTTAGGTAGATTGATAATTGTATTATTAATTGATTACATGGTAAGAAAAATGTAGGAATTCTTAAGTGAACCTAGATTTCTAAAGCTAAAGTTAAGAACTCAATAAGTGTTTCAAATTATGAAAGTGATTTAGAACTTAAGAGACAAATTTTGATTCATGACAGCATTACAAGAATACAAGCAATATAGGATGACCTGTATGCTAGAGTGAGAAACAAATAGGACAACTACAAGTAAATGGTCATCTTATATGTTATATAGGATAGCTATTACAAAAAGTAATTCACTAAACTTTATAGGAAGGCATCTAGCTATCGTAAGAAGCATTTTTTTATGATGACTATTGACTGTCCTATTTGTTAACAAATATGATGGCTACTGACCATCTTAATAACTTTTCTTTTAGGATAGCTATTGACCATCCTATTTGCTAACAAGTACGATGGCTACTAACCATCCTATTTTTCAACATTTAGGATGGTTAATAGCCATCCTATAAAGTTTTTTTTACAACTACTTAGGGTCTTATATTCTCTTTTACTCCTCATCTTGAAAACTTTGTCGTACCATTTTCTCGCAAAATCCATCATTGTCGTTCCAAGGAGTAGAACATTGTTGTCTAGTCAATTAGTTTGTTGCCATCTAGACACCCATGGGTTTTTTCATTCTCCACGTGCCATCCATGTTGTTGGCTTTGTTTAGGATTTTTTCCCCAAGAAGTGATGGCTCTTAAGAGAGAATAGATCATGGTTTTCTTCATGGAATGGACATTATTATCTATGGTGATTGTATTGCTGCACCTTATGTATGTTTTGCCTTCGACTACCCAAAATTATATGTTGTAATTCTCCTTCAAACTTTCCCTTAATTTTATAACCAAAGAATTTTTAATTGTCATTTGAGTGTATCCATTCAAAATTATGAAACCAAGAAGGTTTGTTATTTATTTATTTTTTTAGTAAACCTTAAAAAGTGGTCTTGTTCTATTGTAGTCTCTTCTTTTCTCAAAAGTTCTCCACTAATTTCAACAAATACTTCTTATGGAATTCTTATGATACAAGATACTCTGAAGCATGGAGTGAAGGTGATAACAACTTCTCGTTTCACTTTCCCTATTGTAGTCTCCTCTTTTTTCAAAAGTTCTCCACCGATTGTAAGAAATTCTTCTTATGGCTTTCTTAAGATAAAGGATACTCTAAAGCATGTAGTGAACATCCGAGATGGGACCATTTTAGCAACTTCTATTTTCACATAGTAGTTTTAGCATTTTTGCTAGTATGTATAAGGTTGAGAACTTTAATGGTATACCTATGTAGTTTTAATGGTGCATGTATGTTTTTAATTAAGATCTTAATTATTAATTATATGAATGATATGAACTTATGTATAAGGAATTGAGAACTTGAGTGATAATTGTTTCTTAATTTTTGTGGAATAAGCTTTTCTTTATACATGAATTAATAATGATGGAAATGCTCCTCAATATATAATATTTTTAACAAAATACATATATGATGATATAAGCCATCATATATTCGAAAATGTATATAACAGATATACATATAAGATAGTCACTAACTGTTCTAAATAGTCTATCGTAAAAAATGAAATAGGGTGTTCGATTATAAGATAGTCACTAATCATCCTATATACCTTTCAGGATGGTCATTGACTGTCCTATATTTCTTTTTTGTTAGAGTGAAGGTTTAATTAAATTGTAGGCTAATGGTTATAATAATCTCATGATCAAATATCTCTTATCATTCTTGCATTTAACCTTTACTATTTTATTTTCTTCACAATCAACCAAACTCCCCTTAGCTAATTTTACTTAAGTCACTAATGAATTATTTATTAGAAGTGTAAGTTTTACCATTCCTCTATGGGTTCAACCCTACTTTCAACCATATTTACATGTGCATAATTTTAAAATAAGTAAGGTATTAAATTTTAACGTGTCCTTTCAAGGTGTGTCATTTTTTAAAAAAAATATAATGCAAAAGATAAAAAATATTATGCAAAAGAAGATCACTAAATAACATGAGACAAATTGAAAAATAACACAATATACTAGGTAAGAGAAAGAAGAACCTAATTGATAAGAGAAAATGTAATCTATATGATATGGTATATGAATGACAAGACTACAAAATGAAAAATCCCAATATTTTGACACCACATAATGATACCATGTGATATAATGTTAATGCAAAAAGCTACAGAAGAAGATGTAAGAAAAAAATAAGACAAATACATAAACCATGTTAAAGCAACTAGAAGAGAAGAAAACTAGTAAAGAGCCGAATAGCTAGGCATAGCAACAGATACGCAATTAACACGCTATATATGACAAGAAGTAGTAAATACAAGATATGTGATAAACATAAATCACATAAATCACAGAACATGCACCTTGAAGGTAACATTACTAAATTACATATGCAACTTGCATGCCATCCTAGTATGCTGATATAAAAAAATTCATACTTTAGAGATAGATGAAAAAAGTAAAGATGTAATACATGAAAATTGTAATGATGTAATCATCATAAGTGCACGAAGATAAAAAAAACTATCAAAATAAACAATAGCCCACTCTATTAGAAAAAAAAGGCACAAACATACATAGGTGTGTGTATGTTTAGATTGAACTCTAGAATCAAGCACCCAAGTGATTAAGTCTAAATAAAGGTAACTTGCTTTGATGATAAATGAAATTCCAAACATTAGAATAATCACATATATGTGAATTGAGCTTTTGACACAAATAAGAAACTAGGGTCTAGAAGATGGTAGATATGTCAACCCATTGAATCTTTTTGCGAACTCTATTTCAAATAAGCCAAGCTGGACTCACAACATGAATTAAAAAGATAGCACATCAGAATATATAATAACAATAATAACATGCTTAATTCAACAATCAGTAGATAAAGACAAATATTTTTGGTAAACACACTAGTGATGACATGCTTCACAAGCTCTTGTCTAAGCTAGCAACAAGCATTAAACAAAGTAAACATCACATAGTATGTGCATCATACAATCATACCAGGAAAGCTATAAAGAATTTCCAATTACTTCAATACCTTCTATGTGTAACATATTTAGTAAATAATGAATGTACCCTTACTATATTAGAGTATACATAACATAGTATATAATCTTGTAAACTCAAATGGAATCTATCTCCTATGTGGTAACATCCATGAGCTGCTTAAGGAAATCACTCGGTAACAAGTAACACACAAATAAAAGTAAATTAATAGTTCACAACTAAAGAAACATATGTCTATACATTTATCATTTGAAGGACCATGCCCAACTATGTCTAAGCTAACTCTACTATTGTTTGCACAATAATTACAATTCAAGTAGATCCAAGCTCGTCCCCGGAGCTCCATCCTCAAGTGATGTGATCGACTAATATTGGCTCAACCTTTTAATGCATACACATAGGCTCCTTACCTATATACTTTGTTGCACCCTTGCAACACCCAATAGACATACACCACACCAACACTTAGGCTTCTCACCTATGGACAACACTACTGATGTAGACCCTTTAGGCGAACAACTTAGGAACACACGAACTCAAAGGAATAGAAACAATTGATTTGCTAAGAACGTGTTTAAGATGATCAGATTAGAACCCTATGGAAACAAAATCCTTAAAACCCAAATCTTGAGATGCCACAAAGGATGATCACTCCCTTTGATAAGTCGAATTCAAGCATTCAATCAAGAGCACAAGAAGGCAGACCAAGAAGCTTTCTAAAATTTTCTTTTCATTAATTAATATTTGTTCTTGCCTCCATTACATAGCTCTTCTTATTAATAAGCAAGAAACCCTAAAAGAAAAAAACCCTAGATGGAATGGGCCTATTTAGTTATGGATTGGGCCTAATCCAACCTTAAAAATAAAAGACTAAAAGACTTAACATAAAAAGCCCACAATTCACTAAAATAAAAATTATTAAACATAAAAGGCCCACAATTAAATAAAAGACTAAGACTTAAAATAAAAACCCACAATTAACTAAAATAAAATTACTAAACATAAAAAGCCTATAATTTCATAAAACAAAAATATTCCTTCCTAATTTATTCCTTACATCCAATTTGACATTCCAAATCTATCCTTTGTATAGGATCTTGAGAATATTTGTATGATCTTGATAATCTTTAGAATATTAGTAAACATCAACTACGAATTCACAATACCCAGCCAATACATGGTACACTAAATCATAGGCTTCTTACCTATGAACAATGTTATGACCTTGCAACACTCAACCAACACGTAATACATCACCACATAGATATACTCTTCAAAATTATGTGGCTTTTAACTAGCCAACCAAGCATTTTATCTCACAACAAAATCTTACTCAATCTCACATTCTTACACTTTATCCTAATATTTGATATTATAAGAGAGACCACTCTAATGTTCTACATCCTAAAACTGACACTCAGAAAGAAACAAACCAAATAGACCAAAACGAATTGGAGAAGCCTAGAACAAAATAGTCAATGCTTCCCTCAACATCTATATAAGAAAACAAGATAAATGGAGTGGTATTTATAGAAAAATGGCACTCATTACCGACCCTTCATCAAGCCCTCCTTAAGAACCTTGGCACAGTACATAGTTTCCAAAGTTTTTCGACCCCCTATCTGACTCTTCATTGACACCATTAGCAAGATCTTGATAATAAGAGTTTGGTGAGCCTTTAACCTAGCCAAGAACAAGACAAATCCTCCCTAAACTATCCAAACATTAAAACACCCTAAAACGGTCTTGTTTGGCCCCAAATTTGTTCAAACTACCCGATTTAAGATCGGTTCTAAAGCCCCTATGCAAAAAAGACAAATTTCTATGCAAACATATCATCTAGATATGAACGAATGTGAAATGTATGATTGAACCAAAATGTGTCCAATTTGAGTATATGATACTAAGACACTAGTAATCAACCTTAAAAGGGAACTGACAAATCATTGTGTTTTGCACATCGAAATGAAAACACCATAACGATAGGACTTACAAGTACGATCTTTGATCATGACCATTTTATACATATATTTGTGCATCAATTATCATATATTTACAATAAATTTCTATTCACTATGAGTTTTATGTGTTTATTTTGTATTGTAAAGGTGTTTAAGGATGAAATGAATAAAAAGAGAGCAAAAATGTGTATTTTGAGAAGAAAAAAGGAAACTTAATCGATCGATATAATCGACTTCGATCAAGAATTCAAGGAAAGAATATCAAGCAAGGTTCAATTGACGCAAAAGTGGACTCAATCTATCAAACCATAAGTCGATCGGTCGAGCTTCGCTTGAGTACTCTCGGGTTAGAAATTGCATAGCTTCGATCAATTGAGAAAATGTCTCAATCTTGATCAATCGATACATCCAATCATCATACAATTGTGACATTTTTCAACACCAACTTTTAATCCTAGCCATTGGATGAAGTAAATTATACTCCAAGTCAGATTAGGCTCAAGAATACACTATATAAACAACCCAAGGGTTCATCAACACAATAATTGCAATAATGAACAAGAGAGATAAAAGAGCACATCAAGGGAAACTTTTGAAAAATATTTTGAAGATCTTCACCATCTTTTCTTAATCCTCTTCTTTATAGTTTTCTATGATTATAATGATGATGATTATAGAATCAATGTCTTGCTAATTTTAATAATGTGATTGTGGGGAAATTCTAAGCCCTAAATTATAGTTTAATTAATTTAATGTCATTATAAATTTAAGTTTTAATTCTTGATTTTTGATGCATTTAATTCTATATTTGAATGTCAAAACTTTGAATGTCAAAACCATGCATGTTATGAATTAGAGTATACAACTAGTTTATTGCATGAATATGTTTATATCTAGTCTAAGATGTTAGTACGTAATTTCTAATATTCTTATTCGAAGTAGTATCTTGTGATTGCTATCACAAGTAGTATTGAATGCATACATTAGAGGCTAAACGATTATTCTAATCTTACCTAGTTTAGTTATTATCTTTTTTGATCATAGTGAAATTAATAAATTAAATCTAATTAGCATATTTCTAGATTGTTTAGGATTTAGGTTGATTAATAATCAGATTTTTAATCAATTATATAATAAGAAAATATAGGAAATTTTAAGCAGATCTAGACATCTAAATCTAAAATTAATAATTCAATAAAGGTTTTAATTTATGAAAGTGATGTAGAATCTAAAAAACTAATTTTTATTCACGGCATGGTTAATAAAATTGTACGATAGTAATAGGATAGCTTTATAATCACATATCTCTCATAAATCTTATGCAACTGAATTTTTTACTTTATGTTATTCTTTTCAAAAAAACTAATAATCCCAATTTATTAATTTTATTTAACACACTAACAAACTAGCAAGTAGTAATATAAGTTTTTATAACAATATGACATTCTTTATTATTATCTTACTAATCAGTTGTACGTGATTATATACACTTGCATGTTCTCAACCGTGTCAATCTTTATATCTCAACTATGTCTCATCTAAAAGCCTAGTTGTCACAAATAAACTATAATTTAACACACTAATAAACTAATAAGTAGTAATATAAGTTTTTATAACAATATGACGATCTTTATTCTTATCTTACTAATCACTTGTACATGATTACATACACTTGCATGTTTTCAACCGTGTCAATCTTTATATCTCAACTATGTCTCATCTAAAAGCCTTGTTGTCACAAATAAACTATAAGTCTCCTATTTTGGCTCGAATTGGGCACTGAGTTTGAATCTATAACGATAAGATTGAAAAATTGATGGACATTGAGTTAGTTCTAGGGAGCTAAGGGGCTTTTCCCTAACATTAAGTTTTCGAGCCTTTATACGTTTCGAAGGTCTAAGAGTTTCCCTTTAGGTTCTTTTTGGTTCCTAGAGCCTTTGGGAGCTTCCTCCTAAGTCCTTACCGGTCCTTTGGAGCTATTTGATAATCGTAGAAGGTGTTCAAGCTATCTTGGGAGCTCCTTCCTAATCTAGTGGCTTCATTTATTAGATTCTCTAAAGTACGACTCTACACGATTAGACTACTAATTTACAGTGAGAAAGCTAATGAGAAATTTACCCTCTACATTATCCAATATAAAGGTAAATGTTGTAAGAAGAGTTATCATTTAATTTGAACCTGAGCTAAAGAAAATTAGAATAATAAGGCATTGGTTTTGGGATTAACTAGTGAAGGAAACGAATTATATGCAATAGAATTGAGTAGCGATGACTTGAGATCCAAAGCAAACACAAATGGATTGCTAAGCTATATGACCTTTTGTATATGTCATCATAACCTAGTGGCTTGATATTGTGTTTCCTCTTTATTTTAATTTCTTTAACTGTGAGTTATTTTTACTTAAATTTCATTTTTTTATTTTTAAGTGAATGATATAATTATAACGTTTTAATTATCTAACAGTTAATAGAAAATAACTTTTAATATATAATCTTAGATACAATCAAGGTTTGAAATGTAAATATTAGCGAAAATATTAAGATATAATTTTTATAAAAATATTAAAGATATGAACATTTTGAAAATATTCATAGACACTATAAAAATTCTATCAAAAATATGAAAAACAATTATAAAACATTAAAACAATCAATTATTTATATTTTAAACTAATTTTTTATTTAATACATGTAATTTTAAATATTTAAAATTTTATATTAGTGGATAAGTTTATCAATTAATTAAAAAAAATTATAATAAATTTTTTTATTATATATTGTAGAATAAGTAGTTGAAATGTATGAAATAATTAAGTAGACTATCTAATTGTATTAACTATTATAAATAGATAAATCTTGAAAGTATGAAAATAAATTTAATTAATTATATGTTTTTAAAAATAATCATAGCTATCACATATTAGCCTTATTTTTCAATATAATCTACTTGTTATAATATTAATATAAAATAGTAGAAAAAAAACATATATGATGACTTTAGAATTGAGAATTGAATTGAATGCAAATGTTTCACTCAACTAATTAATGGACCGAGTAATATATATTATAAGTTTTTTTTACTTATTCATTTCATATATATAGAAAACATGATACAAACAACAAAAAAATATATTTTCTTCTATAAAAGTGAAAAAAATTAATTAAAATGATTTTTCAAAAAGAAGAAAAAAAATCATAAAAATAAATTTAGAATTAATATTTTTGATATTTTGTTCCATATTTTAGCAATATTTTAGTGAAAATATATATAATATATAGAACATTTTAGTTAAGAAAGACATTTAAACGATATTTAAGTGATAACGATATTTTAACGAAATTCTCAATAATTTTATACAAACAAGGAAAAATATATTTTCTTTTATAAAAATGAAAAAAATATTTAATTAAAATGATTTTTCAAAAAGATGAAAAAAAATCATAAAAATAAATTTAGAATTAATATTTTTGATATTTTGTTCCATATTTTAGCAATATTTTAGTGAAAATATATATAATATCTAGAACATTTTAGTTAAGAAAGACATTTAAACGATATTTAAGTGATAACGATATTTTAACGACATTTTTAATAATTTTACAACAATTTGATTAAAAAATATGAATATCACGTTCCGATGTCAAAATATATAAAAAGAGACGTTATCACAATAATGTCGATGATGTTGTCGATATTTTCATCATTTGATACAATTACACCTAAACTAAATATTTGAAGTACATATAATGTTAGTATGTTTTAAATTATATCAAACTTCAAATATATAATTTATTAATAGTAAAAAAACTTCAAATATATTATCAATGATATTTTTTAATGGATGCAGTACACTTTTAATTACACACTTAAATACTAATTATTTTAAACTAGAGCTATTCAACCCATGTATTAATAATAATTATGTTTTCTTAAATAAATATAGTTATGTAGATAAAATTATGATTATTTTAAAACGTTAATCATTTATTTTCATAGTTATATTTAAAGTTATTAATATAAAATAATATTTAATTTTTAAATTAAATTAAAATTTAACGAGTAAAAATAAAAGCAAGCCGTTTTACTTCAAACGTGGTATCCCATTCTCAAACATTAGGCCCTTTTTTTTCCCTAAATTTTCTATTTTATCTAAAGAAAAAAAGAAAAAATAAATTAGGCTAACCTTAAAGCCTCATGCCCGCATCGTATGCACCCATTTCTTCTCTATCTATCGGTCGGACATGCTTCTGTATTTTCCTCTGATATTTTCTCCTGCCCTTAGTAGATGAGCAATTCGATCTGAAACTCAGAAGATCCGTGGGTGTTTTAGGTGAAGAATCACTTCATTAGCCATGGTTGCCGGCACACAACCGCAACCGCATGGACAATCGCTTCAGCGACATCCAGAAAAACAACAACCGCCCTTAACTACTGCTGAAGAGGAGGCTCTAAAGAGGAACACCGATTGCGTATACTTCTTGGCATCGCCTCTCACATGCAAAAAGGTACTTTTGGTTCGAGTTTTTTGTTCGAATCTGCTCGATCTAGCTTCTTTTTTTTCTTTTTTCTTTTTTTGCCTTTTATGCATATTTTGCTTTCAGGGTTTTAGGGCTTCGGTGTTTTAATAACGATCTTTTCATCTTGTTAAAATCTTAAGATTTTAGAGATTTACTTCCGCAAGCCACCGTTTTAGTATTTATGATGGTTTCGGGAGAATAGTGCATTTAGATTGGATGGAAATTCAATTTAGTAATTTGGGCTACCTCGAAATTTAGGGTTCTTTATCGATAGTTTTATGTCATAATTTTGTAAAAGCTATGAGGTTTCATTTTGCAAGAAAGTTTGATATTCTTAATGTCTAAAGCGGTTTTAGCCTTCTAGGCCTTTATATGAGCCAGTTATAAAGTAGGGCAAATTCTGCTGTTAATTGCTCTTTAGTTATTTTAAGTATGGGTTTGTTTTAAGGAATGTCAGATTTTATTTGACATAGATTTACAAAGCACATTCTTTATCCCTTTGTACTGTTTATTGTGTCTTTCCTTAGATGATTACACTTTCTTTATCATCTTTCTTTTTATTCTTTGTGTCAATTGGTCCTTCAAGATCATTCTTAATTTGGAAAAAGTATCCATGAACGCCTTGTTTTCTTCATTGTACATTACTCCAAATGTCAGGGTTTGTATGATTTGTTCAGTCTCATATTAGCTTGTGCAAATCACGGTTATTTTTTTTTCTTCTTTTAATTCTTATACTTGATTTTGGATCTTAAGAAAACTTCTTAGTAAGATTTGTGTAAGTGGTCTGATTTGTCAGGGTCTGTCTGTTATGTTCAATCTGCTTATTAATTTTCTGGTACAAGTATGTTAATGCTTCTCGAAGGTTTATTTGTTACTATATATAATGATGCTGTGTGAATAACTCTGTTAATGGTTACTACTTTCTGCTTATCAGGGAAGTGAATGTGAATATCGCCACAGTGATAATGCACGCGTCAATCCAAGGGATTGTTGGTTTTGGTTGAATGGTAATTGCTTGAACCCTAAGTGTACATTTCGGCATCCGGTGAGTTTCCTCTCTTAATCTTAATGTTGATTCATGTTCTCTAGTACATTTCTGGTAACATTATACTCTATTTTCTTTAGCCTCTTGATGGTTTGTTAGGGAACCAAGCAACCACTTCTGCTGGATCTTCTGTCTCTGCATTGCAAACTGTACCAGCTCCTTACAACGCTGGCAAACAACCCATCCCCTGTGTATTTTTTCTAAAAGGGTACTGCTTAAAAGGTGATAAATGTGCCTTCTTGCATGGACCTAGTCCTACAAGTGCCAAAATCTCCCAGGTACCAGTGGCTTCTCATGGTTCTGACCCTTTACATTTTAAGATGGTTTCTGGTGGCCTTCAAAAGTGTTCACAAGAGCAAAAGGCGTCTAAGATAAATATCATGAATTCAGTAGGTGTATCATCTAATGCTAGCTCTGCCTTGAGGGTTGAAACCATTCTACCAAAAAAAGGAGTTAGCAGCGAAAGCAATGTACTGTTTACCAAAGCTTTCGATGACGAGGGTCTTAGATACAAGGCAATTACTACTGCTCCAATTGGAAATTCAACTACCCGATCCAATCGTTCCCATCAGGTTATTGTATCTGATGACCAGGGCATCCAAAATGGTAAAGATAATGATGAGTACTTAAGAGAGTCTTCTCCTGGCTTTGATGTTCTTGTAGATAATGAGTTAATAGATCCTGATTACTTCCATGGCCAAGATCATTTTGGTAGTGCAAGAGGTCGTGATGGAAGGAACTTGAATTCTGTGGATGATTATGATAAAGAATCTTCTATGGATTATAGATCAGCTGCAGACTTTCATTGTGAAAGATATCAGGATTCAACAGGCTATGATTCTTACAATCATGTGCAAGGGAAGTCTGATTGGGACCAGCATGGGGCTTCACCTGATAGGATTGCAGGTGGTCCAGCTCATCTTGACAGAAGAGGCTATTGTAAATCTTGTAGTCCAGATCAAAATTATGAGTCAGATCTGAGATATCGCCTGTCCAAAATGAGGAGATTAAGTGGTTTGAGATCTGTTGTCGGCAATGATCAT
Organism: Hippophae rhamnoides; assembly: GCA_033030585.1. Classification (NCBI taxonomy): domain Eukaryota; kingdom Viridiplantae; phylum Streptophyta; class Magnoliopsida; order Rosales; family Elaeagnaceae; genus Hippophae; species Hippophae rhamnoides. The sequence goes on from CM065437.1 coordinate 33,770,664, forward strand.
GCTTTGGACAACCCCGGTGAGGAGCGAAGTAACAGGGGTTCTTCTCGAAGAAGTTCACATCAGTTACACCTGAATAAAAGATCTATTAGTAGTCGTCTTCGTGGTAGAATAAAGGTTCCAGGGCAATCTTTTCTCAATGGTGGCAATATCCAACCAGACAGGGAAGTTGACAGGGGAAGAAGCCAGGGTAGAGTGTACACCAGCCGACCTCAAATGATCGCTCACCAAGGAAGGTATCAAGACAGAATAAAAGGAAAGGTGCAGGAGGACTACAATAAAGAAGGAAGAAATTTCTTAGATATGCACATCAGGAGAGAAATCATGGATGAAAGAAATAGTGTCTTTGATGGTCCCAAAAGTTTGGCACAATTAAAGGGTGGAAAGGATGCTGCAAGCAAGGAGCAATCACACCTTGTTAAAAGGAACAATATGAAGATAATGGATTGTCAACAACCTGAGGATGATATTTCATTTGATGGACCAAAACCTCTGAGTGAGATTCTTAAAAGGAAGAGACAAGCTCAAGCAGCAGGTTCTGGTATTGGGAGATCATCCAGTGACAAGGAAGACAGTAATCAGATAGAGAAGATGTTAACTGGTGGATCCAAAACATCTGTTTCTGAGATGCAAACTGGTTTATCTGTTGCAGAAAAAGAGCATAATGACAATATTCTGCCTAACTGCAAGGACTCCAAGTCTGTGACTGTCAATGCAGTTGGAGAAGAATCTGAAGCCCCTGGTGACCTTGATGCTGATGGGTTGATTTATGATGAAACAAGGGGAGATCATGAGCTTGGACCTGAAGATCAGAGGGATGGGGACTACAATTATGACCAAGGTGATGAAGGGGACTATAATTATGATGGTGAAAATATAGACCCTGAAAAAGAGTTCATGGAAGATGAAGATGGCGATGACTTTGCTAAGAAGATCGGGGTGATTACGTCATGAGTGTGGTCATGAGTGTGGTGAGAGACGGGAGAGTCAGCTAACTGTTATTTATTATGGACCTTTCTCACATGTTGAACCTACTCTGACTAATTAACTGTAGTTGGTTCATACTGGGCAGCACTGCTGCTGTGGGGTTTCATTCTAGCAATTGGCCATGAAGATTTTGGTTCTTTACTTGTATTATTGGAAACAGTTTGATTGTAGTTTAATCTGATTAAGTGGGGAATTTTCGCTGAGCTTGAAGAGTTGTCTCATTCCCTCCTGTTTAAATTGCAATAGAGATGCATGGTTGTAAGTTGTAACAGAGTGGAAAGATAATGACATGTCTTTTTATTCTTCTCTAGTTTCGTTCTCCATTTTGATTCCTGATGTATAAATTTCGTTAATCTCCGAGAATAGTCAAACCTTGAGACTATTCTATTGTAGTTTAAAGTTACTATCAAAATTTGGTGAAGTTTTGACATGCAAGTGTGGTATGGGAAGGAAAATAAATAAATTTAAACGGTTGCTTAGAAATTTTACATGAATACGTATTCAAAATTTTACTATTATATATTAAATAACTGGTAAAATTTGAAACAACAAAATATTAGTGCACCAAGATATTATAAAATATGAACAATTCAATTTTGATTAAGAACATCAATATAACTAGATTCTTCATAGGTTTTTCATTTAATATTTTGTCACATATTTGCCAAAAATATATTTTAGAGTGAAAAAAAAAGGAAGCTCCTTTGTCAAGATAAATTGATTTTGTGGTTCTAATATGTTCTTCTCATGTTAGATGCAGCATCCAAGCCACGAAGTTACCAAATGTACCTTTGAACTGTCACAATTTTCATAGGATGAATAGATTTCATAGTAATTTAAGTAGGTTATTTGATTCATTTAATCCTTCAGTTTAAGAATAACGTTTTTTAATTAAATTTATCACATGATTTGGACATAAATTAATCAACGGGGTTAGAGCTATTATTTTAGTTATTAGTTCTTCAATAACAACCTTGCATTTTAGTATTTTATCCTATGTAGCTCTAAGATTTATGTAAGTATTCGCGATATTCGTGAACAAAATATATAATTGTAATTTTAGTTTCTAGATGTGTCTTAGAAGAATATTTTTAAGCTGAAGAAATTATTGACCTCAACGATCACATCTTAGGTATATCTCTATTCTCATACACATTAGATTGCATATTAGACACATAGGAACAATATAAAAATAGGCTACTCGATCGATCGAGTAGTGACTAAATCAATCTAACTATATTACTTCTTGAATTAATTATTTATATGATTGGATTGATCGAGGAATTAATACTCGATCGATCGAGCACTAGATCAATTGTCATTAATGACTAGTTCGATCCATGTTTTTGAGAATTAATTAATTGATATAAGGGATCGATCGAGAGGATATTCGAACGATCGAACTATGTACTCAATAGATCGAGCACTTGATTAGATTGATTGAGCACCAAGGCTTTGATTTAAAAACCTATTTCTAAAATGAATTGGATTGGTTTTTATTATACTATCTTTTTTCCTTAAAAATTATTTAATTGAATTTATGGACAATATAGTAATTTTACTTTGACCTAAAGTGATTCAAAATATTCTATAAATATAAACCTAAGCACACATTTGAAACTAACCACATAAGAACTTATTTTTCCTTATTTTATTTATCTTTTATTCTCTCTTGTTTTGCTAACACTATTGAACTAGGCTTTTTCATTAAGTTAATTTATCAAACATTTATGTTTGTGTTTGATGGATTAACAAGCCTACGATAATTGAGATATTGCAATTTTAAATTGATTGTTCTAGAGTTGCTGGTTGTTTTTAATTTATCTGATATATTGTTTAAATCAACTAGTTAGAGTTGTTTACTACTGAATCTGCTCTAGGACACATACGGGTTCAATTATCTCGCGTGACTCAAGTTTTCGAAACATTGTTTGGGATACAAACACCATTTTGTTGATACTATGATGAAAGCAGCGACTTGTAATTTGAGTCCTAGCCCTGTAATTGGATACTTATTTTTCATAGTGGATGGTTAAGTGGTCCAATGGATTTCCTCTTTGTTCATTGGTGTAGTTTAAGCTGTTTCCACCTAAAAATCTCATACATTAATCTTTATATTCTCACATTATTTTATTTACACATGATTGCATGTCTGGACGTTCTACAAATTTTTAATTTTTTATACTTCTACTGATCATCTTTTCACAACCCTTTCTAGCTAACACGATCTATAACTAAACAATTTTTTTTTTCTCTCATTTAGTATTAGAGCCATCACTAAATATACTTAGTGTACCTAGGACCTTATTATGGATCACTTAATAGATCATTCCTCTACTACCTATGCACCTTACTTTGATGGGTCTAATTACTCATATGATAGCCTTTCTAAGGTCTATAGATGAAAACGTCTAGAACTCTGTGCCTTATGGTTGGAAACCATCTACGTTTACCAAACATAATGCAGTCACTCCTAAACCTAAGAATGAATGGACCATTCAAGATATTATTAGTAGTAACTTGAATAAAAAATGTATTAATATTATTTTAAGTTTTGTTTCTACTTATGGGTTTCATCGTATTTCTCATGTTAAACCTACTGCGCATGCTTAGGATATTTTGGAGGTTTCCCATGAGGATACCTCTCAAGTTAAACAAACAAAACTTCGCATGCTCAGTACTCAATTTGAGAATATTAGAATGAAAGAAGATGAGACTTTTTTTGAATTTTATATTAGATTATGTGATATCACTAATACTTTTCCCAATCCATGCGAAGGTTATTTCCATTGACAAAAGCAAGGATGTGGACACCATTAAAATAGAGGAATTCATTAGCTCACTTCAAACCTTTGAAATGAGCTTTCAAAAACCTTAAAAGAACAAAGGTATCGCTTTCAAAACTGATATGATTGAAGACAATGATTATAATAATGAAGAACTAGTACTCTTAACCAGAAGATTGAACAAGATCCTCAACAAAAATAATCCTCGAAATAAAGGACAATCAAGTTGTCAAAATGATCAAAATCTGAGAGAATTCAAATCTGTGAGTTCTGGTGATAAGAAATCTAGACCTATTGGATCTCAATGTTTTGAATGTATGGGTTTTGGTCACTTCACAGTTGACTATGAAAACAAGAAAAACCAAATTGAAAGTGCTTTCAATACTACAACTTACTAACTTTAAAAGTGATAATAATAATCTAGTTAAATCTGGTACCAACTGTTTGGAATTTACTACAACTATTGGTAGACAATCCAGTCAGTCTGGAATTGATTCAGATGATGAGGAATGTGATGCTGAATTTCTTTTGAATAAATTTGATGTCACTAGTATTAATGAAGTATTCATAGATTATATAAGATGCAAAAGGAAAACAGCTAAACTAAATGAAAAACTTAATTCAATTAAAATAAAATTTTCAATTATAGAAAAAAAATTGAACTGTCTGAACATGCTAATGTTTTTGACTTCAAATCTTGTAGATGTTAAATAGGAAAACAAGAATCTTATGCAAAAACTTGAACAACCAAAGGAAGCAGTAAGGAGGTTAAAAATTAGAGATGAAAGGTTGAATAGATTTTTGGATTATGGAAAGCCAGCTGGAGACAAGAGAGAGCTAGGATATATACATATACCAAAATATCATGACAGAATGTTTAAGATTTAATTTCATTTTTAAGATTTTGAATAATAAATTAAAAACCACATATATTCCTTCCTTAGATCGACCTTAGGAGTATACTTATCATTTTCTATAAAAGGATTTGTGTACTTGCGAGAGTTTTAAAAATTATAAAACAAAAAGAGGATTTTTGCAAGATCAGTATTTGCAATGCCGGTTTTGTGATTCAATCATCATCAGTGGGACACAATGCATGCGTGTACTAGCCCCCAAGGGACATGGTGTTGGCATGTTCTAGCGCGCGTGGAAATTGGTTTGGCATGTACTGGTTATGCGCGGGCATGTATTAGGTGTGTGCTAGCTACCTGCATTGGATGCGCACTCTTGGGCATGTTCCTACTACGTGTGGGCATGCGTGTGCACGCACGCAATGGTGCACATGGGAATCGGCGTGAATCAGCTACTACGTGCGGGATTTTGGCCTTTTTTGACCAATTTTGTCAAATATTTTCATTTTTTTTTACTTTTTCTCATTTGTTTCTCAACATATTTGCGATGCATTGCCTTCAGTATTTTTCTTCGAGTCTTTAAGTTATTTTTGAATGAAAATACCTAAAAAGAAATAAAAATACTCGTGATTCTGAAAAGATAAATTTATATAAAAATATGACAAAATCATACAAATATAAATCTATTTAATTAATTAAAGTATATTAAATCATGGTAAAAATTATTTTAAGCACTCATCAATGAGCTCTTAATTCATTCTCTTTCATATAGACAATGTTGAATAAGTTCTCTAAATTTAATCTATCAGAATAATTTAATTTTAAGAAATATATTGGATCAAAGTCAAACATATAAACTTGGTTTAATTATCTTGAGTATCAATTCACATTGCAAAACAATTTATCACTAGTTCTTTAAATTGATGAAGCAATTACACAACTAATTAAATAAATGGATTGTACAAGAATTAACCTAATTATTTAATCATACACTTAAATAATTAAGTAATTCTTTATTGATATTAAATAGTGAATTAACTACATAATTAAAGATAATAAAAAATTAGAACATAAGAGACTTTATTAATTAATTACAATCCATATTTAAGGCATTAAAATCACTTTAAATCAATAGAAAATTAGCTATATATAGAGAATAATGAAAATATAAAAATACTCATGAGAATAATAAAAGAAAAGAGAAAAAAGTTTAGAATTATTGTCGATAAAACATGTCTCTTACTCTCAAAATTGCCTCTTGAAGTCTTTTTCTTGCCTCTAAACACAATTCTATTCTATTAACAGTTCTAATTAATCTATTTATAGTGCTAGGTTTCAAGTGGGAGAAAGTGGGAAAGAAAATTTGGAAATAGGGCATACATGTGAATAAACGACACATGGGCTACAACATTCAATATATCATGCCACGACATGATATGATTTCCTAACCCCATAGTATAACCCATAGCCACAGTGTCATAACATGAAAAACACTATGCCTCAATATGAAGTTGTTTTTCCAGATTCCATAGTTAGACCTATGGCTATTATGCCATGACATGAATAATACCATGCCTCGGTGTGTGGTTAGTTTCAACCCTTCCCACAGATAAAAATTTGATGTATTTTGTGTTATAAAAATATCACATAGGTCCTCCAATGTTTGACATTTTACGTAAGTGTTGAATCTTCAATTCTTGTCACTTTGGAATCTTACTTATAATTTCAAGTCTTTCATTTATATCTTTTAAAAAAATACTTTAAATACATCAAAAATTTCAAAAACATATTACTTTAAGTAATTATCATGGGTTAAAACATTTATTTCAATTAATTAAAATAGTAAAATGCTAAACAAAAATTTTGTGAGATAAGAAGACATTTTAATAATTATCAAATTGGATTTAATTTTGAATTAACTATTGAAGCAATTTAATTTAGAATTAAATTGAAGCACACTATTAGAGTATGACTTTTGACAAGAATCAAGAAGCGTCACCAAAGGGCCACGTTCTAGTTGGGCCTATTATTCAAAGAGTCATTTAATGGTCTCATTTACAAGTTGTTTACACATATACTAAAGGTATTGGGTTGCTTGGATGCAGAGCTCAAGAAATGATCAAAGTAAAATCCTAATTTGAAAAGTGTTATTGAGCAGCTATCATATTTATGGCAATATCTTTGACATCTAATATCGTATGGGGGTGACTCAAATTGCATTGAAAATTTAACTTAATAGGGCACATAAGTTACAGAAATACAAAATTTCAAATTTAGAATATTACTATGTCAAAATGGACTCATAAATTGAAACATAAATCTAGCAAAATTTCAGTTTCAGAAATTGACGGCGCGCCACAGTATGAAGCTCCAGCATCAATTTGGTTTTCCAATTTATACACCACACCATGGCCCGTGAACATAAATTTTTATTCTCACATGTCTAACTCGTTCAAACTATGATTAATTTTTTAATTAGTTTTTCCTTAGAATTTTGTTTTTGGTTGTTTAAATAGTTAACACTACTACAAGGTGGCATTTAAGTCAAGATTTAAAGTCGGATTTTGGGGAACACTGAGTTATAATGCATTTAAAATTGGTTCACTGAAAAACTGACTTAAAACACGTAGATTGTTGCGTCAATTAACGTGTTCAACTAACGCTACACGTAGGACGTAGCGTCAGTTCTACGTGTTAACCGACTCTATACCTGGATAGCGTCAGTTGACATGTAGAACCAACACTACGCCCTACGTGTAGCATCGGTTGAACACGTCAACCAACGCTTTCCACGTGTGTAGCGTCAGTTGACACGTAAAACTGATGTTATGTCCTACATGTAGCATTGATTGAACACGTCAACCGACACTACACACATGAATATTTTCCTTTTATCTTCTTTCTTCCCCATTAGATAGAACATTCTAGCGCTGTAAACACTCAAAAACCTAAAACTGACCGACACTCCTCCTCCACTCTTTCTCATATTCCGTCCACCTACGACCACCAATTCCAATGTCATTTAGTGGGTTTTCTTTCTCTCCAATTTATCTTCTAAATCCCCTATTTTTGTGTGCAAATACTCAAATTTGTATACCTATTTTCTCACTTACAAAACATCATTTTTTCTTCATTTCCTTCATTTTGTCACTTCATTTACTCTTGTAAGTATTTCTATTAATCCTGAGCAATTATTATTCATATTTCTTTATTTTTTGTATATTATGTGTTATTATTAATGTGTATAAATTTTTGTATTATGTATGTTATTATTTTTATTATGTAGGTTTTGTATAAATTTTTGTAATAAAATAAATTTATATATTTTTGACTGTGATTTAAGGTTGATTTTTAATTTATGAAATGGGAAATACATGACTCAACAATATAATACTCATTAAAAATTTAGGTTTGAAGTAGTGTAGTTATTTAAAACAATATTAATCATCACAAAATTGTTATATAAATTTTGTTTTATATATCTTAAATTTGAAATCAACTCAAATGATATGGCATATTATTATTAGTAATTATAATCAATCTCATATAATTATATTTATATGTATATATTTGTTATGTTTGGTTTTTGTGTATTTATTTTTATACGATGTTTTGATAGATATTCTAATAATTAGGGAATTCATATATAATAATATATGAAATATATTGGTTAGATACATATTTAATTTGCTTAATGTCATTAATAGAAAATAGACAAATCTTGGATTTCAAAGTATAGAATTGAGCAATACTACATTTTTGAAGTTGAAAGTTTCTTGGGATTTGCCTGTGGAAATAGTAATAATGAAATTAGTATGATTTGATGTCCATGTATTAAATGTAAAAATGAGCAATTTCATGATGTCTATAAGGTTAAGTATCACCTTATCCGTAGTGGTATTCTTTTGAGTTATAAATGTTGGTATTATCATGGAAAAAATATTGATAATACTTATGGAGAAGAGATATAATAATGTGACTGGATTATATACATCATATCATAATGTATAGATAAAAAAATATGTTTCATGGTGTTGAAGATGAACTACATGAGAATGATCTCAAAACCTTTAAAAAACTTCTAAAAGATGCCAAAAAACTGTTATATCCAGAATGTAAGAAATATATTAAAATGTCGGGATTGGTTCATTTGTTCAATATGAAGGCAAAAAATGTCTTTTTGACAAGGGATTCACAGAATTACTAAATGTACTAATATATATGTTTCCTGAGGGTATTGAATTGCCATCTTTGATGTATAAAGTGAAGAAATCTCTTAGTCAATTTGGCATGGAATATCATAAGATTCATGCTTGTCCAAATGATTAAATTCTTTATAGAAAAGAATATGAGACATTAGACGATTATCTAATGTGTAAAGAATCGAGATGGAAGCATGCTATAAATGAGACAACGCCTAAGAAAGGCATGCCCGCAAAGGTTCTTTGGTACTTTCCTCCGATTCTTCACTTTCAAAGGTTGTTCAATAGTAAAGAGACATCAAAGATGTTGACGTGGGATTCAGATAATCGATCTGATAATGGGGTGCTATATCATCCTTGTGATTCTCCAAATTGAAAAGTAGTAGATAATTTATCCTCTCAATTTGCATCTGATCTGTGCAATCTTCGTCTTACCATTGTTGCTGATGAAATTAATCCACACAATTCCCTTAGTAGTAGATATAGTTGTTGGCTAGTAATTATAGTAACATACAACCTTCCTCCCAGGTTGTGTATGAAAAGAAAATTCATGACGTTAACATTATTGGTCTCAAGACTAAAACAACCCGGAGTTGATATTGATGTATATTTGTAGCCTTTGATAGATGATTTAAAGATGTTATAAAATGATGGTGTAAATGTTTACGATGCATATAAAGAAGAACACTTTAACTTGAGGGGGTTCTTTTATAAACAAATAATGATTTTCCTACCTATGGGAACTTATCAGGACATGCAACAAAAGGTTATATGGGATGCCCTATATGTAGTGATGGCACTTCTACAACTTATCTTATTCACAGATGAAAGATGTCTTATAGAAGACATAGAAGATTTTTTCCATCTGTACACAAGTTTAGATACTAAAAAACAAACGTTCGATGGTGAAGAAGATCATGATCCTACACCATGACTTTTGTGAGGTGTTGAGATATTAAGGCAATTGAATGGTATGACATTCAAATGATATGGAAAGATGAAAAAAAGAACACTTACTAATGGAGGGAAACGAAAGAGGTCAACTATTAAAAGTGGTGAAAATGAAAATGTTACTGAATCAGTAGATCATGGTTGTTGGAATAAAAAATCAATATTTTTGGAATTACCTTATTGGAAAGACCTACACATTCATCACATCTTAGATGTCATGCATATTGAGAAAAATGTATGTGAGAGCTTGATTGGTACATTACTTAATATACCTACAAAAACAAAGGATGAAATTAAAGCAAGACTGGATTTAAAGAAACTAGGCATATGACTTGAATTGGCCCTAAGGGTGAAAATGATAAGAATCGAACATACTTGCCATCAATATCATATACAATGTCAACAAAAGAGAAGGATGTCTTTTGTAAATGTTTGGCTGGTGTGAAAGTTTATGATGGTTACTCATCCAACTTAAGAAATTTTGTGCCTATCACCGATAATAAACTTTACGGATTGAAATCACATGACTATCATATCTTAATGAAACAGTTATTACCAATTGCTATTAGATAAAATCTTCCAAAACATGTTTGATTATCAATAATTCATTTTTTTCATTCTTCAATACAGTATGCAAGAAATCTATATCAATTGGCGAGTTAAACTCTTTATAGAAAGATGTTGTAGAGAATTTGTGTCTAATTGAAAAATATTTTCCTCCTTTTTTCTTCGATATAATGATTCACTTGTGTGTTCATTTAGTTCGAGAGGTTCAATTGTGTGGTCCTACTTACTTAAGGTGGATGTATCCTTTTGAGATATACATATAAGTCCTTAAAGGATATGTAAATAATAGAAATCAACATGAAGGATGCATGGTGGAACGTTACATTGCTGAAGAGGCCATTGAGTTTTGTTCTGAATACTTTAGTGGTTGCACTAAAATTGTCAATCGTACGCATAAATTGTTCTTAGAATGTCACATGATTCAAGTAGGTAATCTTATGCTTGGTGAAATTAAGAAATTGTTTATTGATAGTACTCAATGGAAGAAAGCACACCGAATCATTTTGGTAAATAATAATGAGGCACAACCATACATAGAGTAAGTGATGACAGGTTCAAGTTTTTCATTTAAAATAAAATTATTTTTTATTTAACTATTAATTATATCTAATTGATATATCTTTAATAACATTACATAATGCATTTAAACTTACTGAAGATTGATTCTCGTTATAAAAAAGAGAGGAGAAAAATGGTTGTATGATGAACATAAGAGAGAGCTTATTAATTGGTTTTGCAACCATGTAAGTGTCACATACAAGAATTCATTAGTACTTCTATGCAATGTTTTAAATCTTTCCTTTAAACACATTTCATGTTTTTGTATGCATAGATTCAAATTGAACTCAACAAACCCAATCATAAAATAACAAAAAGTTTAGAATGACTTGCACATGGACCAAAATTTGATGTCAAATCATTTTCTAGTTTCACAATTAATGGATCGGGGTTTATGACTCAAGCAAGGGAAAAATTCCGAGTAAATTAGAATAATGGTGTGAATATGGTTGCATAAACTATGCAATTTTCCAGCTCAAAAGATGGTAATCCTGTACTTTCTAATAGAACATATTATGGTATAATTCAAGAAATTTGGGAACTTGATTATGAGGTCTTCTATGAAACAATATTCTTGTGTGATTGGGTCGAAGATGTTTTCAATGCTAGATATAAAATATATGATTTTGGATTTACCCTTGTAAATTTATCCAAGATAAGTCACACTGAGGATCCTTTCACGTTAGCACTTCATGCAAAACAAGTATTTTACACGAGTGATCAAATTGACACAAGATGGTCTATTGTGTTAATGCCTCCACAAAAGGAGTTCTACCATTGTGATGCTTTAGAAGATGATGACATGCTTGATACATTGTCCAATATTAGTCATTTCTCAAACAAATTTCCTAATGTATTTGACGATCTAGTTGATGATGATGATTCTTCATCATGGACTTGAAGTGATTGTTAAAGAATATATATATATACACGATCAAAAACCTAATTAAACATAATGTATGTTATGTATTATTCTAATAACTCTTGCATGTTTATATGTATGGACTTAAAATTTTCAATTAATTTCAATTTCATCATTGTTTGTAGATATTTCATGGATCCTAGGGTACTAGAGCTTGTAGATCCAAAAGATCCATTTGGGAATTTGAAAAGAAAGGGTTGGGCGAATATACCTGATGCTCCACTTAACCCAGATGATAGAGTACCCATTCTATTTGATGCTACTGGTAATCCATTAGGGAAAAATGGCCAACAATTGAAATCCTCTATTGGTAGACTTGTAAAGTCAAGCATACCAATCAATATAAATGATTCGACTAAGGTTGATGAAGCTAAAGAGTTCAAAATATGGAAAACCATTTGTGTAAGTCTCTTTTATTTTATAACTAATTACATATATTATATTTTTTTGTATTATATCTCATCTTTTGTAGTGTTTTTTTTACAGAATCATTATAAAGTCTCTGACACTTGGATGTGTGATGAGCAGAATCGTGATCGCCAAATACTTTGATGAACAAAAACTTGATGAACGAAAACTGGCATCGCCGATCCTGCCAATACTTTGATTTTATATTTATAAAACTCTCGCAAGTGCACGAATCATTTCGTAGAAAATGATAAGTATACTCCCAAGGTCGATCTAAGGAAGGAATGTATGTGGTTTTTAATTTATTATTCAAACTTTTAAAAACGAAATTAAATCCTAAACATCCTGTCACGATATTTTGGGGTTTTGTGTTTTTAATCTAATAATAGAAAATTAAACATAGATTCAATAAACATTCATGCAAATTTTATCTTTTATAAATAGTGGAGTATTTATGGATATAATAACTAAGTTAATTATGCTTGCTCGTATTATCTAGGTTATTAAAGATATGAATTGATATTTATTGATTCTCCCTTTTTTGTATGAATACCACCTTTGGTGGGGTTAGATATTCTTTGTTAACTAAACAAATCAATTAACACCTATGGGTGGGGTTGATAACTAATTTGGTTAATTAAATTAATTCCTTTTTCTAAGAGATTGAAAATGAACCATTTAATGGGTTAGACAGTTTAAACTTTATTCAAGGTGTCCAAATTAAACCTAAGAATTTAGTTATCCGAGTACTAACTTTCAAGTTTTAAAACTACTACTGAAAACATGTTGTCAATACATTTTCAGATAATAATTATTATAAAAACTTTTGAAATAGATCTTCACTCTAACTACCGGGCGATTGGACCATCAAATAAAAGAGCACTACTCTAAATCGACCGATAACTAAACCTTAAAATCTAATTTTCGATTTAAGTTTGTAATGAAAAATAATATATTTCTCTCTAACATTCTTAATATGAAATCTTGAATAAAAATAAAATCAATTCGTTTTAGAGATTTTAACCTATTTAATATTTCTCGCAAGCATAACAATGTTATTATTATATCATGTTTACAAACAATATACGCTTAAATTTAATCACGCAGACAAATTAAATATAACATGTAAGAATAAAGCATAAAAAATAACGCAAAGAAAATAAAATCCTTACAAGATTGATGCCATTCCCGTTGCTAGAAAAACTCCAAGCGAATTTGCACTCCCATTTATTGAATCAAAAAGCTAATAATATTACAAAAACATAACTAGTTCTTCCCAAAATGGGAAGAACTCTAAATCTAAGAGAAATTAACTAAGAAAAACTAAAAACTAAGAAAACATAAGAAAAACTAAAAATCTAAGAAAAGAGAGAAAGAAAGAAAGAAAAGAATGTATTTGGAGGTTTTGAAGGTGTTTAAGGTGAAGGGAAGGGGGGTATTTATAGGTGAGGATGGAGAGAAAAAATGAGTAAAAAAATGTTAAAAAATTAAAAAAACGTGTAATGGAAATGCTGAGGTCATCAATGACGTCGCTGACGTCACAGGGTCGCCGCACGTGAAAAATGGGGTGAAAACGCGTCACGCGCGAGGGCGGCCATCGACCGCGCTGGGTTGTCATTGCCTGCGCGCAGCCCGCGCGTTAGCGAGTCTTGAGCGGGCGGCGTCGCGTTTTTCTCCCTTTTGACATTTTTGACCTTTTTGACCCATTTTGTCCAATTTTTCTATATTTGTCGACCTTTACGCATTTATTTATTAATATATTTGTGATGTATTGCTTCCAGTATTCCTCTTTGAGTCTTTAAGTTGCATTTTTAAGCCAAAATACCTGAAAAACAATAAAAATACCCGTGATTCCGAAAAAGACAAATTTATATAAATATATGATAAAACATATAAATATATATATTTTTAATCAATTAATTTGGATAAAATCATGGTTATTTTAGTGCTTTTTGAGCACTCATCAATGAGCAAGTGTTATAAGATTGCAAATAAGGCATGGAAGGAATACAAAACTTCTAGATTGGCTAGAAATTATATGTTTTCATATTTAGAACCACTTGATGAAGTAGAAATATACAAAATCCCTAAAGAACACCCCTAGATTGAACCCCAAGTTTGGAAAGACTTCGTGGATTATAGACGCACATATGAATTTCAAATTATTAGGGAAGAACATCATAATATACAAATGCAAAATATTCTTCCAAACCGTATTGGGAGGTCTTCAAATCTTGAAGTTAGACAAAGAATGGTATTATTAAGTTTTTAATTTATAAATATTTTTATATTTATTTTCCTCAAATTTAAGTTGATGTCATGGTTAATAAATTTATTTAATTTATGTAGGAAGCTGAATTAGGTAGATTGGTTATTCGATCTGAATAGTATATAGAAACAAAGACCCCAAAAATGAAGAAGTCAAGACCAATGACTAAACGAGGAGAAGAACTAAATAAGTTGGTTAGTAATTTAACTTGATACAAAGTCCTTATGATTTTTTCTAATTGATGTAATAATGTATGATATGTTTGTTTGCTTTATTATTTGTAAAGAGTTGTTCAAGAAAAAATAACCAGGGGTGAAATAATCAAACAATGAAGGAGAGATAATATATATCATGCATTCGGATGCGAGCATCCTAGTCATGTTAGGGAAGGAAGCCAATATAACGATTATATGGAGTTTTTTAACATTCCAAAACAAAAGCCTCAGATGGTTAGTAAGGAGAAGTACTGTAAAATTGAATAAGAATTCAGCTCCTTTAAGGCCTCAGTGTTAACTACGATTGCCACTTTAAAATAATATCAATAATAACACATGTCAGGCATGGTAGCATACTATAATCAGGGCATGCCCTATTGGCTAGGTATACAACCATTCATGCCAGTGATGCCACCATCCATTCGAGACATGCTACCCATGAAATCTCATGGCACCCAACATATATCATGTATGGGATATAGTCATCCTATTGGTCCTCCCTTTATGTCAGGAATGCATATGCAATCAAGTAGTGGTTCAACATCTCCAATGTAATTTATGCATTATCACCATCCATCACATCATGATGAATGTTTTGATGAGAATATTCTTCCAATAGCTACCCCACATGGGAGTCCTCCTCTATTCGATGAATCATTTGTGGTAAAATTTAAAATTTATGTAGATAGTCTATTATTTTTAATTTTTATTATATATAATGCTTAACATTTTTACAAAATATAAAATGTTTGTTGAAATATCCTTTATCAACAAACTTTGTTGCTATTGGAATGGTATAATAATTGAGCGATGATCGAATGATTTATAATCAATATTTGTCAAATTATTGAAGAATAGTAATTGATCAATCACTACCCCATGATTGTCCATTATCTATGTCTTCTGATGCTACCATAGTCCAAGAAGCAGTTGGGAAATATATGGCTTGGCCGTCGAGTCAAGTTGTGATAAATTTTAACATGATATTATATTTTTACTTAAGAGAACACTTTTTTTACTACTGTCATATTATTATTCTTTTATTGTTATTAACATATATAATACTTCTTCTTTAATCTATTATACCAGAGTTAGTAAGTATGACACATTTAAGAGATACAAAGCAAGTATTTCGTGGTTAATCTAAGTCTAGTGGGCGATCATCGCGCACTAAGTCATTCAAGAAGAAGTCATGGAAAAAGTATAGCTATGATTATGCTATAAACTTCAGCAGAAATCTTGGCTCTTTGATGACTATTGTTGCGAAGGCATCTAGCATAAATGATGGATAGACTATGCCACTTCCTATATAAATTTATGGTGTAGACATTGGCCAAACATATATATATTGATCAAGTGTATATTGTAGCTATTTGAATATTAAATGATCGATTTAAGTATAAATCAAGTGGGGACAAGGTGAATCCTCAATCAGTAAATAACTTTCATTTATGTAGAACATATATAATTATATTTATATTATCTAATTATTTATATATATATTTCTTTTATATAGGGCGTGTTATTAATGAATTCAAGCTAATCGCTTATCACATTTAGCAATGTTCTATGATTCTTCATTTGTCAATCAATATCAAAATAAAGTGTTAGTATCAAAGCTAAATAATTATGTGATAGGGCATTAACACTTAACATAAATCAAAAGTTGATAATCCTTTGGTCACTAAAGTTTGAACAAGGCCAAGATCATTGGATTTTGGTGATCCTTGATCCATATGGCAATAATGTTTGGTACTGTGACTCAGCTTCTATAAAATTGAGTAAAGATACAAAAGTTGTTGTTGAAATGTAAGAGTTATAGCTAGCTATTTTTCCTTCTATTGTTCTTTGTAATATTTAATAAAAAAAACTAACCGTTTTAAACTTTGATAGGGCAAGGAAGTTGTGGAACAAGAGTAAGGGCATTGCCCTTAAAAAATCTCATAAGCTTATATTGGACAAAGTTATGGTATGTACAAACGAATATTAATAATTTAATTAATTTTACTATTGAATAATAAAGATGTTTGAATATGAAAAAATCATGTACACTTGTTTTTTGTAGGTTCCACAACAAAATGATGGAGTCATGTATAGTTACTATGTCATAAAGTTTATGAATGAAATCATTACAAATGTCAATATTCCAATTAAATATATGGTAATCTCTTTTACCAATATACCTTTTTAACATATATGAGTTATTTTTTATGAATTCATGATATTACATTCTTATTTTGAATTTAAATACATGTAGTTCTTTGGTTGGAACAAGTCGAGCTATGACACACAAATTTTTGATGATTTACAAGAGGAATGGGCATAACACATGGTTCAAATAATATCATCACAAGAAGAATCAGGAGAAGATTCTGATGATCTTTAATAGTATATGACAATATCATGGTAATTTTTATAATGCTTTAATTTCTCTATTCCTGTGTCTGAAGTTTGGACAGCTTGTTTATTGGATTTTTTATTTGATGGATGTTTATGTGCTCATGTATTTAGGGGAATAAATTGTTATATGGACCTGTTTTTTGCCCAAACATTATCTCATCTCTCTTGCCTAGTTCCCTAGTATGACAATATCATGGTAGTCACTTGCCATCCAAGTACAAGAAGACCACCAAGAATCATCATATCTTGAAGAGTAATTGTTATTTCACCCTAAGGAAATTCAAAATTATTAGTTTATGGGCACCAAAACTTAACCAACTCAAGTGACAAATCGGAGTTATACTTGACTTCATATTTAGAGCTCATTATAGCATTAAAAATACCAACTTGATTCTAGATAGCTTTATATTTATACACAAAAGATTAATATAATGCTAATATAATTTCGAAGGGATGGAGTTATTATTATATCACTCAGGTGTCAATGTGGTAATCTCTTTTACTTCTTTTAACATATATTTTTTTTGTCAATTCATGATATTACATTCTTATTTTGAATTTAATTACATATAGTTCTTTGGTTGGAACAAATCGGGCTATGATATGCAAATTTTTGATGATTTACGAGAAGAATGGACATAACACATGGTTCAAATTATAACATCACTAGAGAATCAAGAGAAGAATCTAATGATCTTAAATAACATAGGACAACCACATGGTAATTTTTATAATACTTTAATTTCTCTATTCCTATGTCTCTGAAGTTTGGGTTGCTTTTTTGATGGATGTTTACATGCTCATGTATTTAGGGGAATAAATTGTTATATGGACTATCTGTTTTTTGCCCAAACTTCATCTCATCTCTCTTGCTTAATTTCCTGGTCACTATACTGGTGATTCTAAGCAAACCAAGCTTCCTATACAAGAATATCACAAAATCCATGACAAAAGAGACGACATCATTTTATTTGTAATTTAAGTTAAATATATATATGTATGTATGATTGTATGTATGTACGTATTATATATAAATTATTTTGTGCTAATAAATTTAATTCTTAAGTAATTAATCAATATTTAATTTTTTTAATTATATGTATTATTTAAACTTTGTTAAACAAATTTTAGTTTTTTTCTACAATTATGTGATCGAATACAGGTTCTGAGTATAGTAGAAAATAAGTAGAATGTGTAAAAAAATACAGAATTTTATGTCGGTTCACGAGTTGAATCGACTTTGCATTTAAAGTCAGTTCAACGCGTGAGCCGAGTTTACGTTTAAAGTCGGTTAATAACCGACTTTAAAGCTCAGTTTTGGCGTAGTGCAATTAGAAAGTTGTTAGCAAATAACTCGGTTCAATATATATTTTTGATTTTTAATCAAAGTTGAAATTTTTAACCCTTTGTTCCTTTAGAAACCTACTTATCAAGGAATTTGAAACCCTTGTGACGCCCCATCATCATTGAATATTTAGGGAGTAATATTCATAGAGTTAAGATGTTGCTACAATTTAAATATTAAATATTTTGGTATCATTCTCAATTTGTAGTTGGATATTTGGTCATTTATTTTAGAGTTCTTAAAAACTTCATGTACGTGGGTTTCAAGGTTCAAGTTCACAAGTTTGCATAAGATATTTGTGTTCTTGATTTTTTCTGAAATTTTTGTGTCAAATTTTCATCCTTTTTTTGGTGATTTTTTTTATTTTTTTCTTATTTGTTGAATTTAGTAAAAAAAAAGGACAAAGAACAAATATCTTGTTGTATCTTTTAGGAGAACATAAAAATGTGCAAGTATACATGGTCACAAGTAATAAAATTTTATAAGTGAGTTATCGTTCCCAAGGAGATTTGTCACTATAGCTTGTTAAGTACTAAAATTGTTTCCCTCTGATTTTATCCAAAACAATCGTTAATTGGAAGTTTAACAAATTAAGAATTTTAAACAAAATATAAAAAACATTCTAGGATTTCAGTTTCACCAAATTAATCCACTCAAATCATATTATTTTATCTTGATTTATTTTTTTGTAAATTTAATTTGTCAACCGAAAACTTCTAATTTTATCCATACATCTCTTCCGAGCTCCGTATAGACACATCTCGCTAAATTAATTCACTATATTCCTATTAGAATTAAATTCACCAAGATTCATTACGCTCTAAGTTCTCAAATGGCCACACATACGATAAAGGTATATTCTTATCCTTCATATATACATGTTATTCTATCCATGAGCAATATACACAAAAATGCCTCTTCTAAGTTTATTTAAGTGTCACAGATCAATTGATAAATTTTCCAATAATTAAAAGCATTAAGCACAAATAGAATAAACAAATTACAAATCTAATAAATCGTTCAAAAATAATTAAATCCAAGCTTCATAAACTTAGATAAAATGCAACCCTAGAAAAATTAAATTACTTCATATATAAAATTAAAATTACAACGTTTAAGGAATATTTGTTCAATAACAAAACAAAGAAAATTAGAACGTTTTTGCTCTCAAATTTATGGCACACACAGCACAAAATAGAAGCCAACAATGGCTTCTGCGTGTACCACCGTCCAAAACTCCCAAAACGAACCTCTTCTCTCTCGCATTAAATTCCCTATTTATAGCTCCAAAAAATACATCAAAAAATATTAAACGGGGGAGACATTTTTCTTTAATCTCACACACACGCGTATGAAAATGGGGATATGGAAATTGTTATTTTAACATACGCGTGGGAAACGTAAAAATAGCTACAAAGGGCATCGTTTCTAATTTATTTTTAATTCAACCCAAATGCCACGTGTTAGCATATGATTCGCTGAAAGAATTAATATAGACATGTGGCATCATTCCATTGATGGTGGGGAACGGTTGCATGTGGTTGCGCCTTATGGGATCATGGCACGCGAGACACGTGGGTCCCACACAAATAGTTGGAACCGCGTGCGCTAGTTCTACGCTTTTGTTTTACCCAATACATGCCATGTGTTCGCTTCATATTAACTGCAGGAATATTTTCGACACGTGGCATTGTATCATTCGTTGGATGATTAGGGCCCACGAAGTTTCTGTGGACTGCGTCGCACGGGACATTGCCTACGTAGCAGACACATGGGTCCTATCTTGCACGCTGGCCTGCGCGGCAAGTGGGCCCCACTCAGCGCCGAACAACGTGCCACCTGAAAACCCACGTCCACTCGAGATTGTCGCTTCTAGCTCCATGCGTCTCATCGTAGCCATTGATTTCTTGATAGAACGGTGGGTGTCGCGCGTTGGTGATTGCGCGAGTGGCCTCCTTTTCCAGTGCAAAAAATAAACTTCCTTAATTGTAATTTAGCCCTCCAATTTAATTCAAATTAAGTTTTAAACTTTCGTTAAATGCAATTAAGCCCTTTTTTCTAATTTAAATTAACTTTTAAACTTTCGGTAATTGCAATTAAGCTCTATTTTAGTTTAAATTATATTTTCAGACTTTTTATTTGCAATTAAGTGTTTTTTTTTTCAATTCAAATTCTTTAATTTTCTTAAAAATATATTCCTTAAGAAATTAGAATAAATATTAATTTATTCCATTAAAATTAACTAAAAAAGTCAAGAACATAGCAATTATAATAAATAAAATAGATGAATATTACTATATAAAATACAGTTAGCATATCTCATTATTAAAAAAAAGAGTATAGATATAAAAGAAAAAAGAAATAAGCCTTATTTAAAAAAAAAGAACAGATCTAAAAGAAAGAAAAGAAAAGAAATCTTATTAAAAAAAATCTAATATAAAAAAAATTCAATTTTGTCGAGATTTCATTTTTTATTTATTTCCTTAAGTACTATCCAAATTTGGTGCAATTAAGACTTTCTTTTGCTATCAAATTTTGTTTATTTTTTTTTATCATTAGGCAATTACAATGCAAGATATTTAACAATATCTTAAGAGACTTAATATAGAGATGAGTGACATGATAGATTGGGTAGACAGAGTTGAAGTTAACTTGCAAAAACAGGCTTCCCAAAAGAATCTTTACTCGACAAAATGTTATGTTTGATGAATTCATCTATCATCAGCAAAGATAAATAAGAAGGTTGAATTATTTGTAAAAAGAAAGAATGAGAAAAATAAGGAGTGGGAGTTGAAAAGAGAAAATGAATTTAAAAAGAAAGAGATTGAGTTAATAATAGAGAGTCAATCAATAAAAAAAGAGGGTGAACAAGAAAAGGGTGAGAAAAAGAGTATGAAAAAAAAGATGTTAGAGAGAAGAGATAAAAAAGAGAGCAAAAAATAAGAAAAAGTCGTGGCTAGAGAATAAAGGAAATAGGCATGTTTTTGTACTAATAATTTTTTTTTTCCTAGTGCTCAATAGATTATGGTGATAAGAGTCAAACACTACTTTATTCTATACTTGGGCCATCAAGTGCTACTAGGCCAAAAAAGAGCTTAGTGAATTATGCACTTGAATCTTCCTTAATGACGTATACAATCCCCAACATTATAGTAAAGATTCGAGGGAAATTTTTTTTGAGAAATTTAGAATGATGAGAATCAAATAGCATCACCAAATGGCCACGTTTCAATTGAGCCTATTATTCAAAGATTCACGTAATGGGATACTATACAAGTTGTTTGGACGTATGTTGTAAACATTGGTTTGCTTGGGTGTGGAGAACAAGAAATGATCAAAGTAAAATCCTAATTTGGAAAGTATCATTGAGCAACTCTCACATTTATGACAATATCTTTAGCATCCAATATTCAATGAAGTTGATTAAAATTACATTAGAAAGCTGAATTAATGGGACACCTAATTAAAACATTATAAATTTTCAAATTTGGAATATTTCTAGGTCAAAATGAACTCATAAATTATGGCCATAAATCTAGAACAATTTAAGTTTCAAAAATTGAAGGTGCCCATGGCATAATTTAAAGCATGTTATAAGATGAAGCGTGATGAGTGCTCAAAAAGCACTAAAATTACCATGATTTTATGCACATTAATTGATTAAAAATATATATATTTATATGTTTTATCATATATTTATATAAATTTTTCTTTTTCGGAATCACGGGTATTTTTATTGTTTTTCAGGTATTTTTGCTTAAAAATGTAACTTAAAGACTCAAAGAGGAATATTGGAAGCAATACATCACAAATATATTAATAAATAAATGAGGAAAGGTCAATACATATGGAAAAATTGGACAAAATGGGTCAAAATGTCAAAAAGGAGGAAAACGCGCCACCGAGCCACCTAGTCCACGCGCAGCACGCCCATACCGCGCGAGCAGCATGCGCACACCGCGCCGAGCCCTGTGAGCGCCATGCGCGCCTGTGCATGCTCCAGCTGCCCTCCACGCGCGCCGCTGCGATTTCGCCCCATTTTCGCGGGCAGCCGCCCCCATGACGTCAGCAATGATATCAGCAATCACCACTCCGCGTTTTCACCATTTTTTCACCCACTTTTTATCTCCATCCTCACCTATAAATACCCCCCTTCTCTTCACTTCATACCACACCTTAAAACACATTCTCTTCTCTCTTTCTTTCTCTCTTTTCTTAGTTTTTTTAGTTTTTTCTTATTTTTTAGCTAGTTTCTCTTAGTTTTAGAGTTCTTCTCTTTTTTAGAAGAACTAGTTATGTTTTTATAATTTAGTTGCTTTTGATTCAATAAATGGGAGTGTAAATTCCGTTTGAAGGTTTTCCAGTAACGAGAATAGCATCGAAGTACTGTAAGGATTTTATTTTTTTATAGTTATTTTTTATGCTTTATTCTTACATGTTATATTTAATTTGTCTGTGATTAAATTTAACTTTGCTGGCTGTTTGTAAACATGATATAATAATAACGTAGTTATGCTTGAGAAATATTAAATAGGTGAAAATCTCTAAAATGAATTGATTTTATTTTTATTCAAGATTTTATATTAAGAATGTTAGAGAGAAATATATTATTTTTCATTACAAACTTAAATCTGAAAATTAGATTTTAAGGTTTAGTTACCCGGTCTGATTTAGAGTAGTGTTCTTTTATTTGTTGGTACAATCGCCCGGTAGTTAGAGTGAGGCTCTATTTCAAAAGTTTTTATAAGAATTATTATCTGAAAATGTATTGACAACATGTTTTTAGTAGTAATTTTAAAACTTGAAAGTTAGTATTCGGATAATTAAATTCTTAGGTTTAATTTAGACACCTTGAATAAAGTTTAAACTGTCTAACCCCACCAAAGGTGGCATTTAAATGGTTCATTTTCAATCTCTTAGAAAAAGAAATTAATTTAATTAACCAAAATTAGTTATCAACCCCACCCATAGGTGTTAATTGATTTGTTTAGTTAACAAAGAATATCTAACCCCACCAAAGGTGGTATTCATACAAAAAAAGGGAAAATCAATAAATATCAATTCATATCTTTAATAACCTAAATAATATGAGTAAGCATAATTAACTTAGTTATTATATCCATAAATACTCCACTATTATAAATGATAAAATTTACATAAATATTTATTGAATCTATGTTTATTTTTATGTCAGTAGATTAAAAACACAAAACCCAAAATATCGTGATAGGATGTTTAGGATTTAATTTCATTTTTAAAAGTTTGAATAATAAATTAAAAACCACATACATTCCTTTCTTAGATCGACCTTGGAAGTATACTTATCATTTTCTACAAAATGATTCATGCACTTGCGAGAGTTTTATAAATATAAAACCAAAGTATTGGCAAGAATCGACAATGTCGGTTTTTGCTTCATCAAAATGCTTAGATCAATTTGATTTTCTAGTGTTTACATCATGCCTTGGAATGGTTTAAAGTGCATTGCGGTAAATTTTTATCCTCGCTTGTTTGACTTGTTCAAACTCTGACTATTTTGTTCTTTAGGGTTTTGTTTTTGGTTATATAAATAATTAATTAGGTAGTTGTTGGAAAATAACTCAGTTCAATATATATTTTTATTTTTAATCAAAGATGAGAGCTTTGTAGCTTCTTATTCCATTACAAACCAACTTATCAAGGAATTTGAAACCTTTATGACATCCTATCACAAATAGATATTTGGTCTATAATATCCATATAGTCAAGCTATTGCAATTTGAGTATTAGATTTTCTAAGATCGTTCTCAATTTGTTATTGGATCTTTGACCATTTCTCTTAAAGTTCTCAAAAATTTTGTGTCAATGGGTTTGAAGGTTTGAGTTCATGAGTTACCTAATTTTCCTTTTTCTCAAAACGATTTTCCCTTGAATCTTAGTTGTAATGTTAGGGATTGCCTCTATCACGAATGATGATGCAATTCTAAAATTCTTAAGCTCTTTTATGGCATAGTTGAATTTGATGGCTAGAGTATAGAATAAAGTGAGTGCCGTCACTATAATCTATTGAAGACTAGGCAAAAAAACATTTATTAGTACAAAAATATGCCTCTTTTCTTTATACTCTCTCTTCTTTTTTACTCTTTTTTTATCTCTTCTCTTCAACATCTCTTTTTTGGCACTCTTTTTCTTACTCTTTTCTTGTTCACCCTCTTTTTCTATTGATTCACTCTCTATTCTTAACTCAATCTCTTTCTTATTAAATTCACTTTCTCTTTTCAACTCCCACTCTTTCTTTTTCTCATTCTTTTTTTTACAAATAATTCAACTGCCTTGTGTTATCTTTACCGATGATAGATCAATTCATCAAACATAACATTTTGTGGAGTATAGATTCTTTTAGGAAGCCTTTTTTACAAGTTAGTTTCAAATATGTCCATGCAATCCCTCATGTCACCCAAATCTATATTAAGTCTCTCAAGGTATTGTTAAATATCTTACATAGTAATTTCCAAATGATAAAAAATAAAAACATTTGACAACAGAGAAAAGTTTTAATTGCACCAAATTTGGATAGCAATTAAGGAAACAAATAAAAAAATGAAATATGGGGACAAAATTTGATTATTTTTTATAATTAGTTTTTTCTTTAGGGTTTTGTTTTTCGTTGTATACAAAATTAATTAGCACCTATTAGCAAATAACTAAGTTTAGTATATATATTTGATCTTTAATTAAAGTTGACATCTTTTTAGTCTCTTGTTCCTTTACAATCTATCTTATCAAGGAATTTTCAACCCTTGTGACATCTTATTATCATTGGGTCTTTGGTGCATAATGTTCATAAAGTCAAGGTAATGCTATAATTTGAATATTAGATTTTCTAGGATCGTTCACAATTTTTCACCAAGTTTTTGACCGTTTCTCTTAAAGTTTTCAAACACTTTGTGTCTCTGGGTTTCAAGGTTCAAGTTCATGGGTTTGCATCAACTCTTACATGTGATGTGGTTAAGGTTAAAATGATGGGAATGAGTTTCTCCTTAAAGTACACAATTTGATTGTGTATAAGATTTCTAATTAAGATAATTTAATGATCATAAATTACATCAAACTAGGTCAAAGAGATACTATTTAAATACACCACATTCCCCCTTGTATCCCCGATGAATGGATTGAAAATTGAGAAAATTTTCTAGCACTTAATTGAGAGAATTTTGTGACAATAAAATTCAACCCAAAGTCATAGTGATTCAAAAATGTGTTATTTTTTTGATAATTTTTGAGAGGTGTTTTGATAAAAATATTAATGTTCTTCCACAATAGGTTTCATGCAATAAAGGATTCTAATTAATGAACTAGAAGCATGTTTTGATCAACTTAAAATTTACAAGGAATCTACCAATCATGTTCTGATTTGTTTTAAGGACAATGCTTGAAAACTCGAAGGTTCCAACAATTTATTCACACCCCACAAATGTATGTATCTTGTTATACTTTATTATAATTAAATTATTAATATAATAAAATCTTTATTGGATAAAATTTTATTACCCAATACCAACAACTTATGCTATTTTTGTTGTTAAAAATTAAGTTTTACCCCTAAAAAGAAATTTCAAAGTCAACATCTTATTGGTCAAAGTTTAACTTAAAAGGTATGCAATTTGAAGGTATTTAATGTAAAATTTATTAGATGAAAAATTTTTGTAGTAAAAATATATGAGCTAACCATAGGGAGGAGATACTGATACTAGTAATCCCATAATTAGGTAAAAATAAATACTTTATTCTAGTTATTATAAATTTTGACACTTCTAATATTGTAAGTAAGAAACTATGACACTTAAAATCCTATATTTCTTATGTACAAAGTATGGTTAAAATACTCATTTTCTATAACTATGGGATCAAATATCAAAGTTAAAAAATATATAATTAAGGTGCTCATTTTATATAATTATGAGATGAATCTTACACCCTAATCGATAAAGAGTATTATTTTTATGGTTATTAATGATAGATGATTTATAGATTTTTTAAATCCTAATGGATTTTTCCCAATTATTACACACATAAAAAACGTGAAAAGAGTACCCAAAAATTTACTATAGACTTATTTTAATGAGTTTTGTTTTTAAGTTATATATATTATGTGTGAAATTAGTATTTTATTTTCTAATATATTTAGAAAGAAAACACAAAAACAAAACTCGTTTAATAAAAAGTTTTGTTTTCTTACATTCTTTTTGAATCACAACAAAGAAATGTATATTTAATAGTAAATATTCATTTAGCTACTAATGTTATATGAAAATTTTCAATTTATTATTTATAATATTTTTTGTTCAAATTAAATGTTTATATTATTAAATATCTTTCAATCATTTATTTTAGTAAAAAATTGTCAACTTGATCGAAAAATTTAAATCACGTGAATAATTGATAAATCTACGAAAGTAGCGTTATTTGACAACTTTTAAACAACTTATTTGTTTTACTTTGTGTTACAATATCATAAAAAATACTTAATTTTGTTTAATTATGTCATTTTAAGTAGAACGAGCTAATAATTAATTATTTTATATTTATTAAAAAATATTGATTTTATATTTTCTTGGGATTTTTTTGTGATTTTTATTATTATTTTATTTGATATGTGGATATGCTTAGAAATAATCGTGGATGTACCTAGTAAAAGTGAGCTCACTTAGCAAATTTGTGGATACATACAACCAACCATTTTTTCAGTGCAAATCAATGTTGTGGCACTATTCACTTTTAATCTAAGAAGTTGAAATGTAGCACCACAGTTATATATATATATATATATATATATATATATATATATATATATATATATATATATATGTGTGTGTGTGTGTGTGTGTGTGTGTGTGTGTGTCTTGTATATGTAGCGTGTTTATCTCAAATACATCTAAAAACGTGTATAAGTGCGATCTGGGTTTCTTTTTTACATATATTTTTCGCATCCCAATCTCAATACGAATCTAAAACAGATCAATTTATCATAAATAAATTCAAAACAACACCCATAAAATAAAGGCAATATCAAAAAACATAAAATTAAGATAAAAAATACAGCAGATGCTAAGATGAGAGAGGAGTTCAAAATGAAATACAATTTGGTGGATATTTAAGATGAGATTGATGCTACAATTCCAAATATTAATTGTAGTTATTCTTCTTCTCCTTTTTTTATTAATTTGTATAACTTTCTTATTGAACAATAAAAGATTTATGAACTTAATTATGTATAGCAAATTTATTAATTTAGGGGCCTTATTAACCTAATTTTTTGAATGCAATGATCTAAATTTTTATCTTAATTATATTATTTAATCTAATTTGTATGTCATTAATTGCTAGGCTAACAATTGATCTATAGAGACAATTAAATAAATCTGTCATAATTATTTAATTGTTCACCTTGATTAAACAACATGCATAGTTTCTAGGCAGAGATGTATAAGTATTATGTATGTGATCCATAATTGATGTGAGTAATATGTAATTTGATTAACATGAGTGTGTGTTTAAGTTAATTACTATATTATGTTAGTTTAATTAATAGATGAATACATGATACATTAGACACTATTGATTATTTAATTGATTGGTAATTATATTTGAGGGATTTTAGTGATTCACATGCTTAAAAAATTGATTATTCGTAGATATTTTCTCATATATCTTCTTAGCTATTAATTTTGAGTAAATTAATTATTGCTATTTATTTTTAATTTTTTCAATTTTAGTTTCTCAAAACACAAAAAATTAATCTTTATTTTTTAGTTTTAAAACTAGTTTCTAATAACATAATCTCTATGGAACGATATTTTTTTTCATTATATTACTTGTATTGTGATATGTATACTTGCGTACCTATAACATACAATTCGTGTTAATCAATTTTTTGGCACTATTTATAGGGATTATAAACATTAGAAATTAATTTTTTTTTATTTATTTTTCATAATTTTAATTTTAGTTTATTTATTTAGTTATTTATTTTCAATTTTTTGACATCTCTTTTAGTGCCATTAAAAACATATTTAGCTCTATTGCATGAGCAAATTTTGTAAGGGAGAAATGTTGCCTTTAGATTCTGAAATTGAGCGTACGTTGAGATCAATAAGAAAACAACAAGTTGTCACCTAAGTAGAAGAAACAATTAATCAAGAAGAAATAAACAATAATGAACTGAATTTGAGCAGTCATATTCCTCTGATGGATAATAGGGACAAAGCTATGAATGAATATGCATTGCCTATGTTGGAAGGGTTGAATCTAAGTATTACAAGGCCAAACATTCAAGCTAACCAGTTCAAACTAAAGTCATTGATATTTCAAATACTACAAACAATTGGACAATTTAGCGGATTACTAACAGAGGATCCTCATTTACATCTCGGATTATTTATTAAAGTTGGGGATTTATTCAAATTCAGTGGTGTCACCAATGAGACATTTAAGCTCATATTGTTTTGTTACTATTTGCAAGACCATGCTCGAGCTTAGTGGAGAAATTGTTGATAAAATAATTTCCACCAATAAAGAATGCCAAGCTTAGAAATGACATTACCTTATAAGAAAATATCCTTATGGTGTCCCTCATTGGATTCAAATGGAGACTTTCTATAATAGTCTCAATGTTTAAACAAGAACCATTATTGATGCATCCGCTAATAGACCTCTACTAGCTAAATCTTATAATCATGCTTATGATTTACTTGGGAAAATGGCTAGTAATAATTATCAATGGCCAATGGACATAATGGTAACCAAAAGAAGAGTAGTTGGAGTTCATGAGGTAAATGATATAATATCACTTATAAGTCAAGTGTCATCTTTGGTGAATATTTTGAAGACTCAAAACTTGCTAGCAAGTATAAATGAGGTCCAAGATTCAAAGGTGTCCTATGTCTTTTATTGTAAAGCTCATTTGTTTGATAATTGTCCAAATAATCATGAATCAACATGTTATGTGAGTAATGTGATTAGAAACAATAATCCATACTCGAATACATATAACCCAAGATAAAGACAACATCCAAATTTCTCTTAGAGTAATAACAACAATTAAGGTGATAATTAATTGAACCACTAATCATTTCCACCACCTGGTTTTCAATAATCATAATAATCACAAGCCCAAGAGGAGAAGCCACTTACTAAGGATAATACAAATGCTTTTAATGGGGATGATGAAATTTTTTTTCAGTCAGTAGATACAAAAATGTCCACTCAAGAGGCTACAATTATAAATTTATAAACCCAAACGAGGCAACTTGCCTAGGCCATAAGTCAAAGATCTTAAGGTAACTTTCAAAGTGACCCAATTATAGACTCAAGAAGAAAAGGTAAGGAGTATAACAACGACATAGCCTTAAGGAGTGATAAAACTTTAGAAGAGAAACACGAGACTCAAAAGTATAAGGATGAATATGAAGCTAAAAGGATAAGGAGAAACAAGTGGACAAACAAAGCATTGAAAAAGAAATAATTCAGCCAAAAAAGAGCAACATCTACAAAATTATTATTTCTTTCCTTCAAAGATTGCAAAACTAAAAGTTAGATATGAGTTTTCAATTTTTGGATGTCTTTAAGAAATTGCACAAAATATACCACTTGTAGATGCACTTAACTTAAATAGATGCCTTCTTATGTCGAATTTTTAAAGGACATCCTATATAAGAAAAGAAGGCTTGGAGATAATGAAACAATAACTTTGAATGAAGGTTGTAGTGCCATCCTTGCTAGAAACTATCTTAAAAATTGAAAAATCTGGATAGCTTTGACATTCTTTGCACAATTGGGAACTTGAACTTTGAGAGCAATATGTGACTTAGGTGCAAGCATTAACCTTATGCCATTATCGATCTTTAAGAGATTAGGGGTTGGTAAATCCAAACCCACTTCAATAACATTACAAATGGAAGATAGATCAATTAAGCGACCAAAGGTATGGTGTAAGATATGCTAATAAAAGTAGACAAGTTCATCTTTCTAGCGGATTTCATTGTACTAGACATAGAAGAGAATCATAACACTCCTATCATACTTGGTCATATATTCTTAGCAACTGGAAGAACACTCATTGATGTACAAAAACTTGAGCTTAGAATGAGAGTACAAGATGAACAAGTAACATTTAAATTTTTTAAATTATTTGAACCCTCTGATATTGATAATGTTAATGCATGCTTTAGGATAAATGTTACTGATAATAATGATAACTTAAAAACTTTATTGAGTTGCCTACACTTAAGACTATTACATATGATGTTGTGAACAATGAAGTAAAATCATCAAGAAACAACTCAATTTGTTTTTATTTTGAAAGTATGAAATCTATGATTGATATTGTTGATTGTGTGAACTATTTTGAGGCTACACATCTCTTGTGTATACGTAATGTTGTTATGAAGAGTTTTGAGATAGAATGTAAGCTCAAACCATCTATTGAGGGGCCACCAAGGTTAGATCTTGCACCTTTACCTTACCATCCCCAATCAAGTGGGCAAGTAGAAGAGTTCAATAGAGAGGGAAAAAGGACGTTGTAAATACATAAACTATATGAGCTACAATAGAGTGCTTATAAGAATGCCAAAAAGTACAAAAAGAAAATACAATTATGACATGATAAGAGAATTAAGTATCATGTTTTTAAATCAAGACATAAAGTATTATTGAATAATTCAAGACTCAAATTATTTATGGGAAAACTCAATAGTAAATGGACACATGGGGATGCACTTTAAAAGTTGATAAGATCATCTAGTCAAGGACGTTAAACGTGATGCTGGATGGGAGGCAACTCAATGCTACTTTACTTATATTTTTATTGTTTTTGTTTTATAGGTGAATAAATGTGAAAAGTAATAAGGTAACAAAATTGAGCATTTCAATGACATATGTGGTGTGCCAAAACTAAAGGAGTTTTCATTCATTTTACTTTTTCATATTTATATGTGCACATTATGAACAATGTGCAATTTAAGTTTAGGGGATGAAACTTTATTCTCTACTTTAGTATTTAGTATGGATTTTCAATTTATGTTATTTAGATACTAATTTTAAAACTAAAAAGTAAATAACAATTTTATGTATTTTGAGAAAGCATAATTTAAAAAAACTAAAAATAAATAACATTAATTAATTAACTTAAACTTAGCAGCTAAGAAGATATATAATCGTTTAGTCAAGGATGTTATACGTGAAGTTGATTGGGAGGCAATTCAACGCTATTTTACTTATATTTTTATTCTTTTTATTTTGTAGATGAATAAATATAGATAACAATGGCGCAACAAGATCGAGTATTTCAATGATAGATGTGGTGTGCCAAGACTAAGGGAGTTTTATTTCCTTTTACTTTTTCATATTTATATGTGCACATCGGAGACAATATGCAATTTAAATTTGGGGGGAACTTCATTCTTTACTTTAGTATTTAGTATGCATTTTCAATTTTTATGATTTGTTTTCCTTTTTTAGGATGTTTTTAATCATAATTTGGGTAAAAATTGATAAATACATAGAAACTAAATGCATGCAGGCTTGATATGAAATGTATGAATCCAATGATAACATACTCGTTAATATACTTATAATAATTATGTGATATATTTGCTAGTTTTAATTAATTATTTAAATTTTTATGTATATATTCATAATTGATTTTGGTGTTCTTATTCATAGAAAATTTGTAGTGAGTTGTGTGGGTTGATGAGATCTACCATGTTCTTATAATCTATTTGATCATCCCTTGAGACGAAATCCTAAATAGTATTTAGCATAAGAAATGATTTAAGCTTTATTTGGATCGATTGAGCTTTTTAAGCTAACCATTGTTAATATCTTTAGTCACCCATTTTAACCAAATTAAGAGTTTTTCATATCTTTAAGCTCCATTTTATGCCTAATCAATAAGCATTGTCTTTACCCTTGCACCTTTAACTTGTATGAAAGAAAGAAAATGCAATTATGTGTTATGTTATAAAGTAAGGTTAAATGTAATACACCTTGTAAAAAAAGATAGAAAGAAAGAAAAACTTACAACACAATTATCCCTATATTATAAAAAGGAAAAAATAAAATTGAAAATAAGTTTGAGAATGTTGTGAAGTTACATAAAGATGTGGATTAAAAGAGTATGAAAAGAATGGAAAAATAGGTTGTACTAAAATATCAAGTAAAAATTCAATTGTAGTTAAAATGTGCACGATGAATAAAAATAAAGTTAAGGTGTGGAAGGAGCCTAAATGTCTCTATTTATCTACCCTACCTAAGTCTTACATTACAAGCATGTAAAGCCTTTATTGATCTTTAATTAAGTGCATATTTATATTAATAGAGAGAGATACGAAAAATAGACTTATGAGACTTATTCTAAGATTGAATTGATTAGCATGCTCATATAGATTGATTTCATGAGTGCATTGGATGATATCATGTGTAACACACATATGAATCAATTTGTCCAAAACCTTGCATATACTTATATTGATGGAACATTGATTCATGGATATGTGAGCCTATTTGTAGTGGAATTGTAGTACTTTTGAGAGGTATAGTTTCTCTAAATATGCATGTATTAATATATAGGGGTATAGTTTCTCTAAATATGCATGTATTAATATATATATATGCTATCCATATCATTTTAGCTAGTTAAACTTGGTTTTTCTTAAAGGCAAGCAAAGATTTGAGTTTAAAGGTGTGATAGCTTTTCAAAAGTAGTGTTATTTAGCCACTTTTAAAATACTTATTTGTTTTGCTTTGTGCTAAAATATTATGAAAAATACTTAATTTGTGTTTAATTATGTTAATATAGTTATAAAGAGCTAATAATTAATTATTTTATATTTATTTATAAAATATTAATTTTTTTTTGATAATTTTCTATGATTTTTTATTTAATAAGTGAATGTAGTTAAAAACGAGTTCACTTTAATAGCCATGTATGTACTTAACTAAAGTGAGTTCACTTTGCAGAACCGTTAATGCACATAACCCACCAATTCTCGCCCATATCAACATCGTTGTACTATTCATTTCTAATATGAGAAGCTAATACGTGGTACTAGAGTTATATATATGTTTATCCTAGTGTGCGAAAAGTGCGCATAAATCCCTTTTTTACGTATTTTTTTCGCATCTCAATTTCAATACAACTCTAAAATAGATCAATTTTTTCAATATAAATATAAAATAACATCCCATAGAATAAAAATATTATCAAAAAGTACAAAATTAAGAGAAAAAATACAACAGATGCTAAGATGAGAGGAGTTCAAAAGGAAATACAATTTGGTAGAGATTCAAAAGGAGATTGATGCTTCAATTTAAGAGATTAATTGTATATATTCTTCATCTCCTTTCTTTATTAATTTGTATGACTTTCTTCTTCTCATCCAATTTTCTGTATGCAATAATCTAATATATTTTTTTTCAATTATAATTTAAGTTTAATTATATTATTTAATATTATTTTTATGTTACCAATTGATAAACAAACAATTGATTTATACAGATAATTAAATAGATTTGAGAAAATTATTTAATTGTTCGTCTTGATTAAATAACACACATAGTTTCTAGGTAAAGATATACGAGTCTTATATATGTGATCCATAATTGATGAATTTAATGAGTAGTATGCAATTTAATTAACATGAGAGTGTGTTTAGGTTAATTATTATATTATATATAATTTACTTGAGAGAAGAATACATGTTGATTTAGTTTCAATTGATCATGTACTTGATTGATGATTATATTCGAGAGATTTTAGTGATTCACATGCTTAAGAAATTGGGGATAAATATTCTTAGATATTTTTTTATATATCTTCTTAGTTGCTAATTTATAGTTAATTAATTATTGTTATTTATTTTTAGTTTTTTTAATTTTGCTTTCTCAATGCACATCAAATTAATCTTTAGTTTTTAGTTTTAAAATTAGTTTATAATAATTAGTTTCCGTAGAAATAATCTTTTTTTATTATTTTATTATTTGTTTAAAATACGTATACTCACATATCCATTGTATGCAATTCATGTCTATCGATAAAAAATTATAACTATATTATCTTATTTATGTTACATCCTTTTAACTTCATGTATAGTATAGGTAACTTAAATATTTCGATAGATTTGATCAATTTTTGACCAAAGTGATTGATTAAAAAATATTTTAGTAATAAAAATAGTAATTGAAAAAATATTAAAAGTAATAAATTAATTCTTTTCATATAATTAAGGAAAACATAATTGAGTTTTTAATTTTAAAGTTAAAATTTAAATTAATTAAAAAAACACAATAATTTTAATAAATTTGAATATAAAATTGAAACTTGAAAAAAAGAAAAATCCAATGTAGTTGGATTCCAATTATCTTCTATGTTCTCCAGCAAACGAAAGCAGAAAAATCTTTACCTCGATAATCCATCAATCTCATATAAGGCGCATTTTGGATAGCGAATTATTTTTCCCTTCGAATCAATTGATAATATATTTTTTTTGGTAAGGTTTTGATCGGTGGGGTATATTTTGGGATTGAATTGGTTAAATCGAAAGGGATAGAGTGAATTTACGGTCCGTTCAATGGGGCGTAACAGTAGCTTAGGCGGCGTGGCTACGCCGGCGGCTGTGATGGCGTACAAGTTCACTTACGCCAACAATTGGTGGCATGACATCAATGTATCACCGCTCTGGCAAGACGACATCTTTCAGAACCTCGCTGGATTATACGGCGTCGTTGCATTCGTCGCTTTGGTACATATTAATTCTCTATTTTCTGTATTGCACTTGATTGCATAGATATCATATATGATTTGAGTTTTCTATCGGCTATTTTGTGAAGTTCTTGTTTTTCTTTGGTTTCGAAGAGGTGTTTTTTATGTGCATTAGTTAGGGTTTGGTGGCTTTAGTTTTCTTGAGAGGAAGGGTCTTTGTGTACGTTTTTATTTATTTTTGATCGTGTTATTTGTGCTGTGCCTTATCTTTTAGTTTTTTTTTTTGTTTTGAATATTGTAGAATCATAATTTCATTTTTATATAGGAATTTGATATTATTGTGTTTTGTTTTTAGATTCAATTGATTCGAATTCAAGTGAGAGTACCTGAGTATGGCTGGACAACTCAGAAAGTTTTCCACTTTCTGAACTTTTTGGTGAATGGAGGTTTTGTATCTTCTGATTTTCTAATTTTTTGCCGTTTTTCATTGAAGTTCGTTTTTAGGTTTTATTTATTCTTTCTTTTTTCGTTCCCTGGTTCACAGTTCGTTCGTTAGTATTTGTAATTAGACGGGATGTACAGAAGTTACAGCCAGAGGTAGGTCTTGGATGTTATCTTTTATGAATTAAGTCGTGTCTAATGTTGTTTACTCTGTAGCTTACATGGATTTTGCTTGGTAGATTGTTCAACACATATTGCTTGACATGCCAAGTCTGGCTTTCTTTACTACCTATGCGCTTTTAGTTCTGTTTTGGGCAGAAATATACTATCAGGTAAGTTGAATTTGTTGCAAACTATTTATTATATATTATTTGTTGATATTGTTTCAATTTTTTAGTTTTCAAACTAAGCTTTTAATATTCTATTGCCAAATTTGAATAGGCACGAGCTGTTTCCACAGACGGATTGAGACCAAGTTTCTTTACGATTAATGCCATAGTCTATGCCATTCAGGTGAATTTGTACTCCATTATTTTAATTATGTTCCAATAACGTGGAGCTTTTATAGTTTGGTTGTAATGTCGTGAAGGCAAGTCACATTTTACGAGTAAATATATTATGATTTTCTTCTAGCTAATACTTTTTATGCCTAACCTAATTCCTTGGAATTTCTTCCTAGACATGCAATGTAAATATGAATGGATTATTTTCAATTTTTTGACCAGCTAGCTACTTGTAATTTATCTTACCTAGTTGACATAGGGCATGTAACTCTGAATTAAAATACCTCATATAGTAAAAAACAATTCTATGATTGTTCTTCTTTGTATTGATAAAAGGAAACAAAAAAACAATAATTCTCTTATGTTGTGTTTGGTTGGGCTGAAAAATGAGTCAGAAATGAAATCGATTCCTAAAGGAGAGGGAATTACAATTCCTTCTCCCCTTTAGCAATCATGATTCCATTCACATCTCATTTTTTTCCAATTTTACCTCACCCTAAATATAACCCTAAATCCTAACCTCAAATCCCAAAACTCAAAACCTTAAATCTTAAACCTTAAACCCTAAATCCTAAACTCTAAATCTCAAAACCCAAAACCCAAAACCCTAAACCCTAAACCCCAAATCTCAAATCCCTAAACCCTAAACCCAAAACCCAAAACCCTAAATCCAAAATCTCAAATGCTAAAACCCTAAACCCTATTTAGAAAAATAATAATTTTAATCCTAAACCTTAACTCACAAATATAACCTTAAATCCCAAATCCTTAAACCTTAAATCCTTAAATCCCAAATCCCAAACCTCAAAATCCTAAACCCTATTTAGAAAAATAATAATTTTAATAATATATATTTTTTAAGTAATAATTATTTAGAAAAATAATGATTTCAATAATGTATTTTGTATGACGAAAAAATAATAATTAAATAATATTATTTAAACTTTACTGAATATAGGGGTATTAAGGTAATTTATAGTTTTTCCATTCCATTTCATTCCAGTGGCAAACCAAACATTGTAATACTGATTCCTTCTTTGATTCCAATGGTCAAACCAAACAACATTATTTCCTTTCCATTCCCATTCCAATTTCGATTCTGATTTCATTCTGTGAACCAAACATTACCTTAGAGAATTGTGGTACAATGCTCAATAAAACATGTGAAAGAAAATTGACACTCTCAAGCACTACTATATCAGTATAGCCGCTCCTATGCACAAAAGGTGCTAGCAAAGATAGCTAGCTCTTTGCCATGTCACCAATAATGCCAAAAACATTTGCTAACCTAGGTGCATTTAGGGAAATAATAAAGTAATAACAAAAACGACATAAAAGACTCATGAAGAGTTAGAGTTGATTTTCTTTTGAACATAAAAGGGGCCATAATACCTGAATTGCAACTTATGATAGTGCCTTGTTGGTAATCATTGCTTGTTGAGATGTATCATAATTAGCTCTCCTTTAAATTCCTTGTGCTTCTTGTGTTTGTTTACCTGGATTTTGTACTTAGAGTTCATGTCATCAATGCGAGCTCTAATTTTAGCATGAAACTTCTCATTGTCTTGTGCCTAAACATTAGCAGCCTTGCTCCTTGGGTTGGGAATGTCCATTAGGTCTATAGCAAAGTTAGGAACTTTGGTTTAGACTATGGAGAAGGATGATTTTCTAGTAGTCTTGTTTGGTATGGTGTTCAAAGCAAATTCCACCTGTGGTAATAACAGATACCACTATTTTGGTTTGTCTTGTACTAGGCACCTGAGCATCAAATCAAGCTCTAATTTTAGCATGAAATTTCTCATTGTCTTGTGCCCAAACATTAGCAGCCTTGCTCCTTGGGTGAGGAATGTCCATTAGGTCTATAGCAAAGTTAGGAACTTTGGTCTAGACTATCGAGAATGATGATTTTCTAGTAGTCTTGTTTGGTATGGTGTTCAAAGCATATTCCACCTGTGGTAATAACAGATACCATTATTTTGGTTTGTCTTGTACTAGGCACCTGAGCGTCAATGCAAGCTCTAATTTTAGCATGAAACTTCTCATTATCTTGTGCCTAAACATTAGCAGCCTTGCTCCTTGGGTTGGGAATGTCCATTAGGTCTATAGCAAAGTTAGGAACTTTGGTCTAGACAATAGAGAAGGATGATTTTCTAGTAGTCCTGTTTGGTATGGTGTTCAAAGCAAATTCCACCTGTGGTAACAATAGATACCATTGTTTTGGTTTGTCTGGTCCTATTAATGACTTTTGTTTGACCATCAGATTGGGTATGGTGTGCACTTACGAAGTTCAGACTAGTATCAAACCTCTTCCACAACTTTCTCCAAAAATGCCCCATAAATTTAACATCTATATCAGATGTTATGGTTTTAGAAACCCAACGTAGTCTCACAATTTCTTTGAATAACAAGTATGCAATATGACTTGTATCATGTAACTTCTTACAAGGGATAAGGTGAGACATCTTTGAAAATCTGTCAACCACTGCTAGAATGGAGTCCACATGCGTTTGAGTCTTGAGTAGTCCTAGAATGAAGTCCATATCGAGTTCTTCTCAAATTGTGTGTTGAATTGAAAAAGGCATGTATAGACATGTATTTTGTTTTCCACCGTTTGCACTTTGACATATTGGGTACCTTTGTATACACGTTGTCACATCTTTCCTCAAATGAGGCAAATAATATCTCTCTTTTATTAATGAAATTGTTTTGTCTCCCCTACCCAATACGTGCTATTAGCCCACCATCATGCATTTCATTAAATAAGTAATCTCTGAGGTAGGTCTTAGGGATACATAAGTCTGTTTCCATGAAATAAATAATCCTTTGGGAAGTGGAATTCCCTAACATTTTCATGCTTAAGACACTTTTCCCAAATTATGTTAAAATCCTTATCACCTTCGTACATAGGAGGAAGGCTGTCAAAGCTACTTCATTGAATAGAACAATTAGAAGTCCATGTCTCCTAATTAGGACATTAACTACCTTATTTTGTTGTCCAACCTTGTGTTTAAACACACAAGTAAACTTTTGCAAGTAAATGACCCACCTAGCATGTACCTTTAAAATATTCCTCTATGAGTTGAGCCATTTTAAGGCTTGATGGTCATTTTGTAAGATATACTCTTTTTGGATTAAGTAATACTCCCCGTGTTGAAGAGCTTTAATAATTGCAAAGAATTCTTGGTCATAAGTGGACCACTTCTGTCTTGCTTCACATAACTTCTCAATGAAGAACTCGATAGGCCTTCCATTCTGAGACAATATTGCCCCAATCCCATCATTAAAGAATCAGTCTCTACGTCAAAAATTTTGTCAAAGGTAGGTAAATCCAAGACTAGAACTGTGCACAACTTGTCTATAATTAGGTTGAAGCTCTGTTCTTGTTCTCTACCCTATGTAAACTTCCCTTTCTTCAAACAATTAGTTATAGGTATAGTGATTAAACTACAATCCTTGACAAATCTCTTATAAAAGGTGGCTAGCCCATGGAAACTCCTGACATCATGCATTGTTTTTGGAGTAGGCAGTTAAAATAGTTGACACTTCAGCCTTATCATTTGCAACTCTATGAACTTCAATCTTGAATCCCATAAGCAATAGTTTCTCGTGAAAAACTCACAATTTGAGATTTAGATACAATATATTTTCCCTCAAAGCGAGTAAAGCACACTTGAGATGCTCTAGGTGATCTGCTCTACTCTTGTTGAAGACTTACATGTCATCAATATACATCACCACACACTTACCATCAAATGGCTTAAGGATTTGATTCATAAGTCTTATGAAAGTGCAAGGGGCATTTCATAACCTAAAGGGCATGAATGGTCTTATCAATACACAAATGTATAACTCTCCAAGAATTTCAATTGTGCTTATATTCATTACTGTAAGAATTGGGTTCAAACTTTCCTTAGCCCCTTCTCATCAATGGACTCCTGACGACCAACCATTCATGGAGCACCTCCTTAGTTGTCAATGTTATTTTCCATTCATTCCCAGTGTTTATCCGTATCTGGTGATAACCGCTCCTAAGGTCCAACCTTGAAAACACTTGTGCACCATGTAGTTTGTCTAGAATATCTTCTAGTCTTGGGATTGGAAACTTATATTTCATGGTAATCCTATTGATAGCTCTACTATCTACACACATGCGCAGTCCCATATTTTTTCGAACCAATAGGGCTGGTACTGCAAATGAGCTTTTACTCTCTTGTATGAGTCCCTTGGTGAGTAGATCTTTTATTGCTTTTTTCAGAATCTAGTGCTTTGTGGGGTTCATTCGATAATAAGGTAGATTGAGGAGGCTATACCATGGAATGAAGTCTATTTGGTGTCGAACGTCCTTCATGGGTGGAAATTCACTAGGTAATTCAGAAGGTGATAAATCTGCAAATTTGGATATTAGAGGTTGAACCTTTTCAAGTAGAGTAGTTTGTGGTGGATGATGTTCTTTGGCTAGGAGGACCAAAATGAGTTTGCTACCCTTGATATTCCTTTCTAACTCCTTAGAACTAGCACTTAGCAGCACCTTTTGTTTCTCTTCCTTCTTACTCTTTTGATCATCATATCTAGTGGATGGTAGTAGAGCAATCTTCTTGCCTTTCCACGTGAACACATACACATTTTGCCTTCCCATATGATATGCATCTACATCATATTTCCATGACCTTCTTAATAGGAGTTGGCATGCATCCATATCAACAACATCACGAGTAACCTCATCTTGGTAAAATTTACCAATAGAGAAAGGTACTTTGCAAACTTACCTGACTTCATTACCTTTTTTAATCCAGTCAGTCCTGTACGGATTGGGATGTTTTACTGTATCTTAATCGAGACTTCACCAAAGCCTGGGAGACAATGTTTTTAATGTTGTTACTATTAATGAGGACATCACACACTTTCTTGTGTACAATGCACCTTGTTTTAAATATTGTATGCCTTTGAGAGGGTTCTAACTGCTTGGGTGTTAAAAGGGTGTTTTGAACAACGTAAGGTTCTCTCCCTTTCACTCCCATCTATAACTTTAGCATCTCTTAATTTGAAAGAGGTAAACTCATATTCCTCTTTTGATTTTTCTACTTCAATTAAATTGGTGGTTCTTCTCTGAGGGCACTCATTGGAATGATCGCCAGGTTGGAGACATCTAAAACATTTTGTGGGTTGGTTCCTGAAGTTGGGTGGCTTTGTTTATAAGGAATTGGTAGGATTTTTGGAATTGGTAGGGTGGTGTTATCAATAGAATCTTTATGAGGGTTAGTAGGTAGAAATGATGTTATTAGTAGGGTTTTTATGTGGGTTAGGAGGTAGAAATGGCTTTGATTTGTCAGGAGGAGGGTCATAGTAGGGTCTTCAAAATGATGAAATTTTTCTTTAGAAAGTTGTGTTTAATCTTGAAAGGCATGATGGTGGCTTTGTTAACGGTCCAAATAGTTTGATTAAGTTCTAATCTCTCTCAAATAGAGGAAATTTAACCTTGCATATATCTTGACACCTTTTGGGGTTCTCTTTCCCACATATTGGCTCTAATTCCCAATCTCATGAACTCTTATGTGTACTCACCTATTGTTTGATTCCTCTAATGGCATTGATGATATTTCTGATAAGAAATTTGCTCATGGTCCACGAGAAGGAATTGTTGGATCATTAGTTGCTTCATGCATGACCACATTATTACTGGAGGTTTGTTAATCATTCTTCTCTCATTTGTAGGTGATCCCACCACACAGAGGCTCCCTCACTTAGTCTATATGCCACTAGTTTCACTTTCTTATCCTCAGGTATCTCTGTCTAGTCAGAGAACTTGATTATTGCCCTCATGCAGTCCATAAACTCCTCCATATGCTTATGACCCGTAAAGCTTGGAAGATCAACATTTAGCTTGTAAGCTGATGCTCGTTAGAGTAAAAGAAGATGGGTTGTCCAAAGTGAGGTTCAATGGTTGGCCATTTTGTTGTTTTAGATCCCCCCATCTAATGTCGACAAGTTAAGTTCATCATCTCAGTTGACTATTTTTGGGTAACATGTGGGTGGTGGTAGTGGTGGTTGGGTCATGAAGAGGGGGTTTTTGGGTTGTGGCAATAAGTTGTGAAAAGTGGGTTTTGGTATGCACAAGTAAGATCCATTATTGGAGGTGAACTTTGACAAGAAAGCTTTCCTTTTTGTTTTACAATTTTCTTAATTCATCCAGTTGATTGGTAATTTGTTGCATCGCATAATAAAGGTCTCGGTACACTTCTTCCATCCAATTTCAACTTGGCCCTTAAAGGCACTCATCGTAGACCATAGCTCCTTGGTATGATTGAGTGTCATTGGGGC
Organism: Hippophae rhamnoides; assembly: GCA_033030585.1. Lineage (NCBI taxonomy): Eukaryota > Viridiplantae > Streptophyta > Magnoliopsida > Rosales > Elaeagnaceae > Hippophae > Hippophae rhamnoides. The sequence continues at coordinate 33,813,122 of CM065437.1, forward strand.
TTCGTTGGGTTCTATCACTAGGAGTTTTCATCAGAGCTAAGGTTCTCAGGCTCTGATATCAATTTCTTATGCAAGGAATGTAACTTTGAGCTAAAATGTTTCAGATGGTGGAAAAGAATTCTATTATTGTTCTTCTTAATATTGATTCAAGGAAATAAACAAACAATAATTATCTCAGAGAATTGTGGTACAATGTTCACTAAAACAAAACTCGAAAGAAAACTGACACCCTCAAGCACTACTGTATTAGTGTACCAGCTCCCACGCACAAAAAGTGCTGGCAAAAATAACTAACTCTTTGCCATGTCACCAATAATGGCAAAACAATTGCCAACCTAGGTGCATTTAGGGAAATAACAAAGTAATAACAAAATATAAGACTCATAGATGACAATAAAAGGAAAACATAAAACAATTAGGACTTCTCTAAAGATGCACATGCATTAGAAGTTTTATCAAGTAACTATAGCTTTGTAGTAAATTCATGTATTAGGCTTTTTTAGGTTTCCTCTTGTAGAAGTTTGTTCTTTTTCTTTTTTCCTTTCTGCTTTGAGTTTGTGTGCCCTACTTATGTGGGCTTGACCACTAGGCTAGTCATATAGTAAGTTCATGTATATTTTCATTCATTCTGGGTTATAATTGATTCTTTTTATGTGGTTTGTGCTATCTTAAATGTCTTGCATCAATGACCTAGTTTTATATTTTTAATTTTATAAGGTAACAATGATGAATTTAAACAATTGTAATGCTAGTGGATTTTTTAAAATTGGGAACCACCTTTTTAATTATAGTCCCTTGTAGATTGAATTGGTCTAGCATTCTTTTGGCATTTTAGAATGTTTAAAGGAATTGTTAAATCCATCTTTGACTAGCTTAATTTTTTGGGAGAGTTGGTTTCTCAATAACTTCTAACGTTGTATCCGAGTAGTAAGGTTTTGAGATTAAATTCCTGTGATATCTCCCAAAATTAATTAAAATTCCTTTGTTGATAGGCCTTGCAAAAAGACAATGAAACTCATTCTTGAAGAAAGTTCAAATGGTGAGTCTTTACAAAGGCAAGAAGTAGCCCACACTTAGGAAGGTTAAAGAGTAAATGAATTGTTAGGTCTATTTCTCACAACCTTGCGCGTTTGGGAGACTTGGTAGCTGACATTTCTTTAAACTTTTAAGAAAGTTAGTTTTTTAACAGTTTCAAAGCTGGAGGTATAAAACCCCCTCAAATGGTTGAATTTCAAGTGTTTAGTCTATATGGTTTATAGATGCAACACTTGTAGGGAGTGATATATGTATAAAATGCATTATTGGTCCTCTTCCCGATAGCTTTAGCTTTAGCTTTTGGGAGAGTTGGTTTCCCAACATAATCTAACATAGAAAAATTGTGAGAATTGAATATTTGTCATTTTTGCCTCCATTGTTCACTACTTCATCGCATAGTGTTATTTCCGTTTTTCCTTATTTATTGTGTTTATAGTTATTCTGATCTCTTAGGATTTTATGATTAATTTGTATTTAAGGGGTAATATTCTATTGATTGATTTTAGGCCCTAGGATAGCTAACGTTTGTTTTTTATGAAGTGAACTTTTCGACACCTTGAAGTGAGCTTTACAAATGGGATTTTATTAATAGTAGATCCTTGGGTCAGTCCTTTACATGTCTTGTATGAAATTCTAATACACTGCATGGTTTTAAATAGCTATTTTGAGGATAGCTAACGTTTGTTTTTTATGAAGTGAACTTTTCGACACCTTGAGGTGAGCTTTACAAATGGGATTTTATTAATAGTAGATCCTTGGGTCAGTCCTTTACATGTCTTGTATGTAATTCTAATACACTGCATAGTTTTAAATAGCTATTTTGAGGCTCGCAATGAGGCTCGTCTTAGTAAGCCTTATCTATCTAACGAGTTAAGGTTTAGCTTCAAATGGTTTATTTGAGGTTTACACAATTAGGTATTGTGCAATGAGGTTATTGAGACTTAAGTCTCAACATCCCTTTATTTATGGTATTATCCTTTTATGGGTGGATCAAAAATCTATGTTGACACAATACCAACTCATACTAGGTTAAGAGTTAGTTTTTAGAAGACAAAATAACTAACAAAAATAAGCAAGTATTTCTTCCTATTAATATTCCCAAAATCACATTTTGATTTATTTTCATGACCATTTTAATATTAAATTATGACTATATTATTATATATATATATTTTATTTTATGAATGTTACCTTATTATAACTTGTATCATGAGTGAAAATTGTATCTTATGAAGCTTACGTCTCATACTACCTTGGCTTGCCTCATGCAATAAAAACGCAAAAAGGCATAAAACTGCTTATGCAGTACAATTTGTATTTTATTTGTTTTTGTGATATTCATTTTTTGATATTTGCACACAGTACCATCTCTTTTATGATTTTATTGTAAGGCATGTGAAATGTATGATGAAGCATGATGAAGTGCACGATGGCTTCCATAAGGGAGAAAGGAAGAATCTTCTTTGTGCATGTCCCTTATTCTATATGATTTATGTCGATTACTTTCTTTTCAGTCTGCAATAATCTTGCTAAAATGTTTTTATCTGTAACATTATGTGTTTACTTTTGTCACGGTCTTAATGTTTTTCCTTCTCATGCTTCTTTTTTCCTTTTTACAACAATCAAATTATCGAATTAATAGCTTATATTCTTATTTGTGTTCTGTTTCCCCAATGATTTCTATCTAGAGTTTTTGGTCTTTTGTACAGTGGGATTAGTTTTTAAAGCAAGGTAGTTTGATCAAACCTGTGATGGGATATGGAAATCTTATCCGCTAGATTGCTAGTGAACCACATACAGTGGGATTAGTGTGTTAATGGATCATGTTTAACCTGCTCCCTGTTTTGTGATTTACCCCAAATTGTCTTACTGTTTGTGCTTCATATTACATGTGTATACTCTCAAGTATGTTGCTTCCTACGACCTGGTTTCTAGATGCATAGTTTGTAACACAAGTAATGATAATTTTTAGTAGAAATGTTGAATGCTTAACCCTCTCCTTTTATTGGTTCAGATTATTATGTGGTTGATATCATGGTGGAAGCCTATCCGAGTTGTGCTCATTCTATCTAAGATGTTCTTTGCATGTATGACTCAGTATCAGCTACAGTCATTTCTAGAGTTATGCTGCGTATTTTTGTGATTTTCACACCTAACTTGCGTGCTTCTACAGGTGTCTCCTTATTTGCAGCCCTTGGCTTCCTTCTGTATGGTGGAAGGTAATATTCCTACATTCGTCTATTTGTCACATTTTACTCACATTGGGAAGTAAATGAACGAATGCAAGTCTGAAAATGAAAGAGTGCATATTTTCAACTCTGAAAAGTAACTGATATAATGAATAAGAGAAGGTGAAGAAAAGAACAAGAGAAACAAGGATTTAGAAGAGAATTAGGGTTTAAAAGATTCTATATTACTCTGACTCGTTGGAATGAGTAGAAGTACCCACATAGAACTGCCAATACTGACACAGGATAGTGTCCAATCCGGCAAAAATATTCCAAATACTCCTCGATAAAGCTTCAGTCAAAATTGGAAGATCAATAGTCTTAGTGAAAAAGAAAAAAGAAGTAGAAAGCATAGAGACAGATCTGAGAGGAAGGGGCACTTGGGAAAGAGGGACACGTAAATTTGAAAGCCTGTTAAATAAAAAATGGGGGTTAATAATTAAGGATGTTTGGGCTGGGCCAGTTTTCACCTGTGGAATATGGGCTGGATTAATTATGGACTTTTAAATTAATCAAAAAGGATAACAAGCTTAATCTTAATTTTAAAATTAATCAATTCCGTCAATAAAAACATATAAAAATCACTAGAATAAATATAAAAATTAGTAATTATAAGTGAACAATATATTTATTAAAAATTAAACGGTATATGTTAAATAATATATATTTAATATCATTATACGCCTTGTCCAAGTGTCACTATCTAAATATTGGACATTATATTCATGTCCCCATACCCTATAAATTTATATTGAGCAAATCTGACACTCGAATTTGTATCTGTGTCCGACACTCGTATTCGACTTAACAAAAGGGATTAGCAAATAGGGAAAAACTGAGAAAGCATTATACTCCATACTCAATAATCATTACAATGATGTAGAGGCTCTTTAATATAGGAATGATGCACCAAGTGTTCCAAGACTTGGTGTTCGAGCAATTAAAATGATTCATTAATTGACAAGACTCTTAATGATGATTAATATAGAATATTGAAAAGTCGAAACTTTTATCAATAATTGTAAAATACTAATAATTCTTTTGTGTTAATAACTTCAGTTTTTTTTTTGCTCTAGCAAAACTACAAAAGCACAAGTTGGAATCTAGTTTCATGCAAACAAGTTCATGCATAATCCATATACCTAGTGACTGCAAACAGATGCATATAAGATGGTGTAGAACTGAAGTTAACACTAAGAAATGAAGAATTTCTTAGATAGAGCTTTATTTTTTTTGAATCAAATTGAGAGGATACAAAACTGAAACTATGGAGAAAAAAAAACTCATAGCAGATGCATTCATCAAGATCTGTTTTCTGTCGAGTGTGAGTGGTTTAGAAGCCAACTCAAACTAAAAGACAAAAAATGTAATCTCCACTAGGGGTGTCCAAAAACCGGATTGGACCGGACCAAACCGTAAAACCGGACCGGATCGGACCAAACCGAACGGTTTTACTAGTCAAACGGTCCGGTCCGGTTTGTATTAATTTTAAACCGTTCAAACCGGACCGGACCGGTTTAATAATATATTAAAAATTTTACATTTTGCTTCATTAAATTATAAAAAAATCGAACCAAACCGGAAAATAAACCGGACCGAACGGTTTTATAAGTCAAACGGTCCGGTCCGGTTTTTATTTTTTAAAACCGTTTCAAACGGTCCGGTCCGGTCCGGTTCTAGTAATATGAACGGTTCGGTCCGGTTAGATTTTTTTTAGGAAAAACCGGACCGGACCGGACCATGGACACCCCTAATCTCCACTAACTATTTCATAAAGTAAAAAGCAATAACTAATAAAAGAGCATTTAACAATTATTAAAGTAAATGATAAACCAGCAAAGAAATAATAGGGTGTAGATATAAAGCATAAAGACACTTATGTCCTTACATCAATGCTCTGCTCTTCCAGAAGATGAGTCCCTTCATCTTTGTCTTGTCCCAAAACCTTGCACACAACCTGGCCTTCATTAAAGAGGAAAATACTCACATAACTCCTTCACATTGAATGTATGAGAGATTCGTAAATGGGAAGGAAGCTTTAACCCAAGCCTTTGGCCCAATTTTACTGCTGATTCAAAATGGTCAATCTTACGATTTTGAAGCTAGGAACAGTTGTCAGTAGGAATTCTGCCCTTACTCAAATGTGCCACGACCAGTTCTCCAACCTTTCCTCTTCTTATTAGCTTGAGTTTTATAAGCTTGAGTAGTCTTTTCCAAATGTTGTTTCACTTCAGTCATCATGTGAACAGCGATGCTCAGCAGTCTTAGTTGCTAACCGGTTTTTAAACAGGTCTAAAACAGATAGATCTGTAGTAAAGTTATGCACTTTGGTATACACAATAGTGAAGGGACACTTAATAGTGAACCTGATTATCGTACTATTGAATGCAAATTCAGCATGAGCCAAAGGCAAATTCCAATGTTTAGGCTTGTCACCAGTGACATCTTAGCTTGTTGCCAAGGGTTTGATTAACTACTTTTGTCGGTCCATCTGTTTGAGGGTGGCAGGTGGTGCTGAATTTAAATATGGTCCCAAATCACTTTAATGATTCTCTCCAAAAATGACTTGACTTGTCATAGCTATTCGAAACAATTGACTTGGGAATGCCATCTAGGTGAACAATTTTCTTAAAAAACAATTGAGCCACATTACTAGCATCAAAATTTTCTTACTAGTCACAAAGTACCATTTTTGAAAATTTGTCTACTACTACCGAAATTGAGTCTATGTGCCGAGGAGTTTTGGATAGTCCTACATTGAAATCCATGCTCAAGTCCTCCCAAATATTTTCTGTCCTCTAAAGCTTTTTCCAAAAATGACTAATAAACTTCACATCTCTGTTTGAAACGACAGATTTGGATACCCCATGAAGTTTGACTATATCTCTAAAGAAGAGTTGTGCTACAGGACTAACATAATTAGTTTTCTTACAAGGAGTGAAATGAGCAATTTTTGATAATCTATCAACTACCAGAATTGAATCCATATGTCTAGGGGTTTTAGGCAAGCCAAGTATGAAGTCCATACTAAGGCCTTCCCATATATGATTAGGGATAAGCAAAGGAATGTAAAAGCCAATGTTAATGGGATGTATCTTTAGTAGTTTGACAAATGGGACAATGTTGAATAAACTCGACAACATCCCTTAGGCTAGTAATATTTTCCTTCTTGGGCTACAATAGTTTTGTCCCTTCTAGTATGTGTGCAACTAGGCTCCTAACATGGTGCTCTCTAATCAACTTTTCCCAAAGAGAGGTTTTAGGAATACAAATCTTGTTTCCTTTGAATAAACACCCTTCTTGTATAGTATAGTCTTCAACATATTCTCTGTCATTGCATTTCCTCCAAATGTACCCAAAATCTTCATCAATTTCACACTGTTCTTCCAAAGTTTCATAACAACAAACTTCACTCTGGATGATTGTCAGAAGGTATCCTCTTCTGCTTAGGGTTGAAGCTGTTTTTATTTTACAGAAAAATTACTTCATTTATTTCTTAATATCAGATCCATTTATATATACATTTGTTATCCCTAATATACTGTTGAAAGTCATTAATATACAGCTGCAAATCACCCTAAAAATCATGAAACTAACATCCAGAAAACAGAGGTTGGTTCCACCCTGAAAATCAGGAAATTGGACTCCTAAAATCAGGGGTTGGTTCCACCAGAAATCAGAAACCGACCATACTCCTAGGTTGATTTCCTCTACACTCCCCTCAAGCTAGGCGATATATGTTTTCCAAACCAAGTGCTACATTTAACTATGTGTGAAATTAGGTGGAAACAATGCTTTGGTTAAGATATCTCGCTACTGCTTGTTGCCTAGATGGAACATAGTTGAGGAGATCATCTTGCCTTCAATTTTCTCACCGATGAAGTGTATCAATTTCCACAATGTTTAGTTCGATCATGGATCGGATTTTTGGCAATTGCAATTCTTTGGTAGGTCACTACGTGATTCTAATAGATTCCGAATGTTCAACCTCGAGTTCGTATAAGAGGTCGTTTTAGCCAAATTCCTTCACGGATGCCCAAGCCAATGCACGGAACTCGGCCTCGATGCTACGTCTTCAATTGCTTCTTTTGCTACGCCATGTCACCAAATTTCCCCGAAATAAATGGCTTGATATCTAGATGTGGATTTTCGGTCACTGTGAGATCCACCCTTAATCACGGCGTCGGTATAAATTTCCAATCTTCTACATTAATTGTTTTCTTAAACATGAGCCTTTCGAGGATCCTTCTTCAAGTATCTTGAATACGGTTTCACGCTTCAAGTGATCTACCGATGGGTCACAAGCGACTAACAACACCGATTGAAAAACTTATATCCGGGACGTGTAATGGGTCAAATAAATTAACTTACCTACCAAACGTTGATATTGCCCTCGTCGCTGCCAATTCATCGGCCCGAGGCATTAGTTTGGTGTTAGAGGTCCACTGGATGTTTCAACAGGTTTACACCCACTTCGTACCGGTCTCACGCAAGAGATCTAGAACATATTTGCGTTGAGAAACCGAGATTCCTTTGCACTACGTGCCACCTCCATCCACTAGAAATATTTCAAATATCCCAAGTCTTTAATCTCGATTCCTTGGATAATAAAGATCTTAAGTCTCTTTATTTCTCCTACATGATTTCCTGTAAGAACTATATCATCAACATATACAATCAAAGTTGTGATTCTCCCATCTCAGTGAAGTGTTTGACAAATAAAGCGCTGGTCTGCGTGTGCAGTATCCATCCCGTTTGAGGACCTTGGTGAATTTTTCGAACCTACGCTTCTAGGCGATCGCTTAAGTCCATATAGTGCCTTTCTCAACTTGCATACTTTTTCCTTGTGTATCTTTAGTCTCAAAGCCGTGAGAGCATCCATGTAAACTTTTCGATCAAATCTCCATTTAAGAATGCGTTTTTGACATCGAGGTTGAAGTAGTGGCCAATCCTCATTAACTCGCAATAGACAGAAGACACGAACGTGTTAAGTTTTGCTACAAGTGAGCAAAAGTCTCTTGATAATCAATTCCATATGCTTGGGTGAACCCTTTAGCCCCTAGTCGAGCTTTATATCTATCGATATTTCCATCTCCTCTTGCTTTTACAGAGAATATCCATTTACAACCTCTTGCCTTCTTTCCAGTGGTAGCTCTGTTAACATCCATGTATCATTCTTTTCAAGTGCATTATATTCTTCTAAGGTTGCCTTGTGCCATTCTTGAGAACTTTTGAGCTTCGTTGAGCAATTAGGAATCTTGATGTTGTACGAGGATGTTACAAATGCCTGAAATTTTGGGGACAAATTTGCGTAAGAAATGTAACTTTGAAGAGGATGTTGAGTGCATGATCGAATGCCTTTTCTTTGTGCAATAGGAAGATCTAACTCAAGGTTAGAACCAAGTTGTGGACTAGATTTTGCTTCATCTTGTAATCTTTCAGATTCGGTCTAGCTCAGGAGAGTTTCTTGGCTTTGCTGATTTAATACAGGCAAGTCGGGATTTCTCTTTCTTCATAAACTTTTATGGCATCGTTAGGAAGGAGAAGATTTCTAGGATAAACAATGGAGATCGGGTTTGGTTTTTGAAGGAGAATCTGGAATGGGTATCAGGTTGGAAGAGGACAAGGTAGTGGAGGGTAAATGAGATGATAAATTCGATTCAATGAGTGATGACCAATCCCAATTCTGCAATTCATTAGTGTGATTCTTCCCTTGAATTGTAGAATTAGAATAGAATGGAGTTTCTTCGAAGAAAGTAACGTCCATGGAATGATAAAACTTACGAGTGATGGGAGAGAAACATTTGTAGCCTTTTTGATTGGCTGAGTAACTAACAAAGATGCATTTAATGGCACGGACATCAAGTTTGCCACGATATTGTGAATGAATATGGACAAAAACAGTGCAACCAAAAATCTTGAAAGGAATTAGTGACACAAGTTGTGAGGTAGAATATTGACTCTGAAGCACTTGTAAAGGTGAATGAAACTTGAGAACTCGAGAAGGCATTCGGTTGATCAAGTGTGTTGCAGTAAGAATGGCTTCACCCCAAAATTTTTTAGGAACATTGGTTTGAAAAAGTAAAGTTCGGGCAACCTCAAGTATATGACGGTTTTTGCGTTCGGCTACACTGTTTTGTTGTAGTGTGTCAATGCAGGAGCTTTGTTGGACAATACCATGTGATTTGAGATATCCACTAAGATCGGAATTAAAGAAATCCCTAGCATTATCAGTTTTTAGGATTTGAATATTGGCATTGAACTGAGTTTGGATCATGGCATGAAAAAGTAGAAATATGTGCTTGGTTTTAGATTTGTCTTTCATAAGAAATGTCCAACATAATCGAGTATGATCATCAACTAACAGTAAGAACCATCGAGCACCCAATTAATCTGGAACGCGACATGGTCCCCAAAATGTCACCGTGAATGAGGGAAAAAGTGGTGACTTGGTTTGTGCGTGCGTGGTGAAAAAGTGTTTGAGTATGTTTTGCCAAGCGACAAACTTCACAATGAAATAAATTGGGATTTTTATTGATGAATAAGGATGGAAACAAATGTTTCAAATACGAAAAATTTGGATGACCTAGCAGAAAATGCCACATCATGATTTCACTTTCCTTATTAGTATGACTACGAGACTTAAGATTATGACTCAATTGACATTGATGACTATGAGAATGGTTTGAAGGAGTGTTGATATCAAGAACATAGTTGCACGTAAATCAAGACCGCCAATCATTTTCCCCAGGCTCCAGGTCCGAAAAACACAAGATTTAGCCAGAATTTAGTTTCACGCTTAAGGTCATGATTTAATTTACTAACCGATATGAGATTGCGTTAAAGAAAATCCGGCACAAAATAACACAGATTTGAGAATGAGATTGTTTGAGAGGCAAATGGTCCCTATTCCGACCATCGTGGTCGAGTACCATCGGCGACACCTGTTTAATCGAAGTCCTGCAAGGTGAATAGGTTGTGAAAAGTGATTGATCACTTGTCATGTGATTGGAGAGGCACCGAGTTTACTATCCAAGATGAGGAGGGAAATTTTTCAAGATGCTTTGTTGAATTACCGGAAATACGCATGAGTTATTCTTGCACAAGCTACTAAATGTGGTGTTGATATTTGCCTTTTGTATAAGTTGTTGGAGAAGTTCTAACTGCATTCCTTAGTAAATGGGATAGGATTACCGAGAAAAATGCACTCGAAGTTTATGTACCGATGGTTGGAGAGACTGCCCCGAAAAGATGCAGGGCAAAATAGCTCTTCTTGAGGACCTGTATCTTGTCAAAAGGAGAAGCAGAAACATTAATAGCTGCCTTGTTAAATAGACCACCAAAAGGATTATGTTTAGGAAACAGGATCAAGAATGGATCCAAGCCTAAAAAGTACTGAATTTCCCATATTGAATTCGATTCATACTTTGTCTCTGGAACCTCTTCATCCATGTCATCTTCCAAAGGTACTAAGAACATTTAAACTTTCGGTTTTTCATATCTCTCATGCCCAAAAGTAAAACTTGAGTTGGAACCGAAAAGGTGCATTCCTTGCACGAGTATTTGACATCATACTAGGTGAACTTACATAACTAGTTGAACAAGAGGCTAAGAAAGCGCTAGCTTTATGAGCCTAAGGCTTTGATACCATGAAGCTGTTTTTATTTTGAGAAAAATTACTTCATTTATTTCTTAATATCGATTCATTTATATATACATTTGTTATCCACTAATATCTGTTGGAAGTCATTAATATACAACAGTACAAATCACCCTAAAAATCGTAGAAACTAACATCCAGAAAACAGGAGTTGGTTCCACCCTGAAAATCAGGAAACTGGACTCCTAAAATCAGGGGTTGGTTCCACCCTGGAAATCAGGAAACTAACCATACTCCTAGGTTGATTTCCTACAAGGGTATTAGTAGCTATATTCGTTTTTCCTGATAAGTGTTTGAATAGATAACTGATTTTATTGTTAAAACAGAACCCATTTTGAATGCATTTTGATCAATGTCTTTTTGTGAGTTGAGAATTGGAGTGATTGATAATCACAGAGTAGAATGAATTCTTTATGTATGAGATAATGTTCCCAATGTTTCAAAGACCTCATTATGGCATAAAATTCATGTTCATAGGTGGTCCATTCTTTTCTTGCTTCATTTAGCTTATTGAAATACTCTTATGATTTTACCCTTTTGTATTAGTACTCCACCAATTCCAACCCCCAAGGCAATAGTCTCAACTTCAAACACCAAGTCAAAATTTGGTAATGCAAGCACAAGTGCACTAGTCAGTTTTTCTTTAATCAATTCAAAACTCTCTTCTTGATGTTGACCCCAAGTGAACTTACTTTTCTATATGCAGTCTGTTATAGGCTATATGAGTCCTGAAATGTTTGATGAACCTCAGATAAAAGGTAGCAAACCCATGGAAACTCCTCACCTCATGTACATTTGTAGGTATGGACAATCTAGGATTGCTTGGACCTTTTTCTGATCCACTGTGATGCCTTATGAGTTAATAACAAACCCATGTAAGACTAGTTGGTTAGTCAGAAAATCATACTTTGAGATGTACCAAATGCTATATCATCACATAAGCCCAATAAAAGGTTTAAATACTTGGTTCATTAACCTCATGAATATGCTAGGAGCATTGCACAAACCAAATGACATAACCAGTCATTCATACAAGCCCTCCCTTATTTTGAAAGTTGTCTTTCATTCATTTCCTTGCCTGACTGTTATTGGATGGTACCCACTCTTTAAATCAAGTTTAGAACATACTTTAGAACCCGTTAGCTTATCTACCATATCCTCCAACCTAGGGATTGAAAATATGCACTTGATAGTTATTTTGTTGATTGCCCTACTATATATGCACATGCTGTAACTCATATATTTTTTAAGTAGAAATAATGCTGGAACAGCATAGGGACTGATACTTTCTGTTACCTGATGCTTCTTTAACAAATCTTCAACAATGGCTTGCAATTCTTGATGCTCTTTTGGGCTCAATGCTAGTGGGGTAGGTAGGACAGGTTAGAACCAGGAAGGAAGTCAATTTGATGTTAGATATTGCGTGGGGGAGATAGTCCTTCAGGTAGTTCTTTAGGGCTGATGTACTTAAATTCTTGTAACAATTTAAGTAGGGTAGGAGAGAATGAACTCTTATTATCTGTGGAGAATTGTTCCTTAGTAGTCAAAACTAAGACGGTGGTGCTAGCCTTGATCTCCCTTTGTAATTCCTTTTCAGATTTTGGTAACATAACCAAAGCCTTGCTCTCATTTTGACTCTTTTCAATCTTTTCATCTTGTGGCATAAGAACAATTTTCTTATTATTCCTGCTGAAAGAATAAGTATTCTCCCTACCCTCATGGGTTGTATGGTTGTCATATTGCAAAGGCATGCCTAAAAGCACATGGCTAGCATCCATGTCCATGACATCATAACTCACTTCATCTTGATAATTTTTCTAATGGACAAAGGGGCCTTGCCAATTTCAATGACCCTAGTTTATGATCCCTTTTTAATCCACCCAACCTTTATAAGGTTTAGGGTGTTGAGTTGTAAGACCCATGAATTTCACCAACTTTTCTGATACTACATTTTCACTACTTCTACTATCCACTATCACTTTACACCCCTTTTTGTTAATTGTGCACCTTCTTTTAAAGAGAACTTGTCTTTATGAATGCTTTTCTTCCTGTGTAGCTAGGAGAATTCTTTGAACAATACATGTGAATCTATCCCCTTCATCCCTTCTAAGAATTCTACTTCCTCCAAAACCTCATTTTAGCATCCTTAAAACCTTCATCAATTTATTCCAATCCTTTAACCATATTAATAGTCCTTCAAAGAGGACAATCGCTGGATCGATGCCTTGCTTGATTACACTTAAAGCACTTTCCAAAACTGGGTTTAGGATAATGGTTTGAGTCTTAGGTTAAAGTTAGTTGGTCTATTGAAAGTTTTAGGGTAAGTTGTAGGTTCTTTTTGGGTATTTGGTCTGTTTGAGTTGGTTGATGGGGATTTGGAATAAGGGCTATGTGAAAAAGGTGAGGGGTTTATCTTGGTTCATTTCACCACAATGCTTTTTGGTGAATAGATTCTTTTGTAGTTGATTGAATTAAGTTTCATATTAAATAGCTAAAGTGATAGCCTCAGGAAAACCAAACACATTCCTTGCATCGAATGGGCTCTTCGTCTCTGATACCAAATGGCGTAGAAGCAAGCTTAACAAAGAGAAATAAAGTATTTATTGAAGGAACCAGGTTACTATGGCTAGACCCGAAAGCAGTTTGAGAGCAAACAGCACAAAGGGAAAACAACTATTCAGAAATATCAATCTGTGAAAGCTAGAGCTACTAGGGTCTCTTCCCACTATCTTTACTCAAAGTTGGTTACATATCACGACAAGTGAATGTTATCAACTCAATGACACCAAAAGCCGCCTGTCTAATAGTGAAAATAAATGAAAATAAAGTATGTAAACTAAACAACAATAAAAGAACAAAAACGACAGTGAAAGTATAATGAACAATATAAAACTTAAGCTCTTGCTTTTGTGGGTGGATTGGGGTTGAGTTCGCCAATTTAGCTTTGAAATGAAACCGAACTTGGCAAAATTCTTGTAGGAAATTTTGAAACTGAGCTACAATCTTTTGGTCTTGGGTATCTAAGAACACTATAAGAGCTTAATGTCACGACCTTATTTTTCAAGTAGCGATTGTGCGTCACTTAGCACCGTCCGTTGTACTAAGCCTGTCTTTGAATCCGAATGAAACTCCAAAGAGACTAAAAAGAGAGTTTGTAAAGAATGTCTTGTATTGCTCTAGAGAGAGTTTATCTTACAAGATGCTAAGAATTCCCAAGGATTTCCCAAGATTTCCAAGGATGAATACAAATGGAGACCAATGGGTCTATTTATAGTGTGGCTTCAAGCTTAAGGCTATGCCACAACTTTCTAGATCATATTAAGCCTAGAATGTACAAGAGGCTTCTAGTGTTATGTACAATACGTCATAAGGTTTTAGGACCTTCTACCCAACTCTAGAGTCTTCTAGGTTTGTCTAGCTCTTTCGTGCAAGTTTCGTGATATTCCGTAAGCTTCCAGCGGCTTCTACATCCTTCATGAAGGCACGTTCTAGAATATTCTAGCACCATCTAGCGTGCTCTAGAACATTCTAGGATCTTCAAAGCTTGAGTTGAGTCCGTCCAACTCTAGTCCTTTCTAGACATCTCTAGGACACTCTAGAACTTTCTCATGTAGAAAAGTCTAGATCCTTTAGACAAACACCATTTATTTGGATTTTGAGGGATAATTCGAGTGAGACGTGACACCTTCTCCCACTCAAGTTCGTGACGCCCTCGTCACGCCTTCAAGCTTGAATCTCTCTATGTCATCTTTGAATTGCCACAGAATCCTCAGGTTCCCAGCTTGTCTCTACATCTGGGGCGTTCTTCCATTTGACCAAGTATTCCCGATAACTTGGTACGTCCCTTCGTCGGATCAAACGGTCTGCCAAAATTGAGTCCACCTCTTTGTCGAAGGAGGTTACCACTGCGGTAGGCGCCCTCTTGGATTCTCCCCGACTTATGTCTTCCTTGTCTCCATGAAAAGGTTTCTGCATAATTGCATGAAAGACCGGATAGATTTTAAGCTTTGGAGGGAGTTGCAGCTTGTAGGACATCTTACCAACTTGCTTGAGGACTGGAAATGGTCCTTCATACTTCCGTACTAACCCTTTATGAACCTTCCGCAAGGACTTAAACTGTTGGGGCAATAGTTTGACAAGGACCAAATCACCTTCCTGAAATTCAACCATCATTCTTTTCTTGTCAGCTCACTTCTTCATCTTCTTAGATGCCTTGTTCAAATAGGCTCGCGCTAACTCAGCTTCCTCGTGCCACGCCTTGGCAAATTTGAAGGCAACAAGACTCTTTCCTTCATAACTCGTGGCCAAGGCATGAGGAGTCATGGGTTGCTGTCCCATGACGATCTCAAAGGGACTCTTTGCGGTAGACTCGCTCCTTTGTAGGTTATAGGAGAATTGGGCTACATCAAGTAACTTAGCCCAATCACGTTGATTGGCACTCACAAAGTGCTTGCGATACAACTCCAACAATGCGTTGGCGTGCTCTGTTTGCCCATCACTTTGAGGATGAAAGTTTATGGAGAAGTTCAAGTCTGATTCCAACAACTTGAACAATTCCGTCCAAAATTTCCCTGTGAATCGTGGGTCTCGATCACTCACGATATTGGATGGAATCCCCCATGCTTTACAACATGTTTAAGGAACAAGCGTGCCGTCTCATCTGCCGTGCAATCGTTGAGGTAGGTATGAATGTTGCATACTTGCTGAAGCGATCAATCACCACAATAATGCTGCCAAAGCCCTCTGATTTTGGCAAGCAAGTGATGAAATCCATAGAGACACTTTCCCATGGTCTCTCTGGAATAGGCAGCGGCTCTAGCAAGCCTCCGGGTGCATGTTGCTCTACCTTGTCCTGTTGACACACAAGACAAGTTCTCACATAGGCTTCAACATCGTCCCGTAGTTAGAGAGAGTTTATCTTACAAGATGCTAAGAATTTCCAAGGATTTCTCAAGATTTCCCAAGATTTCCAAGGATGAATACAAATAGAAACCAATGGGTCTATTTATAGTGTGGCTTCAAGCTTAAGGCTATGCCACAACTTTCTAGATCATATTAAGCCTAGAATGTACAAGAGGCTTCTAGTGTTATGTACATTACGCCATAAGGTTCTAGGACCTTCTACCTAACTCTAGAGTCTTCTAGGTTTGTCTAGCTCCTTCGTGCAAGTTTCGGGATATTCCGTAAGCTTCCAGCGGCTTCTACATCCTTCATGAAGGCACGTTCTAGAATATTCTAGCATCATCTAGCGTGCTCTAGAACATTCTAGGGTCTTCAAAGCTTGGGTTGAGTCCGTCCAACTCTAGTCCTTTCTAGACATCTCTAGGACACTCTAGAACTTTCTCATGTAGAAAAGTCTAGATCCTTTAGGCAAACACTATTTATTTGGATTTTGAGGGATAATTCGAACGGGACGTGACACTAAGCTATAGCTTCATCGTTAATAGATTGAGGCTGTTTGTCACCAAAATTGGTCATTTTGAACCTAGGGAAAGCCTAGGCTCTAATACCACTTGACATAGAACTGGAATTAACACTAATAAAAGAAGAATTTCTTAGATAGAACTTGATTTCTTTGAATCAAATTGAGAGGATACAAAACTGAAACTATGGAGAAAAACTCACTGCTGATACATTCATGAATATCTGTTTTCTCTATCCTCTCCTTCTAGCCTTAATACCATGCCAAGTGTGTGGTTTAGAAGCCAACTCACACTAAAAGACAAGAAATGTACCCTCCACTGACTATTCCATAACAGAAAAGAAATAACTAATAAAAGAGCATTTAACAATTATTAAAGTAAACGATAAAGAAGCAAAGAAATAATGAATGTAGATATCAAGCATAAAGACAGTTATGCCCCTGCATCATAAGAATGACAACTTTATGAGTGTGCCTGAGTTTATATACAACAAAAACTTATTAATATGCTCCTTGTAATTAAAAATTTGCTAATCTTTTGAGATGAATTGTCCATACAAATTGAAGTAATTGTGAAGCTCCAATCTACGGAATTGATGGGACTAAAAGAATATACATAGAAAGTAAGAGGGAGCCTGATAAAGTTGTATCGTGTAGCTTTTTATTGACATTGTTATGAGCTATCCCTTTAATCATTTAACGTTTTCATAAGTATCTGGTTCTGGTTTGTGGCAGTGATTCACCCAGTCAAAATTTTGATTGGCTGCATTAAAATTTTGAAAAGCTGCTTTCTGTAGCCAGCATTGTGTTTTGGGATGCTTTTCTTAAAGTTCTGTGTTGAATCCTCTGAGATGGTTTATTGTTACTAAATTACCCCCTCTGGTGCAATCAACTATCAGGTCTTTGCATCCTAAATTGTCATATCATAAGCATCAGTTTCAAGAATGGCAGAGTCCCATCCTTTGATACTGCTTGAATAGTCATTGCAAGTTGTTGTTAGTTTGCTCTAGCACATAGCTCTATTGTTAATTGTTAAGGTTCTGAATCAATTTGCTATGAATAGGTCTAGGGGTGGCAATTTGTGCCTCAACCTGATTGCATGAACCAAACATTTAGTACTATAGACACTTGTGTTTTTTTGATTTAAAATATTTCATTACATGCCTTCTGTCCATGAATTGGTATTTATGTTGTCTCATCTACTAAATCCATTCACATGTAGATACAACATGTGTGCATATGATATAAAACTTAGTTTTGACCTATAGCTTACATAGGGGTCATCCTTTCATGATTCTTGCCTTCTACAGACTCTTTTTGATGTTGCAACGCTTTCCTGTGGAATCAAAAGGGCGGCGTAAGAAACTGCAGGAGGTAATCATTGGAATTTATTGTTTTTAACTCCATATTGGTATCAAAAGTCTATTAATATAAGTATTTTTTTTTTCTTTTTGGCTCAAACAGGTTGGCTATGTGACAACCATATGTTTTACATGTTTCCTTATCAGATGTGTAATGGTGAGTATACTTGCAATACATCCAGATTAACCTACCGAAGCAATCATGATCCTTGCATTTGTGTACCATTTGTTTTCATGATTGCACAACTAATGTTGGACTATCTACTCGTTAACTGAAACCTCAGGCTCTTCATTCAATTTTAATTTATTGATTGTAATTAAACTCTTTTCAAAATGCTATTCATTTTTTACATTAGCTGCTATAAGTTATTATTATTATTTTTCTTTTTGCAGATGTGCTTCAATGCCTTTGATAAAGCTGCAAACCTTGATGTTTTGGACCATCCAATTCTCAATCTGATATATTATATGGTAAGTTTTCTTGATTACATTTCTCTAATTCGTGCTGTTTTTTAATATATATTTTTGGGTCTGAAAAGATTAATATAATTGGTGTTGTAAGTGACCTCATTCTTCATTCTTTAATGGTTGGAAGGATTCATTACCTAATATTCTTCAATTACATGTCATTTTCATTTCTAAGTAAATGATCTTATTTAGTACACATCTTCTTTCCTTTCTAGATTCTCCTTGCTATTTGTTCTTTCCTGAAAATTGTTTCTGCATACCAGATGCTGGCAATGCTAACTTTTGGTATGTGATTTTTGAAAGTTTTCTTTGGTCAATATGACCTCTGAATGGAAAATTATATTTTTTATTTTGTATAACATGGTAATGGAATGGTTGATTTCTTGTGTGCGAATCATTTCTTTCTTGTAGCTTAAGAGCTACTTTGGTGGACTATGAAAAGCTTTATTGTGTTTCAATGGAAACTTATTTTATTAATGCAATCTTATATGGATGTATTACAACTGATTTTGGCACTTGGTGGAGTCAATGGGTTTGTACATTTAGAGATTTTCTTGGTTTTCTGCTGACTGATTTTTCCTTGCATGAATGATTACATGGTGTGACCCTATTGATACTTACTGCAGCTGGTGGAGATACTACCTTCTTCATTGGTCCTGTTCATTCTGAGGAAGTTGCCTCCTAAACGAGGGATCACACAATATCACCCAATTCGTTGAGGGTGGAAGTAGAGGAGGTTATGCAAATCAAAGAGAGGAATATTGGTGGATTTTCTGGAGCTTGTCTACCTATAAACAACACGGAAGTTTAGGAGGCATAAGGGTGTTACCCTTTTGTGCTTTTAAGAACAAACTGGTATCATGGATTCAGGGTGACTTCTTTATAGGGCTTTTAATAGATATAGACTCAGAAACTGATCTGAGGATTGTTAATGATGTTCTGGTTCTTAATCTTAATGTTCTTTTCGTTCAGGGTCTTGGATCTCAATTATTATTTATTTTATTTTTTTTGTGTTGGGGGGGGCTGTTGGGGGCGGGGTTCAAATTCTTTCAGGAGTCTTGATTGGTTGATTTCTTATCATATAGTTTAAAGTGAGACACGAGAAAAAGAAAAGTTTACATATAGCTTTTAAGGTCATTCATAATTTCATATAGATTTTAGCTTTGGTATTGAAATGCAGACTTCATATAAAATATATCTTCCAAAATTATGAATAAATCAAATTTCTCAAAGAATCTATATATTCAGAATCGAAATAAGTATGCGATATAAACAAGTAAACGTACCCCTTGCGAGACAACTTGAAATATTTTTCTCCGTGGCTGTAATTTGCTTAATGTGTTCAGTGACGTTTGAAACTCAATATTGATGCAAATTGATTGCGGAAAAGGAAATGAATGAGTTGAAGGTAATGAGAGAGATGATGATATTGAAGAAAGAACCAAGTGTGATCCATTCAGTATGGACTTGTAAAATTTGGTATGAATTCTCTCGAGAATGTTGAATGGTAGGTTCCAAGTATATTTAAGAGCTTTGACTGGTAGTTCGTACTATACCAGGAAATATGATATGACCGAGTTGATACAAAGGTATACTCATTTTCATTTAAAAATAAACGAAACAATTCATAAATTCACATAATTAAATTATAAAGATTTGTGTTTACAAATCAATAAAACTTTAATATATAGGTAAAATTTATGCATTATTAGAATGTAGAATTACTATGATACAAAATATGAAATATGACTGCAGCGTTCTAAGAGTTGATATGAACAATATTTGTTACTATTACTATCAATAGGATATTTATCAAAAATACTTTGACGCTTTAAAGTAATATCAAAAACACCCCAAGGTCTCAAAAATAACATAAATACCTCTCAAATTTAAAGGAAGTTAAATTTAATGGAAGTGAGTAGTAATTTTTATACATAAAAATGATAGAAATAATAAAAAATCAAGAAATAATGACAAATCAAGAAATAATAAAAATAAAAATATAAGATATTTCAAGATTTTTTTAATAAAAAATAGTAATTAGCAAAAAGAAGTTTGAAGAAATATAAAAAGAAAGATTAAGTCTTAAGAAATGATATGAATTTAAAAATTTATCATTTTCAAAAATAAGGAAAATATTTTCAAGAAAAGATATAGTTTATTATGAAATAAGCGAAATAAGTAATAAAAATGATTATTAATATTACAGATGCAAAATGAATGTATAATATAACATTGATTGACGAAGAAACTATTATAGATAAACTATCAAAAATCTATCAGAAGGATAAAGAAAAAATTGGATACATTCATTTAGTAAGAATCCAAATATTAATAAAAGAGCATTTTAGAGAAAGAATAGATATACTAATAAAACTAACACGGCTAGATAATAGAATAATAAATAGAAAAGATACTTTAGTAGGAATGATCCAAGAAAATCTAGTATACTAAACTTACATCATATCTTAGGTTTACCGTTAATATTATCGATAAGAACTTAGACCGAGTATTAAGTTTAGAATATGAATTTGAAAGAGAAGATTTAATAAAAGAAGTAAATCATCCATTTTTAGTACACTATATAATAAGATATTCATTAACAAACAACTAGAATAGTTCAATAAATGGACAAAATGTATTCATAGAAATAGATAAAAAAATTCAAGAAATTTGACAAATAATAAAATCATAAATATTAATAGACTTTGAAATATCAGAAGAATAAAACTTAGATGTTAAAAAAAACTTTTGATACCAAGAAGAAAAAGTAATGCTGCAATAAATAGTAATGTATCAAGGTTTAAATTTATAGATCTCTAAGGATAAATCTCTAACAAAGAAAGAGAAGTTATAGATCTAAAACAAGAAGTTAAAATAATGAAAGTATTAGTCCATGACGTAATATTATGAAGAAAATGATACCATTGTTATCCCAATAATGCTCAAAAATAAACTACAAAATATAGAATTAGATTTTGATAGAAGCCTAATAAGCATATCAAAAAATCAAATAACAATAATGAAAGTTTCAATTTTTTTAGCAAAAAAATAAATATAGTATAAGAATCAGACATCAACTTTACAAGATAAATGAACAAAAAAAGAATTCCTAAAAGAAATAAAATAATATGCTTATAATAAGAAATTACAACAAGATATACATAAGGAGTTTATAAATTAAGAAGAGATGTAAATAACATACCTAAGGAAAATGAAATCATGGGTTACAAGTTCGATCCATTTGTAGAATTAAAAGAAGAACCACCTAGGAGATCAGATGCATTAATACCTAGGAATTAGAAAAGAAAGAATGAGGAAAAACCTAAAGATAAAGAAAATACAATAATCGCTATTTAATGGAATATAGAAAATAATTAAAAGATAGAGGCATAGAAAAATTAGTTAGTTTATTAATCCTAATGAAAAACTTTGTACAAATAAAGAGGAAGATGATATGACAATAATTAGTGAAATTGAATCTAAACCAAAAAACATGACCCAAAAAAATCATATGAAACCAATTTCACCACCAGTTCCTTATCAATAAGGAACATCTGACCCACACAAAGAAGAAAAAAATAGGAAAAATCGAGAACAACCTGACCTTCCTTATAAAAGAAAACAACAACCCAAAATGGAAGAGGATTACATTGAAAAACTTGAGATAGTATCCCACAAAAATTTAAACTCCATTAAAATTATTGGTATGGTCTTTTAGATTTAGATTGTAAAGAGACAGAAAAAAGCCTTAGATGAATGGTCTAGTGGTATGAGTGTAGTCATACAAACTTTTCCAACCACACAATCAAACCCTTCAACTTATAGAGTCTTAGTAGCTTATAAAAATGATAGGAAATGTTAAAATTTGGTTTACAAATTTAATAGAACAAAAATATTTACAAATGCAGGAGGATGCTCCCATAAGTAAGGAATACTTAGATGATATTTTAAATTAAATATACAAGAAATTTATTAAAAAAGACAAAGGTAGATATATCACTGAATCTAATAAAAATGAAATTGAAGAATCCAAATGACATTTAACAAATATGAATATATGTGACATGCGTTATATAGATTCCTTCATTTTTTGAATATGAAATGTATTATTATAAGCTACCACCCTCTATGAAAAAAAAACTATAAAGGAAATGTTTTTTAGAAATTATGTGCAATCATAACAAAAGGAATCTAGATACTGTAGGAGGAGGAATAAGAAGTCTTAAAAATTGAATAATCATTAAATGTCAAAAAGACAAGAATATAAACAATTAAGAGAAAATAATAAAATATATTATGATATAAGAGATTTTAAAATGCTAGAAAAATATGGATGTAACATAAAATCTTACAAGAAAAAATATACAAGACTTTCAAAAATATATGGGAAAGTATAACAATGGACCATACAGGAAAAGGTATTTTAGGAGAAAAAATATATAAGCTACCAGAGAACAAAAATGATTGTTCATCAAGAAGAAAAATGTAGATGATAGATTTACAATGAGAAAGGACATTATGCAAATGAATTCCCTAACAAGATTCAACATAAAAATAATTTAAAATGAGTCTCCACAGAAATAAAAAATCTTAGAAAAAACTTTTAAGATGGAATTAGAACAAATAGATGAATCGAATATAAATGATACTTGTAGTATTCATCTATTAAGAGAAATTGAGGAGAAAATAACTAACTCAGAATATGAATACTCTTCATTAGAAGATGAATAATTTGTATGGTATTACAAATCTAAATAGTACTTATATTAAGTTAGGATTGAAATTTAAAAGTTACACAAATTGTCATTTTTATGCATATATGGATACAAGAGCTAGCATGTGTGTAGCTAGTAAATATGTATTCTAAAAAGAACTATGAAAATAAACACCAAAAGATTTAATTGTAAGAATTGCTACAATAAATCCTAATAAAGTCTTAAAATATATAGCTATAATGATAGGAAGAGTGTAATTTCATATTCCTACCATATATTAACAAGAACAAGAATTGATTTATTAAGAGGAAACAATTTTATAAACTTATATCAACCTTTAACACAATATTTAGACAAAATAAGTCTAACAAGACTAGATGGTGAAACCATTTATGTGTCAAAAATAAGAAAAGCTTTGACTATATCAAACCTTACTTTTATGAAACAACATAAAAAGAAAAAAACGTTGTAAGATAGATAAAAAGTAGCACCAATAACCTTATTTATAAAATATTTCATTAAATATAGAAGAAAAAAAATCCTTTTTTAATGAAATCCAAGAAGCTAAAGCCTTAACAAGTATCAAAAAAATATTAAAAACAATAAACTTAGAAAATCCTTTAGATCTAAAAAATAAATAAAACTAAAATGAAAATAAGAGACCCTAACAAAATCATTAGAGTAAAACCTATGATTTATACTCCAGAAGACAGGTTTGTGTTTGAAAAACAAATTCAAGAACTTTTCGAACTAAAAGTCATAATACCAAGTAATTCACCATACTCTATTCTAGCATTCTTAGTCGAATAAGAAGCTGTAAAAAGAAGAGAAAAAAGAGAATGGTGATAAACTTTAAATCATCGAATAAAGAATCCATTGATGATAGATACTTTATTCTAAATAAAGAGGAGTTATTATCATCAATAAAAGGAAAGAAATACTTCTCAAGTTTTGATTGCAAAAGTGGATTTTGACAAATAAGACTAGATGAGGAATCTCCAAAACTAATGGCACTTAGTTTCCCTCAAGGACAATTCTAATGGACATTTATAGCATTTGGATTAAAACAAGCTCCATGTATGTTTCAAAGGTATATGGATGACATCTTTAATAAATTATAAAATATTTGCTATATTTACATATATGATATTTTGGTTTTCAATAATGAATTAAATAAACATTATTAGGATATTATTAATATTCTACAAGAATGTAGGAAATAAGACATTGTACTTTTTGAGAAGAAAGAAGTAATTGCTCAAAAAAGAATTAAGTATTTAGGGTTAGAAATTGAAGATGGAAAACATAAAAT
This sequence comes from Hippophae rhamnoides, assembly GCA_033030585.1. Lineage (NCBI taxonomy): Eukaryota > Viridiplantae > Streptophyta > Magnoliopsida > Rosales > Elaeagnaceae > Hippophae > Hippophae rhamnoides. The sequence continues at coordinate 33,837,326 of CM065437.1, forward strand.
ATAGCTCTGTATACTAAATTCAAGGATTTTTTAGTGAATTAAAAGACAAAAATCAATTACAAAGATTCCTAGGATGTTTAATATATATTGAAGCATACATCAAGAAATTTGTAGGAATGTGAAAGCTTTTGCAAACAAAATTGAAAAGGATCATGTTTGAAAATAGACAGAACAAGATACTTTGTACATAAATTAGGTAAAAACACAGTTAAAACTTTTACCAAATTTATATCATCTATGTCCTGATGATGAAATTATAATTGAAATAGATGTTTCACATGAATATTGGGGAGCAATTTTAAAGGAAAAACTAGATGACAAAGATGAATATCTTTGTGGATACATAAAGACATTTTCATGTCAAGAATTAAATTATCATAGTAATGAAAAGGAATACTTAACTGCTAAAAAAGCTATTAAAAATTTAAAATATATGTAGTAAGTTCTAGATTTATATTCAGAATTGATAACAAAAATTTTGTTTACTTTTTAAGGACTAATATTCTAGATGATTATAAACACGAAAGATTAGTTAGATGAAAAAAATGACTTAACCACTACAATTTTGATATTGAACATTTTCCAAGAAACAATAAAGTTTAGAAGATGCCTTTATAAGAGAATTAACGCCTTTAACTATTTTTGTTCTTGCAGCAATAAAACATCTTGTTATCAAGATCAAGATAAAGGAAAAGGATATAAGAATCCTTCAAAAACAAATCGAGGTTTTATACCTAGAGAAGTCTCTTTTGGAGATAGGAATTAAACAAGAAGAACCTAACAGTTCAAAACGAACATTAGAAGCTAAAAACTCTAAAGAGAATCCTTATTAGGAAGGTAAAACTTCTGAAGAAGAAATTCAAAATGAGAAGGAAGAACCTAACAATTCAAAAGATTTAACATATTTGAAGAGAAAAAGGAAAAGCTTAGTTGGGCTAAAGAAGCATAAAAAGAAGACCTAAAAAAGACATGCAGTAATGGTACAAAATCATAAATTTACAACAACTGGCTTGAAGCAAGGAAAGATATTATCGGATTTAGTGGAATAACTCATAGAGCTTTCACCAACAGAATAGAAGCTGAACGTATTTATGCCAACTATAGAGTGTAAAAAATATTAACTCTAGAAAATATAGTTAAAATTACTCTATAGGATCATAACAACAAAAATAATCATCACCAAGTTGTTTGTAAACCTTAGGAAATATAGTACGATTACTAGTACTATTCAGGGAAGCACCTCTCGTAGACACAGTCAAAATAGTATGATCACCAATATTATTCAGGGAAACACTCCCTAGGAATACATTGGTCATTGAAGATGAAAAAGACCAATACATGAATTTAATTAAACTACAATGATTTATTTTCTATAGCTTAACCAGAAAATCTACCCAAAAATATATCAAATATGTTAAATTTTACACTAGAGAAAAATAATTCCTTATAGGTAGTAAAGTTAATACTCTTGAAAGAGGTAATCCAATTTTGTTTATAAAGCTTTATATGTAGGTTTAATTGAGAACCTATATCTAGAAATTAATTTAAGTGAATTAAATTATTTTTCTAAAAATTCAAGAAGGCCATTAGGCAGGTGACAAGCTTGTCTATTTTAGATTTTTCAGTTCACTTATGGACTAGAATGAAGAAAGTTGTGTTAGTTCTTATCATTCTATCAAATTAGGGATTTATAACACTAATAGAAAATTTCCAAAACCAAGGGCGCTTCTAGAAAAGGAATTCAATACACATGAACTCTATATACTAAAAGAACAGGTGTTAGGCCAAATTTATCATGAGCTTAGAAAAATTGATAATTCTTCTAAAATCAAAGCAAATTATTCAACTAGTAAAGTCATAATCACTTCCCACAGAAATATGACCCTCATTGAAGAAGACGGTGATAAAATCAATAATTTTCAGGCAAATTTTAATAATAATATCCTAAAAATTTGTCAAAAAACAAGAAAAATGTTTTGTTTTGAAACGAAAAAACCACTTCGGATCACAAATGTATTTACTACATTAAAGATCGAGAAGATGAAGATGCATAATTGACAACATCATTAAAAGAATTGTTGGCAAAAAATGAAAAAAGATGAATAAATATGTCAAACCAACATCTTCATTCGAGAGATCATGCTAAGGAAAGGAAAGGCTTAAATTCAAAAGCCAAAAGTAGAAACTTAGATGAATTATTAAAGTAGGGATAAAATAGTGATTTTCCACTATTGTAAACAAGGATTCCTTGCCTATAAAATGAACCTTTATTTTCATTAGTTGAACATAGATTTAACCATAGCAACCTCTCTATTCTAAAAATTATTCATCAAGCAACTATGTCTCTAGAAACTATAAGTAGCTAATAGTCTCTTCAAGGTTCTTTAATGACTTTTAGAATTGTAATAATTATTAATATTATGAATTAAATGGAGCACAATCACTCTTTTTCTACTTTCTAGTCAGTTTAATTTAGAAGCCATATTATGTATAGATGTAAAGGCTTCACCATTAATAGGTGGGTATTATGGTTTGAGTAAGCTGAGGCATATTAGGTGAAACAAAAAAGATGAACAACGAAAACAAAAATCATGATGGACCCATTAAATTTACTTATAATAATTATAATTCTATATCAATTAAGAATCTTCAATGATTAAATGTTTGCTTATAACATTTATAAAACTAATAAATAAGAAAATGAATACAAAGAAACTAACCACAAGTTTGTATGAACCTAAATATAAGGAAATTCTAAAAATAGAACAATGTTTTGATAAGCTACCTAAAGGTCTACCTTTAAACAATAAATTGCAGGAAGTAACAACTAGTGATATAAAATAGCTAGACATAATTTGGTATCAGAGCCGTCGAAAAGAAAAATACATCATTGGATGAAAATTTAATGTCATTAAACATTCAAGGGAATTAGTGATATTACTTGAAACCTTAGGGGCATTAGAGTTCTTTTTACAAACCTCAGGGAATAAGTAAAGATATGCTAAACCTTTGGGGATCAGTGATAAACTTTTGTACCCAATATAATTTACCATTAGGTTTTGTTCTTTAACATCTTATCTAATAAGATAGACTTCTTATTTCTCAAAAATATGCATACTAATTTGAGCATGGTTTTTTTCACATTTTACTAAATTTTATTTAATTTTTACTTAATGAAACAACAAAGGTGTGATAGGTAATTGAGTATATTATTGAAGAGTCCATTTCTCTTTTGCAGCTTTACACACAGTACTCTAACTTTACCTTTGCTTTATAAGTGGTTAGAAGAAACTCAATGATAGTTGAAAGATAATCGTTTAGTGAATTATACCTATCTAGTCCTAGCTTAAGAAATGAATCTTTAAAAGGTATCATGTATATGTGTTGGCCAATCAGCCATGCCAAAACCTTTACGGTATGGTTTTTGTGTGTTTTAGTGGCTTATTTTACAAATAAAATATTGAGTAAAATAATGCAAAAAAACACGAAGATTAAATTTTTTTTGGGGCGAATCACGTCATAATATGCTCCATTAAATAAAACAACCATCAAAATACAAAGCATTTGTAACTAATAAATGCGAGAAAGGAAGAGAAAGAAATTGTGAAGAGAAGAAATGAAAGAAGACTGAAAATGCAAGCTGAATTATTTCATTTGATTTTTACATGTACATCTATTTATACAAAAAAACAAATGAATTGCTTATATGTACCAAAAAACACATGATTATAACACTATTCTTTTACACACTTCTTCATGTAATTAACTTTGTAACAAACTTATACAAAAGATAATCTATGTGCTAGTGTAGACTGTTATATTACACCACATTTGTCTTTACAAAATTTGCATACATCTTCAACTTGCATACTACATATGCAATGATGGTAGGCATAGGCATTGGCTTAAGTTTATCCTTCGCACAAGCTACTGAAGATTACTCACTATGCCTATTGTCTTGCATATCCTTTGGTTGATCACTTATACATGTTGCCACACCATGTTCATCACTTTGTTGATCACCTTGTGTACTACTAACACAAGCACCATTTGATGCATTAGTCCTTCCACCCCTTCAAACTAAGGGACATGATAATGACACTTAGTTTGCTACATAGAGGAATGAAAGAAGCAACTAAAGGACTTTATTAATAATGTTAGTCGGTTGCTAAAGAGAGGGAATGTGCTAAAGAAGGAAATTCTTGGCTTGAACTCTTTCCCAAATGAAATGAAAATCCAACTAAATATGCTTTATACAAGAATAAAGAATGGGATTAACAACTAATTAAACTATGCTCAAGTTGTCACACCACATAATAGGTATGGAAGCAATGTAAACTTGTATTTCATGAAGTAAAACCTAAACCTAAATCAATTATGATGCTTCATTTTCTAGACACCTTTATTTAGCCTCAATGCACGAATACGAAAATGAGGCTTGTTTCTTCGAACACCAATAGATGGGGTTGTCCTTAAGGTAGGTAATAACCTTAGAAGTAGATCTTCTATCATCTATATAGGAACCCCAATCTGTATCAACAAATTCTTGAAGGAGTAGCTGAGAAGAAGGTCAAAGAAATAAACCATGACATAAGGTATCTTGCAAATAACGCATAATTCATTTTACAGCTAGCCAGTGAGGCTTACAAGGAAATACCATGATTTTGCAAGATTTATTAATAGAAAATGCTAGATTAGGTTGTGTGATTATGATATATTAAAGAGCACTAAAAATTCTCCTATACAAGGTAGGGTTATGAAACAATTCACTTGCAAAAGCTGAGAGAGTATAGTTGGCTAGCATAAGAGGTTTCATAGGCTTAGACTTGTCTAGTTTGGCCTTAACAAGTAACTCCTTCATGTATATTTTTTAGGTAGGCGGTACATCACTAGTCTCTAGTGTTTGAACCTCAATTCCTAGGAAATAGCTCAACAATCCAATGTATTTTAAGGAAACTTTTGTATGGAGAATAGAAATAAGGTTCTGGATAGTAATGTCATTGTTCCCTCTGATGATTATATCATCCACACACACCAATAGATATATAGTTTTATGAGAGAAAGCCTTAAAGAATAGAGAAAAATATACTCTAGATCGAATTAAGCCCATGAGGCAAAGAACAGAACTTAATGTGTCAAACCAAGCACTTGGAGCCTAATTTATGTCATAGATTGCTATATGTAACTTGCATACATAGTTGGGAAATTGAGGATGTTCAAAAGCTTGAGGTTGCTTTATGTACACCTATCTTGCAAAGTACCATTAAGAAAGGCATTGTTGATATCTAATTGTTGCAATTCCACCTTTAGATAAACCAAGAATAAAGATGACTCCAATGGTGACCTACTTAACCACGGGGCTACAAGTTTTTGAAAAATCAAATTCAGGAACCTATTTATACCCTTGAGTAACTACTTGAGATTTATGTCTATCTGACTAACCAAAAGCTAGTCTTTTCACACAAAATATCCATTTATTGCTTAGGATGGTTTTGTCAGGTGGTGGTGGAACAAAAACCCAGGTTTCATTATTGATTAATGCATTGAATTCTACTATAATAGATTCAAGCCGTGTTGCATTAGCTAGAGCCTGTTTAAATGAGGTAAGTTCTCTCTTAGAATAATCATTCATCACACTTATATAGGCCTTGAGTTTATAGATTATATTTTTAGATTAAGTAATCATGGAATGCTTGTTTATGGTAGGAACATAAATATTTGATTCGACATCAATATCCTAATTAGACATAGAAGGTAGAGGTTGAATAGGACCATTGACATTGGAATTAGTGACATGAAAAGGAAAAGAAAAAGAATCATGAAGAGAGCTAAAAGATTGAGGAGGACTCTAGAAAGATAAAGAAGGATTATCTAAACATAGGATATGAGACTAAGTGATATGTTGTCTACTATGAGAAACATAAGGCTCATCCAAATGAAGAGGATCAATTGGTTTGTGGTAAAAATAAGAAAGACTATCTTAATAGACTAAAAATAAGGAGTTTGTAGACCTGAATTTGATTCTAAAGAAAGTGACTTAAAAGGAAACAATTTTCATAAAAGAGACATCTCAACTCAAGAAAAGTCAACCACCAGCAGCAAGACACTTGTACTCTTTATCTCTTGGACTATAACCAAGAAAGGTACAAGCTTTGGATTGATCTTCAAGTTTATGGGAAGTGTATGGTCTCAGTCAAGGAAATCAATAACAACCAAATACTTTCAAGAAATGATAATCTGGTTTAATACCAAACAAGAATTCTAATGGAGAGAAGTTAATCAAAATAGTACTAGGAAAATATCAATATTAAAGACACTTGAAAAAATAGCTTCATCCCAAAAAGTAAGTGGTATAGAGGCAAGGAAAAGTCTAAATCAATAATACTCATATGTTTTCTCTCAACTATACCATTTTGTTCATGAGTATAGGGAGAAGAAGTGTGATGGAAAATACCATACTAATTGAGAAACACAACGAAGGACCAAAAATCTTCTCCTAAGTCACTTAGAAGAACTTTTATCTTACAATTTGTTTGTAACTCAATTTGAGTTTTGAATTGTAAAAATGCATGATATGCTACTGATTTGGTTTTTAGCAAATAAATCCATGTAAAATGTGAGTATAGATTAGTGCAGTGGATGCAATAGTTATGACCATTAAAAGTTATGACAAGAGGAATACATATGTGTGAATGAATTATTTCAAGTGGTTGTGTTGCCCTAGTCATAGAAGTAGAGAAAGGAAGTTTATGTCTTTTACTGTGATTACTGATGAGTAAAAACCGGCATCGTCGATTCTGCCAATACTTTGGTTTTATATATACTCTCAAGGTCGATCTAAGGAAGGAATATATGTGGTTTTTAATTTATTATTCAAACTTTTAAAAATGAAATTAAATCCTAAATATCCTGTCACGATAGTTTGGTTTTTGTGTTTTTAATCTAATAACATAAAAATAAACATAGATAAAGATTCAATAAAAATTTATGCAAATTTTATCATTTCTAATAATGGAGTATTTATGGATATAATAACTAAGTTAATTATGCTTGCTCATATTATTAATGTTATTAAAGATATATATTGATATTTATTGATTCTCCCTTTTTTATATGAATACCACCCTTGGTGGGGTTAGATATTCTTTGTTAACTAAACAAATCAATTAACACCTATGGGTGGAGTTGATAACTAATTTGGTTAATTAAATTAATTCCTTTTTCTAAGAGATTGAAAATGAAACATTTAAATGCCACCTTTGGTGGGGTTAGACAGTTTAAACTTTATTCAAGGTGTCCAAATTAAACTTAAGAATTTAATTATCTGAGTACTAACTTTCAAGTTTTAAAACCACTACTGAAAACATGTTGTCAATACATTTTCACATAATAATTCTCATAAAAACTTTTGAAATAGAGCTTCACTCTAAATACCATGCGATTGTACCAATAAATAAAAGAGCACTACTCTAAATTAGACCGGATAACTAAACCTTAAAATCTAGTTTTCAGATTTAAGTTTGTAATGAAAAATAATATATTTCTCTCTAACATTCTTAATATAAAATCTTGAATAAAAATAAAATCAATTCATTTTAGAGATTTTTACCTATTTAATATTTCGCAAGCATAACAACGTTATTATTATATCATGTTTACAAACAACCAGCAATGTTAAATTTAATCACAGACAAATTAAATATAACATATAAGAATAAAGCATAAAAAATAACTGTAAAGAAAATAAAATCCTTACAGTACTTCGATGCTATTCCCGTTGCTAGAAAACCTCCAAACGGAATTTGCACTCTCATTTATTGAATCAAAAAGCAAATAAATTACAAAAACATAACTAGTTCTTCTCAAAAAGAGAAGAACTCTAAAACTAAGAGAAACTAACTAAGAAAAGCTAAAAACTAAGAAACTAAGAAATGAGAGAAAGAAAGAGAAGAGAAAATGTGTTTTGAGGTGTGTTTAGTTATGAAGAGAATGTGGGTATTTATAGGTGAGGATGGGTAGAAAAAGTGGGTGAAAAAATGATAAAAAATGGTGGAAACGTGGAGTAGTGATTGATGATGTCAGCATGATGTGGGGGGTGGCGGCACACGCAGATTGGGGCAGATGGGCGCAGCGGCGCGCACGGACATGGCACAGATGGGCAGCGGTGCCCGCAGTTGGGCGCAGACGCTCGTGGGACTGGGCACTGGCGGCGGCTGGGCGGCTGCGTGCGCGATTTCCTCCTTTTTGACATTTTTGACCCATTTTGTCCATTTTTCCATATTTGTTGACTTTTCCTCATTTATTTTTGAATATATTTGTGATGTATTGCCTTCAGTATTCCTTTTTGAGTCTTTAAGTTACATTTTTAAGCGAAAATACCTGAAAAACAATAAGAATACCCGTGATTTTGAAAAGACAAATTTATATAAATATATGATAAAATCATATAAATATATATTTTTTTAATCAATTAATGTGTATAAAATCATGGTAATTTTAGTGCTTTTTAAGCACTCATCAATTACATGCCAAGGGAACTTCATTCTCTACATTAGTATTTAGTATACATTTTAAATTTTTAGGGATTTTTTTTAATGTTTAAGTTGTTTTTCATCATGATTTGGGTAAAAATTGAAAAATATATGGAAACTAAATGCATGCATGCTTGATATGAAACATATGAACTGAATGATAAAAATTGGTTGTCATGACTAGGAAAAGGAATGTAACATATTTGTTAAGATATTTACATTAATCATGTGATACGCTTGCTAGTTTTGGTTGAATTGATTGAAATTCTTATGCACATGTTCATGATTGATTTTTGGGTGCTTATTGATATAAAATTTGTAGCGAGCTGTGCGATTTGATGAGATCCACCAGGTTTTAGAATCTATTTGATCATCCCTAGAGGAAAAATCCTAAATAGTATTTAGCAAGACAAATGATTTAGGCCTTACTTGGATCGATTGAGCCTTTCAAGCTAACCATTGTTAATATCTTTAGTCACCGATTTGAGCCTAACAAAGAACCATTCATACCTTTAAGCCACATTCTATGATTAACTAATAAGCATTACCTTTATCCTTTCAACTTTAGCTTGTATGAAAAGGAAAAAAATGCAATCAAACGTTATGCTATAGAATAAGGTGAAATGTAATGCACCCTAAAAAAAAGAGAGAAAAAGAAGAAGCAAAACTCACAACATAATTATGCCTCTAAAGGAAAAGAAAATATAATTGAAAGTAAGTTTGTGGCTGTTATGAAGTTACAAAAAATAAATATGAAAAGAGATGTGGAATAAAAGAATATGAAAAAAATGACAAAAGAAGGTACAATCAAATATCAAGTTAAAGCTCAATTACAGTCAAAAAGTACATGATGAAAAAAAAGCTACGGTGTGGAAAGAGCCTAAGTGTCTTCATTTATCAACCCCCTACCTAAGCCTTACATTACAACCATGTAAAGTTCTTATTGATATTTAGCTAAGTACATATTTATATTAGTGGAGAAGGATGTGAAAAATAGACTTATGAGACTTGTTCTAAGATTGAATTGATTAGCATGCTCGTATAGGTTGATTTCATAAGTGCATTGGATGATATCATATGCAGCACACACACATGAATAAATTTGTCAAAAATCTTACATATCCTTGTATTGATGGAACATTGATGGATGAATATGTGAATCTCTTTATCATAGGATTATACAACTCTTGAGAGGGATAGTTTTCGTGAAATATCCATGTACTAATTGAAGTTTATTTATGAATATACTACCCATGTTATTTTATTTAGTTATACTTAGTTTTACTTGAGGACAAGAAAAGAGTTAGGTTTGGGGGTGTGGTGACTCTATGAAAGTAGAGTCATTAGCACACTTTTTTTACATAATATTTACATATTTTATTTAATAATTAGTATTTTTATGGCCAAAAATATTAAAATACAAACTTTTTAGTTAAAAGGGGTGAAAATATATTTTTTAATATTTTTTGAGATTCTTCCAAAAAATTTCTAGATTTTTAACTCAGAGCCAATCAAGAGATGCTACGTGGCCTGCTACACAAGCAGGGGAGCTAACTGGGCAAGCCATGGAGATGCCACACAAGCAGGGACAACGAATTATGTTACGCTACGTGTAAGGAGGATGAATCGTACACTAATCGCCACACACGAAGTGTGTGCAATGAATACACAAGTATACGTATCGCAACAAGTAATATAATGATAAAAAAAGATCGTTCCCACTGAGATTATTTTATTAGAAACTAATTTTTCAAACTAAAAAAAATAAAAATCAATTTTTTTGTGTTTTTATATTTTAAGGAAGCAAAATTAAAACAATTAAAAGTAAATAGCAACAATTAATTAAATCAATTTTGGTTACTAAAAAGATATTTGAGAAAGTATATAGGAATACTTAATCTCCCAATTTTATAAACATGCGAATCGCTAAAATCCTCCCAATATAATTACCAATTAATTACATGATCAATTAAATCTAACTTAGCATGTATTTCTCTCTCAAGTTAACTACACACCATATAGTAATTAATTTAATCACACTCTCATGCCAATTCAATTGCATGCTACTCATTAAGTTCATCAATTATGGATCATATACAAAAGAATCATACATCTTTGCCTAGAAACTATGCATGTTATTAAATCAAGAAAAACAATTAAATAATTATCTCAAATCTATTTAATTGCCTCTATAGATAAATTGTTAGCCAAATAATTAATATCATACAAATCAGATTAAATAATATAAATAAATTAAAATTATAATTGGGGTAAAATATTAGATCATTACATAGTGAAAATTGGGTTCATAAGATCCCTAGATTAATAAATTAATTACACATAATTGTGTTTATAAAGCTCATATTTTTCATAAAGAAAGACATAAAAATTGATAAAGAAATGAGTAGAAAAAGAAATACAATTAATATCTTGAATTGTAGAATTAATCTCTTGAATTTTCACCAAAATTGTGTCCTCTCTGAAATTGTTTTTGTATTTTTCTGTCATTTTAGCTCCAACAATTGACCATAATTATGCTAATGGAGGCCACTTAGGGTTTATGGAGTGATTAGGGGATTAAATAATGCTTAGGTGCGATCTGGACCATCAGATCAGCTTCAGATCAAGGGCTACGATCAAAACAAGCAAACTGATAGCTCCAACCAATTACAGCATGACACGTGGCATCAGAAATTCACTGGGCGAATCAGGGAGCGATGCATGGTAGGGGAGACTGTTCGTTAACGCTCGCTAAGTTAGTGCCACATGTGGTGCAAGGGTGGAACGCACAGAGCAATGACATAGTGACACATGACAATGAGGGTTGACCAATTTTTGAATTCGAATTTAACGTCGTGATGACACGTGGTGCGCGTTTTGTCCTCCTCACACGTGGTGTTACATGATTTGATGTCCCTGCTTGTATGGTGTTCACATGGCTTGTCTAGTAAACTTTTCTGCATGCATGGCATGACACGTGGTAGCTCTTGATTGGTTATGCGTTAAAAATTAATAAAAATCCATAAATATTCTGGAAAAATCCCAAAAACTTCCAAAAATTATATTTTCACCCCTTTTCACTAAAAGTTTATATTTTAATATTTTTGGCCATAAAAATACTATTTATTGAATAAAAAGTAAATATTTAGTAAAACAATGTGTTAATGACTCTATTTTCATAGAGTCATCATACACCACATGTAAGAACGACGTTCAATCAGTGTTTGAAGATTGGTCAAATCGCCTTGCCATATGACTCCATGATATTACTCCGTGCATTCCAACCATGTGCCACGCCATCCGTTTCTGCAATTGATGTTGCACCGATGGCACTGAATCAGCTAGTGTTGACTCTGATCAGTCTCCCTTGCCACGAGTCGCGCTCTAATTCGCCTAGTGAATTCTGCCTACCATGTGTCATGTTGTGATTGGTTGTGTTGTCTATTTTGGTTATTTTGATCTCAACCTTTGATCTAAAGTTGATCTGACGGTCCAAATCAAAGCTAAGCAATATTTAAGACCCTAATCACCTCATAAACCTTATGTTGCAATCATTAGTATAATTTTGGTCAATTTTTGGAGCTAAAAAGAGAGAAAAATACAAAAAATTGAAGAAAGGATACAATTTTGGTGGAGATTCAAGAGGATATTAGCATTACAATTAAGAGATTAATTGTATTTCTTCTTCTACTCTTTTCTTTATCAATTTTTACATCTTTCTTTATGAAAAATATGAGCTTTATGAACATCATTATGTGTAGTTATTTTATTAATCTAGGGATCTTATGAACCCATTTTCATCATGTGATGATATAATATTTACCCCAATTATAATTATAATTTGATTATATTATTTAATCTAATTTTATGCTATTAATTATTTTGACAAAAATTTATCTATAGAGGCAATTAAATAGACTTGAGAGAATTATTTAATTGTTTGTCTTGATTAAATAACATGCATAGTTTCTAGGCAGAGGTGTATGATTCTTATGCATGTGATCCACCATTGATAAACTTAATGAGTAGTATGCAATTTAAATTGCATGAGAGTGTGATTAAATTAATTGCTATATGGTGTATAGCTTACTTGAGAGAGGAATATATGCTAGATTAGATACAATTGATCATGTAATTAATTAATAATTATATTGGGGGGATTTTAGCGATTCACATGTTTACTAAATTGGGGGATTAAGTATTCCTAGATATTTTCTCATATATCTTCTTAGTTATCAAAATTGATTTAATTAATTATTTCTATTTACTTTTTGTTATTTTAATTTTTCTTATTTAAAATATAAAAATACAAAATAATTGATTTTTATTTTTTTAGTTTTAAAAATTAGTTTTTAATAAAATAATCTCCATGGGAATGATATTTTCTTATTATTATTTTACTTGTTGCGATACGTATACTTATATATTCATTGCACACACTGCGTCGTGTGTGGTGATCAAATACTCGTAATTCCAAAATAAAAAAATTATATAAAAATATGATAAAATTATATAAATATAAATTTATTTAATGAATTAAATTATATTAAATCATGGTAATTTTAGTACTTTTTAAGCACTCATCAATGTGTTGAGTAGTTTTGATCTTGATTCTGGAGTTGTCATGATTTGTAGGCAATTTCTCAATCATTTTGCATTAAGATACACCCAATTTCTTGTAGTAAAGCATTAATAAATACCATGTATGGTATTTAATAACTGTATTTTATATAGTTATTTTCATCTATTTCATTAATTATAATCGCTATGTTCTTGACATTTTTAGTTAATTTTAACGGAATAAATTAATATTTACTATTTATTTATTAAAGAGTATATTTTTAAGAAAATTAAATAAATTGAATCAAAAACGTACTTAATTGCAAATTTATGTCAAAAAATATAATTTCAAATAAAAGAGTGCTTAATTGCAATTTATAAAAGTCTAAAATATAATTTAAATTAATATTGGGCTTAATTTTAATTATTAAAAGTTTAAAATTTAATTTAAAATAGAAAAGGGTTGAATTGTAATTAATGAAAGTTTAAAATTTAATTTGAATTAAATTGGAGGGATTAAATGCAATTAAGGAAATTTGTTTTCTGCGGAGGAAAAATAGGCTACGCGTTCAATCACAATCGCGCAACAACAACCATGCGATTAGGTAACGAACGGTTAAGATGAGGCGCGTGGATTGCAAGCGCAACAAAAGAGAGTGAACGGGGTATTCAGGGTTCACGTGGCTCGCCTGGCTAGTGGGGCCCACTTGCCGCGCAGGCCGACGTGCAGGGTGGGACCCACGTGTTTGTTATGTGTCTGCCAAAGGGTGTGATCGCGTGCGGTAGAACCACGTGCAATCGTTCTCTCCAGCCATTTAAAGTCTGCTAGGTGTCCCACATTCCCCTTAAGCCAATCATGGGCTAACACGTGGCACGGTTCGGTGAACGCAAATGCATGAAAATGGCACACGTGTCTCAGCAGTTGTCCCCACGTTTCATGCACCCAGATCCCGTGCAGCAATTCTATGTGCTCCCATCCTTGATATGCAATGATATGCTACCACGTGTCCCACTTCAGATTTCAGAAATCATATCTCGACACGTGGGAGAGTGAAATAAAAAAAAGAAACAACAACGTGCACGTTCCCAGTTTTGTGTTTTCAATAATTTTTGTCTCCACGCATATTATTTAATTATTTTTGACATAACGATTTGTCCCAAGCGTGTAAAAAATATATATTTTTAAATATATTTTTTTTTAGAATTTTGATGTTATAAATAGGCGATATTATGATAGGGTAGAGAGTTTTTTGGGAGTTTAGAGTTTGAGATTTTTAGTAGTGTTCGGGGTGGACTGTGGAACACGTAGAAGCCAAAAATGGCTTCTGTTATGTTCTACGTGTGCCAAATAATTGTTCTAAGAGATTTTTTAATTTTTTTCTTTGTTCTTCATCTAATATTCCTTAACTTTTGTAATTTTAATTTATAATTTATGAAGTAGTTTAATTTTTATAGGTTTGCATTTTATCTAAATTTATGAAGCTTTGATTTTAATTATTTTTGAAAGATTTATAAGACGTTCGGTTTGTTTATTCTATTTGTGCTTAATGCTTTTGATTATTTACGAATTTTATCAAATGATTTGTGGCACTTAAATAAACTTGGAAGAGGCATTTTTGTGTATATTGCTCATGGATAGAATGACATGTATGATGAACGATAGGAATATACCCTAATTGTATGTGTGGTCATTTGAGAACTTATAACGTAATGAATCTTGGTGAATTTAATTCTCATAGGAATATAGTGAATTAATTTAACGAGGTGTGTCTATACGGAGCTCGAAAGATATGTATGGATAAAATTAGAAGTTTTCGGTTGACAAATTAAATATACTATAAAAATATAAATCAAGATAAAATAACATGATTAGAGTGGATTAATTTGGTGAAAAACTGCAATACTAGATTTCTTTTATTTTGTTATTAAACTCTTTTCTTAAATTTGTTCCAATCAACGATCGTTTTGAATAAAATCAGAGAGATCATTTTAGTACTGAACAAACTGTAGTAACAAATCTCCGTGGGAACGATAACTTATTTATCAACTTTTATTACTTGTGACCATGTATGCTTGCACGTTTTATGTTCTCTAAAAGAGACAACAATATTGTACTATATGGCACGGTAAGAATTGGTGTAATCATTAATAGTGTCTTTAACTCTTTAAATGCCTCTTCATAACCTTTATCATAAAAGAATCTAACATCTTTTCATGTAAATTTTGTTCATGGTGCAACATTCTTCTTAGACAAAACATCGATAGTATCTAGCTAGTCCAAAACTATTTTGAACTTTAGTCACATTTCTTTATTTATTCCAATTTAATACTACTTTAATCTTGGAAGGCTCCACCGTAATTCCTCTTTTAGATATGACATGTATGAGGAATTTGACTTTAGTAAGCCAAAAATCACACTTTTTAAACATCGCATACAATTGGTGTTATTCAAGGAAATTCTAAGATGTTATTCATTGGTGTTTGAATAAATCATAATATCATCAATAAATACAATGATAAATTGATTAGGTTTTAAATAACCAATTCATAAAATACATGAAAGCAACATGGGTATTGGTTAGACCAAATGACATAACAAAAAATTCAAAATTTCCATACCACATACAGAAAGTACTTATGGATATATTCGACACTGTAACCCTCAATTGGTGATATCCCAATTTGAAATCGATCTTTGAGGGGGATCCTATCCCTCTGAGTTGGCCGAACAAGTCATCAATCCATGGTAACAGATACTTGATCTTTGTGGTTAGCTAATTTAATTGATAGTAATCAATGTAGAGTTTGAAACTTCCATCTTTCTTCTTGAAAAAAAGAAAAGGTGCTTCCCAAGGTGATGAACTTGGTTGAATGAATCCTTTCATAAAAATTAGTCTAATTGTTTCTTCAACTTTTTTTGTAGGTGCCATAAGATAGGGAGTGATAAATATTGGCATAGTTTTAGGATACAACTCGATCAAAAAATTGATCTCTTAAGTTGGAGGAAGTCTAGGTAATTATTCCATAAACACATCCTAGTTTCATGCGGCAACTGTTGTAGTGTAAATCCAAACACCTTGATACATTAGTTGCATGCGAATATCATCTATACGCCCATCAAAAACTTTGCAACTTTGTCAGAGTCTCTTGCTATCATATTTTTTGCATTGATAGTTGATTAAAGTGATTTTTATATTATGCAATGGTTATGTCGTCTTGTTTAGTATTAATAAATTCTACCACCTTGTTAGTTTTAGCGGTCTCGTTGAAGAATCTTTCATAAAACATTTCCTCAAATTTTTCCCATGTAATTTTCTCTACATTTCTTCCTCTATTGAAAGAGTCCCACTAGTAGTCAGCTTCACCAGTCAATTTATACAAGGCTAAACTAGCTCTAAAACATGTAGGGATTGAAGGTACCATCATAGAGTGATGGTATCATCTTTTCAAATTCTATGAGGTAGTATGCTCTACCTCTTTCCTTGGGTCTTTTTCCTTGAGTAAATAATCTTTACAATACTTATGATAGATCATGATTTTCATTTGCCCTGTGTTGATACCTAGCTACCCTTATAGGTTGATCCCTAGTGACCCTTACGGGTTGATTCATAGTTACCCTTCTTTCAGCCGTGTTGAGAAAAACACAGTTCAATAATATTTTAAGATTATGAATTAATATTATTCTGATGAGATCAGAACCATGCTATGACACCAAAACCATCATGCCCAAAAATATAAGTACGTAAAATAGGAAGGGATGCATTTTAAATTATAATATATATATATATATATATATATATATATATTGAGAGGTTGTTAATTTACATTATGTCTCAGCATTGTCTCTAAGTACATGATACAAATAAAATGACCTAAAATTTCCTTCTTTACTTCTATGTTGAGTCACCAACTATGTTAACAAACTTTAATGTGGAGGGAAAAAGGGAAATGAGGTGAGCTATACATAGTCGAGTAGGATTCTACTCTAATTAGTATCACAACAAATCAATACTTCATGATGCATGTTACTTATTATAAAATTTTCATGAATATAAGTAATCATCATCAGTATATAGCGGGGGAGATGTCAGTCATAAAACGTGGGTATACCTATACTTCCTTGCTTTTGGGGGACTGAGGGAGTGTGTATTCTAGGTATCTCAATGCATGCTCATACAATATAAAATATGCTATGTGATATAAATCTAATGTATGATATGAAACCCCATATGTATTAGTCTCTAAGACACATGGACACATGCACGATCCAACATTGAGATGTATGTGGGTCCATGTACAAACATAATACATATGGCACATGTATTAGTCAAACATATGGGCCCTCGTCTAAGGGTTCGAAATACAATAGGGAGTCCAAGTTTAAGGCCTATGTGTAGTCAAACAATAAAACTCACTAGGCAACAATTCCAAGACACAACTCTAAGGCTCGTGTGTGGTTAACAATCTAAGACACTTTACATGGAAAAACTCTAATAATACATGTGTATGTGATGCATACTTGTAGTCTGTAGAAAATAGTCAGATGTAACCAGTATTCCATGGGTACCATACTCGAATGCCATATAATATTTTCAATGCTCATTTCATATCAAAGTTAAATACTCATTTGTCTATAAAATTTCTCAATGTACGCATATGAAAATATTTATAACGAGTACTTTATTTTATCAAAATTTATATCATTATTTATAAAAACATGGAATTTGGTTTTTCTTTTTATTCATATCATATGAAGCATGAAAATTTTATAAAAAAATGCATCAATTTAAAAGGCTAGAATAGAAACCCATAACTCAAAATCTTGAGCCAAAAACTTGGATATTTATCACCAAAATGTGCTTTGAAAAGTATAAAAAAAATCTGTACACTTTTGGAGGGAGAAAAATTTAAGAGAGAGGGAGAATAGAAGATAATTGAGTGTGGAAGAAAGGGAGGAGCTTGCCCTCTTTTTATAGGAAAATTTTGAAGAGCTCGCCAGCCAAGCTTGCCATGGGTGTGACGAGGCTTATCAAAGGGGTTAGTGAGGATGGTGGTGAGGATGATAGCGAGGTATGTAGGGATTTCACAAATGTTTCATGTTCGATCTAATTTTAAAAACATATTTTTTCTTATACATTTCTACAATTCAAAATGTTATTTAAAATTATTTTTCAGACATTTATATAAATTATAACAATTTTTTGAGATTTTACATGTTATTTATGTAAAATGTAAGAGGATACCCTAAGGATATCTTACCTCACATAAACTATGAAAACCCAAATTAAAAGTACTTTCTAAGTATAAAAAATAAAAAGATAAAATAGACATATAATGTATGATACAAATAGTTTATAATACAAGCAATATATGATACATACAATTTGTTATACTAAGAAATGTACACATACAATATTTTACCCAAAAATTATATGATGCATACAATTTATGATTCCATAATTATAAGAAGTTAACAAGGTATATAATGCATGTTAGTATACAAAAAAACTAAACAAAATACTTAAAAGAAAGAAGTAAAAACTAAACAAAATACTTAAAAGAAAGAAGTAAAAACTAAAATAAAATAAAAATTAAAAATTAAAAAGAATTGAGTTAAAATAAATAAAAAGAAAAGAAGGTTCCATTTTTTATATTTATTTATTTATTTATTTTTATTTTATTTTATTTGAAAATTAATTTAATTAATTTTTTAAGAGTCAACTAATATATGAAATATTAATTTTTATGATTTTTAAAGAATTTTGAACTTTAAAATAGCTCACAAGTAGACAAATCACTTTGTAAGAAGCAATAAGTATATTTCTAAGGTCGGTCTAAAGAGGAACTACATAGTTTTAAATAATTTAATAAAATTCTTAAAAACAAAAAGTAAACCTAAACATTTTGTAACAAAGTTTTGGTTTCGAAAAAATCTAATCTATTGAAATAAAATTAAATATAGAATTGATTCAATAAATATGAGGTAGATAAACATTTAACACCCAATAGAGAATTTATGAGATATATTAGTTAGTTAATCATACTTTCTCAACATTCTTTATGTTATTAAGGATATAAGTTAAGGTTATTGATTCTCTCTTTTTGTATCAAATTGTTTTTAATAGGGATCGTTTTTGTTGTTAATCATTATGGATTAAAATATTTTTATAGGGATCAGGTAATTAATAAAGATTAAATTATGTTTTATTCTTAAGAAATTACAAACTATTTAAATCAATGCTTATTGAGGGTCTATCAATTTAAACTCTCATTTAAGATGTCTAAATCGTATTTTAGATTAATGTATTTGAACTTAACTTTTAGATTTTAAATCTATTACAAAGTTTTTGAATAATAAATCTTATAAAAATCTTTGAAATAGAATATGATTTTAAATTAGATCTAGAGAATCAAATACTAAAATTTAACTTTCAAAATTTAAATTTATTATAAAAAATATGTCATCAATGTATTTTTCAATAAACTTTGTATAATTCTATGAAGAAAAAAAATTTAATTTATTTTATAAAAGTATTTACCCAAGGTAACATTTCACATGCATAATAGTATAACTAACATCGCATAGAAATATTCAGCTAGACATGCTCAATTTAATAAATTACCAGAATATTAAAAATTACATTCAAAATAGTAAAATTAATTCTAAAAATAAAAGAATACATTTAAAATTTATACCTCAAAAGTATACTTCAAGGTACAGAATTTTAGCACTGATTTGTATTTGGAAAACCTCTAGACAGATATGCTTATACTATTTATTGAATTGAAAATTACTACATTAAACTAAGGAAAATAAACCTAAAAAATATAATAAAAATCTTATAGAGAATTTGTTGAAACATAGAATTGTTCTTGAGTTTTGGTGTATCTATAAGTGAGGTAAGGTGTTTATATAGGTTGAAAAACACCGAGAAAAGGAGAGGAAAGTGGATCATAAGGTCACATACCATAATTTTTTCACCACCATGGCATACGTTGAATCTATATGCGTTCAACTATGATCTGATAAGCCCTCACCATGGCATACACTTTGTACTGTGATAGCCCACGTGAAACTGCATTTATCCAGCTTCTTTTTATCTCACCCCTTACAAGCTTGGTTAGAACATACATAAGACTTACATATGTTATTATTTTATTCTTCTTGGTTGCAATTGAGTGCTTTTAGGAATAATTCTTTAAGTGTTTATCAATTGACTAATTTTGAAGCCAAAAATATTTGAAAAACAACAAAAAATATCCATGATTTCCAAAACATGGATTTTCTAATATAATGATAAAATTATGCAAACATAAATCTATTTTTAACATTAGAGTGCAAATAAATCACATAATATTCATTACTTTTCAAGCACTAATCTATCTTCAATTGAGCCTTGTGTTGAAAAGGGGAACATATCAATCGATTGATCAAGCTTTGCTCCATATTGATCGAATGTACAGGGCACATATATTAAAGATTGATTGATTGAACAAGATATAGGTAGATCAATTGAGGACTGATCTAGTTTTTCTTAAGTGTTCTCTATTTGAAAATTACAATTAGTCGATTGATTGAAGAAGAAGTCTAGTTAGCTTGTAAATTTAATTATTTTTCAACACCAACTTCTAATCCTAACCATTGGATAAATCCTAAACTAATCCTAATAAAATCAATTCAAACAATATAAGTAGCTAAAGAACTTATTAATCATAGATAATTGCTACAAAGAACATGAGAGATCAAGAGCACTTCTAAGGTCAACCATTGAAGGAGATTTACAAGAAAGAATTAAGGATTGGAGAGTAGGGTTGCTTTGGCTTCATCATCTACAATTCCTATGCCTTTCTAATTATTTTTCTCTTCTTAGTTTCCATGATTATAATGTTGATTCATTAGAATCCATGTCTAGCTAACCTTCTAATGTGATTATGGCCTATTCCAAGACCTAGACTATAATTTAATTAATTTAATGTCATGAATAATTTTAATTTTAATTTTTGATTCTTGATGTGTTTGGTTCTATTTTTGAATTCCATGATTATACATGTATGAATTAGAGTAATCCACTTGTTTATTTCATGAACATTTTTACATCTAATCTAAAGATGTTAGTCAGCTTCTTTATTATCATGCATTTGTAGCTTCAATGTAGGGTTAATGGAGCTTTTGTGAGATTTTGTTTGCATGAAATTGGATGTTTCTTCCAATTACTGTGTAGCAAACCTATCAAATTTAACTCGAAATAGTATCATTAGATACTAAATGAAAAAAGGATCGAGTAATAAGTTCAACTTTGTTGAAAATCGGTATAAAAATGGATGAATCGGGCTTGAACTGCTCGAATTGTCTATCTATGAATTGGTTGGTTTTTTCTCCTTTTTTCACAGGGGCACATATCTAGCAATGGAAAACCATAATAGCGGCATATAGGGTATGTGAAGCATTTATTCATGTCCATTGGCAATGAAAATTTTCTAGCTTGACTCATCATGTGATGGGCTTTCTGATAATGCCCCCCCAAAATTTTATTTCAATGTGTGAATTCTCATGAACTAAAGGCGATGGCATGACCAAAATATGGGCAGCACATGTGGTTTTATAGGACATCGGTTTGAGCTATTGCTAGTTGGATTTTATTTGTCTTGATTTTCTAAAGCCATAATTACTGGAGGTGTCAATAAATGAACTATTGTTTTATAGTGTCTATGAATAAATAATTATGATCATTTTTTTGATCAAAAGTTGTAAACTTTATCTATTTTTGTTCAAATTTGTTCGTTTCTTGCTCGAATTTCTCTGCATTTTTTGCTAAATAATAGCAAAAACTATAGTTGAGCAATATATATGAATTAATTAATCACACCATTGACCTTGGATTGACCATTCTTCATATAAATTGTTCAATGATTATTCATGGTGGTAGCAGTTCTCCATTTATTTTTTTATTGATCTAAGATAAGTTTTGATTGATTTTTTGTAGTCTCTTCATGAATTGAAACATCAAATAGGAAGAATGTTACCATAGACTATTGATGCATATATTATCCCAAGAATCATGGTTAACCTTCAAACCTGAGAAGACGATCAAAGAGCCATAGGACCCCTTAAGAGGGAGGCCACATATGGCTCTTATGCTTAAGTCATATTATGCATAATAATATTGTAAAAAAATATAGTCATAATATTCAAAATATCTTTAATTGTATAGGAGATGTGTATTTACTGGCAAATACTTACTCATATAGGATTATACTACCTTATGTATAAGTCATAATTCATGTTGGATTATTATGGGCTTAATCTAGTAGTGGTTGTATAAGGAGAGGTATTCTATATAATTAAGAAGTCTATCAAAGGTGGAGTCCTAATCATAGTGGACTTTCTTTCCATATAAGATGCTCAAGATGTTATGGTAGTTTCACAACTGGAAGGTGCTCTTCGGTATCAACTTTATAAGTACCTTAAAACAATCTTTTTGAAGTTCCTTGAGTTTCGTAGAGGCTTAAGGATGCTATATTAGGTCTCGAGAGTTAAGTAACTCCTTTTGGAGGTTGATAGATGTTCTTCTTCTTCTTCTTAAGTAAACAATGTGGAGAGTGTTGTTTCTCTAGGAACTTCTCTTTTAAATCTTTTGTTGTCCTCAAGAGATTTTGAGGCTATTCATCATGATTTTATCCAATCTAAATTTCCCCCCCTCTAGAGCCCCACTATGGCATGGTATTAATTATCACAATAGTCAATATAGTGTAATCCTAAAGATATGGAAAATCTATGCATATGAACCATACATGCATTCTAAGTCATAGATGTTAATCCAAATTTAATTAACCCAACCCTAAAAATATTTTTTGAAAATATAACTAAGAATCACAAATATCAAAGAACTCTTAAAGTATTAGTGATCAGGAATAAGAAAATTATTTTATATTTTCAAAGATCGAGTTTAAAAACCACTAGAGTTTTCCCACATTTTCTAATTACAAAACATTTGCAAATGATGGGGTATTTATAGAAAAATTTATAGTTGCCAAACTCCTCACCAGCGACCTTACTGACCATTTTAGCAAGGGTAATAGTTATCCATGATATCCTTGCTTGACGAGCACCTCACAAATACACGCAAAACAACACAAAATAAAAAAAATGTAACATAACATGCATTCTATAAGAATAAACACACATGGTATGTGTAAAAGTGTAAACTTATAAAGACTTGTAAGTTAAGTGAGTATGTGTAGTACTTAAACTTTAGTGAATGTCCTTACAAGAAGGAAGACACCTCACTGAGTAAACCAATCAAACTCCATATTTTGCCCAAGGGAATGCCAGCAAAGACTTAAAGGACATACAAAACTTACAATCTCTCCCTTTGTATTTTATTGGTAAAAACTATACAACTAAAATAGACTCTACATCAAAACATGAGTCAATCATGCAAGAAGACCTAAAGACATTTTTTCCCATGCAAAAACATCAACATATAGCCCAAAAACTTCCAAAACACGCCTATTCTAAGTACATCCTTCTCGTTGTGCCCCATCCATCTTGATGCACACTCCATGCCGCATGTCTACCTCTATGGCTCCATCTAAGCCTTAAATTCTCTCGCTACACTTGTAATTTCCACAAATGAAACAACATATACTCATGAAAACATCATGTAGCACTACATGTAGTCTAACTAAATTCTAAGCACAATCAACATGCAACAATGAAATAACATAACTCCCGTTGATTTCATACAATATTACTCCCAAGTGAATGCTTCCCATGCATTAACACACTAGTAATGCAATAAATAATCAGTTATGGGAACAAAATTTTCTCCTTTTTTTACACAAAAAGTAAAAGGAACACCAATATGTGACGAATAAAAAGGATATACCATGCAATAATCCTAACACTTATGCAAATATCAAAGTCATATTAAAGCAATAAACATGGCAAAAATTAATCACATGCAAACAAAAAAACACAAACAAACCTAAAAAAACTGCTAAAACAACAACAACATAGCTTTTTCATTAAAAAAGATTTTATTACAATTTTTTGTAATATTGAAAAGGAAAAAGAGGATATAATAAAGGGAAAAAATACAATAATCAACACTCTACATTCCTTTACCCTCATCATCAGAGGGACCTTGATAAGAAGAGCCTCTAACATCCCTAACTATTTGGGGAAAGTGAATTCATTAAGAGTCAGTGGACTAGGAAAGATGAAAACCGCAATGTAGAGCACTATAGTGGGCACTATTAGAGAAAAGCAAAGACATACAAACACCATTAGATGATTGTTTGATGGAAGGACAAAAACCAAAGGTCCAAGGTGAACCATGTCTGTGAGGATGATGCCTTATAGTGCAAAGATGGTCACTAGTCTGCATCAACATCTGATTATGAAAAGTCACTAACTATGTTTTAGTTGTGCAATCCTTGATCATAGAAACTAGGCATTGAGAGACTGAAGCAAACTCCTAGTGTAAGAAAGAAAATTCTGATGATTGGTGAAGAGAAGAAGAAGGAATAGGAGGAATATGAATAAATGGATATGGAACAAACTAGGGACACTCTACGAAGAAGATCATGATAGAGCATAGTCTTCAAAGAGAAAGGGATGATCTAATGAGTACATGAGAAGCACTAAATATTACGTGATTTTATGCACTTTAAATGATAAAAATAGATTTGTAATTTCATAAATGTTTTCACCATTTTAGCAAATCTATGTTTTTGAAATCACAGATATATTTTGTTATTTTTTAGATAATTTTGGCTTCAATATGAATCAATTAATAAACACGTTAGGAATT
Source organism: Hippophae rhamnoides (assembly GCA_033030585.1). Taxonomy (NCBI): domain Eukaryota; kingdom Viridiplantae; phylum Streptophyta; class Magnoliopsida; order Rosales; family Elaeagnaceae; genus Hippophae; species Hippophae rhamnoides. The sequence goes on from CM065437.1 coordinate 33,862,233, forward strand.
ATACTTAAAAGTAATCAATTGCAAGTAAGATGAATACAAAGGAAACCATATGTAAAGCCTTACATATGAACCAATCAAGCTTGTAAGGGGGTGAAACAAAAGAAGATCAAAAACATGCAATTTCATGTGTGTCGTGCTGGAGTTTAATGTGTCTCGTAGTATGAGTGGTTCAAGTCAAGATTGCAACATGTATGAAATCATTGCAAGCCATAGCAATGAAAAATTGCATGCCATGGCACACAACCCACTTATACACTTTTCTATCCGCTTGCATATTTTCCAATCCTATAAATAGGACCCTCTTCACTTCATTTCAAATATCCCTTAGCTCTATCTTCTCTCTTTTTATTAGATTTAGTTTTCTTAGTTTTATAATTCTTCTCTCAATTTTGAGAATTGAGCAAACTTTAGTTTATGTAGTAGTTCTTTCATTTCAATAAATAGTATTGGAAAATCTGTATGTCGTTTTTTTAGATAACAAATTAGTATTGAAATTTTGTATTTGGAAGGATACGCTTGAGGTATTCATTTTAAATGTATTTTTGTATTTTTAGGTTAATTTTATGGTTTTTGGAAAACTATTTTTAATATTCTGATCATTTATTAATTATAAGTATATTTGGCTGGAAAAACTACGAAAAATTAGTAATGTTGTTGTGCTTGTAAAATATTAATGTAGGTAAAACATTTTTATGAAATAAATTAATCTTTATTTCTTCATTCAGTAATTTTACAAAGTTTATTATAGAAAAATATATGAAATATTTTTTATAGTAAAGCTTAAAATATGAAAGGTAGAATTAATGTTTGATTATCTAGATCTAATTTAGAGTATTACTCTCAGATGTTCGATGCGATTGTCTGGATCTAATTTAGAATCATGCTGTATTTCAAATTTTTTTATAAGAATTAATAATTTAAAATATATTGGTAATAAATTTTGTAGTAGATTTTAAAATCTAAAAGTTAATTCTTAGATACATCAATTTTAAATCTAACTTTTGGCTTCTTGAATGAGAGTCTAAATTATGTGCTCTACCTTTAATAGTGATTAGATTGTATGTTATTTCCTTATAAATAAATATTAATTTAATAATTAATCAATTGGTATGCCCAATCTAAGAATATTAATTGGTTCTTTGTTAACAAAGAATTTAGGCCCTCCCTAGGGACATTTTATACAAAAAAAGAAAATCAATTATATCAATTTATAATTTAATAACCTATTTGATATTGAGCAGGCATGATTAGCTAGCTAATCTTTCACATAAATTCTCCTTATGTATTAACTGTTATTTGTTCATTGTTTGTTTGATCTATCTTTATATTTATGTTATTAGTTTAGATAATTTCACACTAAAACCTTGTAATTTCTCTTTAGACCGACCTTGGAAGTATACTTATCATTTCTTAAAAAGTGATTCATCCACTTGCGAGTTATTTTATGAATATAAAACTCCAGCATTAGGTGCCAACAATATCACTAAAAAGAGATGCACCCCACTGGGTGATTAAGAAAGGATAATGAAGAATGGAAAGGGTAAGAGTAGCAGGAAAAAAAAATAATGGTCTTATAGATCATACCTGTAAGATCTATAGTTTAATTATTTAGGATAGCTCCTAAAAAGTGGCATCAAGAGAGAGTCACTGAGGAAAAATGAGATCATGATGAATGACAGGACTAATAATATCACTGAGATGATGACCAGATATAAATGCATTTATCTAAAGAGCACCTTCACCATACCGATGGCCAGGTTCAACCATCTCAGTAATGTTATGAGAGGCAATGTTTTACAACTTATTCGAAAGGTCAACATTTATGAGATTTTCAAACTCGAATGGGATGAAAAGAAAGGAAGAGTTATCAACATCAAAAAAATATCATGTCCTAAAGATATCATCTCTAGAAAAGGTGACCTCACATCCTTATAAAAAAAGTGGTATAAAAATAAGAAGTTTGATATGTAGCTACCACACAATAAAACTCTCAAACAAATGAAATGTTATAATGACAAGAATTATAACATAAAAAGAGCTAATAAAAATAACCAAACCTTTCTATTATAGTAGGAAACTCATCAATCATCATAGATATTTCTCCAATGAGGGGGACCAAGCGATTAGAAGAAGGACCCATAGAATCTGACTGCTTAATTGGAAAAAGTATTAAGGAAAAAGAGAGCTTTTGAAAAATTCTATGGATTGAAAAGATGCAAAAAAGAAGTTTTTATAGGGGTTGTGTAGCCTCTCTAACCTACTCTCTTACCTTCTCACTAAGCTAGTCAGTGAGGCAATCAATGAGGGGTGTAAAAAATCACACTCCATGAGCACCTTTCTGAGGGGTCGACGAGCATCAACAAAAGATGACAAACAACTCAAGTTGAGAGAGTGTGCAAAAATAGATTTTTTTAACTTTTTTAGTAGAATTTTACAAATGAAAGTGTTTTTTGATTTTCTTTAATAAAACAAAAGTAACACAAATTGAACACAAACAAAAAGTAAAGAAGAGACAAAAAAACCAAAAAATAACAAACAATAGAGAAAATAAAAAAAACAAGAGCAATTCACATACAAAATGGTACATAAAGAGATAAAGAAAAAAAAAGAAATCCCAACTCAAACTAGATCATAATAAAGAGTGATTAAGCTGCATCTCTCCATTTTGAAAAGAATTTATGAGGGGCTTCAGACTCAAAATGTAGTCTCTAGTTCAAATGAGCAGGTGGTCTATGAGGCATTTGAGACCTCATTTGGTTTGAAATTCTAGAAAAACATGTTGAGTTTGGCTATTATGTATAGCCAGTAGGCCTTTGGAAAATTTTTCCCTTTCAACATTGCATTATAGGTGCATAATCTATCAATAATGAACATGCTTAGTATAATAATAGTAGTTACATTATGAGAATATAGACTGAGGAGCATGAGAAGAAGGTCTTCAAAAACCACTTCTAACATATCTAGGACACTATCTTGTAGGATGGCCAACAGTACTATATAGATATCATGAACGAACCTAGGAATGAAATAAATTAGGTCTCTGACTCCAAGAACATTACAAGGAGGTGAGGAAGAGGAAAAATCGCTCAAATTAACTCTCATAAAAGGATGATTAGTTAGTCTTTCAGAGTTAGAAATCAAATATCTATGTTTATAGAAAAACAAGTAGGTCAAGGTAGAGAGTCTATCACCAGTGAGATGAGAAGAGGTAGCAAGAGCTATATGTTCAACTTATTAGAAGTGGAATGCTAAGACACAACAACCAATTTACCTTTTAGGATAGCAAAAAAGATCTTCATACTAGTGTTTACAAGTGATAGCTTTATGAACTGGAGAGTAGCATTAGAGGTACTAGAAAAGTTTTCTTCAAAACCCAAACCTCGCTTATCTCTAGGGTACTTGTTATTGCTAACGATTTCATCTATCTTCTTAACTATTAGACAAGGGAAGCTCTTCTTTAAGCTTTGACAACTTGTTACCAACGGATGTAATTAAGAATTCCATTTTCTCTAAAGAAGCCTTTAACAATCCAACAACTAGCCAAGATTCTTTACCTTATCCCAAAACATCTTAAGCTTCATATCTTTTTCAAAGAAAGTATGTGTGAGATACTCTCTATTACTTTCTAACATAATCACCTTCTTACTAATAATAGTGATTTATTCATTTTGATCTTTAGTTAGTTTAGAACTGACAACCCTCAAAGTCAGATGGCTAAACTCGAGTTTCCTTGACTCCTCCTTCCAGTGCATCATCTTATAGTGATTTGCATTACATTCCAATTGAAGATCATAACATCTATATGGAATTGGCTCACCCTTTTTATTGAGATCCTTATGATCATAACTTCTTTTCTTCAAGAATGATCTTCATTGTGCTTAACCCTTTGTCTTTTTTTCTCAAGACTTTCCAAACAATTTTTTCTTCCTTTTCTAACTTATTATACTTATAAGGAGCTCATTTATAAGTCCATAAGCTCATCTTGATCATAACTTTCATCTTCGCAAACCCTTTGCCTCTAGAAGATTGTAGTAGAAGGATCTTTAATAAACTTTGATGCCAAAATGGCAATGAAGTTACTATCATCCTCATCGGTACTGCATATATTATCTAAAATATAACCTTGGATTGTATCACTCTTTTCCTAGAGTAGTTATTCTTGGCTAAGTAGTTGGCAACAATATGTCCAGACAGTCAACTCTTAAAATATTTTATTTGATTCACTTGGCTTATGTTGTACTATCTCTCAGGTTCATCATCAGATTGATCATCCTACTTATGTTATCCCTTTTGAAACCACCAGAAGGGTTTTCTTACTACACAAGAATCTTGTAAATATCTTAGCAAGGAAAACCATTTCTTCTTCATTAGGGAAAGAGCTTTCATCACTAGCTACTGCGTTTCCGATACCAATATTGCTACCACTTCCCTTAGTGGTTTTATGAGCAATACCATTCTTCTATTTAGAAATAATCTAGCCTTTCATAGGCAAGAAATTATGAATCTCATAAGCTTGGAGATCACCAACAAGCTTGTTTAAATTTCATTCTCCTATTTGTAGATGGTTTCGAGCATAATTGTTTTAGCATGCAAACTATTGGGGACTAACAATGGATTTTCTATTTGTTTTTATTCATTGATAGGATTCCTAAAATTATATGAAGTATTTACAAGGTTAGAAAACCAAGCTTAAAACTTATTGAAAGTTTCATCTTCCTTCATCTAACATAAATCTAGGTCTTATTTTAGTTGGATGATTATAAATCTTTTAATTGTATAGGTAACCTTATGTGTTGTCTCAAGAATATCCCAAGCTTCTTTGGAGGTGTGATAACTTCGAATTCTTATATATTCTTTTAGAGAGATATCTTTGATTATGGATGCATCCCTTTATTGTTCCATTCATTGCAGTTCCATTCAAAGGATTTCCTTTCTTTTTTCATACATTCAATCATAGGACTCGGGATAATGGAATTATCAATAAGAGTTTTCATTGGATACGTCCATCCATTCTTAACAAGAAACAATATATGATCTCCAAAAGACCATAAGAAAGATACATTTGGGACTTTTACAAGGCATAATTTAACCCTTTGAATAGAGGAGATCGGACTACATTACCTCAATAGGGTGCCTGAGCTCTGATACCAATTGAGAAAGTACATGAACTAGCTAGTAAGCAACCATGGAAATGAGATACAAACTCTTTCTAACTTACCCCTAAAGTTATGAGCAGCATAAATATAGAATGGAAAGAATAAAATCAAGCACAAATCCAATAATGTAGCACATAACAAGCTAGAGTAAAATAACTACTAATGCTTTACTTTATAAGCTGCGTAGTATAAAAAGATAGGCATAAAGAAAGACATGATATAGGATGATAGACAGGAAGCAAGGCATAACATAGGGAAAACATACAAAAGAAAATAAGTAAGATTTTTTTTATCACGATCAGGTCATCTTATATGCAAGTATATTTGGATCAAACTATAGTGGTACTAACAAAATAGTACCTATTGATCTAACGAGGTAAACTGACATAAAAACTGTATCAATATGGTAACTTCCTCGAATTTCTAATGAAATTCACTTAGGAGAAATAATTCACTAATGAATAATAAAATGATATAAGTAAATAAAAGTACAAACACAAATACCTCTATTGATCAGTATATCTACACTAATTTTCTTATAAGGCCCTTTCTTGTTATCTCTAGTGTAACTTTGGTCCAATCTAAATCTGGCTCTCTTCTAGAGCCCTACTATCACATGCAACAAATGGTCACCAATGGTTAGTATAATGTAATCTCAAAGGTACATAAAATTGATGCAGATGAACCTAGCATGCAATCTAAGTCCTTAGTGTTAATCCAATTTTAAATAACCCTACTCCAAAAATAGTTTTTAAAAATACAATCATGAATCTCTAATATTGAAGAACCATCAAAATATTAGTGACCTAAAATAAGAAAACAATTTTTTATTTTGAAAGATTGAGTTTCAAAACCACTGGAAACTCCCCATGTTTTCTAATTTCAAAAAATTTCAAAAATAATATATGGTTGGCGAATTCCTCGCTAACCATATCAATGAGATTAATAGCTATCCCTAATGAGGGTAATAGCCATTACAACACTCACCAACCTCAATGGTGAGGGCTCAACAAGCATACCAAAAAAATTAAGTTTTTTTTTTGAAAAAATTGCCAAGTTTGTTGTCACAAATACCTACAAGACCACATGAAACAAAACAACAACAAAATTTAAAACATACGAACATACATAGTATTTTAAACTAAGTGAGTGTGTGAACTATCAGTAACTATCCTTACAAGGAGGAAGACACAATCGAGTAAAACAAAGAGACTCTATATTTTACACATGGGAATGCCAACAAAGACTTAAAGGACTTACAAAACTGACATATGAAAACAGGGAATTTGAAGAAAGAACTTAGCAAGTATTTTTACATCAAAAACTTAAGACCAATAAAAAAATTCTTAGTTTAAAGATTACTCGTGATAGGAATAATGTAAAACTATGGTTATCTTAAGAAGCATACATTGATAAAGTTCTTGAGAGTTTTAACGTGAGCAATGCAAAGATGTTATGTTCTCCACTTGTAAGACACTCCAAGATGAGTTCCAAGTAAAGTCATACAAGTGAGAAAAAAAATTGAAATGGAAAGAGAGCCTTATGCATCAACAATAGGCAGTTTGATGTATGCCATGGTGTTCCCCACACCAGATATCGTTCATGCTCTTAAAGTGGTTAGTAATTTTCTTTCCAATCTTAGTAAAGAACATTGAGACGCAATAAAGTGGACTATCATGTATATTGGAGGTATATGTTTATGTTTTTGTACTGGTAAACCTTTGTTAGATGGGAACATAGATGCTTACATGGTAGATGAAGTTGATTCAAGGAAATATACTCTAGGTTTTATGATGGTTTTTCATTGTGGATTTGTTTCATGGAAGTCAAGATTACAAGAGTTTGTCTCTTTGTCTTATACAAAAACAAAGTATATTATTATAATTGAAGCATGTAAAGAAGCCTCATTGGTGAAAAAGTTCCTACAAGATTATTGAAGCCAAATAATTATTGGGTGAGAATATTCACAAAAATGAGAATGAGTCTGAAAAGATGACAAAGCCACTATCAAAGATAAGCTTGATATGTGCAAGTATAAGGTTGGGATGGCAGAACAACCTGCATAAGTTAAAGGGAGAGATTTTGGTTGGTCCTCCCCATATGACCCTTAATTTTCTTTGTAATATAAAAAGAAAACCAACAGCCAAACATTTTTTTTTGCTCTTTTAAAGGAAGTATATAATCTAATTAAATTAGATAACAAAATCATATGAAGTAGAAATCAAAAAGGTTTTCACCTTGACTATATATTTTTCTTTTGACAAAGAGCAAAGATTGCCTATGAAGGCTAAAAAATTTAGATACAAACATAGAGAAAAGAAAAGAAAAAACAAAATAGAAATAGTCCCTATATCATCGATAGCACCACTAGTTATTCAAGAAAAGAATAGTTTCAAAAAAACTTAAAGTTTCTAAAAAAAGACCAATTTTTGAAAAAATAAAATGGAGAACACAACTTATTAAAAAAAATTAACTTTGCAGTTTTCTCAATTTCGTTACTATTATGAAGATTCAAAAGCTTGAAAAAGAACACTTTTCCCTCAAATCATAACTAGAAAAGTGGATCATACATTGAAGCATTAAAGTAAGAAATGAACTCTAGAATGAATTCACTTACAAATGGAATGTTAGAGTTAAAATATACAATGAAATTTATTCAAAAATTACATCCCCACAAAAGTAAAAAGAAAAGGTGGAAATTGTTAGTGAATCATGTATGGGTCAAAACAATGACTAAACTACACAATCTAAACAAAAATCTATCAATGATGGTCTTTTACATAAACAACTTATGGACATAACCTCCCATGTGAAATGTCTTGTGCTAGTGATTTGCAATCATCACTCACCAACACTCCACACATATTTCATCTAGATATGCCTCATTGTTCCAAAGCCTTCACAACATTCACTTGGTCAATGTCATCATGGCTACAATGAATTCAATGAGGTTCATAGAAAAGTAAGATTGGATACCCATGAATTTGATGAGAAAACTTATTATAATTCCTTCTTGATTGGATTACTAGTAGTGATGAATATATTTTATGGTTCAACATGCATGACTCGTGTGACAAACATGCTAAAATAAAGCTTATTAATCCTACTAATTTTATTGGAATTATGTCCAATGACAATAGAATATAGTTGGTTTCTCCCAACTTCACTTTGGTCATATATGAAACAAAAGTTGAAGGAAAATACATACCTTCCTAACATAGAGGTCAATCGATGGACCAAGCCCTAAACCTCATGAAATCAACTCTTACTTCTTTCAATTACATGGTTTGATTTGAAGAACTCTACCTCTATTGTGACATCTACGAAGAATCTTTACTTGTTGTTACTCAATTTATTCATGGCCTTTGAAATGACATAAATGAGAGGTTATGCTGCCTTTTTTGATGTTAGTGGATGAGGCTCATTATAAATCTCGATAAATTGAAAAATACATTTTTTAAGAAGTCATATTTGAGCCCATAATACACTAAGCTCAACCAACCTCTAAATACCATTAATGCCTCCCACTTGCCTAAATCTACACCTTCCCCAAAATTGTTTATTATTCCTTCCTGTGTATTCCAAATTGAGTGTCACTACTATGATGCCCACGGAATATTACTTCTTGCTTCCTAAATTGAATACTGACACTTAACAAACAACCAAAAAAAGAAATCATTCTATAGGGCACATCATGTTTACCCACTTGATCCCACATACTCAGACTTATCTAATGAACATGTTAATGGTATTTATCTACAAGTCTAGTACACTCATTTATCCCAAGTCACCGGAGTTGAGTTTTTACTCAATCGAGGATAATTGATACAATCCAACAATAGATTAGTTGAAATTTAATTGTTATCAATTGTCTAATATTTAAGTTTATTTATCTAGTATTTAAAATTAGATTGATCTTTTAGTTATTTAGAATTATTATTAGTTATTTTACTTTTATCTAGTTTGTTATTATTGTCCAATAAATAGGACCTAGCATTGTATTTACTTATTAGACTTGAATTATAAATTCAAATATCAATTTCTAACTTATAGTTTCTATAAGTCTTGTAATTCCTTTTTGTCTATGTTGGTATTCTAGTGTTCAAAAAATGGAGTCCATTTGATTTTATGTAGTGTTTTGTCTTCTTATATGTAAGGTTAGTTACTGTCGATTCAATGCACACTCATATAATTAAAACATTTTGTATGTTATCATGTTTACAAATACCATTATTGGTTGGGTTCATGTGGTAGCCCATTATTTGTAAAATGAAAGCCAATTAGAAAACGTGTGGAAACTTTAACATTTTGAAGACTCGAATTTTTTAGTTGGAAAATTATTTTCTAAATTTTTGATCATTAATACTTTCAATGTGGTTCAGTATTTGTGATTCATTAAATGGTTTGCAAATATATTTTTTTGAGTTGTGTTAATAAAAATTAATTAATAACTAAGACATGGATTGTACTTTTTTTACATGTGCATCAGATTTCCATTATCCTAGGTTTCACAATAAGAACTGATAAGTGCTTAAAAATCACACTTACTTGGTCATTTATTACAATTAATGGTAAGAATTAAGTTTTAGTATTTCATTTTTACTTAGTTATATTTGATAACTATGAAAATAGAGTCATTAGCGCACTTTTTTACTTAATATTTACTTTTTTATTTAATAAATAGTATTTTTATGGCCAAAAAAATTAAAATATAAACTTTTTAGTGAAAAGGGATGAAAATATAATTTTTGGAATTTTTTGGGATTTTTTATGAATTTTTAACGCAAGATCAATTAGAAGTTGCCACGTGTTATACCACACAAGTAGAGAAGATGACTGGGAAAGCCATGTGTCACATGGAGAGAAAATTATGTCATACCGCATGTGAGAAGGTTGAAACACGCGCCATGTGTCAGCACGACATTCAATCCGAGTTCGAAAATCGGTCAATGCACAATGCCACGTGTCACCATGGCATTTCTCTGCGCGTTCCACCTGTGTGCCACACCATCCGTTCTTGCAAATCATGTCATGCCACGTGTTGTTGACTCAACGAGCATTGATTCTAACCGATCTCCCCTACCTCGCGTTGCTCCCTAAATTGCGCAATTAATTTTTTAATGCCATATGTCGTGCTGTGATTGGCTAAAACTTTTAGTTTTGCTTGTTTTGATCGTAGTCCTTGATCTGAAGCTGATCGGATGATCCGATCACACTTGAGCTTTATTTAAGCCCCTAATCACTCCATAAGCCCTAATTAGCCTCAATTAGCATAGTTTTGGTAAGTTTTTAGAGTTAAAAAGAGAGAAAAATAATGAAAAATTGAAAAGATGACACAATTTTGGTAGAGATTCAAGAGGAGATTAGTTCTACAATTAAAGAGATTGATTTTTTTTTTCTTCCACTACTCCTTTCTTTATCAATTTTATGTCTTTCTTTATGAAAAATATGAGCTTTATAAACACAATTATGTGTAATTAATTTATTAATCTAGGGATCTTATGAACTCAATTTTCACCATGTGATGATATTAATTTTTACCCCAATTAAAATTTTAATTTAATTATATTATTTAATCTTATTTTTATGCTATTAATTGTTTGGCCAACAATTTATCTATAGAGGCAATTAAATAGATTTGAGAGAATTATCTAGGCAGAGATGTATGATTCTTATGTATGTGATCCATAATTGATGAACTTAATGAGTAGTATGCAATTTAATTAGCATGAGAGTGTGATTAAATTAATTACTATATGGTGTGTAGTTTACTTGAGAGAGGAATACATGCTAGATTAGATTCAATTGATAATGTAATTAATTGATAATTATATTGGGGGGATTTTAGCGATTCATATGTTTGGAAAATTGGGGGATTAAATATTTCTAGATATTTTTTCATATATCTTTTTAGTCATAAAATCTGATTTAATTAATTATTGCTATTTACTTTTGGTTATTTAATTTTTCTTCCTCAAAATATATAAGCATAAAAAAATTATTTTTATTAGTTTTAGTTTTAAAAATTAATTTCTAATAAAATAATCTCCGTGGAAACGATCTTTACTTATCATTATATTACTTATTACAATACGTATACTTGCGTATTCATTGCACACACAATTTGTGTGGCGATCAATATTACAAAATGTGTTTTTGAAATCACGAGATATGTTTAAATGTATTTCAATTATTTTGATCGTTAAAACATACCAATGAAATAATTAAAGTTGGAAGATGTAAATGTAGTTTTTATACAAAAAAACTGCATCAAGATTTTATCAAAGGATGAAATTTGGAAATGTAGTCCATGTTATGGCATGAAATAAAATACACCACATTGGTTTCCTCGTAGGTTGTAAACTGAGAACGTGAAGTGGTCATACGTGGTGACATGGAATGATGTGAACTATGGCTCAAGTGTTATAAATCAACATTAACACCTAGTTTTCTCCTATTTTTATCACACTTATTCCCTTCTAAACCTATTAGTAAGATTAGGATAATTAGGGTTAATGACTAAATAATTTCTTCTAGAGGCATAGAGAAGAACAAGATTTAAGGAGGCAACTAAAAGAGTTAAAGGTTAGATTCAAAGACAACAATCCTAACAAAACCTCTCTAATTTCACAAATAATAGCTATTTACCTAAATCTTCTATGGAAAAGACCATTGCTTACTATATAATAAACTATGAAATTTTAACCAATTTAAAATAAGATTTAAGTTGACTACTCATCTGAACGTATCACTAATTGTTGGTGACTTACCACATCATGTGATGGTGGTGATCCGAGGAGAGTTAAATTCAATTGGATAAAAGTTGCAATGGAGACATTAAATGAGGGAATCATAGGTGAATTTGAGCATGTCACTCCATCTATAAGAGGTATTAGTTCATATCCTCTTTAGGTTATGAACTATTGATTTACTTATTAGTGAATTACTTGTTGCTAAGTAGTTACCATAAGCACCCGTGGATGTTACCATATATAAGTGGATGCTATATGGGTTGACAATGTTATATTTCCTTGTTTAAAAGATTTCATGTAGTGTTAGTACAATCAAGATTTGATCCAAATATGTTCGTATGTAAGAGGATATGATAGTGATTTGAAAAACTTTATTTCTATATCTTGCATGTTTATCTATTCCTTATCTATTAAGCCATGCCAAGCTTCTTGTATCTCTGTTTATTAAGCTATGCCATGCTTGATGTATATTAAATTGTTAGTTTGATAGTTTAATAGTTCTAACTATTGTATTCAGATAAGTGCTACTTTATACACATTTTTAGATATCAATTCCTTTGCATATATATATTATATTGAACTAAAATTATTTATTTTGTATTTATTTGGAAAATATTAATTTTCTAGATTTTTTAGGATTTTTCATTAATTTTATTTTGACAGGTAGATGTACTCAAAAGTATTCATGAATGTATTTAGCACTACATGGATATACTTAGATGGCCCATGGATGTGCTTAGAAAGGATAAAACCAATATATGAACCCATATTGGAATTAAAACCTCTCCCATCACACCTAAAACATGTATATTTGGAAGACAATGACACTACCAATCATCATTACTAACCACTTATCTCATCAACAAAAGGACAAGCTTCTAAGATTCTGAGAGATCATAACATTATCATAGGTTGGACCATTGCTAGTTTTAGAGGTATATGTCTCTCCATATGTATGCATATTAAATTACTAAAGGATGAAGCTAAACCAACAATAAAGGTAAACAACAGCTACATCCTCCAATGATAGAGGTAGTAAAAAAAATACTAAAATGGTTAGATGTGGGGTCATCTATCCCATATTTGACAGAAAATGCATAAGTCCAATACAAGTGGTGATATATAAATTTTAATTGTTCATAAGTGCACAAATCACTAGCAAACTAATGATAAGTTATCGATCTTGAAATCTCTTTAAGGAAAACAATCATACGCATTCTATCAGGTGTCAGTTGAGAGAAAAGAACTGTAAATTCTAAATTACTTTAGTAACTAAATATTGCATTAAAGTAAATTATAGTTGAAAATACAGATGATGAACAAATATAAGATTTTAACAAGTTAGATAAAATTATCTTTCCTTTTTACATAAGCGAACCCCCAGAGTCATGGTAAGTCTACACAATTCTTGATTAATCAATGACTTCATGACTAAGACTTGAAATTGATTAATTAGCAAAATAAGAAAAATATATAAACCAAGATTTTCAATTAATTAATAACATCCTTAGTTAGACTTGAAATTAATTAATTAGTAAACATAAGGTAAATATATTCTTTAGTTATAAATCAATACTTGGTCCATCATAAATTTATAATTAAAGATACTTTTTAACAATCTAATTTATCTCAATTATTCAATAACTATCTCCAAAATTTTAAAGTTTTAATTACAATCTAAGGAGTTAGTTTCTTGTTTGATCTAGGTACAATTGTGTTTTGATGCCTTAATTATTTGATTTGCACTTAGATGTGGGTTATCTAAAACCCTCAAAGTATGCCCCTAGTTTTAAGTACAAAAAAAATTTGAAAATCAATAGGGCATGACTGAAAAAGTATAGGTAGACAACCTTGTCTTACCTGTAGGTTTGATTGACTCAATGATGAGGGGACATTGAGTTTACTTAAAATTCAATCCCCAAGTTACGTCTTGCTAAGACGTTAAACTAAGCGCTGGATGGGAGGTAACCCATCATTTTAGGTAATTTCTTGTTATTTGTTTTATTTATTTAATTTTTATTGTTTATTTTAGTTTAATTACATTTGAATAGTTTTTAAATTGTTAAAACTAAAAATATTTGTTGAGATGTTAGAAGTTCACAGCGATCTGTCTGTATACACTTTAATGATGAATATGATGGATGCACCTGCATTTCTCCATTACTACTTGCACATTCTCAGGAAATAGGTAATATTTCTTCTCTTTTCTCTTTATCTTTAATTTACAGTTGTTACATTGAGGACAATGTAAGTTCTAGGTTGGGGGTGGTGAAAAGTTACCATGCTTAATTATTAAAAAAAAGATTTAACAATTTAAAAATAAAAATTAAAAAAACAATTAAAAAATTAATAAAAATAATAACATTTTTTTTCTTTTTTTTTATGTTGTTTGCATTTTCATTTTTTATGTTTGGTTTTATTTTTGTTTTGTGTGATTTAGTAATTTTTGGAATTAAAAAAAAATTCACAAAAATTCATCATTTCTTTAAATCAAATTTAAGTAAATAGTTAAGTCTTTTGTACTGTTAGATTAATTTTTGAAAACATATCATGAAATATTTTGTAATTATTTTTGGTAATTAGTTAGTTTTTGTCATAACTAATATTTCTTGATAAGATGTAGAAATTATATTAAACCCAAAATCGGTGTTTATGAATTTTTTTTAGTGGAGACTACTTTTGTGAGATATAATTTGAGCCTAATTTCCTTTATTCAGAGTGAAATATATATTTTTTCTACTCCAAACACATTTCTTATTTCTTTAAATTTTTAGATGATCTCTATAGGTATTAGCATTGAATGTATGAATTTTTTCTCATCTTAAATAGAGTGTCATATATTTTTTTTATTATTATTTTTGCTTAGATTAAATGATTTGAGTAGAAATTGATAGTATATGCTTATATCTCATTCATGCATGACTAATACAAAAAAAAGGACATATCTAGGGTTACCTAAACCAAGATCATACAAAAACGCCACAAAATTAACCACTCACCAAAATTCAAAACAAATGTACAATCTATACATGGGTTGACTCTCTAAAATATATATATTGAGAAATATCTTCAGAAAAAAATAGAGAGATAAAAAATATATAGTATAATCTACATACTATGACCCACATTGCCTACAAAGTTGTGAGTACAGGCTAATTACAAAAGAAAGATATAGGAAGTAATTCCCTAAAAAGGTCATTGCAATTTCTTCATTTGTAAAATGCATATATCTTGAAATTCTTTCTTAATGAGTTGGATTTATGCATGAAAATAGTTTTTATATACGATATCTTTATAATTTATACATTTGATTCCTTTCATGAGATCAACGTTAAAATAATACTTTGAGCCTTTATTCTTTATACATATACGAACATATTAGTTCATTTCTATACATCAACTCTTTCGCATATAAATTAGTACGAGTGTTTGAACCCATATGATTCAGTGTTTTGAGAGTATTGACAAGTGAGGAATAGAGTCGAAGAGAATTCGGATTCTTGACATTGAAATTGGGTAAAAATTAAATTGATACATTTTTATATGAAATATGAAAATGATTTTTGACTAATTATTATATTAAATCATGATTGTTTAAAGAGATTAAAATAACTTATGCGTGATATTTTAATTATGATCTTAAAGGAGATTAAAAAGTATGAGACATTTTTGTGATATGTTGTTTTCTTTTATTCTTAAAAGTTAATTTTTGATTCTGTTGTAATTTTAGTTTTTAAGTTGATTGTTTTTAATTTTTCTTTTAATTTTTACATTTAGTTCAATGTTTGTGGGTATCATTACTGAAAACCCTCACTAAACTGAAACTCATCCACTAGGGAAACCTAGGGGTTTAAAGGCTTGTTGCATAGACTAAATGCAATCGTGTCAATCCATGGAAGTGATTTAGGATAGTTTAATTTTTAGTTTTTATCGCTTCTCTTGCTAAGGGACTAGCAAGAAGCTGGTTGGGGGTTGTGATGAGTGCTCAAAAAGCACTAAAATTACCATGATTTTATGTACATTAATTGATTAAAAATATATATATTTATATGTTTTATCATATATTTATATACATTTGTTTTTTTTCGGAATCATGGGTATTTTTATTGTTTTTAAGGTATTTTTGCTTAAAAACATAACGTAAAGACTCAAAGAGGAATACTAGAAGCAATACATCACAAATATATTAATAAATAAATGAGGAAAGGTCAACAAATATCAAAAAATTGGACAAAAAGGTCAAAAATATCAAAAAGGAGGAAATCGCGACACCCACGCCCACACCCGCACACACTCCTACTGCCTCACGCGCGTGCACAGCTTCCCTCCACGCGCACCGTTGCCCATTTCGCTCCATTTTCGCGCACAGCTGCCCCACGTCATGCTGACGTCATCAAATGACGTCAGCAATCACCACTCCGCGTTTTCACAATTTTTTACGATTTTTTCACCCAATTTTTCTCCTCATCCTCACCTATAAATACCCCACTCTTCACTTCATACCACACCATAAAAAACATTCTCTTCTCTATCTTTTTCTCTCTTTCCTTAGTTTTTTTAGTTTTTCTTAGTTTTTCTTATTTTTTAGCTAGTTTCTCTTAGTTTTAGAGTTCTTCCCTTTTTGAGAAGAACTAGTTATATTTTTGTAATTTATTTGTTTTTGATTCAATAAATGGGAGTGCAAATTTCATTTGGAAGTTTTCCAGCAACGGGAATAGCATCGAAGTTCTATAAGGATTTTTATTTTCTTTGCAGTTATTTTTTATGCTTTATTCTTACATGTTATATTTAATTTGTCTGTGATTAAATTTAACTCTGTTGGCTGTTTATAAACATCATATAATAATAACGTTGTTATGCTTGCAAAATATTAAATAGATAAAAAACTCTAAAATGAATTGATTTTATTTTTATTCAAGATTTTATATTAAGAATGTTAGAGAGAAATATATTATTTTTCATTACAAACTTAAATCTGAAAATTAGATTTTAAGGTTTAATTATCCGGTCTGATTTAGAGTAGTGCTCTTTTATTTGTTGGTACAATCGCCCGGTAGTTAGAGTGAAGCTCTATTTCAAAAGTTTTTATAAGAATTATTATCTGAAAATGTATTGACAACATGTTTTCAGTAGTGGTTTTAAAACTTGAAAGTTAGTACTCGGATAATTAAATTTTTAGGTCTAATTTGGACACCTTGAATAAAGTTTAAACTGTCTAACCCCACCAAATGTGGCATTTAAATGGTTCTTTTTCAATCTCTTAGAAAAATAAATTAATTTAATTAATCAAATTAGTTATCAACCCCACCCATAGGTGTTAATTGATTTGTAAGTTAACAAAGAATATCTAACCTCACCAAAGGTGGTATTCATACAAAAAGGGAGAATAAATAAATATCAATTCATATCTTTAATAACCTAAATAATATGAGCAAGCATAATTAACTTAGTTATTATATCCATAAATATTCCACAATTTTAACTGATAAAATTTGCATAAATATTTATTGAATCTATGTTGATTTTTATGTCAGTAGATTAAAAACACAAAACCTAAAATATCGTGACAGGATGTTTAGGATTTAATTTAATTTTTAAAAGTTTGAATAATAAATTAAAAACCACATACATTCCTTCCTTAGATCGACCTTGGGAGTATACTTATCATTTTCTACGAAATGATTCGTGCACTTGCTAGAGTTTTATAAATATAAAACCAAAGTATTGGCAAGAATTGGCAATGCGAGTTTTCGTTTATCAAGTTTTTGGCGCCGTTGTCGGGGAAGGAATAGCATCGAAGTTCTGTAAGGATTTTATTTTCTTTGCAGTTATTTTTTATGCTTTATTCTTATATGTTATATTTAATTTATTTGTGATTAAATTTAACTTTGTTGGATGTTTGTAAATATGATATAATAATAACGTTGTTATGCTTGCAAAATATTAAATAGGTAAAAATCTCTAAAATGAATTGATTTTATTTTTATTCAAGATTTTATATTAAGAATGTTAGAGAAAAATATATTATTTTTCATTACAAAAACTTAAATCTGAAAATTAGATTTTAAGGTTTAGTTATTCGGTCTGATTTAGAGTCATGCTCTTTTATTTGTTGGTACAATTTCCCGGTAGTTAGAGTGAAGCTCTATTTCAAAATTTTTTATAAGAATTATTATCTGAAAATGTATTGACAACATGTTTTTAGTAGTGGTTTTAAAACTTGAAAGTTAGTACTCGGATAATTAAATTCTTAGGTTTAATTTGGACACCTTGAATAAAGTTTAAACTATCTAACCCCACGAAAGGTTGCATTTAAATGGTTCATTTTCAATCTCTTAGAAAAAGGAATTAATTTAATTAACAAAATTAGTTATCAACCCCACCCATAGGTGTTAATTGATTTGTTTAGTTAACAAAGAATATCTAACCCCACCAAATGTGGTATTCATACAAAAAAGGGAGAATCAATAAATATCAATATATATCTTTAATAACATTAATAATATGAGCAAGCATAATTAACTTAGTTATTATATCCATAAATACTCCACTATTATATATGATAAAATTTGCATAAATATTTATTGAATCTATGTTTATTTTTATGTCAGTAGATTAGAAACACAAAAACCAAAATATCGTGACAGGATGTTTAGGATTTAATTTCATTTTTAAAAGTTTGAATAATAAATTAAAAACCACATATATTCCTTCCTTAGATCAACCTTGGGAGTATACTAATCATTTTCTACGAAATGATTCGTGCACTTGCGAGAGTTTTATAAATATAAAACCAAAGTATTGGCATGAATCAACGATGCTGGTTTTCGCTCATCAATTGGTACCAAAAAGAATCCAAACAAGTTGAAGGGTATGTATGTACTATAGAAAGGTTAACACCAACCCAAGGAAGGATCACTTCCACTTGTCATTCATTGATCAAATGATATAAAGGCTAACATGTCATACTTTTTATTGTTTTCTTGTTGGTTATATAGGTTACATCCAAATTTCTATAGCACTTGAAGATGAAGAAAAATCTAAATTAAGTAGCCCCTTTGGAACCTTTGCTTTTAAAGAATTCCATTTGACCTCTACAATGCCCAAGTCATCTTTCAAAGGTATATGGTAAGTATATTTTCAGAATAGTTAATGCATATTATAAAGGTTTTTATGGATGATTTTAGAGTGTATGTTGATTCCTTTTACCTATGTTTACATAATCTAACACTTATCCTTCAAAGATGTATGGAGACTAATGTAGTTTTAAATTTAAAAAAGTATAATTTATGCTAAAGCATAGGATTTTGTCAAGGCATGTAATCTCTTTGAAAGGAATGGAAGTAGATAAAGCTAAAATTGATATTGTGTGTGGCTTACCACCTCCCACCACTATGAGGGAGGTTCATTCTTTTCTTGGTCATGTATGTTTTTTATAGAAGGTTCATCAAGGACTCGTTGAAGATTGCAAGACTAATATGGACACTAATACAAAAAATACACTCCCTTCAAATTTGATGAAGACTATAAGAAACCTTATGAAAAGCTTAAGAAGCTACTCAACACAACTCTAATCATTTTGGCACCTAACTGAAGTTATCCATTTGAGCTAGTGTTTGATGCTAGTGTCTATGTGAGATTGAGTGAGGTTTTAATGAGAGGTAAAATATATGATTGACTAGTGAAGAGTCACATCATTTTGAGGACTTACTCTTAGTGTTGAGTTACTATATGTCGGTTCGTAGTTGCAAGGATGTAAAAATTACTAGAGGTGAGGAACCTAGGTAATGGTGAGATATGTATCCACTAATAGTTACAAGTATATAATAGTTACCATAGGTAAGGAGCCTTTGTTATGGTGAGTCATGTGTTGACTGGGTGTTACAAGGTTACAACTTTCAGCATAGGTGAGGAGCCTATGTGTTGGTGTATCGTGTGTTTACTGGGTGTTGTGAGATTGCAACATAATTGGATGTTAGTTGGTAGAGCCATTAATAGTTTATCACATCACGTGGTGATGGAGCTTTAAAGAGGATCTTGGATAAACTTCAATTATTTGTAGTGTTGACAGTAAGCGAGGATAGTGTAGATATTTACGACAGGTGTCCTGATTGATATAGGTCTTTTTGTTTATATTTTCTATTAACTTGTACATTATTTATTTAGTTTAATAGATTATTTGTTGCTGGGTGATTGCAATAAGAAACTTGAGGATGTACCATATAGGTAGGGATTCTATATATGTTTACCTCCTTACATGTTATTCTATGTTTGATCGCATGTTATGAGAGTACAATCATCATTTATCGAATATATTCCCTCATATGAGGTGTTGAAGTGATTGAAAATCATTAAGAACTTTTTCAATATGTTTTCTTGATTCACATGGAATGTAATTTTTGCTATGTATATGCATATTGCTAGCTTGGATAGGAGCTTTTTGTTTACTAAAAATTATTCTTTCTTTATTTGTTAGTTGTTTTTGTGTTATGTTGAATTAAGCATGTTTTTTTATTATAATTTTGATATGTTATCTACATAGGTTGGTGTTTTCACCCCTCATCTTGGTCCCAAATGCCTATTTATATTAGAAACTCAATTGACCTTAGTGCAATTATTTCAACGTATGGAAATATCAATTGGCATCATAGCAGGTCACCCCATTTAGGCTTAATGGCATGGGTGCTCTATCTACACATACACACCTTGTATATTTGTGCCTTTTTCTCCAGTGGAGTGAGTTATTGTTGCTCTGTGAGGTTATTTGTCTCTATGAACTTTTATCGATTACATATTCCATATTTTCTTGTTCATATATATCTCTTTTTCATTGCCTCTTTACCTTGCATAGTATGTTAATTAACTTATTTGTTGCTATGCCTAGCTATTTGATCTTTTACTAGTATTCTCCTTTTATAGTTGCTTTAACATGCTTTTTATGTGTGTTTGTTGTGCTTCTTAATTTTTATTCTGTGGCTTTTCACATTAAATGATTTCATTATGTAGTGTCAAAGTATTAGGATTTTTCTTCTTATAGTCTTCTCATTCAAAAATATAATCATAAAAATACTATCCTAATAATATTGAATATGATCTAATTGGACAGTATTCAACATTAAAATGGTCAAAATGATTATAGTTCAATTTGAACGACGTTTAATTGGATAACATTCAATGTGAAATTATATACCATACTTTTCTAATAATAAAAATGTATGAATTAGACATAGATGTGCTATTTTGTGGTTACAAATTTTAAGAAGTTTACTTTTGTTTATTTTCCTTTTTTTCTTTCTTTCTTTCTTTCTCATTAATTTATATTCTCTATTTAATAGGCTGACCAACATGTGATGACTCTATGAAAATAGAGCCATCAGTGTACTTTTCTCTTTAATATTTTCTATTTTTATTCAATAAGTAGTATTTTTGGGTTTAAAAATATTAAAATATGAACTTTTTAGTGAAAAGGGGGATTAAAACATAAATTTTAGAATTTTTTGGGATATTTTTGAATTTTTAGGAATTTTTAATGGATGACCAATCAAAAGCAACTACATGGATTCCACGCAAGCAGTAGAACTGACAGAGCAAGCCATGTAGATGCCATGCAATCGAAGAAGGAAAGTCACACAAAGCCTCATGTACAGAGTGACCAATGAGAAGCTACTAAATGGATGCCATACAAACAATTATGCCACTTGTCATAACTCTATTTGTCCATTCTTTCCACCCGTGCACCATGCCATTTGTAACCACAAATCACATTGCACCATATGGCGCTGACTCAGCATGTGTTTACAGAGACAAGTCCTGCCTTCATGCTCGCTCTTTGATTAGCCCAATAAATCATGCATACCACGTGTCACTCTCCTATTAGCCAGTGTAGTTAATTTTTCTTGTTTTGATCTCAACCCTTGATTCAAAGCTCATTTGATGGTCGAGATTTATCCTAAACTATATTTAACCTCCTAATTACCCATAAACCCTAATGAGTCAAAATTAACATATTTTTTTTATCAGTATTTGGAGCTAAGAAGAGAGAAAAAACAGAAAAATTCAAAAGGAGATATAATTTTGGTGGAGATTCAAGAGAAGATTTGTACTACAATTCAAGAGATTGATTATATTTATTTTTCTTCTCCTTTCTTTATCAAATTTTATGTCTTTCTCTATGGAAAATATTCTTTATGAACAAAATTATATCTAGTTAATTTATTAATCTAGGGGTCTTATGAACCCAATTTTCACCATTTGATGACATAATATTTTACCCTATTTATGATTTTAATTTAATTATATTATTTAATCTAATTTTTATGCTATGAATTATTTAACCAATAATTGATCTATAGAAGCAACTAAATAAATTTGAGATAATTATTTAATTCTTTGTCTTGATTAAATAACATCCATAGTTTCTAGGCATAGATGTACGATATTTATGTATGTGATCCATAATTGATGAACTTAATGAGTAGTATGTAATTTAATTGACATGAGAGTGTTATTAGATTAATTACTATATCGTGTGTAGTTTACTTGAGAGAGAAATACATGCTAGGTTAAATTAAATTGATCATGTAATTGATTGATAATTATATTGGAGGGATTTTAGTGATTCAAATTTTTAGAAAATAGGGGGATTAAGTATTCCAATATATTTTCTCATCTATCTTCTTATTTATCAAATCTAATTTAATTAATTATTGCTATTTATTTTTAGTTCTTTTAGTTTTGCTTTCTTAAAATATAAAAAACATAAATAAAAATATGATTTGTTAAAAAAGTTAATTTCTAATAGCATAATCTCTATAGGAATGATCTTTTCTTATTATTATATTACTTGTTGCAATGCGTATACTTGTGTATTCATTGAATACAATCTATGTGTCGAATCATGTTTTTATTACGAGTGTAAGAGATTAAAAACATTAGAAATTAATTTTTATTTTATTTTATTTTAGTTTTTTTTCTTTATTTATTTTTCATAATTTTAATTTATTTAGTTATCTAGTTAGATAGTTATTTATTTATTTTAGTTAATTTTTTTATTTATTTTATTTATTTTTATTTATTTTTAATTTTATCATATCTCTTAGTGCTATTAGAAACATAGTTGAGTCTATTACATGAGCAAAGTCCGTAAGGGAGAAATCTTGCATTTAGATCTCAAAATTGAATGTGCTTTAAGATTAATAAAGAAACAAGTTGTTAGCCAAATGGAAGAAATAACTAATTCATTAAAAATAAATAATAATAAGCTAAATTTAATTAACCAGATTCCTTTAATTAATGATAGGGATAGAGTTATGAATGAATATGCAATATCTGCGTTAGAAAGGTTGAATCCAAGTATTACAACAGTTTGAACTAAAGCCAATGACGCTTCAAATGCTACAAACAGTCGGACAATTCAACGGATTACCAATAGAGGATTCTCATTTACATCTCAAATTATTTATTAAAGTTGGAGATTCATTTAAATTCAATAGTGTGACCAAAGAGGCATTTAAGCTTAGATTATTCCTTTACTTTTTGTGAAACCATGCTCGAGCTTGGCTAAACTCTTTGCCACCTGATTCTATAACAAATTGGAATGATTTAGTGGAGAAATTCTAGATGAAATATTTCCCACCAATAAAGAATGCCAAGCTTAGGAATGACATTACATTCTACCAACAATATGAAGAAGAATCTTTATATGAAGAATGGAAAAGATTCAAAGAATTTCTAAGGAAGTGTCCTCACCATGGTATCCCTCATTGAATCCAAATAAATACGTTCTATAATGGTCTCAATGTTCAAACAAGAACCATTGATGATGCATTTGCTAATGGAGCTTTGCTAGCCAAATCTTACAATTAAGCTTTGCTAGCCAAATCTTACAATTAAGCTTAGCTTTACTTGAGAAAATGGCTAGAATAATTATCAATGGTCAATGGACATAATGACAACCATAAGAAGAGTAGCTAGAGTCTATAAGATAAATGATATCACAGCACTTACAACTCAAGTTTCATATTTGGTAAATATTTTGAAGGCTCAAAACTCACTAGCGAGTATAAACTAGATCCAAGATTCAAGGATGTCGTGTGTGTTTTGTAGAGGAGGTCATTTATTTGATATTTTTCCAAATAATCATGAATCAGTATTCTATATGGGTAATGTGAACTAAAACAATAATCCATACCTGAATACATATAACCTAGGATAGAGATAACATCCCAATTTCTCTTAGAATAACAACAATAAATGTGGTAATCAATTCAACCTTCAATAATTTCCACTACCTAGTTTTCAACAACTATAAAAATCACAAGTCCAAAAGAAGAAGCCACCAAACAAGGCCAATACAAATACTTTAATGGGGATGACGAAAGACTTCATACAATGAGAAAATATAAAAGTGTCAACTTAAGAGGCTTCCTTTCGAAATTTAGAGAACCAAATGGGGCAACTTGCTCTAGCCATAAGTCAAAGGCCTTAAGATAACCTTCCAAGTGACACAATTATAAATATAAGAAGAGAGGGTAAAGAGCATTGCAATTCCATAGCCTTGAGGAGTGGTAAAACTCTAAAGGAGGATTATGAGACTACAAAGGATAAGGAGGAACTAAAAACTAACAAGGATGAGGAGGAATAGGAAAATAACAAGGATGAAGAGGAATTAGTGGATAAAGAGAGCTAGGAATTAGTGGATAAAGAGAGTAATGGAAAGGAAATAATTTATTCAAAAAAGTGCAACCTCTACAAACCCATTATTCATTTCCCTCAAAGACTACAAAAGTAAAAGTTAGATATACGATTTTTAAAATTATTGAAAATCTTCAAGAAACTTCACATAAATATATCATTTGTAGATGCACTTGAACAAATACTTCTTATGCCAAATTTCTGAAGGACATCCTCTTTAAGAAAAGAAGGCTTGGAGATAATGAAAGAATAATCTTGACTGAAGGTTGTAGTGTCATCCTTGCTAGAAAACTACCCCAAAAGCTAAAAGATCCAGGTAGTTTTGACATCTCTTGCACTATTGAGAAAATCCACTTTGACAAAGCAGTGTGTAACTTGGATTCCAGCACTAACCTTATGCCATTATTGGTTTTCAAAAGATTGGGGATTGACAAAGTCAAACCCACTTCAATAACATTACAAATTACAGATAGATCAATTAAGAGACCTTGAGGTGTGGTAGAAGATGTGCTAGTAAAAGTATACAAGTTAATATTTCCAATGGATTTCATTGTACTAGACATGGAATAGGATCATAAAATTCCTACCATTCTTGGTCGTCCATTCTTAGAACTTGAAAAAACACTAATTGATGTACAAAAATGTGAACTTACAATAAGAATGCAAGATGAAAAAGTAACATTTAAAGTTTTTAAAGCATTTGAACCCTTTGATATGGATAATATTGAGGAATTCTTAAAGATAAATGTTACTAATTGTGATGACAACTTAAAAGAATCTATCGAGTCTCCCACACTTAAGACTATTACATATGTTACTATGAACAATGAAGTTAACTCACCAAGAAACAAATCAATCGATTTTAATTTTGAAAGTATGGAATATATGATTGATATTTTTTATTGTGTGAACTATTTGGAGTTTGTACCTCTCTTGTGTATACCTAATGTGGTTATGGAGAGTTTTGAGACAGGATCTAAGGTCAAACCATCTATTGAAGGGACACTATAGTTAGACCTCACACCTTTGCCCTAACGTTCCCAATCAAGTGAGCAAGCAAAAGAGTCCAACAGATAGGTGAAAAAGATGCTAGAAATACATAAATTGGATGAGTTATGGTGGAGTGCTTATATGATTTCCAAAAATACAAAAAGAAAACAAAATTATGGCACGCTAAGAGATTGAGCACTATGTTTTTAAATCAAAACATAAAAGTATTATTGCAAAAACACTACTAGATCCCCAAAATCTAGCTTTACCTCCTCCACTCTTTCTCATTTTTTAGCCATCTACTAGATCCCCTATTTGAACCATTTAGTGGGTTTTATTCCTCTCTAAATTATCTTCTAGATCCCCTATTTTTTTAAGCGAAATACTCAAAAAATTTATACCCATTTTCTCACGTACAAAACACCCTTTTTTTCTTCATTTTTTTCATTTTGTCACTTCATTTACTCTTGTAAGTATTTCTATTAATCTTACGCACTTATTATTCACTTTGCATTATTTTTTGTATATTATGTGTATAAATTTTTGTATTATGTATGTTATTACTTTTATTATATAGGTTTTGTATAAATATTTCATATAAATATATATATATATATATATATATATATATATATATATTTATGACTGTGATTTAAGGTTGGTGTTAATTTATTTCTTTATGTTAAAATTAAATGGGAAATACATGATTCAACAATATGATGCTTATTAAAATATTTTTGATTTGAAGTAGTGTAATTATTTAAAAAAATCTTAATAATCACAAAATTGTTATATAAACTTATATGGCATTAAATATAGGTTCTTAAGTAGAGTATAAAATGAGTAAAATATTTATAAAAAAAAACTTTAAAGTCGGTTCAATAGTTGAATTGACTTTACACGTAAATTCGATTCAACGCGTGAACCGACTTTAAATTTTAAGTCTTTCCATTTAAAGTCGATTTTTAACTGACTTTAAAATTCGTTTTTGTAGTATTTAAATCAAGACTCAATCTATTTCTGGGCAAACTCAAAATTAAATAGACATAGAGGGATGTACCGTAGAAGTTGATACGACTGTCTAGTTAATTACATTAAACATAACGCTGGTTACGAGGGAACCCAACATTATTTTACTTATATTTTTATTGTTTTTATTTTTTAGGTGAATAAATATGGAGAGAAATAGAGAAATAAGATTGAATAGTTCCAGCGATAGATGTGATATGCCATAACCAAAGGAGTTTTCTTTTCCTTTTACTTTTTCATATTTATATGTGCACATTAGGGACAATGTGCAATTTAAGTTTGGGGGAGGGAACTTCATTCTCTTCTTTAGTATTTAGTATGCATTTTAAATTTTTAGGAATTTTATTTTATTTTTAGGATGTTTTTAATCATGATTTAGATAAAAATTGATAAATATATGGAAACTAAATGCATGCATGCTTGATATGAAATATATGAACTTAATGATAAAAATTGGTTGTCATGACTAGGATAAAGAATGTAACATGCTCGTTAAGATACTTACTTACATTAAGCATATGATATGTTTGTTAGTTTTGATTGGATTGATTCAAATTTTTATGCACATGTTAATGATTTATTTTGGTGTTCTTATTGGGAGAAAATTTATAGTCAATTATACGAGTTGATGATATCTACTAGGTTTTAGAATCTATTTGATCATTCCTTGAGGAGAAATCCTGCAAAAGATATTATTTGGGCCTTATTTAGATTGATTGAGCCTTTCAAGCTAATCATTATTAATATTCATTGTCACCCACTTGAGCCCAACAAAGAACCTTTCATATCTTTAAGCCACATTTTATGTCTAACCAATAAGCATTACCTTTACCCTTGCACCTTTAGCTTGTATGAAAAGAAAAAAAATGCAATAATGTGTTATTCTATAGAGTGAGGTGAAATGTAATGCAACTTATAAAAAAAGAGAAAAAAAGGTTTGGAATAATATAATATGAAAAGAATGATAAGATAAGGTGCACTAAAATATCAAGTTAAAGCTCAATTGCAGTTAAAAAGTGCATGATGAATAAAAGGAAAGCTAAGATGTGGACAAAGCTTAAAGGTCTTTTCATTTATCGACCCCACTTAAGCCTTACATTATAAGCATGTAAAGTCATTATTGATATTTAACTAAGTTCATATTTATATTAGTGGAGATGGATGTGAAAAATAGACTTATGAAACTTGTTCTAAGATTGAATTGATTAGCATACTCATATAGGTTGATTTTATGAGTACATTGGATGATATTATGTGCAACATACACACAAAAATCAATTTATCAAAAACCTTGCATATCCTTGTATTAATGAAACGTTGATTGATGAATATGTAAACCTCCTTGTCATAAAATTGTACGACTTTTAAGGGAGATAGTTTTTGATAATTATGCATTTATTAATATATATATATATATATATATATATATATGAATATACTATCCATGTTAGTTTATTTGATGAGACTTGACTTTACTTGAGGACAAGCAAAGAGTTAAGTTTAGGGTGTGATGACTCTATGAAAGTAGAGTTATCAGTGCACTTTTCTCCTTAATACTAGCTTTTTTTATTCAATAAATAATATTTTTAGGGTTTAAAATATTAAAATATGAACTTTCTAGTGAAAAGGGGTTAAAATATAATTTTTGAAATTTTTATTGATTTTTTATGAATTTCTAACGGATGACCAATCAGAAGCTACCATATGGATGCCACACAAGTAGCAGAGCTGACGGAGCAATCCACATGGATGCCATCCAATGAGAGAAGGAAAATCACGCAAATCCATGTGTAAAAAATGACAAAGTGCTTTGACACGTGTCAGAACTACGTTGCTTTCGACTTTGTAGAGCAATCAAACGATGATGCCACATATCGTAACTCTATTTGTCCATTCTTTCCACCCATGCACCACACCATCTGTAACCATAAATCACAGTGTACCACATGGAACTGACTCAGCATGCATTGATAGAGACTAGTCCTTCACCATGCATCGCTCTTACTTTCGCCCAATAAATCCCACGTGCCATGTGTCGTTCTCCTATTCGCGAGCGTAGTTAAATTTTCTTGTTTTGGTATCAGCCCTTGATCTGAAGTTGATCTTATGATCCAAATTAATTACCCAATAAACCTTAATAAACCAAAATTAACATATTTTTTAATCAATTTTTAGAGCTAAAAAGAAAGGAAATTATAAAGAAATTCAAAAGAAAATACATTTTTTGTGGGGACTTAAGAGAAGATTTGTATTACAATTAAATGATTGATTGTATTTTTTCTTTTTATCCATTCTTTATCAATTTTTATGTCTTTCTTTATGAAAATATGAGCTTTCTGGATAAAATTATGTCTAGTTAATTTATTAATCTAGGGGTCTTATGAACCCAATTTTCACCATGTGATGATCTAATATTTTACCCCATTTATGATTTTAATTTAATTATATTATTTAATCTAATTTTTATGCTATGAGTTATTTGACCAACAATTGATCTATAGAAGCAATTAAATAAATTTAAGAGAATTATTTAATTGTTTGTCTTCATTAAATAACATGCATAGTTTCTAGACAGAGATGTACGGTATTTATGTATGTGATCCATAATTAATAAAATTGATGAATAGTATGCAATTTAATTGACATGAGAGTGTGATTAGGTTAACTACTATATGGTGTGTAGTTTACTTGAGAGAAGAATATATGTTAGGTTAGATTCAATTGATCATATAATTAATTATCAAATCTCATTTAATTAAGTATTACTATTTATTTTTAGTTCTTTTAATTTTTCTTTCTTAAAATATAAAAACACAAATAAAAATTTAATTTTTATTTTTTAAAAAAATTAATTTCTAATAGCATAATCTCCTTAGGAACAATATTTTCTTATCAATATATTACTTGTTACGATACGTATATATGCATATTCATTAAACACAATTTGTGTATCCGATCAACATTTTATCTTGCTTTGTTAATAGCTTTGAGCAGGATGCCACTAAGATTATTAAACTTATATTTTTTAGGCATTTTAGTATCTAGTTTTTCAACTAATACATATTATTTAATCATACTTTTAGAAAAAAATGTACACTTTAGTTTAGATTTTAAGAATTAAATGTCTCATCATAGTAAAATTTAGGGACTAAAGTATCTCAAAGACTTAAATTTATATAAAAAAAATAAATGATGTCCTAAACTTTTAAAATATGGGTACTAATATACTAGCAAAAAATTATAGACTAAACCATCCTTGAATACTTGAGTTTAGGTACACATAATACTTTGAGTAAACTTCACAATATACCACCAAACAATTATATATATCTATCCCTAAACCTTTGAATTTTGAAAATCTATCTTCAAAGTTATATAAGTTGTAACAATTTATTATTTTCGTTAAAAATTGACGGGACTTAACATGAAATATGTCACATGTAATCCACTTATACAAATCTACCATCAAACTTATATAAGTTGTAACAATCTACCACTAAGCTTTACTCAGTTATACCCTTACCATCAATCCACTTAATACAACTCAATGAAGTTTGGTGCTACAAATGCCCCTCGATTACTCCTAACCCACAATTTCTCGTCCAAAAATTGATCTCTAATTTATGGGTTTGATTCCTATAAGGATATTTGGATTGGATTTAAAATTATGGAGACACTGATTTGAGTTTTGAAATGTGGGAGGAAGTTTGGAAACAAATCAACCGTAAGATCTTTAATGAAATTAACTAAGAATTCAAATAATGATTGGTTAGTTTCATTTCATGAAGGAGTCATTGCTTTATCAAAATTATTATATGTATAAGAAGATTGAAGACTAGAATTGGTTAGCTGGGGCTTTGAAAAATCTCAATGGAGTTGAAGAAATAAAGAGTTTCATGGTAGATGAAGGAACAATTTTCATATTTGTCAAGCGTATTTGTTCAATAGATGTGTTCAAATAAATTCAATACGATTCCTTCAAAATATGGCTTCTAGGGATAAAATGATTACAAAAATAATGGTTAAAGGAAGAATTGGTCACTACTACAGCACTATAGATCGAGTAATGGGCTTTTAACCGACAAAAAATGGGTTTTTCGATGGTTTTTTAAATCAGCGTATTAAGTTGTGGCAAAAAATTCGGGGATTTTAAAACCGTCAAGATTGTTTTTGCACAAATTGCACAAATTGCACAAAAAATCAGCGTATTGGTTAGTATAAAAACTGGCCCAATTATTTTTCACAAATTCCACCAACTCATCTATCAGGCTATGCATTCACAAAGCTCAACATCACGAATATTAGACATTCTGCCTTGCTTTTCTTAGGCATGATTATAGGAACAACCCTTCAATACAACCAGAGAATAATAATCTTATTCATGCATGTCAAGCTTTATTTCGACATCAGAGTGAATCAATAATACGTTGTATTGCTCACTTTTTATCCCATTGTTGACCTCTGTTAATTTGGCTTTCTTGTTTCATGAACAAAACTGTGGCAAAAGAAAGTGGATTTCATTTCTCAATGATGACAATTGGCACAAATAATCTTAAAACATTAGGCATATATTTATACATTGGGATTTAAATTGCTAAAGTCACTTACCTTGAACCATAAAATGAAATATCTTTTCAATGCTGGATATGATAAAAAGATCAATATATACACAATTGTCTCCCACTTGAGAATGTGAAATAACGGAATTATACCTTTTTTGTCAACCGTCTATGGATTAAAGTTCACCCACTGAGGTCAAGCATGTTTCTGTGATGCAATGCATCACCTGTTATGGTGTAAGAGAATCAAGGACTCCATTAGGAAGTTCTCTAAACCATGCATACAAAGCAGAGAAAAAAGTAATGTCAAGGGATTAGAAGAATAAAGATACTGTAATGAGAGAAATGTAGTTGTAGATGAATTGATCTCAGAATTTGTTTTGACAAAATGCTAATTAAATAACCAAGTAAATGAAATTTTGGGGCCCGATAAATTTTTTATATGTTTATTGTACTAATATGTGTGAAATGCCAAATTATAGTGGTCAGATTGTTAACTAAGAACTAAAAAATTTCACCTTGATTCTCAAGATTTCTTAAATGATGAATACCGATTATTCCCTTCTTTCGAAGCCGAGAAAAGTTCAACATAAAATGCAAAAGTTAAAAAATTGAGAGTTCCTCGGATGTGAAAATAGGAATTGACTATCAAGAATATTAAATACACTTTGTGAATTTGAATTGCTTTTATGAGTCTTCAAGTTAAATGTTTGAAGAAAAAGGTGAAAGTACACTACCTTGTCAAACAGAAACCAAAATTTGAAAAAGGAGCCAGTAGTTTTGTACTTTTGATCATAACAAAAACCATAAAGAAAAGCTTTGCTTAGAAGTATAAATGATTAAATTATGTCCCTTTGTTGATACAAGTATGTAAAAAATAGATATGAACAATATTATCAATATATTGAAAAATACTATTTGGGTTGAATCGCGAACTAGGTCACTTTCTTTAAGACGTTTCGCTTTCATGGTTCTGTGTACAAGCAAATATAGCTTCGTTGTCCTCAGGATAAAATAGTCCAAAATCTTTTTTCTATCTCGAAGCTTCACTGCACTAATGGAGTCTAGAATGATACACCTCTAAATTATTTGTGTTGCTCGGAAAACTGAAAAAACAATTTTATATATTTTTTCTGGGTTTGCTACGAAGTGCAATTTCTAAGTTCCCTTAAACTTAGAGCTATGAACTTTTTTTTATAACTAATAAAAAGATGAACGTGCGTGAAATGTTCACAAAGAAAACATTTACACAATAATTGCATTCCGTAAGACTTGATCTGGGTGGATGGAAACAAAAAAATAATGATCACAATATGGGTGACTCAGTTTGGATAGGAACGAAATTTCTGACTATTGGAAAAAATAATTTTAATAATAAATTTTTTTTTTCAAAAAATAAAGTGCCATGCACACATGCTCGGTCGGACGGTGGCGGCGTGTGCTTATGTGAACCTACAATTACCTTGGTCCTCTCTCGTTCTACAAAAGTGGGTACCCCTTGGGCCCAATCCCAATTGTATATCCTTTTCTATATAAACAGCTCGAAAGAAATGTAGAAAAGGAATATGGGACCAACCTTTTGAGAGAGTAAAATTATGCACTTTTCCCATCATTCTTTTATTTAAATTCATACTATTTCCAACAATCTCCCACTTGAACCTTTGCATAGTATTAATATTTTATAATATACTAGAGTAACTCGTAGTTTTGAACTCTATTTGTAACAACATTACACACACAACCTATCCAAGGCGTAGATCGAAAAGCCCGTATTTTATAGCCATACACGTTTATCCCAATATAGTGAATACTCTAGTAAATTTTGTCCAAATATTTCAAAGGAAGTAGCCACACTTCTAGATTCACATAGGTGAGTCTATCAAGAGTACTCCTATAGTTATGTACTCCACTCCTGTTGTGTGTTTTTCAACACACGAACTCGTGCAAGTATACACGGTCACAAGTAATAAAGATTTGTAAGTAGAGTATCGTTCCCACGAGGATTTGTTACTATAGTTTGTTGAGTACTAAAATTGTATCTCTCTGATTTTATCCAAAACAATCGTTGATATGGAAAAAGGTAAAAAGAAAATAAGAGAACTTTAGGATTGCAATTTTTCACCAAATTATTCCACTCCCATCATATTATTTTCTTTGGATTTATATTTTTTTGGTACATTTAATTTGTCAACCGAAAACTTCTTCTTTTTATTCATACATCTCTTCCGAGCTCCGTACAAACACACCTCGTTAAATTAATTCACTATATCTCTATGAGAATTAAATTCACCAAGATTCATTAAGTTCTAAGTTTTCAAATGGTCACACATACAATTAGGGTATATTCCTATCCTTCATCATACATGTCATTCTATTTACGAGCAATATACACAAAAATGCATTTCTCAAGTTTATTTTTATGACACAAATCGTTTTGATAAAATTCGTAAATAATCAAAAAGCATTAAACACAAAATAGAACGAACAAATAGAACGTCTTATAAATCTATCAAAAAAAAATAATTAAAATCAAAGCTTCATAAATTTAGATCAAATGCAACCCTAGAAAAATTAAATTACTTCATAAAATTAAAATTAAAATTACAAATGCATTCGAAAAAATAAGATGAAGAATAAGGAAAATTAAAACATCAAGAAACTTAAAATATTTGGCACACGCAGAACACAACAAAAGCCAAAAATGGCTTCAAGCTGTTCTCAATTCAAAACGTAACATCACAAAATTTCTAAACTAAAAAAAAAACTCTTCTCCAACCAAACTAAAACTTTTTACAACTAAAAACTATCTCCTATTTATAGCTAAAAAAATACATCTAAAATATTACATTTTTATTTTATTTTTTTATCGAAAACGCGTAATAAATTTTATCGAAAAACAAAAATAACGTGTATCGATTTTTGTATCGAAAAATCTTATTTAATTCACGCGTGAGACGGGGGCGCCGATTCTGCAATTTTTTAATTCTTTATACGTGCCACGTGTCAGCGTCTGATTCGATGAATGATTCCACAAGGCCACGTGGCAGCTCATCATTGGGTGTACAAACCGGTTGCAAGTAGGAACCAAGGCCAAAGACGGCGCCGAAAAGCGAGGCAACTACCGGAAATTCGGGCGTGATCCAACACGGCCAACAGCGCATTGTAAATAGCCACGTGCCTGACTTCGATTAGCTTAAATATTCGTCGGGACACGTGGGTGCATTCTTATTCTCGTAAATACCTAGGACGCACGCCGCTACCATATCCCGCGTCACATAGGATTTTTACACGAAATGGGCCGCAGGCGCGACAACTTGACGGACGCGCTCAACTGACCGCCGATCCGATCCAACCGCTGCCGATCGCCTGGGAATCTCGCACAACCGACATGTGGTCCCACTGATCGACGCCGCCCCTGCGACACGCGGGACCCATCGCACGCCACCGCGCAAAACGAATATCTCTGCCCCAATCTCCTTGGCTCCAAGCTTGACGGACACGCGCGAATCCGAGCCGTTCATCCTTCACGACGGCCCACGCCATGAAAGTGATTCACAAGGCGTGGACTTCATCTCCCCTGCGCGAAATTAAACTTTTATTAATTATATTTTCACCCACAAATATATTTCAAATTACATCTTAAACTTTCTTAAATTACAGTTTAGCCCTTTACTAATTTTAAATTAAATTTTTAAACTTTTAATAATTATAATTAAGCCCAAATTTAATTTAAATTATATTTTCAATTTTTATAAATTGTAATTAAGAACTATAATATTTGAGATTATATTTGTGGACAAAAAAAATATGAAATTAAGTACATTTTCGATACAAATTATTTAATTTTATTAAAAATGTATTTTTAGCAAATAAAAAGAAAAATATTAATTTATTTAACAAAAATTAATAAATATTAACCGGATATAGCAATTATCATTACTAAAATTGATGAAAATAACTATATAAAATACAGTTATCAACTCCACATAGAGCATATAAATCATTAAGAATTAATAATCAACTTATCTTTTCTGTCACTTCAGGACTTCATGCTTCTAACAATATAGAATAGGACTTCATAATAGCATGTTATTACCCATTGAAATTATTTCTTGGGATCTCCAGTCTATAAGTTGGGTTACCATCATGAGTGACTCTTCATTCTATGAACATCAATCCCATTCCTTTTCAAATTTTGAAAACCTTCCTTCTAGCTAATCCTTTCATAAAAGGGACAGCCAAATTTTCATCAATACATACATGATCCACTCGTATAGCTCCTATAGAGAGAAATTCTCTAACAGTACTATACTTAAAATGTATATGTTGTCTCTTGCAATTATAATAATGGTTCTGAATCTTTACAATAGCCGTGGTACTATCTAAGTGGATCAGAACAGTTGGTATCAGTCTTTACCATAAAGGGATCTCAACTAATAGACTTCATAACCAACCTTCTTTTTCACTAGCAGTACTTAGTGCTATAATTTCAGATTCCATCATAGATTGAGCCAAAATTGTCTCTTTCTTAAATTTCTAGGAAACATCTCCACCAGCAATGCTAAATATATAGCTGCTAGTTGCTTTGGAGTCTTCTAATAGGGTGTTCCAATCAAGATTGATGTATCCTTCTAGAACAGTAGGAAACTTCTTATAATGTAATCCAAGGTTCATAGTTCTCTTAAGGTATCTCATGACCCTTTCAATTGCATTCCAATGCTTTATACTAGGTTTATAAATAAACCTACATAGTAGTCCCACAACATAGGCTATATATGGCCTAGTGTAGTCAGTAGCATAACGTAAGCTATCAATGATGCTTGCATACTCTATTTGTCTAACACCATCTATGGTGTTCTTGAAAAAATTTACACTAAGATCATAAGGAGTACATACAATTTTGCAATTAAAGTAATTATATTTATTTAAGATCTTCTCAATGTAATAAGATTGATCTAGAGAAAGTCTTTTTCCAAACCTAGTAATCTTTATACCAAGGATTACACTCGCTTCTTCTATGTCTTTCATATCAAAATTAGAACACAACAAAAAATTTATATTATTCACAACATGAATATTTGACCAAAAAATAAGCATTTCATCCGCATATAAACATATAATATAATGAGAAAAGGAATAGGAAAACTATACCAGATACTCTAGTAGGAAGAATAATAAGTCTTAAAGATTGGATCATTATAAAATACCAAGAAAGAAAAGAATATAAACAAATAAGAGGAAATGATAAAAAAAATTGTGATACAAGAGATTTTAGAATACCAAGAAAATATGGATGTAATATAAAATCTTATAAATAAAAATAGAAATATAAAAAATATAAAAAGATTTAAAAAATATAAATTCAAAAACCAAAATTTCCAAAAATATAAAAAGAGATTCAATAAAGAAAACTACAAGAAAAAATATTTTAGAAGAAAAATTTATAAACCTTCTAAAAAAAGAATTATTGCCATTTAGGAAAGAAAAAATGTAGATGTTGGATTTGTAATGAGGAAGGAAATTATGCAAATGAATGTCCAAGCAGACTTCAACATAAAAAAGAATTTAAAAAGAAATTTTCACAAAAAGCAAAAATCTTAGAAGAAGTTTTCAAAATAGAATTAGAACAAATCGAGAAATCTGATATAGATGATACTTACAGTATCTATCTATTGGAAGAAATTGAGGAAGAAATAACTAACTCAGAATATGAACACTCAAATCATGAATATTCTTCATCAGAAGATGAATGATTTGTATAGTATTACAAATCCAAATAGTACTTACATTAAAGTACTAGGACTAAACTTTAAAGGTTATAACACTTATCATTTACATGCATATATAGATACAGGAGCTAGTATGTGTGTAGCTAGTAGATATGTATTTTCAGAAGACAACTGGAAACAAGCACCAAAAGATTTAATAGTAAGAATTGCTAATAATACTACAATAAAACTCAATCAGGTATTAAATGATACTGATATAATAATAGGAGGAGAAAACTTTCACATTGCTACCATATATCAATAAGAAACAAGAGTAGATTTGTTAATAGGAAATAATTTCCTAAATTTATATCAACCTTTCACACAATATTCTGACAAAATAAGTCTCTTAACCTTAGAAGGAGATACCATATATGTTTCTCAAGTAAGAAAAGTTTTAACTATCTCAAACCCAACTTTTATGCAACAACATAAAAAGAGAAAACATGCTCAGATAGAAGACCAACAAAAACCTTATGTAGAAAATATTTCATTAGATAAAAACAAAAATCTTTTCTCAATGAGATACAGGAAGAAAAAACCCTAACAGGCATTAGAAGACTATTAAAAATAATCAGTTCAGAAAATCTTTTGAATCCAAAAATAAATAAATCTAAAACAATAGTCAATATAAAATTAAGAGATCCTAACAAGATCATAAGAGTAAAACCAATGATTTATACTCCAAAAGACATGATTGAATTTGGAAAACAAATTGAAGAACTTCTAGAATTAAAAGTCATAATACCAAGTA
Organism: Hippophae rhamnoides; assembly: GCA_033030585.1. Taxonomy (NCBI): domain Eukaryota; kingdom Viridiplantae; phylum Streptophyta; class Magnoliopsida; order Rosales; family Elaeagnaceae; genus Hippophae; species Hippophae rhamnoides. Next base: position 33,899,934 of record CM065437.1, read on the forward strand.
ATTCACCTCACTCTAGTCCAACATTCTTAGTTGAAAAAGAAGCTAAGAAAAGAAGAGGAAAACAGAGAATGGTAATAAATTTTAAAGCACTGAATAAAGAAACCATTAACGATGGATACTTCATTCCAAAAAAGGAAGAACTACTATCATTAATAAAAGGAAAGAAATACTTCTCGAGTTTTGATTGCAAAAGTGGATTTTGGCAAATAAGATTGGATGAAGAATCCCAAAAATTAACAACATTTAGTTGCCCATAAGGACAATTCCAATGGACAGTTATACCATTTGTGTTAAAACAAGCTGCAGGTATTTTTCAAAGATATATGGATAACATTTTTAAGAAATTACAAGATATTTGTTATGTTTACATAGATGATATTTTGGTTTTCAGTAATGAATTAAATAAACATTATTTGGATATTATCAACATATTACAAGAATGTAGAAAAGAATGCATTGTACTCTTTGAAAAGAAAGTAGTACTTGCTCAACAAAAAATCAAATACTTAGGATTGGAAATTGAAGATGGAAAACATAACCTACAACTTCATATACTAAATAATATTCAAGGTTTTCCTAGTGAATTAAAAGATAAAAACAAATTACAAAGATTTTTAGGATGTTTAACATATGCATAAGCTTATATCAATAAACTTGCAAAAATGAGAAAACCATTACAAGCAAAATATAAAAAAGATTATATTTGGAAATGGACAGAAGAAGATACTCTATATATGGATAGAGTAAAAGACAAGGTAAAATTTACTAACTTTATACCATCTAGGACCAGATGATAAGATGATAATTAAAACAGATACTTCACAAGAATATTGGGGAGTAGTTCTTAAAGCAAAAATAGATGACAAAGATGAATATCTTTGTAGATATACATCAGGATCTTTCCAAGGTTCAGAATTAAATTATCATAGTAATGAAAATAATATTTAGCTATTAAAAAGACTATTAAGAAATTTACAATATATGTCATAAGCTCCAGATTCATTGTTAGAACAGATAACAAGAATTTTGGTTATTTCTTAAGAACTAATATTGCAGGTGATTATAAACAAGGAAGACTAGTTAGATGACAACAATGGTTCAACCATTACAATTTTGATGTTGAACATCTTCCAAGACATAAAAATAGCTTAGTTGATGCTCTTACCACAGATTTATCACCTCTAACTATTTTTATGCTTTCATAAATGAAACATCTTGATATCAAAATCAAGATAAAAGAAAAGGAGATTAAAATCCTACAGGAACAACTCGAGTTGCTATATCTCGAGAAATCTCTTATGGAGACAGGAAAGAAATAGGAAGAACTTAATTGTTCAAAACAACCTCTAGAGACCATAATCCCAAATGAGAAATCTCCATTAAAAAAGGAAGAACCTAACAGTTCGCAAAAAACTTCTGAAACCACAAAGCTCAATTGGGCAGATGAGGCAAAAAAAGAAGAACAAAAAAAAGTTTATGCGGTCTATAATGGCCCAAAACCAGGAATTTATAACAACTGGGCAGAAGTTAGCAAATCTATTCTAGGAATTAGTGGAGTAACTCATAGAGCTTTCACCAACAGAATAGAAGTTGAAGGTAGTTATGCCAACTAAAAAACACCAAAACTAATAACTCTAGAGGAGATAGTAAGAAATTATTCTACAATACTACAACAACAACTAACAACTCCAAGCAGATTGACAAATCTTGAAAAGATAGCAAGACCTCCAGTACTATTTAGAGAAACACCGCCACCAGAGACATCAAAAATAGTAAAACATTAAGTACTACTCAGGGACACATCTCCTAGAACTACTACAATCATTGAAGATGAAAAAGACCAATACAGAAACCTCAGCAAACTACAATGGTTAAATCTCTATAATTTGGCCAGAAAATCTACCCAAGAACATATTGAAGATATGAAATTCTATACTACAGATAAGGAATTTCCTATAGGAAGTAAATTCAATATATTGGAAGGAGCTGATCCAATTTTTGTGTATAAAGCATTTCATGCAGGATTAATAGAAAATATATACCCAGGAATTAATTTAAGTGAATTAAATTATTTCCCATAAAATTTTAAAAGAGCAATCAAGAATTTTAGAAGAAAAATTAAAGCAGGTGATAAACCTGTTTATCTTAGATTTTTCAGTTCATTAATGGATTGGAATGAGGAAGGAAGTACTAGTCTCTACCACTTCATTAAGATAGGGATCTCCAACACAAATAGAGAGGTTCCCAAACCAATGGCACTTCCAGAAAAGGAATTCAACACAGAAGAACTCTGTGTATTAAGAGGACAAATGCTAAGCCAAATTTACTATAAACTCAGGAAGATTGACAATTTTACTGTGATTAAAGTAAATTATTCAACTAGTAAAGTCCTCATCATTTCTCACAGCAACATGGCTCTATCAGAAGAAGATGGTGAAAAAATCACCAAATATGAAACCAATTTTAATTGCAACAACCTAGAAATTGGTCATGAAACAAGGAAGGTATTCTGCTTCTATGCCAGAAAAGCCACCAAAGACCATAGATGCATTCTCTGCATCAAAGACCAAGAAGATGAAGATGCGTCATCATCAACATCATCAAAGGAACTGTCAGTAGAAAATGACAAAGAAAAATAAGAAAAGAAGTTGTCGGCATAAGACTACAAAAGAAATAAAGATGTAGACCCCATATCTTAGTTGACAGTATGTGCCAAGGGAAAAAAGTAATGGCTATCCTTTAAAGTAGAAAAGCAGATAAATTATTAAAGCAAAGGTAAAATAATAATTTTAGTCTTGTAAATAGGGATTCCTTATTCTATAAAAGAAACCTTTATTATCATTTCAGAACACATAGAAATCCAGAGCTCTCTACTCTGAAACACTCTAGCATAGAAAACCTCTCTATCTAGAAACCTAAAAGACCAATAATGTTATACCCAGTAACTATGAGCGGCTAAGCACCCCTTTCAAGGTTCTTAGTTGGCCTTAAGTTGTCATAATTATTATATTTTGAATAAAAGAGAGTTCCGTTACTCTTATTTAGTAAGTCAACTATTGGACACCATTTATGTATGGATGCAGAAGGCTCACCATTGCCAGGAAGGCATTGAGGTTTGAGCAAAGCTGAGGCATAACAGGTGTAACAAAATAAGATGAACAAAAGGGAAGATCGTGATGGATCTATCAAATTCAGGTATAATAATTATAAATTTAAGTTAGTTAAGAATCTTGAATGTTTAAATATTTGCTTACAACAAAACATAATATTTTTAAAACAGGAAAATGGAATTTATTTTCAGAAATAGCAACTAATAATTCCAATGGAAATCAAAGATAAAAATCTAATTCTATTAGAAACATTTGATAAAAATTATCTCTATCATTTAAATGAATATTTTAAAAATGAAGACTATGAGACTTGTCTTGAAAATTTTAAAAGATTTAACACCTTATTAGATATCTATACAGATTATATTAAAGCTATTACAAACGTCATAGACCATCCTATTTCAAGGACACTAAAAGGCTATTTTAGTAAAAAATATGTGAAAATAGAAGAAGAATAATTCAACAACTTAATGTTTGGATGTTACTTCTTTGAAGATTATAAATATACTGTATGTATACAAGAAAAACTTGATTGTATACTACGAACAGGACAAAATAATATATATTCAATACATATGATTTATCAAGAAAATACTCCATGAACATCGAATCAATAGTATATAAATTAAAATTATTAGATTTAACAAATGAAAGAGTAATTTTTAATTTTAAAAGACAATTAATAGATTCATGATTAGAATTAAGCAACGAATATAATGAAGAACATAATATACTATGTAATTGTAATGAATATAGAAGAAAATTAAACTTATACAACAAAATAATAAGCTTTCTAGATAAATTATTACCTTCAATAAATACACAAAAATCATCAATTAGATCAATATTAACTCCCGATTAAAAATTGTATCAATCTTTAAAAATTGGTATCAAAACCTAATAATAATAATCTAAATAATAATAGATGAAAAATTAACACTATTAAAATATAAGGATGTTTTGGAGATTTTATAAATGTTAAGAACATAATTAAAAATATGTGGGGGCATTTAAGATAATATTTCCACTCAATTATTTGAATTTATTATAAGAAAATCAAGGAGGTTATTCATTGAAGATATTAGAAAGCTTTAGTTCGCAGAGATCTAATTGATTCTCAGAGAGAGAAGGTAGTCAAAATGGCGGGTAATGGAGGTGGATATGGAGATCCAAACCAGAAGATAGACTATGTGTTTAAGGTGGTTTTGATTGGAGACTCGGCGGTAGGCAAGTCTCAGATACTGGCCAGGTTTGCTAGGAACGAGTTCAGTATGGATTCAAAAGCAACCATCGGCGTTGAGTTTCAGACTAGGACTCTTGTTATTGAGCACAAGAGTGTAAAAGCTCAGATCTGGGACACTGCTGGTCAAGAACGGTATGTCCTCCTAAAGCACGGACCTGTTATTATATGTCTTTGTTGTTTACATTCTTTTGATCTCAGTAAGTCATATTTCTCGTGTCGGTCTTTTGTCTGGTATTTTTGTTGAATTGTTTTATGGGTTTTTGACCTTTTGAGTTGTTCGATCATATGAAGATTGAGTGTTGTGTTGCTAGTTTTGGACGTGGAGAATTAGAATTTTCAGGAGTGAATTTTTTTTAATTTAATTTGTTTTTGGTAAAAGATACGTTTTTAAGTAGCATTTGAAATTTGATTTGTGTTTGTATTGTATTTGTCGTCATATTCTCTAGGACCTCAGTGCCGGTGTAGCTAGCTGATTGGCAGATGTGAGAGTTAGATGAGAGAGTTGGACTTGTGTCTGTGCTAGTGGAATAACCAAAACTTCTTGTAAAGAAAGGGGGTGGGGGAACTAGCTTGATTGTCAATGTGTATCAGTATTCATATTACCGGTGAGGGACATCAGACATGGTTTGGTTACATGGTTTTGGTTAATATCATCTTTGATTGAAGTTATTTTAGGTGTTTGAATGCACAACCTGCAGTAAATCAATAAATCCTTATAATTTATAGGTGATTGAAAAGAGAGCTAGATCATGGATGCCAATTAATGTTATGAAAGTAATCTTGGATGGATGCAACTTGATTTCATCTTTTGATTTTTGAGTACCACTTGATATTATTTTAGGGTGAGATGTCACAGAAGTTCCTTAGATTAGGTCATTTATGTTATTTAGTCTCTTAGATTAAAAACAGTATTGTTTAGTCCCTTAACTTTGTAAAATTATTTTTCTGTTTATGTAAAATTAGGTAGACTGAAACTTTGAGGTATGTATCCTGAGTTGTGTTCAATGTTCACAAGCATGTGCTTTTCCGGCTTATAAACGATGTTCGGAGATACTTATGCTTCTATTTCTCTTGTGACGATTGAACAGATATAGAGCTGTTACGAGTGCGTACTACCGGGGTGCTGTTGGTGCAATGTTGGTTTATGACATAACAAAAAGCCAAACTTTTGAACACATACCTCGATGGTTGGAAGAGTTGCGAAGCCATGCTGACAAGAACATTGTGATCATTCTGATTGGGAACAAGACTGATCTTGAAGACCAGCGAGCTGTACCAACTGAAGATGCCAAAGAATTTGCACAGAAAGAAGGATTATTTTTCTTGGAGACTTCAGCACTTGAAGCAACCAACGTAGAAACTGCCTTTGTGACTGTTCTAACGGAAATCTTCAACATTGTGAACAAGAAGAGCTTAACTGCTGGTGAAAATCAGGGTAATGGTAACCCTGGAAACCTAGCTGGCAAGAAGATCATCGTTCCAGGCCCTGCACAAGTAATCCCACATAAGAGCAAGATGTGTTGTACATCATGATCTTGATGAATTATGTAGGATTCTTGGATCTACTAAATTTGCCCACATTATTGTTAAGTAAGCCCACCCTAAGCATTTAAATACTAGAAATATGGACCAACTTAACAATAATGTGGGCCAATTTAGTAGCACTCTGATTTTTTTGGGTGGTTGTGTATTTTTATTGTATATTTGATTCGATTGCTTGAGTCATTGCATGCTTTCATATGGAAGAAAGAACTAAAGATGAAGCTGAGTTCTAATTGCATTTAAGTTGTATGAAAACTTTTCTTTCTTTTCTTTCTTTTTTTAACCTATAAAAATATTATTAAATTATTGGATTTATTAGAAATATACTATTAAATTTTTTTTATTTTTGTTACAAACATATCATTAAACTATTGAAAAGTTGTAAATGTATATATTTTAGTCTATTCTCCGTGACATTTAGAAAAACATTAAATTTTAAGAGAAATTGACATTGTAGGAAGGAGTTTATAATGTGTTATATAGGTGTTTAAATGGGCTGGGAAATCTTCGTAGTAAAATAAGTCTAATTTAAATTACATTATAATTTTTTTACAAAACTAGTTATTTTATCATTGTAATCTCTCACAAAAGTAATAAGATTATTATTTTATTTATATGTAAGTATATTTTTGTGATTAAATTTTGACATGTTAATTAATTAATTGATGTGATAATTAATTAAATTATCATGTTAGTTAATTATTCACGAAAATATATTTATACGTAAACAGAATAAGAATAAGAATACATTTTTATAGAAAAATATGCTTCAAATATCTTTATGTAAAATTAACTAAAAGTTGAGTATCTAGTTGGGTTAAACATTAATAAAAGTCCAAAATTTTCAAAGTTCAATGTTCATCTTCCTCCGCTGAAACCCAATTCAGCCGCTACCGTTTCCCCAATGGACCACCTTTTTGTTGAAATAATAAAATCTACCCTTCTTCCCTACGCCCATATAAGTATCGTTGTTTCTTAAACACTGATGGTTGGAGCGTATTAGTTTCCCATCCACTGTTTTAATTTTAATACATAGCAAAGACTTCAATTTGACCGGAGCATCATCCAGGTCATGTAAGTATGTCCTAAACACGCTTATGCAGATAAGTTATACCTTGTTATGGTATGTTAGTTATTTCTATTTTAATTTTTTTATGTATTAACTTTAATTAGACTTTCTTTAATAGCTAAATCTTCTCATGTTTATATATAGTTATCTTTATTTTAATTTTTCATGTATTCATTTTAGTTAATATTTTCTTAATTATTATGATTTTTCACGTGTATATATATACCCTTATAGATTCATGTTAATTAATAATAATATAATTTCATAGCATTCAATTTTACTATTTTTCAGTTAGTTTCGTATGGATCCTAAAAGAATTAAAGCCCGATTGAAAATTCATCTTTCTGAAAGTTTCTCTTTTAAGTTGAATTAAAGTTTCTCTGAAAGATTAATCGCAAGTTGTTCTCTCTCCATATTTTGATTTCTTTCAATCCTGTTTAATTCTTGATTTTGGTTGTCTATTGTTAGAGTTTTCTAGCATCTTTCTTGATTTCTTGTTCAAGTTGTTTCTTGAATCAACTTCTCTGGAATAGAAATTAGTTTTTCTCTCTTGTGATTTTAATGAAAATGGAGCTTGTGGTGAAACAGGAAACACAAAAAAAAGCTTTGGATGCCCTTTGACTAATTTTACATTTTATTTTAAGATTTGTTCTCCTAATATTTTAAGTTTTATAACAAATATAGTCGAAAAGTAAAAATTATGGTAAAATTATTATAATAATCAAATTTATTTTGTTGGAATTGCTTTTTTTTCTCTTAATTTCGTTATTAATTTTTTAAATTTAATATATTTAGTTTTTTTTTGTTTAAATTTGTAAAAATTAAAAGGTTAAAACTGAAGGGAACAAAAAACTAGTTTGAGAACTAAAGTGTAAAAAAATACATATGCATTTTATTTTTCAGCATGAAAAAAAAAATATGTTTTTTTGTATTATACTAGGAAAAAAATGTTTAAAGCATGAATAATATTAAATATAAAATTCTATTTATAAATTACTTTAAAAATAACACTGTATTAACGAAGGACTTATGTTACGTAATTACACCTAAATTTTTTAAAGAGAAATGGTCTCATCTATCAAAGCATACGGAATCCTTTTATTAAAAAATCATAAAATCCTTCTTGTATGTAAAGTCAAAAATAAAATAGACTGATAAGGGAAACATGTACGACAATTACTTCTGAAACAAAACAAACAAAAATATTAATTATTAATTGTTGGATTTTAATTTATTTATTTTTAGGTCGTAATATATTATACAATCTATAATTATTTAGTATAATTAAATTTAGCTGAGTAATTAATATGACCTAAAACAACCCAAATATAAAAAGGACATTAATAATAAGAGAACAATATTTAATATAATAATGATAAAAATTATCATTAAATGTTATAAAAACTATAAAAGGAAACAGAATAAAAATAAATGTATATATTAATTATTATAAATCGAATTCAAAAAATAGTTTTCCTTTTTTCTTTCCCAAATAAAGAAGTAAATTTTATTTGAATTAGGGTATAGAAGTTGGTTGTACTAAGGAAGATATAAAATCCCAATTAAGGTCTATATATATTTTTAAGCTACAAAGAAATTAATTAAACCAAAACATGAAAAAGAATTTGGGCGAGATATTGCTTGGAAAACAAGCATCAATGGGTGTAATAATGAAGAAGAACGTAAAATAGAAGACGCAACATGCTACAATATCTAACACTCCTCCAAATGATATGTTAATTTCGAAGCCGCATAAGAAAAGCTAGTTTTTTTAACAAATTACTATTGAAAGATTTCACGAACTTGGAATGTTTCATCGAGATAAATTCCATTATTTCATTCAACGTTGCATTGAGAATGAAAATCCTGTAGAGTTGTATTTAGCGGGTCTTCATAGTTATTTTGTGAACGCGCAATAAATGTTAGGGTCGAAGAATATTTAAAAGTACTGCAGATAAGGGACATTTATAAGCATTTATGTACTGTATGGTGTTATTTTGTTGGATTAAGGTGGTAAAATGGAGGAAAATGGTGCGCAACTTATTTGTTCAATAAAGAATTCAAAATTAACAATATTCAAAGAATGTAAAGCAGTTACTTTCAAGAAAGTGGTTTGTAAAGCATGCAATTTGATACCAAGATTCATGTAGATGTCCTTTAGAAATCTGAGATGTAAGAAGAATATTTACGTAGAAAGAGAAGAGGTAGTTTTAAAGTTAGAGATGATGATGACTATTTTGATATTTGTTGTGAGAATTATCGATGGGATACAGAAAACCATCTTTAAATTGTATGGTTTGATATTTTGATGATCCCTACCTTATTGAGCGTAACTTTTGTATTTACCATTGTTTTTATTAGTGTCATTCTGGTAGACATTGATGATATTTATGAATCTCTACTTTACGAAAATAATATTATTTCTAGTGTCATTATTCTTACTTCTATGGTGATCGGTTTGCACTTTTACCCAGTATGGGAAGCGACTTCCATTTATGAATGATTATACAATGGTGGTCCTTTTGAGCTAATTGTTCTATACTTCTTACTTGGTGTAGCTTGTTATATGGGACATGAGTAGGGACTTAGTTTTCGTTTGGGTATGTGACCTTGGATTGCTATTGCATATTCAGCTCCTGTTGCAGCTACTACTGTTATTTTCTTGATCTATCCAATTAGTCAAGGAAGCTTTTCTAACGGTATGCCTATAGGAATCTTTGATACTTTCAAATTCATGATTGTATTCCAAGCTAAGCACAACGTCCTTATGCACCCTGATAACTGTATTTTATATAGTTATTTTCATCTATTTTATCAATTATAATTGTTATGTTCTTTACATTTTTGGTTAATTTTAGTTAAATAAATTAATATTCACCTTTTATAGGTTATGGAATACATTTTGAAGAAAATTAAATAATTTGTATCGAAAATGTACTTTATTGCAAGTTTTTGTCCAAACATATAATTTCAAATAAATTAGTGCTTAATTGCAATTTTTAAAAGTCAAAAATACAATTAAAATTAAAATTGGGCATGATTGTAATTTAAGAAAGATTAAAATCTAATTTGAAATATATTTGTGGGTGAAAATGAAATTAATAAAAATTGATTTTTTTGCGCAGGAGAAGAATATCACTCGCATCACTTAACGCGCCCATCACCCACCGTTCGATCATCAAATCAACGTTCCAGATTTGGCAAGTACATTCCAGACGAGACAATCGTGTGTATAGTTCTCGCACGGCTCAGCGTGCCCGTGGGGCCCACCTGCCGTGCAGGCCGGCGTTCAGAGTGGGACCTACATGTCGGCTGCGCAGAGTTTCCCCGAGGAATATCGCCCACCGTTGGATCGTCTGAACGGTCCAGATTGAAGCGCGTGGAATCAAGCTGTCGTGCACCGAATCGCTTTCCTAAAAATCTTGTGCGACGCGGGACATCCAAGAGGCGTGCACCCTCTCGTTTTACAAAATAAGAAGAAGCCACGTGTCTCCTAAATCTTCCAGAAAATAATATAACGACACGTGGCATACATCTAGTAAACCAGAACGCATAGAAAAGGCGCACATTTCCAGGCGGGCCGTTGTCTGCCACATGTCCCCGCCTGCCTTGCTTGCATGTGGCGCATTTCCATACACCTTTTTTGCTCTCACCAATTGAAGGATGCCACGTGTCCCACTATATTTTTCAACAAATGAGATCACGACACGTGGTAGAGTATATTGAAAGCAAAATTAGAAGTGCGCGCCGTGTCTCTCACTCAGTTTAAAATAATATTTTTGTTGTAACGGTTTGTCCCCCACGCGTTTTATTTTTATTTTCGATAGAAATATTATACGCTTGTCTGCGTAATTAAAAAAAATGTATATTTTTTAGTTGTATTTTTGTTGCTATAAATAGGTGATAAGATGATAGAGTTAAAAAAGTTTTTTGGAGAGTTTAAGTTTTTTTGCAGTTTAGAATTTTTGTGGTATTAGGGGTTGGACGGTGGAACACGCAGAAGCCATTTTTGGCTTCTGTTGTGTTCCATGTGTGCCAAATATTTTCGTTTCTTCATGTTTTAATTTTCCTTCTTGTTCATCTTATTTTTCTGTATCTGTTGTAATTTTTATTTTAATTTAATGAAGTAATTTAATTTTTCTAGGGTTGCATTTGATTCAAATTTATGAAGCTTTGATTTTAATTATTTTTGATAGATTTATAAGACGTTTGATTTGTTCGTTTTATCTTGCGCTTAATGCTTTTTGATTATTTACGAATTTTATCAAAATGATTTGTGGCATAAAAATAAACTTGAGAAAGGCATTTTTGTGTAAATTGCTCGTAGATAAAATGACATGTATGATGAAGGATAGGAATATACCCTAATTGTATGTGTGACCATTTGAGAACTTAGAACTTAATGAATCTTGGTGAATTTAATTCTCATAGAGATATAGTGGATTAATTTAACGAGGTTTGTTTATACGGAGCTCGGAAGAGATGTATTAATAAAAAAAGAAGTTTTCGGTTGACAAATTAAATGTACTAAAAAATATAAATCAAATGAAAATAACATGATTTGAGTGGATTAGTTTGGTGAAAAATTGCAATCCTAGAGTTCTCTTATTTTCTTTTTACCTTTTTCTCAATCAACGATTATTTTGGATAAAATCAGAGAGATACAATTTTAATAATCAACAAACTATAGTAACAAATCCTCCTGGGAACGATACTTTACTTACAAATCTTTATTACTTGTGACCATGTATACTTGCATGATTTTATGTTCTCCAAATGAGACAACAAGTTTTTGGCGCCATTGCCGGGGATTTGTTTTACTATTTTCATTGTTGATATTAATACCAATCAATCTGATTTTAATTAAAAAAAACAAATTTATCAAAAACTTGTTGTGTGTTTTGGAACACATAAAAACGTGCAAGCATACACGGTCACAAGTAATAAAGATTTGTAAGTAAAGATCGTTCCCACGGAGATTTGTTACTATAGTTTGTTGAGTACTAAAATTATATCTCTCTAATTTTATCCAAAATAATCGTTGTTGGTAACAAGTTAAGAAAAAGGTTTAAAAATAAAAAGAAATCTAGGATTGCTATTTTTCACCAAACTAATCCACTCAAATCTTGTTATTTTCTTTTGATTTATATTTTTTAGTACATTTAATTTGTCAACCGAAAACTTCTATTTTTATCCATACATCTCTTCCGAGCTCCGTATAGACACACCTCGTTAAATTAATTCACTATATTTCTATGAGAATTAAATTCACCAAGATTCATTACGTTCTAAGTTTTCAAAAGGTCACACATACAATTAGGGTATATTCCTATCCATCATCATACATGTCATTCTATTTACGAGCAATACACACACAAATGCCTCTCTCAAGTTTATTTATGTGCCACGGATCGTTTTGATAAGATTCGTAAATAATCAAAAAGCATTAAGCACAAAATAGAATGAACAAATCGAACGTCTTATAAATCTTTCAAAAATAGTTAAAATCAAAGCTTCATAAATTTAGATCAAATGCAACCCTAGAAAAATTAAATTACTTCATTAAATTAAAATAAAAATTACAACATATTCAGAAAAATTAAAAGCAGAAGAAAGGAAATTAAAACATCATGTAGCGAAAATATTTGGCACATGTAGAACACAACAGAAGCCAAAAATGGCTTCTGCGTGTTCCACTGTCCAGCCCCAAACACTACAGAAAATTCTAAACTACAAAAAAAACTCTCCAAAAAACTTTATCATAATATCACCTATTTATAGCTAAAAAAATACATCTAAAATAATACATATTTTTACTTTTCAGAAACGTGTAAAAAATTATTCCCTCGAAACTAAAATCAACGCGTTTCGAAATTCGATATCGAAAAACTTAAAAATCACGCGTAGACAGGCGCCATTCGGATGTTATTTAAATTCAAAGTGCATGCCACGTGTCCACCTCTGATTCGCTGCAAGGATTAATGCGGACACGTGGCAACATTTCATTAGCTGTAGGAAATGGGCGCACGATGGATTGTCGCACGGGAGCCAACGGCTACAAAACGGGCGTGATCCAGCGCGGTCGCGTGCATTGTAAAATACCACGTGTCATAATATTGTTGGCTTGAAAATAAAGGAGACACGTGGCTACTTCTTATTCACGAGACCTTGATGGTGCACGCCGCTTGGATGAACCGCGTCGCACACGATTTTTAGACAAACGGCTCGGTGCACGACAGCTTGGTTCCACGCGCTTCAATCTGGACCGTTCATCTGATCCAACGGTGAGAGATGCGCCTCAGGGGAATTTCTGCTCGGCCGACATGTGGGTCCCACTCTGCACGCTAGCCTACGCGGTAGGTGGGCCCCACTCGGGCGCCGAGCCGCGTAAAAGCATCTGCGCACACACGATTTGGTCGGGTGTGATCGGGACACGCGAATCGTATCCGTTTATTCTTTGATCGGACGGTCCACGGTTGGCGCTTGTTGTTTCCGCGTGGTTCTTCTAATCTGCGCAGAAAATTTAATTTTCTTAATTATATTTTGACCCACAAATATATTTCAAATTACATTTTGAACTTTCTTAAATTACAGTTAAGTCCTTTGCTAATTTTAAATTAAATTTTTAAATTTTTAATAATTATAATTAAGCCCAAATTCAATTTAAATTATATTTTCAATTTTTAGAAATTGTAATTAATAACTATATTATTTGAAATTATATTTGTGAACATAAATATGAAATTAAGTACATTTTGGATACATATTATTTAATTTTATTAAAAATGTATTTCTTAACACATAAAAGGTAAATATTAATTTATTTAACTAAAATTAAACAAAAATGTAAAGAACATAGCAATTATCATTAATAAAATTGATGAAAATAACTATATAAAATACAGTTATCACACCCATTTCACATGTTGGGTGTAGCTGGTGTATTTGATGGCTCCCTATTCAGTGCAATGCATGGTTCCTTGGTAACCTCTAGTTTGATCAGGGAAACCACAAAAAATGAATCTGTAAACGAAGGTTATAGATTTGATCAAGAGGAATAAACTTACAATATCATAGCCGCTTATGGTTATTTTGGCCAATTGATCTTCCAATATGTTAGTTTCAACAATTCTCATTCTTGACACTTGTTCTTAGCTACTTGGTCTGTAGTAGGTATTTGGTTTACCGCTTTAGGTATCAATACTATGGCTTTCAACTTCAACCAATCTGTAGTTTATAGTCAAGGTCGTGCAATTAATACTTAGGCTGATATTATTAACCGTGCTAACCTTGGTATGGAAGTTATGCATGAACGTAATGCTCATAACTTTTCTCTAAACCTAGTTGCTGTAGAAGTTCTACCTACAAATGGATAGGACTTTGGTATTAGTGTATACTTTTTTTTAATTTTAATAAGGGAACAATACCAAACTTCTTGATACATCTACCTTTTTTTTCTATTTCAATCTTTTATTTTTAATTTAAAGATAAAAGTTTATTTATGTTGTGTTCTATTTTAGAAGAAGAAAGAAAAAAATATTGAAAGATATAAATTGAAATATTTGTAATATATCGAGTATAAGGACGGATGTAGCAAAGTGGATCAAGGTAGTGGATTGTGAATCCACCATGCGCGGGTTCAATTCCTGTCGTTCGCCCAATAAAAAATAGATTCTATATAGAGAATTCTAAGGAAATAGAATCTCTATTCTATAAATAGAATGGAAAGAGGAAGAAAGAAATTCTATTTTCTCTCCTATTTACTGTGGCGCCAGAGAATCAAATTATCATTATATTTATTCCTTTTTCTACTTCTTCTTCAAAGTGTAGGATAATCCTAAGGAATTGTGGGTTTTTGTTCTTCCAATTGGGGTCTTCCTTTCACCACACCCATAGGGATAGTCTATAGGGTTCATAACTACTCCTTTTACTACACGATGCTTACCTAGCCAACATTTAGATCTGACTCTACCCAAAATATTTTGGTTCACACCAACATTCCCTACTTGTCATACAATTGCTGAGTAGTTTTTGGGTATCAAAT
Source organism: Hippophae rhamnoides (assembly GCA_033030585.1). Lineage (NCBI taxonomy): Eukaryota > Viridiplantae > Streptophyta > Magnoliopsida > Rosales > Elaeagnaceae > Hippophae > Hippophae rhamnoides. Next base: position 33,914,942 of record CM065437.1, read on the forward strand.
AGACCTCTCCATAGGGTAATTTTAATGTGTCTGGTCTCCCCTCTTTTGCAATCGGTTTTGCTACAATGCCTGTTGCTCTAGCTAATTGTCCACCCTTTTCAAGTGTGATTTATATGTTATGTATGGCCATGCCTAAGGGCATATCAGTTGAAGTAGATTCTTCTTTTTGATCACTCAAAACCCTTTCCTAAACTATACATGATTTTTCCAAAGCATATGGCTTTCTGGGTATAGATGATGATATCTATATAATGAGGCCAACTGTTCAAGCCAATAACTTTGAGATAAAACCATCCTTTATCCAAATGGTTCAATCAAATCAGTTTGGGGAATGTCAAATGATGATCCAAATGCACATATTGCTTACTTTCTAGAGGTGTGTGATCTTTACAAGATAAATGGTGTGTCTGAAGATGCTGTAAGATTGAGGGTTTTTCCTTTTTCACTTCGGGATAAAGCCAAGGAGTGGCTAAACTCATTACCACCGGGATCAATTACAACATGGAATGAGTTGGTTCAGAAATTCTTGTCCAAGTTCTTTCCTCCTGCTAAGACGGAAAAATTGAGGAATGAAATCACATCTTTTACACAGTATGACCAAGAATCATTGTATGAAGCTTGGGAAAGATTCAAAGAAATGTTGAGGAAGTGCCCACATCATGGTATACCGATTTGGCTGCAAGTCTCTACATTTTATAATGGGTTGGTTTCAAACTATCGGGCAATGATTGATGCTGCAGCTGGAGGGTCTTTAATGGGAAAAACACCAGAGGATGCTCATGAGTTGTTAGAGATTATGGCAGAAAACAACAATCAGTGGCATTCAGAGTAGATAATTGCAAAAAGACCAGCAACAGTGCATGAAATTGATTCAGTGAATGCTTTGTCAGCTCAAGTTGCTGTTCTTTCAAGAAAGATGGATTCTTTGTCATCCAAATTCGAATCCAAACCAACTACACAATGTGATTTATGTGGTGGAAATCATGTTAGTATCGAGTGTCAAGTTGGAAATACATTTGCTTTACCAAATGTTGAGCAAGCAAATTATGTTTCAAATTTCCAAAAACCTCAACATAACCCATATTTGAACACCTACGAGAAATCATCCAAATTTGTCATTGAGAAATAACCAAGGGGGATTCAAAATGTCATCATCTTCCTACCAACCCCAAGAGAAGAAACAAACAGATTTGGAAGGAATTTTGGGAAAGTTCATTGGGGAGTCAAGAACAAATTTCAGAAATCAAGAGGCAATCAACAGAGACATCCAAAACCAACTGGGGTAGCATTCAAAGCAGATTGCAGAAAGGTCTCAAGGATCATTGCCTAGTGACACAATAAATCCCAAAGAGCATGTAAAGGCTATCACATTGAGAAGCGGTAAAGAACTTGAATGGCAGGGGAAATCAGAGAAAAAAATGGAATATTTTAAAGAAAAGCCATCAACATCCCAAGATGTTCAACCTTCTCCAAATGCCAAATATGAGCCGCCTATCCCATATCCTCAAAGATTGAATAAGAAAAAGCTTGATAATCAATTTGATAAATTTCTGGAAATTTTTAAGAAATTGCATGTTAACATTCCTTTTGCAGAGATGTTGGAACAAATACCCAAGTATGCAAAATTCATGAAGGAAATTCTATCAAAGAAGAGGAGGCTGGGAGATTATGAAACTATCATGCTAAATGAGGAATGCAGTGTAGTTCTTCAAAGAAAACTGCCACAAAAATTGAAAGACCCAGGGAGTTTTACTATACCTTGTACTATAGGAAATTGCAATTTTGATAAAGTCCTATGTGATTTAGAAGCAAGCATTAATTTGATGCCACTTTCTATTTTCAGGAAACTAGGCTTGGGAGAAGTGAAGCCCACTTCAATCTCTCTACAATTAGCGGATCGATCGGTGAAATATCATCGAGGGGTAATTGAGGATGTTTTAATTAAAGTTGACAAATTTATTTTCCCTGTAGATTTCTTGGGGCTTGACATGGAGGAAGATAGAGAGGTACTGTTGATATTGGGAAGACCGTTCCTTGCAACTGGAAGAACATTGATTGATGTTCAACAAGGAAAGCTCATTCTATGAGTGCAAGATGAACAAGTGACTTTTGATGTTTTTGAAGCAATGAAATTTCCAAGTGAGGTACATTCTTGTTTTCAAATTAACACTCTTGATAGGTTAATCTCGGAAACTTTTGAGGAGAGAACTCCATTGCTACCACTAGAAGCTTGCCTTGTGAAATCTGCAACAATTGAGGAGGAAGATGAGGGAGTGAGACAATGTTCCAAATTACTGGCAGCAATTGATGAATATTTTTCCAGTGATGGAACATTCATCTCGCCACCGGAGAAAATTAGTGGAACAAAAATTGTAACTTTTCCAGAAATCTCGCCGTGGCGAGAATAATGTCACCACTAGTGAGTTTCATCCGAAAACACATTTTTTATGTTGTTTTGTTCCAAAATTTCCCCCAAAACCCTAGATCTATATATACATTATGATGGAGAAAAGGAAAATTTTGGAGAGAAAGTTTGGAGAAGCTTGAAGGATCATCACCATTGTTGCTACCAAGTCTTCATCTTCAAGAGTTTTTCATCTCTCTCCTTAGCTTTTATTTTCTGCATTTTATTTAGATTTTTTATTCATGGATTCAATTGAAATAATGTTTGTACTTATTTCCGTTATGAACTAATTTATTTCAATTGAATCCATGAATAACAAATCTAAATAAAATGCAGAAAATAAAAGCTAAGGAGAAGATATGAAAAACTCTTGAAGATGAAGACTTGGTAGCAACAATGGTGATGATCCTTCAAGCTTCTCCAAACTTTCTCTCCAAAATTTGCCTTTTCTCCTCCAAAAATGACTCAGATCTGCTCTCTCTACCATGGTGCCTCTTTCTCCATCATATTGTATATATAGATCTAGGGTTTTGATGAGTGCTCAAAAAGCACTAAAATTACCATGATTTTATGCACATTAATTGATTAAAAATATATATATTTATATGTTTTATCATATATTTATATAAATTTGTCTTTTTCGGAATCATAGGTATTTTTATTGTTTTCAGGTATTTTGGCTTAAAAACGCAATTTAAAGACTCAAAGAGGAATACTTGAAGCAATACATCACAAATATATTAATAAATAAGTGGGAAAAGGTCAAAAAACATGGAAAAATTGGACAAAATGGGTCGAAAAGGTCAAAAATGTCAAAAAGACGGAAATCGCGCCCATCGCTTCAACACACATGTCTGCAAATGCCCCATAAAATCATGGTAATTTTAGTACTTTTTGAGCACTCATCAGATATCCAACAAGAAGAGGAAGGAAAAGAATTGAATAGAGGAACTCCCTAACATTTGTCAATCTTAGATGTGTCGATATCCAAGGTGAGTCATTATTTTGATGAATCATTTCTTCATAAAGAAGAAGATTATGTAAACACTTACTTGAAATCTCACTTATCAGATTCCATTGTGTCTTCCGCTATTTATTTTGAAGAATTCACCATGATATATCTGATCCGTACATAAAATCATGAAAAATGGATACCCATTTTTTTTTGCTACTTAGCATAGACAATATGTATGAAAAAGTATCTAAAAATATCCAATTTAGATATTTGTATCCTATCGAAGTAAAAAACCATGGCATATATGTTTGGAAGATATTCCATTTTGAGAGAGTTGAAAAAGCACTATCTCGTTGAAAGGTTCTATACATCTACCTTTTCTCAAGGCATTTCTTTAGACAAAGACCTCGTTTTTTTCCTCTTTTCATATGGTAAATATTTCTCAAAACATACAATGTGAATCAAACCCATGTTTGAATTGAAATTGAGATACTAATGCGAGTTTTTCCCTTCAAAATCAGAAAGATTCATATCTGAAAGTGGTTGACAATAAGTTCTTTTGAAATTGACTATTTGTCCCTTTGTTATAAGTGTTCTAGAAATGTCTGCGATTGAGTAAATATCTTTACAAAAGAATGGATAGAATCGAATTGGAAAATGTAAAGATTTGTACAAGTTATACCTTTCATCACCATTTTGTGGAAAAGCATTAGGTATGCATATGTTAGACATTTGTAACTTGATTGGTGAAATAGTATCTCTCTCCCCAAAAGAATTTTTTTTACCACCGCATAAAGAAAATATTTTGTTGCAAATGAACATGAAATTGAGGAATTGTCGACACATAAAATCATAACTTTTGATACAAGTCTTTTCCACATAAAAAAAGAATCCTTTGTTATAATAGAAGTAGAACTGATGTGGATTATTCAAGAATAAAATTTGATTTGCTTTATAAGAAAGATATCAATGAACTTCTATGAAATGAATTATCTTGATCGTGGGATATCATTGAGAAATAGGAATCCGTGTTATCAAAAAATTTCCTGCAATTATTTCTAGTATGGAGTGAGTCAATCATCCACTTTGATATCTTATTGAACAAAAATGGTGATATTGTTCCCTAATTGTTCAAGAATTTTGATTTTTGGTGAAGACCTATTGATTCTTACAATTGATTGCAGAGTTGATCATTGAGACCTTTGAATTAATAGATGTAGATCTCGGACCAATGAATGGGGATATTCCCGAAACTCACAAAGAAAAAAGGAAGTGATTTAGACAAAAAGAGAAGAAACTTGGACATAAAAATAAATAACTAGGACAGAAAGAAAGGAAGTGACTTAGACAAATATTTTTTGTCGATAACCTCAGACCAATCAATAGAGTATTGATTAATACCTAGTTGATCAAACACTACTTGAAAATGAAAACAATTATTATGCTCATAAATTAATTTTTCCAAATGTTCCTGTAAATTCTTTCTCCCATTGGACCATTTGTATGTATATGTATTAGGATCCCGATTCATGGATCTCTCAATTCGAGAAAGAAAAATAAAATGATTGAACCATTTCTTCTGACTCTTTTTCAATTTTAATAAATGTTGGTTGATCATATATTTAATTCTAGTTCTATGATTCAGAGTATCATTTCCTATTTGATCGCTTTGAATTCCATATTCTGGGATCAGATCTATTCATTAAAAAGAATCTATTCAATACATTTCTTATGTACCAATAGATTCTATATTGGATTTGAATTAGATTTCAAATTAATCTATATTAATTGACTGCCTCAATTATGTTATTACTAGAAAATACCACTATTTTTGGTTTTGGATATGCCAAATCATTTCTGTAGGAGGTTTGGACCCATTTTTTTCTAATCCTTCGATAAAAAGATTCATTTTCTTCATAAAAAATATGTGGTAGAACCAATAAAGATTTCTTTTTTGATTCATCCCTAGAGTTGAATACCTATTGAAGAATTGTTTTTGATCTAATATGTAGGTTTCAATAGAAAAGGAAAATCCCTTATGATAGACTAGATCCGGCTCAGTTATTGATAGAGTGAATAGATCTACCATTTCTTGAAATCTCTTTTCTGGTTCAAAACCATGGTGTAACGTGTATCCCCCCTATTTTAGCCATGGAATAAATGAAATAAATAAAAAATGGATTTTTGTTCAAGAATGAAACATTATTAGAATTGTCCATATACAGTTCATCATTCGAAACCATATCACATCCCAAATCTGATGAAATAGGATGAATTAAGATGATATTTTTTAAAATATGTAATTATCTTGACTATATTCACTTTTTTTTATTTTCCTATCGTCTGGAAAAGACAAAAGAAACATCTTGTTCTTTCTTCAATAATTTCTAATCATTGGTGGACCTCTTAGTAGGATTCAAATATAGATAAAGTTCTGACCATCTGTTAGAGAAAAAACAACAAATGGATCTTGTAGGATTCCCAAGAAATTCTTCGACTTATTTCGAAAGTAGATGATTATTCATCTATTTCTCACATTCCATGAATAGCAAGGACAATGAGAAATATCCAAAAAGGAATTTAGGGAATCGGTCTGATTCTATCTATATTCATTCCACTTGAATAAATGAAGGATCCCCAAGAACCGATATTTCTTTGATTGATGAAGAATGCTTTCCATTTCTTCCTCTGGTACATATCTTCTAATAATTTGATATACACAATGTTTATACAAGTAAGGTTCATCCCAAAAATATTGTTTCAAATCAGATAAGAATTTCCTTTTTTGTTGATAAGAGCTAAATTATTGCATTTTTGTTATGATTTAAATGTTGATATTTGTGTAAAAATTATTTTTATTTGATTATTTAATCCACAAATGTCATTTCACGGGTATTTTGTGTTTAAAGTGAAATTTCAGGTAAAATCATGATTTTGGAGAAGTTTGGGACAAAGTACAATGATCGGGATTGAATGAAAATAAAAAAGAAAAAAAAATTTCAAAAATTTAGAAATCACGTCCCCGAAAACACATTTTTTATGTTGTTTTGTTCCAAAATTTCCCCCAAAACCTGATGAGTGCTCAAAAAGCACTAAAATTACCATGATTTTATGCACATTAATTCATTAAAAATATATATATATTTATATGTTTTCTCATATATTTATATAAATTTGTCTTTTTCGGAATCACGGGTATTTTTATTGTTTTTCAGGTATTTTGGCTTAAAAACGCAATTTAAAGACTCAAAGAGGAATACTTGAAGCAATACATCACAAATATATTAATAAATAAGTGGGAAAAGGTCAAAAAACATGGAAAAATTGGACAAAATGGGTCGAAAAGGTCAAAAATGTCAAAAAAAAAGGAAATCGCGCGCAGTGCCCAGCGCCATGCCGCGCGCTCCCAAGATTGGCACTGTTCACGCGCGCCAAGCCGCGCACAGCGACCGCCCCCCGCGCGTGCGCCCAGTGCCCAGCAGCCCCCCTCCGCACGCCTAACGCCTTTTCGCCCCATTTTCAAGTGCAGCCGCCCCCATGACGTCATGCTAACGTCATTAATGACCTCAGCATTTCCATTACGCGTTTTTACATTTTTTAACATTTTTGTTAACATTTTTTTACTCATTTTTTCTCTCCATCCTCACCTATAAATACCCCCCTTCCCTTCACTTCAAAAACACCTCAAAACACACTTCTCTCTTCTTTCTTTCTCTCCATTTCTTAGTTTTTAGGTTTTTTTTAGTTTTTCTTATGTTTTAGCTAGTTTCTCTTAGTTTTAGAGTTATTCCCTTTTTGGGAAGAACTAGTTATGTTTTTGTAATTTATTAGCTTTTTGATTCAATAAATGGGAGTGCAAATTCCGTTTGGAGGTTTTCTAGCAACGGGAATGGCATCAATCTTGTAAGGATTTTATTTTCTTTGCAGTTATTTTTTATGCTTTATTCTTACATGTTATATTGAATTTGTCTGTGATTAAATTTAACTGTGCTAGCTGTTTGTAAAAATGATATAATAATAACGTTGTTATGCTTGCGAAATATTAAATAGGTAAAAATCTCTAAAATGAATTGATTTTATTTTTATTCAAGATTTTATATTAAGAATGTTAGAGAGAAATATATTATTTTTCATTACAAACTTAAATCTGAAAATTAGATTTTAAGGTTTAGTTATCCGGTCTGATTTAGAGTAGTGCTCTTTTATTTGTTGGTACAATCGCCCGGTAGTTAGAGTGAAGCTCTATTTCAAAAGTTTTTATAAGAATTATTATCTGAAAATGTATTGACAACATGTTTTCAGTAGTAGTTTTAAAACTTGAAAGTTAGTACTCGGATAACTAAGAATATCTAACCCCACCAAAGGTGGTATTCATACAAAAAAGGGAGAATCAATAAATATCAATTCATATCTTTAATAACCTAAATAATATGAGCAAGCATAATTAACTTAGTTATTATATCCATAAACACTCCACTATTTATAAAAGATAAAATTTGCATGAATGTTTATTGAATCTATGTTTAATTTTATGTTATTAGATTAAAAACACAAAACCCCAAAATATCGTGACAGGATGTTTATGATTTAATTTCTTCGTCATTGCCAAGTGGGATATTTCTTTGCAAAATTGTTCTCAATTTCATATGTGACAATCCTACCATGATCTCTTCTTTAGTTGGATGAAGAATCCAAACGAATATGATTTTTTGAGGAACATATTGAGAGAGAATTGGATTTGGTTAGGCAATGTGTGGTTAGTAAACAAGGATCGATTTTTTAGCAAGGTACAAAATGTATCGTCAAATATTCAATATGATTTTACAAGATCTAGTTTTGTTCAAGTAATGGATTCTTTCCAATTGAAAGGATCTTCTGATCCATCGAGAGATTATTTTGAATCCATTAGGAATGAGGATTTAGAATATCACACATTTATCAATCAAAGAAATATCGGTTCTTGGGGATCCTTCATTTATTCAAGTGGAATGAATATAGATAGAATCAGACCGATTCCCTAAATTCCTTTTTGGATATTTCTCATTGTCCCTGCTATTCATGGAATGTGAGAAATAGATGAATAATAATCTACTTTCGAAATAAGTCGAATAATTTCTTGGGAATCCTACAAAATCCATTTGTTGTTTTTTCTCTAACAGATGGTCAGAACTTTATCTATATTTGAATCCTACTAAGAGGTCCACCAATGATTAGAAATTATTGAAGAAAGAACAAGATGTTTCTTTTGTCTTTTCCAGACGATAGGAAAATAAAAAAAAAGTGAATATAGTCAAGATAATTACATATTTTAAAAAATATCATCTTAATTCATCCTATTTCATCAGATTTGGGATGTGATATGGTTTCGAATGATGAACTGTATATGGACAATTCTAATAATGTTTCATTCTTGAACAAAAATCCATTTTTTATTTATTTCATTTATTCCATGGCTAAAATAGGGGGGATACACGTTACACCATGGTTTTGAACCAGAAAAGAGATTTCAAGAAATGGTAGATCTATTCACTCTATCAATAACTGAGCCGGATCTAGTCTATCATAAGGGATTTTCCTTTTCTATTGAAACCTACATATTAGATCAAAAACAATTCTTCAATAGGTATTCAACTCTAGGGATGAATCAAAAAAGAAATCTTTATTGGTTCTACCACATATTTTTTATGAAGAAAATGAATCTTTTTATCTAAGGATTAGAAAAAAATGGGTCCAAACCTCCTACAGAAATGATTTGGCATATCCAAAACCAAAAATAGTGGTATTTTCTAGTAATAACATAATTGAGGCAGTCAATTAATATAGATTAATTTGAAATCTAATTCAAATCCAATATAGCATCTATGGGTACATAAGAAATGTATTGAATCGATTCTTTTTAATGAATAGATCTGATCCCAGAATATGGAATTCAAAGCGATCAAATAGGAAATGATACTCTGAATCATAGAACTAGAATTAAATATATGATCAACCAACATTTATTAAAATTGAAAAAGAGTCAGAAGAAATGGTTCAATCATTTTATTTTTCTTTCTCGAATTGAGAGATCCATGAATCGGGATCCTAATGCATATACATACAAATGGTCCAATGGGAGAAAGAATTTACAAGAACATTTGGAAAAATTAATTTATGAGCATAAGAATTGTTTTCATTTTCAAGTAGTGTTCGATCAACTAGGTATTAATCAATACTCTATTGATTGGTCTGAGGTTATCGAGAAAATATATTTGTCTAAGTCACTTCCTTTCTTTCTGTCCAAGTTATTTATTTTTATGTCCAAGTTTCTTCTCTTTTTGTCTAAATCACTTCCTTTTTTCTTTGTGAGTTTCGAGAATATCCCCATTCATTGGTTCGAGATTTACATCCATTAATTCAAAGGTCTCAATGATCAACTCTGCAATCAGTTGTAAGAATCAATAGGTCTTCACCAAAAATCAAAATTCTTGAACAATTAGGGAACAATATCACCATTTTTGTTCAATAAGATATCAAAGTGGATGATTGACTCACTCTATACTAAAAATAATTGCAGGAAATTTTTTGATAACACGGATTCCTATTTCTCAATGATATCCCACGATCAAGATAATTCATTTCATAGAAGTTCATTGATATATTTTTTATAAAGCAAATCAAATTTGATTCTTGCAAAGGATTCTTTTTTTATGTGGAAAAGACTTGTATCAAAAGTTATGATTTTATGTGTCGACAATTCCTCAATATCATGTTCATTTGCAACAAAATATTTTCTTTATGGGGTGGTAAAAAATATTCTTTTGGGGAGAGAGATACTATTTCACCAATCAAGTTACAAATGTCTAACATATGCATACCTAATGCTTTTCCACAAAATGGTGATGAAAGATATAACTTGTACAAATCTTTACATTTTCCAATTCGATTCTATCCATTCTTTTGTAAAGATATTTACTCAATCGCAAACATTTCTAGAACACTTATAACAAAGGGACAAATAGTCAATTTCAAAAGAACTTATTGTCAACCACTTTCAGATATGAATCTTTCTGATTTTGAAGGGAAAAACTTGCATTAGTATCTCAATTTCAATTCAAACATAGGTTTGATTCACATTGTATGTTTTGAGAAATATTTACCATATGAAAAGAGGAAAAAACGAGGTCTTTGTCTAAAGAAATGCCTTGAGAAAAGGTAGATGTATAGAACCTTTCAACGAGATAGTGCTTTTTCAACTCTCTCAAAATGGAATATCTTCCAAACATATATGCCATGGTTTTTTACTTCGATAGGATACAAATATCTAAATTGGATATTTTTAGATACTTTTTCATACATATTGTCTATGCTAAGTAGCAAAAAAAAATGGGTATCCATTTTTCATGATTTTATGTACGGATCAGATATATCATGGTGAATTCTTCAAAATAAATAGCGGAAGACACAATGGAATCTGATAAGTGAGATTTCAAGTAAGTGTTTACATAATCTTCTTATTTATGAAGAAATGATTCATCAAAATAATGACTCACCTTGGATATCGACACATCTAAAATTGACAAATGTTAGGGAGTTCCTCTATTCAATCCTTTTCCTTCCTCTTCTTGTTGGATATATGATGAGTGCTCAAAAAGTACTAAAATTACCATGATTTTATGCACGTTAATTGATTAAAAATATATATATTTATATGATTTTATCATATATTTATATAAATCTATCTTTTCAGAATCACAGATATTTTTATTGTTTTTTAGGTTTTTTTCACTTAAAAACGTAACTTAAAGACTCAAAAAAGAATATTGGAGGCAATACATCACAAATATATTCATAAAATAAATGAGGAAAAGTCAACAAATATGGAAAACTATAGAACATAACAACATAGGAATAAATTAATAAATTAATGAAATAAATAATGGCTAATCTAACAAACAATAGAATTAAATCATCCATTTTTTTAGTTCTTTTTCATTATTAAAAGGTTTTCTCTAAAAAAGAACAAAAAGAAAATGAAATGAGAAGGAAAGTAGAATTCATAGAAATGCAATCTAGACCATAATTAAACATCCTTCTGTTTTCATTTAGAAAGGTGAAAAATAAAACGAAAAAAAGAAAGAATTAATCGTTCAAGTATTCAAAATGGCACACTAAAGATGATAGAAAAATAATATATATTAAAGTGGGGGTATGTATAATAATATTTATATATACATATATATAGATGGATTCTATTCATATTTCATATATATAATATATTAATTAATATAGATTAATATATCTCTATTCATATTGAATTTTGGATACAAAAATGATAGAACCTTTTATGATTGGGCAAAATAGGAGTTTTTGATAGGAAAGAAAAGAAGGTAAACACGAAATAAAAAATAGTAAAAAATGCTTTTCAATATGGAACCACTATATAATGAACTAATGAATTCGGCATTTCTAGCATAGGATGAGTATATATAATAGGAAGGAAAGAAAAAGGAGAACGGCATTATAACGTAACACTAATCACAAAAAAAATAAAAAGTGGAGATATGGCAAAATTGGTAGACGTTAGGAACTTAATTGGATTGAGCCTTGGTATAAAAACCTAACAAGTGAGAAATTTCAAATTCAGAGAAACCTCTGGAATTAAAAATGTGCAATACTGAGCCAAATCTTGTTATCTGATTTTGAAAAGAAACAAGGGTACAAAAAGCAATGCAAAAGATAGGTGCAAAGACTCAATGGAAGTTGTTCTAACAAATGGAGTTGGCTGCATTGTGTTAGTAAAGGAATCCTTCCAACTTCCAAAAGGATGAAGAATACCCTATATTATATATATGATATACGTATTGAAATACTATCTGAAAAATGATTAATGATGACTTGAATCCCTTTTGTAAAATTGATATGAAAAAAGAATCAAATGTTCATTGATCAAATCATTTACTCCATCATAATATGAAAGATCTTTTGAAGAATTGATTAATTGGACGAGAATAAAGATAGAGTCCAATGCTACATGTCATATCGAAAACAATGAAATTTATAGTAAGAGAAAAATCCATCGACTTTAGAAATCGTGAGAATTCAAGTCCCTCTATCCCTAAAAGGGCTTATTTGATTCCCTAATTATCTATCCCATCATTTATTTAGTTACAAATTCGTTATGTTTCTCATTCATTCTAACTATAATTTTTTGCATTCACAAATGTATTTAATCAGAAATATTTTTCTTCTCACAAGCCTTGTGATACATATGATATGCAAACAAATGAATATCTTTGAGTAAAAGTAATTTCAATTTCAAATTGGAATAATTTACAATACATACCATTACTTATACGTTAATGATACTTCCAAAGTTTCATTTTGGAAGATCCAAGAAATTCCATGAGGCTTGGACTTTGGAATCTTTTTTATCTTTTTAATTGATATAGACCGGAGGCTATTAGAATAAGGATGGTACATTATGAATGGTTAAGATGCTCAGTTGGTAGAGCAGAGGAATAAAAATCCTTGTGTTACCAGTTCAAATATTATTCCTGGCACATGAGTCATTTTTATGAGTATTTATTCTACAAATTCATTGATATGGGTTGACATATATATTCATTAAAAGTGAAATCATAATAGTATAAATCACTAGACATATTTATCCATTTTAGGGTATGGATTTATACTTCTTAGATTTCAAGAATATTTAGAGATGAGTCAAAGTATATGTATAGAAAATATGTAAAAGAATTTGATTTTTTTCTCTTCCTTTTTATTTGTTCATACTATCTTTCCTTGCCTTCAAAAAGAACGTTAATACTTCATACATATTCAAAACTATCAATTTTTTGGTTGAAAGTACTAGTCTAGCTGGGATGAAGGGTATGAATAGCCAAGAGGTGTCATAGATACAATACAAATAGAATATGGCCCTTTTCATCCTTTTATTTCTTTCTATTTTATTTTTATGTTCTATTTCTTAATTTTATCCTATGTAACTTTCTGGAGCCTATCTAAGTGATGTGTGTGGTACATAGTTCTGCATCATGAATTCTTTTAGTTTCATCTTAGATAACATTGACTCCGCTCATATGAAAAAGTATATTTCAAAATTTGAAAATCTTAATAAACCCCTCAAATTTTCTTTTTTTTAGCCTATCCATAATATGTGAATGAGAATTTTTCTTTATGATATATATGAGAATGTACAAATATTCTTTTAATATGTAGAATTATAGTTAGTTTCTAATTATTCAATGAGCATATTGTATTTCATAAAAATTAAGAGCAATATAATCCTTACATAAAGGCCATCCTATCCAACTCTCATGCATTAAGATACATTTCAGACGGGGATGATTATCATAAGAGATTCCAAACATATCATAAGATTCCCTTTCTTGAAAATTCTCAATTTTCTAAACCCAGAAAAGGGACAAGATACTTGGATTTCCCCTTGGAGAAAATAATTTTACGCATACTTCTTCCGATTGATCTATACCACACACTATTCTTGTAAGATGGTACACACTTGCTAACGGTCCACCTAGTGCTACATCATAGGCACATTGGGAACATAGATAATTGTAACCATATACATATAAAATGACAACAATGGAAATACGATCCTCTAGCTTTATTTGTAAAGTCTATATTCCTTCGTAATCGAAGCCCAAAGATCTACGAACTAGCCCATGCTTGACTAACCATGCAGACAAATGAACCTACATCTTTTTTATATCTCCCTCATTTTGATTTGTATATGTGTTATAAGTATTTCACATTTACAATGAAATTTATAAATATTGACTCACCATTTGTTAATCTATACCTGTATAAAAAAAGGATTTCACCTAATTAACTAGTTCATGGAAAAATACTGAATTTTTGTATTTGAAAAATTATTTAGAAGGGATTTCTGAAGTAGATGATGTTTGAGAAAGTAATCCTTGATCAAAATTTCCAGTATAAGTATTGTGTGCAAGGTGAAATTTATGGCTAGTAGTAAAACATTGATTCTTCTATTGCGATATAGTTTGATCTTCATAGATTTCCCAAGATATTTTTTTCTGAAGTTTTGTTATAGCATCTATAACTACCTCCAGTTTAGGTGGACAACCCGACAAATAAACATCTATAGGAATTAATTTATCCACCCCCCGAACAAGACTATAAGAATAAGTACTGAACATACACCTTGTTATTGTACATGCTTCCAAAGAAATAACATATTTTGGTTCAGGAATTTGTTCATATAATCTGACTAAGGAGGGGGCCATTTTCATTGTTACTATACATACTTTAAAATAAGGTCTGCTTGCCTAGAACTAGATCTTGGCACCAGTCCATAACAATCAAAATCAAATCGTGAGCCTATTAATGAAGAAAATTCAGTAAAGAGACAACTGGTACTATAGAGAAGTGGCCATAAATTGGAGTCTTGACCAATTTGATAGATCATTTGATGTAGTTGAAATAACTGAATTTTTGGTTGTTCGTTCAAGTAAGGGAAACTCAATAATGGAATTCATAACTGTCTCAATGTTAGTTTTTGATTTCTTTATTGTATGATGAATATTCAAGAAGTAAGACCATTCTAATGCTCCTTTTTTCCATGCATAAATTAAACCAATAGTTAGGATAAGCACTAAAATGAAAGCTTCTATAAACATCAAAACTCATTGCCCATGAATAAAGAAAAATTGTTTCAATAACAAAAACTAGAGCAAACATATAATAAAAAATTCAAAATTGTAACCAAGAATCCCCGATTGGTTCTATTTCCGATTCATTTCCACTACTTGTTCTATTTCCGATTCATAAACTAGACCATTCCAATGCTCCTTTATGATGGTAAATGACCTACTTAGTCTAGTGGTTAGACTATTGCTTTCATATGGCAGGAGTCATTGGTTCAAATCCAATAGTAGGTAGAACTTATTAGATACCATCTACAACAATATTTAATAAGTTTTTCTACTCACCCTTTTTTACTGATTTTGAATCGTTTTCATCTTCATCCTACTTTATTTCATTTTAGAATACAAATTTTTTTTCGTTGTATCAAAATTGGCAGAAGCGAAATAAGATGTATAAACAAAACTTTTGTTTATACACCTTATTTTTCTTTGCTTATTCGACATACCAACTGATTATGACATCGCATTGATAGCCTTTACTCATGTCCTAGCTCCTTTGGGAGTTAGATTTGCCTCAATTATTTGTCTCTTGCCTTTAGCTTTACTCAAGTTAACTTTTTCTATTTCAAGAGTTTATTGAGCTTCTTATGGATCAATTTCACTACCCTTCTTTGCATCATTTACTAATACAGTGACCTTATTATTTCCTATTCTAGCAAAAATGCCCATCAGAGTGATTGTTAACCATTGGTCCTTAAGGCATTTTCTAAAAATACCAATATCTATAGCTGTAACAAAAGATGCATGATTGAGTAATACATTAATTTATCCACTATTATTAGATAAAACGATTTCTTTCACTTCCAAATCCTAAACAATTCGATTTGAGGTCCATACACAAAGATTTAAGGTTATTTCTTCAATTTACTCTCTATTTCTAAGTTAGTAGCCATGATGGTAGCTTCATCGATATTCCCTACCTAATAAAAAGCCTATTCAAGAATACATCTAATTCTCCATATAGGATCAATTTAAAAGCTCTTATTGTTTCTGAAAGACCAACATATTTTCCTACGGAACCGGTAAAGTCTTCTACTATGAAAAAATGTTGTGATAAGAAACGCTTAATTTTTTGTGCTCTTGCTATGGTGAAGCAATCTTCATTGCATAATTAATCAAATCCAAGGATAGCTATAATGTCTTAAAGTTCTTTCTAACGTTGTAAAGTTTGTTTAACTCTTTGCACAGTTTCATAATGTTGTTCACCAAGGATACAAGGTTGGAGCATAGTTGATGTTAAATCTAAAGGATCTACCACTGGATATATACCTTTGGTAGTTAATCCTTATGTTAGGACGATAGTAGCATCTAAGTGTGCAAATGTCATGGTTGGAGTAGGGTCGATCAAATCATCTACGCGTACATAAACTATATGAATCGAAGTTATGGACCCCTCTTTTGTAGAAGTAATTCTTTCTTGTAAATTACCCATTTTGTTACTAAGGGTATGTTGATAATCCACAGCATAAGGAGTTCTACCTAACAAGGTGGATACTTCAGATCCCACTTGGACAAAACGAAAGATATTGTCAATAATTAGAAGTATGTCTTATTCATTAACATCTCAAAATATTCCGCCATAGATAGGGTAATTAAACCAACTCTCATATGAGCACCTGGTGGTTTATTCATCTAACCATAGACTAGAGCCGCTTTTGATTATGCAATATTTTGTTCTTTAATTACTCCCGATTCTTTCATTTCCATGTAAAGATCATTTCCTTCACAAGTATGTTCACCTACTTCGCCAAATATAGACACGCCCTTATGAGCTTTGGCAATGTTGTTGTTCAATTTCATAATGAGTAATGTTTTACCCACTCTAGCTCCCCTGAATAGTCCTAGTTTTCCTCCAAGGAGATATGGGGCTAAAAGGTCTACTACTTTAATTCTTGTTTCAAAAATCGATAATTTTGTATCTAACTGTATAAAGGTAGGAACATATATATATATATATATATATATATATGTTGTGAGAGTATCTACAGGACCTAAATTATCAATGGGTTCTCTAAGAGCATTAAAAATCCATCCCAGTATCACTTTGCCGACTGGAACACTTAGAGGAGATTTTGTGTCAATCATTTCCATTTCTCTCATTAGACCATTTGTAGCACTCATAGCTATTGCTCAAACTTGGTTATTTCCTTATAATTTTTGTACTTCACAAGTCAGATTAATTTCTTGACCAATGGTATCTTGACCCTTAACTATCAGAGCATTGTAAATATTAGGCATCTTGCTCAACAAAAAAGATACATCCAATACCGAACCAATGATTTGAGCAATACACCTCAGGTTGTTTTTCAAGTGCGGGAACCCCAAGATTAGAAGTAGTAGAATTTATTCTCATAATAAAATCAAAATATGTTCAAATGTTTTGCGAAAATTATTGAAATCAAAAATAAAAATATTTGATAGTAAAGCAAGTTAAGTTGATTGGTTAATTAAAAAATAAATGGGAATTATCATTGGATTATGTTGGCACTATCCAAACAAAGTCAATTCAATTGTTTACTTTCATTTCAATGAATGAATTTTCAAGTTCAAGAAAACCTATTTTTAACAAGTGGATGAATAAAAATCTTTAGAAAGTCTTTCATTTGCCTATCCCTATTATTATACACAATAATATTTATATTATCTATGGAATTCGAACCCAAAGTCTATTTAAGTTTCACTTTTTCTATCTCATTGACCCTTCTTTCCTATTTCATCATATTGATTTATGACCAGTCTATTATTATTTTATTTTTTTATACCCTTTTTTTATGAATGAATTCCACATATTTTTACATCTAGGATTTACATATACAACAGATATTACTATCAAGAGTACAACAGATATTACTGTCAAGAAGCAAATGTCTTAAATATTTTGATTCAAAAAAGATAAGAGATTCAAAAATTAAAGAAAAATAAAGATTGGGTTGCGCCACATATATGAAAGAGTATACAATAATGATGTATTTGGAAAATCAAATATCATCTTCTAATAGAAAGTCATTATGATTGGTTCATATTATTATTTCATAATATAAGTTGATAATTTTTTGAAAGATTCCTATGAAAGGTTTCATTAACTCCAGAGTAATGTTAAGTTGACCTTAGTTTTTTCTAGAATTCTTAATTCATGAGTTATAGGGAGGGACTTATGTCACCACAAAGAGAGACTAAAGAAAGTGTTGGATTCAAAACAGGGTGTTAAATATTATATAATTGACTTATTATACTCCTAACTATCAAACCAAAGATATAGATATCTTAGCAGTATTTTGAGCAACTCCTCAACCTAGAGTTCCACCTGAAGAAGCAAGGGTAGTGGTAGCAGCTAAATCTTCTACTAGTATATGGAAAATTGTATGGATTGACGAGCATACTAGTCTTGATTGTTACAAAGGATGATTCTACCACATTGAGTCCATTGTTGGAGAAGAAAATCGAAATATTGCTTATGTAGCTTACCCTTTAGACCTTTTTGAAGAAGGTTCTATTACTAAGATGTTTACTTCCATTGTGGGTAATATGTTTGGATTCAAGGCCCTACGTGCTTTATGTCTGGAGGATATGTGAATCCATACTGCTTATACAAACACTTTCCAAGGCCCACCTCATAGTATCCAAGTTGAGAGAGATAAATTAAACAAGTACGATCGTCTCCTATTAGGATGTACAAATTGGGGTTATCGACTAAAAATGACAATAAAGCTATTTGTGAATGTCTTAGCAGTGGACTTGATTTTACCAAGGATGATGAGAACATGAAGACCTAACCATTTATGCATTGGAGAGACCGTTTCTTATTTTGTTTCAAAGCCTTTTTTAAAACACAAGATGAAACAAGTGAAATCAAAGAGCATTATTTGAATGCTACTGTAGGTACATACGAAGAAATGATCAAAAGGGAAGTTTTTCCATAGAATAGGGATTTCTTATCATAATGCACGATTACTTAACTGGGGGATTCACTACAAACAATACCTTAGCTCATTATTGCAGAGATAATGGTCTACTTCTTCACATCCACCATGCAATGCATGTTGTTATCAATAGATATAAAAATCATGGTATGAACTTCTGTGTACTAGATAAAGCGTTACGTTTGTCTATTGGAGATCATATTCACACTAGTATTGTAGTAGGAAGCTTAAAGAGGTAAGATAAATTACTTCAAGATTTGTTGATTTACTACATGATGATTATATTGAAAAAGTTCAAAGTCATGGTATTTATTTCACCCAAGATTGGGTCTCTCTACTGGGTGTTATTATTATGGCTTCAATGAGTATTCATGTTTGGCATATGCCTGCTTTAGCTAAGATCTTTGGAGATGATTCTGTACTACAATTCGGTGGAGGAACTTTACGGCACCCTTGAGGAAATGCACCTGGTGCTGTAACTAACCAAGTAGCTCTAGAAGCATGGGTACATGCTCGTAATGAAGGGCATGATCTTACTCATAAGGGTAATGAAATTATTCATGAGACTTGTAAATAGTGTCCTGAACTAGCTACTACTTGTGAAGTATGGAAGGAGATCAAATTTGACTTTCAAGTTATGGATACTTTGTATTCTCGTAATTACTTATAGTTCATTCTTTGAATTGAATTTTAATTCAACTCAACCCAATCTTTTAAAAAGGATTGAATTGAATTACTAAAAGAATTGAAAGGAATACAAAAAGACTTTTGCATCTATTTTTTATGGACACATACTTATCTAGATATACAAGATCTAAAATACAAAATATAAAACGAAACAACATAACCCTTTCTATTGTTGTCTTGGATCCAAAATAAATCCTATGGATCCTTAAGTTTGGTGTATTTTGGATTGGTTTTGTGTATTCTTTTTTGTTTGTATTTCTTTTGTATTATTTATTTTATCTATTTGAATTTTCTTTTTATCTAAATATTTTTAATGTTATCATTTCATATTTTTTGAGTTAACTGTGTATCTTGCGGTTTTGGAGCATGGATTGAGGTGAGTATAACAATTTATTCTATCCATCCTATATATTTTCCTTTTCATTCTCATTTTATTTTGGAATAGGAACTAAATGGATTAGTAGGCAAGATTTTATTACATAAATTCTTCCTATGAATAAGAAAGAACGATTATTTATTTTTTCGATGTGAATTTGACACAACATAGGGACTTGCTATTAAAAATATTATTTATACTCGAATTTCTAATTGAAAAGTGATTGAAAAATG
This sequence comes from Hippophae rhamnoides, assembly GCA_033030585.1. NCBI lineage: Eukaryota > Viridiplantae > Streptophyta > Magnoliopsida > Rosales > Elaeagnaceae > Hippophae > Hippophae rhamnoides. Next base: position 33,935,204 of record CM065437.1, read on the forward strand.
GTTTCATCATATTTTAGGATATATAGCAAGGTGATACTCTAGATTTTTGCAAAAGATAATTATTATGCTTTCAGCACCTACTTGTTCTTAATTAATAACCTTAGTAGTTGGATTTTGATTTATATGATTATTATGATTCTAATAAGAATATTCAACTGATTGTTATCAAATGACTATTCATCTATTGTTTTTTCCTGTAAATAGGGGTAAGAAAGCTCTATGGAAAAATGGAGGCTCGATTTGATTTGCTTAGGGGGAGGTTACAATATAGATGTTGGCTAAGTAAATCAATGGATAGTCTTGGTGATCCTATGAATGAAAATGGTAGTGTAAATTCTAATTCAATTAGAAATGAGAAGGGCATTCCCAATGGGATTCAGAATAACCATTTTTGTTTTGGTAATTTTGATCATTTAGTTGGTGCCATGGACATTCATAATTTGATATTTGATAACAATATTTTAGTTAGGGATAGTAATAGGGACAATCATTCCATCTATTTTGATATTAAAAATCAAATTTTTGAGATTGACAACAATCATTCTTTTCTAAGTGAACAAGAGAGTTCTTTTTACAGTTATCGGAATTCTAGTGATTTGAATAATGTATCTAGGAATAACAATTCTCACTATGATTGCTACATGTATGATACTAAATCTAGTTGGAATAATCACATTAATAGTTGCATTGATGATTATTTTCGCTCTTAAATCTATATTGATAGTTACATTTTTAGTAGTGGTAACAATTACAATGACACTTCCATTTATAGTTACATTTATAGAGAAACAGGGAAAGTAAATAGTAGTGAAACAAGAGTTCTAGTATAAGAACTAGTACGGATGATATTGATATAACTATAAGAGAAAGTTCTAATAAGTTAAATAATTTAAGAGAAAGTTCTAATAAGTTAGATGTAACTCAAAAATACAGGCATTTATGGGTTCAATGAGAAAATTGTTATGTATTAAATTATAAAAAAAATTAAATTAAAAATGAATATTTGTGAACATTGTGTACGTCATTTGAAAATAAGTAGTTTAGATAGAATAGAACTTTCGATCGATCTAGGTATTTGGGATCCTATGGATGAAGACATGATATTTATGGATCATATTGAATTTTATTCACAAGAGGCTTATAAGGATTGTATTCATTCTTATCAAAGAAAGACATGGTTAACTAAGGCTTATAAGGAAGTTTTAGTTTAATGCAAATGGCTTAAATATCTGCGACTTTGTATTACTATCAATAAAATAAAAGGTTATTTTATGCAACAACCCTTACATCTCCTACTACAGGTGGGATAATAGCTAACTTTGGTATGTTAAGAGATATCATTATTGTTGAACCCAATGCCTACATCGCATTTGCAGTTAAAATAATAATCGAACAAAAATTGAAAAAGGTACTACCCAAGGGTTCACAAAGTGCTAAATATTTATTCCATAAGGACTTATTAGATCTAATCGTACCACGTAATCTTTTAAAAGGTGTTATGAGTGAGTTATTTCAGTTCCATGCTTTTGTTTCCTTTCAATAAAAATTCAATCAAGTCAAGTAGAGGCTTATAATTGTAATTTGACTTTTTAAAGTAAATAAATTCTATTATTCTTTGTGGTGACCAAGTTATTATAAATTTTATAGGAATCAAAGTAAAAATTGAAAGAATCCATTTTTATTTGGTAATATAAGATTGAATTGTAAAAAGAATTGTGCGAAGAATTCTATGTAGAAATTAATCTATTTCTATATATTTAGTATTAGTATAAAAACTATTATATATATACTCAATTAGGTGTCCTAGATATAATAGTATTATTATATATGAATTCTAAGATATCTTTATAATAGGTTAAATGTTAATTTAACAATAAATAATATGTACAAATATTAAATCGAGGTACCCATTCTATTTATGACAACTTTCTACAACTTCACTTCTACTTTTGTGCCTTTAGTGGGCTTAGTATTTCAGGAAATTGCAATGGTTTCTTTATCTTTTCATGTTAAAAAAAGATTATTTAGATATGATGAGGCAAAATCTTTTCTACTATTTTAAGACTTACTTGAATCATAATACAAAAAATATATATTTTGTGCATTGGGATTAAAATGTGGCTTCCTACAATTATAAGCTCGTATGTGTAAACATGGTATATTAGTAGATGCACTCTAGCTAGTTGAAAATAAGTATTTGGGTGAATTTCCAAAATGTAAAGTCAATATATCTATATGTGTGTAGATATATATACGAAATCATATGAAGGGAGTCTTTGTATTTGAATTTTGAGTTTATATCGATGAATTACTCTTAAAGGCCCATGTCACAATGGTGCTAGTTGATGAGGTATACTTTGGAAAAAAAATTAAAGTCAAATTCATTTGGGTTATTCCCCAATAAAATACAACTAGATCTAGTATCTATAATATAGTATTGGTTCGCAATCAGACCGTATATGGATAGAACTTATAACATGGTCTCAAAAACAAGTAATTTATGTTGGACATTTATCCTTTTTTAAGGTTTATTAGGATTCTTATTGGTTAGAACTTCCAGTTATCTTGGGAGGAATTTGGTATTTTTATTTCCCTATCAGCATATAATTTTTTTTCCACAAGAGATGGTGATGTCTTTCTATGGAATCGTAGGTCTTTTTATTATTTCCTATTTGTGGTACACAATTTCATGGAATGTGGGTAGTGGTTATGATCGATTCGATCGAAAGGAAGGAATAGTGTGTATTTTTCATTGGGGATTTCCTTGAAAAAATCATCATATCTTCCTTTGATTCCTTATAAAAGACATACTGTATATCAGAATAGAAATAAAAGAGGGTTTTTAAGCTCATCGTGTCCTTTATATGGAAATAAGAGACTCAAGGTCCATTCTTTTGACTTGTACTGCTGAGAATTTGACTATACGAAAAATTGGGAAAACTATTGATGAAGTCCAATTTCTTACTTGTACCAATTGAAGTTTTTAACTGACAGATGAGTGCTATCTTAGCATAGTTAACAAGAGAAAAACCAAAAACTCAACAATCTTCTTTTTTCTAGAGCATAACTTAATTGAATTTGGCATAACATAAATGAATTGAAGTTTCTTCATAATGCTAATTTGAGCCAAAAGAAAACATATATGCAACAATAAAAAACATTTGTTTTTTTATGCATATGGAAATCAACTTGATTCAATTTAGTAACAAAACAAGTAACAAATCAAAATAATGCATCCCATATATCTCATATATAAAAAAAATTGTAATTTGTAATAAATAATTTATCTTTTTTCTCTTTCTTCATTCGAACTTGAAACATATTCTTTTTTATTTATTCTATTTATGTACTGTTTTTCTTTTCTGAATTCTTTCAAAATTCAAGGACTAACCGTTGTACTCAATCACAAATTCGAATATTAAATAGATTCAAAGGCTCAATACATGTAATGGAATAGAACCGATGCTAATAGAAATAATAGTATGGTATAGAGTTGACAAATGAGTTCATTTTCAATTTCACAAATGATAAAATATATGAGAAAATGGAAAAAAAGAAAGCATTCACTTCCCTTTTTATTTCTTGCCTCTATAGTATTTTTGCCCTTGTAGATCTCCTTCTCATTTAATAAAAGCCTGGAATCTTGGGTTACTAATTGGTGGAATAGTAAACATTTCAAAATATTTTTGAATGATATTCAAGAAAAGAGTATTCTAAAATAATTCATAGAATTAGTGGAACTTTCCCTCTTGGACGAAATTACTAAGCAATACTCATAAACACATTTACAAGTACAAGAGCCTTACATAGGAATCTACAAAGAGATGATCCAATTAATCAAGATCTACAACAAGATTCATCCATACGATTTTGCATTTCTCTACAAATATAACCTCTTTCGTTATTCTAAGTGGTTATTTATTCTAGGTAATGAAGAACTTGTTATCCTTAACTCTTGGGTTCAATAATTCCTATATAACTTAAACGACACAATAAAAGCTTTTTCTATTCTTTTATTAATTGGTTTATGTATAGGGTTCCATTCTTCCAATGGGTGGGAACTAATGATTGGGTTTGTCTACAAAGATTTTGGATTTTCTCATAATGATCAAATTATATCTGGTCTTGTTTCTACCTTTCCAATTATTTTAGATACAATTTTGAAATATTGGATCTTTCGTTATTTAAATCATGCAACTCCATCACTTATAGTGATTTATCATTCAATGAATGACTAAAAAATGATCGACCAATCCGAATTGCAGTAAAATTATTTTAGTAAATAGCATAATCATAGATAGTGATTTATACTAGTGACTTATCTAATTTTATTATCGAAATTTTTGGGATCAATGATTGGACCATGCAAAATCAAAATACCTTTTCTTTGATAAAAGAAGAGATTACTCTATCCATTTACATATCACTCATGATATATATAATAACTCAGGCACTAATGAGCAGAATCAGGATTGCCAAAAACTTTGATGCCATCCCCGGCAACGGCGCCAAAAACTTGATGAGCTTAAAAACCTAAGATCGCCTGATCCTCGCCAATACTTTAGTTTTATATTTATAAAACTCTCGCAAGTGCATGAATCATTTCGTAGAAAATGATAAGTATACTCCCAAGGTCGATCTAAGGAAGGAATGTATGTGGTTTTTAATTTATTATTCAAACTTTTAAAAATGAAATTAAATCCTAAACATCCTGTCACGATATTTTGGGTTTTTTTTTTGTGTTTTAATCTACTTACATAAAAATAAACATAGATTCAATAAACATTTATGCAAATTTTTTCTTTTATAAATAATGGAGTATTTATGGATATAATAACTAAGTTAATTATGCTTGCTCATTTTATTTAGGTTATTAAAGATATGAATTGATATTTATTGATTCTCCCTTTTTGTATGAATACCACCTTTGGTGGGGTTAGATATTCTTTGTTAACTAAAAAAATCAATTAACACCTATGGGTGGGGTTGATAACTAATTTGGTTAATTGAATTAATTCCTTTTTCTAAGAGATTGAAAATGAACCATTTAAATGCCACCTTTGGTGGGGTTAGACAGTTTAAACTTTATTCAAGGTGTCCAAATTAAACCTAAGAATTTAATTATCCGAGTACTAACTTTCAAGTTTTAAAATCACTACTGAAAACATGTTGTCAATACATTTTCAGATAATAATTCTTATAAAAACTTTTGAAATAGAGATTCACTCTAACTACCAGCGATTGTACCAACAAATAAAAGAGCACTACTCTTAATCAGACCGGATAACTAAACCATAAAATCTAATTTTCAGATTTAAGTTTGTAATGAAAAATAATATATTTCTCTCTAACATTCTTAATATAAAATCTTGAATAAAAATAAAATCAATTCATTTTAGAGATTTTCACCTATTTAATATTTCGCAAGCATAACAAAGTTATTATTATATCATGTTTACAAACAGCCAGCACAGTTAAATTTAATCACAGACAAATTAAATATAACATGTAAGAATAAAGCATAAAAAATAACTGTAAAGAAAATAAAATCCTTACAGTACTTCGATGCTATTCCCGTAGCTGGAAAACCTCCAAACGGAATTTGCACTCCCATTTATTGAATCAAAAGCAAATAAATTACAAAAACATAACTAGTTCTTCCCAAGAAGGGAAGAACTCTAAAACTAAGAGAAATTAACTAAAAACTAAGAAAAAAACTAAAAACTAAGAAATGTAAGAAAGAAAGAGAGAAGAGAATGTGTTTTGAGGTGTGTATGAAGTGCAGAGAAGGGGGGTATTTATAGGTGAGGATGGAGAGAAAAAGTTGGTGAAAAAATGTTAAAAAATGGTGAAAACACGGAGTGGAATTATGGAGGTCATTGATGACGTCATGGGGGCGGCTGCACGTGAAGAATGGGGCAAAATGGCATCGGCGCGCGCGGAGGGCAGCTGGGGCGCGTACAGGCGTGCGTAGAAGGCAACAGCAGCGCGCATCTGCGTGGGGACGTGCGCCATGCTGCGCGCACGGCTCGGCGCGGCTGGGCGCTGGTGCGCGCGGGGTAGGCTGCTACGGGCGCGATTTTTTCCTTTTTGACATTTTTGAACTTTTCGACCCATTTTGTCCAATTTTTCCATATTTGTTGACCTTTCCACATTTATTTATTAATATATTTGTGATGTATTGCTTCCAGTATTCCTTTTTGAGTCTTTAAGTGACGTTTTTAAGCGAAAATACCTGAAAAACAATAAAAATACCCGTGATTCCGAAAAAGACAAATTTATATAAATATATGATAAAACATATAAATATATTTTTTTTAATCAATTAATGTGCATAAAATCATGATAATTTTAGTGCTTTTTGAGCACTCATCAAGCACCCATTTCAAATAAATATCCCATATTTGCACAACATGGCTATGAAAATCCACAAGAACCAACTGGGGTATTGTATGTGCCAATTGCCATTTAGCTAATAAATTAGTAGGTATTGAGGTTCCATAAACGGTACTTCCTGATACTGTATTTGAAGAAGCTGTTTTAATTTCTTATGATCTACAACTTAAAAAAGTTCTTGCTAATGGTAAAAAAGGATGTTCTTATTTTAAAGAAAATACTGGAAATCTGTCTTTTCAGAGCTATTGTCCCACTAAAAAAATATTCTTGTGATAGGCCTTATTCTTGGCCAGAAATATAGTGAAATTACCTTTCTTATTATTTCATTGGACCCGTGACTAAAAAAGATGTTCACTTCTTAAAATATCCCATATATGTAGGTGAAAATAGGGGAAGGGGTCAAATTTTTCCTAACGGGAGCAAGAGTAACAATAATGTTTATAATGTTATAGTAGCGGGCATAGTAAAAACAATCATAAAAAAAGAAGGCAAATCCATCAAACTTGATCAACAATTAACTGGTAATCCTAATGTGGGTGGATTTGGTTACGGGATGCAAAATAGTACTTCAAGACTCATTACGTGTCCAAGGCCTTGTTCTCTTCTTGGCATCTCTTATTTTGGCACAAATATTTTTGGTTCTAAAAAAAACAGTTTGAGAAAATTAAATTGTCCATAATGAATTTCAAGATCCACGTACCAAGCTCTAAAAAGAATAAAAAAAATTGTTGACTATTCTAGAAAATGTAATTCTATTTTATGAAAACAATTATGAAATTGGTGTGTTTCTATTTCTTTTTAGAAGTTTATCATAATCTTATTCTATTATATAAATTTATATAAATAAAATCTATATAATAAATAAATAAAATATGTTAAGTAGTGATAGTGGACAAAAAAAGATAGGAAATTCTTCAATGATCTTCTATTTCCTATAAAATCAATATAGAAATAAAAAATGAAATTTAAAAAAGAAATATTATTAATAGATTAATAGATTAAGAAAAATGAAAATATAGAATTGTGATAGTGTCATCCAAAAAAGGAAATATAATAATTCCCTTTTTTATTTCTTTTCATTTTTTTATTTTTTTCATTTTATAAGGATCGATGGATACAATCGAGTAATAGGTGTTTTGACTCAATTCATGAAGTTAATTTTCCAAAAACATAAATAAAATTGAAATGGAATTTTTTGAAACATTGAAAAAGTGATCTATTTTTTTTCATTTATCCGAATAAAACATTATGATTATTAAGAACTCAATGGAACCAACCCATTTTTTTATTGTCTGATTCGAGGGAGATTCCGTTAAGTTCTTATGCTTTCATGTCATGTCTACAACTCAGTTCATCTTATTACTAAAGGGATGAACCTAATCTAGAATATGAACGATAAACGAAAATACATATTAAATCAATCACAAGAATACTAGCTACAATACCTATTATCCGAAGAGGAATCTTTCCAGTAGTATTAGCCTTTTATCCTACCTTCCTCCACATTTCATCAAGTGGTCATGTTAGAGAAAAAAACAACTATAGATAATTATGAGATGAGATAAGAGAATTCCTGCTATTATTTAGTATTCTCTTTTTTTCTTCTTTTAATATTAGAAATAGATGGAAAATAAAACATTAAGTACAAAAATGAGTAATAAACTCCACTAGAGACTAGTACAATTCAAATCAACATTTTTTTTGTTTGATTTTGATTATGTCATAACTCTATAATTTGGATTAAATTTATCGTTGGATGAACTGTATTGCTGATATTGACCCCAAGAAAAAACCCATAGGTACAACTAGTCCATGAACAGCTAACTAGTGCACTGTAAAAATTGGATAGGTTCTATCTATAGTCATTGGGGCCTCCTAAAAAGATTTACTAAATTCATCGAGTTGTTCCAAAGAATCAAAATGGCCAATTAATAATGGAATTCCTTATCGACTCTCTGTAAAATACTTGTTTATGCGAAGGCTTCCAAATACATCGTATGCTAAACCTGTACTGAAAAATAACTAACCCACAATGAATTGGGAAGGTATAGTAATGCTATGAATGACCCAATACCGAATACTAGTAATAATATCAGCAAAAGAACTTTCTCCTATGCTTCCAGAAATGTTAAGCTCCACATATTCTTGTACATTCAAAAAGGGATTGATTTTTTAAAAGATGAAATCAGTAAATAGAAATTCCCAAGGAGCAGGAACTCACATTCTTACCATTCTCAGGGAATTCCATCCATAAATGCAAAGTTTATGCCTAACTGATATTTCCCATCATCATTTAGCTATTTTATTTCTTCTTCTTATTACTGTTCATATGTATAGAACGAATTTCGGGAATGGGCACAGTATAAAAAATATTTTAGAAGCACATATTCCACCAGGGAGAGATTATGGCGTGGACATAAGGGTCTGTATGACACAATCAATAATTCATTTCATTTTCAATTAGGCCTTGCTCTATCTTCTTTTTGGGTTATTACTTCCTTGGTCACTCAACACATGTACTCTTTACCCGCTTATGCGTTTATAGCACAATACTTTCTATTCAAGCTGCTTCATATACTCACCATACATCGCATGATTCATCATGATAGGATATTTTTCACATGGAGCTATTTTATTATTCGAGATTACAATCCGGATTAGAATGAGGATAATGTATAGGCAAGCATTTTAGACCATAAAGAAGCTATCATATCCCATTTAAGTTGGGCCACCCTTTTTTTGGGGTTCCATACTTTAGGACTTTATGTTCATAATGATATCATGCTTTCTTTTGGTACTCCAGAGAAAAAAATTTGCCCAAACCTATATTTTCCCAATGGATACAATCCACTTATGGTAAAACTTTGTATGGGTTCGATGTACTTTTATCTTCAACGAATGGTGCAACATTCAATGCAAGTCAAAGCATATGGTAGCAGGGTTGGTAAAACGTTGTTAATGAGAATAGTAATTCACTATTCTTAACAATAGGACCTAGATATTTCTTGGCTCATCATGCTATTGCTTTAGGTTTACATACAAGTACATTTATTTTGGTAAAAAGGGCTTTAGATGCATATGGTTCCAAGTTAATGCTAGATAAAAAGGATTTTGGTTATAGTTTTCCTTACGATGGTCCGCAATGAGAAGGTACTTGTGATATTTTGGCTTGGGATGCATTTTATATTATAGTTTTCTGGATGTTAAACACCAATGTATGGGTGAATTTTTATTGGCATTGGAAACACATCACATTATGGCAGGGTAACATTTCACAGTTTAATAAGTCCTCCACTTATTTGATGGGATGGGTTAAGAGATTATCTATGCTTAAATTCTTCACAACTTATCAATGGATATAACCCTTTTGGTATTAATAGTTTATCAGTCGGGGTGTGGATGTTCTTATTCGGACATCTTGTTTGGGCTACTGCATTTATGTTCTTAATTTCCTAGCGTGGATATTGGAAGGAATTGATTGAAACTTTAGCATGGGTTCATGAACTATTGATAAGAGCTAAATTATTGCATTTTGGTTATGATTTAAATGTTGATATTTGTGTGAAAATTGTGTTTATTTGATTATTTAATCCACAAATGTCATTTCATGGGTATTTCGTGTTTAAAGTGCAATTTTAGGTAAAATCATGATTTTGGAGAAGTTAGGGACAAAGTACAATGATCGGGATTGAATGAAAATAAAAAGAGAACAAAATTTCAAAATTTGGAATTTCACCACCGGCGAAAACCTTAAGGAGAAAATGTTGAAAATCATGCAGGGAGCACGGATTTTGGCCAAGTGAATCTCGCTACCGGCCAAAGTATCTCGCCGCCGGCCATATTCATCTCACCGCCGGCGAAAATCCTGGCGAAAATATTTCCGAGAGCACAAATTTTGGTAAACTCATCTTGCCGCCAGCCAAATAATTCTCGCCGCCGGCCAAAGCATCTCGCCACCGGCCAAAGTATCTCGCCGCCGGCCACATTAATTTGGCCTCCGGTCAAAATCAGAAAAACCAAAATTTAAGTTTCCAGAAATCTCGCCGCGGCGAGAATAATGTCGCCGCTGGCGAGTTTCGTCCGAAAACACATTTTTTATGTTGTTTTGTTCCAAAATTGCCCCCAAACCCTAGATATATATATACATTATGATGGAAAAAGAGGGGGATGGTAGAGAGAGCATAATTGAGTTATTTTTGGAGGAGAAAAGGCAATTTTGGAGAGAAAGGTTGGAGAAGCTTGAAGGATCATCACCATTGTTGCTACCAAGTCTTCATCTTCAAGAGTTTTTCCTCTCTTCTCCTTATCTTTTATTTTCTGCATTTTATTCAGATTGTTTGTTCATGGATTCAATTGAGAATATGTTTGTTCTTATTTTCGTTATGAACTAATTCGTTTTTGCTAAGGCTATGATGTAGTTGAATCAAGAAAATCTAATTTCTTGTGTTATTGTTATATGAATTCATTGTTTTCAAGTTGAGTATTTATTTCCATGCTTAATGGTTTTAAATTTCTGATCAAGATTTAAATGATTTGTTGCATTATATTGAGACCGAGAGGAGATGTGTAATGAACGCTTCTTGTGATAAATATCGCATGTTGAATGCGAGTGTGAGAACTTATACATGATGTATGTGGTTATTCTAGAAATTCCATAAATCGTAATGTGCTTGTTTGTGATTAAATCTTCATAGAAATATAGTCGGTTTTCATAGATAAGTAATTCTAATATAACTCGAGAGAGAGTATTAGGTAAATTTGGGTTTTTCAACCATCACTTTTAACTTTGATTCTCATATAACATGACTTGAAATCGGATTGAATTGATTTAGCGAAATCAAATGCCTTAGCGTTTTTAATCATTTGTGAAAAACATTAAATTTTGTTATTTGCGTTTAGTATTAAGTTAATTTACTTTTTAAACAAATTCAAAAATTCTGTTTTCAAATAAAATTAGGATTAGTCAATTTCGGTACTTAGTAACGCCATTCCTTGTGGGTTTGATATCTATACTTTTGTACACTTTATTACTTGAATGATTCATACACTTGCGAAATTACGCATCAAGTTTTTGGCGCCGTTTCTGGGGAATGGTTTGATTTTATTAATATCGATACTACCTAATCTTAGTTTTAATTTGAAGTTAATTTTCTTTATCATTGTTTCATTTTTAATTTTGTTTGTTTTGCTCTTTTATTTCATTTATCATAAAAAAGGTAACTTTGTGTTATTTTTGTGCTAGTTAATTTTCTGGTTGTAGGATTGTTGTATGAGACGTACAAGAAGCCTTAACCAATTTCCATTTGATCCAGAGATTGATAGAACATTTAGGCGTCTAAATCGAGAGAGAAGGCGTTCAACCTCACCTCCTAATAGACAATCAACTATGGATCCACCATTTTTTGAGGGAGGTGGAAATCATAGAGCTTTGAGGGATTATGTTGTGCCTAATGTTGCTGGAACTACTTCGGGTATAAGGAGGCCAACTGTTCAAGCAAATAACTTTGAGATAAAACCATTCTTTATCCAAATGGTTCAATCAAATTAGTTTAGGGGAATGTCAAAGGATGATCCAAATGCACATATTGCTTACTTTCTGGAGGTGAGTGATCTTTACAAGATAAATGGTGTGTTTGAAGATGCTATAAGATTGAGGGTTTTTCCTTTTTCACTTCGGGATAAAGCCAAGGAGTGGCTAAACTCATTACCATCGGGATCAATTACAACATGGAATGAATTTGTTCAGAAATTCTTGTCCAAATTCTTTCCTCCTACTAAGATAGCAAAATTGAGGAATGAAATCACATCTTTTACACAATATGACCAAGAATCACTGTATGAAGCTTGCGAAAGATTCAAAGAAATGTTGAGGAAGTGCCCACATCATGGTATACCAATTTGGCTGCAAGTCTCTACATTTTATAATGGGTTGGTTTCAAACTATCGTGTAATGATTGATGCTGCAGCTGGAGGGTCTTTAATGGGAAAAACACTGGAAGATGCTCTTGAGTTATTAGAGATTATGGTAGAAAAAAAAAATCAGTGGCATTCAGAGCGGGTAATTGCAAAAAGACCAACAGCAGTGCATGAAATTGATTCAGTGAATGCTTTGTCGGCTCAAGTTGCTGCTCTTTCAAGAAAGATGGATTCTTTGTCATCCAAATTTGAATCCAAACCAACTGTACAATGTGATTTATGTGGTGGAAATCATGCTAGTATCGAGTGCCAAGCTGGAAATCCATTTGCTTCACCAAATGCTAAGCAAGCAAATTATGTTTCAAATTTCCAAAAACCTCAACATAACCCATATTCGAACACCTACAATCTAGGTTGGAGAAATCATCCAAATTTGTCATGGGGAAATAACCAAGGGTGATTCAAACTGTCATCATCTTCCTACCAACCCCAAGAGAAGAAACAAACAGATTTGGAAGGAATTTTGGGAAATTCATTGAGGAGACAAGAACAAATTTCAAAAATCAAGAGGCAATAAACAGGGACATCCAAAACCAACTAGGGCAGCTTTCAAAGCAGATTGTAGGAAGGTCTCAAGGATCATTGCCTAGTGACACAATAAATCCCAAAGAGCATGTAAAGGCTATCACATTGAGAAGCAGTAAAGAACTTGAATGGTAGGGGAAATCGGAGAAAAAGTTGGAAAAATCTAAAGAAAAGCCATCAACATCCCAAGATGTTCAACCTTCCCCAAATGCAAAATATGAGCCTCCTATCCCATATCCTCAAAGAATGAATAAGAAAATGCTTGATAATCAATTTGATAAATTTTTGGATATTTTTAAGAAATTGCATATTAAAATTCCTTTTGCAGAGATGTTATAAAAAATTCCCAAGTATGCAAAATTCATGAAGGAAATTCTATCAAATAAGAGGAAGCTGGGAGATTATGAAACTGTCATGCTAAATGAGGAGTGTAGTGTAGTTCTTCAAAGAAAATTGCCACATAAATTGAAAGACCCAGGGAGTTTTACTATACCTTGTACTATAGGAAGTTGCAATTTTGATAAAGTCCTATGTGATTTAGGAGCAAGCATTCATTTGATGCCACTTTCTATTTTCAGAAAACTAGGTCTGGGAGAAGTAAACCCCACTTCAATCTCTCTACAATTAGCGGATCGATCGGTGAAATATCCTCAAGGGTAATTGAGGATGTTTTAATTAAAGTTGACAAATTTATTTTCCCTGTAGATTTCGTGGTGCTTGACATGGAGGAAGATAGAGAGGTACCCTTGATATTGGGGAGACCGTTCCTTACAACTCGAAGAACATTGATTGATGTTCAGCAGGGAAAGCTCATTCTACGGGTGCAAGATGAACAAGTGACTTTTGATGATTTTGAAGCAATGAAATTTCCAAGTAAAGTACATTCTTGTTTTCAAATTAACACTCTTGACAAGTTAATATCGGAAACTTTTGAGGAGAGAACTCCATTGCTACCACTAGAAGCTTGCCTTGTGAAATATGCAACAAATGAGATGGATGAAATGAGGAATGATGCTTATGAGAATGCCCAAATATACAAGGACAAGACGAAGGTTTGGCATGATAAGCACATTTTGAGGCAAAACTTTGAGGTGGGACAAAAAGTGCTACTTTATAAATCCCATCTCAGACTTTTTCCAAGAAAGCTAAAATCTTGTTGGTCAGGACCTTTTCTAGTAACCAAGGTGTTTCCTTATGGAACAATTGAGATCAATCATGAAACAAAGGGAACTTTCAAGGTAAATATTCAACGGTTGAGGCCATATTTTGACGGAGAATTCAGCAAGCAGAAAGATGACATAAAGTCTAGCTAATGACTATAACTTAAAGCGCTTAATGGGAGGCAACCCATCAGATTTGTTTTCTCATCTTTTATCTCATTTTATTTTAGAAATTTTAAATTCTGCACTTCATTTTATGATAATTTTATTTTTAATTAAATTTGCTTATTTTATTTGTCTTGTAGGTAAAAAAAAGCCATTTGCAGTTTTTCTTTCTTACATTGAGGACAATGTAAGGTTTTGGTTGGGGTGCGGTAAATGGTAAATCTTTTCTTCCCTTCATTTTTTTCATTTTAGTAGTTTTGTTTGTGTGTTTATTTGTATTTAATTTTGATTTTCCAGTTATTTTTCTGCAACTTGGTTTAATTTCTTGTATTTGTTTATTATCTTATTTTTATTTATTTATTTATTTTTGTTTATTTTATTTTATTTTTCTCTCAATTGCAATTTTACTTGTTTTAATTTGCACGTTGATGATAATAATATGATTGTGATAACAAGTAGCTTTTAGAAGATATTAAATTTTGCTTCGGTTTAAAGATAATTTCAAATTTTGATTTTACCAAGTTGGCGACTCTTTTGGTATGTGGTATGATTGGGTTTATTAGTCTAAATGCTTAGAGAAGTCTTATGTGCGAATTTTTCATGGACATTTTTGTGATCTCAACAAACTCTAGAACTCATTTGAAAACCTCTTGAGGCGAAATAATTTGGAATTGCACTGTTTAGGATAGGATGTAGGCCATTTTTGGATCGATTGTGCCATTTTAAGCCTACATTGTTATCTTTATATCACTAGTTACCTCATTGAGCCTATTTAAATATATTGTTAGCCTTATTTTTCTTTCTTTTTGCCTTCTATAACCTACCTTTTATTTAGCCAATATATATATATATATATAATTCCTAACTTATTTTTTAAGAGCACTTAATTTTGAACACAAAATTTTCAAGAGCAATTGGAGTAAGGATGGAATAAAAAAAAAGTCATCTTCCACATATATTGGAAGAAATTTGGTTGGGGTTGTGTTTAAAAAAAAGAAGAAAAAAAGGGCCTTCACACTCTAGTAAATAAAAGAGTGTTAGTGATGGATGTAATAAAGTGAAAGATTGAGGAAGAATTTTGTTTATCTTTGGAAAAATGGGTTATGATCGGAAGAAACAATTTGGGTTAAATGGTGTTACTCTTTTACTTAATTGGTTGTTTTTAATCTAATAAATGCTATTATTTGTATTTTGACACTTCCCGTTCTTTCTTAACCAAATACCTAAGCCTAACATTACAAGCCTCATAAAGTCCTATTGATCCGAAGTGGTGTATTTTCCTTCATTAGTGGAGAGAGTTTTGAAAAGTGAGCCTATGGAGTTTGAGATTTCACCTTTTTGTTTGCGGATGTTATGCATAATATTATCCACGCATTATGGCAATTGGTTTGTGGTTTGATGGATGTTTAATAGTCAATAACAAAAGTGAAATTTGCATTTGAGATTTCTTAAAGCTTAGGTGACATTTAATTATTCTATGTGTTGTGTGTTATTTACAATTTTTGAGACATTTGTGCAAATTATTTGTTATGTGATTTTATTGTTTTCAGTTAGGATAGTTATAGGTAAAATGTTTGTGGGTATCATCACTGGAAGCCCTCACGAGACTACAACTCGTCCTACTAGGACCGCCTAGGGGTTTAAAGGCTTATTGCATACGCTTAATGTAATTTTGTAAATAGAATAAAACTTTCTTTGAAGTTTCTCTTAATGTCTCCTTTGAATTTATTAAATAGATCACTTTTCTAGCTAGAGACTAGCAAGAAGCTAGTTGGGGGTTATTGATAAGAGATAAATTATTGCATTTTTGTTATGATTTAAATGTAGATATTTGTGTGAAAATTGTGTTTATTTGATTATTTAATCCACAAATGTCCTTTCACGGGTATTTCGTGTTTAAAGTGCAATTTCAGGTAAAATCATGATTTTGGAGAAATTAGGGACAAAGTACAATGATCAGGATTGAATGAAAATAAAAAGAGAAGAAAATTTCAAAATTTGGAATTTTGCCGCCGGCGAAAACCTTATGGAGAAAATGTTGAAAATAATGCAGGGAGCACGGATTTCGGCCAAGTGAATCTCACCGCCGGCCAAATTATTCTTGCCGCCGGCCAAAGTATCTCGCCACCGGCTATATTCATCTCGCCCCGGCGAAAATCCTATCGAAAATATTCCCGAGAGCACAAATTTTGGTAAACTCATCTTGCCGCCGGCCAAATAATTCTCGCCGCCGGCCACATTAATTTGGCCTCCGGTCAAAATCAGAAAAACCAAAATTTAAGTTTCCAGAAATCTCGCCGCGGTGAGAATAATGTCGCCAGTGGCGAGTTTCGTCTGAAAACAAATTTTTTATGTTGTTTTGTTCCAAAATTGCCCCCCAAACACTAGATCTATATATACATTATGATGGAAAAAGAGGGGGATGGTAGAGAGAGCATAATTGAGTTATTTTTGGAGGAGAAAAGGCAATTTTGGAGAGAAAGGTTGGAGACGCTTGAAGGATCATCACCATTGTTGCTACCAAGTCTTCATCTTCAAGAGTTTTTCCTCTCTTCTCCTTATCTTTTATTTTCTGCATTTTATTCAGATTGTTTGTTCATGGATTCAATTGAGAATATGTTTGTTCTTATTTTCGTTATGAACTAATTCATTTTTGCTAAGGCTATGATGTAGTTGAATCAAGAAAATATGATTTCTTGTGTTATCGTTATATGAATTCATTGTTTTCAAGTTGAGTATTTATTTCCATACTTAATGCTTTTAAATTTCTGATCAAGATTTAAATGATTTGTTGCATTATATTGAGACCGAGAGGAGATGTGTAATGAACGCTTCTTGTGATAAATACCGTATGTTGAATGCGAGTGTGAGAACTAATGCATGATGTATGTGGTTATTCTAGAAATTCCATAAATCGTAATGTGCTTGTTTGTGATTAAATCTTCATGGAAATATAGTCAGTTTTCATAGATAAGTAATTCTAATATAACTCGAGAGAGAGTATTAGGTAAATTTGGGTTTTTCAACCATCACTTTTAACTTTGATTCTCATATAACATGACTTGAAATCGGATTGAATTGATTTAGCGAAATCAAATGCCTTAGCTTTTTTAATCATTTGTGAAAAACATTAAATTTTGTTATTTGCGTTTAGTATTAAGTTAATTTACTTTTTAAACAAATTCAAAAATTCTGTTTTCAAATAAAATTAGGATTAGTCAATTTCGGTACTTAGTAATGCCATTCCTTGTGGGTTCGATATCCATACTTTTGTACACTTTTTTACTTAAACGATTCGTACACTTGCGAAATTACGCATCAACAAACAACTTTCGCTAACTAAATTTGATGGAGAGATAAACTAGTGGCTCTTTCCATTGTGCAAGCCTGATGTTTGAGGTTAGCCCACTTTTCTGTAGGTTATATATTCACTTATGTGACTTTCTTAATTGGATCTACATCATAAAATTTGGGTTAATTCTTTATTTTATGTCTTGTATCCTCGATAATATCCTTTCTTTTGATGGGGAGGATGATCTACCTTCTTATATTTCTACGTGTAGGATCCAATTTGTATCATTGAAACTAATACGAATTGCACTATTATTGGAACAAAAATATCATTTGATTTGTAGAAACTCAAAAAAATAAATAAGTAAAGTTCCATCGTTGAGTGAGGAATGGGAAATTCATGGAACGTTACAATCTCTACCACGTAATAGTGCACCTAAATGGCTTCATCGACGTTTTTTTCAACCCAAAGGTCGAGAACCAACTATTGAGACTTTGGACTATCTGATGAGCAGAATCGGGATCGCCGATTCTGCCAATACTTTGGTTTATATTTATAAAACTCTCGCAAGTGCACGAATCATTTCGTAGAAAATGATAAGTATACTCCCAAGGTCGATCTAAGGAAGGAATGTATGTGGTTTTTAATTTATTATTCAAACTTTTAAAAACGAAATTAAATCCTAAACATCCTGTCACGATATTTTGGGGTTTTGTGTTTTTAATCAAATAACATAAAATTAAACATAGATTCAATAAACATTCATGCAAATTTTATCTTTTATAAATAGTGGAGTATTTATGGATATAATAACTAAGTTAATTATGCTTGCTCATATTATTTAGGTTATTAAAGATATGAATTGATATTTATTGATTCTCCCTTTTTGTATGAATACCACCTTTGGTGGGGTTAGATATTCTTTGTTAACTAAACAAATCAATTAACACCTATGGGTGGGGTTGATAACTAATTTGGTTAATTAAATTAATTCCTTTTTCTAAGAGATTGAAAATGAACCATTTAATTGCCACCTTTGGTGGGGTTAGACAATTTAAACTTTATTCAAGGTGTCCAAATTAAACCTAAGAATTTAGTTATCCGAGTACTAACTTTCAAGTTTTAAAACTACTAACAAAACATGTTGTCAATACATTTTCAGATAATAATTCTTATAAAAACTTTTGAAATAGAGCTTCACTCTAACTACCGGCGATTGTACCAACAAATAAAAGAGCACTACTCTAAATCGAATAGGATAACTAAACCTTAAAATCTAATTTTCAGATTTAAGTTTGTAATGAAAAATAATATATTTCTCTCTAACATTCTTAATATAAAATCTTGAATAAAAATAAAATCAATTCATTTTAGAGATTTTTACCTATTTAATATTTCGGAAGCATAACAACGTTATTATTATATCATGTTTACAAATAGCTAGCACAGTTAGTTTTAATCACAGACAAATTAAATATAACATGTAAGAATAAAGCATAAAAAATAACTGCAAAGAAAATAAAATCCTTACAGTACTTCGATGACATTCCCGTTGCTAGAAAACCTCCAAACGGAATTTGCACTCCCATTTATTGAATCAAAAAGCTAATAAATTACAAAAACATAACTAGTTCTTCCCAAAGAGGGAAGAACTTTAAAACTAAGAGAAACTAGCTAAAACATAAGAAAAACTAGCTAAAACATAAGAAAAACTAAAAAAAACTAAAAACTAAGAAATGGAGAGAAAGAAAGAAGAGAGAAGTGTGTTTTGAGGTGTATTTTTGAAGTGAAGGGAATGGGGTATTTATAGGTGAGGATGTAGAGAAAAAATGAGTAAAAAAATGTTAAAAAATGCAAAAACGCTTAATGGAAATGCTGAGGTCATTAATGACGTCAGCATGACGTCATGGGGGCGGCTGCACGTGAAAAATGGGGCGAAATGGCATCGGCACGCGCGGAGGGCAGCTGGGCGCGCGTATGGTGCGCGGATGAACGATACCGCGTGCGATTATGCGCGGATGAACGATACCGTGCGCGCGGCTACTGCGCGGATGAAACGATTCTGCGCGGCTCGCGCGGATGAACAGTTCCTGCGCGCGCAGCTCGGTGCGGCTGGGCGCTGGCGCACGCGGGATGGGCTGCTCCGGGCACGATTTTCTCCTTTTTTACATTTTTGACCTTTTCGACCCATTTTGTCCAATTTTTCCATATTTTTGACCTTTTCCCACTTATTTATTAATATATTTGTGATGTATTGCTTCAAGTATTCCTCTTTGAGTCTTTAAATTGCGTTTTTAAGCCAAAATACCTGAAAAACAATAAAAATACCCGTGATTCCGAAAAAGACAAATTTATATAAATATATGATAAAACATATAAATATATATATTGTTAATCAATTAATGTGCATAAAATCATGGTTATTTTTGTGCTTTTTGAGCACTCATCACTATCCGAACATATACTTTGTGAATTGGTTCATGCATGCTTGTTTCCTAAAGCAACGAGATCCAGTTGGTAAGGATTAAGATATCCTTTCATTTTTATATTCACTTCTATGATCTATGATCATAAAGGTGCTCTTTTACCATTCTGTATAAATGGGCTATTCTATTTATACAAATATTGTATAGGGAGCATTCAATCCTTGTTTTCCCATTAGCTTATGGTTTTTTTGATCATCGTGGGATAGAGCAGCTTGGTAGCTCGTAAGGCTCATAACCTTGAGGTCACGGGTTCAAATCCTGTCTCTGCAACATTGTTTTTACAAAAAATGTTAAGGTTTGATTTTGCAAATTAATAATTAATTTGATTACTTACCGTTTTTATTTTAGGGTGGTAGGAAAAGAAGGCAAAGATAGAACCATTATACTATCACGATCAACTAGTATCCATCCTATTTAACCTATTAAATAAAATTCATTAACCCATAACCCATTATCTCGGGCAGATAGCGTGAATCGAACCCGTATCTTCTCCTTGGCAAGGAGAAATTTTACCATTCAACTATATCCACATTTTTTTGTTCTTGAAATGTATGGATTATATTGGGGAAGAGCTAGGCGTAAGATTCTATTTCATTTATATATATTATCTACTATTTGAGTATATTATATATTATTTTAGTTTAGTCTATTTTCATATATATATATATATATATATATATATATATATATTAATATTAATATATTATTTGTATATTTTATATCTAATTGAAAATAATAATAAATTAGAACAATTTATACATATTTATAATACATATAAACAATTAATTTTAGTATTTTATACTATACATTGTACATAGTTACATTATAGAAGTATTCTTCTAACATTCTAACTATTCTAGTAATAGAATAAAATTCTTTATAGAATAGATAGAATTCTAATGTATATGGAATACATATTCAACTTATAAAAAAAATACAGAAATACAATAAGAATAAATTGGGCCCCCTTTTAGTTTTTAGATTATTTTTTTCTTTATTTGCATTTTTTGAAGTTCTATTGAATTTGAATGTCTCCCAAATTGACAGAATTCAGGGAAGGGCACTTTTTGGATATAGAGCAAGAATAGGTTCAAGAGATGAGAGAATTAAGGATACACACTAGAAAGACAAGTCCAATCCGCACTGATGTACCTGAAAATACAACACTTTTGTTAATCGGCCAACCATCAGAAGAAGTAAATACGATAGGTACTAATCAGTAAGATCGATGAAGTAGCAAGTAATGCACAAACACCCAATTGGAAAGAAATAGTCATGTTTCTGATCCTCCAATCTACCAACAAAATAATGAATAACATTTGATCTCTTATCAGCCAAGCAATTGTAAAAATGTACGATGGAAGGATTTTATCATGAATCCATCATTGATTATATCTAATTTATTAGTGTTTTTTGCCACCTTATTCAAGCAATGTTTTTTTTTTACTTTGAAAACTATACAAAAGGATATGGTGGATCATGCATATCTCTATATATACAAATAGATAGACCATACCTATAGATTCATACCCAATATCTTTCTATAAATAGAAATGAACTCTTAGGCCATGTTCTATTCAGTATAAAAAATGAAGATAGAAATTCTCTTTTTGAGAGATGGCTAAGTGGTTGATAGCCCAGGTCTTGAAAATCGGTATAGTTTGAAACAAATAACTATTGAGGGTTTGAATCCCTCTATATCCTTTTTTTTCTTTTATCTTGGTGAATATATATGTTACCTTTCTTTATATTTGTTGCCCTTCTTTATTTTATTGTTTTTGTTTTTCAATATGATAAAGGGAAATGGCCCAGCTAAGTGGGATAGCTGAGCTATAAAAAATAGAAAATTAGAATTATTAATATCAAATATAATGAATATAAATATATAAATGAGTTGAAAAAAAGGAAAAGGGAATACCTTTTAAATAGGACCCAACCCATCTAATATGGATGTAGAATTAAATTCAATTGATTCCTATTTTAAGCATTGGATCCATTATCTCAGTTATCAGTTAAAAGAAGTCATGGAAAGAACAGGTTCAAAATCACGATTCCTTTTTTAAATCCTACGGTAGCTACACAAGCCCTTTTCAATGTGTCATAAATGGCCTACGAATAAGAAAAATCCTATAAAAAATGAGAGTTAGCTAACCAACTTCTAGGAGAGACATAATTTACTACATTGATCTTGGTAGCTATTCCACCCATGGAATTTAAAGACCTAAAGGGTTCTGAATCATATATTCTGTAGAATGTTGTTCTTGCCAAGGTTGTATGTATATTTTTAGCCTACTAAAGTATAAACCATTGGGACCCTTTAGAGGCTCTAACCAGGGAGTATAGGTCCCAAAAACGTATAGTTTCTCCTCCAAAAATAACTTCGCCAGTCGAGGAAGGCATTAAATATTTACCTAAACTGGTAAGTCCTTAAGTGTACCCACGTTAGCCCTAAGACGTTGATCTCTAACTATAAAAGTAAATTCTTTATCTTGAGAAGCTTCTAGTCTAGTGGACCCGTAAAAATCACTAGGATAAGTGGTATTATTGAACTAGATAAAGAAATAAGCAATAAAGCCAAAAATAGATAAAGTGACTAAACTATAAGACAAGTAGACTTCTCCATACCATATAAGTGCATGTCAAGCCCACGTATATAAATGGACCCAAACCATACATGCCCTCGAATTATATCTTCTAAATCATCCACACTAATAATCCACCCTTCTCCTCCAAATGGGGGGTTTTAGTAACTAACCAAATATAATACTTGTGGGCTAAGGGTCAAGTTGGTAATTTTTCTTATATCTCCCCCTCTAAGAGCCCAGGTATCATATACACCCCAAAAATAAATTAGCCTTGAACACTAGAATAAAAGCACCTATACCTAACAATATTAAGTGAATACCCAAAATTGTAGTCATTTTATTTCTATCTTTCCATACATAACCAAAACATAGAAAAGATTCTTTAAGAGTCTCAGGTCCCAAAAGTGCATGATAAATACCACCAAAGCCCAATACTGTAGAGGAAAGGTGTCAAGAAATTTCCCCCTGAGTCCTACCCCTCAACCTAGAGTAGCTAGCTGGGGAAGTAAAATTAATCCTTGTTCATACATAAGCTTCTCAGGTACGAAATGAACCACATCAAATAGGTTCATTGTTCTAGCCCATAATACCATTAATTCGGCATGGACTACATGAGCCCTTAGTAGTTTAACAAATAAATTGATAAGTCTAGCATCCCCAACCCACCAAGCGAAACTGGTGGTTTCTTAGTCATGACCATCTAAAGCTAAAGTTTAATTAAAGAGGTTTTTCCACGTGGTAAAACCTCCTCAAGGAATATAAGGTTTTTAAGAGGCTAATCTTGATCCACCATCCAAGCATGAATACCTTCATTTAAGAGAACATTTTTGGTGTAGAAAGTCTCAAATTTAGGATCTTCCATTGCATGGATTTACTAAGAAACGAAGTCATAGGCCAATAGATTTTGGGCTAGACCGGCTACTCTAAAAGTACTCATCCATAAACCATTTACTATAACAAACAACATAAATAAATGTAACCAATATTTATTGGAAAAAGCAACCCCACAAATTTTGGACCAAAAGCAGTTAGCGGTAACCATTGAATAAGTTTCTTCAGCTTGAGTTGGGTTAAATGCATGGAATGTGTTTGCACCATCACCATCATCAAATAAAGTATTTTCTATGGTAGCACCATCAATAGCACATAGAAAAGCAACACCCAATACCCTAGAAACTCCCATCATATGAAATGGCTTCAATGTCCAATTACAAAACCCTTGAAGAAAGGATGAATCGAAATATAGCTGCTACACCAAAACTAGGTGCAAAGAACCAACCAAACTAACCTAGCAAACAAATCAGGAATAAAAAAACAAAAATGGAAATTGGACTGGAGAATGTGATTGCATTATAAGGTCACAATTGAACAGATCATAAAATAAATTGTTTTAGCTCGGCAAAAGCAAAATATTTTCCTAAGGATTCCCTCAAATAGAAATAGAGAACAAAGTAAATAGAAAGATTGGTATAATCCCTTTTTATTTATAAGGATCGTCTAGAAAGCAGATCATTTGGACTACATAAAGGAGCCAAATGTAACCAAAGTTTCATGTGTGGTTTTGAATTGGAGACGTTGTTCTAAATTATGAATCAACATCGACTATAACCTTAAAGCCTTCCAAGTTAACAATGCTGGTTCGATTCCTGCTAACCGCTTCTGCTTACTTAATTTGGTATCTATATTCAAGATTTCTATATTCTCAATTTCTCTGTTTAACTAAAAAATAGTACTAATAATAAATAGAAAGAAAATAGAAAAATTGTCTAATTGTTGAATAAACAATTCCCTAATTCTTTCATATATTCATTTTTTTCAAACTGAATAGCAATTTGAAAAGAAAATAAATATAAAAAATGGGAATGAAAAGCATCCATTGTCTAATTGATAGGATAGAGGTCTTCTAAACCTTTGGTATAGGTTCAAATCCTATTGGATGCAAAATATTTCCATATATATTATATTTACTTTATATTAGTTTATCTAGAAACTCTATAAATAGATAAACTAGATATTATCTATCTATTTTTTGAATATATTTTATTATTTTATATTCTATTATAATTAGAATATAAAATAATAAAATATTTTTTAATCATTTATATAATTTTTATGTTTTCTAATTTCATTATTATTTTGAATTAAGATTGGTTTTTTAATCTTGATAAAGATGATAAGCAATAAATTCCTTTATACTTGTTCTTGAAGTAGAAAACGTTCCATCTATTCCTGAATTGCCTCTTTCAAAAGTGCTTCTACTTCCCTCGTAAATGTCTTGGTAAAATATATGATTTCTTGGAACTAAGGTTTATTCATTTTTAAGTAAGTACGTAACTCAATGAGAAATTTCCTTACCTTTCCAATTTATAATGAGTCAAGATAACCATTCGTTCCAGTATAAATAGTCATCATCTATTCTTCCACCGCAAAAGGGTCGGATTGTGATTGTTTGAGTATCTCACCCAATTGTTGACCTCATGCCAATTGATTTTGAGTTGCTATATCGAGATCAGAAGCAAACTATGAAATGGCTTCTAGATCTGCAAATTGTGCCAATTTGAATTTTAATTTTCTAGATACTTATTTCATGGCTTTAATTTGAGCTATGGATCCTACTCCAGAAACATAAACACCCACATTAATGGTAGGTCTAATTCCAACATTGAATAGATCGACATATAATAATATTTGTCCATTTGTAATGGAAATTACATTAGTAGGAATATAAGCCTAAACATCTCCCGATTGGGTCTTAACTATTGGTAAAGAAGTCATACTTCCTTCAGCTAACTAAGAAATTGATTTAGCAACTCTTTCCAAAAGTCATGAATGCAAATAAAAAAATTTCCCAGATAAGCTTCACGGCCTGGTGGTCTTCGCAATAAAAGAGACATTTGTCGATAAGCCTGTGCTTGTTTGGAAGGATCACCATAAAGGATTAAAGTGTGTTGTTCATGATACATAAAATATTCAACCAAGTTTACACCTGTATAAGAAGCCAAATATTGTTATGTAGACAAAGAATCTGTCATTTTAGCTACCACAATAGTGTATTCCATTGCACCTATTTCCTGTAAAATGGTCACCACCTGAGCCACAGAATATGATTTTTGACCAATAGCTACATAAACACATATTAAATTTTTTCCTTGATGATTAAGAATTGTATATGTAGAATCTGTCATTTTAGCTACCATAATAGTGTATTCCATTGCACCCATTTCCTGTAAAATGGTCACCACTTGAGCCACAGAATATGATTTCTGACCAATAGCTACATAAACACATATTAAATTTTTCCCTTGTTGATTAAGAATTGTATATGTGGCTACTATTATTTTACTGGTCTGCCTGTCCCCAATAATAAATTCTTGGTGACCATGTCCTATAGGTATCATTGAATCAATAGCAATAAGTCCTATTTGAAAAGGCTCATTTACATAATGTCTGGAAATAATACCTGAAACAAGAGATTCAATTAACCAAAATTCAAAAGCTATAATTTCACTTCAACTTTAATAAGGGCATTTATTACACAACCCAAAAAAGCTTCAGTTACTGGTATCTATGCAAATTTTCCCTATTGCTTTTACAAAAATTCCCTCTTGTATCATCAAACTATCACTCATTAATACCACACTGACATTATTTGATTCCAAATTCAAATCAATGCCTATCATACACTCTTCAAATTATACTAATTCACCTACCATTACATCATTAAGACCATAAATATGAACAATGACATCGTCTACTTGAAGTACAATACCGTTATTTAAAATCTTTACTTCTCTACTATATTGCTCAATACGTTCACGGATAATATAACTAATTTTATCTTCTCGAATGGTTACCTTAAGTACTTCTTAATTTTTTATGTTTGTTTGAAAGCCAAAAAATAATGCCTATTGTAGAAAGACAAACCCATTATTTCTTTCATGATTTTAAACATGCCAATATTAGTACTGATGGTATGTAAATGTAACTCGTTGTTTAAAAAACTATTCAGAATTCCTAGAGCCCCCTGTAAGGCTTGCTCAAAAATATGTTTTCGAACTTGATTAATCACTCTTTGTTTTTAAAAATGAATGGTTTCATTTTTGTAATTTTCTAATTGTTTCAAGGTCTTACAAGTTAAATTAATGAAACTCAATTTTTCTTGTTCCATTTCAGAGTATAAATTCATTCAAAATTGATTCGCCTATATTTCTACTTTCCATAAGCGAGCTCAAGCTTTTTCCAGCTATTCTAGGGCTCCCTCCTACAATTCTTCTGAATTTCAAATAATTTTGAAGATCCTTTTGTTTTTGATTATCTAATAAATCACTTAATGAAAGTAGATTATCTTTCCATTCATTTCAAAACTTCCACAATCCCTTCACGAACTAAACATGAATTTTCAATTCATTTAGCTCTCCCACTGAATTAGTTATGGGAATTCCCATATGTATACTTTTAATGTAATGAGCCTATCCTCTATTCATATTCAAAAATATTGAAACTGATCATTCATTCAGGAATATAATATTCAGAGGACTCTTCAAACCAAACAAATCATTGTCAAAAAGGTTGATTGTTTCTTTTTTTTTCAAATCTAAAGAATTATTCTTACTTTAAATATTGTTTTGATCGACATGTGTTTTATATTGAAAAACAATTGCAACTCTTCATTTTAAAACCATTTCTATATTAACATAGTAGTAGAAAGAATACTATGTTGTAGATGGCCTTCAAACAGTTTAGCTTTAACCCTATTAATGGTCCCACATTATTGGTTGATAGAGAATCAAAGTGACTTTACCAATGAATCAAGAGATGTTATAATTCTTCAAATGGTCCCACCTTTTCTTTACTAGTTATAATGAAAAAAAGTGCAGTTGTGTGGAACAACATATTCTTGAAATAGACAACCCGCATATACTCTCTTTCCAAAAAAATCAATACACCCAGTACTACACTTTGATTTTGTTGGATTTGTTGTTAAAATATCGGTATTAAACCCAAAACACCCGACAAATAGCCAATAACCCAAGTAAGGGAAAGAATCGGTTATATTTTCATATGATCTCCTCTTTACTTATAGATAAACTAATTATCTATATTTATTTAGATATCTATTATATCTATTTTATATTTGATTTCTTATTTCTTTTTTGAATTCTATTCTTTTTTCTATAAATACTAAATAGAGTCAAAATAAATAAATATATATATGTGTGTGAGTGTGTGTGGATTTATGGATGAAAATGGATTTTTGAATTGAAAATTTACAATAAGAATATTACCTTTTAGAATGTGTTAGCTCCTCATCTTTAAATCAGCCCTCCGTAGGGTGTAACCCAAGGAATAAAAAATTGTAGTGTTGAAATCTAAATCTAATTTGAAAAAAGTGCAAGTGGAAAATCCAAGGAAATCAAATAATATGTATTTTAAAAATTAAACAAAATAATTCGCAAATAAAAGTGCTAATGCCATAACGAGTACATAAATTGTTAAAGCTTCCATAAAAGCTAGACTAAGCAACAAAGTGCCTTGTATTTCCCTCTGCCTATGGTTGTCTCATGATTTCTTCTATAGCTTGGCCTGCAGCAGTACCTTGACAACACTAGGTCCAATAGAAGAAAGCTCAATGGCCAATCCAGCAGCAATAACGAAAGCATTCAGTGGATTTATTATAAGTTCCTCAAGCCAAAACAAAAAATAAAGAAATAGTTAATTGATAGAATCAACCAATGAATTATAACTTACTTCTTACATTACTAAGATTTACCCAATCAAAGTAACTAAGAACCACAAATTTAAATAATAATATTCTTGAATCATCCAAACTACTTCAATAACTCATTTTTAGTTACTATACCATGAATTTTTTTATAAATCCCTATGACTTTTGTTCTTCTAGTTCTTTTTTATTTCGAAACAATATTTGAATTCTTTATTCATTTTCGTTATTTAAATTTATTCAAAATGGAATTCAAAATTATAGATGAACGAAAGGACTTATATTGGAATCCTTATATTAATTCACATATAGTAGGGAAAATTAGATATATCTTTGATTCATATATACCTAATAAATATCAAATATCACATATACATGTATTTCCCCATAACATAAACCAACTATTTGTATTTCAGATACAGTAGGATTCTAGAGTCTTTTTAACAAAAATCCCTCAAGAAGTGTCTTATAGAAACTAGATTCCATACACCAAGTTTCCCCCTCCTTTCCCAACCCCATTTTTTTCATAATTGTTTTGTTCAATTGGTGGAATGAATGAAGTCAACTAAAATGACAACCATTCTCTATACCATCTTTTTTTTAATCATACATCATAAACAGATAAGATACCAAAAACATTATTACTCAAATTATGAGTCCTATTTAAGAAATTAAGAAGCCTACTAATATACTATTTAATATAGTAAACTACTATTTAATCTTGGAATTGAATAAACAAAAAGAGAGTATTAAATGGTCTAAATGGAGCAAATAGAAATTGTAGGAAAAAGATCTTTTTGATCTCTTTCCACCTTTTTTTACTACTCTTTAATCTTGTAAATTATTTTTTACTAAAGATCGTATCTATCCTTATTTGTATATTGTATATTTATTCTCCCTAAGCCTAAGTGGATTACTTTGAGACACGTATACATTGGTTAGGATAAACAAAAAAAAGATTATGTCAAAAACTAACCGATGATAGGTATAGGAACTACTAAAGGTACTAAAGAAACAAGAACAACAACTATTAATTCATCAGCCAATATATTTCCAAAAAGTCAAATACTAAGCGATAAGGGTTTTGTGAAATCTTCTAAGATGTTAATTTTCAAAAGGATTGGAGTTGGTTGAATGTATTTATTGAAATAGAACAATCCTTTTTTGGTAAGACCAGTATAAAAATATGCTAATGACGTGAGTAAGGCTAACTCTTTATGAGGTAACTATATGATTTTCCAAGGTAAAAGAGCCACTAACCAATTTGAAACAAAAATAAATAAAAATAGAGTTCCTATAAATGGAACCCATGGACCATATTCTTCTCCAATCTGATTTTTGCCCACATCACAAATGAATTCAAGGATATAGTCAAAGAAATTCTGATGGACAGAAGGAATGGTTTTTGGATTACAAACATCTATAATGGTTGAACTTAATAACATAGCAATTACAACCCAAGAAGTAACAAGTACTTGTCCATGGACTTGGAAACTTCCAATTTTCCAATAGAAATGTTGGCCTACTTCCATAACATATATATCATATAACCCTCTTAGTGTGTTGATGGAACATAATAAAAAATTTGTATTATCCTCTCAAAGAAATAGAACAAAAAAATGAATTATTTTGATTCCACCATCTATTTTTCTACTTGTATACCGAATTGTATATTTTGAATACCAAATAATATAATCTTAAAATATCCTCTATTTTTTTATCCCCTTTATGTGATTCCAAAATAGTAAACGATTCAATAAATATATTCTATGGAGTTCCCCAATAATTTATTTATCTTCTTATTATTAATCAAGAATTTTGTATATAGCTAGAATGATCCTCTAAAATTGCAAATACTAATTTGTTAAGAATTAATATGATTGAAGCTATAGCGTCATCATTCGTTGGAATCAAAATATCCGCTAGATTTGGGTCGTAGTTTATATCGATTAAACAAATCATTGGAATTCCCAAAGTGATACGTTCTCAAAGAGTTGTATATTCTTCTTGCTGATCAATAATTATTACAATATTGGGTAACCCCATCATATATGTAATCCCACCCAGATATGTTTGAAAATGAGATAATTGTCTCTTCAACACAAACACATCCCTTTTAGGAAGACATTTGAGTCTCCCCATCTTTTGTTCCATTCTCAAGTCCCAAAACTTTTAAAGTCTCATTTATGTAGTATACTAATTCATTAACATACCACCAAGCCATTTTTTATTAACATAATGACACTAAGCCTTTATTGTAGCCCATGCTATTGAATCAGCTACTTTATTTTTGGTACTAATAATTAAGAACATTTTCCCCTACTTGTTGCATCAAAAACTAAATCACAAGCTATTCACAAAAATTGTGCAGTTCTACTATGATTTAGAATATGAATGCCTTTACGCTTTGTAGAGATATAATGTGCCATTCTAGAATTCCATTTCCTAGTCCCATGACCAAAATGAACTCCCGTCACCATCATCACATCCAAATGGATGTTTTCTCCCCATATTTCTTCTCCCTTTTTTTCCAAAGAGAAAAAAGAGATAAGTTACCTTGATAATGGAAATCAATAATTGTTCCTATGGAACCTTCTACTAGATATTGGTCATTGATATATGAACCAAACTATTCATTTTTTCCATTCGTTATTATCTTTATAACTATTACCAACTATTACCAAATCAAATGACCGCAACAAACACAAAAAATAAAAAAAGGATGAATTCACTTTTAGGAATTATGAAATCCTAGATATTATTGTTCTGATGTAATATGTAAATTTTATGAAATGTAAAAATCAAAAAATTCTCTATGGTGGAACAAAATATCTCTCATTTCCCACTCAAAGAAATTATTCTTTTGAGTTTCAAAAGGATTGTTATTATGTTTCCTTGAAGGGTGCACTAATATTTTGAATCTAGTATCAATAGGTACCATCCCTTCTAAAAAATGTTCTCTTTCAAACCTTTCAATCAATCAATACAGCCATGTAGAGAAACTTTTGCTAAAACCCAAGCAACTTCTTAAAAACCCCACTTGAGATATGAAACTTTGAGTACTTAACGATGCTTTTGTTATTCCCAATAATACAGCTCGGTAAAAAAATACTTTCTCCAAAGTACACCATGTTTGTTCATCTCGCAACAATCCAATGAGTTCTCTCGGCAAAAAAAAATAGAAATTCCATCTTTTGAAACCAACACTTTTGATGTTATTTGATGTACAATAATTTATATATGTCTATTTTGGATCTGCACCCCCTGGGATTGATAAACCTTATGGATCGTATTAACCAAATAGATACAACTTTGCACTATATTTAACTTAGCACCAATCAAGAATACTCAAGGAATTCCAAGAACTCTTGCTATATGTCTGTTCCAACTCTCAACTTTATTTTCTAGATTCATCGATATTGAATCAATTGAACGTACTTCTAACACTTGTTCTACTTTTGGAAGACCTTGTATTATATCAACAGATCTCGATTTTCATATATAAATGTAATTAATGTATCTCCTTTGGAAAGTATTTCTCTATAATGGCCATAAATAGTTGCTCTTGGGGTGACCAAATAAGATTTTGCCAATTTTATTACAACAGAATCATTTGAACAATTATAACCTAACCCACTTTTAGGTGTTTTCCATTTTTGGCTATCCCATACATTTTCACAAAGAAATTTCCCAAGGCTAATTATTAGGCATGTTTCATCACAATAATAATAATTAGGATCATAATTATGATGAAGAAAATGCCAATTTAAGTTGAATGGATTCAAAAGGATGTTGTTGTATAGATCGGAATTAGAAATTGTATCGCTTTCATCCATTAAATAATATTTAATTACTTGAAAAGTCTATTTTAAATTATCATGTTGTAAATATGTAGTTGATAAGATCTCATTATGTGTTTTTAAAAGGTAATAAAAATTCGCAATTTGAGAGCTTGTTCCGAAAGGGCCTAACGAATTACAAATTGGAATTGTATGATCTCTTTGAATTGATTCTTTTATCACATTGGAATATTTTCCATCATTGAATGGGCCTATGTTAGAACAATTAGATGCTGAAAAAATAGCAAAGATTGGGACTCCTTGCTTCTATTCAAGAACGTATAAATAGTTCCTTGATTTTTGCTAAGTAGTTGTTGAATCTTTTCCTTGGGATAAATAGAAAAAATGGGTTAGTGTGATTTGCCCTATTATCATAGATCCATCCTAAACCTAAGAGATCCTTCCTTTTATTCATATATGAAATATGGGATTTTCCTAAGTTGATTCTTAGGAAATATCGAATCAGACCATTTGTACTTATTTCAACAAAGAAGGCATGAGCCTCTTCGATAGAAGAAATTTTTTGTTTTGGTTCCAATTCAACACTAAAGAGGTCTGAACTAATTGAATATTTGTCCCAGAAATTCCCCGATTTGGTTTACCATTGCCACAAAGGATATAATTTATAACTCTAAGTTCTAGATTATCTTTTTCCCTAACGGATCCTCAGGAATAAGT
The DNA here is from genome assembly GCA_033030585.1 of Hippophae rhamnoides. Lineage (NCBI taxonomy): Eukaryota > Viridiplantae > Streptophyta > Magnoliopsida > Rosales > Elaeagnaceae > Hippophae > Hippophae rhamnoides. Next base: position 33,968,028 of record CM065437.1, read on the forward strand.
GTTTCTAAATTTATACTATCCGTTATTTCATATATGATTATGGGTCAAACCAAAACAAAATATTTTTTCTTGGTAGGTGTGATCCATTGAACATAGATCTAATTTTTCAATTCATGAAATTCATTAAATTATTTGTTTACCATTTTTGATAGTATCAAGATGCCACTATGTTCGAATATCTTATCTATCTCTACAGGAAAATGGATATCTCTAGAAAAGATTTTTAGTTCAATCTTCTTCTTTTTTCTCTCTATTTGTACCAATCTTCCCACTTGGATTCTTGTATTCAAAGTGATTTGTGAATCTACTCAAATGATATTATTATTCCACACCATTACCGAAGCAAATTTGGGAAAAATATGCACTTCCTAGAGAATAAAAAAATCGATCTATTTTCATTTGGTATTTTGGCGTAAATTATTTGACCCCTCGATACTTAATCAAATCCTCTTTTTTTAGGATTGAATGCAATCCTATAGTCCCATATTTAGAAATTCTTAAACTGTTTCTTTTGTATTAAGGATCATCAAAATAAACAAGACATTATCTCCATTTCCATCTCTCATTTTTGAATCCATTGGAATGATATGATGAATATATTTCTTTGCCTCTTTGCCAATAAAAAGAAATTAGAATTCTTGTTGAGAATATAAGGAAATAGGAGATTACAATGACCTATATATACGATTATTTTAAATTCTGAATAATTGAGACTACTCTCTCTTTTCTATCAGAAAGACCCAAACGAAAGAATTTTTCTTTTCCTTGAGTATTATTTATTGTATTAATATTAAGGATAGAAATATTTTTTCCTTCCAGAAAAATAAAATGAACGTTCATATGATCTTGATCTTTGTGGAGTGAAAAAAGGACTACATTGGATCTGCACAAACCTTATAATATCCATAAATGACTTGTTTTTAGTAAGAGATGGAATATACTATATATAAATTCAAGTTCATCGCATACATCGGCACTCCGGTTCATTTCTCCCTCGATGTCAGAACAAATATGTTTTCGCACTTTTTCTTTAAAACTAAAAGCAGATGCTCTCGTGCGAATCTCAGAAATTACTTGCTCTGATTCTACATATTGATCATTTTGAACTAAAATAAAACTTTGGGGTGGAATAATTATGTTATGTATAATATCTTCACTCTCAATAGTGAAATATATGTCTATGTAACATACAAAGGCAAGATGTAAATGGCATGCATGAGTAGGATGAACCAAACCTTAATTGACTTTTATTTTCCATTAGAAGAAGCTCGTACATATTCTACAATACCCCTTGTGAATACTCCACTAGTTGAAAATGTTTTAATGTTAGTTGAGTACTAGGATCCCCAATAGATTGATCTGCAATAATACCTATAGCTTCTCCCAATTCAACCAAGTCGCCATGAGTAGGGCTCCAGCCATAACATAATCGGCATATCCAATATGCACTCTTACAAGTGAAGGGGGTTCGAATAGATATTGGTTGCATTTGAAAGGTTATGAATTGATTGACAAGTCCAATCCCAATATCTTGATTTCTAAGGGAAATACATCATGGGCCTATATATATATTGTCTGCTAATACACGGCCAATCAAGGGTTGGACAAAAATTCAATTGTGGTATCATACCATTTTGATGACTAACAAAAATCCCTTGGGTGGTACCACAATCTATTCCACATACAACAATGTGTTGAACTACTTCAACAAGTCTACGAATAAGATATCCAACATCTAATGTTCGTATAATAGTATCCACAACTCCTTTATGGGCCCCGTAACAAGAAATCATGTACTCTAGTAAAGACAATCCTTCACGTAAATTAATTTGAATAGGTATATCAAATATTTTCCTTGTAGATTCAACATTAATCCTTTCATACTTACTAATTGGTGTACTTGAGATGCATTTCCTTTAGCTCCCAAAAAGGACATCATATGGACTTGATTAAAAGGGTCGGTCATCCTAAAATTAGGATTGATTTCTTATCACAAATATTCACTTCTAGCATACCATATCTCAATAGATTTTTTTAATTTTTCTATGGTGTGTACATTCCCATAATGGTGGTGTTTTTCAAAAATAAAACTTTGTTGTCTAGCATCTCTGACTAGCCATCCCTTAGAAGGTATTGTTAAAAGATCATCAATTCCTAATGAAATGGATGTAATAGCGGCTTGCTAGAACCCCCAGATTCTTTACTTGATCTAGGATGTTTGATTTATATTCCATTCCGAAGTTATCTACTAATATACTAATAAGTTGTTTAATGGAAACTCCATCTTGAGTCAATGATTGGAAAACTTATTTTTCTCGATTCAATGATTGGAAAACTTCCTTTTCTCAATTTTGATTCACATAGAAATTCAGGAGCCAAGGTCCTAGTTGAACCGAAAAGTCCTAAATTTACCCTTCTGTCATGGAATTACTTAGCTTGGATACTATGTGATTAGGTACCATATGAACAAGCCTGGTAAAAACCTTGTATAGCTTCTTCAATTAGATACAAAGAAATTATTTTTTTATACTTCATACTATTAGATAGTGTCCATAAATCTCATGATAGGTACCCAAAGATTCATTGTGAACTTCTATAGGGGCTTCTCTTGAAGTAATAATGCGTTGATCTAGTTGCCACCGGAGCCACAAAGGACTATGCGTTGATATAGTTATTATCGTCAATTTTTTCATTTTCATAATTACATGGTTTATACCTATTTGCACAAATGCCTCAACGATTACCACTTGTTAATACATAGATCCCCATAAGCATATCATGAGTTGGTACAGAAATGGGATCCCCAATAGCCGGAGACAAGTCATTTCATCTCCATCAATGTTTGCATTGAATCCCTTACAAACTAATGGATGTAAACAAATAGCATCTCCCTATACTTAAATTGGTTGGAATTCTTGTATAACTAATATATGCAGAGTGGGAGCTCTATTCAGCAATACGAGATGCTCTTGCATAACTACCTAAAGTATTTCCAATACAACTAGTTCTTTTTTGTGAATTTTACTCTTAGCAACCCCTATATTCAAAGAAAAATGTTGTCTAATTAAACCATGAATTACAAATGTCTAGAAAACCTCTATTGTTATTTCACGAGGTAATCCACATCGATGTAATGAAAGGGATGAACCCATGACAATGATAGAATGCCCCAAATAATCAACCTATTTTCCATGTAGAGTCTCACAAAATCTTCCCTCTTTGCCTTTAATTAAATCCAAAAACAAATTATAAACCTTATTATGATCGTCCCTCATTGGGTTTCCATAGATTCCATTATCAAGGAGTGTATCCATGGCTTCTTGTACCAATTACTCCAGACATATTACTAATTCCCTTGGCATAGATATACTTATTATTAATAGATCGATAAGAGTATTGTTCCAAAAAATAACTCTTCTATATAGTTCATTAATATCCAACCGCATTAGTTTCCCACCAAATATCTGAATAATCGATCTTAACTCGGGAGGAAGAACTGGTAATACACATAAAACCATGCACTTAGGTTCCATATTTGTTCGAATATAATGCTTAGCTAATTTCATCCATCTAACCAAAAAATCCTTTCTTCTTCCAACCTTTTGATCCCCTCTTCCCCTTATTCTTTCCATTCTACCAGCTAAGAGTCTATGATAATTCAAAAATCCAAATTGGCTTATTATTCTCGGATAGCACCTACTCCAATAGAAATTTCTCAATTTTGAAATGTATCAAAACCTTTGGTAGTAAAAAAAAGTGGGATGTTGTATTTCCAGGATTGTATTTCATATTCAAATAAACCATGTAATCATAAGAAAGTTGGTTTTTTAGCTATGGGATTCACAACAAAAAATTTTGAATAGGATCCTATAAGATCTCCCCCTTTCAAAATCGGACATGAAAGTTTCCTCTCATCCGACTAAAGTAGTTAGACCCTAAAAACGTAAAGTAAGGGAGTTCCACTTTCAAATTCTATAAAAACTCCAACTACCCCTTACTCAAGCTCCCAAAGAAGATCGAGCAACATTTCATTGATTCATTCTTCTTTTTATTATTCAATTTTCTTAATTCTATTCTTTATATCAATTACAAAATAAAATAAATGAAATGTGAAATTCTTGAGTAGTGTACTTCTATTCGAACAATGAATGAATACCTTTAAAAGGGAGTACCTTAGAGCTCATAAGGGATTTATTTGTCTATGTATCATTCCATTCAGTCTTTTAGGTCTCTACTTCACCTCAATGGTTATGTCACGGTATCCTAAAAGCTTATATGCAATGGATAGACTCTTGGAACCATGGCATATTTATTTGGAAATAATTTATTTCTAAACATCCTAAACGAAGAGGAATGGTTAATTCCACAAATGCAAAAAAAAAGTCAAGCCTTTTTTTCGTGAAGGAGTTCTATTATTGAATCAACCACAGACTAATTCCATTTTTTTAGTTAGGAGTATCGACCATACCCATAATTCTGAGTTTCATGTTACTCTTACAATGAGACATGTCATATCTGGGGCATCCCAATTTCATTGAATGGGGTGACATTTTTTTTGTTCTAAATTGGTAAAATTTCAATTTTGATAAAATCTTACATCACAATATACTAGGCCCTCTAATTCTTTAAGATACCTATCTAAAATATTCACGATATACCATACATAGGTTACTAGGGGTGCTAGTTTGATGTATCCCATTTGATATCTTCGTATTCGAGAATCGAAAAATTGGATCCTACATTGTTTACAAAAATTGTGTTCTTCTTTTTCATCTTCGATTACTCGACCATTTCCACAAGCACAAATCCCTCTTTTTATAGGTCCAAAAATTATTTTAAAAAATAATCCATCTTTTTTAGGTTTTTTGGTTTTGTAATCAAAGGTGTAGGGCTTTGTCACCTCTCCAATTATTTCTCCATTAGGTAGGATTTCTTTGGCCCAAGGAGTTATTTGTTAAAGAGAACTGATCCAATTCGAAGTTGTTGATGTTTATACTAATCGATTGATGAGAAAAATCGGCATTGCCGATCCTGCCAATACTTTGGTTTTATATTTATAAAACTCTCGCAAGTACATGAATCATTTCATAGAAAATGATAAGTATACTCCCAAGGTCGATCTAAGGAAGGAATATATGTGATTTTTAATTTATTATTCAAATTTTTAAAAATGAAATTAAATCCTAAACATTCTGTCACAATATTTTGGTTTTTGTGTTTCTAATCTAATAATATAAAAATAAACATAGAAACACATTCAATAAACATTTGTGCAAATTTTATCTTTTATAATAGTGGAGTATTTATAGATATAATAATTAAGTTAATTATGATTGCTCATATTATTTAGGTTATTAAAGATATAAATTGATATTTATTGATTCTCTCTTTTTTATATGAATACCACCTTTGGTGGGATTAGATATTCTTTGTTAACTAAACAAATCAATTAACACTTATGGGTGGGGTTGATAACTAATTTGGTTAATTAAATTAATTCCTTTTCTCTAAGAGATTGAAAATGAATCATTTAAATGCCACCTTTGGTGGGGTTAGACAGTTTAAACTTTATTCAAGATGTCCAAATTAAACCTAAGAATTTAATTATCCGAGTACTAACTTTCAAGTTTTAAAACCACTACTAAAAACATGTTGTCAATACATTTTCAATTAATAATTCTTATAAAAACTTTTGAAATAGAGCTTCACTCTAACTACCGGGCGATTGTACTAACAAATAAAATAGTACTACTCTAAATCAGACCGGATAACTAAACCTTAAAATCTAATTTTCATATTTAAGTTTGTAATGAAAAATAATATATTTCTCTCTAACATTCTTAATATAAGATCTTGAATAAAAACAAAATCAATTCATTTTAGAGATTTTTACCTATTTAATATTTCGCAAGCATAACAACGTTATTATTATATCATGTTTACAAACAGCCAGCAAAGTTAAATTTAATCACAAACAAATTAAATATAACATATAAAAATAAAGCATAAAAAATAATTGTAAAGAAAATAAAATCCTTATAATACTTTGATGTTATTCATGTTGCTGGAAAACCTCCAAATGGAATTTGCACTTCCATTTATTGAATCAAAAAGCAAATAAATTACAAAAGTTCTTCTCAAAAAGAGAATAACTCTAAAACTAAGAAAAAATAAAAACTAAAAAAAACTAAAAAAACTAAGAAATGGAGAGAAAGAAAGAGAGAAGAAGATGTTTTTGAGGTATGGTTTGAAGTGAAGAGAATGGGGGTACTTATAGGTGAGGAGGGGAAGAAAAAGTGGGTGAAAAAATGATTAAAAATGATGAAAACGCGGAGTAGTGAATAATGACATCATTACTGATGTCATGGTGGTCGCACATGTTTTTTGGTGCGACTGAGCGCACTTTGCGAGTTGGTCGGCGCTGTTGGGCGGCTGCATGCACGATTTCCTCCTTTTTGACATTTTGACCCTTTTGTCCAATTTTTCCATATTTTTTACCTTTACTCATTTAATTTATAAATATATTTGTGATGTATTGCCTCCGGTATTTTTCTTTGAGTCTTTAAGTTACTTTTTTAAGCAAAAATACCTGAAAAACAATAAAAATACCTATGATTCCAAAAAGATAGATTTATATAAATATATATATTTTTAATCAATTAACGTGCATAAAATCATGGTATTTTAGTACTTTTTGAGCACTCATCATCGATCATAGAAGAAAAATTCAAATTCATTTCGATTAAGGGTCCTTCCTATGAATCTGGAAGTTCTTCTCAAACATAATGAAATGATTCAATTCCAAAGCCAAAGATCCTACTTATCAAATGAGCAATCAAAAAGATTCTAGAACATCCTCTAGTTTAGGTATGGTTCCTCCAATGATCGTAGTACCAAGTACCTCTTGGTGAGCTTTAATATGATCAGATTTATAAGTAAGCATCTCTTGTAAAATATGGGCAATACCAAATCCCTCTAGAACCCAAACTTCCATTTCTCCCACTCCTTTCCCCCTTGCTTGGCCCTTCCTCATAGGGGTGGTTGTGTAACAAGTGCATAATGCCTTCTAGAATGTTTGTGTATTTTATCATTAACTTGATGAATTAATTTCAAGATATAAGGCTTTCCTATTATAACAAGTTGTTCAAAAGAACCCCCTATTCTTCCATCAAATATTTTTATTTTTCTCGGATATTCGGGTTCAAATACCCATGGATTCGATGTTTTCCTACTCGCTTCATATAATTCAGAAAAGACTAGTTTTCTTGAAGCCTTTTATTCATATCTCTCATCAAAGGGTGCTATTCAATAATTTCTATCTAGCATATCTCTCGCTAACCCCAACGAACATTCAAAAATCTGCCTTATATTCATTCGAGAAGGTACTCCTAAATTTTGGAAATGATACCCTTATTTTCATGTCTTCCAACTACTTTATCACCCACTTTAATTTCTCATTTTTGTGAAATAAATACACAAATCATTTCAGGATTATAAATAAAACCTGCTTTTTATGGATCCATCTCACATCAATAACTTGACCTCTACCACCTATAGGTAGGTTTAGACAAGTTTCCTTTAAAGTGGATACCTAAACACCAAGTATGGCTTGTAATAATCTATCTTCTAGAGCATACAATGATTCTTTCGCCACTTGAGGTGTTAATTTACCTACTAAACTATCGCCCATCTCCACCCAAGATCCCAAGATCACAATTCCGTTTTTGTCTAAATTTCGGAGTAAATGGGCTTCTAGATGTGGTATTTCATTAGTGATTCTTTCGAGACCTTGGTTTGTTACATGAGTCTGAATTTCATATTTCCATATATGAAAATAAGTATAAATATCCTCATATACCAAATACTCATTAATGAGTACTGCATCCTCAAAATTCTAACCTTCCCATGGAATATAAGCTACTAATACGTTTTTGTTTTTCAAAGCAAGTTTGCCGCCAATTGTAGCAGCATCATCTGCTAATTTTTTTCTTTTTTTAATACATTTACCTTGCATAACTTTGGCTTTTTAATGCATACAAGTATTTTTGTTGGAACACTGATATATAAAAAATGGAGTGCTTAGAGTATAACCATTCCCCAATAAAATGATCTTGTAAGTATCAATATAAATAATATTTCCCTCATGCTCCACTATAGCAGGAACCATGGAATCTAGATCCACTTGGCATTCCAATCCAATTCCAACAATTCACTTTTCAGAACGAGAAAGAGGAACTACTTGATGTTTCATATTAGAACTCATTAAGCTCTATTCGCATCCTTACGTTCGACAAAAAGGATGAAAGAAGCTCCAATAGAAAAATATTGGAAAGGAAAAATACTTCAAAGATAGACCTATTCCCATCATAGTTAGGAATTCTTAACAATATTGAGACAGAACAACATGTTCTTCCTGATTACCTCGATTTAGTGCCAAAGAATTTTATGCTGCTACCATATAGTATTCATCTCTACATGGCGATAAATAAAGTATCCGTACTTTTTTTGAGTTCTTAGAGGTTTAATAAAATGGGCTTTCTAGAGACCTCCAATGATCAATCCTTGCATGAATTTCTAAGGATCCAATAAGTCCAACATTGATTCCTTCAAACGTGTTAATAGGAAAAATGTGTCCATAGTGACTAGGATGGATATCAAGTATCCGAAAACTAGCAGTTTTCCCAGTCAACCCTTCCGAACCAAGATAACTCAATTTTCTTCCATGAACTATTTGTGACCATAGATTAGTTTGATCCAAAACTTGAGATAACAAGTGTAATCTAAAAAAAGATTCATAAAAGGCTGTTAATGGAGTTGAACTTACCAAATTCTAAGGAATCAGTATCAATTTATTCCTAATTGCTCCACTTATAGTTCATCTAACCATATTTTATAAATGAACCAAGGTCAATCCAAATTTATATTGTAATAGATCTGCTACATAATGAATACATTTATTTTTCAAATGATTCATATCGTCAAGTGTACCCATTCAAAATTTCATTCCAATCACATGATCTGTTGCTGCCAAAATTTCTAGAGGTAACAAAAATGTATTGTTCTGAGGTATATCAAGATTTAGTCTACCGTTGATATTTTTTTGACCAATCCTTCCAAATTCACACCTTTTTGAAATAATTTCTTTTGTAATTCCTTACATGAGGAATCAAAAAATACCATATCACTGCTTACATAAGCAAATTTTTGGTAAAACTCCAAAATGGCATTTTCTTTTGACTTAATTTTTTTTCTCCTTATCATTCAGGAAAGATAAGAAAATTTCATGGTAACAAAAATTATCTATAATTTCTCTTAGATTCAAACCCATAACCGATGATAGAATTGGAATAGATATTTTCTGTTTCCTACTCACGCGAACCCATATCCTTTCTTTTCTATCAATCTCTACTTCTAATCTTCCTCCCCAATCTGATATTATGGTTCCCATATAGACCAAAATTCCATTATGGTACAATTCTGACCAGTAATAAATACCGAGACTTTGTAATATTTGATTGATCACAATTCTATATATTCCATTTACTATAAAAGTTCCCAGGGAATTCATTAGAGGAATGTTTCCAATAAAATGGTTTGTTCTTGCACATCCCTACTTGTTTTCCAAATTATTCCCGCGGATACATATAATTCAAAAGAATATGTGAATGATTCATCTATAGCATCTCTTTCTTTTATCAATAGTTCTACCAATTGATATGTTTCCACAAATAATTGAAATTCAATTTCTTGATCTCTATCTTCAATTTTTGGAAACTTATAAAATTCTTCTATTAAGCCTTCATAATGAACCTACAAAAACCTTCAAATTGTATTTGATTCAATCCAGGTATTGTAGACATTTCTTCATTCTCATCTCCAAGAATTTTTTTATTTCTCGTTTATAGAAATAAAACCCCATTCCATTATTTGTTCATTCTTCATCAAATAATATGGATCGATATAGCAATGATGGAATTTCTATTATGTTTACTAAATCACATGAAATTGTACCCACTCCATATAATATATGGACTGTATGAAATACAGAGGAATAAAGGAAATTTTGATATTCAAATTGGAATTTGATTTGGAATAGTTACAAATGCAAAGAAATTGATAAATTCTACTTAACTTGTGGATTTTCATAAAGAATATCAAAAATTAATTTCTACCATTATTATGATATTCCTGTTCCAATCCAATTGGATGCCATAAATGAAAATGGATTCGGGATTTTATATGTTCAATAAGATAATTAGATAAAGACATAACAATCCAAAAAATATAAAATTGATTTTTTGTATTTAACCTTTTCGTGGATTCCATTCTTCAAAAAGTAATTCATAGAGAAGGGAGATATTTTTACTTATTTAATGAAATTGGTAGAATATGATTGAAATTTGTCAAAAAGATGTCTTAAACATGCACAATATAACTAGATATCTTAAATATACTATATTATAACTATATATAGACTATAGGATATAGACTACAAGCCTCCCTTCTTTTTTTATATTATAGCTTTATTTGGGAAAAGTACCTGCGAGGCTCTATCAAAATTTCAATTTTCTATATTCAATCTATTTCATTGAATGGAATGATAATTTTAAAAATTGAAGCACAAAAATTTTGTGAAAATTAGCTTTACCTATAGGCATCATATATAGATAAAATATTTGATTATCTAATCTTTGTGTAACAATTTATGTTTATGTTATGAGGTTTACATATACCCATAAATGTTGTAATAATTGAAATTGAGAAGTCTTTTTTTATAAAAAAAAATCGAGATCGATTAGTTATGTATTAATTTTGATTTTCTTATATCATTAGGGAAATGCAATTTTAGGTTCAAATTCAAGAATCGTTCATAAAGCCACAATAAATAGTTAATGGTTCAAATTTGTACTCATTTTTCCTTCAGTTTTGTGACTGAAAAACAAAATTTTGCTTTTAAATAGAAAATACATGGAAAGTTTTGAGATATTGTTTGTTTTAAGATACTATACAATCAACCAAGAGGTGGATCCAAACAAAAAAAATATTTCTTTTAGACAAGGGATCAAGGAAAACGGGTTTCAACATAGAATCTAAGTACAATAAAAAAGGGTTAGGGGAATTGTTTTTCATATATTTTGTATCATTTTGGCGATATCACTGAGCAGTAAGGTAGGGGACTACAAATCCTCTATCCCCAGTTCAAATTCGGGTGTCGCCTGATCAACAATAGAATCGAAATACCTTATCTTGTTTTTATGATATAACTTGACAATTTTTTTCCACCAGAAATAAGTGGAAGAAAGGGACTCTTGATATTTACTTGATTATAAGCATTTGGGGTTCTCTAAATTGATGTAAATACTTACGCTATGGTTTCACTCGTAGTGAAAATGAACTAATTAATCTTGATACGATAGCCCTTCCCCTACTAATGGAGTTTCTACAAATTATTGGATAGCCAGAAGGATAATCTAATTAAATTAAATTCTCTCTTGCATAGGGGATGAGAGATGTTTTGTATACGTACTCGTGAAAGTCTTTGAATACTCTAGCATTCATTCAAGTTTAATTCAATTAAATGAAAAATTGTCTTTTACTTATTTCTTTTCTATTTAACTTAACTCTTATTTTAATTATATATTTTTTTTTTATATTATTTTTCAAAATTAGTTATTCTAAATTAGATAGTTAGAAATGAAATTATTTTTTATCTTTCAATAACTTTGAGTCAAGAACGTAATAGAACGCCTTTAATTTTTTCGTAGGTCCAATCGAAGACTGTGATCAAATGGGAAAAATGAAAAGAAACAGGGGGTGTGTGATAGATAGTGATCCATTTTGATTCTATCTTTTATATATTTTCCTTAATGAAGGGAAACAAAAAAATGGGTCTTATTATTCATACATGTTAGTAACATTCCTTTGATACTTCAAAAGTAGCCCCCACGAATTTTGCGTGTGCTTAATCTTTTCCGATTCTACTCAAAATTTTATAAGAACCTATTAGAATTGGATTATTTCATCAACGATGTTGAGTCATAACTCCCTTTTGACTCTGTGCCAATTATTTTACTATTATTAGTGAAAAATAATTGAATAATTTCTTCATATTGATAGAGATAAAGGACATAATTTGCATGGATATAGTAAGTCTCGATTGGGCTACTTTAATGGTAGTCTTTACATTTTCCCTTTCACTTGTAGTATGGGGAAAAAGTGGGCTCTAGAAGTCCTACCAATTGAGTTTGGGAATCAAAACGTATCAATTTTTTTATAGACTATTTTGCAAAGCCCTTTTTTTTAATTTCACTATTTTTCAATTTGAAAATGGAAATTGAAAAAGTCTTCATTTTGAAATTTTATTGGATTCGAGAGGAGTAATGTATTTTTTCAATTATTTCTGATTGATTGGAATCAAGAAAAATTAAAAAGAATCAAATAGAAATGGATGAAGCAAAGAAAGAAAATTGGGATATATATATGTAATTATATGTACAATTATATATGTAATATATATGTAATTCTATGTACAATTATATAAGTAATATATATGTAATTCTAGGTATTATATATGTAATATATATCTATATATATGAAGATAAAAATGTAGATTGATCTATATCAAATTAACCTATATCTTCTTATAGTAAAACTTATAAGTACAATAACCATACTAGATAGTATAGTCTAGTATGGTAGAAGAAAAAAGATTTTTCTTTCTACCATACTATCGTCTCTTATAAAATATTGCTCTCATAAAATACTGTTAATTATGGTTCACTCATTTCATTTAAGACACGGAATTAGAACCCTTTTCATTTTTTTATTCAATCATTGATAAAAACCAAAGGGTCAAGTTTAATCCAAATTAATCACTTTGGCTTTGACTTACTACTTTTACGTATATTATAAGTAAAAAAGAAGTATGGACTAGAATGAACAGCGTACTCGCAGTAAATACAATAATATTTACTTCCATAATAGCATCATTTCATTTTTCTTTAATTCGCAATAACTCGATATTTAATCCTATAGAGATGATAAAGATTTCATCTGTAAATTCAATGGGATGAATTACATCTCGATGTAATCAAACCGGATAAATATCATGAATAACAATATATAAGCTATCAGATTGATTCATCGTCAAGAATTAAATAGTATAAAATAGAAGACTTTTTACCCATGTCGAATTCAAAAGTGGATTTCGGATCCAATCAAAAATTACTTTCATTTCCATTTTTATTTCATATTATTTTATACAACCTACTGACTTCTTTGTACAATAATCTAATGAAGTATTATCTAAGCACCTTTTTATTTACCATTGATTCTAAATAACGACAAAGAAATAATCCAAATTCCAAATGAAAAAAAAGAAAGGGGATTTCCGTTGGAAATAAAATTCTACTATTTGTACCACCCTTCACAAAAAAATGGAAAGATGAATTGATGTATTTTTTATTGGATCTGTCGAGATTGATGGGTCTCGAACCCGTAGCTTCCGCCTTGACAGGGCGATGCTCTAACCAATTGAACTACAATCCCTCGGAAATAAAATTTTAATATTCTATATTATTCTTATTTTATTCAAATACTTTCAATTTCAAATTCGAATTGTCGTGTTGTAACAAAGAACAAACGATATATCCATATAGATATGCACTTTAGCGAAAGCTACATGAATTACTAATAATCTTTTCATTCTTTCAAAATCAATCAAATAAGCAAACTCTTAATGGATAATGAAAAGGTATTTTTTTCTTTATTTTACTCCTTTCCTTAGACCTTTACACTTACAGATCTTTATCTAAATCTAGATCATAATTAGATGTAAAACATGAATAGAGTATGGCCTGAGTTGGATTTGAACCAACGTAGATATATTACCAAAGAATTTACAGTCCTTCCACATTAACTGCTCGGACATCGACCCAAGAAGAATCAATTTTGGGCTTATTGATAATCCTTGATTAACTTCTTTCTGTAGCACCCCACCCCAGGGGAATTCGAATCCCCGCTGCCTCCTGGAAAAAAAATATTTCCTGAACCGTTAGACAATGGGGATATACTTGCCCAACAGCCATCAGGCAATGTTCATAGTATGAATAGTTTTTTGAAATTTTCAATATAATGAAATGATATAACTCAACACAAAATATTTTTTGCCTTTCACGATTCTATATAATTCAGATCCATCATTAATATTCATAAAGCGTTTATTCTAATCACCGTTCTAGAATTCTCTAAAATAATTATTTATTTTCAAATTTCAACAATTCTAATTATTAAGAATATTAAAATGAATTAATATTCAATAAATAAATAAAAGATTCATTTTGAAATCTCGTAAGGGATATTAAGGGATCAATAAGTTATTTTATTGAATCTTTTTTATTTAAGAATTGTGTTCAAGTAACAATGGGAATCTCTTTATTAATGATTTGATAAAATATTTTGAATCTATGTTGAATTGATAGGTACATGTAGGAATCAAATAAATTTTGTTATGTTATAATAGCAATTGTCGTAGGTTTTAAAACAATTCATTGCATTGATATTGATCAAATCCTATATTCAAAAATCATTTTATTTTACCTATACTTATACTATGGGTATATCCTATATATTCACTCGATAAATCCAATTTCTCGTTTCTAATAAAGACATTAATGACTACGAATTTAGTATATATACTTAGAATTCTATTATTCTATATATAGAAATATATAATATATGTAAAAAAGACTTCTTAGAAACAATGATTCATTCGAAAATTGAAACAAGCAAACCATTTTAAATCAATGATAGAGTAACTCAATGGTAAAGTATAAGTCATCAATTCAAATCCGATAAGAGGATTTGGTTTTGTCATAAAATCACAAAGGTAAGATTCATATTAGTTAAGTTGTCCAATTTAAGAACATGAATTCTTTAATTTGATTAATTTAAATATTTTTAGGGGTATCAAAGTTGTTAAATTGAAAAAATAGAATATGATATTAGTTAAGTTAGACAGGTTGAACTTGAAAAAATAGAATATGATATTAGTTAAGTTAGACAGGTTGAACTCTAAAATGGTTAAATTTATACTTGTAAAATAACTTAATCGAACTACAAAAATTAGTGTAATATTCAACATAATTAATAATCATTATTTTACGAATCAATAATCGTTATTTTACGAATACATATTGATTGATACTACTTAGATTTTTCACAAAATGTTTGAAGATATGATAGGTGTAATTGAAATAAATTGTTAATAAAATTTATGATACACTCAATTAATTTTTAAAAATCATCTCATTTTGTCGCAATTAATGTTTAATGAGATGATAATGAAACGGTAATAATTAAGATATCTTATTTGTTTTTAATAGGTTTAAATGAGACAAGTAAGAATACAAAAATAATAGAAAATATAATAAATAATTATTTATAATGTAATTTTAATAATAAAAATAATATAATATATGTTTAAAATTAAACTCAATAACACTTCAATCTGAATAAGATGAAATGATAAAAAAATTATTTAAATAAAATAAAAAAATATTACACTATAAATCCATTAAATACGTTAAATAAAATATGAGATAAAATAAAACCGTCTAGGGTTATAAGTTTTCGTTTTTGTTTAACTATCAGTCGCCATTTCTAGGGTTCCTTCCGTATGTTTTATCTTACTCATGTCTTGTACCTCTTCCATCTTTAAAGTTGAAGGATCATCTTTTGTTACTGAATGTCCTTTCTCAGTTTCCAAACGTGTTGAAAGTCGTTCGAGCAATTCTTGACCGTCAAGTGCAGTGACCATCACAGTTAAGCTGGCCCTGCCTCTCCAGCACCCAATTGCTATTGTTGATTCATCCACTTTTATAGGGTCGGAAGCAGCTTGATCACCTGTAGATAAAATACTAGTCAGTGCAAATTTATAAGACTATGAACAACTAATCATCCTCATCAACATTATGTCACGTACCTTTCCTCAAGACCACCACACAGCATCCTGGCATTAGGTTTGAGGCCATCTCGCCAAACCCAGCATCCACAAAATCAGCATATTTAATAGATTTATATTGCAACAAATGCCTGAAGTCTACTGGGGATGCATACAGAATTTGTTTCGTGATGTAGGGTAGAACAACTGGCAATCCTTCGGATGATATACGGAATGAACAGGGTGCAGAATTTCCTTCCCTTGATGTTTGTCTTTCCTGTTGATTTTACATAGATAGAGAAGTAATATATGAGACTACCAACAAATATTAAGAGAGGAGAGGAGGGGACAGAGCATAAAAAGAATTGCATTCTCAGAAGGCTTAGAACAAGGATGAAGCTTAGAAATCGGTCACATAGTACTTATGAAGTAAAAAAGACTTGGAAAAACAATAAAATAAAAGATATGATATACTAATATATCACTTAGACTCTCCACAAAATTGAACCTCTGCTCTTTCCATTAAATACTAAGCCCGTCAACTGCCAATGCGAAAAGAAAAGCAGAAAGAGAATCTCCTTACCTCAACCCTCTAGATGTCCTGAAAAGTCCTCGATGTTTCTCATTAATAGTCACTGAGAAATTCATGTAACTCATACAACCTTTGATCTAAATCCTCCATAGTTACCCAAACCCTTTCTCTTTCAACACAAACTAGAAAATCCCACTTCTTTATCAATAAAAAACATTGAGAAGTTCAATTGGATTAGATATATGACAGTAAATGATGAAATTTTCAGTGACTAGAAATTTTAAAGGGTTATAGTTTTAATGGGTTGTAGTATGAAGACACAAGAAAGTCTAAAAACTAGGAAAAAATAGTGTAAATGTGCCTTTTTTTGGGGGGGTCCATTTGAGATTAGTTCATAAGATCTACTTCACCTGGAGGCTTCCCTAAAATAAGTATCTCCCTAAAGTAAATGGTTGGTTTGATGGATCATAGAATGACAAAGTAGCCCACAGTGACATTCAATAGTTGCCTATGATGATATATGTCATCAAACACAGATAACTACAAACATGCCCGAAAGAGGATAACGATGAGGTAGGATATAACCAGGTTATGGAGCTTCACATAATGAGCATATAGAAGGCATTTTCTAGGGAAAAAGAATTCAAGTTTTGTACATTGATACTTACAAACATTTTCAGGCCAATTGAAGCTATCTTAAGTTGCTGTCCAACAGAGAAATTCAGTTCAAGAACATCCCTCACCGACTTTGACAGGTAGTAAATTCTCTTCACATGATTGTTGTCAAGGTTTCTTGACACAAGGTGACCAGTGAGCGGAAAGGATTCATCAATGCCATAGAATGTCTTTATGCTGTTGATAATAGCTTCATCCTTAAAAAAAATAACAGGATCAACTCCTTTCCATTTGCCCTGAATCTGTAGCTGTCTTTTACCAGCATTCTTGATATCAATTCCTTTATCAAGGATTGCGTTGGCTTGCTCTGATTCAGATCCTTCAAATTCAATCAAAGAATTAGGTCCTAAAGCAGCTCCATCAGGTTCTTCAACAGCCAAATCTACCTCTATGGCGGCTTCTGAAGTTTTTTTATCGGCACTGTTCATGGAATTAGCCTCCACTTCATCTTGCTCATTGGGTAAATTTACTTGCAGCACGTTGTTTTTAGGGGAAACTTTATCTGGCATACTCTTAGGTTTCTCTTGAACAGCTGCAGGGAAAAAGGGGTGTAAAGATGAAAGCAAATTCAAAACAGAAGAAAATAGTTGCCTCAAATACAATGTAAGGTATATGTAAGATCAAAAACAAGTTTCTAGTTAAGGATTAATCAAAGAACTCATCACAAGAAATAAAAAGTGCAAAGGAAAAGAAAAGGTAGAGAATTTATGATTGCAATATCAGCAGTCACACTGTCAAATGTTATCCATCCAAAGCTGTTATCAACTTATACTCTAAATAAATTAATCAACTTGGATGATACACACCTGGCAAAGGGGAATGCTTATGGATGACAGCAATGAAAAAGGCTCCAGTGTTCTGATCATGTGGCATTATTCTCATACATCGCTCTAGTGGAAAATCACATATTTCATCTGCATCATCAGCCAGAGTTCGTGAATCCTCTATAGTACAGAATGTATCATTACTGTTTCCGTCACCACTATTCTCATGCTTTTCTTCATGTTCAATACGATGATGATTGTCAGTTGTGTCCATATAGTTCTTTCCAGAAGGAAACATGCTCGGAACAATGACAGATCGGCGGTATTTAGGAACATCTTTGTAAGAAGTTAACCAGACACCTTTATCACGTACCTGCATGTCAAACAAAATGATCCTGAAATCTTAAATTTAGAGAAGGGCAAAAGTTCCATCCGCTAGATGCTTGTGTACAAGTATTAGTTGCAATAGAAAATTAGCAAGCTCAAAAAGCTAGTAGCAGTCTAGCAAATGTCTGCATTATGGATTGGACCGGTTTGGTTAAGCTCGGTTTTTTATAAAATGCTAACCAAACCAACATATGTTGGTTCACTAATGTCAATTATGGAAAATTACACCAAACTTACAGGTTGATTTCATAGGTTCGGTTTGTAATTTAAACCAACTAATTTTTAAGTGAATTTAAATTATTTTCAGTCATTACTAATGTTAGATGAAGGAATAAGATTTATCGTGTAATTAACAATTTAATTGAAAAAGTTGCTTATCATTTGAACTAGAACTATGCACCAATTTTCAAGTAGAGAAGAACTCCATAAAATGAGTAAAGCATTGGGAATTCAAGAACAAAAAGTAATTTAAACCTTTTATTAGTTTTAATATCTACAAAAATGAACATTAGAAAAGAACAGTATAAATTGTTTCATCTTCTCAATTAACATACAAATTGATCTAAAGTCAAATGATTATAAATATATAAAATTAAAAAAAAATAAAAATATGCATTAACAATATATAGATTAGTTAGGTTAAGTCTCTATTCACAAACTTTATAACAAAAACCGACTTGACACAAATCGATTTTTGCATTTCCAAAACAAAAATCAAAACCAACATATTTGGATCTATAAAAAATAATGGTACTTTCCGGCTGGTTGTTGGTTGCTAACGCAAAGAGTTGGAACAATTACAACTAGAGATACTAGAGGAGAACATGGAAACACAAGTAGGTCAACATGCTATAACAGAACAAGATTTACTAACACCACCACAAAAAGCCCCAAAAAAAAGCACTGTCATGTGAGATCCTCTAGTTGCTTTTTATTGGAAAATTCTGTGCTCCAATCTTAGCCAGCAGGTGCAAAGTTCTTTGACCCTTTGGGTTGTAGGATGTGGCTCCTACTGCAAGTAAATTGAAAACTACCTACCTTCCATTTTCTAAGACCTGGCCGCTGAACAAGTTGAGGAAGTTCCCCAGAGACGTCAAGCAGCTCAACAGACCCTCCACATCTCCGCAAAATCTGCACAAAATAAAAAGTTTTAGTCAAATGATAATGATTACTTGATATTTGTAATTCTTATGTTAGCGAATGATAAATGTCCACTATCTGAAATGCATACATAACCCAACCTATTAAAAATAATTGATAATTGGCTCTTATTTAACTGTATATATTTGCAATTTAGGCACACAGGGAACCCATGTTACCTTCAGTTTCCCAAGTGTAATGTTAAATTGCAGTAGAAATTGTGCACTGATAAATGGGAAAATTATAATTTCAGATTTATTAATATTAATTAGAATTTTAGTTGTTTGGAGTTTTATTTATTTGTTTGTTTTCATGACATTCTTAAGAGTTCTAGTATTATTAGAATTGTTATGTTTTTTCATAGGGTTTTTTACATTACCATAATAGGGATTTTAGTTATTAACCTATTGCCCTATAAACAATTTCAGATTTATTAATATTAATTAGAATTTTAGTTGTTTGGAGTTTTATTTATTTGTTTGTTTTCATGACATTCTTAAGAGTTCTAGTATTATTAGAATTGTTATGTTTTTTCATAGGGTTTTTTACATTACCATAATAGGGATTTTAGTTATTAACCTATTGCCCTATAAACAGGGGACCCTATATTTTTATTAGGTGGACTTGGTTGGTGATTACTGAATACTGATTATTGAGTCTTCTTCAATTATTCTTCCTTCTCGAAATGCAAATATACCGGTTTGCCTTCTCTGTCCCCATAAAGAAATGAAATGGGTAGAATACTACAGAATATGGAACTAATTTCTGAACATAAATTGCACAATCATTTCCTTCCAATCACCTGCTTATTTGCAGAGCTGGTGAGGCTGAAGCACATAGTTCTCTTCTATTAACTATTCAGTCTATATTCTGAATGCATCCTCAGATTCCAATCATTAAATATGCAGTTAATAATAATTCAAAGTACTTGTTAATGAAAAATGAGTAGTAGCTACTGTGGTAGGATTTAGAAGTCAGCCCAGTTGTTCCTATTTTTACTCTATGTTCCTTGTTTAACAAAAAATGGGGCAGACTGGGTAGCTTGCTTACAATGAAATTCTAAGAGGGCCTTAAGCTTTCATCACTCTGCTAAGCAAGTGAGGTTTCTCGGGCATCTCACGAGGTTAAAGAGAGAGAGAGAGAGAGATCATCTGCTTTGGGACAATGCTATATAAGAGCAGCCCGTGCTAATCAGCAAGGAAAAAAAATTTGGTAAACAAGGATGTTCTCTACAATTCCTAGGTTAAAAATACTGGATGCCAATTTACCAATCAACATAAATGAAGAAAAGCAAACAAATTCGGTTAGGAGCCACTATCAAAGCAGGGAGTGCAGGCAAAGAAAAGACAAAAAATAACTAACACATCACCTCAGCAACCACAGCTTCATTCTCAATTGGATTCATTGAGCAGGTTGAGTAAACTATTCTCCCACCAACTTTAAGCAAAGATACACCTGAATCGATTAATATCTTGGTAAGTCAAGTAGATCCTCTCTAAAAGATATCTATGTTTCCAAGTTTTTTATATAAAATCTAGTTTCTACTGGATCCAGGAAGAGACGACAAGCAATCAACCACTGTATATAAATTTAGAGCTTATCAACCTAAACCAGATGTCAGCAGGTCCATCAATCACAAAGACCAAGTTAAAAAAATAGCATTTGACCATTCAAAACCCTCAGATGGAATCAAAGACAACTGTCAAGTTGAATATACTCAAAAGGGAAAATAGACATCAGATACCTACTGTTTGTAATCCGTAAGGTATCTCTTTCTAAACTACTAACATACATATCTATGTTTCAACAAAAAACTAGTTCGCATAAGAGCAGCAACAACATTACATTTCAACAAAAACTGTCCGTAGAATGCTCAAAGGGAGAAGGAAGAAGAAAAATACTCGACATGAGTTGAATTTAGGAAACTTTCCAAGTTCAACACTGCACAGAAATCAACAAGTATCTCTAAATCTGAAGCACTGAAATTGTAACAATGAAGGCATTGTCAACTTTCAAATTGATAAATTAATTAATCAAATAAAGAGGGCTGATAGAAAGTCTTCAACAAATTCTTATTAAGAAAAAATATCCCCACAATTAACCATCTAGATTTTCATTCTCAAACAAATTCATTAGTAGCAAGCATATAATGGATTAACCAATTAAGGGACCTACTCTTGCCCATTATTTTTCTCTCCATAAATCAATCAATTACATAGAACAAATGGAAGAAGTAATCAACAGCAAAAGCATGACAGGCACCGTGCCAAGACTAAAACTTGACGTTACAAATAAAGAAACGGAGTGTTTTCTCTAAGACATACCTCGCATGGCTATCTGGACTTGGAGACTATGGATCCCATTACCCATTCCTAAATTCCTGCATATTATGGGCAAAATAAATTTCCTCCATTATGTAAATGAATTTTTTAAATCAGGTTATTTAAGAGAGAAATTTTCTACCATTTCCTCCAGATATCCGGAGCCTTGCGAAGGGTGCCATCACCACTACAGGGAACGTCACACAAAACTCGATCAAAGATTAGTTGACTAAGCTTCTGCTCTAAATTTGGTACTACTCTTGAAGCATCAGAGTAGTTTCTACTTGAACGACAGCCAGGGAAGTGTTGAGCTTCATGATTTGTGACAATCAGGTTAGCCGTGCACATTCTTTTTGTTTGGTGAATAAGAAGATTACATCTTTGAACATCAAGATCATTTGCTACAACCTAGTCAAGGAATAAGATAAAGTGCAGTCAATTTCAATGAAATGAAAAAAGTCTCACATCACATCAGGGTTTGACACTAACCAACCAACAAGTCCAAATAGAGTACCAGAGAACCAGCCTTACTTTTTGACAAATTGAAGAGTTAACAAAGATAAAACTAGAAGTCCAGGTAAAAAGATTCTAACCAGTCCATCAGGTAAAATTCCTGGTCTGGTTGATTGATATATAACCTCAAGCAACTGGAATGTTTTTGAACCAGGTGCAGCGCACACTAAAAAGAAAATGTAGCAAAATAGTGAGAGTGCTAAATTTAGTTTCTTAATCAGGGAAATGTAATTACTGACATTTAGGATCAAAAAAAGTTACAGAATTCTCTTTTCATGGAGGACATTTAGCATGAGAGCTACCATCTACTTTATAGCACCAATTGCAAAACCCAATTGAGATGGAATATGCTCCAACATGGACAAAATTATGACGTCTTTTCAATTAATAGACTCACATATCTTCATATCAAGAAAAGAGAACATGATAAATCATTATACATTTCCTTAAATAAAAATTAGAAACAAATTTTGCAAGTGAGAAGATCCAAAGTGGATGAAAACAGCAGTAGGACAATTTACTTGAACAAATTCTGAATTGCACTACAGCAAAGAAACGAAAAAAAAAAGTAAAAAGAATTCAATGTAAATTACTTACTGTCAAGCACAAAATGCTCCGCACATACGTCAAGAAACAGGGGAGGAACCTGCAATGCAGTAAACATAGACAAGAATATATTTGATACTAAGATACAAAGTTAAATTAATCCAATACAATTTTAAACAGACATCACTTCACAAAAACAACATACAAATTAACCAGAAAAAAAAATTACTACCATGCTGACAGCCTCCTGTCTAGTGATGTTGCCAACTTCATTTGCCAGCTTTAAGAACTCATGAAACCTATATAATCATAACAAGGAAAATATATTATGAAAATATGGAAATTCAATAAAGTTTTATTGGGCAATTTCAGTCAGTTTTAGAGCTGTCGAAAACATGATTATGAAGAGAGATGAAGTAATTTGGACACCAACAATTCTAAGGTTGAAATGGATCTTGACTAAATTTACACCCAGTGTTGACTCTGCTTATAAGTCAATGTCAAAAGAATGATTGTCTAACTTGTTTCAAACAGAGGTATGATTTTACAATTCTTCAAGCAGTAAAAGTTGAACACATCAACAAAATCAAGATTCAAATCATAATGTAAAAACCGGGAGATTGGCATTGGAGTTTACTCAATTGTCTTCTTTCTGTCTCTGATCCTCTAGCCCTCTACAAGACAATAAACAAAAAAATGCAAAAACCCAAAATGAAAAAGAAAATTATGTATCTTCTAGTGCTACAACCATCTTATGGAAAGCATTTCCCTAATGCAACATGTAGAGATAATAACAGTTATGCTGGTGACTTTATTACGTTCAATGTATTCGTGTGAATAAGTTTTCTCATATACTCAGTTACTCGTGTCTCATCTATGGATCACTTAAACAGAATTCTTAAATTTCGGCCCTTAAATTTCACTCATATTCAATCATATTTACCCCTGATAATATTTACCTCTCAAGATTTTGGTTTTTCCTGAGCTGCATTCTGGAAAAACTAGAATGCCACGCAAGATTATCAGGGTACCAAGGCAGTGGTCTAATAGCCTCCTCTTCACCACCATCACTGACCTGGAGATGATGATTTACTAAAGAACATTAAAAACAACCCAAAAAAATGTCACATAAAAGAATATTGTCACTAGTCATGGTTATTAAAAGCCAATATTAACCTCATCTCGAAGAGATACCATAAAGTCATTCTCTAACTGAGCTTGGATGTCTACATAGAACTGGCTACTGCAAAATATTGAAATGGATTGAGACTTGATTAACAACAATTAGATAAGCACAGTAATTAACTGAAATCAATTGATATTGTTTGGAAAAGGAGAAATTGTGTGACATGTATGTAATGGTGGCTTCTAGCTGTAATAATGTTGTTATGTTTTGTTCAGTTAAATATAAGTTCTTAGGTGGATGGCTAGAGTTTTAACAGCTAAACAAAACAAATAACACAAGAAAATTCAAGAACAAAACAAACAGTTAAATATATAGTTTATATCAGGTTCAGTATCATACTAGTACCACGATTCTACTTTTGGTATCTTTTTTACCAGTACTTTTGATGTGGTACTTTAGTGATACCTCCATTTTAAAAAATATATCAATTTGATATAATTTTTCATTTAATTGAGGATTTTTTACACGTGTAGAAATACATATGCAATATTCAAAGAGTATTTTCAGACAATTGATTAAACGATATTCAAAGAATATTTTCAAATAATCAATTAATTGAATTGATTATCCGAAAATACCTTCTAAATATCGCATCTATATTACTATACATATGAAAAATCCCCGATAAATTGTACCAAATTGATACCTCTTTTTAAAAAAAGGTACCACTAAAGTACCACCCCAAAAATATGGATAAAAAAGGATACCAAAAGTAAAATCGTGATACTACTAAGGTAACAAACCCATTTATATCTCATAATCAAACAAGACCAGAAGTCGTGCATTAAGGGACTGTCACATAAATATCTTCTGTTTTTATGTTTAAGATTTTATGCAAAACCACATTTGCTCACCGGTGACAATTTGTTTTCAATTAATGAATTCATTGCTGGCTAGTATAAAACGCCATCACCATTCAGTATTTAAAAATTGGCATCCAACTAAAATGCAAACATATGAAGAAATCAGCAACGAAGAAATGATCCACTGTGTAACATACTAACATCTATCACCAGTTGTCAAGCTAATGAACAGAAATACTATATGAATAAGCATCATTCTCTTCCGTATGAGAACCAAGCCTCCCCACAAGACCACAAGACGGGCTATTTGGGGATTTGTAAGGCAAAAGAATATCAATTCCAAATTATAAATAATATAACCGGTAGGTCACATATTACCTGGAATTTATTCTAAATGTGGCGGGCAATGGTGTTCTAAGAACTTTCATAAATGTATCCCACTCTTGAGGGGATACAATTCCTTGCTCCTACATTTGACACAAACAACCAACCACAAATGAGAAAAGATCTAATAGATCTGAAGAAAGACCAATGAGTCCAACGCTCTCTGATATGTGATATGAATCAAACACTAGGTTCAAGAGTGTGATGGTATTACAAAAACCATCATTTAATGAATCTCTAAAAGAGATGTTTTATGATCCAGAAAATTCTGAAAAAAGAAAAATATTTTATTCTCTAAAAAGAGAACAAAAAATGTTCTATGAAAAGTATAAAGCATTCTTAAAGTATGATGAAAAGAAGAATAGAGAAGAAGAATTAAATTTCTTCGATTTTAGTTATAGAAAACGGTAAAGAAAATCGAAGAGATATATAAACTGAAGGATGTTTATTAATATATTACAGAGAGTATTAGCGGAACTTACAAAGAGAAAAATATATGAAATTATTCGGATGCAAAACTTAGAAGTCTAAGAACCTTATAAAGGTAAAGAGGCTCATCTAAAAAACAAAATACAATAATTCACAAGATAAGTCTAGTAAGATTTTTCTTAAAAGCGGATGCTCTCTCATGTGAAGAGTGGGCCCTTTGTCTGGTAGTGTGTCCCTGTTTAATTTTTAGAGTCGTCCGTCCAAAGTGCTTTGTGGGTTCCTTTAATGTCGACCACTTTCTTTAGTGGGTGGTTGGCTTAGCTTGGCTTTTAGCTTGAACTGACCATCTGTAAGTCACTTTCAAAAGGCTCTAGATCTAATTTTTCATTAGAGTCTGTGGAGCTTTTTTCTTCTTCAGAACATAATTCTCTAATTTTTTAGAAATATACTCGTCGCTTTTTCCCTTTTCTTTTAAGGTTTCTATAACAATTTCTACTTTAGTTTTACCCTTTAGTGGTTTAGGGTCAATAGTTTCTTTAATTTGAGTGCTTGGAATAATTCAATAATTTTAACATTATCAAATTGTTCTAGTGGAGTTTTATCCCACCATCTTCCCATGATCGTCTTATAAGATATTAGATTTCATCCCAATGACCCTAAACCACTAAAGGGTAAGACTAAAGTAGAAATTGTTATAGAAACCCTAAAAGAAAAGGGAAAAAGTGACGAGTATATTTCTAAAAAATTAGAAAAATTATG
The DNA here is from genome assembly GCA_033030585.1 of Hippophae rhamnoides. Classification (NCBI taxonomy): domain Eukaryota; kingdom Viridiplantae; phylum Streptophyta; class Magnoliopsida; order Rosales; family Elaeagnaceae; genus Hippophae; species Hippophae rhamnoides. Next base: position 33,994,407 of record CM065437.1, read on the forward strand.
TTCTAAAGAAGAAGAAAGCTCCACAGATTCTAATAAAAAATTAGATCTAGAGCCTTCTAAAAGTGACTTCCAGATGGTCAACTCAAGTTAAAAACCAAGCCAACCATCTACTAAAGAAAGTGGCCGACAGTAAAGGAACCCATAAAACACTCTGAACGGACGACTCCAAAACTTAAACAAAGACACACCACCAGACAAAGGGCCCACTCTTCACATGGGAGAGCATCTGTTTTTAAGAAAAATCTTACTAAACTTATCTTGTGAATTATTGTATTTTGTTTTTTAGATGAGCCTCTTTACCTATATAAGGCTCTTAGACTTCTAAGTTTTGCATCCGAATAATTTCATATATTTTTCTCTTTGTAAGTTCCGCTAATACTCTCTATAATATATTAATAAATATCGTTATTAGAGTCTTTTCTTGTGAAAAGTTTAGAGAAGAAAACATCCTTATACCATTTAAAATGTGACATGGTAGGACATCTTAAGCTTATAAGCTGTTCATGACTTCTATCTTGTTGCAAAATTGTACTTCCCACAAAGTGCAACAATATTGTGTACTCAGACATCAACTTAAAATCTCTCATCAGAGATAAAAGAGGAAAAAGAACACTATTTCAAACAAATAGTGAAAACACTAAATTAACTACACCTAAAAGGTTAGCATGGGATAATATTACCCTTTCATTCAGAAAGCTGGTTGATACAACAAGAACCTGAAAAGGTTAAAACCCCTCGAAATGTTGAAGTCGATCAAATAATAGAACATGAAGATGACATTTTTTCTAATAATTCTTTTAAGAATTTGAGTTATCTTCTTGTCTTAATTTAAACTCTGGAACAAGTTTAAAGAATGTTGGTTTTACTTCTTTTTCTTTTAGAAGAATAAGCTCTTGATTCTTTAAACCAAGGTTTTTTATAAGCCTTTTGGGATTTATGGGCTTTCTTTTGAGATAATCCTTTAAGGATATTTTGATACCCATATTGATCGCAGAAATGTCCTAAGGCTTGCTTGCTTTGGACTCTTTCTTTGTCCATTTGTCTTTTGAGCTTCATATCAGTACAGAATGCTAATCCTTCTGTCACTATTTCAGCGGCTAATTCTCTAAATGTATACATACCATAGGGTATGGAACCACCATGTTTGGCTTGGAATCTTGCACGAATTTTATCTGCAAATAGGGTAGGTAACCCTGCAACTTTGGTTCTCATACGGAAGGGAATGATGCTTATTTATATAGTATTTCTGTTCATTAGCTTGACAGGACGACAAGACGGGCTATTTGGGGATTTGTAAGGCAAAAGAATATCGATTCCAAATTATAAATAATATAACCGGTCGGTCAAATATTACCTGGAATTTATTCTAAATGTGGCGGGCAATGGTGTTCTAAGAACTTTCATAAATGTATCCCACTCCTCAGGGGATACAATTCCTTGCTCCTACATTTGACACAAACAACCAACCACAAATGAGAAACTTATAATACATGAAAACTGTAATACCCATTCAAAGAGTAAAACAAAAAAGGAAAGATTAATATGCACAAAGAAACTCGTAAGTAAATCGTATTTGTAAGTAATCCTATAAGCTCCATACTAGGAACAATATATATATATATATATATATACATACACACACAGGCAGAAATGTTATAAGAGAAAGTAAAAACCTTATAATACTCATCAAAGGAGGGGTTCTGAGAGGTAAAGGGCTGCCAGTTTGAACTGCCGCCATTGTTGTTACCGTTCTCGCTGTTGTTAGTGTTAAGGTCGTCGTTGTTTTCAGGAAAAGGATCAGTTTTGGAGCGCTTCCAAACGTTCTCTCTGTTTTGTTTGAAGTGCCTTCTCTGAGTTCGAGCTTTGCCTCCTCTACCTCGGCCGCCACCCATTTCTAACTGTGTTTGCTTGCTAATGCAGCTTAACTGTTCGTCGTTTGACCTCACTGAAAGCAAATGGACGTGTTCGACGAGCTCGATACTCGATAGACGAGAGGCAATTCCCTCCCACGGAATATCTTCCCAAGTTTATGGGCTTAGACCTAACGTAGAGTAGCCCAGTAAATTTTTAGTTTGGACTAGATTTGGGGCTTGGGCTCCCAGTATTAACTACCTAATATAATTTCCCATTTAGCATTCTAATCATTTTTACGAACTCGTTTTAGAAACATTATATTACTTTTTTACACTTTTAAGTCAAGTATACTCGCATATAAAAATATAATATCTAGCATGTGTTTAATAATAGTTGGTAAAAAAATAGTTTATTTTTTTACTTTTCATGTTTGGTTATTTTAGTTTGTATTGATTTATCTTATAATAATTTTATTTCATTGATCCACGATATTATTGAAAAGTAAAATAAATATAATTATCAAACAATCAAATCATATTTAATTCAAAATAAATTATTTATAGTAAACTTTTTAAATTTATTTTAAAATATATATTAATGATTCAAATTCATAATTATGAAATGTTATTATATTATATTAATTTAAATATTAATTAATAAGTATAAGTTATTTATAAAATTGTCATTAGCCAAAATTTATAAATAGATTATCTCAACCTCAAAAAGTATGCATAAAAAAATATTCAGACTCTTCAAACTTTTTCTAAAATAAGTTCACTCACATAAAAAATGACTCTAAGTATCGAAATGGATACAACACCCCACGATGTCATTCCTTCTCATGTGTTTGTCAATGAATTGTAGGATTGATGTGGTAAGGATGTAGTTAACACAAAAATCAACTTCAATAGTATGTAGGAATAATATTGATTAGATCTTATGACTCAATACACTATTACAAAAATCAATAATTGTCCTTAAAATTCTTTCAAGATAGTTGTTTTTCAGTCGCAATTGTCCCTTGTATAAACGTCGATATAAGTATAAATTTTTGGGACGATTAATAATCGCCTCAAAAGGTAAAATAAAAATTGTCCCCAAAGGTAAACAACCATCCTAAAAAGACTTTTAGGGACAGTTGTAAATTTACTTTTTGGGACTGTTATCAACCGTTTTAGAATATATTTCCAAAAATTTCCCAAAAGACTTTTATGGACGCTTATAAACTTACTTTTTGGGATAGTTGATAACCGTACCATAAGACATTTCAATAACTGTCCCAAAAGACTTTTAGGGATGGTTTTTTCTTAATATTTTAGGACAGTTATTAAAATACAAAAAAAATTAAAATTTTAAATCTTATAATTGTAATGTATATAGAATATACTTGTAAAATATACTAAATTCTTAATATATCCAATATCAATAATGATAATATCATCATTTAAATAATAATAATAATTAAACTTTTACACCACACAACCATCAACTCACCAAGTTAATCCTCAAGAATTGTGATGTGTTTTTGTTAAGTATATTACTCATCAAAAAGGATATCAGTGTTAACATCTCCCATCACGTCAATTATTTGATACAATGGATATTGTCTTCCATAAAGATATAATGTATCTCTCAAAACCTAAATTTCAGGGGAGTACTAAAAGGAAATTCAAATTTTGGATTATGGTGAAAGTGATAACAAAAACATGAGAAACTTGGATATAAGTGATATAACACTAGATTTACTCTTGATGACTCATAGACTAAATCGAACCAGGAAATGAGTGAATTAGATTTAAGTAGTATGACATTAAATTAAAATGACAATAAGAACCTAATAACTAAAGAAGTCATGAACACCCAAGTGAAGAAATGAGTGCTTCTCAACCTAGAATTAAGTCTTTGAATAATATGGCTCTATCTCTTGTCAGTATATCACACCAATTGCTTATTAAATATTTTCTTGAACCATACAGAAGACAATTACCACATATGAACCTAAATTTTCTAGTGATGTTAAGTATTCTATGAGCCATTATGTGTCTAACAGTCATTTATCAAAATCAAACATGTCATTTGTGAATCAATTATCTGATATATCTATTCCTAACAGTGTATATGAATCCTTAACTGATCCCCAATGAAAAGCTACTATGAATGAAGAGATGCAGTCTCTGGAAAAAATGAAATGTGGGAACTAGTTGATCCTTCACGGGGGAAAACCCAAGTTTGATGGATTTTTACAATGAAGCACAATGTTGATGACATAATTGAATGCTTTAAAGCAAGATTGGTAGCAAAAGGATACACTTAAACCTATGGGATTGATTATACATAAACATTTGCACATGTAGCCAAAATGAACACGATTTATGTCCTATTATCTACATGGTGAATTATTCAAAGAAATTTACATGGATCTCCCAGTAGGATGCATGATACAAAAAAGGCACAACCAAAAGTTATGTAGATTAAAGAAATCATTAGATGGCCTAAAAAATCTCGAGAGCATGGTTTTGAAGGTTCATAAAATATGTGATTACTTTCGGCTACCAAGAAAGCAACTTAGATCATACTTTTTCTTTAAAAAAAGATAAGATCATTGCACTAATTATATATGTGGATGACATGGTAGTTACAAGGAATGACCCTAAAGAAAGAAAGGCATTATAGAATTACTTGTTCAAAAAGTTTGAAATGAAAAATCTAGGCCCTCTGAAATATTTTCTTCATATTAAAGTATTCCAATCTTATAAGGAAATAGCTTTATCTCAAATAAAATATGTCTTAGATCTATTAGAAGGGATTGGTATATCAGTATGTCAACTAGTTGATAATCGGTAAAAGAAGGTCTAAAATTGTATATTGAGTCCAATAGGTACTAATTCACAAAGGAAGATATCAAAGACTTGTAGGGAGATTCATGTACTTATTTCATACCAGATCAGATTTGGCTTATGCTTTGAGTATTACCAGATAGTTTATGCATAATCCCAAAGAACAACATATGAATGCAGCTATTTTTATTTTAAGATATCTGAAGTTTACTCCCTAAAAAGCACAGATTATCAAAGTATAAAGGCATATGGTGATGTCAATTCTGATAGTGAGAAGAATGATAGGTGATCTATTTCTGGTTATTTTACCTTTAAAGAAGGTAATCTTGTGACATGGAGAAGCAAGAAGCAACATTTGGGCTCGTTCAAGTGCAGAAGCAAAGCTTCAAAGGTTAGGAAAATGTACTTTGTGTGGCATTATAGCTAAGACTCTTTTAGCAAAATTCGAATTTTCCTTTTGAACAACCCATATAAATATTTTGGACAATAAAACACCATTTAATATCGCACATAATCCAGTTCAACATGATAGTATAAGGTATGTTGAGATAGGCAGAATTTTCCTCAAGAAAAGTTGCATGAAAAGATAGTGGAATTACCTAAGATTTATTCAGAGGATCAGTTGGTTGATGTACTCACCAAAGAAAACTTAAATTGAGTATTCTTAAATTTTTTATACAATTGGACATATATGATCAACATCTATGCACCAACTTAAGAGAGAGTGTTGAATTAGTTGGAATTACAATTATCATTAACTACCATTAATTGTCATTATAATGTTAAAATAGCTACTACATTTCAATTGTAAAATAGTTATAATGGTTAGGATTTGAAGAATTTTATTACCTTCCATATATATCATGTACAAATACATATCAAATATGGATGAAAATCATATTTTTTTCATCCATATTTGATATGTATTTGTACATGATATATATGGAAGGTAATAAAATTCTTCAAATCCTAACCATTATAGTTATTTGTCAATTCTAATGTAACAGCTATTTTACCCATATAATGAAAATTAATGATAGTTAGTGAAAATTATAATTTCATCTAATTCAACATAATACAATTATACGTAACTAGCCAATAATCACTAATACAAAATTAGTAATTAATTAGTTTCAAAACTTAGAGTCATTTTTCATGCATATCTCCATTATAGTTAAAGTATTATCATCTGTTATTATTTTTATCAAACTAAATAAAAAAATAATAATATTTTATTTTGTGATGAGATAAGTACATTATTCATGTCGACAAACATCAATCTTCTATGTTGTGTACCTTTTCTTTTCTGTAAACTATATAAATAAATATATCATCCTCAAGTCAAGAAAACATTATATCAATTGCTTAAAACATTAAAAATCCAAATACATATCTTAATTAATACTTACTAATTCTTGTCATCTTTTATTAGATTGTGTATAACATCTCTCATATATCACATGACATAAAATTCACACTTAATATCATTAAGTTGTATTGGAACATATGGAACAAATTATTAGTTAGTTTTATTTAAAAAATGAATACTAGTGAAAAATATTGATGTTAAATAAGTACTATATTTGTAATAAATAATTACTTTAATAGCACTACTACAAAAGGGGGTATTTAAGTCGATATATAAAGTCAATTTTTGGAAAAAACTAACTTTTAATGAATTTAAAGTCGATTCGGTGTAGAACCGACGCCATCCACGTAGGACGTAGTGTCAGTTGACGTGTTGAACCGATGTTACACGTGGACGTAGCGTCGATTCGACACATCAACTGATGCTACACACATGGATAAATTCTTTTTCTCCTTTTTCTTCCCCACATAGAAACTATTCTAAGCGTTGTATAACTCTCAAAAACCCAAAACCTCTTCCACATCTCCTCCACTCTTCCTCATTTTCCGGCAACCTACGACCACCAATTCCAACGCCAGTTAGTGGGTTTTCTTCCTCTCTAACTAATCTTTTAGATCCCCTATTTTTTGAGCAAAATACTCAAAAACAATATACTCATTTCTCACTTACAAAACACGATTTTCTTCATTTCCTTCATTTTGTCACTTCATTTACTCTTGTAAGTATTTCTATTAATCCTACACACTTATTATTCATATTTTTTCTATTATTATGTGTTATTATTTATGTGTATAGATTTTTGTATTATATATGTAGGTTTGTATTATAACATCAGGAAAAGAATATGATGATTTTGAATAACATAGAACAATACCATGGTAATTTTTCTATTATTTATTAATATTTTATTTTTCAATTATTTGTATTATTTAAACTATTTGTTAAGCTTATTTTATTTTTATTTTTTTGCTATTATTTATTGATCAAATACAAGTTTCAATTTGAATATAATAGAAAATGAGTAATTTTTGTAAACAAAAAAAAATTAAAGTCGGTTCACGCGTTGAACCGACTTTAAATTTTAAGTCATTTCATTTAAATTAAGTTAATACCCCTTTTTGTAGTAGTGTAGGACAAATACTAAGAGGTGGTTTAAATAGACGTGTGATAATCGTGTACTATTGAGAGATAGTACTACAAGAATATACATTCATATTATATATAGTACATCATATATTTTACTTAAATATATAATAAATGCAGTTTAAAAGTGTGTTTCTTACCCAGACACTAATTGTACAAATCTATATAGTGGACTATTATCAAGTAGGTTCAGCCATTCAATTACACCACTATATAGATGTACAATTTCAAACATCCAATGATTTCTACAAATAATCTAAAATCATCAAATAATACCACAAGGTTAAACAAATCCACATAAATTTCAACATAATGTAAATTATTCATTCTATCCAATAAGGCGCTAGAAGTCATTAATCCTTATGAATATTAATCATTCATTGAGTAAGAGCATCGATTTATTCATCTATGTTGGGACTCTATGCATTAGAAATCAAAACAAGATGCATAAAATGGTATAAAACTCTACTACTTGAATTCATCATGTGATAAAATAGTATTCTACATCAATCTACCAAAAGAATTAGTAAAGAATCTTCGACATATTATAATCTAAAGATAAAGTTAGAAATTAATAATAAATAGTTATTACCTCTTATAAAGAGCAATAGAAGTTGATTGAATCCAAGTAAATGTACATATAAGAATAAAATCTTCATTTTTAATAACAATATATAATTGATAAGAATATTAATATAAATATATTCAATATTTTCACTTTTAAAAAATTGAAAGATGAATTACTCAATATAAGGTTCAACTTCTTCCATGCTACTTAAAATATACATATGTGCTTACTCTCACTTGATATAATCAAAGGTATTAACCCATCCACTTTATCTAACTTTCTTGATATATCTAACCATTTTATTGATGTTGATTAATCGAAAGACTAATCAACTTCACTCCAATTAAAATTATGAACAAAATTCAATTGCTTCTTTAGCAATAGAACACTTTGTTATGATTCTTCTAGATGATTATGATTACAGACATAACTTTTAAGAACTTTCATATCCATCTTAAATGGATACATCCACCTTAAATATATTGACTCACATAACTATAATTCCCTTGTGAGATGCACAATGAGGTGTATCATTATATCAAAAAATGAGGATGGAAAGTACTTTTCAAACTTACATAAGGTAAGTACAGGTTTCCTCTAGATATCTTCTAGTTTATTCACATGCATAGACTTTTTGCAAATATCATTGAAGAAACTGCATATATCTATGATAGCATTCTTAACATGTTTAAGTAACATGCCATATATTAGAACAAAAAATATTTGTTTCATTATAATATGACAATCACGAGACTTTATTGCATTCAACTTCCTATCTGTGGTAAAACTCAATGACCGTATATTAGAGGAATATTTAGAAGGAAGTTTAACTTTGGATAATGTGTTAAAAAATTCTTCTTCTCTTGCTTAGTTAAAGTGAAACATGCAAGAGGAACAAAAGTACTCCGTTCACCAACTACAAGATGCAATTCTAGACAAAATTTGCTTTCTTGTAAGTCCAATTGGGCATTTAGTCCATCTTTCATTTTTCTATAAATATTTAGCAAGGTACTCAGAATGCTATCATGCACATTTTTCTCAATATGCATACCATCTAGAATATGTCTTATAGGTAAAGGAATTTAGTATTCTAACTCAAAAATATTTATCTCTTTCTTCAACAAATTGAGGTATTAAAAAACTGACATTGTTCTTTTGATTTACCATTGATGAGTGATAAAAAAACATTAATATTTTGTGATATTATTGTACTTAAATGTAAATAATAGATTTGATTATGTACGTTTTTATCATTATTTATGAAAATTATATATTCACAATCACGGGTATTTTCTGTTATATTTTAAGTATTTTTAGTATCGAAAATATAAATTCATCAACACATGAAGAGTAACACTTGAAGCACTCATTTACTCCTAAGAAGCTTAAGGGAACAATGCATGTAATCCTTACATGTAAAACCAGCCAATATATAAGGAGTGCAAAACAAGAATTAAAGTGAAGTATTGTGTGTCATAGCGCACTCCTTAATGCATAAATTTACTAGGTGTGAAGTTTGTTATACATCGTGGCGTAGAAAATTTGGGCCATAATGCGACTTGTTTGAAGCAACATGTATCTTGAGCTCTAGCATGGTAAAAGTTGGGCCATAACACACGTTCATTAATTTACCTAAAGTGCTCTATTTTCAACCTCAACCTATAAATAAACATATTTAGTTAGTTTTTTCATGTAGTCATGTAGTTTTGCATACAAAAATTTAGGAATAATTGTGGTTCTTCTTTTTTTACAATAGGTTAGATTCATAAACATTAATAGGTAAATCTTTTGTAAATTTTTGAAATTGTAAAAAATACAAAAGATATTTGGATATTGAATAATACATTAAGGATCAAGATGGCAGTTACGTAGTAGGACATACTCGTCTATCTTTAATTGGTATTGTAGATCTTATTTGTATTTATTAATTTTATATACAAATTAATCTTTGTTTATTTTCTGAATGTTAAATTAATTTACTGATATTTATTAAATCAAAACATGTATGGCTGATTATTATTATGAAAAATTAGTTTTGTTGTCATGTTTGTCAACATTAATTTATGTCAATATTTTTATAAAATAAATTGAAGTTATCTCTTTATTCAAGATTTTTACAAAATTTATTATTAATTAATATATTGATGACATGCTTTTTTGTAATAGATTGTAAATATGAAAGTTAGGTTTGAGAAACGCCATCTCAATCTGATGTTGACATCTTGAATAAGAGTTCACATTAACGACTTCGTCAAAAGCATTGATTTAAATAGTTTGCTATTTTTTATAAATAAAGTATAATTTAATCTATCAGTTAATGATCTCCGATAAAAGATATTAATTCATTTGATTAACAAAGAAATTGATCCCCGTCAAAATACTTTTTCATACATAAAATGAAAAACTAATAATTTGAATTTTTATTGTTATTAACATAATTAATTCTAAGTAAGTGTAGTTAACTAACTAATTATTCCCATAAATTCTTCACTAATTGATAATTTCATATCTCCTTTGAATTGTTTGAATTAATCATATTTCTATCTTTTTATTAATTTTAATTATATGTTATTAGATTAATCTTTTCAAGACCAAATATTGTGACAAAATATTTAGGTATATTTTTCATGTTTGTTCTTAAATTTATTGAACTATTTAAAATCACATATATCTTTTTTAAATTGATATTGGGAGTATACTTATCATTTACTATAAGTGATTCTTGCACTTACGAGCTTTTTATAAATTTAAAAATTTGACTATCAAGTTTTTGGCGACGTTATCGAGAAGAAAAAGTATTTTAAATTTTTATTATCAAAATTCTTAAAACCTTTTTATGAATATTCATGATTTTTTTATGATTTGTTTTAATATTTATAGGTGTTTAATATAAAAATTAAAAATTACCAAATTTTTAAAAAATTAGAAACATATTTTTGTTTATTTTTATTTTTATTTTAACCGCTTTTCTTTTATTAACTTGTTTTTAGTTAGTAATTTATTTACTAACTTTATTTCATTTTTAGAATTTTTTGTACTAATTTTTATTTATTGTTAATATTATTTTATTTATTTACTGACTTTATTTTTTTATTTGGTTTAATTATTTTTATTTATTTTTTTAGTATTTTTTGTTAGTTTTTATTTATTTAATTTTATTTTATTTATTTTATTATGTATTTACCTTTATTTTTATTTCTATCATATAGCGAGATATTTTGTTTATTTTAATTATTTTACTTCTTGTTTATTTTGATTTTCTTTTATTTATTTATTTTATTTTCTTTTTTTGTTTTTATCTTGTCATATTTGTTTAGTATTTATTTTAATCTAGTACTTAATATTGTGTATTAAAAAAATGTTTGAAACTGAGCTACAACATGGCCTTTTTGTGGGTCGCAGCATAGGGCCCTCAGGATATAATTAGATTGAAGGAAAACTTTTAGCACCGCGCTATGAGTGTTTTGTACTTTGTAGCACACGAGTCTCTATTTGAATACATTACATTATATTTTTGTTCACACCATAACATGAGTGTTTTGTACTTTGCGACACATGGATCCTTGTTTGAATATGCTAGGTTATATTTTTGTTCACACACTAGTCCATAAAATTAAGTGTGTTATGGCTCGTAATGAATTTTTATACTAAAAATCCCAAAAAACGCATTTTAAATCAGGCCCATACAAAATTTCTTACTTTTCTTATACAAACCCTATTGTTTCACGTCATAAGCACAAATAATTCTAAAGCTACTTCCAAAGATTCTAAAAGTTCTAATATCAATATCACCATTGGTGATAAAAATGAGGTAAATGATTTATTATACCTAGGTACAAGTGTTAATTTAATGTGATATTCTTTATACTTGTAGCTAGGACTAGGTGAGTTAAAATCGACAACCATGTTCCTACAATTAGCCGATAAATTTCTAATATATCCCGAGGGCATGGAAAAGGATTTAATGGTATAGTAGATAATTTTATCATACTCATAAATTTTTTAATTGTAGATATGCAACAAACTCAATGACAAGGAGTACATTGAGTGAATTAAATTCTACAAATTATAATCATTCCAAGAAGTATCTTGCTATGTTATTAAACTAAGGCCTGAATGGTAGGTAACATATTAAACCTTTTCGTTTCATTTTTATTATTTTTATTTGTTAGTTATAGTTTATTATTTTTATTTGTTAGTTATAGTTTTTTATTTTATTTTTATTATGTTTTCCCTTGTTTTAGATTTAATGTACTTTATTTTGTTTTATTTCTTGTTCACGTGAATCATGTTTACTTTATTGAAAAATGTTGAATTCATAAATATTTGATCAAATGTGATTTTATGAGAAGTATACATTTTTTTGTCTATATGATACAACTAAATTGGATGATGGATACATATCAAGTAACTATATTACTTGCATAATCACATTAAGTAAGACAAATGAATAACTTTTCTTTTCTTTTTCTTCTTTATCTTTTATCTACATTTGATACATTGAGAACAATGTGGAAAAAAGTTACACATGAATTTATGCATTTTTGTAAGTCCTTTTGTACTTATGTTTGTGTGTTGGCTTCTTGTGTACCAAATGCGATGTGTTTTATATCACTTAGTGTATTTGTCTTCCTTTGTGTAAGGTTAGTTGTTGAGGATCAATAATTCACGCACGCACATAGTTAGGTACACTTTATATACAAGTATGTTTACAAACACCACGATGTTAGTTTTCATAATGTATATGCTAGGTAGAGTGTTGGTTTTCTACGAGAAAGCATGTGAGTGAGCCATAGTTTTTACTTGTGGTTTTTGGTGTGTTTCGGGTACGGGTATTTATGGATAGTACTCGACATTTTTGGAAATGAAAAAAATATAACTTTTTAGTACCTTGCCACCTATCTCGTCACCACTATTACCATCACCATTGGCAAGGTGGTTGGTAAGGTAGCTGGCAAGATGTGTATTCTAAGCTCTATAAATACTCCATTCATTTCTATTTTCTTTACCTATTATTTAGGAGTCGAAACTCTACCAAAATTCACACTGAGATTTACATTTATTTTCAAAATTATTTTGGAGAGCTTACATTTGGGAGTGGGTCATTTTGTGATAGTTATCAAATCATTATCTGTGTGTATACGTAGTTTGACTATGTGTCTTGCGTAAGCGATTTAGTATTTATGAGTTGATATACTTCCAATTACTGATTATTGGTTACCAATCACACCACATTGGGTGGTGTTGGCAGTGGAGGACAATGGGACAATAGGGTTGGTAAGGTAGCGGCAAGTATAGAACAGTAGTAGGTAGTTTGGACAGAGGTCCTGGATAATAAAGATGATAGTGGTTTTAATGTCTAATAGTGTTGCAACTTATTTACTATCTAGTGAATTATTTTCTATTAGTTGGTTGCCCTAAGAAACCCCAGGATGTTACCATAAAGATACAGCCTTTATATGGGTTTACCACGTTATATCAATTGTTATGCATGATCTGATGTTATATTTGTACAATCCAAGTATAAGATGTATGTGTTTCAACATACTATAAGCATAAACTTTGATTAGAATGCATTTACTATTTACTTACTTTCCATTTGATATATAATATCTATTATTAAAGTCATCTACTTTTGATATTATATTTTTCGTGCTTCTACTTTGTGAACTGTTTAAGTGTTATATTGTTCTATTTCTTATGAGTTTGTTCGAGTCCTTTAGGAGTCTTTATCTCCTTACCATTGTGGTCGATCGAGTTTTGGACTCTATTAGTTGGTATTTGAGCAAGTGCACCCTTTTGGCTTAACCACTCGATTATTGATTCTCTTAACTCACTTTTTCACACATACATACACACACTCTCTAATGGATTCAAAAAAGGAGGTAATGTAGGTATATGATGAGTGCTCAAAAAGCACTAAAATTACCATGATTTTATGCTCATTAATTGATTAAGAATATATATATTTATATGTTTTATCATATATTTATATAATTTGTCTTTTTCGGAATCACGGGTATTTTTATTGTTTTTCAAGTATTTTGGCTTAAAAACGCAATTTAAAGACTCAAAGAGGAATACTTGAAGCAATACATCACAAATATATCAATAAATAAATGGGGAAAGGTCAACAAATTTGGAAAAACTGGACAAAATGGGTCGAAAAGGTCAAAAATGTCAAAAAGGAGAAAATCGCGCGCGAGCGCCGCCGATCAAGCGGCCTTGTTCATCACGAAGTCTTGTTCATCTACGGAACTGTTCATCCTCGGCCTTTGTTCATCGCGGTGCTTGTGCAGCCGCGATGTGTTCATCCGTGCGTACGGCCACCCCGTCATCTTGCGTCATTTCAAAGAATCACTAATCCGCGTTTTTACATTTTTTTAACATTTTTTTCTCTACTTTTTTTCTCCATCCTCACCTATAAATACCCCCTTCCCTTCACTTCAAAACACACCTAAAATGAATTGATTTTATTTTTATTCATGATTTTATATTAAGAATGTTAGAGAGAAATATATTATTTTTCATTACAAACTTAAACCTGAAAATTAGATTTTAAGGTTTAGTTATCCATTCTGATTTAGAGTAGTGCTCTTTTATTTGATGGTACAATCGCCCGGTAGTTAGAGTGAAGCTCTATTTCAAAAGTTTTTATAAGAATTATTATCTGAAAATGTATTGACGACATGTTTTCGGTAGTGATTTTAAAACTTGAAAGTTAGTACTCGGATAACTAAATTCTTAGGTTTAATTTGGACACCTTGAATAAAGTTTAAAGCTAACCCACCAAAGGTGGCATTTAAATGGTTCATTTTCAATCTCTTAGAAAAAGGAATTAATTTAATTAACCAAATTAGTTATCAACCCCTTGTAGGTGTTAATTGATTTGTTTAGTTAACAAAGAATATCTAACCCGAAAGGTGGTATTCATACAAAAAAGGGAGAATCAATAAATATCAATTCATATCTTTAATAACTTCAAATAATACGAGCAAGCGTAATTAACTTAGTTATTATATCCATAAATACTCCGCCATTATAAATGAACATAATTTGCATGAATGTTTATTGAATCTATGTTTATTTTTATGTTAGTAGATTAAAACACAAAAAAACCAAAATATCGTGACAAGATGTTTAGGATTTAATTTCGTTTTTAACAGTTTGAATAATAAATTAAAAACCACATACATTCCTTCCTTAGATCGACCTTGGGAGTATACTCATCATTTTCTACGAAATGATTCGTGCACTTGCGAGAGTTTTATAAGTATAAAACCAAAGTATTGGCAGGATCGACGATGCCGGTTTTCGTTCATCAACGTATTTGGCAATCACGATTCTGCTCATCAAGTTTTTGGGCGCCATTGCCGGGGATGGAATAGCGTTTTTAATTTATTTATCAAAATTTTAAAAATATTTTTGTGCTGTAAATAATTGTGATTTTTTTTTGTTTTTGTAAAAAAATAAAAATAAAATAAAAAAATTTAATCAAATTTCAAATTTTAAATTTCATAAGAAATAATAAAAAAATAAAAAAAAATACAATTTTTTTTAATAAATTTTAAATAAAAATAAAAAAAATAAAAAATAAATAAAAAATAAATAAATAAAAAATAAATAAAATATATAAAAATAAATAAAAAAATAATAATAAAAAAAAAACCAAAATTTTAATTTTTTTTAGTTTAATTTTTACTATTTTTTTATTTATTTTAAATCATAATTTTATTTTTTTATTTTCTTTTACCTTTTTCAATTTTATTTTATTTTATTATTTTTTTTCTTTCTTTAGCTATTTTTTTCTTCTTGATTTTTATTTAACTTAGTTTTTTTACTAACTTAATTAATTTAGATTTTTTTTAACATTAACTTAGGTTTTTACTTAAATTTTCATTAACTTAATTAACTTAGTTTTTTTTTACTTCACTTAACTTAATTAACTTAGATTTTTTTTACTTCACTTTAATTAATTAACTTTTTTTTTCACTTAACTTAATTAACTTAGATTTTTTTTACTTCACTTAGCTTAATTAACTTTTTTTTACTAACTTAATTAACTTAGATTTTTTTTTAACTTAACTTAATTAACTTAGATTTTTTTAATTCATTTAACTTAAATTTTTATTTAACTTAACTTAATAACATGAAAAGTAAAGATCGAGGAGTTAAATGTCGAGACTAGTTCTTGGAAGCCTTTGTGCCACTAATTAGTCTTTCCGGGAGCGTTGTTGTCTAGGAGGATGGTTTTTAAGGAGCCTTGCTGCACCACCAGTTCTTTCCTGAGCACTCTTGGTTAATCGATTATGTTATTTTTTTCTAAAAAAAACATAAATGCGAAACTACCTCCAAAATTTTAAAGTTTTAATTATAATCTAAGGAGTTAGTTGCTTTGTTTAATCTAGGTACAATTGTGTTTTTATGCCTTAATTATTTGATTTGTACCTAGTTGTGGGTTATCTAAAACTTCAAAGTATGCCTCTAGTTTTAAGTCTGAGAAAGAAATCGAAAATCAATAGGCGTATTTGAAAAAGTATAGGTAGGTATTAACCTCGTCTTACCTGAAGGTTTGATTGACTCAATGATGAGGGGACATTGAGTTTACTTAAAATGCAATCCCAAGTTACGTCTTGCTAAGATGTTAAACTAAGCTGACGGATGGGAAGACCCAATCATTTTAGGTAATTTTCTTTTATTTCTTTTATTTACTTAATTTTATTGTTTATTTCATTTTAATTACATGTGAATAATTTTTAAATTGTTAAAACTAAAAATATTTGTTGAGATGTTAGAAGTTCACAGCGATTTGTATGTATACACTTTAATGATGAATATGATGGATGCACCTGCATTTTCCATTACTACTTGCACTTTCTCAAGAAATAGGTAATCTTTCTTCTCTTTTCTCTTTATCTTTAATTTACAGTTGTTACATTGAGGACAATGTAAGTTCTAGGTTGGGGGTGGTGAAAAGTTACCATGCTTAATTAAAAAAAAAAGTTTTAACAATTTAAAAATAAAAAATAAAAAAATATACTTTTTCATTTTTTTTGTGTGTTTGATTTTATTTCTATTTTGTGTGATTTAGTAATTTTTGGAATAAAAAAAATTTCACAAAAATTTATCTTTTCTTTAAATCAAATTTAAGTAAATAGTTAAGTCTTTTGTACTGTTAGATTAATTTTTGAAAACATATCATGAAATATTTTGTAATTATTTTTTGATAATTAGTTAGTTTTTGTCATAACTAGTATTTCTTGATAAGATGTGTAAATTATATTAAACCCAAAATCGGTGTTTATGAATTTTTTTAGTGGAGACTACCTTTGTGAGATATAATTTGAGCCTAATTCCTTTTATTGAGTGAAATATATATTTTTCTACTCCAAACACATTTCTTATTTATTCAAATTTTTAGATGATCTCATAGGTATTAGCATTGAATGTATGAATTTTTTTTTCTCATCTTAATAAGTATCATATATTTTTGATTATTATTTTTGCTTAGATTAAATGATTTGAGTAGAAATTGATAGTATATGCTTATATCTCATTTATGCATGACTCTTACAAAAACAAAAAAGATATATCTAGGGTTACCTAAACCAAGATCAAGCAGAAAAGCCACAAAATTAACCACTTACTTAAAATCCAAAAAATGTACAATCAGACATGGGTTGACTCTCTAAAAATACACGTATTGAAAAATATCTACGAGAAAAAAAAATAGAGAGATAAAAAATAGTATCATCATATACTATGACCCACGTTGCCTACAAAGTTGTGAGTACTGAAGTATTTACAAAGAAAGATATAGGAAGTAATTCCTAAAAGTCATTGCAATTTCTTCATTTGTAAAAAGCATATATCTTGAAATTCTTTCTTAATGAGTTTGATTTATGCATGAAAATAATTTTTATATATGATATCTTTATAATTTATACATTTGATTCCTTTATGAGATCAATGTTAAAATAACACTTTGAGCCTTTATTCTTTATACATATGCGAACATATTAGTTCATTCTATACATCAACTCTTTTCGCATATAAAATAGTATGAGTGTTTGAACCAATAGGATTCGGTGTTTCGAGAGTATTGACTTGTGAGGAATAGAGTCGGCGAATTCTAATTCATGGCGTATTTGAAATTGGGTGAAATTATATTGATACATTTTGACATGAAATATGAAAATGATTTTTCGACTAATTATATAATAAATCATGATTGTTTAAAGAGATTAAAATAACTTATGCTTGAGATTTTAATTATGATCTTAAAGGAGATTAAAAAAGTATGAGACATTTTTGTGATATGTTGTTAATTTGTGATTTTGTTGTAAATTTAATTTTTAATTTGTTTGTTTTTATTGTTTCTTTTGATTTTTACATTTAGTTCAATGTTTGTGGGTATCATTACGAAAACCCTCACGAGACTCAAACTTCGTCCTTAGAGCGACCCTAGGGGTTTAACGGCTTGATGCATATGCTAAATGCAATCATGTCAATCCACGGAAGTTATTTAGGATAGTTTAATTTTAATTTTTACAACTTCTCTTGCTAAGGGACTAGCGAAGGCGGTTGGGGTTGTGATGAGTGCTGAAAGCACTAAAATTACCATGATTTTATGCTCGTTAATTGATTAAGAATATATATATTTATATGTTTTATCATATATTTATATAATTTGTCTTTTTGAATCACGGGTATTTTTATTGTTTTTAGGTATTTTGGCTTAAAAGCCAATTTAAAGACTCAAGAGGAATACTTGAAGCAATACATCACAAATATATCAATAAATAAATGGGGAAAGGTCAACAAATTTGGAAAAACTGGACAAAATGGGTCGAAAAGGTCAAAAATGTCAAAAAGGAGAAAATCGCGCCGCCGCGCCGCGCCGCCCGTCCACCGCGGCACTGTTCATCCGCGGTACTGTTCATCTACGGAACTGTTCATCCTCGGCACTGTTCATCCGTGATCTTGTGCAGGTATGTTCTGATGATCCCCGTCTTGTCTGGTAGCCCGCAATCATCTTTGGCGTCATCAAATGACGCGTCGATCACTAATCAGCGTTTTTACATTTTTTTAACATTTTTTCTCTACTTTTTCTCCATCCTCACCTATAAATACCCTTCCCGTCACTTCACAACCCACCTAAAAATACCTCCAAATTCATTCTTTTGTGTCTTTTGTTAGATTTTTGGGGTTCTTTGGTTTTTTCTTAGTTTTTGTTATGTTTTCTTAGTTTTTAGTTTTTCTTAGTTAATATCTCTTAGATTTAGAGTTCTTCCCTTTTTGGGAAGAACTAGTTATGTTTTTGTAATATTTTAGCTTTTTGATTCAATAAATGGGAATTGCAAATTCCGCTTGAAGTTTTTCCAAAGAACGGGAATAGCGTCGAGTTACTGTAAGGATTTTATTTTCTTCTGATTATTTTTTATGCTTTATTCTTACATGTTATATTTAATTTGTCTATTGGTTAAATTTAAGCGTATTTGTTGTTTAGTAAACATGATGTAATAATGACGTTGTTATGCTTGCAAAATATTAAATAGGTAAAAATCTCTAAAAAATGAATTGATTTTATTTTTATTCATGATTTTATATTAAGAATGTTAGAGAGAAATATATTATTTTTCATTACAAACTTAAACTTTGAAAATTAGATTTTAAGGTTTAGTTATCGATCGATTTAGAGTAGTGCTCTTTTTATTTGATGGTACAATCGCTTAGGTAGTTAGAGTGAAGCTATTTCAAAAGTTTTTATAAGAATTATTATCTGAAAATGTATTGACGACATGTTTTCGGTAGTGATTTTAAAACTTGAAAGTTAGTACTCGGATAACTAAATTCTTAGGTTTAATTTGGACACCTTGAATAAAGTTTAAAAGTAATCCCAACCCACCAAAGGTGGCATTTAAATGGTTCATTTTCAATCTCTTAGAAAAAGGAATTAATTTAATTAACCAAATTAGTTATCAACCCCACCCATGTAGGTGTTAATTGATTTGTTTAGTTAACAAAGAATATCTAACCCACCAAAGGTGGTATTCATACAAAAAAGGGAGAATCAATAAATATCAATTCATATCTTTAATAACCTAAATAATACGACAGCATAATTAACTTAGTTATTATATCCATAAATACTCCGCCATTATAAATGAACATAATTTGCATGAATGTTTATTGAATCTATGTTTATTTTTATGTTAGTAGATTAAAAACACAAAACCCAAAATATCGTGACAGGATGTTTAGGATTTAATTTCGTTTTTAAAAGTTTGAATAATAAATTAAAAACCATATACATTCCTTCCTTAGATCGACCTTGGGAGTATACTTATCATTTTCTACGAAATGATTCGTGCACTTGCGAGAGTTTTATAAATATAAAACCAAAGTATTGGCAGAATCGGCGATGCCGGTTTTCGCTCATCAGTATACCTCTACTTTTTGATGGACTGAACTATGCCTATTAGAAATCTTAAATGAGTGTTTTCTTGTGATCCCTAAGAGACTGTGTGTGGTGTCCTTGTTGAGAATAGTTGGACCTACCCAAAAAAACCCTACATGACAATATTATTATACCTAAACCAATGATTGAGTGGACGAAGGAAGAATCTAAGGATTCCAAATGGAATAGTAAAGGTTTGTATGCTATCATTAAGGTTGTAACACCTAATGAGTTTAGAAGGATTTAGATTTTTACAACATTTAAACAAACTTGGGATATTCTAAAGACAACTTATGAAGGTACTTTAGCTATTAAGAGGTTGAGAATACTAAAGATAAATAGAGACTTTGAATTGTGCATTATGCAAGAAGATGAGACTTTCAATAAATTCTTTGCATGATTATCCCAAATTGTCAATTACTCATAGAATTTGGGTAGACCTATTAGTGAGGAAAAATATATTGAGAAAGCATTGCCAGTCTACCCTATCAATTTTATGCTAAAGTTACTATACTTGATCCTATGTACAAATCTGGTGAGCTTTCAGTGAATGCGCTAATTGGTGATTCGTAAGTCTTCAAACTGCATCACCTATTACCAAGCTAAGAAAAAATTGCCTCCAAAAAGGATATAAGCTTGGCTCTCAAAACAACCAAAGGAAGTGATCAAAGAAAATATGTTTGTGATATGGTTTATGGTAATGATGAGTCTAATCCCGATGAGGAGGAAATGGCCTTCCTTGATCTGAGATTTACTAAATTGTTTTGAAAGAAGAAACCAACATCTAGGTTTACTGGAAAAGATTCATTGAGTTCCAAAGTCTCAAATTATACTAAAGTTGATGAAGAATAAGAAAATGAATCTGAGAAGCCAAGCAAAGGACACTTGAACAAAATCATATGCTTTAAATATGGGAAGCCAAGTTACATTGCTGCAAAGTGTTTTTAAAAACAATCGCATAAATAACATGCTATCAACACTAAGGTTACTATTTCAGATAGTACTATGAGTAAGGATGAGGATGACATTAACCTTTTAGCTTTATCTACTTTAAGTGTAATCCTCCGTCTACCACCTTTGAAGTTTGAAAGGTTATAGTTGAAACTAATGATGATGAAGACAAGCATGATGAATGGCTTAATTCATACAATGCACTCTTGTTAGAGCACATAAAATCACAAAAAGTAAAGAAAAAGGCTTTAGAAAGCCTGGATAAAAAGAAGTATAAGATAAATTCTCTAAAGAAAACTCTAGAGGAAAGGAAGTCCTCAATTGGTGATTAACAACATGATCTCACTAATAAGTATGAGGTCATTTAAAAGAGACATTTAAATTTGCAAGAAATTTTTGACTCAAATCTCAAGAAGATGAAGATACTTGAGGAAAAATTGAAGTATTTCACCTTCAATAAAGCTTCTTCTTTGTATATCGATCATAATCCCTTGAATGATCAAAATAATGAAATTGAATAGTTGAAAAAACAAATAATTGTCCTTGAAAGTGCAAATGAGTATCTGACTTATGCTTTAATTGATAAAAAAGCTAAAGTGGAACATATGAATAAGAGACTTTGGATTCTCAATAATTCAACAACTTACCTGGAATCCTTTCTTGAGAAAAAGGAATATTTGATTATAATTTTAAAAAATAAACTCTAAATAAGTGAAAAAGAAATGGTACAGTTTTTCTCTACTATCAACAAAATGATTTTTGGTTCCTAAAATTTAAGTGAAATTATTAGTAACACAAATCCATTTGGTGATAAATGTGGTATTGGGTATAATGAAGGGATTTATACTTCTACTTCTACTACTCCAAGTTTATCAAGTCTACTCATAAAGATTCTAAGTTGAAGTCAATTACTACCACCTTTAACGGTAAGTTAGTTGTCAAATTTCATCCTATTTTCTCTAGCAAACCTCTCATCTAAGGCTAACACTTCCCATTTCATTAGGGATGGTCTAATTCCTTTACCTACTGCTACCCCAACTTGTCACCAATGTGGTAAGCTAGGACATGTGTGACCTCATTATAAAAAACTAACTTCTCATCCTCGTATGAAAGTTAACGTGAGCACCTCTTCTTTCTCTCCTCCGTATACAACTCCTTGGATTCTAGGACCGAGATTCTCTAACTTCACACATCGTACCTATTATCATTGTGGCACTACTGGCCACCTTGCTAGACAATGCTCTAGATATATGAAGAGTTCATCTCGAAGTACTTCACCTCGTTTACCTCCACCTTAGCTATTGTGGCTCATTTAAGAATGTTCAAGCATGTTGCATTATGCACATATGGCACAGTGTGGAAAGAAATAAATATGCTTCAAAAAGTTCACTTTGCCCAACTTAAATGAATGACTCGATTGAATTTTTTAAAAACTATAAACAAAAAAGATCATGAGTTTTATATACACTTCATGCTCATATGAGCAAGAGACTATCTCTGAGTTTTTTTGCCTTTCATAAATTCTTTAAATGGAGGAATATAGTTTGATTGCTATTTTTGGGTGATTTATTGGGGTTGAGTTGCTTACTTTCATTTCTTTCTATGTTTATCATCTTTCTATATGTGAATATATGTCTTTTTGTTTGTGTTCATCTGTTTGACACTATATTTTAACTTTCATAATTGTTGCTTTACCTTTCTAGATGATCCTTTACTAGTTCTATCACATGATAGTTTCTTTGACATGTTTCTTATATGTGTATGTCTTGCATACTACCTACTTCTTCCACTATGGCCTTTTGTATGCTCATCAAGTCACATGCTCATCATGTAGAGTCAAAGTACTAGGGTTATGCTTTTTGCTATCTTATCCTTTATATGCAATGTCATATAATATACATCTTATATGTTTTACTATATCATACTTTCCTATACCTAGTATGTTGTATGTTTGTCTTTTGTTTATCTCTCATTTAAGTTTGTACTTATTTTGACTAATCTTCCTTCTCTTGTGTTTTATGTGTATCTTTAGAGATATTTGATGTGTTATTTCTTACATGTTCCTTTGATGTCTCACTCTCTATGCTTACACTATTTTTCCTTGTGCATCTTGTTGTCATTTGATTATTTACACGTCTTTAGGACTTTTGACATATTAATAATGCTTTCTCTAAACTTATGTATTTTTTTTAACTTCTATTGTTTGATTTGTTGTCCCTATCTAAGCATATCTCGTGTTTATGTGTTGGAACCCTTACTTGTTTCATATACTCTATGATTTAATGGTATTCCTTATTTCTTCCTTCTCTTAGGGACATTGCTTATGTTGTTCATTAGCTAGTAGTTTCTTTCTCTCTCCTGACTAGCGAGGATGTGAGTGTTGTTGTCACTCTTTGTTAAGGTACATTTCCCTTCTTTTTGGGCTTTGTTATGTTCTAAGTCATTTCTTGTCATCTCACTTGTTTGATTGTAAAATGAATTCTAGAGGGATCATCTTGATATTTGTTTGGCATGCATTTGACTTAAATTGAAATATAGATGTTTGGACATGTGTATTCCTTGCGAGCATGTATGGCTAAATTTTTCTTATTCATTTCTTAGAATTACGTCTCTTTTTTACACTTGTTATATCTTTGCGAATTTGTGTGGTTATTATTGAGAAGTTTGTGTGGATCTCTTGTTTTTATGATTGATATTTCTCTAACAAGCTCTAAAATCCACCTTTAATATCTCTCGAGGTAAAATCCTAAGTACTGCTTGCTTAGAAGAGGATTTAGGCCATCCTTGAATCTTTGATCCTTTCTTACCACTAAGGTTCTCATGTCTGTAGTCTCATATTCATAGTCTCCTTTCTTTGTGACATTATGTTATCCCTTCATTTATTACTCCTAAATACTAGCTTAGTCCAAATATGTATTCCCACTTACCTTCTACACCCTTTGTTGAGCTTGTCTGTTTTGGGTTTGCCCATTTTAATAACTTGGTTTCATTGGGAAAGAAGGGTGATAAAAAATATTGATTGTATAAAAAATGGGAAAATGGAGAAAAGAAAAAGGAAAAGAAATATTGAGATTTTTTTGTCTAAAAACAAAGGATGGAGGAAAGAAAAGAAAAGAAAAAAATGAAATAATGATAATGTTGAGACAGTGTTGCATAAACATCTAATATTTTTACTATTTTTTCAACTTCATTGGCTAAAGTTTGAGAAGTAAAGAGAAAAGAACCCTTGTTTGAGGGTATAAATGTCATAGATTTGGACTTATCTTTTTTATTGGATCAACAAAGGTGTGTTTAAGCTTAAATGTCTTCTCTCCCCTACCCTTACCTAAGCTTCTCACTATAATTTTTGAAAGACCTTTTGATTTCTTCTTTGCTATGACTTACATTAGTAAAGAGAGAGACTAATTGTGGATATATGAAGCTTGGTTCAACTTGAGTCTATATTTCAATTTGCATGGTTCGCATAAGTATATGATGGAATATAGAGTAAGTAAATTTTGCATATCAAACATAGTGTATGACATGAAAAATTTAATCATACCCTTACATGAATACATCATGGATTGATGGGCATGTGGATTTTGTTGTTGAATATATTGCTTATCCTCTTCAAACCCTCTGATTTGTTAAATATGTTTTATTTGTTTCCCTCATTCTATATGTCGTGTTGACTACTTGGTATAGATTCCTTGTGTTGAGGGGTTTGTAAGTAGAATGCATAACATATTTATTTTATCACATGCATACATTTAGGGGGAGAGGTGTGATTCTTGTGAATGTTTGTTTTACTTCTTGTTGTTTGTCCTATTTTTGATTTTTTGCTATGCTTCTTGTTCATGTGGAGTTTCCTTCTTATGAAATATCATTGTATGCAACCTCTGGTTTCATATGTTTACCCTTGTGTTTCCCTACTTCTGCTTCTTTTTTGCATGCTTCTTACTTTTCATTAATTGCCTAGTAACTGTTGTTAGAATGTATGACATATGTTTTCTTTGGTACATTGAGATGTTTTATATCTGCACTTATCTTTGGTTGCCCATTCATTTAGTTTTTGCATGTTGCATGCTCATATCCTACTAATGTCTTGGGGCTTTTATGTGTCTTTTTCTCTTGAATCATGGGATAGTTCTTATTGTCTTTGTTTTAATCTTACTTGCTGCATTGCATTAGTGTAGGATTATAGCATATTTTTATGCCTTTTCTCGCTCATATAGGGGTTTTCCTTTGACATTCTATGTCAAAAAAGAGGAGAATTTTTTGTGAACAACTATATATTTATTTCCATGTTATGTGTTGCATGGGCTGTGAGTATATGATTGCACTACATATGTTTTGTCTGATTTGCACTCATCCAAAGGCAATGTTGCATAGAGTTGAGAGGAGTTATGCATCCTTACTTGTGTTTGTGCCTATCATTTTGTACTTATGTAGGGATAATACGATAGTATATGGTTTGACTACAATTTATTTTTGCATAATGCATTTTGCATGGTATTTGTTTACTTCGTGTGTGTAGGTTACAGGTGTAAAGTGAAGTCTTTGGGCTTTAGATGTTTTGTTTAGTGGTGTTGAGACACTTGTGTTTCAGAGTGACAGAATGGATGAGTTGATGCATGAACATGGATGGAGTGCACTAGATGGATGCACTTAATGTAGGTGTTTCTTTTGGGTTTTAGTATGTGTTGTTGTGTTGTTCGTGGGAATAAACAACTTTAGGATATATTTATGATCATCTCCTGTTTCATGAGTGTTTGTACTTAGTTATGTAGTATTTTGACATGGAAAGCGAAAGGGGTAGAATGTAAGACCTATTGTACTTATATTTATATGTTGGCTTCCTATGTACAAAATACGGTGTTTGTTTTATTCTACTTAGTGTATTTTTCTTCCTCTTTATAAGGTTGATTACTATGGATCAGTAATTCACACACGCATATAGTTAGGTACATTTTGTATGTAAGCATGGTTACACACACCATTGTGTTGGTATTTGTAGTGTGCATGCTAGGTAAAATGTTGGTTTTCTATGAGTGAACATACAACCGAGCTAACATTTTCACTTGTGGTTTTTGGCATGTTTCGGGTAGTGGTATTTATGGTTAGTACTCGATATTTTTTAAAACAAAAAATACAACTTTTTAGCACCTTTCCACCTAGTTCAACACCAAGTTTGCCACCATCCTTGTCACCACCCTTATTGAGGTGATTGGCAAGATGGTTGGTAAGGTGTGCATTCCGAGCCCTATAAATACCCCACTTACTTCTCTTCTCTTTACCCATTGTTTAAGAGCCAAAACTCTGTCAAATATCACATTGAGATTTATATTTGTTTTTGAAATTATTTTGACAAGTTTAAATTTAAGAGTGGATTGTTTTGTGGTAGTTATAAATTACTATTTGTGTAAGTACGTACTTTGATTGTGTGTCTATCGTATGCGATTTGATATTTGTAGTGGATTGTTTGTGCTGTAAGGTTATAAGTTGATACACTTCCTATTATTGATTATTAGTTACCAATCACACTACATTTTGTCGTGTTGGTTGTGGAGGATAATCGAGTTTGCATATCAAACTAAGTTGTTGCAGAGATCGACAAGTGAAGAGTAGCAGTAGGTAGTTTGGACGGAGGTCCAGATTGATAGAGGCAGTAGTGGTTTTAATATCTATTGGTATTGTAACTTGTTTACTGTTTAGTGAATTATTTGCTACTGAGTGGTTGTCTTAAGCAACCCAAGAATGTTACCATATAAATACAGTCTCTATGTGGGTATACCTCATTATATCAATTGTTATGCATGATATAATATTGTGTTAGTACAATTCAAATTTAAGATGTGTATGTTTCAATATACTATAAGCTTAAACTTTGATTAGAAATCATTTACTATTTACTACCTTTTTGTTTGATATATAATATCTATTATTAAAGTCATCTACTTTTGATATTATATTTTTTGTGCTTCTATTATGTGAACTGTTTAAGTGTTATACTATTCTGTTTTTTGCGAGTTAGGTTCAAATTCTTTAAGAGTGTGTATCCCCTAAGCTTGGTGGTTGACTGTGTCATGGACTCTTTTTGTGTTTTCTATTGTTTACTTTAGTTTGTTTAATTTCCTGTTGTTTAGTAATTTTGGGACATTTAGATCCATAATTGTTTTTTGCAAAATTATCATACTTTTAATTAATTTGAAGTAAATAATTGAATATTACACTATTTGATTGAAGTCTTAAACATGTTCATGGATTATGGTGAGAATTAGTTATTTTATTCATAGTTTATGTTGCATGTTTGGATGTTGAGATTGAGATAAATTCAAAACTAGTGTTTATGAATCCAATAATGGAGGCTACTTTCTGAGAATATTTTGAAGCCTATATTGTTTATTCTTAGTGATAAAAATTTTTATGCTCCTTTAAATCCTTTTCTTATTATTTGAAATTGTTATATGAGCTTTATAGATTATGCATTGAATGTTAGGATTTTAGATACCTAATAAAGAATCATGTACTTATTTTCATTGCTTAGATTGAATGATTTGAGTAAAAATTAAAATGTGTACCTATCCTCATTCATGTTTGACTTCTAAAAAAAGAAGATATATATAGAGTTCCTAAGAACTACAAAAAGAGCCCAAATAACTACTTATCAAAATACATATATGTATATAGGTCCACTCTCTATTAAAAAAAAGGAGAGCATGAAAATAGAGAGAAAAACAAATAGTTTAAATAAATACTATGACCCTAAGTTTTTCAAAGTTGTGTGATAGTTATTAAAAAAATAGGAAATAACATCCTTTGAAGTCAATGCATTTTCATTCATCTTAAGTCAAATACTTGAAATATTTGCTTGATGATTTTAATTGATGCATGAGAATAGTAATGTGATTTATTCATAAATCCTATCATTTGATTCCTTTCATGAGACCAATGTTATGCACTTTTTAAGCCTTTCTTTTTTAATCAAATGCAAACTCATTAGTTTATTTATTTACCTAACTTCTATTCACATATATCTTTGTTAAGTGCTTGAACCCATTAAGTCCTCACTACATAAATTTATTGGATACGAAGTTTGTTTTGTGCCATAGTGTGAAAAGTTGCAACTTGTTCAGGGTAATACAAGGAGAAGCAATACATATCTTGAGTCGTGGTATGGTAAAAGTTGGGCCACAACGAGTGTTTATTAATTCATCTGAAGCCCCCTATTTTCAGCCTTATCCTATAAATAAACACATTACAATTACTTTTTTGTACAACCATAGAGATTTACGAAGGAAATTTAGAAAGAGCTATAGTTCTTATTTTTAGTTTTATTTTTATAATAAATTATATTCATATATAGTAATAGGTAAACCTTTTGTAGGTTTTTTAGATCAAAGAAAATATAAAAGATATCTATAAACTGAAGGATACATTGAGAATTATTGACTTTATGAAAGTAGAGTCATCAATGCATTTTTCTCCTTAATATTTGCACATTTCACTCAATAAGTAGTATTTTGGAGTAGAAAATATTAAAAATATGAACTTTCTAGTGAAGAGAGGTGAAAATATAATTTTTGAAATTTTTTCAGATTTTTTATGAATTTTTAAGGTAGGACCAATCAGAAGCTACCACGTCAACACCAAGCAAGCAAAGGTGTTGATCGACAAGCCACATAGAAGCCACAAAAGCAAAGAGCATGAATCACGCAACGTCGCCTATTCCCAATTATGTAGCACAATGCTAGGTGTTAGTAAGGTGTTCATTCCGAGTTGGTCGTGCGCTCAAAAGTCTTGCCATTTGTCGTAAAGTGATTCATCTCTTCCTTCCAATATCGCACTACGCCATTCGTAACCATGAATCATGTCAAGCCATGTGGTGTTGATTGATCATGCATTCACCATATGAGTCCTCATGTGCCATGCATCATGTGCTGATTCGCCCAATAAAACCTACATGTCATATGTCATACTCTTATTGGTTGGCGCTATTAATGTTTCCTTTTTTCATCATATCCACTAATCTGAAGCTGATCTGACAGTCTAGATTCCACTTAAGCTATATTTAACCCCCTAATTTCCCTATAAACCTTTAGAGGCAAAAATTAACATAATGGTAATTAGTTTTTGGAGCCAAGAAGAGAGAAAAATGATCGCCACACATGTAGTGTATGTAATAAATACACAAGTATACGTATCGCAACAAGAAATATAATAATAAGACAAGATTATTCCAAAGGAGATTATTTTATTAGAAACTAATTTTTAAAACTATAAAAAATAAAAATCAAATTTTTTTTTTGTGTTTTTATATTTTAAGGAAGCAAAATTAAAATAACTAAAAGTAAATAGCAATAATTAATTAAATCAAATTTGGTAACTAAGAAGATACATGAGAAAATATCTATAAATACTTAATTCTCCCAATTTTTTAAACATGTGAATAACTAAAATCCTCTCAATATAATTATCAATTAATTACATGATCAATTGAATCTAACCTAACATGTATTTCTCTCCCAAGTAAACTACACACCATATATCAATTAATTTAATCACACTCTCATGCCAATTAAATTGCATACTACTCATTAAGTTCATAAATTATAGATCACATAAATAAGAATCATACATCTCTACCTAGAAACTATGTATGTTATTTAATCAAGACAAACAATTAAATAATTCTCTTAAATCTATTTAATTGCCTCTATATATAAATTGTTTTTCAAAATATTAATAGCATAAACATCAGATTAAATAATATAATTAAATTATAATTATAATCAGAGTAAAATACTAGATCATCATATAGTAAAAATTGGGTTAATAAGATCCCTAGAT
Organism: Hippophae rhamnoides; assembly: GCA_033030585.1. Classification (NCBI taxonomy): domain Eukaryota; kingdom Viridiplantae; phylum Streptophyta; class Magnoliopsida; order Rosales; family Elaeagnaceae; genus Hippophae; species Hippophae rhamnoides. Next base: position 34,024,418 of record CM065437.1, read on the forward strand.
TAATAAATTAACTACACATAATTGTGTTCATAAAGCTTATATTTTTCACAAAGAAAGACAAAAATGATAAAAAAAAAGAGTAGAAGAAGAAATACAATAAATCTCTTGAATTGTAGTGTTAATCTCCTATTGAATCTCCATCAAGATCCTATCCCCTTTTGATTTTTTTTGTATTTTTCTCTCTTTTTAGCTCCACAAATTGATCAAAATTATGCTAACGACAGCCCCTTAGGGTTTATAGGGTGATTAGGGGCTTAAATACAGTTCATGTTCAATTTGAACCGTCAGATCGGCTTTAAATTAAAGGTTGAGATCAAAACAAGCAAAATTGATAGTTCCAGCCAATCATAGTGCGACACATGGCATAAGGAATTCACTGGCCAAATCACAGTACAACGCATGCCAAAGGAGATCAGTTTGAGTTATGTATGCTAAGTCAACACAACGCGATGTAACTTGATTCACGGTAATGTATGACATGGCGCACGAGGAGCAATCACGTGACGAAACATGGTAGTATGGTTTAATCAATCTCCTAACTCGGATAGAATGTCGGGCTAACACGTTGGCACGTAGTTTGTCCTCCTCAGACGTGGCATAACATGATTCATTGTTCTGCTTACGTGGCATCCATGTGGCTTGCCCAATCATATCTTTTGCTTGCGTGGTATACCATGTGGCAACTCTTGATTGGCCCTGCGTTAAAAATCCAAAAAAAATCCAAAAAAATCACAAAAATTATATTTTCCCCCATTTTTACTAAAGTTTTTATATTTAAATATTTTGGCCTAAAAAATACTATTTATTGAATAAAATAAGTAAATATTACATAAAAAAGTTTGCTAATGACTCTACATCACACCCCAAAACTTAACTCTTTGTTTGTCCTCAAGTAAAGCCAAGTATAATTAAATAAAATAACATGGGTAGTGTATTCATAAATATACTTTTATTAGTAAATACATATTTCACAAAAACTATCACTCTTAAAAGTCATACAATCCTATGATAAGGAGGTTCATATATTCATCAATCAACGTTCCATCAATACAAGGATATACAAGGTTTTTGGCAAATTGATTCGTGTGTGTGTGCTACACGTGATATCATCCAATGCACTTATGAATCAATCTATATGAGCATGCTAATCAATTCAATCTTAGAATAAGTCTTATAAGTCTATTTTTTACATCCCTCTCCACTAATATAAATATGCACTTAGCTAAAGATCAATGAGGATTTTATATGGTTGTAATGTAAGGCTTGGGTGGGGAGTCAATAAATGAAGACATTGAGGCTCTTCTTACACCTTAGCTTTCTTTTTGTTCATCATGACTTTTTAACTGCAATTGAGCTTTAACTTGATATTTTAGTGCACCATCTTTTGTCATTATTTTCATATTCTTTTATTCCATATCTCTTTTCTTTCTTTGTTCTTTTCTTTTTTGTAACTTCACAACACCACCAAATTTTCTTTAGAGGGATAATTATATTATGAGTTTTACTTCTTCTTTTTTTCTTTTTTTATAGAGTGTATTATATTTCACCTTACTCTATAGCATAACACATGATTGCATTTTTTTCTTTTCATACAAGCTAAAGGTACAAGGATAAAGGTAATGCTTATTAGTTAGGCTTAAAATGTGACTTTAAAGATATGAATGGTTCTTTTTTAAGTTCAAATGGGTGACTAAAGATATTAACAATGGTTAGCTTGAAAGACTCAATCGATCCAAATAAGGCCTAAATCATTTCTCTTGCTAAATACTATTCAGAATTTTGCCTCAAGGGATGATCAAATCGATCCTAAAACTTGGTAGAACTCATTGACTCACATAAACTACTACATTTTTTTCTCAATAAGAACACCAAAATAAATCATGAACACGTGCATAAGAATTTGAATCAATCCAACCAAAACTAGCAAGCATATCACATGATTAATGGAAGTATTTTAACAAATATGTTACATTCCTTATCCTAGTCATTACAACCAATTTTTATCATTGAGTTCATATGTTTCATATCAAGCATGCATGCATTTAGTTTCCATATATTTGTTCATTTTCTACCCAAATCATGATTAAAAACATTCTAAAAATAAAAAAACAATTCCCTAAAAAGAAATTCCTAAAAAATTAAAATGTATAGTAAAACAATTAATGTAGAGAATGAAGTTCCCTCCCCCAAACTTAAATTACACATTGTCCCCAATGTGCACATATAAATATGAAAAGGTAAAAGAAAAGACAACTCCATTAATCATGGCACACCACATATGTCGCTGAAATGCTTATTCTTGCTACACCATTGCTCTCCACATTTATTTACCTACAAAACAAAAACAATGAAAAATATAAGTAAAATAACGTTGGGTTTCCTCCTAATCAGCATCACGTTTAACATGCTTGGCTAGAAGGTCATATCAAGTCTTAAGGCATATCCCTTTGTGTCCATTTACAGTTTTCCTAGAAATAGTTTGAGTCTTGATCTATGCAATGATAATTTATGTTCTGGCTCACAACACAGTGCTCAATTCTCTTCTCATGCCATATTTTTGTTTTATTTTTGAAATTTTTGGCATTTTTATAAGCACTCCACCGTAACTCATCCAATTTATGTATTTTTAACAGCTTTATTACATCTCTATTGGACTCTTTCACTTTCATACTTGACTGGGGATGGAAGGGTAAAAGTGTAGGGTCTAAACTTGGTGGCTCTTTAATTTATGTTTTGAGCTTAGATCTTATCTCACAATATTTTATAATCGCCTTTGATACACACATGAGAGCTGTGTCTTCCAAAAAGTTCACATAGTCCACAATATCAACCTTTGATTCCATATTTTCAAAGTTAAAACATGTTGAGTTGTTTTATGGTGATTTTATGTCCTTGTTCATAATATCATGTGTAAAAGTTTTAAGTATGGATGACTCAACAGATTATTTTAAGTTGTCCCCACATTCAGTAACATTTATCCTTAAGCATGCATTAGCACTATCAATGTCAAGGGGTTCAAATTCTTTAAAAACTTTAAACATTAATTTTTCATATTACACTCTCATTGTAAGTTCACCTTTTTGTACATCAATGAGTGCTCTTTTGGTTGCTAAGAATGGACGACTAAGTATGATACGAATGTCACAGTCCTATTCCATGTCTAGCATAATGAAGTTTATAGGAAAGATGAATTTGTCTATTTTTACTAGAAAATCTTCTACCACACCCAGAGGTCTCTTAATTGATCTTTCTACTATTTTTAATGTTACTAAAGTGGATTTGGCTTTACCAACCCCCAATCTCTTAAAGATCGATAATGGCATAAGATTAATGCTAAAACCCAAGTCACATAGTGCCTTGCCAAAATGGATGTTCCTAATAGTGCAAGGGATGTCAAAACTACCTAAATCTTTCTATTTTTGTCAAAGGCTATTGTTTCATGATCTCCAAGCCTCCTTTTATTTGATAGTATATCCTTCATGAATTTGGCATAAGATGGAATTTGTTAAAGTGCCTCTACAAATGGTATGTTTATGTGCATTTCTTGAAGACATCCATAAATTTTGAAAATTGTGTATCTGACCTTTTCTTTTGCAGTCTTTGAAGGAAAGGAAAAGTGGGTTTGTAAAGAGTTTTTTTCTTTGGCTGAATTATTTCCTTTCAGTGCTTTCTTTATCCATTAGTTTCTCCTCATCCTTTTTTGTCTTATGTTCCTATTCTAAATTTTTATGACTCCTCAAGGCTATAGCGTTGCACTAGTCCTTACCTTATCTTCTTGGGTTTATAATTGTGTCACTTAGAAGGTTACCTTAAGGCCTTTGACTTATAACTTGAGTGATTTTCCCCATTTGGTTATCCAAATTTTGAATTAAAGTATCTTGAGTGGACACTTTTGTATTTACTAATTGGATGAAGTCTTTTATCATCCCCATTAACGCATTTGTATTATCCTCAGTAAGTGGCTTCTTTTCTTGGGTGTGATTTATGTGGTTGTTGAAAACTAGGTGGTGGAAATGATTAATGATTGAATTGATTATCACCTTGACTATTGTTATTACTCCAAGAGAAATTTGGATGTTGTCTCCATCCTAGATTATATTTGTTCAAGTATGGATTATTTTTTCGATTCACATTACCCACATAGCATACAGATTCAAGATTATTTGGATAATTATCAAACCAATGAGCTCCTCCATAAATCACACACGACACCCTTGAATCTTGGACTTGGTTTATACTCACTGGTGAGTTTTGAACCATCAAAAGATTTACCAAACATAACACTTGAGTTGTAAGTATTGTGATATCATTTACCTCATGCATTTCACCTACTCTTGATGTGGCTATCATCCTGTCCATTGAACATTTATAATCATTGTTGGCCATTTTCTACTATATGCTTCTAATAGCACTAAATGATTTGTCTAAATTAAAAATAAAAAAAATAAATAAATAAACAACAAAATAAATAAATTAAAGAAAAAAATAAATAAATAAGTCATTAAAATAAAATAAGTAAATTAAAATTAAAGTAAAGAAAAATAACTAAATAAAAATAAAAATAAAAATTACTAATTTCTAATATTTATAATTCTCGGCAACGGTGCTAAAAACATAATCGCCACACAGTAAGTGTGTGCAATGAATATACAAGTATATATATCATAACAAGTAATATAATGATAAGAAAATATCGTTCTCATATATATTATTTTATTATAAACTAATTTTTAAAACTAAAAAAATAAAAATCAATTTTTTTTGTGTTTTTATATTTTAAGGAAGCAAAATAAAAATAACTAAAATTAAATAATAATAATTAATTAAATCATATTTGGTAACTAAGAAGATATATGAGAAAATATCTATAAATACTTAAACCCCAATTTTTTTAATATGTGAATAACTAAAATCGCCCCAATATAATTATCAATTAATTACATGATTAATTGAATCTAACCTAACATGTATTTCTCTCCTAAGTAAACTACACACTATGTAGTAATTAATTTAATCATACTCTCATTGATGCATAATTTCGCAAGTGTACAAATCGTTCAAGTAATAAAGTGTACAAAAGTACGGATATCGAACCCATAAGGAATGGCGTTACTAAGTATCGAAATTGACTAATCCTAATTTTATTTGAAAACCGAATTTTTGAATTTGTTTAAGAAGTAAATTAACTTAAAACTAACGCAAGTAACAAAATTTGAAACATAATTTGCTTGCTCAGCATTTGGTGAAGCAAATTGATTTCCAGCTTGGCACTCGATACTAGCATGATTTCCACCACATAAATCACATTGTACAGTTGGTTTGGATTCGAATTTGGATGACAAAGAATCCATATTTCTTGAAAGAGCAGCAACGTTAGCCGACAAAGCATTCATTGAATCAATTTCATGCACTGATGTTGGTCTTTTTGCAACTACCCGCTCTGAATGCCACTGATTGTTGTTTTCTACCATAATCTCTAATAACTCATGAGCATCCTCCGATGTTTTTCCCATTAAAGACCCTCCAGCTACAACATCAATCATTGCACGATAGTTTGAAACCAACCCATTATAAAATGTAGAGACTTGCAGCCAAATTGGTATAACATGGTGTGGGCACTTCCTCAACATTTCTTTGAATCTTTCCTAAGCTTCATACAATGATTCTTGGTCATATTGTGTGAAAGATGTGATTTCATTCCTCAATTTTGCCGTCTTAGCAGGAGGAAAGAACTTAGACAAGAATTTCTGAACCAACTCATTCCATGTTGTAATTGATCCCGGTGATAATGAATTTAGCCACTCCTTGGCTTTATCCCGAAGTGAAAAAGGAAAACCCCTCAATCTTATAGCATCTTCAGGCACACCATTTATCTTGTAAAGATCACACACCTCCAGAAAGTAAGCAATATATGCATTTGGATCATCCTTTGACATTCCCCCAAACTGATTTGATGGAACCATTTGGATAAAGGATGGTTTTATCTCAAAATTATTTGCTTGAACAGTTGGCCTCCTTATACCCGAAGTAGTTCCAGCAACATTAGGCACATCATAATCCCTCAAAGTTCTATGATTTCCACCTCCCACAACAAATGGTGGATCCATATTTAATTGTCTATTAGAAGGTGAGGTTGAACGCCTTCTCTCTCGGTTTAGATGCCTAAATGTTCTATCAATCTCTGGATCAAATGGGAATTGGTTAAGGCTTCTTGTACGTCTCATACAACAATCCTACAACAATAAAATTAACTAGCACAAAAACAACACAAAGTTACCTTTTTATGATAAATGAAATAAAAGAGCAAAATAAACAAAATTAAAAATGAAACAATGATAAAGCAAATTAACTTCAAATTAAAACTAAGATTAGGTAGTATCGATATTAATAAAATCAAACCATTCCCCGGAAACGGCGCCAAAAACTTGATGCATAATTTCGCAAGTGTACGAATCGTTCAAGTAATAAAGTGTACAAAAGTACGGATATCGAACCCACAAGGAATGGCGTTACTAAGTACCGAAATTGACTAATCCTAATTTTATTTGAAAACCAAATTTTTGAATTTGTTTAAGAAGTAAATTAACTTAAAACTAACACAAGTAACAAAATTTAATGTTGTTCACAAATGATTAAAAATGCTAAGGCATTTGATTTCGCTAAATCAATTCAATCTGATTTTAAGTCACATTATATGAGAATCAAAGTTAAAAGTGATGGTTGAAAAACCCAAACTTATCTAATACTCTCTCTCGAGTTATATTAGAATTACTTATCTATGAAAACCGACTATATTTATATGAAGATTTAATCACAAACAAGCACATTACGATTTATGGAATTTCTAGAATAACCACATACATCATGCATTAGTTCTTACACTCGCATTCAACATACGATATTTATCACAAGAAGCATTCATTACACATCTCCTCTCGGTCTCAATATAATGCAACAAATCATTTAAATCTTGATCATAAATTTAAAAGCATTAAGCATGGAAATAAATACTCAACTTGAAAACAATGAATTCATATAACGATAACACAAGAAATCAGATTTTCTTGATTCAACTACATCATAGCCTTAGTAAAAACGAATTGGTTCATAACGAAAATATGAACAAACATATTCTCAATTGAATCCATGAACAAACAATCTGAATAATATGTAGAAAATAAAAGCTAAGGAGAATAGATGAAAAACTCTTGAAGATGAAGACTTGGTAGCAACAATGGTGATGATCCTTCAAGCATCTCCAACCTTTCTCTCCAAAATTTCCTTTTTTCCTCCAAAAATAACTCAATTCTACTCTCTCTGCCATCCCCCTCTTTTTGCATCATAATGTATATATAGATCTAGGGTTTGGGGGGCAATTTTGGAACAAAACAACATAAAAATGTGTTTTCGGACGAAACTCGCCGCGGCGAGATTTCTGGAAAATTGAATTTTAGGTTTTCGGATTTTGGCCGGCGACCAAAATAATGTGGCCGGCGGCGAGATACTTTGGCCGGCGGCGAGAATTATTTGGCCGGCGGCGAGATGAGTTTACCAAAATTTGTGCTCTTGGGAAGATTTTCGCCAGGATTTTAGCCGGGGTGAGATGAATATGGCCGGCGACGAGATTCACTTGGCCAAAATCCATGCTCCCTTCATGATTTTCAACATTTTCTTCATAAGGTTTTCACCGGCGTCAAATTTCCAAATTTTGAAATTTTGTTCTCTTTTCATTTTCATTCAATCCCGATCATTGTACTTTGTCCCTAACTTCTCCAAAATCATGATTTTACCTGAAATTGCACTTTAAACACGAAATACCCGTGAAATGACATTTGTCGATTAAATAATCAAATAAACACAATTTTCACACAAATATCAACATTTAAATCGTAACAAAAATGCAATAATTTAGCTCTTATCACTCATGCCAATTAAATTGCATACTACTCATTAAGTTCATCAATTATGGATCACGTACATAAGAACCATACATCTATGCCTAGAAACTATGCATGTTATTTAATCAAGACAAATAATTAAATAATTCTCTCAAATTTATTTAGTTGCCTCTATATATAAATTATTGGCCAAAAAATTAATAGCATAAAAATCAAATTAAATAATATAATTAAATTATAATTGTAATTGGGGTAAAATACTAGATCATCACATGGTAAAAATTAGGTTCATAAGATCCCTAGATTAATAAATTAACTACACATAATTGTGTTCATAAAGCTCATATTTTTCATAAAAAAGAAAAAAAAATGATGAAGAAATACAATTAATCTTTTGAATTGTAGTGTTAATCTCATATTGAATCTCCACCAAAATTGTATCATCTCTTGAATTTTTCTATATTTCTCTCTCTTTTTAGCTCCAAAAATTGACCAAAATTATGCTAGTGATGTCACCTTAGGGTTTATGGGGTGATTAGGGGCTAAAATATTGTTCATGTTCAATTTGGACCATCAGATTAGCTTCAGATCAAAACAAGCAAAACTAACAGTGCTAGCCAATCACAACGCGACACGTGGCCAAGGAATTCACTAGGCGAATCATAGCGGGACACATGGTAGAGTAGACTGGTCTGAGTCAATGCATGCCGAGTCAGCTTGACATAGTGCAATGTGATTCACGGTAATAGATGGCATGGCACACGGGGAGCAATCGTGTGGCGACACAAGGTAGTGTGGTTTGACAGATCTCTAAACTCGAATTTAAAGCCATGTTGATATGTGGCACACGGTTTGTCCTCTTCAGACATGGCATAACATGATTTGTTGTCCCTCATTGTGTGGCATCTGCGTGGCTTGCCCAATCAACTCATTTGCTTGCGTGGCATGCCATATGGTAACTCTTGATTGACCTTGCATTAAAAATCCATAAAAATTCCAAAAAAATCACCCTAATTATATTTCCCCCCTTTTCACTAAAAAAATTACATTTTAATATTTTTGGCCCCAAAAATACTATTTATTGAATAAAAAAGTAAATATTGTGCAAACAAAATCGCTAATGACTCTACTTTGATAGAGTTATCAAAAAACAAAAAACAATTCAAAAAGAGATACAATTTAAAAGATATTTTTCTTTCTTTATGAAAAAATATGAGCTTTATGAACAAAATTACATCTAGTTAATTTATTAATCTTGGGGTCTTATGAACCCAATTTTTAAGATGTGATAATCTAATATTTTACCTTAATTATGATTTTAATTTAATTATATTATTTAATCTAATTTTTATGATATTAATGTTTTGGCCAAAAATTGATCTATAGAGATAATTAAATAAATTTGAGATAATTATTTAATTGTTTGTCTTGATTAAATAACATGCATAGTTCTGTGAATAGATATATGATTCTTATATATGTGATCCACAATTAATAAGCTTAATGAGTAGTATGTAATTTAATTGACATGAGAGTGTGATTAAGTTAATTAATATATGGTATGTAGTTTACTTCAGAAAGAAATATATCCTAGGTAATATTCAATTGATCATGTAATTGATCGATAATTATACTGAGAGGATTTGAATGATTTACATGTTTAAAAAATTAGAGGATCAAGTATTTTTAGATATTTTTTCATATATCTTCTTTGTTTTAAAATATAAGGTAATTAATTATTGCTATTTATTTTTAGTTTTTTTTTTAATTTTGCTTCCTTAAAATATAAAAAAAATAAAAAAAAATAATTGATTTTATTTTTTAAAAAATTAGTTTCTAATAAAATAATTTATGTAGGAACAATATTTTTTTTCGTTATATTACTTATTGTTATATGTATACTTATATATTCATTAAACATAATTCGTTTCTAATCAAATGCTTGGCATCGTTACTGGGGATTATAAATGTTAAAAATTAATTATTTTATTTTAGTTATTTTTCTTTATTTATTTTTCACAATTTTAATTTTAAGTTGTTTAGTTATTTAGTGAGTTAGTTATTTATTTTAGTTAATTTGCTTTATTCATTTCCTTTATTTTTTTTATAAATTTTAATTTATTTATTTATTTATTTATTTTTAATTTAGACATCTCTTTTAGTCCTATTAGAAATAGAGCTGGCTCTATATCAAGAGAAGAGTTCGTAAATGAGAAATTTTGCCTTTAGATATCAAAATTGAGCGTACTTTGAGATTAATAAGAAATAATTCAAAACATGATACTGTTTTAGTGGAAATTTAAGGGGAGATTGGTATGACAATTTAAAAGATTAATTGTATTTCTTCTTATTCTCTTTTCTTTATCAATTTTTGTCTTTCTTTATGAAAAAATATGAGCTTTATTAACAAAATTATGTCTAATTAATTTATTAATCTTATGATCTTATGAACCCAATTTTTAATATGTGATAATATAATATTTTACCTTAATTATGATTTTAATTTATTTATATTATTTAATCTAGTTTTTATGTTATTATTGTTTTGGCCAAAAATTGATCTATAGAAATAATTAAATAGATTTGAGATAATTATTTAATTATTTGTCTTAATTAAATAACATGCATAGTTTTGTGAATATATATATGATTCTTATATATGTGATCCACAATTAATAAGATTAATGAGTAGTATGTAATTTAATTGACATGAGAGTGTGATTAAGTTAATTAATATATGGTATGTAGTTTACTTCAGAAAGAAATATATGCTACGTAATATTCAATTGATCATGTAATTGATTGATAATTATATTGAGGGGATTTGAATGATTTACATGTTTAAAAAATTGGAGGATAAGTATTTTTAGATATTTTTTCATATATCTTTTTTGTTTTAAAATATAAGGTAATTAATTATTGCTATTTATTTTTAGTTTTTTTTTTAATTTTGCTTCCTTAAAATATAAAAAAACAAAAAAAATTGATTTTTACTTTTTTAAAAATTTGTTTCTAATGACATAATTTATGTAGGAACAATATTGTTTTTTCATTATATTACTTATTGTTATACGTATACTTACATATTCATTGAACACAATTCATTTCTAACCAAATGTTTGGCACCGTTATCGGGGAATATAAACGTTAAAAATTAATTATTTTATTTTAGTTATTTTTCTTTATTTAATTTTCATAATTTTAATTTTAAGTTGTTTAGTTAATTAGTGAGTTAGTTATTTATTTTTATTTATTTATTTTAGTTAATTTACTTTATTCATTTCCTTTATTTGTTTTTTTATAAATTTTAATTAATTTATTTAGTTATTTATTTTTAGTTTAAACGTTTCTTTTAGTGCTATTAGAAATAGAGTTGGCTTTATTGCAAGAGAAGCATCCATAAGGGAGAAATTTTGCTTTTATATCTCAAAAATGAGCATACTTTGAGATCAATAAGAAAACAAAAAGTTGTCACCCAAGTGAAAGAAAAGGCAAATCCATTATAAATAAACAATAATTAGTTAAATTTGAACAATAAGATACCTTTGATTGATGATAGGGCTATGAATAAATATACAAAACCTATGTTGGAAGGGTTGAATATAAGTATTACAAGGCCAAACATTCAAGCTAATCAATTTAAACTAAAGCAAATGGTGTTTAAAATGCTACAAATAGTTGGACAACTTAGTGGATTACCAACAGAGGATCCTCATTTGCATCTCAGATTATTTATTGAAGTTGTAGATTCATTTAAATTTAATGGTTTGACCAAAAAAGCATTTAGGCTTGGATTAATCCCTTACTCTTTATGAGACCATACTCGAGCTTGGGTGAACCCTTTGCCACCTAATTCCATTACAACTTGGAGTGATTTGGAGGAGAAATTCTTGATAAAATCTTCCTACCAACAAAGAATTCCAAACTTAGGAATAACATTACCTCTTACCAACAATATGGAGGAGAATCTTTATATGAAGCATGGGAAAGATTCAAAAAATTGCTAAAGAAGTGTCCTTACCATGGTATTCCTCATTGCATCCAAATGGAAACTTTTTTTAATAGTCTCAATGCTCAAACAAAAACCATTTTTGATGCATTGATGCATCCGCTAATGGTGCTCTGCTAGCCAAATCTTACAATCAATTATGATTTACTTGAAAAAATGGCTAGAAATAATTATCAATGGTTAAAGATAGAATGATAGCCACAAGTAGCCAGAGTGCATGAGCTAAATGATATCATGACACTTACAACTTAAGTGTCTTCTTTGGTTAATCTTTTGAAGGCTCAAAACTCACCAGCGAGTATAAAGTAGGTTCAAGATTTAGGGGTGTCATATGTGTTTTGTGGGGGAGCTCATTTGTTTGATAATTGTCCAAATAATATTGAATCAGCATTCTATGTGGGTAATGTGAATCAAAACAATAATCCCTACTCAAACACATATAGGCTAGGATGGAGATAACATCTAAATTTCTCTTAGGATAATAACAATAATCAAGGTAATAATCAATTCAATTATCAATTATTTCCATCACATGGTTTCCAAAAACCATAGCAATCACAAGCCCAAGATAAGAAGCCACCTATTGAGGACAATACAAATTCTTTAATGAGGATGATGCAAGACTTCATCCAATCAGTAAATAGAAAAGTGTCAACTCAAGAGGCTTTAATTCAAAATTTAGAGAACCAAAAAGGGCAACTTGTCTAGGTCATAACTCAATGGCCTCAAGGTAACCTTCTAAGTGACAAAATTTTAAACCAAAGAAGAGAAAGCAAAGAGTATTGCAATGCCATAACCTTGAGGAATGGTAAAAACTCTAAAGGAGGAACATGAGACTAAACAGGATAAGGAGGAACTGGAAACTAACAAGGATGAGGAGGAACAAGTGGATAGATAGAGCACTGAAAAGAAAATGATTTAGCCAAAAAGAGTAACTTTAACAAACCCACTATTCCTTTCCCTCAAAGCCTACAAAACCAAAAGTCAACCAAGTAGTTTTCAAAATTCTTAGAAGTCTTCCAGAAGTTGCACATAAATATACCATTTGTAGATGCACTTGAAAAATGCCTTCTTATGCCAAATTTATAGAGGACTTCCTGTCTAAGAAAAGAAGGCTTGGAGATAGTGAAAAATAACCTTGACTAAAGGTTGTAGTACCATCCTTACTAGAAAACTACCCCAAAAATTAAAACATCTAAGCAATTTTGACATCCCTTTCACTATTAGGAACATCAACTTTGAGAAAACATTATGTGACTTAGGTTCAAGCATTAACCTTATGCCATTATCGATCTTCAAGAGATTAGGGGTTGGTAAAGCCAAACCCACTTCAATAACAACACAAATGATAGAAAGATCAATTAAGTGACCTAGGGGTGTGGTAGAAGATGTGCTAGTAAAAGTAAACAAGTTCATCTTCCTGGTGGATTTCAGTGTACTAGAAATGGAAGAGGATCATAACATTCCTATCATACTTAGTCACCCATTCTTAGAAACCAGAAGAGCACTCATTGATGTACAAAAAAATGAACTTACAATGAGAGTGCAAGATGAACAAGTAAAGTTTAAAGTTTTTAAAGCATCTAAACTCCATGATATTGATAATGCTAATAAATGCTTAAGGATAAATGTTATTGATTATGAGAATAACTTAAAAGAATTTGTTGAGTTTCCCACACTTAATACTATTACATATGTTACCATGAACAATGAAGTAAACTCACCAAGAAACAACTCAATTTATTTTAATTTTGAAGTGAAAAATCTATGATTGATATTGTTGATTGTGTGAAGTATTTGGAGGATACACCTCTCATATGTTTACCTAATATGGTTGTGGAGAGTTTTGAGATAAGATCTAAGCTCAAACCATATATTGAAGAGCCACCAAGTTTAGACCTTACATATTTATCTTAGTATCCCCAATCAAGTGGGCAACTGGACGAGTCCAATAGAGAGGTGAAAAAGATGCTAGAATTACATAAATTGGATGGGCTATGGTGAAGTGCTTATAAAAATTCCAAAAAGAAAAAAAAGAAAAAAAATGGCATGATAAGAGTAAATGGACACATATGGATGTATCTTAGGACTTGATATGATCATATAGTCAAGGACGTTGAATATGACGCTAGTTGGGAGGCAACTCCAAGTTATTGGACTTATATTTTTATTGTTTTTGTTTTGTAGGTGAATTAATATGGAGAGTAATGGCCAACAAGATTGAGCAGTTTCAACGACAGAGGTGGTGTGCCAAGACTAAGGGATTTTTCTTTCCTTTTACCTTATCATATATATATGTACACATTGGGGTCAATGTGCAATTTAAGTTTGAGGGAGGGAACTTCATTCTATACTTTCGAGTTGGTATACATTTTCAATTTTTAGAAATTTTTTTATTTGTTTTATTTTTAGGATGTTTTTAATCATGATTTGGGTAGAAATGGATAAATATATTGAAACTAAGTATATGCATGCTTGATATGAAACATATGATCTCAATGATAAAAAATGGTTGTCATGACTAGGATAAGGAATGTAACAGGCCCATTAAGATACTTACATTAATCATGTGATATGCTTGCTAGTTTTGATTAAATTGATTCAAATATTTATGTACATGTTCATGATTGATTTTGGTGTTCTTATTGAGAGAAAATTTGCAGTGAGTTATGCAAGTTGATGAGATCTACCAAGTTTTAGAATCTATTTTATCATCTCTTAAAGTGAAATTCCAAAGAGTATTTAGCAAGAAAGATGATTTAGGAATTATTTGGATCGATTGAGCTTTTCAAGCTAACTATTATAAATATTTTTAGTCACCCATTTGAGCTTAAAAAATAACCTTTCATATCTTTAAGCCACATTTTATGCCTAATCAATAAGCATTATCTTTACCCTTGCACCTTTAACTTGTATGAGAAGAAAAAAATAAAATCATGTGTTATGCTATGGAGTAAGGTGAAATATAATGCACCCTATAAAAAAAGTAAAAAGATTGAAAATAAGTTTGGGGGTGTTGTGAAGTTTAAAAAAAAGATGTGGAATAAAAGAATATGAAAAAAGCGATAAAAGAAGGTGCACTAAAATATCAAGTAAAAACTCAATTGTAGCTAAAAAGTGCATGATGAATAAAAAGAAAGCTAAGGTATGGAAATGGTTTATGTCTTCATTTATCAACCTCCACCTTGATCTTACATTACAAGTATATAAAGCCTTTATTGATCTTTAGCTAAGTACATATTTATATTAGTGGGGAGGGATGTGAAATATAGACTTATGAGACTTTTTATAAGATTTAATTGATTAGAATGCTCATATAGGATGATTTCATGAGTACCTTGAATGATATCATGTGCAACACATATACACAAAATCAATTCATCAAAAACCTTGCATATCCTTGTATTGATAGAACATTGATTGATGAATATGTGAACCTTTTGTCATAGAATTGTACAACTTTTGAGAGAGATAGTTTTCGCTAAATATGTATGTATTAATATATATATATATATTTATAAATATACTGCCCATATTATTTTATTTAGTTAGACTTGGCTTTACTTGGGGACAAGTAAATAGTTAAGTTTGAGGGTGTGATGACTTTATGAAAGTAGAGTCATCAATGCACTTTTCTACTTAATATTTGCATATTTTATTCAATGAGTAGTATTTTTTAGGTTTAAAATATTAAAATATGAACTTTCTAGTGAAAAAGGGTGAAAATATAATTTTTGAAATTTTATGGATTTTTCATAAATTTTTAACGCATGACTAATCAGAAGCTCCCATGTGGATGCCACGCAAGTAAAGAAGCTAATAGGTAAGCCACATGGATGCCACACAAGTAGAGAGTGTGAATCATACAACATCGCATGTTCCTAGTCATTTAGTACCATGCCACGTGTTAGCACGTGTTTATTCTACGTTGGTTGCATAGTCAAAAGTCTTGCCATGTGTTGTAAAGTGATTCGTCCATTCTTTCCAATGTCGTGCCATGCCATCCATAACCACAGATCATGTCACACCACATGGCACTGACATAGCATGCATTGACTAGACCAATCCTCCTTTTGGCATGCATTGCGCAATCATTCCCCCAGTAAAATTTGCATGCCATATGTCATACTCTTATTGGTTGGTAGTGTTAATTTTTCCTTTTTTCATCTCAGCCATTGATTTAAAGCTGATCTAACTATTTAGATTCCACCTAAGTTATATTTAACCACTTAATTACCTCATAAACCCTAAGGAGCCAAAATTAACATAATTTTTATCAGTTTTTGGAGCCAAGAAGAGAGAAAAACACAAAAAAATTCAAAAGGGGATACAATTTTAGTAGAGATTCAAGAGGAATTGGTATTACAATTCAAAAGATTTATTGTATTTCTTCTTAGTATCATTTCTTTATCAATTTTTATGTTATCCTTTATGAAAAATTATGAGATTTATGAATAAAATTATGTCTTGTTAATTTATTAATCTAGGGGTCTTATGAATCCAATTTTCAACATGTGATAATATAATATTTTACACAAATATGATTTTAATTTAATTATATTATTTAATCTGATTTTTATACTATTAATTTTTTGGACAACAATTGATCTATAGATGCAATTAAATACATTTTAGAGAATTATTTAATTGTTTGTCTTGATTAAATAACATACATAGTTTATGGACAGAGATATATGATTTTTATGTATGTGATCCATAATTGATGAGCTTAATAAGTAGTATGCAATTTAATTGACATAAGAGTGTGATTAGGTTAATTATAGTATGATGTGTAGTTTGCTTGGGAGAGAAATACATGTTAGCTTAGATTCAATTGATCATGTAATTAATTAATAATTATATTAGAGGGATTTTAGTTATTCACTTGTTTAGAAAATTGGGAGGGCAGATTTATAGATATTTTCTCATGTATCTTCTTAGTTTTCAAACCTCAGGTAATTAATCATTGCTATTTATTTTTAGTTCTTTTAATTTTGCTTCCTTAAAATATAAAAACACCAAAAAGTTTTGATTTTTTTTAAATTAGTTTAGAATAACATAATCTCCATGGGAACAATATTCTGTTATCATTATATTATTTGTTGCGATACGTATACTTGCATATTCATTGAATACAATTTGTATCCGATCAAGGATCAAGATCACAGTTACGGAGCAGAACACACTCTTCTATCTTTATTTAGTATTGTAGATAATATTTGTATTTATTAATGTTATTTTTAATTTACTAATCATTTATTAAATCCGAGCAAGTTTGACTGATTATTAATATTAAAAATTAGTTTCATTGCTATGTTTGTGAAGATTAATTTAGGTGAGCATTTTTATAAAATAATTGAGGTTATTTCCTTTTTTAAGATTTTTAAATTTTTATTGTTGATTAAAATATTGACGATATATTTTTCGTAATATATTTAAAATATGAAAGTTTGGTTTCATAAACGTCATCTAGATCTGATTTTAACATCTCGAACAAGAGTTTAAATAGGTGACTACGTCAAAAGTATTGATTTAAATAGTTTTCCCTTTACTTAGAATCAAAACATAATTTAATTGATCAGTTAATGAATTATGCTAAAATAAATAAATAAATTTGATTTACAAAGAAACTGATCTCATCAAAAGTCTTTTTCATACATAAAATTGAAAATCAATTATATGAATTTATATTTTTGTTAATCTAATTAATTCTATGCAAGTATGGTTAACTAGTTAATTATTACCATAAATTTTCTACTGATTGATAATTGCATATGTTGTCTTGCATTGTTTGAATTAATCATATTTTTATCTTTTTTTAATTTTAATTGTATGTTATAAGTTTAATCTTTTCAAGACTAAATATTATGATAGAATGTTTAGGTTTATTTTTCATGTTTGTTTTTAAAAAATTTGTTGAATCATTTTAAAATTATTTAGATCCTCTTTAGACTGACCATGCATGAAAGTATACTTATAACTTATTATAAGTGATTCCTACACTTATGAGCTTTTTATAAATTTATAAAATTTGACTCTTAAGCTTTTATGAATCAACCATGAAAAGAGTTTATTCCTACAACTTCATTCAAAATCTCATCACTTATTGGTGGTAATGATGACATGTCAAGTTCTATTATCCCATCAAATCATCTCAATTTCTTTCGATAGAGATGATAAGGGGTAGAAACTTGCAATAACCCTTATAGCACGTTTAATGAAATATGTTAATGAATTTGAAAATGTATTCTTGCTACAAATTGGAAAATCAAGTTTTCCCTTAGTAGCATGACTAAATAAATTACCATTAGCTAGAAAATAATTTATAGTCCACATTAAGATTGCCTTGGTTGTGATTTTTTTCTTGACGATATGCCTAAAAGACTTCAATACCCTCATTCCGTAGAGTTTTTAAATCATAAATCAAAGGCTTTAAAAACACATCATTGTCATTTCCAAGTTGTCTAAGGCCTAATTTCAACAAAGTTAAAAACTTCCTTCTCATGTAAAGCCATGACGAAGATAGTAATTGACTAATGGAATTGGCCAATACCTATGCTAACTATTCAATGAACTATGTGGATTAAAGATGTCAGATGCAATTACTAGTCTAAGATTTCTTGGATTTGATGGTATTAGTCTAAAATTTCTTGGATCTAATGCAAACTCTGGCCAAGTTTCATTAACTAGGCTCCAAGAACAGGCATGTGATGGATGTTCTATTTTTCCATCATTTGTTGTGAAGCATGCCACATTAAGTTCTTTGGTTCATCCATCTAGATTGCAAAATATGTGAAAAATACCACAACACCTTAGTTGGAATTTTTTTTCTTTTCCTAATTATTTACGACTAGAGAATCCTTTCACCTTGATTGCTTATAAGTTGAACACATAACTTGCATTTACATACTTATTCCTATAGAGTACACAATCACTTAGATAAACATGTATTTTCTCTTATCCCATTCTGAGCTCATTTAGTGTCTTTTTTACCTCATACATGGAATTAGGAAGCTGATGGTCATTGGGCAACGTTTCACCAACTACACTCAAAACCTTCTTAAAGTTTTTATTAGACAATCCAAACTTTTCTTTCATATTGTACAATGTTACTAATGCTAATAACTCAGTAAACTTAATACAACCATTCCATAATTGTTTCTCGGCATTCTCCAAAATATTATTAAATTCTTCACCAATTTTTTCACGATGAATACTTTTGTATACAACATCTAACATTTCTTTCTATTTGTGGTAGAAGTTGGAGATGACCATTCATTGTGCTTTCTAATCTCCTCTCTATGCCCTATCCAATTTTTATAGTTTTTGTTTATATCATTTTCAAATATATGATTTCAAATTTCATTCACATTAATTCCTATTTTGTTTCCACACTTAAGATAGAACACCTTATTTTTTTCTAAATTTTTTGACTCTTATTGGCAAAATTTAGAAAATTTTCAAGTCTTCCACTAAATAATGTCAATAATTAAATCTAATGTTTCAAACTTGTTCTTACATATCAATTAAAAAATACCTACAATCGAAAGAAATATAACACCGATTGTTAACTTGTATAAATTACCTCCATATATACCCATATACTTAAGTGATTAGAAAATGCTCCCAGATTTGAAAATCAAGTAAGCAAATTAGAATATAAAGAAGGTAGAACATAAGATTTTACTAAGAAATCGCCGTTTTCACATTAGCATTTTGGTTGCTATTGGGATGAAATATCTTTGAAACAACAAGTTTCTAAACTTTGCAAAGTTATCTCAAACTCTGAGAAAGTGAAGAAAACATGCTAGGCATATATTTAGAATAAATATTTATATGATTGATTCCAAGGAGTTATATATGTACGATATTCAATTATATTAGCTTTTTGGTTCCTATTGGATGAAATATCTTTGAAACAAGAAGTTTCTAAACTTTCCAAATTCATATCAAACTCAGAGGAAGTGAAGAAAACATGTTAAGCATATATTTAGAACAAAGATTTATAAGAATTTATTCAAAGGAGTCATATATATTATATATTTGATTATATTAGTTATTTCTATTTTACTAATCTATATTTCTTTCTATACCCTGCCATAATTATATTAAATTCATAAAGCAGTAGATATTCATATACTTTCTTTACCAATGAGTTAAAGGTTAGCACATTAAAAAAAAATTGAAACATGGGAGTGCGCTAACTCCATCACGAGAAAAGAAAATACCTACAATCTTTATTTGTACACGGGTGGCGGAGGTTGGTGGCTGGTGGCTGGAGAGGCTGGTGGCACCTAAGTCAATTCGTGCAAACACAGTTCGCACGCTAAAAGAACATGTTGATTGGTGTCGTCGCAAGCTAGGGTGGGGTCATGTCACTGGTGGGTTTGCCAACCGTGGATGACATTGTGTTGGTAACGGTGGTTGAGGGAGGAAGCAGCTGGAAAATTGCATGTATGTTAATACTTATGGAAAAAAAGAGAGTTTGTCTGTTTGAACGTGGGAAAGTATTAGGGACGGCTCTTAATCGTCCCAAAAGAATTAAAAAATAGTTTTAGGGACGGTTAATAATCATCCCAAAAGAAGAC
Source organism: Hippophae rhamnoides (assembly GCA_033030585.1). Classification (NCBI taxonomy): domain Eukaryota; kingdom Viridiplantae; phylum Streptophyta; class Magnoliopsida; order Rosales; family Elaeagnaceae; genus Hippophae; species Hippophae rhamnoides. The sequence continues at coordinate 34,044,913 of CM065437.1, forward strand.
CTTTTAGGGATGGTTAACAACTTTTTCTTAAATTTTCGCCTATAAATGTCCATAAATCAACATTTTAGGGATGGTTAAGTCTTTTTTATATTTAGAACCGTTTTAAAATTCATTTATTATTGTAATATACATGTTAATTGTGTCTAGTGTTATGTTCTTAATGTTAATAGAAGTCTTTGATTCACACCAGAAGACTTTTAACATGCAGGAGTTCAGTGAAAGATGGGAGCTGAAGTCTTTGATTCATGTGGTAGTGGGTATGTTACTGCTCTATGTCTATATGTTATTTATTGTAGTAAGTCTTATAATGAATCTTAAATTTTTTAAGGTTTTAAATCTTACTACTTTTTAAGGTTATTATGATGTTGGTATGTTTTAAGGTTAATTTAAGGTTTCATAATTAATTCTTTTTATTTGGACTAACCAATTTTATTGCTCGATCATAATTAAATAATTCTTGTTAGTGTTTTAGAGTTATAGCTCTTTTTCCAATTTTTTTTGTCTGTTAGCTTTATAATCTCTCTTAGAAACCAATTTTGTTATAACCTTACATATTTTTTCAAAATATGTATGTAAATTTGACATAATGTTTTGAAAATACACGTAACACTTATATAAGTGTTACATATTTTCTAAAAAAAGTAGACCTTTCATATTATTAAATTATGAATGTACTACATATTCATGTCATATTTGGTTGGTAAGATTATGAATGAAAATAAAAATGAAATTTATTCTTTGAAATTTTAAGTTCGTTTGTGTTATTAATTATGAATGAAATGAAATTAATTCCTTAAAGATAAGGAATAATAATTACATCCTCCCTGTTAGGAATCATGATTTTATTTTTATGTTAATTTTTTATTTTAATTTTATCCTAACTCATAAATATAATCGTAAACACTAAACCCTAAATCCTAAACCTTAAATCTTAAACTCTAAAACTCCAAACTCTAAATTCTATAGCCTATAAAAAAAAACCCAAAACCCCGAGTTACCTTAAAGAATCTTTCTAAAGAAATGTAAGGATTTAGATATTCTCATACGGGAGCTCCAACAAGGTCTCCAATTGAAGTGGTTGGATATCCAATGGGTGATCCTTGTTGATTGTTGCAACTCTAATGGGTTGCTAGAGTCATGTTCATATTTTAAGTATTAAATATGCAATTAAAATACTAAGGGTAATTTGGACTTTTTTGTATGTATGATATATAAAAACGGTAAGTTTTATACTTAGATAAAATTTGCACTTCTATAATAAACTCATGATATTTAAGTAGTGAACTGTCTCTTCTAACCTCAGAGTATATACAATTTATAGAGTACTCTAATCTTTGTTTAGATTCACTAACTTTTATTCATGTGGTAGGAAAGAAAGGAATAAAAAAAACTAACATATAAGAAAATTTAAAATTTTGTTTAACAAGATAATATTAAAACTTTTTAAAAATAAATGATAATATAGAATCTTAGCAAGATAATATTATAACTTTTCAAAAATAAAAAAAATAAAAAAATCTCTGATATTAGTTTTTTTTTTTTTTTGGGTTCTGTTAACCACCCATATTTATGTATCCAAAAGCCTCAAAATATTTCATTTTATTGAATGTATATAGTTCTTTTTTTAATATTAATGAATGTAAATTATAAAATTTTGTTATTTGTTGTCTTCCTGGTTTTTCTAGTGTTAAGAAAAAAAGCATTTGAGAATGATCTAGTTAATATGAAGCTCAAGCAAAATGAGATTAGATTAATAGGATGATATCTTCATTTTGAAGTGAATTTATGAATTTGGTATTTATAAAACTAAATTTGATATTTGATTTATTCATTTGAAATTATAATATTTTGTAGATTTTTAAACCAGTCAAAAAATTTAAAAAAAATTATAAAACTGGCTCAAAAATTAAAAATTTCGTTGGCTTTTTAGAACACGCAAATTTTTGATTGTTACTATCTAATATACCGGTTTTAAAAATCAGGGAAAAAAAATTTCATCAATTAAAAACCAATGAATTACAATAATAGTGAAGAAACATGAAATTAAAAATCCACAAGTCAAAAATCCAACAAAATTAAAAAGCCAATTAATTAATAATTAATTTTTTCCTTGGTCAATCTCCCAGTTGTTTTTTTATCGCCACCATTTATCAAATGAAAAACATTCTTACTAAGAATATTTTAGGGAGAGAGATTAAATTCTTTGAAGAAATATCATTTTTTTATTAACTGTAAAGTGCTTCAGATAAAATAAAGTAAATTTAAAATAACATAATTACATATTAAACAAATGAGTGGGTATAGAGTGAATCCCATTTAGTTAGTGACTTCGGGTAAATGGGTGGATTTGATCACATTCAGTGGAGCTCACACTACATTCATCAGTTTTGGATTGAAATATATATTATTTACGGTTAATAATAAAATAAATAAAAATAAAATATCAATAATTTAAAGGTAAGTGAAAAAAAAATTAACTTATTAATAATATTCTTTTATTAATCGTTAAATCATAAATCATAAATTAATTAGATTTAAGATTATTTTAATCTTTTTAATATATATTTGTTATTTTTTAAACTATATATTTTAATTATTAAACATGATATTTTTTTTCTTTTTTTACTTATTAAATATACTTATTTTATTATTTTATAGTTAAATATAAATACTCATTATATTAAATATTTTATTTCCTATTATTCATACTATCTTTTACGATATGACATATCTTTAATGATGTGATAGAATAGTATTGTTTCATACTAACTACCAATCATGTTATTGTGTCAATTGAGATGTATCACAAAATATTTTATTTATTTTCTTCTCAAATAAAGAATAACCCATCAATTATATTTAGTATTATTTTAATCTTTCTATTATATATATATTTTATTTTTTAAACTATATATTTTAATTATTAAATATATTATTTTCTTCCTTTTTACTTATTAAATATACTACTTTTATTATTTTACTACTTAATATAACTATCCATTACATGGAATCTTTTATTCCCATCATTAATGCTATCTTTTGCAATAAGACACATCTTTACTAACGTGACAAAATAGTATAATTTTGTCAATTGAGATATATAGACATATTCTATTGTGTCAATTGAGATATATCACAAAATATCTTATCTATATGTGTTCCAAAATAAAGAAGCAGTCACACTACCATAAACATCATTTCTCTGCTCATTCGGGAAGCATGGTAGATAAGAAAATGAAAATTAATCACTCTCTTTCACTTTTTTTAATACACGTATTTAGCCTTTTCAAGTAGTTTTTATTTAGAGAAGATGGATGGTTCAAAATAGTTTAATTGTTAAAGTAGTTTCTTCTACTATATCCAAGAAAAACTCAAGTAAAGGATGCCTTATGGGAACAAAACTTGATATATAAAGAGCTTATGATAGAGTGGAATAGAAATTCTTAATCCAAATTGTGAGATTTATGGTTTCTTTGAACAATTTCTTTCTTTAATTTGACAATGTATTTCTAGTTTTTCTATTTTTCCATATTGTTCATCATTTGGTAACTTCATGTCTCAACGTGATCTTTGACAATGTGACTTTCTCTCCCTCCATCTTTATTCTTAATTCTAATAAAATGTTTATCTTGAATGATTTCGAGAGCTGAAAATTTGAATCTATCTCATGATATTAAAATTGCCAAAAATATTCCAACATATTCACATATGCTCTATGCCTATGATATTGTGCTTTTTTTAAGGAAAAATATTTTGGAAGCAATAAATTTTTAGCAAATTTTGGATTATTATTATCTCTAGTTTGAATGATCTATCAACTTTCAAAAATCCATATTGTTCTTCTCTAAAAAAATATCAAACTCTCTAAAACAATATATTTGCAATACCCTCGACATCTTCAAACATTCTACTCCTATTACTTACTTGGGTCCTTCTTTATCTTCTTTATCCATTGCTTTGAAAAAGAAATAAGAGTTTCAGGGTCTTTACACAAACTGAAGGCTCGTTTGGATAGTTGATGATTCTATAAAAGTAGAGTCATTAATGCATTTTTTATTTAATATTTACTTATTTTATTCAATAAATAGTATTTTAGGGTTAAAAATATTAAAATATAAATCTTCTAGTGAAAAGGAATGAAGATATAATTTTTGGGGATTTTTCTAGAAGTTTTATGAATTTTTGACATATAACCGATCAGAATATGTCATGTGGATGCCATGTAAGCAAGGGAGCTGATGGAGCAAGCCATGGACGACACATAATTAGAGCAAGAAAATCATGTAAATCTTCATGTATAGGGTGACACAACACCTTACCACATGTTAGTACCACGTTCATTTTGAGTTCGTCACTTTGTCAATGTTGTTACCACGCATCGTCACTTGATTCCTTCATTCACCCCACCCGAGCGCCACATAATTTGTAATCATAAATCACGTCCCACCATATGTCACTAATTCAATGTGCGTTGATCGAGATCAGTCTTTCGTGCCACGCATTGCACTTTGATTCATCCATTAATTTTGCTTGTTTTGATCTCAACTCTTAATCTGAAGTTGATATGATGGTCCTGATTTCACCTGAGTTATATTTAATCCCTTAATTACCCCATAAACCCTAATGAGCCAAAATTAACATAATTTATTTTCATTAGCTTTTGGAGCTAAGAAGAGATAAAAATACAAAAACCTTCAAAAGGAAATATAATTTTAGTGGAGATTCAAGAGAAAGTTGGTATGTAATTCAAGAGATTGATTGTATTTCTTCTTCTACTCTTTTTTTTTGTCAATTTTTATGTCTTTCTTTATGAAAAATGTGAGATTTATGAATAAAATTATGTCTAGTTAATTTATTATTCTATGGGTCTTATAAACTCAATTTTCAACATGTGATGATATAATATTTTATCCCAATTATGAATTCAATTTAATTACATTATTAAATCTGATTTTTATGTTATTAATTGTTTGGTCAACAATTTATATGTAGAGGCAATTAAATAGATTTGAGATAATTAGTTAATTGTTTGTTTTGATTAAATAAAATGCATAGTTTTTAAATAAAGATATATGATTCTTATGTTTGTGATCCATAATTGATGAACTTAATGAGTAGTATACAATTTAATTGACATAAGAGTGTGATTAGGTTAAGTACTATATGGTGTGCAGTTTACTTCAAAGAGGAATACATGTTTGGTTAGGTTCAATTGATAATGTAATTGATTGATAATTATATCAAGGGAATTTTAGTGATTCTCATGTTTAGAAAATTAGTGGATTAATTATTCTTACATATTTTCTCATATATTTTCTTAGCTACCAAATTTGATTTAATTAATTATTGTTATTTATTTTTAGTTCTTTTAATTTTGCTTCCTTAAAATATAAAAACACAAAACAAAATTGATTTTTTATTTTAAAAATTAGTTTTTATAACATAATCTCTATTAGAACGATCTTTTCTTACTATTATATTACTTGTTGTAATACGTATACTTGCGTATTCATTGAACACAATTCGTATTTGATTAATTTTTGGCGCCATTGTCGGGAATTATAAATACTAGATATTTATTTTTTGTAATTTATTTTTCTTTATTGTAATTTATTTAGTTATTTAGTTATTTATTTTTCTTTGTTTATTTTTCGTAATTTTCATTTATTTTTAATTTTAATTTAGACACATCTTTTAATTCTATTAGAAAGACAGTTAGGTTTATTGTATGAGCAAAATCCTCAAAAGAGAAATTTTGTCTTTAGATCCTAAAATTAAATGTATTTTGGGATCAATAAGAAAACAACTAGTTGTTATACAAGTGAAAAAAAATGACTAATCCATTAGAAATAAACAATAATGAGTTAAATTTGAACAACCATATTCCTTCAATGGATGATAGAGACAGAGTTATGAATGAATATGAAATACCTACGTTGGAAGGGCTGAATCCAAGCATTATAAGGCCAAACATGCAAGCTAATCAATTTGAACTAAAGCCAATGATGTTTCGAATGCTACAAATAATTGAAAAATTCAGTGGATTACCAATAGAGAATCATCATATACATCTCAAATTATTTATTGAAGTTAGAGATTCATTTAAATTCAGTGGTGTGATCAAAGAGGCATTTAGGCTTAGATTGTTCCCTTACTTTTTACGAGACTGTGCTCGAGCTTGGCTAAATTTTTTGCTACATGATTTCATTAGAACTTGGAATGATTTGGAAAAGAAATTCTTGATGAAATAATTCCTACCAACAAAGAATGCTAAGCTTGGGAATGACATTACCTTCTACAAATAATATGAAGAACAATTTTTATATGAAGTATGAGAAAGATTCAAATAGTTGTTAAGGAAGTGTCCTCACCATGGTATCCCTTATTTTATCCATATGAAGACTTTTTACAATGGTCTCAATGCTCAAACAAGAATCATTGTTGATGCATATGCTAATGGAGCTCTGTTAGTCAAATCTTACAATTAAATTTATAATCTACTTGAAGAAAAGGCTAGCAATAATTATCAATAGCCAATGTATAGAATGATAGCCACAAGAAGAGTCTCTAGAGTACATGAGGTAAATGATATAACGACACTTATAGGTAAAATGTCATCTTTAGTTAATATTTTAAAGGTTAAAAACTCGCCAACGAGTATAAACCAAGTCCAAGGTTTAGGAGTGTCTTGTGTGTTTTGTGGGGAAGCTCATTGTTTGATAATTGTCTAAATAATCCTGAATCAACATTCTATGTGGGTAACGTGAACCGAAACAATAATCCATACTCAAACACATATAACCCAAGATAGAGAAAACATCCAAATTTCTTTTGGAGTAATAACAACAATCAATGTTGGTAATCAATTCAACCGTCCATCATTTGCACCACCTGGTTTTCAACAATCACAAGCCTAAGAAAAGAAGCCGCCTATTGAGGAAAATGCAAATTCTTTAATGGGGATGATGAAAGACTTCATCCAACTAGTAAATACAAAAATGTCCACTTAAGAGTGATAACTTTATTTTATATAGTTATTTTCATCAATTTTAGTAATGATAATTGCTATGTTCTTTTAATATTTAGTTAATTTTTGTTAAATAAATTAATATTTTCCTTTTATGCATTAAAAATACATTTTTAATAAAATTAAATAATTTGTATCGAAAATGTACTTAATTTCATTTTTTTTGTCCACAAATATAATTTCAAATAATATAGTTCTTAATTACAATTTATAAAAATTTAAAATATAATTTAAATTAAATTTGGGCTTAATTATAATTATTAAAAGTTTAAAAATCTAATTTAAAATTAGTAAAGGAGCTTAAGCGTAATTTAAGAAAGTTTAAAATGTAATTTGAAATATATTTGTGGGTGAAAATATAATTAATAAAAGTTTAATTTTCGCGCTAAAGAGATGAAGTCCACGCCTACAAGATCACATCACTCGCCCCGGCGTGGACCGTCCGATCAAAGAATCAACGGCTCGGGATTCGCGCGTGTTCATCAAGCCCGAGCCCGAGGAGAGTGGGTACGGAGGTCTTCGTTCGCACGGCTCGGCGTGCCGGTGGGCCCACCTATTACGCGGGTCGGCGTAGGTGGGACCCAGCGTGTCGGCTGCGCGAGATTTCCCCGAGGCGCGTCGACCGTTGGATCTCTTCGAACGGTCCAGACAGTTGAGCGCGTGGAACAGTGTCACAGCATCTTGAACCGTTAGTGTAACAATGGGTGTGTGACGTGTTATGGAAGCGGCGTCGCATCCTCGATGCGAATAAGAATCTGCCACGTGTCCCACTAATAATTAAGCAAATCATGTTCCGACACGTGGCTATTTACAATGAATGCGAATGCACAGGATCAAGTCCTTGTTCCAGCCGTTGCCTCACGTTTCACGAGCCCCAATTCCGTGCGACAAGTTCTGCGTGTGCCCATTCCCTTCAACGAATGATATGATGCCACGTGTCCCATTAATTTTTTCCACGAATCATTACGCGACACGTGGTAGCGTGGAAGAAAAAAAACAGAAACACGCAGCATTCTCCACTCACTTTTTCGATACAATTTTTTGTCCCCCACGCGTATTATTTATTATTTTCGCCATACTTCATTGTCCCCCGCGTGTATTAATTTTAAATATTTTTGATGTATTTTTTTAGCTATAAATAGGTGATATTATGATAGAGTGAAGGAGTTTTTTTTGGTTAAGAAATTTTGTGGTATTTGGGACTGGACGGTGGAACACGCAGAAGCCATTTTTGGCTTCTTTTGTGTTCTACATGTGCCAAATATTTACGACCTGTAATGTTTTAATTTCTTTTCTTCTTCCTTCTAATTTTTCTGCATTTGCTGTAATTTTTATTTTAAATTTATGAAGTAATTTAATTTTGCTAGGGTTGCATTTGATTCAAATATATGAAGCTTTGATTTTAATTATTTTTGATAGATTTATAAGATGTTCGATTTTTTCGTTCTATTTTGTTCTTAATGCTTTTTGATTATTTACGAATTTTATCAAAACGATTTGTGGCATAAAAATAAACTTGAGAAAGGTATTTTTGTGTATATTGCTCGTAAATAGAATGACATGTATGATGAAGGATAGGAATATACTCTAATTGTATGTGCGATCATTTGAGAACTTAGAACTTAATGAATCTTATTAAATTTAATTCTCATAGAGATATAGTGAATTAATTTAACGAGGTGTGTTTATACGGAGCTCGGAAGAGATGTATGAATAAAAAAAGAAGTTTTCGGTTGACAAATTAAATGTACTAAAAAAATATAAATCAAAAGAAAATAACATGATTTGAGTGGATTAGTTTGGTGAAAAATTGCAATCCTAGATTTCTTTTATTTTCTTTTATTACCTTTTTGTTAAATCAACGATTTTTTTGGATAAAATCAGAAAGATACAATTTTAGTACTCAACAAACTATAGTAACAAATCCTCGTGGGACCGATACTCTACTTACAAATCTTTATTACTTGTGACCGTGTATACTTGCACGATTTTCTGTGTGTTGCAAAACACACAACAAGTTTTTATCGAAAATGTACTTAATTTCAAAATTATTGGCTTGAATTAATGGTCTTCTAATGCTTGAATCAATGCCACCAACCATAGGCACTGCATAAACTCTTAAAGATCTTGGTTCTTCAACTTCTGGAATTTCATTATCCATAGCTAGATGTTCTAAGGTTTCTTGTTTATTATTTTTCTTTAAGTTCAAAATAGTTCTATGAATTTCTAGATCTAATGGAACTAAGTCAAGATTTCTTATGCGTCGCATACAAAGTCCCACTCTATCCAAAATTAAATCTAATACAATATATAAATTAAATTTAAAACATAAATAAACACACAAATCCAAGCAAGTAACAGTAAGCAATTAAACAAATAATATTTTTGTTTTTTTGAATTAAAATCAGATTAATTGGTATTAATATCAACAAAAATTAGTAAAATAATTCCCCGGCAACGGCGCCAAAAACTTGTTGTGTGTTTTGCAACACACAGAAAATCGTGCAAGTATATAAAGAGGCTTTAATTCAAAATTTAGAGACTCAAATGGGGCAAATAGCTCAGGCCATAAGTCAAAGGCCTCTAGGCAACCTTCCAAGTGACACAATTATAAACCCAAGAAGAGAAGATAAGGAGCATTGCAATGATATATCCTTGAAGAGTGGTAAAACTCTAGAGGAAGACTATAAGACTAAAAAGGATAAGGAGGAACTGAAAACTAATAAGAATAAGGAAGACCATGAAACTAACAAAGATGATGAGGGATTAGTGGATAAAGAGACTCATGAATTAGTAGATAAAAAAAGTAATGTAAAGGAAATAATTTAGATAAATAAAAACAACCTCTATAAACCCACTATTTTTTCCCTCAAAGACTACAAAAACAAAAGTTAGATACGCAATTTTCAAAATTCTTGAAAGTTTTCAAGAAACTACACATAAACATATAATTTGTAGATGCACTTGAACAAATGTCTTTATATGCCAAATTTCTAAAGGATATACTGTCTAAGAAAATGAGGCTTGCATATAATGTAATAATAACCGTAACTGAAGGTTGTAGTGTCATTCTTACCAAAAAAAAAACTACTCAAAAAACTGAAAGAAAAGTTCTTTTAAAATACTCATTAATCAAGAAAACTCTTATTTAAATAAAAGTTCTTTTTAAAGTAGATTTTAGACTATCTTTTAGGCTAAATTTTAGCTTATAATTTATACTATATCTTATATAATATTATAGTATATATCTTGTTCTATGTTTTAGTCTATATCTTATCCTACATTTGAGCCTTAAATTTAGGATATATATTCAAAATTCAAAACAATGAAACATATTAAAGAATCGGCTAAGTGGTAATTTCATAAATTGATTTAAGTTTAAATAAATATTTTTATCAGCAAAAATAATTCTAGATTTATGAGCATGTGTTATTAAGTGCATGGGTGAAATCCTATGTGTCATAGTTATAACAGATATACCTAAAGTATGACTATTTAAAATTCAGACTTTTCTTTGACTTTACTTTATAAACTTGATAACGAACTTAAAAATAAGTTTACATGAAAATATTTTGTTCACGAAAATAGTCAACACTTATAATCCTTACATTACTAGTACCTTAATTTTTTTTATTCTTATTATTAAGTGGCCCACGTTTCAATTTAGTACAATTTATCCATGTGACTAATATATATGATTTTAATGAATGATATTTTTGATATTTTTGACATTTTTGTCTCTTCCCATCGAAACTGTCATTTTTGAATCCTTAAATGCAGATTTTAATACTATGTGACGTTTTAATCTCTTATAATCTTTTAAAGATTTCCTGCATAAATTGTTGCCGATTTACTGTAAGGAAATTGAACTTTAAAAATTGAAAGATTTTCTTATACAAGTGATATAATTCAACAAGAAAAAGTAACAATAGTTATATAATTTTCAAATAAGCAAACTAAATAAATAAGCCACAATTAACATAGAAATGAAAGAAATCGCAAAACCTAGTTATAACATATGTTTATATGAAAGATAGGTGGTTTCATTCTTTGAATAGACTTGATCTTAAAGTATAGAGGCATAAGAAAGAACTTAGAGAGAGAGATGAAAGAGGTTTGGGAAAAATAGATTTTGAGGAAGAAAGAAGAGAGAAGAAAGATAAAAACATACTAAAACATGCTAAAAGATAAAAATACTCTTTAAAAATATCATACTTATGTCATGAACATGTAAATTAAATTTCAATTTGGATTTTAATTTTGCACTAGATCGTAAATATCACTTATATACTAATTAATAATAAGAGTAAAAATGTTATCAAAAATTAAATTAAATTACAAGAAAGACTATTTTTTTGCAAGTATAAGTAAGAACACTAAATGAAAGTGAAATAACACAAATAACACTCTTAAAATTTGTATCTATAAAAATTATATCTTTTATATTCAACTCATATTTTCATTATTAAAAAAAAAATTGATACAACATCTTATATTAAACGACATTCAATTGAATATTATTCAAATTGAACTACTATTATTTAGGTCTAATAAATGTTGAATATCATCTAATTAGACCTCATTTGAATGTTATTGTTATAAGTTTTAGGGTATTACTTTTTGTAATTTACCAAAATCTTTATATTGTATTTAAAAAATAAAAAAATTTAATTACATGATAAAACTTTACTTCATACATGTAGTTTAATTTTTAACATTTAAGAAAAAAACGTAGATTAATATATGTTTTAATGATATAAGAAAATAATTATATATTTTTTATTGATAATATTAAAAATAAAATTAATTAAATAACTAAAAATAAATATATAAGTTTTAACATAGAAAAATATTTTTTTATCGAAAAAATTAAAAATAAAATCAGTTTAATATCTCCTTAATACAATATTCAAATAAAAATAAAACTGCACCAAGTAGCATAGGTATCTAGTGGTTGACAGAGAATAGAGTGGACCATAATGGATCAATCCTTCACCCCTAGAGCCCCAACAGACAATCCCAGTGGATAATGGATTCCAATCCAGTTATCCATCTCTCTCAAACTCTCACCCAATTGGCCTATTTAGCTGCCCCCTACTGTCACAACAAAGGAAAGCCCTATAATTTGTTGACACTCATTTGAAACGAAACAACAATAATACTAGTAAAAACGAGTACGGTGCTTTTTCTTAAGAAGTAAAAGCCAGTTTTTTTCTAGTACAATTATCTCCTATTGTGATACTGTATTTGTAAATAAATAAATAAATAAATAAATAAATAAATAAATAAATAAATAAATAAATAAATAACACTTATTTATATCGTAATTATATTCTAATAAAAATTAATATAATAAATTTTTGTAAACTGAAAAGGCAAACTTTTTTTTATTATGTAAAATAAGCATAAAAGTAATACATGTAATTAACCCATAAATTAATTGCACATAAAAAACCATTAAGTGATTTATATAAAAAAAATAAAAAAATAAATAAGAAAAGCCGTTTCACATCTACTAATTTGAGTTACCACTTTCCAAATACAAAGCATCAAAGTAGTATAAAAAGGCTTGATGCTTATAGTTAAATGGTTATAACCAAAACCCATATCATCACATACTCACCTACTCTGCCCCAAAAGATGTCTTCTCTGTTTCTACTTCTTCTACACATAACTTTGATCTCAGCTACCCAACTCCGGTCTGGTTATTACTCAGAAACTTGTCCTGAAGCCGAACCCATTGTCCGATATGTTATGAAGAAAGCTTTGATTAGAGAACCCAGAAGTGTAGCGTCAGTCATGCGCTTCCAGTTTCATGATTGCTTTGTTAATGTTAGTATGAAACTTTACAAAAAAAAAATTTCCTTTTTTTTTTTCTAAACTACGAAAAGGGTTGTCTTGTGATGATCTTAACATAACTTTTTATAGGGTTGTGATGCTTCTATGTTACTTGATGATACACCAAACATGCTTGGAGAAAAACTTGCCCTTGCAAACATAAACTCCTTAAGATCTTATGAAGTTGTTGATGAGGTTAAAGCAGCACTAGAGAAGGTTTGCCCAGGAGTTGTTTCTTGTGCGGATATCATAATCATAGCTTCTAGAGATGCTGTTGCACTGGTATACAATTATTTTATCTCTTTACCATTTTGTCAACTACTGACCAATTATAAGTAGATATTTTGGGTGTCTGATGTGATCGTTGAGATTTGAACCTTGAATATTGACTAAGAACACTTCAGCCTTACAAGTGAACTGTAAAGTCCTAACTTAAACAACGGAAAAATCGGTTTTTACTTCCAATTAATGGATATCTCTTTATGGATTTGTCCCAAATGAGACTAATAACCAAATTTTTTGATTTAAACAGACTGGTGGACCAGACTGGGAAGTGAATTTGGGGAGATTGGATAGCTTAACAGCAAGCCAAAAGGCCTCAAATGATATAATGCCAAGTCCAAGATCAAATGCAAGTTATCTAATTGATCTATTTGAAAAATTGAACCTTTCTGTTAAAGATCTAGTATCCCTTTCTGGGTCTCATTCAATTGGACAAGGTCGATGTTTTTCGATTATGTTTCGGCTTTATAATCAATCAGGAAGTGGCAAGCCTGATCCTGCAATTGAACCATGGTTTAGAAGAAAGTTAAACAAGCTTTGCCCAAAAGGAGGAGATGAAAATGTTACAGGTGCTCTTGATGCTACACCTCAAGATTTTGATAACCAGTATTTCAAAGATTTGGTTTCTGGAAGAGGGTTTTTAAATTCTGATCAAACACTTTTCACATTTGCACAGACAAGACCATTTGTGAAGCTCTATAGTTTAAATCAAACGCAATTTTTTGAAGACTTTGTGGAAGGAATGATAAAGATGGGTGACTTACAATCTGGGGCACCAGGGGAAATCAGAAGAAATTGTAGGGTTGTGAATCGCAATAGCCATCCTTTTAGCAATTTGTCAGAGTATTGAGAGAAATGGATTGTGGATTTGTGGGTGATATAGGATTTTGAGAAAAAGTGATGTTAATGGAAAGAAAAATGTTTTTTAATAACATGTATTGGATAATATAATTGACTTAGTTAGTGATGTCTAATTATTTTAACATTTTACAGTTTTAATTTAAAATCAATATAAAATTAACATCACTTAATATATAACAACTTTATACTTATAATATTAATATAAATATAATATTTTTGTGATTTTTTGATACATAATAAATTCTTTTTTTTTAATCATTAAATGGATAGGGATGAATCTTTCAAAAAAAAAATATATTTATTATACATTTATAATAAATTATAATTGATATATGTAATATTATTACTAAATATTATCATTGAGTTCACCTAAAAAAACTATCAAAGTGTTAGTTTTTATTATTCACACGTCTAACTAATCACACTAACAAAGTTATTACTATAGTATGTGTAATAATTTATTATTTATATTTTTATAATTAATTATATTTTAATTTATTACTATTCAATAAAATTGTTGCTAAATTATAGGTATAGTGATATAGAAGTTATTGCATAGACATCGCCACCTTTCAAAAATCGTGAAGATGGTAAAAGACATGCTGAAATTTTTGACTCTTGCTTTTGCCTTTTGAAAGGAATAGAGTAGGACGTACTATTAATTTACCTTTCAGGATATGATTTATAAATTTTATGAATTTATTTTTTTTAGATTGAGTCATTTAGATGATAATATGGTAATAAATAATAAAATATTTTATTAATTTTAAATGTATTTAAATAAAATAATAAAAGAAAAACATAATTATTTATATTATATATAATAATCATGAATTTATTATAAATAATTTTAAAGATAATTTTAACACATAAATTTATTAAAAATATTTAAAAATATTAAATAGGATATAAAGCCTAATATAAACCATTTAACACCTACACATCAAAATATGTAAAAAGGGAAAAATTGAATTACACAATAAACAAGTTTTGAGGAAGAAAGCGAGTGGGTCAAAGATATCAAGTTTGGAAACCGAAAGGAAAAATATTAATGCCTTCAAAACAATTTTGGTTTATAATTTATTATTTTAGATTAAATAATTAATTTTATAATTTTTTATCCTTTTGTTAAAGTAATTATCAATGTGTTAAGTAACATTAGATCAAAATAATCTATAGTCTTATGGTAATACTTTCTGAATTTTTAAATTTTGTTTTTCAAAAACTTAGATATAAATAAAATATTTGATTATTACTTATAAATTTTATGTTTTTAATATTTTATCATAATATTTATACATTAAAATATTTCCTTAAAAATGAAAAAAATAAAAAACTAATTAAAAAATTATTGTTAAAGATTTATGGATCCTCTTATTTTTTATAAATAATTTCATAAACATTAAAATTGATTTATATTATCCGTAAGATGCCTTCACCAATATCTCATGTGTTTTAGGTGTCAAGTAAAATATAAATTTTTTTTCCATGAAATGCTTCAAAATACATTTGCTTTTGAAAAAATAGTATTTGAGTTCATTTGTTTTTAAGCTGTACATTAAAATTTATTTAAATTTTTAAAAATAATAGTTTGAACATTTTATTTTTGAGTGAAACACTTAAAAAAACTTAATCTTTTTTAGAAATAACATTTTATCTATTTGTTTTAAAATAATACACTATGAGCCACTTAACTCTTTAAAAACAAATGATTAAAGTTTTTTTTTTAAAAATTAAGTAAATTTTAATTCTCATTTTTAAAAAGAAAAATAAAGTGGCTTTTAGTGTTCTATTATAAGATAAAAATAAATGTTTTATTTAAAGTAAATGGACACTGAAGCCATCTCTTCAAAATTTTATTTTAAAACAAATTCAATGAATAATGGATGACATTAATTTTAAAAAAAAATAGGTATAAAAATGATTTAATTATTTAATTAATTTTATTTAAAATCTCTTCATTAAAAATAAAAAAAATATTTCCTTACAATATTAAGAGAAAAATGTTTCTAAATATGTTTATACCAAACCATTAGAGTAATAAAAATATTGATTTATAAATATTAGATGGAGAATGATCCAAGATAAAAGAAAATTGAATAAAAAATTAATAAAAATAATAAGATTACTTACGTGTGATAATATTATTATCCAATGTGTATCTTTATTTGAGGTTGATTTTGGTGGTTTTAAAATTAAATGTAATAATGATTCATTGTGACGAAGAAAATCGAGATTTTGATAAAAAATTTAAAAATATATGAAAAGTTTTGATATCACGTAAAAATTTATAATTTAATTATTTTTAAAAGAATTTCTAAAAAAAATATTGTTATATATTTATAAGTATAATAGAATAGATAGATTTATAAGTATAATAGAATATAATTTATAACCGATGTAAGAATTAATACAATCTAATCCTTAATTAGTTCACATCATATATGGAAATAACATGATGCGTAAACATCTTTTATAATCTTTAATTTTAAAGAAGAACAAATTTAGTTTCCCTTATTCCATCAACCATAGTACAAGGATATTAATTAATACCAGTACGTACATTTAAAGAAAAGGACAACAAAGAGAGGGCATGAAACAAGAAGCGATCGAGACTGTTGAAACTGCCTGGATGGATAATGGAAATTTCAGATGAATCCAGTGTGGCACATGCATGTTTCTGCAAAGCATGAATGAATGAATGATTGTGGTCCTTATTACATCTCATTTGAGGCGGCCTGTAATTGCAGATACTATCAATTAATAATCGTAAAATATACGTGGTAGGAAAAGAAAAGTGGGCCGGAAAGTAAGATTAAATGTGTTAACACCAACCTAAAATAAAATACGTGACTGAGTTGAGTACCAACAATTGTATTGGGACACTGAAAGTCGCACTGTAATCTCCTAATTAAAAAAAAAAACATTGATAGTGGACAAAATTATTACGAACACAATTCATATAATAAAATTTTATTATATACAACTATAGTATACAACTTTTACTAGCAAAATTCTATTATAAAGAGTATATCGACTCTTCCATTTATATTATTGTGGATGGTTAATATATAAATATACATGTTAAATTTGCAATGTTATTCATTATATATTTAAAGACAATTACATATTTTTTTAAAAATTTATGATATAAGACGTAGATCTTAAAATTTAGATTTTAAGATTTAAAGTTTATGATTTATGTTTACGTAAGAAAATATAGTTATTATTAATGTATAACGAGCGATATTGTCCAATATATCAATCCCTGTTATGCATTATATATATCTCACGTGTGTATTTTATGTTTTATTTGGGTCACGTATATTTTTTATTTATTAAAGGGAAACAATTATAAAATTTTTAAAAATAGTTCTAAATTTTATAATCTTTATAATTTTCTTCAAATATTTATTGATATTGATAATACCCTTGATATTTTTATAAAACTACAATCTCCGTATTTTCATCCTTGTTTTTTCAAAATAATACATCTTTTCACATAGAACTTAAGGGTCAAATGGTCAATATAGATACATATTTTATTTACTTTGATAAAGGAGTATCAAAAGAAAATGTCTTGTTATTTTGTGAAATAACTTGGATGCATACACAGAATACATCTTTGTCTTACTTATGCGTCAATCTCTTTTACAGGGCTAAGAAAGTATTCATTTGAAAGATTGGCTAATAAAATAAGTGTAAGGATTGAAGCATGGAAATGACTCACACTCCCTTTGGAAAGACGTATATGCTCGATTTCTTCTATCATTTAGAGTATATTTTTCTTGTCCTTTCAAATTTATAAATGACTAAAATCAATTTTAGACGATTTAACAACTTCCATCCATAATTTTTTCTGGTCAAAAAAGATAGATAAACTTAAATTTATCCAGGTTATTTTGAAGGATTGTTGTCACCTACTGGAGCAAGAAGGTCTGAGATAGTGAAACCTTAATCTTTTAAATGAGGTTATTGATGCATAAAATCTAAATAATTAGATTCTATAAATTTATAAAAAAAGTTACAAGTGCATGAATCACTTATAATAAATGAATATTCTTAAGGTCGGTCTAAAGAAAAATTATGTAGTTTTAAATAATTCAATAAACTTTTTTAAAAAAATATGAAAAATAAACCTAAACATTCTACGATAATATTTGGTTTTGAAAATTCTAAACTAATAACAAAAATAATAAGACATGATTATCAAAAATAATAAGGGGATAGCAATATGATTGATTCAAACAATTCTACGTATATAAGAAAGTAACAATCAATGAAGAATTTATAGGAATAATTAGCTAATTAATCATGCTTACTTAGAATTAATTAGGATATTAAAGATATAAATTAAGAATTTTCTTTTTTGCATGAAAATATCTTTAAACAGGGATCAAATTATTTGTTAATAAAACCAATTAATATTATTAGCTGGGAATCACCAATTAATTAGATTAAATTGTGCTTTGTTTCTAAGAAATATAAAACCATCTAAATCACTACTTTAAGTAGGAAACATAATTTAAATTCGTATTCAATGTGTCAAAAATAGATCCTAAAACCCAACCTTCATATTTTAAATCTATTACGAAAAATATGTTCTCAATACATTAATCAATAATAAACATTATAGAAATCTTGAATGAAATAATAATCTCAATTTATTTTATAAAAATATTCACATAAAATAATCTTCAAAAACATGTCAACAAAACTAATATCACATAATAATAATCAACCAGACATGCTGAGATTTAATAAAAGCTTAATAAATTAAAAATAGCATTCATAATAATACACAAAGATTAAATATGTATATAATTAAATGAATAAAAATAAGATCTATAATACCAATTAAAGATAGACAGACGTATCCTACTATGTAAATGTGATCATAATCTTCAAAATATTCTTTGATATACACATATCTTCTTTATTTTTATTTGATTTGAAAAACCTCTATTTGACTACCTATATTATATTTAACATATTGTAAAATAAAAACAAAAATAATAATAAAGGTACAACTCTTGAAAACTAAAAATCCTAAACTTTATGGCTATTTTGTTTTTTTTTGCATAACAACATAAATTTTTTATTTATAACTTAGACCGACCATAAAGGGTTTCAGAACATAAAAAAATAGCGCACTAGGACCCAACTATTCCACCGTCGTGGCATGATTTATTTAATGGTTTGTCTCGTGTTTACCTTGAATAGGTCATGTCAAGGCCCAACAATTCTTCATTGTGGCATAGAATAAACTACGTGAATATTGATTTTAAATAGTGAGAAGTATGACGCAAGCACATTATTCCATGTCGCACTCGATGTATTCAATGCTGTAACCAACGTTGCTCAACTTTACTTCTTCTTTTCATTCCCTTACATACTAACTGGATTTCCATGTAAGCCTTACATGTATTTTTCTTTTAATCTTCTAAGATACAAAAGAGTGTTTTATGTATGATTCTTCATATGGTGATCAATTTATCAATTTGAAACTAAAAATACCTTAAATATCAACTTCTTTCCTTTATATCTCTCTACTTTCTCTCCCCATATTTTATTTTTCTAATCATATTGTGCATCCGTTTTTCACGACTCCCATTTTTCATAATTTTATGATCTACACATATTTTGTCCTTAAATTTATTTAATTGCTTCAAACGTGAGGATAAGTCTAGGAAGACAAGTTGACTTTTATTTTGATTAAGGATTTTATATTTGTGCTAAATTTTCTACTACAATTGTTAGTTGCTTTTGATTATTTGATATATCAATTTAAGCCATTAGTTTAGGATTGTTTGTTATAGAACCCATTCTTTGATACATTTTGTACATATGTTATTGTGTTAACCCTTTTACATGAAATGTTTGAAATTTTTTGGTTCCTCGTATACTAGAGTTCATTCAAATCAAAAACACCTGAAAAGACTCCGAAAAAGTAGCAATAACTTGCTAGTAAATAATACTAATGCAATATTACAAGTATAGTAAGATCGACTTTGAATTTGAACATCATAATTTCTTCATTGTGAATAAGTTAAGTGGTTTGTAGACTCATGATTTTGCCTCTTGAATCATGTTGACATAGGTTTGTGTATAAAAATATTTGGGTCGATTTTTACTTGTACACATTTATTTTTATACGTTTTTTACATGCTTAATTGTTTGTGTGTGAATTAAATATTTAACATTGTGGTTTTTATATGAAAAATATGTGCATTTCATTTTAGAGCATGCAAAAAATGTATTCTATTTATGTTGTAACAAGAAAAATATACGAAAAAGGATTAAAAGTGAAACTTTATCTATGTCATGCAATAAAAGTAAATTTTAATTTGAGCATTGTTTAAAAGAAAAATTATTTAATGCCTTTACGTTATTTTTAGTATAGAATCTTGTATACAATATGGATATGGACGCATGGTATGATGGATACATCTTAATCCTTTGTTTTTATAAAAATAAAAATGTGTAAGAAATGATTAAAATTATAATGATATTAACAAAAAAAAATGCTGTATAAGATTTTTTTTTAATTTATATCTTTCCACTTATTGTTCGGGATGGGGTTCAAAACTTGTGGCACAATTACTGGATTATACCTTCGACGAAGAGCATCTGCTACCCTTTTTTGCTGGCCTATTGTGTTTAAACACTTAATTGAATTTCTAGAAGAAGATAGCCCAACGACCATGTACTCTGAATATGGTCAAAAACTTCATTGCTGGATGATCACTGTGGCACGCAAATTCTTTCAATAGAATGTTCCTGTTATTTTCATGCTCTCATAATAGGAAACAGATCTTCTTAAGAAGAAGTATGCTCTTCACCCTCATGTTTCATACTTGAGTGGATTAGCATAATTGATAATTTTAAATTATATTAAAATCTATAAATTATGTTAAAATAAAATTAACATAATGAATCAAATATAAAATAATCACTAATTATTTATAATATGTTACAAATCCATGGATTATCACTGGAGGTGATTATATTATAAATAGAATATTAAGTACTAGAGTAGAAACGTTCATAACAATATAATTTTGAATGCGATCACTCCTATAAATCCCAACCACGAAATCTCTAATAATTTGACAGATATATAATTGAAGCATCAATAGAGTTTAATTATTTCTACAAATAGTATATATATATTTTTAAATTTTATTCATAGGTTGTATTATTAATAAATTATTATTTTGTTAATTAATTATTTTAACAATTGGTATAGAGCTCCTTGTTTGGTGATGCAAACAATACTTATATTGAAGTATAGTATGGATACTTATATTGAAGTATTCTCTTCGTCACTAATTACTTTCAGATGCGGAGTCATAAAATTTTTGTAGGAGGTTTGAAGGTCAATTTTGTTTACAATCACATTACAATATAAAATTTAGAGGTTTCATGTTAATATTTCAACAAAAGCAAAGCGTGCCACGACTAACACCTCTTGGGAATTCTACTTGACAAGTTGAAGTTTTTATGTTGCAGCATGAAAAACAGTGTGCCATGGTGAGGCCTTCTTGAGTTGGATTGTGTGAGTATGAGTGAGCTTTGTGCAGCAGAGTGGAAATAATATGTTGAAAATCAACACCAAAATAATAATTAAAGAGGTAGAGAAATAAATGAAGTAGTTGAAGGTTGTAGAAATAAATGAAGTAGTTGAAGGTTGTAGAAATAAATGAAGTGGTTGAAGGTTGTATAAAAGAGATGTGTGTAGATAAGATTTGTATGGTTAGGATTATTTCTTAGTTTTATATTTGTGTAGTGTAGATTGCATGGTGAGGACTATAAACAACCTACCTTGCATTTGGTTTAATCATTCCATCAAAAACAAATAAGTCTTTGTATTCTTAGTTTGAGTGTGAGTTAAGAGCTTTCTCTTTGAGTGTTTGTATTTCTCTTCAATTTGTGAGTTGCCTTTGAAAGGTGTTATAGTGAATATAATACAAGTAGTTTGTTTACTTGTTTGGATATAATATTAGTAAATTTAGAGTTGTGTATTCTAAATTTTACTTAACAATTGGTATCAGAGCGGGACGGTCAGGGATCGTTCTTAGTGGAGTTATCTTGAGTCGTGAGGAGTTTGGTACTCTGCAAGTTTATTAGTCAAGCTTGTTCGGTATAGTCGAAGTCTTGCCGACACGATGGGTGATCTTGGTAGTTGGAGGAATCGAGAAGGTCGACAACAAAAATTATAACACGTGGGCAACGTGTGGAGTCTTATCTACAAGGTCAAGATTTGTGGGAGGTTGTTGGTGGTGATGAAGTTACACGACCAACGGTGGAAGATGCAAACGGCATCTTGCGGAAGTGGAAAATTAAAGCGAGCAAGCGATGTTTGCTTTGAAGACCACAATTGAAGAAGAAATGTTGGAGCATATTCGGGATGCAAAAACACCAAAGGAAGCGTGGGACACTCTTGTTACGCTCTTTTCAAATAAGAATGATACAAGATTGCAACACGGGAGAATGAGTTACTATCGATGGCTAACGCAACATGGCGATTTCCCAATACTTTCACAAGGTAAAGTCATTATGCCGCTAAATTTCGAGTTAGGTCCAAAAGTTCCTATTGGGGAAACGAGGATAAAGAGAATAATTATTCATGGTTTGAGACCCAGAATATCGAGGTTTGTTACCGCTTATACAAGGATGGCCGACACTGACCATCTCTTGTTGAGTTTGAGAATCTATTAGCCGGTCAAGAAGCTATGGCTAAGCAAATGGGAAGAGTCCAAGCGAAGGGGTGAAGAAGAAGCGCTACACTAGCAAAAGCAAAGGCACTTTCAAGCGGTACAATGGAAATGGATATAAAAATGATGGCGATAAAGGAAAACTTCCTCAAGGAAAGGGAGGCTTTCGTCCGGGGGGAGCTTGGAAGAACCGCAATAACAATAGAAACTTTGACGGTGAATGTTACAACTATGGAAAGATGGGTCACATGGCAAAAGATTGTTGGAGTAAGAAAAAGCATGTTGAAAGCAATACAGCTACTTCCAGTTCTAAGGAGCATAGCGAAGATGGTTGGGATGCCGAAGCATTATTCGCTACAGAGGAAGAATTGGCTCTTACGGTAACAACATCAAAAGCAGTTGACTACAAGAATGACCGGATCGTAGATTCGGGTCGCTCAAATCATATGACGGGTGATAAACAAAAGTTGGAAAGCATGATAGTACAAGGGAGGTCGTGTAGTGGTGACGGTGACCCGACAACTCAAGGTTCTGAGATAGCCCCGTATCGGTAAGATGATAGTTACGCCTCGATATAGTACTAACCAAGTACCACTTCAAGATGTTTATCATGTCCCAGGAATGAAGAAAAATTTGTTATCTGTGGCTCAATTAACATCATCAGGCCACTATGTCTTGTTTGGTCCCCGAGACGTGAAGGTATATCGTGATCTCAAAATCTCAGAAACACTAACAATGGAGGGGCAACGATTGGAATCAATCTATGGAATATGCGGTTAGGTCACGTTAGCTATTCCAAGCTAAGTGTGATGGTGAAGAAGTCGATGCTTAAAGGGCTTCCTCAACTAGACATGCGTACAGATACAGTCTGTGCAGGGTGCCAATATGGTAAAGCTCACCAATTGCCATATGAGGAATCAAAGTTTAAAGCAAAAGAACCATTGGAGTTAGTTCACTCTGATGTATTCGGTCCTGTTAAGCAACCATCAATTGGCGGTATGCGATATATGGTGACATTCATTGACGACTTCTCAAGGTATGTGTGGGTTTTCTTTATGAAAGAAAAATCGACGTATTCTCAAAGTTTAAAGAGTTTAGTGGAGTCAAAGGAGAAGTTGGAAAGAAGATCCGTTGTTTGCGCACGGACAACGGCAGAGAATATAGCTCGAGGCGAGTTCTCTCCCCAATACCTAAGGGAATGTCGAATACGTCATCGGTACACTTGGCCAACACGCCACAAAAAAATGGTGTAGCGAGAAAGAAAGAACCGGCATCTTGCGAGAAATTTTTCGGAGTATGCTACATGAAAAGAATGTACCTCGGGAGGTTTTGGGGCTGAATCGATGAATGACGACCTTTGTCATCAACAGACTTCCTCAACTAAGGTTAGAATTTGTTTCACCCTTTGAGAAACTATTGAACATGAAACCTACGTTAGCTACTTTCGAGTATTTGGTCAGAGTATGTTATGTATTTGTTCTACGATCATTTACGGAACAAATTTGACAAAGAAAGTTGTTAGATGTATCTTTGTGGGATACGACAGCCAAAGAAAAGGGTGGAAATGTTGTGATCAACGAGTGGAAGATGCTACACTTCACGAGATGTGGTGTTTGATGAAGCATCTTCTTGGTGGTCCTCGAGAGAAGGAAGCATTTCCGGACTCAAGAGAATTTGGAGATAAGGCTGACAAAAGATGGAGGAGCGCATACTATTCAATTCCAACCAAGTTTAGATGAATCCAGGAGATCTAGAACGATGATGGTGCCGAAGCAGTAGCTCGGAGAATCCTTGGAAAAGCGGCATATATCAACAACTAAATGAAGAAAGGTGGGCCTAGTGAAATAGAAGAATCAACTCCACAATCTCAACTACGTAGGTCAGCAAGAACACGAAGGCCAAATCCCAAATATGCCAATGCGGCCATAATTGAAGAAAGCGATAGAACACGAGACGTTTGAAGAAGCATCGCAAAGATCCGAGTGGATAGACGGCTATGAGAGAAGAGATCGATGCACTTGACAAAATCAAACTTGGGATGCGGTGCGAAAGCGAGAGATGTGAAACCCTTATCCTGCGCAAATGGGTTTACAAGGTAAAGCGTAGACCGGATGGGTCAATCGAGAGATACGAGGCACGATTGGTAGCTCGTGGTTTCTCTCAACGGTATGGACTAGACTATGATGAACGCGTTTAGTCCGGTGGCAAAACACAACCTGTTGAGAGTCCTACTTGCACTTGCAGCAAACAAAGATTGGAAGTTGTGGCAGATGGATGTGAAGAATGCTTTTCTTCATGGAGAGCTGGATCGGGAGATCTATATGATCCAACCAATGGGTTTTCAGAGCCAAGATCATCCTGAATATGTGTGTAAGCTGCGGAAAGCACTCTACGGATTGAAACAAGTACCCAGGGCATGCTATGGTAAGATTGCTGAATTTCTAATACAAAGTGGTTATTCAGTAACACCTGCAGATTCCAGCTTGTTTGTTAAAGCCAATGAAGGAAAGCTAGCTATTGTACTAGTGTATGTGGATGACTTAATCATAATTGGTGATAATGAGGCAGAAATTCTTCGAACAAAGGAGAATTTGTCAGTCCGTTTCCTGATGAAAGAACTTGGACAACTCAAGCACTTCCTTGGTTTAGAGGTTGATCGCACACACGAAGGAATATTTCTTTGTCAGCAAAAATATTCTAAAGATTTGATAAAACGGTTCGGAATGCTTGAATGTAAACCAATTTCGACGCCGATGGAGCCAAATGCCAACATGTGTGCACATGAAGGAAAAGATTTGGAAGATGTGACAATGTATCGAAAATTGGTAGGCGATCGATCTCTTATTAACCTTAACTCGGCGACATTTCTTATGCGGTTAGTGTAATGAGTCGGTACGCAAAATCCAAATAAGCCACATTTGGAAGCGGTTCGACGAATATTAAGATATGTGAATAGTACAATTGACTATGGTCATTTGTACAAGAAAGTGGAGGACACAAGTTAGTTGGATTACCGTGATGCGGACTATGCAAGATCATGACACACGGAGATCAACAATGGGTATGTGTTTCTGTTGGGTTTGGAACAATTTCTTGGTGTAGCAAAAAAGACAACCAACGGTATCATTATCAACCCTTTGAAGGTGAGTATCGAGCAACGGCAATGGCAGCTCGAGAGTGTACATGGTTGATCTGACTAATGAATAATCTACATCAATGAGTAGATTATGCGATGCTTGTATGTGTGACAATCAATCAGCAATTCGTTTGGCAGAGAATCCAGTCTTTCATGCAAGAACTAAGCATGTTGAAATACACTATCACTTTATTAGAGAAAAGGTTCTACAAGAAGAAATTGAAATGAGGCAAATCAAGACAGATAATCAAGTTACAGACTTGTTCACAAAAAGCTTAAGCGTTGGCAAGTTCGAAATGTTTCGCCATCAGCTTGACACAGTAAAAATAGTGAGAGTTGGTGTTGAGGGGGAGTGTTGAAAATCAACACCAAAATAATAATTAAAGAGGTAGAGAAATAAATGAAGTAGTTGAAGGTTGTAGAAATAAATGAAGTAGTTGAAGGTTGTAGAAATAAATGAAGTGGTTGAAGGTTGTAGAAAAGAGAAGTGTGTAGATAAGATTTGTATAGCTAGGATTATTTCTTAGTTTTATATTTGTGTGGTGTAGATTGCATGGTGAGGACTATAAATAGCCTACCTTGCATTTGGTTTAATCATTCCATCAAAAACAAATAAGTCTTTGTATTCTTAGTTTGAGTGTGAGTTAAGAGCTTTCTCTTTGAGTGTTTGTATTTCTCTTCAATTTGTGAGTTGCCTTTGAAAGGTGTTATATTGAATATAATACAAGTAGTTTGTTTACTTGTTTGGATATAATATTAGTAAATTTAGAGTTGTGTATTCTAAATTTTACTCAACATAATATATGTGCGGCACGTGAATTTAAATTCTGATTTCAAAGCCATGTTATTTTTTTTCTTATAAATAGTAGATACATTTTATTGGGTTAAGAACTTTCATATACAATTTTTATTCAACATTAGAATAGTTTTTAGTTTTAAAGTATTTCTTATACATAATATAGATTAAACTAGAATAAATCAAATACAACTTTTAGGATATTTTTCAGATCCAAGAAGAGAAAAGAATTGCAAAATCCCAAAATTTTAGTACCCAACAAGGAATTATATATAATGTTTTACAATGTAGAGATGTAACGAAAAAGTTTCGTGTGAAAAATTGGATCAAATGAAAAAAATTGTGTACAACCTTCACCATCTCACCACTATTACCTCGCCACCATCATATTGCTACCAACTCATTGCCACCTCACCTCCACTATTGGCGAGCTCCCTTAGTTGGCTATATTAGTAACTGAATCACTCATTTTTTCACATTTTTCCTTTCTTTCTTTCTCCCACTCTCTAATAAATCTTCTCCCCAAATCGTTTGGACTTTTTGGCACGATTGGAGGGGGCATTTTGAAGACAAATATCCGAGTATTCAAGTCAAGGATTCAAGTTGTTACTCTAGCTTTTTAAATTCATGCATTATTTTTATAACGAGCTATCATACATCATATATTATGGACAAAAGTGAATAGCTAGATGCCATTATTTTTATGATTAAATTTATAATATTAGAAATGTTGTTTAAAATAAGATACTCATCATAAATGTTTTATTATACATATATTGAAAAAGTTTGGTATAAATAGATGAGTATCAAATGTTATCCAACAAAATAATTCTTTATTTCGTTTTTAATAAAATGGGATGATCCATTATATTCAAAGTCAGATCTTAACTTATATAAGCCTGAGTTAAAATCCGAAGGTTGTGATAGTTTGTAAAATACATATGCTTGTGACAAGTACGATAAAATACATATGCTTGTGATATATTATTATTAATATTACAAAGTGACTTTTTTATAGTCGAAATAATACATATACTTTGATTTCTTTTCTCCATTCTTTTTTGATTTCTTTCATTATTGTAAATATATTTATTGAAAATGCATTTATTAAGAATTTGATTTATTGATTCATAAAAAAGTTGTGCATTGATCCTAAGAATATTTATGATACCTAAAAAGTTATCTATGTATATCTTTTCAATAAACATTTTTATAAAATAAAAGAATTTACGAATTCTTCACTCATTTTTTCTTTTTAATATTTTAAAAATATTTTTGGGAAGTTCTAATTTTTTATCATAACAACCCATTTTGTTAGAACTAATATCTGAAGTTAAAACTCCCTTTTATTTTTATTGTCTTTTGTAATTTTTTGTATTTGATTTATAATTGTGCTTTTTCTATCATTCAGATTTTTTATTTTTATTTTTTAATGAAATATTTGTCAAATCCATAGATTGAATTTGAATGGACAATTCATGAATTGGTTCATTATTTTTATTGAATCATTTTTGTTTTCATTGTATTCCTATTTTTTTTCAATCCAAAAATGGAATTTAGTTTTATGAATTTTTTTCTTATTTCTTTAGAAATAGAATTTTTTTAAAAAATCCACTTTTTGATTTCTTTAGAGATATTGAGAAAATTTTTGTTATTTCTTTAAAATAAACTTATAACTAGAAAACCTTTTCTTTTCCATTTTAGAATTTTTTTTAATTCTTTAAAAATAGGTTCAAAAAAAGAAAAAATAAATTCGGGGAGAACCAAAAGGAAGTTCAGTTCCTTTCCCTAATCTATTAAAAAACAAAAATCATTTTTTTATTATTTATTTTTGTTGTATCCTTATAATTGTTTTGGATTTAATTTATGCCAAGGTTTAAGGTGAAAGGGATATAATATTTTTTATCTAAATATTGTCTATTAACCAATTTTTTGAAAATTCTTTTTCTCATAATAGAACACCATTATAAGTACATTTAACATGTATTTCTCTATTCCAATCCTTAAAATCTTCAAATCATTTGGGAAAATGAAGAAATAACATACGGACGATATTTTTAACTATTATCACTGATGGTAATACACCATATTTTCTAAAAATAGAGTGAGTTATTAATAGAAGATCTCTTAGTACTTGAGAAAATAGAAAACTACCCAAGGCTTCTGCTATTTCTATGCATGTTTTTTTTTTCTCTTTTTTTTTTTCCATTTTGTATTTTATTCTAGTCTTTTTTTCACTTTCTTCTATCTTTTTTCCTATATAATCAAAAATTTTGATTCTATCTTTTTCACTATTCCTTTTTAAAAAATATTTTCATCAGTTCATAGGTATCAAAAGAAAAGAAAACGTCTTCGTCTATTCTATCCAAAAAGGGGGAATATACATTTGCTTCAAAAGGTTCCAAATAATTGTTTTACGTCTTTGTGCACGCATGGAACCCTTAATTATATCTCGACGAAAATATGATTGTTGGAAATAACGTATCAAAGTTAATTCTTTTTTATCAGTATTATTGGTATCTTTGGTAGTCATATAAGAATCGTTTTTTTTCTACGTTACCAGTAAAAATAATTACACGTTTGAATTTTCTTAATCAAATCTCATGATTCTTTACCGCATTTTTCTCATTTTCACTTTCCTTTTGTTCCAAGTCATTTTTTTAATTTATATGACCATCGAAGAACCTTTTTTTACTTATTTCTATAATTCCAATATATTTTTTAGGATGAGTTATAACTCTATCAAATAGAAATTTCAATTTATTTTATTTTCTGAATCAATTCTTACATGTTCAGGAAGTAATGAATGCTCTTTAAAAAGAAAACTTGATTTATCAGTAAATTTGTTGATTAAGTTAAAAAAATAAGCATTTTTTGTTTCTAATGATTTTTTTATCAAATGGACTCCTTTTTTGTTCAATTTTCCAAGTAATTAATAATAAGAAGGATCCCGTGAATTTTATTTATCCAAAATCTTTCTATATAATTTTTAATATAAATTTTATTTATGATTGAAGATGAACTTTTTTTTATTTACCCCGGTAGGGTCTCTTCAATAAAGAATCATATATATTTTTTAAATATTTGTTTTTGATATTATCATTACATAATCAAGTCCTCTTTTCAAGTATACCTGGAACAAAAAGATGTCTCATTTATAATTTGGCATGGTGCTTTATCTAGATTTTTTATTCTATTTATAAATGTTTTGGTCACGTTTCTTCTTTTTTGTTCATTGCCATAACTCCAATTATTATCAAATTCTTTAGAGGATGGTTTTTCTATTGTGAATATAGAGATTTTTTTCAAGCATTTCAAAAAAAGTTGACAAACTAGTGGGGTACGTAAAATATATTCTTTCTTTTCCATCACTTTGACATGTATAAAAATATATTATGACATTTCAATTTTTACAGTGTTTTCAAATCGATTGTTTTTTATATACCGTAATGATCGATTCCATAATTTATAATATAAAAAAATATTCACAAGAAGTTTTTCAAACAAGATGTCTTTTTTTGCTTTAAATATTTTTGATATCGAATTTTCTTGATTCCCATCCATATTTATATAATAAGTTTCATAAACAGGTTTCTTTTGATAGCTTGTATCTTTAAAGTAAAATTCATCCTTTATTTTTTCCTTTCCATTCACTCAAATATATTTGGTTTCATTAATTTTGTTCGGATCCTCCTTTTCTTTCGAAAAAAGGGAAGGAGAAGGATCTTCTTCAGTGGATCTCTTTTGTTTCTGTTTAGTCTCCTCCATTTCGAAAGTTGCTTCTATTTCTACATCTGTTTCTTCATCATTTTTCCCATTTTTTTCCCGTTTTTGAGGTTTCTTTCAGTTTTTTAGTAATAATATGGGACAATATTTTGCCTAAATAGTAGACACGGGTAATAAATAAGGGAATACTAAAGATTCGAGCCATATAATTTCTCATTTCTTACATAAGGTACTTATTAGATCTAATAGAATGATTTTGCTATATCTAGGCTAATACCAATCCAACCCATTTTATGAATAAAATGTGACCAATTAACCAACCAACAAAACTACTTGTTATTGCATTGAAACATATAAATGTTGACTAATCTAACTAACATTGAACTTGGTAAAATAAAATGGTTGAATAATTGAAAAATGAGATTATTTAGAAATACACATTGAATACTAAGATTACTTATTAAATTTCTGTTAGTAGATCTATAATCAAAAAAGTGTTTGTGATTGTTATAGAAGAAATAGATTCTAGAACGAATCAATGGAAAAATTGGTTAAATAGTCATTATTAATATGATTTATCTATGATTAGATGGTCTAGATTAATCTCTCAAAAGTGGATAAATAGAGTTAATCAACACTCTATAGAAAAAAGTAAACATTTAAAAAAATATTATTCATATGAAAAAAACCAATTAATTAACCAAGAACAAAAAAATAATTTTAAGGTGGATTCATTATGGAATCAAAAAGAAAATTATAAGAAACAATATAAATATGATCGTTTATCATATCAATTTATATCATATGAATATATTAATTATGAAGATAAGAAGAACTCTTTATATATGGATTACCATTCCAAGCAAACCAGAACCAAGAAATGTTTTATAATTACAACGAGCATAAACGAAAATTAGAGGTATTCCTATCAATATGCTAGAGGTATTCCTATCAATAATTATCTAGTCGAAAATGACATTTTAGATATAGAAAAAAATTAGGATAAAAAATATTTTGATTGGATAACTGATGAGCGAAAACCGGCATCGCCAATTCTCGCAAATACTTTGGTTTTAATATTTGTAAAACTCTCGCAAGTGCACGAATCATTTCGTAGAAAAATGATAAGTATACTCCCAAGGTCGATCTAAGGAAGGAATGTATGTGGTTCTTAATTTATTATTCAAACTTTTAAAAACGAAATTAAATCCTAAACATCCTGTCACGATAGTTTGGTTTTTGTGTTTCTAATCTAATAACATAAAATAAACATATATACAGATTAATTAAATAAAAAATAAACATAGATACAAATTCAATAAATATTTATCTACAAATAAATATAAATACAAGTTGAATAATTATTGATGCAAATTTAATCATTTATATTAGTGTAGTATTTATGGATATAATAACTAAGTTAATTAGGCTTGCTCATATTATCTAGGTTATTAAAGATATAAATTGATATTTTATTGATTCTCTCTTTTTGTATGAATACCACCTTTGGTGAGTTAGATACTTCTTTGTTAACTAAACAAATCAACTAACACCTACAAGGGGTGGGGTTGATAACTAATTTGGTTAATTAAATTAATTCCTTTTTCTAAGAGATTGAAAATGAACCATTTAAATGCCACCTTTTGGGGTTAGACAACGATTTAAACTTTATTCAAGGTGTCCAAATTAAACTTAAGAATTTAGTTATCCGAGTACTAACTTTCAAGTTTTAAAACCACTATTCAAAATACGTCATTAATACATTTTCACATAATAATTCTTATAAAAACTTTTGAAATAGAGCTTCACTCTAACTACCGGGCGATTGTACCAACAAATAAAAGAGCACTATTCTAAATTAGACCGGATAACTAAACCTTAAAGTCTAATCTTCAGATTTAAGTTTGTAATGAAAGTAATGTATTTCTCTCTAACATCCTTAATATAAAATCTTGAATAAAAATAAAATCAATTCATTTTAGAAATTTTCACCTATTTAATATTTCGCAAGCATAACAACGTTATTATTATATCATGATTATAAACATTAGCTACGCTTAAATTTAATCACGACAAATTAAATATAACATGTAAGAATAAAGCATAAAAAATAACTCAGTAAAGAAAATAAAATCCTTACAAGATTTGACGCTATTCATTCGCGGTTAGAAAACCTCCAAGCGGAATTTGCACTTCCATTTATTGAATCAAAAATCTAAATTATTACAAAACATTACAAGTTCTCTCAAAAGAGAAGAACTCTAAACCTAAGACAATTGAACTAAAAACTAAGAGAAAAACTAAGAAAAGCTTAGAAACTAAGAAAGAAACTAAAGAAAACTTAAAAACTAAGAAATGAGAGAAAGAAAGTTAAGAGAGAAGTGAGGTTTTGAGGTGTGTTTTGAAGTGAATGGAAGGGTATTTATAGGTGAGGATGGAGAGAAAAAATGATTAAAAAATGTTAAAAAAATATTAAAAAATAAAAACGTGGTTTTGACCTGGCTGAAAGTCATCAATGACGTCGGCGATGACGTCAGCTGTAATTGGGCCGTGAAAAATGGGTCAAAAACGTTAGGCGCTATACATTGCCGTCGATACACCAAGGCTTGGCCGATATGTAGTACTTCGCGTGAACAAGGCGTTGCGCTGGGCGCTGGTAAGCAGTGATCAACGCTAGCCAGCTGCAGCGCGCGTGCCGCGCTGGATGCCGGCGCGCTGGGCCGGGCCGCGGCGCGCGATTTTCCGTCTTTGACATTTTTGACCTTTTCGACCCATTTTGTCCAATTTTTCCATGTTTGTTGACCTTTTTCCACTTATTTATCAATTTATTTGTGATGTATTGCTTCAAGTATTCTTCTTCGAGTCTTTACATTGTGTTTTTAGGCCAAAATTCTCGAAAAACAATAAAAATACCCGTGATTCGAAAAAGACAAATTTATATAAATATATGATAAAACATATAAATATATATATTTTTAATCAATTAAAGTCATAAAATCATGGTTATTTTAGTGCTTTTGAAAATTCATCACAACCTCAATCCTTCTCGCTAGTCCCTTAGCAAGAGAAGCGATAAAAACTAAAAATTAAACTATCCTAAATCACTTCCGTGGGATTGACACGGTTGCATTTAGCCTATGCAACAAGTTTCTCCTTTAAACCCCTAGGTTGCCCTAAGGGACGAGTTGAGTCTCGTGAGGGTTTTCAAGAATGATACCCACAAACATTGTACTAAATGTAAAACAAAAGAAACAATAAAAACAAACAACTTAAAAATTAAATTTACAACAAAATCACAAATTAACAACATTTCACAAAAATCTCTCATTCTTTTCAATCTCTTATAAGATCATAATTAAAATCTCAAGCATAAGTTATCTTACTCTCTTTAAACACTCATGATTTATTATAATAATTAGTCAAAAACCATTTTCATATTTCATATCAAAATGTATCAATTTAATTTCACCCAATTTCAAAGGTCATGAATCGACTTCGTCAATTTCATTCCTCACAAGTCAATACTCTCAAAACACCTAATCCTATGGGTTCAAACACTCATACTAATTTATATGCGAAAGAGTTGATGTATAGAAATGAACCACATGTTCGCATATGTATAAAGAATAAAAGTGCTCAAAGTGTTATTTTAACATTGATCTCATGAAAGGAATCAAATGTATAAATTATAAAGATATCATATATAAAAATTATTTTCATGCATAAATCAAACTCATTAAGAAAGAATTTCAAGATATATGCCTTTTACAAATGAAGAAATTGCAATGACTTTTTGGGGAATTACTTCTTATATCTTTCTTTTGTAATTAGCCTTTACTCACAACTTTGTAGGCAATGCTGGTTATAGTAATGTAGATGATACTATTTTTATCTCTCTCTTTTTTTTTTTTTCTGTAGATATTTTTCAATATGTGTTTTTTAGAGAGTCAACCCATGTAACGATTGTACATTTTTTTGGATTGCTAGTGGTTAATTTGTGCGGGCTTTCTTGTTTGATCTTGGTTTAGGTAACCCCAGATATGTCTTTTTTTTGTTTTTGCAGAAATCACATAAATGAGATATAAGCATATACTATCAATTTCTACTCAAATCATTTAATCTAAGCAAAAATAATAATAAAAAATATATGATACTCTATTAAGATGAAAAAATTCATACATTCAACGCTAATACCCCATGTAGATCATCTAAAAATTTGAAGAAATAAGAAATGTGTTTGGAGTAGAAAAAAAATATATATTTCATCAATAAAGGAAATTAGGCTCAAATTATATCTCACAAAGGTAGTCTCCACTAAAAAAAAACTCATAAACACCGATTTTGGGTTTAATATAATTTCTACATCTTATCAAGAAATACTAATTATGACAAAAACTAACTAATTATCAAAAATAATTACAAAATATTTCATGATATGTTTTCAAAAATTAATTTAACAGGACAAAAGAATTAAATATATACTTAAATTTCCTTTAAAGAAAGATAAATTTTTGTGAAAATTTTTTTTTTATTCCAAAAATTACTAAATCACACAAAATAGAAATAAAACCAAACACACAAAAAATGAAAAAAATATATTTTTTTTTTATTATTATTTTTTTTATTTATTTTTTATTTATTTATTTATTTTTTTTTAAATTGTTAAAACTTTTTTTTTTTTTTTTTTTTAATTAAGCATGGTAACTTTTCACCATTTTTTTTTTTTTTTTATTTTTATTTTTTTTTTTTTTTTAAATTGTTAAAACTTTTTTTTTTTTTTTAATTAAGCATGGTAACTTTTCCCCACCCCCAACCTAGAACTTACATTGTCCTCAATGTAACAACTGTAAATTAAAGATAAAGAGAAAAGAAGAAAGATTACCTATTTCTTGAACGTTCAAGTAAGTAACGGAAAATGCAGTGCATCCATCATATTCATCATTAAAGTCAGATACGACAGATCGGCCGCGAACTTCTAACATCTCAACAAATATTTTTAGTTTTAACAATTTAAAAATTATTCACATGTAAAATAAAAGAAATAAAAGAAAATTACCTAAAATGATGGGTCATTCCCATCCAAATAAGTAGTTTAACGCCTTAGCAAGACGTAACTGGGATTGCATTTTAAGTAAACTCAATGTCCCTCATCATCAGTCAATCAGAACCTATGGCAGTAAGACAAGGTCAGTTTTACCTATACTTTTTCACCTACGCCCTTTTGATTTTCGATTTCTTTCGTACTTAAAACTAGTATAAGATATTTTCAGTTTTAGATAACCCACATCTAGGTACAAATCAAATAATTAAGGCATAAAAAGACAATCGGACCTAAATTAAACAAAGCAACTAGAACCTTAGATTGTAATTAAAGCTTTAAAAATTTGGGGATACATCGAAAAAGTTTGGTTTTTTTTTTTTTTTTTTTTTTTTTTTTTAAATAACATAATCAGAAATAACCAAGGGTGCCCCCAGGAAAGAACGGTGGTCTGCAAAGCGTTCTTAAAACCATCCTCCTGTATAGGCGACAACGTTCCCAGAAAGACTACCGACAAAGGTTTCCAAATAAATTTCCTGCATTTAACTCTCTTAGATCTTTACTTTTCATGTTATTAAGTTAAGTTAAATAAAACTTTAAGTTAATGAAAATCTAAGTTAATTAAGTTTAAAGAAAAGGTTAATTAAGTTAAGTGAATTAAAAAAAATCTAAGTTAATTAAGTTAAGTTAAAAAAAAAAAATCTATGTTAATTAAGTTAAGTTAAAAAAAAAAAAAAAAAAAAAAAAATCTAAGTTAATTAAGTTAGTAAAAAAAAATTAATTAAGTTAAGTGAAGTAAAAAAAATCTAAGTTAATTAAGTTAAAAAAATTAATTAAGTTAATTCAAGTAAAAAAATCTAAGTTAATTAAGTTAAGTGAAGTAAAAAAAAAAAATTAATTAAGTTAATGAAAATTTAAGTAAAAACCTAAGTTAATGTTAAAAACAATCTTAAAAAAAAAAAAAACTAAGTTAAGTGAGTTAAATAAAAATTAAGAAGAAAAATAAAAAAAAATAGCTAAAAAAAAATTAAAAAAACAATAAAATAAAATAAAATTGAAAAAGGTAAAAGAAAATAAAATAATTTAAAAAAAAAAATTAAAATTATGATAAATAAAAAATAAAAAAAAATTAAACTTAAAAAATTAAAATTTTGGTTTTTTTTTTTATTTTTTTATTTTTTTATTTTTTTATTTTTTATTTTTTATTTATTTTATATTTATTTTATTTTTTTATTTATTTTTTATTTATTTTTATTTATTTTTATTTATTTTTTTTTATTTTTTTTTTTTTTTTTATTTTTTTTATTTTTTTTATTTTTTTTTTATTTTTTTTATTTTTTTTTATTTTTTTTTATTTTTTTATTTATTTTATTTTTATTTATTTTTTATTTTATTTTATTTTATTTTATTTTATTTTTATTTTATTTATTTATTTATTTATTTATTTATTTATTTATTTTTTTATTTATTTAAAATTTATTAAAAAAAAAATTTTTTTTTATTTTTTTATTATTTCTTATGAAATTTAAAATTTGAAATTTGATTAAATTTTTTATTTTTTATTTTTTATTTATTTTTTTTTTTTACAAAAACAAAAAAAAATCACAAATATTTACAAGACAAAAAATATTTTTAAAATTTTGATAAATAAATTAAAACGCTTATTCCTTCACCAAGAATCTGAAAACTTGATGGTGAAATAAAACCGCAGATCGCTAATTCTCGCAAATACTTTGGTTTTAATATTTGTAAACTCTCGCACGCATCGAATCATTTCGTAAAACGATAAAGATACTCCTACGCCGATCTAGGAAGGAATGTATGTGGTTCTTAATTTATTATTCAAACTTTTAAAAACGAAATTAAATCCTAAACATCCGTCACGATAGTTTTTGTGGTTTCTAATCTAATAACATAAAATAAACATATATACAGATTAATTAAATAAAAAATAAACATAGATACAAATTCAATAAATATTTATCTACAAATAAATATAATTACAGATTCAATAAATATTCATGCAAATTTTATCATTTATATTAATAGAGTATTTATGGATATAATAACTAAGTTTAATTACGCTTGCTATATTATCTGCGTGCTATTAAAGATATAAATCGATATTTTATTGATTCTCTTTTTTGTATGAATACCACCTTTGCATGGTGCTAGATACTCTTTGCTAACTAAACAAATCAATTAACACCTACGAAGGGTTGATAACTAATTTGGTTAATTAAATTAATTCCTTTTTCTAAGAGATTGAAAATGAACTATTTAAAATGCCACCTTGCATGTAGATAGGCTTTAAACTTTATTCAAGTGTCCAAATTAAACTTAAGAATTTAGTTATCCAGTACTAACTTTCAAGTTTTAAAACCACTATTGAAACACGTCATAATACATTTTCACATAATAATTCTTATAAAAACTTTTGAAATAGAGCTTCACTCTAACTACCTATGATTTGCAGAATCAACAAATAAAAGAAGACTACTCTAAATTAGAGGATAACTAAACCTTAAAGTCTAATCTTCAGATTTAAGTTTGTAATTTAAAAATAACGTATTTCTCTCTAACATCCTTAATATAAAATCTTGAATAAAAATAAAATCAATTCATTTTAAATTTTCACCTATTTAATATTTCTGCAAAGCATAACAACGTTATTATTATATCACGATTATAAATTGAATGACTTAAATTTAATCACAGACATAAATTAAATATAACATGTAAGAATAAAGCATAAAAATAATCAGAAAGAAAATAAAATCCTTACAAGATTTCTCGACGCTATTCCCGCTAGAAACCTCCAAGCGAATTTGCACTTCCATTTATTGAATCAAAAATCTAAATTATTACAAAAACATTACAAGTTCCTCTCAAAAAGAGAAGAACTCTAAACCTAAGACAATTGAATTAAAAACTAAGAGAAAAACTAAGAAAAGCTTAGAAACTAAGAAAGAAACTAAAGAAAACTTAAAAACTAAGAAATGAGAGAAAGAAAGAGAAGTGAGGTTTTTGAGGTGTGTTTTGAAGTGAATGGAAGGTATTTATAAAGAGTGAGGATGGAGAGAAAAATGATTAAAAATGTTAAAAAAATATTAAAAAAATAAAACGTGTTTTGGACCTGGCTGAGGTCATCAATGACGCCGCGATGACGTCATTGGCGGCTGCACGTGAAAAATGGGTCAAAACGTTACGCTACAATGGCGGTACTGACATACAATATTGGTCAAGGCCAATGAGCGCTGCGCGATTATCCGTTTTTGACATTTTGACCTTTTCGACCCATTTTGTCCAATTTTTCCATGTTTCATTAATTTTTCCACTTATTTATCAATTTATTTGTGATGTATTGCTTCAAGTATTCTTCTTTGAGTCTTTACATTGTGTTTTTAGGCCAAAATTCCTGAAAAACAATAAAAATACCCGTGATTCCGAAAAAGACAAATTTATATAAATATATGATAAAACATATAAATATATATATTTTTAATCAATTAAAGTGCATAAAATCATGGTTATTTTAGTGCTTTTTGAGCACTCATCAATAACTCTCTGTATACACATGTATCTATAAAGATTTATCTGTATGTGGTGTCTATATGTGATCAAATTATTGTGGTTACACATGGGCCTCGGAGTTGTACCCCTATGTGTTTGCCATCTATTATAGATTTGTTGACTACAAATGGGCCTCAGAAATGGACCCTTACTATGCTTGGAGTTGACCCACCCATATATAAGGGCTCATATGACGTGATTTGATAGATACATGTGCCCAATGTATTGTGATTGTACATGGCATCAGGTGGATCCACATCATCTCCAAGTTGGACCGCACATGTGCCCATATATTTGGATGAACAATACATATGAGATTACATTTCATTTATTGGTTTATATCATAGCAAATTTTATATTGGATGAGCATGCATTGAGATACATGTATTGTACTTTCTCTTGATTTTCCCTAAACCAAGGAGGTACATGTATACCTATAAGTTTGTGATAAAAATCTCCTCACTCTATATATTGATAATGATTATGATTCATAAAATTTTATTAATAAACAACATGACTTTATTTATTGGAAATATATAATAGAGTAAACTTCTATTAAGCTACTTGTAGCTCACCCTATTTTTCCTTTACCTCTAGATTAAGATTTTAACAAAGTGGTGCATGACTCAGAGATAAGGAAAAAAGAAGAGAACTTTAGGTTAAATTTGTATTTCTTTTTACAATCTTTATTTGGAGTAAATGCTAAGACATAATGTAAAATAAATCTAATATATGTATTTTATGATTTTTACTTTAAATAGTTTTGTTAAACTATGTTTTTAAATAGGGATATCCAAAATTTCTTTTAAGTATACTTTAAAAATTTAACCTCTTTTATATCATGTATCCATTTTTTGGGGCTTGACAAATTGGTATCAGAGCATAGTTCTAATCTCTTGGGAATAATATTCATCATAATCTTTAAAATATTTTTGAACTATTTTTGTCTCTACATCCCTCCAAAAATAAAGTTGACTAAGTGCCCACCCACAAGGAAAGCTAGAGAGAAACTCACACAAGACGTAGATGAAAATTGTGATTTATTGCATGTGCAACAAAGATTGATTAATCGAGGTAGAGAACCCGAGTAAAGAGGTAGAACTTATTACCTTAAAGAAATTAATAAAATGAGGCCACCATTCTATGATGGTACTCCCAACCCTGACATCGCGAAAGGAAGGGTTTGGGAAATTAAGAAGAAGATGGATGCTTTAGATATTTCGATGCATTTTAGAGCTGGTTTAGCTATGTAAAAAATAACTAGAGAAGCTAACTATTGGTGGGACTTTTTCATTAGAGGAAGATATTTAGAGACACTTATATGGGAAAAATTTGAGAAGTTTTTTTATGAAAGATTCTTCAAAAAATTACAAAATCTAACAAGGTGATTAAAGTTATGAATTAAGCAAGATGACATGACTATCACATAATATGAGAATCATTTTAATCAACTATCAAGGTTTGTGGAAAATATGGCAGCAAAAGATTTAGACAATGCTTCTAAGTTTTTGATAGGTCTACAAGATGACATACACGTGCAACTAATGTATCAAGGTGTACAAACTTACACTGCAACAATTGTTGTAGCTTATAAAGTCGAATAAGTAAATACAAAATAGTTAAAGGTGGCCACTTCATCTTGAAAGACCAAAGATAAAGGAAAATAGAGGAAGAAATTTTGGAAAAAGAAATGCATAGTAGATTTTTAGATAGTAACTCGTCTGGAAGTCCTTGGTATTACTCTTATACTTGTCACAACTACAATCAAACAAAACACCCCAAGTACAATTGTCCCTAGATCATCACCAAACAATATAAAGGAGGATAGTAGTCAAGTTTTAGTAATTGAGCTTCAAATACCAAAAGGAATTCACAAGGGTCAACTCAACAAACTAGTCGACAACCTCAATAGAATTTTCAACAGTCGAAAAGATCATTCCAAGAATAGTCCTCAAGATCCTACCAACCTCTTAACAAATCTTTCCAATTGCCTTCCAATATGACACCATCTTTTCAACCTCAACCATCTATCCATGGAAAATACAAGGGTAAAGGTGTTTCCACTCAAGAACAAGGTCAAGCCTTTACCATAGCTGGTACACCAGAAGGATCCAAAATCAATGATGTTTTGAAAAGGTACAATTCTATTATATCACTCTTGGGTTAGATTACTTTTTGATACTGGTACCACTCATTCATTCATTTTTTTAACTTATGCCCAAATGTTTATGAAGCTATTTAAACCCTTCTTACCTTAAATACTCATCTTGGAGTCTCTTTGAATATCTCATATATTTGCAAAAATTGTTTGATCAGCTTCTATGGTCACCAATTTCTAGTTGATCTCGTTATACTCGATATGAGTTATTTTGATGTAATTTTAGGAATGGACTGATGGATAAAGTATCAAGCTAGTACGAATTGCTTTGAAAAGAAGATTATCATCCAAAATTTTAAAGGCGTAGAAGTCCAATGTTATGGTGAAAAACGAGTAAACTCTTCTAGCATTTTCCTTAAATGCTACCAGGTAGAAGCAGAACTAGGAAAGCATGGATTTCCTAAATTCCCTAAAAATAGACATAATAATGGAAGAAGCTTAGCACAAATACTAGGATGTGTTTCCTAAAGAATTATGTGGACTCCTTCCAACTC
Source organism: Hippophae rhamnoides (assembly GCA_033030585.1). NCBI lineage: Eukaryota > Viridiplantae > Streptophyta > Magnoliopsida > Rosales > Elaeagnaceae > Hippophae > Hippophae rhamnoides. Next base: position 34,086,559 of record CM065437.1, read on the forward strand.
GAGAAATTGATTTTGTGATCAAGTTATATCCTATAAATGCACCAATATCCATCACTTCTTATCATATGGCACCTGTAGAAAAACATGAACTGAAGGATTAATTAGATGAGCTATTGGCAAAAAGATTCATTCAATTGAGTTGATCATCATAGAGAGCACCTATTCTTTTTGTCAAGAAGAATGATGGAAGTTTTAGAATCTACATTGATTACCGTCAATTGAATAGGGTAACCGTAAAGAACAAATATCTATTACCTTGGATTGATAAATTATTTGACCAACTCAGAGGAGCAAGTTTCTTCCCAAAGATTGATATCCAATCATGATACCACCAACTGGTGATGAGAGAGTTAGATATACACAAAACTACTTTTCGTATGTTGTATAAGAATTTTGAATTTTGTGTCCTACCATTTAGATTGACAATTGTTTCTACTACTTTTATGGATTTAATGAACTAGGTATTTCAACCTTTCTTAGATCAATTTATCATTGTGTTTATTGATGATATAATGATTTTTTCAAGGCACCGTGAAGAATATGAACAACATCTCAAGATTTCCTTACAAGAAACATCAATTGTATACAAAGTTCAAGAAGTGTGACTTCTAGCTTTCCAAAGTTAAATTCCTTGGACATGTTATATCAAGAAGAGGAATTGTTGTGGTTCCTTCTAAAATTGAAGCCATATTAAATTGGAGTCAACTAAGAAATGTGATTGAAGTATAAAGTTTCCTTAGACTAGCTAGATATTATCGACATTTTGTGTAAGACTTCTCGAAGATTGCTGCACCATTGTCAAGACTAACTCAAAAAGGAGTCAAATTATTGTGGAATTAAGCTTGTGAAAGAGCATTCCAAGAATTGAAAACATGACTTCTGAAAGCACCAATCCTCACCATATCAGACAATATAGAACCTTACATGGTCTTCACAGATGCTTCATTATACGGCCTTGGGTGCATCTTAATGCAAAATGATTGAGTAGTTACCTATGGATAATTACAACTCAAGGTTCACAAGAAAAACTACCCAATTCATGATTTAGAGCTAGAAGTAATGATATTTACTCTGAAGATGTGGAGATGCTACCTTTGTGGTGCCAAATTCCAAATCTTCTCAAATCATAAGAGTCTCAAATATATTTTCATTTAAAAGGATCTTAATTTGAGATAAAGAAGATGGGTAGAGTATCTTCAAGACTATGAGTTCACTTTGTAATATCATCCTAGCAAGGCTAATACTATGAGGGATGCTTTAAGTAATAAGTCAGGAATTGTTGCACAAATGATATTGGATCTAGCAAAACACTCAAACTATGGATGGTTATGAGCTCAATTTTTATGATAACTAAACAAAAGTATTTATATACAACCTCATAACTAGTCCTACCTTACTGGAAAAAAACATTAAGGTATCCCAATCAAATGATCCTAAAATCTGTGAAGTACGTTATAGGATGAATGAAGAAGAGATGGTGGAAGGATGTACTTACACTAAATGACCATTTGTTTCCATTAAAATATTGTGGTACCTACCGATGATTATTTGAGACAAGAAATAATGGGAGAAGCACACATGTCAAAATTTACGATACATCCTAGGAGCACAAAAAATGTATTATGATTTGAAAAGGACTTATTAATGGAAATTAATGAAGAAAGATGTCGCTCAATTCGTGACAAATTGCATGATATTTCAACAAGTTAAGGCAAAACACAAGAAACTTATGGGGCTACTTTAGCCACTCCTTGTATTGGAATAGAAATGAGATGACATAACCAAAGATTTTGTATAAGGATTACCAAAAACTTCTCAAGGTAATGATATCATATGGGTACTCATCAATCATCTTACGAAGTCTACTCATTTCATTCTAGTCAAAATTCGATACCTAGTGAACACTTTAAGTAAGTTGTACATCCGAGAGATAGTACGATTGCATGGCTTCCAAAGTCAATCATGTCATATCAAAATCCAAAGTTTACTGCACCATTATAAAGATGTGTATAAGAGGTTTTGGGTATAAAGTTATTACATAGCACGACTTATCATTCTAAAATGGATGGACAATCCAAAAGGGTTATTCAGATGTCAAAATACATGTTACGTGCCCGTGTTATGAAATTCAAGGGAAACTAGAGTGAGCACCTACCATTGGTTCAATTTTCCTACAACAAAAGTTATTATGCTACATTGTAATGGCTCTTTTTAAAGCCTTGTATGGACAACTGTATAGATCTTCATTGTGTTGGGTAGAATCTGAAGATTTCAGTACAATGAGAACTGATCTTATTGAAGAAACAACTAAAAAAATCCACATCACACAAGACAAACTTCAAACAGCTCAAAGTCAATATAAGAGTTATACTGATCATGGATGATGAACTTTGAAGTAGATGACCATGTTTTTCTCAAGGTTCAACCTTAAAAGGGAGTAACTCACTTCGGAATAAAAGGAAAGTTAGCACCCTGTTATATTGGACCATTTAGAATTATTAAGAGAGTTAGTGATGTAGCATATCTTTTGGAGTTACCCCAAGAATTATCAAAATTTCACAATTTTTTTAACTTGTTTATGTTATGAAAATGTCAACGAAATCATAATGCTATTCTAGATTGGATAGATATATTGTTACAAGAAGACGCATCATATGAAGAAGAACATGTGGTAATAATTGATTTTCAAATCAAAATCTTAAGAAGAGGAGCAATACTATTAGTGAAGGTTCAGTGGAGACACCATGGCATTGAAGACATAGCTTAGGATCTAGAGTCAAAAGTTCGTTCAAAGTATTCCTACTTGTTTAAAGAATTATAAATTTCAAGGATGAAATTCTCTTTAAGAGGGTAAGAATGTAAAACCCTGTAATTTTAGTATAAATAATTATAGTACCTAAAAATAAATTATAAATTATGTTTTACAATGTAAGGTTGAATAGGAAAGTTTCATGTGAAAAATTGGATTGAATGAGAAAAATTGGGTACAACATTCACCACCACGCCACCATTACCTTGTTGCCACCTTGCTACTATTACTAACGAGCTCCCTCGATCGGCTATAAATTGGTGGTTAAACCATCCATGTTCTTGCATTTTTCCTTTCCCTCTTTCTCCCACACTTTAAGACATCTTCTTCCTAAGTTCTTTGGACTTTTTGGCATGATTTGGACGGCATTTTGGGGACGAATATTCGAGTATTCAAGTCAAGGATTTGAGGTAGGGGTTCTTACTCTAAATTTTTAAATTCATGCATTGTTTCTATAAGGAGATATCATGCATTATATATTATGGATAAAAGTTAAAAAAAATAGGTTCCATTATTTTATGATTAAAGTTATAATATTATATTTGTTTTTTAAAATGAAATACTCATCATAAATATTTTATTACGCATATACTGAAAAAAGGTATAAATAGATGAGTATCAAATTTTGATATGAAATTTAAGAATTTTATACATACATGATGAGAATGATTTAATATGTAAGGAGTACACCTACACATTGTCTTGCGGAGTATGACACTCATAGGCTATTAGTTACAACAGACTATAGGTACACATTACATACACATATATCTTTGGAGATTTATCCATCTATAGTGTCTATATGTGATCAAATTATGTTACAAAATTATTGTGGTTACACATGGGTCTCATAATTGGACCTCCCGAGCATTAGAGTTGGACCCCCGTGTGTCTAGCGTCTATTTTGGATTTTTTTACTACACATAGGCCTCCGAGTTAGAACCCTTTGTGTTTGGAGTCAACCTAACCACTACTATGCTTTGGTGGAAGAGGAACATAGATTTTGAGAAAAGTATTGCTCTATCAATACATTTGATACTTTTAAGAAATAAATAAAAGACAATTCTATCCAAAGAATGCCAAAGAGATGGCATGAAGTCACCTTCCACAATTGAAGCAAACGAAGAGTATTCATGACTAAAATAAAGACTTTACTAGTCTTACGCTTGAGATCCCTGATATGTTGGACAATGAATCTTTCTTATTCTTCTTTATTGATGGACTTCAACCTTAGGCCAAGACCAAATTAAGGTGGGGAGGGGCAACAAGATCTTCTCATTTCTATTACCTTAGTTGAGACATTAAATAAGTACTCCAAAGACTTGTTAATATCCAAGGATAAAAGGGTGATTCCTAGCAAAGGTAGAGGAGACAAAGGCAAAAGTGTAGCCAACAAAAGTGCTTCAAGAAAACCTTATGATGAAAATGACCAAGGTAAGAGAGACATAAAACCAAAGTATAATTTCTATTTTTGTGATGGTCAGTATTGGATGAGAGACTATCCAAAAAAGAAAAAAACTCTTAATGCGATGACTACTAAATTTGAGAAGTCTCCTGAGTAGAGTGGAGCACAAATAGGGTCATTTTCAAATTTTGAATGCTATCAAGGCCTCTATAAAGCCATAGAAAAAAGGATTGATGTATGTTGACGTACATGTGTCTCTTATAACTTCATAGCTATTGAGGAAGCGCAAAGACTTAATAAATAAGCACCCAATAAGAGAGGTTCCATGAAGGCAGTGAACTCTATTGTCAAATTAATCCAAAGTATTGCTTATAGGGTGAAGGAAAAGATAGAAGAACATAGTGGAACAATGAACCTATCTGTAGTACCAATGGACCACTTTAGATTAATACTAGGGATGGAGTTCTTTGAACAAGTAAAGGCATTCTCACTCCCTTTTACAAACTCAATGTGTATTCTTGATGAAAGTAACACATGCTTAGTACCCACAACAAGGTTCACATCAAGACTTTTTCTGTCATACAATTCAAAAAAGAGTTTTGTAAAAAGAATGATGAAAGTTATCTCGCATTTCATAGACAATTAGAAGGGGATGATGATGACTCATACAGAAGTGGAATTCCTAAACAAGTGTAAGAAGTCCTTAAAGATTTCAAGAATTTCATGCCAAATGAATTGCTCAAGAAACTCCTATCTAGAAGGGAGGTGGATCATAAGATTGAAAGAGAACCTGTGATAAAGTTGCTAAGCATAAGTCCATAGCAAATGTCACCACCTGAGTTAGAGAAACTTAAGAGACAACTTAAAGATTTTCTTGAAGCCGAGTACATTTGACCATTTAAATTCCCTTATGAAGCTCTTATGCTTTTTCAAAGGAAAAAGGATAGGTCTTTACTGGTATGCATTAACTATCAAGCTCTTAATAAGATAACCATCAAGAAAAAGTACCCTATCCCACTCATTGCTAACTTATTTGATCAACTTGGTAAGTCACAATACTTTACAAAGTTGGACTTACACTCCAGTTACTACCAAGTACACATAGCCTCAGGCAATGAGTAAAAGACTGCATGTGTGATAAGGTATAGTTCTTATAATTTTATTGGTATACCATTTGAACTCACTAATGCTCTTGCCACTTTCTACACTTTAATGAACAAAGTTTTTCACCCATATCTTGATCAATTTATGGTGGTATATTTAGATATCATTGTGGTATATAGTAACACTCTTAATAAACATCTTCAATACTTAAGGTAAGTTTTCCAAATCTTAAGGCAAACGAGCTTTATGTGAAGAAGGAAAAATGCTCTTTTGCCCAACAAGAGGTTGTGTTCCTTGGACATAAGATCAAGGATGGAAAAATCATGATGGATGACGCCATGATAAAATCTATATAACAATGGAAGCCACCAACCAAAGTTCACGATCTAAGATCATTTCTTGGACTAGTGAACTATTATCCGTACTTTATCAAACTCCACAAAGGTAGCTTCACTTATTGACCTACTTAAGAAAAACAAGATATGGGATTGGATGTCTTGTTGTCAATAGGAATTTGAAGAGTTGAAGAAGGCCATAATTAAGGAACCTGTGCTGTGATTGGTTTATCCCACAAAGCCATATGAGTTATATATTGATGCATTTGACTTTTCTATATGAGGAGTATTGATGAAAGAAGGTTACCCTATAGCCTATGAAAGTCAGAAGCTTAATGACACAGAGAAAAATATACAGTGTAAGAAAAAAAGATGATTATCATCATCCATTGCCTAAGGATATGGAAACATTGCTTGCTGGGCTTACACTTCAACATCTTTAACGATAATATTGCCACTAGTTACTTTCAAACTCAAAAGAAGCTTTCATCTAAACAAGTGAGATGGAAAGACTTCTTAGTCGAATTTGATTACAAGCTTGAGTATAAGCATGGAAAAGTAAATATAGTTGCTATGCATTAAGTCGATAAAGCTAAACTTTCCACCATGAGCAAGCCTAGAAGCACACTATTGGAGAGAATCAAGGAAGAATTGATACAAGACATGCCTGCCAAGAACCTCATGATCTTAGTTAATGAAGGGAAAAAAGGAGGTTCTGGGTCACTAATGGCCTGCTGTACACTAAAGAAGATAGACTTTACATTCTTAAATGGTAGAACTTGAGAAAGAAGCTAATCAAAGAGTGTCACGACTCTATGTAGGTTGGACACTTGGAAGGAAAGAGAACTCTCACCTTCCTTGAATCAACATATTATTGGCCATATATGAGAGATGATATTGAGTCTTATGTGAAGACTTGCCTTTTTGTCAACAAGATAAGGTAGAACAATGAATATCATGAGGGCTACTTGAACCATTACTCGTCCTTGAGCACCCATGGGAAAGTGTATTAATGGACTTCATCTCTTCATTCGCCAAAATCTGAAGGATGTAGAAGCATTACGATGGTGGTGGATCGGTTAGCAAGTATGCTATATTCATTTTTGCCCCAACATATTCTACCACGAAAAAACCGCTCGCCTATTCTTAAAACATATAATTAAGTACTGGGGAATTCCTAGTAGTATATTAAGTGATTGAGATCCACACTTCACTAGCAAGTTCTAGACCGAGTTATTCAAGTTACTTGGGTTAAGCTTAAACTTTTCTACAAGCTTTCATTCACAAAATGATGGGTAAATAAAGTGTGTTAATGCCTTACTAGAACTTTACTTGAAGCATTATATGAGTGCAAGTCAATATGATTTGGCCAAACTTTTTGATGTGATGCAATTCTCATATAATCTGCAAAGAAGTGAGTCAACAAGTAAAAGTCTATTTCAAATTGTCATTAGACAACAACCCATGACTTCTCAAGTCTTATCAACAAATTATAAAGGAAAAAGCCCTGGAACGTTCAAGTTTGCCCAGGCATGACACCAACAAGTCAAGATTGCAAGGTTATACAACAAGTCGAGATTACAAAGTTATACTTGGACAAAGCCACCATAAGTTTGCTGATGAAAAGAGAAAAGAGGTTGTCTTTAAGGTGACATGATTATGGTGAAGCATCAAGAGGTTGGTGCGGCAATATGAAAGGCCTTTTACTACCTTGAAGAAAGTAGGGAAAATTTCTTATAATCTTCTTCCTAAACTCAAGATTTACCCAATATATCATGTATCTCTTACAGAAATGGATGTGCTTGATAATTTAATAATTGGAAAGCATAATTAAATAAGTATTTATAATCTCATACAAAAGAATATATCTAGACATTTTTATTAAGTATTCATTAAGTTTTTAAATATATCTAGGATATTTACTAGTATTATCTATTGTAGATATTTTTTAGAATAATTCTAGATTTTCTTTAGATGAACTACACACTTAATTATAATAACTCTTGGTTTAGGATATGAATAATTATAAAATAGTATAAAGATATCATTTATAACTGTTGGGAAAATCGGGTATATTTTCCCTATTCTAAGTAGTTACTATTCACTTATGATTTAAATGAATAGAACTCAAACTAACCCGACAAGATAATGCTATTGGAAATATAATGCTAAAATAAACTAAAACAGATATTGAAACAGAAATATTAAAGCAGAAAAATAATAACACCAAATTTAACGAGGTTCTAGATAAATGTTACCCAGGTCCTCGGCCGTCGTTGACCTCTTCCACAATCTCCAATTGAATGAACTTCAAAATTACAACTAATTGGGCAAAATTGAGCTAATCACTTACCCTTACAAAAGAGAGGAAGATTTACAAATTTTGGGATGTTTACAAATGGTGAAATGAGGGCTTTATTTATAGCCCCAAATCCAACACCCATCTTCATTCCTAACCAATGCTGACTTTCTAATTTTCTCACTAAGGAGCAATATATAACAAATCTCCACCTTAGCTTGACTTAGTGGTTTTAAATGATTTCTTCAATTGCTAGATCAACAACGCCAACGCCTAATTCAGATTTGTAGGATGTTAATCAAGTCCAGACAATGTTTGAACTTGATTACCTTTGTTAGCACACTTCGTCATCATATCTCATGGATTCTCTCATCGTACTAATCTTCCTAACTAGTACTCCACCTTCTTCAATAATCTCGCATCGAAATGATAACGAACGCCACCGTGCTTTGTACGCATGGTAGACTTGGTTCTTTGCTAAATGAATAGCACTGACTATCACAAAACACCTTGATATGTTTTGACCAACTCCCAAGTCTTCAAGCAAACCTCGTAACCAAATAGCTTCCTTCACACCAGAATCGCCATATACTCGCCTCCGTAGTAGACAAAGCAACCGTGGACTGCAAGGTAGACTTCCAACCGACCGGTGCTCTAGCAAGAGTAAACACATAACCGGTAGTTGACCGACGCTTATCTAAATCTCCTACATAGTCGAATCACAATATCCGATCGCACATCGACCAATGGTATTATCCCGCCGAAATACTAAACCAACATTTACGGTATTTATAATATACCGTAGAATCCATTTCACACCCAACCAATGTCCTTTACCAGATCATGCATGTACTGCCACAACACCAACCGCATGTGAAATGTCAGTCTTCAGACACACCATTGCATACATCAAGCTACCAACTGCATTTGCATATGGTACTTTTGCCATATATTCTCGTTCTGCATCATTCTGAGGAGATAATTGAGCACTAAGCTTAAATTGAGGAACTAGCGGAGTACTTACAGGTTTTGTCTGTTCATTCATACCAAAACGTTGTAGTATCCGCTTCAAATATTGACTCTGGGTCAAACTAAGCTTCCCCTTCTTCCTGTCTCTACTTATCTCCATACCGAGAATTTTCTTGGCTTCTCCCAAATCTTTCATCTCGAACTCCTGACTTAGTTGAGCTTTCAACTTTTCAATTTCTATTTGACTCTTCGATGCAATCAACATATCATCGACGTACAATAGGAGATAGATGAAAGACTCATTTTCAGAAGCCATAAAAATACACACAATGATCAAAGTGTTTTCCGGTATACTTTTGTTGCAGAACATAAATCGATCAAATCGTTTGTACCAATCGCTTGGAGATTGCTTCAATCCATACAATGATTTGTTCACTTACAAACCCAATTCTCTTTACCAAAGAACAATAAACCCTTCCAACAGACATATAGATTTCCTCTTCTAAGTCACCGTGTAGAAACGCAGTTTTCACATCAAGTTGAACTAGTTCCAAATCAAATCAGTGCTACCAAGGCTAACAAAATTCTAATGGAAGAATGTTTTACAACCGGAGAAAATACCTCATTATAATCGATTCCCCCTTCTCGAGCGTAGCCCTTAGCCACCAACCTTGCCTTGTAGCGAATACCATCTTTGTTAGAAATCCATCTTTCTTTGCATACACCCATTTGCATCCAATTGCCTTCTTTCTTTAGGTAGTTGTGTCAACTTCCATGTTTTATTCTTCCGAAGGGACAAGTTCTTCATCCATGGCTTCCTTCTATCTTTCAACTTCGTGGCTTCGATTGCTTCTTTATATATGGAAGGAACATCATCATGCACAATCGAAAGTGTGCCACCGTATTCTTAAACCGGTAGGTCTTCAAAATCCTTGTATCGAAAGGTGTACCTTGACATTTTGTCATCGTGGCCTATCAACTGCAGCTTCTTCTTGTTGGCGAGGTTCTCGGTTAAAACCTCTTCATCCGATTCATCTTCTCAATGGAGGATCAACTGCCTTATCTTCACTAACTGATTAAAAATTTTGCTTTCAAACTCCACTTGTTTCGAGTTTGCTCCACTCCGCTTCTAAAGTGCCATCAATCTTCTTAGTTACCTTTCTCAACAATGCAGATTCATCAAAGGTAACATCTCTCGCTAAAGATTATCTTTTTCGTTTCAAGGCACCATAGTCGATATCCGCTTAGAACCAGGCGGATCCCCAAAAAATGGCTTTCGCTCTTTCGGGTCCAACTTTGATTCTGCTATACGGTAGTATGCAATTGAACCAAACACATGTAAGAAATCGTAATTCTAGCAGGTTTTCCGCATCATACCTCCATAGGCGTTTTGCCTTCAAGAGCGTACGATGGTAGATGGTTGACAGATGGCATGCATAGGTCACAGACCACCACATCGCTTGCCTAAACCAAGATTTGACAACATACACCGACACCTTCTCCAAAGAAAGTCCGGTTCATACGTCTCGCAACTCCGCTTTTGTTGTGGTGTTTTTCGAATAGTGAAGTGTCGCACTATCCCTTCTTCTTCACAAACTTTCATAAATGGATCGTTGTGTACTCGGGCCATTATCGACTCGCACGCTTGATCTTTTTACCGGTCACCGAGTCTCGATCATCTTCTTCCACTTGAGAAAATCCCCAACACTTCATCCTTTTCTTCAGTAGATACACCCAAACTCTTCTCGGAGAAGTCATCAACGAAAGTGACATAATAATGTTTGCCACTCATGGATGGAGTTCTTGCTGCCCCCATACATCAAGATGGATGTAATCCAAAATGCCCTTGTATTACGAAGAGCAAGGCCAAAGCTTACTCTTTCTCGCTTCCCCAATACACAATGCTCACAGAATTTAACTTGCCGGTTCTCGCACCTTTTAATGTGCCTTGCTTTACTAGAATCAGAAGCTTTTTCACCAAAGACGTCCCAAACGTATGCCACAACTTCGTAGTTTCTAAATCTCTTTCTTCATCTCGAAACCGTCACGATGCGTCTCAATAACCGTACTACCAAGGTAGTAGTCAAAGTTATTCTTCCGAACACCTTTCATTGCCACAAAGTGCTCCAGAAGTAACCTTCAATGCCCCATTTTGTATGGTCACGGTGAAGCCTTTTGATTCTAAGACTCCCACAAAGAATGAGATTCTTCTTCATATCCGGGAACATATAATGAACATCTGTCAAGACCCTCGGTTGAACCATCTTGATTCTTCAAACGAATTGTACCGATTCCCAAAACTTTGCATGGATAATCATTACCCATGAAAACAACTCCACCGCCTAGTTCTTCAAAGTTAAAGAACCACTCTTTGTTAGGAGACATATGGAAAGTACATTTGAATCAAAAATCCAATCACCGGGATGAGATGTTGTTGACGAACCAACCAATGCAAAATCAGATCAATTGCTTTCAGTACACATGCATCGATTATGCCTTTTCCTTTTCTTTTGCAGCCTTCGACAATTTTTCTTCCAATGGCCTTTCTCATGACAAAAGGCACATTCATCTTTACCAAGTCTTCCTTTTGATGTAGATCTACCTCTCCTTCCTTTGTGTTGTGTTTGCGGACGTCCCTCTTACAATGCCTCGCTTCATTCCTCGCTTTCTCTTTTATCTTTCTTTCTAATTTCATAACTATACAAAGCAAGACAAACTTCCTCAAAAGACACTTTATCCTTCCCAACGAGTAAGCTCGTAATAAGATGATCAAACTCATCGTGAAGCGGAGGCTAACAACATCAAGGCTAAATCTTCATCTTTAAAAGTTTCATCCATATTTAACAAATCTGCTTACTAATTGATTAAAAGCAAGAATGTGGTCGTTTATTGTAGTACTGGAAGGTATTCAAACCGAACAACTTCTTCTTCAATAGAGCCGATTTTGTCCACTCTTTTCATGAACTTGTTCTCCAACGCCTTCCACAACTTACTTCATGGATGTCTCCTTCATGAACGTGTACTTTTGTTCTCTTGAGAGACACGAACGGATTGTACCACATGCCAATCGGTTGATATTTTTCCACTCTACTTCATCTCATTCCATCTCGTTTCTCTTCTTCAACGGCGATGTTCAGACCTTGTTGAAACAGAGCATCTGTAACTTCGCCTGCCACATGCCGAAATGACTAGGTTCCATCAAACTTCTCCACCTCGAACCTTGCGTTCATCACCATAGTTACGCGACGTGGATGAGCGGCCTTTGTTTGAAAGAAATTTTTCTTCCGCCATTTCTTCAAATTACAACAACTAGCAACTATATTCCAATAGCAAACAAACGGAATACAAACAAAATGCCTAGGTAGAAAACCTTCGGCCTCGATACCAATTGTTGGGAAAATCGGGTATATTTTCCCTATTCTAAAGTAGCTTACTATTCACTTACGATTTAAATGAATCAGAACTCAAACTAACCCGACAAAATAATGCTATCGAAATATAATGCTAAAATAAACTAAAACAGATATTGAAACAGAAATATTAAAGCAGTAAAAATAATAACACCAGAAATTTAACGAGGTTCGGTATAAATGTTACTCTGGTGCCTCTAGGGCTGACTACTTCCACTATCTCCAAATGAACGAACTTCAAAATTACAATTAATCGTGAAATCGGTTGCTAATCAATTACCCTTACAAAAGTTATATGAAGATTCTACAAATTTTGGGATGTTTACAAATGGTAAAGGAGGGATTTATTTATAGCCCCAAATCCAACACCCATCTTCATTCCTAACCAATATGGGACTTTTCTAATTTTCTCACTAATGAGCAATATATAACAATAACACATCTAAGAACTAAGCAACAAATAACAAAGTTTATAATATTTTCTTGATGCTTTCGATACAAAGTTATTCACTATATTTTCCTAAATATTTTATTCTTTATCTTCATTAATCTTAAATACTTATTTGGGTTATTTGCTAGTTAGGCAGAAAGTAGTCGCGGGGCAAATTGCTCTAAAAGCGTGCTGGAAAGTCAAAGCCTTAAAGGTGATAAAGCGCGTCTTTACACGTTCCACAAGCAAGTGGGGGCAAACCTGTTTTAAAAGAATTAAATTAAATTAAGGGAGCCGCATGATTCACGTGATGGTCACTCTTAAAGTGTCAGTGTATAATCATTGTTTTAGGGAAATGATATTTTAAGGAGAAACAATAAATTTTAAAATAATTTATAATTTATATTTATAATTTAATGAATAATATTTTTAAAATTAAAAATTTGCTCCGAAAATAGAGGGAAAAAAGTCTCTAGCTGTACGATTATCCTTCTTTTATGACTTAACGTTATGTAGTGTTATTATGGTCACGTTTGATTAAAATAGATGAGATAAGAAATATAATTTTTTTTTATATTTAATTATATTATAGATAGAAGATAAAATGAGAAAAAAATTAAAATACTATTCTACCATCTCTCTTTAAAAATTATTATTTCATTTTTTCTTTATTGTATAAGAAATATATTGTTTTAATTTTAACCTCGTATCTCAAATATGAGAGCTTTAAATTTCAAATATTTTTTTAATTTTATTTATATGATATTCAATGTTAATACTGTAAATTAATAATAAGATTTTACTAATATATATTAATCTTAGGATATTATTATACAAATAATAATTAAGAAAGTTATTATAAAAAAATTAATTTTTTTAAGATTAATAATATTTTGAAGAAATGATTATTTGAAAAATAATAATTTTTAATAATTTATTTTGTCTGACGAAAAAAATAACAATTAAATGATATTATTTAAATTTTATTAAATATATGAGTATTAATGTAATATATACTATTTTTCGTTCTATTCTAATCGTAAAATAAACATTATAATACTGATTTCTTATTTGATTTTAATTATCAAATCAAATATTAAAATAATAATACTATTTTTTTTAATTCAATTCAATTACCATTATCATTACTATTTCCATTAATTTTTCGTTACGAGAACCAAATGTATTGCATTCATTTATATTTTTATTAAATATTAGATATTTATTTTTTGAATTTCATTAGTCTCGATATCATGTCATTACATACTCTAATAACAATAAATAATTTTTCATGACTTAACTATATTATTAGTTCTCCAATTTTAACTAAATTTTAAATCATATAATTTAATTCTTAAATTTTTAAAATTTTACACATAAATCTTAACTTAGTTACTAAAATACATATTTATTAACTAAAATTTTAGAATATATGTAAAAGGTTTTAAAATTGTTGAAATTAAATCATATGATTTAAAAATTTAAGAATATATGTGTAAGATTTTTAAAAAATATTAGGAACAAATTATGTTTTAAAAATTTATAATTCTTTTATGTGAGTTCCCCTTACCTATATATAACAATTTAAAAAATTCGGAATAACGATGTTTTAATTAAAAGAGATCTCGTTTTTACGCTCATCTTAAAATTTTATCACTTGTTTTGATGATTTAAATAAAATTTTAGAATATGTATGAATTATAAATTAATTACGTGTTCATTTATTTTTGAATTTATTTAAATTTGAATAGTTGTTGTTGAATGTAAAATTTAACTAGCAACCAAATGTTGAATTATGTATCTCTATTAAGTTCAAGCATATCATGTTTCATAATATACGTGCAAAATCTCAATTTTATATTTCGAGCTAAACTTTTACGATACGGGATACATTGTAATACAATTAAATTTTATTTTATGTGATTTAATTTAATTTGAAGTACATTATGTGTGATTTTTTTTGTCTTGAAAAATAAAATACACTTTAAATTATGACTTTGTTATTTTCCGATCTATTCTTATACGTGAGATAAGTTAAAATAAAAATTAAATGTTTGTGTATTAGTACATAATTTTTTAAGAGTTTTCAATCACAAAAAATTGAAATGAAATAAAAGAAACTATTATGGTTCTTACGAATAAATAAATATCATCTCAATATTTTATTGTTTGATAAAGATACTTAGGTTGATAAAAAATAATTAAAATTATAAATTGTATAATCTAATTCATGGTATGCATGATATATCACACATATAATTGGGATATTTAATTAATTACTTTATAGTTCATAATAGCATATTAATATATAAAAACTCTACTAAGATATAAGCTAAAACGTTATCTTCATTT
Source organism: Hippophae rhamnoides (assembly GCA_033030585.1). Classification (NCBI taxonomy): domain Eukaryota; kingdom Viridiplantae; phylum Streptophyta; class Magnoliopsida; order Rosales; family Elaeagnaceae; genus Hippophae; species Hippophae rhamnoides. The sequence continues at coordinate 34,101,672 of CM065437.1, forward strand.
TACATAAATTTTATGGTTGTTATTTTTTATTGATATGAATAACTCTAGTATGAATGAAATAGCACAATTGTGGTTTATTACATGCAAAAAAAAAAATACAATAAATTGTTCAATTATAATGGTTATCATGTATCTTTGCTCTTTTTTTTTACCGAAAATGTTATAAATAAATGTGATAAATTCTATGAGTACATATCACGTGAGTATATGATAGCATGAAAACTAAAATAAATAATATTCTATGTAAAAAAATTACATGACTGATATTTTGATTGGATAAAAAATAATGTATATTGTTTGGAGATAATTTTTTATGTTAAGAATTTTAGTAATTTTAGAGAGAAATAGAGAAAGTTGATATCTGAAATGGATCTTGTATTCTCCTCATTAAAGAGGTATATACATAACTTCTTAGACATGAAATAGGTAACAAGGTTAAGAACTCAACAATTTGAATACATGATGATTACATATAATCTAATTTATACTAAGTAGGTCGCCATAGGTGTTTACATAGATAGGTCATTGTATTCAAATCGCTTAAACCTCCTAAGTTGGTCACCTAGGTTGCCAGTACGGTGTCGGGATCAAAGTCATCCTAGGTTGTAGAGCTCCCAACCATCAAGTCTTGATCTTTATGATCTCGTAATAAAATAACGAGGTGTCGTAATTATCTATGCAGTGTATTTTCAAACTCATCATATCTTGATCTTCACTAAACCTTCATATTCCTCACCTCGCTATATAGTAATGAGGTATTAACATTGATTAGACCATGTACCTGTTACATATATATTACCAAACATTAACTCCCATATTCTCTTGACTTTGAGAAGTCAAGGGAATAATAGGTCATTTCATTTTAATATAATTATGTCATATTAAATGATTTAGCGCATTTAAATGGATTACGACCTCTTAGGCAAAATACAATTCTCTTAATTGCGAGGTTAACAATTAAAAATAATACTCCCTTAATTAATTTTATTTATTGGGTAAACCTTTCAACTTCCCTCTCCCCTTTTATAAATAGTAGGGAAATTCACTTTTATCCTACCTATTTTAACTTAGTTAAGTTTATTTTTAGAGAGTTTTAACCCATTAATTACTTTGATATTAACCCATTCTCGATTAGATCGTTAGAAAAACACTTGGTTGGAATTTCAGCTTGTTCATCTAACGACATTAGTTGAGAGTTAGGCCATTATTATATTCTTAACTCACGATTCAAATGACCTTCACATAACTTAGGTACTTTCTTGATCTTTTATCTTATTTCTATGTCTTATAAGGGAAAAGAAGTGGTTCCTCCTCTTCTTGAGGAAATCCCTGTTAATGATATATCTTTGAAAGGAGATCCATCCAAAGAAATATCACATAGGGTGATGGGTAATTCATTTAGCAGCCTTTAAGATAGGACTTTGTTGTCCCTTCCCTAGGTTGGTAGCTCGTGCTCTGAACACTTTTGATATAAACTTTGCACAAGTAAATCTAAATGGGCGGCGAACCCTTTTGTGTCTCTTCGTGGTTGCTGGTGAACACGGGATAGACCTTATCAGTGATGAGCTAAAGAGCTTGTACTATCTGAAGAAAAATGATCTGGATAAGGGAAGGCAATATATATCTTGTGTCATTGGCCACAGGCTTCATCTTAAACTCCCCGATAGTAGTTTAGGTTAGAAGGACAAATACTTTTATATTATTAGGGATATTTAGGGTAATGAGGTGGATTTTCTTGTTCGTTATACCTAGAATCATCAATTTAGTACCATGCAACCTTGTGCCAGCAAACTAATGAGCAAACTAGATCTGAGTGTTAAGGATAAGATTAGGAAGATCGAGCTACTTCTCACGAAAACTATTGAATATTCTAACTATAGCTCGTCTGAGAAAATCTGAGGTGTGGAAGGAATACACAAATTAATATCAAGGTTGTCTTTTGTTTACGAGGTAATTTTTTAGTTCGCGGTTTCTATCAAGTTATTAATTTTTGATTTTCCTTATATAGGTATTGATTATTCATATATCGACCTAGAGGATTTGATTGACACTTTTGGTGTCCAAGACTTGCTCCCTACATATCCTCGCTTAAAACCTATGTCCCCTTCACCAACCCGAGACGACATTCCCCTCACGGAAAAAATGGAGGTTGTGCTTGATAAGGAGGTCATTACACCTCAAGTGATGTCTGGTAATCCAGGGTATGGAAGCCATGGACAAACGAATTTGAATTGGACACCCCCATCACATACTTCAGTGATAGGATATTTGGGGAAAAAAAATCTAAAAATGGATATGTTCCAACATATTAGTACTGATAATGAGAAGTCTCTGGTCAAAGCAGCCTGTAAGAGGGAAGAGGGCTTGAATGCATAATTGATAGCTAACCGCATGATTAAGGTAAATTTCTACATCATTGTTACCCATAATTAAAAGTAAATAATGATTAACTTACATATTTTTGTAGGCGATGGCTTGGCTATAGAAGGCAAGCTATCCCTCAGGGGTTATAAGCACGAGGTGCAGGCTAATCACTTACAAATTGCCAAATATGAAAAGGTTGCCAAGGATAAGGATGCCCTGATGGTAGAAAATGAGGCCAAAATCCTAAAGCTTGAGGGTGACTTGGTTAATAAGTCCAAGAAGCTAAAAAAAGCGGACATCTATTGTTTTGAATAGGGACAACAAGCCAAAAATTTTGATCAGCTCACTAAAGAGGCTAAGGACAGAGCTCGCACTTTACAAGGTCAATTGTGTGCAATGTCAGACCATGTTAACTCGCTTTCTACTTTGGTAGATACCTTGAAGGCAGAGTGCATCAAAGCTTACCCCAAGCTAAAAAGTTGGATTTAATAGTGCCTTATTTTATTCTTATGCAAGCTTTTCAAAGTAGCCGGTCCAAGGCGTCACTAACAAATCCCCCTCAACCTTTACCCCACAGTAATGAGGCCGCTCTTAGTAATCAACCTAAGGGCATAGTGGAAGAATCTACCCCGTAGGAAAGGCTTTATTTTGATATGTTGTAATGTCAGGATAGAAAAAAATCATGTAAAGAATATTTTGGAATTTTGAATTTTGACTTCATTAAATGCAGTTTTATTTCTATTTAATGTCTCCCTTGTTGTTATTTGTATGGTTTATCTAATTACAAAAGTTTTAGTTTTGAGTGTCTGAGGCCATGCTTGATAATAACACCGCGTGCGACCTAATAAAATCCATAAATTTGTCTAAGGTTGTGGGTATATAAAGATGGATTATAGTAAAGTGAATTTGGATGACTTATTCAAACTGGGATCATGATTTTCTTGTACTCCTAAAGTGTCATCTCCAATTTCTAGAATACTCCCCGTTACGGGAAAACGACCTACTTCTCCCACCCACAACGAGGAGGTGAACTAGACAAAATTTCTTGCTATGTAAGTCATACCTGATACAAGAAAATGAGCTACCTTTCCCTTCTTTAATGAGGAAGTTAATCAGGTTTTCCCCAAGACCTATGTGGAAGGAAAAAGTAAGCAATCTAACACAATCCATGGTCCAGCTCGGTTGACGACCAAGGGGTCTCTGATGAAACTAAGTCAAATCGACATTAAGATGTCGAGTAGTAGTGTAAATGCACTATTACCATTGAGAAAATTTTGATATGAGAAATTACCCCTAGGCGAGGGAATATCTTCGTTGAGGGAAGATATTAGTCCATTGCAAAGTATATATCCTATGAAGAGAGAAAAAGGTGAAGCTAGTGGTATCAATGACCTTTTCAAAGATGGGATGTTCAACACTCCAAATGCTCGGGATGAATTGTATCACCATTTTGGGTTGCCTAAAGATCAGGCTTCTATCTACGTAACCCATAAGAGAGAGAAAGGAATGATCTATCATATGATAGTCAGGTGCGTGCTTGACGTAAGAAACCTATTATTATTATTATTATTGTAAATTCATGATGATTGTTGTTATTTTTTATCTTTGTGGTATGTATTGAACATAGGCCATAAGGCTGCTGAGAGATTCAAAAAAAGAGAGGCTAAAACATGTCGGGAAACAATATAATTTGTAGATGAAAAGTTATGTGTGCTAAAAACTCGCTGTAGAGCCATAGAACAAGAAATGACAGATATGCGTAATAAATTAAAGCTGACACTTCTTGAACTGAAGAGATACAAGGAAGAGTGAGATGGATTGCACCAATTGGTAGAGTATTAGAAAAACATAGAGCGCTTGAGAAAAACACTCATAAAGCTTCTATTGTAGAAGATTTAGAAGTGCCTTCTACTAGGAAGTGCCATGGTGTTTAAAAGGGCTCCATTTTTATGTTTGTAATGATGTTGATGGAATTTCTTGGTGTGTAATTCATCTAAGAATCATTTGAACTCCATTTATTTATATAAATCGCAGATTGTTGAAATAATAAATTATTGCATGTCGTGTGAATGTTATTAAGATGTATATCGAATGGATCATGCATTAATAGCCGCATTGCAAAGTGATGGAAAACTTAATAGGTGTCTCAAGTGGAGGGGGGTCAGTGGACTCCCTCCTCCAATCATGAGGCATTGGACAAATCTTGCATCCCAAGTAGGGAGGTTAATGGACTCTTTCCTCCTATCATAGAGTATTTGTTGTGTGAACTATCCACAGGATAGGAGACATGTAAGAGTGAAACTAACTTCAACTCTTAAATGTGTCCTAAAGAGTAGGTTCTTTATGGAACACAAAGGTCTATCTTGGGACATATCCTACATCTCAAGTGGGGGTTAGTGGACTCCACCTCTAATTATGATACATAGGATGAATCTTGCATCTTAAGTGAGAAGGTCAGTTGGCTACTTCTATCTTGGGAGGTCATTAAATAAATTCCATAAGATAGGCGACATACGAGGGTCAAAATCCAATGCCTTGCATATGCTCATTGGGACATATATCACATCTCAAGTAGGGGTTCAGTGGACTCAACCTCCAATCAGGAGGCATAGGATGAATCCTGCATCCTAAGAAAGAAGGTCAATTGACTACTTCTAACTTGGGAGGTCATTAAATAAATTTCACAAGATAGGTGGCATACTAGGGTGAGGGTCAATGGACTCCACCTCCAATCGTAAGGCACGGGATGAATCTCGTATCCTAAGTAAAAGGGTCAGCTGCCTCATTCCAAATTGGGGGGTCATTAAATGAATTCCGCAACACAAGGTAAATATCAAAAGATATTGTATTTCTCAATATATCAAATATATAGGACTTTATACATAATATTTATTGAGGTGTTCTCCATTCCAACTCAATGCTTCCTTTATACCATCGCATTCTATCAAGTGAGATACCCCTGAGGTAATATCGTATATTCAATATGGACCTTCCCATGTTGTGGCAAACTTTCCTACACTAGTTTCAATTTGTTTCTTAATGATCTTTGCAAAAACCACCCCCTTATATTGAAACTCTTGTGCTTGAAAAACTTATTATATGTCCTTTAAAGTGCTCTCTTCTGTGACTCAAGTCGTATCAAATCTTCCTCTCGTTTCTCTTCAACTAGCAGATGATCTTCACTCCTTATGTGATCATTACCATCTTGCGTGATGTTGGATCTGAGAGTGGGTTCTTATATCTCAAGAGGTATGACTACTTTAATGCTATAAATGAGGGAGAAAGGACTTTCCCACATTGACACCCTAGGAGTATTCCTCGTAGTCCAAAGAATGCCGGGTGATTCATTCACCCATTTACCTTTGGCTCCCTCCAAATTTTTCCATAATATGTTGATCAACATTTTCTTAAATGACTCAGCTTGACCATTTGTCTGTGGTCTGTAAGGGATGGAGTGAGATAGCTTGATGACCTTTTCATTAGAGAAAGATATTAAACTTTGACCCATGAACTGCCTACCATTATCGACGACTAATTCACGAGGTAACCCATAATTACTTATGATGTTGCACCATTGATGAGCAGAATCGTGATCGCCAAATACTTTGATGAACGAAAACTTGATGAACGAAAACCGGCATCGCCGATCCTGCCAATACTGTGGTTTTATATTTATAAAACTCTCACAAGTGCACGAATCATTTCGTAGAAAATGATAAGTATACTCCCAAGGTCGATCTAAGGAAGGAATGTATGTGGTTTTTAATTTATTATTCAAACTTTTAAAAACGAAATTAAATCCTAAACATCCTGTCGCGATATTTTGGGTTTTGTGTTTTTAATCTAATTACAGAAAATTAAACATAGATTCAATAAACATTCATGCAAATTTTATCTTTTATAAATAGTGGAGTATTTATGATATAATAACTAAGTTAATTACGCTTGCTCGTATTATTTAGGTTATTAAAGATATGAATTGATATTTATTGATTCTCCCTTTTTTATGAATACCACCTTTGGGCGGGTTAGATATTCTTTGTTAACTAAACAAATCAATTAACACCTACAAGGGTTGATAACTAATTTGGTTAATTAAATTAATTCCTTTTTCTAAGAGATTGAAAATGAACTATTTAAATGCCACCTTTGGGCGGGGTTAGACGCTTTAAACTTTATTCAAGGTGTCCAAATTAAACCTAAGAATTTAGTTATCCAAGTACTAACTTTCAAGTTTTAAAACCACTACCGAAAACATGTTGTTAATACATTTTCGCATAATAATTCTTATAAAAATTTTGAAATGTAGCTTCACTCTAACTACCTAAGCGATTGTACCAACAAATAAAAGAAAGCACTACTCTAAATCGACCTAGATAACTAAACCTTTAAAATCTAATTTTCAAATTTAAGTTTGTAATGAAAAATAATATATTTCTCTAACATTCTTAATATAAAATCTTTGAATAAAAATAAAATCAATTCATTTTAGAGATTTTTACCTATTTAATATTTCACAAGCATAACAACGTTATTATTATATCATGTTTACAAATAGTTAGCACGCTTAAATTTAATCGCTGCATAAATTAAATATAACATGTAAGAATAAAGCATAAAAAATAACTCAAAGAAAATAAAATCCTTACGTAATCCTCGACGCTTATTCCCGCTAGAAAAACCTGTCGAATTTGTACTCCCATTTATTGAATCAAAAAGCTAAAATATTACAAAACATAATCTAGTTCTTCCCAAAAAGGGAAGAACTCTAAAACTAAGAGAAATTAACTAAGAAAAGCTAAAAACTAAGAAAACATAAGAAAAACTAAAAATCTAAGAAAAGAGAGAAAGAAAGAGAGAAAAGAATGTATTTGGAGGTTTTGAAGGTGTTTGAAGGTGTGTTTTGAAGCAAGGAACGTGGTATTTATAGTGAGGACGGGAGAGAAAAATGAGTAAAAAATGTTAAAAATATTAAAAAATTAAAAACGTGGTAATGGAAATGTCGACGTTATTGATGACGCCGCGATGACGTCAGGCTGCCGCACGCACGTGAAAATGGGGTGAAAAGCTGGGCGCGCTGGCGGGCGGCGGCCGAGCCGCTTCGCTGCACAAGGCCGGGTCGTTGGCCGCTGCGCAACAGAATCAAGGCCGCTGCCGCATGAACAAGAACTCCGCCACGCAAAGGCCGCTGGCATTTAAGTCAGCAGACCCGCACGCAAAGGTCGCTGGCATGAACAAAGCACCAGGCGCTGGGGCAGTAGTCAGGCATGTCGCATACGCATTGGGTGCGGCATGGGCGCTGCTTTTTCTCCTTTTTGACATTTTTTGACCTTTTTTGACCCATTTTGTCCAATTTTTCCATATTTGTCGACCTTTACGCATTTATTTATTAATATATTTGTGATGTACTGCTTCTAGTATTCCTCTTTGAGTCTTTAAGTTGCATTTTTAAGCCAAAATACCTGAAAAACAATAAAAATACCCGTGATTCCGAAAAAGATAAATTTATATAAATATATGATAAAACATATAAATATATATATTTTTAATCAATTAATTTGCATAAAATCATGGTTATTTTAGTGCTTTTTGAGCACTCATCAACCATATAATTTTTTCCATGTTAGTTTCTTGAATTCGTTCTAAAGGTTCAGCCATTATCCATTTAGAAAATAATCAATTACCACTATGAGGAATTTCCTTTGGCCTGTGGTGATGGGAAACAGTCTAACAATATCTAATCTATACTTTTGAAATGACCTTAGGCTAACAATGGATTTCAAGTCAGTAGTTGGTTGGTATGGCACGTTGGGGTGCATTTGGCATCTATCAAATCTTTTGACATAAGATGTGCAATCTTTGAGAAAAGGGTAGGCCAATAATAACCTTGTTGGATATTTTTCTGTGAAAGAGTCCTACCTCCAGAATGGGTGCCATATTGGCCATCGTGTAATTCTCTCAAAACTATATGAGCTTCCATCACGGGTAAGCATTTCAACCATAGGCCACCAAAGTTCTTAGATATAATACTCCTTGGATAACATCATAGTTTTTTTCTTTCGTTGTGAGCTTGCGAGCTAGGTACTTGTCTTATGTGAGAGTGTAGTTGACGAGGTACTCTAGATATGGACTTAACCAAGAGATGTGAGTTGTAGAAATGACGTTCGACTGAGTTTGGTCCTTCACTTCACCCGTTACAATATTGGAACTTGAAAAATAGGATACCGTGATTACTCTTTTCAAGTCGGAATTCACAATGGACACCAATGTGGCCAAGGAGTCGACATGGGCATTTCCTCCTAGAGGAATTTTTTTGATCTCGATGGTTTCAAATGCTACTTTTACTTTCTTCACTTCTTTCACATAAAGTTTCATCCTTTCCTTTTTAGCCTCAAAATCATCATTCACTTGATTTACCACCAGCCTTGAATCTCTATGGATTAACACCTTTTTAGCTCTGAAGGTTATACAAGGCTAAGACTAGCACCTTGTATTCGGCCATATTGTTGGTTACTCAGAAAATGATACAAAGACATTGTTCTATTAAGCCTCCTATTGGGGTGAGTATCACGATTCCAATTCCTGCTCCTCACGAGTTGCTTGCTCCATCAACATACAACCTCCATAAATCCACCCTGGAGGGAGATGTCACTCTCATGGAAGTGGGCTCTACCACCGTGTGTACCAATGTACACTATTGTGTCTATTTAGAAATAAAATCCACAAGAACTTGTCCTTTGATAGCCGAAAAGGCTTAGAATGTATCTCAGATGTATTCAGTATTTTTCTTCAGTAACATAAAAAATGGTAGACATTTTTCAATGCATTTAGTGATGAAACGACTTAGAGTGGCTATGCATCCATTCAATTGTTATACCTCCTTGAGGCAACAAGGAGATCTTATATTGACCAAAGTCGAGATGTTATTAGGTTTGGCTTCTATACCACTGGATAACACTAAGTATCCTAAGAACTTCCCCGAGGTGACTCCAAAGATACATTTTTTTGGGTTAAGCCACATCTTATAATTTTGGATTATGGCAAACACCTTTTTGACATCGGAAACATGATCTTTGGCGCATTTGGTTTTTACCATCATATCATCAACATATACCTCCATGTTTCGAAAAATTCTATCTTGAAACATTTTATTCATCATTTTTTGATAAGTGGTGCAGACATTTTTCAAGTCGAATGGAATCCTAGTGTAGCAAAATGTTCCCTCTTATGTAATCAAATTTTTTTTTCTTCTTCTTTGGGATGCATTTTGATTTTATGATAGCCCGAATAAGCATTCATAAAGCTCATAAACTCAAAACCAATAGTTACATCTACTAATTGATCAATATTGGGTAAAAGGAAGCAATCTTTTGATGTAGCTCTATTCAAATTAGTGAAGTCAACACACATCCTATGCTCAGCTCCTGATATATTTACTAGCACCAAATTTGACAACAATGTTGAGTACATGACCTGATGAACCTAACCTACACTTTTCAGCGAATTAATCTTCCTTTTGATGATCTCATTTTGTCCCTAGAAAATCTCCATTTTCTTTGCTAGATTGGATTCTTGGTGTGGTTGAGGTATAATTCATAAGAAATGATACTCGGATTGATGCCGAGCATGTCCTCTGGTTTCCAAGTGAAGGGGTCAACATTAGTCCTTAAAAAATCAATAAGAGTGGTTTTCAACTATGAGGGTAGTCTAGAATTAATCTTTACATATTTATTGCTCTCTTCCTCCCCTATGTTTATTCTTTGATTGATATTTTGACAATTGGGGTAATGCACTCTTAATGGCGGCATTGTAACAACTCATTTCCCTGTCTTGCTCTTTCTTAATTTCCTTTACCCTATCAATAGTATGGTATTTAACAATCTGATGATATGTTGAAGGCACTGCTCTCATCTTGTGTATCCATAGATGACCCAAAATCGCGTTACAGGATGTAGGGGTGTTCAAAAATACAAAATTCATTAGAATTATAGCTCTTTCCAAGGAGACCGGTAAGTGTATGGTCCCCATTGACATTTTTATGTTGTCGTTAAATCCAATAATGGTATTTTTTATTAGGTAATCTCCTTAGGGTCTATGCCCATATCTAGTAAAGTGGAGAAGTGATGAGCAGAATCGGGATTGCCAAAAACTTTGATGCCATCCCCGCAACGGAGTCATCCCCGGCAACGGCGCCAAAAACTTGATGAACGAAAACCGGCATCGCCGATCCTGCCAATACTTTGGTTTTATATTTATAAAACTCTCACAAGTGCACGAATCATTTCGTAGAAAATGATAAGTATACTCCCAAGGTCGATCTAAGGAAGGAATGCATGTGGTTTTTAATTTATTATTCAAACTTTTAAAAACGAAATTAAATCCTAAACATCCTGTCACGATATTTTGGGTTTTTTTGTGTTTTAATCTACTTACATAAAAATAAACATAGATTCAATAAACATTTATGCAAATTTTATCTTTTATAAATAGTGGAGTATTTATGGATATAATAACTAAGTTAATTATGCTTGCTCATATTATTTAGGTTATTAAAGATATGAATTGATATTTATTGATTCTCCCTTTTTTGTATGAATACCACCTTTGGTGGGGTTAGATATTCTTTGTTAACTAAACAAATCAATTAACACCTATGGGTGGGGTTGATAACTAATTTGGTTAATTAAATTAATTCCTTTTTCTAAGAGATTGAAAATGAACCATTTAAATGCCACCTTTGGTGGGGTTAGGCAGTTTAAACTTTATTCAAGGTGTCCAAATTAAATCTAAGAATTTAATTATCCGAGTACTAACTTCCAAGTTTTAAAACCACTACTGAAAACATGTTGTCAATACATTTTCAGATCATAATTCTTATAAAAACTTTTGAAATAGAGCTTCACTCTAACTACCGGGCAATTGTACCAACAAATAAAAGAGCACTACTCTAAATCAGACCGGATAACTAAACCTTAAAATCTAATTTTCAGATTTAAGTTTGTAATGAAAAATAATATATTTCTCTCTAACATTCTTAATATAAAATCTTGAATAAAAATAAAATCAATTCATTTTAGAGATTTTCACCTATTTAATATTTCGCAAGCATAACAACGTTATTATTATATCATTTTTACAAACAGCTAGCACAGTTAAATTTAATCATAGACAAATTAAATATAACATGTAAGAATAACGCATAAAAAAATAACTGCAAAGAAAATAAATTTTTTACAGTACTTCGATGCCATTCCCGTTGCTAGAAAACCTCCAAACGGAATTTGCACTCCCATTTATTGAATCCAAAAGCTAATAAATTACAAAAACATAACTAGTTCTTCCCAAAATGGGAAGAACTCTAAAACTAAGCAAAACTAACTAAAACATAAGAAAAACTAAAAAAAACTAAAAACTAAGAAATGGAGAGAAAGAAAGAAGAGAGAAGTGTGTTTTGAGGTGTGTTTTGAAGTGAAGGGAATGGGGGTATTTATAGGTGAGGATGGAGAGAAAAAATGAGTAAAAAATGTAAAACGCCAGAATGGAAATGCCGAGGTCATTAATGACGTCGGCGATGACGTCATGGCGGCGCACGTGAAAAATGGGGCGAAAAAGGCGTTGGGCGCGCAGAGGGGTCTTGGGCACTACGCTGCCGTGTTGTCGTTGCGCGCAGCTCGCGCGTGAATAGTGCCCAAGCGTTGTGGCGGCTCAAGCGGCACGATTTCCGTCTTTTTGACATTTTTGACCTTTTCGACCCATTTTGTCCAATTTTTCCATGTTTGTTGACATTTTCTCACTTATTTATTAATATATTTGTGATGTATTGCTTCAAGTATTCCTCTTTGAGTCTTTAAATTGCGTTTTTAAGCCAAAATACCTGAAAAACAATAAAAATACCTGTGATTCCGAAAAAGACAAATTTATATAAATATATGATAAAACATATAAATATATATATTTTTAATCAATTAATGTACATAAAATCATGGTTATTTTAGTGATTTTTGAGCACTCATCAATAAGTACAATAAGTCTAATGAGTTTCCGTTGTCAACTAATATCTGGAGTATTTCACAGTGGGAGATCTTAACAGTGATAACCAAAAGATCATCATGGGGAGGTAGATGTTATCGATCTTCAAAGATGATAGGATAAACGGGCCCCTCTAGTCTCAAACTGTAGAGCATTTGTCCTGTGTCTCGAGCCTTTTGGGCATATCTTTTCCTAGAATTTTTGGTGTGGCTAGCCATCGTAGGTTCACCATGTATAGTATGTACTATATGCACATCCCCTGATGGAGAAAGATGGGTCCTATTCACCTCCCTATGAGCTAGGTTGATAGGCATCCTAACTCTTTGGTTATAGTTGTTGCCCTTTGATTTTCATCTTGAGGATTCTTGGTATTTTTCAACAACAATATCCCGTAGGTAACCCTTTAAGAGCAAATTTTTAATCTCCCACTTGAGGTACCAATAATCCTTGGTCCAATGTCCCATGTCTTTATGGAATGCATAATATTTGTTAGGGGTTCTCAATGGGACCCTCATAACTAGAGGCCAATTGACATTGTTAAGGTGCTACATTCGCTGCATTGCCTCTACCAATGTAACTCGTAGTGATGGACCTTTGAAAGGAGATATGGTGCATCCCCAAGTCCCAGATTTTCCTCTTGGCGCAATCATGGATTTAAAATGGGGAAGATTTCAACACTTGTCTCCAATAGTTCTTTTTTTTTTCTCTTTTCTCCTACTTGAGGTAGGTTTATTCACATTTCTGTTGACTATTCCTTTGTTGGATCTCATTTCCCATTACACATTTACAAATTTTTAGGTTTATTCATAAACTACATTCAGAGAGCATGGGGTGGTTTTTGTCAATTCAATATAGAGTCCAATATCGCACTTGATTCCCTTTCGGAAACCTTTGATAGCTATAGCGTCAAGATATTGGTTAATCTCCATCTTTTCTGTTTTAAATCTCCTTATATATGCCTTAATTGTCTCATCTTCCTCTTGGATTACATAGAATAAGTGATGAGATTCCTTTTTGATAGGTTTATTACAAGCGTAATTAGTGACGAATACTTTGACCAGGGCATCAAAGCTATTTATACTTTTAGGAGGCAAGTCCATAAACCATTAATGTGTCGAATCTTGAAGGGTGGCCATAAATAGTTTACAATATATTGTTTCTTGCTTGTCTTCTAAAAGGATCACGGAAACCATATCCATCTTGAGCTAGAGAATATGCACCACTAGATCTTTTGTTTCCTTATAGGTAGGACATTTAGGAACATTGAATTTTAGAAGAGGTAACATTAACTCAATGACATCTGAAAAAGGTGACGCTGATAATTGATTACAAACAGTTTCTATGTCACTCCAACGCTTTGGTTTTTCTTGCCCTTTAAGTTTATCATTCATTCTTATCCACATCCTTTCCTCCATCTCCCTTAATATTTTGTCCAAAATGTCGCTCGAGTCATACAAAGGAGTTGGAATGGATGTTGGTTGGATTATGTGCTCATGAATTGGATGATTCACTTGGGAGGTCCCTAAAATGAAAGGGGGATCATAAGCCATTTGTGGATATTGTTCTACAACACCTATATGTTGATGGGTATTAGGGGCATAGGATGCATGTTCCCTTCTAGAGGGACTTAGTATCCGGGGACTGGGTATGTAAAATTAACTCCCTATTTCTAAACACACTTTTTTTTCCAATTGGGATCTCAATTTATTATTCTCTTTGAAATTCTGTAAAATCTTGTTGCAATTCTTTTATTTGCCTTTGAACACCTTTCATCATTACATCTCTTTCAAGGGAAGCACTTTCTAAACTAAAATTTGGTGAACTAGCGAAATGTTATGTTGCTTGCATAGATTTGTTCACATCGTGATGGGTTGAGATTTGATAGTTTTCACTGGCTGAAGAAGCAATCCCCAGGTCAGGATCTAGCAACGATCTAATGGGCGAAGAGAAATGGGCTCTATTGTTAAGATCAAAATCTTGAGCTGAAAGAGGCAAGGTTATCTATCTGTTCACTAATTATAGGTGGGCAATCCATTTAGCAGTGTGTGAGTCCCCAAAACACAAATTAATTCTCTTAATAATATGATCATGTCTCAAATGTTATCTATGGACTAGAAAGATTTAAGTTCCTACAAACGACGCCAATTGTTTAGAGAGCTCTCAACCATCAGATCTTGATCTCTATGACCTCGCAATAAAATAACAGGGTATCATAATTATCTATGCTATGTATTTTCAAACTCATCATGTTTTGATCTTCACTAAACCTTCATCTTCCTCGTTTCGCTATATAGTAGCGAGGTATCAACATTGATTAGACCATATACTTGTTACATATAAAGTACCAAACATATATAATATATGTAAATACTCCACAAATATATCATATTATTATCTTATACATAATAGTATGTAAACTAGAGTTAATGATATTAAAATATTCTCTAGAGAATTAGCTGGTTATGGTATTTTATCGGTTTAGTAGTAGCATTTACAATTTTGTGTGACTTGTGAAAAGTGATAGAACTTTTTTTCAAAAACTTAAATGTGTAAATTCTATAAAACAAGGTTAGAATAATATTCTTAAATATTTTTATTTAAATATCATTTTTGAAAAATAATTTTTTAAAATATTTTTTATGGGTGTTTTAAACACAATTTTTTGATTAAAATGAAAGCATGAACCTATATAATAGTTAGCGCATTTGTATTTTGTTTTGATAAAGTGTTTTTCAAATCAAATAGATGTGTTTTGTGTGCTGATTACTCATAACAATTGCAATTACATTTTTAATTGATTAACTTTTTTTACCATAAATTTTGGCTTGATAATGTTGTTTAAAGCCAAGAATAAAATAGTTATGTTGGGATTGATAACTATAGGAATGACATGTTAGGAATGTCACACGTTACATGTTAGATGGCAGTTACATATTCTTTTAATTTACGGTTTAGTTACATATTCTTTTAATTTATGGTTTACATTTTAAGATTTAGGATTTCGATTTTAGGATTTAGAATTTGAATTTTGGGATTTATAATTTAGATCTTATAATTTAGAGTTTAATTTTTAAATTTATAAAATATTAAATAGTTATCTCGACATGTCATGAATTACGTCAAATATATATATTATTTAAAATATTTTTCATATACAATTTTCATAATGTTGGTTGAATTGAAATAAAGAAGAACTTGAATCAAATTCAATGGAATCTCTAGTTTATGGTATCAAAATTTTAATCTAATTTTCTTCCAAAAGAAAGAGAATTAAAATTTTGATCGATGCATGTATTTTGTGGGACAAAATTCAACAAATTTAATTTGTTTTCTCATGTTGAATTGTTTTTAGTGTTTTTCCTACCACTAATTTATCCCTGTTAACTATCATTAAGGTTTAAATAATTTTATTAAAGAAATATATATATATATATATATTTATATATGAAAAATATTTATAAAAGCAGTATCATATCCATTTAAGAGACGTATTTGAATTGCTATTTAATATATTTTGTTAGTTGCATATATTTTCTATCACGCAAACATCCATTTTGATAAAGGGAGATTTTGAGTGTGGGATCTCTGCAACCAACTAATACATATATTTACATATTTAGTTAAAACATTTATTTTTTAAAACACTACTTAAATATTTTCTTTTTTTAACTTAATATCAAAAGACATATTTTTAACTGATCATTAAGTGTAAATTTAAATATATATAAAAAATCAATGAGAATAAACAAATCTCATTTGATAGTGGTGATTTCTGTGATGCAAGCCTAACAATGCAAATTGGTTATTATAAAATTTTAAATCGTGATGAGCTCATTAAAATCTCATAGATGGAAGATATTAAGATGTTTGAGCTTAATACGTGTCTTTTAGTCAAACATGACTTGCGTGCAACATTATTACACAATAAAGCCAATAAATATGAAACTTCCTGACAAATATATTTAGAAATTACTTAACAAACATAAATGCTAACTTAAGTACCTAGAATACATTCTAAATTATTGATAAGCGTTATGATTATTGTACTAACATAAAATGCTTGAGTTTAATTTTGGATTTCATTTAAATTACTTGTTATAACCTTTAAAAATATTTAGAAGTGTTATGTATTGTTACCTTGTATCAATATTAAATAATTAAGGTTATGCAATATGACTTTATGCTAATTTTAGATAATCTAAGATAATTTTGGGCAATTGTACATTTTATAATTGATTATTGTAGTGTCAAGTATGTTAAATAATCCAAAGGAATGTTTTTTTGTGTTTCAGAGTTTGATTATACACTTAAATTCCTTTAAATTTAAATAATCAAATCAAAGACATATTATAGTGTAAGGCTATAATGATTAAATATATGCATAACCTAATTTTTCAAGGCAATTGTTTTTTGTAAGTAATCTATGATTGTTGAAAAATTTATTGGTGATAATTTTACAATCAAGGGCTTCCATCATAACATGAAGAGTTATTTGTGCTCATGGTTATGCATAGTATTTAAAAAAAAACATATTAATAAGCTCATTTACAAATGTATATATTCATTTCATGATGCCTTACATATGACTTTAGAGTACACATTTCAAGTGAATGAGCATACCTATTGATTTATTGAGTGAGTGAAAGTTTTATATTTTGACCGTGTTGTTGTGCATATGATGGTCTCTCTCTCTTCATGTTCAATGTTAAGTGCACATAATTAGTTATAACATAAAATTATACTCAAACGTTTATTACTCAATTTCAAAGGGTTGAAAATAGAGCAAATATTTTTTGGATATACGTACAAACCTTGATGATTTAGGCATGTTAGTTTTTTTTTACAAGTAGTTTATTATGTCATACTTATGAACTATTTCATATTTCATGTGGTAGAGGGTTTTTATTTGCGTAATAACATTGTCTTGATGTTTTATGTCACGGGGTACTTTCACACCTATATTTTTAGACTAGGTTATGGTTAGTTTGAATGCTTGCTCGCATTGTACATTCGTATAATCTAGTTTGCTTACGATGTCATTTAAGTGGAAGAAACTTTAATAATAAACTAACTTCATATATGGAACAACAAAATAATCAAGTGTTCTATGAAAAAACTAAATTAGTAGTGCAATGTCAAAACATTATGAAACATATTATAAGTGTATTTGAACCAACATCGTGAACATAGTTGTATACAATGACACCAATAATGGAAGCATAATGTTAACATTTTATGAGAAAACTTATAGTGAAATATGATTGCAGAATAGTTTATGAGTATCTAGCAATGTTTTGAAAAACTCTTATAATATATTGGGATCACTTTACGATCATTTTCTTCAATGGTATTAATCATATGCCTTTATGTGCGAAACATATTATTATATTCACTCACTACAATTTAGATCGATCTTGTTTCAAGAGCTTGGTTCTTACTTGTGTTTTATTTTTCAAAACTATTCATGTATTGGATTAATGAGAGTTTTAATTACACATGTGATGAATGACCTAGCATTGTGTTATCATATATTACATTCTTTATAATCATAGCATATTTTGGTTAAAGGGTGAAAAATTGAAAGACATTGTAT
Source organism: Hippophae rhamnoides (assembly GCA_033030585.1). NCBI lineage: Eukaryota > Viridiplantae > Streptophyta > Magnoliopsida > Rosales > Elaeagnaceae > Hippophae > Hippophae rhamnoides. The sequence continues at coordinate 34,119,658 of CM065437.1, forward strand.
TTTAGTCTCAAGTTTGCATATTGTTGATATGTGTTCATGTTTAAGTGAATTATTTTTGGTATACTTTAATTATTTCTTTGATGCTTAGTTTGAGCATTGTATGAACCTTCTAGATGCATTATTGCACATAACAATTTGCTCAAAAGTTTTGATATGCGTTATTTGATGTGGTTATCATATTGAATATTTAATGCATGATTATATTGTTCAAGTGGAAGAATGTTCATATAAAAGGAATAGCATAATCATTAGCAACTTTAAATTATATCAAATAATTTATAAATCAACAAAATTGGTGTAATGAGACAAATAAATAAGGATGTATCTTACTTGAGTCCATAATGGGATAGACTAAACATTTATAATATATGATAAGCACATAGACTCATTACACTCATAAACATGAACCGGCATATTAAGTCAAGGATTTTCATAACTGGTTCTATTATAAATAGAAAATTATATGCTAGAATTTAGAAGCCGATCAATGATAGCTTCGAGTGCGGCCATTATCATAATTTCTACCCACCAAATCTCTAACCATTTGAGAGATACAATTGGAGCATCCATGATGATCAATTACTTCTACAAATAATTATGTATACTATCTTTTATTCATAAATTGTAATAAGTTATTATTGTGGTGCATATGTGATTAATTACTTTAACAGTAAAGAGTTGGTTATTACCTACCATTTCAAAATAAGAGTTTAAATCTTTAAAAACCTAAATTTTATAGGCTTTAAAAAAATTGTTTGCCATTTTCATTTATATTGGTAACTGAACAGAGGGTAGGGTGTCTGATTATGCCCGAAGTATGGGAAGATAACAGAGGCATGTCAAAATTACATTTGAAACAGGTATAACATGTCTCTGTGTCATTAAAGAATGCACTAGACACGTACACTTTGGTAAAAGCATGGTATTTCCCGAAATATATCTATTAAAGAAAAACGCAAGAAAGTTTACTGATTCATTTTGCACTTAAATTAGAGCATCAAACATATGATGTATGCATATTTTAGACTAGGATTACATACTAAAATCATCATAAAATGTTAGTTACAGTTTTCCTATAGTTCATAACCTGGTAACTTAGAGTTTTCAGGGGCAAGCAGATCAAACCAGAGGCAAGCTGTTCCAGCAAGCCCTTGGAACAGAGAATAGGCATGGTCAGGCCCATGAGTTTGCTCCACATCTACAAGCTTTCTAGCATTATGATACAAGAAGCTCGCAAATGCTGTGGCTCTCTCTTTATATATTTTCTCTCCAGTCAATCGATATAGAGAAAGGAAAGAATAGGCATTTCCTGATACACCATCAGCAAGTCCTACCTTCTTTACCAACCCATTCTTCCAAACAACTTCTCCTGCTTCTATCGCAGCATCACGGAATTCCCTATCTCCTTCAAATACCTGTGGAAGAAAAGAAAAGATATTACCATAAACTCATTTATAGTTGAAAATAAAAATAATACTTTGAATGGTCTATGTCTCATGAGAAAATATCAAGCGGAATACTTTTAAATTATGCAGCCTATACAAACAACAGATGATAGGTAGATACATTAGTTAGTGTAGCATGTCTAGGCATAATCACAAGATGCACATAACATAACGTCAAGACTTTTGATTGTTAAGTAAATGCTTCATTTTCCCAAATTTTATAGAATCAGTCCCGACATGAACATCATTAATGATAACTATTGTGTGAATTCGCAAATTAAAGGAAGCTCAACTGTGTATATGAATGTGTGCGTGCACGTCTCTCTCTCTCTCTTAACTATTTTGTTCTTTCAGGGTGGTGTGCTATTGGAATGAGCTCAAGTTACATACCTGTGATGCCTTGCAAAGTGTGATAGCCATACCAGTTGCACCATGAGACCATTGCACCAACTTGTCCCTTGGGTTTCCATCACTTGAGGGGTAATTTCCACTATGAGGAAACCTAGTACTCATCATGTATCTTAAAGTCCCCTTAACATCCTCAGCATCTTCATCAGATAGAGGAAAGTGAAGCAGCACATGCAAAATTCCTGCCAGCCCATTTGCAGCACCTAAGTACCTTGTGCCATGCCATCTATACATCAACGGGCAGGACGGGTTATCAGATGCCCCAGCTCTGCCCCCAGCCAACACAGCATCAACAACAGAAATAATCAGATCAGTGGGAAGCTTCTCTTCACCAAGATATTTCTTTAAGAAAAGAGATGCCCATAGAAACCCAGCTCTTCCATAGAGGAGGTCATATGACATGCCAAAACCACCTTCCTCTGGTCCAACAGGAAGGGCTCTCTCTTGTGCTACCTATATACACAGCAATAATATATTGTAATTCCATGGCTCTAAAAACCAGGAAACTGTATCACTTAAACATATATTAAATTGAAATCTAAAACAAACAGATTATCAGCTTCATCATCTTGTCCATTTAATGTGGCATAGGTAAGGAGGCCATGGACACTTGAAACTCCAAAAAGAATTATTACAAGAATTAGAAAAAGAGGAGGAGCACCAGAGAGAGACTGAATACTCGGACAAAGAGATGTCAACTGAACATTAGGGTGTACCCAAGGCCAAATCTCAAATTCTAATCCAGAAAATTTAAGCAGAACATAAAACTGAAAAACCAAAGCATCAGTCAATTTGTACAGACCAAATCTGAATTTAAAAAAATGTACGAGTCAGAAACCATGTCTACTTCCTCTATTTAACTGAAAAGGACACCATGTACTATGATATGCTCATTTACAATTTCTTCACATAGCCCGAAAATATAAAATCCTCAATCCCTGCAGTGGTTACCAGTTTTGTTTTTCTTACATAGTCATTAAGGAGTACGTTACATTACATTTAATACATTTATGTAAGAACGGCAATATTCTCACAACTCTTGGTTGTTATCATAATAATAATGCAAAAAATGTTTATTCTATTTCATAATCAATGGAGTTATTATTGTTGGATAAAACTGTTATTAATAAATACTAATTGTAACAAATACCAATAGCAATTTGGGCTGTGTCAATATAACTACTTTTTATGTAAATATAACGAATAAAAAGGAATAACTGGTTGGTACTAGATCAAACTAACATAGCTGATAGGCCAAATTGAATAGTGAGAACTGAAAAAGATGTACATTTTCTCTCCGTTTTATACATCTCATTAGTTTATCTACCCAATTTTGATCGGTTTGAACCCCTAAATCAGATTGATCCTTGACCCACCAAAATTTTTTCATGAATAAAATGTTGGGTTGTAGCTCAAAAGTCAAGATAATACACAGACATTTTAATGCTTGCATGTTAGAAATTAAGTTTTGGTTAATGATGATATATGTTGGCAAAAATTAATCACCCCGCCCATTGATATAATAACTTACTGAAGTAATACCAAGGGAACACTAAAAGGCCGAGTAGCAAGCATTAATTTAAAATGGATTAATGCACTTCAAGAAGGTGAAGGATTGATGAATACTTAAAAAAACTAAAATTATCATGATTTAATATACTTTAACTCATTAAAAAGATTTATATTTATACGATTTTATTATATTTTTATATAAATTTTTCTTTTCAGAATTACAGGTATTTTTATTGTTTTTTCGGGTTTTTTCACTTCAAAAATAACTTAAAGTCTCGAAGAATAATACTGGAAATAATACATCACAAATATGTTGAGAAAAAAAATGAGAAAAAGTCAAAAAAATAGAAAAATGAATAACTGTTCAGCCACATGCGCATCATGCTTATGTCGCTTGCAACAGCGCCCATTTCACGCCGAAGTCCGCGTACAACTGTGCCTATTCACGTAGCAATTCAATGTGCATCATGCCGAATTTCTACGTGCGTCAACTTCTGCGACAATGCCCATCCACTCTGCGAATCTAGCGTGCATCAACCCATTTTCAGCCACGAATCCCGCCCAATTGAGCACGTTTGTGCCCCACATGCATGTCAACCTGTCCATTATGCGTCTAAGGCCATTTGTTATTCTTTTTCCCACTTTGTTAGCCTTTTCCTTACTTAGAAAAGGACCCTCTACTCTAACACCAAAACACATAATTTTCTTAACTCTTTCTCTTTCTCTTTCTAGAAAGTTTTTTTTAGTTTTTAGTTTGACTTTTTCTCTTTTTAAAAATAACTAGCTATGTTTTTATAGATTTTTAATTTTTGATTCAATAAATAGAAATGCAAATCTATTTTGAGGTTTTTCAGCAACAGAATTAACATCAAAATTCTGTAAGGATTCTTTTGGGCTATAATTTTAAAATGAATTATTTATAATTATTTTTTTATGTTTTATTCTTATATATTATGTTTAATTTTTCTGTGATTAAATATAATATGACTCACTGTTTGTAAATATGATAAAATAATAACGTTGTTATTCTTGCGAAATATTAAATATGTGAAACATTTTTATAAAATAAATTGATTTTATTTTTATTCAAGATTTTATACTAAGGATGTTAGAGAGAAATATATTATTTTTTATTACAAACTTAAATCTAAAAATTAGATTTTAAGGTTTAATTATCCGGTATGATTTAGAGTAGTGTTCTTTTATTTGTTGGTATAATTGCCTGGTAGTTAGAATGAAACTTTATTTCAAAAGTTTTTATAAGAACTATTATTTGAAAATGTATTGAAAACATATTTTTAGTCATGATTTTAAAACTTGAAAGTTAGTACTTGGATAATTAAATTCTTAGGTTTAATTTAGACACCATGAATAAAGTTTAAAGTATTTAACCCCACCAAATGTGACATTTAAATTATTCATTTTCAATCTCTTAAAAAAAGGAATTAATTTAATTAACTAAATTAATTATCGACCCCACCCATGGGTGTTAATTGATTTATTTAATCAATAAAGAATATCTAACCTCACCAAATGTGTTATTTATATAAAAAAAAGATAATCAATAAATATCAATTTATATATTTAATAACATAAATAATATAAACAAACATAATTAACTTAATTATTATATCTATAAATACTCTACTATTATAAATGATAAAAATTTGCATTATTGTTTATTAAATCCATCTCTATGTTTAATTTTTTTTATGTCATTAGATTAGGAAACAAAAAGCAAAATATCATGACATGATGTTTAGGATTTAATTTCATTTTTAAAAATTTGAATAATAAATTAAAAATCACATATTTTTTTTAAATCGACCTTAGGAGTATATTTGTTATTTTCTATAAAATGATTCGTACGCTTACGAAAATTTTACAAATATAAAACTAAAGTATTTATAAGATCGATATTTACGATCTTATTCATCAAAAACCCACGCTAACAATGATAATTTAGTTTGCTATTTATATGATTGAGAGATTATCCACTACTAAAAGTAAATAATATTATTAATATTTTTAGATTTTTTATTTTTGGTTTATGTATAAGACTTTTGGATGCAAGGGGAATTTGAATTTAAATGTTATTACGATATATTAATATTATATTTATAAGATGTATTGAATATTGGGTAAAAAACCGCATTAAAAAATTTATCTTAGTGGATTTTGTATAATTTTGAGTGTAGATTAAGTTAATTTTACAAATAAAGTTAAAGTTTTTATATTTTATTCGCTTTTGAGGAATTTGATTATTTGTTCGGTGTCATTGTTCGAAAAAGAAAGGTATCATCTCAACTTAAAAAAAAAAAAACCACAAAAACAAGCTAATAAGACAAATACCAGCCTACTAACATACTAGTCGGCAAAGATTGAACGGTGGGCTACGATTTACTTTTATTTTTTTATTTTTTGATAACGTGGGCTAGGATTTTCAACATACTCGATTTGATCATATTTCCTTAAATATAATTTTTTTAATTTCTTTATCTTTGTATATAAAAATGGTGATATTTCCTGGGACCGAACATCACCTCCTTTCACTCTTTTTTTTTTACATTTACTTAATTTTTTTATAATAAATATCAAAATATCTATATAATAATTATATTTTTTATAAATAATTATTTTATATAATATTATCATTTTTATTATATTAAGTATAACAATTTATACAATTTATAATTATCTATTTAATGAGTATTCAATCAATTCACTTATAAGAAAATTATATTTTTGGTTTTACATCAATAAATATAAAAAATGTTCATATAATAAATATATTTTATGTTTTTTACACTAGTAAATATCAAATATCCATATAATAAATATATTTTTTATAAATAGATATTATGTATAATGTAATTATTCTTATTACATTAAAAGTAATAATTTATATAATTCATAAACACCAAAAATATCGAGATCATATTATATCTTATTTTAATTCAAAAAATAGTCAACTAATATATATTATCTTTAAGAAAAAAATGATTATTAAATTTAATTAAGTCATGTCTATTATTCACGTAGATTATTCATTTTTTTATAGTAAAAATATTAATTGAATAAGTTCATATATTCTAATATTATATTTGACATTGAATATACAAAATTGTCAATATCTTGGTATATCACTTATGTCTATATTATATTTATATTTTATTACTCATAAAATAATTACTATTATATAGTTATTCATCATTAAAGTGAGAATTCAATTAACTATTTGTTTTAAAAGTATTTTATAAACTACTATATAAAACATTTTAATATTAATTTTTTAGTTACAATAAAAGTAACTTAAAAAGTTATGTTTATAGAATTATGTTTTTATTTTATTTTACGAAATAGAGAATTTAAAATAATAACAATTATTTCTTAATAATTAATACTATTATATATTTATCAAATCATTGACTCATGTAAGATCCAAAAATTGGTATAATAAATCCCTGAATATTAGGTTTTCATCACCAATGTCTTTATTTTTATTTTATTTTTTTACCTTTTGTTATTTAATACATTAATAAATACTAAAATATCTATATAATAAATACATTTTATAAAGCATGAATGTTTGGTCATCGTAGACCAATGTTTTCATTTTTTTTTATTTTTCCTATTTTTTACACTATTAAATACCAAAATATTTATACAATAAATACATTTTTTATTATTTTTTTATTTTTTACAATAAATACCAAATATTCATATAATAAATATACTTTTATATATAATTATTTTGTATAATACAATCATTTTTATTACATTAAAGTTAATAATTCATATAGTTAACAATAACTTATTTAATAAGTGTTCGATCAATTCACTATTAAATATATCCTATTTTTGTTAAATGTCTATATAATAAATACATTTTTTATATAGTTATTTTTTATAATATAATTATTTTTATTACATTAAAGATAACAATTCATACAATTAAAAAATATCTTTATATATAAAATATTCTAGTCGTTCTTTTGGGTTCTTATATATATATAAATATAAAAATATTCTTAATAAATAATAATTGCTTAATCTATATTTAATAATTTTATTTGTCTTAATTTTATATTATGAATTTTGAATTATTATTTTATGAATAATAATTGTGTTAAATTAATCATATTTTTTATGTCAAAATTAAAAAAATAATTAACTAACCAACATTTTAACATTTTTAAGCAAAACAATTTCGTAAAAATATTTATTAAATTCGATCAAATTTTATCTATCGTGTCATTTTATATTTAATTTATTTATTAAATAAAACATCCTTTTAATTCTACGTGATTATCATAAATTATCATAAAGTGTAATACTATTAATTTTAAAATAATTATCATTGTGAATATATTTTTTACAATACAGACAAATAATATATAGCCATACCTCAAGGAATAGGTTCAAATACAAGTCACGTTTTTGTTGGTCCCCCATATAATTTGCAACCACAGCTCCAAGCGCGTAAACTCCTCCTCTACCGCACAGAAATGTCACGTGCCTATACCAAGCGATATTTCCATTGAATTTAGAGATAAACAAATATATGATGAAATTATTACAAAAATTATATATCATTTGATATATTAAATGATAAAAATAATATCATATTATAATTAATCATATAAATATAATATTGTTATTTTTTTAGTGATTATAATATTGTGTGGTATGTAAGTATTATTTATAAAAAATAACTTTTTAATTTTTAAAATAATTTTAAAACATAATTCACCGTAACAAAAAATTAAGTATAAAAATACGTACAAATTTAAATCCATATGATATTAGTAGTTTTTTTTCATCCTCAATGCAAAATGAAAATGTACTGTATAATAAACCAACTTTTTTATTAAAATAATATTGCATATACCACCGGTAATAAAAGAAAATAAAACTCATATTAGCTTAATTATTTCTTCGGTCTTCCAAAAAAACAGTACAAATAAATTGTTTATCAATTATTACTTATTTTTCGTTAAAAAAGTTTACCCCTTATTGAGAACTTAAAAATTAAAATCGAGAGATACAATTTTATAATATATATAATTTATTTATAATTTTATAAATAAAATCCTTTTTAAAAGTGAAATGGGAAGTGACAAACTAGTATATAATTTTAAAAAACAAAAACTAGTAAATAACAAAATTAATAATTAAAATTGGTAAAACAAAGAATTATAAAAGGAAATACCTGGTGCAGGCACGTGCCACCACGCTACACCGGTCCAAAATCTCAGTACACAATAGCAAGTCCGACCGATAACCGGTGGTCTCGTAGGCCCTCAAGCAAGTGAAAGCAGTCCCAAGAAGACCCATATACACAGTCGGGTCAATTCCTACACCTGTACCCGAACCATCACTTATCTGTCCACCTCTCCAAGTTGCTTCTACTACCTAAACATTAATGATCAAACACGAAAAGAAAAAGAACATCCTTTAATAATTTCCTAAAATGGGCAGCTTAACTTGGTACGGTACCGTTTCAAGTTCTTACCTGGTCTTTAAGCGATATCGCAGCTCTGAGAAAATTCTCCCCAGGAAGTGACAAATTCATAGTCGTCGTCGGATCAATCAAATTGTGCCGTTCGTTGTTTGACTCGTTTTCATGACCATCTGAAAAATCTACCAATTGAGACATGGTTTCTCACTTGTTCTGATCAGTTTCTCTCTCTATATTGTGTAGAGTTCAGTATTATCGATGTAATTGAAGAGAGCTTCCAAAGTTGCGGACTTGTGCAGGTGATGGAGTGTGAAGCTATGATTATATACAATGGAGGTGCACCGAGTAAATGTACTGTTTCACGCGACACGTTTAAGAAGTTTCTTGGTTTTTGAGCATGCAATTCACGAGTAATTTCAGTCGTTGGATAAGGAACCCATTGGATACTATATTTTAATAAGTGGGACCGTGCATCGTTTGTAAATTAGTTTCTTTAATGGTTTAATGGTTTGTTATGGTATTTATTCCCAACAAGAATTAAAAGTGAAGTAATTGCTGATTGTGAGTTGGTAACTAAACATAAATATCTACTATTTTTGTATTTATATTATTTGAGTTTTACAATATTTATATTATTTAAAAAAATTAAATTATTTTTAAATTTTAAAAAATAATTATGATGTATAATAAAATATAAAAATAATATATATAAATACAAATTTAAATGATATTCTAATTATAAATACAATTTCTCCGTCGTTTAAAAATAATTTTCATAGTTAAAAAATAGAATAATTTTATATGCATAATGAATTTGTTTAATTTGTTAAAGTAGTGTTTTATAACTATTTAATTTTTACTATTAAATTCTTAATATTAATTTTTTTAAATAAAAATTGTTTGATAACTACTTTCAAATTTTAATTTTAAAAATTATAAATTTAAATATTACATATTTAATAATAAATTGTAATTTTTAATTTTTAATTCTTCTCTCTACATATATCAAATTGTACATGTTTCTTCCAAGTATGAGATCTCCATTTTTTACCTTTCTTATCATTTTCAATTTTTCAATGATTACATAATTGAACTTATAACTAACTAGCCTCTTATTTATAATACATGAATTATAAACGATATAAGAATATCTTTTGACACATAAATATATAAATGCTTTTACATCTTTCTATATATTGTAAGGGTTACACAAGTTAATGATTTCTTCTATCAAGATTACGAAAAACAGTTTCTTAATGGCATATCATTATAATTCTCCTCCTTGGCAATAAGAAACTTACATTCATATTATCATTCACTCTTCCCACTGCATTTACTTGACTTGCATTCATTGACTCCAACTAAAGTCTTACAATATGCAAACTTGGTTGAGGCAACAAATTTTGTGATCATGTTAGCTAGGTTGTCATATGTGCGCACCTTAACTAGTACCACTGTGACATCTTTATTCACTTATTTGATGAAATCGTTCTTCACATCCACGTTCTTTGTTCTCTCATGGTGTTGGGGATTTTTAGATAGGTGATAGTATTCATATTATCACAATGAATTGCCACTGTCTTCTACACATATCCCAATTCTTGAACTAATCCTCTCAGCTATATTGCTTCCCTTACAGCCTCAATAGCTACAACATATTTAGTTTTTGTTGTTGACAGGGTAACTATTTTTTAAGGGATGCCTTCCAACTTGCCAGACCATTCCAGAACTTGAAAAAATACAATGAGACCTTCATTTATCCAAGTCTCCTGCATAATCAGAGTGTACAAAACCACTTGCCACAATTTTACTTCATTTTCCTTCATATACAATACCTTCAATTCTTGTACCTTTCGCATATTTCATTACCCATTTCACTGTTGGGAAATAACGCAAATTCCCGATAAGCCAGATTTATGCGAAAGCAAGAATAGAAAAATAACACACAAAATTTTGATAATCTAGGTTCCGGCCAATCTGCTTACGCTCTCCTGACCACAAGTAGATCTTTTTACCGAAGCTTGAGAAATTACAAAAGCTGCTTACACCACACACAATTCACTTACAACCAAGAAAATTACTCTCAATTTTCTCTCACAAAAGCTTTTCTCTCTAAGCTTTTCTCTCAATTGGAATGAACACTTTTGGATGGTTAATTCATTACAATTACACATCTATTTATAGGAAAATTCACTCCTTGAATTACTCCTTAAATTAATGGTTCCTTGAATTGCTCCTAATTAAGCTCCATGTTTTACTCTGCTTTGTTCCATGTTTTGCTCCATGTTTTACTCCTTGTTTTGTTCCATGTTTTCGCTTCCTTAATTTGCTCCTTAAATTAAGGAGCTTTATAACAATAATCTCTAACAATTCTCCCACTTGAAGACCGATTTCAACTGCCTTCACACTCGATCAACGCAAAGCCTTTCTAGTCTTTCATATTTAAGAGACTAACCGAAGTCGAAAGCACAACTTCAGCTTGTCAATAATCACCACCTTTGTTAACATATCTCACATTTTTGCTTCCTTGAATCTTCTCCAAGATTAACACATCATCTTCTAATGTAGATCTCTACGGCTGATAACGAAGTCCAATATGTTTGGTTCTAGAATGAAATGTCAATTCTTCTCACAAGTTGTATTGCACTTGACTATCACTACGCAGTAACATTCTTCTCTTGTTTGAATCCCAACTCAGCTAACAAACCTCAAGCCATATCATCTCTTTACTAGCTTCGCCATCGCTACATACTCACCAGAAGTGATGTAGTGACAATTTTCTCAGATTTCGTGACATCCAACTAACAACCGTAGTTCCAACAAGAATATATAACTGGGCAAGGCTTCTTCTCTGATCAACTTCACCTCCAAAGTCCGCATCTACGTATCCTTGTACTTTTAACTCTCCTTTACTAAAGTACAAACACTTTTTCTCGCGTGCCTCGCATACCTCAAAATCCACTTGATCGCTTCCCCAATGAGTTTTCCCGGATTTGACATAACCGCTAACAACTCCATCGCACGGCCAATGTCTCGGTCTCGTACGCACTATCACAGTACATCAAACTTCCAATGGCCGAGGCATAAGGAACCTTAGTCATGAATTTCTCTTCCTCCGTCCGAGGGGACCGATCCTCGGATAGGCGAAATGACCAGCCGGGCGGTGCGCGCTAACCGGCTTGGCATCGCTCAGCGTTGAATCTACGCAAAACACGATTGATGTACTCGCCGAGATAACCGCAAGGATCCTTTCTTCTTATTTCTCAGTGATTTGCATTCCAAGAATCTTTTTGGCGACTCAAGTCTTTCATGTCAAACTCCTTTGACAATCGATGCTTCAATCTTCTCGATATCATCCATATCCGAACCTCCGCTACTAACATATCATCAACATAAAGTAGTAAAATGATATAACCTGAACCTATATCTTCAAGTAGCAAAGAATGGTCAAGATTGCACTTCCGAAACCCTCCTCAGGTACGGTTATCAAACTTTCTGCACCATTGTCTCGGCTTGTTTCTGTGCCATACAAACTCTTCTTAAGTCTCGCACACCATGTTCTTCTTCCCTCTTTTCTCGAGAAACCTTCTCGTCAGTACATACGTATATCTCTTCATCTAAATCTCCATGAAGGAATGCGCCTTCACATCCAACTGCTCACATGAAGATCTTCGATGTCAGCAATGCTCAATACCGATCCGACAGTATTAAGCTTCACAACGGAGCAAAAATGTCAGCAGAAGTCAACTCCTTCCTTCTCGTTGAAACCCTTGACAACTAAAGGGTGGCTTTGTATCTCGTGGAACCATCATGCCCTCTTCACCCGATACACCCATTTGTCATGGAAGGTTGCCTCTTTCCCATAGGTAACTCACCTAGTTCCCATGTCCGTCGAGATGAGAGATTTCATTTCTTCTTTCATAGCAAGCTCCCACTGTTGGAATCTCGAGTCCGACAAGCTTCATCATAGCATCTCGTGCTCCCCTCCATCACCAAGAACATATAGTTCATGTATCTCCCAGCACATACGAGGTCGAGAAGACCTTCTCAATACAAGTGAGCCGAGTAAGAGGTCGTGATGTGCCCGAATGCCGTGTACATTACTGCTCCAACAAGTTCCTCTCGTCGAGGACTTGTTACAATTGGTTCTCATGCGAAACTATCCTTGGGACATCATCTCGCACCGCAAATACCGACTCATTCTCGCTTCGATTCATCGCGCCTCATTTTACGCATGTCCTTATACATCACCCTTTCGTTGAAAATCACATCTCCTCGGCTACTTGATAACTTTCTTCTTTTCGTCATCCCAAATGCGGTAGCCAAACTCATCCTCACCATAGCCAATGAACGTGCATTTCTTGATTCGGGGATCAAGTTTATTCCTACCTTGATCACCGATATGCACAAATGCTACACAAATTCTAAAAACTTTTAGATGTGATAGTTTCACCTCTTTTTCGCTCCATACCTCCTCTCGTATTCTACGCTCCAATGGAACAGATGGGCCTCCTGCGATCAAGTAAGTCAGCCGTGTTGACCGCTTTCGCCTCACGAACCGCTTTCTTAGACTGACCGTATACGAATGCTTCCGGCTCTTTCGCCAACGTCGGCCCATACGCCCGCCTACACCATTCAGGCCGAGCCGTGCCCGGCACGCTCTTTCCATTCTCGATCCCACGCTCATAGCAAAAATTTTTGAATCCTGTCTTCATATTCACCACCATTATCTGATCCGAGCTTTTGATCTTCAAACCCGTCTCATTTTCCACCATAGCTTTCCATCTTCCGAAAGCCTCAAATACTTCAGACTTATGCTTTAGAAAGTAAACCCATACCTTCCGAGAATGATCATCGAGCGAAAGTCACGGCATTGTTTCCCACCAATGGACGAGATGGGCTGTCGTCCCCAAACATCCGAGTGAATAAGCTCTAGCTTTTCCTTCTTTCGGTTCTACCACTTGTCCGAAAGTCGACTCTCTTTGCTTTCCAAGTATACAATCTTCGCACATGTCCATCTCTACAGACCGTAGACCATGAGTTTTCCTTTGGAAGGCATAATCTTCATCCCCTTCTCACTCACGTGGCCTAATCTCCGGTGCCACAGTTCGTGTTTCATTGCCCGCTACAATCGTGATTGAACAACGTGCTTCGTCATGTAAAGAAGTGCCACTTTTTCGCCTCGAGCAACCGCTATCAGACCCTTTGAAATCTTCCAATCATTACCATGGAAGATCGTACAGAAGCCTTCACTAGCCAATCGCCCCACCGAGATTAAGTTCCTTCTCGAGGCCTCGAATACGCCTCGACATCCTTCACCTCCCAAACACTGCTTTAACTTAATCTTCACTACACCTTTGCCAATAATAGCACATGGTTGATCATCACCAAGATATACCTTTCCAAGGTTTCCTGGGACATATTTCTCGAAGAATTCTTTTCGTGGAAGTAGCATGGAACGATGCTGCAGTCTAGCACCCAAGATTCTTCCTCGTCTCCAAAGAGCATATCAATGCATCATCTCCTCCCGAGGCGTGGAAGTAACATTTGCCTCCTCTTCACTTGTTTGTCCTTCTGCATTCTTGCACCGATTTTTGTAAAGGTTCCTGCTTCTTCCACAATTCCAACACTCGATAGTCTTCGAGCCATGGAATTATTAGATTCCTAGATTCGACCTCCCGTCTCGATCTACCTCAGAGTCGGGCTCTACCACGTCCATTTCCTTTGGTTGAATTTCTTCCTCTCGACTCTATATGCAAACCGAAGAGGTCGACGATTCAATTGCCTCTCTACGTCTGATCTCTTCACCGAGAACCAAATCACGAACATCGTCAAATTTCAACTTATCGTTTCCCGATGAGCTACTCACACCGTGACAAGAGCATCTCCAAATTTTCTCTGCAGAAGACAAAAGTATCAATGCCGTACTTCTTCATCGACCATTTCCACCGAACTCAACCAGGGTTGTAATCGTGTCGAGTTCTATCGAGATGTCGAGCTACCGATGCGCCCTTCCGTCATCCGCAAAATTGAACAAGCGCCTCATCAAGTGCACTTTGTCTCGAGGCCGATGGCTTCATACATATCGGGAGTAGAGCCGCCATAAGACCCGCCGTGGTCTTTTCCTTTGCTGTTGAAAGCAACATTACGGATAACGTCAATCGAATAACTCCGGCGCATTCGTGCCTGTAAGATTCCACCTTCTTCCTTCATAGCCTCCTGCTTCTTCCCCGAGTAGGTTGATATAGATTTCTTTCGATACGTATAATCCTCTATCTCGCATTTTCCAAAACCCGAAATCAGGCCATCAAATTTCTCGAGTTTCACCCTTCCTTCATTCGCGCTATCGCTCCCACTAAAATCGACTTCCTCTCGGATCGTTTCGACTATTTCTGCGTAAAATTGATAGAAATCACTACCAATAGCTCGATACCGCTTGTTGGGAAATAACGCAAATTCCCGATAAGCCGATTTACGCGAAAGCAAGAATAGAAAAATAACACACAAAAATTTGATAACTAGAGTTCACTAATCTTGCTTACTGCCTCCTGACCAAGCTGCATCTTTTTACCGAAAGGGAGAAATTACAAAAGGTGTTTACAACACTCACAACTCAATTACAACCAAGAAAATTACTCTCAATTTTCTCTCACAAAAGCTTTTCTCTCTAAGCTTTTCTCTCAATTGGAATGAACACTTTTGGATGGTTAATTCATTACAATTACACATCTATTTATAGGAAAATTCACTCCTTGAATTACTCCTTAAATTAATGGTTCCTTGAATTGCTCCTAGAATTAAGCTCCATGTTTTACTCCTTGTTTTGTTCCATGTTTTGCTCCATGTTTTACTCCTTGTTTTGTTCCATGTTTTGCTCCTTAATTTGCTCCTTAAATTAAGGAGCTTTATAACAATAATCTCTAACATTCACAACCTCCTAGTGTAACTCATCAAGCTTAAGGCATAAACTAAGCTTTTTGCATGCCATCAAGTACATCAAATTACCCAATGCATTAGCATAAAGTACTTTCTTCATGTGCTCAGTTTCTTCTTTTTTCTTAGGAATGTTATTTAGCGAAAGTTTGAATTGAGGTGTACTGATTTAGCAAATTCCATGTAAAACCTTTCTAGTACTTTATCCATATATATTTTTTGAGTAATAAATAATCTTATTTTACTTTTTCATTATGAATCTACATGCCAAGGATCATATCAACAAGTCCAAGGTCTTTCATCTTAAACTAAGATGTTTAATTTCCTCCCTACCTCTACTTGCCATTAATATGTCATCTATATAGAATACTAGATATATTGCAACATCACTACTAAATCTTTGAAATACACATGAGTAATGGGTATTTATTTGGAACCTAAACCTTGTAACATACTTATCAAACCTTCTATACCAACACCTGCGAGATTGTTTTAAACCATAAAGAGACTCTTTCAACAAGCATACCATATTCCCCTTTCCAGGGTCTTCAAACCCCTTTGATTGATCCATATAAATCTTTTCATTAAGCCTACCATATAGAAATGTAGTCTTAACATCTAATTGGTCCAATTCAAGGTTTGCACTAGTAATAATTGATAAAAGCATTCTAATGTGGATATATTTAACCACAAGGCAAAAACATTCAATATAATCAATGCCTTTGTGTTGTGAGAATCCTTTAGCTACCAAAATTGATTTACGCCTAGATGGTTCTACACTAGAGATTCCTTCTTTTATTCTAAAGAGGTACCTATAAGCCATTTTTTTTACAACCAAATGGCTTAGGTAATGCTTCTCATGTGTCATTCTTCATTAAAGAATTCATTTCTTCCTTTATGAATACACTCCACATTTAGGAATCATTATATCTTATTACTTCTTGATAGCTTCATGGTTCAAACCTTTTTAAAGCTTGATACAACATTGAAAGCAAATGTAATTAAATCAATACCTTTATTCTATAGTGGTCAAGTTCCAGTATCATCATCATCTCTGTATCTAGCAAGTTTTCTTAAGTGCCTTCTCAATATCCCTTACTAGTTGTTGATATTCATCAAGAGGATCATGATCAAGTTGAGTCACCTGGTTAGGTTGATGGGCTTGTTCCCAACTTGAACTATTTTATGAGTCAAAATCCACATCAAACATAGTATGATTTTTTTATGGTGTTTCATTGACTACATTCTCAGGTTGTTTCTTAGCCATATACATAACACGTTCTCTAAAAATGACATCTCAATTGACGATACACTTGGAATTTTCAAGACCCCATAACTTGTATGCCTTCACACCATCTAGATATCCCAGAAACACATACTTCATAGTCATTGCATCCAAATTATCTCTCTTTACATGCATAAATACAACACACCTAAACAATTTATGCATATTATAGTCTACTAGCTTTTCACACCATATTTATTTTGGCATTTTTAATTTCAAAGTTGTTGATAAATTTTTATTAATTGAGTAATAAGCTATCTATAGTGCCTTAGGCCAAAATCTCTTTGATAGCTTAGCACTTAGCAACATACATCTCACTCTCTCTTGCAAGGACTTGTTCATTCTCTCTACCAATCCATTATTTTTGTGAGTATAAGACATTATCATATACCTTGTTATGTCATTGGTCTTATAGAATTAATTGAATGTTTTATTAGAAAACTCCAACCCATTATTTGTTCTCGAGTACTTCACTTTCTTTCCTAACTGCACCTCAGTTTGAGTTTTCTAGCATTTGAATTGTTTAAATACTTAATCTTTAGATTTCAATTAGTATACCAAGTCTTTATTGTAGAGTCCTCAATGAAAGATACAAAATATCTTGATTCACTTAAGGATGGGTGTTTTGAAGACCTCTAAAGATCAGAATGTATATAAATTAGCTTTTTACTAATTTAGCATCACTTTTAGAGAATGTAACTCTCTTGGAATTATCAAGGGTACAATTATCAAATAATGAAATATCCTTATAACTCACTTGGCCTAACGATCTTTGCTTGATCAATTCGTGAAGTCCTATTTCATTGATGTGAGATGACCTCCTATGCCACAGTTATATCATGTGATTATTCTCAGCATCTACAACAGATACAATTAATTTTTTTTATAACTCCTTTAAGAAAATACATCCCATTTCTTTTATCACCTCTCAAAAAGGTCATAGACCCTCTTATTACTTTCAAGTTAGTAATATGACATTTGAAGTCAAAACCTTCACTATCTAACAATATAAGGAAATTAAATTTTGTCTAAGCAATGATACATGTCTCATACCTTATAACTTTATCTTGGTATTATCAGTGAATTTGATCTCCATAGATCTTACCCTTTCTAAATTGCATTATTGCTCATTTCCCATATACACTACTCCATTATTCATAAGCTGATAAGACACAAACCAATGCTTGTAATGGGTCATGTGATATGTATGAGAGCATCAACCCTCTCATACCTATCATGAACCATAGAAATTGGTATTTTATTTTTCTTTATTCTTGTGCCTTTTCTTCCTTTCTAGACAATCTTTCTTGAAATGGCTCTCCTTGTGATAGATAAAGCATCCATACACCTTCTTATTTTTTGATTTGGACCTTGATTGAAACTTATTATTCTTGTACTCCTTTTTTTCATCTTTTTCCTCTCACACTCAATGCATCACCACTTCCAAACAACATTTTGTTCCCTAATTTAATTTCTAATTCCTTTGATCTCAGGGCTACAACTACCATATCTAGAGTCAAGCTATCTTTTTCAGACTCAATTACTGCTTGAATGGCATCAAAGGAATCGGGTAAGGAATTAAGTAAAATAACTATTTGATTTCATCACTAATAGTTTCACCCATGTTGGTCAATTCAATAGTGACTTTCTTAAAATCATCAAGATTCAATTACAGAGCTTTTGAAGGATCCATCTTGAACCCAAATAGCTTATTCTTTAAGATTATCTTGCTTGAAAGAGTTTTTCTAAAAAATAGGTTTTCAAATTTAACTCATAATCCATGTGTTGTGGTTTCATCATTACATTGTCAAATCAAAGAATTAGATAGCTTCAATATGATACTCGTAAATACGGTTTCAAGAATCTTGGTCTTTCTTCGTGCAATTGTAACAATTGGGTATTCAAGGGTTTAATTCAAGGCAATGGAAAATTTCTATTGCACCAATACATCACTTATCTTCTTGCTCCAAATTTTAATGTCTCCATTTCCATCAAACTCATCAATGTCCAATCTCAAAGACCTCATACCTTTTTTCACACAAATATGAGTCTTCCTTCTTTTGATCGATTTTGGAAAAAGACTATGATACCAATTTGTTGTGAAATTAAACACTACAAAAAAAATCTTAAATGAATACATCTTTCTTGAGTTTTATTAATTGAACAAGAATTGCATTACACACTAATGGATTTTTAGGAGACTCTACAACACCAATATTCTTATCTCTTTTCACTCCGATTACAAACAATTCTCTCAACACATATCAAATTGCACACACTTCTTCCAAGCATAAGACCTCATTTTCTTCCTTTCCTATCCTTTCCAATTTCTCAATAATTACATAGAAAAACTAAACTTTTAACTAACTAGCCTCCCCTATTTATAATACATGATTTATAAGTGATAGAAGAACATCCTTTGACACATAAGAATATAAATGCTTTTACATTTGTGCACATACTGTAAGGGTTACACAGGTTAGTAACAGTTACAAGAAACTATTTCTTAATGTCATATCATTACATAGGTTCTAAAATTCAATTTCAAACTTATTTTGATAAATTTTCATTAAATTTTAACTTTCTTACTATTTTAAGTAAGGTTAAATATGATTTAGTATCATTGTGTTATATATATTTAATATCAAGAAATAAAAAAAATAAAAATTCAATTTCAAAATTGATTTTTTTTAATTTCAAAATTTAGAAAATAAAACTTAGAATAATTAAATATACTTAATTTCAAAATTTGCAAAATTTGAAAGTTGAAATTGAAAATTAGGAATTTAAATAATTTATCAATAGTTAATTACGATTAAATTAATGATTATTTTTAGGTTAGTCATATTTTCAGTACAATAATCACTATTTTAAAATAAGTATCTATGGTTAGAAATAAATATTTATAAAAGTAGATAGTTTGTTTTGACGATAGTTTATTACTCTAAAAATATCGATCGTCTTTTTTTAATAATTGCATATTAAGTTGTTTCAGGATTTTGATCCAAAAAATCAAATTTATTTGTTAGTTTAAATTAATTAAAATGAAAATATAAAAATAAAAGAGATAAAATATATATTTTTTTATTTCATAAACACTTATATTTTATATTATTAACATTGATTAATATATTAACCAAAACCAAACACCGTATTAAATGGTGTACTTCTAAATAGTTGATATTTTAGTGGTATTTATTTATTTTTTCATTTAAAGCATGTTTGTTTAGTAGAATATAAATGTAACAAGAACGAAAATAATAATAAGAATGTAATTCAATAGAAATAATATTACAACTATTATATTTATTTAAGTAATAGAATTAAAATAATAATAAATATTAAAATAAAATTTATAAAATTATAAATAAAATAAAAATAAAAAAATAATTATTTAAATATGTAAGAAAAATAAAATATTTGAACATAATCTTAAAGAATGTAAGAGGAAAGAATATTTATACTACTCTTGTAATATTTTACATTCCATTCATGATTGGTCAAGACATATATAAAAATATCTTGAATTATTCTTATTAATATTCTTATTATTATAAACAGTATGGTTTGGCTTAACATTGAACACTTTTTTTAGTAAAAAAAAATTGAAAGATTTTTCTATGCATCAAATTCTTATTATACAATAATTGATGTAATAAATAACTACAATATTTAAGTCAATTTTATCCACTTTTTTCTTTAAATTGTAACTGTATATAACGTGTTACGCGTGAAAACTTTTGAAAAACATTGGGTAGGAAATCTACCTGAGATATGTTATTTGATACGCAAAGCACACTATATTCTTTTCTTTTGTGATTAAGATTAGAGCGTTAAAAGATATGGTAGAGAATAAGTTCTTGGTGGTAATAAGATGAAAAAAATGTATTTTATAAGGGAATAAATTGGTGTTCCTCGTGGCCATAGGCTAAAACACAGATAAAGATCAAATTCGAAAAACCCTTTGTGATTTACTGGTCACTAAAATGTCGAGTCAAAGTTAAATTATGAATGAATCTCAAAATAAAAGGACTAGTATGAGAGTTCATCCTCCATAGAAATAAAACTCTAATATGCATTATTAGGCTGATTGTGTATTTCATACTTGCATTGACAAGAAAATGAAACAATTTACAGAATAACAAATAAAGCAATTAAAAACAAAGTTAATACAACTACATCTTCATCAAAATTCCAATACCTCATCACATTAAATTAAAACTATTCCAATTGGGTTTCCTTATTATCCGCAGGAGGCTCCTTCTTATCCGTAGTTGTCGTGGCAGGTTCCTTTTTGTCAACAATTGCTTCTTTTTTGTCCATTGAAGGCTCCTTCTTATGAGAACCTTTTTTCTTTATATGATCACCAAATCTCCCAAGCAAAGCTTTCTTTTTCCTAGAATTTTTCTCATGTTCAAAATGGGTATCTAAATGATCAAGCTCATCAGAACGTAATGTCTCTAAATGATTATCATCAGGCAATGAAGAACAAGACTCTTCCCTTTGATGATTTGGATCAACCACAGGTGCAGGTTCTGGAGCAACAGATGAATCTACTGCATCAACATCAAATATTGATCCTTTAACTGTATCATCAATTTCACTCTCTTCAACTTCTTCTTTGTGTTTACTATTACTACTACTCTGGCGTTATCAACTCTTTAATACTCTTACTGAAAACTCTGGCAATCCCTTTGTTAGTATGGGTGCTAGGCATCAAAAGTCTTGGAAATTATCTAATTTAAGTACTTTACTTACGTCGTTATGGAGTTGGAAACGAAAGTTATCTTAATATTACAAAATAAACATTTTATTCTCATAATTTTTAAATTAGATATCTATATTTACATTTTTTATGAAAGTCATTATAAGTCTTCATTTTTATAATTTTGATGTACTAGATGTACTTATTGCAATAAATTATAGGACTAAAAACGCTTACTTTATTCAATAATAAAATTAATAGTATCCTATTTAAAAATTATGGGATTAAATGTTCATTTTTAAAAAATTATGAGAATTCTAATACCTAATCTAATAATTAAATGAGTTCTCGGAAATTTTTTACTAGTTGGTAGTACCTCCTTTTCCTTATTTATGATCCTATTATTTGTCTTTTGCTTTTGCTCTGCTTTATTATCTTCACTTCATCTGATGTTGTTTTGTCCTTTTCGTTATTCTTACAATGACACCCTATCATTGTTGCTTCGAAAAGCATCTTTTTCAATTCATTAATGTTCTCAAGAGCTGCAGTTTCATGCATTCTATAGTTCTGATTTTCTTGGATAAGAAAATTAACGTATTCTTCTATCTCCTTGAGTGTGTTTTTAAGCTAGGAATTTTCTTCTCCAGCAATATTTGTTGATTCTTTAGCAACATTGGCTTCATTTAGAGCTTGTTTCATTATATCACGCAATTTGCTAGTTTCTTCTTTTGCTGATTTAATCTCATCTTCAGCTTCATTCAAACATTCTAACGATCCATTGTTCTCTTGTTGTACATCTTGTAAATCCTTTTCGGCTCTTATACAATCAACGAAGCTGGTTTCTTTACTCGTCTACGCGATAAGTGATTCCTCAGCTTCTACTTTTAACCTCTGCAGTATTTTTGTGTAAATCAATTTCTTTCTTTGCTTCTTCTAAAACTGCTTTATACTTTTATTCCGTATCTTTTAAATTTAACTTCAAACGTTCTTCTCCTCCTTTTGAGTACTCTAGTTCTGCTTTGGTTAAACCCAAGATTTCCTTTATCTTCTTACATTCTGTTCCAACTTCTTTGAGTGCTAATGCTAAATCATCCAATGCCTTTTTGCAATTTTCTTCTGCTTCTCTTGCTCTATTCAACTCTTTTTTAAGAGAAACTTCTGTTGAGTTTTACTCTTGATTTGGAAAAGCCCAAAGAAAACTCATGTGCCTTAAAAGTCCATGGAGTAAGAAGGACAATTGTGTCATTTCAATGCTTTAATTAATAAACCCATTTAATGTTTGTTATATTTGAGATTCTGCAGATAATTTCATAATTGTAGCAACAAAGGCAGAAAAGAGAGCAGTTTTTCCTCTCCAGCCAGTCTTCATCAAGTGCTCCGATCGAAGGCCGTTTGTGGTCCGATTAAGCTGAAACTTTGCCGGCAGGTTCACGATTCAAGACTCTTTAATCTGTACGGTGGGATTTGGATTTGGCTTACCGGTTTGGGAAATTATGAGCAGTTAACAGTGACTATGAATTGGGTTAGATTTCTCCATTTTCTTGAAATAATTGTTAGTTTCCAAGAAGTGTATTATTGATGATGTTGTTGATTGTTTCCCTCTAGTTTTATCTAGAGAGAACTGTTGTACAATTGTTTCTTGATAGTGGAAGTTTTGGAGAGGAGTGCCGTGGTTGTTTCCTTCCTACACCGGGAAGATTTTTCCACGTAAATTACTTGTGTTGATTTTGTGCATGTTTGATTTTGAGGTCTATTTATTTGTTTCCTAAAAGATTCACACAAAGAAGGAGAATAGTTTTAATTCTGCTGTTTAGAGCTTGATTAAGTTCGAATTGAAATTATGATTCTCCTAACAAAGTGGTATCAGAGCTGTGGTTATTATTGTTGAATTTCTTGTGTTGAATAATGGAAGCAAATTTGAGTAGAATGATTACTTTGAATGGTTCTAATTATCACACTTGGAAAGGAAAAATGGAAGATCTCCTTTATGTCAAACAATTTCATTTACCGGTATTTGCCTCTGAAAAGCCAGAAAAATTGTCTGAAGAATAATGGACTTTGTTACATCGACAAGTCTGTGGGTATATAAGGCAATGGGTAGATGATAATGTTTTGAATCACATTAGTGGTGAAATACATGCACGGTCACTATGGAATAAGCTTGAAGAGTTGTATGCTCGAAAAACAGGAAATAATAAAATGTTTCTTATAAAGCAGTTGATGGCTTTAAGGTACCAAGATGGAACTCCGTTGACAGATCACTTGAATACGTTCCAAGGAATAATCAATCAGCTAGCTGGAATGGGTATCAAGTTTGATGATGAAATTCATGGGTTGTGTTTATTGGGTACGTTGCCAGACTCTTGGGAAACATTTAGAATGTCATTAAGTAACTCAGCTCCAAATGGTGTAATCAACATGGATCTGGCTAAGAGTAGTGTTTTGAATGAAGAAATGAGAAGAAAATCACATGGGTCTTCTCAGCAGTCAGAGATTTTGGTTACAGAAAGAAGAGGGAGGAGTAAAAGCAGAGGTTTCAAGAATAAAGAAAAAGGAAGAAGCAAGTCTAGGTTTTCTAATATTGAGTGTCATCATTGTGGCATGAAAGTGCACATCAAGAAATATTGTAGACAGCTGAAGCGTGATAACAAGAATAAAGACAAAGAACAAGAGGGTGATGTTAGTAAAGAAAATGATTGAGTTTCCATCGCTAGTTCAGAAGACTTTCTTGTTGTTTATAATGAAGATGTTGTCAATGTTGCATGTCACGAGGTCAGTTGGGTTATTGATAGTGGAGCCTCCATTCATGCTACGTCTCGAGAGGACTTCTTTACATCCTATACAGCAGGTGACTTTGGGACAATGAAGTTGGGTAATGATGGCTTGGTTAAAGTCATTGGTATTGGAGATGTGTGTTTGGAGATGAATAATGGCACGAGACTACTTCTTAGAGGGGTAAAGCATATTCCTGAAATTCGTTTGAACTTAATCTATGCAGGTAAACTTGATGATGAAGGATATTGCAATACCTTTAGTAATGGTCAATGGAAACTTACTAAAGGTGCTATGGTTGTTACTCGTGGGAACAAGCATTCCAGTTTGTATATACTGCAGGTGAGACTCTTTAAAGGCGTTATTAATGTTGTGACAGATGAGCTCACATAAGAATTGTGGCATAAGAGACTTGCTCACATGAGTGAGAAATGCTTGGCAGTATTGACTAAAAAGAATCTTCTTTCTGGAATGAATGATGTTTATTTACGAAGATGTACTCATTGTTTGGCAGGGAAACAAAATAGAGTTTCTTTCAAGAGTTCCCCTCCTTCAAGAAAACAATACATACTTGATTTGGTACATTCAGATGTATGTGGTCCTATGAAGACAAAAACTTTGGGCAGTGCCAGTTATTTTGTGACCTTCATAAATGATTGTTCAATAAAGTTATGGGTGTACACTTTGAAGAGCAAAGATCAAGTATTAGATGTGTTTAAACAGTTTCAAGCCTTAGTGGAGAGACAGACTGGGAAGAAATTGCGGTGCATTAGAACAGATAATGTGGGAGAGTATTTAGGTCCTTTTGATGAGTATTGTAGGCATCAGGGCATTCGACATCAAAAGACACCTCCCAAGACTCCTCAGTTAAATAGGTTGGCTGAGAGAATGAACATGACATTGGTTGAAAGAGTAAGATGTCTTCTTTCACAGGCTCAGTTGCCAAGATCTTTCTGGGGTGAGGCTTTGAATACAGTTGTACATGTTCTTAATCTCACACCATGTGTTCCTCTTCAGTTTGATGTACCAAATAGAGTTTGGACTGGAAAAGATGTTTCTTATGATCATCTTCACGTTTTTGGTTGCAAGGCATTTGTGCATATACCAAAAGATGAGAGATCTAAGCTCGATGTGAAGACACGACAGTGTATCTTTGTTGGTTATGGTCTGGATGAATTTGGCTACAGATTTTATGATCTAGTTGAGAAGAAACTGGTAAGGAGTCGTGATGTTGTGTTTATAGAAGATCAAACTATACAAGATGTTGAGAAGATAGAAAAAGAAGTCCATCAGTATAGCGATGATTTGATTGACCTAAATTCGATTCCTTTATTAGTACAGATTGAACAAAATGTTCAAGATGACCAACATGGTTTAGATGATGTAGATATGCAAGCTAAAACAGATCACCAGACTACTGATCAGTTGCCAGAACCAGAAATTCCACCCAGGAGGTCTACCAGAGATCGACGTCCTTCCACACGGTATGATACAAATGAGTATGTGTTATTGACAGATGAGGGAGAACCTCAATGTTATGCAGAAGCGATGGAAGATGGAAATAGAGCACACTGGATTGGTACTATGGAAGATGAGATGTAGTCACTGTATGACAATCACACGTTTGAGCTGGTAAAGTTGCCTAAGGGTAAGAGAGCTTTGAAGAACAAGTGGGTCTATAGGGTGAAGAAAGAAGAAAAAAATTCACAACCATGATACAAAGCTAGACTAGTCGTTAAGGGATTCATTCAGAGAAAAGGTATTGATTTTGAGGATATTTTCTCTCCTGTTGTGAAGATGTCTTCCATACATATTGTTCTAGGTTTAGCAGCAAGCTTGGATTTAGAAATTGAGCAAATGGATGTGAAAACTGCCTTTCTTCATGGTAAGTTGGAGGAAGAGATTTATATGGAGCAGCCAGAGGGTTTTGAGGTTAAAGGAAAAGAGGATTATGTATGCCGGTTAAAGAAAAGCGTCTACGGGTTGAACCAAGCACCTAAACAATGGTATAAGAAGTTTGAGTCAGTTATGTGGGAGCATGGTTACAAGAAGACTACTTCTGATCATTGTGTTTTTGTTCAAAAATTCTCTGATGATGACTTTATCATTTTATTGCTCTATGTTGATGACATGTTGATTGTTGGTAGAAATTCTTCAAGAATTGATAATTTGAAGAAGCAGTTGAGTAAGTCCTTTGCCATGAAGGACTTGGGGCCAGCAAAACAAATTCTTGGTATTCAAATTCGTCGAGACAAGAAAACAAAGAATTTTTACATGTCACAAGAACGATACATCAACAAAGTACTTGAAAGGTTTCATATGGATAAAGCTAAAGTGGTTTATTCTCCTTTATCTAATCACTTTAAGTTGAGATCGAGTCAAGGCCCTTCAACAGATAAAGAGAAGGAAGATATGGAAAAGGTTCCATATGCCTCAACAGTAGGAAGCTTAATGTATGCAATGGTGTGTACAAGGACAGACATAGCTCATGCAGTTGGAGTTGTTAGTCGTTTTCTTTCGAATGCAGGAAGAGAGCATTGGGATGCAGCAAAGTGGATTATGAGATATCTTCGAGGTACTTCCAAGTTAACACTTAGCTTTGGAAGTGGAAAACCAGTGTTAGTTGGATACACTGATTCAGATTTGACAAGAGATGAAGATTCTCGTAAGTCTACTTTAGGTTATCTAATTACTTTCTCTAGTGGAGCAGTTTCTTGGTAATCAAGATTGTAAAAGTATGTTGCACTTTCTACAGTAAAGGCAGATTTTATTGCAGCAACAGAAGCCTGTAAGGAATTGTTATGGATGAAACAGTTCTTGAGAGAACTTGGTTTCAAGCAGTAGAAATATGTGTTATTCTGCGATAATCAGAGTTCCATTCACCTAGCGAAGAACTCGGCATTTCACTCAAGATCAAAGCATATTGATGTGAGGTATCATTGGATAAGGGATACTCTTAACAATAAGTTGCTTGAACTTGAGAAAATCCATACTGATGAGAATGGATCTGACATGCTGACAAAAGTAGTGTCAAGAGAAAAACTTGAAGTTTGTTCTTCAATTGTCGGGATGGCGGATCCCTCCATCTAATCGGAAAATGGGGAGATTTGTTTGGTTTTCCTCTTAATTTGGAGAAGCCCAAGGGAAGCCCATGTGGCTTAAAAGCTCATGGAGTAAGAAGGGAAATTGTGTCATTTCAATGCTTTAATTAATAAACCCATTTAGGGTTTTTTGTATGTGAGATTCTGCAGAGAATTTCAGAATTGCAGCAGCAAAGGCAGAAAAGAGAGCAGTTTTCCCTCTCCAGCCAGTCTTCATCAAGTGCTCCGATCGAAGGCCTTTTCTGGTCCGATTAAGCTGAAATTTTGCAGGCAGGTTCACGACTCAAGACTCATTAATCTGTGCGGTGTGATTTGGATTTGCCTCACCGGTTTGGGAAATTATGAGCAGTGAACAGTGACTACGAATTGGGTTAGATTTCTCCATTTTCTTGAAATAATTGTTAGTTTCCAAGAAGTGTATTCTTGATGATGTTCTTGATTGTTTGCCTCTAGTTTTACCTAGAGAGAACTGTTGTACAATTGTTTCTTGATAGTGGAAGTTTTGGAGAGGAGTGTCGTGGTTGTTTCCTTCCTACACCGGGAAGGTTTTTCCACGTAAATCACTTATGTTGATTTTGTGCATGTTTTATTTTGAGGTCTATTTATTTGTTTCCTAAAAGATTCACACAAAGAAGGAGAATAGTTTTAATTCCGCTGTTTAGAGCTTGATTAAGCTCGAATTGAAATTGTGATTCTCCTAACAATTTCATCATCTTTGAATGAACCAACTTTCTCAAGCTTTGATTCATCAAATTTCTTCTTAAGAGAAGTTATCTCCAACTTTGCATCTTCTAACATTATCATGGTTTGCTCAAACTCTTTTGTTTGTGAGGCCAAAGAATCAAACATTTTAGTTTCGGTTTCTTTTCCCTTCTTTACTTTTGCCAATAATTCTCTAATCCTTTTCTCTCATTTAGATAAAAACTCCATTGCTAGATCTTCATGGGTATTCACAATACTCAATTCCTTTTTCAATTTCTCCAACGAAGTACTTTTCTCTACCAGTTTAATTTCTAGTTTTTTTTTCTTTTACCTCGTCAAAATCAAGTTTTAGAGATTCAATGAGTTTGTTTCTAGTTTTTGAAAGTTTGTAAATTAGAGATCTAATTAACTTAGAGGAAGTGAATAGTTTATTTTTAATTTTTATCAATTTATAATTTAATAACCTAAAAAAATGGACAGACATGCAATCGCGTATATGAATAAAGTGTGGAAATAAAAGAATAACACACGATATTTTTAGGTAATAACAATCTAGATCACAACTATGATCTAAGAGGAAAACAACCAATCCATCGAAACACCTAACTTTCTACTATGAAAAAAAAATGTTTAAGTACAAACTCGGTCTTATGCTATCCTCCCTAGGACATTATCACAATGTACCTTACTTACGAGCCTCTGTTTTGTTTTCACAGTTTCCAATATTAACGTAAGCGATTTCTATACCAATGTTCTTATGTGATTGATTGAAACAATAAGCAATGAGTTTTATTTATAGAAAAAATTAAAATCCTTAATCCTATGTAATTAATAAATATCTTTTATATTACAAATATGATTAGTAATACTCATTAATTAAAAAAACTCCTATATAATTGATAAATATCTTTTCTATTACAAATAGAATTAATAATACTCACTAATTAAGAAGAATCTTATTCAAAGAATATTTCTTTTAAAGTAGACTCATTAATCATGAAGATTTCTATTTAAAAAAGAGTTATTTTAAAGTATATATTATCTAATATTTTAGCATATATCTTATTCTATATTTTAGCAACAAAAATAATTTCAAATTTATAAATATGTGCTATTAAATGTGTGAGTGCAATCTTATGTGTTATAGTTATAACAAATATACCTAAAATACGACTATTTGAAATTCTGACGTTTCTTCAACTATGTTTGATAGACTTGATAGCGAACTTAAAAATAAGTTTATATACAAATATTTTGTCCATGAAAATAACTAATACTTATAGTCCTTATAAATCTCCCTTTGTCATTTTCGTGTGGAAAAATCTCACGTATTACACGACACTTATAAGAATAAGATAAAAATACATTGATGTCATAGACTTCATAGTGGAACTATCCTATGGTTCAGTGAGTCCATCTTCCTGTAACTTCATAAGCTTATAAGTAACTGAAATGACATAAATAAGGCATACCAAAATTTGGCTTGAAATTCTCATTGTACATCAGTTCAGTTTACATAAAAATAAGTGAAGTGTAATGATTAATCATGTAGTACATGCATTCATACCAATCAAGCTTAACATAAGCCTAATTAAATATGTTCTTCCCCTATATGTATAAAAAAATAAAACATGAAAGTGAAACATATTCTCCCCCTTTTTGACATACAAGAAGGACAAAACATTAGACAAAGCAATGAAGCTAACTCCTCCTAAAGATAAAGCGACGTAAAAGTAGAGTAATGCAAAAGTGCAACGTGGTTTAAATTCCCCCTAAGTTCTATGACTTTTTAATTTAAAAACCAATTAAAAAGGTAATAATTAAAAAAAGATGTAAATGAATAAAATATGATTTTTTTTAATTTTCATAAATACCCACACAAGGTATTAAACTCATTTAATCATAAATGAGCACACAACCAATTGAGAACTATCATTCTTTGTCTCAAATTTTGATTATTTATTATATAAATAAGTAAGAAGAGTAGAAGAGGCACACAAACACACTTTGCACTTATAATGAAATATTGACATTTACTTAAAAGTAGTGTATATATTTAAACTCAACAAATATATCAATTAAATCATTTATGACCAATCAAGAAAAATTCAAAAGAAAAAATATCATCTATCATATGAAATTATAATTGAGTCTTCAATTTGATGACTTTATGAAAGTAGAGTCGTTAGTACATTTTTTTACTTAATATTTACTTGTTTTATTCAATAAATATTATTTTTGGGGCTAAAAATAATAAAATATAATTTTTTTAGTGAAAAGGGGGGAAATATAATTTTTGTGATTTGTTGTGATTTTTATGGATTTTTAACATAAGGTCAATCAAGAGTAGCCAAGGAGCTGACTGGGAAAACCACGTGGATGTCATACCAACAAGGATAGAGAATCATGTTACGACGTTTAATTTGACTTCGAAGTGCGGTCAAATAACACTATCATGTGTCACAACTCTACTCGTCCAGCCATTCAACCCGTACATCACACCATCCATTATCGTGAATCACGTTGAGCCACGTGGTACTAACTTAGTGGGAATTGACTTGGACCGATCCCTTTTGCTACACGTCATGCTTTGATTTGCCAAGTGAATTCTTTGTGCCATATGTCACGTTGTGATTGGCTTACGTTGTCAGTTTTCTTGTTTTTATTTCAGCTCTTGATCTGAAGCTGATCTGATGGTCTAGATCTCGCCTGAGCTATATTTAAGCCCCTAATCATACCATAAACCATAAGGGGCCATCATTAGCATAATTTTGGTTAAGTTTTGGAGCTAAAAAGAGAGAAAAATACAGAAAAATTCAAAAAGATATACAATTTTGTTGGAGATTCAAGAAAATATTAGTACTACAATTCAAGAGATTAATTGTATTTCTTTTTCTATTCTTTTCTTTATCAATTTTTATGCCTTTTTTTATGAAAAATATGAGTTTTATGAAAAAAATTATATGTAGTTAATTTATTAATGTAGGGATCTTATGAACCCAATTTTCACCATATGATGATATATTTTACCCCAATTATAATTACAATTTAATTATATTATTTAATATGATTTTTATGCTATTAATTGTTTGTCCAACAATTTATCTATAAAGGTAATTAAATAGATTTGAGAGAATTATTTAATTATTTATCTTGATTAAATAATATGCATAGTTTATAGGTAGAGATGTATGATTCTTATGTATGTGATAATTGTTGAACTTAATGAGTAATATGTAATTTAATTGGCATGATAGTGTGATCCAATTAATTGCTATATAGTGTGTAGTTTACTTAAAAGAGTAATACATGCTAGGTTAGATTCAATTGATTATGTAATTAATTGATAATTATATTGGAGAGATTTTAGTGATTCACGTGTTTAGAAAATTAGGTGATTAAGTATTCTTAGATATTTTCTCATATATCTTATTAGTTACCAAATCTGATTTATTTAATTATTTCTATTTACTTTTAATTAATTTAATTTTGTTTCCTTAAAATATAAAAACACAAAAAAATGATTTTTATTTTTTTTAGTTTTAAAAAATAGTTTCTAATAAAATAATCTTCATGAGAACAATATTTTATTATCATTATATTACTTCTTGTGATACATATACTTGCATATTCATTGCACACATAATTTGTGTGACAATCAAGTTTTTGGCGCCGTTTCTGAGGATTATAAATATTAGAAATTAATATATTTTTTATTTTACTTATTCTTCTTAATTTTAATTTACTTATTTTTTAATGACTTATTTCTTTATTTTAGTTAATTTATTTTCTTCATTTTAATTAATTAATTTAGTTTTTATTTAGACATCTCCTTTAGTATTGCAATAACATAGTCAAATCTATTATACGAGCAAAGTTCGTGAAGGAGAAATCTTACCTTTAGATCTTGAAATTGAGTGTACTTTGAGATCAATTAGAAAGCAAGTTGTTACCCAAGAGAAAAAAAATGGCTAATCCATTAGACATAAAAAAATAATGAGCTAACTTGAACAATCAAATGCTTTTGATGGATGATAGAGATAAAACTATGAATGAATATGAAATACCTACGTTGGAAGGGATAAATCAAAGTATTACAAGGCCAAACATTCAAGCTAATTAGTTTGAACTTAAGCTAGTGATATTTCAAATGCTACAAAAAGTTGGACAATTCAGAAAATTAACAACATAGGATCCTCATCTGTATTTTAGATTGTTTATTAAAGTTGCAAATTCATTTAAGTTCAATAGTGTGATTGAAGAGGCATTTAGGCTTAGATTATTCCCTTACTCTTTACGAAACGTGCTTGAGCTTGGCTAAAGTCTTTGCCACTTAATTCCATTAAAACTTGGAATGGTTTGGTGGAGAAATTCTTGATGAAATACTTCCTACCTACAAAGAATGCCAAGCTTAGGAATGAGATTACCTCCTACCAAAAATACGCATGAGAATCTTTATATGAAGCATGAGAAAGATTCAAGGAATTGCTAAGGAAGTTTCCTCATCATGGTATTCCTTCTTGGATTCAAATGGAGACTTTTTATAATGGTCTCAATGCTCAAACAAGAACTATTGTTGATGCATCTCCTAATGGAGCTTTACTAGCTAAATCTTATAATCTATTTACTAGCTAAATCTTATAATCTAACTTATGATTTACTTGAGAAAATGGATAGTAGTAATTATCAATGGCCATGGACAGAATGATAGCCATAAGAAGAGTAGCCGGAGGTAAATGATATCACAACACTTACATCTCAAGTGTCATCTTTGGTTAATCTTTTGAAGGCTCAAAACTTTCCAGCGAGTATAAAGTGGGTCCAAGATTCAAAAGTGTCGTGTATTTTATGGAAGAGCTCATTTATTTGATAATTGTCCAAATAATCCTGAATCTGTATGCTATGTGGGTAATGTGAATTGAAACATTAATCAATACTTGAACACATATAACCTAGGATGGAGACAACATCCAAATTTCTCTTAGAGTAATAACAATAATCAAGGTGGTAGTAAACTCAACCATCAATCATTTTTACCACCTAGTTTTCAACACCCATAGTAATTACAAGCCCAAGAGAAAAATCCACCTATTGAGAACAATACAAATTATTTAATGGGGATGATGAAAGACTTTATCCAATTAGCAAATATAAAAGTGTCTACTCAAGAGGCTTTAATTCAGAATTTAGAGAGCTAAATGGGGAAACTTGCCCAAGCTATAAGTCAAAGGCCTCAAGGTAACCTTCCAAGTGACACAATTGTAAACCTAAGAAGAGAAGGTAAAGACTAATGTAATGCCATACCCTTAAGGATGAGGAGGAATTAGAGGATAAAGTGAGTAGCAGAAAGGAAATAATCCAGCCAAAAAAGATCAACCTCTACAAACCTGCTATTTCTTTCCCTCAAAGATTGTAAAAGCAAAAGTTAGATACTTAGTTTTCAAAATTTCTGAAAGTCTTCAAGAAGTTGCACATAAATATACCATTTGTAGACACATGAATAAATACCATCTTATGCCAAATTCATAAAGGATACACTATTAATAAAAAAGAGGTTTGGAGATCATGAAACAATAACCTTCACTGAAGGTTGTTGCGCCATCATTGATAGAAAACTAGCACAAAAATTGAAAGATCCAAGTAGTTTTGACATCCTTTTAACTATTGGGAAAATATGTTTTGGCAAAGCATTATCAGTCTTCAAGAGATTAAGGGTTGGTAAAGCCAAACCCACTTCAGTAACATTACAAATGGGAGATAGATCAATTAAAAGACCCCAGGGTATGGTAGAAGATTTGCTAGTAAAAGTAGACAAATTCATCTTTCTGGTGGACTTCATTGTACTAAACATGGAGGAAAACTGTGACATTCCTATCATATTTGGTCATACTTTCTTAGCAACCAAAAAAACACTAATTGATGTACAAAAAAGTGATCTTACAATAAGAGTGCAAGATGAACAAGTAACATTTAATGTGTTCAAAGAAATTAAATTTTTTGATGATGATAATGCTGGGGATTGCTTTCGAATAGATAGTACTGATGAGCTACCCACTAATGTGCTTTATAAAATGTTCCCTATTGATACTTTAAAGTCTATTCTTGTTACTTATTTAAACACACATACTAATGAATACCATGAAACTTATGTTGGTACACAAATTTATGTTGGTAGCTTAACAATACTTGTTGAATCACCCCCACTTATGACTTTAACTCATGATGCTATGAATAAGGGCATTAACTCAATAGAAAATAACTCACCTATTTTAATTTTAAAAATATGGAATCAAAGGTTGATATTGTGAACAATGTGAACTTTTTGGAGGACACGCTTCTCATGTGTGTATCAAATGCATTTGTGGAATGTCTTGAAATAAACTCACAGTTGAAACCATCGATTGAGAAGCCACCCAAATTAGAGCTTAAACCTCTACCTTCTCATCTTTGTTATATATTTTTGGGTGATAACGAGACACTTTCAGTCATAATCTAGATTGATCTAAGTATGGAGCAAGTGAAAGCACTACTAAAGGTGCTAAGGAACTTCAAAAATCTATAGGTTGGTCTATTGGCGACATCAAAAGCATAAGCCCATCTATATGCATGCTCAAAATATCATAGAGGATGGGGCCAAACCCACTAGGGATGCACGCCACTTAAATCCCATTATGAAAGAAGTGGTTAAGAAGGAATTGTCAAATGGATAGACTTAGGTATTATTTACCCAATATCAGATAGTGAATGGGTAAGTCTAGTCCAATGTGTATCGAAGAAAGGAAGAATCATTGTGGTGGAAAATGAGTTCAATGAATTAATACCAACTAAGATTGTCATGGGATGGAGAGTATGTATGGATTTTCATGAAGTAAATAAAGCTAGAAGGAAGGATCATTTTCTTCTCCCATTCATAATCAAATTCTTGACCGATTAGTTGGACATTCTTTCTTTTTCCTTCTAGATGGATACTCCGGTTATAACCAAATTGTTATGGCACTTAAAGACTAAGAAAAGACCATCTTCACATGTCCTTATGAAACTTTTACTTTCAAGAGAATGC
Source organism: Hippophae rhamnoides (assembly GCA_033030585.1). NCBI lineage: Eukaryota > Viridiplantae > Streptophyta > Magnoliopsida > Rosales > Elaeagnaceae > Hippophae > Hippophae rhamnoides. The sequence goes on from CM065437.1 coordinate 34,155,042, forward strand.
CCTTTGGATTATGTAATGCATCTACTACATTTCAATTTGCATGATGGCCATTTTCTCAGACATAGTGGAGAAGCATCTACAAATCTTCATGGATGATTTTTTGGTCTTTGGAACTCATTTAATGAATTTTTACACTATATTTCCCTAGTGTTACAAATATGTGAAGTAACTAATTTGGTTTCAAATCGGGAGAAATGTCATTTCATGCTACATGAAGGTACAATCTTGGGCCACATAATCTTAATTAATGGTATTGAGGTGGATAGAGCTAAGATAGAAGTGATTGAGAAATTACCACCACTTACCAATGTATGAGGAGTAAGGATTTTTCTTAGGCATATAGGTTTCCATCGTAGATTCATAAAAGATGTTTCCCAAATCTCCAAACCCTAGTGTAATATTTTGGAACAGGATATGCCTTTTCAAGTTTGATGATAAATGTTTAACAACATTTCAAGTGCTTAAAGAGAGACTAGTGTTAACACCATTTATAGTCACACCAGATTGGAACAAGCCCTTTGAATTGATGTGTGACGTAAGTGATTTTTCTATTGGAGCTATTCTTGGACAGCAAAGAGACAAAATATCTCAAGCTATATACTATACAAGCATGACATTGAATGAGGCTCAAATGAGTTATGCTACTATAGAGAAAGAGCTCTTTGCCATTGTATATGCCTTTGAGAAATTCAGATCTTATTTGGTTGGAACAAAGTGACTATCTACAAGGAGCATTCTGTAATAAAGCATCTCATGGAGAAGAAGGATGCCACCAAGATTGATAAAATGGGTGCTCCTTCTACAAGAATTTGACTTGGAAATATGTGAAAAAAAGAATAGCAAATCAGGTAACAAACTATCTATCTAGGCTAGAAAGGGAAGTAAAAATGGATGATAATATGGTGATTGGGGAATTTTTTACAAATGAGCAACTATTTTCTATAACTCAAATGGAAGTCCTATGGTATAGAGACATCGTAAATTTTCTTGCTGTCAACATTCTTCCATTGAACATGACATGGAAACAAAAGAAGAAGTTCTTCCATGATGTCAAACAATGTTTTTAGGATGACCCTTACCTCTATAAAGAATGTGGTGATTGTATTTTGAGAAGATGTGTCCCTAATGATGAAATATAAAGTATTCTTTACCATTACCATAGCTCAGACTATGAAGGTCACTTTGGGAGCACAAAAATAGCAACTAAGGTACTTCAATCTAGTTATTTTTGACCCATACTATTTAAAGATGTTTACAATTATGTAAAGATATGTGATAGATGTCAAAGGATAGGTAATATTTCAAAAATAGATGAAATGCCTCTAAATAGTGTACTTTAAGTGGAACTGTTTGATGTGTGGGGCATCAAATTTATGGAACCATTTCCTCCATATTTTGGTAACCAATACATACTTGTAGGATTGGATTACGTTTCAAAGTGGGTAGAAGCCATTTCTATCAACAAATGTGATTCTAAATGTGGTTAAGCATAAAGTGTCTACTCCTTACCATTTCATTGTTTTTTGGTTTGTAGGTGATAAATGTGGAGAGCAATGGCACAACATGAATGAGCATTACAACGACAGATGTGGTGTGCTATGATAAAAGAAATTTTCTTTTCTTTTACCATTTCATATTTATATGTGCACATTGGGGACAATGTGTAATTTAAGTTTGGGGGAGGGAACTTCATTCTCTACATTAGTATGCGTTTTAAATTTATAGGAAATTTATTTTAAATTTTTAGGATGTTTTAATCATGATTTTGGTAGAAATTGATAAATATATGGAAAATAAATGCATGCATGCTTGATATGAAACACATGAATTCAATGATAAAAATTGGTTGTCATGACTAAGATAAGGAATGTAACATATTTGTTAAGATATTTACATTAATTATACGATATACTTGATAGTTTTGATTGAATTGATTCAAATTTTATGCACATGTTCATGGTTGATTTTGGTGTTCTTGTGGAGAGAAAACTTGTAGTGAGTTATGTGAGTTGATGAGATCTACCAAGTTTTAGAAACTAATTGATCATCCCTTAAGGCAAAATCCTAAATAGTATTTAACAAGAGAAATGATTTAGGCCTTATTTGGATCGATTGAACTTGTCAAGCGAACCATTATTAATATCTTTAGTTACCCATTTGAGCCTAACAAAGAACCATTTGTATCTCTAAGCCACAGTTTATGCCTAACGAATAAGCATTACCTTTATCCTTACACCTTTAGCTTCTATGAAAAAGAAAAAAAATGAAATCATATGTTATGCTATAGAGTAAGGTGAAATGTAATACACTTTAAAAAAAAGAGAAAAAAAGAAGAATATGAAAAGAATGATAAAAGAGGGTGAACTGAAATATTAAGTTAAAGCTCAATTGTAGTTAAAAAGTACATGATGAAAAAAAACAAAGCTAAGGTGTGGAAATAGCCTAAATGTCTTTATTTACCGACCCCCCACCTAAGCCTTACATTACAACTATGTAAATTCCTTATTGATCTTAAGCTAAGTGTATATTTATATTAGTGGAGAGAGATATGAAAAATAAACTTATGAGACTTGTTCTAAGATTGAATTGATTAGCATACTCGTATGGATTGATTTCATGAGTGCATTGGATGATAACATGTGGAGCACACACACATATGAATCAATTTGTCAAAAACCTTGCATATCCTTGTATTGATGGAACGTTGATTGATGAATATATGAACCTCCTTATCATAGGATTGTAAGACTTTTGAGAGAGATAGTTTTCATGAAATATGCATGTACTAATAGAAGTATATTTATGAATATACTACACATGTTATTTTATTTAGTTATACTTGGCTTTACTTGAGGACAAGCAAAGAGTTAAGTTTATGAGTGTGATTACTTTATGAAAGTAGAGTCATTAGTGTACATTTTTACTCAATATTTACTTAATGTATTCAATAAATAGTATTTTTAGGACCAAAAATACTAAAATATAAAATTTTTAGTGAAAGGGAAGGAAAGTATAATTTTTGTGATTTTTATGGATTTTTTATGAATTTTTAACATAAGGCCAATCAAAAGCTACCACGTGGCCTTCCATGTATGCAAAGAAGCTGATTGGGTAAGACATATAGACACCACGCCAATAGGGATAGTGAATCACGTTACATTGCGTGTGAGGAGGATTTACTATGTGCCACGTGTCAACACGACATTCAATTTGACTTTGAAGCGCTATCAAACACCACTACCATATGTCATTACTTTACTCGTCCAGTTGTTCCACACGTACGTCACACCATCCATTACTGTGAATCACATTGCACCATGTGGCGCTGACTTAATAAGCGTTGACTCAAACCGGTCTACCCTGTCATGCTTCGTGCTCTAATTCACTTGTTAATTTAGTGTGCCACGTGTTGCACTACGATTGACTGGCGTTGTCAATTTTACTTATTTTAATCTTAGCCTTTGATCTCAAGCTGATTTGATGGTTTAGATCGCACCTAAACTATATTTAAGCCCCTAATCACCCTATAAATCCAAAAGGGCCATCTTTAGTATAATTTTGGTCAATTTTTGGAGTTAAAAAGAGGAAAAAATATAGAAAAATTCAAAAAGAGATACAATTTTGGTGGAGATTCAAGAGAAGATTAATACTACAATTTAATAGATTGATTGTATTTCTTCTGTACTCTTTTCTTTATACATTTTTATGTCTTTTTTTTTATGAAAAATATGAGCTTTATGAACAAAATTATGTGTAGTTAATTTATTAATCTAAGGATTTTATGAACCCAATTTTTACCATGTGATGATATAATATTTTACCCCAATTATAATTTTAATTTAATTATATTATTTAATTTGATTTTTATGCTATTAATAGTTTGGCTAAAAATTTATCTATAGAGACAATTAAGTAGATTTGAGAGAATTATTTAATTGTTTGTGTTAATTAAATAACATGCATAATTTCTAACAGAGATGTAGGATTCTTATGTATGTGATCCATAATTGATGAACTTAATGAGTAATATGCAATTTAATTGACCTAAGAGTGTAATTAAATTACTATATAGTGTGTAGTTTACTTAAGAGAGGAAAATATAGTAGGTTAGATTAAATTGATCATGTAATTAATTGATAATTATATTGAGGAGATTTTAGCAATTCGTATGTTTAGAAAATTGGGGGATTAAGTATTCCTAGATATTTTCTCATATATCTTCTTAGTTACCAAATTTGATTTAATTAATTACTTTTATTTACTTATAGTTATTTTAATTTTGCTTCCTTAAATTATAAAAACACAAAAAAAATTGATTTTTATTATTTTTATTTTTTAAAAATAGTTTCTAATAAATAATCATTGTGGGAATGATTTTTTTATCATTGTATTACTTGTTATTATACATATACTTGTCTATTCATTGCACACATAATTTGTGTAGTGATCACAATCTCACAACATAAAATATATCTACTAAAAGAGTACTTAATTTGTTTTATTTTATAAATAAGGCATATAATATTTTTTTATTTTTTAACCTCGATTGTCATTTTTTTGTTGCATTGCAAATACAAGTTTGATAATTAGTTAATTTTTGCACAATCATTATTTCTTTCTTTTTTTGCACAAGCCATAAACCTCGCATGATGATTTTCATACTAGTTGTGAGGTAGCCTTCTCTGCTCCCTGTGGTAGCTTCACACATTAAAGTAGGTAGCCATCTCAATACTAGATGTCTCCATATGGTAAAATTTTATTGAGCAAAAAGTAGTACTCAACATATTTTTACAATCATAATTAGGTGAAATCCTAGTCTTTCAAGAAAAATTATAAATTTCAAGCATAACGTATATGTGTGTTTGTGAGTATGTATAAGTTCATGTCAACATCGATCATCACATGAAGAAGAAGTGTGCATAAGTCAAATTGTAGAATAATTTATACAATAAATATAAAAAATGAGTTGAGTCAATAAAAATGAGGTTATACATATAAGTATTAAACTAATAAGTTCAATACCGTGTTGGCCAGATAATGATTCTACTTTTCTTTTCTTTTTTTGTAATAAAATTTGAAATTAAATTTGAGGGAGAAATTCCCAAGGCACTCCTAAGTGTATATGGCTTTGGTGAATATATCAACTAGTTGTCTCTCAATAGGTACAAACTCAAGTGTCACTACTTTCTCTTCAACTAATTCTCGAATAAAGTGATGCCGAATGTCAATGTGCTTATTTTTACAATGTTGAACTGGGTTCTTAGAAATACATATAGCACTAGAGTTATCACAATATAAGGGCATCATACCTTATGGTTGACCATAGTCTTGAGCATATTTTTCATCCAAGCGTTTGTGTGCAAGAGCTTCCTGCAACAATGTATTCTGCCTCAACTATAGAGAGTGAGATAGAGTTCTGCTTTTTACTGTGCCAAGATATTAAGTTATTCCCAATGTAGAAGCAACCACCTAATGTGATATTTCTATCATCCTAGTTGCTTTCCCAGTTGGCATCTGTATAACCATTTACTTCACAAGTAGTGTCAGTAATGAAATATAAACCATAATTACTTATTCTTCAAATATACTTGATGATTCTCTTTATATTCTCTAAGTGTGATTCCTTAGGGTTAGCTTGATAATGGGTACACATACCAATGCTAAAACATATGTCAAGCATACTTGCAGTGAGGTAAAGTAAATTATCTATCATACTCCTATAAAGGGTTTGATAGACACTTTTACCTTAAATTTCCTTTGTAATTTTTATGCTGGTACCCCAAGGAGTCCTTAATGGTTTGCTAGTTTCAAGACCAAACCTTTTAACAAGGTTGTAGGCATACTTGATTTGAGAAATAAATATATTCTTTGAGATTATTTGATTTTCAAACCAAGAAAGAAAGTCATTTCACCTACCATTAACATTTCAAATTCATTTTTCATATTGTGTACAAAATCATCCACTAGTGTACTAGATTTGGATCCAAAAACTATATCATCCATATAAATTTGAGTACTAAAGATCTCATCACTACTCCTTTTAATGAATATAGTCTTATCAACTTCCCCTCGAATAAATCCCTTGTTCAAGAGATAGTTGGTAAGTCTTTCATACCATGCTCGAGGAGCTTGTTTTAAACCATAAAGAGCTTTGTTGAGTTTGTAAACATGATTTGGAAATTTTGGATCAACAAACCCTTTTGGTTGTTCCATGTTCATTCAAAAATCCATTTAAAAAGGAAAACTTAAAATCTATTTGATATAATTTGAATTTCATATGACAAGAAATGGAAAGTAAAATACTAATTGAATCCAACCTAGCCACAGGTGCAAATGTTTCATCAAAGTCAACTCCTTCTACTTACGTGTAGCCCTGAGCTACCAACCTAGCCTTATTTCTAACAATAGTGTCATGCTCATAAAATTTATTTTCGAACACCTATTTAGTTCCAATAACATTTTTGTTTTTAGGCTTAGGTACTAATATACACATATGATTCCTTTCAAATTGGGCTAACTCATCTTGCATGACGTTTATACAAAATTCATCCCTAAGGGCTTCATTCACATTTTTTGGTTCAACTTGAGAAATATAACATAAATAGGTTACCTCACTTATTTTTCTTCTTCTTGTTACCATGCTTGCATTAGGATCTCCAATTATGTTTTTGATAGGATGATTTTTTGAAGTATAGGTTAGATTTATCATTGATGAGGTTGATGCTTCTTCCTTCTTTTCTTTCCTCAAACTCTTCTTATTTTGTTCCAATTGTGTCACTAGTCATTGTTAATTGAGGTGTTGTGAAATTTACTTCATTATCAACTTCTTCACTAGTAATATTCTTACCTACATCATCTTTAATGACATTTATGAATTCCATAACAACATTAGTTCTATAGTTGAAGACTCTACAAGCTCTACTATTTAGGGAATAACCAAGAAATATACCTTCATCATTTGTTGAATCAAACTTACCAAAATCTTCTCGATCCCTAAGTATGTAGTATTTACTTCCAAAAACATGTATGAATTTTAGATTGAGTTTTTTACCTCTCAATATCTCATAGGGAGTTTGGTTTGTATCTGGACGAAAAATATACATGATTTATAATGTGACATGTGGTGTTTATAGCTTCAACCCCAAACCTTTTGGAGACTCTCTTAGCCTATAGCATTACTCTTGCCATATTTTGAAGTATTCTATTTTTCCTTTCAATAACTCAATTTTGTTGAGGTGTGATGAGAGTAGAGAATTCATGAAAGATCTCATGTTCTTTGTAGAAGTCAACATACTTGGTATTTTCAAACTCTTTCCAAGGTCTGTTCTCAATCTCTTGATGGTTACTATTTTGTCACCTGCTTCAACATGCACTCTTGTACAATATGAGATGAAGAACTCAAACACATCTGACTTATCTTTAAGAAAGTCTATCCAAGTGTAGCGAGAAAAGTCATATATTACAACTATGATATATTTCTTATCTCTAATACTTTATGTTTTCATAGGACCCATGAGGTCAATATGTATCAATTCCAATACTATATTTGTACTGATACTCTTTATCTTCTTATGAGCAATCCTAGTTTGTTTACCCAACTAACATGGTCCAAATACATGTGTTTCAATTTTTAGGAGAATAAGTAAATCACGAATAGTCTTAATTTTACTTAATCTAACTAGATCTTTAAAATTCATATGACTTAGCTTTTCGTTCCATAAGGAAGTTGAGTCATTGCTAGCTAGGTTACATGTTACTGTGGGTGATGTATCAATCCAATAACAATTTTCATGTGATTTGATTCCCTTAATCATACATTCACCCTTTTGATCTGTTACAATGCAGTGATTGTTTGTAAATTGCACATCAAAATCCTTGTCATAGGTTTTCCTTGAGTCTTTCTACATATAAAAATTCATCAAGTTTAGGGATACCCTCTATTTGAACAGAGTCTTTCCAACAATTTTAGATGTTTTACCATCACCAAAGGTAACTGTCCCTTCATTGTATTCCTCAAAGGTTTTAAACAAAGAACGGTTCTCAGTCATGTGTCTAGAGCATCCATTATCAAAATACCAGGCAATATTTGATTTAGCTTTAAATGCTATATGGGCCATAAAGAAGTGCAACTCAGATTTCTTAACCTATCCTTTTTTCAATTTTAGACGTTTGAGTTACTGGTTTCTTAGGTTCATCTTTTTGTGTAGTTCTTGATGTAAAAACTTTATGTTTTGAAAAATTTTAAGGTCTCCTAGAAATTTTTTTACTCGTGATAGAATTATAAGCATAAAGAAATCTACACTTAGTTCTAATGTGTCCTTTCTTACCACAATGATGATAGATGGGAACAAACTGAATTTGCTTGGAGTGATAAGGTGTAGAAATTACCTTCCTTGCCTAAGCAACAATGGGTTTTACAACTTGCGTTTTGGATGATGAAGATGTTGACTATTCATATATGTATCCAAGACCTCTCTTATCTCCATGTTGCTTTCCATAGTCTAGGACTTTGGTCAACGTCTCAGAACCTATGGTCAAATTCCTCACCGTCTCTTTTGTAATACTAAGTTCTTGTCTAAGCTTTTTATTTTCCTTATTTGTTTCTACAATATTCAGATTTAAGGCATTAATATATTCAAGAAATTCATTTTTATCTTTCTTTAGGTTAGAGGAATTTTTTTGTGAACATTGATAATATCACTAAGTTTCATTACTTCAACAAGTAGTTTATCTCTCTTTTTCCTGGCACCTAGACAATACATGAATAGTTCATTTTAATTCGATAAATTAAACTTAGACAGTAAGAGAAAAGACTGTACTTCCTCATTTTCTTCACCCGAGTTAGATTCAAAGTGATTATGGTGTGCTTTGGTAGTTGCGGTGAAGGCACAATAGTTAGTGTCATCATCCTCTTAGTTACTAGCATTGTCCTACTCACTTTCTGTGTCACTGAGTATAGCATTAAAGTCTTTTCCAACTTTCTTTTTATTGTTAGTACATTCTATAGAAATATGACCAAAGCCCCAACAAGTAAAGCATTGAGGACTAGTGGGCTTTTCTTACCTTTGAGGCTATGAGGCTTGATTTCCCTTGACTTTAGATCCTTTGAATGATTGGATTGTCCCGTATTGGATTGATTATTTTATTGACCCTTCTTCTTCACGAACTTCTTAAATATTTGTGCTAACAAGACTAGTGACTCATCATTCATATCCTTATCACTATCAAAGATGTCCTTTTTAGAGATTTTGAATGTCACATCCTTGTTTTTCTTGGATTGACCGATAAGTTCATTAATGTTTAGTGTGTCCACATTCTTGCATTCCTCTATCGTTGTAACTTTCATCTTGTATTCTACGGCTAAGGAGCTTAGAAGTTTGCATACTTCTATAGGTTGTGAAATTTTCTCACCAAGGTTAGAGCAAGTATTAGTGATATCACAAAAACGAGCATAGAATTGACCAAAAGTTTCAGTGTTGCTCATTTTAATGGAATCAAATTGAGATGTTAGAAATCTCAATTTTGTTTGCTTCAGGTTCCCTTATGAGAAAGAGCTAGTCCATTCCATGCATATTTAGTAGTCCATCGATACTATAGCAAAGATTAAGCTTAGACCTTTTTGGTTTTTCCCACTAAGGGTGCATTCTTCAGTGGTCCAATCTTTTCTTCACTTTAAGGTTTCTACACCATCTTTCCTTATTGAAGGTGGTTCCCAACTATCAATGATAGCATCCTAGACCTTTTAACCTTTTCTGAGAAAGCTTTCATACAAGCCTTCCAGTAAGGGTAATTATACACATCAAAGAGTAAGGGTCTAACAGATAACCCACCTTCTTTCATTTGGTCCATAAGTAGAGGTATGTGTCTCTAAGGATCAAACTCACTAAGTGTGTCTAGTGTTTGCTTTGATACCAATTGAAAGTTTATAAATTACGGACCTAATTAACCTAAAGAGGGTGAATAGGTTATTTTTAATTTTTATCAATTTATAATTTAATAACCTAAACAAAGTGGTTAACATGCAATCATGTATAAGAATAAAGTGCGAAACTAAAATAATAACATACTATATTTTTAGTTGAAAACAACCTTGGCCACAACTATGACCTTAGAGGAAAACCACTGGTCCACCGGATCACTTAACTTTTCACTATGAAAAACAAATGTTCAAGTACAAACTCAGTCTTATGCTACCCTGCCTATGACACTATCCCAATGTACCTTACTTACGAGCCCCTATTTTGTTTTCACAGTTTCCAATATTAGCATGAGTAGTTTTCAGAACAATGTTCTAATAATCTTCCCGCCAATCAGATACGTTCCTAAATTAACTGCAAAATGGTTAGGACAAAAACACAAGTGCCTGTGTGTGTCCTAGAATGGATTTAATAATGAATAATCCTAACTAGATGATTCAAAACATATATCACTTAAATAAAATCAACTAGTAAATCCTAGAAAAAAAGATCAAGCACAAGTTCAATAAAAATAGCTTCTTTAAAGATTAATAATCAAATCAAATAATTGTGATATGACAAACACAATTATTTGATCTAACAATTCAAGAATAAAAATAAAGAAGAAGCTATAAGAACATATGATCAAATTTTCATAAACTAATTAGGCTTATTAATCAATCAAATATATCCACCAATATTTGATTGATTAACTAAACAAAGAAACCAAAAGAATTATGATATTATATTTGTAAAATAAGAGAGAGACTGTGAAGGAGAGAATAATTTTCTTATATAGTTGATTGAAACAATGAGCGATGGATTTTATTTATAGAAAAAAATCAAAATTCTTAATCCTTTTTAATTGATAAATATATTTTATATTACAAATAGAATTAGTAATACTCATTAATTAAAAAGACTCTTATATAATTGATAAATATTTTTTCTATTACAAATAGGATTATAATACTCACTAATTAAGAAGACTCTTATTTTAAAAAATGTTATTTTAATGTAGACTTATTAATCATGAAGATTTTTATTTAAAAAAAAGTTCTTTTAAAATAGACTCATTAATCATAAAGATTTTTATTTTAAAAAAGGTTCTTTTAAAATATATTTTATGCTATCTTTTAGGCTAATATTTAAGCTATAATTTAATGTATATATATTTCTTCAATTTTATTTGATAAACTTATAACAAACTTAAAAAAAAGTTTACATACAAATATTTTGCATAATAAAATAATCAATATTTATAATATTTAACTCTTTCTTTATTAATTTCAAAATAGTTTCAAACTTTTGGGTGGAAAATTCTTCGTGAAGTTTCATACGAGTCTCATCAGATTCTAATTTTTGCATTTATTTAAGCTTTTTAAGTGCATTTCTCTCTCTTTTCTTTTTTTTATGTTGAACGTAATGTTGGGCACTTTTATTTTATTTAGCTCCTTCTCTAGGTCCTCCACATTTTGTTGCATTCTTCAAAAATCTAACAATACGTTTCTATTCTAATAAAATTACACAATCCCATCATTATAATGGAATTTTTATGCATATTAACCTATGGAAACACATATATTAGGATTTAGGATCAAGAAAGTTTTCTAAAATGATTATATTAGCCACAACAGACACACATACACAATAATGATTAAATGAATGAAAAGAGGAAGAAAAGATAAAGCTTAGGGAAGATAATCACACTACAGAAAAGGTCAAGAAAGGAGTGCAAGAGAAAAAAGAGTACCTGGGTTACGGGTACCTTGGGTTGAATCGAACGGTGACTCTTCTACGTTTATATTTAGATAATAATAATAAATGTTCGGCAGAAAAGCACAAATTTAGGGCAAATTATAGAAATAGAGAAACAAAGACTGGTTTTGAAGGAAATTTTTAAGTTGAAAGGGGCCATTTCTGATAGGAACATAACGGCTTGATATATAACAATCAATTACTTTGGATAAGAGTAGTCTAATGTAGGAATGGAAGTGGGACGGGTGGTTATAATTTTTAATATAATCGTTCCCCAATCAAAATGAAAAATTTGTATTTAAAATTATTTAAAAACTGTTATAGATTTTATTGATAATAAATAATACCTAAAATTAATTTTTTTAAATAAATATATAAATTAATTAAATAAATATAATATATATTGATTACGGATGAAGACGAATATTAATATAATTGTATACACTCTAAAAGTCTAAAAGTGCTAGTTCCTGATTAGTTAATATCCAAAACAATCCTTATTCCAAAAATTTATTAGAAAAAAACAATTCGATGGTGTAGATAATCGTAGATACCCAAAACCATAGTTAATTTGCCTATTCCTAATCTAATGTTCCTTTTTCTTTCTTTTTAAACATTAAAATTATAAATAAGTTTATTAGATTATGTTATTTATATAGTTTATTCTCTTATATTAGAAACAATATTATTTTAATAATTATTTATTAAAATATTATTATTTTTATGTTAAGTGATTAAAAATAAATATTTTATAATATTAAAGTTACAATTAAAATAAAAATAATTCACAAAATATCCATTTTTAATATTTGCTAATTACTACTATTTTATTTTAATATTTATTAAAAATTAAAATATATATTTAAATAAATTTTTGTTTTAATTTTATTATTGTTAATTTTTTCTTAAATAATTTATATTAAATTTTACTTTTATTTTTATTAAAGACTTATATTTTGATCGTATTTTAATCATTTGACAAAAAATAATAATACTTTAATAGAAAAATTATTGAAAAAATATAAATTATCTTTAATTGATATTTTTTAATAAAATTAAGGATTAAATTATATCGTTTTTAATCTAAGTTATTAAACAATACATAATGCATCACATCTTTTTTCAGAAAACACTTAAAAGTTACTTTTTTAAAAGAACTATTATATGAATAAAGATTGAATTTAGATATATAACATTTAGGCGAAGAATTTAAATACAAGTCAAATTCAAACAGTATAGCATCAAGGGATATGATGTTCCATTATTTATAATGCAACTTATAAATTTTTTGATTATATTTTATTTTATTTTACTTATAAATATTTTTACTATATTTTATTTTATTTTACTTATATTTTTGGAAAATTTAAGTGGTAATAATATAAGAAGTAAACCAAAAATAATGAAACAATAAATATAATTATCAATGAAAATTATTAGCTTATCAGTGATAATTTTAAATCATATAAAATTAGATTAGATAAATTTAAATAAGATAAAACAATTTTAATTCTTAAATTAATTAGTAATATTAAATGTGATAACTTTAAATAGAACTTGAGGTAGGATGTAACAATCCATTTTATATCTCACCTTTATAAAAAAATAAGTTATATTATAAAGCTTATAATTATAAAAATATGACACTTATATCTTAATAATATATTTTAACTTATAACAATAAAAATAATATATAATAATATTAAAAAAATATTAAATTGAATAAAAATTTATATTAACAAGTCTAAATAAATGTATTCTAACTTAAATATCATCTAATCGGATGATGTTCAATGTAAAATAATGAATTAAACTTTTATTAATAATATATGTTAAATATAAAATATTTTCTTTCTCTCTTAAAATAAACAAATATAGTACACAAATTTTTATTAGGACGTTAAAGTTGAACCTTAGCCAACTAAATTTATCTAATGTAAAATTTTAATTAATTGAAACTTATTAATTATTATTTTTTACTGTAAATTTTAGAGTTTAACCTTAGCCAATTAAATTTATCTAACGTAAAATTTTAATTAATTAAAACTTATTAATTATTATTTTTTACTATAAATTTTAGAGTGTTATCATATATATAAATTTTAAACTACAAAACTCGCCTTGTTTTATGACACGTGTATTAAAATAAGTTTTTCCCTATGTATTTTGTATGAATGGTAGTGGGATTGATTTATAAATAACGTGATATTTTAATTTATTAGGTATACTATAAGTATTAATATATATTATCATATAATATTCAAATATAATTTAATTTTAGTTAATTTATTTTTTAATTATATTTAATATAAAAATATTTAATAATATATATTAATTATCGTTTAGTCCATGAATTAAAATAAAAAAATAAAAGACTCCTATTATAATTGATTATATATGAATAATTTTAAAAATTATGAAATTTAAAAAGGAGAAAATCAAAAGATTCACTATCATTATAATAATTGTCTATTTTTGTAGAATTAAAAGAAAAAAATCAAAAATCTCGTAAATATATGTTAAATTTGTAATTTATATCCTGAATTATCTTTAATGTAAAAATAATTATTTATTATATGTAATAAGAAGTATCTTTTAGTGGAAGAATAAAATGAAAAATTAAAAAACGCTTAAAATATTTTTTTATTTTGTGCAATATTTGATTTTATGTGAAAGAATTAATAAAATTGACAAATAAAAATGAAAAGACTTATGAATATTATAATAATTTTCTATAAGGTTGATTTATGGGGGATTCGTATAACGTTTTTAGACCTATAATCATAATATGATATAAAAGTCTCATCTTATTGAAATAAAAAAACATACCATATAATTTAACTTGAAAGTTATTACCATCACATATTTTATTCACTTAATCTCTTATCACTAAAATGAGAAGATAGTTCTAATAGGTATTATGTAAATATATAATTATAGTTTATTTTAAAATTAACCATTAAAAATTTCGTACATAATAATTATAAAAAATTCAATATTCTGTGATCTTTTTAAATGGTTTTCTAAAGTAAACATTAATTTACCTTTGTTAGAAGTGATCATAAATATGTCCTCTTATGCTAAGTTTTTCAAGGAATTGAACACTAAAAAAATGAAGTATTAACTTAATGAACTAGTAGTAGTATTAGAAATTTCTAGTGTTGTGCTTCAACATCAACTTCCCCCAAAGTTGAAAGACCCTGGAAGTTTTATCATAAACATAATTATGTGGGATAGGAAGATGGCTAGAGCAATGCTTAATTTAGGAGCTTGCATAAATCTAATGCCCTACTCTATATTCTTATAGTTAGGTTTAAGAGACCTAAAACAACCAAATATATCCCTTAAACTTGTGGATAGATTTCTTAAATATCCAAAGGGAATAGTTGAGGATGTGCTAGTACAAGTAGACAAACTAATAATACTTATTAATTTTGTGGTTCTGGATATGCATGAAAATCTAGCCTTATACATAGAACACACAATACTTCTTGGTAAACCATTTATGGAAACCACTAAGACTATTATTGATGTCCAAGATGGAAATTTGACAATGACAGTCTTAGGAGAGATTTTTCATTTCAAAGTATTCAACTTCACCTTTTCCATCTATTTCTACCATTGATAAAATTTTCAATGTTGCTCCTTTGGATAATCTTGTCCAAAGTACCTTTTTCAGGATAGAATAGAAGATCAACTAGAAATAGCTCTTATACTTGAAAAGGTAGAAGAATATCTAGATGAGGAGACTGATAAGTACCTTGAAATTTTAGATAGTGTTGAACCAATAAGAAATCCTAGTACACCCTTAGATATACCTAGTTCCTCATATGGGAAAGATGCAAATCCACCTGAACTCGAACTGAAAAACTTAACTAGGTATTTAAAAGATGTTCTTGGGAGAAGGAGAAATTTATCCAGTAATAATTTCTTCAACTTTGACTAAAAGGTGGTTAAGAAAAAATTCTTAAACTCTTGGAAGTAAGAATCATTTACCCTATTATTGATAGTAAATGGGTTAGTCCAATGCATATGGTACCATAGAAGTTTGGAATAATAGTTGTTAAGAACGATAAAAATGAACTAGTACACACAAGGATAATCATTGGATGAAGGATGTGTATAGAATTTAGGAAACTGAATTTATACACTAAAAATGATCATTTTCCTCTTCCATTCATTGAAAAAATGCTTGAAAGATTAGTTGGGCACAAATTTTATTATTTTCTAGATGGACTTTCTAAATACTATCAAGTACCTATAGCACTTGAAGATCAGGAAAATACCACCTTTACGTGTCCTTCTGAGACATTTTCTTATAGAAGAATGAAATTTGGGTTATGCAATGCCCCCACCACATTCTAGAGATGTATAATGTTTATATTCTCGAACATGATAGAATTTTTCATGGACAATTTTTCTGTCTTTGGAACTTCATTTAATGATTGCTTACATAAATTGACTTTGGTTTTATAAAAATGCATTAAAAATGCATTCAATGCAATCTAACCCTTAGTTGGGAGAAAATTTATTTTATGGTTCAACAAGAGATTGTGTTGGGATATGTGATTTCAAACAAGGGTATTAAAGTGGATAAGGCTAAAATTGAATTGATTTCCAAACTCTATCCCCTTATGTCTATAAGAGGGATAATAAGTCATCCCCTCTATAACCTGTTGTCAAAAGATGTTTATTTTTACTTTGATGAAACATGCCTTATTGCCTTTGATACTTTAAAAGAAAAGTTAAAAATTTCCCCTATTATTATGGCACCAAATTGGTCTCTTCCTTTTGAAATAATGTGTGATGCTTCCGATTATGTAATCAGAACAGTTTTGGGATATAGAATGGAAAAATGTTTTCATGTCATATACTATGCGAGCAAAACACTCAATGACACCCAAATTAATTACTCCACCACTAAGAAAGAATTCTTGGCTATTGTGTTTTATTTAGACAAATTTAGGTCTTACTTAGTCAGTTTGAAAGTAATTATGCATCCTGATCACGCTACTTTGAGATACCTATTAAGTAAACCTAATGCAAAGCCAAGATTAATAGGGTAGGTTTTACTCTTATAGGAATTTGACTTAGAAATCAAAGATAAGAAAGGTAGTGGAAACTTAGTAACTAACCATTTATCTAGGTTAATTTCTAACTTCAATTGGAACCTTTCCTGATGAACATTTATTTTCAGTAGGTCTAAACCCTTGGTATGCAGATATCATTAACTATATGGCCACTGGTATTTTGAGACCAGACATATCTTCTCAGGAAAAGAAAAGGTTTCTAACTTCTTATAGGAAATACTTTTCGGATGACCCTTATTTATTCAGAATTGGTCAAAATCAAGTCATCTAAAGGTGGGTTCCTGAAGAAGAATATAGGTGCATTTTGACATTTTGTCATGAACTTCATTGAGGATGCCATTTTAGTGGTAAGAAAATTTCCCTAAAGGTATCACAGTCTAAATTATATTAGCCAACTCTTTTCAAAGATGCTAATATGTTTTGTGCACAATGTGATCGATGTCAAAGAATAGGCAACACAAGCAAAAGAGCTAAAATTCCTTTGACATCTAATTTAGTTGTTGAATTCTTTGATGTATGGATGATTGATTTTATAGGTCTTTTTTCCCATCCAATGGTTTCAAATATATCTTGGTTGTTGTAGATTATGCATCCAAGTGGGTAAAAGCTATACCCACTAAAACTAGTGATGCAAATATTGTTCTGAAATTCATTAAGAATTTGATATTTAGTATATTCAGGATGCCTAGAGCAATCATAAGTGATGGAGGTATCCATTTTTGCAATAGACTCTATGATAGAGTACTGAAGAAGTAAAATGTTTCATATAGAGTGGCAACTCCTTTTCATCCTCAAAATTCGGATAAAGTGGAAGTAACTAATAGGAAAATCAAGGGAATTTTGGAGCACACCATGTGTCCTTCAAGAAAGGATTGGGAAATCAAGTTGAATGATGTCTTATGGGCATACTGTGTGTTGTCTCTTTTAGAGAACATAAAATCGTGCAAGTATACACGGTCATAAGTAATAAAGATTTGTAAGTAGAGTATCATTCCCACGGAGATTTGTTACTACAGTTTGTTGATTACTAAAATTGTATCGCTCTGATTTTATCCAAAACAATCGTTGATTTAGAAAAATAAGAAAAGAGTTAACAAAATAAAAGAAATCTAGGATTGCAATTTTTAACCAAACTAATCGACTCAAATCATGTTATTTTCTTTTGATTTATATTTTTTAGTATATTTAATTTGTCAACCGAAAACTTCTATTTTTATCCATACATCTCTTCCGAGCTCCGTATAGACACACCTCGTTAAATTAATTCACTATATCTCTATGAGAATTAAATTCACCAAGATTCATTACGTTCTAAGTTTTCAAAAGGCCACACATACAATTAGGGTATATTCCTATCCTTCATCATACATGTCATTCTATCTACGAGCAATATACACACAAATGCCTCTTCCAAGTTTATTTATGTGCCACTGATCGTTTTGATAAAATTCGTAAATAATCAAAAAGCATTAAGCACAAAATAGAATGAATAAATCGAACGTCTTATAAATCTATAAAAAATAATTAAAATCAAAGCTTCATAAATTTAGATCAAATGCAATCCTAGAAAAATTAAATTACTTCATAAAATTAAAATAAAAATTACAGCAGATGTAGAAAAATTAAAGGAAGAAGAAAGGAAATTAAAACATCAAGTAGCGAACATATTTGGCACACATGGAACACAACAAAAGCCAAAAATGGCTTCTGCGTGTTCCACCGTCCAGCCCCTAACAACACAAAAATTATAAACTCCAAAAAACTTTTGGACTCTATCTTCTTATCACCTATTTATAACTACAAAATTACATCTAAAATATTACAATATAATACACGCATAATAAAGAGATATGGCAAAAATAATAAAATATTACACGTGGGGACAAAAATGTATGGAAACACAAAAACTGATATCGAGAACGCAAACTGCGATCATGCACGTCTCTGTTTTTTTATTCACGCTACCACGTGTCGGCTTCTGATTGGATACAAGGATTAATGCAGACACGCGGCATCCTTTCATTAGCGGAAGAATCGGTTGCACGCAGAGATTAGCGCAAAGGAGTAGAGACGTGCGAAGGTGGGGGACAGCAGTTGGAACGCGTGCGAGATTCTGTGCTTTTGCATTCATTGAAACGTACCGCGCGTCCGCTCTTGATTCGTGCAAGGGGAAAGTGGGACACGTGGCATACTTTAAATGGCTGGAGGGAATGAGTGCACGTGGTTCAGTCGCACGAGATCACAACCTTTGGCAGATGCGTAACAGACACGTGGGTCCCACCTTGCATGCCGGCCTGCGTGGTAGGTGAGCCCCACTGGTGTCGAGCCGTGTGAACTTGAAATCCCGCGTCCAATCTCTTTTGTCGTGTCTGATCTCATGCGCCTCATCTCAGCCATTCGGTGCCTGATCGCACGGTTGGTGATCGCCGATTGTGATGGAGCGCGTGGCCTATTTTTCCTGCGCAGAAAATAAATTTTCTTAATTGCATTTTAACCCACAAATATATTTCAAATTAAATTATAAACTTTGGTTAATTACAATATAGCCATTTTTCTAATTTAAATTAAATTTTAAACTTTTAATTATTAAGATTAAGCCCAATTTTAATTTAAATTATATTTTCGACTTTTATAAATTTCAATTAGGCACTTATTTATTTGAAATTATATTTTTGAAAACAAATTGGCAAATAAGTACGTTTTCGATACAAATTATTTAATTTCCTTAAAATATATAATAAACAGTAAATACTAATTTATTAAACTAAAATTAACTAAAAATAAAAAGAACATAGCAATTATAATTAATAAAATAGGTGAAAATAACTATATAAAATATAGTTATCACTGTGCATCTTACAAAACACCCATTGGGATGAGCCCTTACCAGTTAATATTTAAGAAAGCATTCCACCTTCTCGTTCAACTCAAACACAAGGCTTACTAGATAATTAAAGAGATAAATATGGATTTATATAAATTAGGATAAAAATGGTTGCTCCATCTTAATGAGATGGAAGAGATTAGGGACGAGACCTATGAAAATGAAAAATTATACAAAGAGCGTACTAAACGCTATCATGATAAGAGGCTAGTTCCCAAGTCTTTTCTTCTTGGAATGCAATTTCTTGTATTTAACTCTTATTTGAGATGGTTTCAAGAAAAAATGAGATCAAGATAGGATGGACCTTACACAATTGTCCAAGTTTTGTTTTTCACATGGAGCAGTAGAGTTATTGAATCCAAAGACACAATTACCTTTTAAAGTCAAATGAGAATCGTGTAAAGCCTTATTTAGAAGAAGAATACAACATTGTTGACGTTGATTCCATATTGATAAATTGATCCTTAACATTATGAAGATGCATCTTGCTGAGACGTTAAACCAAGCGCTAGATGAGAGACAACCTATCACTATAAGTAATTTTTCTTTTAATTTTATTTAATTATTTTTTTTATGTTTGTTTATTTTATTATAAGCATTAATATAATTAAAATTTTGATATGTGTTAGAATTTACAGTATTCTGTCCATTTGCATAATTATTTTAAGCTGATGTTAGTTTCACCTTGTTTTCCACATCAAATCATTAACACATCAAACATACTGATAACTTTTCTATCTCTATTCTTGCAATTTACATTTCTTAAACATTGAGGACAATGTAGATTTTAGGTTAGGGTGGGTATAAAACAGTTACACATTTTACACTTTTTTTATTCTTCGATAATTTAAAAACATTTCACATAATTTTATTTATTACTTTTATTTATAATTTATTTTCTTGAATTTATTTGTATAGTAATTTTTAGTTTTTTATAATAATTTTAAAAAATTCACAAAAATTTATCATGTCTTAGAATTAAATTTAAACGATAATTAAGTCTTTTTACACTATTAGATTAATTTCCAAAAACATATCATTAAATAATGTGATAATTAGTTAATTTTTTCCATGACTAGTGTTTCTTGTTAAGGTGTAGAAATTATATTAAACCTAAAATTGTTGTTTAGGAATCAAATAGCGGAAACTACCATGGTGAGAAATATTTTAAGCCCATTATCCTTTATTGTGAGTGGTAAATATTATTTTTTCTACTCTAAACATTTTTCTTATTTCTTTAGCATTATTAGATGATCTCTATATGACTTAGTATTGAATGTCTGGATTTTTACATTTGAATAAAGTGTTATATATTTATTTTTCATTTGCGTTAATTAAATAATTTAAGTAGAAATTGATAGTATATGCATTTCTTCATTCATGCATGACTTCTATTAAAAAAGAGATATATGTAGAGTTATCTAAACAAATACAAACATAAAAGACAAATATTAACCACTCACCTTACCATATAAAAAATGTACAACTTGTATATGGGTCCACTCACTAAAAAAACGGATTCTCTTATATAAAAAGAATATAAGAGAAAGAAAAAATAGAAAGAAAAATAAATAGTATAATCTATATACTATGACCCAAAAAGCCTAAAGGGTTGCGAGAAATAGTTTAATGCAAAATAAAATATAGAAAGTAATTCCCTAAGAAGTCGTTGTATTTTCCTACATTTTCTAAAAGACATATTACTTGATATTTTTATTTTATGAATTTGATTAATACATGAAAGTAATGTATAATATTTTATAAATGCTTACATTTGATTCATTTCATGAGATCAACGTTAAAATAACACTTCAAGCCTTTCTTCTTTATACATATTCAAACATATTAGTTCATTTCTATACACCAACTCTTTTGCATATAAATTAGTATGAGTTTTTAAACCCATATGATTCAGTGGTTTTGAGAGTATTGACTTATAAGGAATAGAGTTGAACGAATTCGGATTCCTCACATTGAGTTTGGGTGAAATTAAATTGATACATTTTTTATATGAAATATGAAAATGTTTGTCAACTAAATATTATAATAAATCATGAATATTTAGGAATTTAAAATAATCTATGCTTAAGATTTTATTTATGAAATTTAAAAGAGATTATAAGCATGATATATTTTTGTATTTCATTTCTTTATTTTATTTTATTATTTGTACTTTATTTTAAATTGTAGTTAACTTTTTATTTTAATTGTTTTCATTTTTGTTAATGTTTTTGGGTATCATCACTACTGAAAACCCTCACAAGATTTAAACTCGTCCACTAGGGCAACTTAGGGATTTAATGAGTTGTTTCATATGTTAAATGCAATTGTGTTAATCCACAGTAGTGATTTAGGTTATTTTAATTTTTAGTTTTTTTATTTTTAATCGCTTCTCTTGCTAAGAGACTAGGAAGAAACTAGTTTGGAGTTGTGACGAGTGCATAAAAAGTACTATATATATCATGTTTTAATATCATTTAATCAATAAAATGGATTTGTATTTTCTTTATTCTATTATATTTTAGAAAACTTTATTTGTTCATAATAATGTGTATATTATAGTGCTTTGTAGGTATTTTAATATATAAATATTAAAATAAAAAAATACTTGAAAAATATTATTTATTTGTATTATTTAAAGTGAAGAAAAGATAATGGAAAATAAAGAAAAAAATAATTGTATGTTACGACACAAGGAGGTTTGAATTGGTCAATAATCTGGTTGCAATTCGATCGCGCCATAGCAAAATTACAAGTTTTTCTCACATTCTTTCCTAGAAGTATGACCCTTTATATACTAAGAAAGAAAGCATGAAAATTTGTGTTTTCAGTAATTTTTTCTACCATTTTCTGTAGATTTTTATATTTTTTAACTTTTAGAATTTATTTAGTTCTTCCCTCAATTTTGAGAAATAACATGTTTATATTTTAATAGTTTATAGTTTTTGAATTTAACAAATTCAAGAGTGCAATTACTATTGGAATTTTTTCAGTCATAGAATCAACTCTTCAAAGTTATGTAAGGATATTATTAAGGTATTAATTATATTCCTTTTATAGTCCATATATCTATGTTGCTTATTCTATGACATTCTTGATTTATGTGTTATCAATTATAACATGTCTGGATGATAGTAAATATGATATAATAATAATATTGTTATGCTTGTAAAATATTGAATAGGTAAAATTTTTCTTAAAATAAATTAATTTTATGTTTATTCAAGATTTGTATAAAGAATGTTATTTGAAAGAGTACATTACTCTTAATAACAAACTTAATATGAGAATTAAAATTAGGATTTAATTACCTGAATTTAATTTGGAGTAATACTATTTGATTTTAGATTTAACTATTTGGATATTTAGAGTGAAGCTTTATTTCAAAGGCTTTTACAATGAATTATTATTTGAAAATGTATTGACAACATATTTTCTTAAATAGTTTTAAAACCTAAAAATTATTTTTTACATAGTTAAATTCTTAAGTTTAATTTGAACATCTTGAATAAAGTCTAATTAATTGACTCCTCTTAAAGCTATGATTAGGTGATTTACTATTTTCTTAGAAATAAAATTAAAATTTAATACTTAATTAATTAATAGGTCCCGTTTAAGGATATTAGTTAATTAATATTAAATAAATGAATTTGGACCCTACCTAAGGACACTTTATGAATGTATTAAGTTGTATCAGTATTTTTTTAATCCATGTCTATCATTATCTCTATGAATTAGATTAGTTTTTTCAAAAACCAAAACATTGTGATAGAATGTTTCGGTTTAGTTTTTTTTAATTTGAATAATATTTAAAAATAATATAATATTACTTACTTGAATCGACCTTAGAAGTATATTTATCATTTCTATAAATGATTCGTACACTTACAAGAATTAATAAAATTTAAAATGGATAAGTATTTACGAAATCGGTATTATCCCCAATTTCGTTCATTAAGTTTTTGGAATAGTATAATCTATATACTATAACCCAAAAAGCTTAAGTAGTTTTGAGGAATGATTTAATAAAAAAGAAAATATAGGAAGTAATTCCCTAAGAATCATTACATTTTCCTACATTTTTAATAAGGCATATTACTTGATATTTTTATTTGATGAATTTACTTGATGCATGAAAGTAATGTAAAATATTTTATAAATCCTTACATTTGATTCTTTTCATGAGATCAACGTTAAAATAACACTTTGAGTCTTTCTTCTTTATATATATGCGAACATATTAGTTCATTTCTATACATAAACTATTTCGCATATAAATCAGTATAAGTGTTTGAACTCATAAGATTCAGTGTTTTTGAGAGTATTGACTTGTGAGGAATAGAGTCAAAATGAATTCGGATCCCTGACACTAAGTTTGGGTGAAATTAAATTGATACTTTTTTGATATGAAATGTGAAAATGATTTTCTACTAATTATAATAATAAATCATGAATATTTAGGAAGTTGAAATAATTTATGCTTAAAATTTTAATTATGAAATTTAAAAGAGATTATAAGCATGAGATAATTTTGTATTTCATTTTAGTCTTTTTACTTTAGTTTAAATTTTAGTGAACTTCTTGTTTTATTTATTTTTATTTTTGTTAATGTTTGTGGGTATCATTACTGAAAACCCTCACGAGATTTAAACTCGTTCACTAGGGCAACCTAGAGATTTAACGGCTTATTGCATATGCTAAATGCAATCGTGTTAATCGACGGTAGTGATTTAGATTAGTTTAATTTTTAGTTTTTTATTTTTAACCACTTCTCTTGCTAAGAGACTAGCAAGAAGTTGGTTAGGGGTTATAATGAATGCTTAAAATGCAGTAAATATACAATGTTTCAATATCTTTTAATTAATAAAATGGATTTGTATTTGCTTTATTCTATTATGTTTTAGACATTTTGCTAAATGATTTATATTTGGAAAAAAATCTAGAACATAATTTAAGCTACCTAAGAACCATTGTATCTAAGTTCTATCAATGATCCTATGTGGGAACTTGTTTACAAATTCTAAGGATTGTTCTATAGGGATAATGGTTCCACAAGACACTAGATGTCCTAGAAACCTAATTTTAGTTTTGAATAAGGGAATATTTTTTGCAAAGAGTACAAGAAAACTCTTTTTGGTTATCTTAAAGAAGGCTTCGAGATGTTTTAAGTGTTTTTGGATGAATTTTGAAAACATTAGTACATCATCGATGTATAAAATGAAAAATTCCAAATAAGGATTAAAAATGTCATTCATAATCCTTTGAAACTCAGAAGGTGTATTTTTTAATCCAAAAGGCATTACATTCCATTCATACTATCCAAATGGAACTATAAATGCTATTTTGTATCAGTGTTTTGGCTCAATTTGTATTTTCCAAAAGCTTGATTACATATAAAATTTTGAAAAGATGCATGTAGAATGCAATCTTTATAAAAGATATTTTTTATTTGGAATCAGATATCGAATTCATTTTAAGGCTTTGTTGAGGGGTTTGTAGTTGATAACTAGGCGAGGAGTTCCACTTTCTATTTCTAAAGCTTTGTTCACATAGAATGTTGCACAGTTCCAAGGCGACCTAGATTTTGTTATCAATCCCTTAGATTCAAGATCTTGGATCTCTTTTCTACATAATTGTTCTAATTCAACATTCATCTGAATTGGCTGAGTTTTAGTTAAAATCTCTATTTCTTTGAAGTTTTGTTTATAAGGTAGATCTACCATATGATTCTTTTTGTTCTAGAAAGCGTTTGGTAAATTGGAACAAACTTCTTTTTTAAAGAGGTTTTTATATTCTAAAATTTTCTATTTTATATAGTTTGTTTGCAAATCTTTCTCAATTCTTAGCTTTTTTACTTCTTGTTTTAATTGTGAAATATCGGTCTCTTTACCTTTTATAAGAGAGTTTATCTCATTATTATAAATAGAGTTTTCCTTTATAATATTGAGATTTCTTATTTTAGGTTTTTCTAGAAAAGGAAATTCAAGTTTTCCATTTTGTGTTTTAGAAGAGATTTTATCATATTTTATAGAAAATGGAGTGATAAGATTTATGAATGGGATTCCTAGTATTATTGAATGGTGCATATCAACAACAAGAACAAATGAGGTTTTTCAAGAAAATTCTGGTCTAAAATGCTAACTATAGCTTTTCTAATCATTTCTGAATTAATTGTTGAAATTAGTTTTTCATTGGTTTTATCATGGAAATTTTTTAGAATGAGTCTAGGGTTTATGAAATTTAAGTAAGCACTTGTATCAAAGAATATGATCATATCTATTTTAAAATCATTAGAAAATACAAGTATTATCTTGACAATGTATTTCCTAGTTCTTATTTTTTTTGAATATGAAGAGGATGTCTTCTAAGACTTCTTCTAAGTTTCCTAGGTTATAAGGATCAAGGTTATACTCTGAATCTGAATTGCTTTCTATGTTTTCAGAGGCTTTATGTGAGAGTAAGAACTAAATAATTTCAGAATCCTCTTTTGGTTTTGTTTACACTATTTTATTTTCAACTTAATAGCGTTAATTTCTCTTTGTAGGTCTTGGATAGAACCTTAAGGATTTTTGCCTTGTTTCTTCCTATTAAGAATAATAGTAAGATCATATCAACCAATACTCATGGAAGGAAGTTTGAAAGGTTTTTTTTGTTGTCCAATGAACTAGTTAGACGATCGAGATATTGTTTTTGAAGATTTGGATCTTTTATGTATTGAACAATGTCTAGGATGAGACACTGTTCTTTAGTAAGAATATTTATTGTTTTGATTCATCAGAACTTGAGTCAGCTGTGACTAACTTATCGATCTGAGGGTTTTGATTATTCGAAGAGTATTTAGACCAGACTAGGTTTCAATGAGGAGAGTTGAGATCTTTTGAATAGTCTTTTCATCTAGTTCTAATTCTTGTAATTTTTTTAGAAATTTTACAAGAATTTGATGTGTAACCTTTTTGCCACATTTATAATAAGTAACATCTTTTAGGTTTGGATTAAAAGATGTTCTTGGTTTTTATAAGTTTTATAAGGTTTCTTATATGGTTTATAGGATGTTTTTTTTGTAAAATTCTTGCTTATAGGGTTTTCTATAAGGTTTTGTAAAAATTTCAAAAGAAGTTTTATATCGTTTGTGATAATGTTTTGAAGAAATTTTGTGGTATGGTTTGGAAGATATTTTTCTACTACAATTTCCTTCGTAGTATATTGGTTTTGAAAGGGATTTATCAAATTGTTTACAAAAAGAACCTAGTTATTTTCTAGTAGTTTTAAGTTCCCATTTTAAATGCTTTTGTATGTTCAAGTCTTGATAGATTTCAAGACATTTTTTTTAGTATAACTGATCAATTCACCATAAGTGAGCTGATTGTAAGGTATTATATGATTTCTAAAGGTTTTTCTTAATTTATTCCTAATTTTTTCTCCTAGAAGAGTTGGAAGTCCTACGAGGAAATTTTCTATCTAGAAGAGTTGGCTAGAATCTTCCCTAAGCATAACTCTATTAAGGAAGGTTGTTTTATACCATTGGAATTCACTTATTTTTTTGCACCTAAGGTTTGATAGAAGATCTGCGTTTTAATCCTTAAGGTGTGAGGAGTCACCAATGAAATACAATTTTATTGTAAATATTAGTGTTGATATTGCATCTTGTATAGGTTTTCCGAAATGGTCGAGAATGGGTTCACCATCCTCTCTGGTTTGGATAGCAGTTAGTGTATCCAACTGTTGTTGTTTTTCAAGGAGGAAATCTCACCATCCTTTTAGTTGGCCTGAAAAGTGAACTATAAGAAGTTTAGCTACTGCTTTGTTTGAGGTACGAGATTGGGTTTGATAAGCATTTGACTCCATCGCTTTTGCTGTAATAGGTTTAAAATTTGATAATCCATCATACCGTCAATGTTCCATTCATAGACGGACGAGACATTATATTTTGGTTGTATAACTTGATTTAGTTGGGTTCCTATTTTTGGATCTAGGGACTAAGTAGGTAATATGTTTTGTGGTGTTGGACTTTTCCAGTGAAGTTTTGCCACTTCAAGAGACGATTCTTGAAATGCTTATTCGTCAGAAATGTTAATTTCAAAGGTATTAGCACCCTGGTGTAAGACATTAATATTCTCAAGATATCGTGGTGTTTGAGGAGTTTCTCGTATTATAGGATCTATGTTAGAGTCAGAGCCAGTAAGCTCTAGCTTATTCTTCAGGTCTTTAATATCTTCTACAAACTTAGTTTTATTAGATTTTATCTCGTTTTGAGAAGATTTTGATACTTGATAGGGTTTAAAATTTGATTTTTTTTACCTTTTTATTGGATCTTTACTATTACTAGAACTAGAGGTTATGTTATAAGGTATGATTTTTTAGTGTAGTAAGTTATTTACCTAAAGTATTTAGACTGATGTTGGTGAAATTGTTTTGTAAAATTATGTTTTTAAGATTGATTGTAGTGTCTTCTTATGGGTTTTTTAGAGGACAAACTTCAACCTTTTTATTAATGTAGGGAAACTTTATTGACTTGAGCGGAGGATATTCACCCTTCACATGACAATCTCGTGTTTTTCAAATAAGAATTTTTTTGTATTTATTAGTTTTACTGTTTTGAATGAATAATTTAAGTTCTTTTTAGAAGTATAGATTTCCATCCGATATAAGAACAAAATATTAATTTTATATTTATAGACAAATTTATAAAAATCTTGGTGAATCCATTTACGAGTGAAGTTCCTTTCATTTATTCTATCTGTGTCACTTTTAAATTACAATAAGGACATTGTTTAGTTTAAGTTTTAGGGTGTCAACTCCTATATTCTTGAGTTGTTGAATTCTCTTATCAAGCATGTATTTGAGTATGATTGAATTCGCTATGAGAAAACTTTTTCAAAATTTTTTATTATGTTAGGTAGAGTTTTGTAGGTACTTTGATTTAAATCTTTGTCTTTCAAAATAATTGAGCACATGGTAAATTTTTCTCTACTCCATTTTGCTTATGAAGAGAAGGAGTTGAATTAACTAGGTTAGGAAAAATTTAATCTTGCTTTACTCTAGAATTCATTGATAGATCATTGAGGCGAAATCCTAATTGATACCAAATATTAGAGAAATGATCTAGACAATTTTTTTTCACATCCAAAAATTTTTCCCAGCCATCGTAATTATCACGCCATCATTTCATGGTGTATTACCATAGTCAACCCCCTTGAGCCTTATTTTACATAAATCATTCTCATTCTAAGCTTGAAAAATCATAAACTTACCTTAAATTTTGAGAAAATACTTTGGTGGAAATTTACATTTAAAAATAAATTTAGTTCAAATTAAATAATTCACATTATGTTTGCTCTATTTGATCAAAGAATAATAAAAAAAGAAGAAGAAAAAAAAGGAAAGTGAAAGCCAAGAATCGAAAAAGGGTTAAAGTGGTTGAAATCAATAAAGACTATGATTATCAAGGCAACCACTCCAAAAAAAAAGAAAAAAGACAAAAATAAGCACTCTACTTATTGAGTATGACAAAAATATTGTCATCAATATGAGCATATTATCGAGAAAGGGCTATGGTGTGAATCTTATGGATATTCTTTTTATTGTTTCTTTCTACCAAGTATTTTCCCAATTTGTTTTGATTTTCCATATCCATTTCTTTCTTAGCGCTCACCCTATGGCCTATCATTACAACCCTGATTAAAGACCTTTTGATCTTTAATTTTGGTATTTGATTACATTAGTGGGGAGGATTTTTGAAAATTAGACTTATGGAGTTAAGTTTTGAGAGAATTCTTCTAATTTCAGTTGTTCTACTTTTATCTGAAATTACTGGTGGTTTAGAGTTAAATTGACTATTTCACATACACACTCAAGGACCTAACTTTAGGTTGAAGTAAATGTTTAACTCTTGTTTGAAAAATTGTAGAATTTTGATTGATTTCTTGCTATCTTTGATGTAAAAAAAGTAAGTTATTAGTGATAAAATCTAAATTCAAATCATGGCTTGGTGAGTGATACTAGTTCTCTATGGAGTCTTGTTGACACTGTTTACAATTATCTTTTATTTTATTTTCTTTTTGTTTGAGGACAAATAAATTTTTAAGTTTGGAGGTGTTTGATGACTTGTATAATTTAATATAATTTATTACTTCTCAACTTTAACTTTAGTCTAATTTTATTTATTTATTTATTAAATTTAGACTTCTAGATTTAAAGATAATGAAAATCCAAATTTTTTAGAAGTATATCATCTAAGGACTCACAAATTTAAATGAATATTTATTTAAATTTAATTTAAATTAAGATATCTCTAAATATATATAATAGGATATATATAAAAAGAAAAAAAAAACGCAATCGTGAGCGAATGTGGATATATATATATATATATATATATATATATATATATATATATATATATATATATATATATATATATATAAATCAGGGAAAGCTGCAGGAGAGATAGTTATATATATGAGAAGGACAAAACGGCGTCAAAGGAGTAGATATAGGGTTTGATATGGAAAAAGATCAAAAATACCCCCAAGGTTCAAGAAATCTTCAGAAATACTGAAGGTTTCAAAAAATTCAAAAATGCCCTTAAAAACATAACAGAGGTTAAATCTAACGGTTATTAAAAATACTCCTAAGATTTAATTAAAAAAACATTCCCAAAATGGAAGAAGAAAAAATAAACCAAAAAATAATAGACATAGAAACAGAATACATCTAAGGATTTTTTTCAC
This sequence comes from Hippophae rhamnoides, assembly GCA_033030585.1. Taxonomy (NCBI): domain Eukaryota; kingdom Viridiplantae; phylum Streptophyta; class Magnoliopsida; order Rosales; family Elaeagnaceae; genus Hippophae; species Hippophae rhamnoides. Next base: position 34,185,460 of record CM065437.1, read on the forward strand.
AAGAAATGGTAATAAGTAAAAAAAATTTGAAGAAATTCAAAAAAAATAAAGTTAAATCTTAAAGAAGGAGATGGATTTAAAGATCTATCATTTTTATTAAGAAAATTATTCCTTAGAAAAAATATAATCTATTATGGCATAAGTAATAAAAAAATAAGTATTAAGATTACATATGCAAAAGGGAGATATAATATACCTTTAATTGATAAAAAAAACTATATTAAATAAGCTATCAAAAACTCCTCATAAAAAGATAAAGAAAAAAATTGGATACATCCATTTAGGAGGAATTCAAATATTAATAAAAGCTCATTTTAGAGAAGCAATAGATACACCAATAAAAATAACATTATTAGATAACAGAATAATAAATAACTTATTAGGAATGATTCATGGTAATTTAAGATACTAAAAGTTAAAATTTACAGCATATCCTAGATTTGTTATAAATATACATGATAAAAATTTAAATCAAGTATTAAATATAGTTTATGAATTTGAAAGAAGAGATTTAATGAAAGAAGGAAATTATCTATTTTCAATACACTATCTAGTAGCATATTATTTAACAAATAGTCATAATAGTTCAATATATGGACAAAATGAATTTATAGAAATAGACAAAAAATTTAAGGAACTTGCACAAATAATAAAACCAGAAATACTAACAGACTTTGAAATACTAGAAGTATAGAAATTAGATATGAAAGAAAAACTCTTAATAATAGGAAGAAATAATAATGTTGTTAAAATTAATAGTATACCAATATTTACTTTTATTGACCATGAAGGAGAAACTTCTAACCAAGAAGAAGTTAAAAAACTAGAAAATGAAGTTAAAATAATGAAGGCATTAGTTTATGATTACATATTAGGAAAAAATAATGTTTAGAGATAAAATAAAAGATATGCATTTAGAATAAATGGAAGCCTAGTAAGTGTAGCAAAAAATCAAGCAATATTATTTGAAACTGTACAATTTTTAATAGAGGAAATAGATTTAGTCCAAAAATCAAACACAAAATATTTACAGGAAATAATAGATATATAAAAATAATTACTAAAGGAAATAAAAGAATGTGGTTATAATAAACTACAACAATATATGCATAAGAAATTTTCATAACTAAGAAAATATGTATACAACATACATAGGAATAATGAAATAATAGGTTATAAATATGATCCCTTAGAAGGATTAAAAGAAGAACTACTAAGGAGATCAGATTCTTTGATTCCTAAAAATGAGAAAAGGAAAAATGAGAAACAATATAAGAATAAAGAGATAATTCTAATTTAATGGAATATAGAAAAGAATTAGAAAGAAAATTCATAGACCCTGAAAATAGAGATATAGAAACATTGGTCAGTTTATTGACATTAACCAATGAAAAAATAGAAGAACATTATAATGGAAAACTTTGTACTAACAAAGAAGAGGATGATATGACAATAATCAGTGAAGAGATAAGGTAAGTTGGGAGGAAAGAGCACTAAAAAAGTCATGTTTAGTGCAAATTTAGTGTTAAGCAAACCAACCAACTCATGAATATAAGAGTTGTTACTAATAGTGATAATAATTCATCAACATATACTAAAATAATTGTAATATTCTCTTGAGAAAACATCACAAACATAGAAATATCAGCCTTAGAGTCAGTGAAACCAAAATTAATCAAACAATAACACAACTTGTGGTACCATGTTTTTGGTGCCTACTTAAGGCCATATAATGGCTTCTTAAGTTTATGCACGCAAGTTGGATGCTTTATCTTCAAAACCTTTAGTTACTTTATATGCAAAATCTTTTCCAAGTCTCGATTGAAATGCATTATTCATATCAAGGTGTTGTAAATTTTAGTTTACAGAAATATCCAATGTCAACACAACTCTTATGATCTAAGCCTTAACAACTAGTGAAAGAATCTCAGTAAAATCGATATTATCAACCTGATCATACCTTTTGAAAATATCCCTTGCTTTGTATTTGTCTAAAATATTATTAGATTTGAGCTTGGTGCGATACACCCACTTACTACCTATTGGGTTTGCACAATCATGACACTCAACTAGCTCTCAAGTCCCATTGACTAGAAGTGCATTACACTCCTTTTGTATTTCTTCTTCCCACTTATATAACATGGTCAATTTATGGAGTGTATTTTCCATTAAATATAAACATGTCTCAATTTTTGCTCTTTTCTAATATGCAATTTAGGATTGTCATGAGCGAACCATAGTAGGTGTAAGGGCTATTTAAAGGACATGCTATGGGAGCTTAAAAGGTTGAGTGGCCAATTGGGCTCTTTGGCTTCCTAAAAAATTTAGAGTTTTGAAAGAAGTGAAAGAATTCATTTTTTGCTGGGAGTACCGATAAGAAATCTCCATGGGAGTTTTTTTTATTAGATGTTCATAATACCTTTGTTAGGATACTTGTACAAAATGTCTTATTAGATCTATTTCTAAATTTGGTTGGGAACACAACAATTATTTCCACAATTCTCTTTTATAATTGTTAGATACCAAAGCACATTTCTTCCCACATGCCATTTTTCATCAATATAAAAGGTGATGCATTTCTTCTTGTTGTAGTCTTGTGAACAGAGAACAATCTTTAGGACCTTGAACCATCACGAAGAATGGTGAATTTTGGCTCATCGATGCTTATGTTAATTTAGATAATGATAACAATGGAGGATATTGGAGTCTCACTTTATGACTTAGAAAGAAGAAGTAAAGACAAAGAGATATTATAGCATTAGTTGTGTATATGTGTAGTTATGAACTTATTATGTAAAATGTACAACGTGAGTATATATAGGAAAAATGATATATCTAATGTCAATCATTTACTCGTTATGATAGACTTTAATCTAGGATTGGAGTTATCTCTTCATAATTATCCATTTTGGATTGAGAATTCCATAAGTAGGGATAATTGCACAAAATTCAATTGTTATTATGACTCAAATAGGTAACTGAGACCTAGATGATGGGTGAAAATATCAACCTATGAAATGTTTTCCTGAGCTATATACCAATTCAACCAAACCAGCCTCACAAACGTGAAAAAAGCATGTAACACAATGAAAGTACAAGATAACATGCTCAATTTAGCATACAATAAAAACAACCAGCAATAAGAAATAACAAAATGCGGTAAGCACACAAGTGATGTGGTGCCTTATAGGCTTTTGTCTAGGCTAACAACATGCATAAACAAGAAAACATCACACAGTATATAAAATAGTTATACATACAAAAAAACTATAAAATATTTTCAATCACTTCAAGATCTTGTATGTGAGAATATATTTGATAAATGATGATTATACTTTCACATCATATAATCATACATTGCATAACTAATCATAATATAGAGTTTGATACCTAGTACGTTACTAGGGTGAGGAGATCCTGACTCCTTAGAGACTCACACCAAACTCGCATGGAGATCAAATGCAAAAGCAATATAAATTAATTAGGAAGCAAGTAAATTTATTTAATATAACACAAGCAATACACATAAAGGAAAGAAAAGCATGCTATAACATATAAAAAATAAGCTTTCGAATTAGATTCTACATCTATTATGTTGGTTCATACACGATAGAAACTCAGACTATATTAACATACAAACTAATTATGCATAACAACAAACATATAAATACTTAACTAGTAATCATAGCAATAACATAAATCATCACAAACAGACAATAAATAAGCAGCATATATATTATTAGTAAAAAGAAAGCAAGCAATAAATATTAAAGTCTTTCTAATTAGAGTTTAAAACTCACTATGTAGAAACATATACAATTTAAATTTGGATTGTAATAGCCAAATAATATAACATGCATAACACCATATATAATGTGTTAAACCCATATCAAACCCCTACTTATATGGTATCATCCTCGGATTGCTTATGGTAATCACACAAATAAATTCAAAAAGTAATAAAATAATTACAACCTTTATAGAAATAAAATCCCTCTTACATCTATGAATCAGAATCACTATCCAAACTACCTATTGTTGCCCTCACTCGCTACCACCGTAACGACCTAGTCCGATACACAAATCGACTTTTCTCCAAAGCCAACACCACTTAATATGGTATGATCACAAATCGTAGATCAATAATGTGTAAAGTAAACAAACAATCGTGAAGACCACCCTCAATCATGAAAAAATCAATAACCATTATGAAAAACACCTTCTACCACAAACCTCAAATCGTCTATGAGGAACACACAATCAACCATATACCACACACAACCAACAATTTGGGCAACACAATCAACCACTTATTACAAACAACCAAAGTGGGACATAGATTCAATGTCTTACCACACACAACCAAAGATAAGAGAAATCAAACAATTTAGCTAAATCCATTCTCTAGTAGAGTTCTCACAAATAAAAGGTTGTATGCAAGCAATTACTAGCCAACACACGGCTTATAACCACACTGGCTCCTCATATCATGTACTCACCACTTAAGAACATAGTTTTGCTTACATAGTCACGAATCACTAGTACCGAACAATACTCAAGGTAATAGTGATTCAAAAATAAAAAAATGAGATGTCAATTTGATAGAGCCTAGCTACGATTTTTTTAGAGTAGAAATAAGAAGAGATAAGGGTCTTTATAGAAGTCACCCAAGCTCACAACCACTCTCATAGAGGATCCTTAATGATCACCTCATCAAGGATCCATCGAGGGGTCCAACGAGGTCCTTTTCGAGGACCCCATCTAGGCACCAAAAAACACATTTTTTTTATCCAAAAATTACCGAATAATTTTTATAAATACTCACATCCTAACTGAACCAAAAACACAAGCAGCAACTTCAACTTGCTTGAATGCTCACTCGTCAGAAGCTATAATGCTCAACCTTGCATGCATACTAAGAAAACCATCTCATGTTGTGTGTATAACATATTTTCATGCAAATTGTACCTAATTATGTGATTATATGTTTACTGATAATTAGTGACTAATTTTACATAAAGGAAGATAAATACATTAAATAAAATGAACAGACTTCGTGTTTTACACATAAAAAGCCAACAATGACATAAAGGATTGCATGACTTGTATGGATATTTAAAGGATGTATATCCTTATAAACTTTTATCTAATAGTTATACTCATCTTGTGGTGTAACACTCATTGGACCTGCCCGTGAATCATTTTGTTGAGTAACCCATTTATATTGTGTCATATAATATGAGTTTATTTTACATGTAACATATTATAAAATCTTAAATTTGAGCATAAACATAACATAGTTGTTGTATCTACATTTGATATAGTGAAACTTTTGTCGAAGTTATCCCATGATTCTTTCCTCTCATATTGAGTGGATCTTCACGTAAATATTTTATAGCACTTTAATTTAAATTTAGCCTATTTATGATTTTCTTTTTCTAATCTTGTTGGTATAACCTCTATGTGGCATGATTGTGCATATAGCATTGAGAATAAAAATTAATAAATATGCAATAATTAAGGTAAAATGAGTGAAAAGCACACTCCAGGTGAAAGTGAACAATCACATTGCAACTCCAATAAAACTAACGCTATATCAAATATGGGTACAATTCTTATATTTAAAAATTTCACTCTTATTAAGTATTATCAAACTCAATTGTTTGTTAAGCTTCTCTCTGGGTATAATTTTTACTTCCTACGAGAATACCTTACCTTTCTCTTACAGTTTGAAATTTTTGCTTTTATGCTATTACTTACCTGACCAGCTCATGATTCTTAATTCCTTAACTCTTCCTTGCAACATTATTCAAAATAAAGTACCAATCACATCTTATAATTCAAAACTTTACTTTTAGTCAGTTAAGAATATCAAAAGGGTAAAACGGGGTTAGAATTCTTTATACAAAACTAAAATCAAAATATCACTTTATATCCAAAAATCAGAATGTATAAATTCAAAGAATTACCATTAGATAATGATTACACGTTTTAACATCCAAAAATCAAATTTTAACATTTTTATTAAAACAGTTATTTAATATTAAATATAACAAAAAGAATATTTATAAATTAAAAATAAAAATATGTTTATGTAATTAATATATTTGATTTTATTTTTTTTATAAATATTAAATATAAATATTTTTATCCATATATATATACACGTAAAATATAATATTCAAAAAATATAAATTTATAATTTTAAATATGGTTACGAGATTATGCTATACTTAAACCCAATTCCAAACTTAAAATTAAAAAAAATCAAATCAAATATAATAATCAATTTAAAATTTACCATCCAAAATCTATTCCATTCCATTGTTACGCAAGACTACCCAAACCAATGAAAATTATTAACATTATTTCTATGGTCAACATTTTGCATAGACACAAATGTTATCCACTTTTTCACATGTTCATATCTTCTTTTATGCTTTCAATTCGAAAAGACACGAGAAGAAACCCCTCATCAATCTTCCCTCTTCTCCATGGAGAGAGGAATCACATATTTTACACCATTTAAATTATATTCTGAATTTAAATAATATCTTACATCAATATTATTTTAATACATACTTATATGGTTTATTATAATAATCAAAGTATTATTGATTTTTAAAAAAAAAATGCCATGGGCTTTGTTTTTTTATAATATTTAAGATTAATCAAAAGTTTTACAAATTTATCATATTTTAAAATTGTTCCTTTTTAATACCAATGATATGAAAAATATTTCTATTTAATACCAATATTTTTTTCAAAAAATTTCAGTTTAATCATTTTTAACATTAATGGATAATAAATCCCCATTTTTCACTATTTTAATAGGAATAAAATAAAAATTCCAATTAATTACTTTAATCCCCTTTCATTTAATTAATTTTTTTATTCTTGATAGTTTTCTATATGGAGAATTCAAATTACCTCCTCTTTAGCATTAGTTATCCATTTTTCTAATTCTGCAAGACCAGATTTTTTATATTCCTCATTTGAAAAGGTATAACATTCACGTTACAGCAGAAGACTAACCAAAATAACATCAACTCAGTTACAGGAGTCCATGAAAAACAGATCAAAAGTAGAAAACTATAATGGTGAGATACTATTGCCTGTTGAAAAGTTGTATATTTTTGAAAGAGAAATCTAGGTAATCAGTTTACCTAAGGAGGGTACCTGAATGAAGTATATTGTTTGGGTCAGAAGATCAGGAAATAAGAGTAAAAAATTAATTAAATGAAAAGGAATTAAATATTTTTGTTTTCCTTATCATGAGTACTATAAGAAAACTTTTTAAATAGATGGTTAATTTGTAAAAAAATTGATGAAACATGAATACCGTAAAAATTACAAGCCCTATCATTATCGCACAATTAAAAATGCCTTATCAATTCCAAGCATTACTTGACCAAAAACATAAATCAATTCCAAGCATTAGTTATTTCTTTGTGACATAATTTTTCACCAAAATATTTGATGATTGCATGATATTGAAAATGTCTACTCCTAGCCAAATATGACTGGTAAGTTAGAAATTACTCAGGTACACCTCCTGAGCCCTTAGTTATATAGCAATTAGCAAGTAGCAACCTTGGTTTTTTCAGTAACATGTGGATTTTTCATTTGAAGAGTAGGAAACCAAAACCTAGATGGCTGGACTGGTGAGAAACCCAACAATGATGTTCATATGTTAAGGAGACCAACAAAAAGTTGTTGCAAGTGATCCTATAAATTACAAGTTGAAGACAAACTAGGCAAAATTTGGGGTGGAATACTGGAATGGTACTCAAATTGAAGACTAATGAGTAAATGTGAATGAAGTAAACTATTGTAAACTTTCCCCTGTAAATATGAGAAATTGCCAGCTGCATAGAACTATAAAATGAATCGATGTTCTGATCAAGGATTAAAATATTGAGACAATGGAAAAGGCCTGTTGGTATACCAAAAAAAGAGTTCAAATTGCAGTTTATGCTACATAAATATAGCACAAACACGATTAAAAAACTATTAAAAAATTATACTAAAAGCTTTCATCAATTTTAAATATATTTAAAGGAATTGCTCCTACTAATTATAGATCATTTGTATGACAAAACACAGATAAACTGCATAGCAAAAGGAGATGATTTGCAATCATGAACATATCACGTAGAATGCATATACAGAAATAAATGAAATAGAATATATGAACACGAAAGGCTATATGACGAAAGATGTATTTTCTACCACCATATTTAATAAACATAAACAACATTTAAGAGACATATTACGTGAGAAAGAGTATAGATACAGTGAAAATGCATTCTTCAGGAATTGATTTGCTTCAAGTAAGCTGATTGCCTAGCGTTTATGAAATTCATAATGCTTGTTGCATCACCGTGCATGACAACTTTACCATCTTCCATATAGACAGCACCATCTGCATACTCGAGTTCTTCCAACCTATGTGTTACCCATAACGCTGTTACTTCTCCAGAACTATCCAAAGAACTTCTCACTGCTTTGATAACCCCAATCTAGTAACAAAACAAAATAGATGTAAATTAAAATAATGTTCGGGTTTTATCATTTTTAGTTGAAAAATCCATTTATATACAAAAACACACTTGAAGACAATATAAATTAACCTATCCTTAAGGCAGTCAAGTAACATATTAGCAGATTAAATTCAAATAGTAGCCCCTCCCAATACCACAAGAGCAATTTGTTAAATAAGGTCTAAAAAGGTTACACCAACATATGAGTTTCCACTACATATCCTGAAATACTATAGAATCTTTACTGATTTTATCATTGAGCAAAAATTATGAAATAAATCACATTGATTTATCAATCAAAAGTAAGCACATGTGAAATCTTCCTTCTTTTTTTCCCCTGTCTCTATCCCTATCCCATAGATAGGGCATTTGAATCAATAGAAAATATGTAACAATAGAGAACATTTTTCCTTCAATTTTTTTTTATTTCTCATAGGGAGGTGCGGTGAGGTCATTTTTTTAAAATAATTTATAGTTTTAAGCATTTCTTTAAGTTAAAATTGTCCTTCAATATGAAGTAAGCATGAAGCAAACTAGTCTAAGAAACAACACATATTTCTATCTTGCAGGGAGGTGCGGTGAGGTCATTTTTTTAAAATAATTTATAGTTTTAAGCATTTCTTTAAGTTAAAATTGTCCCTTCAATATGTAGTAAGCATGAAGCAATCTAGTCTAAGAAACAACACATTTTTCTATCTTGCACCTGATCACTTTCATCCAAGAATGTAGTTAGCTCATCCAATAACAAAACTTTACAAGCTTCAGCTAAAGCACCAGCAATTGCAACCCTTTGCTTCTGACCACCACTAAGAGTTTGAATTGATCGCTACGAAGTGCAAAAAAAAAAGTGTTTTTATTTTTGAAAAACAAAAACAATAAAAATGTAAATAACCGTTAAACATACATTATAAAATTAACTACTAAAGAATAATCTACCTGTTGGTAGCTAAGCATGCCTACAGCATCCAAAGCTTTTGACACCCTCAGTTTGACTTCATCTAGGGTTAAGTCGAACTTACCAAGACCAAATGCTACATCTGCTTCTACCGTAGGCATTACCACCTGCAGCTCCAGGGACACTACAATTGTCAGTTCATCCAAGAATTCATACTTGGAACTTCAAAATGATGACAACAAAAAAGGACATGTACCAACATAACCTTCAAAGCAACACGGGAACTTAAGAGCAATCTAACAAACCTATAAACATTAGTATTCATGGAAGGAAAATAACATTTGTCTTCATACCACTAGAAATCATACTTTTGTGTTCTATTAAGCTTGTGTGAGATAGATTTCGAAAAAAGTATATTGTAAAACATCTTAGCAGATTCGAATGCTAAGTAGCACATACATGTTATACATAGTTGAATTGACTATAAAATAACATGTTTTAACTTGTACATATTGTACATACAACAAATATAATCACTCTACATGAATTAAGGTACAATATGCACAATCTACAATAATTAGATATGTATGAGCTATTACAAGCTAGCATGATATTTTGGGGTCAATTTGATGTGTTTTGGGACCTCAAATCCATTTTAGATGCTAAATATGAGTTTTTGTGACATACAGAAAGAAAGTTACTGCCTTCATTGCTATATACAAGAAGCAAATGAAGACAACGATTAGGAACACAAAGAAAATTAATGAAATTTTAGGAAGTATAGTGACTGAGTTGTATGATAAAACACATTCAACTATGCTATGAATATGTAGAAGATGATTGAAGTGGACACTAGAACATTTTCTTATAAAAGTAAAAACTTAGTAAAATAAGGAATATTATATTGTCACAACTACTTTTGTTATTGCCACCATAAATGTATATAAAATATTCATTTTATCACTATTATTAATTACATTTTAGGATAAAGTTGTCGTTAATGAATTATTATTGTGACAATAACAATTTGGTTATGTCAATATCACTACCCTGAAATAAAAACAAGAAAAGTAATTGACAACGAACTTGGTGATCTGGATTCTGGAAAACGAAACTCTTGGGCATCTTCACAAACACATTTCCATTTGTTGGATTGATAAGACCAGCCAAAATCTGCATGTTTAATGAGAACAAATACCAAAACTATTAACTTTATGCAAGATCAATGAAAAAGTTTCCTCTTTGATCAAAAATTCGTTTTGGTTTGTCAATGCGAAGTTCCATAACTACATAATTATATTGATAATATCGAGTGTAAATAAAAAGCAGAATCTATCCGAGAACTAGAGCAAACGGATATTAAACCCTCTTAAACAAATAACAATACATAGAGACTTAATGTACCTTGAGGAGAGTAGATTTTCCACAACCATTGGGTCCAAGAAGCATCCACAACTGCCCAGAAGGAATGCAAATGGAACAATCTTTAAGAATGGGTAAAGGTTTACTCTGCTTTGTTGTTACAGAGAAACTAAGGTTCCGACCTTCAATTGCTATATTATCTGTGACATTAGTCCTGTATAAAATATTTTAAATACACCCGTGAGCTTGAACCATTAAGAGAGAAAGAGAAAGAAGAAGATAAATAGAAAGATAGGTAGATAGGCAACCTATTGGGAGAAGTGGAGTGAAGATGAGGGAGTAGAGGCCCAGATGAAGTGATCACCGTGGAGAGACTCATGTCATGCTTGATGTTGTGAACTGATTATGGCGTTGGATAACGCACATTATGCACACATCGAACAAGGAATTAAATTACTAGAAGAAAAAAAGGTTCAATTTTAGTTCAAGAAATCATGAATATAGATTTTAGCAAAAGAAAAGCAATTAATACTAGATAAATGTTAAGTTGACACAAATTTGTTCATATTATCAAAGAATTAGTTAAAATTATTAACTAAAAATTTCCCCCATAATTTTCTCTCATTGTTAGAAATGAGCACGGGACAGGCAGAAACGAATTTTGGTATAACTATCTACGAACCCAACCATATTAATGTCTCCCCAAAATTGCCCGAATACTTGAGCCGTTCGGGGATGGATATTAACCGTCGGGTATCCATCGGGGACAGGTATGAAAGTTGATCCGCTATTTTCCTTTCAAAAAACTAAATAGAGATAAATTTAATATTTAAAATCAATATCGTAATTATCCATGACAATCAGATTCAATGGATATTGTATTCCAAAACTACATACCATGGCCAAGTGACAGAACCCAGAAATATGGTTGCTTAATATATATATATATATATATATATATAAGGAAGATTGCAGCAAATTCATAAACATAGCGGATCAACTTTCAGTCATTAATGGCTGTTAAATTAACAATTTGAACTATCAAAGAAGTAGAAAAACATAAGCAATACACCCTGAAGTTTCTTTTCATTTTAATAAATATATACAAATATAGATACTAAAATAAACCCAAAAGTTCAGCAAATCCTAATCCTAATCAAGAAACATACCAGTGAAAAGTTTGCCTTTTCAATTCAGAATGCTTTAACTCTTAAACCTCATACTAGTGGCATTTGCATTCCTGGAGAAAATGAATATCCCTCCTCTAATGTTATTTCTCAAGGACATGCACATCAAAAATACCAGAACCAGTTACCTCATCTAGCTGATTAAAACAGAGGAAAACACCATAACGAACTATAATTTGGTATTAAAGTGAACCATTATAAGTAACCCTTTCAAATGTCGTATTAAATCAAAAAAGCTCTGAGTTTTCCTAAATAGAGATGATGAAAGAAGAGAAGAAGAAGAAAAACAAAATCTTGACCAAGCGATATCAACGAGTGGAAGCAACAGGTTAATGGTGGTGGCGATGGACAAAGATTTCCAACTTTTAGATAGATACTTGACGGCTAAGGACTAGGGCTTTTAAACAGCCCCATATTTTGGAGTCGCTGAAATGACAATTTAAGGACTGATGAGCTTCCTTTGTTATTTAATTTGATTTTAGTTGCTAAAGAAGAATAAAACAATGCTTAGTGATCACCATTAATAATTTTTCAAGAAAGTTAATTCAAATTGCTTACCTTTAAGATTCTAACATATTTGGGTTAGAAAAATAGCAATTTAAGTATAAAAATACATTTTAACCTATGCGTAATAATATAAATCCATTATATTTATAAAAAAAATCTTAAAAATTCATTTTATAAATTAATAAACTTTTACTACTTACTTAATTAGAATATGTGTAAAGTTAATTTTTTTGTTAAATACAATAAACTTTTATCCTTATAATTAAATATATATTACATTATATTTTGGGTTCGGGTGGTGATAAATTTCATTATAATTATATCTATCCACCCCATGATTTGGATATTTCCTGTCCCAACTCGATGCCCATAGATAATGTTGGGAAAAATGGATGGTTTTAAAGAGATAAATTGTGTGTAGGGATAATTTAAAATCAAAATAGAATAAAAATAGCCTTGAGAAATTTTTTTTTCGTGGAAAAAGCTTCAAATAAATGCCAATAGCGGGGCCGTGGTAGCTTAACTTTATAATAAGATGGGATTCTGCAACGGTCGCTTCGGGTGGTCTACTAATCACAATAATATGTATCTTGATTTGTGGATAAAAGCTTGTGAAATTGATATAGCAATTTTTATATACAAAAATCTTTGAGGCTATCTCTCTATATAACATTTGATTTCTCAACTTGATATTATTTGAGATTGAAGTAAGGCTTTATAAAGCGAAAGCTTAATCCTCCTACTGGATTATACGGAGAGATTTTTGACTTCTTTTTCTTTTCTTTTCTTAGCACTATTTCTTTTCTTTCGGTGTGAGGACTTTCGCTTTCTTAACTTCCTTTTTTTCTTTGTGGATGGCTCGCGTTAGTTGGGACAACAAATCTCCATCCGCTTATGTGGGGCAGTAGCATTTCTTCGCGTCATATGATCTTCTACGGATAACGAAGTTTTTACTGCAATCGCGGTCTTTGTCGTCATATACGCCGTTATCATTGGTATGAACCTTTTCAACTTTCGGTAGTTTATGTTCCGACACGTCACGAATCGATGATACCTTAAAGTCGATGTGTTTGGACCTTGAGTGGAAGGTTGGGATTCTTCTTAAGATGAATTGCATTTGTGTAATAAAGAGCATAATTTTCTTGGTTTTGATGCAATTCTTGTAGGAACTTTTTCGTGCGGGATCTCGCACAACCTTGACGGTGATTGCGATGTACTCTGCTTACGTGGTACTTAAGCGTACCGCTTTTATGTCGTGATTGCCGTGAAACGACTCACTCCGATATGTTATTAGGTACCGGATATAGATTTATATCGTATCTACGTCCAGGTATACGAATACGTATATCGTATCTGGGGTTTATTATTACCGGCATAAAGCAAATGATAGTGGAGGTTCTACGAGATACTGAGTATCCATTTGACGGTACTTGATGTTCCTTTCCAAGATTTGATAGGAATCGACTCCTGGCCTTGACGGCGTGTGCGATATGCGGTCTAGTACATACCATGGCGTACGTTGGGCACTTGGCCGATCATGGGCACGCCGTCTCTGATTTATCCTCTCGGCGAGGGACGTTGACTCAGCATTAAGTTTGAAGTGGCTTGAAAGTGGACAATGTGATTTTAGCTTTGCTAATCGTATTGAATCTTTCAAGAACTTTTCAACATACCATTTTGGGAAAGCCGTATCTTTTGCTTTTTTACATTGCGATGGTGTCGTCGTACGAGAATGCTTGCAGCGAGTCTAATCGCTTCATTGCGAAAGGACTTGCTCGACTCACTGCTTTAACTTGTTAATCTTGTCAATATTTTGACCGATTAACATATCGTCAGCGTAAAGCAAAGAATAATAAAATCACCCGTGAGAGAATTTCTTGATGAAGACGCGATGATCGGCCGTCGTTGTTGTATTCATTTTTCTCCGTGAATGAGTCGAACTTTTGTACCTTTGCCTTGGTGCTTGCTTGAGACCCGTACAAGCTTTTCTTTAGTACTGCGTACCAACGTTTCTTTGCTTTTGACTTGAAACCGAGTACAACTCCCGTATAGATTTCTTCGTCAAGATCACCGTGTAAGAATGCAGTCTTTACGTCAAGTTGTTCAACCTCAGGATTAAGACTATTGCCAGACAAGAACAACTCGGATTGAAGACATTTTAACCAGCGGTGAGAATATTTCATCGAAGTCAACGCCTTTCTTACGCTCGAATCCTTTCCTGACCAATCTTGCTTTATAGCGTGGTTGCGGTACATATGCTTCACTTTTGATTATTGCCTTTATTCTCGAGCTTTTCTTCCCTGTGGTAGTTTCGTGGTCGAATGTGTGGTTCTAAATGCAGAGATTTCATTTCTTCTTGTATGGCTTTAATCCCCGACAGTCTTATGCGATCGGTGATAGCTTCGTCATAACTGCGGATTCTCCCCTTGATGAGCATCACGTACTCGTTAGGAGAATATATACGACTAGGTTGTCGTACTTGGGTAGATCTCATGCATCTTACGGTTGGACTTGTTCGGAGACTTGTTATGCAGTTACAAGGCACCCGGTGAGTGGATTGACATCGTCGATGTATGCGGGTGTGACTCCACGTCGTCGGGGATTTATTGGTGGAGGGCGGGTCAGTTAATTGGAATTTCATCCATTGTGGTTTCTCAGTTTCTCGAAGTCCTCGATTGTTTGGTCTTGAGAAATATCACGTCTACTTACTTGACAATCCTTTTGTTAATAGGATCCCACGAAAGTAGCGAATTCTTCATGGCGCATATCCCGTAAAGATACATTGTTTTGCTTTTCCATCCAACTTGGACCATTCGACTCTTGGGATGTGAGCAAATTCTACTCTGTTAGGAATACTTTTAAGTGTTTGTAAGAAACGTCTCTCCCCGTCAAACTCTTTCCGGTGCGTCGTGGTTCGGTGGAGCCCGATGGAGAAAGGTTGATTAAATCGACTACGTCCTCGTTGCCTCCCGAAAAGGAGTTTGGCGGGTTTGCATTTGAGAGCATACATCGACTCTTTCCACGGATGGTTACATTCATTCTCTCTACGGACAGATTATGTTGAGGTGTCTTTGGTGCTTCGATTTTCCGACTGATGCCAAAACCTGAGTACTCTTGAATGGTCCACGATACTCGACACCATTATGCGCACGTACACACGGACGTACGCAGTCTCTCTCCCGGCTTTTACATGAAAGCGCTTGAAAACTTCATGCCTTGATCTTTAGTTTTCAAAGCAAAAGTCCATACTTTTCTAGAATGGTCATCGATAAAGGTCACGAAATAGTGAGCACCTCAGCAATGACTTACAACTCGTTGTCTGACATACTGTGGGTATTAAATCTAGAATATTTTCCTTTCTAGATGGTGCGAGACTACAATGCAACTCTATGTTGTTTTCCCGTAATACAATCAACACGAGTTTGCGAGGGTGTACCTTTCATTCACGCGAGACCTCGTTTTTGGAAAGAAAAGTGCGAGACCTTTTTCACTCGTGTGGTAAGGTAAACATGCCATAGCTCGGTAGAAACTTCTTTCCTTGTGGCATTTACTTCTCCTACTGCAGGTTTGGCTTACGTGATGTAGAGTGATGTATCTTTCTTGCCTTTAGCTATTACCGGATTGCCTTTGGTGAGCTTCCCGCTTTCCTCGCAAAATAATTATTGTATCCATCATTAAGTCAGCGTACGGTGAGATTAAATTTAACATTACATGTTTTACCATATCCATTACTAAGCTTAGTCGGGAGGCCAGGTTGCTAGCCGACACGACTAGAGTATCCCAACTTTTTGGTAGAGAACCGATATCAACAATGCTTGTGGCTCGTCTTCTGATCATCTTGTAGAGTTGAGTTGATCTGCCTTGAAACTCGCTCGTATGTTACGTCACGCTACTTCCATCTTTTATACTTCAAATTGACTAATCGTCATCAGATTTACTTTATTCTCTACGGTTGTCCTCGCGTACATTTTCTCGACTTTTTTCCAAAAAACGTAAGCATCGTGTCCGTTAGCAAAAATTTGAAAAATGCTTTTGTCGATCCTTTGATGCGATTTGACGACACGCTTTCGATTGAGAACAGCCCGTTCAATGTACGCATCGGTTACTTCTCGCCCGGCATTATAATTGGCTTAGCCAGATCTTTAATGTATAAAAGATCCTGTCTTCGACTTCCAATTGCATAATTAAATGCGGTTAATTTTATCATATTACCTGTGCTTTCCTCCGTTTGAGATAAATGGAGTCGCGGGTTTCACCGAACTTGATACTTTTCTGACAATGAATAGTACCCTCCAAATAGTACCCGTGAATAGTACCCGTGAATAGTACAACACAGTATATATGAATAGTACTATATATGTGTACAGTCTCTTACTAAAAATAACTTGGCTCTGATACCACTTTGTTGGGAGAAAAATGGATGGTTTTAAAGAGATAAATTTCACACCTTGAGGATAATTTTCCAAATCAAAATAGAATAAAAATGACACGAGATTTTTTCGTGGAAAAAACCTTTCAAAATGAAAGTAATGCCACAGGACCGTGGGCAGCCTTAAATTTCCACTATAATAAGATGTGATTACCGCAACGCAGGTGGATCTCTCATGTAAAAATACAATAAATATGTATCTTTAATTTGTGGATAAAACTTCACAAATTGGCTCTCTTAATTTTCTCTCTCAAAAATCTTTCGGAAACTCTCTCTCTCTCTCTTTGTTGATTTCTCAAAACCCGATATTTTTTGAGATTGAAGCTAAGGCTTTATAAAGCCAAAATCTTCATCCTTCTATCCAGATTATATGGAGAGATTTTTGACTTTTCTTTTTCTTTTTTCTTTTCTTTTCTTCTTTTCTTCTTTTCTTCTTTTCTTCTTTTCTTTCGGCGCCAAGGACTTTCCTTTCTTCTTCCCTTCTTTTTCTTTGTGGATGGCCCACATTAGTTGGACCAACAGATAATAAATAAAAACTTTTTGAGAGGGTATCAATCTTAGAGTAACAACACAAATAAAAATTAAATCTTTCTTGTTTATGTAATTAAAATAACATAATTAAATAAGTATAGTAAATAATAATCGAAATATATATGATACAATAATTTCTTTATGTGGTTAAACAATGTGCCTTACGTTTAATTTTCACTATATCAAAAATGAGTGCACCAAAATATTCTCTAGAAAATTTAGATAAATATCAAAGTACATCAATATCAAGAAAATACAATTCTTTATAAAACAATTAATTTTTACCAAAATTGATAAAATACAAAGAAAGTTTTAAATCTCACCAAATTCACATAATCTTTAGAGTCACACCTAGTAAGAACCTTTGTGAAATCTAAGCCAATAAAAAAATAGAGCTTAAAAAGATGAACAAATTTCTAAAATATGAACCAAATTGGATTGAAAGTGTTGGCTCAAAAAAGATGAACTATTGCTTAGGTGCTTATTTTATACCATATAAAGACGTAGTTCTCTTTACCTTTTAACTTTGAACCCATTTGATTACTCCATACTTATTTTCTCTTCTAGTGGAAAACAATCTTTACATCAAGCAACTCAATATCTAAATTCAAACAAATAGTCAAACTAAAAATCACTTTTATCAATGACATCTTTAATATTGGAGAGAAAATTTCTTCAAAATCAATGCTTTTTTACCATATCCTTGCATACCTATTCTTACCTTGTACTAATTGTGTAAAGAGGCTTGCTCAATCCAATCTAAGCCCTTTCAAGGTAGTATATTGGTTTGATGCATCACGCTTAACCCTACCTAATAAGTTATGTGCTAATCCAAGTCCAACTTGTCAATTCATTTTAAATTTTTTAATTTTTCATATTTATTTAAAAGACTAACTTTAATGTGTATTATATATATAAAATTTTAATTACTTTAAGGAAGAAAACAAAAACTAAGATGACAGAAAGCATTTAATCATTTTTATTAATTTTTAATATCAATACAAAATTATTTTAATATTAATACAAAATTATTTTAATATTAATACAAAATTATTTTAATATTAAAAACTTAATAAAAAAGTTTATCTACAAAATTATCTTAGCATTTATTTGTTACCTTTTATATTAAAAAACTTATTTCTTTCTTTATCTAAAGTCATTTATAGAGGAAAAATTAAATGTAATGTAATATAATTTATTTATTTTTTTCATTTTTTATTCAAACAATATTTAATCTAAGAATTTACTACTTTTCTTATATAAAAATCTTCATATCTTTTTGACTTATGAGAAATAAAATTTTATACTAAAAATTAAAACAAATTTGTATATAAAGGTGCATACATTTGAATATAATTAATAAGAAATATTATATTATCAATTATATTTTAAAAAATGAAACAAGTAAAAAAAATATTGGAATGCTTGAAGAATTTCATACATATGAACAATTTCATAAATATCAATTGTTTTTCCGACCCAAATAGACATCTATGACCTAGATAAGGGGTGAAAATATCAACCCAAATAAGCTCCACAACGTGAATTAATCAGATAACACAGCAAAAGAACAAAAAAAATGTTTAATTATACATATAATAAAAGCAACAAGCATATAAGAAAGAACAATTTATGTGAAACACACTAGTGACGGTGTGCCTCACAAGCTCCTGCCTAGACTAGCAACATGCAAAGGCATGGCAAACATCATATACAATATGAACATGCATACATATTGAAAAGCAATAAATGATTTCCAATTACTTTAAGACTTCATATGTAGAAACATATTCGATAAAGTATGATTTTACACTCACAACATATGATCATATAAAACACATCAAAGTAGTCAAAAGATTCCAACACTTAGTACACAACGAAAGTAATGAGATACAAACTTCTTATAGATTCACACCAAACTTGCATCTAGATAATAAGTAGAAGCAATAAAAATGAATCAAGTAGGCAAATTAATTTAATATAACAACATCAATAAACAAAAATCTATAAGTATGTTACAAGAAAATGAAAGAAAGCATGCACCAACGTAAATCACATAAGCATTCTAATCAGAGTTTAAATCTAGTATGTTGGGATATACATGATAGGAACTTAGATTATAGTAATACAAAAACTAATCATACATAACAATAGATATAATGAGGTAAACCGATATAGAACTCCTACCTGTGTGGTAACATCCTTGGGTTGCTTATGTCAATCACTCGGTAGTAAACAAATTTACTAAGTAATGAAATAATTGTATCCCTGATGAAAATAAAACCACTAATACCTCTATTAGTCGGGACCTTTATCCAAACTCCTATTGATGCACAATGACTTAGTTTAACACATGAACACGGCTTTCCTCCGAAGCTAGCTCCACTCAAAGTAATGCAATTAGTAATTGATGATTAGTAAAATGAATCAAGATGTGAAAAACCACTTATGGGAACTATACTCAACCACGTGTTTCCCACAACTAACGTGGGAAACACATTCAACCATGTATTACCCACAATCATTATCTTGGGAACACTCAACAACCCAAAAGTGCAATATTGCTCTCACCACACCAATAAAATAGTCATAAACATTCACAATTTAAGAGGGTTATTTTGCTCTCACTAGTAAACACCATCTCAAGTACTCACCACTTAAAAGAAAATTTTTCTCACATAGTCACAAATCACTAATACCTAACAACACTCAAGATAATAGTGATATGAAAATAGAAAAATAAGATGTCAAGAAAGGAGTGGGGTATTTATAAAAATCACCCAAGCTCACCACCAACCTTGTCGACTACCTTATTGGAGGTTCAATGAGGGCCTCAACAAGCAGCCAAAAAATTCAAATTTTTGTTTCCAAAATTGTTGAGTAATTTTCATAGATACACACACTTGAAATGAAATAAAAACACGAGAGACAACATCATATATACTAAAAAAACAACCTTGTGGTGTATGTAAACATGCTCGCATACAAAGTATACTTAACTATGTATGTGTGTGCATTACTAATCATCAGTAACAAACCTTACAAAAAGAAAGACAAATATAATAAGTAAAATAAACTAATTATGTGTTTTGTACACAAGAATCCATAACATATACAAAGGACTATAGGACTTATAGGGTTAAACCAGCTCAATAGGCCAACCCACTCCAACATATAAGTTGATAGACAAGGCCTAGGTTGGGCCTAGATGGGCATGAATAGCCTGGCCTATCTTACACCTCTACCTTGTACCTTAGTTATGAGTTTTTTTTATCTTCAACTTGTTAACACACTTGTTTCTCAAAGCTCTATTACCTTTAGATAGCTTACCAAGTCATAAGTATGACTTGTATAAAAGGAACTGATATCTTATGGCCTTATACCACCATTTTTGTTTCTTGTGGCTCATAGCTTCTCGATAAGTCTGTAACACATACTCGTGTGAATGGTATGTTGTAGAAGGATTTCTCTATTGACCTTCTCAGTACATGCTCTAGTGGAGGTGGTGAAGTTTCTTCTTGAACCTATCTAGTAGGTTCCAACTCATCTACTACAAGGACTTTAGGATGAAAAACATCATCTAGGTTTTCTTTTCTAACTCCCCCATGATCATTATGAGCTAAAGATTTGGATATTGGCTCCAAACTAGTATGAACTTTAGTTGATAATTCAGGTTTACTAGTTGATAAGTGCTCAAAACTACTTAATATATCGTGATTATATAGATTTGTATTTGCTTAGTTTTACTATCATTTTAACAAATCCATCTTTTCAAAATCATAGGTGTATTTTGTTGTTTTTTAGAAATTTCTTGTATTTAAAATATTTAACTTAAAGAAATTTACTTGAAGCATTTCATTACAATCATGGGTACATTTTGTTTTTTTAACACAAAATGTTTTACTTATGTTTCAAAATTTGAAAGAAAATTTTACAAAAAAAACAAGGGTTCCAAGTGATGTAGATTCAAAATGGGCCGCGACATGAATGTTTTATATGCCATGGCATGAAGGGAAAAGGAAAGAGTCAAACGCATCCCGGATATGATGTAGGCCACTGCATGAAAACATTGTGTGATGCGATGCAAATATAGTGGATCTTGCCCAAACCATGTAGTGGAGTGGAAAAGTTGTATGCCACAACACCAAGCTAAAATTTTCACATTTTTCTCCTTTCCTCACCCTATAAATAGGACTCTAGTTATATTGTAAAAATCATCCCTTATACTATATCCCTTATTTCTTAATCCTTTACATTTGTTAGTTTCTTAAGCTTTTCTTTTATTAGTTTAAAGTTTTTCTTTCAATTAAGAGTTGAAAAATTTTAGTTTATGTAATAATTTTTAGTTTCAATTCAATAAACATCGTAACAATTCTTTTGGAGGTTTATTGATCATTTGTTAAACAACATAACAATTTTCTCTCTAACTATTAATATACATGCTATATGTCTAATTTATTGATCGTTTGTTAAAATATGCATGTCTGGTTATAAATAATATAAAATATTAGTAACGTTGTTACGCTTATAAAATATTAAAGTAGATTAAATATTTATATAAAATGAATTAATTTTTATTTCTTTATTAAGATTAAAACGAATTTTGTAAATGAAAAATATATTGACAAAATTTTGTTTTATAATAAATAAAAGAGTTAGATTTAGGATTTAAATTATCTAACTTTGATTTAGAGTAATACTCAAAAATATTAGTTAATTGAAGTCTAAATTACTTTGAGGCATGATCTATTTTAAGGATATTTGTAAGAATTATTATTGAAGATATATTGATAACATATCCTTCATAATAGTTTTAAAATCTGAAAGTTAATTTCATATACTTAAATCATAAAATCAACTTTGACACCTTAAATAAAAATCTAACTTACAAACCTGACCTTAGGCAGTAATTAGATGATTTATTAATTTGTTAAAAATAAATTAGAATTTAATAATTAATCATTTAGTTATCCCAATTTTAGGATGTTAATTGGTTGGTTATTAACGAAAAAAGTTTGATCCATGCCTTAGGATATTTTCTTATTAAAAAGGGAGAATCGGTAATCTTAATTCATATATTTAATAACCCACTTAATATTGAACAGACATGATTAACTAACTAATATATATCATAAATTCTCCACTACATTATAAATGTTTAATTGCTTATATATTTATTGAATCTATCATTATTTTTCATATTAATAGTTTAGATACCCAACCAAAACAATCATGACATGGTGTTTATGGTATTAATTTCATTTTAAAAAATTTGTTGAATAATTTAAAAGCCATATGATTTCTTTTTAGATCGACCTTTGAAATATATTTATTACGTTCTATAAGTGACTCGTACACTTGCGAGCTATTTTATAAATTTTACAAAATTTATACACAACAATTTCGTGCATCACTAGCTCCATTAACACAAACTATTTGGTCTTCAAGAAAAACCACATCTATACTCTTGATAAATTTTTAGCCAACTATATCCCATAACCTATACCTAAACTTGTCATGTGAACATCCTAAGAAGATACACTCATTGAATTTATTATCCAACTTGGATCTTTCATCTTTGAGGAAATGCACATAGCCTTTGCATCGAAACTCTAAGTGCTTATAGGAAACATCTTTTTGTTTCCAAACTCTATTAGGAACATCATCATCCAAAGAACCTAAAGGAGAAAGGTTAATCAAATTAACTATAGTCCTAATTGATTCACCCAAAAATAACATAGGTAACTTGTCATTAGATAGTATACGATTGATTCTCTCTTCAATTGTTATGTTCATTCTCTACCACACCATTCTAACAAGGATTATTAGGCATGGTCTTTTCAATTTTTATACCATGAATTCCACAATAACTCTTAAATAGTCCTCTGTATTCACCACTATTGTCTTATCTAACAAATTTCAACTTCCTTCTAGTTTCTCTTTCTACTATAGCATGAAAGTCTTTAAAGACACATAATGCTTGGTCTTTTGTTTTTAATGTATATGAAAACACTCACCCAGAAGGATCTTACGTTCATATAATAAGTAATTCATTTGTAATCAATTTTATTATAAACTATTAAATAAACTAATGGTTTTTATGTGTTTGAGAATTCTAAACCATTGTAAATAATGGTTTTAATCTATTTGCCATTTTTAGATAGCTAATTTAGGAAACTTGGAAATGTATTTAATCTTCAATTGAAAAATGGAAGAAAAAGCCAATTTCATTTTATTCCAAAATTCCACTTCCTTCTTTTGTGCAAATAGAAACAAAAAATATTTTATTCTAATTGAGTTCTCATTTGATTAATAGTTCTACAAGAAACATTTGATCAAGTTGTATCGATGCTTTAGATTTTGTTGTTGCCTATGGTTTATAGTCTCAAATCACCACAAATTGAGGTTTCAAGTGCACAACTTAATAGACTATTAATTTTAGAAACATTTCTTTGACAAAAGAAGATGAAAGTTATGGCAGAAGAGAAAAGAACCGATATTAGGATTGTATTGTTAGAGCACAAATGGAAAAATTGACGCTTTAGGTTTCCAAGTTGTTAGAGGAATCTACACACAAGCCTTATGCTAATGTTCTTAAAGATTACAAG
Source organism: Hippophae rhamnoides (assembly GCA_033030585.1). Taxonomy (NCBI): domain Eukaryota; kingdom Viridiplantae; phylum Streptophyta; class Magnoliopsida; order Rosales; family Elaeagnaceae; genus Hippophae; species Hippophae rhamnoides. The sequence continues at coordinate 34,209,522 of CM065437.1, forward strand.
ATAGAATCCTCCAAAACTAAAACATCCTGTAAAAATAAACATGTGAAAAGCATGACAAGGAAGGTAGTTTTAGGTTATGAAAAGGATGAATCTGATGAGGAAGATGAGTTTTATGAAGAGGATGATGAAGACCAAAATCATGATGAGGAATTAAGTACTAACAAAATAGGAAAAACCAAACTTCTATAGATAGCCTTAAAATTGATGTTAAGATTGATATCCTAATAGTGTTATCAATGCTTAGAAGTTGGATAATTGGATTGAGCTACGAGAGTATTATACTTTTTATCAATATAATAATTGTTAGAAGATCAACTTTTCTATATTAAAGTTGATCATGCATACATTGACATGGTGGAATGTTTATAATAGATGAAAGAGTCTGTAACCCAGTTTACTATCAGGATAAGGAGATATTGACTCCTAAAGGACTCGTCCCTATAAGCTGCAAATTAAAAAGTAACAATAGTAAATAAAGAACCCAAGCAGTTAGAACACTTTAATCAACAGATGTATAATTTAGTAGACTGAAGCATATAAATAATACTAAAGCATTCTAAATAGAGTTTAAACTAATGTATGTGGTAGCATACACACTTTAAACTCAATTTTTACTATAAATAAAATAGAGCATGCATAACATACTATATAACGAGACAAACTCACATAGAAACCTTATCTACATGGTAACATCCTAGGGTTGCTTATGGAAACCACTCTACAAAAAACAATCTACTAAACAATAAAACAATTACAAGAAATAAAACCACTAATACCTCTATCAATTGAGACCTCTATTCGAATAGCCTATTGCTGCCCTCGCTTACTACCTTTACAAAAACCTAGTTTGACACACGAACCTGGCTTTTCTCCATAGCCAAAATCACCCAATGTGGTGCAATCAAAAACTAAAGATTAGTAATGTGTTATGTGAACAATCAATAGAATCACTCTTGAACACAAACACCCAATAATCATGACCAAAATAATTTCCATCACAAACTACAAATCACCTACGTGGGGGACACAATCAATCCATGTAATGTACTGATGAGACAAAACTGACATCGAGTTTGCAATACCAATTTTGCAAATGCTTTGATTTTATATTTGTAAAACTCTCGTAAGTGCACAAATCATTTTATTAAAAATGACAAGTATACTCCCAAGATCGATTTAAGGAAGGAATATATGTGATTTTTAATTTATTATTCGAACTTTTAAAAATGAAATTAAATCCTAAACATACTGTCACAATATTTTGAATTTTTGTGTTTCCAAATCTAATAAAAAAATAAACATAGATATGGGTATAATAATTAAGTTAATTATGCTTACTCATATTATTTAGGTTATTAAATATATAAATTGATATTCATTAATTCTCCTTTTTTATATAAATACCACCTTTGGTGGGTTACATATTCTTTGTTAATTAAACAAATCAATTAACACATATTGGTGGGGTCGATAATTAATTTGGTTAATTAAATTAATTCTTTTTTTTCTAAGAGATTGAAAATGAACCATTTAAATGCTACCTTTCGTAATGTTAGACATTTTAAACTTTATTCAAAGTGTCCAAATTAAATCCAAAAATTTAATTATCCAAGTACTAACTTTCAAGTTTTAAAACCATTACTGAAAATATCTTGTTAATAAATTTTTGAATAATAATTCTTGTAAAAACTTTTAAAATAGAGCTTCACTCTAACTACCGGGCGATTGTACCAACAAATAAAAGAGAACTACTCTTAATTAAACCTTAAAATCTAATTTTCAGATTTAAGTTTGTAAGGAAAAATAATATATTTCTATCTAACATCCTTAATATAAAACTTGAATAAAAACAAAATCAATTTATTTTATAGAAATATTTTACATATTTAATATTTCTCAAGCATAATAACATTATTATTATATCATATTTACAAAAAACCAACTATGTTAAATTTAATCACAGATAAATTAAATAAAACATATAAGAATAAAACATAAAATATTACTATAAAGAATTTATTTAAAATTATACCTCAAAAGCATCCTTATAGAACTTTGATCCTAATTTCGTTTATGAAAAACCTCAAAATGGATTTACATTTCTGTTTATTGAATCAAAAACTAGAAATTTACAAAAGCATAACTAGTTTTTCTCAAAAAGAGAACTTTAAAACTAAAAAAACTAACTAGAGAGACAAAGAAAGAGAAATGTGTGATTTGAAGGATTATTTTTACAATAGGGGAGACAATCCTTTTATGGGTAAGGAAAATACAAAAAATGTAAGAAAATATCTCAAAAATTGATCTTTGACGCGTTTTGACTGGTTGTAAAGCGTGTGTGGGGTGAGATTTATGCCAGACGGCACCGAAACGCATAGGACTTGGTGTGACATGCCCCTAAGGCTCGTGGGACAGGCGCACAATTGTGCTAGTGCACGCAGGACTCGACGTAGGCGTGTGCTGGCTACATGTGGTGATGCGTAATTTCACAAGTGTACAAATCGTTCAAGTAATAAAGTGTACAAAAGTATGGATATCGAACCCATAAGGAATGGCGTTACTAAGTACCTAAATTGACTAATCTTAATTTTATTTGAAAACCGAATTGTTGAATTTGTTTAAAAAGTAAATTAACTTAAACTAAACGCAAATAACAAAATTTAATGTTGTTCACAAATGATTAAAAATGCTAAGGCATTTGATTTCGCTAAATCAATTCAATCCGATTTCAAATCACGTTATATGAAAATCAAAGTTAGAAGTGACGGTTGTAAAACCCAAAATTATCTAATACTCTCTCTCGAGTTATATTAGAATTACTTATCTATGAAAACCAACTATATTTTTATGAAGATTTAATCATTAATAAGCACATTACGATTTATGGAATTTCTAGAATAACCACATACATCACGCATTAGGTGTCAAAATCGCATTCAACATACGGTATTTATCACAAGAAGCATTCATTACACATCTAAATCTTGATCAGAAATTTAAAAGCATTAAGCATGGAAATAAATACTCAACTTGAAAACAATGAATTCATATAACGATAACATAAGAAATCAGATTTTCTTGATTTAACTACATCATAGCCTTAGCAAAAATGAATTAGTTCATAACGGAAATAAGAATAAACATTATTTCAATTGAATCCATGAATAACAAATCTAAATAAAATGCAGAAAATAAAAGCTAAGGAGAAGAGATGAAAAAATCTTGAAGATGAAGACTTGGTAGCAACAATGGTGATGATCCTTCAAGCTTCTCCAACCTTTCTCTCCAAAATTTCCTTTTCTCCTCCAAAAATAACTTAGATCTACTCTCTCTGTCGTCCCCCTCTTTTTCCATCATAATGTATATATAGATCTAGGGTTTGGGGGGAAATTTTGGAACAAAACAACATAAAAAATGTGTTTTTGGACGAAACTCACCGGCAGCAACATTATTCTCGCTGCGGCGAGATTTATGGAAAATTAAATTTTTGTTTTTCTGATTTTGGCCTGCGGCCAAATTGATGTGGCCAGCGGCGAGATGAATATGGCCGGCGGCGAGAATACTTTGGCCAGCGGCGAGATTCACTTGGCCAAAAGCCGTACTCTCGGGAAGAATTTCGCCATGCTCTGAATAAGATTTTCACTGGTGACGAGAATATTCTCGCTGGCGGAGGGGATTTCTAAATTTTGAAACTTTGTTTTCTTTTTAATTTCATTCAATCCCGATCAAATAAACACAATTTTCACACAAATATCAACATTTAAATCATAACAAAAATGCAATAATTTAGCTCTTGCTCAGTGACCCCAAGAACGCTTACTTGCTGCAGCAAGAAAAAGCGATCTAGTTAATAAATTCAAAGGAGACATTAAGAGAAACATCAAAGAAAATTTTATTCTATTTACAAAATTACATTAAGCGTATGAAATAAGCCTTTAAACCCCTATGCGGCCCTAGAAGGACGAGTTGTAGTCTCGTGAGGGATTACAGTGATGATACCCACAAACATCTTACCTATAACTATTCTAATTCAAATCAATAAAATCACACAAAATATTAATTTGCACAAATGTCTCAAAAATTGTAAATAACACACAACACATAGAATAATTAAATGTCACCTAAGCTTTAAAAAATCTCAAATGCCAATTTCACTTTTGTTGTTGACTATTAAACATCCATCAAACCACAAACCAATTGCCATAATTCCTGGATAATATTATGCATAACATCCACAAACAAAAAGGTGAAATCTCAAACTTCATAGGCTCACTTTTCAAAAATCTCTCCACTAATGAAGGAAAATACACCACTTCGGATCAATAGGACTTTATGAGGCTTGTAATGTTAGGCTTAGGTATTTGGTTAAGAAAGAACGGGAAGTGTCAAAATACAAATAATAGCACTTATTAGATTAAACACAACCAATTAAGTAAAAGAGTAACCCATTTTTCCAAAGATAAACAAAATTCTTCCTCAATCTTTCACCTTAGTACATCCATCACTAACACTCTTTTATTTACTAGAGTGTGAAGGCCCCTTTTTTTTTAAACACAACCCCAACCAATTTCTTCCAATATATGTGAAAGATGTCTTATTTCTTTTTTTCTTTTTTTATTCCATCCTTACTCCAATTGCTCTTGAAAAGTTTGTGTTCAAAATTAAGTACTCTTAACAAATAAGGTAGGAATTATATATATATTTTTTGCTCAATAAAAGATAGGTTATAGAAGGCATAAAGATAGAAAAGTAAGGCTAACAATATATTTAAATAGGCTCAAAGAGGTAACTAGTGATATAAGGATAACAAGTTAGGCTTAATATGGCACAATCGATCCAAAAATGGCCAACATCATATCCTAAACAGTGCAATTCCAATTTATTTCGCCTCAAGAGGTTTTCAAATGAGTTCTAGAGTTTGTTGAGATCACAAAATTGTCCATGAAAAATTCGCACATAAGACTTCTCTAAGCATTTAGACTAATCAACCAAATCATACCACATACCAAATGAGTCGCCAACTTGGTAAAATCAACATTTGAAATTATCTTTACACCGAAGCAAAATTTAATGTCTTCTAAAAGCTACTTGTTATCACAATCACATTATTATCATCAACGTGCAAATTAAAACAAGTAAAATTGCAATTGAGAGAAAAATAAAATAAACATAAACATAAACATAACTAAATAAAAATAAGATAATAAACAAATAAAAGAAATTAAATCAAGATGCAGAAAAATAAATGGAAAATCAAAATTAAATACAAATAAACATACAAACAAAACTACTAAAAAATATTGAAGGGAAGAAAAGATTTACGGTTTACCACACCCCCAACCAAAACCTTACATTGTCCTAAATGTAAGAAAGAATAACTACAAATTGTTTTTTTTACCTACAAGACAAATAAAATAAGCAAATTTAATTAAAAATAAAATTATCATAAAATGAAGTGCAATATTTAAAATTTATAAAATAAAATGAGATAAAAGATGAGAAAACAAATCTGATGGGTTGCCTCCCATTAAAAGCGGACAAGTTATAGTCATTAGCTAGACTTTATGTCATTCTTTTTGCTTGCTTTGAATTCTCTAGTCAAAATATGGCCTCAAATTTATCCATTTACCTTGAAAGTTCCTTTTGTTTAATGGTGATCTCAATTGTTCCATAAGGAAACACCTTGGTTACTAGAAAAGGTCTCGACCAACGAGATTTTAGCTTTCTTGGAAAAAGTCGAGATGGGATTTATAAACACTTTCTATCCACTTAAAGTTTCGCCTCAAAATGTGCTTATCGTATGCCAAACCTTCGTCTTGTCTGTCAGCTTGTATATTCGGGCATTCTCATAAGCATCATTCCTCATTTCATCCATCTCATTTGTTGCGAGATTTCACAAGGCAAGCTTCTAATGGTAGTAATGGAGTTCTCTCCTCAGTTTACGAGATTAACTTGTCGAGTGTTAATTCGAAAACAAGAATGTTCCTCGCTTGGAAATTTTATTGCTTCAAAAACATCAAAAGTCACTTGTTCATCTTGTACCCGTAGAATGAGCTTTCCTTCTTTGAACATCAATCAATGTTCTTCAGGTTACAGAGCGGTCTCCCCAATATCAATTTTACCTACTCTATCTTCCTCCATGTCAAGCACCACGAAATCTATAGGGAAAATAAATTTGTCAACTTTAATTAAAACATCCTCAATTACCCCTCGAGGATATTTCACTGATCGATCCACTAATTGTAGAGAGATTGAAGTGGGCTTCATTTCTCCCAGACCTAGTTTCCTGAAAAATAGAAAGTGGCATAAAATTAATGCTTGCTCCTAAATCACATAGGACTTTATCAAAATTGAAACTTCCTATAGTACAAGGTATAGTAAAACTCCATGGGTCTTTCAATTTCTGTGACAGTTTTCTTTGAAGAAGCTGCCGCACTTCTCATTTAGCATGTGAGTTTCATAATCTCTAGCTTCCTTCTTTGATAGAATTTCCTTCATGAATTTTGCATACTTTGGCATTTGTTCCAACATATATGCAAAAGGAATGTTAATATGCAATTTCTTAAAAATATCCAAAAATTTATCAAATTGATTATCAAGCTTTTTCTTATTCAATCATTGAGGATATGGGATAGGAGGCTCATATTTTGCATTTGGGGAAGGTTGAACATCTTGGGATGTTGATGGATTTTCTTTAGATTTTTCCATCTTTTTCTCTGATTTCCCCTGCCATTCAAGTTCTTTACCGCTTCTCAATGTGATAGCCTTTACATGCTCTTTGGGATTTATTGTGTCACTAGGCAACAATCCTTGAGACCTTTTCTGCTTTAGCTACCCTAGTTGGTTTTAGATGTCCCTGTTTATTGCCTCTTGATTTCTGAAATTTGTTCTTGTCTCCTCAATGAACTTTCCCAAAATTCCTTCCAAATCTGTTTGTTTCTTCTCTTGGGGTTGGTAGGAAGATGATGACGGTTTGAATCCCCCTTGGTTATTTCCCCATGAAAAATTTGGATGATTTCTCCTACCTGGATTGTAGGTGTTCGAATATGGGTTATGTTGAGGTTTTTGGAAATTTGAAACATAATTTTCTTGCTCAGCATTTGGTGGAGCAAATGGATTTCTAGTTTGGCACTCGATACTAGCATGATTTCCACCATATAAATCACATTGTGCATTTGGTTTGGATTCGAATTTGGATGACAAAGAATCCATCTTTCTTGAAAGAGCAGCAACTTGAGCCAACAAAGCATTCACTTAATCAATTTCATGCCTTCTTCTTTGGTCTTTTGCAATTACCATTCTGAATGCCACTAATTGTTGTTTTTACGCCATAATCTCTAATAACTCATGAGCATCCTCACGGTGTTTTCCCATGAAAGACCCTACCGTGCGGCGTCGATCATTGCAGATAGTTTGAAACCAACCCATTTATAAAATATAGAGACTTGCGGCCAAATCGGTATACCATGATGTGGGCACTTCCTCAACATTTCTTTGAATCTTTCCCAACTTCATACAATGATTCTTGGTCATCTTGTGTAAAGATGTGATTTCATTCCTCGATTTTGCCATCTTAGCGGGAGGAAAGAACTTGGACATGAATTTACGAACCAACTCGTTCCATGTTGTAATTGATCCCGGTGGTAATGAGTGTAGCCAACTCCTTGGCTTTACCACAGAAGTGAAAAAGGAAAAAACCCTCGATCTTATAGCATCTTGAGACACGCATTTATCTTGTAAAGATCACACACCTCCAAAAAGTAAGCAATATGTGCATTTTGATCATCCTTTGACATTCCCCCAAACTGATTTGATTGAACCATTTGGATAAAGGATGGTTTTATCTCAAAGTTATTTGCTTGAATAGTTGGCCTCCTTATACCAGAAGTAGTTCCAGCAACATTAGGTGCATCATAATCCCTCAAAGCTCTATGATTTCCAACTCCCTCAACAAATGGTGGATCCATAGCAGATTGTCTATTAGGAGGTGAGGTTGAAAGCCTTCTCTCTTGGTTTAGACGCCTATATGTTCTATCAATCTCCGGATCAAATGGAAAATGGTTAAGGCTTCTTGTACGTCTCATACAACAATCCTACAACCAGAAAATTAACTAGCACAAAAACAACACAAAGTTACCTATTTTTTTAATGATAAATAAAATAAAAGATCAAAATAAACAAAATTAAAAATGAAACAATGATAAAGAAAATTAACTTCAAATTAAAACTAAGATTAGGTAGTATCGATATTAATAAAATCAAACCATTCCCCGACAACGGCGCAAAAAACTTGATGCGTAATTTCACAAGTGTACGAATCGTTCAAGTAATAAAGTGTACAAAAGTACGGAAATCGAACCCACAAGGAATGGCATTACTAAGTACTGAAATTGACTAATCTTAATTTTATTTGAAAACCGAATTGTTAAATTTGTTTAAAAAGTAAATTAACTTAAACTAAACGCAAATAACAAAATTTAATGTTGTTCACAAATGATTAAAAATGCTAAGGCATTTGATTTCACTAAATCAATTCAATCTGATTTCAAATCACGTTATATGAAAATCAAAGTTAGAAGTGATGGTTGAAAAACCCAAACTTATCTAATACTCTCTCTCAAGTTATATTAGAATTACTTATCTATGAAAACCAACTATATTTATATGAAGATTTAATCACAAATAAGCAAATTACGATTTATGGAATTTCTAGAATAACCACATACATCATGCATTAGGTGTCAAACTCGCATTCAACATACGGTATTTATCACAAGAAGCATTCATTACACATCTCCTCTCGGTCTCAATATAATGCAACAAATAATCTAAATCTTGATCAGAAATTTAAAAGCATTAATCATGGAAATAAATACTCAACATCAAAACAATGAATTCATATAACGATAACATAAGAAATTAGATTTTCTTGATTTAACTACATCATAGCCTTAGCAAAAATGAATTAGTTCATAATGGAAATAAGAATAAACATTATTTCAATTGAATCCATGAATAACACATCTAAATAAAATGAAAAAAATAAAAGCTAAGAAGAAGAGATGAAAAACTCTTGAAGATGAAGACTTGGTAGCAACAATGGTGATGATCCTTCAAGCTTCTCCGACCTTTCTCTCCAAAATTTCCTTTTCTCCTCCAAAAATAACTTAGATCTACTCTCTCTGCCATCCCCCTCTTTTTCCATCATAATGTATATATATATCTAGGGTTTGGGGGGCAATTTTGGAACAAAACAACATAAAAAATGTGTTTTTGGACGAAACTCGCCGACGACGACATTATTCTCGCCACGGCGAGATTTATGGAAAATTAAATTTTTGTTTTTCTAATTTTGGCCTATTGAAATTGATGTCTTGGCCGAGATGAATATGGCCGGCGGCGAGAATACTTTGGCCAGCGGCGAGATTCACTTGGCCAAAAGCCGTGCTCTCGGGAAGAATTTCGCCATGCTCTGAATAAGATTTTTGCCGACGGCAAGAATATTCTCGCCGACGACAGGATTTCTAAATTTTGAAACTTTGTTTTCCTTTTAATTTCATTCAATCCCGATCATTGTACTTTGTCCCTAACTTCTCCAAAAACATGATTTTACGTGAAATTGCACTTTAAACACGATATACCCGTGAAATGACATTTGTGGATTAAATAATCAAATAAGCACAATTTTCACACAAATATCAACATTTAAATCATAACAAAAATGCAATAATTTAGCTCTTATCATGTGGTACTTGGCATTTTTGACATTTTTTACTATTTTGGCCCATTTTGTTCAATTTTTTCATTTTTTTTTAATTTTTCTCATTTGTTTCTCAACATATTTGGGACGTATTGCCTCCAGTATTTTTCTTCGAGTCTTTAAGTTATTTTTGAAATAAAATACTTGAAAACCAATAAAAATACCTATGATTCCGAAAAGACAAATTTATAAAAAAATATGAAAACATCATACAAATATAAATATATTTAATTAATTAAAATACATTAAATCATAGGAACTTTAGTGTTTTAAGCACTGATCACAACCTCAACCAACTTCTTGCTAGTTCCTTAGCAAGACAAGTGGTAAAAACTAAAAATTAAACTATCTTAAATCACTTCCGTGGATTGACACGATTACATTTAGCGTATGCAACAAGCCTTTAAACCCCTAGGTTTCCACAATGAGCGAGTTTTAATCTCGAGGGTTTCGGTAATGATACCATGGAACATTGAACTAAATGTAAAAATTAAAAAGTAATAACAAAAATAAACAAATCAAAAAAATCAAAAACTAAAATTATAACAAAATAAAATCAAAAATTAACTTTAAAATAAACAAGAAAACAAAACATAAAAATGTCTCATGCTTTTTAATCTCTTTTAAGATCATAATTAAAATCTAGAGCATAATGGTAGTATCCACTATTTGATTCATAAACACTAATTTTGGGTTCATTATAATTTTTACACTATATCATGAAATACTATTTATGACAAAAATTAGCTAATTACCGTATACTCCATGATATGTTTTCAAAAATGAATCTAACAATGTAAAAGACTTTACTATTTACTTAAATTTGATTTAAAGAAATGATAATTTTTTTTGAGAATTTTTTTAAAACTAATCCTAAAATTCTAAAAATTACTTAATCACACAAAGAAAATAAAATCAAACCCAATAAAAATGAAAATATGAACATAAAAATTTTTAAAATTGTTAAAATTTTTTAAATTAAGCATGGTAACTTTTCACCAATCCTTAATCTAGAACTTACATTATTCTCAATATAACAATTGTAAATTAAAGAAAAAGAAAAGTTACCTATTTTTTGAGAATGTACAAGTAGTGATGGAGAAATGCAGGTGTATACATCATGTTCATCATTAAAGTCCACAAAGTTAGATAGTTGTGAACTTCTAACATCTCAACAAATATTTTTAGCTTTAACAATTCTAAAATTGTTCACATGAAATTAAACTAAAACAAATAAAACAAAAAAAAAACTAAAATAATGGGTTACCTCCCATCCAGCGCTTAGTTTATCGTCTTAGCAAGATGTAACTTAGGAGATTTCATTTTAAGTAAACTCAATGTCCCCACATCATTGAGTCAATCAAACCTACAAGTAGGACAAGTTTGTGTATCTATACTTTTTAAGTCATGCCTTATGGATTTTTAAAATTTTATTTACTTAAAACTATGGACATAATTGTGGGTTTTAGATAACCCACTTCTAGGTACAGTCAAATAACTAAAGCATTAAAACACATTTATACCTAGATCTAACAAAGCAACTACCTTCTTTTATCACAAATTATGATTAATAACTTTGAAATTTTGGAAATAACTTTATAATTGTTTTTGTTTATCTCTTTTTTTAAACTAATCTAACACTAAAGTATTTGAATAAATACTAAACAATAAAAGTAAAAATTAAATAAAAGATACAAACAAAAGAAAATAATAAAATAAAAATAAAGTAAAATAAAAATAAATTTATTAAAATAAAGAAAATAATAATAAAATAATTATACAGATTTTACAATATATATAACACAAAAACTTTTAGATATTAATCTCTTAGATAGAACAATGATCTCATGAAAGATTAGTGGCACAAAAACTTTTAAGAACTAGTTTTCTAGATAGAACTCTTTTAGATCTTTACTTTTAATGCTATTACACGGTCAATTTTTTTTATTTTTTTTAGAAAATAAAATAATTAAATAAATCAAATTTTAATTTTTTTTTTAAATTTCAAAATTTAAATATCAATTTTAAATTTTAAAATTTTGATTTATTGTTCACATAACAATATTCGAAATAGTAACTCTTGATTTTTTATTTTTTTTAAATATAAATATAAATTTTAAATTTTTTAATTTACTTTTTATTTAGATTTACTTTTTTTAATATTGAATTTTAATTTTAAATTTTTTTATTTACTATTTATTTAGATTTTATTAAATTTAATAATTAAATTAAATTAATTTTAATTTAAGATTCATTATTATTTTGTTATGAACATTAAATGAGAAAGATTTATTCAAAAAAATTGGATTTATTTTAAAATATTTAAATTTAAATTTAAAATTAATATCTTTTATTCATGATTTTTTTATGTGTATGATAAAAAAAGTAGATATTAATTTAAAGTGTCTCTTATATGTAATATTTTTACGAACTTAATATTCAAATCTAATATATTTTTTAGATTTTTATTTTTAAATTTTTATTTTAAATTTCAATTTCAATTTGAAATTTTAAAGTTTAATTTTTTTAAACTAAACAAAAAAATCACATTTATTTACAACACAAATATTTTTTAAAATTTTGATAAATAATTTAAAAATGTTATTCTTTTCTTAACAACGGCGCAAAAAACTTGACAAGACAAAATTGTCATCGGGTTAGGATTACCGATTTTACAAATACTTTGGTTTTATATTTGTAAAAGTCTCGTGAGTTCACAAATCATTTTATAGAAAATGATAAGTATACTCTTAAGGTCGATCTAAGGAAGGATTATATGTGATTTTAATTTATTATTCAAACTCTTAAAAATTAAATTAATTCATAAACATTCTGTAACAATATTTTGATTTTTTATGTTTCCTAAGCTAATAAAAAAGTAAACATAAATATGTATTCAATAAACAATTATGCAAATTGTTTTCCATTCATAATAGTGGAGTATTTATGGATATAATAATGAAGTTAATTATACTTGCTCATATTATTTAGGTTATTAAAGATATAAATTGATATTCATTGATTCTCTCTTTTTTATTATATATAAATACCACATTTGGTAGAGTTAGATATTATTTGTTAATTAAAAAAATCAATTAACACCTATTGGTGAGGTCGATAATTAATTTGGTTAATTAAATTAATTCCTTATTTCTAAGAGATTGAAAATGAACCATTTAATGTCACCTTTGGTAGGGTTAGACATTTTAAAACTTATTCAAGATATACAAATTAAACTTAAGAATTTAATTACATGAGTACTGAAAATATGTTGTCAATACATTTTTGAATAATAGTTCTTATAATGTTTTTAGAAATAGAGATTAATTCTAACTACCGGATGATTGTATCAACAAATAAAATAACACTCCTCTAAATCAAATCGCATAATTAAATCTTAAAATCTAGTTTTCAAATTTAAGTTTATAATGAAAAATAATATATTTCTCTTTAACATTCTTAATATAAAATCTTGAATAAAAATAAAATTAATTTATTTTATATAAATATTTTACCCATTTAATATTTTGCAAGCTCAACAACTTTATCATTATGTAAATAATTCATTTAAAATTATACATCAAAAGAATCATTACAGAACTTAGATGCTAATTCCGTTTCTAAAAATCCTCTAAATGAATTTGCATTTCCGTTTATTGAATAAAAAACTAGAAATTTACAAAATCATAACTAGTCCTTCTCAAAAATATAAGAACTTTAAAACTAAAAAAATTAAGTAAGCTTTCTAGAGAGAGAAAGAGAGAGAAATGTGTCATTTGAAGAATTATTTTTACAATGGGGGATAGGGTCTTTTTATACGTGAGGAAAAGGTAAAAAAAGTGGGAAAATATCTCTAAATCTTGGACTTATTTGGACAGGCTGGCACACATGTGGGAGGCGAGATTTGTGCTAGATGGCGCTGGCTTGCATAGGACTCAGCGTAACATACACGTGGGGTGCGTGGGATAGATGCAAGTGTGTGCTGGCATGCACGGGACTTGGTATGCGCGTGTGCTAGCTACGTGTGGTGCACGCTGGCATTTGATGGCTATGAGTGGGATTCAACATTTTTGATATTTTTGACCATTTTGATCTATTTTGTCTAATTTTTCTATTATTTTATTTTTTTCTCAGCTTTTTTCTCAAAATATTTGTGATGTATTACCTCTAGTATTTTTATTTGAGTCTTTAAGTTATTTTTGAACAAAAATACCTGAAAAACAATAAAAATACTTGTGATTCCGAAAAGATAAATTTGTATAAAAATATGATAAAATCATACAAATATAAATCTCTTTAATTAATTAAAGTACGTTATATCATGATAATTTTAGTGTTTTTTAAGCTCTCATCATGTAGACAATGAACGATTTGATAGAATCATTAAATCACTTATTGTACACAGTAAAGTGATACTTACAACCAATCTCTTATTGGACATAACAAGAGATAGTAAGAACTCAAATAATTGAGCTCATTTTACTTTCACAATTAAGTTCTCACTAATATTATAAAATAGTTTACCACATTATTTTATGCTCACACAAATGTATTACTATTATCGAAAAACTATTAAGATATTAAGTGAAAATGGAATTCAAAATGATCAAAAATTTTGGTAGAGTACGATAGAATTTTTGAATTGAATACAATAATTAATATGAGGTATTTATAGAACATTTCCAATAGCCAGCCAACCTTACCACACCCTCGTCGTGGACCTCACCAATCACTTCATTAAGGATGTGGCGAGGGATGAAGCGAGGCCTCTTTTCTAGGGGTATATCGATGTGCCAAAAAACATAAATATTTGTTTCAAAAATTGTCAAGTTATATCCATAAATAGCTACACCTGAAACGAGCCAAAATCCTACACTTATAGCCTAACATGCATGCTATAAAACCAACCCTATAGTTTGTGAAAAACAAGATTACAATCATAATGTTCCTAACTATATGCACATGTGCATTATTAATTTGTAGTAACCAATCTTATACAGAGGAAGAAAAAACACCGAGTAAAATAAATAGGCATCGTATATTGCACATAGAAAGCCAACACATAGACACAAAGTATAAACAGACTTACAGGAAAATTTATCATTCATCGATTATGACATGAAAGAAATTTAAGCGATCCATTAGAAAGTAGTTTTACCCTATTAGCTTCGAAGAGGATACATGGTTCAAGTATCAACATTTGAGGTAGAGTTTTGGTTAGTCAGTACAAGATTGTGGCATTGAATTTCAAAATAAGGCAATGGTGTTAGACTAAACTTGGATGACCATAAAATTTTCATGAAGTTTATTGGGGGCTTGCAAGAGTATATTCATAAAGAGTTGTGATTGTTCAAGGTTTTAGACTTTGAGGAGGCATTGGTAAAAAAAAATTTCCATCGAATCAAAGACTAAGAAATTCAAAAAAATGATGACAAGGAGAATTCCAAACAATTTAAAGTTAGGTATACTAATAATAAAAATGGGGAGCAAAGTTTTGGAAAGAAGCAAACAATGTGTGAGCACTACAGCAAGCCAAACCATATAAAAGATACTTACTATGCTCTTCATCCAAAGGTATAAGAGAAATACAAAGAGAAAAGAAGTAATCAAAAGGAGAAAAAAAGGACATTGAAAGCTAATAAGACTGTGGAGATTCCAAAAATGGTACAATCAAACATAAAGTTAACTATCATGACCTAATAGTTTGTTTATCTAGAAGGTCGTGAAGACTTGTTTAATATTTGTTTTTAGGTTAAGCATGATTTGATAGACACAATAATTGATTTATTAAGATAAAAGAATCTCATTTTGGAGGCATTAGTCCAGAAGTTACAGTTAACAACCATCCCTCATTCTAAACCATACTTATAGGGATGGATCTAGAAAGATGTGGAGTCATAAATTACTCAATAATGTACTTTCAAGTTTGCAATTATTGGAGATTACATTTACGAAGGGACTTATGAGGTGGTGCAATTGGATGTATGCCAAGTATTGTTTTGCAGTTCATACTTATAGGACCGTGATGAGATGTTCTATCGTTGACTTCAAAAGTAACGACTTCTGAAGGATGGAGTAGAATACTTCATTCATACTAGAAAAGTTATCCTAAATTATAGTTTGAGTAATACTAATCAAGATAAAATAATTGGTGTGAACCAAGTCACCCTTAATAATAGTATGCTTGCTTTATTAGCCTTTTCAGTATAGGCTCTATTGGAGATGGTGGAGTTTCTTCTTAAACTTTTCTAGTAGGTTCCAACTCATATGCTACAAGGAATTTTGAGGGAAAAACATCATCTTGGTTTTCTTCTCTAGCTTCCCCATGATCATTGTAAGCAAGAGGTTTGGAATTTGGCTCCAAACTGGACAAGCTTCTATAAATGATTGAGGGTTATTGGCTCCATTAACACCAAATATTTGGTCTTTAAGAAAAACCACATCTCTACTCTCGATGAATTTTGTACCAACTATATTCTATAACCTGTACCTAAACTCATCATATGAATATCCCAAGAAGGTACACTCCTTAGCTTTGTCATCCAAATTAGATCTTTCTTTTTTGGGAATATAAACATAGACTTTGCATTTGAGAGTGATACTGGGTATACTAGGGTTTTGGATTTAAGAGCTATTTTTAAAAGACTACTAATATTAGTGAAATTCTAATTTTATCTATGGATTAGGAAATTAGCTAAAAACCTTAATTTGTTGTGTTCTTGTTCGCTTATTAATATTTTTTTGCACTTTTACTGTTCGAACAAGTGGTATCAGAGCCAAAGATTAGAGATCCTAAATTGAGAAACGTGGCAACAACAAGGTTTGAGATAGAGAAATTTGATGTGAAAATTAACTTTAAAATTTGGCAAAGCAATGTAAAAGGATACACTAGTGCAATAAGGTCTTCTTAAGGCATTAAAGGCAACGAAGCTAGAAGATATGAAGAAGGATGATTTGAAAGAAATGAAAACAAAGATAGTAAGAATTTTTTTCTTGAGTTTAGTTTTTGAAGTAAAGTATAGTATGCTAAATGAGACTTTTCTATCAAAGTTGTGAGAAAAATTGGAAGAACTATATATGTCAAAGTCCATTACAAATAGGTTGTACTTGAAATAATAGTTATATGTCCTGGGAATGAAAAAAAAGGTAATGATATTAGAAGCTATAAGAATAAGTTCAATAGATGTATTTCTAAACTTCTGAGTGTTAATGTGAAGATAGATGATGAAGACCAAGCGATGATTTTGTTGTGCTTATTGCCAAAATCATATGATACGTTGGTGATAACATTACTCATTGGAAAGACTATATTGACTGTGGATAAGGTGTCAACATCACTTTTGGAAACTAGTAATGTGATCGAACAAGTAGTTCATGCATGTGGATTTGTTTTTGCTACCTGAGAAGATTCAAGAGCAAGTTAATCAAGTAGAGAGAAAAAAACAAGCCAAGAGGAAGAAATCCTAGTAGAGATGGAAATTGTTTCATGTTTTATCAAAGAAATGACATTAAGTGCTTTTATTGACATAAAAGAGGGTACATTAAGAGGTTTTGTCAAGACAAACTTAAAGATATAGGTTGTCTTGATGAAAAGAGAAGGAAATATAAAAAAGAGGTAAGTATGATTGAAACTTATGATTATGATTCTGATGTTATATGTGTTATTACAAGTGAAAGCTCCTTGAATGATTGGGTTTTGGATTCTAAATGTTGTTTCTATATATGTGCAACCAAGGGATTGTTTGATAGTTATAATCTTGTAATGATGGTGATGTTATCATGGCTAATGGATCAAGGATTAAGGTCATTGGAAAAGGCAAAGTCAAGATGAAGATGTATAATTAAGTTATTCGAACAATGGGTGATATAAGATTTATTCTTGGCTTGAGAATGAATTTGATTTTTTTGAGAAAACTTGATTCTCTTAGCTATAATTTTTATAGAAATAACAAATGTATAGAGGTGAGTAAATATTCCTTGGTCATTGATAACTGTATTTTATATAGTTATTTTCATCAATTTTATTAATGATAATTGTTATGTTCTAGACATTTCTGTTTAATTTTAGTTAAATAAATTAATATTTACCTTTTATGTGTTAAGAAATACAATTTTAATAAAATTAAATAATTTGTATCGAAAATTTACTTAATTTCAAATTTATGTCTACAAATATAATTTCAAATAATAGTGTTCTTAATTACAATTTATAAAAGTTGAAAATAAAACTTAAATTAAATTTGGGCTTAATTGAAATTATTAAAAGTTGAAAATTTTAATTTAATATTAGCAAAGGGCTTAACTGTAATTAAAGAAAGTTTAAAATGTAATTTGAATTAAATTTGTGGGTCAAAATACAATTAAATGAAGTTTAATATTCGTGCAGGAGAGAGGAATCCACGTGTCATCATCCACGCGTACAACGTGGTCCGTCCGATGAAAGCATAAACGGTTACCATTGGCGCATGTTGATCACGACCGACCAAAGAAAATGGATGCAGGGAGTTCTCTATCACGCGGCTCGGTGCAGGGTAGAACCCTACCGCGCAGCCGGCGTGCGGCGTGGGACCCGAGACGTACGGCCCATGCAAACCACATCCCCACATTCGCGCGCCATTTTCCCGTTCGGTCGATAGAAAGGCTCAAACGATCCAAAGATGACCTAAATCATTTTCTTAGTTAAATGTTATCTATAATTTCGCCTCGAGAGAAAATCAAACAAATTCTAAAAATTGTGACACCACAAATATCAATCGAATTCCATACTCACATAAACCTTTTCTAAATTATCATAGCAAATCAAAAATCAAGACTAGTGCTCATGAATATTTATTCTTGTAAAAATGAAACATACATAAAAATAATTTATAACTTAGACAATATTCAAATGTTTCAAGTAGACATGCACCATTTAAACAGATGAAATAAAAATAAATCACTATTCATAGCAAAATATCTTCAATTAATCAAACAAAAACAAAATTTCACGAGCAAGAACATCTAGAAAGTATTTCAATTACGTTCAATACATCTACCACCCCCAAACTTAATTTACACATTGTCCTCAATATGTGAAAGTTAAAGAACATATGAGATGGGTTTAAAGAAACTTCCTGGTTTGGTTTGTATGGTTAAATTTCAAAATTGCTTCATTTCTTCCAATTTGTACCTACGAAAAAGATATGAAATAAAATAACAACATAACACAATATAAAAACTAATACATGCGCAAATAAAAAAAATAAAACAAATGGGTTGCCTCCCAAGAAGCGCTTGATTTATAGTCTTCAGCTTGACTTCCCAATTTGTTTTTCTTTTTGTAAGTTAAGATTTGTGTGTCAAACAAAATCTCAACTTATGAGAAAATTGAAAAATAAATTAAGAAACAATAACCATAAATTTTTTTATTTTTTATTTTTTTCTTTTTTTGTGAATTAAGATTTGTGTGTCAAACAAAATCTCAATCCACGAGAAAATTGAAAAATAAAATAAATCAACAATAAGCAAAAAAAAATTATTTTTCCTTTTGTGAATTAAGATTTGTGTGTCAAACAAAATCTCAATCCACGAGAAAATTGAAAAATAAATTAAACAACAAACAATAAGCAAAGAATATTTATTTTTCTTTTTGTGAGATAAGATTTGTGTGTCAAACAAAATCTCAACCCACGAGAAAATTGAAAAATAAATTAAACACACAACAAAAAAAAACAAGAATTTTTTTTGAATTAAAATCAAATTGATTGGTATTAATATCAACAATGAAAATAGTACACAAATCCCCGGCAAGCGCCAGAAACTTGTTTGATAGTTATAATCCTTGTAATGATGGTGATGTTATCATGGCTAATGGATCAAGGATTAAGGTCATTGGAAAAGGAAAAGTCAAGATGAAGATGTATAATGAAGTTATTTGAACAATGGGTGATATAAGATTTATTCTTGGCTTGAGAATGAATTTGATTTTTTTGAGAAAACTTGATTCTCTTAGCTATAATTTTTATAGAAATAACAAATGTATAGAGGTGAGCAAATATTCCTTGGTCATAATGAAAGAAAGGAAGAAAGGAAGCCTGGACATGTTGAATGAGAATGTTGTTCAAGGTGGAGTTGTAGTTACCTTTAAGGGTAAGGTGAATATTGAATTAAAGTTTAAATCTTGCAATAATATTAATAATATGAGGCAAGAAAACATGTAAAAGTAATATATAGTTTACAGTTTTGGTGATAAGAGTATGGTATTAAATGGTTGCTCTCAAGGTAGAGCAATCACAAATAACATTGCTTTTGATTAAAGATGAAGTGATGGATATACCTTACCGGGTGAAATGAGGACATGTATGGACATGTCATAATTGATACTTGATGTTGATATTTTTTTAATAAGCCAAGATAGACATTGTTGAATTTTAAAAAGAGAGAAAAAAAACATTTTATGCTTGGGTAGTGGAAAGTTTAAAGACTATTATCAAAAGGGTTTTGTGAGTAATATATATATATAACAAAAATGTCAATCCTCAAAAATACAAGTACGTGAATTTTTAAAAAAGAATTATGTTAAAATAAAATTTCTTAAATAATCATGAAAAATTAATTAAAAATGATTTTTTTATAAAAATTTCGGATATCCTTAAAGATTTTCTATTTAAAAGGAAAAATTTAATATAAACATAAATCCAAACATTTATGAAGTCAATTAAAATTCATTAACTCAAAGTGGTTTTATCCTTCCTAAACATAAATTATAATTTCCAAAAACATAAATAAGGGTTTAGAACAAACCTTTTTAACGTCTAAATCCTCTGTAAAAGACCTTCATGTCTTTACTATAACTAACTTGATATCACAGCTAAAAAGTAAGAGAATAGTAGAGTGTGAGCTTACAACTCAGTAAGAATCTACTCTAAAATAATATTATAACAAAGGAATATTCGTAATGCATACCATAAATAATAAAATTCATGAATGAAAATAATCATCATCATCAATATATAGTATGGGGAGATTTTATTTACAAATATCAGGTATACCTATACTTTCTTGCTTCCAAAATTGGGAGAGTGTACATTCTAGATGTCTTAATACATACTCAATAATGATAAAATATGCTATGTAAATATAAATCCATAGACAGGATATGCAACTCCATATGTACTAGTATACCAAAATACATGGGCACATATTTGGTCAATCTTCAAGATGCATTTGGGTTCATCATCGACCCCATATCTAGTCATACTCTGAGATACATATGGAACATGTGTTGGCCAATATCCATGTCACATGGGCCCTCATCTATGAATGATCCACTTCGAGACACAATGAGGATCTAACTCTAAGGCCTATATAATAGAGATTGAGGTGCTGACCAAGTTGATGTTTATAAATATTTTAAAAATTCTCAAGATCCTACAAATATTCTCTAGATCCTACATAAGAGATAGATTTGGAATATCAAATTGGATGCAAGGATTAATTTAGGAAGTATTTTTTTTGTTTTAGTTAATTATGTGCCTTTTATGTTTAGCAATTTTTGTTTTAGTGAATTGTGGTCTTTTTTATGTCTTATTTATCATAATTTTTTTATTCTTTTATTGTTTAGGTATGGATTAGGCCTAATCCATAACTAAATAGTCCTATTAGGGTTGAATTGCATCTAGGGTTCTTTTCTTTAGGGTAAATTTCGTCTAGGGTTTTGTTATTTATAAAAGAAAACAACAGCCATGTAATTGAGAAGAATTGATATCATTAATGAAAATTTATTTCAAAAAGAATCTTACATTTTCCAACTTGTGTTCATGACTGAATACTTGAATTCAATTTATCAAACAGAGTGATCATCTTTTGTGGCATCTCAAGGATAGGGTTTTAAGGATTTTTTCCCTTAGGGTTCTAATCTGATCGTACCAAAGGTTAGGGTTTTAAGGACTTTGTTTACTTAGGATTCTAATCCAATCATCTTCAACATATTCCAAGCAAATCGATTGTTCATATTCCTTTGAGTTCATGGGTTCCTAGGGTTGTTCGCTTGGAGGGTTTGCATAATTTGGTATCGAAGCCTAG
Organism: Hippophae rhamnoides; assembly: GCA_033030585.1. NCBI lineage: Eukaryota > Viridiplantae > Streptophyta > Magnoliopsida > Rosales > Elaeagnaceae > Hippophae > Hippophae rhamnoides. Next base: position 34,231,345 of record CM065437.1, read on the forward strand.
TTGTGGAAAATAGTTTATCTATCTATATCTATCATTTTTTTTGTGTTCTTGAATCAAAGAAAAAATTCATCTTGTTCTTGTTTTAATCATTTTCTTTGTTTTCTTGATTAAAAAAAACAAAAAAAAAATCCATCCTTCAAATCTTTTAGTTTTATTTCAACTTTATTTTCGTTTTTTTCATCTTTAAATTTTGTTTTTTAGTTTCCTTTGAGTCCCTGATTTAAAAAAAAACCGCCCTTCAAGTTTTGTTTTTTTTAATTTTGTTGTCCTTGTTTTCGTCTTTAGATTTCGTAGTTCTCTTTGAATTCCTCGTATCTTTTTCTTGTGCTTTATTTCTATGTTCAATCCATCTTTGTTCTTCAAAAAAAAGAGAAAAAAGAATAAGAGGGTTGTTGTTTACAGTTTCAAAAAGAAATTGATAAATCGGAGTTGTAACTTTAAATGGTCATAACTTTTGACTCGGATATCGAAACGAATATTATAATATATCAAATCAACGTTCATTTCTATTTTAAACGTACAATTCAAATATGCCTTTATCACCACATTTTTCAAGCCCAAATTCTATCTTTTATATCACTTATCGAGGGTTTAAAGTTTAGTCACACCTTTGTGCGTTGTTTTCATTTCTTGTTCATTAGGGTTGCAAATTTGTTTTTTTATTAATTTTATATTTACAACATCAGTATTCAAAAAAAGGAAAAAAAGGAAAAAAGAGAAGAAAAGGAGAACAAAGTAGCAAATTATTCAAGAATCTAATTCTTCTTTTCTTGCTTAGTTTTCTTGTTCTTGTTGAAATTAGTTTTCCTTTATTTTGTTCTAGTTTCCTTCCTTTTCATTTTAGATAATCATCAAACTTGATATCAAGGTTTAATTTATAAAAAAAAGGAATCATATTTTGGTTAATATTTTTTCTTTAGAATCCTCTTTAGACCTTCTTTTCTTTTGTCCTCAATGTTTTTTTTTTTAATTTTGATTTTCAAGATTTTCAAGATATTGAAAAGATTCTTTCATGGTTCATTAGAGTCTTCTTTGGACTTTCTTTCTAGCATCCTTTGCCATTAATTTTTTTAAATTATAATTTTTGAGATTGTCACCCACAAATCGATTGCTTGTTGAGATTAGTTGAATTCTTTGATTTTTTTTAAGAACAAAAAAGGAGGCTGACTTGAGCTTTGAATAGTAAAAGGAAAAGAAAACGTCAAAATAATGTGGAAAAAAAGCCAAAATTGTGTGAAGAAAAAAAAGAGAGAGCAAACACGTGAGGGAGTGTGTGAGTTATCTTGTTTTATTTTACAGATTGAAAGCATGAGTAAGGAAGTAGGAGAACCATAAGAGGTCAAGTTAAAATTCTTCCTCAAGAATTTTAACGACCAATTTAAGAGGCTAAATGCAAGGTTAGATGATTTAGAATCCTCTATCGATTCTAAATTACATAAAAGAAGACATGAAAGAAATGAGTTCGATGAAGAAGAAGCTGATTCCAATGTAGAGGAGAGGGTAAGTTATAAACGAGACAAAAAGGTTATGGTTGTATAGACAAATGGAGAAATAAAAAGTGCTAGTTCAAGTAACGATGAGATACCACTATTGGAGGATTGTTCTGATATTAAAGTGGAAGAATCTATGCATGGAGATTTACTTGTCACAAGGAGAGCCTCGAATATACAGCCTAAGGATGAATGGGATAAGGTGCACCAAGGAGAGAAAAGTGAGTACAAAAGAGAGAAAAGTGAGCAGAAAGGAGAGAAAAGTATGAAAAAAGAGAGAAAAGTAAGCAAAACAAAGATAAAAAGGTAAGCAAACAAGAGAGAAAAGTGAGCAAATAGGAGTGGAAAATAAAAAAATAAGTGTAATTATTGAAAAACATGAGATTAAAAGTGCAATGATGGCAAGGCAATGAGCACTTATACTTATGTACAAGGATATTTATCTTTCTACTAACGATCTTAATTCATCTTTCCCCAGTGTTGTTGTGTCTTCATTGCATGACTTTGAGGATATATTTCATAAAGAGAATCCACATGGATTACCAAATTGACATACTTATAGAGTTAAGATTTGAGGACGAATCTTTTTGATTTGATTATTTATGTTGTTTCTTTTTAATTTTTACATTTAGTTCAATGTTTGTGATTATCGTTACTGAAAACCCTCACGAGACTTATACTCGTCCACTAGGGCAACCTAGGGGTTTAAAGACTTATTCCATATGCTAAATGCAACCGTGTTAATCCATAGAAGTGATTTAGGATAGTTTAATTTTTAGTTTTTATCGCTTCTCTTGCTGAGGGACTAGCAAGAAGCTAGTTATAAGGGTTGTGATAAGTGGTTAAAAAGCACTAAAATTACCATGATTTATTCTACTTTAATGGATTAAATAGATTTATATTGGTATGATTTTATCATATTTTTATATAAATTTGTCTTTTCAGAATCACCAGTATTTTTATTATTTTTAGGTATTTTTGTTCAAAAATAATTTAAAGACTCAAAGAAAAATACTAGAGGCAATACATCACAACTATATTGAGAAACAAAAGGAAAACAAAAAAATGGACAAAACTGCGTGCAACCAGTGCCCAACTATTGCAAATCTCATCCCACACGCGTGCCAGCCTATCCAAACGCATCCAAAACCAATTGTTTTTAGATATTTTCCCATTTTTTAATATTTTCCTTACATATAATAGGACCCTATCTCTCAATCTGAAATCACACAATTTCTCAGTTCTTCTCTCTCTAGAAAGCTTTCTTAGTTTTTTAGTTTTAAAGTTTTTTTTATTTTTAAGAAGAACTAGTTATGCTTTTATAAATTTCTAGTTTTTAATTCAATAAAAGGAAATGCAAATCGTTTGGAGGTTTCCAAAAACACAATTAGCATCAAAGTTTTGTAAGTATTCTTTTGAGATATAATTTTTAAATGAATTATTTACAGTTATTTTTATGTTTTATTCTTATATGTTATGTTTAATTTTTCTCTAATTAAATTTAATATGGCTGGATATGATATAATAATAATATTATTATACTTGCGAAATATTAAATAGGTAAAATATTTCTTAAAATAAATTAATTTTGTTTTTATTCAAGATTTTATAATAAGGATGTTAGAGAGAAATATATTATTTTTTATTACAAACTTAAATCTGAAAATTAGATTGTAACGTTTAATTATCTGGTCTGATTTTGAGTAGTGCTATTTTATTTGTTGGTACAATCGCGCAGTAGTTAGAGTTAAGCTCTATTTCAAAATTTTGTATAAGAATTATTATTAGAAAATATATTCACAACATATTTTCAGTAATGGTTTTAAAACTTTTAAGTTAGTATTCGGATAATTGAATTCTTAGGTTTAATTTGGACACCTTGAATAAATTTTAAAATGTCTAACCCTACCAAAGATGACATTTTAATGGTTCATTTGCAATGTCTTAGAAAAAAGAATTAATTAAATTAAAAAAATTAATTTTCGGACACCTTGAATAAAGTTTAAAATGTCTAACCCTACCAAAGATGACATTTTAATGGTTCATTTGCAATGTCTTAGAAAAAAGAATTAATTAAATTAAAAAAATTAATTATCGTTCCCACTTATAGGTGTTAATTGATTTGTTCAATTAACAAAGAATATATAACATACCAAATGTGGTATTTATATAAAAGAAGAATCAATAAATAACAATTTATATGTTTAATAACCTAAATAATATGAGCAAGCATAATTAACTTAATTATTATATCCATAAATACTCTACTATTATAAATAATAAATATTTGCATAATTGTTTATCGAATCCATATCTATGTTTATTTTTTTATGTTATTAGATTAGGAAACATAAAAAATCAAAATATCGTGACAAGATGTTTAGGATTTAATTTAATTTTTAAAAGTTTTAATAATAAATTAAAAATCACATACATTCCTTCCTTAGATCGACCTTGGGAGTATACTTATTATTTTCTATAATTGTTAATTGAATCCATATCTATGTTTATTTTTTTATGTTACTAGATTAGGAAACAAAAAAAATTAAAATATCGTAACATTGTGTTTATGATTTATTTTTTTTAAAAGCTTTAATAATAAATGAAAAACCTCATAGATTCCTTCCTTAGATTGAACTTTGGAGTATACTTGTCATTTTCTATAATTTTTATTTAATCCATATTTTTTTTATGTTATTAGATTAGAAAACACAAAAAATCAAAATATCATGATAGGATGTTTAAGATTTAATTTCATTTTTAAAAGCTTTAATAATAAATTAAAAACCATGTATATTCTTTCCTTAGATCAACCTTGGGGGTATACTTGTCATTTTCTATAAAATGATTCGTACACTTGCGAGAGTTTTACAAATATAAAACCAAACTATCTACAAGATCGGTATTATTAACTCGATACCGGTTTTGTCTCATCATACATTTTGATAGTGCCAAAGTTAACACCATTCAAATGGTTTAGGATTTGACAACTAGGGAAATGTTTTCTATATAATCATACCAACCCTCTGATTAAATTATTTGCCCACTAAATGAGCCTTATATTTGTCTAATGCCCTAATGCTCTTGCGTTTTACTCAAAACATCAATTACCAAGTGCCATTGACAAGGAAAGCATAAATTTCAAGTTACATAATCTCATACCACTTAGGAATAGATAAAGTCATATAGACATTATAAGGTTCAATAAGTGGAGTGAATTGAAAAGGACTAGTGGAAGAAGGAGCTCTTTTCACAAGAAAGCAACATTATTGGTTTAAAAATACCAAACTTTGATCGTGTAATCATTGGGTGAGTATTAGTAGAAAAAGAAAGGACATTTGAAGGTAGGTCAATCAAGAACTAAAAATTATTATTTGGATACTACATTAAATCGTATGGGTTAGGAATGGAAGACTATAAGCTAAAACTAGACAATGTGACACCAGAAAAAGGTAGATGGACTAGATAGCGATAAAACATTGGATAAAATGTTAGATTGTATAGAAGACATAGAAGGTAAAGACATAAAAGGCTAAGGGACCATAGTGTTAGATGAAACACCAACTGGAACCAAAGGAGGTGGAATAAGATCAAGCTACTAAAGGAAGACTTTAGTATTAGGGATAGATGAAATAATAGAAAAAGGAAATATGCTTTCATAGAAAGTAAAATGTATACTAATGTAGAGTTTGTGTTGTCAAATCAAAACATAGGTAGCCATGCTGTTGTGGGGCATAACCAAAGATCACACATCATGAGGATTGAGATTCTAATTTATGATAAGTATAGGGACTGAAACATGGAAAACAAAGTGATCCAAAATCTTTCATGAAAGTGTAGTCACGATTTTTGTTATAGAATCTTTGAAATGTACTCTTATTGGAAAGAGACATAAAAGGCAACATATTTATGAAAAAAATAATAGATTTGAAAGCATAGACCCAATATTTCATGGGAATAGAAGATTCAAGACACATAGCAAGACCTTTTTCCATTACTCTTCTAAGCCTACACTCCACATTACCATTATGTGAAGAAGTGTAGGGGTAGGTTTCTCGATGAACTATACCAATGAAGGATAAAATAGTGCTGATAAAAGAGAATTATCCTTCACTGTCAGTTTTCACACACTTGATTTTTAAAGAAAAATACCTTTCCACCATTTGCATAAAATATTTAAACACCGAATGGACTTCACTCTTGACACTAAGAAAATATATCTATTTATAGTGGCAAAAGTCATCTACAATTAAAAGGAAGTATCTGGCTCCTATGTTAGCAATCACAGGAGACGTCAGAGATCCATGTAAAACAATTCAAAAGGTAAAGAAGCACGTGTATGAAAAGACTTGAAAGGTGATTTGGAGCTTTAGCTAAAGAACAGATCTTATAACTACATTTATTTGCATTTACAATATTCGAAGAAATCTGTAAATTCATAGTAAGAAATTGAAGTACTAAAGAATAAGGATGAGCAAGCTTTAAGTGTTAAAGTTTTGTCTCAGATAGTATGGTGGAGTAGCAGGATTTGGACTCAATGAAATCTCAATGTATGAGAATCCTTAACAAGAAATCCATTTGCATGAAACTACACAATTTTATTGATATCGGGACATAGCTTTTGAACAAACAATAAATTATAGGATAAAGTAAGAGTATGTAGTACATGAGAAAGTATTAAAGAGCAAGAGTCAAGTGCAATAGTTGATGTGCCAACATGAGTGATAATAAGAAGAGAACCATTACCTACTGTAACATTCTCATGACCAAGATAAGGAGTAGTGTCTTGAAGATTAGCTTTGTCATTAGTAAGATGATGTGAGGCATCATAATCAAGCAACCATGAGGGAGCAGATGATTTATTTTTGTTGTTGTCCCTAGAAGAACTATTAAAGATCTCAGCAACCACAGCTCTAGCACTTGAATTATCTCTAAAAGATCTTCCTAACAATAGATCTCTTAACTTGAAACATTGATTAGCAAAATATCTAGATTCATTACATACTCGACACTACACTTTATTATAACTACCAGATTGATTAGGCTTTTTACTTTTGGATTCAAAAATGGAAACTCTAGGGTTTGTGCTAGCCAAAAAGTCATTAAGATTCTAGGTGCTTTTGTTAGATCCACCAGATTGAGAAGAACTTGCATTATTATGTGAATTCTGACCAAAAGTTGAGATGGAATTAGAATTATGAGGTTTGATGTTTAGGTTACCAAATCAAGCAATATTTGCTTAAATTCCAGTGGTAACTTGATGTTGATGATCCAAGAATCTTTCATGAGCCAACATGAGACTATAAAAAGCATCAAAGGAGATTGGTTCAACACGAAGATTCATGGTAGAAATGAAAGAATTTCAACTAGAATCCAAACCTCTAAATGTATAAAATACTAGATATTGATTAGGAATTGGTTATCCAATTGCAGCTAGATGATCAAAGATCATCTTAACCTAAAGTGTATAATCTTCAATAGAAAGATCACCTTTCTTAAACATATTTTTGCAGCTGATCTAGCATGAACTTGATGATAGCTCATTCTTGGAGTGACAGAAGCATAAATCTTGCTTTTAACAAATCCATTGAACCTATTCCAAATAGCAAATATAGGATTAACTTGCATTGAAGCATGCAAGAACTATGAAGGAACTTCAATTCTAATTTTGATTTAGTCTTCTAGACCATACACAATGACTACAGAAAGCATTTTTTCTTTTCATATTAAAAAATTAGTTCGATCTAATTTAATTAAAAAAAAAGATTAATTGGAGGAGTTGTGATCGTTGTTGCCACACTAGAAGATTGATCTTTATGCATGATAGACTACACGAGACCGGAGTCACTATTAGAGCTTCAATCAAGGTTTTCTTAATTTGCTCTGATACTATGCAAACAAACAAGGAAGAAGAAGAAGAGGGGATTTGGGAAAGAAGAAACAATTTGTAGAAATTGAAAGTGTATTTTTTTAATGAATTATTGTAATGCTTACATGGTTTATATAGAAGTTTCATACTAAAACATGATTGGTCAATTAGTTACATCTCTTAATTAACTAACTAACTAACTAACTAAAACTCACTTACATTTTTTTCAATACAAACAAGTGATTACTGATTAGGAGCTAACTGAGCCAATGTTAACTGATGTCAAAACACAAAAAAAAAAATATAGCAATAATTTAAAATCAACCTGGGTCTTTCTTGGATCTCTTTAATACAATGTAAAACTAAGTCCAATAATTTGATTGGGGTATGCTTAAATCAAAAACACTTGTGGTCACTTATAACTAAATTTCCAATATCTGTTTTGTGGTAAGTTTTACCAGTGAAATTGTTTTAATTTCGACTATGGAGAAAGCATATTCAGTGGTACCCAAACCAATGAAATTAATCAATTTCAATATCCACTATTTTCTTTTGAACTGGACAAAATTGTGTATGAATAACACCTTGTCTTAACATCTTAGTCAATTTTAGAACAAATCAATTGTTGATTTTCTTTGATTTTTGTTGAGAGAGTTATTGAATTGATTTTGGCTTAATGTCTAATGTTATATTTATACATTGAAAGGAAGAAACTAGCCGTTATTAAACTAGCCGTTAAACTAGCCGTTATTAAACTAGCCGTTATTAAACTAGCCGTTACTAAACTAGCCGTTATTAAACTAGCCGTTACTAACTAGCCGTTATTAAACTAGCCGTTACTAACTAGCCGTTATTATTATTCTCAACACTCCCCCTCAAGTTAGGTGTGTGTAGATATCGGTCAACCCTAACTTGCTTAAATTTTCTTCAAATGATTTTAAATCTAAACCTTTGGTGAAGATGTCCGCCAATTGTTTTTCACTTCTCACAAATGGAGTTTCAATTTCCTTTGCTTGAATTTTTTCTCGAATGAAGTGGCGATCCTTCCGATGTGTTTTGTTCTCTCGTGAAACACGGATTTGATGCTATATGTCGCAGCTTGGTTATCACAAAACATCTTCATTGGTTCTTGAATTTTAATTCCAATATCCAAAAGAAGTTGTTTGATCAAGTTAGCTTGAGTTGATGCCCATGGCTCGATATTCGCCTCCGGCCTTGATCGTGCCTGACATTTTGTTTCTTGCTTTTCCATTATGACTAAATTTCCTCCTACAAAGCGTCTGCAAAAACAGGTGGTTGATTTTCTATCAAAGCTACCATTGCCCATACGCATCGGAGTAATACACCACTTCATTAGAATTATTACATTTCATGAGAATTCCTTTACTAGGTGTCCACTTTTTAAATATTTTAAAATTCTATGTATAGCCTCTAAATGTGGTGTTCTAGGTGTATGCATAAATTTACTAATTTGACTTCTTGAAAAAGAAATATCTGTCGGATTACCGTTAAATAAATTAATTTTCCTACAAGTCTTTGAAATTGGCTTATGTCTTCTAAGGGTTCGCCATCCTCGATATTTAATTTGCATTTACTATACTGTGGTGTAGATGTTGGTTTACTCTCCTGTTTACCAGTTTCTTTCAATAGGTCAAGTGTATATTTTCTTTGTGAAATAAAGAGTCCCTTGGGTGAATGTGCTATTTCTATTCCTAGAAAATATTTTAATAAACCTAAGTCTTTGATATCAAAATTCTCCTTTAATTTCATTTTCACTTTTTTAATTTCTTCCAAATTATTTCCGGTAATTATTATATCATCTACATATATTAGAATTATGGTTGTGAATGTACCATAATTTTTGGAAAATAATGAGTGATCGGCATTACTAATTTTAAAATCACAAGAAATTAAATAAGAGCTTAGTTTTCCATACCATGCTCGTGGAGATTGCTTTAGTCCGTAAATAGATTTTTTAACCTACTACACTAGACTAGAATTGTTTTCTTTTTATGACCGAGTGGAAGTGTCATATATACCTCTTCTTCAAGTGTTCCTTGGAGAAAAGCATTCTTGACATCCATTTGATGTAAGGTCCAATTTTGGTTTACCGCATGGAAAGTAAAATCCTAACGATATTCATTTTGGCCACGGGTGCAAATGTTTCTTGATAATCACACATAGGTTTGAGTGTAACCTTTTGCCACTAATGGGTGCTTTGTACCTTTCAATAGTACCATCACTATTAAACTTAATCTTATAGACCCATTTGCATCCTACGGGTTTCTTTCCTTCGGGTAGTTGTACGACTACCCGTGTTTCATTTTTCAAGTGCTTGAAGTTCTTCTTCCATTGCTTTGCACCATACAAGTTAGCTTTATTGCTTCCTCGTAGTTATTTGGCTCATTTTCTTTGGAAATTGAGGTCAAATAAGTCTATATTGTGGTGTAACATTTTCATAAGATAAATAATTTTGGATATGATATTTTACCTCATATGTTACAAAATCCGTAATCTAGTTGTAGGTTGTGAGTCCAGATTAGACCTTCTCAATGGTATTATTTCGGTAGTACCATCTTCCCCCTCATTTTGAGAAGTTTCTTCCTCTTCATTCTAGTTGATTATTTCATTTTCTACTACTATATTTCCTTGAGAATAAAAAAATGGAAATGTAAATTCATTTGGTTCTCTTGGATTTATTAGTCTCCTTTTCTAGTGTTTTGTAATATGGCTCATTTTCTTGGAATGTCACATCTCTTGAAATGTAATGTTTTTTGTTAATCGGATCATAGCATTTATAACCCTTTTTTTGAGATGAATACCCGAGAAAATAGCTTTGATTGATGTATAATCTAACTTGTGTTGTTTATTTTTGTGCAGCAACAGTACATCCAAATACTCTTAAATGATAGATATTGAGTTTTTCTTGGTAGAGGATTTCTAGTGGGCTTTTGAAATTCAAATTGGCACTTGGCAATCTATTAATTAAATATGTTGCGGTGAGAACAGCATCCGACCAAAAAATTATTGGAACATTATTTTGAAACAAAAATACTCTTAGTACTTCAAGTAAATGTCGATTTTTCTTTCGACACACCATTTTGTTGGTGTGTGTAAATACAAGTTGTTTGATGTAAAATTCCTTTTTGCTTGAAAAAATTTGTAAAATTTTGATTTACAAATTCCGTTCCATTATCACTTCTAAAAGTTTTAATCTTTGCATCATATCGATTTTCTACAAAATTATAAAATTCTTGAAATTGAGAAAAAAACTTCACTTTTATTTTTTAACAAGTGTAACCATGTAGTTCTTGAAAAATCATCTATAAATATAACAAAGTATTTATAACCATTAAATGACTCAATTAAAGCCAGGGCCGAACATCGAGAATGTATTATCTCAAAAGGTTTTTTGCTTTTACAATTGGATAAACTAAATGGTAATCTTGTGTGCTTTCCTAATTTGCAAATTTTACAACTAATACAATCTAGTTGTTTGAAATTAAAAATACATTTTAAAATCTTATCGGAAGGATGTCCAATTCTCTTATGCCAAAGAGTGCCTAATTCTTCTTCTTTTTAATAATTAGAAGTTGCACTTTTCACTTAGAATATAAAGCCCATTTTCTAGAAAACCTTCACAATGATATTCTTCGTTATCAATTCTGAAAAATCACATTTTTGGATGTAAATGTAATTTCACAATTTAAGTCTCGTGTGATTTTACTAATGGATAACAAGTTAGATGTACAATTATTCACATCTGCAAAACATTTGAAATTTTTCTTGAAAGGAGACTAATTGAACCATTTCCTAAAATTTTCATTTTTTCACCATTTACTGACGATTACAAATTGTTTAGTCTCAATTTTTTTGTAATTATTGAGTAAGTTTTTATTTCAGTTATGTGATCTGTTGAACCGAATCAAGAATCCATTTGGAATTTAAAGAATTTTGAGTAAGGTTTGTAATCATACTAGAGGTTTTTGAGATTTTCCTTGAAACATCACGGATAATTGTGTATCTGTTGCCTACGTTTGATCCATATCCACCTCCTTTTATTTCTTTTCATCCGTTTGTACTCACATCCTCTTTTTTTCCTTTTGTGCGAGTAACCCATTTTCTCTCTGCTCTCTACCCGATTTTGTCAGCGATCTCCCTGACGAAGCCTCACTCGCCTTCCCCTTTTTCGGAGATGAGGGTTGAGACACCGGCATTCCTCGCGCTTGTGTCCTTCCTTCTTACAATAATCGCAGCAGTGAGTGACCAGCATTCCTCGCGCTTATGTCCTTCCTTCTTACAATAATCGCACGAGTGAGTGTTTGGTCTCCCCCGACGTTCGGCCTAGGGTTAGATGCGGTGATGAAAGCCTTGGCATCGAGGTTGTCGGTAGTTGAGTACCATTCTTCTATTCTTCTCTCTTCTCTTTCAACCATCCCAACAACCTCGTCAACGGATGGCAGCTCACCCATGTGAGAAGAATTTGTGAGCGTGCCCCTGCATGGCTTGAATCGAGCTTGGAGAGGAAGGTGAAAATTCCATCTGCTCCTCTCTTAACGATTTCATCAAGATCGGGTGAGAGGTCGATACGCTCTAATCTCGTCATTCTTTTTTTGGATTTTCTTTGAATAGTTCGGTGACAGTTGATTTTGTTGTTGTAGCTGTTGAAGTTCTTTCTTTGAAGTTGATAAATAAGAGTAATTTTTCTTCTTTCCGAACATTGTCTCGGCTTTAACCCAATATCTCGGAAATTTGTATCTAGATATGTCATGAGATCGAGATATGGGGTTCCATGGTTGCATAACTTGACTCATGACGAGATTGTCACTCTTTCTCCATTACGAAATTTCCTTTCTTTCTTCAAGCATTGGGTGTGTTGGATCTTCGGCTTTTGGTTTTGATTTCTCACTTTGAGTGACATGCTCAAATTTGTCTCTGCCGATTAGACCAAAAGTCACTTGGCGTGCCCAAAGATGGTAATTTTTACCATTTAGCACACACAGCAAGTCTCTCTATATGTTGTGACATTTTCTAGATTTCTTGAACTTATACAGTTCTTGTTTGTGGGATTGATTTGGAGCAAGATCAACTGCCTGCGATACCGTGTTGATTTTCTTTGATTTTTGTTGAAGAGTTATTGAATTGATTTTGGCTTAATATACAATGTTATATTTATACATTGAAAGGAAGAAACTAGCGGGTTATTAAACTAAGCGGATTAAAAACTAGCCGTTATTAAACTAGCCGTTATTAAACTAGCCGTTACTAAACTAGCCGTATTAAACTAGCCGTTACTAACTAGCCGTTATTAAACTAGCCGTTACTAACTAGCCGTTATTATTATTCTCAACATCAATAGCAACATAATTAACCAAAACATTCAACCAACCCAAGTTCCAATTGAGTAAGCAAAGAAAGCCATTTTAACTAGAACACTGGAACAACTCGTATTAGAAGAGCCAACAAGAAAGGTGGTAACATTGTTTAATGCAATACTAAACCAATGACTAAGAAGAGGACAAGTCACAAAAGTACCAGTATAGGAAAAAAAGAGGCAATTGGAGGTTGGATGTTGCACATTCAACATTTGTCATTGACAAGAACATAATCAAGAACTTAGGAGAATATTACCATAAACAAAGACTTTACTCTATGATGGATACTGGAATCATTCAAAGGGATGGGGAATTAATCAAATTTTCTTAGGAGTACAATGCTACAGAACCAAGAAATTGGAACAAATTTTTGAAGAACCCATATCATTAAGGAGGCCAGACCATAGATACTGAAGTTGTTGAAAAAAAAAGAATTCAAGATATAGTTATTTTGTTTAAGGGTGAGAAGGTGGCCTAAACATGCTCCACAAGAAAAAAGAGAGGTACTTATCATGGAACACCCTAGCCTCTCTAGCAAGAAGGCTCAAAATGAACTGAGAAGAATCATAAATAATTATAGTCTTGACTGGGTATGGCTCACGGAGCCTAATGCTTTGGTTGTATTTTTGTGTAACTTAATTGTTAAGCTAGCTAGGTTATAGACATGCAGTTTTTTGCTCATCGGTTAATTTAGGTGGAGGTTTTGCTTTGTTTTTGAAGGATGGAATTCAATTTCATGTAGTAGAACAAGAAAAAAGACTAGTAGTAGTGGAACTTTGTAATATGCAAGTATGTTTGTCCAAATGGCTCTTAATACGTGTTCATGATGATCTACCATATATAAATTAAAAACCTCTAATTTGGTTGTTTTTGGAAATTATTCCAAACTATAATGGGGAATGGGCAATAATGTGTGACCTCAATGATATAGTGAGCCCATATGAAAGGGAAGGAGGTAAACCCATGCAAATCCATAAAAGCTAACTATGAGACTTGCTAGATAATTGTTGTGGTGTTGATTTGGGAGCTGCAGGTCCTTGTTATACAAGGACTAACAAATAAAAAAAATGCACGATTAGAAAAAGGCTAGATAGAGTGGCTGCAATTGCTAGTTGGATTCCAAAGCATCCAAGACTTACTGTGCTAAATAAGCCATACACAACGTTAGAATATAGGCCAATCATCTTTGATAAAATTGATGCACAAATTTTAATTACTCACAAGTGCATGAATCACTACCTAACTACTAATAAATTTGAAGGAGTTCAGACCTAATACATAATTAGGTTAAGGGGTCCAATGACGTCGTTATCGAGGTGCCAAAAATTCAAATTTTTTATCTGAAAATTGTAGAGTAATTTTCATAAGTATTTGTACCCGAAACAAACCAAAAACCGCCACTTATAACCAAGCATGCATACTAAGAAACAAACTCCATGGTATGTGTATAACATGATTTCAATCATAGTGTACCTAACTATGTACGTTTATGCATTACGGAATCTTAGTAACTAACCTTACACAGACGAAGACATAAACACTAAGTAAAATAAACAAACATTGTGCTTTATATATGGGAAGCCAACACAAACACAAAGAACTACATGACTTACAATCTCCCCCTTTGGCTTTCCTTGTCAAAACACTGCACCACTAAGTGTAGAAGTATATCAATCATGAGATGATCATAAAGATGACCTAAAGATATTTGTTCCCATGAACAAAACATCGATACACACCCAACACCCAAAAGTACACCTACTCTAAGCGCATCCATCTTGTGCATTCCATCCTTCTTTTTTGATCAACTCATCCACACTCTAAAAGGTTCAAATGTGAGAGTCTCAATGCAACTACTCACAGAAAGTCTGGAGGTCACTAACTTCAATCTATACCTATAACCTACATGCATGAAACAAAAAACATACTCCGGTATGTATCATGTAGAAATAACGTTTAGTCTATCAAAATATTATCATGTTACCCCTACATAGGTACATATCAATATGAAAAACACATTTATAAATGCAGTAGAAACTAAATTCATAAAACACTCCCTTAAGTGAATGCAAGTCAGGCAATAAGATGTAGTGCAATCCTACACTCGTCACCTATGCAACACACAACATGACATCAAACACATATTTGTGCATGAAAACTTCTTCCACTTTTTGATATAGAAAGTCAAAAGAACACTTTTACATAAGCAAGATAAGGCATACAATATGTAGTAATCATAACACTCATGCAACATAGCATAGAAGATTAAAGCAAAAAAACAAGTTGCAAGACAAACAAAAATAAAGATTAAAAAAACACAACAATCTCATTCTCATTAAACCAACATTATTTCACAAATTTCATTTTAATAAATAAAATGAAAATAAACTAAAACAACAGAAAAGAGTTCCGCCACAAAATTGTTGAGGATGTCAACTCTCTTATGCACCTATTCCATTTTAGCTTCTTTTATAGTGAGTGTATAAACTAGATACTCCTTGGCATTTTCAAAGACAATGATCTGCTTCTTTAATTGATCAATTTCAAGATTTTGATCACAGGACATATTAGGATTGACATATAAAGGTATACCTTTACTAGATATGGAACATTTTAGTTCTTCTTCAAGTTTCTTCATAAATTTTTACTAATTTTGAGCCTTTAGTGCTTGAAATTTCTCTTCTACCTCTACCATAAGAGGGTTTCTTTTTTTGAAAGAATCTATTGAACCCTTTGGAAAGTAATACCATCTATTCTTTGTCAAGGTTAGCATTATTATCATTTAACATAGTGGCATTTTATTCTTTAATGGAACCATTCCCTATGGTGGTCTTGAGTGCTAGGCTCTTTCCTTTTTCATAGTAATTTGGTCTTGTCTAGGTAAGAAGTGTTGAAGTTTGAAGACTTTCAAATCACCAACTAACTCATTTATAGTGAGTTCTCCAAGCTTTTGCATAGACTTGATCATCGTTACTTTTGCATGAAATTGATAAGGGAGACTAGCGATAATCTTCTCAATTTGCTTCTCTCTGCTAATCAATCTAGCCTAATTGTTAGAACAATTGACAAATGGTTGAAAACTAAGCATAGAACTTGTCAAATGTTTCATCCTATTGCATCACATAGAGTTCAAAGTCTTTGTTTAAGTTCAGAATTCTTGATCTCATGACTATAGAAGTACCTTCTTTGTAGTCTCCAAAATATCCCATGCTTACTTGGAAGTCATGCAGATTTTAATTCTTTGATATTTATTAGGCGTGATAGCTCTAATGATAGTATATAGTCCTTTACTATTACATTATGGATCCTTACTTTCCTCTTTTGTTCACTCAATCATAAGATTTGGGATAATAATGTTGTTAGAAAGGGTTTTAGTTGGATACATATAGCCTTTATCAACCAGAAACGAAACATAGTTTCCAAGGAATCACAAGAAAGCTCGCATCTGAGATTTTTTATAGGCATAATTGAGCCTATTGAGCAGTGAAGGCCTACCTATGTTACCTTTTTCTCCTAATTCCATTAGAGAGAAAAGTGTGTGTGTGAAAAAGGAAGTTTAATGAATCAACACTGGTGCGATTAAGCCCTAAAAGGTTGTATTGGCTCTGATACCAATTTATGGATTCTAAACCCAAACTCACAAATAATATAAAGATAAACACTTAACAGATAAACACAATAGCAATACCAAAAACCGTAGACATATAGTATTATAAAGAAGATATAATATTCAATATTTAAAAAGTATACAATAAATAAAGAAAGATTTTTAAATTAGAGTTTAAACCTCAGTGTGTTGAAACATACACACTCTATACTTAGATTGTACTAGACAAATAGTAGAGCATGCACACATATGATATAACAAGGTAAACTCACATAAAACTCCTATCCATATGGTAACATAATTAGGTAGCTTATGGCAACCACTTGGTAGTAAACAAATCCACTAAGTAATAAAATAGTTACAACTTAATGGAAATATAAATGCAAATATCTCTATCAATCAAGACCTCTACCCTAACTTCCTATTACTACCCTTTCTTGATACCTTTGCAATGACTAGGTTTGACACATGAATCTGGCTTTCCATCAAAGCTGACACTACACAATATAGTGTGATCATTAACCAAAGATTAGTAATAAGAAATCAAATGAGAGAACTATCCTCAATCATGAACCACTAACAACCAACATGAAGAACACATTCAACCATATACCACACATCACCAATATGGAAAACAAATTCAACCATGTATCATGAACAACCACTGATTTGGGAGCACTACCAAAAGAACTCTACCCAATCTCACAGTGTTATTCTCACATAGATTGTAAAATAGTCAAGAGCTCTTAACACTCAAGCACACTCTTTTTAAACTTTTTTTTACACAATCAATGACATAAAAAAAAATTCTTTATCCTCTAACATTAAGGGAAAGTTTATCTTTGCTAAAATTATTTTTTTAGTTGAAATAGAGTGTATATACCTATTCAAAAAAATAATATATATGATTCGCTATTCACTTGCTTTTTGGACTGTAATAATTATGTAGGAGAGATGGCCAAGTGGTTGAAGGCGTAGCACTAGTATTGGTATGTAGGCTTTTTTGACTAAGGGTTTGAATCCCTCTCCTTTCGTACAATCTACCTAATTCACCAAGTTTACTAACCATAATATATCAAATAACAATTGATACCATTAGTTTAATAGTTTGACCTTGCTTTGATATAGATTCTCTATTCCTAATCCAAATATTCTATGGTATAGAAAATATCGAAAAGAATGGACAAAGAATAAAAATTATCCATCATTGTTAAAATGAATTAATATTCAATAAATAAATTAAAAAAAAGATTCATTTGGAAATCTTTCTTATTCAGTAAATAAGAAAGATTTAATAAATTAAAAAAATATATTGAATCTTTCGTATCCAAGAATTATGTTCAAGGGACAAGAGGAATCTATTTCATAATGATTCAATGAAATATTTTGGATCTAAGTTGAATTGATAGGTACATGTATGAATAAAAAAAATGTTGTTATGTTATAATAGTAATTATCACAGGTTTTAAAACAATTCATTGCAGATATTGATCAAATCTCATTTTCAAAAATTATTTTATTTTACCTATACTTATACTATAGGTATATCCTATATATTCACTCAAGAAATCCAATTTCCCATTCCTAATAAAGACACTAATGAGTACCCACAACAATGTAAAACAAACACTAAAACACACTCAAAGTAATTTATAATACAAAACTAATTTTCATAGAAATGTTTTGCTTAGTTTCGATGTGTAAAGAATGGGTAAAGGGAGCCAAAAGAGAGGGTATTTATAGACTAAACAAGCCACCAATGGCCACCCTCATGGAAGCCTTAAGGAGGGTTCTCGTTGACCCCTTTGTTTGGAGTTCGATAGGGGGGTCTGACGAGGCCCTTGTTAAGGTGCCAAAAAATTCAAATTTTTTTATTAAAATATTATTGAGTGATTTCCATAAATATTCACACTCAAAACAAACCAAAAATTACCACTCATAATCTATCATGCCTACTAAAAAACTAATACCGTAGTGTGTGTATAACATGCTTTCAATCAAAGTGTTCCTAACTATATACGTGTGAGCATTACTAATCCACAAAAACCAAAATTACACAAAAAAGATATAAACACTAAGTAAAATAAACAGATTACATATTTTGCACATGGGAAACCAATTCCATATTTTGCACATGAGAAGCCAACATACAAACACAAAGAATTACATGACTTACAAAATTTTCTTGAGGTCGATCTCTAAAGTAATTGATAGTTTATTTTGAAAAGTTAAATTATCTTTTGAATTAGTTAAAATAATAAATCCTAAACATTCTAAGAATGCTAGATTGAGAGAAACATTTGTAAATTTTAAATTAATTTAATTACTATAATAGAGCAAGTAAATTAAATTACAACCATATAAAAATGATAGTAAGCCCCCACAATTCTCAATTAATTATTAACTTCTTGGATTGTGGTTGAAATTGGGTAATTAGTAAACTTAAGAAAATATATAAGCCATCTAATTTAATAAAAAATAATTAAATTAAATTAGACTCTTGTTCATTAATGCACAACCAAACACATATGATGTGTATAATACTTAGTTTTAAAATTTTTTCTTTAATTATAAATCGAGATTTGATCCATTATTAATTTATAATTAAAGATATGAAAAACATGAACAAGAAATAAATTAACTTTTATTTAATTAAATAATAAAATTCTTCTTCCAATCATTGAAAACAAGATTAAAATCCCATATAAAAAAATTAGTATATCATAACTAAATTAACCAAAACTAATTCAATTATAATAAATTATTCAAATTATATAGATAAAAAGAAGATCTAACAACAATATAAAGCAAGACCAAAATCTCATATATAAAAGCTTGCTTATCATAATTAAATTAATCAAAATTAATTCAATTACAATGAATATATTTATATTACAAAGAGAAAAAGAAGATCTAAGAATAAAAATATCATTTTCTTTATATGTGATTCTAAATCTCTGCATTGGTTGAAGTCTTCTTTAAATCCTTGGAAACTATTTCACAATTAGGAGATTTTCTTTTTTATTTCAATGTTATTGATAATAGATTATGGATTTGAGTAGCTGGTAAGGCTTGATGGCTGGAAAATGATTAAGAAGGGTTTATAGTGTATTTATAGGTTAAGTTTATGATAAAATAGGTTTCGTACATGAATTAGATTTTCTGACAAGTTTATACACTTGGGCTATAGCATGCTTTAATTTTTGTCACGACACGCATTTAATTGTGAATCTCTAGTTGCAACCTGAGAGTCTTATGCCATGGCATAGAGTTTATTGGGCCACAACACGTGTTGAACTCCAATAAACACACAAATGGATCTTGGAGCACCTCACTGTGTCATGGATATTTTGAGTCTTAACAAGTGTTGAATTTCCAAAATCATTAGTTAGAACCCAAAAGCACCTTGCCATGGCATACAATATGTCTCGGCCATGATGGGCACCTATTTTTTGGTTTTTGATATTTTGTTTCGCTTCAACTTATGTAAGTTTCCATTAATTGCCCTATTTTTCACTCTTTTTGCTCGTGTTTGCCCAATATTCTTCTAAAAGCACATTAACCTATAAAACACAAAAATACTCTATAAAATTAGATAATAGTAAAATAAAACATAAAATTAATGTTTAAAAATATAATAAATTATAGGTCAAAATAATGTTCAACAAATTACCCCAAACCTACATTTTACTAGTCTTAAAGCAAAACAAAAACTAAAAAGAAAATAACAAAACTAAAAATATAACTGCAAACTTGAATAAAAAAAATTCCCATGCCTTGGTTTCTTTTTAGTTCATTGTTAAATTCTTAAGCACAAGTTCATCCAACATCTCGAAGCATCAAAGTTCATCATGTAAACAATTTTCCATGCTCATTTACTGAATATATATCAACATTAATTTCCACAAATCTAGTGTTAAAGAATCTAAATTTTCTTCAACTTTATTCCTTATAAGATATACTCTTAATATCACACCGATCCTACAATTTGAAGCACTCAACAATGTATATGTGAATAGAAGTTATGTAAAAAATAAAGAAAGTAGGTTTGTATATGTTTAAACAAGAAAAAGGCTCAATAAATGTGCACAAAATAGATCTCATGAAAAGAATCAAATGCTAGTATTAAGAAAACATTATGTTGCTCATATCATACTTCAATCAAACTCCTTAACAGTGCAATATCAAGTATGTGCCTATATATGAATGAAAATTCATTAGAATTTAAGGGGTTATTTTATACTATATTATCTTGCAATGGACATATCACTACTTCCAAAATTTCGGAGTCATAGTATTGTTTATGCTATTTTTTCACTTTTTTTTTCTTTGTTTCTTGTTTTTCCTTTTTTCCAAAAAAAAAAACCCATATATATGATTGGCTATTATAACTTCTTTTTTCTCTAAGGAAACCACATATGTATCATTCCTTTTATTAGAAGTCAAGCATGCAATGAAGATAGGTATACACTTTCGATTTCTACTCAAGTCATTTAATAAAAGTACTGAAAATAAGCAAATGAGACTTCATTTGAATGGTTGAAATCCTAACATTTAACTAAAACTTACAGACATCATCAAACAATTTAGAGTTATAGGGAAATTGTTTAAAAGAGTAGATAAAATATTACCACTCTCAATAAAACTCTATAGGATCAATAATTTTACAAGGTAGTCTTCACTATTTGATTTATAGCCACCAAATTTGAGCTCATCTCAAATTCAATATTCCAAGCATGAAAAATAAACTATAAATGGAACTAACTCTTACAACAAACCTCAAACATGTTTAAGAAATCAAACTAAAAATGCATAAAGACTCAATTACTCACCTTAAATTGATTAAAAGCATGATAATTTTGTATCAAAAAGTTCTTTATTGGACCTAATTGTCCCAAATCAACTAAACAATAGAAAACAAAAGTTTAGGAAATTTAGAATTTATAATTTCATAAGGAACTTTTCCCTCATCCCCAATTTAGAATTTACATTATCCCCAATATTCAAATATAAATTAAGGAAAAATAAGGGAAAAAAGTTACTCTCTTATAATAATTCAATTTAATTAAGCATGCTAATGTGATTACTATTCTCCTTGCATCCATAATCTAATTCAAGTTCTATCACATAGAGAGAATCACTCTGTACCACTTATGTATCACACATTACCAAATAGTTATGAAATTAAAAGTTTCAAATAAAATAATCATTGTCTTAAATAATATAAATAAAAATAAATAAATACATCAAATTTAAAACAAAATAAAACATAATAAAAATAAGAATGAAAACACATAAAAAAATTTATAGGAAAAATTGTCGCTTCAGTCTTCCATATCATATGATTCTTCTTCATTCTTAGGTTCAGGTGGCCTAAAGACAAATTCATGCCCTATAGGCTTAGGTACTCCCCTAAATTGACTATAGTCCATTTTAGATTAAAATAGTTGAAACCTATGTATCTCATGGATAGATTATATGTACTCAAGCTGAAAATGCATATGCCTACTAAACCATTCTTGTTATTGGGCATGATAATCTTTCATATGTTTTAC
This sequence comes from Hippophae rhamnoides, assembly GCA_033030585.1. Lineage (NCBI taxonomy): Eukaryota > Viridiplantae > Streptophyta > Magnoliopsida > Rosales > Elaeagnaceae > Hippophae > Hippophae rhamnoides. Next base: position 34,253,241 of record CM065437.1, read on the forward strand.
CTTTTCTTGTAGCATGGTAACTTGATCTTTAACTGATGCTCATGAAGAAGATGTGGCTCTTTTACTCCCTTGGGTGGCTTTTGTCCCACTAATAAGGCTTTTCATGTAGTTTGGCATTAATAAGTCAACAGGTTATAACAAAACCTCACCTTTGGGAAACTTCACCCCAACTTTAGCACATAAGTCTATGATGAGCTGGGGGAAGAAGTAAGTTATTCAGTGATCAACTAATAATCTGCTTTGTTGCTTTATTATTTCCCCAACATCCATTTTTTTGTGGATTGTATGGCATACAATATCCACTATGCTATAGTGAGTGATGGGATCAGTATAGAGTAGATAAAATATTGCCAAATTTGAGGGATATTTGTTAAGGCCTTAGCATGAAATGATTTAGGTCTCACATTTACAATGTCCCACTCTACCTCCTCTATTGTTAAGGCTTGTTTTATATCATCATAATCCACATTTTCATGATAAACCTCATATTTTCCTTAGCTTACATATCTCACACCATAAAAAGAATTTATATCATACACACTACATATGAAAAACACATCCCTTACCATAATTTTATTGTCTATAACATTAGGAACATTAGCATAAAATTCTCGTACTATGGACATAACTATGAACTTTGGGCTCTTAATGAACAATATTCATCCAAGGGCCATTGTCTTATTTGTTACACTACGGAATGGATGTTTCCCAAAATCAAGTCCTCTTTTCAGAATAAATTTTTTATTAATCTCAGTAACTTTATCAAATTTTAATTTTGCCTCCAGACTAATAAATCTGGCTCTATTAGATTCTTATGGAACCACTTTCTCCTTACCTTTATGACTATTCTTTCTCTTTGGTACCATTACTTGCAAGTTCTATGTATGAAAAATAAATACACAACAAAAGTTCCAAAAATATGTCAAATAAATTCTTCTCAACCCTTTCTATTCAAACTAGGATTTGTTCACATAAATCAAAAAAATAATCACTTCAAATATCAGGAAATAAAACCTAGTAATTATCTTAAGAGTATGAGTCACTTACTTTTAATGTTGCAAACCCCCTTTTGAAGAAGATGAAGTTAGTGTGGATACCCAAATATGCAAACTTGATGAAGAATGAAGAATAATCTCTATAGTAATGGCTCAAATAATGATTAGGGATGAAAAAATGAGAAGAAATTTGAGGATTGTTTTAGAGGATGAAGAAATTTAGTGAGTATTTTGTGTTTGGGGAGAGATAAAATATCAGGGCTAAAGAAAAAGGGGAAAATTTGTGAAATCTGATATGAAAAATTCACGACTATGGGTATTTTAGTGTGAAAATTCATTACGAGCTGTGGTGCATATTTTTTTCATGCCGTGGAATGCGTTAAAAATTTGCTAGCCTAGATGATTTGAGACTAGTATGTCACAATGCATAATAAATTCATACTGTGGCATAAAGAAAGCATGATGTGGATTAGTTCAAATTTTTTGAAGAATAAATAAAATAACATGGAATAAAAATAAAAATAAATAATAATGAACATAAAATAACATAAGATAAACTAAAATAAAAACAAACTATAACTAACAAATAAAAATGTTAAAATAAAAAAATGAAACCAAATGTTTAATGTGTTGCCTCCCATTGAGGGCTTATTTTATTGTCTTAGTAAGATGCCACTTAAGAGGATGATTTGTGTACTTTGATACACTCAATGTCTTCCTTGTCATTTGTCATTGAGTCATTGTTTAAATGTGCTTTAAAATTTATAGTCTCTCCTTTAACTATCATTCATAAACTCTCAATGTGGACATCAACAATTGTTTTGGTTGAGGCCATGAATGGCTACTAAGAATTACATTGTGCTCCTTATCCATTTTTGCGATCTCCTGTACATCTAAAATAACAAAATCTACATGTATGAATAATTTATCTACCTACACAAATAAGTCCTCGACCATGTTCTTTGGATATATGAAATATTTATCAACTAATTAAAGGGATATGGTTGTGGGTTTCAGCTCCCGTAATCCAAACTACAAGTATAATGAGTAAGGCATTAAGTTTATACTTGTACTTAGATATAACATGGAATTTTTCTTCTCATTATCAACCATGGTGATGTTGATATTAAAGCTTCAAGATCCTTAGAGGCTGCTTGAATTTCACTTGTGTTTTCTGCATTATTAGGTAAATCATCAGAAATTTCAAGAAACTTAGTATTTAGAAACTTACCATTTTGAAAGCTATAATAGTCTTCACTTGTTTATATTGAGTAGACAACTTTTCTCTTGCTTGCTTTTGCACATGCTCAACTAATTTCCCCATTTTCATTTTCTCTTTCTTCATTGATGCCTCCATAGAGTCTAAGCTTTAATTAGTTTTCACTTATTGTCTTTACTCACTTGAATGAAAGAATTCAAGTTGTTATCTAAGGTTGGTTTATTTGGTGGGTTATATGTCATGTTTTCATTAAACTTTTTGCCCTACATGTTGTTTTGGTTTTGGGTGTAGGTAGGGTTATTTTCTTTCCAAGAGAAATTAGGATGATTTCTCCACCCTGGGTTCAAAGTGTTTGCACAGGGGTCATTCCCTAGTCTAGGTTGATAACTCTTCATTGCACTCACTTTTTCATGACTTGGACCTATACATTGTGTACTTTTAAAAGGACAGGTGCTAGCACCATGCCCATAATTACTACAAACTTGACATACCTTTTTATTTGGAGTGTACTTGGTGGTGAGAAGTATGACTTTCTTAATCAATTCTACAAGTTTCATAAAAATTCATACCCAAAATCTATCTCCTTAACTTGGACTCTTCTCACTTTAACACTTTTTTGTTAGGAATTAGCACCCAATATTTCATAGAGCTTATAAGTCTCTAAAGCTATCTTTTCTCCTATAGATCCACTTATAGTATTGTCAATTGTGAACTAATTTTGTCATATCATTCCATCATAGAATAACTGATTTTGTATCTATAGTGGGAAGTGGTGATGTGGGCACTAAAGAAGAAGTAATTTGAACATATCTCAAGCCTCATGGAATGGTTCTTCTTTCATTTGAGAAAATGTGTCAATTTTGGTTTTCAAATCAGAATTCTTTTGATGGGAATAGAATTTTCTCATAAACTTTTTATAAACTCCTTCCCAAGTTATTAAAGAACCCAATGGTAGAGTCATAAGGCAAGCATTTTCTCTATCTTTGAGCGTGTATGGGAAAGATCTCATTTTGAGTTTTTCCTTATTGAGCCCTTGCAAAGGAAATGCCTATACAATTGAATAGAAATCTCCAATGAAAGTCAAAGACCTTCAATAGGAATTCTATAGAAGGAAAGCGACATGGAATAATGAATTTTTTTAATTCATAGTTCCTAGTTACCTTCCCCAAGTGTAAGTAGCAATACCAATTATTGGCCTTACATACTTCTTCATTGCCATCTCCTTTGGTAAAGCATCCCCATGTTTAGTGGCTCTTGTAAAGGCTCTCGTAGTGGCTCTCGGATTTTAGTATCTAGCCTACTTAAGTACTCTTTGGATATATTGATGTTGTTTATAAAAGTTACTAGTTGATTCCCAAGCCTATTCAACCTTGCATATATTAAGTAAAACAAATAAAAATCAAAGCATCAAAAATATACCATTAAAAATAAATAAATGATAATAACTAAATAAAAATGAATATTAACAAAATCACAAAATAAAAAAACCATAAAATCACTAGTTGATTAATGATGAGCTTAACTCGAGGTTAGTCTCTAAAGGAATTGACAATTTTTTTTTAAAAGATAAATTATTTTCTAAACTAGTATAATAAATAATCCTAAACATTCTAACAATAGTCAGTTTAGATAAAGGCTTATAAATTCTAAATTAAATTAATAAATAAATAAGTGAACCCACTATGATCACATTGAGCTCTCACAATTCTCAATTAATCAATAACTTCTTAGATCGGGCTTAAAATCAATTAATTGATAATTTAATACAAATCATTGAAATTAAATTAGTCTCTTGTTTATTAATGCGCAACCAAGCACATATGATATGTCTAATGCTTAGTTCTAAAATATTGTCTTTAATTATAAATCAATATTGATCCATCATTAATTTATAATTAAAGATATGAAAAACATGAACAAGAAATAAATCAACTTTTATTTAGTTAAATCATAAAATTATTCTTCCAATCATCGGAGGCAAGGCTAAAATCACATATACAAAAATTAGCCTATCGTTATTAAATTAACCAAAATTAATTTAATTACAATAAACATATTTACATTATAGAGAAAGAAAGTAAAATCTCACAATATAAATACCCATTTCTTGATATGTATTACAAATCTTTGAATTTGTTGATTACCTTCCTCAAATCCTTGGAAACTAATTCATAATTATGAGCTTTTCTCTCTATTTTCTATGTTATGGATGGTGGATTACGGCTATGGGTAGCTCGTAAGGCTTGTCGGTTGGGTAATGTTTAAGGTTTTTGGGTGTATTTATAGGTTATGTTTAAAGTAAAACACTCTTCGTAAGCATATTAGGATTTCTGGCCAGTTTTTACACTCAAACTATGGCATGCTTTAATCTGCACCATGGTACGCATTGAATTGAGAATAAGGCTTGTGCCACAGTATGGAATTTTTTGAGCCGTAGCACGCATTGAACTCAAACAAACACACAAATAGATCTAAAAACACCTCATTGTGGCCTAGATTTTATTGAGCCACGACGTGCATTGAATTTTTAGAATCATTAGTTGGAACACGAAAGCACCTCACCATGGCATGAAATATGTCTGGGCTATGACACACACCTATTTTTGTTTTTTGATATTAATTTTCATTCCGACTTGTGCGAGTTGTCATTAATCACCTCATTTTCACTCTTTTTGCTTGTGTTTGTCCAATATTCTTCTAAAAGTATGTTAATCTTCAAAATATGAAAATATCCTTGAAGGGAAGATATTAGTAAAATAAAACATAAAGTTAACACTTAAAAATATAATAAATTATAGATAAAAGTAATGTTCGTCAGCAACCAGGATGAACATTAATTTACCTAGACCTTTTAGATTCATGGAAGCTTGGTGCAAGGATCCAATGAGTGCATTACCTATAGAGAAAACTTGGAAACTAATGTAAGAGGTAATACAACTATTAGCTTGTGTAAGAAAAATTCTATACCAACATGGAGATTGAAGTTCTGGAACAAAAACTACTTTGGTTTAAGTAAAGAAAGTTGGAGCATATTCAAAAAAACACCACAAAATGGGAAAATCAAAGATAAACTGAAAAGTTACAAGAATAATTAGAGGAACAAGAAGCTAGAAATGAATCAATTTGGCGACATAAATCAAGGAAATTGTGGTGAAAACGGGGACAAAATACCAAGTTCTTTCATTTTTCTACCTTGTTATGAAGAAAACAAAATATGATTATTGCTTTACAAGAAGATGGGGAAGAAATTGAATATATTGGAAATGTATTTACAATCTTAAAATACAATGAACTAATATATGTTTAAATACAGGAAATAAGAATCTGCTTTTTGGAAAAATGCTTTTTAGGAAAAGTATATTAGTTGCATACAACTAATATACCATTAATGAATTATTAACACTCCCCCTCAAGTTGGCGCGTAGATATCGATCATGCCTAACTTGCTTAGTGAACCGTATAATGCCTTCTTGGAAACTCCTTTGGTAATTATATCTGCAAGCTGCTCTTCTGTGGGAACAAAAGGAAAACTAATAAGTTTGGCATCTAACTTTTCTTTTATAAAGTGACGATCAACCTTTACATGCTTAGTGCGATCATGTTGTACTGGATTTTGTGATATATCAATGGCTGCCCGATTGTCACAATACATCTGTATAGTATTTTTGAGTTCGAAACCCAAATCCAATAACAAAGTTCTTATCCACAACAATTTGCAAACCCCATGAGCCATACCTCTATACTCGGCCTCAGCACTAGATCGTGCCACCACTTTCTGCTTCTTACTTTTCCATGTAACCAAATTTCCTCTCACAAAGGTGAAATAATTCGATGTTGACTTTCTATCTGTAATAATTCCTGCCCAATCTACATCTGTGAATCCACAGACTTCAAGAGGATTATTGTGTTTAGAGAACATTACTCCCCTTCTTGGAGCCGATTTCAAATACCTTAAAATTCTCAAAAACAACATTCATATGGTTCTCACTTGGATTATTCATGAACTCACTCACCATACTTACTGCATATGCAACATCTGGTCTAGTATGAGCTAAGTAAATCAAACGTCCAACCAATCTCTGATAGCGAGCTCGATCAGTTGGTATCTGATCTGGATACTCTGCTAAACAATGGTTTTGCTCAATAGGAGTGTCAATAGGTTTGCAATCCAACATACCTGTCTCTGTTAGCAGATCAATAATGTACTTCCTCTGACACAGATATATTCCTTCTCTACCCCTGGCTACCTCAATTCCTAAGAAGTACTTTAGTTCACCTAAGTCCTTCATCTCGAATTCAGAGGCTAGTTGTCTTTGTAATTTATCCATCTCAATAGTATCATCACCAGTGATTACCATATCATCAACATAAATGATTAGGGCTGTTACCTTCCCTTGTTGATGTTTGAGAAATAGAGTGTGGTCTGAATTACTCTGTTTGTAACCAACCTTTTGCATGAACTGTGAAAACCTTCCAAACCAGGCTCGAGGGGATTGCTTGAGGCCATACAAAGACTTCCTCAATTTGCATACAAAATTACCAGGAGAATCAACTACATACCCAGGTGGAAGACTCATGTACACCTCCTCGGCTAATTCTCCATGAAGAAACACATTCTTGACATCAAACTGTCGAAGTGGCCAGTTTAGGTTAGCAGTAAGTGAGAGCAGAACCCAAATCGTGTTCATTTTGGCAACAGGAGCAAAAGTCTCATCGTAGTCTACACCATATGTTTGAGTAAACCCTTTTGCTACAAGACGAGCTTTATACCGATTTACGGATCCATCACCATTATGTTTTATAGTAAACACCCATCGATAACCAACTGCCTTTTTTCCTTGTGGTGGTGACACAAGTTGCCAAATATCATTCTTCTTTAATGCATCCATCTCTTCATCCTTTGCCTTCCTCCATATTGGATCTCCCAATGCATCCTGCACTTTGTTAGGTACTGATACACCAGATATTTCATTCATAAATGATTTGTATGACTTAGATAATATTTTAGTGGACATGAAATTGGCTATTGGTATTTTGATTTTGCATGAATATTTGGTTCATACCTTTTGGCTAGTTGACCTCGAGTAGACCTATTTGGTAACACATACTGTCCAACATTAGATTCGATGTTATTAGTATCAGTAGGTGTACATACCTCAGATGAGTGACCTTCAGTACCAGGGAGTTGTTGATCAAGGGTAGGAGTAATGCCTGAGGGTACAGTTCTGTCTTCAATGTCATTTGTTGTAAGTGAATTTGGTGCTTGAATACTTGAAGCATCTGTTTCTGCAATGACTGGATTCAATGAATTAGAAGTCTCATCTGGTCTCATTGAAACATCAGTTGGTGACTCACCTAATGCCTCCCCCTCACCGTGATACAATTCTTCGAAATATGTATTCTCCCCCTAACGAGTAGTATCAGGTGAGGAAAAATAACTCATGTCCTCAAAGAAGGTAACATCCATAGTAACATAATACTTTCTGGTTGGTGGATGGAAGCACTTGTACCCTTTCTGATAACTTCCATAACCAACAAACACACATTTAATTGCCCAGGCATCTAATTTAGATCTTTAATTTTTAGGAACATGCACAAAAGCAACATAACCAAATACACGGGTAGGAAGATTATGAAAGGATGATAAGGAGACATAAGATGCGAGAATTTGGAATGAGATTTTGCCTTTAAGGACACTATATGGGAGACGATTGATGAGATGGGCGGAAGCTTGTACAGCATCACCCCAAAGGTATTTTGGCATATAAGCACTAAATAAGAATGCAAGAGTAAAATCAAGTAAATGACAATTTTTTTCTTTCAAACACTCCATTTTGTTCTGGTGTTTGCGGACAAGTAGTTTGGTGAATAATCCCATGTGTTTTGAAATTTTTTTGAAAAACATGATTAACATATTCCCCCTCATTGTTAGAACGGAGGATCCAAATGATGCCATTATATTGTGTTTGAACAAAGGTATGAAAATTTTGAAAAACTGAAAAAACTTCATCTTTTGTTCTAAGAAGAGAAATCCACGATAACCTTGTACAGTCATCGATAAATGAAACAAAATATCTCATACCCGATATAGTGGGCTCTTTAGATGGTCCCCAAACATCAGAATGAATTAATTCAAAAGGAATAGTACTTTTATTAGAAATACTAGGAGAATAAGTAACACGATGGCTCTTGGCCAAAACACAAGTCTCACAATGCAACACAGTCTCACTAACACCAATAAATAAAGTAGGCATGGTTTTTTTCATAAGACTAAAAGACGGATGCCCTAAGCGGCGATGCCATAACCAAATTTCACTTAGCTTATCGGAACTAGAAGTCAATGCAGTGCTTTCCCCTGCTCCTGGTTTCTCCCCTCCGTAGTTTTGATCCAAGCGGAACAATCTGCCCCTCAGATACCCTCGACCAATTGTTTCCCTGGTAAGAAGATCCTAAAAAATCACATACATAGGTGATGAGCAGAATCGGGATTGTCAAAAACTTTGATGCCGTCCCCGGCAACGGTGCCAAAAACTTGATGAACGAAAACAGGCATCACCGATCCTGCCAATACTTTGATTTTATATTTATAAAACTCTCGCAAGTACACGAATCATTTCATAGAAAATGATAAGTATACTCCCAAGGTCGATCTAAGGAAGGAATGTATGTGGTTTTTAATTTATTATTCAAACTTTTAAAAACGAAATTAAATCCTAACCATCTTGTCACGATATTTTGGGTTTTTTGTGTTTTAATCTACTTACATAAAAATAAACATAGATTCAATAAACATTTATGCAAATTTTATCTTTTATAAATAGTGGAGTATTTATGGATATAATAACTAAGTTAATTATCCTTGCTCATATTATTTAGGTTATTAAAGATATGAATTGATATTTATTGATTCTCCCTTTTTTGTATGAATACCACCTTTGGTGGGGTTAGATATTCTTTGTTAACTAAACAAATCAATTAACACCTATGGGTGGGGTTGATAACTAATTTGGTTAATTAAATTAATTCCCTTTTCTAAGAGATTGAAAATGAACCATTTAAATGCCACTTTTGGTGGGGTTAGACAGTTTAAACTTTATTCAAGGTGTCCAAATTAAACCTAAGAATTTAATTATCCGAGTACTAACTTTCAAGTTTTAAAACCACTACTGAAAACATGTTGTCAATACATTTTCAGATAATAATTCTTATAAAAACTTTTGAAATAGAGCTTCACTCTAACTACCAGGCGATTGTACAACAAATAAAAGAGCACTACTCTAAATCGACCGATAACTAAACCTTAAAATCTAATTTTCGATTTAAGTTTGTAATGAAAAATAATATATTTCTCTCTAACATTCTTAATATAAAATCTTGAATAAAAATAAAATCAATTCATTTTAGAGATTTTCACCTATTTAATATTTATGAAGCATAACAACGTTATTATTATATCATGTTTACAAGCAAAGACAGTTAAATTTAATCACAGACAAATTAAATATATCATGTAAGAATAAAGCATAAAAAATAAATGTAAAGAAAATAAAATCCTTACAGAACTTCGATGCTATTCCCGTTGCTAGAAAACCTCCAAGCAGAATTTGCACTCCCATTTATTGAATCAAAAAGCTAATAAATTACAAAAACATAACTAGTTCTTCCCAAAGAGGGAAGAACTCTAAAACTAAGAGAAACTAGCTAAAACATAAGAAAAACTAAAAAAAACAAAAAACTAAGAAATGGAGAGAAAGAAAGAAGAGAGAAGTGTGTTTTGAGGTGTGGTATGAAGTGAAGAGAAGGGGGGTATTTATAGGTGAGGATGGAGAGAAAAAGTGGGTGAAAAAATGTTAAAAAATGGTGAAAACGCGTATTGCAAATGGTGAGGTCATTGATGACGTCAGCATGACGTCATGGGGGCGGCTGCACGTGAAAAATGGGGCAAAATGGCTTCGCGTAGAGGGTAAAAGCGCCTGGCGTCTGAAGAAAGCGGCCAAGACGCGCACGTGAACAATGATAGCGCGCTGTGGCACGCGCGCATCTGTGCGCGGACGTGGGTCATGCTGTGCGCGCGGCTCGGCGCGGCTGGGCGCGGGGTGGGCTGCTCTGGGTGCGATTTTCTCCTTTTTGACATTTTTGACCTTTTCGACCCATTTTGTCCAATTTTTCCATATTTGTGACCTTTCCCCATTTATTTATTAATATATTTGTAATGTATTGCTTCCAGTATTCCTTTTTGAGTCTTTAAGTGACGTTTTAAGCGAAAATACCTGAAAAACAATAAAAATACCCGTGATTCCGAAAAAGACAAATTTATATAAATATATGATAAAACATATAAATATATATATTTTTAATCAATTAATGTGCATAAAATCATGATAATTTTAGTGCTTTTTGAGCACTCATCAATAGGATAAAAGGTTACAAAGAATTTAGACTCAATATTCAACTGTGGGACAGATATTAAGTGATGAGATAAGTCAGGTACATATAAAACATTATGGAGCTGTAAAGACGGAGTGATATGAACTGACCCCTGTCCTAAGACAGGAAAGGCCTCACCATTAGCATTTGTAACATAAGACACTGGTGGAGGAGATAACTCGTTAAAATAAGATTTATCATAAGTCATATGATCAGATGCACCAGAATCAATAATCCAAGTATTAGACCCAACAGAGTGAGAAACATTTAAGGTCATACCAATATTACCACAACCAGCTATTGAAGCTGTAGGGATACCTCCACATTCCATAGGATGATTCTGTCCATAGTAGTCTGGTTCTTGGATAATTTGCACGGCAGCTGCTTTTGCTTTAGAACGATACCCATTTTGTCATTTTGCCGCATAGTAGTCTGCTTTTGATTTCAAGTGTGGATATAGTTTCCAACAAGTCTCACGAAGATGCCCCTGTTCATTGCAATACCTTCTTCTCCCACTCCAAATACAACTCTGGGTCATTCTTTCCTTGGAATTGTGGTATCTTCATTTTTATACTACATAGATCTTTATCAACTCTATCTTGGGCTCTAGGTAAGGGTCTCAACATACCTCCTCTACCATTTCTTCCTCCTCTAGGCATTCTTCCTTCTTCTTCCTCCAATTCTTCTTCCCAATCTTCTTCCTCTATATCATTCCCAACATGAGCTTTCCTATTAACCCTCCAAACATTAGGTAAAGGTGTTTCTTGTTGTAAAGCTGCTAAGGAATTTTCTTGTCTTTCTAATCTTTCATTCATATCAACCATCAAGTTGTTCATCTTCTCAAAATATTGTTGCAGTGCCCTCATCATGAATATCATATCCGATCTTCCTTCGGGACTACCCCTGTTGGACATTTGTTTTTGCAATTCTACACAACAAACAAGAGGTTAGTGTAATAAAATAGAACTAATGTAAATTCACACAATAGCACATGTGTTTAATGCTCGGATTGATCGCTCAAACCCTCTTAGTTCCTAATCAAAGCAACCAAATCCAAGAATTCCAAACAATTTGTAGAATTATCAAACACCCAAAAAAGTAGTTCACAATATCTCACTTGTTAAAGCACAAAGGAAACTAACTCAAAGTGTTTAGAGTAGTAAGCACAAGGAAAATCAATAGATCAACACGATTGTAAAACAACAATTTCCTCAAAGGAACTAAGCACACAATGGGAGATTTATAATCAAAGGGTAAAATTCTTGGAACTATGAGTTCAAATACTCATTAGAAATTAGCAAATGCAATTTGGCCTCTCTTTTTTTTGTCTTTTTTTTTGAATAAATTCTGGCCACTCTTTTTCTGTTTTTTTTTTGAACAAATATGCTAATAACTCAAGAGTAAATCAATACAACATCTTTAATATGAGTTTAAGGAATTTTTAAGATACGTAAAATAGCATATACATTATGACACAAAGGGGAAATAAAATTTCTACAGGAACTACCACAGAAATACTAAAAAACTACCAAAAACTATAGAAAATATCAGATATTGGAGAATAAGTAAGGAAAAATGCAGAATAGTTTTAGAAATAGCAGAATTTGTAATGAAAATGTAGAATATGAAAGGAAAATTCAAAATACTTTCAGAAACAGTAGGATATGTAAGGTTACTACTGAAAAACTTTGTACACAATATAATTTGCAAGGAAAATGTAGAAAAAAAAATGGAAACAAAGAAGAACAATATTTTTAGGGTTTGGAAAATGAATTTCAGCAAGAACACAACCCAAGGAATTTTTTTCTTTGTTTTCTATGTATCAGAAACAAAACAAGAACACAAGAACAAGAACAATTATAAAGGATAGGAATCTAAAAATTAGCACCTAAAGCTCTGATACCAAATGATATGAACCAAGAGGTTAGGACCTAGCTAATTTCATATTATATAGCAAAGGGTTTATCCACAAATTAATGGATATTACTCATCATTTTTCTAAGGGTAAAAGACGCAACAAGGAGGTGTTATTTCCTTGATAAGTCTAGCATAAATGAAACCCTAACAAGTATGGATATTACTCATCACAAATGTTTGGATGCTAAACAACGCCACAAAGGTTTCCATTCCCTTGATAAGTTGCTTAAAGAGGAACAAAGAGCATGAATGAGTTTTCAAATTATCTGAAAAATCAAATTTCATTCAAAATTGTATTTTCCAATAGCTGAGCTGTTCTTAATAGGATACAAACAAATCCTAAGCTCTACTACATCATAGCCCTTGATCTCATTCAAGGGTTGCAAATAAACAGCCAAAAAGCACAAAAGGTAGCAGAAAACATGTACCAAAACATGGAGAAAAATGAGGTAGCTGACTACAAAGGAATCCTATGGAAATATTACATCTTAACCCTTGATTTTATCCAAGGGCTGAAAAGAAAGCTACCCAAAATCAGTCCAAATGGCATAGCAAAAATGGAGCAAAATGTAGAGAAAAGTTGGAGTAGATGAGAACAAAGGAATCCCGATAAAATATTACGTCTTAACCTTTGTTTCCATCTAAGGGCTGAAAATGAAGCTCCCTAAAAATGTCCAAATGGCACAACAATGTGCCTAGTTTTCTTTTGCCATTTTTCCCTAATTTCCATCCTAGGATTTTTCCAATCCTTGTACTCTCAATTTAGGTCCTCTTGGTTATGCATGACCTCTTGAATGATCCCATTTAAATCCTTTTCGAGTTATGCCCTCCTAGACCTTGTGATTGGTCCACTTGGAATTTGTAGAGCTCGATGATTCTCATTAGGTAATAGATGTTTTATTTATATCATGGTTGTAATTGTTTTCTTGCTTAGTGGACTTTTTTGCTATTGAATTATGGTCATAAGAATTCCGAGGATGTTACCATATAGGTAGGGGTTTTATATGGGTTTACCTTATTATTTGGTGTTATACATGCTCTATTGTTTGGTTAGTAAAATTTGAGTTTAAATTGTGTACGTTTGTACATCCTGAGGTTTAAAATCTAATTAGAAAGATTTAATATCTGTATATTACTTTTTGATTATTGATAATATATCTACTGCTTATGTACTGCTTGTTTGTGATTATTTGTACTTCTTATTTGATTATAAGTTAAATGTTTATTTGCTAACATGTCCTTAACCTGATTGTGCATTGGGTCTTGAACTCCTTCATTATTATTATGCATGATCAATTTATGTGCTAGTATAATCTGAGTTTCTATCGTGTATGAACCAATATACAAAATATAGACTTTGATTAGAAAACTTATTTATTATATGTTATCACATGCTTTCTTTCCTTTATATGTTGCATGCCTATAGCTTTATATTCATTTCTTTTGATGTATTAAATTAATTTGTATGCTTTCTGATTAATTTATATTGCCTCCGTCTTTTATCTACATGTGAGTTTGGTATGAGTCTTTAAGAAGTTTATATCTCTTTACCCTGATTGTGTACCAAGTGTTGGAATTTTTCTTAAGATATTCTATGTTTTGTTTGATTGTATGATGTGAGACTGTAATCATAATTTATCGAATATGTTCCCACATATAATGTCTTAAAGTGATTGGAAATCCTTTATTGTTCTAGTATACATTCTTGTCTTATATGTGTTTGTTGTTTTCCATGCTTATGCTTGTAGCTAGTTTGGATAGGAGCATATGAGACACATCATCACTAATATGTCTACCATAGTTTGTTATTTCTTACTACTAGTAGCTTTTATTGTGTGATGAATTGAGCATGTTATTTTGTACTTTTGTTTTGTTATTTGCTTAATTTATGATTATAAGGCCTACTTGACTGAGTTGGAGACAACTCGTGAAAAGATTTCATGGGTTGAAGTTCCCAGCCTTCAACTAGGCCCTAGTTTCCTATTTGAATCAAAAGAATAATTAACCTTGGCATAATTATTCCTACATATGAAATTCTTAATTAATTTCCAAGAAAATCCTTGAAAACCAACAATGCAAACAAACAACCAAAATAAGCAAACTACATGACAAACACTCAAGTGACGTGTGTATCATGCTAACACACTAATAATAATTTATGTAAGTGTTTGAAACACTGAACTCTTAGTAATCAGTTGTATATAAATGATGATAAATACACTAATTAAAATATAGACTCTATATTTTACTTATGAAAGTGCCAACATAACCACAACAAGAATCACAGGATCATAAATGGGCTGACCTATTTAAATGTGATGGGTTGGAACTAAATAAGTTGGGTAGTAAATTGTCAACTTGACCTCGACCCAACCAAAGCATTAGAAAACTGTAGGGGTTGAAAAATGGTGTCAAAATTGAAATGAGTAGATATGTAAGGGTTATTTTATGCTATTATTCTTATATAGTAGTAGTAGTATATGAAAATAGAACATGCATGTAAAATATGAGAAAAACTTGAAAATAAGGCATATTGAGCCATTTACAATGTTGTTTCTCGATTTTCTACATCGTAGTAAGTAACCATGTAGAATACCCAATTTTGGCACTAATGGTATGGTACGGGGGAAATATTTTTTAGACTAAACAACTTATAAAGAATCTTTATTTTGGACTCATTAACACAAAAGTCACCAACCTAAAAAAGCCTAACATTTTAGTCCTCAAACTTATTGAGTGTTACACTTAATGTTTTTTTATGGTACTTAGGTTTTCAAATTTTTATTTAAGACTTATCATTAAAATATAATAGTTTTAAGGACTAGAGTGAAATTTTTTAATTTGAAGACCTTTACGTGAATTATTCCAAAGTTTGGGGACTTTAAAAGTTATTTAATCATATATTTTAGAGAAAAGTGCTACATATGTTGATGACATGGCCTTGTGTTGTTTAATCCATAAATTAAAAGTGTTTATATAGTCCCTTATTTATAGAAGAAATTGACCAATTAAAGATAAATTAAATTATTTTAATGATTTTTCTATTAAAATTTTATTATTTTTTTATCAAGCGATTAAACACAATTAAAACATAAAGATTTAATAATAATAAAATGATAATTAATAAGAAAATAATTTACGAAATATAAATTTTAATAATTCATGAAAGATACATTTTAATATTTGTTAATTGTTACTGTTTTATTTTAATATTTTATTAATTTTTAAATTTTTTTAAATAATTTCATCTTAAATTTTATTTTTATCCTTCTTAAAGACTTATTTTAATCACTTACGTAAATAACAATATTTTAATAAAAATTATTAAAATAATATAATTTATTTTTAATTAATATATTTTTTATATTTAATAAACTAAATAATATTATTTTTAATTTAAAATATTAAACAATATAAATAACATAATTTAATACATACATGTAACACTTTATCGGATGTGGGTGGAGTTGGGGTTTAGATTTAGGTTTCAAAATTACTATCGTCCAACTCATGTATGATTCAACTATGTTTTTTTTACAATTTTATATATTTTTTATAAATTTAATTATTTTTAATTACTTGATTACAAAGTTAGTTATTATAATGTAAAAATACATTATTATAATTAAATATATATTTTATTTTAATTATATAACAACCAACAAAATAAATAATATAATCATCCTATCTTAAGTTTCACTTTACTAAACTTAACTTGAATCTCTTTCATCTTATATTTTAAATTTTAAATAAATAAATAATAATTAATTAAATTTATATATTTTGTTAGAAGATTTTATTTCCTCCATTGAAAATGTATAATTAAAAAAAGGTATAATTTTACTCTCACTCCGACTTTCATGTGATCTCATAACATTAACGTATACATTCTCACAATTTCAATAAATTTAAGAAAATTTAGGTGAATGATATAATAATATAAGGAGTGCATCTTATACATATGTTAGATTATAAAATCTATATTTTTTAATTTATTAGATTTTAAAAGATATTTTTTAGTGAAAAATTGAGTTAAATAATAATATTAGTTTAATAATTTTTATATCAAAATATTATTTTAATATAAAGTAATTAAAATGCGATAAATAACAAATGATTTATAAAGATAAAAGTAAAATTTAATATAAAATTATATAAGAAAAATAAACAATAATAATATACTATTAGAAAATTGTTTAAATACATATTTTTACTTTTTTTTAAATTAATAAAATATCGAAATAAAAATAGTGATAATAAATAAATATAAAAAAATTGTTAAAAAATTCATATTATTTATTATTTTATTATTTTAAATTTATAGAAAAAATAATATTTTAGTAAAAAATAATAAAATATTATTATTTATTTTTAATTTTTTTTATCTTTTTAAAGCTTAGAAATTAAAAAATATATTGAAAAATTAATTAAAATAATATTATTAAAACTTATAGTTATAAAAATAATATTTTTTATATTTATATCAATATTTTTATTATTAATAAAATTTAAATTAAACTATAATTATTTAAATTTATTTAATATTAAATATTTTTTTATTGTAATCTATTTAATATTATCAAAATTATAAATTATAAACATGTTATTTTTAATAATTTTTCAAATATATTTTTAAATTTAAAGAATTAAACACTTAGAGGCTTGATTGAAGTTTATAAATAAGAAGCAAAGTTTACGGCGAATTAGACTATAGCCAAACGATAGAGACCCACATGGCCCCATCCAAAATAAATATTTATACCTACGCGGTGAAGACTCTTAATGATCATTGACTTCCACGGAGAAAAAACAAAGTAAAATGTGACTCACAAGTAAATGCATCTTTCCATAAAAGCGAAGTGTCCTTTTAAACTTACTAAAAGCTCCGTGGAAAAGAAAAAAGAAAAACAAAAAAACCATTATCATTTTCGTCGCTAAAATTTGATCAAAACACACGGTAACTCGACGTATTATTAATTGATATTGGATTATTAGTAATATGATGATATAGATTGATGACTAATTTTTATATAAATTTTAATGGTAAAAAAACTTGTAAATCAGTCTTAATTCTCTTTAATTTCTCTCATTTTTAATAATTTTATATTATCAAAATTTTATTTTTTGATATCATTTTTATCTATATATTTTGTAGATATAATCTTAATATTATATAATTTAAAATATATAATTTTAATATAATTTATTATTTAATTAAATTTTTTACATGTATAATAATCTACAAAAAAAAATTTGAATAATTAATTATTTAACAATATTCTAAACATATATTTTAATAAATTAGTTATCTAAAAATATTATTTAAATAGGTGATATAAAATTTATATTTTAAATAAATTACACAATTAAAATAACACTTAAAAAAAACATGAATAAAAAAATAATACCATAAATAAAATCACAAAACTACTAAATTAACAAACCCGGTTCACACTATTGATTCTGAAAATGAGACATCCTCAAATCACTATCAATTTAACCTAAAAACTGTGACTAATGAAGAAAAATACCTTAAAATTTAATTAAATAGTTAAATTCATCTGTTCTCTTATGGTGTGATTTTCCATCCCCTGTTTTCACTCTCCGTTTTTTGAAATGGAATCTCATCACAGAAAATTCTTTCCTGGTATACACCATATCGATTCTCCAAATGGAATCTCTGTTTGTCCACCGAATCAATCTCTGTCCTCTCCTCCTCCTCCTCCTGCTCGATTACCACCACCTGCGAAACACTCTATCATAAACGAGAAGCATATACTTCAAAACAGTTTAATTGTCACAGGTAGTATGGTGGGTTGTGCTTTTATTGTTCTGATTTTCATGGTTTTGAAATACTACAATTCTAGGAGGAACAATCGAATGATTAGAAATTTATCAAATCAGTTTGATAGCTCACAAGAATTCATTGATGAAGAACATGGAGTTACAATTGACTATCCCATTTGGTACATTATAACTCCAGGTCTTGCAAAGTCTGTAATTGACTCTATCACAGTTTGCAAGTATAAAAAAGATGCAGGGTTAATAGATGGAACAGAGTGCTCTGTTTGTTTAGTTGAATTTGAAGAGGATGAGAGTCTTCGACTTTTGCCTAAATGTAGCCATGCTTTTCACATCTCTTGTATTGATACTTGGTTGAGTTCACACAAAAATTGTCCCCTTTGTCGAGCACCAATTATTTGTGAAAACGCCAACATTGCTCAATTAAGTGTTCCAGACCCTAATTTGAATTCTTCTTCTGGTCAGAGAGAAGAAGAGACTCAATTAGAGAATGTTGAGAATAATGATCAGGTGGGAGAAGAAGAGATCAATGAAGAAGTTAGGGTTCAAGAGAGAAAGAACAATGAAAATTCATTGAAGGGTTTGTGTAATTCTTCTCCAGTTTTAAGAATTTTGACCGACAAAGAAGTAATTACAGGAGAAGAAATACAATCAATAAGGAGGTCAGTTTCATTAGATTCATCTTCTGCCTTGATGATATATCATGATGTGGGTAGTGTTATTTCTGATCAAGGTAGCTCCAAATCCATTGTCAAAAAATCTCAATTGGGAATTGTTTCAAAACAAGGAAACAAAAATCTAAGCTCAGACAATCTAATGAAAAGTTCTTCAATGAAGAATTCATTACAGAAGAGGTCTGTTTCAATGAAAAGATCTTTCTCGTCAAGTATTTTCTCAACCAAATTCCTTAGCAGGAGCCTCAACTCAAACCTGTCATGAACAAGGGTCTATTGCCAAAACCTTCCTGCTTCGGTTTGAGCTCAGTAAGTGCCTCAGTAAGAAAAGTAAGATATTCTACTGCCTTGCTAAGAAGGAAGAACATATATACTTATTTATGTGATGATTTCCTTTTTTTTTAGGGCCAAAATGTATGGATTGCTTTATTTTTGAGTTAAAGATAGAATGAAGTTTCTTTTGTTGGTTGAATGAAGTTGCTTTTAGAATGAAGTTGCTTTTGTTGGTTGAATGAAGTTGCTTTTGTTGGCTCTTTTTTATTGCTCCAAATTCATCATATGCAAAAGAACACTCGGATCTCAAATAACTGTTTTTTTTTCCTGCAGAATTATGGTGGCAATTTTTTTATTAGAATACTTCTCGTAATGTGGTCGACCCTAAATTAATTTATGTTTACGTTGTGACGTGTACTCCTATGTAATCGATACAAGTAAATGTAATGTCCTATATATATGTGAAACTGGTATTAAACCAGTCCAATTCACTCTCATTCTCTTACATCTTTCTAGTTTCTTTCTCTAAATCGGATTGTACTTGATTTTTTGACACCTACTATGAAGCTCAGGATTTAAAGGTCATGCTTCTATTTTGACCCCATATTTCTCACAATTCACCCTAAGTTTTAAGAGAAAAACCCCAAAAACTAAAATACTTCGCACCACACTCTTACCAACTACAATCACTATGGTTGGTAACTGAGTTGATGAAAGATTAAGGCTAGCTAATTAGCTAGTATGAGAGGATAACTTCGCACCTAAGCGCGAGGATGTTCAAGTTGAACCTTGCACTAACCTATTAGAAGAGGTTGATTCTCATAGAGAATTGGCACAATAACTCATCGAACTCAAAAAAGAGAACTTGAGGAAATGAAATAAGAAAATATGGCACTATACGTTCATATAGAGCTAGCTCTACAAGTAGGTCAAGTTGAGAATTTAATTGAGGAAGTTGAGCTAATACCAAGGAGAAATTAGCTTAGAAGAATGAAAGATATAGTGGAAGAGGTCTTACATTATAATGCTCGAGTTGAGGCATAATAGCTCAATTAGGTCAGGGTGCAACCAAGTATAACAATGAGCTATTGCATGAGGAAAGAAGGTTGTGGGAAGCATGCTTCCAAATTCTCAAAGAAACATATAGAAAACAAGATCAAGTTCTAAATGAAGTGAGTAAAAAATAGGATAAGGGTAAATCTCACTATGATGTTGATAGAGATTTGAGCAATTGTATGTTTTCACTTTCTCTAATGAGATAGAACACAATGAGCCACCCACTAAATTCAGTGCTTCTAAATGTCCTGATTATCAAGGGATGAAAAATCCTATAACTCATGTCCTACACTTCAAAATAACTATGGCCCTAGTAAGTCTCATTTGAGACAAAGAAATGTTATAATGTGTAAACTCTTCGTACCTACCTTATGTGGTGGTGTGTAGAAGTGATTCAATAACCTGGCATCTCATACTATAGCTTCCTTTGCACAATATACCAAGTCATTCATCACTAATTTCACAAGTAATAAGCCTGTAAGGATGCATCGTCATCTTTTCTCAATCACTTGGGGAAATGATAAATCTATAGAAGAATACATTAGAACATTCAGAAAGAAGAATTTGGAAATCATAGACTATCCTAGTTCGATAGAGATAGAAGTATTCAAGCAGGTTTGTTAAGAAATTCAGTTTGTTTGTTTAATGGACAAATACTGTGCCATACACTATGAAAGAGGCTTATGAAGAGGCCAAAAAAATTTAAATCTCAAGAGAGTTAAAACTTGGTAGAAAAAGCAAGTCAATTGTGGAAGCTATACCAGAAAAATAAAAAAGAAGAGTAAGTCTAGACAAAATGGTTCAAGGTAAAATGATCGCCAACAAAATAAACACTTCACCCTAAATTATGGAGGAGGAGGTCAATGGTGTATAAATTCTAGACCATGACACTAAGAGACATTTTCAAATGGTGCACTTTCATAATGAAACAGGGCATGAGACATAAGACTACATATACTTAAAGAAAGAAATTGAAGATCTGTTATCCAAGAGATATCTAGATGATCTTGTGGAGAATGATAATAGAAAGACGGATCATCAACCTCAATGAGAGTTACTGAGATTACCTACACCACCTGTTAACAAGGTAGAGCCATGCAATGATGACAATGTGAGGATTGTACACTCTATACATGGAGGACCTGGGCCTAATAGAGCCTCTAATAATGCGCGAAAGAGGTATGCCTAAGAAGTACGTGAGGCTTCCTATATTAATAATTTACATAAATGGCCACCCTTTTCCTTAATCATTTTCACACATAATGATGAGACTTCACCTCCTAATAAAGATCCTATGGTAATCACACTTTGGGTGCATCATGCGATGTTTGTAGGATCTTAGTTAACACTATAAGTTCAATCGACCTTTTTTTCCTCCCAACCATGAAGGCATTAGGGGTAAAAGATAGTGACATTACCAAGAAAGAGTTTCCACATATGTTGTAAGAACTGTGATACTATCGACCATGGTAATTGGTACAATTGTTTTGACCAATTTTGTGGTGATTAAGGTCCCAGCTCACTACAACGTAATTTTAGGAAGGTTCTACCTAGATACATAAAATAAGGGACATCCCATCAACCAAGTTATTAAATACCCAACTGAGGAGGGAAAGAGAAATAAGGGGAGATAAGGAGAAATTTAGGAGTCATTACAATGCTACTATGAAAGAGGTGGCTTCTAAGTAGTAACTACAACGAGAGTCACCGTAGAAATGCCCATGAAAAGGGTGTCTAGTTGGCTTGATTGATACAAATGGAGTTGAATTTATACAAGTTATCCATGAAGGAGAATATCATTCCTTGAGAATATGCACCAACCTAATAGTAGAAGTTAGGGAGCAAATGTTACATTTCTTGAGATCCAACAGTAATGTTTTCATATGAAAACCTAGAGATATGCCCAAAATTGAACCTGTGATTATAGTACATAAGTTGAATGTTGATCCCTAGGATAGACCTATCAAGTAGAAGAAAAGAGAATTCCTAAGGGAAAAGAATAAATTAATCAAAAACTCAAGTGGCTACACTTATAGAAATGAAGATTGTCAAAGAGATATATTATCTAACATGGATGTCTAATGTTGTGTTGGTGAAGAAATCATGTGGCTCACCTTTAATATGTGTGGCTTTAACTGATTTAAATGATGCCTACTCAAAAGAATGTTTTTCCTTACCAAGTATTCATCAACTAGTTGACGCCATTGTTTGATTTAGTTTGATGAATTTTCTTGACGTATATTTTGGTTATCATTATATAATAATGCATCCAGAGGACAAGGAAAAAACATCTTTCATTACGAAAGAAGGCACCTTCTATTATACTCGAATACCTTTTGGTTTAAAGAACTTTGGTGCTACTTATCAACTTTTGGATAACAAAAATGTTTAAAGACCAACTGGGAAAAAATATGGATATGTAGATGATATGTGATCAAGTCCATATGACCTATGGAACACGTCAAAGATCTAGAAGAAATGTTTGGTGTCATCAGGAAGTATAGCCTGAAACTTAATCCCAAAAGTGTGTTTTTGGTGTTACTTCATGAAAGTTCCTAGGATATCTTATCTTTGCCTATGGAATCGAAACAAATCAAGATAAGATCTAGGCTCTAGTTAACACGAAACCTCCCAATGACTTAAAAAGAATCCAATAACAAAATTGAAGAATTATGGCACTCAATAAGTTTATTTCCAAATGCACTGACAAATATTTGTCATTCTTCAAGTTATAAAGGAAGAACACATTGGTTTTTTGGAATGGAGACTATGACATAGCCTTCTAGGGAATCAAACAGTATTTGGGTACACCATCTATATTGGTTAGCCCCTCCCTAGTGGAGATACTATATTTGTATTTGGATGTAACTCCCCAAACATCAAGCGTTGTGCTCCTAGTAGAAAGAAAAAAATTTCAACACCTTGTTTACTACATCAGTTAGGTCATAACCAATGCCCATGGTAGATACCTGACAATTGACAAGTTGTCCTTCACTCTAAAAATGACAACACGAAAGCTATGACACTATTTTGGCTCATACATAGTAATAGTTCTCACCTCTCACCCTCTAAAAAATGTGTTGAAGAAGCCAAAATTTGCAGGGAGGTTGGCACATATCGTGATTGAGCTATGAGAGTATGATATCAAGTTTATGCTTAGGTTTCCTATAAAAGCCCACACATTGGTAGATTTAATCATTAAATTTAGCAATACATATGAGGTTATCGATAATGAAGGCATAGTGGAAGTTTTCAATACAAATTTGATGAAATCCTGGATATGCCAGGTGTTCGTAGATGATACTCAAAATTTCAAAGGGGCTGGGTTGGGATTTGTATATTAGATAATGATTGAAATGTTTTTGAGTATTCTTTAAGGATGGACTTTCAAGTAACCAAATTTTTTGCATAATACGAAGCAACCATCTTTGGAGTCACAACCTCAAAGAAGTTAGTAGCAAATAGTATTATGGTACATAGCAATTCAAGATTAATGTTCAACTAATACAGGGGCACATTTTAAGCCAAAGATAGAAAAATACGAAGGTATGTAGAACAATTAAAAAAAGAATGCTCAAATTTTGCTAACTTTTAAATAAGGTGAATACCACAAAATGATAATAGCCATGTTGACACCTTGGGCACCCTAATCATTGTACATGAAGCTAATGGCAACAGAATAATCAGTGTAACCTTTCTCATTGAGGCTATAGTATGGAAGAAGCAAAATAAAATTCTTGAAAACGTTTTCTAAGTCACCAATTCATTGTTCACACAAATTCTTAACTTCCTCAAAGATGAGGGTTTACCTGAAGATAAGAAAAACATATAAGAAATCAAGTGAAAGGTAGGTCAATACATAAGACATGGGAATAAGCTATATAGAAAAACTACCATTGGGCCTAGATTCCTATGCATAGTCAAAGAATACTCCTTGGCAGTCATGTATGAGGCTTTTGAAAGAGAGTGTAACTCTTATTTAGGAGAGAGAAAGTTATCCCAGTGGATCATGAGACAAGGATACTACTAGCCAACAATGTTAGTGAATTATACAAGGTATACCTAGGCATATGATAAATGTCAAATATTCACCCTATCGTCCCACCTACCGCTAGAATAAATGACAAGCATAATAAGCCCTTGGCCATTATATAAATGGGCACTTGATATAGTAGGATCTTTTCCATAAGCAGCAAGTTAAAAGAATTATTATTAGTTTCCATAAACTATTTCACCAAGTCAATTGAAGTTGAGCGTCTAGGAAGAATAAGGGAAAAGGAATAATCTGATTCATATGGAAGAACATAATATGTTGCTTTAGTTTACCTATGGAACTTGTCACTGATAACAAGAAACAATTTACAGGCCATAATAATAAATAATTTACCTCCAAATACAACATCAAAATGTGTCATTCAACCCCATACTATCCATAAGTACGGTCATGTAGAATCTTTGAACAAACTGATATTAAACTTGCTAAAAATGAAGCTAAAAACTACTAAAGGTAAATGGGTAGATGAGTTACTTGTGTACCATAGGCCATTAAACTAGCCTGTAAGGTAGTACTAATAAAACACATTTCTTTCTAATATATGGAACAAAAGCTGTAATCCCTAACCGAGGACTTGAATGCTTCAAACAGAGCAATTGACTTGGTATTGGTAGAAGAAAAAAAGGATGAAGCCTTAAGAAGAATGGTTGAGCAAAAGAGAGGTGTGGAATATTACTACATTAAACCATACAATTTAAGTGATTCTTTTAGGATGATTGGATTCTTAAAAGAGTTTTCCCTAACAAGAAAGAGTGGATGGTAGGAAAGTTAGGTGAAACTAAGATGGCTCATACCAAATAAAAGAGGAGACACTGGGTAGAGTCTACATGTTAAAAAAATATTGAATGTGTGGAATAGAGCACAAGTTGGAATCCATGAGACAATATTTTATTTTTTATGCAATAGCTTTTGTAATCAATGAAATTGTTGGACAATGTTTAAGCCAAGGGCTAACACCCTTAGTCAGGAACCAGGTTGAGTGCTATGGCACAATGAAAAATACAAGCTGATCACCTCGACCATGAACTAGGTAGAATGTTCAATCAAAATCTTGGTCATAGGAAGTTGGTACCACCAACTCTAAAACCAAACCAACCAATTTTTAAGTCACGATTTGATCACCTCGATCAAGAACCAAGTAGAGCACTCTTGGTCCTAGGAAGCTGGTCAAGCCAGCCAACGTTTAAGCCACAAGATGATCACCTTGGTTAGGAACAAATTTTAGCACTCTGGTATAATGAAAATCACATGTTGATCACCTTGTCAAGAACCAGTTAGAATGCTTGAGCAAAAACTTGGTCTTAGGAAGTTGGTACCATTAGTTCTAGTTACCAAGCCAGCCAATCACCTTAATTAGGAACCAGGTAGAGCGCTCTAGTATTATGAAAAGCATGAACTAATTACCTCGGTTGGTAACTAGGTAGAACATTTGAGCAAAATCTTAGCCCTAGAAATCTCTTACTAGTGGCTCCAAAAGCCATACTAGCTAATGTTTAAGCCATGAGTTGATGACCTTGGTCAGGAACCAGGTAGAATGCTCTGGTAACAAAATAGATCAAAGTATGAGCTGACCACCTTGGTAATAAATCAAGTCAAATGTTAGAGCTAGTTTAATCATTCAAACAAAATTTTATTCATAAATCAATCTTTCAAAGTTCAAAAACTACCAATTGAAAATAAATTAGCAACAAGATTGGAGACAAACACATCCTTTCAAAAACCCATAAGACATTTAGCTACACGAGAAGGATCTCTAACCTCTGTCTCCCCTACCAAAGGTAAAATCTTGGTCTAAATCTTGCTCACTTTTTGACATATCTCTTAATTAAATTGTGTTGAGGATAGGCTTGGGCTCTTGCCTAATCCTTTTAATTCCTTAACAATACTTGTAACTTTGAGGAACACGCTCTGACATGGATTCATGTAAAAATGACCCAATGAGCTACATTATCAACTAGGGTAACCATCTTTGTCATAGTTTTCATTTCACATGCTTGTGGTTGGAATAATTATTCTTTATGAAGTTGGAGCTCACACTTGAGCTCATAATAAAGTAAAGTCGTGTCCTTAATGAAAGCTAGCTCAGTCCTTAATTTGACCACTTCAATAGCAAGCTTGGCATTCTCTTGCTTCAAGCCTTGAGCTAAATGTCTATTCACCCAATCAGTGGCTATAACACTCTAGGAGAAAAGATAAGGTTAGTGCTCTAAATTTTGCAAAGCAACTAAAGCTCTTTATACATATATGCTTCAACAAGTAACCACATTACCTTTTATAGGGCAAGGCATTGGGATGAACAATTGGAAAAATTTCCAAAATAAAATGAAGTATGTCAAAAATACAATAAAGTATGTCAACATCAATAAATGTATGTTATGAATAAGCATCCACATCTTAGTATATGTGTAGGTATAAATACATGCATAAATTAACAAAATTATTCAATTTCTAAAAAAAGATAAATTATATTCAAAATTTGAAGAATAAGTTCAAGCTTAAACATAACTCTAACCTATTACAAAAAGAGTGAGGATGGGTTTACAAGAAAATAAAAGTGGTCGAGCTTTACAAAATAAATTAGCTCAATCTTATTATAAAATTTATGCATCCCTAGGATTGTTGGCTCGGTCCCTTACCTCACCCTCATCTTCATTTTCCTTAGTTTCTCCATCATCCATATGAGTTTGAGTGGGTGAATATGTTGGTGTGATACGAATGTCCAAAATTTTGTAATAATATTCACGAAAATCCCTGTTCTTGGCTTCCTCTATGAAAGATTTCATGGCCAAGTTATAACCAGTCTACACACTCTCTATGACATGCTTGCTCACAACACCCAGATTGTGCTTTGTTTTTTCAAACTCACACATGGTTTGTTTCTACTTGTGTTTAATATCCTCGAGCTCCCGTTTGTATGCTTCATTGTCAGTCTTAGGCCTTTTCACTTTTTCTTTAGTTGTCTCATACTGCCTTGCATTTTCATTTAACTCGTTGATAGAACGAGCCAATTTCTCATCCTTGTCAATGGCCTGACCCTTCATTTATTGGCTTTGGAAAGTAGCACGAGCATCTTTGCATGAGTAGAGGCATGGTTCTACTTCTCTATCTTAAGCTCATTCTTGAGCTATTCAATGCCTCTTATCCTACTGAGATCGTACATTAGTTGAGCCTAAAAAATAAAAAATAAAAAGAAAATAGTAAGGTATATTAATATAAGGCTCAAGTAGAGTAAGAGCACGAGGAGGCACTTACCTAAAAAACAATCCTACTCACTACAAAAGCTCGATCGAAGTCCTCACTCATGACATCGAGGTCTTTCTCCACAATTATATATAGGAGGTACCAAACATAATGGTTCACTTAGTTTGGAGCCATAGCTTTATACAAAGCCACACCCTCAATCTCACCCATGATCAAGTATACAATGACTCATATCCCTAAGTCTTGAGCAGCTGAAGAGAGTGTAGATTGGCTCGAGAAGACTTGGATAGGTATTTGATGATGCATGGAAGCTGAAGAAGGCCTAACCATAACCTCTAAATCTTAGGGAGGAAGAGTGGGCTCTTCAATGGTATTGCTTGTGTGCCTTTTCGTTTTGGCTCAGGTTGGAATAGTGTTTTTACTTAAGATCTTGCTCCTTTTTTTACCTTTTAAGAAGCCCACACCTTGTGAAAAGCCTATGCAGTTTTAGAAGCCTAGGCCTTTAGGAGTTCTTATCCTCTTTATTTTAAAGAATCGGGCTAATAAAACACTGAGGGTCGAACTCCATTACTGAAATTAAAAAAAGTACAAAAGTTAAAATATTAAGAAGAAATAAATTTAACTAAATATGAGCTAACAAAAGTACAAGTTGATAGATACCACCATCATTTGGAACTATTTCAAATCTACCATAAAGTCAGTAGCTGGAGTCCTAT
This sequence comes from Hippophae rhamnoides, assembly GCA_033030585.1. NCBI lineage: Eukaryota > Viridiplantae > Streptophyta > Magnoliopsida > Rosales > Elaeagnaceae > Hippophae > Hippophae rhamnoides. The sequence continues at coordinate 34,281,575 of CM065437.1, forward strand.
GTTAAGGTGGTGCTCGAGGCTTAAGGATTATTCTTGTTGAAGGAGGAGTTAAGCCTAGTCTCATTAATCCACATGCTACAAAACACGTGTTGTTAAAAGTTCTTCCCAAGGTGTAGGCTCAGCCAAATAGTTATGGATACTAGTAATCATTTCCTTATCCCTGGGGCTCAGTGTATTTATATATATAAGAAGCAATGTTCCTAATCACGAGCTTCGTATAGAACCAAGAATTTCTTATAAGCCTCTTGTCATTATCAATTTTCCCTTGCTAGCCAAAAACATAGAAAAAATATTGTTTCTAATTCTTTTCATTCTCTAGAAGTACCACATTTATACCCCAGCCTTCTTTAGCTGACATATAAACACTCATTGTGTCAGTGGATTTTTGTTTAAACATATATGCATAGTTAAACTCAAGAAATTCCAACTCCATCCTGAGCTCTTTGTATATTAAAGTGAGGTAAAGAAGGTACCTCCACCCATTTGGCATTCACTATCCTAGCATGAGGAGTGTCCTCATCAAAATTTCTTAATGAAAGGACATAATGGAAACCTGAACCCAAGTTTAAGTACCTTCTCATGAAAGGTTGTCTAACTTTTAAGTGGGGTTGTACTATCTAATACATTTAGGCTAGGGATCATTATATTAATAGATTGGGGTATGCTATACATTTTCCTAAATCTCTCCTCATTCCTTAGAGTTAGGCCACTGGTTAGCACTTTGGCATTCCAACCTTTGGTTTTACCTTTTGGCTCCCTAGTTCCCTTTTGTCAAGATTCCTTCCTCCATTCTCTTGGAGTAGATATTTGTGTGTGAGGAATACTTCGTCTAATGGTCAGGGTGGATTGTGGTTAAGATGTTGATGTAGTGGGGATTTGGAGCAACTTTTCATCCCTAGAGGGCATGGTCACCCCATGACTAAGCCCCAACTCACACTCTCCTATTGATTTGTGTAAGTTAGAGATTGAGGAATTTCCTAGAAAAAAGATGAACATGAGGAAGATGAAGGTATAATTACTCTACCTATTGTCCTAATTACTTTTCCTTTATGCATATTTTCTACAAAAGGACAAACGCAGAACAAGGGAAAATAAAATACGAGGAGATAAGGATTTACCTACGGTTGAGAACTAGAAATTAAGAAGTTCAAGAGTGAGATTAAGAGCCAACTTAAAAGGAAATAACAATTGGTTAAGCACAAAGATAGATCTTAAAAATCAAGCATATATTTAAAATGTCGAGCTGATAAAGCGACATAGCCCTTTTTGAGAAAATTTGATTCAACTTTATAAGAATTATGAAAATGAAGGCCTTGCCTTCCCCTAAGGTGTCGTTGCAACTACCCATCTTTTTACTCTTCCATCTCAATTGAAGAACAGAGCTGAAAGAGTAGGGAGACTTGGTGTTTGAGTACAAAGTATAACCTTCTAACTAACCTTTATATTGCTTGAGCCTTAATACATAGTGCCTGAGTCTTAAGTCAAGCTTGCGCCTAGAAACTAGATTTTGCAAACGTGCAATGATTGACCATTTTCTCGGTATCATAATGTGGTTGACCCTAGATTAATTTATGCTTTTAATGTTGTACCTCATGACGTGCTGTGACTTGTACCCACATATAATTGACATGTGTAAATGTATTGTCTTATATATATGTGAACTTGGTATCAAAGCAACCCAATTCACTTTCATTCTCTAATATCTCTTTAATTTCTTTCTAAATCAGAGGATCCCCAACAGTTACTTAAATTCAATTACTGATATACTTTTTTGTTATTTTGAATAATATTTTTTTTAAAAGTATGTTACATAAATCTTATGTGTAAAATTTAGAAATGTACTGTGGGAATTTAAGAAAGAAAAAAAGTAGTTACAATGATAGGACTTTAACAACTATCTTCTAAAATTTTCATAGCATCTAATTTTTTACCAAAGGAACGAATCTTTGCCCTAGTAAAATTAGTTTAGATATTGTGAATATAAGAAGAGAGACCAAGTTAGGGTTATGGTTGTGACTAATTTCTAATTATCCAAGATTTATGTTAGAATTTATGAAATGCTCAACAATTACCAATCCTAATATTGTCTGAGGATGCAATATTTTAGACAACATAACCGAATATGAAAATGGTGACCTTAATAACTATAACTACAATATTGATTTTTTTTCTTTCTTAAATTTCCATAATTTGCTTGTAGAATGAACTTATATGGCATGCTAGAACCCATGCGACTTATTTTGATTAAAAAAGATATGATTTAAAATGATTAATAAATACTAATATTTGAATTATAATATTAAAAGTTGTATTAAATAAATTAAATATATTTATATTAAATTAAAATGAATTAAATTATTTTAAAATTAATCAATATAGCATTTGATGACACTTGTATTGAGAATCCCATACATAGGAATAATTACCCAAAGGAAAATTATTCTCCCGACTAAAATAGGTAATCGTGACCTAGATGAGGTGAAAATGCTAATCTTTTCGTGAGCTCTATACCAATTCAGCTAAGAAACATCACAAATATGAATTAAGCAAATAATATAACAAAAGTAAAAAATAACATGCTTAGTTCAACACACAACAAAAACTACCATCAGTAAGGAAGAACGAACTATAAAAAACATAATAATGATGGTGTGTCTTATATGCTCATGTTGATGATTGAAAAGGTTAATTAGCTTTTAGTACTATTATCGATTTACCTAGCAACTACACCAAAAACTTGATGTGTTAAAATTAGGCATACAAATTTTGTATAATTTATAAAATAGCTTGCAAGTGAATAAATCATTTATAGAAAACAACAAGTATACTTCCAAGGTTGGTTGAAAATGAATCATATGGTTTTTAATTCATTTAAAAAATTCTTTAAAAAAATTAAATAACTTAAACATTTTGTCACAATTGTTTTGAGTTGAGTTTATAATTTAATAACATAAAAATAAAGATAGATTCAATATTCATTTAAGCAATTAAAAATTTATCATGTAATGAAGAATTTATGGTATATATTAGTTAGTTAATCATATTATTATAAGTATGATATTAAAGATATGAATTAAGATTGTTGATTATTTCTTATAGTTATGAAAATATCCCAAGGCATGTATCATTTTCTTTGTTAATTAAACTTTAACATGCCACATTTAGTTAAACCGACAATTTAAACTTTAATTAAATTGCACTCATTTTCTAATAAACTACTAAAGCATTTATCTTGCCCCCTTTGGTTAGACTGATAATTTAAACTTTATTAAGTTGTCTGAGTTAGGTTTATAATTTAAATATCTAGAACTAACTTTCATATTTTAAAACTATTTTCAAAGATATGGCATCAATATATCTTCAATAATAATTCTTATAAAAATCTTTGAAATATAGCTCACTCTAGCTATACAGTTGATATAGACCAAAAGATTTAAGAATGCCACTTTAAATCATATTTAGATAATCTAAATCCTAAATCTAACTCTCTTATTTATTATGAAAAATACTTTTTCAAAATATTTTTCATTTACAAACTTTGGTTTAAATCTCGATAATGAAATAAAACTTAATTTATTTTATGAAAATGTGTAATCTACTTTAATATTTTACAAGTGTAAAAAAATTACTAATATCTCATATGATTTATAGCCAGACATACATAGTTTAATAAATGATCAATAAATTAAACATAAAGCATGTAAAAAACCTTTAGAAATATTATGAAAAGAATACATATAAATATATCCTAACAGAATTATTAGAATTGTTTTTGGAAAACCTGTAGACAGAAATACTATATTGTTTATTGAATTGAAACTAAAAGCTACTCATGAACTAATAGGATTTTGGGATTTTTTTTACAAAATAAATAGGGTCCTATTTATAGAGTGTGGAAGGGAGGAAAATTGGATTTTTTAGCCTGATGCCGCAACACATAATGTTTTCATGTTGCAGCATACACAACCTATATACAGTTTGAGCACGATCGAATCTTTTCACGCCGCGGCACATGATGTTTTCACGTCGTGGCCCACATCATATCAGGGATGTATTTATTCTTTTCCTTTAGCCTCACGCCATGACTCACAAAAAATTCATACCGTTGCATACTTTAAACTGCATCACTTGGAACAATAATTTCTATGGAATTTCTTTTTCTAATTTTAAACATATTTTATGTTTTACATATGTTTTCTTTTAATCTTCCAAGTTTGTAATGATGTATTTCAAGTATAATTCTTCAAGTTGATTTATTTTAATACAAGAATACTTGAAAAATAACAAAATATACTCGTAATTTCGAGAAGATAGATTTGCTTAAAATTATAGTAAAACAAGCAAATAAAAATCTATATAATCACTAAACATGCATAAAATCACATTATATTAAGTGCTTTTGAGAATTTATCACCTGTCCAAGATAGTAGTTTGGATAAACATAATAAACATCACAAAGTATGTGAAACAATCATGCATACTGAAAAGTTATAAAGGATTTTTAATCACTTCAAGACCTCATATGTTGAAACATATTTAGTAAATGATGATTGTACTTAGCATGTAATCAAATAAAACACAACTTTTCAAGGGAAAGAGTCTGAAATCTGGTACACAATTAGATTTATGAGACACTAACTTCTTAGAGACTCATATCAAACTCACATGCAGTTAACCGACGGAGGAAATATAAATTAATCAAGAAGTAGACAAATTAATTTAATACAACAAAAGCAATGAATAGAAAGTTATAGGCATGCAACATAGAAAGGAAAGAAAGCATGTGACAACATATAACAAATATGTTTTCTGATCAAAGTCTACATCTAGTATGTCAGTGCATATACAATAAAAACTCAGATTATACTAACACAATTTGGTCATGCATAACTACATTGAAAGATTTAAAGACCCGATACACAATCAAGTTAAGGTGATATTGGCTCTTTAAAGACTCATCCTAAACACTCAACCAATAGAAAGAAAAAAAAACTTTTCAAAAAGAAATGAATGCACTAATTATAGACAGCTAAACATAAGCAGTAGATAAATTTTATGAAATTTAGAAAGCAAGTAATAAATAATAAAATCTTTCTAATTAGAGTTTAAACTTTAGTATGTAGAGATATACACAATTTAAATTATAATTGTACTAGATAAATATTAGAGCATGCATAACATCATAAATAATGAGGTTTACACCCACATAGAACCCGTGCCTATGTGTAACATCCTCAAATTACTTATGACAACCACTCGACAACCAAAAAATCCATTAGAGAATAAAATAATTATAGCCCTGATAAAAATAAAACCACCATTACCTCTACAGTTGGGACCTATATCTGAGCTACCTATTGCTACCCTCACTTGTTGTCTCTACAACAATCTAGTCAGATACACGGACTGACTATCCTCCAAAGCCAACATCACTTGATGTGGTATGATCAGTAACCTTAGATCAGTAATATAAAGTAAAGAATCAAATATGATGACTACCCTCAATTACGAATACCCAATAATTACTATAGGAACCACTTCTAAACATAAATCACAAAATTGTCTACATCGGTTACATAGTTAACCACATAGTAGTTCTCATATAAGAAAATATTACATCCTAGCAACTATCAGTCAACACACGGCTCACAACCACACATGCTCGTTACATAAGAAAAGGTTGCATGAAGTCAACTACTAGTTGATGCATGGCTCACAACTACATAGGTTCCTCTAATAATACTACTTGAAAACACCGCCTCGAGTACTCACCACTCAAGGGTGTGATTTTTTACACATAGTCACAAATAACTAATATCAAACAACACTCAATGTAATTATGATCCAAAAATTAAAACAAAATGAGATGTCAATTTGATAGAGCTCTGCTACATTTTTTTAGAAGAAAAACCACAAAGAGATGGGGTCCTCGCTGACCATCTTGTTAAGGGTTCGATAAGTGGTCCGATGAGGTCCTTATCGAAGACCTCATTGATGTGACAAAACTTTCATTTTTTTATTCAAAAATTACCGAGTAATTTTTATAAAAATTCGCACTCGAAATGAAACAAAAAAGATGAATGACAAGGTCGAGGAGCGAGCGCTCAATCTAGCTTGCACACCATGAAAATCAATCATGTAGTGTGTGTAAACATGCTCACATATAAAATGTATTTAATTATGTACGTGTGTGTATTATTGATATGTAGTAACCAATCTCACATGGAGAAAGACAGAATATTTAGTAAAATAAAGAGTCCGTGTTTTGCATATGGAAAGTTAACACATAGATACAAAGTATAACATCACTTATATGTATAATATATATGAATAAAATTAATGATAAATATTGTAATAAAATAATTTCTAATCAAAATAATATTTAATTTATTTTGTATAGGTTTCTTACGTATTAAAATAATTTCATTACAAAAATTTATTTAAATAAATATTTAATTTATTCTCATATTTTCTTACATTTTTAAAACAATATTTCTAACTTGAGATGAAAGAAAAAATCAATAGATATAATTTTAGAATTAATATTTCAAATATACTAAGTAAATTATTTAATATGATTTAGACTCACACTCATTGACACTATTAAATTTTTATATAATCATATAATTTTTATTTTATACAATACAATCTTATTTCACAGCTAAACACATAATTATATAGCCAGAATCTTTAATATTATGTAACAAACATAGAGTTTAGACCTATCAAGCCATGTTTAGGGATGTTTTACCTAGTACAAGATGTACTATATAACTATGACATATTTGATACATCATATTAAATAGATTAAATATAATTGTATTGAACTAAATTGTATTAAATTATATTATATAATTATTCTGTATAGTATTTGGTAATGACATGTATATTATAATTTGATAAAATTAAAAATAAATAATTTAATAAAATAATTTATATTTAAAATAATATGTAATTTATTTTTATGATGTTCCTTATCTATTAAAATAATTTTATTACAAAAACTTATTTAAATTGATATTTAATTTATTTTTATATTTTTCTTACATTAAAAAAAAAGCTTTAGATGAAAAAAATAAAAGTATATAAATTTAGAACTAAAATTTTAAACAGATTAAATAAAATATCTTTAAACTTCCATTAAAATTAAATTTTTATATAATAATATAATTTTTATTTTTTATAACAGGTTAGGTTACTATTTTATAACCATATAATTAGAATGTTAAATAATGGGTCATCGTTCAATTATTTTTAATTATAATTTTTTAGAAGTGTTTATATATATATATATATATATACTTTTCTTTGGAAGTTGAATTCGGTGATATATACATATATATATATATATATTTTTGTTCTTTGGAAGTTGAATTCGGTGATATATATGTATATATATATATATATATATACTTTTCTTTGGAAGTTTAACTTGATATCCGGTCTTTATCTATTTCGGTGCTACTTTCATAGAAACTTTGGTAACTTGGCTTTTCCGGTCATTTTCTTTCAATTACGTAACGGGTGGGACATGTTAACAATAGAGTAAATAACAAGGAAAAAAGAAATATAAATTACGAACATAGAATATATTGTTCACGTACTCTCTTTTCTATGATTTCTTGCGGAAGACTCTGACTTCACTGGATCAAACTTTTCGTTGCGGAAGTCAAGGCTGTTTTGTAGTTGTTATGGTTTAACTGAATCCGTTAAAATCGTGTGTAGCCATGAGTACAAAAACGCCCCCTCATAAATTTATAAAATCCACGATTCAAATATTGCCACAAACAATTTATATTACCAAACAATCTATTTGTAACAATTTATTGTTTAAAAATAATTGATTTAACATATTCAAATGTGGCCATAAACAATTTATATTACCAAACAATCTCAATTTAACATGATAAATGATAGAAAAAATTTATTTATCATTTAAAAAATTCAATTTAAAATTATTGATAAATATAATCGGCTTAACATAATTATATTTAACAATAAATTGTCAATTATAAATTATGATTATAATATATTTATGATATATAAAAATATTTTAAACAATTTGATTTTGCTTACAGACAGACTTAACCCATTAATTAAACATGTTAAGTGGGTCGTATTAACATTGTGTTTAGGGATGGGTAAAAAAACCACGGGTTCAGTTATCTGTGGTTATTCGAACCGACGGTTCGATTTTTAATCGATAAATTTTGGGAATGGGGACGATTTCAAATAAAAACCGAACATGAAACAACGAGTACGGTTCGGTTACGGTTATATTAAAAACTGTACCCGCCTGTACTCGAAATTAATTATATTTATAAATTAAATTATATATTGAAAATTAATTATATATATTTAATAAATTAAATTATATATTTTTTTGGGTTTTTTTCATTTTTTTTTCATAACCGTCCCAGGACCGTAACATTTTTCGGGTGGTTTCAGGTATGGGTTTTATAATTCGGTTCGAGGACGGTTATATCAAAAACTGTCCCCGTCCTTCCTTGTGCCCATTCATAATTTGTGTTCAATAACTCATATCTATATTGTGGGGACATTATCTTAAATGTCCCTGAGGTTTGTCATATCTTCAATTATGCTCCTGAGATTTATAAAATGTCAAAAATTCCCTTATATCCTAATGGTGTTAATTTTCCATACATTACTATTTAGATTACTATTCCTAGGCTCTGATACCAATTTATAAGGATCGATACAATTTTTAATCAGGGGTTAATATTGACCTAGTTGATGGTTTTTGTCTATTTATTGAAGGTAATAATTTGTCTAAAAAGCTTATTATTTTGTTGTATAAGTCTCATTTTCTTCTATATTCATTACAGTTGCATAGTATATTATGTTCTTCATTATGATGGTTGTTTAATTCTAATCCTGAATCTATTAATTGTTTTTTAAAATTAAAAATTATTCTTTCATTTGTTAAATCTAATAATTCTAATTTATGTACTAATGATTCGATATTCATAGAGTATTATCTTGATAAATCATATGTGTTGAATATATATTATTTTGTTCTATTTGTAGTATACAATCAAGTTTTTCTTGTGTACATACAATGTATTTATAATCTTCAAAGAAGTAATATCCAAACATTAAGTTGTTGAATTCTTCCTCTATCCTTACATATTTTTGACTAAAATAGCCTATTAATGTCCTTGAAACATGATGGTTTATGATGCTTGTAATATCTTTAATATAATCTATATAGATATCTAATAAGGTGTTAAATTTTTTAAAATTTTCAAGACAAGTTTCACAATCTTCATTTTTAAAATATTCCTTTAAGTGATAGAGATTACTTTTATCAAATATTTCTAATAGAATTAGATTTTTCTTTTTTATTTCCATTGGAATTATTAGTTGTTTATTTCTAAAAATAAATTTCATTTTCCTGTTTTAACAATATTATGTCTTGTTTTAACAATATTATGTCTTGTTTTAAAATATTGCAACATTCAAGATTCTTAACTAGCTTAAATTTATAATTATTATACCTGAATTTAATGGGTCCACCACGGTTTTCCCTTCTGTTCATCTTCTTTTGTTACACCTGTTATGCCTCAGTTTTGCTTAAACCTCAACGCCTTCCTGGCAATGGTGAGCCTTCTGCATCCATACATAAATAGTGTCCAATAGTTGACTTACTAAAGAAGATAACTAAATTTCATTTCATTCAACATATAATAATTATTACAACTTAAGGCCAACTAAGAACCTTGAAAGGGGTGCTTAGCCGCTCATAGTTACTGAGTATAACATTATTGGTTTTGAGATTTCTAGATAGAGAGGCTTTATATGCTAGAGTGTTTTAGAGTAGAGAGCTCTGGATTTCTCTGTGTTCGTGTGTTTCCTGAAATGATAATAAACGTTCCTTTTATAGAATAAGGAATCCCTGCTTACAAGACTAAAATTATTATTTTACCCTTGCTTTAATAATTCATTTGCTTTTCTACTTTAAAGGATAGCCATTACTTTTTTTCTTGGCACATGTGTCCGAATAGGATGTGTGGTCTACATCTTTATTTCTTTTGTAGTCTTCTGCCAATAACTTCTTTTTTTATTTTCCTTTATCATTTTCTTCCGACAGTTCTTTTGATGATAATGCATCCTCATCTTCTCATTCTTTGATGCAGAGAATGCTTCTATGGTCTTTGGTGGCTTTTCTGGCATAGAAGCAGAATACCTTCATTGTTTCTTGACCAATTTGTAGGTTGTTGCAGTTAAAATTGGTTTCATATTTGGTGATTTTTCACCATCTTCTTCTGACAGAGCCATGCTGCTGTGAGAAATGATTATGAATATACTAGTTGAATAATTTACTTTAATCTGAGTAGAATTGTCAATCTTCTTGAGTTCATAGTAAATTTGGCTTAGCATTTGTCCTCTTAATACACAAAGTTCTTCTGTGTTGAATTGCTTTTCTAGAAGTGCCCTTGGTTTGGGAACCTCTCTGTTTATGTTGGAGATCCCTATCTTGATGAAGTGGTAGGGACTAGTACTTCCTTCCTCATTCCAATCCATTAATAAACTGAAAAATATAAGATAAACAGGTTTATCACCTACTTTAATTTTTCTTCTAAAATTTTTGATTGCTCTTTTAAAATTTTCTGGGAAATAATTTAATTCACTTAAATTAATTCATGGATATATATTTTCTATTAATCCTGCATGAAATACTTTATACACAAAAATTGGATCAGCTCTTTCCAATATATTGAATTTACTTCCTGTAGGAAATTCCTTATCTGTAGTATAGAATTTCATATCTTCAATATGTTCTTGGGTAGATTTTCTGGCCAAATTATAGAGACTCAACCATTGTAGCTTATTGAGGTTTCTGTATTGGTCTTTTTCATCTTCAATGATTGGAGTAGTTCTAGGAGATGTCTCCCTGAATAATACTGAATGTTTTACTATTTTTGATGTCTCTGGTGGAGATGTTTCTTTAAATAGCACTGGAGGCCTTGCTATCTTTCCATGATTTGTCAATCTGCTTGGAGTTGTTGGTTGTTGTTGTAGTGCTGTAGAATAATCTCTTACTATCTCCTTTGGAGTTATTAGTTTTGGTGTTTTGTAGTTGGCATAACTACCTTCAACTTCTATTCTGTTGGTAAAGGCTCTATGAGTTACTCCACTAATTTGTAGAATATATTTGCTAGAGAAGCCTAGTTGTTATAAATTCCTGGTTTTGGGCCATTATAGACCACATAAACCTTTTATGTTCTTTTTTTTGCCTTATATGCCCAATTGAGCTTTATGGTTTCAGAAGTTTTTTGCGAACTATTAGGTTCTTTCCTTTTTAATAGAGATTCCTCATTTGAGATTATGGTCTCTAGAGGTTGTTTTGAACAATTAAGTTCTTCCTGTTTCTTTCCTATCTCCATAAGAGATTTCTAGAGATATAGCAACTTGAGTTGTTCCTGTAAGATTTTTATCTCCTTTTCTTTTATCTTGATTTTGATATCAAGATATTCCATTTCTAAAAGCATAGAAATAGTTAGAGTTGCTAATTCTCTGGTAAGAGCATCAACTAAGCTATTTTTATGTCATGGAAGATGTTCAACATCAAAATTGTAATGGTTGAACCATTTTTGCCATCTTACTAGTCTTCCTTGTTTGTAATCACCTGCAATATTAGTTCTTAAGAAATAACCAAAATTCTTGTTATCTGTTCTAACAATGAATCTGGAGCTTATGACATATATTGAAAATTTCTTAATAGCCTTTTTAACAACTAAATATTCTTTTTCATTACTATGATAATTTAATTATGAACCTTGGAACGATCCTGATGTATACCTACAAAGATATTCATCTTTTTCATCTACTCTTGCTTTAAGAACTGCTCCTCAATATTCTTGTGAAGCATCTGTTTCAATTATCATTTTATCATTTGGTCCTAGATGGTATAAAGTTGGTAAATTTTTTACCTTGGCTTTTACTCTATCCATATATAGAGTATCTTCTTAAGTCCATTTCCAAATATGATCTTTTTTCAATTTTACTTGTAATGGTTTTCTCATTTATGCAAGTTTCTTGATATAGGCTTCTGCATATGTTAAACATCCTAAAAAACTTTGTAATTGGTTTTTATCTTTTAATTTATTAGAAAAACCTTGAATATTACAAATTAATTAGATGTCACCTTGAATATTACAAATTAATTAGATGTCACATTCTAAATATTAATTTGTTTAGTATATGAGGTTGTAGATTATGTTTTCCATCTTCAATTTCCATCCCTAAGTATTTGATTTTTGTTGAGTAAGTACTGCTTTGTTTTCAGAGAGTACAATGCCTTATTTCCTACATTCTTGTAATATGTTCATAATATCCAAATAATATTTATTTAATTCATTACTGAAAACCAAAATATCATCTATGTAAACACAACAAATATCTTGTAATTTCTTAAAAATTTTATCCATAACTCTTTGAAAAATACATGGAGCTTGTTTTAAGCCAAATGGTATAACTGTCCATTGAAATTGTCCTTGTGGGAAACTAAATGTTGTTAATTTTTGGGATTCTTCATCCAATCTTATTTGCCAAAATCAACTTTTACAATCAAAACTCGAGAAGTATTTCTTTCCTTTTATTAATGATAATAGTTCTTCCTTTTTTGGTATGAAGTATCCATCGTCAATGGTTTCTTTATTCCGTGCTTTAAAATTTATTACCATTCTCTTTTTTCCTCTTCTTTTCTCAACTTATTTTTCAACTAAGAATGTTGGACTAGAGTGAGATGAATTACTTGGTATTATGACTTTTAATTCCAAAAGTCTTCAATTTGTTTTCCAAACTCAATCCTGTCTTCTGAAGTATAAATCATTGGTTTTACTCTTATGATCTTGTTAGGATCTCTTAATTTTATATTGACTATTGTTTTAGATTTATTTATTTTTGGATCCAAAGGATTTTCTAAACTAACTGTTTTTAATAGTCTTCTAATGCCTGTTATGGCTTTGTCTTCTTGTATCTCATTGAGAAAAGAGTTTTTTTTCTTCAATATCTAATGAAATATTTTCTAAATAAGGTTTTTGTTGGTCTTCTATCTCACCATGTTTTCGCTTGTTATGTTGTTGCATAACAATTGGGTTTGAGATAGTTAAAGTTTTTCTTACTTTAGAAACATATATGGTATCTCCTTCTAAGGTTGTGAGACTTATTTTTCAGAATGTTGTGTGAAAGGTTGAAAGAAATTTAGGAAATTATTTCCTATTAACAAATCTACTCTTGTTTCTTGTTGATATATGGTAAGAATGTGAAAGTTTTCTCCTCCTATTATTAAATCAGTATCTTTTAAAACCTAATTGAGTTTTATTGTAATATTATTAGAAATTCTTACAATTAAATCTTTTAGTGCTTATTTCCAGTTGTCTTCTGGAAATACATATCTACTGGCTACACACATACTAGCTCCTGTATCTATATATGCATGTAAATGATAAGTGTTATAACCTTTAAATTTTAGTCCTACTTTAATATAAGTACTATTTGGATTTGTAATACTATACAAACCAATCATCTTCTAATGAAGAATATTCATGATTTGAGTATTCATATTCTGAATCAGTTATTTATTCCCCAGTTTCTTCCAATAGATAGATAATATAAGTATCATCTATATCAGATTTCTCGCTCGATTCTAATTCCATTTTGAAAGCTTCTTCTAAGATTTTTGCTTTTTGTGAAAATTCATTTTTAAAATCTCTTTTATGTTGAAGTCTGCTTGGACATTCATTAGCATAATATCCATCCTCATTACAGAACCAACATCTGCATTTTTTCTTTCTTGAAGGGCAATAATTCCTTTTTTCAGAAGGTTTATAAATCTTTCTTCTAAAATATCTTTTCTTGTAGTTTTCTCTATTGAATCTATTTTTATATTTTTGAAAATTTTGTTTTCTGAATTTATATTTTTTAAATATTTTATATTTTTGTTTTTAAGATTTTATATTACATCCATATTTCCCTGGTATTCTAAAATCTCTTTTATCACTGCAAATTTTATCATTTCCTCTTATTTGTTTATATTCTTTTATTTCTTGGCATTTAATAATGATCTAATCCTTAAGACTTCTTATTCTTCCTCCTAGAGTATCTGGTATAGTTTCTCTATTCCTTTGTTCCCAATTTTCTATTAAAGTTTTATATAATGTTCTAGGTAATTTTTGAAAAAAAAACATTTCTTTATAGATGGTTTGTATAGAGGGTGGTAATTTATGGTAGTACATTTTACATTCACAAATAAAAGAATCTATAGAACACATGTTACAAATTTTCATATTTGTTAGATGTCCTTTAGCTTCATTAATTTCATTTTCACTAGATTCAGTGATAGTGCTTCCTTTATCTTCTCCAATAAATTCTTTGTATATTTCCTTTATTACAGTATCCAAGTATTCTCTTCCTGTGGAAGCATTTCCTTGCATTAATAAATGTTGTTGATCTATTAAGTTTGAAAACCAAACTTTTACATTTCCTTTCATTTTATGTGCTATAAGCACTCTACAAGTTGAAGGATTTGTTTGGGTAGTTGGAGAAGTTTGTATGAGTACACTCATCCCACTAGACCATTCATATCATGGTAATTTTTCTATCTCTTATACAATCTAAATCAAGAAGTTCAGATTTATAATTATCATGGAGTTTGAACTCTTGTGGAATACTACCTCTAGTTCCCCAATGCAACCATTCCTCTATTTTAGGTGGTTGTCTTCTTTAGTATCAGGTTGTTCTAATCTTTGCCTATTTCTTTCCCCTCTATATGGATGATGAGAAAAACTGGCATCGTCGATCCTGCCAATACTTTGGTTTTATATTTATAAAACTCTCGCAAGTACACAAATCATTTCATAGAAAATGATAAGTATACTCCCAAGGTCGATCTAAGGACTGAATATATGTGGTTCTTAATTTATTATTCAAACTTTTAAAAACGAAATTAAATCCTAAACATCATGTCACAATATTTTGGGGTTTTGTGTTTTTAATCTAATAACATAAAAATAAACATATATATAGATTCAATAAATATTTATGCAAATTTTATCATTTATAATAATTGAGTATTTATGGATATAATAACTAAGTTAATTATTCTTACTCATATTATTTAGGTTATTAAAGATATAAATTGATATTTATTGATTCTCTCTTTTTTATATGAATACCACCTTTGGTGGGGTTAGATATTCTTTGTTAAATAAACAAATCAATTAACACCTATGGGTGGGGTTGATAACTAATTTGGTTAATTAAATTAATTTCTTTTTCTAAGAGATTGAAAATGAACCATTTAAATGCCACCATTGGTAGGGTTAGATAGTTTAAACTTTATTCAAGTGTCCAAATTAAACCTAAGAATTTAATTATCCGAGTACTAACTTTCAAGTTTTAAAACTACTACTCAAAACATGTTGTCAATACATTTTCATATAATAATTCTTATAAAAACTTTTGAAATAGAGCTTCACTCTAACTACCGGGCAATTGTATCAACAAATAAAATAGCACTACTCGAAATCAGACCAGATAACTAAACCATAAAATCTAATTTTCAGATTTAAGTTTGTAATGAAAAATAATATATTTCTCTCTAACATTCTTAATATAAAATCTTGAATAAAAACAAAATCAATTCATTTTAGAGATTTTTACCTATTTAATATTTCGCAAGCATAACAACGTTATTATTACATCATGTTTACAAACAGCCAGCAAAGTTAAATTTAATCACAGAAAAATTAAATATAACATATAAGAATAAAGCATAAAAAATAATTATAAAGAAAATAAAATCCTTACAGTACTTTGATATTATTCATGTTGCTGGAAAACCTCCAAATGGAATTTGCATTTCCATTTATTGAATCAAAAAGCAAATAAATTACAAAAACATAATTAGTTCTTCTCAAAAAGAGAAGAACTCTAAAACTAAGAAAAACTACGAAAAGCTAAAAACTAAGAAATGGAGAGAAAGAAAAAGAGAAGAAGATGTTTTTCAGGTGTGGTTTGAAGTGGAGAATATAGCGGTATTTATAGGTAAGGAGGGGAAGAAAAAGTGGGTGAAAAAATGATTAAAAATGGTGGAAACACAGAGTAGTGAATGATGACATCATTGCTAACGTCGTGGTGACGTGAGGCGCGGCGGCACGCCCGGACTGGGCACAGATGGACGTAGGCACGCGCGGACTGGGCGATGCGGCGTGTGCTGACCAAGGGCTGATGAGCATGCGTGCGCGTTGTTTGGCGTGGCTGGGCACGCTGCATGCATTCGCCGGTGCTGCTGGGCGGTTGTGTGCACGATTTCCTCCTTTTTGACATTTTTTACCCTTTTGTCCAAGTTTTCCATATTTGTTGACCTTTCCTCATTTAATTTATGAATATATTTGCAATGTATTGCCTTCAGTATTTTTCTTTGAGTCTTTAAGTTAACTTTTTAAGCAAAAATACCTGAAAAATATAAAAATATCTGTGATTGCAAAAAGATAGATTTATATAAATATATATTTTTAATCAATTAACGTGCATAAAATTATGATAATTTTAGTACTTTTTGACCACTCATCGCAACCCCCAACTAGCTTCTTGCTAGTCCCTTAGCAAAAGAAGCGATAAAAACTAAAAGTTAAACTGTCCTAAATCACTTACATGGATTGACACGATCGCATTTAGCCTATTTAACAAGCCTTTAAACCCCTAGGTTATCCTAGTGGACGAGTTTGAGTCTCGTGAGGGTTTTCAGTAATGATACCCACAAACATTGAACTAAATGTAAAAATTAAAAGAAATAATAAAAACAACAACTTAAAAACTAAAATTACAAAAAAAATCAAAAATTAAACTTTTAAGAATAAAAGAAAACAACATAACACAAAAATGTCTCATACTTTTTAATCTCCTTTAAGATCATAATTAAAATCTCAAGCATAAGTTATTTTAATCTTCTTAAACAATCATGATTTATTATAAATATTAGTCGAAAATCATTTTCATATTTCATATAAAAAATGTATCAATTTAATTTCACCCAATTTCATTTTCTAGAATCCAAATTCGCTTTGACTCTATTCCTCACTAGTCAGTACTCTCAAAACACTAAATCATATGGGTTCAAATACTCATACTAATTTATATGTGAAAGAGTTGATGTATAGAAATGAACTAATATGTTCGCATATGTATACAGAATAAAGACTAAAAGTGTCATTTTGACGTTGATCTCATGAAATGAATCGAATGTATAAATTTTAAAGATATCATATATAAAAACTATTTTCATGCATAAATCAAACTAATTAAGAACAAATATTTCAAGATATATGTCTTTTATAAATGAAGAAAGTGTAATGACTTTTTAGAGAATTACTTCCTATATCTTTCTTTTGTAATTAACTTTTACTCACAACTTTGTAGACAACGTGGATCATAGTATGTAGATTATACTATATATTCTTTATCTCTCTATTTTTTTCTGAATATTTTTTTTCAATATATATATTTTTTAGAGAGTTAACCCATGTACATATTGTACATTTTTTTAGGATTTTGGTGAGTGGTTAATTTTGTGGCTTTTCTGTTTGATTTTGGTTTAGGTCACCCCACATATGTCTTTTTTTTATAATAGTCATGCACGAATGAGATAAAAGTATATACTATCAATTTCTACTTAAATCATTTAATCTAAGCAAAAATAATAATAAAAAATATACAACACTCTATTAAGATGAGAAAAAAATTCATACATTCAATGCTAATACCTATAGAGATCGTCTAAACAATTGAAGAAATAAGAAATGTGTTTGGAGTAGAAAAAATATATATTTCACTATGAATAAAGGAAATTAGGCTCAAATTATATCTCATAAAGGTAGTCTCCACTAAAAAAAATTCATAAACACCGATTTTGGGTTTAATATAATTTCAACATCTTAACAAGAAATACTAGTTATGACAAAAACTAACTAATTACCAAAAACATTTACAAAATATTTCATGATATGTTTTCACAAATTAATCTAACAGTACAAAAGACTTAACTATTTACTTAAATTTGATTTAAAGAAATTATAACTTTTTGTGAGAATTTTTAAAGCTAATTCTGAAATTCCAAAAATTACTAAATCACACAAAGAAAATAAAACCAAACACAATAAAATTAAAATGTGAACATAAAATAATGTTTTATTTATTTTTATTTTTTAAAATTGTTAAATTGTTTTTTTTAAATTAAGCATGGTAACTTTTCACCACCCCAACCTAGAACTTACATTGTCCTCAATGTAACAACTGTAAATATAAGATAAAGAGAAAAGAGAAAAAAAATTACATATTTCCTGAGAATGTGCAAGTAGTAATAAAGAAATGCATGTGCATCCATCATATTCATCATTAAAGGTCACAGAGATAGATCGCTGTGAACTTCTAACATCTCAACAAATATTTTTAGTTTTAACAATTTTAAAATTATTCATATGTAATTAAACTAAAATAAACAATAAAAATTAAATAAATAAAACAAATAAAAGAAAATTACCTAAAATGATGGGTTGCCTCCCATCCAACGCTTAGTTTAACGTCTTAGCAAGACGTTAACTTTATGGTGCTAAGGATTACTCATCTAAATGTAATCCATTTCATCAATGTTGTTTGGTTCTTCTAAATAAGGCTTCACACGATGCCCATTGACTTTGAATGTTTTTGTGTCTTGGAATCCAATAGTTCTATTACTCCATGTGCAAATACCTGAACTATTTTGAATGGTCTATCCCATCTTAATCTCAGCTTTCCTGGAAACAATCTCAAACGAGAGTTAAATAAAAGAACTTTCATTCCAGAATGAAGAGGCTTAGGAACTAGCCTCTTGTCATGATAGCGCTTAGTACGCTCTTTGTATAATTTGGCATTCTCATAGGCTTCGTTTCTAATTTCTTCCAACTTATTAAGTTAGAGTAACCGTTTTTCTCCTACTGTATATCTAAATCCATGTTTAACTCTTTAATTTCCCAATAAGCCTTGTGTTCGAGTTCAACTAGAAGGTGGCACGCTTTCCCAAAGATTAATCGGTAAGAGCTTATCCCAATGGGTGTTTTGTAAGCAGTGCAGTATACCTATAAGGCATCATTTAACTTAAATGCACAATCCTTCCTTGAAGGATGCACAATACGTTCCAAAATTCCCTTAATTTGCCTATTACTTACTTCCACTAAACCATAAGTTTGAGGATGATATGGAGTAGCTACTTTATGTGTGATGTTGTACTTGTTTAGTACTCTATCAAAGATTTTGTTACAAAAATGGCTACCTCCATGACTTATTATAGCTCTAGGCGTTCCAAACCTGCTGAATATTAAATCCTTCAATAATTTAACAACAACATTAGCATCATTGATTTTAGTGGGGATAGCTTCTACCCACTTGGATAAATAATCCACATCAACCAAAATATATTGAAAACCATTGGATGGGGGAAAATGACCCATAAAGTCAATCCCTCATACATCAAAAAGTTCAACAACTAAATTAGATGTCAAAGGTATTTCATCTCTTTTGCTTATGTTTCTTGTTCTTTGACATCTATCACATTGTGCACAAAAAATATGAGCATCTGTAAAAAAAGTGGGCTAAAAGAATCCAGACTGTAATACCTTACGGGCTGTCTTTTAACCACCAAAATGGCCCCCATAATGAAGTTCATGACAAAAAGTTAGAATGCTCTTATGTTCTTCTCCATGTACACATCTTTGGATGACTTGATCTTAACCAATCTTGTATAAATAAAGGTCATCCTAGAAATAGTCCTTAATAGTTTTAAAAAAAACTTTTCTTGTCCTGATATGAAGTGTTAATTCACTATATTCCAATGAGAATTAAATTTAACAAGATTCATTAAGTTCAAAGTTCTCAAATAGCTACACGTACAATAAAGGTATATTCCTATCCCTTATATATATATATATATATATATGTTATTATATCCACGAGCAAAACACAAAAATTCATTTTCCAAGTTTATTTAAGGTTCAGAGATCAATTGATTAATCTTCCAACAATCAAAAGCATTAAGCACAAATTGAATAAACAAATTAAACATCTCATAAACCATTCAAAAATATTTAATCCAAGCTTCATAATGTAAGTTATATGGCAACCCTAGAACAATTAAATTAGTTCATAGCAAATATTGAAATTATAATACAAAAATATTTAGACATTTCAGAGAAATAAAATTTAAAGAAAAAGATTAGAAGTATTTGCTCTGTGCGTTCTCTATTTTTCCTAACCAGAACCACAACAAAAGCCAAAAATGGCTTTTGCGTGTTCTCCCCCCACTCTTCAGCATCATAATAACCCAATATTTATGCCTTCTGCTTTCTCAAAAAAATACATCACACAATATTCTTTAAAACACGCGTGTAGAAGTGGGAGACAAGGCGTGAAAAAATGAAGTTGGTGAGAGAAATTTCATGGGTTTTTATTTCACAATAAACATGACATATGGTGACATATGATTCGCTGGAAGAATAACATGACACGTGGTAGCTTCGTATTGGGTGGGATGCGAGGGCGCACGCCCAGGTGGACAGTGTCGCACAAGAAATATACATATTGGACTGTGCGAAACAACTTGAATCAACTTGTAACTCTCTCACGTGGGTTGTGGGATGCACGTATGATCTGGGCCATTCGTGGTTTGATCAACAGTGCGTGATAGAGGATGCATCTCAGGGAAAATCAACTACGTAGACAGGTAGGCCCCATTCTGTGTGTTGAACTGCGAGATAGGTGGCCCCCACTTCTGCACACCAAACGGTGCAAAAAGCTACAGGAATCACATCCACTTTCCCACCCCGCATTTGTATCTCACGCTCCTGATCATTACTATTGATTTTCTAATCTGACGGTGCGTTGAACAATGCCACGAGTGGTACTCTTTCTCTGCGCAGAAAAAACAAAAGTTTTGTTAATTGTATTTAAGCCCTCTTTATTAATTTAAATTAAATTTTCAACTTTTATTATTTGTAATTAAGTTGTCTTTTAATTCAAATTAAAATTTCAACTTTTGTTATTTGCAATTAAGTCTATTTTCAATTTAAATTCTTTAATTTTCTCTAAAAATATATTCCTTAAAAACTAATAGTAAATATTAATTTAAGAACTTAAAATTAACTAAAAACATTAAGAAAATAGCAATATAATTAATAAAATGGAAAAAATAACTCTAAAAAATAGAGTTATTAATCTCCTTTATGTTAAACAGTTTCATTTACCAGTGTTTGCCTTTGAGAAGCGAGAAAATTTGTTTGAAGAAGAATGAACTTTGTTATATCGACAAGTCTATGGAAATATAAGGTAGTGGGTAGATGATAATGTTTTGAATCATATTAGTAGGGAAGCACATGCACGGTCACTCTGAAATATACTTAAGGAGTTGAATGCTCGGAAAATCGGAAATAATAAAATGTTTCTCATAAAGTCGTTAATGGATTTAAGGTACCAATATGGAACTATGTTGACAGATGACTTGAATACGTTCCAAGGAATAAGTAATCAATTAGTTGGAATGGGTATTAAGTTTGATGATGAGATTTAGGGGTTTTGTTTATTGGGTATGTTGCCAGACTCTTGAGAAACATTTAGAATGTCATTAAGTAACTCAACTCCAAATGGTGTAATCAATATGGATCTGGCTAAGAGTAGTATTTGAAATGAAGAAATGAGAAGAAAATCACATGGGTCTTCTCAACAGTAAAAGATTTTACTTACAAAAAGAAGAGGGAGAAGTAAAAGTAGAGGTTTCAAAAGCAAAGAAAAAGGAAGAAGCAAGTCCAACAGGTTTGCTAATGTTAGGTTTCATCATTATGGCATGAAAGGGCACATCAAGAAATATTATAGACAGTTGAAGTGGGATAACAAGAAGAAAGAAAAAGAACAAGAGGGTGATGTTGGAAAGGAAAATGATTGAGTTTCCACCACTAGTTTAAAAGAATTTCTCATTATTTATGATGAAGATTTTCTCAATGTTGCTTGTCACGAGATCAGTTGGGTTATTAATAGTGGAGCCTCCATTCATGTCACGTTTTGAGAGGACTTCTTTACATCCTATACATCACGTGACTTTGGGATAGTGAAGTTGGGTAATGATGGCTTGGTTAAAGTCATTGGTATTATAGATGTGTATTTGGAGATGAATAATGACACGAGGCTACTTCTTAGAGGGGTAAAGCATATTCCTAAAATTTGTTTGAACTTGATCTATATAGGTAAACTTGATGATGAAGGATATTGCAATACCT
Organism: Hippophae rhamnoides; assembly: GCA_033030585.1. Classification (NCBI taxonomy): domain Eukaryota; kingdom Viridiplantae; phylum Streptophyta; class Magnoliopsida; order Rosales; family Elaeagnaceae; genus Hippophae; species Hippophae rhamnoides. Next base: position 34,303,900 of record CM065437.1, read on the forward strand.
TTAGTAATGGTCAATGGAAACTTACTAAAGGTGCTATGGTTATTGCTCATGGGAACAAGCATTCTAGTTTGTATATACTGCAAGCAAGACTCTTCAAAGGTGTTATTAATGCTATAACAGATGAGCTCACAACAGAATCGTGGCATAAGAGACTTGTTCACATGAGTGAGAAAAGGTTTCGCAATATTGACTAAAAACAATCTTCTTTCTAGAATGAATGATGTTTTTTTAAGAAGATGTACTCATTGTTTGGAAGGGAAGCAAAATAGAGTTTCTTTCAAAGGTTACCTTCATTCAAGAAAACAATACATACTTGATTTGGTACATTAAGATGTATGTGATCCTATGAAGACAAGAACGTTGGCTGGTGCTAGTTATTTTGTGACCTTCATAGATGATTCTTCAAGAAAATTATGGGTGTACACTTTGAAGAGCAAAGATCAAGTATTAGATGTGTTTAAACAATTCCAACCTTAGTTGAGAGACAAATTGGGAAGAAATGGTAGTGCATCAGAGCAAATAATGGGGGAGAGTATTCAGGTCCTTTTTGATGAGTATTGTAGCCATCAAGGCATACGACGGCAAAATACACCTCCTCAGAGCCTTTCGTTAAATGGGTTGGCTGAGAGAATGAACAGGACATTGGTTGAAAGAGTAAGATGTCTTCTTTCATAGGCTCAGTTGCCAAGATATTTCTGGGGTGAGGCTTTGAATATAGTTGTACATGTTCTTAATCTCACACCATATGTTCCTCTTCAGTTTCATGTACCAAACATAGTTTGGACTAGCAAAGATGTTTCTTATGATCATCTCTGTGTTTTTGGTTGCAAGGAATTTGTGCATATACCAAAAAGATGAGAGATCTAAGCTCAATGTGAAAAAATGACAGTGTATCTTTGTTGGTTTTGGTCTGGATGAATTTGGCTACAGATTTTATGATCCAGTTGAGAAGAAATTGGTAAGGAGTCGTGATTTTATGTTTATCGAAGATAAAACTATATAAGATGTTGAGAAGATAGAAAAATGAGTCCATCAGTATAGCGATGATTTGATTGACCTAGATCTGATTCTTTATCAGTATAGATGGAACAAAATGTTCAAGATGACCAATAGGGTTCAGATGATGCAAATTCTCCTATACAAGCTGAAATAGATCAATTGCTAGAACTAGAAATTCCACTCAAGAGGTCTATAAGAGATTGAAGTCCTTCCACAAGGTATGATACAGATAAGTATGTGTCATTGATAGATGAGGGCGAACCTCAATGTTATACAGAAGCGATGAAAGATGGAAACATGGCATACTAGGTTGGTGTTATGGAAGATGAGATGCAATCATTGTATGACAATCACATGTGTGAGCGAGTAAAGTTTCCAAAGGGTAAGAGAGCTCTAAAGCCACGATACAAAGCTAGATTGGTCATCAAGGGATTCAGTCAAAGAAAAGGTATTGATTTTGATGATATTTTCTCTCCGGTTATGAATATGTCTTCCATACGTGTTATTCTAGGTCTAGCAGCAAGCTTGGATTTAGAAATTGAGCAAATGGATGTGAAAATTGCCTTTGTTCACATGAAAGCTGAGAAGAGATTTAAATGGAACAAATGCAGGGTTTTTGAGGTAAAAGGAAAATAGGATTATGTTTGCTAAATAAAAGCTTCTAGAGTCAAGCAAGCACCTAGACAATGGTTTAAGTTAAGTTTGAGTCAGCTGAGGAGTACGACATGTTAAGACCGCTTCGATCATGTGTTTTGTGCAGAATTCTCCACGATGATTTTATTATTTTATTACTCTATGTTGATTGTTGGCAGAAATTCTTCAAGGATTGATAATTTGAAGAAGTAGTTGAGTAAGTCCTTTACCATGAAGGACTTGGGGTCAGCAAAACAAATTCTTGGTTTTCAAATTTGTCGAGACTAGAAAGGAAAGAAGTTGTACATGTCATAAGAACAATACATTAACAAGGTACTTGAAAGCTTTCATATGGATAAAGATAAAGTTGCTTCCTCTCCTTTATTTAACCACTTTAAGTTGAGATTGAGTCAAGGCCCTTCAATAGACAAAGAGAAGGAAGATATGGAAAAGGTTCCATATGCCTTAGTAGTAGAAATATTAATGTATGCAATGGCATGTACTAGACTAGACATAGCTCATGCAGTTAGAGTTGTTAGTCATTTTCTTTCAAATCTAGTAAGAGAGCATTGGGATGTAGTAAAGTGGATTATGAGATATATTTGAGGTACTTTCATGTTAACACTTAGCTTTGGAAGTGGAAAACCAGTGTTAGTTGGATACACTGATTCAGATTTGGCAAGAGATAAAGATTCTTGCAAGTTTACTTCAGGTTATCTAATTACTTTCTCTAATGGAACAGTTTCTTGGCAATCAAGATTACAAAAGTGTGTTGCACTTTCTACAGCAGAAGCTGAGTTTATTACAGCAACATAAGCTTGTAAGGAGTTGTTGTGGATGAAACAGTTCTTGAGAGAACTTGGTTTTAAGAAACAGAAATATGTGTTGTTCTGTGATAATCAGAGTTCTATTTACCTAGTGAAGAAATCGACGTTTCACTCAAGATCAAAGCATATTGATGTGAGGTATCATTGGATAAGGGATACTCTTAACAATAAGTTTCTTGAACTTGAGAAAATTCATACGGATGAGAATGGATCTGACATGCTAACAAATGCAGTGTCAAGGGAAAAACTTGAATTTTGTTGTTCAATTTTTGGGATGGTAGATCACTCCATCTAATACTGAAAGGGAGAGATTTGTTGGGTTTTCCCTCTTATTTGGAGAAGCCCAAAAAGGGTCATATGGTCTCATGGCCCATGGAGAAAGAAGGAGATTTTTTTTCTTCATTTGATTGCTTCATTAATCAATCCATTTAGGGTTTATAGTGGAATGAATTCAAGAGGCAGCTGTAAGAAAGCAGCAGCAAAAAGAAAAGCAGAAAAGAAAGCAAAAAAACTACTCTTAGTTTTTCAATTTTTCCTTCTTCAGCAATCCTTCACCAAGTGCTCCAATGGAAGGTTGTTTGTGGTCCAATTGAGTTGAAATTTTGTAGGAAGGTTTGCAACTTAAGACTCTTCAACCTGAACGGTGGGATTTGGATTGGCTCACCGGTTTGGGAAAATCTAGGTCATGAATAGTGACTACAAAATTGGGTTTGATTTCTCCATTTTCTTGAGATAATTGTTAGCTTCCAAGAAGTTGTATTCTTGATGATGTTGTTGATTGTTTTCCTCTAATTTTATCTAGAGAGAACTTTAGTACAATTGTTTCCTAATAGTGGAAGTTTTGAAGATAGAGTGCTATGGTTGTTTCTTTCCTACACCGGGAAGATTTTTCCATGTAAATTGGTTGTGTTGATTTTGTGATTGTTTTCATTTTGAGCTCTATTTATTTGTTTCTTAAAAGATTCACACAAAGAAGGAAAATATGTTTCATTTCGCTATTTAGAACTTGATTAAGTTTGCATTAATATTATGATTCTCCTAACAGTTAGGAAAATAGAGAGGCATTTTTAAAGTTATCACTACTAACCGGACAAATTAGATAAGTGTAGCATTGATTACTTATGCTTCTTGTTTGGTTGTTGAAATTGGAATTGTTTAGTAGGTCAAGTGGAATTTTTCTATTTTTCAATTCGTTTTTCTGTTTTCCAGCAACTTGTGTTTAGGTTTATGAGTTTTTCGTTTTCATTTCCAATGAAATAGGTTTGACAAAAAAAGAAAAAAGAAAAAGAAGTATTTTTACCACAAAACTAATGGGTGAGAGAAAACATCTTCTCTTAAAGAAAGAGAGAAAACCTCTTCCAATTCTTCTGAACTTGATTTCCCCTTTTGCTTTATTTTCTTTACAACAACCAAGATTTTCAATCATTAGTTATCAAGTGAAAATCTTATTTAAAAAAATGAAGGGAACATTCAGTTTTCCAAAAATTTTACTTGCATGTTTAAAAGCTAAGTGATATAATCTAGAGTATTATATTTTCAGCTCTTGCTATTGACCATTTTTTTATTTGTCCTCCCTATAACCATTTGGAGGCGTTGCTTCTAAAGGGGAAACTCAAGAGACTTTATGGCTTGTTGTTTCATTGATGAAGTTGGAATTGTTTAGTAGGTCAATGTTACATCAAATTGCACTCATATGTTTAAAAAAATATATTCATAAATTTAGAATTATTTTTGCTCAAAAAATATTTATGGTAAAATATAGAATAAAATATATGTTAAAGTATTAGATAAGATATAACCTAAATTATAAGTTAAATCTATATCTTAGCCTAAAAAATAGCCTAAAATATATTTTAAAATAACTCTTCTTTAAATAAAAGTCTTCTTCATTAATTAAGTTACTTTAAAAAAACTTTTCTTTAAATATAAATCTTTTTTATTAATAAGTAATACTAATCGTATTTGTTATATAAAATATATTTATCAATTACATAGGATTAAGAATTTTAATTTTTCCTATAAATAAAACTTATTGTTCATTGTTTCAATTAACTACATAAGAACATTATTCTCTTATTCTTAATTTCTCTCGCTTGCTTTGCAAATATAAAATCGTAATTCTTTAGGTTTCTTTTTTTGGTTAATCTATCAAACATTTGTGGTTTTGTTTGATTGATTAATATGTCTAATTAATTTATTATATTATATTTTGATCATATGTTTTTATACGTCTTTTTTATTTTTGATATTGATTGTTAGATCAAATAATTGTATCTGCCATATCAGAATTATTTTGCTTGATTATTAATTTTAAAGAAGTTATTTTTATTGAACTTATACTTAATCTTTTTGTTCTAAAATTTTCTAATTGATTTTATTTAAATGACATATGTTTTGAATTATCTAGTTATGATTATTCATTATTAAATACGTTATGGAACACACACAAACACTTTTGTTTTTGTACTAACCCTTTTGCAATTGATTCGTAAACGTATCTAATTGGAAAAAAATTTATTAGAACGTTAATCAAAAAACTGATAACACTAATATTAGAAACTGTGAAAACAAAGGAGGGGTTCGTACGTAAGGTACATTGGGACAGTATCTTAAGAAGAATAGTATAAGACCGAGTTTGTAGTTAAATATTTGTTTTTTATAGTAAAAAGTTAGGTGGTTCGATAAACCGGTAGTTTTCTCTTAAGTTATAGTTATGACTTAAGTTGTTTTCATCTAAATATATTTTGTATTATTATTTAATTTTTATATTTTATTTTTACACGCGATTGCATATCTTTACATTTTGTTTAGTTTATTACTTTATAAATTTACAAAAAATTAAAATAATCTATTCACACATTCTAATTAAATTAAACTTTCAATGAATCTCACTCTTACATTAAGTTTTAGCCGCATTCCTTCCTATTCTGTCAGACTAAAATATGAGCCTCCCTACTCCTGACCATGATCTTAACATTTCTACCTTAGCCTTTCATCTCTCGTGGAATTAGAAATACATGAATTTGAAGCTCAGCTAGAGGACTAGAGACTAACGAGAGGATTATTCAAAAAAAAAAAAAAGGCAGAAAAGTCTAGGCAAAATATGGAACATACACAAAGTTAACAGATCATATGTCTACTTTTCCTTCAGAGTCTCCTATAATCTGTTAGGAAGACTAGATGTTCTGGAAGTTGAAGAAGTGCCTAACTGCTTTATTTTTGCTTTTCAAATCATCGAAGACAAAAACAAAGTTTGGGAAAAACAAAAATGGAATATTGGTTGGGCATATAAGAAGACATTTAAGACCAAACCAACTTGCAAACATAAATGTGAGAATAAAAGCCCCTTCAGAAGGTTCCTACCCTTGCCAGAGGTTACAAAACTTGTAGTTAGTAAGTAATAACTCAGAACAAGCTTCAGAAAAAAAATCTGATGCAACCGATAATCACCCCAACAAATCTTCTCAGCCTCGCCAAAGGTTGGCACAAGTGGAGTTAAAAATGTAGCTTTTGGAAGTGAACCTCTTGAAATCATCAAACTCAGCCAAGGTAATGAAACAATCAACTTTAACAATGATTTCCTAGATTTGACTACTCTAACATATACTGGGAATTCAAAAGAGATTCTAGATTTGTCTCTTAAATAGAACCAACATGGTTCTTTCCTTGATTTTGTTAAATATGGCCCAAACTCAAAACAATTTTCAGCCCAAACCAATATCTACTAAACCCTATCTTTTATTTGACATATATATATATATATATATATATATATATATATATATATATATTACCCTTTTGCCTTCTCAGCTTGTATATACCGGAGAAGAACAAAGGAAGCTAAGAACAGAGTAGCCGATCATATAAAAGAGAATTTTGTCGCTAAGAACTTAAAAATCCCTGGAGAACGAGTAGCCTTATTCTGACGATTAGGTTCTATCCTTGGCTTCTTTAGCGACGCTCCTACTCTCTTCCTTCGTCGGTTCGTCAAGAGTTTCCCGGACACTGGCGATATCGCTCCGTCTATCAGATACAGAGATTGAGAGCACCAACCCATCCCTCAGCGGCGCAAGCACCACCAATTCGCACCGGCTAGAACAGAGAAGAGAAGGAAACTGCCAGCCGTCCATTTGCCTACCTTTCCATTGTCGAGCTGCCGTCCCTACGTGGCGTGATTCCATCGTCGAGCTGCTCGTCTGTCTGGATGCCTTTCCGCGCCTCTCAGTTTTGTTCGTGCAATCTTTGCATATATATATATATATATATATATATATATATTTAATTTAATAATAAATTTGTATAATTTATATTCTTATATATTATCCGAAAATTAAAGAGGAATATTTTTTGGATATATTTTAAATTTTAGTATATTTTGTGAATCTGAAAATCGATTTTTATATCTTTATTTGATTATTAGTAGATTTTTTTCGAATTGTTGCTAATGTAGTAGATTTTTTTTTACATTGAAAGATTGAACCACTTAAATTATTATGTGTCATTTATTTTTCTCATTGTTATTTATTTTACTGTTACCCATAATTATATATTTGTACAACCAAAATTAGACCTGAATTTTGCTTCTGTAAGTGTTAATTTATAATAAATTGGTATCAGAGTATTGAGTTATTATGCTATTTATTAAAATTGATCAAATTTTCTCTTTTCGATTTATTTTGAGCTTCTATTTATCTAATTGGTTTCATATTTACTGAGTTGTGTTTTTATTTATTTAATATTATGTTTTTTATTATGGTAGAAAAATACGAAATTAAGAAATTCAATAGTAGGAATGATTTTAGTCTATGACAAATGAAAATGCGGGTCGTATTAGTTAAAGAAGGGCTCCTTGAGACACTTGAAGGTAAGGATAAATTGCTAGAAAAATTTACTGATGAAAAGAAAGATGCATTGATAGAAAATGCTCTCGGTTCAATTCAGTTGTTCTTGTTTGACGAGGTATTATGCGAGATTGGTGATGAGGAATTCCTCGCTAGGTTATGGCTTAAATTGGAGAATTTGTATATGACCAAGTATTTGACATGTCAGTTATATTTGAAGCAGCGTTTTTATACATTCAAAATGTCAGAAGATACACCTTTACATAATCACCATGATGAATTTATTAAAAGTATGGCCCAAAACCCAAAACCCATATATTAAAATAAACCTTCAACCTATAACTATATATATATATATGTGTGTGTATGTGTGTGTGTGTGTATTGCAGTGTGGATATTGATGAGTGCTCAAAAAGTACTAAAATTACCATGATTTTATGCTCATTAATTGATTAAAAATATATATATTTATATGATTTTATCATATATTTATATAAGTCTGTCTTTTCGGAATCACGGATATTTTTATTGTTTTTCAGGTATTTTCGCTTAAAAAAGTAACTTAAAGACTTAAAGAAAAATATCATAGGCAATACATCGCAAATATATTCATAAATTAAATTAGGAAAGGTCAACAAATATGGAAAAATTGAACAAAATGCGTCAAAAAGGTCAAAAATGTTAAAAAATAGGAAATTGTGCACGTAATGACCAAATGGGTTGGCCAACGCAAGATTTAATGACTGATTCGCGCTACTCTCCATTCCGCGCTACAGCGCGTCATCAAGACCTAGTCCGTACGCCAAGATCCATCGTCAGGTCATGACGCCGCTACGCCCATCTACCCCAATCCGCGCGCGCCACCGCGCCCCACGTCAGCATGACGTCTGCAATGATGTCATCAGTCACTACTCCACGTTTCCACCATTTTTAATCATTTTTTCACCCATTTTTTCTTCCTCTCCTCACTTATAAATACCATCATTCTCTTCACTTCAAACCACACCTAAAAACTTATCAAAGTACTGTAAGGATTTAATTTTTTTTATAGTTATTTTTTATGCTTTATTCTTACATGTTATATTTAATTTATCTGTGATTAAATTTAACTTTGTTGGCTGTTTGTAAACATGATATAATAATAACGTTGTTATGCTTGCGAAATATTAAATAGGTAAAAATCTCTAAAATGAATTAATTTTATTTTTATTCAAGATTTTATATTAAGAATGTTAGAGAGAAATATATTATTTTTCATTACAAACTTAAATCTGAAAATTAGATTTTAAGGTTTAGTTATCCGGTCTAATTTAGAGTAGTACTCTTTTATTTGTTGGTACAATCGCCCGGTAGTTAGAGTAAAGCTCTATTTCAAAAGTTTTTATAAGAATTATTATCTGAAAATGTATTGACAACATGTTTTTAGTAGTAGTTTTAAAACTTGAAAGTTAGTACTCGGATAACTAAATTCTTAGGTTTAATTTGAACACCTTGAATAAAGTTTTAACTTTCTAACCCGGCCAAAGGTGGCATTTAAATGGTTCATTTTCAATCTCTTAGAAAAATGAATTAATTTAATTAACTAAATTAGCTATCAACCCCACCCATAGGTGTTAATTGATCTGTTTAGTTAACAAAGAATATCTAACCCCACCAAAGGTGGTATTCATATAAAAAAGAAAGAATCAATAAATATCAATTTATATCTTTAATAACCTAAATAATATGAGCAAGCATAATTAACTTAGTTATTATATCCATAAATATTCCACTATTATAAAAGATAAAATTTGCATAAATATTTATTGAATCTGTATCTATGTTTATTTTTATGTTATTAGATTAAAAACACAAAACCCCAAAAATATCGTGACATGATGTTTAGGATTTAATTTCGTTTTTAAAAGTTTGAATAATAAATTAAAAATCACATATATTCCTTCATTAGATCGACCTTGGGGTTTTTAATTTATTATTCAAACTTTTAAAAACGAAATTAAATCTGAAACATCCTGTTACGATATTTTGGGTTTTGTGTTTCTAATTTAATAACATAAAAATAAAAATAGATACACATTTAATAAAAATTTATGCAAATTTTATTATTTATAATAGTGGAGTATTTATGGATATAATAACTAAGTTAATTATGCTTACTCATATTATTTAAGTTATTAAAGATATAAATTGATATTATTGATTCTTTCTTTTTTATATGAATACCACCTTTGGTGGGGTTAGATATTCTTTGTTAACTAAACATATCAATTAACACCTATGGTGGGGTTGATAGCTAATTTGGTTAATTAAATTAATTCCTTTTTCTAAGAGATTGAAAATGAACCATTTAAATGTCACCTTTGGTGGGGTTAGAAAGTTAAAGCTTTATTCAAGGTGTTCAAATTAAACCTAAGAATTTAGTTATCCGAGTACTAACTTTCAAGTTTTAAAACCACTACTAAAAACATGTTGTCAATACATTTTCAGAAAATAATTCTTATAAAAACTTTTGAAATAGAGCTTTACTCTAACTACCGAGCGATTGTACCAACAAATAAAAGAGTACTACTCTAAATTAGACCGGATAAGTAAACCTTAAAATCTAATTTTCAGATTTAAGTTTGTAATGAAAAATAATATATTTCTCTCTAACATTCTTAATATAAAATCTTGAATAAAAATAAAATCAATTCATTTTAGAGATTTTTACCTATTTAATATTTCGCAAGCATAACAACGTTATTATTATATCATGTTTACAAACAGCCAACAAAGTTAAATTTAATCACAGAGAAATTAAATATAACATGTAAGAATAAAGCATAAAAAATTACTATAAAGAAAATAAAATCCTTATAGTACTTTGATGTTATTCTTGCTGCTAGAAAACTTCCAAACGGAATTTGTACTTTCATTTATTGAATCAAAAAGAAAATAAATTACAAAAACATAATTAGTTCTTCTCAAAAAAAGAAGAACTCTAAAACTAAAAAAAAAAACTAACTAAGAAAAAACTAAAAAAAACTAAAAAAACTAAGAAAGGAGAGAAAGAAAGAGAGAAGAAGATGTGTTTTTAGATATGATTTGAAGTGAAAAGAATGGGGGTATTTATAGGTGAGGATAGGCAGAAAAAGTGGGTGAAAACATTATTAAAAATGGTGGAAATACAGGGTAGTGAATGATGACATCATTGATGACGTGATGCTAACATGGGAGGCGGTGCATGCATATTGGTGCAGATGGATGCAACGGCGTGCATAGACTAGGTACTGATGGGGCAAGCGCCCACGGGCTGGGTGCTGATCGGCACAGGTGTGCGCGGGCTGGGCACGGGCGTGCGTGGAATGGAGCAGGGGCACGCGCGTTGCTTGGCGCGGCTGCGCGTGTGATTTCCTCCTTTTTGACCCATTTTGTCCAATGTTTCCATATTTTTTTTTATCTTTCCTCATTTAATTTATGAATATATTTGCGATGTATTGCCTCTAGTAATTTTCTTTGAGTCTTTAAGTTACTTTTTTTTATCAAAAATACCTGAAAAACAATAAAAATATCTGTGATTCCGAAAAGATAGATTTATATAAATATATGAGTAAATTATATTAATATATATATTTTTAATCAATTAATGTGCATAAAATCATGGTCATTTTAGTACTTTTTGAGCACTCATCACAACCCCCAACCAGCTTCTTGCTAGTCCCTTAGCAAGAGAAGCGATAAAAACTAAAAATTAAACTATCCGAAATCACTTCCGTGGATTGACACAGTTGCATTTAGCCTATGCAACAAGCCTTTAAACCCTTAGGTTGCCCTAGTGGATGAGTTTGAGTCTCGTCAGGGTTTTCAGTAATGATACCCACAAACATTGAACTAAATTTAAAAATTTAAAAGAAATAATTAAAACAATCAACTTAAAAACTAAAATTACAACAAAATCAAAAATTAACTTTTAAGAATAAAAGAAAATAACATATCACAAAAATGTCTTATACTTTTTAATCTCCTTTAAGTTTATAATTAAAATCTCAAGCATAAGTTATTTTAATCTCTTTAAACAATCATGATTTATTATAATAATTAGTCGAAAATCATTTTCATATTTTATATCAAAAATGTATCAATTTAATTTCACCCAATTTTAGTGTCTAGAATCCGAATTCGCTTTGACTCTATTCCTCACTATTCAATACTTTCAAAACACTGAATCCTATGGGTTCAAACACTCATACTAATTTATATGTGAAAGAGTTGATGTATAGAAATGAACTAATATGTTCACATATGTATAAAAAATAAAGGCTCAAAGTGTTATTTTGATGTTGATCTCATGAAAGGAATCAAATGTATAAATTATAAAGATATCATATATAAAAATTATTTTCATGCATAAATCAAACTCATTAAGAAAGAATTTCAAGATATATGCCTTTTATCAATGAAGAAAATGCAATGACTTTTTAGGGAATTACTTCATATATCTTTCTTTTGTAATTAGCCTTTATTTACAACTTTGTAAGCAATGTGGGTCATAGTATGTAGATTATACTATATATTCTTTTTTTCTCTATTTTTTTCTTTTTTCTTTTTTTCTGAAGATATTTTTCAATATATATATATTTTTTAGAGAGTCAACCCATGTACAGATTGTACATTTTTTTAGGATTTTGGTGAGTGGTTAATTTTGTGACTTTTCTGTTTGATTTTGGTTTAGGTCACCCCATATATGTCTTCTCTTTTTGTAATAGTCATGCACGAATAAGATAAAAGTATATACTATCAATTTATACTTAAATCATTTAATCTAAGAAAAAATAATAAAAACTATACGACACTCTATTAAGATGAGAAAAAAATTCATACATTCAATGCTAATACCTCTAGAGATCATTTAAAAATTTGAAGAATAAGAAATGTATTTGGAGTAGAAAATATATATATATTAATTTGAATAAAGAAAATTAGGTTCAAATTATATCTCACAAAGGTAGTCTCTACTAAAAAAAATTCATAAACACTAATTTTGGGTTTAATATAATTTCTACATCTTATCAAGAAATACTAGTTATGACAAAAACTAACTAATTACCAAAAACAATTACAAAATATTTCATGATATATTTTAAAAAATTAATCTAACAGTACAAAAGACTTAACTCTTTACTTAAATTTGATTTAAAGAAATGATAAATTTTTGTGAAATTTTTTAAAGCTAATTCTAAAATTCCAAAAGTTACTAAATCACACAATGAAAATAAAACCAAACACAAAAAATGAAAATGTGAACATAAAAAAGAAAAAAATATTATTATTTTTATTTTTTTATTTTTAAATTGTTAAATCTTTTTTTTAAATTAAGCATGGTAACTTTTCAGCACCCCCAACCTAGAACTTATATTGTCCTTAATGTAACAACTATAAATTAAAGATAAAGAGAAAAGAGAAGAAATATTACCTATTTCCTGAGAATGTGCAAGTAGTAAATGAGAAATGCAGATGTATCCATCATATTCATCATTAAAGTGTACAGAGACAGATCGATGTGAACTTCTAACATCTCAACAAATATTTTTAGTTTTAACAATTTAAAAATTATTCACATGTAATTAAACTAAAATAAACAATAAAAATTAAATAAATAAAATTACCTAAAATGAAGCGTTGCCTTCCATCCAGCGCTTAGTTTAACGTCTTAGTAAGATGTAACTTGGGGATATTTTTTCAGTAAACTCAATGTCCCCACCTCATTGAGTCAATCAAACCTACAGGTAAGACAAGGTTGTCTACCTATACTTTTCAGTCATGCCCTATGGATTTTCAAATTTTTCTGTACTTAAAACTAGGGACATGTTTGTGGGTTTTAGATAACCCACATCTAGGTTCAAGTCAAATAATTAAGGCATCAAAACACAATTGTACCTAGATCAAACAAAACAACTAACTCCTTAGATTGTAATTAAAACTTTAAAATTTTGGAGATAGTTTCAGAATGTTTTATTTATTTATTATTATTTTAAGTTAAAATAACATAATCAGTATTAACCAATAGTGCTCTCAGGAAAGAATGGTGGTGCAAAGGCTTCTTAAAAAGCATATCCTAGACAGAACAACGTTCCCACGAAAGACTAGTGGCACAAAGGCTTCCAAGAACTAGTCTTCTAGACAGAACTCTCTTAGATCTTTGCTTTTCATGCTATTAAAATTAAGTTAATTAAATTAAGTTAAGTAAAAATTTAAGTTAATTAAGTTAATAAAAATCTAAGTTATTTAAGTTAATAAAAATCTAAGTTAATTAAGTTAGTAAAAAAACAAAGTTAATTAAGTTAAACGAAAATTTAAATAGTAAAAACCTAAGTTAATTAAATTAAACGAAAATTAAGATAAAAAAATAGTTAAGGAAAACAAATTAAATTAAAAATTAAACCAAAAATAAAGAAATAAAATAAAATAAAATTGATAAAGGTAAAAGAAAAAAAAATATAAAAAATATAAAAAATAAAACGAAAAAAAAGTTTAAATTAAAAATTAAACAAAAAAAATAATTGAAAAAGAAAATAAAAATTGAAAATTGAAAAAAAAAAATTTTTATTTAAAAAAAATTAAAATTAAGATTTAAAATAAATAAAAAAACTTAAAACTAAATGAAAATTAAAAATTAAATTTTAATATTTTTAATATTATTATTTATTTATTTAAACAAATCAATTAACACCTATGGGTGTAGTCGATAACTAATTTGGTTAATTAAATTAATTTCTTTTTCTAAAAGATTGAAAATGAACCATTTAAATGCCACATTTGGTGGGGTTAGAGAGTTTAAACTTTATTCAAGGTGTCCAAATTAAACATAAGAATTTAGTTATCCGAGTACTAGCTTTCAAGTTTTAAAACTACTATTGAAAACATGTTGTTAATACATTTTCAGATAATAATTCTTATAAAAAATTTTGAAATAGAGCTTTATTCTAATTATAGGGCGATTGTACCAACAAATAAAAGAGCACTACTCTAAATCAGATCGGATAACTAAACCTTAAAATCTAATTTTCAGATTTAAGTTTGTAATGAAAAATAATATATTTCTCTCTAACATTCTTAATATAAAATCTTGAATAAAAATAAAATCAATTCATTTTAGAGATTTTTACCTAATTTTGCAAGCATAACAACGTTATTATTATATCATATTTACAAACAGCTATCAAAGTTAAATTTAATTACAGAAAAATTAAATATAACATATAAGAATAAAGCATAAAAAATAACTGTAAAAAAAAATAAAATTCTTACAGTACTTTGATGTTATTCCTATTGCTGGAAAACCTCCAAACGGAATTTGCACTTCCATTTATTACATCAAAAAGCAAATAAATTACAAAAACATAATTAGTTCTTCTCAAAAAGAGAAGAACTCTAAAACAACTAAGAAAAAACTAAAAACTAAGAAAAACTAAAAAAACTAAGAAATGAGAGAAAGAAAGAGAGAAAAATATGTGTTTTTAGGTGTGATTTGAAGTGAAGAGAATGGAGGTATTTATAGGTGAGGAGAGGAAGAAAAATTGGGTGAAAAAATTATTAAAAATGGTGGAAATGCAGAGTAGTGAATGATGACATCATTGATGATATCATGCTTATATGGGGTAGATGGATGCTGGCGCACGCGGGCTTGGCATGAGCGTGCACGGAATGGAGCAGTGGCGCACGCGAATTGGGTGTGCTGTGCCCACGGACTAGATATTGTGCTGGCACGGCGCGACTGGGCACGCTGCGTGTGTTGGTCGGTGCGGCTGGGCGGCTGCGTGCACGATTTCCTCCTTTTTGACATTTTTGACCCATTTTGTCCAATGTTTCCATATTTGTTGACCTTTCCTCATTTAATTTATGAATATATTTGTGATGTATTGCCTCTAGTATTTTTCTTTGAGTATTTAAGTTACTTTTTTAAGCAAAAATACCTAAAAAATAATAAAAATACTCATGATTCCGAAAAGACAGATTTATATAAATATATGATAAAATCATATAAATGTATATATTTTTAATCAATTAATAAGCATAAAATCATGATAATTTTAGTACTTTTTGAGCACTCATCAGATGTCTATTTTGAGTAAACAGGATTTGGTTGGTGGTCAGAAAACTGAGAAGCTTGATTTTTGTAAGCATTGTATCTATGGAAAGCATCATAGGATCAAGTCCAGTACAACCATCCATAAAATGAAAGGTAATGTCGATTATATTCATTTAGATCTTTAGGGTCCTTCTTGTGTTATGTTTAAGGGTGGTACCTGATATATGTTGACTTTTTGAAAAATAAGAATGATGCGTTCTCAAAATTTGTAAAATTCAAGGCTTGTATAGAAAATCAAATAGGCAAGAAAATCAAGCATTTGAGGACTGCCAATGGTTTGAAATTTTGTGAAAGCCAATTTAATGAGTTATTTGAAAGAAATGGCATAGTGAGACACCGTACTGTGCATCATACACCATAGTAAAATGGAGTAGTAGAACATTTGAATAATACTCGCTTAGAAAAAGCTCATTGTATGCTCTTTTAATCTAATTTGGATAAATCCTTTTGGGGTGAAGCTTATAACCATGCCTATTATTTGGTGATTCGGTCTCTATCAACTGCAATTCAATTAAAGACTCCATTTTGAGGTATTCTCTGGTACTCCAGCAAATTATTCTGATGTGAAATTTTTTGGATGTCATGCTTATGTTGATATTAATGATGGTAAACTTGAGCCTAGGGAATTGAAATGCATATGATTGGGGTATCCTTTTGGGCGAAGGGTTATAGATTATGGTGTGTTGAACCCAAGTCACCTAAATTTTTTTATTAATAGAGATGTTAAGTTTGATGATTTTTCCATCTTGGAAAAGAAAAAAGAGTCTATTGTTGCAGATAAAGACCATAGTGTTAGTAAGCATGTGGAGCTTGAGAGTAGAGCTCCTAGTCAAGTCCAAGAGGGCACTTCAAATCAGCCATATGTAGATGAAATAGATGATTCTGCTCATCATATAGTAAAAGAGCAACATGAGCAATCATATAGTATCGCTAAGGGTAAAGGAATAAGAGAGATTTGATGCCCTCAGAGGTACACAGATGCAAGCTTAGTTTTTTTTTGCATTTTCTGTGGCAAAGTCTATTGAAGTGCATGAACCTTCTAGTTATCATGAAGATGTCACTTGTGATGAGTTTATTCAATGGTTGGTTGCTATGAATGAAGAGATTGAATCATTTCATAAGAATCATACTTAGCAATTAGTGAAACCGCCTAAGGGCTAGAAGTTTGTTGGAAAACAAAGAGTTTTTAAGAAAAAAGAAGATATATCTAAGGTTGAAAAAGCTAGGTTCAAGGCACGTGTTGTTTTAAAGGGTTATTGTCAGAAAAAAGGTTATTGACTTCGATAAAGTATTTTCACCAATTGTGAAACATAGCTCTATTCGTGTGTTGCTTGCTATGCTTGCATTGTTTGACATGAAATTAGAACAACTTGATGTCAAGATAGCCTTCTTACATGGTGAGCTTGAGGAACAAATACTTATGCATCAACAAGAGGGGTTTGTTGTTCCAGGTAAGGAAGATCATGTTTGTTTATTAAAAAATTCTTTATATAGGTTGAAGCAATCCTCTAGATAGTAGTATAAATGGTTTGATTCTTTTATGATTAATCATGGTTACTCTAGGAGTGATTATGATAGTTGTGTTTATCATAAAAGATTCCATGATGGTCCATCTATCTATTTTTTGCTTTATATTGATGACATGCTTATTGCTTATAAGATTAAGTTTGAGATTCAAAAATTAAAGTCTCAACTTAGTAGTGAGTTTGAGATGAAAGATTTAAGTGAAGCGAAGAAAATTTTGGGCTTGAAAATTTATAGGAATAGACAAGAGGGCAAGCTTTATTTGACTCAGAAAATTTATATTGAAAAAGTTCTTGAACACTATGGTATGAAAGAATGTAAACTTTTGAGTAGGCCGTTAGTTGATCATTTCAGGATTTCTTTGGATTTGTCACCACAGTTAGAAAAAGAAGAACAGTACATGTCTCAAATTCCATATGCTAATGCCATTGGTAGTTTGATGTACGCTATGGTTTGTACTCGTACAAAAATTTCACATGCAATTAGTGTTGTCAGTAGATATATGGGTAATCATGATAAGGGTCATTGATAAGCAATAAAATGGATACTTTGGTATTTGAGAGGCACGTCTAATTTTGATTTGGTATATGATGGAAGTTCTAATACTAGATGCAGGGTTATTAATTATATGGACTCTGATTATGCTGGTGATTTGGATAGAAGAAGATCTCTAATAGGTTTATGTCTTCATTCTTTCTCATTATGTCAATAGTTGGAAGGATACTTTACAGTCTACAGTTTATTTTTCTACCATAAAGATAGAATATATGGCAGTAGCAGAAGCAGTGAAAGAAGCCATTTAGCTTAGAGGTTTGGTTTGTGATTTGGGTTTATAACATAATACTTCTGTTGTATTTTGTGATAGTCAAAGTGTGATACACTTGTCCAAGAATACTATGTATCATGAAAGAACCAAACATATTAATGTCAGATATCACTTCGTTCGTGACATTGTCTCTCAGAGTGTTATTGTTGCCAATAAGATAGTCACTATAGAGAATCCAGCTGATATGTTAACCAAACAAGTTCAATTTAATAAGTTCAAGCATTGTTTGGACTTGATTGGTATTTATAGATGATGATCACTATTTGGGGCTTTGGACGATGATTATTTGGTAATAAGAGGAATTTCATATTTGAAAATTTTATTTTTTGTTTTGAGACAAGGTGAAGATTTGTTAAATATTAGCCCAAACTCAAAACAATTTTCAGCCCAAACCAATATCTACTAAACCCTATCTTTTATTTTCCATATATATATATATATATATTACCCTTTGCCTTCCCAGCTTGGTAGCTACTGGAAAAGAACAAAGGAAGCTAATAACAGCGTAGCCGATCATATAATAGAGAATTTTGTGGCTAAGAACCTTAATATCCTTGGAGAACGAGTAGCCTTATTTTGATGATTAGGTTTTGTCCTTGGCTCCTTCAGCGATGCTCCCACTCTCTTCCTTCGTTGGTACATCAAGAGTTTCCTGGACACTAGAGATATCGCTCTGTCTATTAGAGATAGAGATTGAGATCACTAACCCATCCCTCAGTAGTGCAAGCACCACCAGTTCACACCAGCTAGAACAAAGAAGAAAAGGAAACTACCAATCGTCCATTTTCCTACCTTGCCATTGTTGAGCTACCATCCCTGTGTGTAGAGATTCCATTATTGAGCTGCTCATCTATCTGGCCACCTTATGTTGCCTCCCAGTTTTGTTCGTGCAATCTGAGCAGAAGTTACAGATGTATAATTGTATGGTAATATTTGATTTAATAACAAGTTTGTCTAATTTATCTTGTTATATATTACCAAGGAGATATTTTCTGGATGTATTTTAGATTTTGGTATATTTTATGAAGTTTTCTAAAGATTGGTGTTTGTATCTCCATTTGATTATAGTAGACTTTTTACATTAAATGGTTGAACCACTTTAATCATTGTATGCCATTTATTCTTGTAAGTGCTTATTATTTTGTTGTTACTCATAATTATATATTTGTACAACCAAAATTGGACCCGAATTTCGCTTTCACAAATGCTAATTTATAACATATTTGTTTAATGTTGATAATGCTCATAGAGTTCTTTCTAAATGGAGAGGACCTAGAACAAACCAGTTAAGCTTGTGTTAAACCACATTCAACATTTCCTAATCTTCATTCACTACTACTCTCAATTTTGACATAAACTTAAATGTTTTACCAAACTATTTTCCACCACAACAATCTCATTTTCTCAATGAACTTGACCATTTTCTACGTAATTCCAATATCAACAGTTCTAATCCTATTTAGTAAGTTACAAAATGTCTTTCCTCCTTCTAGCCTGCAAGTTAATAAAAATGAAGTTTCCAAGAAAAATGATGGACCTTCTCTCAAAAACTTTGCTAAATTAGTTAACACTTCTTCTCCAACTAAAGACACAACTCAATTCAAGCTAACTCAGAAACGGAAATTTAAAGATCAAAGATAAATTCAACCAAATAAGAAAGAAGCCTTGGGTACTCTTACAAGACCTACTTCAAAGTCTATACATAACAAAAAAATGATTGTAAAGTCAAGTGGTTATTATCATAAAGATATTTGATATTTCTAATGAAAGAAGGTATAATTGAGAAGAATGATGAACTAATCCACTTGGGTTCTGTCGAAAAAGATGATCATAAGAAGAAAAGGAAATTTTTTTTCAAGAAGAATGAAACACCTACTGGAACTTCTAGTACTAAAATCATTAATCTGGAAAACACTAACCTTGAAATCCAAACTTTGTTATAAATTAGCACTAGTGGAAGCAAAATTCGGATTTAATTTGGTTGCATAAATATATAATTATAGTTAATAGCAAAATAATAAGCATTGAGAAAAATAAATGACATACAATGATTTAAGTGGTTCAACTTTTCAATGGGAAAATTCTACTCCACTAACGACGGCACACCGTGGAAAATATACTAATAATCAAATAGAGATACAAACACCAATCTTCAAAGAACTTCACAAAATATACTAAAAACCAAAATATCCCAAAAAATAACTTTATCTAATTTACTAGTAATATACAGCAAGATAAATTAACAAACTTTTTATTTAATCAATTATTACCATACAAATGAGCTTACTCCATATGACCTTTCTTCTAATCTTTTCTGCAAATTTTGAAAAGAAAAATGGGAGATTCCTTGGCTAAAAATGGAGTTTGGCAGTTGGTAGCTTTCTTTGCTTCTTTGTCTCACACAACTCTCTCTTCTAATTTTTATTTTATTTTCAAAAGCTGGCGGCTTATTTCTTCTCACAGAAACAACGTATATATAATAATAATAATAATAATAATAATAATAATAGTAATAATAATTACAAGAATATGGTTTAAGAGATATTGGGTTTTGGGCCCATTTAACAAATCTCTACCTTGGCTAAAAATAGAAACAAGTTCTTCAAATATGAAATTCCTTGGATTACCAAATAACAATTATCTAAATCTACGAAGCGTGATCATTTACTACAAACACCAATCAAGTCCAAGTAATGCTTGAATTTGTTAAATGAAACTGGTTTGGTTAACATATCAAATGGATTCTTTGAAGTGAATATCTTATTGACAATAATAGCACCCTGAGACACAATGTCCTGAACGAAGTGATATCTGACATCAATATGTTTGGTTCTTTCATTATACATAGTATTCTTGGTCAAGTGTATCGCACTTTGACTATCACAAAATACAATAGAAGTATTTTGCCATAAACCCAAATCACAAACAAAACCTCTATGCTAAATGGCTTCTTTCACTACTTCTGCTACTGCCATATATTCTACCTCTATGGTAGACAAAGAAACTATAGACTATAAAGTATCCTTCCAACTAATGACATAATGAGAAAGAGTGAAGACATAAACCTATTAGAGATCTTCTTCTATCCAAATCACCAGTATAATCAAAGTCCATATAACCAATAACCCTAAAAATATTATTAGAACTTCCATCATATACCAAACAAAAATTAGATGTGCCTCTCTGATGAGTGCTCAAAAAGCACTAAAATTACCATGATTTTATGCTCATTAATTGATTAAAAGTATATATATTTATATGTTTTATCATATATTTATATAAATTTGACTTTTCGAATCACGGTATTTTTATTGTTTTTCAGATATTTTCGCTTAAAAACGTAACTTAAAGACTCAAAGAGGAATACTGGAAGCAATACATCAGAATTATATTACTAAATAAATGGGGAAAGGTCAACAAATATGGAAAAAATTGGACAAAATGGGTCGAAAAGGTCAAAAATGTCAAAAGGAGAAAATCGCGCCGAAAGAAATTTTATCCCGCTACTGGGCCTACCGCTACCGAAGCTACGCTTGCCGGTATTGTTCATCCGCGCAGTAGCTGCGCTGCCGGTATTGTTCAGTCGCTACCGAAGGCGCGCTACCGGTAATGTTCATCCGCACAAAGTCAAGGCGGCGCTGTATCGGTTTCATCCGCTACGACGCGCTACGGGCATCGTTTTATCCACAAGATAATAAGGCGCCGACGCCATTTTGCTCCCATTTTTTCACGGTAAACCGCTTTACGACGCCATGTTGACGCCATCAATGACCTCACCATGTCCATTACGCTGCTTTTTACATTTTTTAACATTTTTTTACTCATTTTTTCTCTCCATCCTCACCTATAAATACCCCTTCCCTTCACTTCAAAAACACACCTCAAAACACACTTCTCTTCTTCTTTTCTTTCTCTCCATTTCTTAGTTTTTAGTTTTTTTTAGTTTTTCTTATGTTTTAGCTAGTTTTGCTTAGTTTTAGAGTTCTTCCCTTTTTGGGGACGACTAGTTATGTTTTTTTTTCTAACTTATTAGCTTTATGATTCCATAAACGGGAGCTGCAAATTCCGCTGGAGGTTTTCTAGCAACGGGAATAGCATCAAGCATCGTAAGGATTTTATTTTCTTTACAATTATTTTTATGTTTTATTCTTTACATGTTATATTTAATTTGTCCGTGATTAAATTTAACTGTATAGTTTATAATTATGATGTAATAATAACGTCATATGCCATAAATATTAAATAGGTAAAAATCTCTAAAATGAATTGATTTTATTTTTATTCAAGATTTTATATTAAGAATGTTAGAGAGAAATATATTATTTATCATTACAAACTTAAATCAAAATTAGATTTTAAGGTTTAGTTATCCTATCTAATTCTAGAGTAGTGCTCTCTTTATTTGTTGGTACAATCGCCCCAAGAGTTGAAATAAGCTCTATTTCAAAAGTTTTTATAAGAATTATTATCCGAAAATGTATTGACAACACGCTTAGTAGTGGTTTTAAAACTTGAAAGTTAGTACTTGGATAACTAAATTTTAGGTTTAATTTGGACACCTTGAATAAAGTTTAAATCGTTTAACTCCCACCAAAGCGTGGCATTTAAATGGTTCATTTTCAATCTCTTAGAACAAGGAATTAATTTAATTAACCAAATTAGTTATCAACCCCACCCATAGGTGTTAATTGATTTGTTTAGTTAACAAAGAATATCTAACCCCACCAAAGGTGGTATTCATACAAAAAAGGGAGAATCAATAAATATCAATTCATATTTTTAATAACCTAGATAATAGGAGCAAGCATAATTAACTTAGTTATTATATCCATAAATACTCCACTATTATAAATGATAAAATTTGCATAAATATTTATTGAATCTATGTTTATTTTTATGTAAGTAGATTAAAAACACAAAACCCAAAATATCGTGACAGGATGTTTAGGATTTAATTTCGTTTGTAAAAGTTTGAATAATAAATTAAAAACCACATACATTCCTTCCTTAGATCGACCTTGGGAGTATACTTATCATTTTCTATGAAATGATTTGTGCACTTGCGAGAGTTTTATAAATAGAAAACCAAAGTATTGGCAGGATCGGCGATGCAGGTTTTCGCTCATCAAAGTTTTTGACAATCCCGATTCCACTCATCAAGTTTTTGGCGCCATTGTCGGGGATGACTCCGTTGCGGGGATGGCATCAAAGTTTTTGGAAATCCTGATTCTGCTCATCACTCTCAAATACCAAAGTATCTATTTTATTACTTGCCAATGACCCTTACCATGATTACCCATATATTTGCTAACAACACTAACTGCATGTGAAATGTTTGTACGAGTACAAACCATAGCGTACATCAAACTACCAATGATACTAGCATATGGAACTTGAGACATGTACTGCTCTTTTTTTTTACAGTGGTGAAAAATCCAAAGAAAGCCTGAAATGCACAGTTAATGGCCTACTCACAAGTTTACATTCTTTCATAATAAAGCGTTCAAGAAATTTTTCAATATAACTTTTCTGAGTCAAATAAAGCTTGGCCATTTGTCTGTCATTGTAAATTTCCATGCCCAAAATTTTCTTCGCTACCCCCAAATATTTCATCTCAAACTCACCACTAAGTTGAGAATTTAATTTATGAATCTGAAACTTATTTTTATAATCAATAAGCATGTTTTTAACATAAAGAAACAAATAGACAAATTAACAATCATGAAATATTTTATGATAAACACAACTATCATAATCACTCCTAAAGTAACCATGATCAATCATAAAATAATCAAACAGCTTATACCACTTCCTAGAGGATTGCTACAACCTATATCAAGACTTTTTTAATAAAAAACATGATCTTCTTTACATGGAACAACAAACCCCTCTAGTTAATGTATATATATTTATTCTTCAAGCTCACCATATAAGAAGGATTTGTTGACATCAAGTTGTTCTAATTCAATGGCAAACAATGCAACCATAGAAAGCAACACACAAATAGAGCCATCTTTCACAAAAGGTGAAAATAGTGCATTGAAGTCAATACCCTTCTTCTGACAATAACCCTTTGCAAGAACACATGCCTTGAACCTAACTAATTTAACCTCAAGTATATTTTTCTTTTTCTTGAAAACCCATTTGTTTCCAACAATCTTATGGCTCTTAGGCAGTTTCACTAGTTGCCAAGTATGATTCTTATGAAGTGATTTAATATCTTCATTCCTAGCAACTAGCCACTCAACAGACTCATCACAAGTGATAGCTTCATGATAACTAGAAGATCATGCACCTCAATAGATTCTGCCATAGAAAATGAAAAAGAAACTAAGACTAAATTTGCATACCTCTAAGGGCATCAAATCTCTCTTATTCCTTTACCCTTAGCGATACTATATGGTTACTCATGTTTCTCTTCTGCTACATCATAGGCAGAACCATCTATCTTATCCATAGATGGTTGATCTGAAGTGGCCTATTGCACTTGACTAGGAGCTCCACTCTCAATTTCCACCTACTTATTAACACCATGGTCTTTAACTACAACAATAGACTTATTTTTATTTTCCAACATGGAAAACTCATCAAACTTAGCATCTCTACTAATCAAAAATTTAGGTGACTTGGGTTCAACACACCATAATCTATAACTACTCACCTTAGAAATATACCTAAAAATATGCATTTCAATGCCCTAGGCTTAAGTTTACCATCATTAACATAAGCATAAGTAGGACAACTAAAAACTTTTAAATCTGAATAATTAGCAGAAGTACCAGAAAAAACCTCAAACGAAGTCTTCAACTCAATTGTAGTTGATAGAGACCAATTCACTAAATAGTAGGCATGGTTACAAGCTTTAGCCCAAAAGGATTTATCCAAATAAACTTGAAAGAACATACAACAAGCTCTTTCTAAGAGATTCCTATTCATATATTCTGCAACTCCATTTTACTAAGGTGTATGATGCACAGTGTGGTGTCTCACTATGCCATTTCTTTCATATAACTCATTAAACTAACTTTCACAAAATTCCAAACCATTGTGAGTCCTTAATTTCTTGATTTTCTATACAAGCCTTGAATTTTACAAAATTTGAGAACACATCATTCTTATTTTTCAAAAAATACACCCAAACATGATGGGAAAAGTCATCAATAAAAGTCAACGTATATCAGGCTTATGCTTCAATATGTTGCAACATATGAAAAACAAAGTCAAATTATACTAGATCAATATGTGATCATACATAACATTCAATATACTGAGGTAAACTCATATAAAGATGATATCTATATGGTAACATCCTTGGTTTCTTAAGGAAAACGCTCCCCAACAAATAATTCATTAACAGTAAACAAGTTACAAAACTAATAGATAGTGAAACTACTATTACCTTTATAAGCCAAGACCTCCATCCAAACTACCTACTACTACTATTCACTTGCTACTTTATTATCGACTTGGTTTGACCCACGAACCTGAATGTCCTCCACAACTAACACCACCGAATATGATATGATTGGAAACCATAGATCAAGTAACTAGAAGTGAACAACTTACACTCTTAAGGGAAAATAATTCATTAATAGTAAACAAGTTACAAAACTAATAAATAGTAAAACCACTATTACCTTTATCAGCCAGGATCTCCATCCAAACTGTCTACTACTTTAGTATCGACTTGGTTCGATAGATGAACCTGACTGTCCTCCACAGCTAACACCACCCAATGTGATGTTATTGGAAACCACAGATAAAGTAACTAGAATTGAACAACTCATATTCTTAAAGGACACACAATCTAACACTAATATGAAAGCATGTACAGGAAACAGAGTCAACCCACATACGCATATAACTTACGGTTTGATTACTAAACTCATAAAATAACCGACTCTCAAATATATGCTTACCAAAATAATTTCAATAATAGATACAAATCTCAGGAGGAATTTTGGTAGAATTTTGATTCTTAGACAAGGGGTAAAAAAGAGAAGATAAATGAGTAGGGTATTTATAGAACTTGGATTTACCACCTATCCACTCACCTCACTACCACCTATGGTGAGGTCCCTGGAGAGCTTGTTAGCGAGGTGTGTAAAACGTGATGTTTTTTTTTCAATAATGCCTAGTAAAATCCATAAACACCCACACCCAAAACAAGCCAAAAACCATGAGTAACAATGTTGCCTTACTCGCCAATAACCAACACTTTTAGCCTAGCATGCACATAATAAAAACCAACCACATGGTGTGTGTAAACATACTTGCATAGAAAGTGTATCTATCTATGTACGTGTGTGAATTATTGATCAACAATAACCAACTTTACACAAAGGAGAAAAAAAATACACTAAGTAAAATAGAAAAGACATCGTGTTTTATACAAGGGAAGCTAGCCCACAAATATGAGTATAATAGATCTTACAATTTGATTCATGAATATCAAATTGTAAAGGATAGATGGGAGCAACAACTTTGCTTTGTTGAATGAACTTTTTATTTGAGTGTATTTCCTCACAAGAAAATCAAGAGTTATGTAAAGTTTTGGACCGAACGAAAATTAGAGAAGCTTTGTGGAGCATTCATAATTTAAAGACACTATGACCAGATGGAATGTTAGTAATCTTTTACAATAAACACTGGAGCATTATCAATGGTAATTGATGACTTGCATAATTTGACATAATTTGACATAATTTATCACTGGAGCATTTTTTTGGCACTATGACCATCTAATTTTTTTTTTGAATTTAGACTTCATTATTATTATTTAAATTTTATTACAGATTTGAAGATAATGAAGATTCAAAATTTTAGAAGCATATCATATAAAGACTCAAATTTAAATTATGATTTCCCTAAATATATAGAAGATAGAGGATTGTTAGATATATATGAGGTGACCAGAGAGTTTATTTATATATATAACAGATTAATGAGAGGAGGCGGTGACAGTGAGGGTTTATATATATATATATATATATATATATATATATATATATCAAAAAGGGAACAGAGGACAGAAAAAAAAGAGGGCACAGAGCAGTAACAGAACAAAAAAAAAAAGAACAGTGATGCAAGATGAGACAATAGAGAAAACCGTGCAACATATTAATGAGAAAGCAAATTGTTTTTGAGATTCATTTTTCTTTTGATTCTTCTAAGAAAATTTTGGTGAATTGTTTTATGTTAAATTTAATTTTTAGCATGAACTAATTTTTCTTTATTATAGGAAAAATATGTAATTTAATTCCAAACTATGCTTGTTTTTTTATGTTAATTTGAATTATTTCTCGTCATGTTTGTCTTATTTATTTTTAGTTTAATGTTTTTAATTAACTAGCCATTAATTAGATGATTTTAGTCTTATGATTTACTATCGTAAGAGGGAATTATATGATAGATCTAGAATATTTTAGCATAGGTAAATATAGAGATCAAAACACTTATATGAACCTTTGTAGTATTAAAATCATTGGTCTTAATGTTTTCTTGCTTTATTAAATTACACTTATATGAACCTCTGTAGTATTAAAATCATTGGTCTTAATTTTTTCTTGCTTTATTAAATTGCATACTCTTTTGTAAATTAATGAATAAGAATATTTTCAATTGAATATCGAAAGAGGCTTTTGGATATTTTTTTGGAAATTGCTAACAAACAGAGAGAATTAAATCCAATTAGCTAGATGAGTAAGGCATAATGAGGAATTAGGTTAAATCGATTTCCTAAAAGTTTTCTTCCCATTAATTTGATTTTCAAACATCTTTATTTTATTTTGCATATTTTCTTTGAATTAATTTTATTTGAAATTTCAATTACAACAACCTTAGCGACTTCTCTAGATAAAATTGAGATTAGTATAATTTTGGTATTTGTCAAAAATAAATTATCAATTCATGAGGACAATACTCTTCTTATCACTTTATTATAAAACTATGACACTATACACTTGCAGTTTTGCACCGATCAGTAATATTGTCGAGTTTGTTCATGAATTATTGTAAGTCTTGTTGTACTCATGTCTGTGTGTTGGCTTCCCATGTACAAAACACGATGTCTATTTTATTTTACTTAGTGTATTTGTTTTCCTTTGTATAAGGTTGGTTACTACAGATTAGTAATTCACACATGTATATAGTTAGATATACTTTGTATGAAAGCATGTTTATACACACCAAAGGTTTGTTTTCGTAGCGTGCATACTAGGTTGAGAGTGTTGATTTTTGGAAAGTAAGTGTGTGAGCGAGATAACATTGTCACTTGTGGTTTTTAGCTTATTTTGAGTAAAGATATATTGTGGATTTTGCTCAACATTTTCATAAATAAAAAAGATAACATTTTACACACTTCGCCGATAAGCTTTCCAGGGACCTTGCCATAGGTGGTAGCAAGGTGGTGGCGAGGTGGCTAGAGGGTGACAAATTCGAGTGCTATAAATACCCCCTAATTTCTCTTATTTCTTTCCCCTCACTTAAGAACCGAAACTTTACCAAAATTCACTGTAAGATTTATATATGTTATCGAAATTATTTTAAATTGACTATATTTAAGTGTAGGTTGCTTAGTGAGTTTAGTAATCAAATTATAGGTTATGTATGTATGTGGTTTGATTGTGTATCTCATGTACATGATTTGATTATATTGGTGGATTTTGTTCCTTGAGAGTTTGAGTTGATACACTTCCAGTTACTGATCATTGGTTACCAATCACACCATATTGGGTAGCATTGGTTGTGGAGAAAAGCTGGGTTTGAGTGTTGAACCAGAAAGTTACGGAAGCAGCAAGTTAAGAGTAGTAATAGGTAGTTAGGATGGAGTTCCTATCTGATTAAAGTAATGGTGGTTTTATTATCTATCAGAGTTGCAACTATTTTATTGTTTAGTAAATTATTTTTTGCTGGGTAGTTGCCTTAAGAAACTCGAGGATGTTACCACATAGATATGGTCTCTATATGAGTTTATCTCTTTATATCACTTGTTATGTATACTCTGTTGTTGTGTTAGTATAATTTGAATTTAAGGTGTGTACATATGTTGCAATATATTAAAAGCTTAAACTCTAATTAGAAAGCTTTTATATTCTTGCATATTTTTTGTTGAATTTATATAATATTGTTGTTTAAATTTATTTACTTATTTGATATTATGTTGTTTGTACTTCTACTATGTATATTGCGTAAGTATTTGATTTCATGTCTATACGAGTTAGGGATAAGTGCTTAAAGTGTCTACATTTTCTTACCTTGATAGTGTATTGGGTTGTGGATTCTTTTAATTTTTTTTAGAGAAGGCTAGATGAATAAAGAAATTAACAAAATTGTGATAATATTGATGCAAAAGAAAAGCCATCCAACTCATTTATCACATTTTCAACCCATTAGCCTCTGTAATGTCTCATAGAAAATCATATCTAAAATCTTAATCAAGAGGATGAAACCTTTGTTAAATAGGTTCATATCACCTTACCGGTTCACTTTTGTTTCTAATATATAGATTTCAGAAAATACAATAATTTCTTGGGATGACATTCATAATATGAAGAACAAAAAGGTTAAGGAAGCATGCTTAGGCATAAAAATTGACACAAGCAAAGTCTATGATAGAATGGAAAGTTCCTTAATTTTAGAAATGCTGAAAAGGCTTTGATTTACGAGTAAATATTTTCAATTCATAAAAGAATCTCTATCTTCGGTGCCTTATACTGTACTACTAAATGATTCAGTTTTTAAAAATATTACCCCTTCAAAAGGTGTCAAACAAGGGGACCTCAATCTCCTTACCGTTTTATTCTGGGGCTGAGGTACTGTCAAGACTCATTGCAAAATCAGAAGTAGAAGGTTTTACTCATGGTGTCAAAATATCAAGAAATAACATCCCAATTATGCACTTGTTCTATGCTAATGATATTCTACTAATTGGGAAATTATAGAGAAAAGACACTTCACACTTCAAAGATTTAATTCTCGAATATGGGGAATTATCAAGCCAAAAACCCAATTTTGCAAAATCTGAGATTTGCTTTTCCAAAAATGCAATTCAATATGACAAAAATTAAATGGGGGACCTTTTGGGAATTCAATAATCTACTTCATGTATGATATACTTGGTAATTCTTTATTCGTTTAAAAGAATAAATCACAAAATTTTGGAAGGATACTACAAAGTATTGTCAGTAAAACAGAAGGATGGAGAGTAAAGTTAGCTACTAATATCAAGTCAATTCTTCAAGCAATATATATATATATATATATATAATGAGCACTTTCAAAGTTCTCAAAACAATATGTAGCAAGGAAGATGCAATAAACAAAAACTTTTTGTGAAATACTGACTCAAATAGATCACATTACTGTGCTTTTAAAAGTTGGAAATCAATATGTAAACCAAAAGAGGAAGGAAGATTGAGATTTAGAACTTTCCAGCTTCAAAATTATGCATTGTTATCAAAACTGATAAGTTTTAGGTAAAAGCACTCAAAACTGTCAGATATATGAATTCCTTAATACTGTTATGAAACAAGGGGATTTATATATTTAGAAAGATATTTATGATACAAAAGTAATCGACATATAAGTAATGTGCTATCATATTGGTAATGGAAAATCAGTCAATATTTTAAATCATCCTTGGTTACCTGGGTTAAACAATATTCAAAATCATATTAACCAAGGACCAAAAAACTGCATACAAGGTATGATGATGACTCTATGAAAGTAGAGTCATTCACATACTTTTTAATTAATATTTGCTTATTTTATTTAATAAGTAGTATTTTTAGGATTAAAAATATTACAATATAAATATTTTAGTGAAAAGAGATGAAAATATAATTTTCGAATTTTTTTGGGATTTATTTTGGAATTTTATGGGTTTTTTATGAATTTTTAACACATGATTAATTAGGAGTTACCATGTAGCGCCACACAAGCATACGAGTTGGCCTAGCAAGTCACGTTGACTCAATTCTAGAAGAGAAGACGAATCATAGATCTTCGCGTGTGAGGAGTAATGCAACGCCTCTCTATGTGTCAACACGACGTTCATAACAACTTCAACCCCTTGATCACAGCGCTTGTCACGTGTCTTGACCTGATTCATTAATTCATTCCACTAGTGCGCCACACCAGTTGATTTTGCAAATCACATTATTCCAACTGGTGCTAACTCGACAATCGTTGACCCAAACTAGTCTCCATTGCCACACGTCACTCTCTGATTTTCCCACTCAGTCCCATATGCCATATATGTGATTATGATTCGCTAGCGCTATTAACACTACTACAAAAAAGGGTATTTAAGTCGATATGTAAAGTCAGTTTTTTTTCAAAAACTGACTTTTAATGAATTTAAAGTTGGTTCGGTGTAGAACCAATGCTATCCACGTAGGAGGTAGCATCGGTTGACGTGTTGAACCGACGCTACGTCCACGTGTAGCGTCGGTTCGAAACGTCAACTGACCCTACACACGTGGATAAATTTTTCTCTCTTCTTTCTTCCCTAGACAGAAACTATTCCAAGCATTATATAACTCTCAAAAACCCAAAACTTCTTTTATTTCTCCTCCATTCTATCTCATTTTTCGACCACCTACGACCACCAATTCTAACCCCGGTTAGTGGGTTTTCTTCCTCTATAACTAATCTTTTAGATTCCCTATGTTTTTGAGCAAAATACTCAAAAAAATTATACTCATTTCTCACTTACAAAACACTATTTTTTCTTCATTTCCTTCATTTTGTCACTTCATTTACTCTTGTAAGTATTTCTATTAATTCTACGCACTTATTATTCATATTTTTTCTATTATTATGTGTTATTATTTATGTGTATAAATTTTTGTATTTTTGTTATTATGTGTTATTATTTATGTGTATAGATTTTTGTATTATATATGTAGGTTTGTATTATAATATCAGGAGAAGAATATGATGATCTTGAATAACATAGAACAACACCATGGTAATTTTTCTACTATTAATTAATATTTTATATTTCAATTATTTGTATTATTTAAACTATTTATTAAACTGATTTTATTTTTTTCTGTTATTATTTAGTGATCGAATACAGGTTTTAATTTGGATATAATAGAAAATGAGTAAATTTTGTAAAAAAAAAATTAAAGTTGGTTCACCGCGTGAACCGAATTTAAATTTTAATTCATTTGATTTAAAGTCGGTACAGTGAACCAACTTTAATACCCTTTTTTGTAGTAGTGTAAGTTTGCTTGTTTTGATATCAGCCTTTGATCTGAAATTGGTCTAACGGTTAAGATTCCACTTGGGCTATATTTAACCCTCTAATAACCCTATAAACCCTAACAAGCTGTCATTAGCATAATTTTGATCAATTTTTGGCACAAGGAAGAGAAAAAAACACATAAAAATTCAAGAAGAGATACAATTTTGGTGGAGATTCAATAAGAGATAAGTATTATAACTCAAGATATTGATTGTATTTCTTTTTCTATTCCTTTCTTTCTCAATTTTTATGCCTTTTTTATGAAAAATATGAGTTTTATAAACACAATTATATCTACTTAATTTATTAATCTAGGGATCTTATGAAACCAATGTTTTTCATGTGATGATATAATATTTTACCCTAATTATGATTTTAATTTAATTATATTATTTAATCTTATTTTTATGTCATTAATTGTTTGGCCAAAAATTTATCTATAGAGACAATTAAATAGGTTTGAGAGAATAATTTAATTATTTGTCTTGATTAAATAACATGCATAGTTTTTAGGCGGAGATGTATAATAATTATGCATGTGATGTATAATTGATGAACTTAATGAGTAGTATACAATTTAATTGATATGAGAGTATGATTAAATTAATTACTATATGGTTTGTAGTTTACTTGAGAGAGAAATATATGCTAAGTTAGATTTAATTGATCATGTAATTAATTGATAATTATATTAGAGGAATTTCAGTGATTCACATGTTTAGAAAATTAGGGAATTAAGAATTTTTTAGATATTTTTTCATATATCTTCTTAGTTACCAAATCTGATTTAATTAATTATTATTATTTATTTTTAGTTATTTTAAGTTTGCTTCCTTAAAATATAAAAACATAAAAAAAATTGATTTTTACTTTCTTTATTTTTAAAAATTAGTTTATAATAAAATAATCTCCATAGGAACAATATTTTTTTTATCATTATATAACTTGTTGAGATTTATATACTTGTGTATTCATTGAACACACTTCATGTGTGATAATCAAGTGTTTGGTACTTTTACCGGGGATTATAAATATTAGAAATTAATTTTTTTTATTATTATATTTTTTTAGTTATTTTTCTTAATTTATTTTTCCTTACTTTAATTTTAATTCTATTTTACTTATTTTTTACTAACTTATTTATTTATTTTATTTATTTATTTAGTTTTTTATTTTTAATTTAGACACATTCTTTAATGCTATAAGATGCACCATTGAAAAAATGGTTAGCTATAATTATCAATAGTCAATGGACAAAATGATAGACACAAGAAGAGTATCTAAAATGCATGAGGTAAATGATATCATGGAACCTACAACTCAAGTGTCATCTTTGATAAATCTTTTGAAGGTTAAAAAATTGCTAGCGAGAATAAACTAGGTCGAAGATTCAAGAGTGTCGTGTGTGTTTTGTGATGGACTCATTTTTTTTGATAATTTTTTACATAATCTTGAATCAGCATTTTATGTGGGTAATTTGAATCAAAACAATAATCAATTCCCAAACACATATGGAGACAACATCCTAATTTCTCTTGGAATAACAAGAATCAGGGTGGTAATCAATTCAATTATTAATCATTTCCACCACCTAGTGATGAGAATAATCGAGCTCTACAAATTCCAAGTGGACCAATCACAAGGTCTAGGAAGGCACAACTCGAAAAGGCTTTAAATGGGCTCATTCAAGAGGTCATGCATAATCAAGGGGACATAAATTAGAGTGCAAGGATCGGGACAACTTAGGATGGAAATTAGTGGCAAAATTGGCAAAATAAAACCTGGGCACATTGTCGTGCCATTTGGACTTTTTCGCTTACCATTTTCACTTCAGATGTAAACAATGCGGTTAATATGTAATATTTTATAGGGTTTTCTTTTTGTTCTCAGCCTGCTCCATATTTTGCTCCACTTCCATGTGCCATTTGGACTCTTTTTGGGCAGTTTTTTGCAACCCTTGGATGAAATCAAGGGTTAAGATGTAATATTCTATAGATTCCTTTCAGTGGTCACCATTTGCCCATTTTTTCCATGTTTTGGTCAATATTTTCTCGCTAGCTTTTCTCGCTTTTTGGCTGTGTTTATTTTGAACCCTTGGATGAGATCAAAGGCTATGATTTAGTAGAGCTTAGGGTTGGTTTCAGCCCTATTAAGAGCAGCTCAATTTCAGAAACATAATTTTGAATGAAGTTTGAATATTCGATCATTCGAGAGCCTCATTCTGCTGCTTCTTTGTTCCTCTTCAAGCAACTTATCAAGGGATTGGCAACCTTTGTGGCGTTGTTTAGCATCCAAGCATTTGTGGTGAGTAATATCCATACTTGTTAGGGTGTCATTTGTGCTAGACTTATCAAGGAAATAAGCAAATTTCGGTGTCTTTTTCTCCTCGTAAAAATGGTGAGTAATATCCATTGATTCGTGGAGAAACCCTTTGCTATATAATCCGAAATTAGCTAGATCCTATCCCCTTGGTTCATATCATTTGGTACGCAGCTTTTTTTGTTCTTTGTTCTTGCAGTATTTCTCGACACATAAAAAACGAAAAAAAATATCATTCTCATTGTTCTTGTCAAATTTATTCTCCATACCCTAAAAATATTGCTCTTCTTTGTTTGCACGTTTTTTTTCTGCATTTTCCTTTCAAATTCTATCAGGTCCAAAGTTTTTCAAGAGTAACCTTGCATATCCCTATTGTTTCAAAGTATTCTCGAAATTTTCTTTCATATTCTCGCATTTTCCTTGGTTATTCTACAAAATCCGAAATATTGTGTAGTTTTTGGTTGTTTTCTAGTATTTTGCATGTAGTTCCCGCAGTAAATTTCTTTCCCTTCATATCGTAGTTTACGTGTGCTATTTTACCTATCTTAAAAATTCCTCAAACTCATATTGAAAGTATTGTATTGATTGACTCTTGAGTTATTAGCATACTTGTTCCAAAAAAAGAAAAAAGAAAAAAAAAGGGCTAATTAATTGAAAAAAAAGTACGAAAAAAAGAGGCCAAATACATTTGCTAATTTCTAGTGAGTATAACTCATAGTTTCAAGAATTTCACACTTTGATTATAAATCTCCCATTACGTGCTTAGTTTCTTTGGGAAAATTGTTGTTTTCCAATCGTGGATCTATTGTTTTTCCTCGTGCTTACTACTCTAAACACTTTGAGTTAGTTTTTGTGCTTTTAACAAGTTGGATATCAGAACTATATTTTTTCTCGGTGCTTGATAACTCTACAAATTGGTTGGAATTCTCGGATTTGGTTGATTTGATTAGGAACTAAGAGTGGTTTCGAGCGATCAATCCGAGCGCTAAACACGTGAGGTATCAGTGTGAATTTACATTAGTTCTATTTTATTACACTAACTCTATTGTTGTGTAGAATTGAAAAAATAATGTCAAACAGCAGTCCCGAAGGAAGACCGGATATGATGTTCATGATGAAAGCGCCGCAACAATCTTTGAAAGGATGAACAACTTGGTAGTTGATATGAATGAAAGATTGGAAAAGGCAAGAAAATTTCTTAGCAGCTTTATTAACGAGAAACACCTCCACCCAATGTTAGTGAGGGTTAATAGGCAAACTCATGTCAGGGATGATATAGAGGAAGAAGATTGGGAAGAAGAAGTGAGGAAGAAGAACGAAGAATGCCTGTGAGGCGGAAGAAATGGAAATAGAGGAGGAAGAAATGGCAGTATAAGAGGTATGGAGACCCCACCTAGAGCTCAAGATGGAGCTTGATAGAGATTTAAGTAGTATAAAAATGAATATACCACAATTCCAGGGAAAGAATGACCCGAGTTGTATTTGGAGTTGGGAGAAGAAAGTGGAGCATATTTTTGAATGTCACAACTACTCCACGTAAAAAAGTAAAACTCTGTCGTAATTGAGTTTTTCCGACTATGCATTGAATTGGTGGGATCAATTGGTCATTAGTAGGAGGAGAAACCGTGAAAGGCCCATAGATAATTGGGAGGACATGAAGGCTATCATAAGGAAAGAGGTTTGTCAGGCCTAGCTACTACTATAGAGAGTTACACCAACGCTTACAAAGATTGACTCAAGGATATAAATGTGTTGATGAAGTACTACAAGGAAATGGAAGTGGCTATGACAAGAGCTAACGTCGAGGAAGATGTAGAGGCAACCATGGCTAGGTTTCTGTCAGGTTGAATCCGGGCATTGACAACATTGTGGAACTTCATCATTAC
This sequence comes from Hippophae rhamnoides, assembly GCA_033030585.1. Taxonomy (NCBI): domain Eukaryota; kingdom Viridiplantae; phylum Streptophyta; class Magnoliopsida; order Rosales; family Elaeagnaceae; genus Hippophae; species Hippophae rhamnoides. The sequence continues at coordinate 34,340,137 of CM065437.1, forward strand.
GTGGAGATGGACGACATGGTCCACATGGAAATCAAGGTGGAAAGGCAATTAAAGAAACGGAGTTTTCGATTCCAACCATTAAGGTCTAGTCCTATTACTCAAAAACCAAACCTTACTAGTCCTTGGAAGTCCAATGAGAAAAAAGATGAAATAGCTACATCCAAACCAAGATTTGATCCTTACAAAGCCAAAGAGATGGGGGCTAGCAAGGACAAAGGTAAAATAGACACCCCAACTCGTAATCGTGACTTCAAGTGTTTTCGGTGTCTCTGCAATGGTCATATAGCCTCTCAATGTCCCAACAAGAAGGCAATGATCATCTTAGCGAGTGGAGAGGTTGGGACGGATAATGAAAGTGAAGAAGATGAGATGCCGTCTGCAGGGGAAGCTAGTGAAGAGGAGATAGGACCCGTGGATGGGGAAGCCCTTGTAAAAAGGCGATCTTTGAGCACTCAAGTCAAGGAGGATGACCTTGAACAACAAAGAGATAACATCTTTCACACAAGATGGGGGAAGTTGCACCAATGTGGCTAGTACTACCTTAGTGGAGAAATTAGGGTTGCCTACATTTGAACACCCTAAGCCTTACAAGTTGCAATGGTTAAATGATAGTGGGGAAGTGAAGGTTAATAAGCAAGTATTAGTGAGCTTCTCCATCGAAAGTACAAGGACGAGTGATGTGTGATGTGGTACCCATGTTTGACACATCTTGCTAGGTAGGCCTTGGCAATATGATGTGAGGGTTACACACGACGGATACGTAAACAAGTATTCTTTTCAGGAAGAATGGTAGAAACATTACACTTGTACCCCTTTCACCCAAGCAAGTCTTTCAAGATCAATCGAGGATTGTTAGGGAAAAGGAACAAAAAAAGAGAAGAATGAAAAAGAAAAAAAGAGTGAAAGAAAAAAAAAGAGTTGAAGAAAAAGGAGAGGAGAGTTGGAAAAATACTAGAGAAAAAAATGTGAATTTTTATGCTAAGGCAAGTTGAGGCCGAGGGCTTTTTATTCAAAAACAGCCCATACTTGTACTTTTAGTACAAGGAGGCAAATTTTTCTATTAACGATCTTAACCAATATTTGCCTAGTACCACTATTTCTCTTTGCGGTGAATTTGAAGACGAGCCCCCGAAGAGATTCCACGGGGTGCCACCACCAGGTGGGATTGAGCATCAAATTGACTTTATACCTAGGGTCTTCTCTTCCAAACCGACCTGCCTATAGGACCAACCCCGAAGAAACCAAGGAGATTCAAAGACAAGTTGAAGAGTACTTGATCAAAGGTCAAGTTAGTGGGAGAGCCCGAGTCCACGTGCCGCCCCGTGCTACCTGCTCCCAAGAAGGATGGATCAAGCAGACGCGTGTCGATTGCCGAGCCATCAACAACATTATGGTAAAATATCGACATCCTATCCCTGAGACTAGATGACATGTTAGATGAGTTGTGCATGGTTCTTGCATTTTTTCAAAAATTGATTTGAGAAGCGGATACCATCAAATTAGGATGAGTAGAGTGATGAATGGAAAACTGCTTTTAAAACTAAACATGGATTGTATGAAAGTGGTTAGTCATGCGCCTTGGTCTAACAAATGCACCTAGCACTTTTACGAGGCTTATGAATCATGTTTTGCGTGTGCATTTACGTGGAAAATTTGTTGTTGTCTATTTTGATGATATTCTCATTTACAAGAAAATCTTGAAGAACATGTCTTACATCTTAGGTAATGTGCTTGAAATTTTGAGAAAAGAACAATTGTATGCAAACTTGAAAAAGTGTGTTTTTTGCATGGACAAGTTAGTTTTTCTTGGTTTTGTTGTTAGTTCTAAGGGTAGAGGTTGACGAGGAAAAGGTTAAGGCTATTCGAGAATGGCCCACACCTAAATCAGAACCGAGGTTAGAAGTTTTCACTTTAGCTAGTTTTTATCGAAGGTTTGTCAAATATTTTAGTACACTAGCTGCACCTCTAATCGAGGTCATTAAAAAGTCCGTTGGTTTCAAATGGGCGAGAATCGTGGAGAGAGCCTTTAATGCATTGAAGGATAGTTTGTGTTCTCGCACTGCGTTTTATCTTTACCTCGATTTTACTAAAACTTTTGAAGCGAGTGTGTGATGCATCGTGAATAGGTATAGGAGCTGCTGATGCGGTGAACGGTGACCTATCGCTTATTTCGAGAAACTTCACGAGCCGCCTTAATTATCCAACGATGACAAGGAGCTATATGCCTCGTTAGGACCCCCGAGACATGGCAACATTACCTTGGCAAGAGAATTTGTCATCCATACCGATCATGAATCTCTAAAACATCTCAAGCACCAAGGTAAATTGAATAGAGGCATGCTAGATGGATGGAATTCATTTGAGACTTTTCCTTATATTGTTCAATATAAGAGAGGTAAGGAGAATGTCAGAAATGATGCTTTATCACGGAGGTATGCCTTACTCTCAACTTTAAATGCTAGACTGCTAGGATTTGAATATGTTAAGGAAATGTATGCTAATGATGATGACTTCTCTCGCTATTTACCATGTACGTGAAAAAACTTCTTTTCAAAAGTTTTATAAATTAGATGGGTATTTATTTAAAGAAAATCAATCAGGTATACCCAAATGTTCCATGTAACGAGTTGTTAATTGGGCGAGGCCCACGTGGGGATTAACGGGGCATTTTTGGAATTAAGAAGACTTTAGATGTTTTGCGTGAGCATTTTTATTGGCCAACAATAAGGAAGGAAGTAGGGAGAATATGTTCTAGATGCATCACTTGTAAGCAAGCCAAATCCAAAGTCCTACCACAAGGACCGTATACTCCTCGCTCGTACTAAGCACACCTTCGGGTAGATATTTCCATGGATTTTGTTCTTAGGTTACCTAGGTCTAAGAAGGGTAGAGACTCCATTTTTGTGGTTGTAGATAGGTTTTCTAAAATGGCACACTTTATAGCATGTCATAAACCGATGATGCCACTAATGTAGCAGAAGTTGTTCTTTAGGGAGGTCAAGTTAGGCTTCACATGGAGTTCCTTGCGAGTATTCGTGTCTCGATAGAGATGTTAAATTCCTTAGTTATTTTTGGAAAACTTCTTTGGGCTAAAATGGGCACTAAACTCTTATTTTCGACTACTTGTCAACCTCAAAGAGATGGGAAAATTGAGGTAGTCAATAGGACTCTGTCCACGTTGCTTAGGGCGGTAATAAAAAGGAATTCGACAAATTGGGAGGTTGGTTTACCTTTTTTTTGAATTTACTAATAATTGGAGTGTGCATTCAACTACTGGTTATTGTCCTTTCGAAATTGTTTATGGTTTCAATCCACTAACTCCTTTGTACTTATTACCTATACCTATTTCGTAGAAAACTAACCTAGATGGTGCTAGAAGGCCGAACGGAAGAAGCTCCATGAACGCATTCACGAGCAAATTGAGAAGAGAAATAAAGATTATGCTTACAGAGCCAACAAAGGGAGGCGAAGAGTCATTTTTGAGCCCTCGGTGATTGGGTTTGGGTGCATATGAGGAAGGAACGATTTCCCGAAAAGACGATCCAAGTTGCAACCCTCGGAAGATGGACCTTTCCAAGTGATCGAGTTAATCAATGACAATGCCTACAAAATTGATCTTCCCGCGAGTATAATGTTAGTACCTCTTTAATGTCTCTCGATCTTTCTCCTTTTGATTATGCAGTGTGATGATTCGAGGACTAATCCTCTTCAAGAAGAGGGAATGGACGAGAATAATCGAGCTTTACAAATTCCAAGTGGACCAATCACAAGGCCTAGCAAGGCACAACTCGACCAGCCTTTAAACGGGCTCATTCAAGAGGGTCATGCATAATCAAGGGGACCTAAATTGGGAGTGCAAGGATTGGGACAATCCTAGGATGGAAATTAGTGGGAAAAATTGGCAAAATAAAACCTGGGCACATTGTCGTACATTTGGACTTTTTTCGCGCCTTCATTTTTCAGCCCTTAGATGTAAACAAGGGTTAATATGTAATATTTTATAGGGTTTTTTTGTTCTCACCTGCTCCATATTTTGCTCCAATTTCCATGTGCCATTTGGACTCTTTTTGGGCTTTCTTTGCAACCCTTTGATGAAATTAAGGTTAAGATGTAATATTCTATAGGATTCCTTTGCGGGTCACCGCCCCATTTTTTCCATGTTTGGTCAATATTTTTTGCTAGCTTTTCTGCTTTTTGGCTGTGTTTATTTTGAACCCTGACGAGATCAAGGGCTATGATTTAGTAGAGCTTAAGGTTGGTTTGTATCCTATTAGCAGCTCTGCTGCTGTAAAACATAATTTTGAATGAAGTTTGAATATTCAGATCATTTGAGAGCTCATTCTTGCTCTTTGTTCCTCTTCAAGCAACTTATCAAGGGATTGGCAACCTTTGTGGCGTTGTTTAGCATCCAAGCATTTGTGGTGAGTAATATCCATACTTGTTAGGGTGTCATTTGTGCTAGACTTATCAAGGAAATAAATAGCCTCGCGTGTCTTTTCTCCTCAGAAAAATGGTGAGTAATATCCATTGATTTGTAGAGAAACCCTTTGCTATATAATATGAAATTAGCTAGATCCTATCCCCTTGGTTCATATCACCTAGTTTCCAATAATCAGAACAATCAAAAGCCTAATAAAAGAAGTCACCTATAGAGAAAAATACAAATTCTTTAATAGGGATGATGAAAGACTTCAACCAATCAGAAAATACAAAAGTTTCCACTCAAGCGGCTTCAATTAGGAATTTAGAGAACCAAATGTGACAACTTGCTTAGGCTATAATCCAAAGGCCTTAAGATAACCTTCAAAGTGACACAATTGTAAATCGAAGAAGAAAAGGTAAGGACCATTGTAAATCATTAGCCTTAAGGAGTGGTAAAACTTTAGAGTAGGAAAATAAGACTTAAAAGGATGAGGAGAAACTAGTGGATAGAGAGAGCATTGAAAAGGAAATAATTCAACCAAAGAAAAACAACCTATACAAACCCATTATAACCTTGAGAGGAGGTTTTAATGCCATCCTTACTAGAAAACTATCCCAAAAATTGAAAGATCCATGTAGTTTTGACATTCCTTGTACAATTGGGAACATCCATTTTGAGAAAGCATTATGTGGTTTGGGTTTCAGCATTAATCTCATGCTATTGTTGATCTTCTAGAGATTAGGGGTTGATAAAGCCAAACCCACTTCAATAACATTACAAATGGAAGATAGATCAATTAAGAGATCTTGGGGTATGGGAGAAGATATGCTAGTAAAAGTAGACAAATTCATCTTTCTGATAGACTTCATTATGCTAAACATGGAGGAGAATCGTGGCATTCCTATCATACTTGGTCGTACATTCTTAGCAACCAAAAAAGAACTCATTGATGTACAAAAAGGTGAGATTATAATGAGAGTGCAAGATGATAGAGTGAAATTTAAAGTTTTTAAAGCATCTAAACCCACTAATATTGGTAAAGTTAATGAATGCTTAAGGATAAATGTTACTAATTATGGGGAAAACTTAAAAGAATAAGTTTAAGACTTTAACAGATGGTGTTGTAAACAAGGACATAAAATCACCGAAAAATAACTCAACCTGTTAACTTTGAAAGTATGGAATCAAAGGTTGATATTGTAAATTGTGTGAACTTTTTACAGGACGCGCCTCTCATGTGTGTATCAAAGGCGATTATGAAATTTTTTGAGATAGGATATAAGTTAAAACCATCAATTGAAGGGCCAACAAGTTTAAACCTCACACTTTTACCATTCCATCCCTAATCAAGTAGGCAAGCGGAAGAGTCTAATAGAGAGGTGAAAAATATGTTGGAAATATATAAATTGGATGAGTTACGGTGGTGTATTTATAAGAATGCCAAAAAGTTAAAAAAGAAAACAAAAATATGGCATGAGAAGAGAATTGAGCATCGTGTTTGCGAACCAGAACATAAAGTATTATTTAACCAATCAAGACTCAAACGGTTTCCAGGAAAACTCAAAAGTAAATGGACACAAAGGGATTTGTTTTAGAACTTGATATGATCATCTAGTCAAGGACGTTAAACGTGACACAAGTTGGGAGGAAACCCAATTAATGTCATTTTACTTATATTTTCATTGTTTTTGTTTTATAGGTTAATAAATATAAAGAACAATTGTGCAACAAGATTGAGCATTTCAACGACAGATGTGGTGTGCCATGACTAAGTGAGTTTTATTTCCTTTTACTTTTTCATATTTATTTGTGCACATTAGGGAAAATGTGTAATTTAAGTTTGGGGGAGGAAACTTCGTTCTCTATTTTAGTATTTACTATGCATTTTAAATTTTTAAGGAATTTATTTTAATTTGTTAGGATGGTTTTAATCATGATTTGGGTAGAAATTGATAAATATAAGAAACAAATGCATGCTTGATATGAAACATATGAACTAAATGATAAAAATTGGTTGTCATGACTAGGATAAGGAATGTAACATATTTGTTAAGATAATTACATAATCATGTGATATGCTTGCTAATTTTGATTTGATTAATTCAATTTTTTATGCACATATTCATGATTAATTTTATTGAGAGAAAATTTGTAGTGAGTTATGCGAGTCAATAAGATTTATCAGGTTTTAGAATCTATTTGATCATCCCTTGAGGCGGAATTCTAAATAGTATTTAGCAAAAGAGATTATTTAGGTCTTATTTGGATATATTGAGCCTTTCAAGCTAACCATTATTATATACGTGGTCATCCATTTAAGCCTAACAAATAATGTTTCATATCTTTAGGCCATATTTTATGCCTAACCAATAAGTATTACCTTTATCTTTGCACCTTTAGCTTGTATAAAAAAATGCAATCATATGTTATGCTATAGAGTAAGGTGAAATGTAATGCACCCTATAAAAAAGAAGAAGTAAAAATCACAACATAATTATCCCTTTAAAGAAAAAGAAAATAGATTTGAAAATATGATTGGGGTGTTATGGAATTAAAACAAATTTGGAATAGAAGAATATGAAAAGAATGATAAGAGAGGGTCTACTGAAATATCAAGTTAAAGCTCAACTGCAGTTAAAAAGTGCATGATCAACAAAAAGAAAGCTAAGGTGTATAAATATCCTAAATGTCTTCATTTATTGACCCCCACCTAAGCCTTACATTACAAGCATGTAAAGTACTTATTGATCTTTAGCTAAGTACATATTTATATCAGTGGAGAAGGATCTAAAAAATAGACTTATGAGTCTTGTTCTAAGATTGAATTGATTAGCATGCTCATATAAGTTAATTTCATGAGTGCATTAGATGATATCATGTATAGCACGCACACACGAATACATTGGTCAAAAACCTTGCATATCCTTGTATTGATGGAATATTGATTGATGAATATGTGAACCTCTTTTTTATAGAATTTTGCGACTTTTGAGGGGAATAGTTTTTACGAAATATGCATACATTAATAGATATATATATTTCTAAATATACTACCCATATCATTTAATTTATTATACTTGGCTTTACTTGAAGACAAGTAAAGAGTTAAGTTTGAGGATGTGATGACTCTATAAAAGTAGTCATTAACGCACTTTTCCACTTAATATTTGTTGGTTTTGTTCAATAAATAGTATTTTTGGGGTTAAAAAAATTACAATATAAACTTTTTAGTAAAAAGGGGTGAAAATATAATTTATGAAATGTTTTGGGATTTGTTTAAAATTTTTATTGATTTCTTATAAATTTTTAACATAGGACTAATCAGGAGCTTCCACGTGGTGCCACCTAAGCACATGAGTTAATTGGGCAAGCTACGCGGATGCCACGCCAACAAAGAAGATGAATCATAGATCGTCGTGTGTGAGGAGTGATGCAGCACCTTGCCACGTGTCAACATAATGTTCATCACGACTTCATCCCCTTGGTCAACACACTTGCCATGCATCTTAACTCGTTCAACCGTTCCACCAGTGCACTATCCGATAGTTTTTGCAAATCACGGTTCACCAACTGGCACTAACTCGGCAATCGTTGATTCAGACTAATCTCCCCGGCTACACATCACTCTAATTTGCCCACTCAATCCCGCGTGCCATATGTCTAATTCTAATTCACTAGCGCTGTTAAGTTTTCTTTTTTTGATCTCAACCTTTGATTTAAAACTGATCTGACAGTCAAGATTCCACTTGGGCTATATTTAACCCTCTAATCACCTCATAAACCCTAATGAGCCATCATTAGCATAATTTTGATCAAATTTTGGTGCTAAGAAGAGAGAAAAATGCATAAAATTCAAGAGGAGATACGATTTTGGTGGAGATTCAATAGATTAGTATTATAACTCAAGAGATTGATTGTATTTCTTCTTTTACTCCTTTCTTTATCAATTTTTATGTTTTTTCTTTATGAAAAATATGAGCTTTATGAACACAATTATGTGTAGTTAATTTATTAATTTAGGGATCTTATGATCCCAATTTTCACTATGTGATGATCCAATATTTTATCCCAATTATGATTTTAATTTAATTATATTATTTAATATGATTTTAATGCTATTATTTGTTTGTCCAACAATTTATATATAGAGGCAATTAAATATATTTGAGATAATTATTTAATTATTTGTTTTGATTAAATAACATGTATAGTTTCTTGGCGGAGATGTATGATTCTTATGTATGTGATGCATAATTGATGAACTTAATGAGTAGTATGCAATTTAATTGACATGAGAGTATGATTAAATTAATTACTATATGATGTGTAGTTTACTTGAGAGATGAATACATGCTAAGTGAGATTCAATTGATTATATAATTAATTAATAATTATATTGGGGGGATTTTAGTGATTCATATGTTTAGAAAATTGGGGGATTAAGTATCCCTAAATATGTTTTCATATATTTTCTTAGTTAATAAATCTAATTTAATTAATTGTTGTTATTTACTTTTAGTTATTTTAATTTTTCTTCCTTAAAATATAAAAATACAAAACAATATTGATTTTTATTTTCTTTAGTTTTAAAAATTAGTTTCTAATAAAATAATCTTCGTGTGAACAATATTTTCTTATCATTATATTACTTGTTGCTATTTGTATATTTGTGTATTCATTACATACACTCCGTGTATGGAGATCATATGATCGTTGATTTCCTTACTTCTTTTGTATGGAGATCATATGATCGTTGATTTCCTTACTTCTTTTGAAAGTGGATGAAATTAGAATTTAATTAATGACTTATTTGATATAATGTCCATTAATTTTATAAGTAACTTAGGAGATTAAATGAATTATTGAATGATAAGTTCATTTGGCACCCAAATAAGTCTAAATATTTTTTTCAATAAAATCTTCTTATAAATTGATAAGCAGAGAAGAAAATAGTTTTGGAGATTCAGATCTAGTTTGGAGACTATTATAGGATTGTAAACGACAGAAAGACACAAATCTTTCTAAACTTTCTATGGAGAATACTGTCTAATTCTTTAACAATCAAATCAAATGTGAAAAGATTCATTGCTTGTGTAGATATAGAGTGCACTTTATATGGTATGGAGGAAGAAACTTGATGCGTATTTTCGCAAGTGTACGAATCGTTCAAGTAATAAAGTGTACAAAAGTACGGATATCGAACCTACAAGGAATGGCGTTACTAAGTACCGAAATTGACTAATTCTAATTTTATTTGAAAACCAAATTTTTGAATTTGTTTAAGAAGTAAATTAACTTAAAACTAATGCAAATAACAAAATTTAATGTTGTTCACAAATGATTAAAAACACTAAGGCATTTGATTTCGCTAAATCAATTCAATCCGATTTCAAGTTATGTTATATGAGAATCAAAGTTAAAAGTGACGGTTGAAAAACCTAAACTTATCTAATACTCTCTCTCGAATTATATTAGAATTACTTATCTATGAAAACCAACTATATTTCTATGAAGATTTAATCACAAATAAGCACATTATGATTTATGGAATTTCTAGAATAACCACATACATCATGCATTAGGTGTCAAACTCGCATTCAACATACGGTATTTATCACAAGAAGCATTCATTACACATCTCCTCTCGGTCTCAATATAATGCAACAAATCATCTAAATCTTGATCAGAAATTTAAAAACATTAAGCATGGAAATAAATACTTAACTTTAAAACAACGAATTCATATAACGATAACACAAGAAATCAAATTTTCTTGATTCAACTACATCATAGCCTTAACAAAAACGAATTAGTTCATAACGAAAATAAGAACAAAATATTCTCAATTGAATCCATGAACAAATAATCTGAATAAAATGCAGAAAATAAAAGCTAAGGAGAAGAGATGAAAAACTCTTGAAGAGGAAGACTTGGTAGCAACAATAGTGATGATCCTTCAAGCTTCTCCAACCTTTCTCCCCAAAATTTCCTTTTCTCCTGCAAAAATAACTCAATTCTGCTCTCTCTGTCGTCCCCCTCTTTCTCCATCATAATGTATATATCTAGGGTTTGGGGGGAAATTTTGGAACAAAACAACAAAAAAAATGTGTTTTCGGACGAAACTCACCGGCGGTGACATTATTCTCGCTACGGCGAGATTTCTGGCAATTTAAATTTTGTTTTTCTGATTTTGGTCGGCGGCCAAATTAATGTGCCCGGCGGCTAGATTATTTGGCCGGCAGCCAACTCAATGTGTCCGGCGGCGAGATTCTTTGGCCGACGGCGAGAATTATTTGGCCGGTGGTGAGATGAGTTTACCAAAATTTGTGCTCTCGGGAAGATTTTCACCGGCAGCGAGACACTTTGGCCGGCGGTGAGAGTACTTTGTCCCTAACTTCTCCAAAATCATGATTTTACCTGAAATTGCACTTTAAACACGAAATACCCGTGAAATGACATTTGTGGATTAAATAATCAAATAAACACAATTTTCAAACAAATATCAACATTTAAATCATAACAAAAATGCAATAATTTAGCTCTTATCAAAACTTATAAATATTTATTCCTCGAGTGTCCTTATACACATTATCTATGGCTTAAATGGAAATGAGTTAGTTTTTTACAACAATTCCAAATGAAGAATCGAAGACTTTTATTTAATTTCATTCTTAAGCCACTTGACGCTTTTTTGAAAGATAAGAATTCAAAACTTGAATTCACACTTGCTATAGTTATGACTTTTCAATGCATATGGAGAATGACAGATTGTAAACAATTCAACAAGGAAGAACTTGATTTCAACAATAGCACTCTATATCTCTTAAGATTTTTTCAGAACTTTGAAAGAGTCCTACTAAAGACTAAAGATACTGATGAAGATTTCTCTGAAAAGTGGTATTGTAGTTATAGCTTTGCAGATATTGATTACGACTGAATCTAATAATGGTGCCGATGCTTTGATGAAAAGTATGACTATAAAATGAATGTTATGGTCCCTAAGCTCAACACACAATTCGATAATACACCATCTAATTGAGTACTGTTAAGAGCTTAAAAGCTCAACACATAGAGGAAATCAATTTTGATCAGTTTAAAACTTTAAAAACAATTTCAATAATTGAAGGTAAGATTATTATTTCACTTGTTTTCAATCCCTTTAGTTTTTTATTATGTATTTGGATCGATTAATTTATGCTTAAACTTTGAGTATAAGTTTTGCAAGAAATACTCATTGAGAGAGATTATTACAATGTAATTCAATATAAAACGGTCTTCAATTTCTTTTGAAGCCATTTAATTCTATCGAAGAGGTAAGATTGATAACTACTTTTTAGGGGCTCGAAGGGATTTCAAAAACGGCTAATAAAGTAATATATGAATTGACGAATTGGTATTTTTAATTCTAATTTAGGAAGTTTATATTTAGATAATGAATTACTAATTTATATTTGTAATATAATAAATGTAAAACTGTTAAATAATTGACATTATATTTGTTTTTAGGGAAGGTGCTATTTAAGGATATACATAAAAGAAGGGTGAGTGGCTATTTAAGTAAGGATACGTATCCCCTAAGTTACCAACAACATAAACCACAAGAAGAAATCATAAACAAATATGGCCCACAGAATGACCTTGGCTAGGACGGACTAGACCATTTGACTCAAATAGAATGAAAATTAATCAAATTAAGAGAAGTATTTTTTTTTCCATGAATTCCACGCAATAAGTTATGAGTTGAAACATGATAACCTATATATATGGCCTTTTCTCATTAACTTTTTACAATATTGGGTAGATTTTTGCAGCAGCTTGTACTCCTAGATATAAGAGATATTATAATTATAATTTTTTATTAGATATAATTACGTTAATAAATTATATTTATTAATAATATTATAACTTGTATACAAATTAGTCATTTGAAAAGCAAACATCATGCAAATATTCGTAATGAACAGCTAATAAAACCAAAATGAAAGTAAATCTAACCAAATCCCTTATATTCATGAGTCTAGTTATACGAAGAAAAACTTATATGATTTATATATATTGCCAATATTTATTACGCAATCCATTAGACTAATTTTTCAACTAAAAGCCAGCTTCCTCTTGCTCTTGAATCCTACCCACCATCTCATACACTGAAGCTGCAATATCATTCACTGAGTTGTAATTACAGTCATCTTCCACCTATATCATATGAAAAACAACATTTACTACTGATTATTATTAACATCATTTTCATTAATAATGGAAGTATTTAGCATAAAATATAAACTACTAACGATTTATTTAATTAAAAAAAAAACCCTTTTCACCAACCTTGACACTGAAACAGTAAAGCACCATACTTTCAACAGTTGTGACATTAAGATGAAGAATCAAAAGATTCAAAAAGTGTAATCCAACAACCAATTTCAAGAGCTGTTTCTGATTTCTCTTTAACAACAATTTGATATTAGCATAGCTTTCCATCATTGTCACTTCCACATCTGCAATAGCAGATCTCTTCTCCACCATTAATGTTCTGTTTTCTGATATTGTTGATGAGTTATTACTGTTGTTCTGTACAGAAAATGTTGAATACTGAGGGAAACTGAAGAACTCTGAAAATATAGAACAAAAGTTATTCAATTTCGATAATTTTTGCTTCTTTTGTTTATTTGCCTCCTGAAATTGAACAAGTTGCTCAAGCTCCTTTACATAATTAATGGCTCCTCCAATAATTGATGCTTGGTCCCCCTAAATTAATAATTAAAACCCACAAAAATACATTCAAAATGGTATCAAGAAACCATATATAAAAAAGAATTATGGCGTGTTTATTTGTCCTTCCCTTAAAATTGGTTTATTATAAAAATAATTTCATAATAAAATGACGTGCTTATATAAGAAAGGGTGGATTACACTTTTGGTAACTTTATCATTTTTAATACTTAAATTTCTTATATAAAATTTGATAATTTTTAGTACACTAACTTTTTCAGATTTAATAATTTCAATTTTAATTTAAATATATTAAACTTTAAAAATAAAGGTACTGAATAACTAAAAAGGTTTTTTACATGTTAATTTTAATTGATACAATATAATTTAATCTAATTTTTTAGTTTATAATAAAAAAATTTAATACGAAAAGTTAGTGGATTAAAAATTATGAATTTTTTTTTAAGATATTAAAGTATTAAAAATGATAAAATTAACAAACAAAAATATAATTCACCTATACATAATATAAAGTATATTTTTGTGGTTGTAAATCACTTCTAATAAAAAAGATTTGTTCCCTAATGTTTTGTTATTGATAGAAGAGCTTTTATAAAGTAGAGCAAACTCACAAGAGATTAAGAGTTAGTTTGCTCATATTTATGTTAAAATTAATTTTTGAATGAAAAATTAATTATGTTTGGTATGAATCGCATTTACAGAATCTAAGAAAGTAAAATAAAATAAAAGTACCCTTTGGACGTAAGTAGGAGGCATCATAGAGCGAAGAAGTTTGAGATGATCATTCATTTGTTTTCTTCTATTTCGTTCAACAACAATGTGAATCATTCTTTGATTCTCAACCTCATCATTGTTCTTAGTTATTCTGGTTCGCCGTCTTTTTCGCCTTCCAATATTAGCTTCCATTTTAGGAAAAATAACAGAGTTCAATAACCCATTAATGTCGTCGTTGGCGTTGCAATAATTTTCTGAAGAGGAAAGAACTGTGTCAAGATCCTTAGCACTTATTGAAGAAGATGAATTGTATTCATCTAAACGTTTCACATTCAAAGTTTTCTCATTTAACTTGTTTTCTAGTATCTGATCATTTTGAGTACATTCATTGCTCAAGTGCCCAACTCCTAAAAGAGTGTGAAAATCCTTGCACTCATTAAAAGGGACTTGGTTGAATACCAAAGCTTCTAATGCCATCAATTTCTTTTCTCTCTCGCTCTCTAATTTAGCTGTCGATGTGAATACCACGAGGAAACATCAATGAATCCATTTATAGACAATGAATATGCTTTAGATTTTATTTTTTTAATTAAATGAATTGGTTGTCATACGTGGGCTCCATATTTAGGGATAGTAATATCTTTTAAGGATAATAGCTTGTAACTCTAAAAACACATTATTCTTTTATTAATAATAGATTCTCCAGACACTTTTGCACCCCAGAATTACTTGTGAATATATATTTTTATATTCAATCACTGTTGATGTGTAGCATGTATTGCACTTGAGATTTAATTGTTTGACATAAGTCACATGTGATTCAACACTTTGTAACTTTGCCGTTGAGCCTACATTTGGTGAATTATTCTGCGACTTGATGAAGTAACATTCTGATGAGGTACGTCTTGCACCAAGTTGATGGGTTGGTGACTTAGAGGTCGCCCGGGAAATATTTTGCATCTTTTATGATTTACCGTAGAACAAGGTGACAATCCAGAATTGGAGCAGTCCTAATGACCTAGAGTGCACGGGGTATTGCATCGTGGTGCTGACAAAAAGATTCTGTAAAGCACCCAACGGGACAAAGGGTGGCATGGGTGGCTCTAGTCAAAGGCAGAGCAGGACAGCAGTGAGGACGAACGAACCAGGATAGGATCGACAGCGGCTAGTTGACTAGCTGGCTGGTCAGCTAGTCGGTCAAAGGCGGACTGACAGACAAACTAGCCTTTGGTCGACTGGTTGATGGCGGTTGTTTGCCAGTAACTGGTCGGTTGGGTGGCTGACCTGTTGGGGGCTTAGGGATGGTCGGTTGAGAGATAAGGGCTAGTCGGTCGTGGATCTGGCTGTCCTCATTTTGTAGGCACGGCGATGTGCTCTTACAGTGATCCGAAATTCAGACTTTAATGCTCTAATGCACGAAAATCATTACGTACAAATTTTATAAATTTTATAAAATATTTGCGGGTAAGTGGAATTGTACTAATCATTTCTAAAAACGTGATAAATATACTAAGTGTACGGAGGAATTATATAGTTTTTGAATTATTTAATAAATTTTTAAAAATAAAAATAAAATCAAAACATTATATCAGAACGTTTAGATTTAAAAGTTTATTATAATGATATTAAATTAAAGATTTCTGCTATGTATTAACTAGTTATTTATGATTATTTAATATTAAATAAATTATTAATTATCTCCTTTTTGTATTAAAATATCCTAAGGGAGATATCATTTTCGTTATAAATAATAAATCAATTAAAATATCTAGATGGTATATTAATTGGTTATGTTATTAAATTTTGATGGGAGATTAATAGATCATTTAATTGTTTTCTTTAACTGGGATCTCACAATTTAAACTTCATTTAATATTTTAAAATTAGGTTCAAAAATTTAATCACATGATAAATAACTTTTAGAATTTAAAACTAGTAAGTAAGACATGTTGTTAATATATCTTACAATAATAATTTTTATAAAAATATTTAAAATAAAATTTATACTTTAACTATACATGTGAACCAAATCACTAATAAAATGATGGTATCTTAAATCAGATTCAGATAATTAAATCTTAATTATAACTTTCATATTTTAGGTTTATAATGAAAATTCTAACATCATTGTATTTTTTAAAATAAATTTTATAAAATTTTTGAATAGAAAATAATACTTAATTTTATAAAAATATTTTATCTAATTAATATTTCACATGCGTAATAATATTACTAATATCTCTTTATAATTTCAACCAAAAATACTTAATTTAATAATTAATCAATATATATATATATAACAAATAATGAATGTTTGGATGGATGGAAAGAATGATAGAGATTAACGATTATTGCAAAAGTGATATGAGATGTTTTCTTATTGAAATAGAAAAAATATGAGATGTTTTCTTATTGAAATAGAAAAAAATATGTAAAATAATAAATGTTTCATAAAGAAAAAATTACCCTTTTATAACTTACATTTTTTTCTTCAAAATTAAATTATTATTATACCTTTTGTTAAATTAATGGACTACTCTTGTATTATTTTGATAATATAGTTTCAAATGAAATTCTTTTGTTTGATAAAAATATCATTAACACGTTGGTGGTGTGAATTAATCCACGCTATGTGGAACGATATAAGAGGTCTCAATTAGTAGATAACTCATATGCATGTTAAGTAAGTACTAAGTTAGCAGATAAATATTAATATCAAATAAATATGTAACATGATAAGTAACTAACATATAATCTCTTAATTATCCGACAATAAGATAATTAAGAAGATATAACTCTGATATTAAGATATGTTTATCACTAAAGATAAGAGTCATTGATAGGTATATCTTCTCCTGTATATATTAATCATATATCTTCCTCAAACAAAAGCTGAAACTTGAATATACTCTCTCCTAAAATCTCTTTATATCTTTTCACATTAGAAGGTAAGATATTAGTCTTCTCCTTTTTCTTACTACCCGAACTTACTTAAGCATTTGAGAGCTAAAGGTCGTCACACCCTGTGATGGTCCAAGTCCTAATGGTGTATTCTTTATTCTCAAGTCTACAGAAAGTAAAGGTTCACCCAATCATTGATATTGACAAAAATCGATATCAGTAGTTATCATCGTTTGTGAAAACGATTAAGTTTTACTAGTCAAATCAAAACTCGAGAGAAAAAAAAGAGTTTATAGTGCTCTTTTGGGCTTTAAACTAGGTAGTTTTTGAAAAAAAGACCATAAAATTATAGAGAAATGTTTTCCAAAAAAGTTCACATTCTACGTGATCTTTAAAAGACTAGATTTTTTTCCTTCCAAGAAGAAACAATTTATATCCTATAAAATTCCTCGATCCATGAGCCAATGTGTATACACCAGGGTCCTTACCACCAAATAGTGGATCTGGTTTTGACACCTCTAAAGAGTGAGGCATCCTTGGTTGTCGGACATAAAAGCCCAGTGAGTTGGCCATAGTGGCTCAACTAGAAAGAGACACACCTACTTTTCTATCCAATTGGGTGTTTTCTATTCAAATTTTGAAATCCATATATCATCTTAAAATCAATAACGTTAGTATGACGTTACAAGACAAACACTTGAATCTATACTATCTTCCTAAATATTTTTGCATCTATTTACATTACAAGGAAAGATATTAGGCTCCTCCTTCTTCTCATTATCCAGACTTATATATCGGAGGAAAAAAGGTTTTTACATCTTATGGTGATCCAATACCGTAACGGTCTATCTTACATTTTCAAATTCACATAAAGAAGAGATACACCTAACCATCAATATTAACAAGAATCGATATTAATAATTACCAAACCCAAAATATTATATTGAGTTTGTAAAAATTTGGAAAAGTCTTGTAAGGTACCAGCTCATTCTTAATATATTTTCAGTTTTGAAACTCTTTAAAGCATATGTTATTAAACTCGAAATCGGCCTTTATATAAGCCTTTTGATTACAAGAAAGTTACCACGTTTTTAGCTATTCCTAGATGTGGATTTTCTGAGCCCTAAAGCTTCGGTGAAGCATTCAAACTAAAGGAAACAACCAGCACATACCACTGGTTACACTCCCCTTAAACTGGGAGATTTATTCAAAACAGAAACGAACATAAATCCCTAAAAATCAGCTTTGAAGATAACTAGGTTAACACTTACATTTCCTCCCTTAAACTGTATTGCATACTGATGCAATCAGTTTACTCTATTTTTGAACACATTCCCATCTTGTCTCTGAGCTTCAAGAATGTTTCCAGTTTTAGTGGTTTTGTCATAATATCATATATTTGTTCTTGAGTAGGGAAATATATCAGTTCCATAGTACCTTCATTTGATAGTTCACGCAAAAAATGATATCTTACATGTATATGTTTACTTCTTCCATGTAAGACCAGATTTTTTGATAGTTTAATCGTATAGTTATTATCACAGTAGATTGTAGTGCACTTACGTTGAACATACCCAATTTGTTCAAGAACTCTTCTCAGCCATATTCCTTGTCAAGCACAATAGGCTGCCGCAATAAATTCAGCTTCAATTGTCGAAAGGGTTACAACAGGTAATTTCTTGGATGCCCAAGACACAGCTCCATTTCCCAGCATGTAAACAAACCCTGAGGTGCTTTTTCTGTCATCCAGATCACCTGTATAGTCACTGTCTGCATATCCTACCAAGTCTTTATCTCCTTCCCTTTTGTATGCAACTCTTAGCTCTATAGTGCCCTTCACATATCTAAGAATTCTTTTAGCAGCTAGGAGATGCTCCTCAGTGGGATGCTCCATGTATCTACTGACCAAATTTACAGAGAACATTAGGTCTGGTCTAGTTACTGTTAAGTACCTCAAGCTTCCAACCAATTGTTTAAACAATGTAGCATCCATAGTAGTGCCATCACTAGTTTTTGTCAATCTGCACCTAGGGACAATTGGATTTTTTACTGAATTGCAATCCTTCATTCCAAAACGAGTCAACACTTTATTTGCATACTTGCTTTGGTTAATAAAGATCCCCTTTTCTCCTTGCACCATTTATACTCTAAGGAAGTATTTCATCTTACCAAGATCGGTCATGGAGAACTCATTCATCATAGACCTTTTAAATTCTATGAACATAGCTTCATTATTCCCACTAAAACTAAGATCGTCTACATAGAGGCTTACAATGAGAATGGTGTCTTCACTTCCTTTTTTTACAAACAATGCGTGCTCACAGTAGCATTTCTCAAACCCTTTCTGACTAAAGTATTTATCGATCCTGCTATACCAAGCCCGAGGGGCTTGTTTGAGTCCATATAGAGCCTTTTTGAGTTTGTACACTTTGTCTTCTTCTCCCTTTTTTACAAAACCTCTTAGTTGGTCCACATAAACATCTTCACTTAATTCTCCTTGCAAGAATGCACTTTTTACATCTAGTTATGGCACACTCCATCCCTTTTGAGTTGCTAGGGCTAGTATGATACGAATTGTGTCCCACCTAGCAACAGGTGCAAACACTTCATTAAAATCCACTCCCTGCTTTGTGTGTAGCCCTTTGCTACAAGTCGAGCCTTAAATTTGTCAATTTCTCCTTTCTCATTGATTTTCGTTTTGAACACCCATTTTACACCTATCCTTTTTGCTCTTGTTGGTAGAGTTGCTAGTTCCCATGTCTCATTATCTTCAATAGCTATTATCTCATTTTTCATAGCTTCCCTCCACTTGGGATATTTCATAGCTTCTTCATATGTCTTTGGATCTTCGGAGGCTATAAACATTACAAACCCTTGCTCTTCATGTTCTTCTTCGGACAGCTCATCTCTTGTTACATAATCTTGAATCCATTGTGGTTCTTGTCTATTCCTCCCTTGAACTGAACCCTCATTCCTTTCACTGCTCATTGTGTCTTGTGATGTATTTGCTGCTGTTACAATATGGGTATCTTCATCAATGATTTGGCTTTCATTTTCATTTTCATCTATTGATATTGGTTGACTTTCTTTCCACTCCAACATATCACCTTTTTCTTTTTCATGCTTCTTCCAATTCCATTCCTCACTTTCTGCAAATGTTACATCTCTACTGATCAGGATTTTTTTTTGTTTTGGGATTGTAGAGTCAATATGCTTTTGATTCTTCACTTAATCCTAATAAGATACACTTCATACTTTTCTCATCTAACTTTGTCCTTTTCACATCTGGCACATGGATGTAGCTGACGCTTCCAAAGATTCTGAGGTGGTCAACCGAAGGGTTGTGACCACTCCAAGCCTCCTCTGGAGTTACCTCCTTCAATGTCACTGATGGACTACTATTTAAAATGTGCTTTGCATAATTTACTGCTTTTGGCCAAAATTCTCTTGGAATAGATTTTCCAATCAGCATACACCGTACCATGTTCATGATTGTACGGTTCTTTCTTTCAGCCACACCATTCTGTTGAGGTGTGTAGGCTACAGTGAGTTGCCTTGCTATTCCATTCTTACAGCAAAAATTTTGAAATTCCTTCAAGGTATATTCACCACCTCTATCTGTGCGTAGGCATGCAATTGAGTCTCCACATTCCTTTTATATTTTAGCTTGAAACCTTTCAAACACACTTAGAGCTTCTGATTTTTCTGTTAAGAAGTAGGTCCAAGTTTTGCGACTGAAATCATTAATGAAGTTAATCAAGTACCTTCTCCCACTGTGAGAGGTTGGTGTTATAGGTCCACAGATATCACTATGCACAAGTTGTAGTTGACGTGTTGCCCTCCAAATGCTTCTTTTTGCAATGACTTCTCTATATTGTTTTCCTTTCATGCACACCTCATATACTCAGGTTGAAACACTGGGTTTTTGCATTCCAAGTACCATCTTCTTCTAATAGAGAGTTCTCATACTCTTTGGACTGATATGATCAAATATATGGTGCCACAGTTGCATTGGATCTTCTATGATAGATTGTAGACATGTGGCATTGTCTGCAATTTGTGTTCTAACCAATGCCACTACAATAAACATCTTGTTTGCTATCATGATTGACTTCATGATCAGCCCTCTCACTGAGTGATAGATTTTGCACACATAATTTTTTATGACAATGGTTAACCCTTTCTGTTGCAGCTGCCCAATACTAAACAAATTGTTTTTTAACTCTGGCACGTAGTAAACAGAGATGATTATTTGTGCCAAGCCATCAATTTCAATTTTGATGTTGCCTTTCCCTTTTACCAGCATCCTTGAATTATCTCCAAGTCTCACTGATTGTTGAAAGTCACCATTGTTGTGTGTTTTACAACACACAGAAAATTGTGCAAGCATACACGGTCACAAGTAATAAGATTTGTAAGTAAAGATTGTTCCCACGGAGATTTGTTACTATAGTTTGTTGAGTACTAAAATTGTATCTCTCTAATTTTATCCAAAATAATCGTTGATGGTAACAAGTTAAGAAAAATGTTTAAAAATAAAATAAAATAAATCTAGGATTGTAATTTTTCACTAAACTAATCCACTCAAATCGTGTTATTTTCTTTTGATTTATATTTTTTAGTACATTTAATTTGTCAACCGAAAACTTCTATTTTTATCCATACATCTCTTTCGAGCTCCGTATAGACACACCTCGTTAAATTAATTCACTATATCTCTATGAGAATTAAATTCACCAAGATTCATTACGTTCTAAGTTTTCAAAAGACCACACATACAATTAGGATATATTCCTATCCTTCATCATACATGTCATTCTATCTACGAGCAATATACACAAAAATGCCTCTCTCAAGTTTATTAATGTGCCACAAATTGTTTTGATAAAATTCGTAAATAATCAAAAAGCATTAAGCACAAGATAGAGTGAACAAATCGAACGTCTTATAAATCTATCAAAAAAATAATTAAAATCAAAGCTTCATAAATTCAGATCAAATGCAACCCTAGAAAAATTAAATTACTTCTTTAATTTAAAATAAAAATTACAACAAGAAAATTAAGATGAAGAACACAGAAAATTAAAAAATCACTTAAAACAAATATTTGGCACACGCGGAACACAACAAAAGCCAAAAAATGGCTTCTGCGTGTTCTACAGTCCAAAACCGAACAACACAAAAATTATAAAACACCAAAAAAACTCGCCAAAAAACTTCAAAACTCTATCATCTTATCACCTATTTATAACAACAAAAATACATCTAAAATAATACATTTTTTATTTTTCAGAAACGCGTAAAAAAAATATTCTCTCGAAACTAAAATCGATACGTTTCGAAATTCGATATCGAAAAACTTAAAAATCACGCGTAGACAGGCACCATTTGGATTTTATTTAAATTCAAAGTGCATGCCACGTGTCCACGGCTGATTCGCTGTAAGGATTAATGCGTACACGTGGCAGCATTTCATTCGCTGCGGGAAAGGGCACATGATGGATTGTCGCACGGGAGACAACGGCTACAACACAAGCTTGATCCAGCACGGTCAGGCTCATTGGAACATGCCACTTGTCAAAATATTATTGGCTTATAGATCAAGTAGACACGTGTCTTCTTCGTATTCAGTAAACCTTGAGGGTGCACGCCGCTTGGATGAACTGCGTCGCACACGAATTTTGGTCAAACGGTTCGGTGTGCGACAGCTTGGTTCCACGCGCTTCAATCTGGACCGTTCATCTGATCCAACGGTCAGCGATGCGCATCGGGGGAATTCTGCCCAACCGACATGTGGGTTCCACTCTGCACGCCGGCGTGCGCGACAAGTGGGCCCTACGGGCACGCCGAGCCGTGCGAGACATATACACGCGATTGTCTCGTCTGGAATGTACTCGCCAAATGTGGACCGTTGATTTGATGATCGAACGGTGGGTGATGGGCACGTTAAGTGATGCGAGTGACATTCTTCTCGTGCGCAGAAAATTCAATTTTTATTAATTTCATTTTCACCCACATATATATTTCAAATTAGATTTTAATCTTTCTTAAATTACAATCAAGCCGAATTTTAATTTCAATTGTATTTTTGACTTTTAAAAATTGCAATTAAGCACTCATTTATTTGAAATTATATTTTTGGAAAAAAAACTTGCAATAAAGTACATTTTCGATACAAATTATTTAATTTTCTTAAAAATGTATTCCATAACCTATAAAAGGTGAATATTCATTTATTTAACTAAAATTAACCAAAAATGTAAAGAACATAGCAATTATAATTGATAAAATAGGTGAAAATAACTATATAAAATACACTTATCAACCATCAAAGTTAGAGAACCATTCTTTTGTGCCACACATGTGGTTACTGCATCCTGAATCCAGAAACCACACATGCTCTATGCTTGTTCTATTCATTGTGACATAGGATATTAACAACATTTCATTGTCTTTATCTAGTTCTGCATAGTTTGCACCTTTTTCCCAACTAGGACATTTATACTTAAAATGACCTAGCTGGTGACACTTGAAACATTCAACAAGAGCTTTGTCCAGGCCTCTTCCTCTACCTCTTCCTTGATATCCTCCTCTACCTCGTCCTTTGTCACTTCTACCTTCCCTGATACCTATTGCAGCCTTTAGTGCTTGCTCTTCCCCAGTATGCTTTCGAAGTTTTTGTTCATGCATCATGAGAGAGCTCTGCAGTGCATCTATTGAAGGTGTGTTGATATCTTTCGACTCTTCAATTGAACACACAATATAATTGTATGTCTCATGAAGGGTTCGTAGGACCTTTTCAACAACCTTGGAGTCTGGCATATTGATGAGCGAAAACCGGCATCGCCAATTCTCGCAAATACTTTGGTTTTAATATTTGTAAAACTCTCGCAAGTGCACGAATCATTTCGTAGAAAATGATAAGTATACTCCCAAGGTCGATCTAAGGAAGGAATGTATGTGGTTCTTAATTTATTATTCAAACTTTTAAAAACGAAATTAAATCCTAAACATCCTGTCACGATAGTTTGGTTTTTGTGTTCCTAATCTAATAACATAAAATAAACATATATACAGATTAATTAAATATAATAAAAAAATAAACATAGATACAAATTCAATAAATAAATATAAATATAGTTTCAATAAATATTCATGCAAATTTTATCATTTATATTAGTGGAGTATTTATGGATATAATAACTAAATTAATTATACTTGCTCATATTATCTAGGTTATTAAAGATATAAATTGATATTTTATTGATTCTCTCTTTTTTGTATGAATACCACCTTTAGTGGGGTTAGATATTCTTTGTTAACTAAACAAATCAATTAACACCTATGGGTGGGGTTGATAACTAATTTGGTTAATTAAATTAATTCCTTTTTCTAAGAGATTGAAAATGAACCATTTAAATGCCACCTTTGGTGGGGTTAGACGATTTAAACTTTATTCAAGGTGTCCAAATTAAACCCAATTTAGTTATCCAAGTACTAACTTTCAAGTTTTAAAACCAACTACTTGAAAACATGTTGTCGATACATTTTCACATAATAATTCTTATAAAAACTTTTGAAATAGAGCTTCACTCTAACTACGAGGCGATTGTACTGTAACAAATAAAAGAAGCACTACTCTAAATTAGACATGATAACTAAACCTTAAGTCTAATCTTGATTTAAGTTTGTAATGAAAAATAATATATTTCTCTCAACATCCTTAATATAAAATCTTGAATAAAAATAAAATCAATTCATTTTAGAAATTTTCACCTATTTAATATTTAGCAAGCATAACAACGTTATTATTATATCATGATTATAAACAGTACTATAGCAGTTAAATTTAATCACGTAGACAAATTAAATATAACATGTAAGAATAAAAGCATAAAAATAAGCGTAAAGAAAATAAAATCCTTACGAACTTGACGCTATTCGGTTGCTAGAAAACCTCCAAGCGGAATTTGCACTTCCATTTATTGAATCAAAAAGCTAAAATATTACAAAAACATAACTAGTTCTTCCTTTAAAAAGGAAGAACTCTAAAACTAAGAGAAACTAGCTAAAACATAAGAAAAACTAGCTAAAACATAAGAAAAACTAAAAAAACTAAAAACTAAGAAATGGAGAGAAAGAAAAGAAGAGAGAGAAGTGTGTTTTTGAGGTGTTTTTAAGGTGTGCTTTGAAGTGAATGGAAGAGGGTATTTATAGGTGAGGATGGAGAGAAAAAATGAGTAAAAAAATGTTAAAAAAAATATAAAAAATTAAAAAAACGTGTAGTGGACATCTTGAGTCATCAATAGCGTCAGCGTGGCGTCATAAGTACACATGAAAAATGGGTCAAAAAACGCGTTGAAGTAGCGCGGTGGAGAAGGCTGCATTTCTTTGGCGCAGCGCTTGTATGTCATTGCGCCAGCGTGAGCGATAACCAACGTCATGATCTTCTTGCCGCGTGAATAGTAACCAGCCTTGTGATCTTTGCTCGCAGAGCGATAACCCCGTAGATCTTTATGCGCATGAAACGATACCGCTTGATTTAAGCGGTAGAGGTCTTGAGTCTGTTGAGGCGTAGTGTGCTGCTTTCTCCTTTTTGACATTTTGACCTTTTTTGACCCATTTTTTTCCAGGTTTTCATATTTGTTGACCTTTCCCCGTTTATTTATTGATATTTTTGTGATGTATTGCTTTAGTATTCCTCTTTAGTCTTTAAATTGCGTTTTTAATAAAATACCGAAAAACAATAAAAATACCCGTGATTCCGAAAAAGACAAATTTACATAAATATATGATAAAACATATAAATATATATATTTTTAATCAATTAATGTGCATAAAATCATGGTTATTTTAGTGCTTTTTGAGCACTCATCACATATCTTCTCCAAGGTTCCGCATGTTGTTTGCTACCATCATCACCATTGGAAAATAGTCAGTCACTAATTCCCCTTCCTTCATTTCAAGCACTTCAAAGTCTCTTCGCATGCGTTGTAAATGTGCACGCTGAACGCGCTCATTTCCTTGATACTTGTGCTTCATGGAATCCCACAGCTCCTTTGATGTGTTCTTCTGAAGAATAGTTTTTAAAATGGATTTCTCAATGGCAGGAAAAAGATAGTTCTTTACCTTGAGGTCTTTTAACCTCAAATCAGTCAACTTTGTGCGCTGTATTCCATTCAGCACATCTCCTCTCTGTGGTTCTGTGAATCCTGACTCCACTAGGTGCCACCATTCTTTAGAACGCAACAGATTCTCCATGAGCATTGCCCAATGCTCATAATCCCCGTCAAACTTAGGAATGCACAACTGCCCATCTTTGTCACTTGACATTTTTATGAACAACACTGAAAATTATGGCTCTTATACCACTTGTAAGGTACCAGCTGATTCTTAATCTATTTTTAGTTTTGAAACTCTTTAAAGCTTATTTTATTAAACTCAAAATCGGTCTTTATATAAGCCTTTTGATTATAAGAAAGTTACCACATTTTTAGCTATTCCTAGACGTGGATTTACTGAGCCCTAAAGCTTCGATGAAGCATTCAAACTAAAGGAAACAACCAGCACATACCACTAATTACACTCCCTTCAAACCGGGAGATTTATTCAAAACAGAAACTAACAGAAATCCCTAAAAATCAACTTTAAAGATAACTAGGTTAACACTTAAGTCTTGTATTATTTATTCGTGACATAATTTAATTTCATCAATTTGACTAATTTTATATTCTAATTATAACTTCATTTCAATTTGTGACCAAAAGAAGTCTTCAAGCTTAAATTGTTTTGAAATGATCTAGCATTTAAGATTCCCAAAATACAGTAACTAATTCATAAGTCTGATTTCTCACCTAAATCACGTGTTCAACCCCGTTCAATTGAAGAAAAAGGGCATTTGATTATTAACATAGGTTGGAAAGATAATATAGTCGTTAACTTTTATCATTTTATATTTTAATTTTTTTTAATTTTATCATTAATTTTTCAAATTTAATACCGTTAGTTCGAAAGTATACGCTATAGTAAATTTCGAAATTATACGCTATAATATCCTAACTTTCCAAATTTATTTAGTTTCTTTGGGAAAATTTGTGAAAACTAAAAAGTTGGTGGATTAAAACTAATGAAAAATAATTATAGCATAAAATTTTAAAATTGATAAAAATTAGAGGATAATAAAATATTCACATTCACTAAATAACCAAATTATGATTGGTTGACTAATGCGAATGTTTCATAATATTTTTTATATTAAAATAATAATGTGAGTATTTCAATATATTTTATATTTGATTTTAATTTAAAATAAAATGTAAAATATTATAATAATAACAAGAATCTTAATTCTTTTTATATTTTTAAAAATATGTTAAAATATTATATTTTTATAACACATTTATATAATTATTTATTTTTTAATCATTTTATCTTATTTAAAAATAAAAATAATTATTTAATTTATAATTTTATAGTATATTATTAATTATTCTTTTGATTATAATATTTAAATAAATATAATAATAATAATAATAATAATATATTCATTCCATTTAATTTTTATTCCAATTATAAAAGTTAGGAGAGAGATCGATCGATCGTATTCTCTTCACAAAGCGTGGAAGTTTATGACAGCATCGGTACTTTTGGACACTTTGGAATCTTCAATATTTTGTATGAGCCAATAGCTTATTCAATTATCAGAAGCAAAAGATATGTAATGGGTTACTTGTGGCTAATAACAACTATCATTTTTAATAAATTCATATATAATTCTTTTTGGTAAATTATTATTTTCATTTAAAATTCTAAAATATCGTACAACTTTTTTAATTTAAACAATAAATAAATATTTTGAGTATGGAAAGTAGATATGAGATTTGAACTATAATCTGAATTATTGAAAGCGTATTCAAAAATATTTAATTGATGCAAATAAGATATTTAACATTTATACAACTATATCCAGTTAAGCATATAAGCAATCAAAAAGTTGACATGGAAGAAAAAATAAATCCCATATTAAAAAATGAGGAACTTAGAATAATTTTGTCATAGGCATATTTATTACCAAGAAAATATATATTTAAAATAAACATAAATTTATAATAAATTATAATTAATGTAATATAATATTATTAATTTTATATAATTATATTTAATATATAAAAAAATATTATGTTAGTTTTAATTATAATATATAAAATAAAGTCGTTTTTGGCTGATGCAGCAGATTCGTAGCAGGACCCACCAGTAAGTCATACATAATCTTTGAGAATTAAGACGCAATAGAAAAACGTTGAACCTTTTAGAAAATTATAGACTATATGTAGTGGTCATTAGATTGTAAAATAATATATGCTGCATCAGCCAAAAATATATTACATAGGATCTTTTTGTAGATTTGCATTGTGGTTAACAGTGTAATGATAGCGAAATGGGCCGTGAACTTGGCATAAAAAACGGAACTTCCTATTATTTCAATTCATTTATATTATTTTTATTTATTATTTTATATATCATCAATAATTAATAAATATATTAATAAAAAATTAATAAATATATATATTTTTAATTACTTTTATTAATATATTTATTATATATTATTAATACCAAATTAAGAATAAAAAATTTTACTCTAATTCAAATTGCATTACTTAAAATTTTTAAGGTTTAAGGTATCTTTTTTATTAATTACCTTACTTTGAGTTATCTATTTTTTAATACATTTTTTCATTTTTCTTATACATATCTATTAACATAATAAATAAAAAATTGGTTACTTTTTTTTTTTCAAATAGGAATCTATTCGAGTAAGCAATGATCACAATATTCTAATTCATGATTAAACTGTATCAATTTAAATGTGTCGAACCTAATACATCATTTATAATTTTAATTCAAACATAGGATTAGATGTTATCAACAAGTATTACATGAAAGATATGTCTATAATAGCGTCCAAACTTGTGTCCTTAGACATATTAACGAAATTGTGGTACTAACTTGACTTAATCATTATAAATAAATTAGATATATTTAAAAAAAAGAAGTTAAAATACATGTTTGAATTATATAAAATAATATTTAATTATTAAAATATATATAAACAAAACTTTTTATTGTTAGTGTATAAACAATTATCCATGTTGATTATAATTATTAAGAAATATATTAGCCTAGAGTTTATAAATAATATGAGAGATATATTATTTAAATCTAACCTTTTATATTATTCAAACCTAACCTTTTAAGATTGAATCATTATAACAATAAATAAATTCTGTGGTGATTCTATACATGAAAAAAGCTCAACCGTCCCTAAATAGCTAGGTACGGTTGTAGTAAAAAATTTACAAATTTTTTTTAAGAATGATTAATTATATCTCAATTATTTTTAGACAATTATTAACTGTTCCTAAAAAGTTTAATAGACTGTTTTGGGATGATTCTAAATATACCTTACTTGCTATTCTCATTATTGTTTTTATTTTCAACAAGTAGTGACTTGGTTTAAAACACTGCACATTGCTTTGTCTAAGAGAAGGCTAAGGCATCACTTTCATGCATCCCCCACTGCTGCAGCTGATGCTCCTTCATAAGTAAATCAATATTTGTCTAGCTAGGTGAGCTTATGTTATCAACACAATATATATAATATGATATTATTATATTTCGAGTAAGAATTATAAGAAGTTTTATAAATAATTACTAATTGTTAGTAATTAACAAAGCCTCTTTTTTTTTTTAGTTTAATTTGATAGCAATGATAACATTTTGAAAGTAAAGAAGATGTGTATTAAAAATAACTTTAAATTTGTAACTAATTAATTATTAATTATATGTATTAATCTAATTAATTATTAATTATATGTATTAATGATTAATGATTAATTGGTTAATTATATATAATTTTATTTAAGTATAATTATAGGGGACGTCCTTAAAGACTTTTTGGAATGGTTAAACACAATTTTTGTAATAATGATTATTGAATCATGTAATTCATACAATATATAAGGTACACAAACTTAATGTTAAATTAGGGATTCAATTGCTTAAGAAATTAAGTTGCATATCATGATCGAATATTTGAGATCAGTTTGGAAGAATATTGTAGTTATATTATAGAGCTTTTAAACCCACATCTTATAAACTTCTTCAAACTTCCGTATTTAAATCCTAGATTGGTATTTTTGGAGTAATGCATGTTAGGTTAATTTTATTAAAAAAAAATATGAAGTAAATTGTTAAGTTCTATTCGAAATGACAGTAAAGTTTTACAAGATAAACTTTTCCTGATTTGATTTGATTTTATATATATATATATTTTTATCTTTTCCATATGAAGAGCCCATCTTAATCCACGTATAAATAGCATTTATATTGAAAATATATATGTATGTAATTGTCTCATATAAGCTAAAACAATAAATAAAATCTTTAAAATTTATAACTATAAAAATAACTTTCATTATATGCATAATATATTTTACTATTTAAAAAAATATAATATATTATTTTATTTTAAGTATAATCTAATTAGATGTTATTTTAATTAAAATATAATTATTTAAATTTATTTAATATAAAATATCTTTTAATTATACTATTTTTAATATTATTTTTATTTTTATAAATTTTAATATGGTTATCGTTTTATAATTTAACAAAAATGGTCCCAAATGCCTAAACTTTCCGAGCATCAACTTCCGCATGTGTGCCGCGCCTCTTCCTCCCTTCCTACACAAGAGTGAGCACTCACTTTTATATCTCCTTTTCAGTGGGTTAGGGTTATATAACCTTAATATAAATACAATGTCAAACATAACTATCTATTTTATTAGTTGTTATAATTTAATTGAAAAAATTGGGAATAAGAAAGAGAAATAAGAAAGATGATCTGAAGCCACTTTTCAGGATATAAAAAGCATAATTTTATTATTTATCTATTTCTACTAATATTGATTACATTTTATTCTCACAAAATATGTAATGAGTTCTAAAAATGTTCAATATTTTTATATAATTGTAATTATACTCATAATATTATGTATAATGATAAAAATATGCTCAATCAACGATTATCTTTTTAATTTTTAATAAAATTACATCACATATATTTTGGATGTATTTTAATAAGGATATTATCGTAAAATTTTAAGTAGATAAATTACGTTTTATACCCACCAGACATAGAGTGAGTTGAAAAATAACTAAAATATATAGGTAGATGTAATTATGTTCAAAAGGAAAATACCATGATACAATTCTAGTATAAATTAAAAGATATTTATCCATCGATTATTATTATAAAATTGCTTCAATAACACAAAGAATTCAATAAATGATCTAGTTTCTATTCCTTTTAATTGTTTGTGATTACAATAGCAATTGTCCCTTGTAAAGACTCCATCACAATTACTGCAGTTTACTGGCCACAATCATCGTCTTCTCTCACCAATCTCTTTTCTATTTAGTCACATCAAAAGCTTTTCTTCAATAATAGTTTACAAGCATATTCTTACGACTCTCTAACTCTCCTTTCTTTCTAAGATTCTCTACATTTCCTAACTCTAATTGACTATATTTATACTTCTTTAACTAACTCTGGACACAAGAATATCAATTACAAAGCAAGAGATAAACCAGCCAACTCAATTAACTTATTTACGTAAGGCCTACACACATAAGATGCGCATTCTATAAGGCTTACAAGTGCGTGTATTCTTAGTACCACACACTAAAAATCTTCACTTTCGTGCCAAGAGTCAGGTTTGATGCTTCTTCGTAATCCCAACTAACCTTGGAACTTAGTTGTAATCACTGCCTTAGTTTCCATGTCTACTGGATTCTCATCAGTGTGCACTTTCACTAGTGACATTAACCTAGTTTCAATTATATCTTGGATGCACTACGTCAAAATATACTATTAAAGTCATTTAATAATCGACTTTAAA
Organism: Hippophae rhamnoides; assembly: GCA_033030585.1. Taxonomy (NCBI): domain Eukaryota; kingdom Viridiplantae; phylum Streptophyta; class Magnoliopsida; order Rosales; family Elaeagnaceae; genus Hippophae; species Hippophae rhamnoides. Next base: position 34,371,868 of record CM065437.1, read on the forward strand.
TTCTGTATTTTTTTTACATATTTTACTCATTTTTTTACTATACTCAGAAATTATATTTGATCACATAAGAGCATAAAAAACCAAAATTTGTTTAAAAGAGTTTAAATACTACAAATAATTGAAAAGTTAAATATTAATTAATTACTTGAGATTTAAATTTATTATAAAAAATAATTTACATACAATATATATATATATACAACTTAAATTACAAATAAAATGATGTCGCCTCTTTTTTCAGGGATTTTGTGATATTCCCATTTCATTTTAAAGAGAGGAAGCTTGGTTTGTTTAGAATCACTAGCAATGTCTCATTCAAAATGACCAAGGAACTAGGCAAGAGAGATGGGTTTGAAAAACAAAACAGATCATATAACAATTCATTTCCCTAAATACATGAGCACATAAAAATCCATCAAATAAGCTGACCAAACTTTAGATACATAGGAATAGAGAAATTAAAGCATTATAAAAATTACCATGGTGGTGTCTTATGCTATTCAAGAGAATCAGATTCTTCTCGTGATGTTATAATTTGAACCATGTGTTCTACCCATTCTTCTCGTAAATCATCAAAAAAATGCATATCATAGACCGACTTGTTCCAATCAAAGAAGTACATGTATTTAAATTCAAAATAAGAATATAATATCATGAATTCACAAAAAAATAACTAATATATGTTAAAAGAGTATATTAGTAAAAGAGATTAAGACATCGACACCAGAGTGATATAATAATAACCCCATCCCTTCGAAATCATATTAGCACTGTATTAATCTTTTGTCTATAAAATATGAAGCTATCTGGAATCAAGCTAGTATTTTTAATGCTATAATGAGCTCTAAATATGAAGTCAAGTGTAACTTTGATTTCTTACTTGGGTTGGTAAAGTTTTGGTGCCCATAAACTAATACTTTTGTATTTCCTTAGGGTGAAATAACAATTACTCTTAAAGATATGATTATTATTGGTAGTTTTCCTATACTTGGCTTTCCAATGACTACCATGATGTTGTCATATGCTATTCATAGTAACCAGGGAATTAGGCAAGAGAGATGAGATGGAGTTTGGGCAAAAAACAGGTCCATATAACAATTCATTCCCATAAATACATGAGCATATAAACATTCATCAAACAAGATGCCCAAATTTCAGAGACACATGAATAGAGAAATTAAAGCATTATAAAAATTACCATGATATTTTCATATGTTATTTAAGATCATTAGATTCTTCTCCTGATTCTTCTTGTAATGTAATAATTTGAACCATGTGTTCTGCCCATTCCTCTCGTAAATATCAAAATTTGAATATCATAACCCGACTTATTCCAACCAAAGAACTATATGTATTTAAAGTCAAAATAAGAATGTAATATCACGAATTCACAAAAAAATAACTTATATATTTGTGATTACCACATCTTTAATTGGAATGTTGATATTTGTGATGATTTTGCTCATAAACTTCATGACAAAATAACTACACATGACTCCATCATTTTGTTGTGGAACCTATAAAAAACAAGTATACATGGTTTTTCATATTTGAACATCTTTATTATTCAATAGTAAAATTAATTAAATTATTAATATTCGCTTGTACATACCATAACTTTATCCCATATAAGCTTATGGAATGTTTTAAGGGCAATGCCCTTACTCTTGTTCCATAGCTTAAATGCCCTATCAAAGTTTAAAACAATTAGTTTTTATTAAATATTATAAAAAATAATAGAAGAAAAATAGCTAGATATAACTCTTATATTTCAACAACTGTTTTTGTATCTTTACTCAATTCTATGGAAGCTAAGTCACAGTACCAAACATAATTTCCATATAGATAAAGGATTATCAACATCCAATGATCTTGTCCTTGTTCAAACTTTAGTGGCCAAGGGATTATCAACTTTTGATTTATGTTAAGTATTAATACTCTATCATATAATTGTTTAGCTCTAATTATAACATCCTTCTCTTAATATTAATTGACAAATGAAGAATCATAGAACATTGTTAAATGTGATGAATGATCAGCTTGAAGTCGATAATAACATACCCTATATAAAAGAAATATATATAAATAATTAAATAATATAAATATAATTATATATTTTCTACATAAATGAAAGTTATTTACTGATTGAGGACTCACCTTGTCCACAGTTGAATTATACTTAAATTGATCATTTGATATTCAAATAGCTGCAATATGCACTCGATCGATATATATATGTTTGGCCAATGGCTACACCAGAAATTTCTCTAGGAAATGGCATAGTCCATCCATTATTTATGCTAGACTTGCTCACAACAATAGTCATCAAAGAGCTAAGATTTCTGCTAAATTTTATAGCATATTTATAACTATACATTTTCCATGGCTTCTTCTTGAATGACTTAGTGCACGATGATTTCCCACTAGACATAGATTTACCATGAGATACTTGCTTTGTATCTCTTAAATATGCCACACTTACTAATTCTGATATAATAGACTAAAGAAGAGGTATTATATATGTTAGTAACATTAAAAGAATAATAATAGTAGTAAAAAAGTGTTATCTTAAATAAAAAAATAGTACCATGTCAAAATTTATAGTACCTTGTCAAAATTTATGACAACTTGACTCGACGGCCACGCAATATATTGTCCAACCGCTTCTTAGACTGTGGTAGCATCAGAAGGCATAGGTAGTCGAGAATCATGGAGCAATGATCGATCAATTATTATTCGCCAATAACTTGACAAATATTGATTATGAATCATTAGATCATCGCTCAATTGTTGTACCATTCTAATAGTAACATAGTCCGTAGATGATGGATGTTTAAACAAATATTTCATATTCTGTAAAAAATTTAAGCGTTATATATAATAAATAAAATATATAATAAAAAATAAAAAATAAAAATAATAGACTATCTACATAAAATTTAAATATTACTACAAATGATTCATCAAATAGGGGAGAACTCTCATGCGAGGTAGCTACTGGAAGAACATTCTCATCATAACATTCATCATGATGTGATGGATGGTAAGATTGCATAGATTGCATTGGAGATATTAAACCACTAACTAATTGCACCTACATTCTTGGCATAAAGGGAGGACCAATAGGATGATTATATCCCATATAGGATATAAGTTAGGTGCCAGGAGATTGCATGGGTGTCATGCTTGGTATGGATGGTGGCATGCTTGGCATGGATGGTGGCATGCCTGGCCAATAGGGCATCCTATGATTGTAATATGCTGCCATGCATGACATGTGTTGTGATTGATATTCCTTTAAAGTGGCAATCTCACTTAACACTGAGGCCTTAAATGAGCTAAATTCTTCTTCAATCCTTACTGACCATCTAAGTCTTTTGTTTTGGAATGTTAAAAAACTCCATATAACCATCATATTGGCTTCCTTCCCTAACACGAACATGATGCTTGCGTTCAAATGCATGATATATAGGATCTCTCCCTGGCTATTCGATTATTTCATCCCTAACTATTTGTTCTTGAACAACTATATACAAATAATAAAGCAAACAAACATATCATACATTATTACATCAATGAGCAAAAATCATAAGGATTTTGTATCAAGTTAAATTACTAACCAACTTATTGAGTTTTTCTTCTCCTCATTTAGTTATTGGTCTTGACTTCTTCATTATGGGGGTCTTTGTTTCTATATACAATTCAGATTGGGTAATTGGTCTACCCAATTCAACTTCCTACATAAATTAAATAAATTTATTAATCATGACATCAACTTAAATTTGAGGAAAATAAATATAAAAATATTTATAAATTAACAACTTAATAATATCACTCTTTGTATAACTTCAGGATTTGATGACCTCCCAGTATGGTTAGGAAGAATATTTTGCATTTATATATTTTGATGTTCTTCCTTAATAATTTAAAATTCATCTCTCCGTATATAATCCACGAAGTCTTTCCATACTTGGGGTTCAATCCAGGGGTGTTCTTCATGGATTTTGTATAGTTCTACTTCATCAAGTGGTTCCAAATATGAAAACACATAAGTTTTGGGCCAACTTGGAAGTTTTCTATTCCATGCCTTATTTTCAATCTTATAACACTTGTTCTTCCAAGTTTCAGTGACTTTAAAACGATTCTATAAAAACACACATTTTAGATGATATATAATACAAAAAAGATATAATATATGTAATTAGTTATAAAATAAAAGAGACTTATATAAATGGTTTTCCATATCTTCTACTTTTCAGCATCATGAACCTTAGTCCAATTATTTATATTGATTGGAATACTTGACTTCACAAGTCTACCAACATAATATTTCAATTATTGGCCATTTTCTCATAATCACCAGTAGAATAAAATAGAACGGGTACTCTATCATCGGGATTAAGTGGAGCATCAGGTATATTAGCCCAACCCTTTATTTTCAAATTCCTTAATGGATCATTTTGATCTATAATCTTTGGTATCCTATGATCCATGAAATATCTACAAATAATGATGAAATAGAAATTAATTGACAATGTTAAGTCTAAACATAGACACAAGAATTATTAGAAAAAATATTTTCTACATTGTACAAATGAACCAATCTCGACATTTTAGTGTATTTCTTGCACTCTAGATACAACAGTTTTTGGCATCTTTTAGAAGTTTTTTAAAGGTTTAGGAATCATCCTCATGTAGTTAATCTTCAACACCATGAAACATATTTTTTGTGTATACATTATGATAAGATGTATATAATCCACTTATCTTTTCCTTATGAGTATTATTAATATTTTCTCTATAATAATACCAACATTTATAACTAAAAGGAATACCACTACGGATAAGGTGATACTTAACCTCATCAACATCATGAAATTGCTCATTTTTATATTTAACACATGGGCATCGAATCATACTAATTTCATTATTACTATTTCTACAAGCAAATTCCAAGAAACTTTCAACTCCAGAAATGTAGTTATGCTCAATTCTGCACTTTGACATCCAAGATTTGTCAATTTTCTATTAATGACATTAAACATATTAAATATGTATCCAACTGATATATTTCAGATATTATTATATATGAATTCCCTAATTATTAGAATATCTATCAAAACACCATATAAAAATAAATACATAAAAACCGACCATAACAAATATATAATATTAACAATATACAATACATAGTAATAAATATTAATAAACCCATTATACATTATTTACATATAAAAATATATTATATATATATATATATATATATTTCATGTATATTTAAATAATTTTCAAAAATTATTTGTTTAAAATAAATTAATATATATCAAACACCTAAATACATAAAATTATTAAAATAAATAAATGAATAAAAACATCGTTTTCTCTTCTAAGCTTAAATAAAAATACAAAACCTACATAATATAAAAATTTATACACATAAATAATAATACATAATATACAAAAAATAAAAAAATATGAAAAATAAGTGTAAAATAATTCATAGAAATACTTACTAGAGTAAATGAAGTGACAAAATCAAGAAAATGAAGAAAAAAATGGTGTTTTATAAGTGAGAAAATAGGTATAATGTTTTTGGATATGATGCTAAGAAAATAGGGGATCTAGAAGAGAAATTGGAGAGGAAGAAAACCCACTAAACGGTGAGTGAATTAATGGTCAGAGGTGGCCAAAAAATGAGAAAGAGTGGAGGAGGGAGTGATCGATCGATTTTTGAGTTTAAATAGAAAATATGTTATGTTTGGAAAATGGAGGAGAAAGAAGAGAAAAGAAAAAAAAATGTGTATAGCGTCGGTTGACACGTAGGACTAACGCTACGTCTTATGTGTAGCGTCAGTTCTATGTGTCAACTGACACTATTTCTTAGCATCGATTGACACGTAAGACCAATGCTACATATAGGACATATCGTCGATTCTACGTTTCAACTGACGCTATCCATGTGTAACGCTAGTTGACACGTAGAACCGACGCTATGTCTTACGTGTAACATTGGTCTTACGTGTCAATCGATGCTACACATGTTTTAAATATTTTAAGTCAGGTTTTCAATGTACGAACTTAAAATTCATTATAAGTCGATTTTCCCCAAAAATCGACTTTAAATCTCGACTTAAATACCCCCTTTTGTATTGGTGATGAAGTGATACTTGTAATCCAGATGCTTGTTCTATCGTGGTGTTGAGGGTTATTGGATATGTAAATTACACTCATGCTATCATAATGCACATTCATAATAGCTTGTTGGAAACAAAGTTCACAAATCAAGCCTCTATGCCATAATCCCTCTTTTAGAACCTCTATTGTAGCAATATATTCAGCCTCTATGGTTGAAAAAGACATAATATGCTAAAGTATTGCCTTTTAGCTTACTAACCCTCCTTCAAACTTGAACAAATAAGTAGTAATAGACTTTTTTCCTATCAAGATCTCTAACATAGTCAGAACCAATAAAACCTTCAACCTTTAAGCATGTTCGTAATCCATCAAACATTATCACCCATTTAATAGCTTCCCTAGAACTACTTCAACACCCATTTAATATCTTCCCAATGCATATTTTTGGGATTGCTCATGTATCAATTTATAATGTTTACACTATGTCCTAATTTAGGCCTTGTATACATCACCAAGTACATCAAACAACCAACAACATTAGCATAAGGAATTTTCTTCATCAATTCTTTCTCTTCATCAGTATTAGGTGAATATCTCATAAAGATTTTGAAATGTTGTTCGAGTGGTGTGTTCACGGGCTTGGCAAAAGACACACCAAACTTTTCTACTAGCTTGGTCACATATGATGTCTGTGTTACAAACAAGTTCCTCTTCTTCATCTCCCTGATGATTTTCATTCCAAGGATCTTGCGAACCATACCAAGATCTTTTATTTCAAACTCAACATTCAAGAGTTTCTTCAATTGATTCAACTTTTCCCTTATATTACTTACCACTAGCATGTCATATATATATAAGACTATATAGACAACATATTCACTTTCTTGATCCTTATAGTACACATGTGGATCATTGGAGCACTTTGAAACAAAATTCTCAATACATACTTATCATGCCTATTATAACAGTATCTTAGTAACTATTTTAATCCAAACAATAACCTTATCAACAAACAAACCATGTTCCCAGGCACTTCAATGCCTTCTAGTTGATCGATGAATATATGGTCATTAAGCATTCCATGTAAGAAAACAGTTTTTCTAGTTTATCAAACTATAAGTCCTTATTAGCTACTATGGACAATAAAGCTATAATGGATGTGTACTTTACCATTGGAGAAAAGATCTTAATGTAATATACTCCTTGCTTATAAGTGAACCCTTTAGCTACTAACCTAGACTTGTATCTAGGTTTCTAAACCCCAGGTAAGCATTCTTTCTTCTTAAACAACCATATGTAAGATACTATTTTAGCACCAGTAGGCTTTGATACAAGTGTCCATGTTTAATTTTTCACAAGAAACTTCATTTCTTCTTTCATTGATTCTTCCCATATGCGTGCTTCATAACTACCAATAGCCTCCTCATAACTTTAAGGTTCTAGGTTAAAAATACTAGATGAAGACTTAAAAGCAAAGGAAATTAAGTCAATACCTTCACCTTGCATTGAATATATGCTATCAACACCATATTTCCTAAGTTGATCCCATCTCTTCATAAATCCAAATTTCATCCTCCACCTCTATCTTAATTGAGAATTCCATATGTATGAACAATTGTACGAAGGTCAATTATTCTTCCAACTCAAATAGGTAACAATAACCTAGATGAGAGATAGAGACGTCAGCCTATGAAATCTTTTCGTGAGCTCTATACCAATTCGGTCAAGCAAGCCTCACAAACGCGAATTAAGCAAATAACACAGTAGAAGTATAAACAACATGCTTAATTTAACATATAACAAAAACAACCAGTAGTAAGAAAGAAAAAACTACAGTAAACACACTAGTGACGATGTGCCTCACAGGTTCTATCCAGGCTAGCAACATGCATAAACATAGAAAACAACACATAGGATGCAAAATAGCCATACATACTAAAATGCTATAAAATATTTCTAATTGCTTTAAGATCTCATAAGTGGGAATATATTCGATAAATGATGTTTTTATTCTCATATCATGCAATAAAAAAAACATAGCTTATCAAGCAAAAGAGTCTGACATCTAGTACATGAACAGAGTAAGGAGATACTAACTCTTTAGAGACTTACACCAAACTCACATGCAAATAAATAGAAGAAGCAATGTAAATTAATCAAGAAGTACATAAATTAATTTAATATTGAAAAAGTAATAAAAATAAAGCAATAGGCATTCTACAAGTAAAGGAAAGAAAGCATGAAACTACACAAAATAAATAAGATTTTTACTGATAGTCTAGATCTAGTATGTTTGCACGTACACGATAGAAACTTAGATTATACTAATACAATAATCTAGTTATGCATAACAACACTAAAGGAGTTCAAGACCCAATACATAATCAGGTTAAGGAGATATTGACTCCTTAAGGACATACCCAAACATGCATACAATAGAAAAATAAATACTTAAATGAAATTATAGCAATAGTACAAATTAGCACAAGCAGACAGTAAATAAGCAGTATATATATTACCAACAATTAGAAAGTAAGTAATAAATATGAAAGGCTTTATAATCAGATTTTAAACCTCATTGTATATGGACATACACAATTTAAACTCATATTGTACTAGCAAAGCAATAGAGCATGCATAACACCAAATATAACGAGATAAATCCACATATAATCCCTGCCTATGTGGTAACATCCTCGGGTTGCTTATGGAAACCAATTGGTAGCAAATAAATCTACTAAACAATAAAATAATTACAATTCTGACAAAAATAAAACCCCCATTACCTTTATAAGTCTGGACTTCTATTCGAACTACCTATTTCAACCATAGCTTGCTACCTCCACAATAACTTAGTTCGACATACGAACTTGGCTTTCCTCCAAAGCCAGCATCACTTGATATAGTGCGTTCAACTACCATAGATTAATAATTTGTAATGTGAAAAAGATTTCAACACCAAATGTGGGAACCTACTCAACCACGATTACTGAAGACCAAAGTGGGACATACATTTCAATACTTATCTCACACAGCCAAATATATGAGAACTTAAAAAAAACTCAACTCAACCCACTTTCACAAAGTTATTCTCACATAAGAAAAAGTTGCATGAAGACAACCGCCACCGACACACAACTCATAATCACAAAGGTTCCCCAAACAAGAAAAATTTGTATAAGGATAAATACCAGCCAACACACAGCTCAAAACTATACATGATTATCACAAAAATTCACTTGTAAACACTACCTCAATTACTCACCACTCAAGAGCATGGTTTTACGCACACATGGTTTTACCAAACAACACTTAAGGTAATAGTGATCTTAAAATAGAAAAACGAGATATAAATTTGACAAAAGTCTACTACATATTTTTCTGGATTGGAAATAAGAAGATAAGGAGTATTTATAGAACTCACCCAACCTCATGGCCAACCTCATCAAGGCCTTACTAGGTTTCCTCACTGATCACCTCATCGGGGTTTCGTTGAGGGGTTTGATGAGGCCCGTGTTGAGTTGAAAAAAGTCCAAGTTTTTGTTTATAAAATTGTTGAGTAATTTTCATAAATACTTGCACTAGAAATGAAAAAAACACGAGTAACAATGTTGGCTCGCGAAGCAAACACATACTATGAAGATCAATCCCGTGGTGTGTGTAAATATACTCACATACAAAATGTACCTAATTATGTGTGTGTGTATTACTAATCCTCAGTAACCAGCCTTACACAAAGAAATACATAAATAGTAAGTAAAAAAAACTCTATGTTTTACATATAGGAATCCAACATACAGACACAAAGTACAACATAACTTACATCAACTACATTCTCCTTGTTACCAGTAGGCACCATATAAGTACCAATAGCAGTCTTGTCATATGTGAACATTTCATGCTCTCTAAACACAATATCTCTACTTGTTATACATTTTCTATTCTTAGGATCCCATAACTTATAGCTCTTCACACTATATGGATATCCCAAAAATACACATTTCACAAACCTAGCATCAAATTTATCTTCCTTGAATAGGCCACACAACCAAACATCTTCAACACCTCATGATCAACTACCTTTCCACTCCACATATCTTCAAGAGTCTTAAACTACAAAGTAGTTGAAGGGTTTCTATTAATGGTATGATATGTTATATGTAATGCTTCTACCAAAAAATTATTTGGCATCCCTAAGCTTATCAACAAGTGAAGAGACAAAACATGCATCGAGTTAGCAATATCGATCTTGCAAATACTTTGATTTATATTTGTAAAAATCTCACAAGTGCATGAATCATTTTATAGAAAATGAAAAGTATACTCCTTAGGTCAATCTAAAGAAAGAATATATGTGGTTTTTAATTTATTATTTAAACTCTTGATAAAGAAATTAAATCTTAAACATCGTGTCACGATATTTTGGTATTATATTCCTAATCTAATAACATAAAAAATAAAAATAGATATGGATTTAATAAACAATAATACAATTTTTTATCATTCATAACAGTGGAGTATGTATGGATATAATAATTAAGTTAATTATGCTTGTTCATATTATTTATGTTATTAAAGATATAAATTGATATTTATTGATTCTTTTTTTATTTAAATACCACCTTTGGTGGGGTTAGATATTCTTTATTAATTAAACAAATCAATTAACACCTATGAGTGAGGTCAATAATTAATTTGGTTAATTAAATTAATTCTTTTTTCCTAAGAGATTGAAAATGAACCATTTAAATGCCACCATTGGTGGGGTTAGACATTTTAAACTTTATTCAAGGTGTTAAAATATAACCTAAGAATTTAATTATACGAGTACTAACTTTCAAGTTTTAAAATCATTACTGAAAATATGTTGTCAATACATTTTTGAATAATAGTTCTTATAAAAACTTTGAAATAGAGCTTCACTCTAACTAAAGGGCGATTATACCAACAAATAAAATAGCACTACTCTAAATCAGTCCAGATAATTAAACCTTAAAATCTAATATTTAGATTTAATTTTTTAATAAAAAATAATATATTTCTCTCTAACATCCTTAATATAAAATCTTGTATAAAAACAAAATTAATTTATTTTATAAAAATGTTTTACCTATTTAATATTTCATAAGCATAACGACGTTATTATTATATCATATTTACAAACAATTAGCCATGTTAAATTTAATCATATACAAATTAAATGTAACATATAGGAATAAAACATAAAAATAACTGTAAAAATTCATTTTAAAATTATATCTCAAAAGAATCCTTATAGAACTTTGATGCTAATTCTTTTTTTGGAAAACCTCCAAACGGATTAACATTTCCATTTATTGAATCAAAAACTAGAAATCTACAAAAGCATAACTAGTTTTTCTCAAAAAGAAAAGAACTTTAAAACTAAAAGAAACTAAGAGCTAGAGAGAAAAAGATAAGATATTTTTTATTTGAGTGATGATTTTTACAATGGGGGAGAGGGTCCTTTTATAGATGAGAAAAGGCCAAAGAGGTAGAAAAATATCTTCAAAAATTTATTTTGGACGCTTTTGGACTAGTTGGCAGGCTTGTGACAGGCGCACAATGGACAAGTGTGGGCATATGCTAGCTTTTTCTCAACATGTTTGCGATTTGTTGCCTCCAGTATCTTTTTCAAGTCTTTAAGTTATTTTTGAATGAAAATACCAAAAAAACAATAAAAATATCTATTATTTTGAAAAAAACAATTTATACAAAAATATGATAAAATCATACAAATATAAATCTTTCTAATAAATTAAAGTACATTAAATCATGGTAAATTTAGTGTTTTTAAAACACTCGTCATAATCTCAAATCAGTTTCTTACTAGTCCCTTAGCAAGAGAAGTGGTAAAAACTAAAAATTAAACTATCCTAAATCACTTATGTGGATTGACACAGTTGCATTTAACATATGTAACAAGTTGTTAAACCCCTAGGTTTCCATAGTGGATGAGTTTATGTCTTGTGAGGGTTTTAAGTAATGACACACACAAACATTGAACTAAATAAAATAAAATAAAAACAATAGAACAAGTAAAATAAAACACAAAAAAATTTCATGCTTAAAATTTCATTTAAGTTTTATAATTAAAACTTTTAAACATAGATTATTCTAATTTCTTAAACATTCATGATTTACTACAATAATTAGTAGAAAATCACTTTCATAGTTTAATAAAAAAATGTTTTTTTCACTTCACCCAATTTCAATGTTAGAAATCAAAATTCGCTTCAACTATACTCCTCACAAGTCAATACTCTCAATTCACTGAATCCTATGGGTTCAAGCACTCATACTAAGGTTTATGTGAATATAATTTATGTTTAGATATGAACTAATAAGTCCACATACTTATAAAAGAAAAAAGGCTCAAAATAGTGCATAACTTTGATATCATGAAAGGAATCGAATGTATAAATTATAAATATATCATATATATTATTTGCATGCATCAATCAAAGTTATTAAGCAATAATTTCGAGATATAAGCCTTTTAGAAGTGTAGGAAAAATAAATGCAATGACTTCTAGGAGAATTATTTCCTATATTTCTTTTGTATTAACCAACTCTCAAAACTATTTAAGGCAAAAAAGGTCGTAGTATGTAGATTATACTATATATTCTCTCTCTCTCTCTCTCTCTAAAGAGATTTTTAAACATATTTTTTTAGAGTGGATCCATGTACAAATTGTACAATTTTGTAGGATTTTGATGAGTGGTTTATTTTGTGTCTTTTCTATTTCATTTTGATTTAGGTAACCCTATATATGTCTCTTTTTGGTATAAGTCATGCATGAATGAGATAAAGGCATATACTATCAATTTCTACTTAAATCATTTAATCTAAGCAAATGAAAAATAAATATACGATACTCTATAGAGATAATCTAAATTTTGAAGGAATAGAATAAGTGTTTTGAGTAGAAAGAAAATATTTCACTGAGAATAAAAGAAATTAAGGCTCAAATAATACCTCACAATGGTAGTCTCCACTATTTGATTCGTAAACATCAATTTTGGGTTCATTTCATACTAACATTTTATCATAAAATATTAGTTATGACACAAACTTACTACTTATTATACTACTCCATGATATGTTTTTTTGGAAATTAATCTAATAATGCAAAAAGACCTAATCATTGCTTAAAATTAATTTCTAAGACATAATTATTTTTGTGACAAAAATTTGAACACCATTCCAATTTACCTAAACACACAAATAAAGAAAATAACACACTTATATAAAAGAAAACAAATAAATTTGAGGAAACAATTAATATGCAAATACACAACTAAATTCGCAAAATAAGGGCACATTGTTTCTAAAAATTTTAATTTTTTTCTAATTTAAATCCTACCACTCCCAACCTAAAATCTACAGTTTCCTTGATGTAAAAAATGCAAATTATAAAAAGAGAAGGGATAGAAAAGTTAATAAATTGCTTTATGTGTTAAGGATTTTGATGGAAAAATGCTAGTTGCATCCAACATCATATTTGAATCATACAAACAAGTACTCTAACACATCTTAACAAACAATTATTTTATGCAATAAAATAAACATATTGCTAAAAAAAGAAAACAAATTAATAAAAAAAACTAAATAAAATAAAATTATTTTTTAATGATGGGTTGCCTCTCATCCAACGCTTAGTTTAACGTCTTAGTAAGATGCATCATTATGGTGCTAAGGATTACTTAGCCATATGCAATCATTTTTGGTAGTGTTGTGTGGTCCTTCTAAATAAGGCTTCACATGATACCTATTAACTTTGAATGTTGTTTGTGTCTTGGAATCCAATAGTTATACTACTCCATGAGTAAATACTTGGACTATTTTGAATGATCCATCCCATCTTAATCTCAATTTTCATGGAAACAATCTCAGACGAGAGTTAAATAAAAGAACCTTTATTCTAGGGTGAAGATTCTTAGGAACTATCCTCTTGTCATGATAGCGCTTAGTACGTTCTTTGTACAATTTGGCATTCTCATAGGCTTCATTCATAATTTCTTCCAACTCATTAAGATGGAGTAACCATTTTTCTCCTACTTTATCTAAGTCCATGTTTAACTCTTTAATTTCCCAGTAAGCCTTTTGTTCGAGTTCAATGGGAAGGTGGCACACTTTCACAAAGATTATTTGGTAATGGCTCATCCCAATGGGTGTTTTGTAGGCTGTCCAGTATGCCTACAAGGCATCATTCAACTGGATTGCCCAGCCCTTTCTTGAAGCACGCATGGTGCATTCCAAAATTCCCTTGATTTTCCTATTACTTACTTCCACTAAACCAAAACTTTGAGGATGATATGGAGTAGCTACTCTCTATGTGATGTTGTACTTTTTCAATACTCCATCAAAGATTTTGTTACAAAATTGGCTACCTCTATCACTTATTATAGCTTTAGGCGTTCTGAACCTACTAAATATTGAATCCTTTAAGAATTTTACAACAACATTAGCATCATTGGTTTTAGTGGGGATAACTTCTACCCATTTGGATATATAATCCATAGCAACCAAAATATATTGAAAACCATTGGATGAGGGAAAAGGACCCATAAAGTCAATCCTCATACATCAAAGAGTTAAATAACTAAATTAGATGTCAAAGGCATTTTATTTCTTTTGCTTATGTTGCATGTTCTTTGACATCTATCACATTGTGCACCAAACATATGAGCATCTTTAAAAAAAGTGGGTCAATAAAATTCAGACTATAATACCTTACAGGCTATCTTTTCCCCACCAAAATGGCCCCCTCATAATGAAGTTCATGACAAAACATCAAAATGGTCTTATGTTCTTCTTCAGGTAAACATCTCCATATGACTTGATCTTGACCAATCTTGTATAAATAAGGGTCATCCTAGAAATAGTCCTTGATAGTTTTAAAGATCTTTTTCTTGTCTTGATATGAAATGCTAGGTCTCAAAACACCAGTGGCAAGATAGTTTACAATATTAGCATACCTTGGGTTTGGACCTATTGAAAATAACTATTCATCAAGAAAGGTTTCAACTATATATTCATTACTCTCACCTTTTAGAGAATTGAAGTCAGAAATCAATCTAGAAAAATGGTTAGTTGGTAAGTTTTCACTACCTTTCTTATCCTTGATTTCTAGGTAAAATTCTTGTCAGAGCAAGACCCACCTGATTAATCTTGGCTTGGCATTCAGTTTACTTAATAGGTAGCTTAAAGCAACATGATCATAATGCACAATCACTTTAAATCCTACTAAATAAGATCTGAATTTGTCTAAAGAAAACACTATAACCAATAATTCCTTTTTAGTGGTGTTATAATTCATTTGGGCATCGTTGAGTGTTTTGCTAGCATAGTAGATGACATTGAAATGCTTATCCACTTTCTTTCCCAAGACTGCTCTGATAGCATAATCGAAAGCATCACACATTATTTCAAAGGGTTAAAACCACTTTGGTGCCATAATAATAGGAGCATATGTTAGTTTCTATTTCAAGGTATTAAAGGAAATATGGCAGTCATCTTTGAAATTAAAATAAACATCTTTTGATAACAAGTTACATAAAGACGACTTATTTTAGAGAAATCTTTAATAAATCATCTGTAAAATCCTACATGTCCTAAGAAGCTTCTTATCCCCTTAACAAATGTAAGGGAGGTAATTTGGAAATCAATTCAACTTTTTCCTTATCAACTTCAATACCTTTGTTTGAAATGATATGTCCTAACACTGTCCTTTGTTGTACCATAGAATCACTTTTCTCCCAACTAAGGGTTAGGTTGCATTCAATGAATCTTTCTAAAACCAAATTCAATTTATGTAAGCAATCATCAAATGAGTTTAAAAAGATAGAAAAATCGTCCATGAAAACCTCAATGAATTTTTCCATCGTGTCCAAGAAGATATACATCATACATCTATGGAACGTGGTGGGGGCATTGCATAACCCAAATGAATTCTTCGAAAATAAAATGTGCTAAAAGGACATGTAAATGTGGCCTTTTCCTAATCATCTAGTGCTATAGGTACTTGATAATATCTAGACAATCCATCTAGAAAATAGTAAAATTAGTGCCTAGCTAATCTTTCCAACATTTGATCATTGAATGGAAGATGAAAGTGATCCTTTTTAGTATATAAATTTAGTTTCCTGAAATCTATGCACATCCTCCATCCAATGATTATTCTAGTGGGAACTAATTCACTTTTGTTATTTTTAACAATTGTTATCCCATATTCTTAGGTACCACATGCATTGGACTAACCCACTTACTATAGGCAATAGGGTAGATAATTCCTTCATCTAATAATTTAAAAATTTCTTTCTTAACTACCTCTTGCATATTTAGGTTTAGTATTATTTGCACCTCTCGTATGGGTTTAGCACCATCCTTCAAGTCATAATTCCGAGCAGCCTCACCTAGCTGGATAGAAGTAGTTTCTGTGACAATTATTGGCCATGCAAACTCCTACATGGTGGTTTCCCTAACATGTGGGGTTTTTCCCATTTCTATTGGTTTTGGTAGAGGATTAAGGCTTGGTTTTGTGTTTGGCTCAAAAATAGGGTGATGGTTAAAATCTAACCTCGTGAGGTGTTTAAATTTACAAATATTATCTATGTATGGTGTAAGAGGGTTTCCTAAGGATCTTCTACCACACATAGATTTGTGAAAGTGTAAATTTAAAACACCTGTTAATTAAAAAGGAAAAATAATAAAATAACTATACAAAAATTTATAGAAAATATACATAGTATTTAATACAAAAATACCAAACAAATAAGTTAAGTTAATCTCTAAGTTAAATAACATAATCAATAATAACATAGAGTGCTCCCAAGAAAGTATGGAAGGGCAGAGACTCCTTAAAAACCATCCTCCTAGACAGAGCAACGTTCCCAAAAAAGATGAGTGGCATAAAGGTTTTCAAGAACTAGTCTTCTGACATAACTTTCTTAGATTTTTTACTTTTCATCCTATTACATAATTAGTTTTTTAAAATTAAAATTGAAAGTGAAAGTTAAAAATTAATTATTTTTTTTTCTAAATTGTTTTAATTTTTTATTCTTTAAAAAAATAAAAATTAATTTTTCTTTTTAAATCACAATTATTTACAACACATAAGTTTTTTTAAAATTTTAATATATAATTTAAAAACAATATTTTTCCTCGACAACGGTGCCAAAAACTGGATGAGACAAAATAGGCATTAGGTTAGCAATACCAATCTTGTAAATACTTTGATTTTATATTTGTAAAACTCTCGCAAGTGCACGAATCATTTTATATAAAATGACAAGTATACTCCCAATGTCGATCTAAGGAAGGAATATATGTGGTTTTTAATTTATTATTCAAACTCTTAAAAACGAAATTAAATCTTAAACATCCTTTTACTATATTTTGATTTTGTGTTTCCTAATCTAATAACATAAAAAATAAATATAGATTTGGATACAATAAACAATAATGTAATTTTTTATCATTCATAAAGTGCAGTATTTATGGCTATAACAATTAAGTTAATTATTCTTGCTCATATTATTTAAATTGTTAAAGATATAAATTGATATTTATTGATTCTCTTTTTTATATAAATACCACCTTTGGTGGGGTTAGATATTTTTTGTTAATTAAAAAAACCAATTAACACCTATGGGTGAGATCGATAATTAATTTGGTTAATTAAACCTAAGAATTTAATTATTCGAATACTAACTTTCAAGTTTTAAAATAATTACTGAAAATATGTTGTCAATACATTTTCGAATAATAGTTCTTATAAAAACCTTTGAAATAGAGCTTCACTCTAACTACAGGGCAATTGTACAGCCAAATAAAATAACACTACTCTATATTAGTCGAGATAATTAAACCTTAAAATCTAATTTTTTGATTTAATTTTTTAATAAAAAATAATATATTTCTCTCTAACATCTTTAATACAAAATCTTGCATAAAAACAAAATCAATTTATTTAATAAAAATATTTTACCTATTTAATATTTCATAATCATAACAACGTTATTATTATATCATATTTACAAACAACCAGGCATGTTAAATTTAATCACAGAAAAATTAAATGTAACATATAGGAATAAAATATAAAAATAATTTTAAAGAATTCATTTTAAAATTATATTTCATAAGAATCCTTACAGAACTTTGATGCTAATTCTATTTCTTGAAAACCTCCAAACAAATTTGCATTTCCGTTTTTTGATTTGAGGAAAAATTGTTACAATGGGAGAGGGTCCTTTTATACATGAGGAAAAGGCCCAAAAAGCTGGGAATTATCTCAAACATTGATTTTGGACGCAGTTGGAATATCTGGCATGCGTGTAGGGGGTGGAATTTGTGGTAGATGGGCGTTAGCGTACACAGGACAATCATGAGTGTGTGCTGGCACGCGTAGGACTCATCGTTTTTGATATTTTTGACCGTTTTGACCCATTTTGTCCAATTTTTTTCATTTTATTTACTTTTTCTCAACATATTTGTGATGTATTATGTCCAATATTTTTTTTCAAGTCTTTAAGTTATTTTTGAACAAAAAAATGTTAAAAAAATAAAAATACCCCTGATTCGAAAAAGAAAAAATATATAAAAATACGAAATCATACAAATATAAATCTATTTACTTAATTAAAGTACATTAAATTATGATAATTTTAGTGCTTTTTAAGCACTTATAAGCAAGAATCTCACTCTATCAAGAAGAGTTCTATTAATCTTTTCCCTTAAATTTTGTTGAGGAATATTAACCTTTATTCTATGCCTAGTAATTCCACTTTCTCTAAAGTATAGAATGAATGGCTCATTGCAAAATTTCAAACCATTATATGTCCTCAAATACTTCACCTTATTCCTTAACCTTATATCTACATGTACCTTCTAGTATTTGAACAATCTATAGACTCGATCTTTGGTTTTCAATGAGTACACCTAGGGTTTGTTGGTATTGTCATCTATAAAAGTCAGAAAGTACCTCAATCCACTAAGGAAATGATGCTTTGATGGTCCCTATAGATCAAAAAATTTCTTTCCCCCATTTATGAAGATTTTTATATTTTTAACTTTTAGAATTTATTTAGTTCTTCCCTCAATTTTGAAGAAGAATATGTTTATGTTTTAATAGTTTCTAGCTTTTGATTCAACAAATTCTGGAGTACAATTACTATCGGAGTTTTTCCAACCTTAGAATCAACACTTCAAAGTTCTATACGGATATTGTTAAGGTATTAATTATAATCCTTTTGTAGTCCATATAACTTTGTTGCTTCTTTTGTGTCATTCTTGATTTGTTTGTGATCAATTATAACATGTATGGCTGATAATGAATATGATATAATAATAACATTATTATGCTTACAAAATATTGAATATGTAAAACATTTTCTTAAAATAAATTGATTTTATAAAGAATGTTATTTGAAGGAGTATATTACTCTTAATAAAAAACTTAATATTAGAGTAAAAATTAAGATTTAATTACTTGGGTTTAATTTGGAGTAATACTCTTTTATTTTAGATTTAATTATTTGGATATTTATAGGGACGCTCTATTTCAAATGTTTTTTAAAAAGAATTATTATTTGAAAATATATTGATAACACATTTTCTTAAATAGTTTTAAAACTTGAAAGTTATTTTTCAGATAGTTAAATTCTTAAGTTTAATTTGGACCTCTTGAATAAAGTCTAATTAACTCATTCCGACTAAAGTTGTAATTAGATAATTTTATATGTTCTTAGAAATAAAGCTTAAATTTAATACTTAATTAATTAATAGGTTCCGCTTAAGGATATTAGTTAATTAATATTAAATAAAAGAATTTGGATCTCGTCTAAGAACAATTTCATACTAAAAAGAGAAAATCAATAAATATCAATTTATATTTTTAATAACTTAAATAATATAAGCAAGAATAATTACTAAATTATTATATCCATTATTCTTCCCTATTTATGAATGTATTAAATTGTAAGAGTATTTGTTGAATCCATGTCTATCTTTATCTTTATGCATTAAATTAGTTTTTTTTAAATACCAAATCATTGTGACATAAGTTTTATGTTTAATTTTGTTTTTAAAATTTGAATAATATTTAAAAACCACACAATTTTACTTCCTGGAATCGATTTTGGGAATATACTCATTATTTCTATAAATGATACGTACACTTGCGAGAATTAATAAATTTTAAAATAAATAAGTAGTTATGAAATCAATATTATCACCGATTTTATTAATCAAGTTTTTGGTGCCTAAATATTGTGATTTTTATTTTTAGAATTTAATTTCTAGTCAAAAATTAAATAAAAAAATCTAAAAATATATTAGATTTGAATATTAAGTTCATAAACTTAAAATTAAAAAAATTAGATATAAGACAAAATTTAAATTAATATCTAAATTCTTTTTCATACACATTTAAAAAAATTATAAATAAAATATATTATTTTAAATTTAAATTTAAATCTTAAAAAAAATCTATTTTTTTGAACAAATATCTGTGATTTACGGTTCATAAAAAAATAAATCTTACATTTAATTTAATTATTAAATTTTAAAAAATAAAATCCAAATAAATAGTAAATTTTAAAAAAATCAAAAATCAAAAGCTATAGTAAAACAATTTAAAATGTAAAATTTAAAAAAAATAAAAAATAAAAAATACATTTGAATTTAATTTGAATTTAAAATTTATAAAATAAAATAAAATTTAATTTTTATTTTAAATATCATTATCTAAATAAGTAAGAAAATATTAATAATTATTTAAATAAAAATTTAAAAGAAATTTTAATTTAATTTAAATAAATAAACAATTAATTAATTAGTTAATTAAAAAAATACTAGAGTTCATCCTGAACCTAGTGTGCCATGGCACACATAAAAACCTCGTTGCGGCATGTATGCGAAAGAAAAAAATGTAAAAACTAGAGTTCATATTGAACCTAGTTTATCGTTGCATAAATAAATAGCTCCTCGTTGTGCCATTAAAGAAACAAATATAAAAAAAACTAACTGTGTAATAAGATGAAAAGTAAAGATCTAAGGGAATTCTGTCTAGAAGACTAGTTCTTGGAAGCTTTTGTGCTACTAGTCTTTCCTAAGAACCTTGCTCTGTCTAAGAGGATGGTTTTTAAGAAGACTTTGCCTCACTAATATTTTCTGGGATCACTCTTGGTTAATACTAATTATGTTATTTAACTTAGAGATTAACTTAACTTGTTTATTTAGTATTTTTGTACTAATATTATGTATATTTTCTCAAAATTTTGTATAGTTATTTCATTATTCTTTTTCTTTTTAATTGACAGGTGTTTTAAATTTAATCTTTTAATAGTCTATGCATGGTAGGAGATCCTTAGAAAACCCTCTTACACCATACATAGATAATATTCATAAATTTAAACAATTGTTCCCAAGGACCTATTTTTGGCAAACACTGAATAACGCCCAAATTAACTATTCCACCATTGATAAAGAATTATTGGCTATTGTGTTTTCTTTAGACAAATTTAGGTCTTACTTAGTCGGTTCGAAAGTAATTGTGTGATGACTTGAATAATTTGGCATAAATTATCACTTCTAAACTTTAATTTAGTATAATTTTATTTATTTTTCATTGAAATTAGACTTCATTTTTATTATTTAAATTTTATTGTAAATTTAAAGATAATGAAGATCCAAAATTTTAGAAGCATATAAAAAGAAAACCAGGAGAAATGGCCAAGGGATAACATCGAAAAGAAAAAAAAGAAAGCATACTAAGTAATAGGGAGAAACAGAGAAGAGAAAAAAAATAAAAAAAGGAGAAACATAGAAATTGGGAAAGAGAGAAAGAAAATGTGGGAGAAGACAAAAAATCATATTATTTTTGCGATTTAATTTTCTTTTAGTTTTTTCTTAAAAAATTATAGTGAATTCGTTTATGTTAAATTTAATTTGTAGCATGAACTAATTTTTCTTTATTATAGGAAAAAGACGTAATTTATTTTTGATGTATGGTTGATTTCCTATGTTAATTTGAATTATTTCTCTACATGTTTATCTGATTTATTCTGAGTTTAATGCTTCTAATAAACTAACAATTAATTAGATGATTTTAGTCTTGTGATTTACTATCGAAAGAGGGAATTATAGGATAGATCTAGAATATTTCAGTATAGATTAATATAGAGATCAAAAGACTTGTATGAATTTGTGTAGTATTAAAATCATTGGTCTTAATACTTTCTTGCTTTATTAAATTGCATATTCTTATGTAAATTAATTAACAAGAATATTTCCAATTGACTATCGAAAAAGGCTTTTGGATATTTTTGGAGATTTCTAACAAACAGAGAGAATTAAATTCAATTAGCTAGATGAGTAAAGCATAGTCAGAGATTTGTTGAAATCGATTTCCTAGAAATTTTCTTCCCATTAATTTGATCTTTGAATAAATTTTTTATTTTGCATATTTTATTTAAATTAATTTTATTTTAAATTCAAATTACAACAACCTTAGTGACTTCTCTAGATAAAATTGAGATTAGTATAATTTTTGTATTTGTCAAAAATAAGTTACCAATCCCTTAGGATGATACTCTTTTTATCACTTTATTATAAAACTATGATACTGTGCACTTACAGTTTTGTACCAATCATTGTGCATTCTTATCACACTACTTTGAGATATCTATTAAGTAAACCTAATGCAAAGCCAATATTAATCAGATAGGTCTTACTCTTGCAAGAATTTGACTTAGAAATCAAAGATAAGAAGGGAAGTGAAAACTTAGTAGCTGACCATTTATCTAAGTTAATTTCTGACTTCAATTCTCTTGAAGGTGAGGGTAAAGAAGATAAAATTGAAACCTTTCCTGATGAACTGTTATTTTCAGTAGGTCCAAACCCTTGGTATGCATATATCGTTAACTTCTTGCATGCATATATGGCCATTGGAGTTTTGAGACTCGACATTTCTTCTTAGGAAAAGAAAAGGTTTCTAACTTCTTGCAGGCAATACTTTTGGAATGACCCTTATATATTTAGAATTGGTTAAGATGAAGTCATTTAGAGGTGTGTTCCTGAAGAAGAACATAAGAGCATTTTGACATTATTTCATGAACTTCATTGTGGAGGCCATTTTAGTGATAAGAAAACTTCCCTAAAGGTATCACAGTCTAGATTCTATTGGCCAACTCTTCTCAAAGATGCTAATATCTTTTATGCACAATGTGATCATTGTCACAGAACAAATAACATAAGAAAAAGAGATGAAATTCCTTTGACAACTAATTTAGTTTTTGAACTCTTTGATGTATAGGGAATTGACTTTATGGGTCCTTTTCCCTCATCCAATGGTTTTGAATATATCTTGGTTGTTATAGATTATGTATCCAAGTAGGTAGAAGCTATACCTGCTCAAACCAATGATGCAAATGTTATTGTGAAATTAATTAAGGATTCAAAATTTCGTAGATTCGGAGTGCCTAGAGCAATAATACACGATGGAGGTAGCCATTTTTGCAATAAACTCTTTGATAAAGTATTTAAGAAGTGAAAATTTTCATATAGAGTGGAAACTCTTTATCATCTTTAAACTTCCTATCAAGTGGAAGTAAGTAATAGGTAAATTAAGGGAATTTTGGAATACACCATGCATCCTTTAAGAAAAGACTAGGGAATCAATTTGAATGATGTCGTATAGGCATACCGCATAGCTAACAAAACACCCATTGGGATGAGCCCTTACTAGTTAATCTTTGGGAAAGCGTTCCATCTTCTCGTTGAACTCGAACACAATGCTTAGATAAAGGTGGAGCAAAGCGGTTGCTCTAGCTTAATGAGTTGGAAGAGATTAGGGACGAGGCCTATGAAAATGAAAAATTATACAAATAGTGTACTAAAAGTTATCATGACAAGAGGCTAGTTCCTAAGTCTTTTCTTCCTGGAATGAAAGTTCTTCTATTTAACTCTCATTTGAGATTGTTTCTAGGAAAATTGAGATCAAGATGGGATGGACTTTACACAATTGTCCAAGCTTTTTTTCACATGGAGCAATAGAGTTATTGAATCCAAAGACATACATAACTTTCAAAGTCAATGGACACCGTGTAAAGGCTTATTTAGAAGAAGAAGAAAACATGGCTAACACTAGTTCCATATTGATAAATTGATCCTTAGCACCATGAAGATGCATCTTTTTGAGACGTTAAACCAAGCACTAGATGGGAGGCAACTCATCACTATAAGTAATTTTTCTTTTATGCAATTTTATTTAATTAGTTTCTTTTATGTTTTTTTTATTTTATTTTAAATATTAATATAATTAACGCTTTGAGATGTGTTAGAATTTATAGTACTCTATTTGTGAGCATAATTATTTCAAGCTGATGTTCGTTGCATCTTATTTTCCACATCAAATCATTAAAACATCAAACATATCGGTAACTTTTCTATCTCTATTCTTGCAATTTACATTTCTTAAAAATTGAATACAATGTAGATTCTAGGTTGGGAGTGGGTATATAAAAGTTAAATTTAAACAATGATTAAGTCTTTTTACACTATTAGATTAATTTTCAAAAACATATCATGAAGTAATGTAATAATTAATTAGTTTAGTCATGACTAGTATTTCTTGATAAGGTGTGGAAATTATATTAAACGCAAAATCGTTGTTTTGGAATCAAATAATGGAGACTACTTTGATGATAAATATTTTGAGGCCATTATCCTTTATTCTGAATGATAAATATTTTTTTTCTACTCTACACACTTTTCTTTTTTCTTTAACATAGATGATCTCTATACGACTTAACATTGAATGTCTGGATTTTTACATCTTAATAAAGTGTTATAATATATTTTTCATTTGTTTAGATTAAATGATTTAAGTAGAAATTTATAGTATATGCCTTTTTTTCATTCATGCATGACTTCTATTAAAAAGAGATATATCTAGGGTTACCTAAGCAAATACAAATAGAAAAGCCAAATATTAACCAATTACCTTACCATATAAAAAATGTACAATTAGTACATGGGTCCACTCTCTAAAAAAATGGATTCTCTTATAAAAAAAGAATATAAGAGAAAGAGAGGAAAATGAATAGTATAATCTATATATTATGACCCAAAAGCCTAAATAGTTATGAGAAATGGTTTAATGCAAAAGATAATATAGGAAGTAATTCCATAAGAAGTCATTGCATTTTTCTACATTTTCTAAAAGGCATATTACTTGATATTTTTATTTGATGAATTTGATTGATGCATGAAAGTAGGGTATGATATTTTATAAACCCTTACATTTGATTCCTTTCATGAGATCAACATTAAGATAACACTTTGAGCCTTTCTTCTTTATACACATGCGAACATATTAATTTATTTCTATACATCAACTCTTTCGCATATAAATTAGTATGAGTATTTGAACCTATATGATTTAGTGTGTTTGAGAGTATTTACTTGTGAGGAATATAGTCGGAGCAAATTCTAATTTCTGACACTGAGTTTGGATGAAATTAAATTGATACATTTTTTATATGAAATATGAAAATGATTTTAAACTAATTATTATAATAAATCATGAATGTTTAGGAAGTTGAAATAATCTATGCTTAAGATTTTAATTATGAAATTTAAAAGAGATTATAAGAATGATATAATTTTGAATTTCATTTCTTTATTTTATTTTAGTCTTTTTACTTTATTTTAAATTTTATTTAACTTCTTATTTTATTTGTTTTATTTTGTTTTCATTATTTGTTAATGTTTATAGGTATCATTGCTGAAAACCGTCACGAGACTTAAACTCGTCCACTAGGGAAACCTAGGGGTTTAACAACTTGTTGCATATGCTAAATACAAACCGTGTAGATACGTAAGTGATTTAGGTTAGTTTAATTTTTAATTTTTTTTAGTTTGAACCACTTTTCTTGCTAAGGGATTAATAAAAAGATGATTAGAGGTTGTGATGAGTGCTTAAAAAACACTAAATATACCATGTTTTAATTTCATTTAATTAATAAAATGGATTTGTATTTGCTTTAGTCTATTATATTTTAGATAAATCTATTTATTCATATTAAAGGTTATATTGTGGTGTTTTGCAGATATTTTATTATATAAATATTATAATAAAGAAAAATACTTAAAGAATGTTTATAACATTTTTTAGAGTTTAAATGAATATCATTTATTTTATATTATCTAAAGTTAAAAAATAGATAATGGAAAATAAAGAGGTTTGAACTGGTGAAAATTCTTGTTGCGATCTGATTGTGTCACGGCAAAACCACAATTTTTTCTCACATTCTTTCCTATAAATAGGACCCCCCTGTATACCAAGAAAATAAGCTTTCATGTTGAGTTTTAAACAACTTCTTCTCCCCCTTTTCTATTGATTTTTATATTTTTAGCTTCTAGAGTTTATTTAGTTCTTCTATCAATTTTAAGGAAGAACATGTTTATGTTTTAGTATTTTCTAGTTTTCGATTCAACAAATTATGAAGCGCAATTACTATCGGAGTTTTTCTAGTCTTAGAATCAACTCTTCAAAGTTCGGTAAGGATATTGTTAAGGTATTAATTATATTCCTTTTGTAGTCCATATATCTATGTTGTTTCTTCTGTGTCATTCTTGATTTGTCTATGATCAATTATAACATGCCTCGCTGATAGTGAATATGATATAATAATTATGTTGTTATGCTTGCAAAATATTGAATAGGTAAAACATTTTCTTAAAATAAATTGATTTTATTTTTATTTAAGATTTTTATAAAGAATGTTATTTGAAGAGTATATTACTCTTAATAACAAACTTAATATGAGAGTTAAAATTAATATTTAATTACCTGGACTTAATTTGGAATAATACTCTTTTATTTTATATTTAATTATTTGGATATTTAGAGCGAAGCTCTATTTCAAATATTTTTTTAAAAAGAATTATTATTTGAAAATGTATTGATAACATATTTTTTTAAATAGTTTTAAAACCTGACAGTTATTTGTCAGATAGTTTAGTTCTTAAGTTTAATTTGGACACCTTAAATAAAGTCTAATTAGCTGACTCCGCCTAAAGGTATGATTAGATGGTTTGCTATTTTATTAGAAATAAAGATGAAATTTAATACTTAATTAATTAATAGGCCATGCCTAAGGATATTAATTAATTAATATTAAACAAAAGAATTTGGATCCCGTATAGACACTTTCATACCAAAAAAAGAAAATCAATAAATATCAATTTATATATTTAATAACATAAATAATATAAGCAACCATAATTACTAAATTATTATATCCATTATTCTCCACTATTTATGAATATATTAAATTGCATGAGTATTTGTTAAATCCATAACTATCTTTATCTTTATGCATTAGATTAGTTTTTTTCAAAAACCAAATTATTATGATAGAATGTTTAGGTTTAATTTTGTTTTTAAAATTTAAATAATATTTAAAAACCACACAATATTAATTCTTTGAATCGACATTGTGAGTATACTTATTATTTCTATAAAGAATTTGTACACTTTCTAGAATTAATAAAATTTAAAATGGATAAGTATTTACGAAATCGATATTAACCCTAATTTCGTTCATCATTTACCCTTTTTGATTTTCTCAATGTGCAATGCTCACAAGATGGTGAATTCACAGTTCTCAATTTTCCCAATAACCCTTGCTTAAACAGTTATTGTAACCCTTTTCACTGATATGTGACAATCTTTGATGCCACCGTTCAACTCTCTGGGTTTCTTCATCAGCTATAGTAGCCATTGGCCTCTCAATAACACCCTTTGAGAAATAAATCCCATTTCCTTTTTTTTCTCTAAAGAATATCATTGAACCCCTTGTCACTTTTAGTTTAGAGGCATACCTTCTGAACTCATATCCACACGAATTCCAAGAGAAATTAAGCATTGGTACATGTCTTACCTCTTGAAGAACAGTTCCTGCACCATCTGCAAATTTCATATCCATAGCGCCTATGCCATTACCTCTAACTGTTGTTCTTTTCCCATGTACACAATTATACCACAGACTAAATAATAATCAACAAAGAAACTTCTATTAGGAGTCATATGATACTAAAATCTAGAGTCAATAATCCACTCCTCACGAAAGTGTTGGTCACTTGCAGTGAGAGCATCTCTACTTTCATATCCTTCTTTCACAATAAAAGCTTCGACATATGCATTTTCTTTATCTTTATCCCTGACTTTCTTCTTTCAAATAGAGCATTCCCTCTTGAAATGTCCTTCCTTATAGAAAATGAAACATTTGTAGACTTTCTCGTTCCTTAACTTGGATCTTGATTGTGACTATGAGTTCTTAAACTCCCTCTTCTCTCTCATTCCCCTTATAAATAGAGCATCTCTTCCTACAAACATTATTTTATTCCCTAATTTCATCTCTAACCCTTTAGACCTTAGAGTTGTTACCACAACATACAAAGATATACTATCCCTTCCATATTCTATAGCAGCACGTACGGTATCAAAGGATTCAAATAGGGAATTGAGAAGTATTATAACTTGATTTTCATCATTAATAATGTCACTAATGTTTGCCAACTCTATTATTACTTTCTTGAAATCATCAAGATGAATTCCAAGGCTTTTGTAGAATCCATTTTGAAACCAAAAAGTTTCTTCCTCTAGAAGATCTTGTTTGACAAAGTCTTTCTCGAAAATAATATTTCAAGCTTTGTCCATAATCCAAATGCAGAAGTCTCATCATTCACTTGCTAATCACAAAGTCAAATAGCTTAAGGATAATGCTCATGAATGTAGTTTCAAGAATCTCTGTTTTCCTCTAAATAGTTGCATCAGCTGCATATGTGGGTGTTTCATCTAAGGCAGTGGATACCTTTTACTATACAAGGACATCCCTTATCTTTTTGCACCATTTACCAAAAATCACCACTTCCATCAAATTTTTTGATCTTCAATGTTAGCGACCTTGTACTTCTTTTCTTCTTAGTTAGATTAATCACCAAACTCTAGTTTGGTTTCATGATCTTCTCGTAAAGGCTCTTATACTAATTTTTATGAAAATACTACAAGATCATAATGAATTTAATAAATGATCCAACTTCTATTCCTTTTGATTATTTGTGACTACATTAGCAACTGTCCCTTATAAAGACTTGATCATAATAGTTGCATCTTGCCAGCCACAATCATCATCTTCTCTCAACAATCAACAATCTATTTTTTATATAGTCACACCAAAAGCTTCTTTCCAAGAATAGTTTACAAACCTATTCTTGTTACTCTGTAACTCCCCTTTTCTCTCTAATGTTCTTTAAGTTTCCTATTGACTCTATTTATAGCTCTTAACTAACTCTAGATATATACACATATGTTACAAAACAAGAGCTAAACCAGCCAACTTAGTTAATGTATTTATGTAAGGCTTTCACACGCAAGATGCACTTTCTGTAAGGTTTACAAGTGCATGTATTCTTTGTACCACATACTAATTGTAACTACTTAAACGTTTTTGACATTTCTACCACTCATCATATGTTGTGGGAAAAAAATGTGTTAACCTATTTCTATAGTGAGCTCTTCATCAAACTTTGGTGGGTAATTAGTAGCTTGTATGCAATTTTGTGAGTTTTTCTTTCAGTAGTTTAGATGTATTGATGAGATCTTTAAGATATAGAGGTTTGAGCTTTTTACAGATATTACTGATCATTGAAAATTCTTCATGGTACAAGCCAAATGAGCCACTCTTAAAGATTGAGAATCTTACTAGTGTAACTGTCTTATTGTTAATGTCCCACTATATATATTATTAACGCAAGATAAATATATGGGAAAAAATGAGTACTTTTACACAATATGCCAACCTTTATAACCTCTTTTGTCTATATGTTTGTTATGCGCTAATGGCACATATAGTGGGATATGTGAATTTCACTCCTGAGTGAGAAAATTTAAGTTATACATACTCAAAATCCTAGATGTTCTCTTTTTTCTATTCGTTTTCATCTTTTTTGGATTTTGCTTATTGGAGGGAGAGCTATTCTCCTACTATAATTGGCTTTCACTTCGATTAGTTTCTTTATTTTTTATTTTAGTTAAATAAAATTACTCAAGATTTGTGATATTTTTTATTTAGGTCTAGATTTATGATATCATATTTTGTATAGACTTTGTCTAATGCGATTTATTCGCATGTTTTCTTATTATTTATGTACCTTTTTTATATATAATCTTAGATGTAAATTTATTGTTTTATTTGTCACAGATGATGATACTTCAGATGTTAAGCTTATAGAATCAATAAAATTAGTTGAAGACATTAATGCACTTCTTATTGCAATCTAGGCTGTCAAAATCCATTAAATGAGGTGAATATTAATTCCAGTGCTAACACAAGAATAATCCATCGTGGTGCTCCTGTTATAATATGATTGTCTATTGTTATTATGTAATTGAATTATATTTGTATCTTCAATTAATATAAAATAATATATTAGATGATGAATTGTTTTAAGTTTAATCTAAATAATTTGTTAAAAACTAGAGTAACTTTTTAATTAAAAATTAGTTCATTATATATATATGTTTATCGAAAAATATAAATATATATATGATTGTTAAGCATTATAAATAAATAATTTTATCTTAGTAACCTTAAACATCAAAATTCAATAATTGAAGTTCTATAGCAAAGCCAAGAGAATCAAAACTGGGTTCAAGTGATTGTTATGCCCTTAGTTTCCAATCTACATGGAAATTTTAATTTTCCATCCAATAAGGGTTATTTGACATGATTATTGTTGAGAGATTTTCCTTAAACCTTTTATTCCTCTTATGAACTCTATGAACTCTACCTCCACTCTTTTTAAGCCACAAACATAACAATCTTGTAGAAACAACAGCAACATAAAAGGAGACTAATTACATGTCACTTTATAAAGTGTTAATGAGCTTGAAATGGGTTAGTTTAATGCGTTAATTGAAAATCCTTAAAAGGTGAGCCTATTAATTATACGATAATAATGAGTGATTTATCAAACTAATAAGATATATGGGTTAGATGTTATTTTTTACCAAAATCACTATGAGGTAAAGCTTATTACTATTGTGATAAGGCATTGCCTTGTTATGGTAAACCTTACCATTACATTGGATGTTTTTCCAATGCATTCCCACACTAGGCCAAGGTCATCTCACACTAGGCTAATGCTTATCACAAATTTTATTTTTAACCAAAATCACTCTAAGATAAGGCTTAAAACTATTATGATAAGGGGATTGCCTTGTCGTGATAAAACATACCATGACACTATATGTCATTGGTAAGCCTTTACACATTAGACTAATGCATTACCATGAATTTCATTTTTATTAAAATCACTCCAAAATAAGGCTTATCACTATTGTAGTAAGCCTTACCTCCAAATGATTTTGGTAAAAAATAAAAATTACCAAAAATCAAGTAATTTTGGGTAATTTTTTTGATAATAACTTGTCCATTCATTATGATCCAATAAGATTATTAGTACATGCCAAATTTAATCCAGTTTACCTAGGATTATTGTTTTGATCCTAATAGGCTACTCATATAAAATTCTAGCATTCTCACTTGTACATCATAATCATATATCTAATAAACAATGATATAACAATTCCAAAAAGGTCCGATAAGTTACATAAAAACTAAATCGACATGATATAAGAATTTATACAACTAGCTCCAAATGGATAAAATATATAACTAACGTTGCATTAAGCAACATAAATAGTCTCTCACCTTTCAACTATTACTAATAATACACGCAAAATAATTTTCACAATTAATGAAGTTTCAAATGCATGTAATTCAAAAACAACAAGGTCTCAAACATCATATACTTCCATTAACCAAAATACCCCCATATCTCAAAAGTCCCATATGAGAAACCTATTCTAAAAACACATTAAAAGTCAAAACTTTGGTAAGGGGATCTATTAACATATTGCATGTATGTGTGTATACAACATAAAGGAGGGATTCTACAAATATTTCTAATAAACAAAACTTGATATCACTATCTTGGAGCAGGAAGAACTCCAAGTATTTTTAGAGAAAGATACAACTATATTGTAATCACTAAATCTCACCAACGGTTTAGAAATGGAACATATATAACTTCCCCTGAGATATAATTTGACAACCATATTGCATGACAATTAGCCTCATAACATACAACATACATTAATTCCATAGTAGAGGATGTTGCAAGTGTTTATTTGACACTTTTTCATGAGACAAATTCTCTTGCCATCATATAAACATAATTAGTATAAGCTTTTCTATCATCTATGTAGCCAGTATAATCAGCATCATAACATCCAACTATATCAATAGAGTTGGTTTGTCGACATGTCAACACAAAATCCTTAGTACCCTGAAGATATCCCATGATTATCTTTAAGGCTTTCCAATGGATAAGTCCAGGATCCCTCAAGTATTTCCAAATCATGTTCACTACAAAATTTATATCAAAATGCGTGCAAACTTAATCATACCTAAGGCTACTTACTACATATGCATATTGATTGTTTTCATTTGTTCTCTTTCATTATCATTCTACAAATATTGATCTCTTGAGAGCTTATCACCTTTAAAAGTTGGCACATCTCTAGGAAAACATGAATACATATTGAACCTATTGAGTATCCTATCAATGTAGAATTTTTGAGATAAACTGAGAACATCATTTTCAACATCACAATTACCTTACATGCTAAGGACATAAGAGTCTTCACCAAGAACCTTCATGTCAAAGTCATTAGACAACATACTCTTAGTCTTAGATAATAGAGTAGTATCATTAGATGTAAGCAATATGTCATTCACACACAAATCTAGAATAATAAAGTTGCTTCCATTCAAATATATGCATTTATCAAAAACATTCTCTATAAATCCATTAGCCGTAACTACTTCATTAAATTTCAAATACTACTAACTTGATGCTTGTTTCAATCTATTAATAGACTTCTTGAGTTTATAGACCAAAGGTTCCTTTCCCAATTCTTCAAAACCCTTAGATTATACCATGTATACATCCTCGTATAATTCACCATTATGGAACAAAATTTTCATATCCATCTTATACAACTCTAAATCAAAATGAGCAAAAATGACATGATTATATATAATGATTCCTCTAAATAGACATGATATGTTTGGAAACACATAAGTATACATGATCAAATTGTACAAGTGATAAATAAATTAAGAACAAAGTTGTTGATCCTACAAAGATTGCTACAATAACTATCATTATTTATTAGCTTGTTAGTAAATTAGTAAAGGGATTTTGAAAATTGTTTTTAAATAATAATAAAACATAAAACAATAACTAAAATACATAAGCACACATATTAAGAGAAACATGTGATTATAAGACTATTCTCACCACTAGGTAAGGTGTACAAGGCAATTTTCAAGACAAATAGGGCATGTTGCGGCAAAGAAATATCATGCACAATGTTCGGGATGATTATTGGGCCTATTAAAGTTTTGTGTGCCATAATGTAGATTAACATGAGCCGCATAGTGATCCATTTGGGAAAAATTTAGTGAAGCTTAATGTACCATATGCCATGGCATGGAAAAGCTTGTGTTGCAATGCACGGACAATAATTTTTCCCAAAGTCCTCTGTACCCAAACTTGCTTATAAATAATATAATATGTATTAGGTTTTTCCTTAGTTTTTATATTACAATTTCTGTTGGTTTGCTTATTTTTATAGATCCAATTTCCAAAGTCACTCCACCACTATATACAAATACAAAAAGAGAACTTCCTTATTATGAAGAAGATCTAAGGATTTGGAGAAACCAGTGATAAGAAGTTCAGAGATCTATAGACAAAATAATATGACTATAAATCTTACAAAGTTATCAGAAATAGCTAATATAAAAGAAAAATAGGAAATAAATTCCATAAACACATTGCATTTTCTTCATCTTTAAAAGGCAATAACTTGGAATTTTTTTTTATAATTTTGATTGATGCATGAAAATAATATGTGATTCATTTCTAAATCTTTTCATTCGATTCCTATCATAAGATCAATGTTATACACTACTTTGAGCCTTTTCTTCTTTAAATATTGATGCTTGCAAAGGATATCTCAGTTTTTCAGTTTTATTATCGGTTTTACCTTACAATTAAACCAAAAACTTGATGTGCCAAAATGATAAGTATACTTCCAAGGTTGATCTAAAGAGGGAATCGTGTGATTTTTGAATTATTTAAAAAATTCTTAAAAAAGAAAATGAAAACTTAAACATCTTGTCATGATTGTTTTGGTTTGAGATCTAAACTAACAACATAAAAGATAGATTCAATAAACATTTAAGTATAGGATATATTAGCTAGTTAATCATGCATGCTTAATATTAAGTTGGTTATTAAAAATATAAATTAAGAATATTGATTCTCTCTTTTTTAAAAAGAAAGTATACTAAATAAAGATCATTTTTATTGTTAATAATAACCAATTAAGAATAATGATTCTCTCTTAATGAATAAATAATACTTAATTCATTTTATAAAAATATTTAACATTTCATAAGCGTAACAATATTACTAATATCCCATTTTAATTATAGCCAAACATGTATATTTTAATAAATGATAAAAAAATTAAATATAGCATGTAAAACAACATATAAGGATAATCTGAAAAGAATACATTTAAATATACCTCAACAACAATTTAGTATTTTTTATGTCCTAAAAAACCTTTAAACAGAATTATCGTACTGTTTATTAAATTGAAACTATTATGTAAACTAAAATTTCTTCAACTCTCAATTGAGAGAACTTAAAATGACTAAAAGATAAGCTAAAAAGCTTAGAAAGAGCTATGGAGGATTAGAAGGGATAAAGAGTGATTGATACAATGTACATGGGGTCCTATTTATTGGTGCATAAAATATGAAAAATATGGATCAAAAGTCTGGCATCGTGACACATAATTCCTTATGCTGCGACATACATAGGCTGTTACACGGTTGGGATGCATTATTTTAAGTCCATTGGTCTCACGTCACGGCACATAAAACATCTACACCATAGTATGCACTGTTCTAATAAACTTTTAAACCATATTTTCTTGTATCTTTTTATTTTGAACATATGTAATACTTTACATATATTATCTTTTAAGTTTTAAAGTTGTAACAGAGTACGTCAAGTATTGATCAATTTTATCTTTTATTTGAAACTAAAATTCCTAAAAAATAATAAAATATACTTTCGATTCTGAAAAGAGATTTGTTTAAAATTATAGTAAATTAAGCAAATAAAAATCTATTTAATCATTAAACATGCATAAAATCACAATATATTGAGTGCTTTTGAGTATTCATCATTACCCCAAACTAGCTTCTTGCTAGTCTCTTACCAAGAATGACGAAAAATTAAAAACAAAAACTAAAATAAAACTATCCTAAATAATTTTTGTAGATTAACATGTTTTCATTTAGTGTATGTCACAAGCCTTTTAAATCCCTAGGTTTTCCAAGTGGACAAGCTTAAGTCTTGTGAGGGTTTTCCAATATGATACCCACGAACATCAAAATTAAAAGCAAATAACAAAAATAGATATAACATATAAAAAATAAAATTTAAAACAAAGTAAAAAGATTACAAAATAAAAAGAATAACAAAACTTCTCATGCTTTTTAATCTTTTATAATATTACAATTAAAATACATAGCATAAGTTATTTTATTATTTCAAACATTCATGTTTATAATAATAATTAGATGAAAATCACTTTTGCATTCAAATAAAAAATGTATCAATATTAAATTGACCTAATCTTAGTGTAAGGAATCCAAATTCACTTCGACTCTAACCTAATGAGGCATACTCTTAATAAAATCGATCACATTAGTTCAAGCAAGGCATATATGAATAGAGTTTATGTATATAAATGAATTAATACTTTCGCATATGTTTAAAGAAGAAAGTACTCAAAGTAGTGCATAATATTGATCTAACAAAAATAATCAAATGAAAGAATTTTATAAAGAAATCACTTATTATCTTCATACATCAATCAAATTCATCAAATAAAAAATCTCAAGTAATATGCCTTTAGCAAATGAAGAAAATACAAATGGCTTGGCAAATTATTTTCTATATTTTTCTTCTGTATTTAACTAATTCTCATAACTTTGAAGGATATCAGGTCATAGTATTTAATTTATATTATTCATTTTTCTCTCTTTATGTTATTTTTATTTTTTAGAGAGAGGACCCTTGTATAGATTGTACATATTTTGTATGATAAATAGTGAGTGGCTAATTTGTGACCTTTTCTCTTTTATTGGTTTAGGTAACTTCATATATGTCACTTTTTTAGAAGTCATGAATGATAAAGAGAATGGTATATACTTTCAATTTCTACTTAAGTCATTCAATTTAAGCGATACAAATTAGGGGTGTCCACGATTTGGTCAGGTTTGATTTTGAGTAAATTTTTTATAACCAAATTGGACCTTTCATATTTCTCAAACTGGACCAGATTGGACCATTTGGCTAATGAAAATGTTATAACCGAATGGTTTGATCCGATTTGGTTAATGGTTTTCAACGGTTCGATTAATAATACATAAATATGATACAGTTTATTCTGAGAAATGATTGGTGATTTTTGTTTGTACAAATAAATGAAATTTATTTCCCTGCACATTTCATTTAATTTAGACACATTGTAAAATAAATTATTTCTAACTATTTGATAAACTTCAGACATTAGCATACCCGCCATATCCATAGGTTGTGCATCACAGGACTAAGAAGGAAAACCCCAAGATAAACACAAAATAGGAAGAATGAGAACTACATATCTGCATAGCATGAGAGATTAGAAAGGTAAGTAGATGCCAAATTTTGTCAAACTTTATTTGTGATAGAATAGAACCAAATTGCCTACTAAGTAAAGAGCTACATCTCCCACTTATATGCAAAAATGAAAAAGAATAAAGGGAAAAAATTAAGGTTTCCAACTTTTTTGTAGATTCATAATGATAAATATCAATGAGAAGTCATTGAAAAGAAGTTATTTACTATGAGGATTGAGGATTGGTTCATAGAGTAAAATAGGGTATATAGTCTCCCTCTGTTAAAATATTTTTCTAATATATTATTAAACCAGTCTGGTCTGGTCCGATCGGTTTAAAAATTAGTACAATTGGACTGGATCGTTTGAAAAACAGTTTCAGTTAATACAAACTAGACCAGATCAGACCAAGTGATTTATAAAACTATTTAGTCCGATTTTTGGTTTATACTAGTTTGGTTTGGATTTTGGACACCCCTAATACAAATAAATATATGGCACTTTATTATATGTAAAAGTCCTAGTATTTAATGAAAAGACTTATAGAGATCATCTAAACAATTTAGAATTGGTAAGAAGAGTGTTTAAAAGAGTAGAAAAATATTATCACTCAAAATAACAAGATAATGGCTCAAAATATTCTCATAACTTAGTCTCTACTATTTGAATTTATTGTAATTTCAAAATTTTATCATGAAATACAAATTATGAAAGAACTAACTAATTATCACATTACTCCAAGAAATTAATCTAACAATGCAAAGCCTTTAATCGTTTGCTTAAAATTAACTAAAAGACAAGATAATTTTGCAAAATGTTTTAAAATAAACCTAAAAACTTCTAAACTAATAAAAATAAATAAAAGCAAACAAATGGAAATTAAATGTAAATACATGTTAAAAAAAATTTGAATTTCTTAAAATTAATGCAACTTTTCCTCTACCCCAACCTAGAGTCTACATTGTCCCGAGTGTAATAATTGTAAATTAAAGATAAAGAATAAGAGAAGGGAAAGTTACCCATTTTCTAGCTCGATATGATTACTCAAGTGGTGTGATGCGTCCATCATCTCAACATTTTGCCCACACAGACAAAATGTTGTATACTTCTTATATACCAGATCTTAACAAATAGTTATAATTTTAATAGTTCTAAATAACATGGTTCACATAAATAGGAAATAAAATAGAACAAATTAAGATAACACAAAACAAAATAAAAAATAAAACAAACAAAAATGAAGTACATTAAAAATAAAGTCAGAACAAAGGTCAGAGCTCATTTCTTTATGTCATCCGTTTCTTTTTCAAATCAAAAAGTTGCATGGATCTGATTTGAAACACGTATTCTAGGGTTTTTTTAGTTTAAAATTTTATCGTAATAAGAATAAAACTCAGTGCATTCAAACAATGACTCATATGCATATACGTTTTCTTCGTCCCAATTGTATCCCAAGAGCTTTATGTTGTGATTACATAAAAAATACGTGTCAACTCATATTTTTTACTAAACAAAAGTAAAAATAAAAAAAGAAATAACAAATAACAAATAAAAATAAATAAATAAATAAAAGAAATAAAATAACAAAAATATAAGAAAAATAAACAAATAAAAGTAATTAACAAAAGAAAAAAATTAAAGCAAAGCAAATAATAAAAAGAAATAAAACTAGTAAATAACTAAAAAATAAATTAATAAAATAAATAAATAGCAAGTAAATAAATAAATAAAAGAAAATAAAAGTTAGAAAATAAAAATACTATAAATTCTAAAAACAAATTAAGTTAATAATTAATATTTAAATCAACTGAGAAAAAATATTTAGAGTATTTATTTTTTAAGAATTCTTTTGTTCAATTTTTTAATCTAATAATATAGATTTTAATAATTTGTTTTTTCATTTTATATTTTTTTATATTTTTTGGAAAATATCCTTGTTAACTAATAACTAAGATAATTGTTTTTAACTTTATTTGAATTAAAAAAATTTATTTACTTTTAAGTTTGAATTCAAATATCAATTGTTTTTTATTTTAAAGTTTAACCAATAAATGAGCTAATAAATTTTCGATTTTATGATATTTGTTTTGAAATTTTGAATTTTTTAAGGCAACTATTAAAGATAAAATAAGTGTTTTAGATTTATTTTATGTAATTTAAATTGAAGGTCTCTTTATTGGTGTTTTTTATTAGATTTTTTTAATTGCCTTTTAAAGTCAAATAATAAATGAGACTTTTATTTTTTTTCTTTTCGAATTTAATATCCCTTTGTTTCTTTTTTTTTTAAGAATTTTTAAGTTTTTTTAAATATATCTCTCAAGTTAACAAATAAATAAGACATTTTATTTTTGGATTTGTTTTTGTAATATCTAATATTTAATTAATAAATGAGACATACATTTTTGATTTTTAAATTTTTTTAAATAAAATAAAATAAAATCAAAATCAAAATATTTAAAACACAATGTTTTTTAAGATTTCGATAATAACAATTTAAAAATGCTATTTTTCCTTGACAAAGGTATCAAAAACTTGATGCTTGCAATGGTTATCTTAGTTTTTAGTGCTATTGTCGTTTTTACCTTGTAATTACACCAAAACCATGATATGTCAAATTAGGTGTACAAATTTGTATGGTTTATGAAATAGTTCACAAATGCATGAATCATTAATGAAAGATGATAAGTATACTTTCAAGGTCGATCTAAAGAGAAATCATGTGATTTTTAAAATTTTTAACAAACTCTTAAAATCAAAAATAAAAACCCAAACATCTTGTCACGATTTTTTGGTTTGAGATCTAAAGTAATGACATAAAAAGAAAGATAGATTCAGTAAACATTTAGGAAACTAAACATTTATCATGCAGTGGAGAATTTAAGGGATATAGATGCTAGTTAATTATGCTTTCTCAATATTAAGTGTTTCATTAAAATTGAGAATTAAGACCATTGGTTCTCTCTTTTATGTAAACAAAATCATAATATAGGGATTGTAAGTGCTATTGTACTCGTGTATGTTTGTTGGCTTTCCGTGTCCAAAGTACGGTGTTTGATTTATTTTACTCAATGTTTTATCATCCTCAATGAAAGGTTGGTTACTATAGACTAGTAATACACACACAGATATAGTTAAATACATTTTCTATGCAAGCATGTTTACACACACCACATGATTGGTTTTTGTAGTGTGCATGCTAAGTGAAGTATTGGTTTTCGATGAATGAGCATGCAAGTGAGTTGATGTTGTCACTTGTATTTTTGGTTTATTTGGGATGCAAGTATTTATCAAAAGTACTCGGTAATTTTTGTTACAAAAAAATGTGACTTTTTAATACCTCATCACTAAGTTTGCCATTACCCTCGCCATCACTCTTGGCGAAGTGGTTGGAAAGATGGTTGGCAAGGTGGAAAATCTAAGTTTTATAAATACCCTTAATTTCTTCAAGTTTGGTATTTAGAAAAATCCAGTAAAGCTCGGTCAAATAGACATCTCATTTTTTTATTTTTGGATTAATAATACTTGGAGTGTTATTCAGTATTAATGATTTGTGACTATGTGAGCAAAACCGTGCTTATGAGTGGTGAGTACTTGAGTCAATGTTTGTAATTGGGTTGTATGTGAGACGTGTGTTGATTGGGAGTTTTTTTGTTGCAACTATTTATTTGTGAGAACCTCATTATAAGAGTGAGCTAAGTTAAATGCATTTAGTTCACATATCTCTTGTTGTGTGTAATAAGAGATAGATTGTTTAAGTTTGAGTGTAGTCCTTAAGATTGGGTGTTACCACACTTCTGGTGCCTAATCTATATTTACTGATCACACCGTATTGGGTAGTGTGGGCTTTGGAGGAGAGTCAAGTTTGTGTGTCAAACCAAGTTATTGCAGAGGTAGCAAGAAAAAGTAGTGATATGGAGTTAGGTTGGAGGTCCCAATTGATAGAGGTGATATTGGTTTTACTTCTTTCAGAGTTGTAACGATATATTGATTAGTGAATTGTTTGAGGTTGAGTGATTTCCTTAAACAACCCGAGGATGTTACCACATAGATAGGGTTTCTATATGGGTTAATCTCATTAGATCTAGTGTTATGCATGCTTGAATGTATGGCTAGTACAATGAGAGCTTAAATGATGTATGTTTCTACATATCAAAATTTAAACTCTGATTAGAAAGCTTTTTATATTTATCACCTCTTTTCTATTTATTGAATTCTATATTTGATACATTATTATACCATCTGTCTTTGATTATATGTAATACAACTATGTGTATCTATGTTGTGCTTTCCTTCTTATGATTTTCATATTTGAATTGAGTTATTAAAGAGTCAGTATGTATGTTAGTATAATCTAAGATTCATTCATATAAGTTCTAAGAAACTAGATGTATACTCTGATTAAAAAGCTTACTTGTTATATGTTGTTGCATGCTTTTGTTTCTTTTTATGCAGTATGCTTATAGATTTCTAGTCATAGCTTATACTATAGTAAATTAATCTTCCTAGCTCCGATTAATTTATCCTACTTATGTCTATTATGTGCATGTGAGTTTGATGTTAGTCTCGAAGGAGTCTGTATCTTTTTACCCTGATTGTGTCCCAAGTGTCAAACTCTTTATTTGGTTTGCTTTGTTTAGATTTATTGCATGACGAGAAAGTACAATTATCATTTATCGAATATGTTCCCTCGTATGAAGTCATGAAGTGATTAGAAATCCTTTGTATTTTAGTATGCATTCTTGTCTCATATGCTATTAATTGTCTACCATGCATATGTATGTTGCTAGTTTGGACAAAAGACTACAAGGCACACCATCATTAATGTGTTTCTTATAGAGCTCGTGACAAGATTCCATGGTGGAATCTTCACCCCTTATCTAGATCTCGGTTAACTATTTGAGTCGAAAGAATAATTGATCTTCTATCTACATATACATACACTTTTAATGTATATGCCCTTTGTCTCTGCTTCTGTAGGCTATTGGTATTCTATGAGATTGTTATCTCCATAAACCTTTGTTTTTTTTTACATGTTCCCTCTTTTCTTGTTCATGTATATCTCTTTCTCTCTCTGTTTCTTTGCCTTGCACAATATGTTATTTGTTCTTCTTGCTACTATGCCCGACTATTTGATCATTTACTAGTTTTCTCTCCTACTAGTTGCTTTGACATGCTCTTTTTATGTGTTTGCCTTGCTTACTACTTACTTCTTCTATGGTTGTTTACATGAGCATCATGTCACATTTTTTCATCAGGTAGTTTCAAATTTTTTGGATTTTCTTTTTGTAGTCTAGTCATTCATATACCATGTCATATAGATTATTTACCTATCTTTAGAACCTTTGATTTACATGCATTGATGTTACTAGACTTATGTGTTTAGTTGGCTTTCTTGGTGTTTGGGGTGTTAATGCTATCTAAGCATGTCTCTTGTGTCTATGTTGGAACTTGAGCCTTTCTCTCATGCTTAGATGTTTTTGTAGCATCTCATGTTTCTTCTCTCTTGTAGGTGTTACCTATCTTTCTCACTAGTTAGTTAGTTTATTTTCTTCTCTTGAATAGCAATGATGTGAGTGTTGAAAATGATCTCCTTTGAGGTAAATGTGTGCAGTTTATTTCTAGTGTTCTCTCTAGAGGAAACACTATACAATTTGTGTTGATGATCTCTCTTGAGGCACATTTTTATCTTTTTGGTTTATGATCTCCTTTGAGACCATCCTTGTTATCATTTTTGTGTATTGTTTTTGACACTTTATTTTTCACTATCTCTATCTCTTCCCAAAATTGTTCTACACATTCTTTTATTCTGCTATCCTATTGCATGTAAAATGAATTTTATAGGGACCATTGATGATATTTGATTGATGTGTATTTAACTTTGATTGAAATATGATTGTTATGGAATGTATATTCATTGAGCATATGACTAAATTTTTGTATTTTGTTTGAAATGAAATCTTTCTTTTGCATATGCCATAACTTTTTGAATTTGTATATTTATTTTGAGAAGCTTGAGTGGATCTCTTGCTTTGAATATTTTTATGCCTTTAACAAGCTCTAGAATCCACTTTTAGTGTCTCTCTAGGTGAAATCCTAGGTGTCTCTTGGATTGAAAGAGGATATAGCCCATTCTTGAATTGTTTGATCCTTTCTTGACACAAATATTTTCTTTTCCTTAGTCTCCCATCTTTGAGCCACTATGTTATTCCTTCATTTCTTTTCACCTACTTGTCTAGCTCAAATGTTAAATCTCTCTTACCTATCACTCCTTTTGTTGAGTTTTCAACTTTGACTAGTTGAGCATTTTTTGATTTGGGATTGGTTGTGTTTCTCTCAATCTTAGAGAAAATAAAATGGAGAAGGAAAGAAAAAGAAAAGGAGATAGAATATATATATAAAAAGAGAGGAGAAAGAAAGAAAAGAGAAAGAGTGGTTCAATGAATAATCGTTAAATATCAAATGAAGAAGTTCCTATACTTGGGAAATTTAAGTGTTTCAATTTGAGAGGTACAAGAAAAATATCCTTTATCTAAAGGATTACCTCTTATGGTTGTGAGCATTGTGCTTAAAGTGAAATTTCTTAATTGTTTCTTCTCCTTTATCCAAACCTCGGCCTATTTTCATAATATTTGAAAGTCCTTTTGAATTCTTCTGAGCTTACACTTACATTAGTGGAAAGAGAGGAAAAAAGTGGACATATGAAGTTTAAATCTACTTGAGTCTATATTTCTATTTGCTTGGTTTGCATTAGCATATCACGATGGCATATAGAGTAAACAAGTTTAGCATATCACTCACAGAGCATGTCATCAAAAATTTAGTCATACCCTTACATGAATGCATCATGATTTGATCAACATGTGGATATTTACGTTGAATGTGTTGTCTAATCTCTAAAGACCCTCTAGTTCTTTTAACATGCTTTGTTTATTTCCCTTTTTCTATATTGCTTGTTTTCTACTGTGTTTAGTTGCTTCTATTTTAGGGAAGTTTTGAGAGTTGGATGCATAACATGTTTATTACCTCACATGCATTATATTTAGGGGGAGAGGTGTGTGTTAATTGCATATTGTTAGGGAGAAATATTGTGTTTCTATTGTATCCTTACTATTTGTTTTATTTATGAGTTTATTTTATGTTGTTTATTTGTGTGATGCTTCCTTCTTCTTCAAATCAGTTTATATGAACCATGCATAAATAGAACTTTTAGTATGATACTTTTTTTTGCATAGTTTCCCTTTTCCTATTTCACATGTCTTTTATGTGCTTACATGCTTCCTTGTTGTAATAAGTTGTTGCATGTTTATCGTATGTAGTTGAGTGCTTAGTATTTGTTATTGAAATGCATGACACATGTTTTCTTGGGTAGATTGGGA
This sequence comes from Hippophae rhamnoides, assembly GCA_033030585.1. Taxonomy (NCBI): domain Eukaryota; kingdom Viridiplantae; phylum Streptophyta; class Magnoliopsida; order Rosales; family Elaeagnaceae; genus Hippophae; species Hippophae rhamnoides. The sequence goes on from CM065437.1 coordinate 34,416,284, forward strand.
TATCTTTCCAAATGTGTGTTCGTAATATGGGGTGAGGTTGCATGATTGAATACATTCAAGTGTTGTTAGAAGAAGGCAGTTGAATCACCATAAGTGTGTCAACTTGAAAAATAATTGAAATCCAAGTCAACTTCTTCTTAGGGATTCGCTGACACATTTATGTAGGGGTGTGCAAAAAATCCGATCATCCTATCAGATCCGTTGATTTTTCATCCAATTCGATGGTCGGATCGGATGGAAATTTTTTCCATCTGTTAAGTGCGGATTGGATGGCGGATTTCACTACGATTCATCCGATCCGATCCGATCCGACCAAAATTAATTATATATATATTTATTAAATTAAATATATATATATTTAATATATATATATATAATATTATTTAAAAATATATATATAATAATTAATAAACCTAATTATTATTCTAACCTAACCTAACCTTAGCCATATATCTATTCTTAACCTAATCTATTTTCCCAATTGCCTCTCTGCCTCCTTGCCTCCATCTCAGGATTCTCTGTTTTTCTACTCTGCTTCACTGCTGCTCCTCCTTCTCTGCTTCTCTGCTGCTGTGATGAGCAGAGTCGGCATCGCCGATTCTTGCCAATACTTTGGTTTTATATTTATAAAAATCTCGTAAGTGCACGAATCATTTCATAGAAAATGATAAGTATACTCCCAAGGTCGATCTAAGGAAGGAATGTATGTGGTTTTTAGTTTATTATTCAAACTTTTAAAAACGAAATTAAATCCTAAACATCCTATCACAATATTTTGGGATTTTGTGTTTTTTTAATCTACTGACATAAAAATAAACATAGATATGGATTCAATAAACATTTATGCAAATTTTATCTTTTATAATAGTAGAGTATTTATGGATATAATAACTAAGTTAATTATGCTTGCTCGTATTATTTAGGTTATTAAAGATATAAATTGATATTTATTGATTCTCCCTTTTTTATATGAATATCACCTTTGGTGGGGTTAGATATTCTTTGTTAACTAAACAAATCAATTAACACCTATGGGTGGGGTTGATAACTAATTTGGTTAATTAAATTAATTTCTTTTTCTAAGAGATTGAAAATGAACAATTTAAATGCCACTTTTGATGGGGTTAGACAGTTTAAACTTTATTCAAGGTGTCCAAATTAAAACTAAGAATTTAATTATCCGAGTACTAACTTTCAAGTTTTAAAACTACTACTGAAAACATGTTGTCAATACATTTTCAGATAATAATTCTTATAAAAATTTTTGAAATAGAGCTTCACTCTAACTACCGGGCGATTGTACCAACAAATAAAAGAGCAATACTCTAAATTAGACCGGATAACTAAACCTTAAAATCTAATTTTCAGATTTAAGTTTGTAATGAAAAATAATATATTTCTCTCTAACATTCTTAATATTTTAATCTTGAATAAAAATAAAATCAATTCATTTTAGAGATTTTTACCTATTTAATATTTCGCAAGCATAACAACGTTATTATTATATCATGTTTACAAACAGCCAGCACAGTTAAATTTAATCACAGACAAATTAAATATAACATGTAAGAATAAATCATAAAAAATAACTGCAAAAAAAATAAAATCCTTACAGTACTTCGATGCTATTCCCGTTGCTAGAAAACCTCCAAACGGAATTTGCACTCCCATTTATTGAATCAAAAGCAAATAAATTACAAAAACATAACTAGTTCTTCCCAAAAAGGGAAGAACTCTAAAACTAAGAGAAACTAACTAAAAAAAGCTAAAAACTAATAAAACTAAGAAAAAAATAAAAAAAAACTAAGAAATGAAAGAAGGAAAGAGAGAAAAGAATGTGTTTTGAGGTGTGTTTAGAAGTGAAGAAAATTGGGGTATTTATAGGTGAGGATGGAGAGAAAAAGTAGAGAAAAAAATGTAAAAATGCAAATTAGTGATTGCTGACGTCATTTGATGACGTCAGCATGACGGAGGCGGCTGCACGGGAAAAATGGGGAGAACGGGCATGGCGACGCTGAGGCAGCTACAAGACGTATGAACAAGATCAAAGACGCGCATGCGACGGATAAACAAGATACCGACGCAGTTTTGCGCGGATGAACGATAGAAAGACGCTAGCGGTGGCGCAATTTTCTCCTTTTTGACCTTTTTAACTCATTTTGTCCAATTTTTCCATATTTGTTGACCTTTCCTCATTTATTTATTAATATATTTGTGATGTATTGCTTCCAATATTCCTCTTTGAATATTTAAGTTGCATTTTTAAGCCAAAATACCTGAAAACAATAAAAATACCCGTGATTCCGAAAAAGACAAATTTATATAAATATATGATAAAACATATAAATATATATATTTTTAATCAATTAATGTGCATAAAATCATGGTTATTTTAGTGATTTTTGAGTACTCATCATGCCTGTGCTCCTCCTTCTCTGCTGCCGCTACTGCTCAAAGGTATGAATGGATTGATGACTACATTGGGAAATTTGAGAAGTGCTGCATATCTTGTTCAACACCAAGTATTTTACAGGTTGAAATGATAAGTTCATTTACATTAATTAATTCTTTGAAGTAAATACCAAATGGAGTTAATTTAATTAGATTGATCACGAATTTTCCAAATCAGTTTAAAAGAATCTCAAAAGTGTAACAACAAAATGTGATGTATTTTCCTTGGTGAACTAAATACTGATCCTCTTTGGATATTTTATTTGAATATTTTGTTAATTTATATTTTTTAAAAAGTAGAAATATGTTTATGTTTCAAATAATTTTCTGTTATAATGGTATTATTTTTAATATTTTTCTTAAATAATATCATATAAATTTTACTTTTATCATTATTAATAGATATATTTTGATCTTTTGATATAAAATTAATAATATTTTAATTAAAAAATATTAAAAAATATTATTTTTATAATTAGATATATTTTAAAAAATAAAGGATTACAAAATATTTTTTATAATCTAGAAATAAACTACATCACCTTCCAAATATGAGTCTTGATAAAATATATATTCATAGGGTATTTATCATTAGTTACAAGTGCTAAGATAATCATCATTTAACTGAATGTCAAAAGAAAATACTCTCCCATTAATGATAATTATTAATTATTTTCTAATTAATTAATATAATTTTGGATATTGAATATTATTCAAAAATTAAATGTTATTATTTAAGAGTTATTCTCTTTTCTCTTACCAATAAATACTTCTCATGTACTATATACAAAATTCTTATAATAAAACTCTAAGTTATATCTCTCAAAAGTATCAAACAAGAACAAGGTGAACTGAAATTGCATTCAATCCATATATTTTTCTTTTGAAATACACCATCTACACGCACACATTTATACACACTTTATATTGAATTTATATTAAAAACTTAATTATTGCACTAAAAGGAAAAAAAATGTTAAAGAACACATGATCCAATTGGTTGTAAATTTGCTTCTTTACATTATAACAACTGCTTTTCTACACAATGTGTTTATTGCATTAAGTTGATTGTGTCTCACTTTATCTTAGATGGAAAAAATACCTCTACTACGGATAGTCTACTTGCAACCATCGGAAGTGCAAGCGCTACCCATGATGTTGAAAATCAATATAAAAATCCACAAAATGCTCCACCAGAAACTAAAGATCTAGCATTGAATGACAAACCTGAACCTTCTATAGATAGCTATGATGGAAAAGGTAAGCGAAATTTTTCTAAAACTCCCTCTTCTGCCTGGAAACATTTTGATATAATGGGTGAAGGCTTAGATCGCAAGGCGAGATGTAAATATTGTTCAAGGGAGTATGTGTATGTATCTAGCAAGTCTGGTACATCAAACTTAAATGCTCATATTGCTATGCAATGTAAATTATTTCTTGGTAGATATGAGAAGAAGCAAAAAACTTTAGCTTTTGAAAATGTCACAAACAATAAAGAATGTGTACTTGTTGCACACACATTTAGTATTGAGGCTTGTAGGCTAGCACTTACAGAAATGATTATAGTTGATGAATTTCCATTTAGTCATGTTGAGAATGAAGGATTTAAGAAGTATAGTAGAGTTTTGGAACCAAGGTTCCAAGTTCCTTCTCGTACCACTATCGCACGAGATTGCTTGAGTCTTTTCTTAAAGGAAAAGGATAAATTAAAAGAATTTTTCTCTAAATAATTTCAAAGAGTTTGTTTAACCACTGACACATGGACTTATGCTCAAAATTTGAATTATATATGTCTCACTGCTCACTTCATCGATGATAATTGGAAACTCCAAAAAAGAATCTTAAATTTTTGTGTAGTTCCTAGTCATAAAGGTGATATCCTTAGGAAAGCAATTGAACAGTGCTTTTTAGATTGGGGAATTGATAAAATATAACTATTACTGTGGATAATGCTAGCTCAAATAATACATTAGTTTCTTACTTGCGTAAAAAAGTGAACAATTGGGGTGGTGCAATACTAGATGGTCAACATATGCATATGAGGTGTGCAGCTCATATTCTAAATTTGGTTGTCAGAGAGGGCTTGAAAGAACATGATTCAAGCATAAGTAAGATAAGAGAAGTTGTGAAATATGTCAAAGGATCACCTTCAAGGTTGTTAAAATTTAAGGATTGCAGAGAGCAAGAGAAGATTGATACTAATAAACTTGTATGTTTAGATGTAGTAACAAGGTGGAATTCCACCTATTTAATGTTAGAAGCTGTAATAAGATTTCAGAACGCTTTTGAGCATTTAGAAGAAGATGATGTGATATTTAAACAAGAGTTCAACATTGGAAATGATAGTTGCAAAACTCCTGATATGTTTGATTGGTCTAATGCTCACATATTTGTGAGGTTTTTGAAAATATTTTATGATGCAATATTGAGGTTCTCTAGTTCTGTATATGTTACTTCAAATTTATTTTTGGATCAAATTTGTTTCATACATAACCAATTCAGTTTCTGGTGTGAAAATACAGATTTTTTGTTAAGAAAAATGGCAAAAGAAATGATAATAAAGTTCAATAAATATTGGGGAGGTGTAGATAAGATGAATAATTTTTTATTTATTGCAACTTTGCTTGATCTAAGACGTAAGGAACAAGGTTTGAAAATTTGTTTGGATCTTTTGTGTGACGAAGATGATATTATGGTTGGTCATATCATGAAAAAATTTAGACAAACTTTGAATAATATATATGATCAATATTTAGTTTTGTATTCTACAAATGTACAAGCTACATGCTCACAACCTTTAGACATAGAATTAGTGGATAGTTGTAACATTGATTCATTTTCACTGTGGATGGATCGTTATAAAAAATGTGTCAAAGATGCAAAAAAGATAGACAACCAAACTAAAGTAGATAAATATTTGGGTAAGACATGTGAGGATGTGGATGATGAGTCTTTTAATCTTTTAAGTTGGTGGAAGGTGAACTCATCTAGATACAAGGTTCTTTCCAAGATTACCAAATATGTTTTAGCTACGCCTATATCAACTGTAGCTTCTGAGTTTGCATTTTCTACAGGGGGAGGGTTATTGATTCTTTTAGAAGCTCATTGTCCCTAAAAACTGTCCAAGCACTTATTTGTCCTCAGAACTGGATTCGATCATCACCAATAATTAACATTCGTGATTCCCTTGATGATATTGAAGCAATGGAAACAGGTAATATTATTTTAATTTTCATTAGTAATTGATATCATTCTCTTATGATTTAATATTCTCATCACTTTCTATTATATTCTATTTTGTAGATATGTTGAGAGACATTAAGGATATAACCCTTGATTGAGTATGATATATTATTATTTTATTTCATATGTATTTCATATATTATTTTATATATATTTAGTTATCAATTTACTAATATTTTTTAAATTATGGCTAATAGGTGATGACACATTGAATTTTTTTGCTATTGTTCTCAAGACTCAAGACAAGATTATTTTTAAGATGGCCAATGGATGTTAAAGAGTGAAACGATCAAATTAATTTAGGTTTAGATTATTGTGAACTATCTTTTTATTTATTGTTTAAATGAATTGTTGAATTTATTAAAATCACTATTGTAATCAACATCGTTATTTACTTAATTGTATTATTTTTGTTTTATACAAGTTTGAATATTTTAGTCTTATTTTAGTCTTTTTATTTGATTTTTAAGGTTTCTTTTAATTAAAATGATTTTATGTTATGATTTATATAAAAAATTATTTTTTTAATTCAAAAATATTATTAATTAAGTTTATTGATCGGATTAATCAGATTGATCGGATTGATCGGATTGATCGGATTGGTCGGATTGGTCGGATTGGTCGGATTGATCGGATTGATCGGATGCTATCCGAATATTTTACAGATCGGATTGATCGTATGTAAAAGTTGATCGGATCAGTTGTGGATTAGGATGTTTCAATCCGATGTTCAGATCGGATCGAATGAGCATAAAGTTAGCGGTTTCAATCCGATGAACACCCCTACATTTATGTGTTATTGATGTTTGAGGGAAGATAGTTGAGCCATTAGGAGTGTGTCAACTTGAAAGATAGTTGAACTCCTAGTTAAATTATTCTTATAGATTCCTTGAGACATTTATTTTCCATTGGTGTTTGGCCGCTTGCCTTCCCAATTTGTTGCATGCATATTATGAAGCCCCTTATGCTCTCCCATAGCACGTATAGACGTGAGGCTCTATGGTATGTATCACATTAGGGAGATGTTTTCTATCTGCAATTATTTTAGTAAGTCTATGTATTCAGTTTGTTATTTTTTACATGTTTTTACCTTGATATTGGCTTGGTGTTATTCTCTATCCTTTTTGCATGACTATTTGTGTTGCTTCTTGTTATGTTTACCCTAATCTTTTCTGCTTTGGTGTTGGGTGTTAGGATTATTACATTTTTGTCTAGCTTGATAAGAGTTAAATTATTGCATTTTTGTTATGATTTAAATGTTGATATTTGTGTGAAAATTGTGTTTATTTGATTATTTAATCCACAAATGTCATTTCACGGGTATTTCGTGTTTAAAGTGCAATTTTAGGTAAAATCTTGATTTTTGAGAAGTTAGGGACAAAGTACAATGATCGGGATTGAATCAAAGAAAAAGAAAACAAAATTTCAAAATTTGGAATTTTGACATGCAGAATATTCTCATTAGCCGTAAAACCTTACTGAGAAAATGTTGAAAATCTTCCCGAGAGCACGGATTTTGGCAAAGCAATCACATCACGCCAAAGAATTCTCGGCCATAGGCCAAAGAATTCTCGGCCGTCATTAATCTCACACGGCGAGATTTAGCGGAACCGAAATCGTAAATTTTTCCAAAATCTCGGCCACAAGTGAATAACTTTCATTGCTCGGCGAGTTTAGTTCGAAAACATTTTTTATGCTATTTTGTTCCAAAATTGCCCTCCAAAACCCTAGATCTATATATACATTATGATGGAGAAGGAGGGGACGGTAGAAAGCAGAGTTCAAAGGCATTTTTGGAGAAGAGAAGGAAATTTTGGAGAAACTTGAAGGATCTTCACCATTATTGCTACCAAGCCTTCATCTTCTAGAGTTTTTCATCTCTTCTCCTTAGTTTTTATATTCTGCAGTTTATTGATATTTGTTATTCATGGATTCAATTGAAATAATGGTTGTTCTTATTTTTGTTATGAACTAATTCGTTTTTGCTAAGGCTATAATGTAGTTAGATCATGAAAATCTGATTTCTTGTGTTATCGTTATATGAATTCATTGTTTTCAAGTTGAGTATTTATTTCCATGCTTAATGCTTTTAAATTTATGATCAAGATTTAAATGATTTGTTGCATTATATTGAGACCGAGAGGATATGTGTAATGAACGCTTCTTGTGATAAATACCGTATGTTGAATGCGAGTCTGAGAACTAATGCATGATGTATGTGGTTATTCTAGAAATTCCATAAATCGTAATGTGCTTGTTTGTGATTTAATCTTCATAGAAATATAGTCGGTTTTCATAGATAAGTAATTCTAATATAACTTGAGAAAGAGTATTAGATAAGTTGGGTTTTTCAACCATCACTTTTAACTTTGATTCTCATATAACATAACTTGAAATCGGATTGAATTGATTTAGCGAAATCAAATGCCTTAGCATTTTTAATCATTTGTGAACAACATTAAATTTTGTTATTTGCGTTTAGTTTTATAAAAGTTAATTTGCTTTTTAAAACAATTCCAACAATTCGGTTTTCAAATAAAATTAGGGTTAGTCAATTTCGGTACTTAGTAACGCCATTCCTTGTGGGTTCGATATCCGTACTTTTGTACACTTTATTACTTGAACGATTCGTACACTTGCGAAAATAAGCATCAATTTTTTGGCTACCGTCACGGGAATGGTTTGATTTTATTAATATCGATACTACCTAATCTTAGTTTTAATTTGAAGTTAATTTTCTTTATCATTTTTTCATTTTTAATTTTGTTTAATTTTCTCTTTTAATTCATTTATCATAAAAAAGGGTAATTTTTTGTTGTTTTTGTGCTAGTTAATTTTCTGGTTGTAGGATTGTTGTATGAGACGTACAAGAATCCTTAACCAATTTCCATTTGACCCTGTGTAAATGTTAGTGAGATAGGAAAAATAGATATATCCACAAACACATATATATATATTTTAAGGTAGGCTTTTGAAATGAGATAAATATATATATATATATATATATATATATATATATATATATATATATATATATATAAACTTTGACGCTCAAAAGGGGTATACTATTGATAGTGTATGTGAAGGTAGATAGAAAGGCTCAAACGATCCAAAGATGGCCTAAATCATTTTCTTAGTTAAATGTTATCTATAATTTCGCCTCGAGAGAAAATCAAACAAATTCTAAGAATTGTGACACCACAAATATCAATCGAATTCCATACTCATATAAACCTTCTCTAAATTATCGTAGCAACTCAAAAATCAAGACTAGTGCTCATATATATTTATCTTTGTAAAAATGAAACATACGTAAAAATTATTCATCGCTTAGACAATATTCAAATTTTTCAAGGAGATATGCATCATTTAAATCGATGAAACAAAAATATATCACTATTCATAGCAAATTATCTTCAATCAACCAAACAAACAAACAAAAATTTCACAAGCAATAACATCCAGAAAGTATTTCAACTTGGTTTAGTATATACACCACCCCCAAACTTAATATACACATTGTCCTCAATGTGTGAAAATTAAAGAACATTTGAGATGGGTTTAAAGAGACTTCCTGGTTTGTTTGATTGGTTAAGACAAAATAGCTTCATTACCTCCACTTTGCACCTACGAAGGGAAAAAAATAACATAACAAAATATAAAATTTAATACATGCAAAAAAAATAAAATAAATAAAATAAAACACATGGGTTGCCTCCCAAGAAGCGCTTGTTTTATAGTCTTCAGCTTGACTTCTCAAACAAAATCTCAACTTACGAGAAAATTGAAAAATAAATTAAGAAACAATAACCATAACTTTTTTTTTATTTTTTTTTATTTTCTTTTGTGAATTAAGATTTACGTGTCAAAAAAAATCTCAATACATGAGAAAATTGAAAATTAAAATAAACACAAACAATAAGCAAAAAAAATATTTATTTTTCTTTTTGTGAGGTAAGATTTGTGTGTCAAACAAAATCTCAACCCGCTAGAAAATTGAAAAATAAATTAAACACGCAAAAATAATTTTTTTTGAATTAAAATCAGATTGATTTTTATTAATATCAACAATGAAAATAGTAAAACAAATCCCCGGCAACGGCGCCAAAAACTTGTTGTGTATTTTACAACACACAGAAATCATGCAAGTATACACGGTCAAAAGTAATAAAGATTTGTAAGTAGAGTATCGTTCCCACGAGGATTTGTTACAATAGTTTGTTGAGTACTAAAATTGTATCTCTCTGATTTTATCCAAAATAATCGTTAATTAAGGAAAGGTTTAAAAATAAAATAAGAGAACTCTAGGATTGCAATTTTTCACCAAACTAATCCACTCAAATCATGTTATTTTCTTTTGATTTATATTTTTAGTACATTTAATTTGTCAACCGAAAACTTCTTTTTTATTCATACATCTCTTCCGAGCTCCGTATAAACACACCTCATTAAATTAATTCACTATATCTCTATAAGAATTAAATTTAATAAGATTCATTAAGTTCTAAGTTCGCAAATGGCCACACATACAATTAGGGTATATTCCTATCCTTCATCATACATGTCATTCTATTTACGAGCAATATACACAAAAATGCCTTTCTCAAGTTTATTTTTATGCCACAAATCGTTTTGATAAAATTCGTAAATAATCAAAAAGCATTAAGCACAAAATAGAACAAACAAATCGAACGTCTTATAAAAAATAATTAAAATCAAAGCTTCATAAATTTAGATCAAATGCAACCCTAGAAAAATTAAATTACTTCATTAAATTAAAATAAAAATTACAACAGATACTAAAAATTTAAAGGAAGAAGAAGGAAAATTAAAACATGAAGAAACGAAAATATTTGGCACACGCAGAACACAACAAAAGCTAAAAATTGGCTTCTGCGTGTTCTACCGTCCAAAACCGAGCAACACAGAAATTATACACCAAAAAAAAACTCTTAACTCTATCATAATATCACCTATTTATAGCTAAAAAAAATACATCAAAAATAATACATTTTTTTAAACGCGTAAAAAAAATTATATCGAAAACAAAACCCGACATTTTCCCTTAAATCGGTGTCCATGCGAAAATAGAATTTCGTATTTTAATTTACGCGTGAACCAGGGCCACCGTTCTGATTTTTTTAAAATTCAAAGTGCATGCCACGTGTCAGCGTCTGATTCACTGCGAGGATTTAATGCGGACATGTGGCAGAATTTCATTGGCTGCGGGAAACGGGCATGCGAAGGATTGTCACACGAGAGACAACGCTAAAACTTGGGCATAATCCTGCGCTCTCGCGCTCATGATAACATGCCACGTGTCGGATTATTATTTGCTTAAATATTAGTGGGACACGTGGCAGATTCTTATTTTGTAAAACCGAGGATGTACGCCTCCATAACCCGCGTCAGCACGATTATTACATGAATCCGTTCACCGCGCGATGGCTGTTCCACGCGCTTCAATCCGGGACCGTTCAAGAGATCCAACGGCGATGTGCCTCTGGGGAAATTCACAAGAACCGACACGTGGGTCCCACTGCACGCCGCCCGCGCTGCCGGGCCCCACCGTCACGCCGAACCGCGTAAAGGAATCTGCGCACACGCTATTTGGTGCCAGCTTTCTCGGGCCTTGCGCATCTTAGCCGTTTATTTTTACGACGGACGATCCTAAGTCATGCTGCGAATAAATAAGCGGCTTCTTCACTCCTCAACGCGAGAATTTAAAACTTCCATTAATTGTATTTTGACCCACAAATTTAATCCAAATTACATTTTGCACTTTCTTAAATTACGCTAAGCTCCTTTGCTAATTTTAAATTAAATTTTTAAACTTTTAATAATTATATTAAGCTCAAATTTAATTTAAATTATATTTTCGATTTTTATAAATTGTAATTAGGAAACTATATTATCCGAAATTATATTTGTGATTTAAATATGAAATTAAGTACATTATTGATACAAATTATTTAATTATATTAAAAATGTATTTTTAGCACATAAAAGGGAAAATATTAATTTATTTAACAAAAATTAACTAAATATTAAAGAACATAGCAATTATCATTACTAAATTGATGAAAATAACTATATAAAAATACGCTATCACCCCGAGATTGATAGAACATTTAGGCGCCTAAACCGAGCAGATATGCTCAACGCCTCCTAATAGACAATCAATCCATGGATCCACCATTTGTTCAAGGGAGGTGGAAATCATAGAGCTTTGGGGATTACGACATGTGCCTAATGTTGCTAGAACTACTTCGGGTATAAGGAGGCCTGAACTGCGTTCAAGCAAATAACTTTGAGATAAAACCATCCTTTATCCAAATGGTTCAATCAAATCGGTTTGGTGGAATGTCGTAGGATGATCCAAATGTACATATTGCTTACTTTTTGAGGTGAGCGATCTTTACAAGATAAATGGTATGTCTCAAGATGCTATAAGATTGAGGGTTTTTCCTTTTTCACTTCGGGATAAAGCCAAGGAGTTGGCTAAATTCATTACTATCGGGATCAATTACAACATGGAACGTAGCTTGGTTCGAAATTCTTTATATTAAGTTCTTTCCTCCCATAAGAAGGCAAAATCGAGGAATGAAATCACATATTTTACACAAGATGACCAAGAATCATTGTATGAAGCTTGGGAAAGATTCAAAGAAATGTTGAGGGAAGTGCAGCGCCCACATCATGGTATACCAATTTGGTCAGTAAGTCTCTACATTTTATAAACGGGTTGGTTTCAAACTATCGTAATGATTGATGTCAATTTTGAGTGGTCTTTAATGGGAAAAACACCAGGAGGATGCTCATGAGTTATTAGGAGATCATGGCGTAAAAATCAAGGGCATTGAGGCGGGTAATTGCAAAAAGACCAGAATGTGCATGAAATTGATTCGAATGAATGCTTTGTCGGCTCAAGTCGCCGCTTCTTTCAAGAAAGATGGATTCTTTGTCATCCAAATTTGAATCCAAACCAACCTGCATAATGTGATTTATGTGGTGGAAATCATGCTAGTATTGAGTGCCAAGTCGAAATCCATTTGCTTCACCAAATGCTGAGCAAGGAAATTATGTTTCAAATTTCCAAAAACCTCAAAATAACCCATATTCGAACACCTACAATCCAGGTTGGAGAAATCATCAAAATTTGTCATGGGGAAATAACCAAGGGGGATTCAAACTGTCATCATCTTCCTACCAACCCCAAGAGAAAAAACAAACAAATTTGGAAGAAATTTTAGGAAAGTTCATTAAGGAGACAAGAACAAATTTTAGTAATCAAGAGGTAATAAATAGGGACATCCAAAACCAACTAAGGCAGCTTTCAAAGCAGATTGCAGAAAGGTCTCAAGGATCATTGCCTAGTGACAAAATAAATCCCAAAGAGCATGTAAAGGCTATCACATTGAGAAGCGGTAAAGAACTTGAATGGCAAGGGAAATCAGATAAAATGATGGAAAAATCTAAAGAAAAGCCATCAACATCCCAAGATGTTCAACCTTCCCCAAATGCGAAATATGAGCCTCCTATCCCATATCCTCAAAGATTGAATAAGAAAAAGATTGATAATCAATTTGATAAATTTTTGGATATTTTTAAGAAATTGCATATTAACATTCCTTTTTGCAGAGAGATGTTGGAAAAAATGCCCAAGTATGCAAAATTCATGAAGGAAATTCTATCAAAGAAGAGGAAGTCGAGATTATGAACCTGGCTATGCTAAATGAGGAAAGCAGCAGCTTCTTCAAAGAAAAATGCCGCTTAGAAATTGAAAGACCCGGGGAGTTTTACTATACCTTGTACTATAGGAAGTTGCAATTTTGATAAATTCCTATGTGATTTAGAGCAAGCATTAATTTGACGCCACTTTTTTTAGAAAACTAGAAATTTTGGTAAGTAAGAAGCCACTTCAATCTCTCTATAATTAGCGGATCGATTGGTGAAATATCCTCAGGGTAATTGAGGATGTTTTAATTAAAGTTGACAAATTTATTTTCCCTTTAGATTTCGTGGTGCTTGACGGATGAAGATAGAGAGGTACCGTTGATATCGTGGGAGACCATTCATTCCAGAATCGAAGAACATTGATTGATGATGTTATTGAGAAGGAAAGCTCATTCTACGGGTGCAAGATGAACAAGTGACTTTTGATGTTTTTGAAGGAATGAAATTTCCAAGTGAGGTACATTCTTGTTTTCAAATTAACACTCTTGACAAGTTAATCTCGGAAACTTTTGAGGAGAGAACTCCATTGCTACAACTAGAAGCTTACCTTGTGAAATCTGCAACAAATGAGATGGATGAAATGAGGAATGATGCTTATGAGAATGAACGAATATACAAGGACAAGATGAAGGTTTGGCATGATAAGCACATTTTGAGGCAAAACTTTTAGGTGGGACAGAAAGTGCTGCTTTATAAATCCCGCCTCGTACTTTTTCCAAGAAAACTAAAATCTCGTCGAGGACCTTTTCTAGTAACCAAGGTGTTTCTTATGGAACAATTGAGATCACCATGAAACAAAGGGAACTTTCAAGGTAAATGGACAACATGAGGCCATATTTTTGACGGAGAATTCAACAAGCGAGAAAGATAACATAAAAGTCTAGCTAATGACTATAACTTAAAGTCATAACGAGGCAACCCACGAGATTTGTTTTCTTATCTTTTATCTCATTTTATTTTAGAAATTTTAAATTCTGCACTTCATTTTATGATAATTTTATTTTTAATTAAATTTGCTTATTTTATTTGTCTTACTGTAAGAAAAAAAAAGCCATATACGCTTTTTCTTTTCTTACATCGGTGACAATGTAAGGTTTTGGTTGGGGGTGCGGTAAACGGTAAATCTTTCCTTCCCTTCATTTTTATTAGTTTTGTTTGTGTGTTTATTTGTGTTTAATTTTGATTTTCCATTTATTTTTCTGCATTTTGATTTAATTTCTTTTATTTTTATTTTATTTGCATTTTACTTATTTTAATTTGCACGTTGATGATAATAATGTGATTGTGATAACAAGTAGCTTTTAGAAGACATTAAATTTTGCTTCGGTTTAAAGATAATTTCAAATGTTGATTTTACCTAGTTGGCGACTCTTTTGGTATGTGGTATGATTTGGTTGATTAGTCTAAATGCTGTAGAAGTCTTATGTGTGAATTTTTCATGGACATTTTTGTGATCTCAACAAACTCTAGAACTCATTTGAAAACCTCTTGAGGCGAAATAATTTGGAATTGTACTGTTTAGGATAGGATATAGGTAATTTTTGGATCGATTGTGCCATTTTAAGCCTACCTTGTTATTTTTATATCACTAGTTACCTCATTGAGCCGATTTAAATATATTGTTAGCCTTATTTTTCTTTCTTTTTTCCTTCTATAACCTACCTTTTATTTAGCCAATATATATATATATATATATATAATTCCTACCTTATTTGTTAAGAGCACTTAATTTTGAACACAAACTTTTCAAGAGAAATTGGAGTAAGGATGGAATAAAAAAAAAAAGAAAAAAAAGACATCTTCCACATATATTGGAAGAAATTAGTTGGGGGTTATGTTAAAAAAAACAACGAAGAAAAGAAAAGAAAACGAGAAAAAGGGCCTTCACACTCTAGTAAATAAAAGAGTGTTAGTAATGGATGTACTGAGGTGAAAGATCGAGGAATAATTTTGTTTATCTTTGGAAAAATGGGTTATGATCGGAAGAAACAATTTGGGTTAAATGGTGTTACTCTTTTACTTAATTGGTTGTGTTTAATCTAATAAGTGCTATTATTTGTATTTTGACACTTCCCGTTCTTTCTTAACCAAATACCTAAGCCTAACATTACAAGCCTAAGAAAGTCCTATTGATCCGAAGTGGTTTATTTTTCTTCATTAGTGGAGAGAGTTTTGAAGAGTGAGCCTATCGAGTTTCAGATTTGTCCGTTTTGTTTGTGGATGTTCTCGCATAATATTATCCGCATTATGGATATTGGTTTGGGGTTTGATGGATGTTTAAGTGTCAAAAATAAAAGTGAAATTGGCATTTGAGATTTCTTAAAACTTAGGTGACATTTAATTATTCTATATGTTGGGTGTTATTTACAATTTTTGAGACATTTGTGCAAATTATTTTTTATGTTATGTTATTGTTTTAAGTTAGGATAGTTATAGGTAAGATGTTCGCGGTGTCATCACCGGAAGCCCTCACGAGACTACAACTCGGCCCCTACTAGGGCCGCCAGTGCTTTAAAGGCTTATTGCATACGCTTAATGTAATTTTGTAAATAGAATAAATTTCCTTTGAAGTTTCTCTTAATGTCTCCTTTGAATTTATTAAATAGATTGCTTTTTTTGCTAGAGACTAGCAAGAAGTTGGTTGGGGGTTGTTGATAAGAGCTAAATTATTGCATTTTTGTTATGATTTAAATGTTGATATTTGTGTGAAAATTGTGTTTATTTGATTATTTAATCCACAAATGTCATTTCACGGGTATTTCGTGTTTAAAGTGCAATTTCAGGTAAAATCATGATTTTGGAGAAGTTAGGGACAAAGTACAATGATCGGGATTGAATCAAAGAAAAAGAAAACAAAATTTCAAAATTTGGAATTTCGCCACCGGCGAGAATATTCTCGCCGCCGGCAAAAACCTTACGGAGAAAATGTTGAAAATCTTCCCGAGAGCACGGATTTTGGCAAAGAATTCTCGCCGCCGGCCAAAGAATTCTCGCCGCCGGCCACAATAATCCCGCCGCCAGTGAGATTTAGCGGAACCGAAATCGTAAGTTTTCCAAAAATCTCGCCACGGCGAGAATAACTTCGCCGCCGGCGAGTTTCGTTCGAAAACATTTTTTTATGCTGTTTTGTTCCAAAATTGCCCTGCAAAACCCTAGATCTATATATACATTATGATGGAGAAGGAGGGGACGGCAGAAAACAAAGTTCAAAGGCATTTTTGGAGAAGAGAAGGAAATGTTTGAGAAACTTGAAGGATCTTCACCATTGTTGCTACCAAGCCTTCATCTTCTAGAGTTTTTCATCTCTTCTCCTTAGTTTTTATATTCTCTCGTTCATTCACATTTGTTATTCATGGTTTCAATTGAAATAATGGTTGTTCTTATTTCCGTTATGAACTAATTCATTTTTGCTAAGGCTATGATGTAGTTAGATCATGAAAATCTGATTTCTTGTGTTATCGTTATATGAATTCATTATTTTAAAGTTGAGTATTTATTTCCATGCTTAATGCTTTTAAATTTCTGATCAAGATTTAAATGATTTGTTGCATTATATTTAGACCGAGAGGAGATGTGTAATGAACGCTTCTTATGATAAATACCGTATGTTGAATGCGAGTCTGAGAACTAATACATGATGTATGTGGTTATTCTAGAAATTCCATAAATCGTAATGTGCTTGTTTGTGATTAAATCTTCATAGAAATATAGTCGGTTTTCATAGATAAGTAATTCTAATATAACTTAAGAAAGAGTATTAGATAAGTTTGGGTTTTTCAACCATCACTTTTAACTTTGATTCTCATATAACATAACTTGAAATCGGATTGAATTGATTTAGCGAAATCAAATGCCTTAGCGTTTTTAATCATTTGTGAACAACATTAAATTTTGTTATTTGCGTTTAGTTTTATGTTAATTTGCTTTTAAAACAATTTCAACAATTCGGTTTTCAAATAAAATTAGGGTTAGTCAATTTCGGTACTTAGTAACGCCATTCCTTGTGGGTTCGATATCCATACTTTTGTACACTTTATTACTTGAACGATTTGTACACTTGCGAAAATAAGAATCATAGCTTATCTCCTTCATATAGAGGTGTGTTATATTGAATACTATGTATGTGCTTCCTTTGGCTTCCATGTCAAAAAGGGGTATAAGTGTGCATACCTTATGTTTATTTGTGCATTGTGTTTGTTTATTTTTCTGTGCATTTTTTTGTTTCTTCATATGCTACTTGCTTCATTGGATGGTGAGTATAGTTTACACTGCATCATAGTTATTTGATATGCATACAATGAGGGGGAGTGTTGCATATGTTAAGGGAGAGTTTTCATACTTGTGTTCATGTTGATTGTGCTTAGCCTATCAATGTTTACCTATGTAGGGGTGAAACGAAAATATGTGTTTAGTTTATGTGCTATTTCTGCATGATACGTTCATGGGGTATGTGTTTGTTTCATGTGTGTAGGTTGCAGGTGTAAAGTGAATTTTTATTGCTTCAGGTATGTTATGTGTAATGGTGTTGAGATCCTCATGTTTCAGAGTGATAGAGTGGATGAAATGTTACATGAATATGGATGGAGCGCATATGTTGGATTCGCTTAGTTTAGGTATGTTTTTCATATTTGGGTGTCATTGATGTTTTGTTCATGGGAGAAAATATCTTTAGGTCATCACCATGATCATCTAATGAAAGATATAAATATGTATTTAGTTGTGTACTATTTTCACACGAAAAGCCAAAGGGGGAGATTGTAAGTCCCATTGAACTCGTATTTGTGTGTTGGCTTCCCATGTGCAAAACATGTTGTCTTTTTTTTACTTAGCATTCTATCATCCTCTATGTAAGGTTGGTTAATGTGGATCAATAATACACATATGCATATAGTTAGGTACATTTTGTATGCAAGCATGTTTACACACACCACAATGATGGTTTTCCTAGTGTGCATGCTAAGTAGAGTTTTGGTGAGCTGACGTTGTCACTTGTTTTTTTTGGTTCATTTTAGGTGCAGGTATTTATGGAAAGTACTATATAATTTTTGAAATGAAAACATATGGCTTTTTAGCACCTTGCCACTAAGCTCACCACCACCCTTACCACCACCCTTGGCGAGGTTGTTGGCGAGGTTGTTGGCGAGGTGGTTGGTGAGATGGTTGGCAAGGTGGATGATGATGTTGTAAATTTGAGTTCTATAAATAACGCAAAATTTTCTTATTTGGTATGCAAAAAATGCAATGTAGCTCTGTCTAATTGACACCTCATTTTTCTATTTATGGATCGTTAATATCTTTAGTGTTGTTTAGTATTAGTGGTTCATGATTGTATGAAAAAAACATGCTTTTGAGTTATGCGTACTCGAGATGGTGTTTTCTAGTTAGTGTAAAATAGTATTCATAAGCTATGAGTGCTTGAGACAACTTTTTCAATTTTGTGAGAACTTCTTTGTAAGATTGAGCTAAGTTAAAAGCTTTGAGTTCTCATATCTCTTGCTATGTGCAATAAGAGATAAGGTGTTTAAGTTTGAGGGGTGTCCTCAAGAGTATGAGTTCTTACACTTCTTGTTACTGGTCTTTAGTTATTGATCACACCATATTTGGTAGTGTGGGATTTGAAGAAAAGCCGAGTTCATGAGTCGAGCATGGTAGTTGTGGAAGCATCAAGATAAAGCAATAATAACATTTAGGACTGAGGTCCTAACTAAGAGATGTAATATTGATTTTGTTTCTTTTAGAGTTGTAACTGTTATATTGATTAGTGGATTGTTTGATGTTGAGTGGTTGCCTTAAGCAACTTGAGAATGTTACCTCAAAAATGGGGTCTCTATGTGGGTTTATCTTATTATATATGGTGTTGTGCATGATTTAATATATGGTTAGTAAAATTAGAGTTTAAATGGTCTATGTTTTTACATAATAAAGTTTAAACTCTAGTTAGAAAGCTTTTATTAATTATTTCCATCTTTCCGACTCTTGAATATTGCTTATGCTATATGCTATCTATCTATGATTATTTTTACTATAGTTGTGATTATTTTTCAAGAGTTTATCTCTCTATTATTTTCTTGTTAAAGTTAAGTCCTAAAAGAGTCAGTAACTTCTTAACCTGATTGTGTATAAGGTCTTAGACTCCTTTGTAGTCATGCATGATTAAATTGTGTGTTAGTTTAACATGTCTTTTATCTGCATGCAAGTTTGGCATGAGTCTCTAAAGAGTCTGTATCTCTTTACCTTGGAGGTGTACTAGGTGTCAGACTCTTTATTAGGTTTATTATGTATGTTTGATTAAATTCTGTAAAAATACAATAATCATTTATCAAATATGCTCCCACATATGAGATCTTGAAGTGATTAGAAATCCATTTACCATTTCGATATGTATAATTGTACCATAAGTTTTGTATTGTTTTCCATGTATGCATGTTACTAGTTTGAATAGGAGCCTGTGAGGCAAACCATTGCTAGTATGTATTTTATAGATTGTTGTTTTTGCATCTACTAATTATTTTTGTACTGTATTGAATTGAACACGTTGTTGTGTACTTCTACTGAGTTAATTGCTTAATTCACATTGCTTAATTCCATGTGTTTGTTTTATTCTTACTCAATAATCTTTCATCGTCTATGTAAGATTGGTTCTTGAAAATTAGTAGTACACAGACACATACATAGTTAGGAACACTTTGTATGCGAGCATGTTTACAGAGATCATAGAGTTGGCTTCGTAGTGCATTGTGACTTGTATTTTTGGTTCATTTTGGGTGCATGTATTTCTGAAAAGTACTTGGTAATTTTTGAAATTAAAAAATGTGCCTTTTTATCACCTTGCCACCAAGTTCACCAGCACCTTTTATGAGGTAGTTGGTGAGGTAGCTGGCGAGGTGGAAAGTCTAAGTTCCATAAAGACCTCTATTTCTTCATGTTTGGTATCCAAAAAACTGTAGTGAAGTTCTATTAAATAGACATCTTATTTTCTATTTCTTGATCACTAATACATTGAGTATTGTTCAATATTTGTGAATCATAACTGTATGAGCAAAACCGTGCTTGTGAGTGGTGAGTACTTAAGATGGTATTTGCAACTGGGTTATATGTAAGTCGTGTGTTGATTGAGAGTTTTTTGGATGCAACCATTTATTTGTGAGAACCTTATTGTGAAAATGAGCTAAGTTAAATGCATTTAGTTCTCATATCTCTTGTTGTGTATAAAAAGAGATAGGTTGTTTAAGTTTGAGGGTGGTCCTTAAGATTGGGTGTTACCACACTTCTGGTGCCTAATCTGTACTTACTGATCACACCATATTAGGTGGTGTGGGCTTTGGAGAAGAGTCGAGTTTGTGTGTCAAACCAAGTTATTACATAGGTAGTAAGCAAGAACAGTGATAGGGAGTTAGGATAGAGGTCCCAATTGATAGAGGTAATATTGGTTTTACTTCTTTCAAAGTTGTAACGGTATATTGATAGAGGTAATATTGGTTTTACACATCATATGTATGTTACTAGTCTAGATAGGAGCCTATGAGGCACACCATCACTAGTCTGTTTACTACATATTGTTGTATTCATATATGTTGAGTGTTTAAGTTGTGTATTGAATTAAGCATATTGTTTTATACTTCTACTATGTAAGTTGATTAGTTCGTATTTGTGAGGTCAGCTTAGACGAATTGATATAGAGCTCATGAAAAGATTCCATGGTGTCTTCACCCTTTACCTAGGTCCTGGTTACCTATTTAATTTAGAAGAGCAATTGTGCTTCGAGAAATTGTTCCTACTTATAAGATTCTTCAAAGATCATTTTCAATGTTAATAATAAACTAATTAATATCTTTAGGTGGGACCTACCAATTGATTAATTATTTAATTCTACTTCTTTTCTAAGAGATTAAAAAACCATTTAATTTGTCTCCTTAGATGGGGCCTTATAATTTAAACTCTCATCAAGGTGTCTAAGTTAGGCTTATCATTTATGTATCAAAAAACTAACTTTCAAATTTTAAAACTATGAAGGATATGTCTTCAATATATCTTTCAATAATACTTCTTATAAAAATATTTGAAATATAGTTCTCTAAATTAGATCCAGAATATTTCAACTAACATCTAAGAGGTAACTCTAAATTAGATTCAGATAATTAAATCTTAAATATAACTCTCTTGTTTATTATGAAAGATACTTCATCAATATTTTTTTCTTTTACAAACTTATTTTAATCTTGATGAAGAAATAAAACTTAATTCATTTTTAAAAAAATGTCAAATATACTTTAACATTTCACAAGTGTAACAATGTTATTAATTTCTCATTTTATTTATTGTTAGAAATGTATATTTAAATAAATGATTAATAAATTAAACATAACATATAAAACTTCACATAAACATAATCTGCAAATAATACAAATGAATATACTTCAACAGAAATTCAGTATTATTTATGTTATCAAAAACCTCCAAATAGAATTACTTACTGTTTATTGAATTGAAACTAAGCCTATTACATAAACAAAAGTTTGTTAATTCTCAATGGAGAGAAGAACTTAAAACTACTAAAAGAAAACCTAAAAAGCTTAGAGAGAGCTGAAAGGATTAGAAGGGATAAGGGAAGATTGATACAATGCAAATGAGGTTCTATTTATAAATGCATAAAAGAAGGAAAATAATGATTAGAAGTCTAGCACCGTGGCCCACTATTCCTCACGCCGAGGCATACATAGGTTGTTACATGACTGGGACTCAAACCAATAACTTATGCCATAGCACACAATATTTTCACACAATGCTCCATATAGAATCGGGATGCCATGCATTCAATCCGTTGGCCTTGTGTCGCAACACATACAACATCCATGCCATGAAATGCATTGTTTTGATCAAATTTGAAACCTATATTTTCTTGTATCCCTTTTTTTGAACATATGTAATACTTTACATATGTTATTTTTAAAATTTTAAATTTGTAATGAAATGCTTCAAGTATAATTCTTCAAGTATTGATCAATTTTATCTTTTCTTTGAAGCTAAAATTCCTAAAAAACAACAAAACACACACGTGATCCAAAAAAGATAGATTTTTTTTAAATTGATAGTAAACTAAGAAACTACAAAACTATATAATCATTAAACATGCATAAAATCACAATATATTGAGTATTTTTGAGCACTCAATAAACATATGCTAACCTATTAGTTCATTTCTTTATATAAACTTTATTCGTATATTCTTTTGATTGAGTGCTTGAACCCATAAGATTAGTGTGCTATTGAGACTATTATCTGTGAGGACTAGAATTGAAGCAAATTTGGATTCCAAATATTGAAATTAGGAAAATTAATATTGATGCATTTTTTATGTAGGATACGAATATGATTTTGAACTAATTGTTACAATAAACTATGAATGTTTATGATATTAATTTGCTTATGCTTTGGATTTTACTTGTGAACTTAAAAGAGATTAAAAGCATGAGAAGTTTTTTATTTTATTTTGTTATCTTTTATTTTAAATTTTACTTTGTTAAAATTTTAGTTTTTATTTGCTTGTGTATTAGTTTTTTTATTTCTTTTAAATTTTATCACTTTAATTTGATGTTTAGGGATATCATCTCTCAAAGCCCTCATGAGACTTAAATTTGTCCTCTAGAGCAACCTAAGAGCTTGTTTCATATGTTAAATACAACCATGTGAATCTACAAAAATGGTTGAGGTTAGTTTAATTTTACTTTAGATTTAGTTTTTAGTTTTCTACCTTCCTTGCTAGAGCCTAGAAAGAAGTTAGTTGGAGGTTGTACACTTTAAATGTAAAAATATACTTGTATTTGAATAATTTTATTATCATTTTAGCAAATATTTCTTTTCAAAATCAATAGCATGTTTTGTTATTTTCAGGTATTTATAGCTTCAAATTGATTCAACTAATAATCACTTCAAGAATACTACTTGGAAGCACTCAATTACAAACATGAAGAACAAAAGAATTACATATGTTTCAACCTAATATAAGGGGTGAAATATAAAAGAGATTCTAAAAGAACATATCAATGTAGGCCACAATGAAGTTTTATGTGTGCTACAACACAGGAAAAATGGAACACGATTTAAACGCATTCTAAACTGGCGCATGATATGGCATGAAAAGAATGCATGTCGCAGTGCCTGACCATAAGATCTACATTTTTCTCTCTTTCATAGTGTGTTTCCACCCTATATAAACTCCTAACCTCCCTTTGTAATTATCATCCCTTTCAGCTCTTTCCTAGCTTTCTCTTAGATTTCTTAGTTTTTATAATTTTTCTTTAAATTATTCTCTCAATTTTAGAGTTGAAAAAAGTTTAGTCTGTGCAGTAGTTCTTTCAATTCAATAAACATTATTGGCCAATCTGTTTCGAGGTTTTTTAGATATAGAAAAAGTACGAAAATTCTATACTTAGAAGAATATGCTTGAGGTATAAATTTAAATGCATTCTTCTATTTTCATATTAATTTTATGTATTGTTCTAAATGCTATGCTTAATTTACAATTATTTA
The DNA here is from genome assembly GCA_033030585.1 of Hippophae rhamnoides. NCBI lineage: Eukaryota > Viridiplantae > Streptophyta > Magnoliopsida > Rosales > Elaeagnaceae > Hippophae > Hippophae rhamnoides. The sequence goes on from CM065437.1 coordinate 34,440,245, forward strand.
TTAAATTAAGCCTATATGTCTACAAAAACTATGGAATATTAGTAATATGGTTATGCTTATGAAATATTAAAATAGGTGGACAATTTTATAAAATGAATGAAGTATTATTTTCTATTCAAGAATTATGCGAAGTTTATTACAGAAAAAATATGGTAATTATATAATTTTTATTGTAAACTCAAAATATAAATGTTAGATTTAGGATTTAATTATTTAGATATTATTTAGAGTCAATGCTATTTGATTTTGGATTTTGTTATTTTGATTTTAGTAATACTCTATTTCAAATATTCTTATAAGAATTACTATTTGAAAATATATTGATGACATATATTTTTTGTAGTAGGTTTTAAATCTGAAACTTAGTTCCTATATATTTAAATTTTAAATCCAACTTAGACACATTGAATTTTGTTTAATTTTGTAGACATAATCAAAGGCGGCAAGTAAATGATTTGTTAATTTCTTATAAAAGAAGCATAATTGAATTAAAATTAACTCATAGATCAAACTCAAGATGTTAAGTGATTTTAATTAATAACAAATAGTAGACTCGACCAAAGGTACTATTTGTTTATATAAGAAAGAATCAATAATCTTAATTTATATCTTTAATAACATAATTAATATTGAGCAAGCATGATTAACTAACTATCTATCCCATAAATCTCCAATGAGTGTTGCATGTTATTTTTCTAATGTTTGTTCAATCTATCTTTAAATTTATGTCATTAGTTTAGATATTTATAATACTCAAACTTTGTGATAGGATGTTTAGATTTAATTTTTATTTTCAAGAATTTTATCAGATTATTTAAAAACCACGTAGTTTCTTTTTAGAAAAAACTTGGAAGTATGCATATCATTTCTTAAAAAGTGATTCATGTACTAGCAAGCTATTTTATAAATAAAAAACTAGAGTATAAATTTTGAGGGGAGCCCCTACGATATAGAGAACATATGACATCACATCACGGTACAAATCCAGAGAGAATCCAAAAAGCACTTGATGAGACACATAACAGAATGGATAGAACTAGGTAGAGGTGACATGAAATAGCACCAAGGATAGGTATGTAGATAAGTGCAAGACATATAATGGCTGGATGGTTGGCTGGTCAGTTAGTGGAAGACCATTATATAGGCTAGTTGGTGGGTCGGTTCATCAACAGTTGCTAGTCGACATAACGGCTAGCCTGGAGAAAGAGGCAAAAAGTTCATTTATTGTGGCATATGTGGATGGATACTAGTCGATCATGGCTTGTGGGCATGTAGGTTGATAATCCTCATTCTGTTAGTATGGGCATATGCTTTCGCGGAGACCCAAAGTGCAAACTCTCACACTTAATTCCCTACCTCTATGATATATCATTTCTTTCTGACTTCTCTTTATTCTATTTGAAAATGTCAAAAATTCTTCTAAGTTTTGAGAGCTATATTCCTGAGTTGTTCTCAAGTCTTGAAATCTTGTAAACTTATCTAATTATTGAGTGCTCTTCTGGATTTGTTCTTAAATCTTGAAAACTTCTCCAAGTGTTGGGTAGTCAACTTCTAAGGTTATAATCTATATACTCCCATCAGTCTTCCAACCCTTTTGCTTGGTAAACTTCTCAAATATGGCAAGTAATGCTGGTATAGACTCCCTTCAAATGGTAGTAAGTGTTATCTTCATCTTTATTTATGGGGGTTGTGTTGTCACAATAAGATTGACATAAATTTGCAATGTTTTGATGATATTGGGGACCTTTGAGTATCCAAGGATAAGGTTTCAGGTTCAAATGAGTTATTACCTTACTTTTATCAACGGTTGAGTTTCCAAAGTATCCTACTATCTTGATCCTAGACTGGTATCATTATGTGTGTCAAAGTAGGTTGTTTCTATCTTTGCTTCTCAATCAAGACTTAGTGGTAAAACATGCCTTGGTCCATTGAGACACTATCATTACTGGGTTGTAGGCTGGTTGTTATACTCTTATCGACCAAGATTTTAATTAGCATTGGGTTCTCAATATACTATTCTACCCTTCACTTGAAAATTTTCTATCAGAACTAGGCTCTAGGCTTGTTGTTGTACACTTTTCAGGTGAGATCATGGTTATCGTTAGGTTCTCAATATATTTAGCATTAATTTCTTGGAAATTTTTCTATCCTTACTGGTTTCTAGGCAAGTTGTTATACACTTTCTAGGAAATACCATAGTCATCGCTTGGTTCTTGGTGTACTAACGTGTACTTCCCTCGTAATACTTGTTAAGGTAGATTAAGGCAAGTTCCTACTAAGATTTTATTGCCACTAAATTCTAGGTAGGTTGTTGTACTTTTTTTAGATTATAACGTGGTTATCATAGAGTTCTAGGTTTTATTATACTGGTCTTTCCTAGCAAAATAGCCTATGGCGTAATGTGCCTTAATTCTTTTCTAAGGAACACCGCCGCATGAATTTAGGGAAGGTGTTCTTCCTACTAGTATGTGAGGTTTCATTGAAGTGAAGTGTAAGGTACCCATAGGCTGATGAGTCCTTCCCACTTCTAGGTAGGATTCTTAGGGAAATCACTCTAAGTTCTAGTTCTAGGTTACCTGGGACAAAAAGAGTTTGTAACCTTACTTCTTTTTTAAAGGAAAAACCTAGTTTTCTACTTGTAACTTATGGTAGTGATGCAACTAGTTCCAACTTTTGTTTAACGTTATTTCCAAGATTAATTTCAAGGAGCGTACACTCTCTCAACTCTTATATTCTTCTTCATCTATTTTTGAAAGTTTTAATTTGATTTTAATGCAATTGTTACTGACGTTTTTTGGAACTAAGTTTCTAGGTTATTTGGAGAATGCTATAAGACTTTAATGGGGAGCCCAATCTTGAGTCTAACTAGTTGAACTTATACTTGCTACACGCTAATGTAGTCACTTGGCCCATCTTTTTTATAGTGATTGGAAGGTAGGACTCAACTAATTACCACTATTTTATGAAAGCTCCCAAGAAAGGCTATAATGTCACTATGGACCACTTAAGTTCCAGTCTCCTTAGATATGGTTAGTGCCTAATTAAGTAACAATTGTTATCCTAATTCTAGGGGCCCAATCGAATACAATATTTCAAGAAAGTTCCAATCAAAGGCTAGAGAGTCATAACTGACTCTTTAAGTTACAGTCGACTTAGGAAGAACTCTCCCAAATAGTAAGTATCTAATTGGGTAATATCCTGAGTTATTGGGTGTTTGCTTCGGTAATCGTTTGGGTCTGGATGTATAATTGGATATACTTCTTCTTTTCTTTTTTTCTTTTTTCTTTCATTTTTTTCTAGTTACAACTCTTTTGTTGAGTTTATATATTGGTGTTGATATGGCCACATAGAACCTCATCAAACACTTTATTGAAAATAAAATTTACAAAAAAGAAGGTAAAAAAACCATAATATCGTGAGCTCTAGGCATTTTAGACTTCTTTTCTACTTAAATGCTCCATTTAGTATGCTTATTTTTCCTGTATTTTATGCTTGTTCATGAATTTGACTTACATTCTTTTGGCCGGTATGAATTAAATGCTCATCTTGGATCAAATATTCTGAGTGTTGTTGTTTGTGGATGTTTAGAACACATTATGTAAGAAATGTTTTGAACTTTCTCTTTTTGTAAAAATTTTTGCCAAAGGTTTTTCGATGAAACACGTCTAGAAGAGGCAATTGACTTATTAGGTCTGGATGAAGAATTAGTTAGACAATGTGGCTTTTCAAAGTTCCCCAAGTCTAGATCTGGATGAATTTTCTAAATGCACTCCTAGTACACCATGTACTTCTCACATTAGTCTAGATATCTTCTAATAGTCTTGTTAAACTCTAGTGGCTAAACCTTGGCTATGTTAGCTCTTCTTGGGTACGTTTTAGGTAGTTAATGCTAACTTCATCAATACATCTAACTTAGAGTGGAAGTTATGTAAGTTTTGCTTATATGGAGTTGAAGTGGCTTACAGCCCCAAGCTAAAAAATGGTAGCTTGGAAAGTGATAATCTAATGTTTATGTTACTCTTCAATATTTTTAAGTTTGTTCTTGCAAGATTTTCTATAAGTGATGAGGTTATAGATCTCTATATTCCAAGAATGTTTGCAATATGTTGTATAGCGAACACTTGCTTTTGGATTCCATTTTTATTTGTGGACTTCTACGTGAAGTTATACTCTACTTGAGGGTGGTTGGGTATAAATGTAGGTACTCTAGTTTTGGGAACTCTGGTTACTTAGGACAACAAGTTGACATGCTTTGAGGTAATTTTTGTTCATATTTGTAGGATGAGAATTTCTTGGTCTAGGATGCTCTTCCTTTGGTGAAGTGCTATTTTATTTGTTGGAATGATAAATCTAAATTACTTGTTGCTTATCTTCCAATCCAAAATTGATTTATAGGAGGATTGATCAATCATTTCTTTGGAACTCCATAGTTAAGCATGCTTAACTTGGAGAAATTTAGAGATGGGTGACCCCTCTTGAGAAGTGTCTTCATCTTTCATATATGCATCAACTTATGTTCTGGATGCAATGATAGTCATTGATAAGTGCTTGAAAAGTACTCATATTTAATGATTTTATTGTGTTTAATTATAATAAATAGATTTGGTTATAGCATGTTTATATCATTATTTATGCAAATCTATATGTTCGGAATCATGAGTATAATTTGTTGCTTTTCAAGTGTTTTTAGCTTCAACATACATAAACTTGTCAACACATGAAGAATAACACTTTGAGCACTTATTTTCACCTATGAGCTTAAATGATTTAAGCATGTAAACCTTATATGAAAAACCAATCATTTTGTAAGGTGTACAAGGTACAATTCAAGAAAAGTAAAGCGTGTAGTAGTGAAGAAAATATTGTGCAACTACACACTATTCAGTTTGAATTACCAAGCACATTGAGATTTCAATATGTGTTGCGGCGTGCAATGCTAAATTTCACCCAAAGCCTTTGCCTATAAATCAATGTGTTATGTTTAGGTTTTCATATACATAGATACACAATTCTTTCTCCATCAAATTTATTTTTCTTAGTTTTTAGTATTTATTTATATGCAATTTAGATTAAATAAAAAAAATAAGAGGCAACATTAAAGAGTTTTTCTTAATCAATAAGAAGAAAAGATTGCTAAAAATTGAAGAACACTTTAGTTATTTCTCTTTCTTAAGAGAAATAATTTTTAAAGATATAATATCACATACTTATTTTTATATTGAATGTTAGGATTTTTACATTTGAATTTTAAGATTTTTACATTTGATAAAATATCATATACTTATTTTTATTGTATATCTTGAATGACTTATATAGAAATTGAAAGTATATGCATTTTTCATTTATACATGACTTCCACAAAAAAGAGAAATAGATGGGGTTCCTTAGAATCAATACAAAAAGAGCCAAACTAGTCACTCACCATGTCATACAAAATATGTAGAAAATGTGCACGAGTTCACTCTCTAAAAAAAAGAAAAGGGGAAATAAGAAAAAAAGAGAAAAATCAATAGTATAAATTAAATACTATGACCCAAAAATCTCTAAAATTATGAAAAATAGCTATAACAAAAAGAAAAATAGAAAATTAATCCTGTGAAGTCATTGCATTTTTATTTTATCTTTATAGGAATATGCTTGATATTTTTATTTTATGATTTAAGTAATACATGAAAATGACATTTGATTCCTTTCATGAGATTAAACATTACACACTATTTTGAAAGTTTTACTCTTTAAACATACGCAAACCTATTAGTTCATTTTTTTAATAAGTTCTATTTGTATATAACTTTAATTGAGTTCTTAAACTCATAGATCAATATAATATTAAGAGTATAACTTGTGAGAGTTAGAATCAAAATGAATTTGGATTCCTACAATTGGGTAAATTAATATTGACAAATTTTTTATATAGAATACAAATTTGTGATTTTTAACTCATTTTTATAATAAGCTATTACTCTTTAAGATGTTAATCAAACTTAGCTTTATTATGAACTTAAAAGAGATTAAAGCATGATAACTTTTACTATTTTATTTGTATTTTCTTTATTTTTCATTTTAATTTTTACTTTTTTACTTTTTTAATTTTTAATTTTAATTTTTTTATTTGTTTATTTTTGTTATTATTTTGATTTTTGAATTTAGTTTGATATTGTTGGGTATCATCATAGAAAGCCCTAACATTACTTAAACACATCCACTAAAGAAGGTTATTAGTTTAAAGGCTTGTAGCATATTCTAAATGCAACCGTATCAATTTACCCAAATGAATTAAGATATTTTAATTTATTTTAGTTTTTGTTTTTAGTTTTTTCTTTCTTTGCTAGAGACTAGTAAGAAATTGATTGGGATTGAGATTGTGATGAGTGCTTGACTAATATTAAATATTACATGATTTATATGCACTTTAATGTCAAAATAGATTTGTATTTGCATAATTTTATTATTATTTTAGCAAATCTATGTTTTAAAAATCACATGTATGTTTTTTTTCTAGTTATTTCTAACTTCAAAATGATTCAATTGATAAATACACGAATAATTGTACTTGAAAACATTAATGGCACCTAAGAAGATTAAACACTAACATATGTAAGTCTTATATATGTCCAACCAAATGTAAAGGGGTGAAAGTATAAAGAATTTTGGAGACACCCAGTTTAACATGGATCGTGATTAATGTGTGCTACAATGTGAGACAATTGGATCATAATTTAAACGCGTATTGAATTAACGCATGCCACGATGGGGACAAATGTGTGCCATAATGCTCGATAATTTTTCACTCATTAGCCATAATGTTTTTGTTGTTTTAACGTGTCTCGTCACACATAAATAGGTGCTCACCCTCTTGTATATTTATCCCACAAGAACTACTTTCATTTAATGTTTAAGTTATATATTCTTTCAAAGCTCTTCTCTCAATTTTGAGAGGTAAGCAAGTTCTATTTTATATTTAGTTTTTAAACATTTTAAATTATGGTATGACAAATAAGTAGTATTATTAAAGAAATTTTTCAGATAAAAGATTTCTACAAAAAATTATCTGTAAAAATATAGTGGAGGTATTATTTTAATTACATTTAATCTACATTATTAATTTTGTGTATTTGTTATGAATATCATTTTTAATTTTCTAATCATTTATTGAATATGACCATGCTAGCTAATTGTGATAATGAAATCTTAGTTATGTTATTATGCTTGTGTAAATTATTTAGATAAATATTTTTTAACAATTATTAAAGACATAATATTTTCTATTCAAGAACTTTACAAAATTTATTGTAATCGTACTAGATTTAAAATATAAATATTGGATTTTAGAAACATGAATCTAGATTTAATTTAGAATTACTCTCTTTTAAAGTTTTTATAAGATTTATTATTAAAAAATATATTGATAACATATTTTTCGTAATAAATTTTAAACATAAAAGTCAAATTTCAAATACATTGATCTAAAAACTGATTTAGACGGTTTGAATATAAGTTTAACTTGTTAGACCCGACTGAAGGTAACAAGTTAAATGGTTGTTAATTTCTTAGAACATAAAGCATAGTTAAATTAAATCAACCGATAGACCTAACCAATGACACTATTTATATATACATAAGAAATAATTAATAAATTTATATTTATATTTAATTAACCTAATTAGTTTTACTAAACATAATCAACTAACTAAATATTTCGTTAATTATTCATTGATTAATGAATTGTATATATACCTATAATTTGTATAAATCAATCTATCCTTTGTTTTTTTATTATTTTATGTTATTAGTTTAGACTTTTCAAACAAAATAATTATATTGAATTATTTAAAAATCACATGGTTCATATTTAGATTGAATAAGAAATATACTTGCCGCCTCTTACAAAATCATCTATGCAATTACGAATTATTTAAAAAATATATAAAATTTATATATCAACATCAATTTTCTATTAAATTTATTTAAAAAATAAAGTAGTTATTTTATTAATTGATTAGAAAAGTAGAAATATTAAAATCACAAAACTAAAATATATCTATGTTAAAATATTATACAACATCATATGTTCAAATAATTTTAAAAATTAAAAAATTATTCATAAACAAAAAAATTTATCACTTTACATATTATAATTATTATAAATATAAATTCATATCGTTTAACATTTTTATATAAGATGTAAAAATGTAAGATAGGATTGATACAAGTTAAAATTTTCCTAAAAATATATCAAACATTTTAATTTAAGTGTTAGGATGAAATTAGACAGTATAATTAACTTCACACACAATAATAATAAAATTGTAAAACATTGTATTTGTGTGATATAATAAGCTCTCTTTTTTAAATATTAAACAATAGTTTTTTATTTTATTTTTTTACATAATAGGGTATAATAATTTTATAAAAAACCTCCAAATACATGAACATTTATAACCACATAAATTGGGACTTAGATGATAGTTATCTAAATAACCCAAATGTTGCAAAGAATACCCGCAAAACTTTTTCCCCAAAATACCCAGATGAAGATAGTCATTATATTGCCCCATCTTTGGTCTACCAAACAGCCAAAAAATTGAACACCGATGCTAGTGGGCAACCAAATTTCTTCAACATAACCTGGTCTTTCGATGTGAACAGAACTGCTCTGCATCTTGTTAGGTTTCACTTCTGTGATTTTATTAGTACAACTGCGGACCCTTTTTTTTTTTAATCTGTACATAAATGAAATCTATAGCAAGGAAATCAATTTTAGTGATTCCCATTATATATTGGGTTTCCCATTTCACATTGATTATTTGGTGGGTCGTGTTGAATCTGGTGTCATGAACCTCAGTGTTGGTCCCAAGATTAACACTACAATTAGAAATGCTTATCTAAATGGGCTAGAAATATTGGAGATTATAGATGGATATGCCACAGTTCATAACGAAAATGAGGCTACTAAGAATAGTGTTCCTCTTATAGTTCAGCTGTTGGTGGTTCTTCACTTATCTGTATTCTGGTGTTTGCTTTGTTACTAGTTTTGAAACGCAAGTCAAAATCTGCTGATACTTTGGGGACTACTTCTCAGAATCAACAGTGGCAAGACATATCATCTATTTATTGTTGGTATTGTGATTTTCTTCTTATTATTTTAATTTCATATTACTCTTTTTATATTTCTTGTATTTAATGATTATAATCCACTTATAATATAATTAATTTTAAGCATCTTTAACTGATCATTATAATAAAAATTTAGTTTTGTTTTCACGTTTACTTAGAATATTTAGGTAAATATTTTTAATATTAAATAAATTAGGATTATTTTTTTATTTAAAATTTGTTACAAAATTTATTTATGATTAATTTTTGGATAATTTATTACTCATGATAGATTCAAATTATAAGAATTAGGTTTTAGACAAAACATCTATATCTAATTTAGATAACTTAAATAGGAGTCTAAATTGGTGACCCAACCGATTACATAGAATTATATGGTTTGCTATTTCTTCATACATTAGGCATAATTTAATCAAATTAGTGAATAAATCTACTGAAAACATTAATTTGTTTGATTATCAAAGAAGAATAACTCGACCAAAGGTATATTTATATCAAGAAGAAAAAAATCAATAATTTGAATTTATACTTAATTGACTTAAATATTTCTAGACAAACATAATTCACTAGTTTGAGTCGAATTTTTTTTAGTTCTTTTTATTATTTTGTCATTAGTTTAGGATTTTCAAAAACAATTCATTGTGATAGAATACTTAGGTTTTATTTTCGTATTTGTTTAAGTTTTTAAGAAATTTAAAGAATTATTTAAAACCACATAATTCATCTTAAGACTAAGCTTGAGAGTATACTTATCATTTATTATAAGTGATTTGTACACTTGTGAGCTATTTTCTAATTATAAAATTTTTGCATCATATTTTTGGCACTAGTGTTAGGGAGGATTTGCATTTTAGATTTATATTATCAAAATTCTTAAAAAAATAAAAAAATCTAAGACACGATTCACAAACATGGTAAGAAGATAAAGACTCCTTAATAACTCATACCTAACTCGTAAGCAATAAAAACATAAACATTTAACAAATAACAACAACAATAGTAAATAATAATCATAGGCAAGTACTTTATAAAATCAGAAATAGTATTTAGTAAACAGAAAGTAAGCAATAAATATTAAAAGTTTTTTAATCATAGTTTAAACTTCCGTATGTAAAAAAATACACAATTTAAACTCAGATTATATTAGCCAAATAGTATAGCATGCATAACACCGAATATAACGAGACAAATCATTTATGTTGTAAACCCTAGGGTTACTTATGACAACCACTTGATAGTAAATAAATCCACTAAGTAATAAAATAGATATAACTTAATAGAAATATAAACACAAATACCTCTATCAGTTGAGACCTTTACCTTAATTGTTTATTATTGCCCTTATTTACTGCCTCCGTAACAACTTGGTTTGAGATACAAACCCAACTTTCCTCCAAAATCCATCACCACTTAATATAGTGTAATTAGTAACTTGAGATCAGTAAAGAAAACTAGAAAGAAAAGTACTAATCATGAGAAATATACTTAATCATGAACCACCAACAACCAAGAGTGGGAAAAATGCTTAACAATGAACAAATAATTTGGAAACTTAAGCAAAACTACCCTACCTAATGCCACAATATTTTTTTCTCAAAATATGTAAAATAGTCAAGAGCTCTCAACACTCAAGCACACTATTTTACCTATAACAATATACCATAAATGCTGAAATACACTCAATGTAATTTATGATACATAAACAATTTTTAGAGTTAATTTTGGCATAATTTTGGTATGTAATGAATACTTAAGAAATGTCGAAATTGAGGGGAATTTATAAAAACACAAGGCACCACTTTCCATCCTTGTCAAGGGTCCTTACTAACCACCTTATTGAGGGTCCTGTGTGGGGTCTAGCGAAGGCCTCATTGAGGTGCCAAAAACTTCAATTTTTTGTTCCAAAATTATCGAGTAATTTTCATAATTACAAACACCTTAAATGAAATAAAATCACCACAAACAACCTAGCATGCATACTAATAAACCAAACATATGGTGTATGTGTATGTGTATAACATTTTTTCATATATAATGTACTTAACAATGTGTTTATATGTATTACTGATTAATAGTAATCAACCTTACATAGATGAAGAATATTTTTCAAACTGAAGAAACTATCGAGCTTTAAACAAACACATCTTAGGTAAATCATTATTCTTATACACGTTAGATTTCATATTGGACACATAAGAATATTTAGGTTACTCGATCGATTAAGAAATATCTGGATTGATTGAGGTATGTAAATTGATCAAAAATTGATCTACCCCAATTAAAAAGTTCTAGATTTTATTTTTAAATGAGTAAGATCGATCGAAGTTTATTGCTAGATTGATTGAGGGTTGGATCTTTTGAGAATTGATCACATTTGATTTGCCTAGACTCAGGATTTAAATTTTAGTACCCAAGATTGATCAAGAATTGACTAGATCAATCAATCATCCTTTAATCATTGCTTGAAACAATCAAAAAGGGTTTCAATCTATTAACCTTTTTGGTTCAATCAATCGAGCTTGACCTAGATTGATTGAGTGGGCAAGGTTTCAACTTTAACCAAGTTTTTACTAAAGGAAAATTATTTTATTATTATGTTTCCTTAATTTTTAAAGCCTTTTTAAATGATTTTAGGGTAGAATAATAATAGGCTTTTGATCTAGGGCTTCAACATATTCTATTTAAACAAAATAAAGCATACAATTTTAACAACCATAATTGAATCAACTTTTCTAACTTATGCTTTCTCTCTATATCTATTTTTACGAAAACTATTATGCTAGACATTTATTATTATTTAATTTATCAAACATTTTATGGTTGTGTTTGAGTGATTAACAAGTCTATAATATTTGTGTTATTATGCTTAATCATATGTTCTAAATTTGTTAATTATTTGGTTTATCTGTCATTTTTTTAAATCATCTAACTAGGATTTGTCATTGTTTAATCCGCTCTAGGACACATATTACACTTATGATTTTGTGCTAACTTTTTAGGTGTCAACTTAATGGGTTCAGTAACTCGCTTGACTCAAGTTTATTGAAACGTTGGTTCAGATTTGAACACCTCACTCGTGGAGACTATTAAAGAAAATAGAAGATTATAAGTAGGTTACTTAGGGTAACTTGAGTCCTAGCCTTACAACCGAACACATTTTCACATTATTATCTTCACATGATAGCATATCTGGCCATCTATGAATTTTAATTTAGTATATTTATGTTAATTATATATTCATCCCATTGTAGGTAATTAGATTTATAACATAAAAACTTTCAATTGGTATCAGACTGGGTCACTAGATACACTTAGTATTGCCTAGAATTTTGTTATGGATCATTTGAGAGAGGATTTATCTACAACTCATGCTTCTTTCTTTGATGGATATAACTATCCTTATTGGAAGGCTCATATAAGAGTCTTTCTACGTTCTATAGATGAGAGAATTTGGAAGTTTGTCATGTATGACCAGGTACCAAAGATAATGTAATCACTCTTAAACCTTGGAACGAATGGACTACAAAAGATAAAAGTGGAAGTAATTGGAACTATAAAGGTATAAATGATATATTCAATGCTATGTCTATCGAAATTTTTTGTCATATATCTGTTGTTGAAACTACCAAGTGATAAGTGCTCAAAAACACTTAATATATCATGATTTTATGCATGTTAAGTGATTATTCATATTTTTATTCACTTGTTTTACTATCATTTTATGCAAATCTATCTTTTTTATCACTGATATATGTTGTTGTTTTTCAAGTATTTCTTATGTTTAAAATGATTCAACTTGAAGAATTATACATGAAGCATTCCATTATAACTTAGAGGATGAAAAAGAAAGTATATGTAAAGCATTACATATGTTTTAAAGTTTGAAAAAAGGAAATATAAGGAAAAGGTTTCCAAATAGATATAGGTTGGAGTGTGTTGTAGCATGAATTTATAGTGAGTCGCAGTGTGAGACAAAAGGAAAAAAAATCAAATGTGTCTCAAACATATGCTAGTTGTGGTGTGAAAACATTGTGTGCCGTGTATGCCACAACATGAAAAAGTTGTATGTCGTGGTACCAACCTAAAAATTTTACATTTTTTTTCATTTTCCTATAAATAAGACCCTATTTTTCTAGTAAAATTCATGTAATAATCTTTTATTCTTTTATATTTAATGGCTTTCTTAAGCTTTTCTTTTATTAGTTTAAATTTCTTCTCTCATTTGAGAATTGAATAAATTTAGCTTATGTAATAGTTTTAGTTTTAGTTCAATAAGTAACAAGGCAATTGTGTTTTTTAGAATAGAAGCAATTCTAAAAGAATTTTGTTGAGATATATTTAAATGTATTCTTTTAACAATATCTCTAAGGTGGAGTTTGGTTATGGAATGAAATTAGAATCAGAATCGGAATGGGAATAGAATGGAAAGGAAACAGTTTTGTTTGGTTTGAACACTGGAATCAAAGAAGGAATCAGTATTACAGTATTTGGTTTACAACTAGAATGAAATGAAAAATACTATATATAACCTTAATACCCTATATTCAATAAAGTTTAAATAATATCATTTAATTATTAATTTTTCTTCACACAAAATAGATTATTAAAATCATTATTTTTTTAAATAATTATTACTTCAAAATAAAATATATTATTAAAATTATTATTTTAATAAATAAGGTTTACGGTTTTATGATTTTGGATTTAGGGATTTGAGGTTTAGGGTTTTGGGATTTGGGGTTTAGGATTTAGGGTTTTGGGATTTGGGGTTTAGAGTTAGGGTTTAGGGTTATGTTTATGGGTTAAAGTTTAGGGTTAAATTCATTATTGTTCTAAATAGGGCTTAGGGATTTGGGATTTAGGGTTTAGGATTTTGGGATTTAGGGTTTAGGGTTTTGGGATTTGAGATTTAGGGTTATCCTTGTAAGTTAAGGTTTAGGATTAAAATTATTATTTTCCTAAATATAGTTTAGGGTTATACTTATGGGTTAAGGTTTAGGGTTAAAATTATTATTTTTTCTAAATAGGGTTTAGGGTTTTGGGATTTGGGATTTAAGGTTTAGAGTTTTGGGATTTGGAATTTAGGGTTATATTTGGGGTTGGGTAAAATTGGAAAGCAATTTGAGATAGCAATTGAATCATGATTCCTTAAGTGGGAAGAAGGAATTCTGATTCCTTCTCTTTTAGGAATCGATTCTATTCCATTCCCACTTTTCAGCCCAACCAAACATAAAATTGGAAGGAATTAATTCTGATTTCATTCCATTCTAGTCAACCAAACATGGGTTTAATTTGTTCATCATTTATTAAACTATGCATGTTTAGCTATAAATAATATGAGATAGTGTGAATGTTGTTATGTTTGTGAAATACGAAAGTAGATTAAACATTTTTGTAAAATGAATTAAGTTTTATTTTTTCATCAAGATTAAAACAAAGTTTGTAAAAGAATAATATATTAATGAAGTATTTTTTTATAACAAACAAGAGAGTTAGATTTAAGATTTAAATTATCAGAATCTAATTTAGAGTAATACTTTTGGATATTAGATAAATACAATATAAATCTTATCTCAAGGCATGTTGTATTTTAAGGATTTTATAAGATTTATTGACGTCATATCTTTCGTAGTAGTTTTAAAATCTTAAAGTTAGTTCCTAATGCTTAAATCATAAACCTATCTTGATGTGAGTTTAAATTGTTAGACCAAACCGAAGGCGGCAATTGAATAGTTCGTTAATATCTTAGAAAAGAAACATAATTTAATTAACATTAACTACTAGACCCGACCCAAGGCCGTAAGTGATTTTAATTAATAACAAATGGTAGACCTAGTTAATCTTCTATTTGTATTTATATATAAGAGAGAATCAATAATCTTAATTCATGTATTTAATAACTTAATTAATATTGAGCAAGCGTAACGAACTAGGTAATATATCCATAAATTCTTCACTGTATGATAAATATTTAATTGCCTTCATGTTTATTGAACTTATCTTTACTTTTATGTCAATAGTTTAGAAACTCAATCAAAAACGATTATGACATGTTTTTGGGGTTATTTAATTTCGTTTTCAATAATTTGTTTAATTATTTAAAAACCACATGATTCCTCTTTAAATCGACATTGGAAGTATAGTTATCGTATTCTATAATTGATTTGTATATAGATATTTTATAAATCATACAAAATTTGTACGCAATCATTTTGTACATAAATACTTTGGCACTGTTGTGAAGGAATTGGTAATAGCCTCAAAAACTTGCTAAAATCATCAAGTTTAACACTACACCAAAAACAACTTTTAAAGTCGGTTCATGCGTTGAACTGACTTTAAACGTAATTTTATTTTTACAAAATTTACCCATTTTCTATTATACTCAAATTGAAACATGTATTTGATCACTACATAATAGCATAAAAAACCAAAATCTATTTAACAAATAGTTTAAATAATACAAATCATTGAAAAATTAAAAATTAATTAATTACTTGAGAATTAAATTTATTACAAAAAATAATTTATATACAATACATATATATTTAACTTAAATTACAAATAAATTTATGTCGTCTCTTTCGTCATAGATTTTGTGATATTCTCATTTTATTTCAAGGAAAGGAAGCTTGGTTGGCGTAACGACAAAAAAATAGCTTGTTCATATAACAATTCATTCTCCTAAATACATGAGCACATAAACATCCATCAAACAAGCAGTCTACACTTAGAGACATAGGAATTGAGAAATTAAAGCATTATAAAAATTATCATGCGGTGTTGTCCTATGTTATTCAAGATCATCATATTCTTCTCCTAATGTTATAATTTGAACAAAGTGTTATGTCCATTCTTCTCGTAAATCATCAAAAATTTGCATATTATAGCCCCATTTGCTCTAACCAAAGAACTATATGTAATTAAATTCAAAATAGGAATGTAATATCATGAATTCACAAAAAATAACTTATATATGTTGAAAGATTAGTAAAAGAGATTACCACATCAACCCTAGAGTGATATAATAATAACTTTATCCCTTCGAAATATATTAGCACTGTATTAATTTTTTGTCTATAACTATGAAGCTATCTGGAATCAAGCTGGTATTTTTAATGCTATAATGAGCTCTAAATATGAAGTCAAGTGTAACTCTGATTTGTTAGTTAGAACAGTTGTTTGGTGCCTAACCAACCCATGTAACAAATTGGAGTTACACTTGACTTCATATTTAGAGCTCATTATAGCATTAAAAATAGCATCTTGATTATAGATAACTTCATATTTATAAATAAAATATTAATACATTGCTAATATGATTTCAAAGGTATAAGAGAAATTAAAGAATGATGTTTTCATACAAGGGAACTAGGCAAGAGAGATGAGATGAAGTTTGGGCAAAAAATAGGTCCATGTATCAATTAATTCCCCTAAATACATGAGCACATAAAGATCTATCAAACAAAACATTAATCAAACAAGCTACACAGACTTCAGACACAAGAGTAGAGAAATTAAAGCATTATAAAAATTACCATGATGTTGTCATATGATATTCAAGATCATTAGAATCTTCTCTCGATTCTTCTTATGATGATATAATTTGAACCATGTGTTCTACCCTAAATCATCAAATGTTTGCGAGTCATAGCCCGACTTGTTCCAACCAAAGAACTATATGTATTTAAGTTCAAAATAAGAATGTAATTTCATGAATTCACAAAAAATAACTCATATATGTTAAAAAAAAGGTATATTGGTAAAATAGATTACCACATTTTTAATTGGAATTTTGATATTTGTGATGATTTTGTTCATAAACATCATGACATAGTAACCACACATGACTCCATCATTTTGTTGTGGAACCTACAAAAACAAGTGTACATTATTTTACATATTCGAACATCTTTATTATTCAATAGTAAAATTAATTAAATTATTAATATTCGTTTGTACATACCATAACTTTGTCCCATATAAGCTTATGAGATTTTTAAGAGCAATTCACATACTCTTGTTCCACAGCTTCCATGTCCTATCAAAGTTTATAACGGTTAGTTTTTTATTAAATATTACAAAGAATAATAGAAGAAAAATAGCTAGCTATAACTCTTACATTTCAACAACTACTTTTGTATCTTTACTCAATTCTATGAAAGCTGAGTCACAGTACCAAACATGATTGCCATATAGATCAAGGATTATCAACATCCAATGATCTTGGCCTTGTTCAAACCTTAGTGGCCAAGGGATTATCAACTTCTGATTTGTGTTAAGTGCTAATGCTCTATTACATAATTGTTTAGCTCTGATGCTAACATCCTTATCTTGATATTGATTGACAAATGAAGAATCATAGAACATTGCTAAATGTGATAAGTGATTCGCTTGAAGTCATTAATAACATGCTCTATATAACATAAATATATATATAAATAATTAGCTAATATAAATATAATTATATATGTTCTACATAAATGAAATTTATTTAATTATTTAGGACTCACCTTCTTCACACTAGAATTATACTTAAATCGATCATTTGATATTCAAATAGCTGCAATATGCACTCGATTGATATATAGGTTTGGCCAATGTCTACACCAAAAATTTCTAGAGGAAGTGGCACAATCCATCCATCATTTATGCTAGATACCCTCGCAACAATAGTCATCAAAGTGCCAAGATTTCTGTTCAAATTTATAGCATAATCATAACAATACTTTTTCCATGGCTTCTTCTTGAATGACTTAGTGCATGATGATTGGCCACTAGACATAGATTTACCACAAGATATTTGCTTTGTATCTCTTAAATGTGCCGCAATTAGTAATTCTGGTATAATAGACTAAAGAAGAAATATTATATATGTTAGTAACAATAAAAGAATAACAATATAATAGTAGTAAAAAAGTGCTGTTTTAAGTAAAAAAATAGTATCATGTCAAAATTAATCACAACTTGACTCGATGGCCAAGCCTCATATTGTCCAACCCCTTCTTGGATTGTGGTTGCATCAGAAGGCATAGGTAGTGGAAAATTATAGAGCAATGATTGATCAATTACTATTTTTCAATAATTGGGCAAATATTGATTATGAATCATTCAATCATCGCTCAATTGTTGTACCATTCCAATAGCAAAAAAGTTCATTGATGAAGGATGTTTCAACAAACATTTCACATTCTATAATAAAAATAAACATTACATATAATAAATAAAATATATAATAAAAAATAAAAATAATAGACTATCTACATAAACTTTAACTCTTACCACATATGATTCATCAAATAAAGAAGGACTCCCATGTGGGGTAGCTATTGGAAGTACATTCTAATCAAAATGTTTATCGTGATGTGATGGATGGTAAGAATGCACATATTGTATTATAGAAAATGAACCACTACCAGATTGCATTTACATTCCTGGCATAAAAGAAGGACCAATAGGATGACTATATCCCATATACGATATAGGTTGGGCGCCATGAGATTGCATGGGTGGCATGTCTCACATGGATGGTGGCATGAAAGGCATGGATGGTTGTATGCCTGGCCAATATGGCATGCCCTGATTGTAGTATGATACCATGCTTGACATGTGTTGTGATTAATATTCTTTTAAAGTGACAATTTCACTTAACATTGAGACCTTAAAGGAGATGACCATCATATTGGCTTCCTCCCCTAACACTACCAGGATGCTCGCGTCCGAATGCATGGTATATAGGATCTCTCCATGACTATTCGATTATTTCACCCTTGACTATTTGTTCTTGAACAACTCTCTACGAATGATAAAGCAAACAAATATAGCATACTACATCAATTAACAAAAATCATATGGACTTTGTATCAAGTTAAATTACTAACGAAATTATTTAGTTTTTTTTTCCTAGCTTAGTCATTGGTCTTGACTTCTTCATTTTGGGGGGTCTTTGTTTCTATGTACAATTTAGATCGGGTAACCGGTCTACCCAATTCAGCTTCCTACATAAATTAAATAAATTTATTGACCCGAAAATCAACTTAAATTTGAGGAAAATAAATACAAAAATATTTATAAATTAATACAAATTAATAATACCATTCTATATCTAACTTTAGGATTTGAAGACCTCCCAGTGCGGTTAGGAAGAACATTATGCATTTGTATATTCTAATGTTCTTCCCTAATAATTTGAAATTCATTCGTACATCTATAATCCATGAATTCTTTCTAAACTTGAGGTGTAATCCAGAGGTGTTCTTCAGGGATTTTGTATAACACTTGCTCATCCAAGTGTTAGGGACTTTATAACCATTCTGTAAAAACACACTACAAAAGATGAGATATAATACAAAAAAGATATAATATATGTAATTAGTTATAAAATAAAAGAGACTTACACAAATGGTTTTCCATATTTTGAACTTTTCAACTTCGTCAACCTTAGTCCAATCATTTATATTGATTGGTAGACTTGACTTCACTAGTCTACCAATAGAAGATTTCAATTGTTGGCCATTTTCCCTTAATAGATTACCAATATGATCAAATAGAATGGGTATTCTATCATTTGGGTTAAGTGGAGCATCAGGTATATTCGCCCAACTTCTTCTTTTAAAATGCCCCAATGGATCATTTCGATCTACAATCTCTTGTACCCTAGGATCCATGAAATATCTACAAACAATGATGAAATAGAAATTAATTGAAAATTTTAATTCCAAACATATAAACATGTAAGAGTTAATAGTGAAAATATAGAACATACATTATGTTTAATTAGGTTGTTGATCGTATATATATATATATTCATTCACAATCATTTTGAGTCCATGACGAAAAATCATCATCATCAACTAGATCATCACATATATTAGGTAATTTGTTTGAGAAATTACTAATATTGGATAATGTATCAAGCATAGGGTCATCATCTTCTAAAGCATCACAATGGTAAATTGCATAGTTTGTGGAGGCGTTAACACAACAAACCATCTTGTGTCAATTTGATTACTCACGTAAAATACTTGTTTTGTATGAAGTGCTAACGTGAAAGAATCATCTGTGTGACTTATCTTGGATAAATTTACAAGGGTAAATCCAAAATCGTCTATTTTATATCCAACATTCATAACATCTTTGACCCAATCACACAAGAATACTATTTCATGGAAGACCTCATAATCGAGTTCCCAAATTTCTTGAATTATATCATAATATGTTCTATCAGAAAGTACATGATTACCATCTTTTGAACTGAAAAATTGCATAGTTTGTGCAACCATCTTCACACTACTATTTTGATTTACTTACTCAGACTTTGTCCCTTGCTTGAGTCGTAAACCTCGATCCATTAATTGTGAAACTAGAATATGATTTAACATCGAATTTTGGATCATGTGCAAGCAATTCTAAACTTTCTATTATTTTATGATTGAGTTTGTTGAGTTCAACTCGAATCTATGCATACAAAAACATGAAATATGTTTAAAACAAATTTTTAAAACATTGCATAGAAGTACTAATGAATTCTTGTATGTTACACTTACATGGTTGCTAAACCAATTAATAAGCTCTCACTTCTGTTTATCATACAACCATTTTTTGCCTCCCTTTTTTTATAACCAGGATAGAGCTTCAGTAAGTTTATATGCATTATGTAATATTATTAAAGATATATCAATTAGATATCATTAATACTTAAATAGAAAATAAATTTATTTTAAATGAAAAGGTTGAACATGTCATCACTTACTACATCTACAATTGTGCCTCCTTATTATTTACCAAAATGGTTCGATGTGCTTTTTCCCATCGAATGCAATCAATAAAAAATTTCTTACTTCCACCAAGCATAGGGTTACCTACTTGGATCATGTGACGTTCTAAGAACAACTTGTGCGTATATTTCCCAATTTTAGTGCAACCACTAAAGTATTCATAACAAAACTCAATGGCCTTTTCAGCAATGTAACGTTCCACCACACATCATTCAAGTCAATTTATATTATTTACATATCCTTTAAGGACTTGCATGTATCTCTCAAAAGGATACATCCACCTTAAGTAGGTAGGACCACACAATTGAACCTCTTGAACTAAATGAACGTACACGATAATCATTATATTGAAGAAAGAGGAAGGGAAATATTTTTCAATTAGACACAAATTCTCTACAACAACTTTCTGTAAAGAGTTTAACTCGCCAATTGATATAGATTTCTTGCATATTGTATTGAAGAATGAACAAAGATGAATTATTGATAATCGAACATGTTTTGGAAAAAATTGATCTAATAGCAACTGGTAATAGCTGTTGTATTAAGATATGATAGTCATATGATTTCAATCCATAAAGTTTCTTATCGGTGATGGACATAAAATTTCTTAAGTTGGATGAGTAACCATTAGGAACTTTCACACCTACCAAACATTTTGCAAAACACATCCTTCTCTTTTGTTGACATTGAATATGATGTTGCTGGTAAGTATATTCGATTCTTATTAAGTAATGTACCAATTCAGGTCATAAGCCTAGTTTCTTTAAAAATAATCTTACATTAATTTCATCCTTCATTTTTCTAGGCATATTAAGTAATGTACCAATCAAGCTCTCACATACATTTTTCTCAATGTGTATGACATCTAAAATCTGATGAGTGTGTAGCTCTTTCTAATAAGGTAATTTTCAAAATATTGATTTTTTATTCCAACAACCATGATCTACTAATTTAGTAACATTTTCATTTTCATCCCTTTTATTAGTTAACCTCTTTCGTTTCCCTCCAATATTAGTGAGTATTCTTTTTTTCATCTTTCCATATCCTTTAAATGTGATACCATTCAATTGCCTTAATATCTCAACACCTCGCAAAGGTCGGGGTGCAGGATCATGATCTTCTTCACCATCGAAAGGTTTCTTTTGATATCTAAACTTGTATCCAGATGGAAAAAAAATTCTATGTCTTCTATATGACATCCTTCTTCCGTGAACAAGATAAGTTGCAGACGTTCCATCACTAAATATAGGGCATCCCATATAACCTTTAGTTTCATGTTATGATAAGTTTCCATAGGTAGGAAAATCATTAATTGTCCATAAAAGGACCCCCCCTCTCAAGTTAAAGTGTTATGCTTTATGTGCATCGTAAAAATTTACACCATCATTCCACAATATCTTTAAATCATCTATCAGAGGCTACAAATATACATCAATATCAATACTGGATTGTTTCGGTCTTTAGATTAATAATGTTAACATCATGAATTTTCTTTTCATACACAATCAGGGAGGAAGGTTGTATGTTATCATAATTACTGGCCAATAGCTATATCTACTACTAAGGGAACTGTGTGGATTAATTCCATCAACAACAATGGCAAGATGAAGATTGCGCGGATCAATTGCAAATTGAGGGATCGAATAAATTATCTACTACTTTCCAATTTGGAGAATCATAAGGATGACGTAGCACCCTATTATCATATCGATTATATGATGCCAAGTCCACATCTTTGATGTCTCTTTAATTTTGAACAACCTTTGAAAGCGAGGAATCGGAGGAAAATACCAAAGAACCTTTATGGGCACGCCTTTCTTAGGTGTTGTCTCATTTATAGCATGCTTCCACCTAGATTCTTTACACATCAAAAAATTATCTAATGTCTCATATTCTTTTCTAAAAAGAATACAATCATTTGGACAAGCATGAATCTTATGATATTCCATGCCAAATCAACTAAGAGATTTCTTCACTTCATACATTGAAGATGACAATTCAATATCCTCAAGAAACATATCTATTAGTAAATTTAGTAATTTTGTGAATCCTTTGTCAGAAAAACTATTTTTTGCCTTCATATTGTACAAATGAACAAATCCCAACATTTTAGCGTATTTCTTGCATTTTGGATACAACGGTTTTGTAGCATCTCTAGAAGATTTTTAAAGGTTTCGGGATCATCCTCATGTAGTTCATCTTTAACACCATGAAACATATTTTATGTCTATACATTATGATAAGTTATATATAATCCACTCACATTCTTATTTATCTCTTCCCAATGAGTATTATCAATATTTTCTCCATAATAATACCAACATTTATAACTCAAAAGAATACAACTACGGATAAGGTGATACTTAACCTCGTCAACATCATGAAATCACTCATTTTTACATTTAACACATGGGCATCGAATCATACTAATTTCATTATTACTATTTCTACAAGCAAATTTCAAGAAACTTTCAACTCCAGAAATGTAGTCCTTCTGAATTCTACACTTTGACATCCAAGATTTGTCCATTTTCTATTAATGACATTAAACATATTAAATATGTATCCAACCAATATATTTCAGATATTATTATATATGAATTCCTTAATTATTAGAATATCTATTAAAACATCATATAAAAATAAATTACATAAAAACCAAACATAACAAATATATACATATAAATATAATTATATGAGATTGATTGTAATTACTAATAATAATATGTCACATCATTTGAGTTAATTTTAAATTTAAGATATATAAAACAAAATTTATATAACAATTTTGTGATGATTACTATTTTTTTTAAATAACTACACTACCTCAAACCTATATTTTTAATGAACATTATATCGTTGAATCATATCTTTCCGATTTCATATTAACAAAAATAAATAAATTAAAAATCAACCTTAAATCACACTCATAAATATATAAATTTATTTCATTATGAAAATTTATACAAAACCTACATAATAAAAATAATAACATACATATAATAAAAAACCTATATATATATATAATATAAAAAATTATACACATAAATAATAACACATAATATACAAAAACAAATATGAATAATAAGTGCATAGGATTAATAAAAATACTTACAAGAGTAAATGAAGTGAGAAAATGGGTATAACAAATTTCAAGTTTTGCTCCAAAACATAGGGGATCTAGAAGATAAGTTGGAAAGGAAGAAAACCCATTAAACAGTGCTGAAATTGGTGGTCGTAGGTGGCCGAAAAATGAGAAAAAATGGAGGAGGAATGGAAAGGGTTTTGGGTTTTTGAGAGATAAAATGAGCTTGGAATAGTTTCTATCTAGGGAAGAAGAAGAGAAAAGGAAATATCCACGTGTGTAGCATTGGTTGACACGTAGAACCGACGCTATGTCCTACGTGTAGTTTCAGTTCTACGTGTCAACCGACGCTACAGTCTACATGTTTTTAATTCATTTAAAGTTTATTTTTCAGTGAATCGATTTTAAATTTATTATAAGTCATTTTTTACCAAAACCTGACTTTAAATATCGACTTAAATACACCTTTTTGTAGCAATGAATTTTTAGCACCATTGTTGGGGAGGAATATCATTTTTAAAATTGTTATTATCAAAATCTTAAAAACTTTTTGTATTGTAAATATTATGATTTTTTATTTAAATTTCTAAAAGATCTAGGTTATTAATTGATTAATTTTAGATATTTTAAAATTTAAATTTTCATTTAAAAAATTATTTAAATTTTCTTTTCTTTTAAATTTTAAATTTTAATTTTTCTTTTCTTTATTTTATTAATTATTTTATTATTTTATTTCTTTTAATTTTTGTTTAAACTTTTGTATAATAAATTATTTTATAGTTTTAATTATTTTACTAACATATGTATAGTATGTATATTTTTTTAACTTTTGATAATACCTATTTAATAGAATTAAGAGATCTTTGAGAAAGAAACTCGCACTTTTTATTAACATCTACAAGATAAAACATATCTCAAGAAAGATCAAAGCTAATTAGAAGGAAGATTAACAAACTCAAGTTCAAGTAGACAGGAGTGATGCTAAAAGATAATAATTAACATGTATGTATTGCCTATCATTGGCAATACTAACTCTTGCATATAGCTTGGAGAGGTTGGAAGGAATTATGAGTTGAAAAATATTACTTATTCCTTGTTACTTTCATTTTACGGTACCCCTAATAAATATTCTTTAAACTTTATTAGAGAATTTTATGCTACTATGTAGACAATTCCATTGTAGAGATTGGATGAAGATGAGCTTAGGATGAGGTATTGTCCTTACACCCTCAAGGATAAAGCTAAGCCTTGGTTTATGACTCTACAACTGGGTTTATTAACTACTTGGAAGGTATTCTATTGTAAGTTTATGTGAAGGTTCTATTCAAATAAAAAGACTATAGAATTAAGGGCAAAAATAGTAACATTATATCAAATGGTATAGAGCCCTTTCATGAAACTTGGAAAAGATTCAAACTACTTCTAATTCAATGCCTACACCATAGCTACCACCGCAAGTACATAACTAGTTCTTCTATGATGGACTAGCACAATAGTGTTAGTACATAATTGATAATTCTGCAAGAGGAACTATGGGAGAAAAAAACTATAGAAGAAACTAATAAGATTTATGAGATGTTTGGTGCTAATTACCCATCAAAGAATGCTAAAGGAAAAAAGGTTAGGAGTCAATGAAATTGGCTCTAGGAATGAAATGGCCTTGCAACTTGTAGAATTGACTAAGAAAATGCAAATTCTCACTACCATTGAAAACTCAAAACAAGAGGTATGTAAATTTTGTGGTTTAATTGGACATTAATTGGACATAATGCTTTTAACTATTCAACTGCATGAAATTCTAATGTGAATACCTTAGAGAAAGCCAATTATATGTAAAGGTATCATTACATAACTATAATTATCGAAACAATTACCAAGCATATGCTAAAAACCAAACACTAAGGCTATATGAAAACCAATCTTACCCACAAAATCAATCCAATCCAACCTTGGAAGATAATTTGAATACTTTTATTAAAATTAATAGAGACAACCAATTGATGAACAATCAAAGTTTAAATTCTGTAGAGACTTCGATGAAAAGAGTTGAAATCAAAGTTAGGCAACTTGCAAAATGCATGTAAAAGCAAGAAAAGGGAAAGATGTGCATGTAATAAAGAAGGTGAAATTATAGTCTCTCATAGTATAGATACGAGTACTAATAATGATAAACTTTCTAAGAAAAGAATTAGGGAGTCAACCCATGACAAATAGCACGAAAACTAAATAAAACCTTTTCATTTAGTAGAAAATTAATGATCAAATACAATGACACATCCTATCTATTTATAGATAAAGGATGGTTGCATATTTGGTATAATGAGAAGCATTACACTTGATTACACCACTCAAAAGCACACATTTCAATGTAAAAAACTTTATAACAACATTTTTGAAGGACCAACTATATTGTTGACCACTATAGTTATTGTGCACATGCAGATCTTTTTACAATATCTGCATATGTGTACTTGTTGGCTGCACTACTTATGTGCACTGAGCCTAACATTTGCATGCATATTTGTGGTAGTTTCAAGCATAGGGTGTGCAACATTTGTGCATATTCCAATGCCATCGTGTGCAGTATCTATGCACATTCTAGTGTCATCATGTGTATCATCTATGCATATTCCAATGTCTTCGTATGTAGCAACTGTGGGCATTCTAGTTACATCATTAGGCAAATTATGTATAGCATATGCGCACATTGTTTTGTCATCATTAGGTACAAAATATGACACATGCTGCCTATCACCCACTTGAGCATTATCACCAACAATCCTAACACCCCCCTCAAATTAAGAGGCAAAAGGATGAAACTTAATTTTCTACACAAAAAGAGAAAGGAGACCATAGGAAAAGCCTTCGTTATCAAGACTGTAGGTTGCTCCACAAAAGCAATATGATGCACAAGAAGTGTCTTGGCCAACACCTTTTCATGCCAAAATGAAAATCCAACTCAACATATTTCATGCATGAATGAAGAATAGGATTAGTAGCAAGCTAAACTGTGTTCAAATTATCACACTAGATTAAATTAATATTTGGTAAGGAAATATGCAACTTATGAAGCAAAACCTAAATCCATATTATTTCAGAGGCTTTATTAGCAAGAGATCTATAGTTAGCCTCAATGCTTGATCGAGACACAAAAGCCTACTTCTTGGAAGACTAAAAAATGAGATTAGCACCTAAATAAACGCATATCCAATATGTGGATATTCTATTATTAGGACAAGAACACCCAGTCAACATAAAAAAAGCCATGCAGAAGCAACTAAGAAGAGGGATTTAGAAGTAAATCACAAGAACTACTACCCTGAAGGTATCGTAGATTTATTTTAACAACCAACCAATGTGGATCTCAATGAGTTGCCATGAAATTTCCTACCTTGTTGATTATAAAGGAAAGATCGTTATGAGTAATGGTGATATACTAAAGAGGTCAAACAATGCTTCTATACATGATGAGCGAAAAACGGCATCGCCGATCTTGCCAATACTTTGGTTTTATATTTATAAAACTCTCGCAAGTGCACGAATCATTTCGTAGAAAATGATAAGTATACTCCCAAGGTCGATCTAAGGAAGGAATGTATGTGGTTTTTAATTTATTATTCAAACTTTTAAAAACGAAATTAAATCCTAAACATCCTGTCACGATATTTTGGGGTTTTGTGTTTTTAATCTAATAACATAAAAATAAACATAGATTCAATAAATATTTATGCAAATTTTATCTTTTATAAATAGTGGAGTATTTATGGATATAATAACTAAGTTAATTATGCTATTTCATATTATTTAGGTTATTAAAGATATGAATTGATATTTATTGATTCTCCCTTTTTTGTATGAATACCACCTTTGGTGGGGTTAGATATTCTTTGTTAACTAAACAAATCAATTAACACCTATGGGTTGGGTTGATAACTAATTTGGTTAATTAAATTAATTCCTTTTTCTAAGAGATTGAAAATGAACCATTTAAATGCCACCTTTGGTGGGGTTAGATAGCTTAAACTTTATTCAAGGTGTCCAAATTAAACCTAAGAATTTAGTTATCCGAGTACTAACTTTCAAGTTTTAAAACCACTACTGAAAACATGTTGTCAATACATTTTCAGATAATAATTCTTATAAAAACTTTTGAAATAGAGCTTCACTCTAACTACCGGCGATTGTACCAACAAATAAAAGAGCACTACTCTAAATCAGACCGGATAACTAAACCTTAAAATCTAATTTTCAGATTTAAGTTTGTAATGAAAAATAATATATTTCTCTCTAACATTCTTAATATAAAATCTTGAATAAAAATAAAATCAATTCATTTTAGAGATTTTCACCTATTTAATATTTCGCAAGCATAACAACGTTATTATTATATCATGTTTACAAACAGCCAGCACAGTTAAATTTAATCACAGACAAATTAAATATAACATGTAAGAATAGCACGAGACTCAAACTCGTCCACTAGGGCAACCTAGGGGTTTAAAGGCTTGTTGCATAGGCTAAATGC
Source organism: Hippophae rhamnoides (assembly GCA_033030585.1). Lineage (NCBI taxonomy): Eukaryota > Viridiplantae > Streptophyta > Magnoliopsida > Rosales > Elaeagnaceae > Hippophae > Hippophae rhamnoides. The sequence goes on from CM065437.1 coordinate 34,468,749, forward strand.
AACCGTGTCAATCCACGGAAGTGATTTAGGATAGTTTAATTTTTAGTTTTTATCGCTTCACTTGCTAAGGGACTAGCAAGAAGCTGGTTGGGGGTTGTGATGAGTGCTCAAAAAGCACTAAAATTACCATGATTTTATGCACATTAATTGATTAAAAATATATATATTTATATGTTTTATCATATATTTATATAAATTTTTCTTTTTCGGAATCACGGGTATTTTTATTGTTTTGCAGGTATTTTCGCTTAAAAACGTCACTTAAAGACTCAAATACGAATACTGGAAGCAATACATCACAAATATATTAATAAATAAATGAGGAAAGGTCAACAAATATGGAAAAATTGGACAAGATGGATCAAAAATGTCAAAAATGTCAAAAATGTCAAAAAGGAGAAGATCGCGCCGCCATGGCCGCTACCAATACCAATACACAAGCATCGTTCATCCACGCAGGTTGCGGCGTTACTCTGTTCATCCGCGCAAAGCTGCTGGCGTGCGGCATCTTGTTCATCCGCGCAAAGTCGCCGCTGACGCAGATTGTTCATCCATGCCGCAGCACAAGGCTACCGGTATCGTTGTTCATCATACGCGCCATTTACCTCCATGGTTATATTTAATTTGTCTGTGATTAAATTTAACTGTGCTAGCTGTTTGTAAAAATGATATAATAATAACGTTGTTATGCTTGCGAAATATTAAATAGGTAAAAATCTCTAAAATGAATTGATTTTATTTTTATTCAAGATTTTATATTAAAAATGTTAGAGAGAAATATATTATTTTTCATTACAAACTTAAATCTGAAAATTAGATTTTAAGGTTTAGTTATCCGGTCTGATTTAGAGTAGTGCTCTTTTATTTGTTGGTACAATCGCCCGGTAGTTAGAGTGAAGCGCTATTTCAAAAGTTTTTATAAGAATTATTATCTGAAAATGTATTAACATGTTTTCAGTAGTAGTTTTAAAACTTGAAAGTTAGTACTCGGATAACTAAATTCTTAGGTTTAATTTGGACACCTTGAATAAAGTTTAAACTGTCTAACCCCACCAAAGGTGGCATTTAAATGGTTCATTTTCAATCTCTTAGAAAAAGGAATTAATTTAATTAACCAAATTAGTCATCAACCCCACCCATAGATGTTAATTGATTTGTTTAGTTAACAAAGAATATCTAACCCCACCAAAGGTGGTATTCATACAAAAAAGGGAGAATCAATAAATATCAATTCATATCTTTAATAACCTAGATAATATGAGCAAGCATAATTAACTTAGTTATTATATCCATAAATACTCCACTATTATAAATGATAAAATTTGCATAAATATTTATTGAATCTATGTTTATTTTTATGTTAGTAGATTAAAAACACAAAACCCAAAATATCGTGACAGGATGTTTAGGATTTAATTTCGTTTTTAAAAGTTTGAATAATAAATTAAAAACCACATACATTCCTTCCTTAGATCGACCTTGGGAGTATACTTATCATTTTCTACGAAATGATTCGTGCACTTGCGAGAGTTTTATAAATATAAAACCAAAGTATTGGCAGAATCGGCGATGCCGGTTTTCGTTCATCAAGTATACCCCAAAGAAACACCTCTCATATGTTGTTGTCCTTAACAAAACAAGAATTAGAATAAAATTCAAAGAAAATAGAATTATCTTTTCCAAATTGTGACACACTATGTAGATTTTTAGCAATATTAGGAACAATAAGGATGTTATTCATTTGAGAGATTTATTAGGAGAAAATATGGATTCAAACTAACTATTACCTATCTTAGAGAAAGGTAAACCATCACTATTTCTTATTACGAGAGATTGATTACATGTGTAAAACTAAGATGAAGACATAATACTTGGACATTAATCACATGGTGACTTGCACCAGAATTTGGAAACCAAGCAAGATTCTCATGAAAATAAATTGATACTTGTTATTGAAAAGAAATTTGATAAGGCATAGATCCATAGGCTTGACTAAGAGATAAAGAAGGATACAGAAAATGAGATATATGAGTAGGAAACAGTCTAGGTTTATTGGTAATGGGAGGCATAACTTATAGGCTAGTACAAATAGAAATAGCAACAATAGCATGAAATTATCATTGTGGAGTTCGTGGTAGTTGATGTGAGGATGAGAGCTGACCAGGATTGTTGTATTTAGCTATGTTGTTATTATTGTTTTCCTGATTTGGTTGAAAATTCCTATCACACCTAAACCAGCAATTGAAGGCTATATGCCCTAATTTTCTACACACTTGACACTGAGGTCTATATCCTGTACAACCTCTTCTATATCCATGGCCTCTCGCACCTTCTTACGTGAACTTATAGTTCGTGAAACTCATGCTAGTGGTTTAGCTACATATACGGGTAGGGACAAGACAATTTTGGTCATTAAAGAGCGATTCTTTTGGCCTCATCTTAAGAGGGAAGTTGGGCATTTTGTGGAACATTGTGGTGTGTGTCAATCTGCCAAAGGAAATTCCTAGAATACTGGTTTGTATACTCCTCTGCCAGTTCCTACGAACATATGGGAAGATTTGTCGATGGATTTTGTTCTCGGCCTTCCCAGAACTCAACGCCATGTGGATTCTGTGTTTGTAGTTATCGACAGGTTCTCTAAGATGGCCCATTTCATTCCTTGTAAATGGACAGCATATGGAAGCAATGTGGCCAACCTATCCTTTAGGGAGGTAGTTAAACTTCATGGTATCCCACGCATCATTACCTCTGATCGGGATATCAAATTCGTCAGTCATTTTTGGAAAGTTCTGTGGAAGCGTTTTGACACTTTCCTTCAGTTTAGTAGCGCCTATCATCCACAGACCGATGGTCAGACAGAAGTAGTTAACAGGACTATGGGTACAATGATTGGTTGTATTGCTGGAGATTGGCCCAAGCAATGGGATTTAGCTCTTTCTCAGGTTGAATTTGCTTTTAATAGCATGGTCAATCGTTCAACCGGAAAGGCTCCATTTAATGTAGTTTATACTAAGGCGCCGAATCACTCCCTTGACCTCGTCACCCTCCCAAAGACACAAAGTCAGACAACTTCTGCTCTTCCTGATCAAATAGTTCAGGTGCATTGCGAGGTTAAACAACGCCTAGATGAAGCCAACGCCAACTATAAGGCTGCTGCTGATGTTCATCTACATGTAAAGGTTTTTACTGAGGGTGATCTGGTTATGATTCACCTTCGCAAAGAAAGGTTTCCTACTGGAACATACAACAAGTTGAAGGCTAAGAAATTGGGTCCTTTTCGCATCAAGCACAAGATTAGCGATGATGCTTATGTGATCGATCTTCCTCCAGATTTGCAAATTTCATCCACTTTCAATGTCTCTGATCTCTATGAGTATTTCCCTCCTGATGATGCCCCTACCATCGCTGAAAACTCTGAGACGAGTTCTTTCCAATCTGGGGGGAATTGATGTAGTACAAAACAGTTTTGGTGTTATTGTTTTCCTACTTATGTGTCATTTTATTTTACATTTACCATTTTGTCATTTTCTTTATAAGTTTTTTATTTGTTGTCTTATCTACAACAGAATTGCTTTAATTTTTCTATTTGAATAGCTGAATGAGAAGAGAAGGGCAGAATATATTTTTCCCCTAACAAACTATCGACTTTAGCTGAATTTATTTTATGCTGATTTTCTCTCTACAATCTGATTCGAGCAATTAGATTCTTCACAACTAGAAATTTGATTCTGGAACTTCACAGATCTACTTCATTAGTATGTTTAATAAAAATTTTTGATTTTAATTTTCATATTGTATAGGAATCATTATCAAAATATAGGTGATTCATAAACTTTTTTAAAAAAAGATTTTTGGATTTGATTTCTATTTTTTTTCATTTTTAATGAACATTTGTTTAGAGATTAAATAAAATTTTATACATAATTATTGAAAAAAATTATTAACAACATAAAATTTGTAAATAATAATCAATTTTTTTTATTTTTTAAGTTTTAAAAAATAATCAAATAACAAAACAATTATTAAATAACTTGTAGGTGTTTTTTAATTTTTTTCCTATAAAATTACTAATTAAAAATTATTATCAAATGTGATTACTTAAAAAAATAAAAAAATCACAAAGTTAATTATTTACTAATAAATCATAAATCATAAATTATTATCCAACATCATTTTAATTAGTCTCTTTCCTAATATTTTCTAAACGCTAATCAAAATATGAATTTATACTTCTCTGTAATGAATTAAGGAGCATTAATCAAAAGTATCCTTAGGAGTTGGAAAATGCAACTTTGGCATATGTATATAAAAATGGTGTATGAGAGTAGCAATGAAGGATTGGGTCATAGAAGTAACAAAAATACGGCTAAAAACTCTATATATAGAGTACAAACTCTTTTAGAGGCGTTTTGAGAGTATCTTGTGGAAACTCGTTTAGGGTTCTACTGATGAACGAAAACCAGCATCGCCGATTCTCGCAAATACTTTGGTTTTAATATTTGTAAAACTCTCGCAAGTGCACGAATCATTTCGTAGAAAATGATAAGTATACTCCCAAGGTCGATCTAAGGAAGGAATGTATGTGGTCCTTAATTTATTATTCAAACTTTTAAAAACGAAATTAAATCCTAAACATCCTGTCACGATAGTTTGGTTTTTGTGTTCCTAATCTAATAACATAAAATAAACATATATACAGATTAATTAAATATAATAAAAAATAAACATAGATACAAATTCAATAAATAAATATAAATATAGATTCAATAAATATTCATGCAAATTTTATCATTTATATTAGCGGAGTATTTACGTGGATATAATAACTAAATTAATTACGCTTGCTCATATTATCTAGGTTATTAAAGATATAAATTGATATTTTATCGATTCTCTCTTTTTCTATGAATACCACCTTTATGCATGGGTTAGATATTCTTTGTTAACTAAGCAAATCAATTAACACCCTACGGGTGGGGTTGATAACTAATTTGGTTAATTAAATTAATTCATTTTTCTAAGAGATTGAAAATGAACCATTTAAATGCCACCTTTGGGCGGGTTAGACTTAAACTTTATTCAAGCGTGTCCAAATTAAACCCAAGAATTTAGTTATCCTAGTACTAACTTTCAAGTTTTAAAACCACTACCGAAAACATGTTGTCAATACATTTTCACATAATAATTCTTATAAAACTTTTGAAATAGCTTCACTCTAACTACCTATCAGACCAACAAATAAAAGAAAGCACTACTCTAAATTAGACCTAGATAACTAAACCTTAAAGTCTAATCTTCAGATTTAAGTTTGTAATGAAAAAATAATATATTTCTCTAACATCCTTAATATAAAATCTTGAATAAAAAATAAAATCAATTCATTTTAGAAATTTTCACCTATTTAATATTTCGCAAAGCATAACAACGTTATTATTATATCATGATTATGAATACAATTAGCAAGCTTAAATTTAATCACAGACAAATTAAATATAACATGTAAGAATAAAGCATAAAATAATCAGAAGAAAATAAAATCCTTACAGTAACTTCGACGCTTATTCCCGCTAAGTAGAAAACTTCCAAGTCGAATTTGCACTTCCATTTATTGAATCAAAAATCTAAATTATTACAAAATATTACAAGTTCCTCTCAAAAAGAGAAGAACTCAAACCTAAGAGAATTGAACTAAAAATCTAAGAGAAAAACTAAGAAAAGCTTAGAAACTAAGAAAGAAACTAAGAAAAACTCAAAAACTAAGAAATGAGAGAAAGAAAGAAGAGAGAAGTGTGGTTTTGGGGTGTGATTTGAAGTGAAGGGGAGGGGGGTATTTATATGTGAGGATGGAGAGAAAAAAATGAGTAAAAAAATGTTAAAAAAATATAAAAAAATAAAAAACGCGGTAGTTGGACATTGAGTCATCAATGACGCCGCATGACGTCATGTGGCCGGCCGCACGTGGAAAATGGGTCAAAAACGCGTCGGGCGCCATGCCGGCGCCGCGCGCAGCTCGGCGCGCTGGAATGCTGCCCGCACGACGCGGCGCGCTATAGAGTGAACGCGCGCGCCAAGACGCTGGGCGCTCGGCGTTGGCCGGGCGCGGCACCGGTCATGCGCGCGATTTTTCCGTCTTTGACATTTTTGACCTTTTCGACCCATTTTGTCCAATTTTTCCATGTTTGTTGACCTTTTCCCACTTATTTATTAATTTATTTGTGATGTATTGCTTCAAGTATTCTTCTTTAAGTCTTTAAATTGCGTTTTTAAGCCAAAATACCTGAAAAACAATAAAAATACCCGTGATTCCGAAAAAGACAAATTTATATAAATATATGATAAAACATATAAATATATATATTTTTAATCAATTAATGTGCATAAAATCATGGTTATTTTAGTGCTTTTTGAGCACTCATCATCTACCCTTCTCCATTTACTCAACCGTTTCTGCCATTTTTCTATGCTTTTTCTATCAATTTCCTAAGGGCTTTCCTCTTCCATCCTTTTCTACACATTTAGTTTTGGTTAAGTAGAAGATTGACACCGAACAATAGAGCACATTTTAATTTGCCGTCGCTACGGGTTTTTCTCTTGCTATCGATCATTTTGGCCACCACTTCTAGTTCTCACTCTAGTGGGTTGTTCTATGGTTAGGTGTTGTTGCTAGGAGTCATTCACAGTCCTCCGTCATCTCTGTTGACGTGAGCTGGAAATGGACAGCAGAATATGGCCTGCAAAAAGTATTGCATACATGTTTTTAGTGGTAGAGCAGCAGGCAGGCTAAAAGGTAATGGGCTACAGAAGTATGGCAGATAACATGTTTTAGTGGAGCAGCAGTAGTAGCATGCTTGGAGCAGGGTATGGGTGATGCGTATTTTCGCAAGTCTATGAATCGTTCAAGTAATAGAGTGTACAATAGTACGGATATCGAACCCACAAGGAATGGCGTTACTAAGTACCGAAATTGACTAATCCTAATTTTATTTGAAAACCAAATTTTTGAATTTGTTTAAGAAGTAAATTAACTTAAAACCAACGCAAATAACAAAATTTAATGTTGTTCACAAATGATTAAAAATACTAAGGCATTTGATTTCGCTAAATCAATTCAATCCGATTTCAAGTCATGTTATATGAGAATCAAAGTTAAAAGTGATGGTTTAAAAACCCAAACTTATCTAATACTCTCTCTCGAGTTATTTAGAATTATTTATCTATGAAAACCAACTATATTTCTATGAAGATTTAATCACAAATAAGAACATTACGATTTATGGAATTTCTAGAATAACCACATACATTATGCATTAGGTGTCAAACTCACATTCAACATACGGTATTTATCACAAGAAGCATTCATTACACATCTCCTCTTGGTCTCAATATAATGCAACAAATCATCTAAATCTTGATCAGAAATTTAAAAGCATTAAGCATGGAAATAAATACTCAACTTGAAAACAATGAATTCATATAACGATAACACAAGAAATCAGATTTTCTTGATTTAACTACATCGTAGACTTAGCAAAAAACGAATTAGTTCATAACAAAAATAAGAAAAAACATATTCTCAATTTAATCCATGAACAAACAATCTGAATAAAATGCAAAAAATAAAAGCTAAGGAGAAGAGATGAAAAACTCTTGAAGATGAAGACTTGGTAGCAACAATGGTGATGATCCTTCAAGCTTCTCCAACCTTTCTCTCCAAAATTTCTTTTTCTCCTCCAAAAATAACTTAGATATGCTCTTTCTATCGTCCCCCTCTTTTTCCATCATAATGTATATATAGATCTAGGGTTTTTGGGGAAATTTTGGAACAAAACAACATAAAAATTGTGTTTTCGGACGAAATTCACCAGCGGCGACATTATTCTCGCCGCAATGAGATTTCTAGAAAATTAAATTTTGGTTTTTCTCATTTTGGCCGGCGGCCAACTTAATGTGGCCGGCGGCGAGAATTATTTGGCCGGCGGCGAGATGAGTTTACCAAAATTTGTGCTATCGGGAAGATTTTCGCCAGGATTATCGCCAGCGGCGAGATGAATATGGCCGGCGGCGAGATTCACTTGGCCAAAATCCGTGCTCCCTGCATGATTTTCAACATTTTCTCCGTAAGGTTTTCGCCAGTGGTGAAATTCCAAATTTTGAACTTTTGTTCTCTTTTTATTTTCATTCAATCCCGATCATTGTACTTTGTCCCTAACTTCTCCAAAATCATGATTTTACTTGAAATAGCACTTTAAACACAAAATACCCGTGAAATGACATTTGTGGATTAAATAATCAAATAAACACAATTTTTTACACAAATATCAACATTTAAATCATAACAAAAATGCAATAATTTAGCTCTTAGCAACAACCCCAACCAGCTACTTGCTAGTCTCTAGCAAGAAAAGCTATCTATTTAATAAATTCAAAGGAGACATTAAGAGAAACTTTAAAGAAAATTTTATTCTATTTACAAAATTACATTAAGCGTATGCAATAAGCCTTTAAACCCCTAGGCGGCCCTAGTAGGACGAGTTGTAGTCTCGTGAGGGCTTCCAGTGATGATACCCACAAACATCTTACCTATAACTATCCTAACTTAAAACAATAAAATCACACAAAAATTAATTTGCATAAATGTCTCAAAAATTGTAAATAACACACAACACATAGAATAATTAAATGTCACCTAAGCTTTAAGAAATCTCAAATGCAAATTTCACTTTTGTTATTGACTCTTAAATATCCATCAAATCACAAACCAATTTCCATAATGCTCGGATAATATTATGCATAACATCCGCAAACAAAAAGGTGAAATCTCAAACTCCATAGGCTCACTTTTCAAAACTCTCTCCACTAATGAAGGAAAATACACCACTTCGGATCAATAGGACTTTATGAGGCTTGTAATGTTAGGCTTAGGTATTTGGTCAAGAAATAATGGGAAGTGTCAAAATACAAATAATAGCACTTATTATATTAAACACAACCAATTAAGTAAAAGAGTAACACCATTTAACCCAAATTGTTTCTTCCAATCATAACCCATTTTTCCAATGTTAAACAAAATTCTTCCTCAATCTTTCACTTTAGTACATCCATCACTAACACTCTTTTATTTACTAGAGTGTGAGGACCCTTTTTTCTCTTTTTTTTCTTCTTTTTTTCCTCTTTTTTTTCTTTTTTTTCTTTTTTTTAACACAACCCCCAACCAATTTCTTTCAATATATGTGGAAGATGTCTTATTTTTTTTATTCCATCCTTACTCCAATTGCTCTTGAAAAGTTTGTGTTCAAAATTAAGTGCTCTTAACAAATAAGGTAGGAATTATATATATATATATATACATATATATATATATATATATAAAAATATATATATATATATATATATATATATATATTTGGCTCAGTAAAAGGTAGGTTATAGAAGGCAAAAAGAAAGAAAAGTAAGGCTAACAATATATTTAAATTGGCTCAAAGAGGTAACTAGTGATATAAGGATAACAAGGTAGGCTTAAAATGGCACAATCGATCCAAAAATGGCCTACATCATCTCCTAAACAGTGCAATCCCAAATTATTTCACCTTAAGAGGTTTTCAAATGAGTTCGAGAGTTTGTTGAGATCACAAAAATGTCCATGAAAAATTCGCACATAAGACTTCTCTAAGCATTTAGACTAATCAACCAAATCATACCACATACCAAAAGAGTCACCAACTAGGTAAAATCAACATTTGAAATTATCTTTAAACCGAAGCAAAATTTAATGTCTTCTAAAAGCTACTTGTTAACACAATCACATTATTATCATCAACGTGCAAATTAAAATAAGTAAAATGCAACTAAAATAAAAAATAAAAATATGACAATAAATGGAAAATCAAAATTAAACACAAATAAACATACAAACAAAACTAATAAAAATGAAGGGAAGAAAAGATTTATCATTTACCGCACCCCAACCAAAACCTTACATTGTCCTCAATGTAAGAAAGAAAAACTGCAAATGGCTCTTTTTTTTTACCTGCAAGACAAATAAAATAAGCAAATTTAATTAAAAATAAAATTATCATAAAATGAAGTGCAGAATTTAAAATTTCTAAAATAAAATGAGATAAAAGATGAGAAAACAAATCTGATGGGTTGCCTCCCATTAAGCGCTTTAAGTTATAGTCATTAGCTAGACTTTATGTCATCTTTCTTCTTACTGAATTCTCCGTCAAAATATGGCATCAACTGTTGTCCATTTACCTTGAAAGTTCCCTTTGTTTCATGACTGATCTCAATTGGTCCATAAGGAAACACCTTGGTTACTAGAAAAGGTCCTGACCAACGAGATTTTAGTTTTCTTGGAAAAAGTCTGAGACGGGATTTATAAAGCAGCACTTTCTGTCCCACCTCAAAGTTTTGCCTCAAAATGTGCTAATCATGCCAAACCTTCATCTTGTCCTTGTATATTCTGTCATTCTCATAAGCATCATTCCTCATTTCATCCATCTCATTTGTTGTAGATTTCACAAGGCAAGCTTCTAGTGGTAGCAATGGAGTTCTCTCCTCAAAAGTTTCCGAGATTAACTTGTCAAGAGTGTTAATTTGAAAACAAGAATGTACCTCACTTGGAAATTTCATTGCTTCAAAAACATGAAAAGTCACTTGTTCATCTTGCACCCGTAGAATGAGCTTTCCTTGCTGAACATCAATCCATGTTCTTCGAGTTGCAAGGAACGGTCTCCCCAATATCAAAGGTACCTCTCTATCTTCCTCCATGTCAAGCACCACAAAATCTACAGGGAAAATAAATTTGTCAACTTTAATTAAAAAATCCTCAATTACCCCTCGAGGATATTTCACCGATCGATCCGCTAATTGTAGAGAGATTGAAGTGGGTTTTACTTCTCCTAGGCCTAGTTTTCTGAAAATAGAAAGTGGCATCAAATTAATGCTTGCTCCTAAATCACATAGGACTTTATCAAAATTGCAACTTCCTATAGTACAAGGTATAGTAAAACTCCCTGGGTCTTTCAATTTCTGTGGCAGTTTTCTTTGAAGAACTGCACTGCACTCCTCATTTAGCATGAGATTTTCATAATCTCCCAGCTTCCTCTTCTTTGATAGAATTTCCTTCATGAATTTTGCATACTTGGGCATTTGTTCGAACATCTCTAGAAAAGGAATGTTAATATGCAATTTCTTAAAAATATCCAAAAATTTATCAAATTGATTATCAAGCTTGTTCTTATTCAATCTTTGAGGATATGGGATAGGAGGCTCATATTTCGCATTTGGGGAAGGTTGAACATCTTGGGATGTTGATGGCTTTTCTTTAGATTTTTCCATCTTTTTCTCCGATTTCCCCTGCCATTCAAGTTCTTTACCGCTTCTCAATGTGATAGCCTTTACATGCTCTTTGGGATTTATTGTTTCACTAGGCAATGATCCTTGAGACCTTTCTGGAATCTGCTTTGAAAGCTGCCCTAGTTGGTTTTGGATGTCCCTGTTTATTGCCTCTTGATTTCTGAAATTTGTTCTTGTCTCCTCAATGAACTTTCCCAAAATTCCTTCCAAATATGTTTGTTTCTTCTCTTGGGATTGGTAGGAAGATGATGATGGTTTGAATCCCCCTTGGTTATTTCCCCATGACAAATTTGGATGATTTCTCCAACCTGGATTGTAGGTGTTCGAATATGGGTTATGTTGAGGTTTTTGGAAATTTGAAACATAATTTCCTTTCTTAGCATTTGGTGAAGCAAATGGATTTCCAGCTTGGCACTCGATACTAGCATGATTTCCACCACATAAATCACATTGTGCAGTTGGTTTGGATTCGAATTTGGATGACAAAGAATCCATCTTTCTTGAAAGAGCAGCAACTTGAGCCGACAAAGCATTCACTGAATCAATTTCATGCACTGTTGCTGGTCTTTTTGCAATTACCCGCTCTGAATGCCACTGATTGTTGTTTTCTACCATAATCTCTAATAACTAATGAGCATCCTCCAGTGTTTTTCCCATTAAAGACCCTCCAGCTGCAGCATCAATCATTGCACGATAGTTTGAAACCAACCCATTATAAAATGTAGAGACTTGCAGCCAAATTAGTATACCATGATGTGGGAACTTCCTCAACATTTCTTTGAATCTTTCCCAAGCTTCATACAATGATTCTTGGTCATATTGTGTAAAAGATGTGATTTCATTCCTCAATTTTTCTGTCTTAGTAGGAGGAAAGAACTTGGACAAGAATTTCTGAACCAATTCATTCCATGTTGTAATTGATCCCGGTGGTAATGAGTTTAGCCACTCCTTGGCTTTATCCCGAAGTGAAAAAGGAAAAACCCTCAATCTTATAGCATCTTTAGACACACCATTTATCTTGTAAAGATCACTCACCTCCAGAAAGTAAGCAATATGTGCATTTGGATCATCCTTTTACAATCCCCCAAAGTTATTTGCTTGAACAGTTGGCCTCCTTATACCCAAAGTAGTTCCAACAACATTAGGCACAGCATAATCCCTCAAAGCTCTATGATTTCCACTTCCCTCAACAAATGGTGGATCCATAGTCTATTGTCTATTAGAAGGTGAGGTTGAATGCCTTCTCTCTCGGTTTAGATGCCTAAATGTTCTATCAATCTCCGGATCTAATGGAAAATGGTTAAGGCTTCTTGTACGTCTCATACAACAATCCAATAACCAGAAAATTAACTAGCACAAAGACAACACAAAGTTACCTTTTTTATGATAAATGAAATAAAAGAGCAAAATAAACAAAATTAAAAATGAAACAATGATAAAGCAAATTACCTTCAAATTAAAAGTAAGATTAGGTAGTATCGATATTAATAAAATCAAACCATTCCCCGGCAACGGCACCAAAAACTTGATGTGTATTTTCGCAAGTGTACGAATTGTTCAAGTAATAAAGTGTACAAAAGTACGGATATCGAACCCACAAGGAATGGCGTTACTAAGTACCGAAATTAACTAATCCTAATTTTATTTGAAAACCAAATTTTTGAATTTGTTTAAGAAGTAAATTAACTTAAAACCAACGCAAATAACAAAATTTAATGTTGTTCACAAATGATTAAAAACGCTAAGGCATTTGATTTCGCTAAATCAATTCAATCCGATTTCAAGTCATGTTATATGAGAATCAAAGTTAAAAGTGATGGTTGAAAAACCCAAACTTATCTAATACTCTCTCTCGAGTTATATTAGAATTATTTATCTATGAAAACCAACTATATTTCTATGAAGATTTAATCACAAATAAGCACATTATGATTTATGGAATTTCTAGAATAACCACATACATTATGCTTTAGGTGTCAAACTCACATTAAACATACGGTATTTATCACAAGAAGCATTCATTACACATCTCCTCTCGGTCTCAATATAATGCAACAAATCATCTAAATCTTGATCAGAAATTTAAAAGCATTAAGCATGGAAATAAATACTCAACTTGAAAACAATGAATTCATATAACGATAACACAAGAAATCAGATTTTCCTGATTTAACTACATCGTAGCCTTAGCAAAAAATGAATTAGTTCATAACGAAAATAAGAACAAACATATTCTCAATTGAATCCATGAACAAACAATCTGAATAAAATGCAGAAAATAAAAGCTAAGGAGAAGAGATGAAAAACTCTTGAAGATGAAGACTTGGTAGCAACAATGGTGATGATCCTTCAAGCTTCTCCAACCTTTCTCTCCAAACTTTCCTTTTCTCCTCCAAAAATAACTTTGATCTGCTCTCTCTGCTGTCCCCTTCTTTTTCCATCATAATGTGTATATAGATCTAGGGTTTCGGAGGCAATTTTGGAACAAAACAACATAAAAAATGTGTTTTTGGACGAAACTCGTCGGTAGCAACATTATTCTCGCCGCGGTGAGATTTCTGGAAAATTAAATTTTGGTTTTTCTGATTTTGTCCGGCGGCCAAATTAATGTGGCCGGCAGTGAGATACTTTGGCCAGCGGCCAACTTAATGTGGCCAACGGCGAGAATTATTTGGCCGGCGGCGAGATGAGTTTACCAAAATTTGTGCTCTTGGGAAGATTTTCACCAGAATTTTCGCCGGTGGCAAGATGAATATGGCCGGCAACGAGACACTTTGGCCGGCGGCGACACTTTGGCTGACGGCGAGAATACTTTGGCCGGTGGCGAGATTCACTTGGCCAAAATACGTGCTCCCTGCATGATTTTCAACATTTTCTCCGTAAGGTTTTTGCCGGTGGCGAAATTCCAAATTTTGAAATTTTGTTCTCTTTTTATTTTCATTCAATCCCGATCATTGTACTTTGTCCCTAACTTCTCCAAAATCATGATTTTACCTGAAATTTTAACTTTAAACACAAAATACCCGTGAAATGACATTTGTGGAATAAATAATCAAAGAAACACAATTTTTCACACAAATATTAATATTTAAATCATAACAAAAATGCAATAATTTAGCTCTTATCAGTTGTATTAATGGGGTAGCAGATGCAGTAGAGAGGAGGGCATTAGTGTAGTGCTGATGCATTGGTGTATAAGAGAGTATTTATTTGTTTTCGTAGAACGAAAATAATCAATAAGCAAGGAAAATATGAAATACAAATTCAAAAGGAAGTTGTTTATCTTTTGAGTTTGTTCACTTGTTACTATTCTAATGTTATTCATACTAAAACTTTTTATATTCTATTTTTTGTCATGGTATCAAAGCAAGTTATTGCTGATTTAATGAAATAAAATAACTAACTGCTACGTTATTTTTTGTCCTCCTCAACATTGGTTTGATCTGGTGTCCCGTTATGGCTGATCTGATTTGTTGTAGAAACTGAGTGTTTTGGCAATGATGTTGATTGAATTGAATTTTTAATTGAGCGTACACTTTTATGGGCTTGCATATTCCTGCAATACTCTTAACAGGTCTGATGAAATCCATGCATGCATATATCATTGCCTCACTTCTTGGCTTATATGTATTCCCAACCCTATCTATATTGAACTTATAGTTTTTGTTAGTCACTACCAAAGCCAAATCATGGTTCATTTTGTGTCTGAATTAAACCTTGTAATTTAGGATACAAATCTTTCCCATTCTGATGTTTCTATGCCAACCATAAAAAAACTCTACAAAGAGTAGAGACCTTAGACTCCGAGTTTCCAATTTGGATTCTTGTGGTCTGGATCTAAAACAAAGACTTTTTCTATGACAAACAATACACCTAAAGTTGAACCCATAGATCAATTGAGCTCAAGAAAACAAACTGTTGAAGACCTCTGTTATTTCTACGTCTTCCTTTGCGTCTCTTCATCACGATCAGATGGTCCATAATAAACGAAGCTTCTTCTACTATTTTCTTGACGTTTTGGAGTCTTTAAACTTTCAGATCTGCGATCTCCGTGCTTTGATCTTCGTTTCTGCGAAAACAGTTGGAGTAGTTGATCTTAGTGGTAGGTCAGTTCAAATGGATTATACTAATTTGGAGACGGCTGCTGCAAAGGCACCAAAACCATCAGATGAAGATAACTCATACATAAAAGAAATGTATCTCAAAGGAAGAAAATATTACCTCTATGTTCATAGTTACTTACATTTTGGCTTACTAGCAGCTCGAGCAAAGACTTTAAAGGTTTCTGATGATTCTGGCAACCCGTGTATCTTCCCAAGAAAAAAACTTAGATTAGTTTTTTTTAAAGAAACAGTTCTATGGAAGAGAAGAAACTTTGTTATGCTTGAGGTTGGTATTGCAAGACTTGAGGGAAAAGCCATTACAACACCTAAGGAGAATAGAAAAGAGAAGGGCGTAGTTTTAGAAGGTGGAGAAACAGAAAGAAGGGAAAATGTCTTGAAATTGGCAAGTAGTACGGTGACTTTCTGACTTTTGGTGCATGGGTCATACGTGAATGTGATATGGCCGATGCTTCTTGATGACATCGAGTCGTGATGTGTAGATGGTGATGTTTATGTTTCCAATAAAAAAAAATTTACTTTAATATCTCCCAATGATGATTGGATATGATAAATGGGGTCTGAACGGTTCATGTGATTGGATTTAAGAAATTCCATGGTGTTTTAGAAACAATTGTCAATAATCTTCAAGATTATTTGAAAAAGAAAGGTTTATCTAAAGGTCTGATTCTTGGGAGTTGTATTGTTCTTCAAACTACAGGAGAATGATTTTTTTGGTTCTTTCTTTTCAGTTCCCAATTTGGATTTGGTATGAACGGTGGAATTGGTTTTAGGTATTTCTCTTGAAGGTTTGGTTACCGACATGGATCTTGTGAGTGCAACGACTTCAATTGCTTTCATAGTTGGAGTTTTGTTGTTAGTATATCATTGGATCGGAGTAAGAGGTGCCAGAGATGGTGCTAAAATCTTTGGAAGCCACTTATAGAGATTAGAGCCAAGCAGAAGCTCGGTTTCCTTGATGGTAGGAATTCTATGCCTATGGTGCTGTAACAACACATATGAATGGAGGAAATTTCCTCACTTGGAGCATATCTATGAATATTGCTTTTGGAGCCAAGCAGAAGCTGGGTTTCATTGATGGTAGACATTTTATGCCTATGGTGTTGTAACAACACATATGAATGGATGAAATTTCCTTACTTGGAGCATATCTATGAAGATTTCTCTTGGAGACTTAAGCAAGTTAATGTTCAAGTTGTGTTTTTCATGATATATAACAAACTCCAACTTGAAGAGGGGATGAAGAATTATCATGATGGGAGTAGCATGGTGCATCAGTAGCATCATGGTGGATGCAAGGAACTTCTACAACTCACTTGACAAGTTGGGCATAAGAGATATTTATGCACCAACTTGACGGGAAGTGTTGGCGTGAGGTGGAAATGGACAACGGAGCATGGGCTACAAAAGTATTGCAGACATTTTTTAGTGGTAGAGCAATAGGCATACCAGAAGGTAATGGGTTGCAGAAGTATGGCAGATAACATGTTTTAGTGGAGCAACAATAGTAGCATGCTTGGAGCAGGGTATGGGTGCATTAATGGGGTAGCAAATGAAGTAGAGAGGAGGGAAACAGTGTAGTGCTGATGCATTGGTGTATAAGAGAGTATTTACTTTCTTGTTTTCATAGAATAGAAATAATCAATAAGCAAGGAAAATATGAAATACAAATTCAAGAAGAAGTTGTTTATCTTTGGAGATTGTTCACTTGTTTCTATTCTAATGTTATTCATACTAAAACTCTTTATATTATGTTTTTTTGTCAATCTCTACTTGTATTTTTGCTTCCACTAGTGTCGATGTGTTCTTTGTTTATTGTTTGCTCTATTTTGTTTAATTTTTTTAGTTAATCTTCGTTTCAATAAGGCCTGATTTGTAGTTACTTAGTATTCTATTTTGTCGCCGGTTGTGTGTGTTAGTAATATGTCATGCTGTTCCTAGTATGATTAGAAACTTGTAGGTATTGTGGTTTTGTTTGTTTTAAAAATAGGTTTTCCATTGTGGTTTTGTGTTTGAATTTTGTTCTACAATTTTTGATTTGACTAAAAGCCTTTTAGGTAATATGAAAGATCATTTCTCAGAGGAAGTAATGCAAAAGCCACAGAGAAAATGATTATCCTACCAACAACAAACTTCTATAATTTTGTTGTTGGTTTGCTGAATTACCTGCATAAACATAAGTCATTTTCTATATTAGGGAAAAAAAAGGATCGAAGAGTCAAGTGTTTTAAGTTGAAATTGAGGATAAATTCAGGTGCATTGTGTCGGCATGAGTTGGATTGCAAGTGCAGCAAAAGTGTTTTTAGTGGAACACCATCACGTGGAGTACCAATATTCTTTTTCTTTCTTGTTTTCTTAGTATATAAATATCATCTACATAAATAAGAAGAGAAAAAAATGACATAAGCTAAATGTAATGTTTTTCTATTCTATGAAATGATGGTTTATTTTATTGAAGAGGAAATACGATATTTTGTCATGGTATTAGAGCTATGGTTTTTGCTACCCTAATGAAACCATCAAGAATTAAATAAAATAGCTACTTGCAATTACTCACCACCAGTCTGTTAGTTTCCATACCCAAAGTCACTACTAGTGTTGTCGTCTCTCCTACATTTTTTTTGTCAAACAGAATACCTTCGAGAGCAATCACGACATCAACAATCCCTCTATGTACTAGTTCTAGCTGTCGTGTTGGGTCCAACGCTTCCTACCTTGATTGGGTCATTGGATACCATCAAAGGAGAAGATTTCAAGTGGTGCTATGAAGTGGGAGTCGTGGATGAACAGTGCTAGATCTTCCTCTCTCGCCTCGGAGAAGGTTGAATCGCAAAAATGAACAGTGTGATTTTCCCTTTGACGAGAGGTTCACTTTGACATGTATATTTGGCTTATTTGTGTATATTTGGCTGGTAGTTCAAGGGAAAAAAAGAAAAAAAATTGATCGATCACATAATTAACACCACCAGAATCGATAGATTCTATGGCGGAATCTAGAGACTTAACCACCAATTCCATCATTAATGATCTGACTACAAAAATGACTGAAGTTTTGACTAGAGCCTAGACTTCCCCATAACCACCGCTCGTTGAATCTTCAACTACCCTGATTGGTATCAAGTTGGGAGGATCCAACTATGCCTTATGATTCCAAGTGGTCGAGATGTATATCTCTAGCAAGGACAATATGTGATATATTAATAGGGATTTTCCTCAACCTTTAGAAACCAACCCATCATTTAGGAGATGGTGTACTGAAAATGCCATTGTCAAGGGATGGTTGATCAATTCGATAGATCCTTCCTTGATTGCTAATTTTATCTGATTCCCAACTACAAAACAGGTTTGGGATTCTGCTACTACAACCTATTTTGATGAGACAGACACATCTCAAGTTTATGATCTCCGTCAACGAGTTACTCGTATGAAGCAAGTGGGTGGATCCATTGAAAAATACTATAATGACCTTCAAGGTTTGTGGCAAGAAATTGATTTTTGTTTTCCTAACCCAATGGAATGTGCGACTGACATACAGAAATACAATTCCATCTTACAGGAAGATCGAGTTTATACTTTCCTTGATGGACTCGATAACATACTAGATAAAACTCAAAGTGATGTGTTTCAAATTAAACAATGTCTATGGTGGAACAAGCCTATGGATTCGTTCGCAGGGAAGAGATCAGGAAGACCGTGATGATATCGGGTGCATATAGGACTCCAGGAGCAATTATGGCTTCCAAAAGACCAAGCAAAACCATAATCAAATGCCACCAAAACTAGGAGCTCTTTCCCTGGGTAGCGGGAAATTTAACTCCTCATCCAAACCTAAACCATCTTTTGATGGCATGAAATGTACCTATTGCGGCAACTCCAAACACACTCGTGATAACTACTTTAAACTACATGGATATCCAGATTGGTGGAATGATCTTCAAGCACGAAAAAAACGGGAAACCACTACTAATGTTGACCACATTGGGAGAGCTGTTGTGGCTACATATGATGCGTCACTATCCCTCATCTCTCATGTAGAATCTTCCCAGGATCCAAGTACTTCAAGTAAAGCATTTCACATCTCTACTCATAATGATAATGAGGACTGGATTCTCAACTCTGGAGCTACAGATCATATGCCATTTAACCCAAATGATTTCTCCAATACAACCCAGCCGCGACGGAGTTGTTTTGCAAATGCTAAGGGGTCACTTATCCAATCATAGGGGCTGGAACAATGAATTTATCTCCTTCCTTGTCATTATCTAATACACTAATTGTGTCATCTCTTTCAAACAAACTGATGTTTGTAAGTCAAGTTACTTCAGATCTTAACTGTGTAGTATTGATGTATTCTACTTTTTGCCTTTTTCATGATATTCTCACCAAGGATATCATTGGGCATTGTAATAAGATAGGGGTTTATATTACATCGATGACCTCTATTAAGGAAGAGCCAATCACATGTAACACACGACTGGTAACAAGGAGAGACAAATTTGGTTATGTCATCATCAATTTGGGCATCCATCATTTGGGTATTTGAAGCACTTACTACTTGATTTATTTTCAAATACAACACACTTAGACTTTAAATGTGACACTTGTATCTTAGCCAAGAGTCATAGGGCTTCTTATCCCATCAGTATGAATAAAAGTATGATTCATTTTACCTTAGTACATTCTAATGTTTGGGGACCTTGCCCAGTCACTATGTCATCGAGTCATCATTGGTTTGTAATTTTTGTTGATGATTGCACACGAATGACTTGGCTTTACCTTCTAAAACACAAAAATGAAGTATTTTCTAAGTTTCACTCGTTTCACACTATGATTCAAACACAATTTTCTGCAAAAATTATGATCCTTCGTTTTGATAATGGAGGGGAATATGTTAATCAATAATTCCATACATACTTTGACAACCATGGTATTCTCCATGAAACCTCATGTTCACAAACCCCATAACAGAATGATACTATAGAAAGGAAGAATATGCATATCTTAGAAATTGCTTGTGCCTTATTGATCAATGCATATATGCCCAGTAGATATTGTAGTGATAATATTGCTACAACTGTGTATCTACTGAATGGTATACCCACCAAATCCTTACAATTTCAGACTCCATTAAAAGTGCTATCTAATCATGTTCCCTTGCCTACTATTTTGATGATTCCTCCCCGAATTTTTGGTTATGTTGTTTTTTCCACCTCTATAAAAATCAACGAACTAAGTTGGATCTATGTGATGTCCAGTGTGTATTCTTGGGGTATGGAGTACAAAAAAAGGGATACAGATGCTACAATCCTATTACTAAAAGAACTTACATTACCATGAATGTCACTTTCTTAGAATCTGAAAAAAAATTCCCATTACCAGTATCCCATTTCCCTCTTTAGGGGGAGATTTATGGTGAAGAATGAAATTGGTCTGAGGTTGAAACATTAGACGTTGGTAACAATCCAGCATACCCAAATGATACCAACAATATTACTAAGCTAGTACCTAGACCTGAACCTAGACTTCTAAGAACTAAAGATGAACCAGTGCCTGAATCATCAGATGATGCAGTAGTTGATACACTCTTCCACTCTTAGTACCCAACGATCCTCCTATTGAGAATACTTCTAAGGTAAGCTATCCTACCACACCTTTACAAGCTAATGCTATAAATACATCTACGGGTTATGTTCTACCTTTCAAACACAATCGAGGCAAACCTTTAAATTGATACTTTCCAGACATAAAAGAACGGCAATCTAAGTATCCATTAGCCAATTATGTATCTACTCAAGGGTTATTAGAACCTATAAAGGTGTTTGCACATACACTCTCCTCATGTCAGATTCCAAGAGGTATTGAAGAAGCCTTATCTTATCTAAATTGGACTCAAGCTATAAAAGAAGAATTGGAGGCATTGCAGAAGAATAACACATGGGTGTTGAGCGTGTTTCCTCAAAGGATAAAAACAATAGGATGTAAGTGGATTTTCTCCATTAAGTATAAATCAGATGGGTCAATTGATTGATATAAGGCAAAGCTAGTAGCAAAAGGGTATACACAGAAATATGGTATAGATTATCAGGAAACTTTCTCACGTGTGGCCAAACTAAAAACTATTAGCGTTATGTTATCTCTTGTAGCAAATTTAGATTGGCCATTGCACCAACTTGACGTAAAAAATTCCTTCCTTTATGGTGATCTTGAAGAGGAGATTTACATGGATATCCCATCAAGATATGTTGTTACATCAAAAAAAGAAACTACATGTAGGTTACAATGAGCCTTGTATGGACTAAAACAATCACCTCGGACATGGTTTGGTAGGTTGAGTTCAGCAATGAGGATATATGGGTTTCAACAAAGTAACTCTGATCACACTCTCTTCCTAGACCATCAATTGGAAAAAATAACAGTCCTCATAGTCTATGTAGACGACATGATTATTACAAGGGATGGATGATGAAGAAGAAATCTCCAGGCTTCAAAGAACAACTGTCAAATGAGTTTGAAATGAAGAACTTAGGAGGGCTTAAATACTTCTTAGGAATTGACGTAACAAGATCAAGATAAGGTATATTTCTTTCCCAAAGAAAATATATACTAGACTTGCTTGCAAAGGTATAATTACTAGAATGTAAACCTGTTGATATTCCAATTGTCCAAAATCACAAACTTGGAGAATATATAGACCAGGTACCAGTAGACAAATAGAGATATCAACAATTAGTGGGTAAACTCATCTATTTATCTCATACTTGGCCAGATATTGCTTATGTTGTGAGTGTAGTGAGCTAGTTCATGCACTGCCCAAGTGAAGACCATATGGATGTTGTAATGCGAATACTTCGTTATTTAAAGTCCTCCCCTGGGAAAGGACTTATGTTTTCAAAGAATAGTCAATTGAAAGTTGCTGGATATATAGATGCAGACTGGGTAGGGAAAATCAAGGACATGAAATCAACTACTGGGTACTTTACTTTTGTGGGAGGTAATCTTATTACATGGAAGAGCAAGAAACAGAAGATAGTTTTCTTGTCTAGCACTAAAGTTGACTTTTGAGGAATGGTCAAGGGAATATATGAGCTCCTTTGGTTGAAAAGACTTCTAACTAAAATTAATGTTGCTCCTAACTTTGAAATAAACTTGTTCTGTGATAACAAGGCAACCATTACCATCTCCCATAATCCAATTCAACATGATCGCACTAAGCACGTTGAAATGGATAGAAACTCCATCAAATAGAATCTTGAAGAAAAGATTATTAAGCTTACATTTGTTAAATCAGAAGATCAATTGGCTGACGTACTCACAAAATTCGTATCTGCAAGAAACTTCTACAATTCATTTGACATATTGAGCATAAGAGATATCTATGTACTAACTTGAAAGATAGTGTTGGCATGAGCTGGATTGCAAGTACAACAAAAGTGTTTTTAGGGGAGCACCATCACGTGGAGCATCAATATTCTTTTTCTTTATGGTTTTCATAATATATAAATATCATCATCCCTTATACATAAATCAGAATAGAAATAAATGACAGAAGCTAAGAAGTTAAATGTAAGGTTGTTTCTATTCTATGAAATGATGGTTTATTCTGTTGAAGAATAGGAAATACAATATTTTGTCACATTCTTTATACATGTAATATATACTCTTTTAGAACACCGAGAGTCTTGATTTGACTAAAAACCTTGTGATCAGTTTTCAACTTTTATTGCTATCATAGAATCATTGTTTAGATCACTATAGTGAAACATTAAGGTGACTTGCAATCTGTAGCTATTGTTTAACGTTCGTGTATATTCACTCATAAATATTCTGAGGTTACAATTATTTTTCAGTTTTAACTTTGTATTTGGATATTGATGTTTTTGATATTTTAGTTGTTAGTTCATATTTTAATTTCAATGAAATCCTTCTATTTATGGTAAAAAAAAGAAAAGAAAGAAAGACCACACTTTATTTTTATCCACCTTTTCTTCCACAAGTTATGATATCTCCAGGTATTTCCTAACATTGCTACCGTTCTAATGCTACAGATAACAACTTAGCTGAGAAATGGTTACTAATATTTTATCTTGTTGAATGGAACTGTGTTTACTATGTGATGGAGCTTCCCTTTTGTTCCTATGGTTATATTACAAGGCTTAAAAAAATCTTCCATTCTGCTTCGTTCATTGAAGCCTTGAAGGACTACTCATGCAGACTTTAATCTATTACATGATCCGGACTGAGAAAATACCCTTCATTCAAGATTTTGCTTCTTGGCATGTTATTTGTTCTACTGTTTTGATATCAGCCATTGAATCGCCATCCCATTCCCATCGGTCGGGGCGTTATGGGATTTATAGACTTGCTGTTGTCCTACTCTGGATTTTTGATGGTAATATTTATAGGCTATTTTACAGTTGGTCAATTAATCAAGAGACTTCACATTTGGGTTTACAATGCACATAGTCCATCTCCACATTGACAAATGTATTGCCTCTTGCAAATTTACAAGAACAATGTGAATCGATGCGACCCAAGTAACAAATGGTCTAAAAAGAATATCATAAAATTATGAGCAAAAAAAAGAGGCTGGATTTAAACATTACTTTCCCTCTAAGAAGATAATGCCATGAAAGACCATTTCTCAGAGGATGTAATGCAAAAGCCATAGAGAAAATGACAATCCTATTGTTGAAAAAACAAGAAATAACTCTACACAAAAGAGCTCTTATTATTTTCTTCATGTTTTCATTACAATTGTATAGCTATTTATAAGAAATTTTACTCCTTCAATTACTCTTTGAATTAAGCATCCCTTGTTTTACTCCTTGACTTAAGGATTCCTTGTTTTGCTCCTTGAATTAAGCTCCTTGTTTTGCTCCTTGAATTAAGGTCCTTGTTTTATTCCTTGAATTAAGAGCTAATATCCAATACTCCCCCTCAAGCTGGATCCAAGCTTGGACAAAAGTCGTTGAAACGAGGCTGGCCAGGTACAAGATGTCACCATTGGTCGAAGCTTCTTGTATAACGTCTCAATCACTCAGGATTGAACTTGTTCACGAATGTAATGACAATCAACTTCAATGTGTTTCGGCCCTCTCGTGAAACACCTGGCTCGATGCTATATGTACGGCCGCCCGATTGTCACAAAATAAGGACATAGGAAGAGTCAGAGAACACCTAAATCACATAAGACCTTTAAGCCATATCAACTCACACGCAAATAAGCCATTGCACGATACTCACCAAGACTTGATCTAGCGATGACAGCCTTGCTTCTTACTCTTCCACGTGACCAAGTTTCCACCGATAATGTACAAGAGCTGGTGGACTTTGCGATCGATTGCATTCCTCGCCCAATCAAGATCACAATACCTTATGATTTCATGTGTTGTCATTCTTCTTCATAATGATACCACGACCCACCGATCCTTTTAAATAGCAAGATCCTTTTAACAAGGGTCAAATGCTCGGTTGTCGGGAGTGCGTACGAATTCGGCCTCACAATACTTACGTAATACGTGATGTCAGTCCCGGTGATTGTTAGGTAGATCAACTTACCAAACCTGTAATAACTTATATCCGCGAAAGTTGGCGTGCCGCCTTCAAGCTAGGGTTTCAGACAAGAGAGGTAATGGGCCGGTTTAGCATCACTCATGTTAGCTTCTCGAAAGCAAATCTAGACATATTTCCTTTGGTTAAGAAAAAGTCCTCGCAGGTTGCCATTTCTATACCAAGAAAGTACTTCAATATCCCAAGGTCTTTAATTGCAAACCTTTGTCCGAGTGGACTGTTCGAGGTTGAAAATCTCACAAGATTATCACCCGTAATTATCGTATCATCTACATAAATCAACACAACCAATTTTCCCATGGTTCCTCAGGCGAACAAATAAATGAAGAATCGCATTGGCCGCTTTGAAACCAACACTAGTGAGACCGAGCTTAGCTTGGCATACTGCTCAGGATCGTTTTAAGCCATAAATGGATTTCAGGTAATTTGCACACTAAATCCGCTCATTCGCTTTCAAGGATGCCGGTGGCAATTTCATATAGACTTCTTCTTGAGATCACTATGCAAGAATGCATTCTTCACATCCATTTGGTACACGGACCACCCCTTGTTTACGTACTACGTACGTAGCACTCTTACGTGTTCATTTTTGCAACACGTGCAAATGTTTCTTTGTAATCCACCTCGAATGTTTCGAGTTGAATCCCCAGCCACCAATCTTGCTTTATACCTCAATCGATCCATCCGACTTGAATTTTAGCTTATAAATCCATTTGCAACCTACAACTTTCTTGCCTTTTTTGGAAGCTTTGGCGATGCTCCACGTGTCAGGTCGATCAGGGCTTTAAGTTCTTTCGCATGGCTTCCTTCCACACCTCTTGGCTATCGTCTCATGAAAGTTTTCGAGGCTCGTGTGGCTCGAATCGACATACAAGGAACGCGTGAACGTGGGTTGGTGTCACTCTCTTATATGACACATAATTGAGACGGGATGCGCTGGCTCAGAGTGACAAAGTCTTCAAGTCTTCATGGGAGGTCGCCTAACACGCATTGGATTACGTCAGGAACAAGTAGGAGTTATCTCACACTCGTTCACATCTTCAGTACCATAGTGAGGATCATCTCGATTATCACCATCTTTATATACAGGTACCATTAAGAAGAGACCCTTCATTGTTACTTTCAAAGGAGAGATGTATCAATGTTGATACATGGCCGGGATCTTGTTGTGTAGAGCCTCAAGTTTGATTCTTGGTAATGGAAACACATCCAAGATGTCATCCCTTTCGACTTGTGATTTCATGTGACTTGCTAAAAAAAAGTGGTTAGTTTCATAAAATCGAACATCTTTAGACACAATTAATCTCCTAAGTCGGGGATCATAACACTTATATCCCTTTCAGATGAATAACCAAGAAAAATACATTTACAATCTAGATCCAATTTATCTCGACGATGAGATTGAATATGTACAAAATAGATACAAATTTGCCCAAAGACTCTAAGGTGTAGATTAATTTTCCTTCCTTTCACGACCTCTGGGAGACTTGAAATCCAAGACTCCTACTGGTAATCTATCGATGTATACCGCCATAACCCCTCGGGGACCAGACCCTTTGGTACATTCATTTGTAAAGATTAATGCTCTAGTTTTTTCAAGTAAGTCTCGCTACTCACCACACCATTTTCGAGGTGTGCCAACACAACTTGTTTGATGCATAATGCCATGAATGCTCAAATATTGTTTCAATGACATGGGACATGTATTCTATGGGCTATCATTGTCAGACCTTAAGGTTTGAATTTTAGAGGAGAAATGATTTTTAACAAGGTTACGAAGTCCTTAAATACTTCCATAACTTCATTCTTAGACTTTAAAAGATATAAACCACGTGACTCGAGAAAAATCATCAACAAAAATCACAAAAATTCTTATAACCATCAAAAGATTCATTACCTGTCCCCATACATCCGAATGAACTAGTTCAAAACATTTACTAGCCCTGTATTGGGAAGAATTAAAAGGCAATCTAAAATGTTTTAGACAAGTGGCAAGTTTCACATGCACTGTGCATCATTTCCTAAGTTTGGAAATAAAGTTGACAAAATTGGTGGAAAAAGGTGAGCTAAACGCTGATGCCACAATCGATTATCTTGGATAGGGTTAAACTTGGCTTCAAACCCCTGGGATTGTTGGATACGTAATAGAGACCATCTAAGTAAAACCCTTCACCAATCGTCTTTTGGTGGCACAATCCTAAAAAATGACATTGTGAGGAGAAAAATGGCTAAGCAATTCAAGGTATTTTGATTTTTCCTACGTATTTAAGTTGGAAGGAAAGGAAGGTACATATAAAACCGACTCGATTTCATCTCGGACATTAATTTTATTTTTTCCTTTCCTAAAACCTTTACATTCTCACCATTTGCAATTGAAACTTGAGAAGGATTTGCTAATTTTTCAAACTTACGTAGACTTGACACACGGTTTGTCATACGACCGTGGCACCGAATCTACAACCCAAAAATCATGCAACATATTTATTTTAAGAAAGGCTTTTAAAGGCTTTTACGATACCTTGCATGTCTCCTCTTCGTGGTAATGAAGTTTTGTATCTACCAAGAAACCCGCAAACTTGCCTAGCAATGCCGTCGAGTTTCCTTCTTCTACGCTATCCACACAAATAATTTAACTCCTCCTGGTCTTGTTTTCAAGATACAACATAAACTCATTCATAAGTTCAAACCGGATTCGCCGCTGAAGTTTTTGAATGGATCGACCCATTGTGAGGTAGGCGTATGTATACGATTGCACGTACGTGCGATTCACTTTCTCAGAACCCTTATCCTTTATAAAATCAAAGTTTTAATTCTCGATGTAATCCAACACGTGTCCTTAATATGGCCCGTATAGTCATAAAGGTCGACACTTCAAGTTTGGATGCTTCCCTTTGTACTTTCTCTCGTTGTTAGATGAAACAGCTCTCGCCTCAGCGCACTAACCATTGTATCCTCGTTGCTCACGACTTTCCTCCTTACTTCTTCACGTTGAATTGTCGCACATACATCAAAGCGAAGGAAGTTCGTATCTCACGAGTACGTGGCATCGTATATCTTCATACGTTGAATCGAGACCGATTTAAGTTGAAATATCTTATCTTCTTCCGCTCTTTTTCATAGCAGAGCTACATCGGTCAGATGAGGACGATATATTTCTAACTCATTCCACATGCTTTTTCATGCTTCCTAAGAGTCAGACAAAAAGGTTTACCATCTTACTGCAGATTTGAGATGTCCTTTAATTGAAAAACTCGTCGGCAAAGATTGTTTTGATCGCCATACATTTCCTCGACCGTCTCCCATGGCTGTACGCAGATTCGTAGAATCGAATATTTCATTAATTTACGTTCCATGGAATTTAGGAGCCATGACATAACCAATTGATCCTTACTAAGCCAAGATTCATATAGGTTGAGGAAACATCGTACTTCGATGCTTCCATTTATGAACCCCAACTTGGACCTTCCACCTGTAGAGACACCGCTTCGACCAAGGCAAGTAATTAAACTCATTCAACAAGACTAAGCTTAATCTTTGATTGGGTTGACATCCACCTCACGCATATTCACGAAGGAAAGCACCGATGAACTTTCAAATTTCGATCCTAATGCTTGTCTTCCGTCATTTCAAAGATTGTAGATGCTAAGATAATAATAAAGCAGAAGCAAGCTAATTTTCCTACTCTGATACCATGTTGCAAAACAAGAAATAACTCTACACAAAAGAGCTCTTATTATTTTCTTCATATTTTCATTACAATTGTATAGCTATTTATAAGGAAATTTTACTCCTTCAATTACTCTTTGAATTAAACAACCCTTGATTTACTCCTTGAATTAAGGATTCCTTGTTTTACTCCTTGAATTAAGGATTCCTTGTTTTACTCCTTGAATTAAGGATTCCTTGTTTTACTCCTTGAATTAAGGATTCCTTGTTTTACTCCTTGAATTAAGCTTCTTGTTTTGCTCCTTGAATTAAGGTCCTTGTTTTATTATTTGAATTAAGAGCCAATATCCAATACCTACCAACAACAAACTTCTAAAATTTTGTTGTTGGTTTGCTGAATTACCTGCATAAACATAAGTCATTTTCTATATTAGGGAAAACAAAAAAGGATCGAAGAGTCAAGTGTTTTATGTTGAAATTGAGGACAAACTCAGGTGCATTATTTATATGTGTAACACATACTCTTTTAGAACACCAAAAGTCTTAATTTTATTTATACGATACACCTATTTTTCAAAATTTTATGTAAATTTCTACCAAAATAGAGTGTTCGAGTACTATATCTATATTCATGTCATATCAGTTCAGTTAAACATAGGTATTTTACTAAAAGTGAAGAATCCAAATAACACAGTGAATGTATACTACTAAACAAATAATAAATGAAAAGAAAATTACCCAATCGAAGATAGTTGTTTCTAATGTTCCATTCAAAATCCCAGTGCTGTCTGTAATTTTTCAGTGTCCAATAAGCCCATCCAAAGGAAGCTGCATTGTAAACCTCTAACTGAGCCCTCCCAAAATCTTGATATTCCGATTGAGAACCATCTGTTACGTTCCACTCATTTACCCACTCCCCTGAAAATAAATTTTAAAAAATCTAAAACATTACTAAAACAAAACAATTAACCTTGAAGAGTAAATTAGAAAGTGATCTAAGTTAGTAAAAATTGTAGGTTTACCAATAAAAACTAAGGGACCATTTGCACTGTTTAGGGATTGTAGTTGAGCCTCCCTGCTCTTGTATATGAATTGTATGTTATCCTCAGAACTCATATTTACGAAGAAAGTATCAAAGAGATTGTAGTAGTGCAAATCTACCACAATATTATGTGACCCTGTATTTGCCTGAAAAAGTTCTAGAGGATCCGCATTGCCAATTCTTTGGCAAATTATCACGTAAACAGATCGGGAGTACTTCCGAACAATCTGATACCCCTGTTTGTAATATGAAACTAAAACGTCCAGTGGAACTGTGGCTGCAGAGGGTTCATTTAAGAGCTCAATTCCTAGCAAGGCAGGATTCTTTGCAAACCTGCAGATAGAGATATGTTGTACTCAGTTGTGAGAGAGAGAGAGAGAGTTTCAAGAAGCATCAAATAAGTATTGACACTTCCCGCTTGATAACTCACAACTCAAAAACGAAAGAAAGGGGAGGCTTCTTCAAGAATTAGTCAGTTGGCGTCATTTAAAAGGGCAAACTCACAATACAGGAATGAGAATTGAAGAAACTCGCACTGTAGTTTTGGATACTCAAGATTCACAATCGTGTGAATGAATTCGGATGATTACATTGTGAATTTCGAATATCGCAAACGACATTTCGAGTTTCTTCAATTCTCATGCTTATATTGGGTAAATACCGTAAAACATATCAGTAAACCATTCATAATAGGGTACACGTTATCTTTTATGCTATACAAGTTAATGAGAGAAAAACATACATTATTATCAAATCTATACATTGGGTGCTGAAGTAAGCAGGATAAGGGCATTTGAACTATCAACGTGAGATAGAGCTAGAGATTCTATTTTTTGACAAACCTTTATCAAGGAATTGTAAATATTATTTTTAGTTCTTCCCAAGAAATTAGTTCATATAACATTACTTTTGTCTCCTGTCTAATATTACTATAGTCATAATTCCCCTTGAAATAATTTAATATTTCCATCTTGCAATCAGCTATATGGTTATTTGCTATGTAAATAAAACTGGCAGGGGGCAAAATCCAGGATACTGAAATAAGATTTATTTTAGTGTTCCAGTTAATTTGACCAAACATACCTGGAGGATAGAAAATCTATAACATGTATTGTTTGCGAGAGATGATCTGAAGAAGGCCAGTCAGTTGAACCATCTCTACTTGCACTATGTTCCATCCCATTTTGGGATCCCGGAGCAGCATGTAGATCAATTATGCACTTGATATTATAGGATCTGCACCATGGTTGTTATACAACATCAAAAAGAACGAAAAAAAAATTAGACCTAACATAGTTGTTAATAGTCAGAACGGAAAAGACTGAAAGCAAGACCTACTGTGCCCATGAGAATGCATTATCTAAAGCTTCCAATGTTCCACCAATGAAAGGAGCAGGAGGATCAGGATCATATGCAATCCACCAACCGACAGGAATCCTCACGGTATTAATTCCATGTCTGTAAAGAAAATTGAAATCTTCTATAGTAATAAAACTGTTTCTATGTTTCTGCAATTTCCAAAAGGCCAAAATATTAATTCTTCATTGTAGGTGACATGGGAGGAAAGCTGTTATAATCATCAAACAAGTTTTGATAATAAAGAATTATAGCCAATTACTGTTATAGGGTTCATGATTCATGTACATTATAAGAAGCTAGTACATCTATCAATGAATAAATTCCGACAAGAAAAATGTTAGAATTAAATTAGACTATTGGAAGAAGCCAAATCTAAAATCAAGATGTCTAATAAAAATCTGAGACAAATAGACACTACATCAGCCAGGAACTATAGATAAATCCACTGTATTAAAAATACCTGTTCCATATTTTTTATGTTATTTCCTTTTTGGCTTTCAAAATTTTGATCCCTGTTCTATAAGGTTTCTACAGAAAATATGGTCTTCAGAAAGAGACAGAAAGGATTCAGAAATATACGATTACCTTAAGAACACTTTTAGCCGCATTGTGCCCATAACCATTTGCAAGTTGGTAATCTCCTTGCAAATTATTTGCAATAATTTCCATTTGAAATGTGGCTGCATTATCATCCCATCCTGGCTTCCCGGGATAGTTTGCTGTGAGCTGATTTCCTACTGTAGCCTAAAAGGCGTAGTGCATTTTATGGTTGTACTTTCAAATTTTGTTGACATGCTCTCAAGAAGCAATGGAGCAATGAAATGATGCCATTTAGATTTTCAAGTCACTAAGAAAGATTTCATGCTACGGTCATCAATCTAAACCTCCTTTCACTTAAATGCTGAAAATGAGTAACAAAAATGTAAAATGATCCTCTATTTGGTCGATACCAAAAATGACAAAATTTTTAACTTTTATAAGTTTCTATTTTCTAACTTTTATATGATGTTAATATAGCTTTGTTCTTCTGAAAGAAATACGAAAGGATGGAGATATGATCACCTGTACATAAGCCCCACTGTTAACTTTAATGTGAATTCTGTCATTACTCCTCTCAATGTTAAACGTCTCGGATGTTGTAGGAGGGGATGCTGCAGTTGCTGAGACAGAGCAGCCTTCTCCATCACAGGTAAGAAATTGGCCTTGGGAGGTCCGGAACTGAAACTCTGATGCAGAGACTCTCCACAACTGCAAGAATCGAAGTATAAGCAAAACATAATCAAATTAGTCAAGTGATGACGATGCTGAACAAAATAACAACATTACAACCAGCATTAACTAAAATTAGCCAAGGTACACATTTTTTTATAAGATCAACAAACAGCTATTTAATAAATTTTACCTCTCTTCTCTCAAGAATATACAAAAGTAATTATTGGCAAGTCACATCATATTATATTGATTCAGATTTATCATGCATAAAAAAGTATTGGAATAAAAAAGCTTATAACTATTTAAAAAGCTGATGAAGAAATTTATCATGCATAAAAAAGTATTGGAATCAAAAAGTTTTTTCTCCGAGCACCAATCTCCTTGAACATAAATCTCCAGAAAAATTGTATGACCTAATGAAACATTCAACAGGTTCTTTTAATTAGGTTAGACAAAAGTTAATCATTGAATTATCTAACAGAAAGAGACTAAGAATGAACTCTTTGACCAGGCATCTAACCCTGAAGGTTTCCCAAAAAGATGAGGCATCTCTATTGACTGTAACATTCATGCCTCCTCCATTCTCTGCAGATACATACTTCTGCAATGTCACTGATTTAAGCTGCACCTCCGTTCCATCCTACATATCAACAATCACACTAGATTAGTTGTAACGATTATAAAAGACTAAATAGCTTATATTATGAGTTACCCAAGCTTTGACCAATTTAACACTCAAGTACCTGACTTTTTTTTTATCACAAACGTACCAAACTTTAAACCTAATAACACATAAGTCTTAAAGATAGATTTAGAAGGCCAAATGACTATTAATTTGTTACAATGTGTTAAATGGTTACTATTAAATGTGTCAAAATTGTTAAAGAAAATAAACAAATTGTTAAGCGCATCTCCCATAAGCTTAAGCTTTTGGGAATTGGTACCTGATTCTTTTTTATAGTATAAGGTCCTGAATTCAAATCCTTGTAATAACCCTCAAAATTTTGACATTGATGTGTCTTGCAAAAAGATAAGTAAACTCACTCTTAAAAAAGTTCAGGTGATAGACATTGTAAAGACAAAGTCATCCACGTTGTTGAAAAATAAAAATGAATTGCTAAACCCACCTCCCATTGGGGAGAATTCATGCACACTTATTTAAAAGTTTTGGGTACTGAGCTGTTTAGTCATTATAAAAGCACAGAAAATCTTATGGAGTTTATGACAATAAATTCTAGATAGAAGCTCACAAGCATGTCTCCATTGGGAATGCCATCAAACAACGAAGGCTTTATCCATCCTTCAATAACCAGCCATCCGCCCAAGTTCACTCCTCTAACCTTAGAATCTCCATGTAATCCTTCCACTAAGATCAAGCAAATAGAATACAAAAGAATGGAAAACTTTATCCTCCAATTATGAGCACTTCCAAGAAGACACACAAAATACAAGATTTAAGTAATGGAGCTTACCAGCGTAAGTTACAGAGAAGGTGAGAGAGCAAAAGATCAGAAATCCATAAACCCTTTTGCTGAAAGCAAATTCCATGAGAAACGTAGCCCTCAGAAACACTAAAAGAGCAAAAATATCGAATTCATCGTCGAAAAGAGAGGAAACTCAATAAAGAATGAGAGATAATCTAAATCCCAAACAAATTCATCACTGGGAACTTAGTAATCCCTTCCTTTTCATTCAATTAATTCCAAATTCAACTTTGTGAACAAGCACAAAGATTTATAGGATTGCCTTCTTCTTATGAATAAAAGACATATTTTCTTGATTTATTAAACTCAAGCACTTTACTCGAACCTTTTTGACAAAAGAAATTTAATTATATAAGACAAGAAAAGAACAATCTTTTTAGATTGCACAAGAATAAAACGGTGGTAAAATGCGTTCACATGTGAGTAGTGCAATTTTGAAAAGGGAAACAAAGGGGGGTAAACTTTTTTGTGGCTACTTTTCAGTTGCATACAAGGGTGAGGTGTGCCTGAGGTAGGAAGGAGCACTTTAATCGCCTTCTTACAGCCGCATTTTTTTTCCTCGTAAAAAGTTAAAAAGATATTTCTTTGAATCTCCGATATTAAAAATATAAAAATAACTTTATATCTTATAATAATAAAAATATTACAAGATTACTTAAAAATATATGAATAGGTAATAAGAAAATACACATCAATATTTCATGTTATCATCAATAAAAATAATAAAATATTTATTATCACCCATTATTTGAAGGAATTTGAAATCACATAGATCACTATAGATTAACTCAAGGAGTTCAGTGTTCATTTCAATTGAATGAAATAATGACCTAGTCATTTTTGACTCAACACAAATCTCACACTTATATTTTGAATTTATTTGAAATACGGGTATGTGTTCCATATTAACTAGTCTACGCAATATATCGTAATTAACATGACATAGTCTACCATGCTACAAGTTGGAAGACTCAAGAAAAATAAGTAAAAAAATTAATCTTATTAATATTTTTAACTTTTATAGTCATTACATTGAGTTTAAACAGTCCATCAAATACATACCCATTCCCTAAAAACATCCATTTTTTTCTCACAACGACCTTATCAAATTCAAATACTAACTGAAAGCCGTGCTTGTTCAACAATGAGCCAGAAACAAGATTCTTACGGATGTTTGGCACATAAAGTACATTTTTTAATGACAGCTCCTTCCCAGAGGTCATCTTCAGTTTGACCTGACCTTACCCTTAAATGGCTGATGTGGTAGAATTTCTCATGAAAAGCTTCTTTCCATCTTTCACTGGTTCAAAAGAAGTGAATAGCTTCTTATCTGAGCATATGTGCCTTGTTACACCAGTATCAATCCACCACTCTTTTGGGTTTGATCCCACCAAGTTCACTTCAGAAATGACTGCACACAAGTCAATATCAAAGATATCATGAGTGATTTCATCAACCATGTTTGCCTCACGGTTCCTATTTATTTTTATAAACTTGCAGTCTAAGGCTTTATGTAGCTTTATGCCCTATCTTATGACAATTAAAGCACATCCTTTTGAAGCTTGACTTCTTAAAAGTTGCTTCTCTAGGTCCTAATTTAGACCCTTTACCCAGCTTGCCCTTATCCTTATTCTTATTATGCTTGGAACTTTGACCATATTCCATCACATTAGCCTTTGGTGCTGATGGGATATACCCTCTTTTAGAAGAAGCCTTGTTGTCTTCTTCCACTTTGAATCTTATCAGAAATTCTTTCAAAGACACTTTCTTTTACTTGTGTTTAAGGTAGGCCTTGAACCTTATCCATAAAGGGGGCAGCTTTTCAATAATAATTGCAACTTGGAAGGTTTCACTAAGTACTATCCCTTTATCATACATCTCTATTAAGATATCTTGCATTTCACGTACTTGACTGCATACAGATTTAGAATCCACTATCTTATAATCAAGAAAGCGACCAACCAAAAATTTCTTGGCATCAACATTTTAGTTTCATACTTCCGGTCCAATGATTCCCATAAGTCTTTAGTCATCTTCTCCTTATTGTACTCATTTTTCAAGGAATCGGTTAAACTATTCAGAACATAGTTATGACATAGATAATTAGAATGCTTTCTTGCTTCAATAGAATTAGCAGACTGAAAATATTATTCACCCTCAAGATGATTGAGAGCTTATTCAGTCAAGAACTTTGTCAAATTCAAGGTGGTGAGATAGAACATCTTTTTACTCCTCAATCTCTTGAATTTCAAACCATTAAACTTCTCTGGTTTCTTTGACATAACTTGGTTCATAGGAACAGAAATCGGTAACATTAGGGTTACCCTATGAGCCACATAAGGCCTTATCATTTGGTTCATAGTAGACCACCTACAATAGGATCAACAACATTCATAATTGGGTTTTCAATTCGGGACACTACAGTGGTTATTTCAAATTCCATAATCTTTTCTTTCCTTTTTCTATTAAATACACAAATAGAAACCCAGGTTTTAAAAAAAATCACCAAATAAAGTTTTAGATTATCAAAAATATATTCAATAAATAAATGTTAGAAATATGTTAATTTACATTCATATTTGTAATTTCATTAATTATAGTGATTAAATAATTTTAAAAATAAAATAATTTATTTATTTATAAAATTATAATATATATATATATAGTAAAAGTGAAATACAAATATAAAGTAAATAAAATTAAGAAACAGTAAATGATAGAGAGAAACAATGAAAATAGTGACAGAGATGAAGTAATAAAGAAAGCTAGAGAATAAATTATGAAGTAAAAAAGTAATATTAATAAATGATGAAGGGAATTAATAAAGAGACGTAAAAATTGAATTGTAATTATAATTAAATATATATAGCAGAAAATATAAATATAACAAATTATAAATAATCTCTTCATCCCAAAATATTTGTTAAATATTTTTCATTTGTTTGTACAAAAAATGAGGGAAAAAGAAATTATCTTAAGATCATAGGAAATAATACATAGACAAATAATTTTAAGAATAACATTATTTTATTAAAATTAAAAAAATACACAAATATAAAATATGTATAAATTATAAATACAAAATTTATTTAATATAAAATTTAAATAGAGTAAAAATTGAACCTTGTAAATCACACAGTATCCTTAAGATAATTTTTTTGCTCACCGTAGGTGTTAGAGAACGATGGCAACTTACTCCTATGATACAATAATTAAATAATAATAAACTTATATCACATTTTATTATTCCACAGAATTTTAATTTTCTAAAATTTATTAGAGAAACCTAACTATATACGTAATTTCCTTTTTTTGTCTTCTCTTTCCTTTTTTTTTGTTCCTTTTCTCTATTTCTTTTTCCCCTCTATTTTCTTCTTCATTCCTCTGATTGTGTTTCTTTCTTTATATAGGAAAATAATTAAATATAGAAACTGAAGTCATTAAATAGGTAGAAACGAAAATTAAATATAGAAATTGAAACTGAAGAGATAGAAACGAAAACTGAAAATGAAAAAAATTGAAAAATAGTTGTTTCTAACCGTTTTTAATTCATAATTTTCTAATAATATTAAGGCTAGCTATACAAAAAACGAAAGTAAAAAAAGATTTTTTTGTTTTGTTTTGAAAAAGGAAAAATAACATAAATAATAAAATCAATGAAAATAAATCAAGAGTAGAGACTGATAATATGCAATCATGTGATTAATAGATTATCTTCACTGTAGATTCTGATTCATAATTACTTAAGACTCCCTACTATTTCTTTCGATTAATTGATTAATGAAACAATCATTAATCAATCTTAATTTTTAAATGACTCAATGACACGATCACATATTCAATTTAACAAAACTAATTTCTAAAAACGTAATAACTAAACTATATAAAATTAATTACTTTGAATTTTTTTAACCTAAGTAATTGATTCTACTTGTAATTAGCAAACCAATATTTACTATCACAAGGTTACACAAATTAGTAATTTCATATTAAAGTCATAATCTAGCAATAAGTACTAACATATCCATAATTAATAACGCTCCTAATCATTCAAAAGCAGTATTTTCACATTCATACATAAAATTAATCAAATCACCAATGCAATAAACTATAAACAATTAATTTATAAAATAAATTAGAGTTGAATCATCATATAAGGCTTAGAAATTACCCTTAATCAAATAAAACAATTTAGCTATCACATACTAAACATTGACATTGAGAACAAGAAATATTATAAAAGAAATTAATTAAAATCAATGAATGGATGGACTCTAATTCAACATTCTCTTCCATATCTTTTGTATTATCTCTCTAAAACGCTATAGAATTGCTTTATGTTCTCTCCCTCCTCCATTAATTATGGTTTAGATGATCTAATATGATGTATATAATATGTTTCTCAAGTGCGTCTTATCCCTTGACCTAATTATCCTTAATCAAATGGCTGTGATTAATAATTCAAGTTGAAAAATGCTAATTTTATGTGCTTATTTGATGTCTCAATCAATCAAGACTCAATGCTCAATCGACTAAGCAATATTAAATGTTCCACTCGAGAGTCCTCTATCGATGTCAATCAATCCACAATGGATCTAAGTGGGGCTCGATTGATCAAGCAACATTAAGCATACTCCAATTTTCATCCAAAGATCCTTGCACGATCTTCGATAAAATCTCAATCAACTGCAAAGGGCTCGATCAACCAAGCTTTACCAAGCCTTATTCCAAGTTTTCCATCCAAAGGTCGTCAATCAATCCTTAATTGAAACTCAATCGATTGAATATCCTATTTCTACTCTAAGCATACTTTCAGGTACAATTCTTCAAGTGTATATCAACTGAATCATTATGAAGCCAAAAATACCTAAAAAATAACAAAATATTTCCCTGATTTTGAAAACATTGATTTTCTAAAATAATGATCAAATTATACAACTACAAATCTATTTTTCAAATTAAAGTGCAAATAAATCATATAATTTTTATTTCTATTAAGCACTCATAAGAACCCCCAACTAGCTTCTTGCTAGTCTCTAACAAGGAAAACGATAAAAACTAAAAACTAAAACTAAATTAAAATTAAACTATCTTAAATCATTTTCATATATTGACACGGTTGTATTTAGCATATGCAAGAAGCCTTTAAACCTCAAGATTGTCCTGGTAGACAAGTTTAGGTCTTGAGATGGCTTTCAAAGTTGATGCCTACAAACATTAAACTAAATGCAAAAATTTAAAAGAAATAACATAAAAATAAACAAATAACAAATAATAAAATAAGAACTAAAATTTAATAGAGTAAAATATTTTAAAGGAAAAATAATAAAATTAAAATTAAAATAGCAAAACTTTTCCTACTTCGGTCTCTTTTAAATTCATAATTAAAATCCAAAGCATAAGCTAGATTATAATCTGATAGAATCAGAGTTTATGGTAATAATTAATTGAAAATCACAAATTAATATTTCATATAAAATATGTATCAATATTGATTTATCTAATTTCAGTGCTAAGAACCTAAATTCACTTCGACTCTAATTCTTCCAAATTATACTCTCAATTATAAATTGATCCTATAGGTATAAGCACTCAATGAAAAGCATATGTGAATATAGTTTATTTAAAGAAATGAAGTAATAGGTTTGCATACATTTAGAGAAGAAAAGGCTCAAAAATAATGCGTAATATTGGATCTCATGAAATGAATAAAATGAAATGATTTTATAAAGAAATCAAATACTATTTTCACGCATAAATTAAAATCATCAAACAAAAATATCAAATAATTTCCATTTTCATGTAATGAATGACCTAAATGCAAAAATTTATACAAGATACAATCAAGGAGGGATCAAAATGTTAAATTGTGAAAATAAAAGGCATGCCATGGCATGAGTAAATGCGTGTCGTGGCACACGCTTCTCGGATGTATTTCATAGAAATAGAAACATTCTCGTGCCACATCATGAGTAAATGAACGTCATGGCCCGCTATCTAGATATGCACTTATTGTCCAAAGTTTTAGCACATCTCTATCCAAAGTATTCTAGATTTGTTAGATTATCATTTTAATTGTTTTAAACCTCTACAATTCTAATCCTACTTACATTGTAATTCTTTTGTGATAAATATGTAGCTAGGATTAATAACAAAAACAACCACAGAATGTAGACACATAAATTTCTAGAAAATATGTAGGTTTACAGATAAATTAAAGGCTAAAAGAAACATAGAATTCAAACATTCAATTAAGAAGTTGTAAATCAGCCATTGATATTAATCATTAGCTTTTTGTTCTTTTTCCACTTCTTCTTTTTCTTCTTAGTTTTATATTATTTTAATTATTTTTTTAGAATCCATGCCTAACTAATTTATTTATGTGATTGTGGAATTTTCAAGCTTTAAACTATGATTTTATTTGATAAAATGTTATGAGAAGTTTTAGATTAAATCATTAATTTTTGATGTATTCAATTCTATGTTTAAAAGTCATAACTATGTATATATAAATTAGAGTAACTAATTACTATATGTATATGTTTAATGCTAGTCTAAGATATTAGTATATTTAGAGAATATGATTGCTCATATTCTTATTCAAAGTGATATCTCATTGCTTTGTGATAGTATGACAAGTAGCTAGTGTTGATACCTTTGTTAAATGTTACTAAGAATTGTAATCTTGCATAATTTAGTCATCTCTTTTTTAGAAGTTAATACGATGAATGAATTATTTAGAAAATATGACTAGGTTGTTCATGATTTAGGTTGATTAATAAGTAGGCATTTAATCAATTAAAATTTAAGAAAATGTGCATTATGAAGTCTAGCCTTAGTTGCATAAATTTTCCAAGCTAAAGTTAAGAATTCAAGAATAATTTTAATATTGATTCATAATATAATTGGTTATATTATAGGTTAGTGGTGAGAATAGTTCTATAATCACATATTCTCTTAATCTATGTGCTCATATATTTTAGTTATTGTTTTATGTTCTATTTTTATTTAAAAACAATTTTCAAAACCCCCTTCACTAATTTAATAAAAAACTAATAAATAGTGGTAATTATTGTAGCAATTTTTGTGAGATCGATGATCTTTGTTCTTAATTTATCTATCACTTGTTGATGCACAAAAACTTGATGGTAAAATTTTTTATTTATAAAAAGATCTCAAGTGCACAAATCACTTATAATAAGTGACAAGTATACTCACAAGGTTGGTATCTTAAAGAATTACTGGTTTTAAAAAGTTAAATTATTTTTTAATATAGTTAAGAAAAATAATTCTTAAACACTAACAAATGTTGGTTTGAAAGAACATAACTGTGTATTCTAAATTGAATTAATATCTAAACAAAGAAAGTAAATGAAAGAGAATAAATTAAAACAAAAAATTAAATTATAGCCAAACCTAGAATGATGGATGAATATGGGATTTTAGCAAGTATAACCCTTCATAAGCAGTACAAATTAAATGATTCAAACAACTTATATTAACTGGATTTTTTCATTTCTTTTAAATAAGTAAACATACACGAACATGGAAAGTTCCCATTTCATGCTTAAAAAAATTGATTAATTGGCAAACTTTAAAAAAATACATAAATTAAGGTCCTCAATTAATTAATAATGTCTTTAGTCGAACTTAAAATTAATTAATTAGTAAATCTAAATCAAATATATTCTTTAGTTATAAATCGAGTTTTGGTTCATCATTAATTTATAATTAAAGATATTTTAATAATCGAATTTAATATCATTTTTATCAATAACTTCCTTGGTGGAGTTTTGAAATCAATAAATTAAATTAAATTAAACTCATTTATTTTTGCACCATTAAACGCAAATGATATTTCTAATGCTTAACTCTAAAATATTTTCTTTAACCATAAAGCAAGATTTGGTCTTTCATTGATTGATAATTAAAGATTTTAAGAGCAAGAACATGAAATAAATAAAACTTGTATTTATCTATACTATTGATTTTTTTTTCTTTCTCTCTGTT
The DNA here is from genome assembly GCA_033030585.1 of Hippophae rhamnoides. Taxonomy (NCBI): domain Eukaryota; kingdom Viridiplantae; phylum Streptophyta; class Magnoliopsida; order Rosales; family Elaeagnaceae; genus Hippophae; species Hippophae rhamnoides. Next base: position 34,510,571 of record CM065437.1, read on the forward strand.
TCTTAGAGATATTATTTTATTTTCTTTTTTTAGAAAGAGGTCTCATCTACAGTCTATACATATTTTGTAAGATTTTGGTGAGTGGCTAATTTTGGTTTTCTTTTATATTGACTTAGGTAACCCCATATATATCTCGTTTTTGTAAAACTCATGCATGAATGAAGAAGGGCATATATTTTATATACTTTCAATATCTACTTCATTCATTCAATTTAATTAATAAAAAAATATACAACACTTTATCATATTTAAAAATCATAGCATAAATTCAAAATCTATAAATATCATCTAACAATTTGATTAATTTAAAAAGAGTATTTAAAAGAGAGAGAGTGTGTGTGTATATATTATTACTTAGAATGGAAAGATAAAAAGAGCTCAAAATATTCTCACAAGTTAGTCTTCACTACTTGATTCCTAAACACTAATTTTGGGTTTATCTCAATTTCAACATTTTATCATGAAATACAAATTATGACAAAACAAACTAATTATTACATTACTTCATGATATATTTAAGAAATTAATCTAACAATTTAAAGATTTAATCATTTGTTTAAAATTAACTAAAAGACATGGCAATTTTGTAAGAAATTTTTTAAAATTAAACCTAAAATTCCTAAACTAATAAAAACAAATAAAAGAAAAAAATAAAAATAAAAACAAAATATTAACACATATTTAGTAAAAAATTTAAAAGTTGCATAAATTTATGCAATATAAATTTTTTCACCGTCAACATAGAATTTATATTGCCTCAATGTAACAAATATAAATTAAAGATAAATAAGAAATAAAAGAAAAGTTACCCATTTACCATTCGTGACCTAGTATTGATGTGGTAAGCCATATGCAACCATCATCTCAACATATTAGCCATACAAATATATTGCTATGTAATTATTATACATCAGATTTTAACAAATAGTAATAATTCTAACTATTTTAAATAAAATAAACCCGGTTCACATAAACATGAAATAAAATAAAAAATAAAGCAAATTACATAAAATGTAAAATACAAAAAATAAAACAAAAACAAAAACAAAAACAAAAATAAAATAGAAGTACATAAATAATAAATCTAGAACAAAGTTTCAGCCTAGTTCTCCATGTCATCTTCAAACTTAGATTATAGTATTTAAGGTGAGAGAAAATTGAGGTTAAATAAGAACAACAAAAAATTTGTATGGATTTGGTTTAAAACGCTTATTCTGTGGTTTTTAGTTTGAAATTTTATCGCAATGAAAATAGAACCTAGCAATTCAAAGAGGGACCTGTGTGCATATATGTTTTCCTTCAATCTAATTGTATCCTACGAGCCCTATACTACAACGAGCACAAAAATGATGCCATGTCAATGAATTTTTTTAACTAAATAAAACTGCTAAATCAAATCAAATAGCAAATAAAATAAAACTAAAAAAAAGCAAATAACAAAATAAGTAAAAATAAATAATAAAAAGAAAAAGAAACAAGCCAAAGAAAATAAGAAGAAGAAATAAATATAATATATGATACAAATAATTCATTATATAATTATACAAATTAAATAAAAAATATAACATACAAAATATCATACAAATAATTAAAGTTAAATAAATAATTATAATAATTTAATAAAATATATCATACATTTATAGGCTACAAGCAAAGAAATAAATAATAAAAATAAATAAATAACTACAAACAATCTAAAAAATAAAAAGAAATTAAACTATAAAAAGTTAGTATACAGAAATACTAAAAATTAATTTCAAAAATAAAAATAAAAGCAAAATAAAATAAAAAGAATTGAGTTAGTAATTAAATAAATAAATGATAAGAAAAATTTAATTAAGTTAAAATTTTAAATTAACACAAAAATACTAAAAAATAAATTAATTAATCAATTCAAAAATCAACTAAATTTAATTTTAATTTTTTTCAATATCTAAGTTCAACTAAATCAAATTTTGTTATTAAAAATATGTTAATCAACTAATAACTAACATATTTTTTATTATTTTAAAAAAATTGAATTTGTTTATTAATTTCTCAAGTCAACGTATAAATGAGACATTAATTTTTAGACTTTTTAGATATTTTAAAATTTATTAATTTTTTAAGGAGAATAAAAATCACAAATATTTACAACACAATGTTTTTTATGATTTTGATAATAAAAATTTAAAAACATTATCCCTCCTTGAAGATGATGCCAAAAATTTAATGTTCCAATTTGTATTTATAAAAAAGCTTAGAAGTACACGAATTATTTTGTAAGAAGTAATGAGTATACTTCTAAGGTCAATCTAAAGAGGAACTACATGATTTTAAAATTTAAATATAGATTCAACACACATTGGACAAATAATATTTAATACTCAATGGAGAATTTATGGGATATATTAGTTAATTAATCATGCTTACTCAATATTAATTAGATTATTAAAGATATAAATTAAGATTATTTATTATTCTAAGTTCAGAATTTTAGAATTGTTTTTGTACTTGGAAAACCTTCAAGCGGATTTGTCAATACTATTTATTGAATTATAATAACTACCACATAAACTAATCTTTGTTCAAACTCTCAAATTGAGTGAACTTAAAGAAATATTATAAAAACTAAAAACTTTAAGATAAAGTTAATAAAGACCTGACAGGTATGATAATTACAAAAAGGGTTAAGGGTTTTATAGAGGATGGAAACACAATGAAAGAGAGAAAATGTGGATCATATGATTTGGCACCACAACATGCATATTTTCGCGCTATGTCATGCAACAATCTGGAAAACATTTGAATCATGATCTGTTTGTCCCATACCACGGCACACATGAACTTTATTGTGGCTCGTGTTGATCTGTTCTTCTTGAATCTATTTTGTATTTCACCCCTTACCTTAGGTTGAAACATATGTAAGGTTACATTTGTTATTCTTTTATTTTTCATGTTTGCAATTGAGTGATTTCAGGTACTCAATTTGAAGCTAAAAGGCTTAAAAAACATACAAGTGATTTCAAAAAAATAGTTTTGCTAAAATAATAATACAATTATGCAAATACACATCTATTTTGACATTTAAAGTGCATAAAATTATCTTATATTTAAATTTTTCTAGCACTTATCGATCAACATTATCCACCAAATGATTAAAAAGATACGCTAAGTATTTCCTGAAGATCAAAAAGTTTGACAAGCAATTCCCAAGCAACTACTTTGTCAACATGGCACCAGGCGTCCATAGAGTACGACTTCAAGCTGCAAAAACATTTGTTAAGTGTTGTCTCAATAACATATGTGCCAAGGGTTTTCTCAATAACAAATTTACAAAGTATTCCTCTTCCCCAAGTGTTTCTCATCTATGAATTGTGTCAAGCAAATAAGCCTTAAGAGCAAAGTACGTGAATACCACAACCATAAAAAAATATTTCAAGTAATTCTTAAGCGTAGAAGCATCGAGACAATAATAAGGAAGCAAAAATGTAGTATTTATTATTAGAGAAAATAAAACTTCTAAAGCTACAAACTAAGTATCAAATGATTACACTTCAACATAGAAATAAAAAGTAACTACAAGTAAAGGTCTCAAGGAAAAATAATAAAAAATCCTAAGGCATATAAAGCTCGCCTTCTTCAACGTCATCAGAAATTATCATAGTAATATGATCCACCTACTAACTCTTGCAGTACAATTGGGGTTGGGGCTTAGAAATATCACAACTTCCATCAGAGCATGAGGTGCCAAATCAATTGGAACCTCATCTTTATCAACATTTGATCCATCATCAAACTCACCATGCTTAGCTGCAACTCTTGAGATGTCAGGGAAGCAACAAAGTGAAAGAATGAGTTTGGGGTAAACTTTCTTGATTCTCTTATTGGCTGACTCAAACCCACGGGCCTAAGCCATATCAATGTTTGCCAAATTCTAACTACAAGATTGCTCCTGAGATAATCTTTCCTGCAACTGGTTTTTTAGACTCTCAACGGGTCCCAAGGCTCTCTCAATAGCCTTAAGAGTTGACCTAGAGTAATATATAAGTGCAAATTTATAGTGTTTTTAGTTGTTTTTAAGCAAATGATTCATTCTTTGCATCAGTGAATTAATGTCTTTTAACATGTCATAGAGTAATATGACAATTATTTTGTTTTTGTTTGTTTCATGATAAAATATTGAAGTTGAGATAAATTTGAACTTGGTATTTAGGAATCAAATACTGGAAACCACCTTGTAAAAATATTTTGAGCCCATTATTGTTCCATTCTAAAAGATAATATTTTTTTTACTATTTTAAACTCTCTTCTTATTATTTCAAATTGTTATATGATCTCTGTAGGTTTTGCATTGAATGTTAGGATTTCTAACATCGGATAAAGTATCATATATTTATTTTTTTTTGCTTAAATTGAATAATTTAAATAGAAATTGAAAGTATATGTCATCTTCAATCATGCATGACTTCCACAAAAATATATATATCTAGGATTCCCTAAAGTCAATAAAAAAGAGAGCCAAATTAGTTACTCACCAAATCATACAAATATATACATGGGTCCATTCTCTAAAAAAATAAAGAAAAAATTAAAAAATATATAAAAAAAGAAGAAAGAGAGAAAAATAAATAATATAAACTAAATACTATGACCTAAAAGATCCTTCAAAGTTGTAAGAAATGGCTAATACAAAAGAAAGATAGGAAATAAGTCTCTTCGCAATTATTGCATTTTCGTTCATCTCTAAAGGTATATATTTGATATTTTTATTTGATGATTTTAATTGACACATGAAAATATTTTGTGATTTCTTTATAAATCATTCCATTTGATTTTTTTCATGAAATCAAATGTTGCGCACTATTTTGAATATTTTATTTTTTAAACGTATACGAACTTATTAGTTCATTTTTTTACATAAACTCCATTTGTAATATATCTTTGATTGATTGCTTGAACCCATAGGATTAATGTATTATTGAGAGTATGACTTGTGAAATTTAGAATCAAATTAAATTCGGATTCCTAACACTAAAATTGGATAAATTAATATCAATACATTTTTTGTTATGGAATATGAATTTGTGATTTTCAACTAATTTTTACAATAAACTATGATCTTTAATTTGAGATATTAATTTAGCTTATGCTTTGAGATGCTACAAGCATGAGAAGCTTTGTTTATATTTTTTTTATTTATTATTTGTTTGATTTTGTTATTTCTTTTAATTTTGGCAATTAGTTTTATTTTTGTGAGTATCACCACTAAAAGCCTTCATGATCATTAAACTCGTTTACTAGGGAAACCTAGGAGTTTAAAGGCTTGTTGCATATGTTAAATATAATCATATCAATCTACAAAAATGATTTAAGATAGTTTAATTAATTTATTTATTTTAGATTTTAGCTTTAGTTTTTCGTTGTCTTTACTAGAGACTAACAAGAAGTTAGTTGAGGGTTGTGATGAGTGCTTAAAAAACATTGAATATTACATGATTTATTTGCACTTTATTATCAAAAATAGATTTTTATTTGCATAATATAATCATTTATTTAGCAAATTTATGTTTTCATAATCACATGTATATTTTGTTATTTTTTAGGTAATTTGGTTTCAAAATAATTCAAATAATAAACACTTGAAGAATTGTTTCTAGAGCACTAAAATTGCAACCTAAAAGAATAAAAGAATAATATATGTAAGCTTTACATATGTACTAACTGATGAGTACTTAAAAAGCACTAAATTACTATGATTTAATGTACTTTGATTGGTTAAAAATAATTATATTATTTGACTCAAACAATAATACTGGAGGCAATGTATCACAAATATGTTGAGAAACAAATGAGGAAAAGTCAAAAATAAATTAAAGACCCAGCCGCGAGCACCACACCGAACAATGCGTGATGATGCACGCAGCACGCAGAGCAACAAGCATAAACGTGCCTCACCACACTGAAGTTTACACATAGCTTCCCGCATCACACTGCATCATGCTAAATTCGCGCGTGAAAACTTAGTAGCTGACCATTTGTCTAGGTTGATTTTTGACTTCAATTCTCTTAAAGGTAAGAGTAATGAAGATATAGTTGAAACCTTTTCTAATGAAAAGTTATTTTTAATAGGTCCAAACCCATAGTATGCTGATATTGTAAACTATCTTGTCATTGGTGTTTTGCGACCTAACACTTTATATTAGGACAAAAAAGGGTTCTTCAAAACTATTAAGGACTATTTCTAGGATGACCCTTATTTATATAAGATTGGTCAAGATCAAATCATTCGAAGATGTGTACTTGAAGAAGAACATAAGAGCATTCTAACTTTTTGTCATGAACTTCATTATGGGAGCCATTTGGGTGGTGAAAAGATAGCTCGTAAGGTATTACAGCCTGGATTCTTTTTGGTTCACTCTTTTTAAAGATGCTCATATGTTTTCTGTATAATGTGATAAATGTCAAAGAACATGCAACATAAGCAAAAGATATCAAATGCCTTTGACATCTAATTTAGTTGTTGAACTTTTTGATTTATAAGGGATTGACTTTATGGGTCCTTTCCCCCATCCAATGGTTTTCAATATATTTTGGTTGCTGTGGATTATGTATCAAAATAGGTAGAAGCTATCCCCACTAAAACCAATATTGCTAATGTTATTGTAAAATTCTTGAAAGATTCAATATTTAGTAGGTTCGGAATGCCTAAAGCTATAATAAGTGATAGAGGTAGCCATTTTTGTAACAAAATCTTTGATGGAGTACTAAAAAAGTACAACATTACACATAGAGTAGCTACTCCATATCATCCTTAAATTTCCGGTTTAGTGGAAGTAATTGGAAAATCAAGGGAATATTGGAATGCACTGTGCATTCTTCAAGGAAGGACTAGGAATTTAAGTTGAATGATTCCTTATGGGCATACCACACAGCTTACAAAACACCCATTGGGATGATCCCTTACTGATTAATCTTTGGGAAAGCGTGTCACCTTCTCATTGAATTCGAACATAAGGCTTTCTGGGCAATTAAAGAGTTAAACATGGATTTAGATAAAGTAGGAGAAAAATAGTTACTCCATCTTAATAAGTTCGAAGAAATTAGGAATGAAGCATATGAGAATGCCAAATTATACAAAGAGTGTACTAAGCGCTATCAAGACAAGAGGCTAGTTCCTAAGATTCTTCACCTTGGAATGAAAGTTCTTTTATTTAACTCTCGTCTGAGATTGTTTCTAGAAAAACTGAGATCAAAATACATGGACCATTCAAAATAATCCAAGTATTTGCACATAGAGTAGTATAACTATTGGAGTCCAAGACACAAATAACATTCAAAGTCAATGGACATCGTGTGAAGCCTTATTTAGAATGACGACACAACATTGTTGAAATGGATTTCATTTGATTGAGTAATCCTTAGCACCATAAGGATGCATCTTGCTAAGACGTTAAACTAAGCCATGGATAGAAGGCAACCCATCATGGAAAGGTTATTTTATTTCAAGCAATTTAGTTTGTTTTATTAATTTAATTTTTTTTCTTTTATGAGCACTTACTTTATTTTATTGCATAAAATAATTACTTGTTAAGATGTGTTAGAGTACTTGTTTGTATGATTCAAATATGATGTTGGATGCAACTAGCGTTATACATCAAAATCCTTAACACATAAAGCAATTTGATAACTTTTCTATCCCTTCTCTTTTTACAATTTGTATTTGTTACATTGAGGATAGTGTAAATTTTAGGTTGGGGGTGGTAGGATTTAAAAGTAAAATTAGGCAAAATTTAAAATTTTTATAAACAATGTGCTCTTATTTTGTTTATTAAGTTGTGTATTTTCATATTAATTGTTTCCTTTAATTCATTTTTTTCTTTTATATATGTGTGTTATTTTCTTTATTTGTGTGTTTAGGTAAATTAGAGTAGTATTCAAGTTTTTGTCACAAAATAATCATGTCTTAAAAATTAAGTTTAAGCAATAATTAGGTGTTTTTGCATTATTAGATTAATTTTCAAAAATATATCATGAAATAATATGATAATTAGTAAGTTGTGTCATAACTGATATTTAATGATAAAATGTTGAAATGAAATGAACCCAAAATCGGTGTTTAGGAATCAAATAGTGGAGACTATCTTTATGAGATATTATTTAAGCCTTAATTTCCTTTATTCTGAGTGAAATATTTTTTTTCTACTCAAAACACTTATTTTATTTCTTCAAAATTTTAGATGATCTCTATAGGTATTAGCATTGAATGTATGAATTTTCTCATCTTAATATAGTGTTGCATATTTATTGTTTTTGCTTAGATTAAATTATTTAAGTAGAAATCGATAGTATATGCCTTTATCTTATTTATGCATGACTTATACCAAAAAGAGACATATATGGGGTTACCTAAACCAAAATCAAATAGAAAAGCCACAAAATTAACCACTCACCAAAATCCTACAAAAATGTACAATATGTACATGGGTCTATTTAAGAAAACGTTGAAAAATCTAAAAAAAAATAAGATATAGAGAGATAAATAATATATAGTATAATCTACATACTATGGCACAATTAGCCTACAAAGTTATGAGAAAATGCTACTTACAAAAGAAAGTTATAGGTAGTAAATCCCTACAAAGTCATTGCACTTTCTTCATTTCTATAAGGCATATATCTTGAGATTTTTACTTAATGAGTTTGATTGATGCATGAAAAATAATATATATGATATCTTTATAATTTATACATTTGATTTCTTTCATGAGATAATAGTTATGTACTATTTTAAGCTTTTCTTCATTTATAAGTATGCAGACTTATCACTTCATTTCTAGAAATAAATTCTATTCGTATGCTTTTTAGTATGAGTGCTTGAACCCATAGGATTCAGTGAATTGAGAGTATCAACTTGTGAGAAGTAGAGTCAAATCAAATTCGGATTCCTAACACTGAAATTGGGTGAAGTAAAAATGAAACATTTTTTATTAAAATATGAAAATGATTTTCAACTAATTATTATAATAAATCATGAATGTTTAAGAAGTTGAAATAATCTATGCTTAAGATTTTAATTATGACATTTAAAAGAGATTATAGGTATGATATATTTTTTTATTTTATTTAATCTTTTTACTTTATTTTAAATTTTAGTTAACTTCTTATTTTAATTGTTTTTATTTTGTTTTATTTAGTTTAATGTTTGTGGGTATCATTACTAAAAACCCTCACGAGACTCAAACTCATCCACTAGGACAACTTAGGAGTTTAAAGGCTTGTTGCATATGCTAAATGCAACCGTGCCAATCAACAGAAATGATTTAGGATGGTTTAATTTTTAGTTTTTATCGCTTCTCTTGCTAAGGGACTAGCAATAAGTTGGTTGGTGGTTGTGATAAGTGCTTAAAAAGTACTAAAATTACCATGATTTAATGTACTTTAATTGATTAAAAAGAATTATATTTATATGATTTTATCTTATTTTTATAAAATTTTATATTTACGGAAATATGAGTATTTTATTATTATTTTTCAGGTATTTTTACTTCAAAAATAAATGAAAGATTCGAAGAATAATACTAGAAACAATACATCACAAATATGTTGAGAAAAAAATGAGGACAAGTAAAAAAAATTTTAAAAATGGACAAAATTTCTTTTATTCGCACGCACCACGCTGAACAACGCATGCAGATGCGTGCATCACGTTGAACAATGCGCACAATCACGCTGAAGTCTGCGTGTAGCCCTTGGCATCACGTTGCAATCCATTGCCCAGCCGCGCCATATCACGTCGAAGTATGCGAGTAGACGTGCACATCTACACCCATCTATGCCCCACCACATCGAAATTCGATCACATTTGTGCCCATTTGCTTCCATCTACACCCAACTGTACCGCATCATGCCGAATTCGTGCACGCACCACTACCTGTGTCAGTACCCGTCCATTACGTGCCTAAAGCCCTTTTTTTATCATTTTTTCACTTTTTTACCCTTTTCCTCACCTATAAATAACACACCTTCCCCATTATACAAATCACACCTCAAGAAATAAGTTTGTTAGCTCTTTCTCCCTCTATCTTTCTCTCTCTAGAAAGTTTTCTTAGTTTTTTAGTTTTTAGTTTTAAAGTTCTTCTATTTTTGAGAAGTGCTACCTATGCTTTTATAAATTTCTAGATTTTTAATTCAATAAATGGAAATTCAAATCCATTTGGAGATTTTTCAGAAAAGAAATTAGTATCAAAGTTCTATAAAGATTCTTATTCTTTACAGTTATTTTTATGTTTTATTCTTATATGCTATATTTAATTTATCTGTGATTAAATTTAACATGGCTGGCTGTTTGTAAACATGATATACTAATAATGTTGTTATACTTGCGAAATATTAAATACGTAAAAATCTCTATAAAATGAATTAATTTTTTTTATTGAAGATTTTATATTAAGGATGTTAGAGAGAAATATATTATTTTTCAATGCAAACTTAAATCTAAAATTTAGATTTTAAGGTTTAATTATCAGATCTAATTTAGAGTAATTCTTTTTTATTTCTTGGTACAATCGTCCGATAGTTAGAGTGAAACTCTATTTCAAAAGTTTTTATAAAAACTATTAATTGAAAATATATTGACGACATATTTTTAGTAATGATTTTAAAACTTGAAAGTTAGTACTTGGATAATTAAATTCTTAGGTTTAATTTGGACATCTTGAATAAAGTTTAAACTGTCTAACCCCACCAAATGTGACATTTAAATAGTTCATTTTCAATCTTTTAGAAAAAAGAAATTAATTTAATTAAATAAATTAATTATCGACCCCACCCATAAGTGTTAATTGATCTATTTAATTAATAAAGAATATCTAACCCCACTAAAGGTGGTATTCCTATAAAAATAGATAATCAATAAATATAAATTTATATATTTAATAACCTAAATAATATGATCAAGCATAATTAACTTAGTTATTATATCCATAAATACTCCATTATTATGAATGATAAAAATTTACATAAATCTTTATTGAATCCATATCTATGTTTATTTTTATATTTTTAGATTAGGAAACACAAAATCCAAAATATCGTGACAAGATGTTTATGATTTTATTTTATTTTTAAAAGTTTGAATAATAAATTAAAAACCATATATAATTCTTCCTTAGATCGACCTTGGGAGTATACTTGTCATTTTCTATAAATAATTCGTGCACTTGCGAAAATTTTACAAATATAAAACTAAAGTATTTGTAGGATCGGCGATGTCGATTCTGCTCATCACTAACCAAATGTAAGGGTTAAAAGAAAAATAAATTTAAGAAATACAGTTTAACGTGTGCTACAACGAGGATATATCGGTGCTACAACATGATCTTCTCAGATTGTAATCGAATCTGTACTCGAACAAGTATAGGCCACGATGGTGGAAAAAGTGTTCCACGGCACATCGATAATCTTCTCACAATCCACTACCTTCTCCCATTTTCTCTCATTTTCCTCACCTATATGAAGGACCCTTCACCTTTCTTATAATCATCCAATAGTTGATAATAGCTTAGTTTGTAGGTTTGTTTTTCTTAGTTTAATGTAGTAATTTTTGATTCAATAAATAGTATAGGTAGATCTATTTGTAGGTTTTTCAAATACATATTAGTACTGAAATTTCTATACTTTCATGATACTTTTGATGTATAAATTTTAAATATAAATAGTTTTATTTTTATAATTAATTTTATGTACGTTTCTGAATGTTATTTTTAATATACTAACTACTCATTAGATTAAGCATGCCTATTGAATATTAGTATGTGATATTAGTTATGTTGTTATGTTTGTCAAATATTAATTTAGATAAATATTTTTATAAAATAAATTGAGTTTTATTTCTTCATTCAAGATTTCTATAAAGTTTACTATAGAAAAATGTATTGACGACATTTTTTCCTATTAAATTTAAAATGTGAAAGTTAGATTTAAGATTTGATTATCTAAATATAATTTAGAATTTCCATTCTATTTCAAAGATTTTTATAATATTTATTATTGAAAAATATATTGAGAAACATATTTTTCATAATAAATTTAAAATCTGAAAGTTCTCAAATACATCAATCTTAAATCCAACTTTGACACTTTGAATGAGAATATAAATTATGTGCTCTGCCTTAAGCAATGATTTAGATGATATTTATTTTCTTACAAATAAATCATGATTTAATATTAATCAATTAGTCATCCCTACCTTAGGATATTTATTTGTTAAATAAAAAATCTGATCCCCACGTTACGATATTTTCATAAGAAAAAGAAAAAATTAGTAATATTAATTTATATATTTAATAATATAATTAATGATAACAATCATAATTAATTAATTAATATATCTCATAAATTCTTTATTGAGTGTTAAATGTTTATCTGTCTAATATTTTTTTAATTGACTTTATCTTTAATTTTATGTCAATAGATTAAACTTTTCAAACCCTAATTGTGGCATAATATTTAGATTTATTTTTTATTTTTAAATTTTTTATTAAATTATTTAAAACCACAAATTTCTCTTTAGATCAACCCATAATATCAAAATAATAATTATTATATATTATTAAATCAATGCAATGCTACATTATTATCATTGATTCAATCCTATAAAGAGACCATTCATTCACTATTCAAGGTGTTTTCTAAGCCACAATTACAAATTTCTTTCGAACTTCTCAATTAAATCCTACAAGGTATTGATTTAAGTATCGAAGTAAATACAAAATTCTATGTGTGTTTCTTCAATTATTTACTCATCTATTTCAAGATCTAGCTCAATAAGCCAAAGGTGAATCCAACTAGCATATAAATCAAATTCAACAAAAAGCTTGGTTATATATATAGAGAGGGATAAAGTCTAATGTTAGATTGTGAAGTTTACCCTTAACTTATTAAGAGTATTTGTTTCCTCATTTTCTCAAATACAATTAACTCAATTTTATATTTTTAAGAATAAATTAAAATTTTAAAAAGAAAAAAAAATCAAAAAGTTAAAAAAATTAGTTTTGAAAAAAAATATTTAAAAAAAATCCAACGCTCTCTCATGCACGGCATGTGTGGAGGCCAAATTCAACAAGGGTTGAAACACTTGAGTTCGACCTGTTAGAGGCTAGACATGCCAATGCTAGAGATAATCTTCTATATAATAGGAGTATAAAGATATGTTGTAACGAGTTAATTTTAATCTTTTACTTTTATAAATATTAAAAAAAAATATGAGAAGTTCCTACGAATATTAACATATTATATTATATAAAAGAATTACATGGATACCTTAATCCAAATTTATTTACAATCAAGGTGTTATATATTGCAATTAAGTGAACCTAATCCAAATGATTTAGTGATGATAGTGACAGCTTTTTAGACATGCTTAAAGGCCGAAAGTTGGAAATGGCCGTTTGAGTTCGAATGCCCAAAAGAAGGAATAAAGACGGTCGTATATCAAATTAATATAAAAATAATAAAATTGACTATTTACAACTGTATGATACAGCTAAAACTTTGACCAATAATTCAAACACTTTCAATATAGACCACAGAAACTGCACTACTGCTGCTGCATGCAGCTTTAGCTTTATATACGGTTTCTGCAAATGTGGTAAAACTTGAGCCTCGTATTTAGAATAACAACAACATTTGTTTGCAAACATTTATAGCATGCTGTTCAACTTATGAACATTGACGATTCGGTACTTTTTTCCATACCATATTAATTATTATTATTATTATTATTATTATTATTATTTAAGTAATGTTATATGAAGGAACTTGTAAGTATGGAGTCATTTATTGTAACTTATGATCATCAGTAAAAACAATTAAACTAAGAGTGATTTGTTAGTGTTAAATTAGATGTTTTCATCAAATTATAATAAAAATCTCATTTTACTATTTTTTAAGATGGGTGCCATTTTAATCCTTTTAGATAGGAGTTTGGGATCCATTTTTTTTTATTAAAGATATCAATTAGACATTTAATTAAATGTGTTATATAAGGATTAACATCATTATAATATAATTATTTTAATATTTTTTTACAATTTATGGGATTCATTCAAGGACGTAGTTTGATCATTTTAGATATTTTCCTTCAAAACACAATTCTGTCTTCATTTCTACCTTTCTGAAGCAATCCTCCATCATTTTTGACATATGATTGTTGGAAATCATTAAATATTATCAAATAATGAAATTTGTTTTAATTAACACATTTTTAACCATTAAAAAAATTAAATAATATATTTTTAATAATTAAAATAACTAAATTATAATGATTAAAAGAAATAAAATAAATAATATATGAAGCTTATTTAAAGTAACTATTCTAACCCTTTACCCTAATTTTTTTAAGTTTTAGAGTTGTACTACATAATTCTCAAAAAGGACTGTTTTGATAAACAAAAAACAATAGCAATCAGTATAATTATCATTATTATTTATGGTATTATTGGTGAATGTCATTCCATGTACTCCTGCCAAAGAAAACAATAAACAGTATCTAATATTTATTACTGTACCGTTTACCTGAAATCTCTCTAACCTCCCTAAACCTCTATTAACAATCTTTCTAACCTCCCTGAAAGGAGATTTTGGAGATGTTATAAATATGGGATGAATAGATGTTTGATTTTTGGGTTTTGTATGTTGCTTAATTATATATGTATTTTTTTTATGGGAAAAACGTAGACATTTTAATTACTTCTCATGGGCTGATGATGAAATATGTGTAAGGGGGAGGGAAGCAAATTATACATGGGTTTTAAGGAGGATTGAAAGGCAAAAAGAAGCACTACTACAATACAGTTACAATTCGATGAGCCACAACCACTCTCTATAAGAATAAACCAACCTATCAACTTTGTTTGACATTAGTGCTATTGCTATTGTTATGAGATGAGCCGCCATTGCAGTTGCACCTTGACGGGCAACCATTGAAGTACCAAATGTCCATGTTGGAAGAACAACAAGAGTTCTACAAAGAAGAAACCCACCAATGAAATATCGATATTTAAAACATTATGAAGGAAGAAAAAGTTTAATATGTTCAAGTACAGAAAAAGGTGAGTCGAATATAGAACTAAAGAAAACGATCGAAATAAATTGTTCAATCATATGTTTCCTACAAGCGTAAGCTAAAATTCACTAGAACAACAATATACCATTATGATTAACAAAACCAAAGTATAACACTCTTATCATTTCAAAATCGAAAATACATGCAGGGAAAATATTTATGGAAGTCTCACCAGATTTAATGTAGTGATCCAAATTTTGGGGGCATATCAGTATGGCTCTCTTGTTTAGAAACCAAAGCATCAGAAAAGTAACAGCGTATCTATTCCCAATTGCAAAATTTTATTGCATTTAAAACTGAATTTGGAGAACCAAATAAGGAAAAACAATGAGAGAATTTGAACATGCATAAAACATTGATGATATATAAGGTAGAACCATTAATGCAACATTGACTGAGTATACTATAACACAAAGACAATCATAAAACGACATGTAAACACAAAATGGAAGAAAATAAATGTCAATCAGCAATAGGATGCATACGGCATAATTAGCTATTTCTACATTAAATTCATAATGAGGGAGCTCACAAGAATAAGTTGCAGCAAGTACCAAATCTACAGTAATACTAAATAACAAAACAGATTCGGCCCAATCTATAAATTAAGAAACGAAATGAAAATTTAATATAGCATTACAAGTAGGATACAAAACGAACCACAATGCGATACTTTTATACTTCTTATATATATTTCCGCGGACATGGAAGAGAAAGAAAATAAAAATTATAGTTGCAATTATATTTAACAAATTCATCAAATAAAATAAAATAATATATATATATATATATTTTGTTGTTAAAATTTAGCTAACTACGTAACTAATTTCTAGCTACATAAGGAATAAGCAATTTTGCCTATAAATATGCAATATTTTTGCTTTAGAGAGACACACCATAAGAAGAGAAGAAAAAAAAAGCTAAAAGAACAATTATTTTGATGAAAATAGTGTTGTGCGTGTGAGAAACTAGGAGAGAATATTTTAGAAAAATATTTGTGATATTTTTTTAAAAGGGGAGTGACAAAATAGTGAGTTTGTGAAACACTTGTGTGTCACTATTTTAGATTTATCTCAATTCATTGTATTGTCCCTCACTTTGTACTCATTAATTTTATTAAAGGAAGAAATATGTTTCGTAATTTATCCCGTGGATGTAGCCCAAATTAAAGAGTGAACCACATTAAATTAATGGTGTCATTATTTTATTCTGTTGAATTTATTTTATTTTTACCTGATGTGCCTAACAACTGGTATGAGAGCTGGTCTAGTAAAATTCTGAGTATGCTCTGTAGTTACAGCATAGATTGATTTTCCACATCACAAAAGATTTTATTATGTCCATGGTGTATTTATTTGCAAAAAAAAAAGAAACACAGTGAAAAAAAATATAAAGCCATAAGGTAGATATTGAGAAATTTAATAGCATTAAGATATTTATTTGTTTTTATTAATAAAAATCTAATCCCGCATTAGGATATTTTCATAAGAAAAAAGAAAAATTAGTAATATTAATTTATATATTTAATAATGTAATTAATGATAACAATCACAATTAACTAATTAATATATCTCATAAAATCTTCATTGAGTGTTAAATGTTTATCTGCTTAATATTTTTTGAATTGATTTTATCTTTCATTTTATATCAATAGATTAAACTTTTCAAACCCTAATAATTGTGGCATAATGTTTAGATTTATTTATTTTTTAAATTTTTGTTAAATTATTTAAAACCACGAATTTCTCTTTAGATCAACCCATAATATCAAAATAATATATTATTATATATTATTAAATCAATGCAATGCTACGTTATTATCATTGATTCAATCCTATAAAGAGGCCCTTCATTCACTATTCAAGGTGCTTCCTAACCCACAATTACAAATTTTTTTATGACTTTTGAGTTAAATCCTACAAGAAACTGACTTAAGTATCAAAATAAATACGAAATTATATGTGTTATTTCTTCAATTATTTACTCATTTATTTCAAGATCTAGATCAACAAGCCAAACAGTGAATCCAATGATCATATAAATCAAATTCAACAAAAAACTTGGTTGTACATATATATAGGTAAAGTCTAATGTTAGATTGTGAAGTTTACCCGTAACTTATTAAGAGTGTTTTTTTCCCTCATTTTTGGATGTACAATTAACTCAATTTTATATTTTAAGAATAAATTAAAATTTTAAAAAGAAAAACAAATCAAAAAGTTAAAAAAATTAGTTTAGAAAAAAAATATAACGCTCTCTCATTCACGGCATGTGTGGAGGCCAAATTCAACAAGGGTTGAAACACTTAAGTTCGACCTGTTAGAGTCGATTGAGGCTAGACATGCCAATGCTAGAGATAATCTTCTATATAATAGGAGTATAAAGATATATTGTAACGAGTTAATTTTAATCTTTTACTTTTATAAATATAAAAAAAGTATGAGAAGTTCCTATGAATATTAACATATTATGTCCATGACGTATTTATTTGTAGAAAACAAAAACAGCAAGAAAAAATGTCAAACCATAAGGTAGTTACTGAGAAATTTAATGACAATAATAATTTCTCTTTATGGAAAAAGAGGATGAAAGATATTCTCTCAGACATTGTTTTGCAAAATATTAAATCAAAAAATTCTAAAATTGCCAGAAAAAAACATGAGAGACTCTAGAAAAATGTGTACATGTCAAAGAATATTGCCAATAAATTTTATTGGTGCAATAAGCTATATTAGATGAGGAAGGAAGATAATGTGAGCACGTTAGCGATTTCAATAGTAATCTTTCTTACTTAGTAAGATTTAATGTGAGTTTTGGCTATTAAAAAAAGTTGTGATGTTGCTGGCATCACTATCCTCATCATATAATTATTTCACAACAACTCCAACTTATGTGAAAGACAAGATGGAGTTTAAAAATGTTTTAGAAGCCCTAATGTCATATGAGAAATAGAAAAAGGGAGAGAGATTTAGAAACACAAGCCCTTATCACAAAGTCTAAAAGAAAGAGACAATACAAAAAGCAAAACCCTGAAGGCAAGAGTAGAGACAAATCAAAAAGCAAAACCCCAAAGGCAATGTTAAATGCCATCATTATAAGAGGAAGGATCACATCAATAAATTTTGCTGGGTGTTCAAAAAAGACAGGAAACAAACAAAGGTAAATTAGTGAAGAAAGACGACAAAAGTGGTAATGAGCAAACAAATACCATAAACGAGTTCAATATCGTTTATGATGAAGATTTTGTCAATCTTGCATTACACGGGACCAATTGGGTAATTGATTGTGGTTCTACAATTTACGCTACATTGCGTAGAGAATTTTTCTCATCATACACACTTAGAAGTTTTAGTGTTGTTAGAATGGGAAATGAAGGCTTGTCAAAGGTTGTTGACAGGGGAGATTTTTGCTTAGAAATAGACAATGGAACCAGGCTATCTCTAAAGGATGTCAAGCATATTCTAGATATGCGCCTAAATTTGATCTGTGTACACAAACTTGCAAATGAAGGATATTGTAGCTCCTTCATTTATGACAAATGGAAACTTACAAAAGGATCCTTATTAGTGGCTAGAGGTGAGAAGCATATAACTCTATATATAATGCAAGCGAAGCTCTCTACCAACAGAGCAAATTTCGTGAAGAAAGATAGTGCAGCTAAATTATGGCATAGGAGACTCAGTCACATGATGGAAAAGGTATGATAAGTCTAGCAAGGAAGAATATCTTGCACGGAATGGATGAAGTACATTTGGAGAAATGTGTTGATTGTGTAATAGGAAAACAAAACATAGTTGCTTTCAAGAGTTCCCTTCCTTCCAAAATGAATAATATTTTAGATCTAATTCATTCAGATTTGTGTGGACCAATTCCAAAGTCACTTTATGGTGCTCAATACTTTGTGAATTTCATTGATGATCATTCAAGGAAGACGTGGGTATATCTTTTGATGACAAATGATCAAATACTAGATGTATTCAAAGAATTTCATGCTTAATTGAGAGACAAACTGAGAAGAAGTTGAAGTGCATTCGGACAGACAATAGGGAAGAATACATAGAACCATTTCATGATTACTACAAAAAGCATGGTATTCGGCATCAGATGACACCTCCAAAGATACCGTAGTTGAATGACTTAGTTGAGACTATGAACATAACTTTGATGAAGAGAGTTAGATGTCTACTCTATACTCCTTTCAAGATGGATGTTCTAGAAAATTTATGGTCATAAAAGGATGTTTCCTATGATTATTTGAGGGTGTTTGGATGCAAAACATTTGTTCATATCCCCAAGGATGAGAAATCCAAAATTGATGCCAAGACAAGATAGTGTACTTTTATTGGCTATGGCCAAAATCAATTTGGTTGTATATTTTATGATCTGGTTGCAAAGAGACTTATCTAGAGCTGTGATGCTGTATTTTTTGAAGATAAGACTATTAAAGATATTGTCAAAATGAAAAAAAGATGTTCTTAATTCCAATAGTGATTTATCATATTTGGAATTAATTCCTCCAACATCAGTGCCAAGACAAGTTGGAGATGAAGATCAGGTTTATCCACCTGATGAAGATAATGCTCGCATAGAAGTTGGTTCTGAAGACGAGAGAGATGATAATGTTCATTATTCAGCACCAAAACCTGTGGTTTCTCCTATCCCACTTTAATCCTAATCAATGTGAGACTTTTTCAATTTGATCACTAAGGAACTATGCAACATCTTCCTTATACTTATCCAAATAATCCATATAGTTTCTTTTTTCCAACATCAATCCATTTTTTCTAGATGTTGAATTTGGTGTGTGAATTGATTTCAACCCAAATCTATTGATTTATAGAAAATGGAAAGAGTGAGAATATTTTATTTTTCATTTCTTTTCAACAATAAACAACACTAAGTATGCAGGTGTAAGGTTAAGACTTTAATGCATTGTTTATTACATATAATGAGAACCCTATTAAACCATATATGGGCAAAATGATTGTACAAAATAGAATAAATTCATATGCTTTCTTCAACTACAGTATAACAAAAAAATAGAAATTCAAAGTTAAAAAGCATCTCTTAATCACCTAAAACTTTTATGCTTGGAATGATACACCCATTACAGATTTAACTTTTTTTCATAAATTCCACAACCCCCTTATGTTTACCCATTCTTATAATATCAAGAATAAAAATTGGTGCATCCTTGTCATTCCTTCAAAACTCAATGCCGATTGGGATAAAAAATTTAAGCTTTGCTATTACCTTTAGATTTTTTTCTTACAAAATTTATAACTTGAACAAACAATAATCAAGATATTTTGATTCACGAAAGTATCCCTAATGAAGGATAGATATAGTGATATTAGGGTTATTAGAGATTTAGGGGGATCAGAGAGTTTATGGAAAATATTACAGTAATAAATGTTAGATTTTGTGGTTACTGGATCACGTGGAGTCACATGGGTGATTTAACGGTGAATAATGAACAGAAAGTTAATGTTGTTTAACGAAAACAGACATAGTATAACTTTTATTGTTAACTGTTATAAATGAAATAAAAAATAGTTCGATGGTACAAACGATATAACTGTTATAATTTGATGGTATATTTGTGCATTTATGAAAAATATTTATAACTCCATTTCATTTTCGTTGCATTAGTGAGTGTTTATATAAAACACTTTAAATGAGATGATTTGATATTAATTATCTATATCTTTTGTAAATTTAATTTAATCTAAAAATGAAAAAAATATCAAATTTTTTCATTCTATGGTGTCTTAAAATATGAAAAATAAAATAAAATAGTATGAATGGATACTATTTCTTGTATTCTTGTGAAAATAAATATTAAAATATATACCATGACTGTCCTATAGCTCTACTGTTGGGAAATTACACCAATTCCCGATAAGTCGGATTTATGAGAAAGCAAGAATAGAAAAATAACACATAAATTTGATAACGGAGTTCGGCTAATCTTGCTTACGTCTTCGGACCTGCTGCAGATCCTTTTTACTGAAAGGGGAGAAATTACACAAGGTGATTACAACACTCACAACTCACAAACCAATTACACCCAAGAAAATTACTCTCAATTTTCTCTCACAAAAGCTTTTCTCTTTAAGCTTTTCTCTCAATTGGAATGAACACTTTGGATGATTAATTCATTACAATTACACATCTATTTATAGGAAAATTCACTCCTTGAATTACTCCTTAAATTAATGGTTCCTTGATTTGCTCCTTGAATTAAGCTCCATGTTTTACTCTATATTTTGCTCCATGTTTTGCTCCATGTTTTACTCTATGTTTTGCTCCATATTTTGCTCCTTAAATTAAGGAGCTTTATAACAATCTCCCACTTGAAGATTGATTTCAATCTGTCTTTACACCTCGATCAATGCAACAACTTTTCTAGTCTTTCTTACTCTATCAGACCAACTGAAGTTGAGCACCACTTTAGTTTGTCAATAGTCACCACCTTTGTTAACATATCTGCTGGATTTTTGCTTCCTTGAATCTTCTCCAGTATTAACACATCATCTTCCAATAGAGATCTGATGAAGTGATAACGAAGTCCAATATGCTTGGTTCTAGAATGAAATGCTGAATTCTTTGCCAAGTGTATTACACTTTGACTATCACTATGCAGAACATTCTTCTCCTGTTTGAATCCCAGCTCAGTTAACAAACCTTGAAGCCATATCATCTCTTTACTAGCTTTAGTTACTGCTACATACTCAGCCTCTGTAGTGGATAGAGTGACAATTTTCTGTATTTGTGACATCCAACTAACAGTTGTAGTCTCAATAGTAAATATATAACCGGTGGTGCTTCTTTGGTGATCAACTTCACCTCCAAAGTTTGCGTCTATGTACCCTTGTGCTTTTACCTCTCCTTTACTAAAGTATAAGCACTTTTCTGTGGTGCCTCGCAGATACCTCAAAATCCACTTGACTGCTTCCCAATGAGTTTTCCCTAGATTTGACATAAATCTGCTAACAACTCCCACTGCATGGCCAATGTCTGGTCTCGTACAAACCATTGTATACATCAAACTTCCAATGGCTGAGGCACAAGGAACCTTAGCCATGAATTCTCTCTCTTCCTCTGTCTGAGGGGATTGATCCTTGGATAGGCAAAAATGACTGGCCAAGGGTGTGCTAACTGGCTTGGCATCACCCATGTTGAATCTCTACAAAATACGATTGATGTACTCTGCTTGAGATAACTGCAAGGATCCTTTCTTCTTTATTCTTGCGATTTTCATTCCAAGAATCTTCTTTTCTGGACCCAAGTCTTTCATGTCAAACTTCTTTGACAATTACTGCTTCAACCTTTTAATATCATCCATATCTGAACCTGCTACTAACATATCATCAACATAAAGTAGTAAAATGATATAACTGGACCTATATCTCTTAAAGTAGCAACAATGGTCAGCATTGCACTTCTGGAAACCTTCCTTGTGCATGAAGCTGTTAAAATTTCTGTACCATTGTCTCGGGGCTTGTTTCAGGCCATACAAACTCTTCTTAAGTCTACACAACATGTTCTTCTTCCTTCTTTCTGAGAAACCTTCTGGATGGTACATGTATATCTCTTCATCTAAATCTCTCTGAAGGAATGCAGTCTTCACATCCAACTATTCAAGATGAAGATCTTCAATGGCTACAATACTCAATACTGATATGATAGTATTGAGCTTCACAACAGGAGCGAAAATGTCAGTATAGTCAACTCCTTCCTTCTGTTGAAGCCCTTTGACAACTAGGCGGGCTTTGTATCTCTTGGAACCATCATTCTCCTCTTTCACCCAGTACACCCATTTGTTGTGAAGTGCCTTATTTCCCATAGGCAATTCAGCTAGTTCCCATGTCTGGTTGGAGATGAAAGATTTCATTTTTTCTTTCATAGCAAGCTCCCACTTGTTGGAATCTCGAGTCTGATAAGCTTCATCATAGCATTCAGGCTCCCCTCCATCAGTCAGCAACATATAGTTCATGTATCTCCTGTTAGGCATATGAGTTCGAGAAGACCTTCTCAATACAGGAGCTGGAGTAAGAGGTTGTGGTGTGTCGGAATGTTTTGTACTGCTCTGTCCAACAAGTTCCTCTGGCTGAGGACTTGTTACAATTGGTTCTGTTGTGGAACTATCTGGGACATCATCTGCATCTGCAAATACTGACTCATTCTGTTCTGAGTCATTGGCGTCTATTTTATGCATGTCCTTATACATCACCCTTTTGTTGAAAATCACATCTCTACTATGAATAACTTTCTTGTTTTCGTCATCCCAAATGCGGTAGCCAAACTCATCCTCACCATAACCGATGAATGTGCATTTCTTGGATTTAGGATCAAGCTTATTCTTGCCTTGATCATTGATATGCACAAATGCTACACAACCAAAAAATTTTAAATGTGATAGTTTCACCTCTTTTCCGCTCCATACCTCCTATGGTATTCTATGCTCCAATGGAATAGATGGGCCTCGGTTGATCAAGTAAGCTACCGTGTTGACTGCTTCTGCCCATAACTGTTTCAATAAACCTAACTGTATACGAATGCTTCTGGCTCTTTCTGTCAATGTTTGGTTCATACGCTTAGCTACACCATTGTGTTGAGGCGTGCCTGGCACAGTTATTTCCATTTTGATCCCGTGCTCATAGTAGAAATTTTTGAATCTAGTATCTTCATATTCACCACCATTATCGGTTCTGAGCTTTTTGATCTTTAAACCCGTCTCATTTTCCACCATAGCTTTCCATCTTTTGAAAGCCTCAAATACTTCAAACTTATGCTTTAGAAAGTAAACCCATACCTTCCGAGAGTGATCATCGATGAAAGTCACGAAGTAGTGTTTCCCACCAATAGATGAGACGGTCGTTGGTCCCCAAACATTAGAATGAATAAGCTCTAGCCTTTCCTTCTTTGGGGTTCTGATACTTGTCTGAAAGTTGACTCTCTTTTGCTTTCCAAGTATGCAATCTTTGCACATGTCCATCTCTATAGACTGTAGACTTGGAAGTTTTCCCTTTAAGTGCATAATCTTCATCCCCTTCTCACTCATGTGGCCTAGTCTCTGGTGCCACAGATTGGTGTTTCATTGTCCGGTGCAACTGTGATTGAACAATATGCCTCTACTGTCATGTAAAGAGTGCCACTTTTCTTGCCTTGAGCAACTGTCAAGGCACCCTTTGAAATCTTCCAATCATCACCATGGATGATCGTAGTGTATCCTTCACTGGCCAACTGCCCCACTGAGATTAAGTTCCTTCTGAGATCGGGAATATGCCTGACATCCTTCAGCTCCCAAACAGATCCGTTCAACTTAATCTTCACTACACCTTTTCCAATAATAGCACATGGTTGATCATCACCAAGATATACCTTTCTAAGGTTTCTGGGGACATATTTCTCGAATAATTCTTTTTATGAAGTAGCATGGAACGATGCTCCAGAGTCTAACACCTAAGATTCTTCCTTACTCTCCAAAGAGCATATCAATGCATCGTCTCCTCTTGAGGTGGAAGTAACATTTGCCTCTGCCTTCACTTGTTTGTCCTTCGGTGCACTCTTGCACTGATTTTTGTAGTGTCCGGTTCTTCCACAATTCCAACACTCAATAGTCTTCGAGCTATGGGAATTATTAGGATTCCTAGATTTGGACCTCCTATCCTTTGATCTACCTCAGTAGTCTGTTCTACCACATCCATTCCCTTTGGTTGAATTTCTTCCTCTTGACTCTGTATGCAAAACTGAAGAAGTTGACGATTCACCTAACTCTCTACGTCGGATCTCTTCACTGAGAACCAGATCATCAACATCGTCAAATTTCAACTTATGGCTTCCTGACGAGCTACTCACAGCCGTGATAGTAGCATTCCAACTTTCTGGTAAAGAAGACAAAAGTATCAATGCTCGTACTTCTTCATCGAATTTAATTTCCACTGAACTCAACTGGGTTATGACTGTGTTGAGTTCATTGAGATGTTGAGCTACCGATGTGCCTTCATTCATCCACAAATTGAACAAACGCCTCATCAAGTGCACTTTGTTTGAGGCTAATGGCTTCTCATACATATTGGAGAGAGCTACCATAAGACTCACCATGGTCTTTTCCTTTTCTATGTTGAAAGAAACATTACGCAATAACGTCAATCGAATAACTCAGAGGGCTTATCTATCTAGAAGATTCCAATCTTCTTCCTTCATAGCCTCTGGCTTCTTCCCTGAGAGAGGTTGATATAAATTTCTTTGATACAGATAATCCTCTATCTGTATTTTCCAAAATCTGAAATTTGTGCCATCAAATTTCTCGAGTTTCACCCTTCCTTCATCTGCGGGCACTGCTCCCACTCAAATATGACTTCCTCCAGATCGTTTCTGACTATTTCTGTAAACCACCGTGTATTAGAACACCTTCATCAACGAACAAATATCGTCGACAAAATGTCACTATTCATGTTAATAGTAACCTTGCAGAAAATTGACAGAAATCACCACCAATAGCTCTGATACTAGTTGTTGGGAAGTTACACCAATTCTCTATAAACTGGATTTATGAGAAAGCAAGAATAGAAAAATAACACATAAATTTGATAACAGAGTTCGGCCAATTTTGCTTACGTTTCCGGACCTGCTGTAGATCCTTTTTACTGAAAGGGGAGAAATTACACAAGGTGTTTACAACACTCACAACTCACAACCCAATTACACCCAAGAAAATTACTCTCAATTTTCTCTCACAAAAGCTTTTCTCTCAATTGGAACGAACACTTTGTATGATTAATTCATTACAATTACACATCTATTTATAGGAAAATTCACTCCTTGAATTACTCCTTAAATTAATGGTTCTTGAATTGCTCATTGAATTGCTACTTGAATTAAGCTCTATGTTTTGCTCCATGTTTTGCTCCATGTTTTGATTCATGTTTTACTCTATGTTTTGCTCCATGTTTTGCTCCTTAATTTGCTCCTTAAATTAAGGAGCTTTATAACAATCTCAACATCTACTACTTTCTTAAAAAAATAAAAAATATTTATTATTGTTCCTCTTAATTAAAAGGTAATATTTTGATAATTAAGGTGTTAGGTAAGTACTAGAACATGGAGATTCAGAATATGTAAAAGCATTTTCATTTCTAACTTCCTTACACAACTTTTTTTTACGTCAATTGAATTTAAATTTAAAATTAAACTTGTCTTTAAAAATAAAACTAAACATGTTTCTAACTATAAAACTTATTTTAATATTATTTACATTCTAAAATTCTTCTTAAAGTTATAACATAATTTATTGGTGTTTGGGTGGCGAACAAATTTCCATGCAAATATAATATTCAGAATCCATGATATAATGATATTCTTATTATGGGTCATCACCCACTAGACTAATAGTAAAGATATTGTCTCGTAACTTTGAGTAAGGGTTAGCAGTGAAACAAAAATGTATTTTTTATTAATTTAAATTCAATTCAATTTAAATAAAATTTTACTATATTTCAATCAACATTTGAATTCGATTTGATGATGTTATTAATATGAAATAATTTGAATTCAAGTATATTGAATCTTTCAAATCAAAAAAGTTAGCTTAATGTTAAAATTTATCTATGAATTATATATAAAACATAATATAAACATCATTTAAATTTGAAATTTGTAAACCTCTATCAAAAATTATTTTTTAGCCATAACTAAGAAAAAAATAAGTATAGTTAGACAATTATTAATTTATTATAGAGATTTAATATTTATATTTATTTTTTAAAATTAAAATATAAATTTATTGTAATTGTAATATTATAATATTTGAATATAACACATTATAAAATAAAATATGCATGCATTTATTTATAATTTTAATAATAACTCTGTTCATATCATATTATAGTGGATTATGAAATATCTCAATTCGAATCCATTAATTCAAACAAATTTTGTACTTTTTTATCCAAATTTGATTTGATTGTAAATCTATGAATACAATTCAATCAAAATCTAACAAAACATATCAAAATTTTCAATTTAAATGGGTTGAGTGGATTCTTTGCTCACCTTACTTTTGAGGTTGTGGTCGTTCTGCCTAACTTCAAACATTCTTTGTAATTTTCTCCATTAATGGTGGTAGCTTTTAAAATATTCTCTTACTACCGCTTAAGCAAAATTATGAATAACTTTAATGAAAAAAAACAGGATTCTAATAAGAGTAAATACAATTTTCTATTACTGTATTTTAGGATTGTTATAAAATTATCATCGAACTTTATTATATTACTTCCATATCATTATACTTTACAAATGTTCTAAAAAACTATCAAATATTTTTGTTGTTACTTTTATATTATTAAACTTTACAAATATTATAAAAATGTCATCAAATTCAATCAATTAACTCGAGTTAACAACAATTTACACGTACAACGATTGTATTTTTATAACCTTTGTAAAATTTGATTTTATGAAAGTAATAAAAACAAGTTTCATGGTATTTTTGTAACATTAGCATAGCTTAATGATATAAAAGTAACAAAACAAAGTAATAAGTGCATAAAAGCACACTTACCATCTGATTTATCGGAATTAATTAAGAGAATTAAGTTTTAATGTTACATTTTTACTTAATTACATTACAAATGTGTTTTAAGAATCACAATGTATGTCTTGATGTATTTCAAGTGTTTTGATCGTTAAAAGATACACCTGAAAGAGATAAAGTTGAAAGCATAGGTCAAAAGTGACAAAAATGAAAAATTCATTACTTATAGCATAATTGTCAAACAATGAATGATCAAAATGTAAATATTATACCCAAAATACATCTGGATTTTGTTTAAGGGATGAAGTGAAGAATCACAACATATGTCGCGATAGACTCCTTTCGAGTTGTAAACTGGAAATGTAAATTGGTATCGTGCCATGGCATGAAAAAGTGCACTATGACATGGTGTCGCACATGTCGTAAATCAATATTAACACCTAGTTTTTTAGTATTTTTATCCCACTTGTTCCCCATTAAACCAAGAAATATAAATAGATTAATTAAGATTAATGATTAAAAATAACTCTAAAAAAGAAGAAAAATGTTCAAAGAGATAATTTAAGGAGTTAAATATCATATTCAAAGACAACAATCATAAGATTTCTTTTCATTTCTTTTATTGTTATCACGAATATTATTCTAGTTTTAATGTTTTCTATGAGAATTTAATTTTACATTTGATTAATGGTGATTTTAAAACCTTAAATATGGATTACAATTAATAAATATAATATATTATATTCTAATTTTTTATTCTTCTTTTTTATGTATTAATTCTCTATTTTAAACATTCATATGAATTTTCTTGATTGTTTAAATATATAATTGAATAATTAGATTAATTTATCATTAATTAATTTAGTTAATTAATTACATTATCACTTGATAGATTTAAATAACTAGTGATAAATTAATTACAATAATAATTAATATAATTAATATAATTAATATAATTAAACCTAGCTTTTTAGTTTAATCTCGATCCAATATGTTTCTTGAAATTAAATGCTCTTAATATAATATATTTTGAAAAATTATTATATGTTATCTATTAAAAAAAGTTTGAATTAAAAATTTATTTAATTCAATGAATAGATAAGAAGAGTTTGAGACTTTAAAACTTGTTAATTTTCCTAAGTTGATATGATTAGATAATAGAAAGTTAGGATATACTTTTATCAATATATAATACATATTAGTGGTGTAAAATGATTAGGTAATTATATTTTATTCACATTTTCATTATAATCTTTAGATAATATTTTTACTTTTTTAATTTTAATTAATAGATTTAATTTTTGTTTCACACCAACAAAATCCAAAACTTTATGAGTTATTTACTTAAATCTTATTAGAAAAAAAATATTAATTTTTTATATACTAAATTTTGATATTTTAAATAATTTAAATTAATTATTTATTTAAAAGTATCATAAAATTTGATAAGATTTTTATAATAAATAATAGAAATTTTTTAGCTTTTAGAGTAAAATGTTATGCTATGAACTGTTACGGAAGTAGGAATAACGCTTTGCCAACATAGCTGTCAGCAGCGGTGTACAAATTTTTTTTTTTTAAAGATATTCACGATGGTCCAACTTTTTTAACCTAACCCTTCAAATTTTGAGACAAAATCATTATACCAAAATTTATTAAAAGTAACTCATTTCACATTACTTAAATTAAAACAAGTTAGGATAATAGTTTTTATTTTTACGCAAACTCATATGAGGTAAGTTTTGAAATATGGATATCGGTAAAGATATTGAGATATAATTTTTATAATAATTTTGAAAATATTGTTTTTTTCCATAAAAACTTCAAAAAAAAAATTATAAAAACTATACAAAATTTTATCAAAAAATATGAAAAAAATAATAAAACTTTATAAAACATAAAAATAATTAATTATTTATATTTTAAACTAATTTTTTATTTAATACATGTATTTTTAAATTCATAAAATATTTATATTAATAAATAAGTTGATCAAAAATATATTTTTTATTAAATATTGTAGAATAAATAGTTAAAAGGTTTGAAATAATTAAGTATAGTATCTAATTATAATTATTATAAATAGATCATTTTGACAGTATAAAAATAAATTTCATTAATTTTTTATTTTTAAAAGTATTCATGTATAGCAAATGTGCTATAAACAAGAAAAAAATATTATCTTTCGCAAAAGTGAGAAAAAATTGAATTGAAATGATTTCTTAGAAAGAAGAAAAAAATAGAAAAATAAATCAAAAACTTATATTTTTGATATTTTGTTTAACATTTTAACATTATTTTAGCGACAATATTTATAATATCCAGGATATTTTAGGCCAAAAGAGATATTTAATTTAAGCGATATTTTAATGACATTCTAGACAATTTTACGATAATTTTGTCAAAAGATATAGATATAATGTTTTGATTTCACAATGTATAAAAAAGAGACATTGTCGTGACAATGTCAATGATGTCAACATTTTCATCCTTGATGTTAGTTCTGATTTTTTAAAATTTTTAGAAAACTGAACCAACTCATATATATTTATTTTTATTTATATATATGTACTTTTATTTTATACAATTATTTTTCTTAATTTCATGTAGAGTTCTTTACATTTCTTTGCCCTCTTTAGGTATTAATTTCTATCACATGAATAACTTTATGGATAATATGGATATGAATATTAGCAATTTATGCTAGTTAGGCCATTAATATTCCTTATTGTCTCCTTACCTTACTTTTAAGTCTTTCTTGCATTTTATATATAGATAATAAATCATTAGTAATATTTAGCAATATCTTTTAATATTCTTGGAATTATATTCTAATTTTAAAACTTCAAATTTTAATTACTTAAACTTAGCGATATTATGTAAGTGATTGAAATCTAAAATCATTAAATTTAAAGATTATAATAAAATTAACATTGAAAATATTAAAAACTATAATCCAAGAGTTAAAAAAAATAATAAACAAAATTCATTGAAAAAAAAGGATATTTTTTTCATAAAACTACTTGACCTAACCTAACCCAAATAAAAAAATTGGATCGGGTTGTATTGATTTTTCAAATTTGTTGGTTTCGGTTAATTATTATTTTTAAGAATCGATCATATTAGTTTGATTATGATTTTGATATAAAACCTAACCAACTATATAGGCACACTCCTAGGTGCATGTCTCAAAAGTTTTTTGAAACTTAGTTTATGATCATAAAATTTTGAAATTTCTTAGTAGCATTACAATATTACTACACCGTTTACTCTATCATACATCTCAAAAATTTAAGAATTAAAAGTAATCAACTTATCTTTGTGATATTGGTGCCTCAAATAAATAAAGTTTAATTGTATTATATAACCCCTTTATACATAAACTTTTATTTTTAACCATTAGAAAAAATATATTCTCTTTTTTATAACATAAAAAACATATGTTCTTAATATAAAATGTATATTTTTTTGTAAAAAGTATATGTTGTCTGCCAGGGTTGCAAATACTACACCTACACTTGTTTGTCCATAAAAAGCCCAACATGTTCAAAGAAAGAGAGCCCATGTGGATTTGATGGAAAGCACACTTTAGGCCATCCTCGAGCTCCTATTGGAGCCATTGGCTTCTAAAGCAACCTTCATTCCATAAAAAATTCATGCGACATTCTTCAATGTCTAGAGTGCACAAGGTCAGACCCAGAAATAGGAAAGGTTAGACCAACAAGGCAAACAACAACAATTAGAAACCATTGCCCAAGCTAAGTGTCGCCAATCATAACATAGCCAACTAGAAAGTGCCACCACAGCTAAACACCATTGGCCAAGATGTGTCCAACTAGGAGTTATCACTTAGAAAATGTGTCATCGGCCATGAGATGGTTGGACTTGAATCATTGATTAGGTAGACCCTTGCCATGTAGCCACCACCAACCAGCTGTCCTTCGATCATGTATGGTGAGCCTGAGTTGTTTCCATCACACAATATGCCTTCCTCCTTCATACTTAACCAGAAACTCAACTCCCAACAAAGGCACGTTCTCATGTCTAAACTAGTTGAAAGACATACATCCTTTGGCCTAGACCAAATTTAAGTCACTCAAAATCATCTACGTGGGTACATCATTACCCAAACGAGTAAGAAAAGATAAATGTGTTCCTTTGACAAAATAAGGATGTGTTTTCATGGTCTTGTGAAGACATATCTAGAATGAACATAGAAATCATATTGCAATCTCTTAATGTGGACCTAAAGTTCAAATCTGTCAAACAAAAGAAGAGGCTATATAATCAAGAAAGATATATTGTTATGAAGGCATATGTTGAAAAGTCCTAAAAGTTTGGTATATGAATTATACTATCCTGATTTCCTGGATAATATAGTTCTAGTAAAAAAAAGCCAATAGATAATGGCACAAGTGTGTGGATTTTACCGACCTGAATAAGGCCTATCCAAAAAATAGTTTCCTACTACCCCGTATAGATTAGCTTTTGGATGCCATAGTAGGACAAGCTACTTTTTATTTCATTGATTCATATATTGGATATAATCAAATATGAATGTATGGCCTTTATCAATAAAAAAAATTTCATGACCGATCAAGGGTTATTCTACTACAAAGTCATTCCTTTCGACCTTAAACAAGTTTGAGCCATACATTAGAAGATAGTAATCAATGGAGGTATACATAGATGATACGATTGTTAAGTTCAAGAATACAAAAGATCATATCAGCTGTTTGAGTGAGACCTTTGACATCCTCTAAGAATACATAATGAATTTGAATTGAACAAGTATGTTTTCAAAGTAGGCTCAGGAAAGTTCTTAGGGTTTATGGTCAACCAAAGAGGAATTATGGGCAACCTTGAGAAGATAAATTAATTGGTCAACATGTAACCTCCACTCACTATCAAAGAAGTTCAGGGATTGAAGGGAAGAATGGCTACCTTGAATTGCTTCATCTCTTGTCCAATTGACGAATACACACCTTTATTCAAAGTATTATGTGGGAAACTAACTTTTCCTATAATAAAAATTGGGAGAAAGAATTCGAAGAGTTAAAAGAATACTTGAGCAGCCCATAATTGTTGGCCAGTCCATAGTCAGGTTATGTACTTATCTTATACCTGATAACCTCAGAAGTAGTTGTTAGTGTAGCCTAAATAAAGGATTATAATGGTGTCCAAAACCCTATATACTATGTGAGTAAGTCCCTCCATGATGTGAAATAAAGGTACTCATGAATCAAAAAAGTGGATCTTACACTTATAGTGGCTATCAGAAAATTTCATCCAAAATTCCCAGCTCATAGTATAATTTTCCCCACAGATGCCTAGCTTAGACAAGTGTTTTCTAAGCTCGATCTCTTTGACCAACTACAAAAGGGATCTATTGAACTCAACAAGTTTGACATTGAGTATGTTCCAATACATCAAATAAAGGCTAGGTCTTGATTGATTTTCTATCCGAGAGCCCTATAGAGGAACCATCCAATGAGGAAAAGGGTAAATGGACACTACAAATTGATGGCTCCTATAACAAAAATGGAAGTGGAGTTGGGCTCATAGTGGTCACCCTAGATGCAATCCACTACATTTTACACTAAGGCTCCTATTCAAAGTGTAAAAAAATAAGGTAGAATATAAAGAACTCATCGCTAGACTCAATATAGCAAAATCCTTGAGAACTAAATAGATGGACTACTTATGCAACTCCTAAATTTTTGTAAAATAAGGGTTAGGTGAGTTCCAAGTAAAATGACCCAACTTACAAGAATATCAAAGGTTAACCACAAAGATACTAATTATAATGAGAAACTAGACCTTGAGTCACATTTTGTAAGAGGAAAACACCTGAGTAGAGCCCTTTTCCCGTCTAGCCTCTGCCATAGATGAAGATCTAAATCAGATGGTCCCCATTCATCATCTTGTTAAGCCTAGCATCAAATCCCTAGACCAAGAAATTTTCCCTATTAAATCAGACACTAATTGGATGAATCCAATCAGAAGTTTCCTTATGGATGGAACCCTGTCTAATGATAGGAAAGAAGAAAGAAAGGTTAAGAACAAGACTACTTGTTTTTGTATAATAGATGATGTTATATACCATCGTAAATATCATAGCCCATACCTTAAATTCTTGACACTAGATGAAGTGAACTATATGTTTATTGAGATCCATAAAGGATCATGTGGAAATCACTCCAACAAAAGAAGCCAAACTCTTAAGGCAACTAGTTAAGTGCCCTACTAGCCCACAATTCTCAAAGATTTAACAAGCTAGGTCAAGAAGTGTGAAAAATATCAATGGCACTCAGTTGTGCCTAGACTACCAGCCGAAAAATTAACATGTCTATAAATGAACTAGTCATTCATATAGTGAGGACTAGACCTACTCGGCCCATTACCTACAAATAAAGGAATCAAACAAGGAATATTAGCCATTAAACTACTACACAAAATGGGTGGAAGTTAGTCCACTAATGTAAATGTTAGAAGAAAAGGTCATCAACTTTTGGAAAATTATCATATATAGATTTAGAGTTACCCACACTTTAGTGTCAAATAATGGAACCTAGTTCACAAGATGAAAACTAAAAATCTTGTATGAACAATATTACATATAGCATGTATTTTTCGTAATTGAACATCTCAAGCCAATAGGAAAGTTAAGGTCCCCAATAAAGTACTCAATCTGAAATTGAAAAGAAAGCTTGAATCATACAAGAAAGCATATAGGTAGAAAAAATTCTAGATGTCATGTAGGCCTATTGAAACACATCTAGAATGTCTATAGGAGAAACAAATGTCTACTTCACCTATGGCACAAAATTCATACTCCCAATAAAAATTAGATTGCCAACTTACAAAATAAGTGTTGAAAACTTGAATAGTAATAAAGAAGGTATGTCCCTAAACATAGACCTCCTTGAAGAAAAAATAAGGCATAGAAAGATTAGGTTGGTTACTTACCAAAAAAGGATGGCCAACCACTACAACCACTCGGTTAAACCCCTAAAAATTCCAACAAGGTGACCTGGTAATAAAGAGGATAACACAACAAATTGTGGAAAGAGGGATAGGAACCCACTGTCGTAACTGAGAAAGCCCTTACAAGATAAAGGAAGTCCTTGGAAAAGGTGCATGTTGCTTGTAAAAGATAGGATGTTATAAGGTCTAAAATACCCCAAATGCGTAGCACCTCAAGAAATATTACCAGTACATAAGAATAAATAATTCTCCTCTACTAGTTTCTATTTAAGTTTTTACAATTTCTATTATTGCAACACTTAGTAAAATAAACTTAGCTAGCCCTATTTAAATTTATTTTCTTAGGATATTTTCTATTCTTATGTAATTTGAATTTATTATTAATAAAGGGTGCATTTAGGCTATATATTTTTGTCTATAACCATGAGTCTATACTTAAAAGATTTGGCAGAATAGAAAGTTCAACAAAAAAATCGAGAAGTAGGTTTGAGCTTCCCTGACTATACCAAGTCTCAAGCTCTTAGTGTGAAAACACTTTGAATTGAGCCATCTAGACTTAATATAGTACATAAGACCCTCTACCCCTCAACAAGGAATGCATCCCTACTAAGGAAATGAATAAAAAGCATCTTGATAGGTGAGCTTTGAGCCTTGAGTTCCCAACCCACTAAATGGTCCACAAAAGCTCGATGTGTTAAGTTATAAATAAGATTCACCCTAATCATTAGGACTGCACTCCAAACTGCAACTAATGTAGAGAATAACTTAATAATATTTCTATTACCTCTTAATTGACTATTGACCTTGAAAGGGGGTGATGGCTTTAACGCCATTATACTCTATGTCTAGGAATTGTTTCAAGTTCCCACACTATGTCCAAAATGAAAACGTAGGTTTATAGGTTTTTTATAGGTATGCACCCTACCAAGGGAGTGAATAAGAAGCATCCCAATAGGTGAGCTTCGTGATTTTAGGGCTTAGGCCAATGAACGATCCATAAAAGTTAGGAGGGGTTAAGTAACAAATAGGACGCACTCTAACCATAGGATATGTGATCCATACTATAACTAATATGGAGAATAGATTAACATGATTTCTATCTCCACTTAATTGGCCATAAACCCTAAAAGTGAGTGATGGCTTGAATTCCATCTCACCCTACAATTAAGAATCATTTCGGGTTCTTACACCACATCAAAAATGTAAACTTAGATTTGTGGGATTTCGACAATAAAACCATAGGTCTTCGATATAATTATGAATAAATACCATGGAAAAGCATGTATCACACCAACACCCTCACAAGTTGGGAAAGTTCTTCAACTCAATGGCAAATACTTTTCTAGGTTGAGAAACATCTCAAGCTTATACCACTTGAACAATTTCATACACTCCAAGAAAAAGAGGCTGATAGATTGGAGAGCTTAGCTAGGAAATGCCTACACCAAAAAATAACCCTAACTTAGAAAAATTTCATGCAAACGTAACAATTCTTGGACAAAAAATAAGGACATAGGTAAAAATGTCAAAGATCACCCAAACATCAAACTACACATAGGTCATCCAACCGAACAAATGCATAGGATAGAGATTGAATAGTCATTAAGTCAATTGAACTAGGAAAAAGTGTATTAGGAACAAGTGTGGCTATCTAGGACCAAGTGTGGCCAGCCAAGAATGTAGATAGATAGATAGATGGTTAACCAGATAGACCCGAGCCATAGGTCAAGTAATCGCACCCCATTTTCCATGCACTGCCTTACCTTGGGTCCAGGACCAATACTCTATTCTCTACTAGTATATCCTTTTGTCCTTGTACATCAACTCAAATGTCCATAATCTCACAAATAAATGAGACAATGATTAGGTTCAAAATTATATTGCAAGTACAAGTAAAAATGAAAGTGTATAAAGCAATACAAGAACTAGGTTAAATGGTGTATATGCATTCATGTCTAGAAGGGTTCATATAAAAATTCAAGACTATAACAAAAAAAAATAAACCCATTAAGTACATGTACTATAGCGAAGAGATACATCAAGACTATACTAACCAAAACTATAAGAAGTAAAAGATAATGTGCTAGTGTCTACACCTAGCCACCACCTAATGCACAATCATCATTAGTCTCCTTGGAGTCCTTATTACCAGAATGGCTAGAACCATCATCTTTCCATTTTAGGGTGACTATATCATATCAAGAAGCATTTCTATCTTAGGAAGTACATATAAACTTAGAAAGTAAAATATTTTGATGGGCTTATTTGAGCTACCTTTTTATAGTCTGAAAGTCGTGAGCCCAAGCATCAAAGGTATCTCTGATTTATCTCGTGATGTCACGATACTCAATAACTCCTTGGACCTTAGCAGCCCTACCTTAACTATGAGTGCACAAATCTACTTCTAAGTTGAGTGTAGGTTCTTAAATAGTTCATCATCCCATTTCTTCTCCTCTTTCCAAATGATCTGCTTCTCCATTAAAAGTGTCTCTAGTCAGTTGACTTCTTTCTTAGTCACCTCTTGAGTTGCCACTACCTTGGCATGTATCTTAGAAACTATAATTTCTCACCTTAGACTCTTACAACTATTTATCTAACCCACAGTGGGTAGCTTCATAAGAATCTATAATACTAACTACCCCGTTAAGTACCCTCTCGATAGCTACCAAGCACCTATCCAGACCAATATGTGTCGTAATTCCATGTTCTAAGTCCTAAATGAACTGTTGTTATCTATTCACTAGAGTATAGATATCTTCATCCTTGGGCATTGTAGGCTATGGAATGATCGACACACAAATTGTATGCGATGAATATGTAAGTATATATATCGTTACAAGTAATACAATGATAAGAAAATATCATTCTCACGGAGATTATGTTATTAGAAACTAATTTTTAAAACAAAACAAATAAAAATCAATTTTCTTATATTTTTATATTTAAAGGAAGCAAAATTAAAAGAACTAAAAATAAATAACAATAATTAATTAAATCAGATTTGGTAACTAAAAAGATATACGAGAATCATACATCTTTGCCTAGAAACTGTATATGTTATTTAAGCAAGACAAACAATTAAATAATTATCTCAAATCTATTTAATTACTTCTATAGATTAATTATTGGCCAAATAAGTTTTTAGAATAAATATCATATTAAATAATATAATTAAATTAAAATCATAATTATGGTAAAATATTATATCATCACATATTGAAGATTGGGTTCATATGATACCTAAATTAATAAATTAACTCAATATAATTTTGTTCATAAAACTCATATTTTTCATAAATAAATACCTAAAAATTGATAAAGAAAGGAATAGAAGAAGAAATATAATCAATCTCTTGATTTGTAGTACTAATCTCCTATTGAATATAAACCAAAATTGTATCTCCTTTTAAAATTTTCTATATTTTCTCTCTTCTTAACTCTTCAAGCAAATAAAAATTATATTAATTATGACTCATTAGGGTTTATGGGGTTATTAGGGGGTTAAATATAGCTCAGATAGAATTTGGATTGTCAGATAAGCTTCACATCAAGGGCTAAAATCAAAACAAGCAAAATTAACAGTGCCAACCAACAATATCATGACACATGGCACATAGAATTCATTAGGCGAATTAGAGTGCGACCCATGACAAGGGAAGATTGGTCTGGTCAACACATGTTGATTTAGCGCCCTGCGATGCAATGTGATTTGTAGTAACGAATGGCATGGTGCTTGTGTGGAAAGAATGAACGATTTAGGTAATGACACATGGCAAGCTTTTTGACTAAGCGCCAAACTCTGATTGAATGTCGTACTAACACATTGCGTAGCACTACATCACACTACACACACAACGATCTACGATTGGGCATCTCTACTAACGTGTCTCCCACATGTCTTGCTCTATTAACTTCTCTACATATGTGGCATCCATGTGGCAACTCTTGATTAGTCATGCGTTAAAAATTAAAAAAAATCCATAAAAATTAAAAAACAAATCCCAAAAATTATATTTTCATCCATTTTCACTAGAAAGTTCATATTTTAATATTTTTAACCTCAAAAGTACTACTTATTGAATAAAAAAGTAAATATTAAGTAAAAAAGTGCACTTATGGCTCTACTTTTATAGAGTCATCATGGAACGTCTAGAATGGTAGAAGGACCTAACGGATTCACGGTATCATTATTTAGGAAAATTATCCTTGGACCTATCTTAATAACCACTCTATTATATGGAATCTCAACAGGTACTAGGGGGACTTTACCCTCTTGAAACACGACTCAACAATAATCACCCTAGTACTAGAGGATCTTTTTTCTTTTAGGAGCCCCTAACCTCAGAATTACCCTATTCTACATAGGGGGTTCATTTGACCTAGAGTCTTTAAGAAAATGATTGCATACTTTGTCATGCTCTTCTTTCTAGAAGGATGTCTAGAATGTTTAGTATAGTGAATGGGTCATTCAAGACTAAAAACATAACAATGATAAACAACAAAAGGCACTTACTATCCAAGTTTAGGGGCTACCACTCTCTAAATTATCTATCACTATATTCAAGCCCCAATAAGTGACTTGCTCAAGAAGAATGAGTATTTTACTATGGTGCCTCAACATGGGAGGAATGTCCAGAGATGGGAGATCAACATTGCCTACTGTAGTGAATAGGAAATCCTTTCACCTTCTATTGGTGCCTAGCAACTTGTCAATCAAAATATGGTTACCATAAGAATTAAAAAGGAA
Organism: Hippophae rhamnoides; assembly: GCA_033030585.1. Taxonomy (NCBI): domain Eukaryota; kingdom Viridiplantae; phylum Streptophyta; class Magnoliopsida; order Rosales; family Elaeagnaceae; genus Hippophae; species Hippophae rhamnoides. Next base: position 34,549,952 of record CM065437.1, read on the forward strand.
CTAGTCTCTACTACCTCCTTAAAAGTATGAATAATAGTAATAGTTAAACTCTTCAATGGCTAGTTTTCTGTCATGCTCCTTCCATAGCATCCAAAAACCAAGCATCATCCTATAACCTTTGGATGAAAATAATCTTGGAGCCACGTCAACATCAATCGAGAAATTTTGCACTATATATAGAAAAGAAAGTTACAACCTAGCAAAAAAGTGATTATTAGATAAAGCAACTCTATCAATAAGATGATTGCTCCAAATTGTGCTCAGAACTTGGGCCATATAAGTGATGGACCTTAGGATCTAAAACATTATCCTCATTATGTCTAGATATTGATATGTCATATTAAAGTTTCAATGATTCAAAGAAAATAACTCTTCATAATCCCAATTAGTACTCATTCAACACAAAGGAATACTAATTGGAATGGCACATAAGTCATCATTGCTCAAATACTTGACTCGTATCAAATACCCTTAATAACAAAGCTAGAGGAACTACAATGTCAGGATAGCCCAGGCCTATTGTTTAGTATGACTTACTTTTGATGTCCACAGACTAGATCGTGGCCAGGTAAAGGACCATTAGCCATCACATCATCAACTAGACCATTTTTTACTAGACAAGTACTAGTGTGGACATCGCTTACTAGGCCACTGTTAGCTTAGGAAGGATTGGTTAGGAGATCACTGATCAAAACTTCACCAACTAAGGCTTTGTTAACTAGGGCTTTGTCGGCTATGTCTCTAATCGACCTCCACTCATCCACCAACACATGTTGCCCATACCAACCCTTGTCCACCATGATGCATACCCATGGTCTCTAGAATAGTTCATGGGAATCCATAAATATGATAACCATCACATTCTATATAAGAAAGTATGGTATGAGTGTTATGGGGTGCACATTGCTTGGGTGGTTAGAAAATAATTGTTCTACACTACATACAATCTAATTGAAGAAAAATAAACAAAGGAAAATAAGTAAAACAAAGTTGGAAGAAATAACCTTGAAGAATGCTCTTCTATTCTCTTCACTCCTCTTCATTTCTCAAGATTTAAGCTCCAAGGAATGAATGGAAATTGTGAAGAGCCCAAGAGAATATAGGGCTTATGTATATAGGGGTGGATAAATGATCTCATTCATCCTTCAAGGGACACATCCAAGGGTCACATTTTCTTGGCCAAGTCTAAAGGTTCCAAACGAAGAATTTAAATTTTGACCTTTTAAAAGTGGAAAGGGTTGACTTACAAATGTTAACATTGAATTTAACATAGCTTTCTAAGCATGAGTTCGATTGGAAATATAGAAATACCACCAATGATATGAAGGCACTGTGCACATTTTGAATGGAAAAACATGGGACAAGATCCCTCGCTTTGATAGGAAAATAATGCATGAAAGTAGGCCCAATGTCGCTAGTATGACTAAAAGGGTTATGAACCCAAATATCGATAATAGTTACAATCAGACCTTCTTGTTTAAGGCCCAGAAGGTCTATGGGATAATGTTGGTATAATTTAGAACATCTCACATGGAAAGAAATGAGTAGTCCTAGTCAACAAAAGCCATATGGGCTAAGCCTAATAAACATTGAGTCATCAAATAAACATGACCACGTAATAATCTATAAAGAGATAAAGGGCCTATAATATTCTCCTAATTATCCTAAAGAAATCATTATTGATAGATGTTCAAGATTCTATAGCAAGTCTATCTACATGAATAAGGGATATATATAGAGTTAACTCTTCTCCCTATATATATTTACATTTTTACATAACATAACATAACTTAAAATATAACTTGAAGTAGATCTTCTTTCATTTAACAAAGAATCATAGCTAAACATGACCTTTTCACTTAATCATAGAGCAAGACATAAATCTCTTCTAAACTTCATCATCATGTTACAAACTTAAGCATCATAAGGCTAAAGACTACCCCCATGATTGTTCGAGTTCCTAACAGTTTGTTTCATCTCATAGATCCATAGAGGATAGTCATACTTTGTGTTGATGAAAATCGGCATCAAAATTTTCAATTTAGGTGGATTGAGCAAATTAGTTGTTCATGTCTACCTTTAAGGTTATGGCCATTCCAGCCTTTACTTGAGCCATTCTTTGTAATTTTCTCCATTAATAGTGGTAGCCTTAAAAATATCCTCTTAATACCCTTAAGCTAGATTATGAATAACCTTAATGAAAAAAAAATCTAATAATGGTTAAAGTGTTTTCAAATACAGAAGTGATTAAGTGTACTATACAATGTTAAGTACATCTTTTAGATATAACTTCAAAAGTTTTCAACTTTTAGAAAAAATGTTACACTATAATTAGAAGTAACACATCCCATATTACTTGAATTAAACTAACATACTCAACATTTTTAGTTTTTAGTTTTTATTGATTTGAGTAGGTTCTTATTTTTATAGAACCAACACTACTAAAAAACATACATATGGTCTCAAACCTATGGCCTCAATTTTTATAAAAATCGAGGTCATAGGGTTTTGGTCACGGTCTAATTAAAACCGAGGCTATAGGATATGTTTATGGCCTCAGTTTTTATCAATAACTGTGGCCATAAGTTATATCAATTTTTTTATGTTTCCTTTTTTTTCTTTTTTTCCTTCTCCCACACCCTTTCTATTTTTTTCTTTCTTCCTTTTTCTCCCAACAATTGCTTTCATTTTTCTAGATTTGAAATTTCTCTTCCCCTCTCGTGATTCTTCCTTTTCCCGTCTCTTCTTCCTCTTCCCAACTCACTGGTTCGATGGTCACTATTTGATGGGTCATTTTTCACTGGTTCACTGGTTGTTGGTTGCTGAATGTTGGTCGCTAGACGTTGGTCGCTAGACGTTGGATGTTGGTGTTGGATGCTGGATGCTGGTCGTTGGACACTGGTCACTGGATGTTGGACGCTGGATGCTAGTCACTGGTCATTGGTTGCTGGTTGTTGGTTGCTAGTGCTAGTGCGTTGGTGTTAGTGTTAGTGCTGGTGCTGGTGCTCTTGTTGGTGCTGGTGCGTTGTACTGGTGTTGATGTACTGTGCTGGTACTGGTGCTGGTGTGCTTCCCTAGTGTTGGTGTTGGTGCTGGTGTGCTAGTCCATGTTGCCTGGTGCTTGGTGTTGATACTGATACATGTATTAACTGGTTGAGAATTTTTTATCTACATCACACGGGTACTCTTCTTTGTCTCTATTTACATGTGTATTTATGCATCTGTCTCTTTTTTTTAGCTCAGAGTACTTTGCAGTTTGCACCCTAAAATTTGTAGTATTTATGAACTAAATCTCACACTACTGGAAAAGAGTAATATGTGGCTCTGTTGGAGTTATGTTGTTTGATGTTTTGCGTATTTGGAATTTGTGGCAGTATAAAAGCTTCTCAAACTAGGGTTCATATACCCTTCATTCAGTGAATAATCAAATTCTCAAATGCTATTTCCCTTTTGAAGTTTTGATATGTTTTTTTTTTCAATTGATGCTCTATGTACTTTTGCATACAAAGAAGGATGATGCTAAAGTTTTATTTATATTTAGATGGCTGTAAATACTGCATTTTCTATTTTCTTATTAGGTTTTAAGACTACATATTGTTCTTCTATTTGTACGGTTATTTCCAAACATTGTTTTCATGTATAATGAGGCTATTATACTCTCTAAATGTGGAAAATTTGGTGCTCCTTGCTGTTAAGGATGCTGAATCAATATGGATAAATAAATTAGGCTTCAGAAATATGAGTGAGGAAAGGTTAAGTAGACTACATTTTATGATCTTCTTTTTATAAATCTCCATTTTCTTTTTTTATTATATTTATTTTTTAATTCAGACAATTAGCCTTTAATAATTCTTAATTTGTGAAATTTAGTTTAATTTTAATTGTTGTTAAATTGATTTAACGGGGTTATAATTAATTATAACATAATTTGATTTTTAATTCATTTGTTCTTCATTATATGATTTTCATGCCGGGGTTGGTGTAGGTGCGTTGCACCTGGTCTTTGGTCTTGCGATGTTGGTCTTCTTCTTGCGATCTTTGTCTTGATATTGCTGCGTGGCACTTAGTCTTTAGTCTTTGGTCTTCTTATTTGCTAATCTTGTAGTTGTTGCTATCTTGGTGCTCTCTTGGTTGATTTGATGTACACTTATAAATGTTTGTAATTAATAGTAAAAAGTCAGTTTGTAATAGTAAGTTTTTATTATGTTTTAGTGTAGAATAAACTCTTAAATGTAATTATACTTTTAATTTTAATATAATATGATTTTTAATATTGTAATTACTAATTGTATTTTTTTATTTATGCATACCCTATGGCCTCGGTTATTGAAAAATTGAGGCCATAGATATACTCTATGACCTTGGTTATTGAAAAAATGAGGCCATAGACATACCTTATGACCACGATTATTGAAAAACTGAAATCATAGACATACCCTATGACCTCGGTTATTGAAAGACCGAGGCCATAGACATGTCCTATGACCTCAGTCTTTCAATAACCGAGGCCACATGTAACAATCTATGATTTCTCTCACTTAGGTCTCGGTTCTTATAACCGTGGTCATAGGCCTACGGTTAGGGTTAAAAATCGAGGTCATATGTATGTTTTTTAATAGTGCAACTTATATTACTTTAGTTTAGTTTTGATTTCTTAAAAACTTAGGAGAATCAAAACAACCCATGTATATTTATTTTTGTTTTTTATTCATAATTTTATTTTATATAATTAATATTTTTAATTTCACTTAAGATTTTCTACATTTTTTTCTCCCCTCTTAAAGGATTAATTTGCATTGCATTAACAACTTTATGGATATACTGGATATGAAAATTAATTAGTGAGTTTTAGTAGGTAAGTCATTAATATTCTTTATTATTTATTCATCTTATTTTTAAATATTTCTTACAGATATGAATAATGAATAATTAGTAGTATTTGTCGGTCGTTTTTATTCTTATAATTATATTCTAATTTTAAAACTACAAATTTTAATTATTTGAACTTAAAGATATTAAGTAAGTTTTTAAAATCAAAACTCTTCAAATTAAGAATTATAATCAAATTAAAATTGAAATCATTAGAAATTATTATACAAGAGTTAAAAAAATTAATTAACAAAATTCATGGCCAAAAAACGATATTGTTTTTTTTTTGTAAAATTATTTTACCAAACCCAACCCAAATAGAAAAAATGATTCGAGTTGAGTTGATTTTTCAAATTTATTGATTTTGGTTAATTATTATTTTTCAAAAATTGATCATATTAGTTTGGTTTTGATTTTTATCTAACATCAAATCAATCCATATATGCACACTCTTAAGTGCAAGTATCAATTTGTTTTTGAAACTTGACTAGTTTATGATCATAAAAATTTAAAATTTCTTAATAGCATCAAAATATCACTATAACATTTAATATGTCTTACATGTAACAAATTTAACAATCATAAGTAATCAATTTATCTCAATGATATTGTTTCTCCCAAATAAATAAGATTTACTTGCTTAATATGTTTTATTTTTAACCTCTTAAGAAAACAAATATGTTTTTTTGGTAAAAAAATATATGTTGTCTGCTATATTTTTTTCCTTCCTAATAAAAACAGAACATTTTTTCAGGAGAGTAAAAGTGAAACTATAATTAATAATATATTAACTAGAATGAATAAATAAAGTTGCTAGCTATCTAGTAAAATGCACATATAAATCAAAAACTAATATGAAAAAAATTTGGTCGCTATACTAATTAATTTTATCTAATTTGATCATTCAACAAATTTTTTATCCAATTTGATCCTTAAAGTATTATTATTGTATTTATTTTAGCCAAAATACTCTCACTTTCAAAATAAATACCTATCAAATAAAGTAAATGGTTTTCTGAAAATAATAGTAAGGATAAAATGTAAAAAACAATTTAAACAAAAACAAGCTCTCAACTTTTTAAGGAATTTGAAGAGTTTATATAAAGAATGTCTTAAAAGCAAGATTTATTCAGCAATTGGTTTATGGACATTGAATGGGAAAAAATTGTCTTTCATGGAGTATGAAAGAAAAGAAAAGAAAAAACTATTTATTTTCCATACATTGGAATGATTTGTTATAGCAAAACAAAAAGATTTGGACTAGATTATTTTGAGTGCTTTAGCCTGTGAAATGCTTGATACACATGTTGTGAACTTCACTAAAGTCAAGATGTTAGACTATAATTGACACATCACCATAACATAATTATATTCTACAGTTGTCACTGTAAGTTTATTAATGAACTAAGTTTGTTAGATAGCTGTATATGGTCTATATATATAGTTATATACTGATGTAATGTGGTACATTTCATGATCAAGAATTATAACAGAATTTACAAAATACTTTTCTTGCTTTTGCTGTGTACATGACTCTAAGGAGTCTTTCATGGTATTAGAGCCTCCAGGGCCATGGCTCAGATCATAGTTCTTGAGGATTCTCGGGCAGTTTCTACAATTTCTGTTCCACCCGCACTGATGGCTTTATCTTCTTCTTCTGGTATTCCTTTAGCTTTACAATATTATCTTGCTAGTATACCAATAATCGAAACTTATTGATAAAGTTGGATGAGACAAACTATCTCATCTAGAAAGAACAGATCGCGTATGTTGCAGTAGTGTGTGGCTTACAAGGATTCATCGATGGATCTGAAGTTGCACCATTGAGATTGGTCAAGAAAGCATCTGATGCAAATGAGGTTAGTCTTACTGAGTTTCTGGAAGTGTTAGAACCTAATCCAAAATTTCAACTTTGGGATAGGAAGGGTAAAATAGTGATGAACTGCATTTATAACTCTATCTCATAGAGTTTTTTGAAATATCTTTTTGGGAATCACTTAGCCCTAGGATATTAGCTTTAGAAAGGAATATTGCGGATTCCTCACAAACTAAAATCATGCAGTTGCGATGGCAAGTTCAGACACTTAGAAAAGATAGTTTGTCAATGAATGACTATATCAGTCGTGCAAAGGACTTGTGTAATCATCTATCAGCAGCTAGTGATCCTATCTCTCCCAGAGATTGGATTATGTACCTTTTTAGTGGTTTAAACTTTGATTATAGTTCTTTGATCACAACTTTAACTTACAAGAAGGAGATGCCTTCCCTAGAAGAAGTCTTCACCATGAGGGAGTACATGAACAAAAAGTGCAGAGGATGCAATTGTTTGTTTCAAAGTTATTCAGGCAAACTATGCAAAACTGTCACCTAGTGTGGTTTCTTCTAGCACAACATAGAGTTTACCTAACTTGCTTGGTCAACTTAACACAGTAATGTTACACAACAATTCTTGCCTAGTTCTGGTGTAGTACTACAAATAAATAATGTAGTTGCTTCTTATGCACAAAAATAATCTTAATCTTAAAATACAGACCCATCTGGTTATTTTGTGCCTAATGAGAATTGAAATTTTATAAGATATTGACCTAATTAACCTAAAAAGAGTGAATAGTTTATTTTTAATTTTTACCAATTTATAATTTAATAACCTAAACAAAATGGTCATGCATGCAATCGTATGTAAAAAATAAAGTACGAAAATAAGAGAATAACACACAATAGTTTTAGGTGGAAACAACCTAAGCCACAACCATGACTTAAGAGGAAAACCACCGGTCCATCGGACCACCAAAATTTTTATTATGAAAAAACAAATGTTCAAGTACAAACTCGGTTTTATGCTACCTTCCCTAGGATACAGCCCCAATGTCCCTTACTTATGAGCCACTGTTCTGTTTTCAAAGTTTCCAATATTAGCATGAGCGGTTTCTAGACCAACGTTCCAATAAGCTCCTCACCAATCAGATACGTTCATGAATTAACTGCAAAAAGGGTTAGCACAAAAAACATAAGTGCCCGTGTGTGTTCCAGAACGGATTTAATAATGAATAATTCTAACTAGATGATTCAAAAAATATGTCACTTAAATCAAATCAACTAGCAAATCCTAGAGTAAAAAGATCAAGCACAAGTTCAATAAAATAGCTTCTTTAAAGATTAATAATCAATATCAAATAATTATGATATGACAAATATAATTATTTGATCTAACAATTCAAAAACAAAAATAAAGAAGAACCTTTAAGAACATATGATCAAAATATCATAATGTAATTAGGCTTATTAAGCAATCAAACATAACCACCAATATTTGATAGATTAACTAAATAAAGAAGCCTAAAGAATTATGATCTTATATTTGCAAAACAAGAGAAAGATTAAAAAGAAGAGAATAATGTTCTTGGATAGTTGATTGAAACAATGAGCAATGAGTTTTATTTATAAGAAAAAGTAAAACACTTAATCCTATGTAATTAATAAATAATTTTCTATTACAAATATAATTAGTAATACTCACTAATTGAAAAGACTTCTATTTAACGAAGAGTTCTTTTAAAGTAGACTCATTAATAGTGAAGACTCCTATTTAAAAAAAAGTTCTTTTAAAGTAGACTCATTAATAATGAAGACTCTTATTTAAAAAAAAATTCTTTTAAAGTAGACTCATTAATCAAGAAGACTCATATTTAAAAAGAGTTTTTTTAAAATATATTTTATATTATCTTTTAGGCTAAAGTTTAACCTATAATTAGAGTATATCTTATATAATATTTTAGCATATATCTTATTATATATTTTAGCAACAAAAATAATTCTAGATTTATAAATATGTGTTATTAAATGCATGAATGCAATCATATGTGTTGTAGTTATAACAGATATACCTGAAGTATGATTATCTGAAATTCTAACGTTTCTTCAACTTTGCTTGATAGACTTGATAACATACTTAAAAATAAGTTTACAGGTAAATATTTTGTCCATAAAAATAGCCAACACTTATAATCCTTACAAACTCCCCCCCTTTGGCATTTTTGTGTAACAAAAGTTTTCTCTCACTACATGACACTTATAGGAATAAGATAAAAACAATGATGTCCCAGACTCCATAGTGGAACTATCCTATGGTCCGATGAATCTATATTCGCTACAACTTGCCAAGCTTTTAAGTAACTGAAATGACATAAACAAGGCATACGACAATTTGGCTTGAAAGCCTCATTATACATTAGTTCAATTTACATAGAAATAGGCAAAGTGTAAAGATTAATCATGTAGTGTATGCATTCATACTAATCAAGCTCAAGCTTAACATAAGCTTAACTAAATATGTTGTTCCTCTATATGTATAACAAAATAAAACATGAAAGTGAAACATACTCTCCCTTTTTTGACATACGAGAAGGACAAAGTATTAGACAAAGCAATGAAGCTAAACTCTTCCTAAAGATAGAGCAACGTAAAAGCATTGTAATGTAGGAGTGCAATGTTGTTTAAACTCTCCCTAAGTTCTATAACTCTTTAACTTAAAAATCAATTAAAAAGGTAATAAATAAAAAGAAGATGTAAATAAATAAAAATCTTATTTTTTTTAATTTTCATAAATAGTCACATAAGGTATTAAACTCATTTAATCACAAACGAACACACAACCAATTAAGAACTCATAATTCTTTATTTGAAGTTTTGATTATTTATTATATAAATAAGAAAGTAGAGTAAAAGAGGTAGACAAACACACTTTGCATTTATAATGATATATTAACATTTACTTAAAAGTAGTGTATATGCTTAAACTCCACGAATATATCAATTAATTCATTTATGAGCAATCAAGAAAGACTCAAAAGAAAAAGATATCACTTATAATGTAAAATTATAATTGAGTCTTCAATCTCACAAAATAAAATATATCTACCAAAAGAAGACTTAAATATTTTTCTTTATTTTATAAATGAGACAAATGATATATTTTTTTTTATTTTTTTTAACCTCTATTAGCCCTTTCTTTTTTCACATTCTAAATACAAGTTTTATAAGCAATAAATTTACACATTCTTTCCTCTCTTTTTTTACATTAGCCATAAACCTAGGATGATGAATTTCATACTAGTTATGAGATATTCCTCTCTACTCACTATAGTAGCTTCACACATTACAGTAGGTAACCCTCTCAATGCTAGGTGCCTCCATACGGTAAAGTTTTAGAAAGAAAGAAATAGAAGTCAACACAATTTTACAGTCAAGATTAGTTGAAGTTCTAAAGTCTTTTAAGAGAATTCATAAACTTCAAGCATAGCATATATGTGTGTTCGTGGGTGTGTAAATAAGTTCATGTCAACATCGATCATCACATGTACAAGAATATGTGTGTGCATAAGTTAAAATTGTAAAATAATTTATACGATAAATATCAAGATGAGTTAAGTCACTAAAAATAAGGTTATATATATATATGGAAGTATTAAATAAGTCCAATACGGTGTTGGCCAAATAAAGATTCTACTTCTCTCTCTCTTTTTTGTAAGCTTAACTAATAAATAAAAGAAATACAATAAAGATTGCTCACTTAGGGTCATTGAAGCACTCTAACAAAAATACCTAGATGAAAGAATAAAAGACGGTCAGGTGACTTGAAAAAGACAATCTTTCCTAACCCAAATTTTATTTTATTTTGGTTTCTCTATATCATTGGGATGAGACTTAACTACCTTAGGTTTCATAGGCATGTTCTTGGACTTAGTTGTAATTTTCTCATTCATAAGATGATGAAAATGAGTCCAAGCATTAAAAGTACTAAATTTTACTTGTCTATATGAGCCTAATACTTTATGCTTTCTAGTAGAATTTTTGAACATGTTATTATAATTTTCATTCAGCCTTGAATATGATGTAGTATGCATAAATGGATGATGCTTATGGGTCCTACTATATGAAACATGAAAAGAATGATTAAGTTCAAGAGTATTCATCAAAGATCTACATTTTGGTCTTATATGACCTTTCCACAAATGTGGTCTTTAATGTTGAAGGTGTGGAATCTCATCCTTGAAACCAAAACCATGTGTATCACCATGTGACTTACTAATGCTCAAGATTTTATCAAAGTGTTGAGCTCCAATGGTAAGTCTCTCCACTACTTCATATGATTCTTTGAGCTCTTGCACTTGTTTTTTATTATCTTTAGCAAGTTTATTATTTTCTTCTTTCAAACCAACAAGACTCAAATTCAAAGCTTTTTTTTTTGAAAAATATTATTCATTTCTTTTAATTTATTAGAAAAGTTTTCATGTGCCTCAAGTTGTTCATTTAATTTTTCTATTTTTGTATTTAAACTATTATTCTCTTCTATGGCTTTAAGACATTTAGAAAATAATTCTTTAGAAATTTTGACATTATATTTAAAGAGAAAAGAAGATTCAAGTTCCTCATCATCTTAGCTATAACCCTTACTAAAATGATCCATAATAAAAATCCATAGGACTAACACTAAGTATATCTAGTGTTGGCTCTGATACCAATTGAAAGTTTATAAGATATGGACCTATTTAACCTAGAGGGGTGAATAGGTTATTTTTAATTTTTACCAATATATAATTAATAACCTAAACAAAGCAGCTAGGCATGCAATTGTGTGTAAAATAAAGTGCGGAAATAAGATAATTAAACATGATATTTTTAGGTGGAAATAATCTAGGCCACAACCATGACCTAAGAGGAAAACCACCAGTCCACTGGACCACCTAACTTTTCACTATGAAAAAACAAATTTTCAAGTACAAGCTTGGTCTTATGCTACCCTTCCTAGGATACAGCCCCAATATACCTTACTTACGAGCCATTAGTCTATTTTTACAGTTTCCAATATTAGCATGAGAGGTTTCCAAACAAATTAATCCTAACTAAATGTCTTTGTGTGTGTTCACAATTAGTCTATTTTTACAGTTTCCCCACCTATCAGATGCATTCACAAATTAACTACAAAAGGGTTAGCATAAAAAAAAGTCTTTGTGTGTGTTCTAGAACAGATTTAAAAATGAATAATCCTAACTAAATGATTCAAAACATATGTCACTTAAATCAAATCAACTAGAAAATCCTAGAGAAAAAAGATCAAGCACAAGTTCAATAAAAATAGCTTCTTTAAAGATTAATAATCAAATCAAATAATTATGATATGGCAAACACAATTATTTGATCTAATAATTCAAGAATAAAAATAAAGAAGCAGCTATAAGAAAATATGATCAAAATATCATAAACTAATTAGGCTTATTAATCAATCAAACATAACCACCAATATTTGATAGATTAACTAAATAAAGAAACCTAAAGAATTATGATCTTATATTTGCAAAACAAGAGAAAGATTAAGAAGAATAGAATAATGCTCTTGTGTGGTTGATTGAAATAATGAGAAATGAGTTTTATTTATAAGAAAAATTAAAACCCTTAATCCTATGTTATTGATAAATATTTTTCTATTACAAATAGGATTAATAATACTCACTAATTAAGAAAACTCATATTTAAAGAAGAGTTATTTTAAAGTAGATTCATTAATAATGAAGACTCCTATTTAAAAAAAGAGTTCTTTTAAAGTAGACTCGTTAATCAAGAAGACTCCTATTTAAAAAAGAGTTTTTTTAAAGTATATTTTATGCTATCTTTTAGGCTAAAGTTTAGCCCATAATTAGTGAATATATTATTTAATATTTTAGCATATATCCCATTCTATATTTTAGCATAAATATTTTAGCAACAAAATAATTCCATATTTATAAATATGTGTTATTAAATGTGTGAGTGCAATCCTATGTGTTATAGTTATAATAGATATACGTGAAGTACGACTATTTGAAATTATGATGTTTCTTCAACTTTGCTTCATAGACTTGATAGTGAGCTTAAAATAAGTTTATAGGTAAATATTTTGTCCACGAAAATAGAAAACACTTATAATCCTTAAAAGAATGTTGCTAATGACACTTCTAATAGAGATAATTATCAATTAAAAAGAACTAGTAATGGGAAGTATAAAGGCACTTCTCAAATTTGTAGGAAGACTAGATATAGTGTAGCTAGGTCCTATTATAGATACATGGAGTCAAGCAACAATGGAAAGAAAACAAAGTGTGAGACTGGATAAGGGAATAGTCTTAGACCACCATTCCAACCATCACCACATTATGATCATCAACAGTAAGTAACAAAGACCACCACTACAAACTCATATGTCTCAAGTCCAACCTTTTCCATAACCTTACATGTTTCCTTCTTAGCCATAACAAGTACCTATGCTACTCTACCAGCAAGCACCTATGCACCAATAACATATTTTGTAAGTTCATTACCATAACCATTTTTTCCCTGTTTAGAGTGAACCTATTTAGTTTGGCTCTTAATTACCTTATACATATTCTCAACCATCTCATCATATGTCAAAACTATTCTTAGCACTCTAGCCTACTACACTATTTGATCTAGCCTGGGATATGGATAGTGGAGCAAGTCATCATCTCATCGTTGAGAGAAGCAACATTACCAATCTCATGGCCTACACAAGTAATGAAACAATGATGTTAGGTAATAGACATATTATTCTTATTACTTATCATTGTATTGGTTATTTATATACTCGTAATTTGAATCTTAAATTGCAAAATTTGTTTCATGTTCCCTAATTGGCCAAAACTTAGTCTCTGTTAGACAAATGTGTATAGATAACAATATCTCTATTGAATTTTACCTATCTCACTTTTATATGAACGATCAGGACAAGAGAGACATTTTATAAGTGGGAGGTGTTATGATGTGAACATATGAACTCAAACCTTGAAACCCATAAACAAAAATTATTTTGAGAAAAATAAGAGAAAAGGTCAAAGACCCAATGATAAATTGAAAATGATCGAAAAAAGCTAATATTCATATTATAGTTGTACCTTGACTCTATGGATATTACTCACCATAGATCCAATGGTGATAAAATGCCACAAGGGTTGAAAATTTCTTAATAAGTCATTTTGTAAAGGAACAAATGAGATTAAAAGCTCTCAACTTTGATATAAATAAAATGTTATAAAAATTTGTGTTACGCTCCATAAAGGCTAACGTCTGAAACTTATATAAAACCAAAAACAAGTGAAAACCTAAAAGGAAATAATTAATAACATTTGAATAGGTCAAAGAACAAGAAAAAAAATTACATGCACGTGCCACGATGCACATTAAATAATGTCAAAACATGATCTAAAAAATTGAAAGACTAAATTGTCCCAAGAGTTATATGCTACGATGGACATTAACTTATGTCATAGTGTGGTATAATTTTATGGGACGTAAAATTAATCCCATAGTTGTATGCCACGTTATACACTAACTCATTCTACATCATACTTCTTTTCCTAAAATTCCACCCAAGAGCCTTGTGCCATGGCATACTTTTAATCATGCCATGACATGGCTTCAATTTCTTGAATCTACACTCTTATTTTGTAGACTAGTTCATGCCATAACTTGTACTCCATTTGTGGCACCCTTTGATCATGATTTAGCTCTTGAGTAATCCCATTCAATGCTACCTTGTGTTGCTTCATCTTTGATCTCATGATATGTCCAATCAAAATTTGCAATGGTCTTTGTTTCCTACCATTCCCCTCTCCTTAAAAGGATTCAACCTTAAATCGTCACATGTATAGTAAAAATAAGAAAGATCAAAAACATTGAAAGAAGTGATAATATTATACTCATCTAAAAGATCTAACTTGTAGGCATTATCATTAATTAGTGAAAGCACTTAAAACAATCCACCTCCTCTGGGTTGACACTTGGATCTTCATTTTTTAAGGAATCGTTCTTTTCTCATGTGTACCCAAACCCTATCATTGGGTTCAAAAATGACTCTTCGTTGTCTTTTGTTGGCTTTGAAAGCACAATCCTTATTCTTTTTTGAAAGACGTTTATGGATGTTTTCATGTAGCTTCATCAATATTTTAGCCTTCTTCTTACCATCTAAACTAGTTCTTGCTGAAATAGGCAAAGGTAATAAATCCATAGGAGTAAGTAGGTTAAAAGCATAAGCAATTTCAAATTATGAATATTTAGTTGTATAATGCACACTTCTATTATAAGAAAACTTAATAAAAGGTAAACAATCCTCCTAGTTTTTTAAGTTTTTTTTGTATCACCACTCTTAACTAGGTAAAAAACTTTCTATTGTCTACCTTAGTTTATTCATTAGTTTGGGGATGAGAAGTTAGTAGAAAATAAAAAGTTTAGTCCCCAAATGAACCCATAAGGTCCTCCAAAAGTAACTAATGAATTTAACATTCTGGTTAGACAGTATACTCTTTGGTTTCATATATAGCCTAACAATCTTTATTAAAAAAAAGCCTTTATATTAGTTGCATCATAGATTTTTATGACATGCTATGAAATGTTTCATTTTAGAAAACCTATTCATAACCACAAAAGTGGAGTCTCTACCCTTTTTGTCCTAGAAAATCCTAAAACAAAGTTTATAGAGATATAAGGTTCACTAGGTACTAGTAAAGGTGTCTAAAGTCCTTGCAGTAAAGCCCTAGACTTGGTTTGTCTACAGGTAATACATCTAAAACATATTCTTTATACATCCCATTTCATTTTGGGCCAATAAAAATGTTCATGCAGAGCTTCTAAAGTCTTTTTGACACAAAAATGTCCCATTAATCCTCCATTGTATGCCTCATTAACTAACAGTTCACACATAGAACAATTAGGTACACACAATTGGTTTTCTCTAAATAAGTATATGTCTAACTTCTAGATCTTACAAAGGCTTTGTGACATGTATTGTAAACATTAGAGAAATCATCATCATTAACATACACTTCCTTAATATATTCAAATCCTAGCAACCTAGCATTTAATATGGAAAGTAAAACATACCTCCTAGATAATGCATCAGCTACAATATTTTCCTTACCCTTTTTATATTGAATCATATAAGGGAATTTTTTAATGAATTCCATCCACTTGTCATGTCTTTTATTCAACTTACCATGATTCTTCAAGTGTTTCAGGACTTCTGGTCTGTATGATTAACAAACTTCTTAGGCCAAAGGTAGTGTTGCAAGATTTCAATTTCCCTTACCAAAGCATAGAGTTCCTTATCATATGTTGGGAATTTAAGGCTACTCTATTATGATTTTCACTCAAATAGGCAATAGTTAATCGTTCCTGCATCAAAATAGCTCCTATATCAATACCTGAAGCATCACACTCAATCTCAAAAGGTTTTAGTAAAATTAGGTAAATTTAAAATAGGTGTAGGATACATTCCTTAATTTATTAATTTAAAAGCTATTTCCCGATCCTCACTCCACTTAAAACCAATAGTTTTCATAACAACTTAGTTAATGGTGACTCTAGAATACTAAAGTCTTTAACAAAATAACCGTAAAAACTAGCCAAATCATGAAAACTCCTTACTTTAGTAAAACACTTTGGTATGGACCATTCCCTAATAACTTTCACCTTTTCTTTATTCACCTCTATAATGCTAAAACTAACAACATACCCCAGAAAAAACCAATTGTAATGTTGTTGATGGCTCGACAATTAACACACATATGACTTAAACCATTCTTCTTAGGTACAAGTAGAATTGGCACTACAAACGGGCTCAATCACTCTCTCACTTGATCCTTGGTCAAGTACTCATTAACCTACTTTGAATTCCCTTAGTGTCTTCTAGATTGGTTCTATAGGTTCACCGATTTGGAAGGGATGCCCTTGGTATAAAGTCGATTTGATGCTCAATTCCTCTAATTAGTGGCACACCATTGGGAATCTCTTTAGGAAATGCATCATCAAATTCCTACAAAAAATAAAGAATAACACTAGGCAAAGAATCGTTAAGGTCATTAGTGAAAAAATGCTTGTACAAAAAGTACAAGTATAGGTTGTTTTGTAAAAAATGCTTTCTTGATCCGTTTGGCTTAGCATAAAATCTCACCTTTCTATTTTTTCCTCTCTTTCTTTTTCTCACTTTTTTCCTTTTCCTTTCCTTTTCCTTTTTTCCTTTTCCTTTTCTTTTTCTTTTTATTTTTCTTTTTCTTTTTATTTTTCTTTTTCTTTTCATTTCTCATTTTCATTTGATCTTCAAAGACTTTCTTTGGAGTAAGAGGTACACGTGTACTATTTTTACCGTATTTTACAAACGTGATTTGTTCCTAAACTCATCATGTGTGACCTTCCTATCAAATTTCCATGGCCTTCCCAAGAAGATATACATAGCTTGCATTGATATCACATCACACAAAACTTCGTGTTTGAATTTTCCAATGGAAAAGGACACTAATACTTGTCTACTTACTCTTACCTCTCCATTTTCATTCAATCACTAGATCTTATAAGGCCTAGGGTGTTTAAATATAGGTCACCCTAACTTCTCAACCAAGGTAATACTAGCTATGTTAGTGCAACTCCCTTATCATTAATGACACTACATACCTTATTATTCACATGAAAACTCATATGAAAGATGTTTTCTCTTTTTTGTTCCATGTCATCATCTTTAATTTGAGCACTTAATGCTCTCCTTATCACAAGTGCTTCACCATATATGGCAGTTAATTGAAAATCCTCATCACTAGCTTCTTCTAGTGGTAGAATCTTTTCATCTTCACTTTCTTCATCAATTCCCAACTCACCATTTTCTTGTTTTCTTATTGTTCTTTTTTTGGAAATTGATATGCTATATGGCCCTTTCCATAACAATGAAAAAACTTAATATGATGATTTCGAGTTGGGGTTTTAGTTTTATCTTTATCCTTACTTATCTCCGCCTCTTTGGTTTTGAATGGTTTGGATCTAAGCTAAGATCTTGTTCCTTCATCTTTCCTCCAATTAGTCTTCCAAGATGTAGTATGATTTGGTCTCTATGTAGTAAGATTTAATTTTTGTGGTAGCAATTGGTTACTGATAAGTACTTGAAAAGCATTCATATTCAATGATTTTATCGTGGTTAAATGAAATAAATAGGTTTGATAATAGCATATTTATGTGATAGTTTATGTAAATCAATATGTTCGAAATTATGGGTATATTTTGTTGTATTTCAAGTTTTTTAGCTTTAAAATGTATAAACTTATCAATACATGAAGAGAAACACTTAAAGTACTTAAATTGCACCCTAAGAGTTTATAAGATTAAGGCATGTATGCCTTATGTGAAGAACTAACAATTTTGTAAGATGGACAAGGTAAAATTGAAGAAAAGTGAATCATGACGTGATGAAGAAATATATGTGCTATGGTGCACACTATTTGGTATGAATTTACTAGGCACATTGAATAATGTCCATTGTAGCGTGGAATAAATGGTGTTGTAGTGTAACCCTCTTTAGTTGAAATTGGCAAAGTTGAACATATCATGTGAAGGCATGCCTCCACAAATTTGGCCACAAGCCCTCTGTAATATCCTTTTCCTATAAATACAATGCATAAGCCTCTAGATTGATAGTTAATACAACTTAGCATTTTTTATATTTCAGTATCCATTTGTTTCTTATTTTCATAGTTTTTAGTTTTAGTTTTATATACAATTTAGATTAGACAAAAGCAAATAAGAGGCAACATCAAGGAGATTTTTCAGATCAAGAAAGAAGAAATACTACTGAAAATTAGGATCATAACTTTGGAACAAGATGTATCATCCATCTATTTCGATATTGAGATCTAATTTGTATCTTATTTATTTTCATATTACTCTTTTGTATTTCTTAAATTTGTTAGTTTTAATCTACTTATCATAAAATTAATTTTAAGCATGTCTAGTTGATTATTATAATGAGAATTTAGTTTTGTTGCCATAGGTAGATTATTAAGGTGAACATTTTTAATATTTAATAAATATAGATTATTTCTTATTTCAAGATCCTTTAAAAATTTATTGTTGATTAATATAAGGACAATATACTTTTATAATAGATTTAAAAAAATGATAATTAGGTTTCAAATATATGATCTAGATCTAATTTGGATAGCTTTAAATTGGTGTCCAACTGAAGACATTGAATTAAATGATTTGTTGATTCCTTAGATCCTAGGAATAATTTATCCAAATTAATAAATAACCCAATAAAAGTATTAATTAGTTTGATTAATAGAAAAGAATAACCTCACTGAACGCATTTTTTATACTAAAAAGAAAAAATCAATAATCTAGATTTATTCTTAGTTAATCAAAATATTGTTAACAAGTATGATTAACTTGATAAATATTCCCATTAATTTGTCATTGATTTTTAAATATAGATCTACCTAGAATTTGTTTGTGTTAAATCTATCTTTAATTATTTTTTCATTATTTTAGTATTTTCAAAAACCTAATCATTGTGATAGAATGTTTATATTTTATTTCTGTATAATTTTTAAAAAATTTGACGAATTATTTAAAATAACATAATTCTTCTTTAGACCAACTTGAAAGTATATTTATTACATATTATAAGTGATTCGTGCACTTATGAGCTTTTTATAAATACAAAATTTGACCATCAAGTTTTTGGTGTCATTATCAGGGATGAATGGTGTTTTAAATTTTTATTATCAAAATTCTTAAAATATTTTCTAAATATTCATGATTTTTCTTTTTGTGAATATTTGTGGGTTATTTAAATTTTAAAATAAAAATAATAACATAAAAAACAAATGCTTTAGTTTTTTTGTATTTTATTTTTACCTCTTTTCTTTTATTAATTTGTTTTTATTTATTTATTTTATAACTTTATTTATTTTTGTTATTTACTTTCATTATTTTTATTTATTTTTTGCTATTTTGTTTAGCATTTTTGTTATTTGTTTCTTTTATTTCATTTGTTTTTATTATTTATCTATTTTGCCTTTTTATTTGTTATTTTTGTTAGTTTATGTGAGTTAGAAAATTCCTTAGGAGCCCACTTAAACATTTCATAGACAACATAAATAAATCTAAAGAACTGTTAAAAAGTTTGGGTACTTAAACCCAAAAACCTTATATTGAGCCTACTTTAGAGCCACCTCTAAACCCTATTTTAGAACAAGTAAATATGGGAGATAAAGTTGTACCTAGAGAAGTTACTATGAAAGAGTATATAAGACCAATTATTAGCACTATTATTGGTTATAAATGTAGGTGAGACAGTATAGAATTATGAGTTGAAACAAATTCATTATTCAATGTTACCTTCTTTCCATAGACTCCCTAATGAAGACTCTTTGTCTTTCATTAGAGATTTTACTCTACAGTCTAAACTTTTCCTCTTAATGGACTTAATGAGGATTAATTGGTGTTTCCCTTACACTCTCAAGGTTAGGGCCAAGGCTTGGTTAATGACTCTCTCACCAAGTTCCCTAAAAACCTGTGAAGGAGTCTATAATAAATTTATAGGAAAATTTTACTCCCATCAAAAGACTTATGATTTGAAAGCAAAGATTGTTACTTTCTCTTAAATGGAAGATGAACCATTCCATAAGCTTGGGATAAGTTCAAACATTTCCTTACTATGTGCCCATACTATAGCTATACTTTGTTGAACCGATTTTTCTATGATGGATTGACATAATAGTATCAACTCATCATTGATAATTCTATAGGCGATGCTATATGGGAGAAGACTACTTTAAATACTTTTGATCTCTTTAAAATGTTGGGTGCTAATTCCATTTAAAAGAGAGCAAGAGTGATAAGAGCCAAACTTCTTGAAATAGACTTTGGTACTGAAGTATCTATGCAACTTGCATAATTGACCAAGTAAGTTGCACTTCTCACTACACAAAACACTCCAAACAAAGAACCATGTGAAGTTTGTAATAATTTAGGATATGGTGTTGATACATGTCATTATCAATGATAAACTATTAAAGGACCTGAGCAAGTGAATGCAATAGAGGGTACCAAACTAGACCAAGGTATAACCCTCATACAAACACTTATAACCAATGGTGGAGAAATCATCCTAATTTCTCTATGAGCATAAACAATTCTACCTTTTCCCCAAAATCACACTAATAGGGCCAACAATACCACCCCTAACAAATGCCACGTAATCCTCATAACAAACCAACCTTAGAGGACAACTTGAATTCTTTCATTCAAATGAGCAAAGACAAGCAAACCAAAAATAATCAAAGTTGGATTCTCTATAGGCATCCGTGAAAAGGGTGAAAATACAAGTAGAGTAAATGCCAAACATTTGCAAAAGAAAGAAAGAGAGTAGTTGTCAGGCCAAAATGAAAAATGGACTCAATGAAAAAGGGACATTGAGTTTATTAAATTCTAAAAATAGAAGTGTCTCATGTAATGTCTTCCTAAGACAATAAATTAAGCCCTAGATGGGAGGAAAGAAATTAACCTTTTTTCTTTCTTTCTTTCTTTTATATTTATTTATTCTTTTATAGTTGTTTTGTTTTAATTTTATTATAATTGTGTAGTACTTAATATTATATCGGTTATACAAATATTTATTTAATTTTAAAAAAATTGAAACTACACCATGACATGACCTTATTGTGGCCTATGACATGGGGCTCTTAGAATAAATTGGGGGGAGGGGTAAAGAAAAAGACTACGCCACAACATGGATTTTGTATGCACCATGGCACACTCATCTTGATTTTTTTAACTGGGTTTTATTTTCTATCACGCCACGACATGAACTAAATTGTGCCACAACCCACGTATAAATTTTACACTAAAATCCCTAGCCCACACATACCAAACCCCTATTTTCTTTTCTTTTTCCTCACAAACCCTATTTTTTATTCCCCCAAACACCCCAAAATCATACATATTTCGCAAAATATTTCCAATTTCTTCACACACTTCTCATTCCCAAATGATTTCAAGCCACTTTTTGCAAGATATTTTCAAATTTTCCTTAAGTGCTGTGAGTGTTAATATTTTTAAGGGGTATTTCACAAATCTTCATCTTATTCAACAATGGGTTGTATAATTCCCAAGTAAGTCAAAACAATTTTTAAAATAGTTACTTGGAATTATTGTTTTTGAATTTTTGTGAATTATTTCTAAAATGTTGGATTTAAGAGTACCAAATCAGAAATTGGCCTAGCGAGGGTGAACATAATTTTTTGGATTAATTTCTTAGAATTTATGTGCTATGACTTTTGGAATTGATGTGGATATTCTAGTTTTAAGAACTTGACTATTATGGCTCTATAAAGAAAGAGTGGCGATACAAGAAAGGAAAAGGAAGTCTTCATAGAATATAATAGAGCTGAATTTACCAGTTTAGCGGCTAAACTACAACTTGACAAAGCAACTAATATTAATAAGAATTTTATAATGGAATAAGGAAAGGAGTTCAAAGTTAAACAAGATCATCATTTTGAGGGGATTATTGATAAAATAGCGGCACTTGGATGGAAACGATTCCTTAAGAACCTAGACATTGGTGTGAGTCAATCGTTTGGGAATTCTATGCAAATTTTCTCGATGCTGTTAATAATAGCGCAATGATTAGAAGTGTGCAAGTTTCGTTTAGCCTATTTGATATCAATGCTTATTATGGTTTAATGGATATGGGCCATGATGAATATGAAACTTATACAGATAATTTGGATTACAAAGAGGTAATAGAAACCATAGATGTGGAGGGGGCTAACTGGGAATTTGCTAATGGGAGACATAAAAGATTTGAAGCTAAGTATTTATCTAAAGTCTCCCATATTTGGAAATATTTTATCTGTTTTAGACTCATGCCAACCACACATTGTAGCACTATGGATAGAGAGTAGGCTATATAAATCTTTGCGATAGCATCCACCAAGAGCATGGATATTGGGGAAATAATTAACAATGGATAAAACTTTCTGTAAACAATCATCATTTGAGTTATTTTTTCCCCAACTCATTACAGCTCTGTGTGTCAAAGAAAGAGTGAAATTTCCAAAGGATGAAATAGCCTGATGAATTTTTGACTCCAACTTACATACATGAACTCACCTTAAGAAAAAAATCCATTCAAAGGGACAAAAGGGCCTCATATTCTTTAAAAACTTCAATGAAATAAGAAGTTCAACAATTAAGAGAAGAGGTGAATTATATGAAGAATTATGTTCAAAATATCAAGTCCGCAACATGTAGAATATACAAGTGGGCATAATCGATTTCAGGGTGAATCCATATAATCTATCCTAAAGATGAAAAGGTTACATATATCTCAAGTGGGAATCAATTATAGTCAAGTATGAGTGCCAAAGAATCCAGTATATGATTTCATTTTTAGACCACTTAAGCCCCCACATGATTATGAAGGAGAACTTGATGACTTGAAAGATTGAGTTCCAACTTTGTTCTGGATTTATTTTTATGTATTTTATTTTTAAGAACTTTTATATTTATGTATTTTGGTTTTTATTTTTATTATGTTTTCTTTTATTTTAGATTTAATGTACCTTTTTTCATTATTTATTTTCTGTTAATGTGAACTATGTTTTTTTATTTAGAAATGTTAATTTCAAAACTGTTTGATCATATGTAACTTATGAGACATACACAGTGTTTCTGTCTGTGTGATATAACTGAGTTAGATTATGAATACACTATTAGTAACTACATCACTTGCTTAATCACATTGAGCTAAGACAAATAAGTAACTTTTCTTTTCTTGTCCTTCTTTATCTTTGATTTATATTTGATACATTATGGATAATATGGACTCTAGGATAGAGTGGACAAAAAATTACATATGAAATAAAGAATTTTTAATTTGCTTATTAAATATATGTTTGCTATTATTTAGTTTAGTTAGGGATTATGGACATTTAGGTCCTTTTTAATTTATTTTTTATTCAAAATTATCATATTTTTAGTTAATTTGAAGTGAATGATTGAGCGTTCACACTATTTGATTCATATGTTGAACATGTTCATGGATTATTATGAAAATTAGTTTTTTTATTCATAGTTTGTGTTTCATGCTTGGATGTTAAGATTGATATAAACCCACAATTAATGTTTAGGATTCAAATAGTAGAGAGTACCTTGTGAGATAATTTTTGAGCCATAAGCATTTTATTCTAAGTGATGATACATTTTCTACTCCTTTAAACACTTTCTTATTATTTCAAATTGTTAGATAATCTCTACAAGTTTTGCATTAAGTGTTAGGATTTTTAACATATGATGAAGTATCATGTAAATATTTTCATTTCTTAGATTTAATGATTTGAGTAGAATTTAAAGTATAGCCTATTTCATTTATGCTTGACTTCTAATATATATAGACATAGGGTTCCATTATAACAAAAACAAAAGAGACAAAATAGTCGCTGAACACATATATATGGGTCCATTCTTTAAAAAAAACATATAGTCAACTAAGTACTATGACCTTAACTTTTTTAAAATAGTGAGATAGTTATTACAAAAAAAAATAAGAAGAAAATAATCCACTTGAAGTCAATGCATTTTCATTCATCTTGAGGCATATATTTAAAAATTTTACTTAATGATTTTAATTGAAGCATGAGATTAGTAATGTGATATATTCACAATCCTAGCATTTGAATCCTTTAATGAGAAAATATTATGCACTTTTGAGCCTTTCTTGTTCATAAATATATGTGAACTTATTTTCTTTATTTTTTACATAACTTCTATTCGCATATATCTTGTTGAGTTCTTGAATCCATAGGATCAATGTGAAATTGCGAGTACATCTTGTGAGGATTAGAATAAAAGCGAACTCAAATTCCTAAATATAAGATTAGGCGAGTCAATATAGATATATTTTTATGATAGAACCTAAATTTATGATAAGTTATGATTTGAACAATAAACTATGAACCTTTGGGATATTTAATTAACTTAGGTTAAGTTTTGATTTGAACTTAAAAGAAACTAAAGCATGAGAAATTTTATTTATTTTAGTTTTTATTTTATTATTTGTAGTTTTGTTTTTGTTTTTAGTCTCAGTTTTTATTTTATCTTGTTATTCTTTTTAGTTTTAAATTATTGCATGTTAGAATGCTTGTAGGTATCATTATTGAAAGACCTCACTAAACTTCAACTCATCACTAGACTATTTAGGGATTTAAAGGCTTGTTGTATATGTTAAATACAAACATGTCAATCTATGAAAATGATCTAAGTTAGTTTAGTTTGTTTATTTATTTTTGTTTTTTAGTTTTTAGATCGCTTTCCTCACTAGAGGCTATCAAGAAGTTGGTTGGAGTTGTAATAAGTGCTTGAAAAGCAC
The DNA here is from genome assembly GCA_033030585.1 of Hippophae rhamnoides. NCBI lineage: Eukaryota > Viridiplantae > Streptophyta > Magnoliopsida > Rosales > Elaeagnaceae > Hippophae > Hippophae rhamnoides. The sequence continues at coordinate 34,575,066 of CM065437.1, forward strand.
TCATATTTTGTGATTTTATTGTCCTTAAATGAAATAAATAGGTTTTATTAAAACATATTTATGTGATAATTTATGCAAATCTATATATTCAGAATCACATGTATATTTTTTTTGTATTTAAGGTGTTTTAAGCTTCAAAATGTATAAAATTGTCAACACATGAAGAATAACACTTGAAGCACTTAAATTTAACCCAAGGAGTTTATAAAATTAAGGCATGTAAGCTTTTCATAAAGAAACAACCTGTTTGTAAGGTGTACAAGGAAAATTTGAAGAAATTAAAGTGAAGAATGCCATAGCAAAGAAATATATGTGCCGTGAGGCACACTATTCAGTTTGAATTTATTGGGAATGTTGAATAATGTGTGCCACAACATGGAATAAATGGTGTGACCCTCTAGGGTTGAAATTTGCAAAGCTAAACATATCTTGTGACGCAACATGGAAAATGCATGGCCCTAAGCCTTTTGTACCAGCCTTTCTCTAAGAATGGAATTTTTTTATATTTCAATAGCCACTTGTTTCTTATTTTATTAGTTTTTATTTTTAGTTTTATACAAAATTTAGATTAGACAAGATTAAATAATAGGAAACATCAAGAAGATTTTTCAAATCAAGAAAGAAGAAAAGAATGTTGAAAATTAAGGATTACTTTATATTAAGATCACAATTTTGGAGCAGGACACATCATCCATCTATTGTTGGTACTCAGATCTAATTTGTATTCTTATTTATTTTCAGATTACTTTTGGTATTTCTTGAATTTGTTGATTTTAATCTATTGATCACAGAATTAATTTTAAGCATGTCTAGCTTATTATTTTGGTGGATATTTTTAATATTTAATAAATAAAAATTATTTTTTATTTTAAGATCCTTTACAAAATTTATTATTTATTAATGTATTGACAATATATTTTTCATAATAAATTTAAAATATGAGAATTAGGTTTCAGACGCATCATCTAGATCCAATTTAGATAGCTTGAATAGGAGTTTAAATTGGTGACCCACTCAGAGGCATCGACTTAATTGGTTTATTAATTCCTTAGAAATTAGGCATAATTTAATCAAAGTAATTAATGATACAATTGGAAGCATTAATTGGTTTGATTAATAAAGAAGAATGACTCGACCAAAGGCATTTTTTATTCTAAAATGGAAAAATCAATAATCTTGATTTATACTTAATTAACCAAAATATTTCTAACAAGCATGGTTAACTACTTAAATATTCTCATTAATTATCCATTGATTTTTAAATATATATCTACTTTGAATTTGTTTGATTCAAATCTATATTTAGTTATTTTTAATTATTTTGTCATTATATTAGTATTTTTAAAAACCCAATTATTATGATAGATTGTTTAGGTTTTATTTTTGTGTAAGTTTTTAAGAATCTTGATAAATTATTTAAAATAATTTAGTTCCTCTTTAGACTTATCTTGGGAGTATATTTATCGCTTATTATAAAAGATTCATGTATTTGCAAGTTTTTTATAAATACAAATTTTGACCATCAAGTTTTGTGTAGCAATTACCCCTTCTTTTTAAGTTGTCTCTCCACTATAATTGTCATTTATACCATGTCCACCAACTCTACATAATGACAAAGTTCCACTATCTTGGTAATATCTTGGTTCATTAAAAACTAAGCCATGATGGCTTCCATATCCTCCTTTACATTAACCCTTATCATTACCAACTCCATTTCCTTATAGTAATCATCTATATCTTAAATTGTTGATTAAGTCTATGTAATTTTTGGTACAATTCCATATAGAAATAGCTTGGAATGAACCTTTTCCTCGTGACAGCCTTTATATCTTTCCAATTTTTAACTGGTTTTTCATGGTTCCTCCTCCAACTTTTTTTCATGGTTCCTCCTCCTACCAACCATTAATTGATCCCAATAATTTAGTTCATAATCAATAAATTCAATAACAACAAATTTTATATTTTTCATTTCAATATAGTTGTGTCACTCGAAGATGTGTTCCATCATTTTCTTTCATTCTACGTATAATTTAGATTCATTCTTTCCTTGGAAGGGTGGAATCTTCATTTTGATGCTCCCTATGTTTTGATCAACCCTATCATATGGCTTAAGTAAAAGTCTCCATAAACCTTTCCTTCCATTTCTATCGCCTATTTCCATATCTTCCTCCAATGGGTCTCATATCTTCTTCATCTACAAAGTCTCTAATACCTTCCTAATTACCATATTTAGAATCTTCCTCTACATAGGCTTGTCTATATGGCCTCTTAGCATTTAGAACTTCTTGTGGTGCATCATATTACAAGGTTGCTATTATGGCCTCTTGCCTTGCCACCGTCTCATTCATATATGTCATCACTACATTCATTCTCTCAAATGATTGTTGCAAAGCCCGCAACATGAATGTTATATCCTTTTCTTCTTCTACACTAGGTATTTTGTTCCTGATAGACATTGTGTAATAACTAGCATAAACAAAATATATTAGTAATAAGAATAAATACTCTGACCTTCATCTCTTGTGTTTAGCACTCAAGTTGTTCAATCAAGCATCTTTAGCTCCTAAACAAATCAAACCTTAGTTAAGGAATTTTAAACAATGTAGTATTCAACTATCAACAATAGTAATACAAGACAACCAAGTAAGTTAAGGTACTATGGAACGACTTTTTACAAAATTGGATCAAAAGGTTTAGACTACTAATATTAGAACATAAAAGAATTTTTTTTATTTTTTCTTTTCTTTTTTGACACAAGAATGGATAGCAAGTTAAAATTGTATTAATTGCACAAGAATTTAGGGCAAGAAATAATGAAATAAATAACAAAGTATAAATCTTGGAACAAAATTCTGATTTTTTTTATTATATCATAATTTTTGTTTCTTGAATTCAGATCTTCTCTTTCTTTTTCCTTTTTTTTCTTTTCTATCTTGTAGATCTCTTCTTCTTCTTCTTCTTCTTCTTCTTCTTCTTCTTTAATATATAAGATCATTTTTTTTATTTTTTAGATATGTCCTCTCTTTTTTTAACTCAATTCAACAATCAAGAGAAAAAAATAGATTTTTCTTTTTTAGATATGTCCCCTCTTTTTTTTAGTCAATTCAACAATCAAGAGAAAAAAAATAGAAAACTAGCTAGAAATTAAAGGAGTAAAAATGATACAAAAATAAATAAAGATATGAATATGAAAGTAGAACATTGGGCTCTTATACTAAATGATGTGAACCCGTGAACTCAAACCTTGAAACCCACAAACACAAAGTGGTTTGAGAAATCCAAGAAAAACAGTAAAAAAAAACCAACGGTAAATTGAAAACGATCCTAGAAAAGTGATAATTAGATTATACTAGTACCTTGACTTTATGGATATTACGCATCAAAGATCCAATAATAATAGGATGCCACAAGAGTTTCAAATTCATTGATAAGTCGGTTTATAAAAGAACAAATGAGGTTAAAAGCTCTCAACTTTGATATAAATCAAATGTTATAAAAATCTATAGTAAGTTCCACAAAGTCTGATAGCTAAAATTTATATACAACCAAAAATAAGTGAAAAACTTAAAAAGAATTAACTAATAATGTTTGAATAGGTCAAACAGTAAGAAAACAAAATTTACGTGGTGCCATGGCGCATATTAAATCATATCGTGACATTGTCTAAAATAATTGAAAACTAAATTGTCTCGAGAGTTGTATGCCATAACGGATATTAACCTATGCCGTGGTGTGGTGTAATTGACTGAAATACAAAATTAACTCGAGAGTTGTACGCCATAGTGGACATTAATTCATGCTACGATGCACTTCTTTTCTTAAAAATCCACCTATGAGCCGTATACCTCAACATGCCTTCAAATTCTTGAATCTATACTCTTATCTCATTGATTGGTTCATGCCATGACTTGTGCTCTATTTGTGGCACCCTTTGATCCTGATTTAGTTCTTAAATAAGTCGTTCAACACTTTCTTGAGTTGCTTCATCTTTGATATCGTGATAGGTCCACTTATAATTTGTAATGGTCCGTGATTCCCATCATATTAACCATGGGTTATACAAGTTACTTGTAGTTGATGTCTTGAAGAAGTTTGAGCAAATAACTAGACATCATTGATCGGTAGACACGAATTATGTGTGCAATAAATACACAAGTATACGTATCGTAACTATTAATATAATGATAAGAAAATATCGTTCCCATAGAGATTATTTTAGTAGAACTAATTTTTAAAACAAAAGAAAATCAATTTTTTTTTTGTGTTTTTTTATATTTTAAGCAAAATTAAAATACTAAAAATAAATAGCAATAATTAATTAAATTAGTTTGGTAACCAAGAAGATATATGAGAAAATATTTAAGAATACTTAATTTCTCAAATACTTAATTCCCCAATTTTCTAAACATATGAATCGCTAAAATCTCTTCAATATAATTATCAATTAATTAAATGATCAATTGAAGTTAACCTATTATGTATTCTTCTCTCAAGTAAACTACACACCATATAGTAATTAATTTAATCACACTCTCATGCCAATTAAATTGCATACTACTTATTAAGTTCATCAATTATGATTCACATACATAGCATTAATACATCTATGCCTAGAAACTATACTTGTTATTTAATCAAGACAAACAATTAAAAATTCTCTCAAATCTATTCAATTGCCTTTATAGATAAACTGTTGGCCAAACAATTAATAGCATAAAAATTAGATTAAATAATATACTTAAATTAAAATTATAATTTGGGTAAAATATTAGATTATAACGCGGTGAAAATTGGGTTCATAAGATCCCTAGATCAATAAATTAACTACACATAATTATGTTCATAAAATTCATATTTTTCATAAAGAAAGACATAAAAATTGATAAAGAAATGAGTAAAAGAAGAAATACAATCAATTTCTTGAATTGTAATGCTAATCTTCTCTTGAATCTCCACCAAAATTGTATCCCCTCTTGAATTTTTCTATATTTTTCTCTCTTTTTAGCTCCAAAAATTTACCAAAATTATGCTAATGGTGGCTCATTAGGGTTTATGGGGTGATTAGGGGCTTAAATATAGCTCAGGTGCAATATGGACCGTCATATCAGCTTCAGATCAAGGGTTGAGATCAAAACAAGCAAAAGCAGCAACGCTATCCAATCACAACACGACGCGTGACAAAGGAGACCGATCTGTGTTAACCATGTGAAGTCAGCTCCACGTGGTGTAACGTGATTTGCGATAATGGATGACATGACACACGGGTGGAACGCTGGGAGAAATCGCATGGCGACACGTGACAGTGCTATTTGACCGATCTCCGAACTCGGATTGAACGCCATGCTGACACGTGACACGCAGTTTGTCCTCCTCACACGCGGTGATCTATGATTCGTTGTTCCTGCTTATGTGGCATCCACGTGGCTTGCTTGGTCAACTCATTTGCTTGCATGGTAGGACATGTGGAAGCTCTAATTATCTATGCGTTAAAATTTCTTAAAAATCTAAAAAAAATTCAAAACAAATCCCAAAACAAAAATGGGTCTATACAAGAGGTTTGTGGGGCTTGCCAACTAGATAAATTTCATAGGCTGACTTTTGTACACACTCATGTGAAGTCCACTAAGTCCTTTGGTATTGTGCATGTAGATGATCATTCGTGTTTTGCATGAGTGTATATATTTTGTTCTACGACACAAGTAGCTCAGATATTTTTACAATTTAATGCCATGATTGATAGGCAACTTTAGAAGAAGATGAACTAGTTACAAAATAAGGTGTGATTGAATTTAAGACATTGGAACCTTTCTCGTTCAAAGGAGGTTTCCTTTTAAGGATTTTCCCTTTCACACCAAAGATTTATATGTTAGCAATAGGTTATTTTCGAACATGTAATTTGTTTTGAAACATATGAAATTCAAATATATATTAAAAAAAAACACAAATGAATTTTACATTATTGTTCATGCTTTTTATGCTTTGCTTTTTACAAAATCATTAACTTAGGCATTGTTTTATAACTATTACAATTTATAATTTATAATTAAATCATTAATTTTGTGATTTATAATTTTTGTAAAAATAATCCTCAATATATTTGATAAAAAATTTTACTTAGTAATTTTCAAGAAAAAAAATAAAAAATTTCTTACAATATTTTTGGTAATATATTTTTCTTTATATATATATAATTTTTAAAACTTAAAAAGTAAAGAAATGTTTTTGCCATTATTTATAAATTTAACTTTTTTAATCATTTTTTGCAAATACTTATAAATATAAAAATCGTAAGACTTGATTTATTCTTTGAAAAATTGTTTAGTGAAAATGAAAAAAAATCAAAAATTAAAAATCAGATATTTAATTTAAAAATCTTATTTTTAAAAATTTATGAATCACCCTATATTTTCATAATTATTCCTTAAAAAATCAAAATCAAAATTAAAATTCGTTACAAAACATACATGATTGAAAAATGACTTAAAAAAAATAAAAAAATCAGAATAAATTTTTTTTATGAAATAAACTTTTAATTGATTGTATTTGTTTTGAATGTAAAAGTGATTTTGGATTAAAATGGATATAATAATAATACTTTAACGATCAAATTAGATCAAAATTTTGAACAATAAGATGAAATTAAATAGTATAAATACCAGTGAAACATTTTAAAGATGAAGTGCTAAATCAACACTCTAATACAATCAAAGCCATAAAGCTTAATTAATTATTACGGTTATTTAATTGAAACATTTTATTAAAAAAAATTAAAATAATTTCTTTATTTCTCACGGACACTTTAAGATTTGAAAATCATATCTCGTAACTGATTAATTAAATAACATATCAGAAGATTATATATGTTCGGGCACTTCTAAGAACAATATATATATATATATTGGTCAAACTTCTAAAAAACAGTATTAAAGACTTAAATTTACCGACTAAAAACCAATAAAGCTAAAGAAACTCAAATAATAATAATAATAACATAGTAAACAATAAAGGAAAATATTAAAGAGATGCTTGGAATAATTGTAGGAATATAAAGGATATGTTATCTAATTTTTTAATTTATAATTAAGTGACACGTAATTTACTATAATATCAAAACATAACCTGTGTTTTATAAATATTTTCTATATTATCACTAGAATTGATAATTAGTGTGTATCATATTTGTTCGTTTGTATTGTGCGTGTTCTTGTTCATGTTTTTAAGTTTAAATTTACGTATTTTTTGTATTGTTAAAAAATTAAATTATTTTTAATCAATTTATTTATTGATAAGAAAATTTATTATCTTTATAAATTAAACAGACAAAAATTAATAGGTAATTATAATTAAAATAATAATTTGTATAGTGTACTATATATTGTATTCATAATTGACACTCCTAGGTACCACCAAAGGTGAGGCAAGCTGTGAAATAGTAATAGATCAAGAATTGCAGACAAAATTTTGAACAATAAGATAAAATTAAATAGTATAAATACCAGTGAAACTTTTTATCGATGAAGTGCTGAATCAACACTCTAATACAGTCAAAGCCCTAGGCTTAATTAATTATTACGGTTATTTAATTGAAACATTTTATTAAAAACATTTTTTTAAAATAATTTCTTTATTTCTTACAGAGACTTTAAGATTTGAAAATCATATACCTGATTAATTAAAAAATACACACATATATCTATATATATATTGATAAAACTTCTAAGAACAGTATTAAAGACTTAAATTTACCAACTAAAAGCCAATAAAGCTAAAGAAATTCAAATAATAATAATAATAAACAATAAACAATAAAGGAAAAGATTAAAGATATGCTTGTAATAATTGTAGGAATAGATATGATATGCTATCTAACTTTTTAATTTATAATTAGTATAATATCAAAACATAACTTGTGTTATATAAACTTTTCCTATGTTATCACTAGGCTAGGAGTAACTGTTGTATTTATTCGTATGGTGTGTTACTATTTATGTGTCCAAATTCATATACTTTTTAGCATTTTAAAAAACTTAAATTATTTTTAATTAATTTATTTATCGATGAGAAAATTTATTATCTTTATAAACACACAAAAATTAATAGATGGTTATAATTAAAAATAATAATTTATATCGTATCTTATATTATATTCCAAATTTCCACTCCAAGCTACCACCAATATTACTATTATATATTATATTTCAAATTGTCACTCCAAGCTACCACCAAAGGTGAGGCAAGCTGTGAAATAGTAATAGATCAAGATTTGCAGACAAAAAACCTGTCCCTATTTTTGTCTCTCTATTTAATAAGAATTTTGGTTTACCCTTTGTACTACCCACATGTTTTCTTTGAAGCATAGAAAAAAGAAGAAAGAGATGATATTCAAATTTTGGATATAGCAACTTTCTACGACATTGCAACTTAATACACCACATACTCACTGGCTCTTTCCCAGGAGATTGTAAAAACAACCAAAATTTGTACTATAAAAAAGCAACAACAATATATACATACATACATATATATATATATATATATATATATAATCCTGATGAAATGGTCTTTCAATTCTTTCATTTTCCAAGGTGTGATTCAGATATTCTGGGTTCTACCCACTACATCACAAAAAGAGTACGAAGGTTTTTTTCTTGTCAAGTTGTTGCAGGACAACAGTGTTAGATTATGATTTGATGTTTTAAATAAATTTATTTGATATATCTAATTATAATTTTATATGTCTAATAGTAACCTTATATGATTGTTAGATTATGATTTAATGTTTTAAATAAATTTATTTAATATATTTAATTATAACTTTATATGTTTAATCGTAACCTTACATGAGTGTTAGTAACAATTTGTGCTAAAAAGAATAAGTTACTTACGTTATAAAATTAAGATATACATAAAATATGATTTAAAAATGTTTCTAAAGTGATCAATGATTGCATTTAAAATAGACTAAATATTTATTATTCCATCAAAATAAGTAAACTAAAATTAATATTGTATGCAAAGACCATAAAATTAACGAAAAGTTATTGATTTTGTATATTATGTAATGATATACTTAAATCACATAAATATTTTATTAATTAATACGGATTTAATTTGATTTAAAGTTGAATTTTATGTATAACAATCAATAAAAAATAAATACATTAATAAAATATAACCTCATTGTGTACATAAACTACTACTCATGCAAATATGTTTTTGTAATGTTATCAATTAGATTTGTTTCTTTCCCACATCTTATTAGTTATTTTTTTTTATTTTTAAAAAAATTATATTAATATTAAATTTAAAAGTTAAAATATTGCATATCTAAAAAACAGTGAATATTTTCTCCTCTAACAAGTGTAGATGAATATTTTCTCCAATAGGAAGTGTCACAATTTGGGGACTCATTGATATTTTACTATTAGCCTGCAAAAATTTTAAATTATTTTAAGTTTAAAAATAACATCTAATTTTTATATAACTCAATCATTTAAATAATTTTTATAAACTTTTTATAAAAGAAAAACAAAATGTATACTAAGTGAAGAGAATTAAAAATAAAAACCTAATTATAAATAAATATTATGCAACTTAATTAAACTAAATAGAAAAAAATGAATCACTTAAATTTGGCAGGAGTACTTTCAGAAGAAGAAGGAAAAAAAAAACAAAGGGCTAAAAAAGTAAATAAAAAAGGGACATGTGGATTAAAAAAAAAAACTAAACACAGTCAGTGAAAAGATCAAGGTAGAGAAAAAGAAGTGATCTCTCTGGAAAAGAAGTTACAGTCATTGAATGCGATCTATAACACTTCCAACGTACGTAATACCAACTCTCTTCTTCTTTGAACCTAAACGAAATGTTCAGTTAGAAAAGTAAATGTGTAAACGACACACATTTGCAGATAGAAAGAAAGAAAGAAAAAAAGAAAGAAAGAAAGAAAGAAAGAAAGAAAGATGTGGTAAACCCAAATTGCAGCTTCCAACACTTTTGTTCCATACAAAGAAAAAACTCCTTCCAACTGTTTAGTAATCAAATGTCAGTTGTTACCAAATTGAAAGAGAGAACCAGATCACGTACCCTATGACATATACTGCAATTTCCATGTATAAATTGAGCTCAACACTTCAGACCTCCCCCCCTTCCATTCATTATTATACATAAATGTACCCATTTTAATTAATGTAATTAACAATCATATTTTCTTGAAATTATCAAGCTCATTCAAAAGTTTTTCCAGCCAAAATGATCACAACAAGAAAACCCATCATCAATTGTAACGAGACTAGTAAAGTTACTACGAAAAAACTCCTGACATTAAATCTCACTCATCCAGACCTAAAAGGAAACAGGAAGAAGAACAAGAGAAACAAAGCAAAAACCCTAAATCCTAATAACGAAGTAAATTAGTTTTACCACAAGATTATCATAGTTGCAAATTGCAAGATGCAACCTTTAATTAGACCGTACCAAATGTTCCATTCAGCGTAATTAAATTATGAAAGAGATAATTGACTACTAAAAATACTTCAATTTTTATCCCATTAATAACGAATAAAACTGGTTCAGTTATAGCATATGATGATGACAGTAGTACTAGTACTAGTACTCCTACTAGCTAGCTGATAAACGTTCTTAGATACAAAATAATACGTCCCCTGAAAATAATAATAATAATATTAATTAATGCATGGGATTTTTTTTTAACTCTACTAATATTTTAATTTCTCTGTGTGTTGGTTCCATCTTGTTGTTAGCTAATTAATTAACCTAAGGTTTTCTTACCCAGAGTGTGCTTGTTATTATGCATCCAAACCTTAAGCACATGACGCTTTACCCCAGTTTCGTTACAGAAATGTTGAACCACACCTTCATCTTGCTTCTGAATCCTCCACCCAAGTCTCTCTGCCAAATCCAACATCTTTTCCTTCTGTTCCTGTGTAAACTTAGTCCTATGCCTCTTTTTTGAACCACTCAAGAACCCACAAACTCCTCCAACTCCACCACTCGGATTCGACATGTCTTCTTGCTCCTCACGATCTCGGCTATGACTCCCTCTTCCACCTGATGTAGACGGCAAAGCCATTGGCCTATAGTGCGGCGCCAGGTGTAAATACCCACCTGGGGTCCTATAGTACGGCCGTGTGAATTGAGGTTGTGGTGGGTAATGATGAGGGGGAACCACGCTGTATGGTTCCCCGACCCCGAAAGGTCGCTTCTCTGAGACAAATGGGTCGGTTTCTTTTCTATGGAAGTTGCGGTGACAGTTGCAGGCGGCGCATTTTAGCGCATCCAGAGTGCTATCGGCTCCGGCTGGCATAAACTCGCCACATCCATCGAGTGCGTGACCACCGATTACAACGGCGTGGTTCTTGAGACACTCTCTGTATCTAGGCTTTATCTGTTGCTGTGCCTGTGTTATGGACTGAGTCAGTAAAGTTTCGGGTTCTTCACTCGGCATTTTGATTCGAGAAACTGAGTTACCTAGCGAGTCATAGCTTGCTTCTAAATCCATCTCTTCGTCGTGATCATCTTGCTCCTCATACTCCATTCTCAGCTATACCCAATTTATTAAATCAAATGTTTAGAGCCACTTAAGTTGGGAATATTTCTCTAAAATTAATTCATACCGAAAACGAGAGCTGATGACTAATTTTTTTTTTATTCTTTTTTAATTTCTAAAAAGGAAAAAAAGGAGAGAAAATAGGGAGTTAATCAAAAAAGAGAAGAGAAAACAAAAAAAAAAAAAGGAAGGAGAGAGTGTGACCATCAGTTTTCTCTCTCTCTTCAAAAAATGGTTCGAATTCCTCCTATGCCCTTCAAATACTTTCCCGTTTTCTGTAACTTAACCTCAAATGTCATCGGCTCATCCCTATTATTCTCCATCTTAACTTCCACCGGCTATATCAGGTTATAAATATGATATATTACAGCCTATTAGTTTTGTTAATGGATATGGTTATGAGGAAAAATGTTATAAAATAAATTTAATATTTTTATAAAAAATTAATAGTGTAAATTTATTGTTTTTATAAAATTATTAAATTAATACTAACTCAATAAAAAATATAATTTTTTTTAAAATAAAGGAATTCATCAACTCTTCATCTTAATTATATTGCCATATTATTTTTTTTGAGTAATTTTTGTCAATATTATATATAATACTTTATTTTTAAAAATATTAAAAGATTAAATTAACAAAATTTTAATTCTTTTGTAATATTTTGTGTTGCGAAAATAGCAAACCTCTATTAAACCTTCTGTTATGGATTTTTACTTTTACTGCGCCGTAAAAAGGAAAAAAGAAATTTTGAAAGCAGCATTTCATGTTTGTTAGGATTATAATTATTAGTTTATAAATAATTGATACATTATAAATAATAATTTTTAGGAAATAAATTTTTTAAAAATATTTAATATAATTAAGTTATTATTTTTATTTTTATAAATTTTAGATATTATTCTGTAATTTTCCCAGATTTTTTTTATTTTAAAGACTTTTTGAAGTCACGCGCTTAGAGACAGGGTAATGCATCAATGTGTTATTAATGGTGGTGCACGCAGTCCCGTACCCTGAAAAACTGATATTACAAACTGACGTGAGGTGAGGTCAGAGATGGCGCGTGTGAATTAAGCGAGGTGGTCCCGAAATGGAGCGTATGTATTTTTGATGTTTTAGGATACCAAAGCTTCATTAATTAAGGAAAACTTAGATTGTCGGCATCTTAAGCAGCTACACTAAGCTATAAGATTTATATACGTGAACTCTCCAGAAAATGACGTCACGCGCCTTATGGTTTGATTTAATTATATTAGTACATCTAACGCGTGTAAAACAATCGCATTGTTTTGGAACCTGGATAGGAGACAAAGGGATTAGTGGTGTAACAGTGGCTTTGGGGGGTCACGAATCACGATCTTACCAACCAGTGAGTGAAGCTGTGAGTGTTATTTGTGGAAAATGCCAATGCATCTGAAAAATTGTTCGTGTGATCATTATATGTCAATGAATATTAAATTGCAAAACCCTTGGCCAGTTGCCGCCTTAAATAGCGTCTACATATTTAATCCATTAATCACCTTTTAAGTATATTTGTTTTAGAATATTAGTTAATTATCTAATGTGAATTAAAAGTTATCTTAAAAGTTATTTAAATTTTATATTTTTATATTAATTCAAAAATAATAAGTTATAAACTTAAATAAGATCACTTATAATTAAAGAGATCAAATAACATAAATTTGACTTCAATTGAATTTAAAATACAATTTAAATTGTTTTTATATAGAAAACATATATGTTTTGTGAGTTTGAATTCTATATATAAGATGAGTTTGCATACAAATAAATGCAACAAGGATAGAAATGAGGAATATAGTATTAATAAAATTAAATTATTAGTTTATAAAAAAATTATTATTCTAAATTATAATATTATAGAAAGAGAAAATAATTATTTTAAAAAAAATTAGTAAATATTTTTCTTATTTTTATATTTTAAATATTCAAAGTTTTAAAATTTAATTTGATATCAAAATAAAATTTAGTTTTTAAAATAAATTATAAAAATGAATATATACTTGAACTCAACAGTTTTAATGTAGTTAAATAAAGAAGGTGTATATTTATTAAAACTATATTAGGTGATAATGAATAATACAACGATATAGTTACTTCGTTCTAATATATATATATATATATATATATATAAAGAGAATAAAGATAAAAACATTTTAAGTAGTCATAAGCTAATATATGGAGTTGGGGAGTTTCGATTTTGTGAGAATTATGACATAATAGGGACCAAAGAAATCATAATTGCTTGAAAATAATAGAGAATAGAGAAATCATAATTGCTTGAAAATTTTGTCAATAAAAAGACGTTGGTTTAATTAATTACACAATTATATCGACCCTCTCTATAGAAACAGATTATATAAACTTTCCTTATCCATTCATACTTCTCATCTTTGCCTCCAAGATCTCATTCAAGAAAAAATTATTTAAATCTAAATAGTTTAGTTCTTTCGTAAGTTAATGTATATAATAAAAAATAAAGAAAATAAATCATAATTATAACTTCATAATCTAAAGAAAAGTGTATAATGCTCTATATTATAAAAGCATGAGTTGTAGATAATATTATTATTACTCATATTTTTCTCATTAATTATAAGTGATATATTTATAGAGTAAGACGATAAAAAACAATAATAATTGATATTTTATCATCAAATTAACAATTAAAACTTAATTAACTAACAAGTTGGATTTCATTTGTTCATAATCAAAATTATAATTATACTTAAAAAAAATTAACATTTTTTTTAAAATTAATTATAATTAATTAGGTTTGTCACATGATCATTAAAAAGATAAAACAATGGTTAATCGAAATTAAATTTATATTAAAATTTTGTACTTTATACACATAATTATATAGTAAAATATATTTTTAGTATTAAAAATACAATGAATAATTGTATTGAGTTTTTTATATTACATATATTTTTATTTTACTCAATGTATTTACTATATAACTAAAAAATAGAAAATAATGTTAATGTCATAAAACTATTATTAGTTTATTGTAGTAAGTATTATGTTACCCTTTAAATTATTTTTAAACTAAATCCTTTTTAAAATAAATATTAATAAATAAAAATTTGGTTAAATTATGAGAAAAATGTTCACAATTCATAGCTAATAATTATTCTCCAAAGTTATCTAAAACTAATGTAAATCCCACATTATTAGTAGTGATTCACCAAGTCAAAAATTGTTAAAATTAATCAAAATTGATTCTATTGAGTTTTATTACATATATTATAAAATAATAGAATTAATATACCTAAGACTTATTATTATTATTATTTATTTATTTATTGGTTAACATCTTTAAGTAGAGTAATTGCGGCATAATGAAACATGAAAAAAATAAAAGAAAACAATTTTCTTTAAAAAAATTAATTTGAAATACATTAAAAAAAAGTTGTTGGTAATCTAAACTCACATCTCAAGAATGTTAAGAACATGTATGGTTTCATCTCATAGGCCATTCAAAGATTTGTTATTATACAAGAACATGAAAGTTACAATGAAAAATTATATGGTTCAGGTGCTAACATCCTAAGTCGGGAGAGAAGAACAACATATTAAAATCTGTCAAAGTATTATAAGTTATAGGACTCCATTCGAAGTCAGTATACAAGGACGCAACACACCCTATGCTACTATTACCACACTTATCTAGACTCAAACACACACTTTTTATATCATGAAAACGAAGAGTTTACTTAGAAGAACCTAAGAAATTGAGAGAACTTTGAGAGAGATGCGCCTTAAGAGAGAAACATAAGGACAACGTGAACCCTATAACAAGAGAATGAGAGTGATAAATATTTTTTGTCAAAATACTATAATACCCTTCGTGTAATCTTCAAATCACGTGAGTTAGTAGGTTGAGCATCAATCCCATGGTTGGTATAAATGTAAAGCTAAAACAAATCACAAGTTCCTACGCCCAACGAGATATATATGTAATAATGTGAAGTTAGTATTTTGACCTTCGCATGCTCAAATACTAATTTATTCCTACATACTCCAATACATACTTTGACTTGAGTGAGACAACTTAATAATTATCCATCTTGACAACTAAGGCAAAGTGGATTTCTTTGTTTTTTTCCTTCCAAAACACACTCTCTAGGTGATTTTGATTCTAACCCAAGTTTATACAATGTTGAAGCTTAGTTGTGGGTATTGCTTCGATGAGCATGTCAATAGGATTCTTTTAAGTAGATATTTTGTCTATCCAAGCTAACGTTATATGTTATAATGTCTTGAATAAAATGAAATTTTTTCATCAATATGCTTTGATCTATTATGAAACACATAATGCTTGGGGTGTTTGGTTGTTATAACACCTTTTCTTCGAATCGACGAAGTGATAACCTATAAAGTTTGTTTATGAATGGGGTGTTTGATAATCAATTCGTTCAAGATGACCTCTATCATTACTTTGGGATGCTCGTGAATGGTTACCTTATTTATGAAACTCGAAAAAGGGAAAAAATGATCATATGGAATCTAATGGTGAGACATTTTCTTGATATAAGTGATTACTATATTGTACAATTTTATCGATAATGTTTGACATTTTTTTGGAATTATCATACAACACCTATTTCATGTTGTTGATAATGAACGCTAGGCAAAGACTTCATACAAGGCTACTAGCTTTGTGCATCAAGAATATTGTAGAATTAATACCTGCTATGAGGCTATGGAGCAAGACTTGGAGAATTTGCATAATGATTACATAGAATGCATTCTCAAATAGATAAATATAAAGAATATAGGGATGATCTTCATAAATTAGCAGATTATTAGAAGCAGGGAACACTCAATAAGGGTACTAGCAAGATACCAATTGTAGAGAAAATCGAATCACATCCCCAAATTTAAATGTTTGTTGCAAATATTATTATTGTAATATGTAATACTTGTCTCGCCACTACTTGCATTTATGATTGTCTTTGTATCTTTATTAGTCTAAATCTTACATTACTTGTATCTTTATTTATCTTATTTATGAAGTAGTGTACGTGACGAGTTGCAAATGAAAGTCTTCAATTTTCTTGTTTTAAAGAGGATGTTCACTTTTGTAAAATCAAGACCCTTTTTCTTAAGATGAGTGTTATGCCTCTTATACCTGCATCTTAAGTAAGAGATCGTTTGGATGCCCCACTCCTTACTTAGGGACTATCACGTTATTTTATTCGCGAGAAAGGAAACATAGACAAATTGGAAATAAAATTCTTCACTTGTCTAGTGTATCCCAAAGAAGAGATTCACTTAAATAAACTTAATATCCTTTCTTATGATGGGCATCACGCCTCTTATACTGGAATCCCAAGTAGAGAGGACCATTTGGCCTCCTAACTCCTTACTTAGGGGTTATTGTGTTATTTTATTTGTGAGATAGAAAATAGAGACATATTAGAAATAAAATTCTTCACTTTGGCTTGTGCATCTTAAATAAGAGATTCACTTTAATGAACTCTTTTACATTACACCTCTTATACCCGCATCCCAAGTGGAAGGGACTATTTTTCCTACTTCTAAATTAAGTTGCTAATGATAGGCTGCAATATGTTACACAACCATACGATCTCCAAAACATGGTGATCCAGGTCGCTTAGGTCGCATTCTTACAAACTGGATGATATCAAACATGTTTAAGTATAGTTTATATGTCGATATTTTTCTAAAATATTCTCAAGTTCAATCCCACTTGAAATATTTCTTGATATATTAATGTAAGAGACTTAATGTATCAATTAAATAAAACATAAGAGAACTCATTATACATTCCTAGGATGATTAGACAACTTAGCTTATGCAGAGTTAAAATATTTGTAGGAGCTAAAATATAGGAAAAATAATAACCTAAATATGATGTCTTTAACAAAATGTCATTTTAATCCCGTATTTATTAAATGGGATAACACAAATTCAAAAAAGTAGCAAAATTATACTATCTTCGTAAAAAGTATAGTAATATAAGTTTATTGTTTTTACAAAATAGACTTATGTTATACTTTTTTGTAAAAATAATAAACTTATGTTATCACACTTAATAGGTACGGATCTAAATTATATTTTCGTTAAATGTAATAGAATTAAACCAAATTTAATCCAAAAATATATGCCATTAATGAGAATAAAGATAACGATCTCTCTTATCAAATTTTGTCAGTCACCTCATTGGCCGTGGTTACAAAGGTAGTGTCCGAATATGGGTTTAAATCTCATATTTTAAAACATTTAGCGAATGTGGGTACGTATTTAAGAGTATACTTATTGTATTAGTTAGGAAAATGAGTTACTATTATAATATATTATTTATTAATTATATTGTTTTATCTCTATTTTAACATTATATATTTATTGTTTCAAAACAAAATGTATTAACATTAAATTTCAAATATTAAAAAGTTATTATTCAAAAATAGTGAATAATTTGATGAAAATAATAATAATAACTCGATAATCATGTCATCTACCAATAATTTCCTAATGTTAGATTACTTATATTAATTGCTAAGAGGTTATTGATTGAAAAAAAGTAAATATTTGGTAAAGATATTGAAGTCCTTATAAATAGGGATATGCGACCTCACTTTATTGATAATGCATGCCTGCCAACTTGATAACGAGAAACTAATTCAACAAAAAAAAAAATCTTGATGATTGAAAATTTAAATAGGGTACATACTAAGAGGTTATTGAATGAGAACAAGAGAGTAAATATTTGGTAAAGGTATTAAAGTCCTTATAATAGAGATATTCGACCTCAGATATATTTGTTAATGCATGCCTGCCAAATTGATAACGAGAAACTAATTTAAAAAAAACCTAGGTGAAGAAATTATTTATTATTTTTAAAATATATAATTATATGGTATTCTATGTTATTAAAATTTAAATTTTGTATAATTTTTAAAAAATAGATATTAAAGTAGAAAAATAAAAACACCAGAGATTTAATTAAGTTCGATATAAAAATTGGATGAACTTCAAAATTATAACTAATTATGTAAAATTGAGCTAATAAATTACTCGTACAAAAGAGAGAAAAATTAACAATTTTTGGGTTGTTTTAAAAGTAGAGGAGGAAGCTTTATTTATAAACTAAAATACAACATCCATTTTTATTACTAATCAATGTGAGACTTTTTTCAATTTACTTACTAAGGAACTATACAACAGTTACATTGTCATTTAAAGTTCAACAAACACTAGATTTAATTGGTCATATATAGATAGAGAAATTGATATTTTATAACATAAAATATCAATATTAAAATGATTAAATAATTTATATTATAATTTAACGTTTTAGATAGCTATGGATTTAAGATTTATATCTAAGAAGAGTTTATATGTATAATAAAAAAATAATATTAGTTATTATTTGTTTGTAACTAAAAAATGTTATATGTGTTAAGTTTCTTTCAGTCTCACATCGGCCAGGAGTTCGGCAACAGTACTGCTTATAAGTTTTGGCAACCCTTAACTTAATGAGATCTTATTGGATTGAGTTAGGTCTGAGTTTTTAACATGATATCAGAATCGGGTTTGACTTGATTGGAGACTTGAACTTTGTGAGACCACTTCTGTTCGTGTGGAGGGGGGACTGTTAAGTTTTCTTCAGTCCCACGTCGGCCAAGAGTTCTGCAACAATACTACCTATAAGCTTGGACAACCCTTAATTTAACGAGATTTTATTGAGTTGAGTTAGACACGTGTTTCTAACAATATGTATCTCATTTTAATAAAAATACGTCAGATATTAAATACCAAAAGCATAAAATTTAAAATTCATTTAGGACACATTTTTATTTTAAGCATATAATTTATCTATAATTTGATAAAAATTACATTTAAAATTTTATTTATTGAAAATTGAGGTAATGTATATGTCTTTTCTCACATAAGATACATCCGCCCCTACTCTAAAAATTAAAATATTATTCAGCCACAAACAAAATCTGATCTTATAATAGAAGTATACCTTCTAATATATGAAAGATTATTACTGGCCAAAGAAGAGACCCCACCCCTCTTTTTTATCATTTCATTTATTGTTAATATTTAAGGTTAATTACTACTTCTACTGATTTTTAAATGTTTTCCTTTAGTTGGTATATGGTTGTTTATCTTCTTAAAAATTATTAGACAATCCTATCTCCACTACGTTGGACATTATCTCATTGAGTTTTAATGGTATAACTACTTAGCCCGCGTCCAATTAATTGCCTTCAATGCTTATGTCGTTTCAATCATGTTACGCAACAAACCATAAAATAGGTTATGGTAAAGATAAACCATCACATATACTCCAACTAATCTAATTATTTATTATATTTAAGTAAATAATAATTTGATTATAACAATATCATAATCCATCAAATAAATAAATTAAGAATCTAGTTGTATAAAATTGAATATTTTATTACCACTTAACTTTATTTTAATAACATATTTTTGAATAAATTTATCATTAATAAAAAAATTATAGTAATAATAATTTAAATTATATTAATATTACTGTATTTAATTTTAGCTTAATATTTATTAATTAAATTGAATTATCAATTTATTACATTAGCTGTTACCTACTCGACAAGTTAGCCTCCATTCTCGAAATATTGACGCTAAAATTTTCAGTTTGGCTAATATGGTATCTAAGCTCTCTAATTTGACAAACTTAGCAAGTTATTATATCAAATTGATTGAATTAGTGGAGATAAAGTATCAAATTTATTAAATTAAAGAAGATGGATTACCGTATTGATTAAATCAAATAAGCTATAGCTAGGCTACCAAATTAATTAAATTAACTTTTTGGGACTAATTTAGTCCGGTGATTAAAGTTGAATATCAACTTTAAAAAAAAAACAAAAAAAAAAACAAAAGGGTAATAAAGCCTAATATTTTTTATTAAATAAAAGAAACTTAAATCCATAGTATTAACGGTGGAGAGTAATACCACTTGAGTCACCAAAAAATCTTAAAATTAAAATAAGAAATTGAATATCAAATTAATTATTCAGTGTATTAATTATCTCATTCCACACTATGAACATTTCTAAGTTTTATTTATTTATTTATTTATTTAATTCTTTTAGCAAACTTTTATATAAAATTATAAAGTAAATGAAATTTTAGAATTTAAAAAAATTTAAAAATTGAAAGGTTTCGTGCTTTTATGAATATTTTTTAAATGAAAAATATTTGTTTTTATTATCCTAAATCTACTCTATCTTATTTTCCTAGACATATCTATACAAGACTTGCAAAAAGTTATCAAATTCAACATAATTGAGAATAAATAATGGATGTAACTTTTACATATGTTAGTTAAAAAGAATTATTAAATATATAAATAAGATTTATATGTGTTGAAATAAGTGTAAATATGTAAATTATACTTTTGATTGAAGTAGAAATTTAGAGCCTATAATAAGATGAATATATCAATCTATGAAATATTTTTACAAACTTTATGCCAACTCGACCAAACGAAACTCATAACATAAATTAAGAAGATATAATAAAGAAAATACAATAAATATAACTTAGAATAACAAAAATACAATAAACATTATATGTTTAATTTAACATACTATAAAAATAACTAACAAATAAGAAATAATAATATTCGATAAACATACCAGAGACATGGTGCCTCACATTCTACTACTTAGGTTAGCAACTTGCATTAACATGACGGACAAAATATAAATCAAGCAAGGATACTAGAAAAATATATAAAGGGTTTTTATTCATTTTAAGACCTCCTATATACAAACATATTCAATACATAATGATTATATTATCACAATATGTGATTATACATAACATAATATGTAGCAAGGTAAACCCGCGTAGGATCCAATTTCTATTTGGTAAAATATTTATGTTGTTTAAGACAAACACTCGGTAACAAGCAATTTAATAAATAATAAATCAATAATATACAACTCGATAAAAGTATAAACATAAATATCTCTACCAGTTAGGACATGTCCTAACTGCACTTAAATTTCCCTTGTTCGTTGCCAACATAGTACCTAATCTAAGTATATCCAAGATTGTCCTTGAAGCTCTATTATACATGTTGTGACCCTACAAAACCAACAGACATACTACACACAAACACATATAATTCTTATCTATATACCATGTTATGACCACACAACACTCGATTGACACATGACTTATGACACACTACTACATGGGTTTCTCGTCTTTGAGAATTGTTGCACCCTTATAATTAACTACAATCAACAAACTAATTAGAACCATATAAGCTCCTCACCTATGAGAACTTTTACATCATTGCAATTAACTACTAGTCGACAGACTACACACAATCACATATACTCCTCACTTATAGGAATTGTTATAGTTTTACAACTACCAGTCAATATACAATAACTCAACACTAAAAGATACTCCTCAAAATGACATAGCTATTCACTAACCAACGAGTACTTTAACTCTTAACAAAATCTCACTCAACCTCACATTTTTTTCCACTAAACCTAATGTTTAAGAAATATGAGAGAGATTTCTCTCTAATGTTATGTCATACAATTTTACACACTATTTCTTGGACCTAACACTTAGAAAGAGAATGAACAAAATACAGACCAAGAAGTCTTATGCCAAACAAGCAGAGCGTCCTCATAAATTTTGGCTAATAAAACAATAAAAGAAGAGGAAAATTTATAGAAAAATTAAGCCTATGTGACCCTCCCTAATCACTTACCAATCATGTTGGTAAAAGTAATAGCCACTACCGATGAGGGTAATAATCGTTACAACACTCGATAAACACGTTGGTGAGGGCTTGGCGAGAACATCGACAAGCATATAGAGAAATACCGAGTTCCCAACGAGACAACACAACTAACAAACAAAGTCCCAAACATGACATTACATCAATAAATACGTAACAATGCAAACTATATGCAATCTAAGATAATAACTGTGTGTATGAGACTAATACGAAACATATATCCTAAATAATACTAAACCACTAATAGCTAAAATTACAAAATACAGATAAAAACATCAAATAAAATATAGACATCATATTTTACATATAGAAATCAAAAAACGAATCAACAAGACTTATAATAAATATAAAAGTATATGAAAAATTTGATTCTTTATTCTCAGTTTGTTATTTTGATAAACAAAACTTTAGTTACAAACTTTAATACCCAATTATTTATAACAATCAAGTAGACTAGGATACATGAAAACATAAGGAACAATTTTGACGCAAATGATGTTACAAGTTTAATAATTTTTAACTAAATTTACTAATAATTTATAAATTAATTCAAATGATGTTAATTAATTGGAATGCAAGAGAATCCAATAAAATAACGTCTCAAAAACATTAGAGCACATTTTTATTTACTTTTAAGTATGATTTAATAGTTGATTATTTTAGCCCCCTCCAATAAATTATTTCTTTCTAGGTCTGCCTTGATGGATGTCAATCAATTGAAAAAAAATATCACAATAAATTTTTTGCTAGAAAAATCAGTGAGACAAAATTATATATATCAAAAATCTAGTAGGAATAAGAATGAGAATTCAAAAGTATTTACTTAAGTATTTATATTTCTTTCTCGAAATTATTGACAAAAACATACCAAATAAAAAATATATATACTTCAATTCAAAATATTGATTTTTCAACAAAAACAGAATCAGCTATTAAGAGAAAGAAAAATCAAAATTTAAAAATATAAATTAAAGAAATACAAATTACTTAAGTTAAAATTCCATATGATACTTTTTTTTATCACCCATTTAATTGTATTATTTTCCCTCCGAAGAACATTCATTGATTAAGTTAGTTTGAGGAAGAATTCATCGATCACGGCGGTAAAGTTCGAATGGTATGAGTTTGTGTACAGTCACTTTTTTTTTATACTATTAATTAGTTCTAGAGCAGGGCAAATATACGATCGTTATTTTGAATTTAATAACTATATAATTGTTAATTATCCAACAATAAATATTATAACTCCTAAATTCTTTATTTTAAAAAGTAAAAAAAGAAAGAAAGAAAGAAAGAAAGTCTTAAATATAATTTTAAATAAACCTACAAATATACCACATAACTATTATATTTGTATTATTTGTTTCATCAAATTAATTTTAGTCATATTATTCTCATTGAATTATAAAATTATTTCATTCCTATAAAACATCGTAAATACATTTCTAGAGTGCGGTTAGTTACCTCTGTTTGCCCATTTGTCTGTGGATGGTAGGATGACAAAAAACGAAACTCGGTTCCGTATAGTAAGAATAGCTCCTTCCAAAATGAACTGATGAACAAAGGGTCTGTATCACTCACTATGAACTGTGGTACTTCATATAATTGGAGGGCATTTTCATAATAAGTTTGGGCAGCATTAAGTGCATTGATTGGAGACGCCATTGCAATGAAGTGTGTCATTTTGGATAACTGGTCCACCACCACCATAATGGTCATCTTGCCTCTGGAGTTTGGAAGGCCGGTAATGAAATCCATGGAGACCTCAGTCCATACAGTAGTAGGCATAGGTAGAGTTTGGAGGAACCCAGATGGTGCACCTTGTTCTCTTTTATTTCTCTGGAAAATGTCACAAGCTTTAAGGGTCTCTAATACCTGCTGCTTCATTCCTTGCTAGTAGAATTGTGACCGTATTCGTTAGAGAGTTTTGTGGAGCCCTTCATAGGTGGAAGAATGGAAACCTTGAATAACTTCTATCATCAGTAGGGAATATGGTAGCAGATAAATTCTGTTTTTGTAGAAGAGTAACCCTTCCTTACATGTCCATAGCCCTAGTAATTCCCCTTCTTGATACAGTTTATGCAACTTTTGCATTTCCACGTGGTTTTTGTTTTCATCCTGAATTATCTCTATCCATGTTGGAACTAACTCTGATATTGCCATTATTTGCGCTGGTTCATCACACTTGGATAGGGCGTTTGTTGCTAAGTTATCTTTCCCTTACTTGTATTCTATGGAGAAGTCATATCCTATCAGCTTGCTAAGCCATCTTTGTTGAGCTAAGGTAGTGATTTTATAACTCCACAAATATTTGAGGATTTTGTCATCAATGCGAACCACAAATGTTCTTCCCAACACATAGGGTCGCCATTTCTGAACTACTAATACCAAAGCCAATATCTCTTTGCCATAGGTGGATAAAGCTACATTCCTCCCTTTGATAGCTTGACTAAAGAAAGCTATGGGTATTTGTCCTTGTGTGAGTACTACACCAACACCAGAATTTGAGGCATCACATTCAATAATGAAATTTTTTATGAAATCAGGTAATTCCAACACCGATCCTTGCACCATCACTCATTTGAGCTCTTGATATGCATCTTCGTCTTTGGGGGTCGACTTGAAGTTATTCTTTTTAAACATTTCTGTCAAAGGAGTAGTTATTTTTCCATAGTCCTTGATAAATTTTTGATAGTAACCGGTCAGCAAAAGAAACCGCATAGAGCAGATGCCGACTTTGGCTTGGGCCAATCTTCTATGGCAACAATTTTACTAGGTTCCATCCTTACTTCTCCTCTCTGGTAATATGCCCTAAATATTGAATTTCTATGGTTCCAAAACAAAATTTCTCCTTCTTGACCTATAGTTGGTGGTGAGATAATATAGAGAGCAAGATTTGCAAGTGTTGCAAATGTGATTCCCAAGTAGGACTATATATCAAGATATCATCAAAAAAATACCATGATTAATTTTCACAAATATGGCAGGAAAATGTCATTCTTTAATGCTTGAAATGTAAAAGGTGCATTGGTGAGTCCGAAAGGCATTACCAAAAATTCATAGTGCCCATCGTGTGTATGAAAAACTGTTTTTTCCACATCTGTCGGATGCATCGGTATTTGATGATATCCAGCCCGTAAATCCAGTCTTGAAAAATATATTGCCCCATACAACTCATCTAGTAGCTCATCTATCATCGATATGGGATACTTGTTCTTGATAATGGCCACATTAAGATCTTTGTAGTCCATGATGAGCAAAATCAGCATTGCTGCCAAAAACTTGATTCCATCCCAAGCAACATCGCCAAAAAATTGATGAGCAAAACCAACATCGCCGATCCTGCCAATACTTTAGTTTTATATTTATAAAAATCTTGCAAATGCATGAATCATTTCATAGAAAATGATAAGTATACTCCCAAGGTTGATCTAAGGAAGGAATATATGTAGTTTTTAATTTATTATTCAAACTTTTAAAAAACGAAATTAAATCCTAAACATCCGGTCACGATATTTGGGGTTTTGTGTTTTTAATCTAATAACATAAAAATAAATATAGATACAGACTCAATAAACATTTATGAAAATTTTATCTTTTATAATAGTGGAGTATTTATGGATATAATAACTAAGTTAATTATGTTTGCACATATTATTTAGGTTATTAAAGATATAAATTGATATTTATTGATTCTCTCTTTTTCATATGAATACCACTTTTGGTAGGGTTAGATATTATTTGTTAATTAAACAAATCAATTAACAACTATGGGTGGGGTTGATAACTAAGTTGGTTAATTAAATTAATTCTTTTTTTCTAAGAGATTGAAAATGAACCATTTAAATGCCACCTTTGGTGGGGTTAGACAGTTTAAACTTTATTCAAGGTGTCCAAATTAAACCTAAGAATTTAATTATCTCAGTACTAACTTTCAAGTTTTAAAACCACTATTGAAAACATGTTGTCAATACATTTTTAGATAATAATTCTTATAAAAACTTTTGAAATAGAGTTTCACTCTAACTACCGGGCAATTGTACCAACAAATAAAAGAGCACTACTCTAAATCAGACCGAATAACTAAACCTTAAAATCTAATTTTAAGTTTTAAGTTTGTAATGAAAAATAATATATTTCTCTCTAACATTCTTAAGATAAATCTTGAATAAAAATAAAATCAATTCATTTTAGAGATTTTTACCTATTTAATATTTCGCAAGCATAAAAACGTTATTATTATATCATGTTTACAAACAGCCAGCAAAGTTAAATTTAATCACAAACAAATTAAATATAACATATAAGAATAAAGCATAAAAAATAACTATAAAGAAAAAAATAAAATCCTTACAGTACTTTGATGTTATTCCTGTTGCTGGTAAACCTCCAAATAGAATTTGCATTTCTATTTATTGAATAAAAAAGCTAATAAATTATAAAAACATATTAGTTCTTCTCAAAAAGAGAAAGGCGTGAATTGGGCGTAGATGGGCGCAGGCGCGCAGCTTCGGCCTCATTTTGGGCATTGCGCACGAGTTGCTCGACATGGCTGGGCGATGTGCGCTCATTGGCTGGCGTTGTTGGGCGGTTGCGTGTGCGATTTTATCCTTTTTGACCCATTTTGTCCAATTTTTTCATCTTTTTTTTATTTTTCCTTATTTATTTATGAATATATTTGTGATGTATTGCCTCCAGTATTTTTCTGAGTCTTTAAGTTACATTTTTAAGCGAAAACACCTTAAAAACAATAAAAATACTTGTGATTCTGAAAAGATAGATTTTTATTAAAATATGATAAAATCATATAAATATATATTTTTTTAATGAATTAAAATCAATAAAATGATGGTAATTTTAGTGCTTTTGAGCACTCATCACAACCCCTAACCAGCTTCTTCCTAGTCCCTTAGCAAGATAAGCGATAAAAACGAAAAATTAAACTATCCTAAATCACTTCCGTGGATTAACACGGTTGCATTTAGCATATGCAACAAGCCTTTAAACCCCTAGGTTGCTCTAGTGGAAGAGTTTGAGTCTCGTGAGGGTTTTCAGTAATGATACCCACAAATATTGATCTAAATGTAAAAATTAAAAGAAATAATAAAAAAAACAACTTAAAAACTAAAATTACAACAAAATCAAAAATTAATTTTTAAGAATAAAATAAATCAACATGAAACATAGCACAAAAATGTCTCATACTTTTAATCTCCTTTAAGATCATAATTAAAATCTAAAGAATAAATTATTTTAATCTTTTTCAACAATCATAATTTATTATAATAATTAATTGAAAATTATTTTCATATTTCATATAAAAAATGTATCAATTTAATTTCACTCAATTTGAGTGTCTAGAATCCAAATTTGTTTCGACACTATTCATCACTAGTCAATACTCTCAAAACATTGAATCCTATGGGTTCAAACACTCATACTAATTTATATGCGAAAGAGTTGATGTATAGAAATGAACTAATATGTTCGCATATGTATAAAGAATAAAGGCTCAAAGTGTTATTTTGACGTTGATCTCATGAAAGGAATCGAATGTATAAATTATAAAGATATCATATATAAAAATTATTTTCATGCATAAATCAAACTCATTAAGAATTCTTTTTTCAAGATATATGCCTTTTACAAATGAAGAAAGTGCAATGACTTTTTAGGGAATTACTTCCTATATCTTTCTTTTGTAATTAGCCTTTACTCACAACTTTGTAGGCAATATGGGTCATAGTATATAGATTATACTATATATTCTTTATCTCTCTATTTTTTTCTGAAGATTTTTTTCAATATTTATATTTTTTTAGAGAGTCAACTCATGTATAGATTGTACATTTTTTTAGGATTTTGATGAGTGGTTAATTTTGTGGCTTTTCTGTTTGATTTTGGTTTAGGTCATCCCATATATGTCTTTTTTTTGTAACAGTCATGCACGAATGAGATAAAAGCATATACTATCAATTTCTACTTAAATAATTTAATCTAAGCAAAAATAATAAAAAACAAATATACGACACTCTATTAAGATGAGAAAAAAATTCATACATTCAATGCTAATACCTATAGAGATCATCTAAAAATTTGAAGAAATAAGAAATGTATTTGGAGTCAAAAATATATATATTTCACTCTAAATAAAGGAAATTAGGCTCAAATTATATCTCACAGAGGTAGTCTCCACTAAACAAAATTCATAAACATCGATTTTGGGTTTAATATAATTTCCACATCTTATCAAGAAATACTAATTATGACAAAAATTAACTAATTACCAAAAAAATTAAAAAAATTATTTCATGATATGTTTTCAAAAATTAATCTAACAGTATAAAAGACTTAACTATTTACTTAAATTTGATTTAAAGAAATGATAAATTTTTGTGAGAATTTTTAAAACTAATTCTAAAATTCAAAAATTACTAAATCACACAAAAAAAAAATAAAACCAAACACAATAAAAATGAAAATGTGAACATAAAAATAAAATAATTTTTTTTTAAATTAAGCATGGTAGCTTTTCACCACCTCCAACCTAGAACTTACATTGTCCTCAATGTAACAACTGTAAATTAAAGATAAAGAGAAAAAAGAAGAAATATTACCTCTTTCCTGAGAATGTGAAATAATAATGGAGAAATACTAGTACATCTATCATGTTCATTAAAGTGCATACAGACAGATCGCTGTGAACTTCTAAAATCTCAACAAATATTTTTAGTTTTAACAATTTTAAAACTATTCACATGTAATTAAACTAAAATAAACAATATAAATTAAATAAATAAAACAAATAAAAGAAAATTACCTAAAATGATGGGTTGCCTCCCATCCAACGCTTAGTTTAACGTCTTAGCAGGACGTAACTTTATAGTGCTAAGGGTTACTTAGCCAAATGCAATCCATTTCAGCAATATTGTTTGGTTCTTCTAAATAAGGCTTCACACGATGCCCATTGACTTTGAATGTTTTTTGTGTCTTGGAATCCAATAGTTCTACTACTCCATGTGCAAATACCTGAACTATTTTGAATGGTCCATCCCATCTTGATCTCAGATTTCCTGGAAACAATCTCAAACGAGAGTTAAATAAAAGAACTTTCATTCCAGGGTGAAGAGTCTTAGGAACTAGCCTCTTCTCATGATAGCGCTTAGTATGCTCTTTGTATAATTTGGCATTCTCATAGGCTTCGTTCCTAATTTCTTCCAACTCATTAAGATGGAGTAACCGTTTTTCTCCTGCTTTTATCTAAATCCATGTTTAACTCTTTAATTGCTCAGTAAGCCTTGTGTTTGAGTTCAATTGGAAGGTGGCTCATTTTCCCAAAGATTAACCAGTAAGGGATCATCCCAATAGGTGTTTTATAAGCGATGCGGTATGCCCATAAGGTATCATTTAACTTAAATGCCCAATCTTTCCTTGAAGGACTCATAATTCGTTCCAATATTCCCTTAATTTGCCTATTACTTACTTCCACTAAACCAAAAGTTTTAGGATGATATGGAGTAGCTACTTTATGTGTGATGTTGTACTTGTTTAGTACTCCATCAAAGATCTTGTTAGAAAAATGGCTACCTCAATCACTTATTATAGCTCTAGCCATTCCGAACATGCTGAATATTAAATCCTTCAAGAACTTAACAACAACATTAGCATCATTGGTTTTAGTGGGGATGGCTTCTACCCACTTGGATACATAATCCACATCAACCAAAATATATTGAAAACCATTGGATGAGGGGAAAGGACCTATACCGTCAATCCCACATACATCGAAGAGTTCAACAATTAAATTAGATGTCAAGGCATTTCATCTCTTTTACTTATATTTCCTGTTCTATGACATCTATCACAATGTGCACAAAACATATGAGCATCTTTAAAAAGAGTGGGCCAAAAGAATCCAAACTGTAATACCTTATGAGCTATATTTTCACCACCAAAATGGCCCCCACAATGAAGTTCATGACAAAAAGGTAGAATGCTCTTATGTTCTTCTTCATGTACACATTTCCAGATGACTTGATCTTGACCAATCTTGTATAAATAAGGGCCATCCTAGAAATAGTCCTTAATAGTTTTAAAAAACCTTTTCTTGTCCTGCTATGAAGTGTTAGGTTGCAAAACACCAGTGGCAAGATAGTTTACAATATCAGCATACCATGGGTTCGGACCTATTGAAAATAACTGTTCATCAGGAAAGGTTTCAACTATTTCTTCATTACTCTCATCTTTAAGAGAATTGAAGTCAGAAATCAACCTAGACAAATGATCAACTACTAAGTTTTCACTACCTTTCTTATCCTTTATTTCTAGGTCAAATTCTTGTAAGAGTAAGACCCACCTGATTAATCTTGGCTTGGCATTTGGTTTACTTAATAGGTATCTTAAAGCAGCATGATCAGAATGCACAATCACTTTAGATCCTACTAAATAAGACCTGAATTTGTCTAAAGAAAACACTATAGCCAAGAATTCCTTTTTAGTGGTGGTATAATTCATTTGGGCATCATTGAGTGTTTTTCTAGCATAATAGATGACATGTAAACACTTATCCACTCTTTTTCCCAAGACTAATCCGATAGCATAATCAGAAGCGTCACACATTATTTCAAAGGGTAAAGACTAGTTTGGTGCCATAATAACAGGGGTAGATGTTAGTTTCTCTTTCAAGGTATTAAAGGCAATAATGCAGTCATTGTTGAAATTAAAATAAACATCCTTTGATAGCAAGTTACATAAAGGATGACTTATTATAGAGAAATCTTTAATAAATTGTTTGTAAAATCCTGCATGTCCTAAGAAGCTTCTTATCCCCTTCACAAATGTAGGGGAGGTAGTTTGGAAATCAATTCAACTTTTTCCTTATCAACTTCAATACCTTTGCTTGAAATTATATGTCCTAAAACTATCACTTGTTGAACCATAAAATGAATTTTCTCCTAACTAAGGGTGAGATTGCATTCAATGCATCTTTCTAAAACCAAGTAAATTTATGTAAGCAATCATCAAATGAGTTCCCAGAGATAGGGAAAGCGTCCATGAAAATCTCAATGAATTTTTCCACAAATGTTCAAGAAAATTGATATCATGCATCTCTAGAAAGTGGTGGGGGCATTGCATAACCCAAATGGAATTCTTCGAAAAGCAAATGTCCTAAAAGGACATGTAAATGTGATCTTTTCCTGATCTTTTGGTGCTACAGGTACTTGATAATATCCAGACAATCCATCTAGAAAACAGTAAAATTTGTGCCCAGCTAATATTTCTAACATTTGATCAATGAATGAAAGAGGAATGTGATCCTTTCTGGTATATACATTTAGTTTCCTAAAATCTATACACATTCTCCATCCAGTGATTATTCTAGTGGGCACTAATTCACTTTTGTCATTTTTAACAACTGTTATCCCAGATTTCTTAGGTACCACATGCACTGGACTAACCCACTTACTATCCGCAATAGGATAGATAATTCCTTCTTCTAACAATTTAAGAATTTCTTTCTTAACTACCTCTTACATATTTGGGTTTAGTCTTCTTTGGGCCTCTCATACAGGTTTAGCACCATCCTCCAAGTTGATCTTATGCATACACATCGTATAACTAACGCCTCTTATATCCCTTATACTTTAACCTATAGCTTTCTTAAACTTAGTAACCACTTTGATAAGTTCCTTTTCTTGGGTTTTGGTCAAGGTTGAAGAAATTATCACTGTATAAGTTTCTCCTTATCCCAAAAACACATATTTTAAGTGCTCAGGTAAGTCTTTGAGTTCAAGTTCAGGTGGGTTGGCCTTTTTACTAGATGAAGAACTGGGTAGATTTAAAAGTGTACTAGATTTTGTCATTACTTCATCATTGTTTAGTCGTTGAAGGTACCCCTTAATTTCCTCATCTAAATCTTCTTTGACCTCTTCAAGTTTAAGAATAGTTTCAAGCCTTATCTATTCTGGTTCGATAAAAGGTGCTTTGGAAAAGATTATCCAAAGGGTCAACATCGAATATTTCATCGATGGCAGAAATAGAAGGAAAATGTGAAGAATCAAAAACTTTAAAATGAACAGTCTCTCCTAAAACTGTCATTGTCAAATTTTCATCTTGAACATCAATAATAGTTTTAGTAGTTGCCATAAATGGTCTACCAAGCAGTATTGTGTGCTCTTTGTCCAAGGTTGGATTTTCTTGCATATCCAGAACCATAAAGTCAATAGGTATTATTAGTTTGTCTACTTGTACCAACACATCCTCAATTATTCCCTTTGGATACTTAAGAGATCTATCTGCAAGTTGAAGGGATATAGTTATGGGTTTTAAATCTCCTAAATTGAGCTATAAGAATATAGAATAGGGCATCAAATTTATACTAGCACCTAAATCAAGCATTGCTTTAGCAACCTTTCTATACCCCATAGTTATGTTTATAATAAAACTTCTTGGGTCTTTCAACTTAGGGGTAGTTTATGCTGAAGTACAGCGCTAGAAATTTCTGATACTACTACTCATTCATTTAGTTCATACCTCCTTTTTTTAGTGTTCAACTCTTTGAAAAACTTAGCATATTAGGGCACATTCATGATCACTTCTAATAATAGTAAATTGATATTTACTTTAGATATTAAAAAGATCATAGAATTGCTTATCTTGTTTGAATTCTTTTAACCGGTGTGGAAAAGGTACTTGCAGCTGGTGTGGTTCTTTTGTATTTTGAATTTTGGGGATGTCAAATGACTCCCCAATGAGTTTTTCAGAAGGCTTGTTAAGTTTAACACTTATTTCTCCATTTTGTGAGACTAGAATATCACCTTCTTTGTTACATAAACTACAAGGTAGATCGTTAGAGATTTCAAGTAAACTGGTATTGAGTACCTTACCACTTCGATGGGTTCTTACATCCTTTGCTTGTTTTGGTTGATTGGGCAACTTTCCTGGTTCTTTCTTTTGCATTTTTCTAGCAAGTTTCCCAACTTTAGATTCAATCCTTTTAACCGAAGCCTTCATGGTGTTCAACCTTTTATTATTCATCAATTGGTTGTCGTGACTAACTTGAATAAAAGCATTCAAGCTATCCTCTAAGGTTGGCTTAAAAATTGGCTTGGTGGGTAAAGGTGGTTTTTATTCGACCTAAGTGTTGGACATTTTGTGTAGGCTGGGTAATTTTTTGTTTCCAATGATGGTTAGGGTGATTATAGGTGTTTGGATGATACCTTTGAAAGGATTTGACTTCCTCCATGGCATCGACACTAGAATCACAAGTATTTGAACAATTATGAGTACCATGCCCAATTGAAAAACACACTTCATACACCTCTTGATTTGGCATTTGGTGGGTAGTGAGAAGTTGCACTTGCTTAGTCAATTTAGCAAGTTGCAAGGTCATCTCATTATCAAAGCCAACTTCATTGACTCTTGCTCTTCTTCTAGCACTTATTTGTTAGGAATTAGAACCCAACAGCTCATAAATATTATAGGTTTCCTCTACGGTTTTTTCTCCCACAACACCTCCAGCAGCATTAACAATCGTGTATTGACTCTGCAGTGTCAATCCATCATAAAAGAATTGAATCTATAGTTGTAATGGAAAGCTATGATTATGACATTGAATGAAAAGAAGTTTGAATCTTTCCCAAGCTTCATGAAATGACTCTTCATACATTTGAGAAAATATTGCTATCTTTGTCCTTAGATCAATAGTCTTTTGGTGGGAATAGAACCAACCCATAAAAATTTCATATACTGCTCCAAAGTTTTTAGAGAACCCGATTGTAGAGTAATGAACAATGAGCAAGTTTTATCCTTGAGGGTGTAAGGAAAATACCTTATCCTAAGCTGATCTTCATTAATTGCATGTAGTGGAAAAGTTTGGACAATAGCATAGAATTATTGAATGAAATGCAAAGGGTCTTCATTAGGGACACCATCTAAGGAAGGAAACAAAGAATAATGAATCTTTTTCGATTCATAATTCCTTGCAACCTCTTGTAATTGTATGCCGAAAGTTACATTGCCAATGATTGGCATTGCATAGTCTTTCATCATTTTCTACCTATCTTTAGCATCTCTTATGACTATTTGTAGTTGAAATTGATCCTACTCCTATTGTGTATCAACATTTAGCTCTTAAAAAATAGTAGATATCTCTAAGAAAGATTTCTCACTTGACAAAATGTATAGGCTTAAAGTCGAAAGGTGTAAGGAACCTAATTTTTTTTATTTTTATTTTATTTTTTTGAACATATTTATTTTTTTGAATGAAAATCTAAATTAAGTAAAGATAAAATCTAAGTAAATTTGTTTTAATGCTGAATTTAAAGAATGGACATAATTTTTGAAACAAACGAATTTATTTCATTTGAATTTTATTACACACATTAAAAAATAAACTAAAACAAAGGAAACAATAATGGGTGACCTCTCGCATAGGACTAAAATTTATCGTCTTCTAGTAAGACGTTGCTTAGAGATTGCAGAATGACAAACTCAATGTCTCCTCTTCATTGAATTTATTTGATCCCATTTGACCATTCGGTTAGTCTTTGCTTTGTTTTTGTAAATGTTCAACTAACTGTTCTACTTGAACTTCCACATTTTTGATAGAAGCATCCACAGAGTCCAACTGTTGATTGGTTTTATATTGTTATCTCTACAAACTTGAATAAAAGAATTTAAGTTGTCCTCTGATGAGCAAAAACCGGCATCGCTGATCTTGCAATTACTTTGGTTTTATATTTATAAAACTCTCACAAGTGCACGAATCATTTCATAGAAAATGATAAGTATACTCCCAAGGTCGATCTAAGGAAGGAATATATGTGGTTTTTAATTTATTATTCAAACTTTTAAAAGCGAAATTAAATCCTAAACATCCTATCACGATATTTAGGTTTTTGTGTTTCTAATAAAAATAAACATACATACAGATTCAATAAACATTTATGCAAATTTTATCTTTTATAATAGTGGAGTATTTATGGATATAATAACTAAGTTAATTATTCTTGCTCATATTATTTATGTTATTAAAGATATAAATTGATATTTATTGATTCTCTCTTTTTTATATGAATACCACCTATGGTGGGGTTAGATATTCTTTGTTAACTAAACAATTCAATTAACACCTATGGGTGGGGTTGATAACTAATTTGGTTAATTAAATTAATTCCTTTTTCTAAGAGATTGAAAATGAATCATTTAAATGCCACCTTTGGTGGGGTTAGACAATTTTAACTTTCTTCAAGGTGTCCAAATTAAACCTAAGAATTTAATTATCCGAGTACTAACTTTCAAATTTTAAAATTACTATTGAAAACATGTTGTCAATACATTTTTAGATAATAATTCTTACAAAAACTTTTGAAATAGAGGTTCACTCTAACTATTGGGCAATTGTACCAACAAATAAAAGAGCACTACTTTAAATCAAACCGAATAACTAAACCTTAAAATCTAATTTTTAAATTTAAGTTTGTAATGAAAAATAATATATTTCTCTCTAACATTCTTAATATAAAATCTTGAATAAAAACAAAATCAATTCATTTTAGAGATTTTTACCTATTTAATATTTTTCATACACAACAATGTTATTATTATATTATGTTTACAAATAGGTAGAAAAGTTAAATTTAATCACAAAATAATTAAATATAACATATGAGAATGAAGCACAAAAAATAGTTGTAAAGAAAATAAAATCCTTACAGTACTTTGATGTTATTCATGTTACTGGAAAACCTCCAAACGAAATTTGCATTTCCATTTATTAGATCAAAAAGTAAATAAATTATAAAAACATAAGTAGTTCTTCTCCAAAACAGAAGAACTCTAAAACTAAGAAATGGAGAGAAAGAAAGAGAAGAGAATATGTGTTTTGAGGTGTTTTTAGGTGTGTTTTGTTATGTAGATAATGGGGGTATTTATAGGTGAGGATAGAAAGAAAATGTGGGTGGAAAAATGATTAAAAATGGAGAAAAAGTGGAGTAGTGAATGATGACATCATACTACTGATGTCATGGTAGGTGGGGCGCGGTGGGGCACGTAGATGGGTGTAGCAGCGTGTGCGGATGGGGCAGATGGGCGTGTGGCACACGCGGACCGGGCGCAGATGGGTGTGCAGCGCGCACAAACCAAGTGCAGATGGGTGCAGGAGTGCACAGACTAGGGCAGATTGTCACTCGACTTCGGCATTGTTTTGCGCGTTAGCCGGCACTGTTGGGTTGCTATGTGCGCGATTTCACTCTTTTTGACATTTTTGACCCTTTTGATCCATTTTATCCCATTTTTCCATATTTGTTGACTTTTCCTCATTTATTTTATGAATATATTTGTGATGTATTGCCTCCAGTATTTTGTTTTTAGTCTTTAAGTTGCTTTCTTAAGCGAAAATACCTGAAAAACAATAAAAAAACCCGTGATTTCGAAAAGATAGATTTATATAAATATATGATAAAATCATATAAATATATATATTTTTAATCAATTAACGTGCATAAAAGCATGATAATTTTAGTACATTTTGAGCATTCATCATCCTGTAGGGTTGATTTATTGGGAATACTTCTTGGAATAGGCTGGTTGAATTGCTAGCCTGGCTGATTTAAGCTTTGAGCGAAAGGAGAGTTGTTTTGCCTCGAGGAGAAGTTCGGATGATTTCTATACCCAAGATTGTTGGTATTTGAATTGGGTTCAAACTTTGGTCTCTATTGATATGCTCTCAATACATTAACCTGTTCAGGTCCAACAGTTGTTTTTTCTTGATATGGACGGGCTTCAGTACCATATTATTAAAAAAGTAAATTTAAAACTCCTATCGAGAAAAATAATAAAATAACTAAACAAAAATTTAGAAAAATTTCAATAGATTTAATACAAAACACTAAACAAAAAAAGTTAAATCCTAAGTTATTTTTTTAATTGTTTTTATATTTTTTTTAAAAGAAAATATATAAATAAAAAAAATTATTTTATTATTTTTTAATTTTTTTTAATTTTTTGTTTAAAATTTATTAATTGTTTTTTTGTTTTGTTTTACTAGTCATGAATAGGTAAGTTTTTTTTTTAAATGAGAATTGTTTTTTAATTTTTATTAAATTTTTTTCACCATTCACAAACAACAAATATTATTATTATTTTTTTATTTATTAACTATTTTTTGTTGTTTTTTACTATTCATGAGTGGTAAGTTTATTTATTTATTTTTTAGAAATATATATATATATATATATATATTAAATTTTATTAATTTTTTTAATTTTTTTAAATGAAAAATTATATTTATTTTAAAATGCTTTTTAACTATTCATGAATAGCAAATTTGTGTTTTTTTTATTTTATTTATTAACTTTTTTTTCTAAATCAAAATAAAAAAATCACAATTATTTACAATAAAAAAAGGTTTTAAAATTTTGATAAATAATTTAAAAAACGTTATTCCTTTATCGATAACGATGCCAAAAACTTGATGTGCAAAACCGAGATCGCTGATCCTACCAATACTTTGGTTTTATATTTATAAAACTCTCGCAAGTGCACGAATTATTTCGTAGAAAATGATAAGCATACTCTTAAGGTCGATCTAAGGAACAAATATATGTGGTTTTTAATTATTATTCAAACTTTTAAAAACGACATTAAATCCTAAACATTTTGTAACGATATTTCGGGTTTTTTGTTTTTAATCTAATAACATAAAAATACAAATTTTATCTTTTATAATAGTGGAGTATTTATGGATATAATAACTAAGGTAATTATATTTGCTCCTATTATTTACGTTATTAAAAATATAAATTGATATTTATTGATTCTCTCTTTTTTATATGAATACAACTTTATTCTTTGTTAATTAAACAAATCAATTAGCACCTATAGGTGGGGTTGATAACTAATTTTTTTAATTAAATTAATTCTTTTTTTATAAGAGATTGAAAATAAACAATTTAAATACCACCTTTGGTAGGGTTAGACAATTTAAACTTTATTGAAGGTGTCCAAATTAAACCAAAGAATGTAATTATCCGAGTACTAACTTTCAAGTTTTAAAACCACTACTAAAAACATGTTGTCAATACATTTTTAGATAATAATTCTTATAAAAACTTTTGAAATAGAGCTTCACTCTAACTACCGAGCGATTGTACGAACAAATAAAAGAGCACTACTCTAAATCTTACACATAACTAAACCTTAAAATCTAATTTTCAGTTTTATGTTTGTAATGAAAAATAATATATTACTCTAACATTCTTAATATAAAATCTTGAATAAAAAAAATCAATTCATTTCAGAGATTTTTACCTATTTAATATTTCGCAAGCATAACAACGTTATTATTATATCATGTTTACATAAAACTAGTAAAGTTAAATTTAATCATAGAAAAATTAAATATAACATATAAGAATAAAGGATAAAAAATAACTATAAAGAAAATAAAATCTTTACAGTACTTTGATGTTATTTCTATTGCTAGAAAACCTCCAAACGGAATTTGCATTTTTATTTATTAAATAAAAAAGCTAATAAATTACAAAAACATAATTAGATCTTCATAAAAAGAGAACTCTAAAATAAGAAAAACTGACTAAGAAAAGCTAAAAACTAATAAATGGAGAGAAAGGAGGTTTTTGAGCTGTGGTTTGAAGTGAAGAGAATGAGGGTATTTATAGGTGAGAAGAGGAAGAAAAAGTGGGTGAAAAATGATTAAAAATGGAGGAAACATAGAGTAGTGAATGATGAGGTCATTGCTGAAGTCATGGTAATGTGGGGCGTGGCGGGATGAGCGGCTTTGGCATAGTTTTAGGCATTGCATGCACGTTGCCGGCGCGACTGGGCAATGCGCGCGCGTTGCCCAACGTTGTTGGGCGGCTGGGTGCGCAATTTTGTCCTTTTTGACATTTTGGACCCTTTTGACCTATTTTGTCCAATTTTTCCATCTTTTTTTACTTTTTCTCATTTATTTATGAATATATTTGTGATGTATTTCCTCTAGTGTGTTTTTGAGTCTTTAAGTTACTTTTTTAAACGAAAATACCTAAAAAACAATAAAAATACTAGTGATTCTGAAAAGACATATTTATATAAAAATATTATAAAATCATATAAATATATATCTTTTTAATCAATTAAAGTGAATAAAATGATGGTAATTTTAGTGCTTTTTGAGCACTCATCAGTCCACACAAAATCGCCAAGATTAATCTTTTTTTACAAGCTACACCAGGGACGAATATGTGCTAGTACTGGGCCGAATGACTCTATTTTCCAACATTTCTTCCACCAATTTTTCGATTTCCTTCTTTTGGTTGTATGGATTATGGTATGGTCTTACTAACATAGGGCCATTCCCAGGTTTGAAGTTGATTTTGTGGCTGTTGGACCGGTCAGGTTGGATACTTGTGGGTTTTGGAAATAAGTGGGCATAATTTTTAAAAGTTTGGGCCAGATTTACGTGTTGGGCCAAATTTGCATGTTGAGCCACATCTGTGTGTTGGGCCAAATCTATCTTGGGAAAATATTTATATTTACTAGGGTTAGTTTGAGCATCTTC
The DNA here is from genome assembly GCA_033030585.1 of Hippophae rhamnoides. Lineage (NCBI taxonomy): Eukaryota > Viridiplantae > Streptophyta > Magnoliopsida > Rosales > Elaeagnaceae > Hippophae > Hippophae rhamnoides. The sequence goes on from CM065437.1 coordinate 34,615,008, forward strand.
AACAATTACACACATCAAAGTTCTTCTTCCTCTATTTTCCCAAAGTTCTTTCTCTATTTGGTGCTGGTCCACGGCTTGTGTTGCTGATGCTTGCATGCCGGCAAGAGTTACCATCCATCCTTACCACTAAAACACTATCATTAAGTGCACGAAGTCCTACAGAATCGGCCCAAGGGTTTTCATCCACTACGCTCCAAGGACGGCATCACAACCCTCCAAGGTAGCTTCTCGTCGTTAGCCACCATCACGTTTAGCTAAGCCCCTTTCTTTGCTTTTAACCCGATCTACGAGACCCATGCCTAATTGAGGAAGTTGTGAGAGCTTTCGGTATCCAACAAAGCTACTTATAAGAGTCCCTTGATTTTGGCTAGAACCCACATGATTTGAGGTATCACTGTTCCTGTAATGGCGTGAAGTGAGATTTCAGCCACTTCTGGTTCAGGTTCAACTTCCTTTTTACCCTCTACTTATACCTCATCCATGGGTTTGCAATCAATGAGGAACAATCTCTTACAGCGATGGCCCGACGTGTAGGTTTCATTGTAGTTGTAGCACATGTTGCGTCACCATGCTCTTGGATTTCATTAGCGGTGAGGTGTTTAACAGGTGGGTTCGTGGTTGGTCGTGACTGAATGGGATTTTGTTTTGGTTTCTAGAAGTTTTGGATGGCTAGGTTAATGTTGGGTGTAGTGTATTTGGGTTTTTGAAGTTGGTTTTCGGTTTCGTAGATTCGTACAAGGCCAGCAGTATGTGGGAGGGTATATGGGTTTGTGGCACAAACATCAGCTAGGATGGTTTCTCGAAGCCCATTAACAAAAAAATTGATCTTTTGTTGTTCAGTTAATGAACTGGCCCTTGTGAACAACCGATCAAATTGTGTGTGATACTCCTAGACAAAACTCGTCTATGTGAGTTTGATAAGCTCCCTATAGTAGTCATCTAGGAGTGTTGGACCATAGCGCTCATTCAACGCCTATTTGAATTATTCCCAAGTAACCTAAACTCGAGTCTTCTTGAAAGATTGGAACTAGAGGTGCACTCCTCCTTCTAGATGGTTGGCTGCTAACAGGACTTCTCTAGGGCAGGGGTCTGGTGGAATGAAAAGAACTGCTTTGTCCTATCAATCCAAGTGATAGGATCATCAGTGCCATCATAGCGTGGAAAATCCAAATGAACCATTCGAGGTACAATTGTTCCATATGTTTGCTAAGAATTTGGTTGTTGTTATGATGTTCCAATTCCTGTTCTTTTTGCACTTAACTCATCCATTTGAGTTTGTACTTGAATGAACATCTCATGCATCTCTCACTGCATTTAAAGTATTTGCTATTGGGTTGCTTGTAAGGATTCCTCCATTAGTTGTTTTGGTAGGTTGGGATGGTTGACCCCATTATTGGATCCCTGCTCTGATACCATATTTTTGCGTGTCTTGTAATGTTGAGTTCTCGCTCGGCCTCTATCCCGACGTGAAATCATTCCCCAACGTGAAGAAGCTCTCAAGGAGATAAATTCTATAAATGTAAGATAGTTTAGTTTTGGTAGAAAAAGTTCATGCTAATTCTCATTAAATTTCCCCTTTTTATACATATTTTTGATAACTAAAAATAATTGAAACAAACCATTATTTCCTAAGAAAATACAGACTGAAACTAAAATTTTGGGAAAAGTGACATGTCAACAAGGCCAATACTGAAAATACTAACATGACCACTACATCAAAGACATAGTCCATGACTAACTGAATTAGAAAGAAAAATAAAATAATTATGCTGATGGCACGTAACATACTGCTTGGAAACAATTTCACTCATAAAGAATCACTACTTGATCTCAATAAACTTAAAAGAACAAAGATGTAGATTAGAAATTTCCATTAGAGAATTATTTGTTTAAAAACTAATAAGGAAGAAGATAAACATTGAATTTATAATCTTTTTTTTTATATATTTTATATTTTTAATGATCCGATGAATGAGCAACTGATGAAGTGGTATGAATGAAATACGTCTACAGTTTTATGGTAGAAATGGAAAGAAAATTAGTTAAGTAGTATAAACAATATAAATACAATAGTTCGGTGGTATATCTGTATGTTTAACCTATAAATATTTTAGGTTACTTTTATAATAACAATATAAAAAAATTGATATTAAAATTTTGTAAAAAACATTTGTAGAAATACTCCTGAAATAAATACCAATTAATTTGTTACACTACTACAAAACATATGGTTTGATCGGTTTCTAATGAGCTTAAACAATTTTTTTTGCCTATTTCAAAAAATGGTTAAAATAAGTGCAGACAGTTTTATTTCCCGATTTGTAAACCTAAGATGATTATATACTATAGATATGGCATCAATAAAGGCCATTTTAATGATTGGAGTCAAAGAAGGGAAATGCAATCAACCTCTACTCAAACGATCTTAGGTGAGTAAAAAAACTTGTAAAAAAGAGTCGCCATCCTCAATTCTTGGCTCAATAAGGTAATAAAAGGAAGTTTTGATTTTTTTCAAGGAAGAAAATATACACTCTTCAAACTCCTTTGTTGTGAGAATGATCGGTATAAAAACTGAAAGTGTATAGTATCGTAGTTTTATTGTAAAATGATAAGAAGAGTATAGTTGTTACTTACTTTTGAAAAATACCAAAATTATGCTAATCTCGATTTTATCTAGAGAAGTCACTAAGGTTATTATAATTGGAATTTAAAATAAAATAAATTTAAAGAAAATGCACAAAAGAAAAAAAGATATTGTTCAAAGATCAAATTAATGAGAAGAAAACTTCTAGGAACTAGATTTCACCTAATCTCTCACTTTGCTTTACTCACCAATTTACACAAGAGTATGCAATTTAATAGAGCAAGAAAGGATTAAGACCAATGATTTTAATACTACACAGGTTCATACAAGTATTTCGATCTCTATATTTACCTATGCTGAAATATTCCAGATCTATCATATAATTCCCTCTTTCGATAGTAAATCACAAGATTAAAATTATCTAATTAATGATGAGTTAATTAGAAAAAAAGAAACTCAGAATAATTCAGAAAAACATGAAGAAAAATAATTCAAATTAAAATGAAAAATCATAGATATGAATAATCAAAGCAAATTGGTAAAGTACTTGGTAAAAAAACAATAAAAATAATATCCACAAGATTCACACCATAACTCTTTCTCAACAATATGCTTATACTGATGGAAATATTGTTGTTATATTCAATAAGTGGAGTGCTTTCTTTGTTTTGAAGAGCATTTTGATACTCGTAGCCTTTTTTGATTTTCAACCACTTTAATATTTTTTTATTCTTGTCTTTCACTTTCTTTTCTATTCACACTTTGATTAAATAGAGAATACATAATGTAGATTATTTAATTTGAACTAACTTTCTCTTTAAATGCAAATTTCCACCAAAGTACTTTCTCAAAATTTAAGATAAATTCATGGTTTTTCAGGCTTAGAATGAGAATGGTTTATGTAGTTAAAAGAAAAAAATAAAGGCTTATGTAAAATAAGGCTCAAGGTGATTGACTATGGGAATACACCATGAATGATGGTGTGATAATCAGGACGGTTAGGAAAGCTATTTTGGTTATGAAAAAAATTGCCTGGATCCTTTCTCTAATGTTTGGTATCAACTAGGATTTCACCTCAAGGATCCATCAATAGATTCTAGATCAAAGCAAGATTGATTAGTAAATTATCGTTCCCATAGAGATTTGTCACTACAGTTTGTAGAGTACTAAAATCATTTCAATCTGATTTTATCCAAAACAAATGAAAGTTTATGAAAGTTTAACAACTAATTAAGATTTTTATAACAAAATGTAAAAAACATTCTAGGATTGTAGTTTCACCAAATTAATCCATTCGAATCATATTATTTTCTCTTGATTTAGTTTTTTGTAAATTTAATTTATCAACCAAGAACTTCTAATTTTATCCATACATCTCTTCCGAGCTCCATACAGACACATCTTACTAAAATAATTCACTATATTCCTATGAGAATTAAATTCACCAAGATTTATTACGTTCAAAGTTCTCAAATGACCACACATAAAATAAAGGTATATTCCTATCCCTTATATATACATGTTATTCTATCCATGAGCAATACACACAAAAATGCCTCTTCCAAGTTTATTTAAGTGCCACAGATCAATTGATAAATTTTCCAATAATCAAAAGGATTAAGCACAAATAGAATAAAAAAATAAAAAATCTCATAAATCATTCAAAAATAATTAAATCCAAGTTTCATAAGTTTAGTTACACAGCAATCCTAGAAAAATTCAATTATTTCATAAGAAAGATTAAAATTACAAAATTTAAGGAATATTAGCTTATGAACAACAAAAGAAAATTAAAATGTTTCAACACTTTAAATTTTTGGCACACGCAGAAATACAACAGAAGCCAAAAATGGCTTCTGTGTGTACCACAGTCCAACACTCTAACCTCCTATCTACCAAATAATCCCAATAATATCCTATTTATAACTCCAACTCTCTAAAAAAAATATATCAGGAAATATATATATTTTATAATTACGTGTGTAAAATTAGGAATAGAATACTACATGGGAAATTTTATTTTGAGATACGAGTGGAAGACAAAATTCTTGAAACACGCAATCACGCGTGTAAAATGTTTATCGTGCAAAACTGGGGAACCAGCCTTTCAAAATGCATGCCACGTGTTAGCATCGGATTGGCTGCAAGAAATAATGAGACACGTGACAACCTTTCATTTGTTGTGAAGAGAAGGCGCATGAGGACCGCATCGTAGGGGAGAAATGCTTCGAAGACACGTGGGGGACAGAGAAGCTACTGGAAACGTGACATTTTCGTGTTTTTATTGTAACCAACACATGCCACATGTCAGCTCCTGATTTGAGGAAAGAATATTCGAGACACGTGGTAAGGGTGCACGATGTTTATCTAGACAACGTTACATGGAACCATTTCTTTTGGGAGACATATGGGTCCCACCCTGCACGCCAACTTGCACGAGAAATGGACCGTACTCAGTGTCGAGCAACGTGCCATCCAAAAAGCTAGGTCCAATCGATTTTGTTGCGCGTGCATCTTATGTGCTGATCCTCACCATTGATTGCTTGATTAGATGTTGCGTGTTGCACGATGAAATTAGGCGTGCGTGGTTCTCTTCCTGTACAAAAAAATTCCTTTAATTGCATTTTAGCCTTCCAATTTATTTTAAATTAAATTTTAAACTTTTGTTAATTGCAATTACGCCCTTTTCTAATTCAAATCATATTTTAAACTTTCGTTAATTGCAATTAATCCCTATTTTAATTTAAATTGTATTTTCAAACTTTATTATTTGCAATTAAGTCCTTTTTCGATTCATATTCTTTAATTTTCTTAAAAACATATTCCCTAAAAAATAAATAGTAAAGATTAATTTAATTAATTAAAATTAACTAAAAATAACAAGAACATAGCAATTATAATTAATAAAATGGATTAAATAACTGTATAATATACAGTTATGAAGGATTAAATGCATAATTTCTCTCCACCTATTCTCCATAATAGTGCTTCAATCTTTGATCATTAACTCCGAATATATACCCTGCCTTATCCTTCAAGTCTATTGCTCCAAAATGGGGAACTTTGTAAATTGTATAAGGACTTATCCATCTTGATCTCAACTTACCCGCGAAGAGTTTTAGTCGTGGATTGAAGAGAAAAACTTGTTGTCCTAAAGCAAACTCGTGCCTAAGAATCTGTTTATCATGCCACTTCTTTGTCCGTTCTTCATAGATCTTTGCATTTTCCTAAGCATCGTTCTGAAACTCATCCATATCATTCAATTGAAGAAGTCACTTTTCCCCTGTTTCCTTCAAATCAAAATTAAACTTATTTACAAACCAATAAGCTTTATGCTCCAACTTAATAGGGAGATGACATGCTTTTCTAAACACTAATCGATAAGGAGACATCTTGATAGGTGTTTTAAAAGTTGTACGGTATTCCCACAAAGCATCATCAAGATTTTTTTCGCAATCCTTTCCATTAGTGTTGACCATTTTTTCAATGATATTCTTGATTTCTCAATTTGAAATTTTAGCTTGGCCATTAGTTTGAGAATGGTAGGCAAGGGCTATCTTGTGCTTCACACCATATTTAGAGAGAAATTTGTCGAACAACTTATTGCAAAAGTATATCCTGTCATCACTAATAATAACTCATAAAGTTCCAAATCTTGTGAATATGTTCTTATGTAGTAATTTGAGCACTACCTTTGCATTATTTTTTGTTGTAGCAATTTCCTCCACCCACTTTGACACATAATCAACTGCTAACAAGATATAAACAAAGGCAAAAGAAGGAGGAAAAGGACTCGTAAAATCAATTCCTCAAACATAAAATAACTTAATCTCTAAGATATGTTTTGATGGTAGTTCCTGACGTCTTGAAATATTTCCCATATGTTGGCACATATCACAAGTTTTCACCAAAGTATAACTATCACAAAAAAATAGAGGACCAAAAGAAACCACTTTGAAGTACTTTAGGTGTTGTTTGTGTTACTCCAAAATGTCCTTCATATGATGAGGAATGAAAGTAATGGAGAATGACTTGCATCTTCTCTTCAAGAACACATCTTCGGATGATTTGATCATGACATCTTTTGAAAAGCAAAGGCTCATCACAAAGATAATATTTCACATCATGCAAAAACTTCTTATATTGGTGGTAAGTAAGATCTGGTGGCAATACCCTACAAGCTAGGTAGTTTACAATATCATCATACCAAGGAAACTTGATCTCATATGCAAACAACTACTCAGCAGGGAATGCTTCTTGGATCACAAAATCTAGTTTTACTTCTTCTTGCTCCAATCGAGAAAGATGGTCAATAATTGAATTTTCACTTCCTTTCTTATCTTGAAGAAGAAAGATCCAACAAATCTGCCTAAGCTTAGCATCCTTCTTGCCAAACAAATAATGAACACTATCACCTTTGTACCAATGAGGCAAGACCAAAAATTTTCACAAGAAAACATCACATCAAACATCTCTTTCTCATAATTTGTATTATTCAATTGGGCTTCATTCAATGTCTAGCTTTCATGGTATATGGCTCTAAATAATTTGTCTCTATTTTGACCTAACACTACTCCAATTAAAAATTCACTTGCATCACATAGGACTTCAAAAGGTTAACTCCAATAAGGTATAGTCATTACTGGTGCTGAAATCAGTTTCTCCTTGATTGCATCAAAGGCCTGTAAACAAACATCATCAAAGTCAAATGAATTTTTTTTCAAGAAGATTTCATAAATGTTTACAGAGTTTATAAAAAGCCTTTATAAATCTTCTATAAAATCTCGTATGTCCCAAAACGTTTCTGATTCTCTTCACATTCATTGGAGGTGGTAGTTTTTCTATGGTTGCAATTTTAGCTCGATCAACCTCAATTCCATTAGATGACACTCTATGGTCAAGCATGGTCCCTTCTTAAACCATGAAATTACACTTCTCTAGTTTAGGACAAGATTTTTATCTTCACATCTCTGCAAAACAAGGGCTGAATTATGCAAACAATAATAAAAAGATTTACCAAAAACTGAAAAGTCATCCATGAAAATTTCCATTATATCTTCCACTATGTTAGAAAAAATAGTCATCATGCAACATTGAAATATTGCTGGGGCATTGCACAATCCAAAGGGCATCCTTCTAAAAGCAAATGTTCCATAGAGGCCTGTGAATTTAGTTTTTTCCTGATCTTTGGGGGCTATGGAAATTTGGTTATACCTCGAATAACCTTCTAAGGAGTAATAATAGGGATATCCAACCAATCGATCTAATATTTGCTTAATGAATGGAAGTGGAAAATGACTCTTTCTTATTGCTTTGTTTAACTTGCGGTAATCCATACATACACACCAACCTGTGATTGTTCTTATAGAAATAAACTCATTGTTTTCATTTTTCACTACCGTTATTCCACCTTGTTTAGGTACAACCTACACTGGAATTACCCATTAGATGTATCAAATAGCATAAATAATTCTAGCCTTAAAGAGCTTCAAATTTTAGTTCTCACAATTTCCTTCATTGTTGGATTTAATATTCTTTGGGGCTCAATTGATGGTTTTTAAAGTTCCTCCATTAGAATCTTATGCATGCAAATGAAAGGACTTATACCTTTTATGTCAAAGATAGTCCATCCCAAGGCCGTTCTATGCTCCCTTAACACATGTAGCAACTTTTTCACTTCTTCGGGTGTAAGTGATGCCATAGCAATCACTAGAAATGTGTAATTATAACCCAATAACGCATAGCGAAGATGCTCAAGAAATTGCTTCAACTCTGGAGTTATAGTTTGCTGCACTTTTTCTATAGAGATTACAGAACTCGCCTTTGCTACCATCAGCTCCAACCTTTCCACTTCTTTGCTAAATGATGTAACCTATTGTAATACTTCCAAGGAAAATACATAGTGGAAAAATTCTTCACTAACAAAAGGTAAATCAGATTCACAAATATCAGATTTATTAAAATCATAAGTATGAGATGAAGTAGTGATATATAGTTCTAGGTGTTCAACTAGCATATCCACTTGAAATGATTTTAATACAAATTTCTCAATGACATCTACTTGAAAGTAAGTGCTTGGATCTTCTAGAAATCTCATGGCTCTATAGATGTTGAACTTAACCTCTTCCTTGTTCACTCTCAATGTTAATTGACCCTTTTGAACAACCAATAAATCCATTCTAATAGCCAAGAATTAGTGGGACATCATGGTATTCATTCATATCTAACACCACAAAATCAGTAGAAAAATTAAATTTATCCATCTTTATCAATACATCTTTTATGATTCCATATGGATACTTGATGGATCGGTCTATTGGATGAAAAGAAATGGTTGTTTGTTTCATCTCTCCAAGTCCCAATTTCCTATAAACAAATAGTGGCATAAGATTAATGCTAGCACCAAGATCACATAAAACTTTATCAAAAAATGAATTTCCAATTGTGAAAGGTAAAGTGAAACTCCCAGATCTTTAAATTTTTGAGGTAATTACTTTTGAAGAATGACATTACATTCTTCAGAAAGCTTCACTATTTCGAATTCCTCCAACCTTTTCTTCTTGGAAATGATGTTCTTTAGGAAATTGGCATAATTTGATATTTTTTTCCAAGGCATCTGCAAAAGGAATATTTATGTGAATTTCCAATAATTCATTTTGATAGCATTGAGGATAAGGAAATGGAGTAAATAGAATAGGAGAATTGTCAAGAAATGAATTGATGAAGGCATATTGATGAATCACAAGACTGGCATTACAAATACTAATCTTGCGAAATACCCTTTGTGGTTTTATAATTTGTAAAAATCTTGCAAGTTCACGAATCATTTTATAAAAAATGATAAGTATACTCCCAAGGTCGATCTAAGGAAGAAATATATGTGATTTTTAATTTATTATTTAAACTTTTAAAAATGAAATTAAATTTTAAACATTCGGCCATGATATTTTGGTTTTTATGTTATAATCTAATGAGATAATATAAATAAATATAGATATGAATTCAATAAACAATAATTCAAATATTTATCATTTATAATAATAGAGTATTTAAGGATATAATAATTAAAGTTAATTATGTTTGCTCATATTATTTAGGTTATCAAAGATATAAATTGATATTTATTGATTATCTCTTTTTTTATATGAATAACACATTTGGTAAGGTTAGATATTCTTTGTTAATTAAACAAATCAATTAACACCTATGGGTGAGGTCGATAACTAATTTTGTAATTAAATTAAATTTTTTTCTAAGAGATTTAAAATGAACCATTTAAATGCCACATTGGGTAGGGTTAGAAATTTTAAACTTTATTCAAGGTGTTTAAATTAAACCTAAGAATTTAATTATATGAATATTAACTTTCAAGTTTTAAAACCATTACTGAAAATATGTTGTCAATACATTTTCAAATATTAGTTTTTATAAAAACTTTTGAAATAGAGCTTCACTCTAACTACCAGGCGATTGTACCAATAAATAAAAGAGCACTACTTTAAATGAGACCGGATAATTAAACCTTATAATCTAATTTTTAGATTTAAGTTTGTAATGAAAAATAATATATTTATCTCTAAAATCCTTAATATATAATCTTGAATAAAAATAAAATAAATTTATTTTATAAAAATGTTTTACCTATTTAATATTTCGCAAGCATAACAACGTTATTATTTTATCATATTTACAAACAGTTAGTCATGTTAAATTTAATCATAGATAAATTAAATATAACATATAAGAATAAAACATAAAAAGATAAATGTAAAGAATTCATTAAAATTATACATTAATAGAATCCTTACAATAGTTCGATGTTAATTCTGTTGTTGGAAAAACTCCACACGGATTTACATCTTTGCTTATTGAATCAAAAACTAAAAATTTATAAAAACATAGCTAGTTCTTCTCAAAAAGAGAACTTAAAACTAAAAACTAAAAAAAATGAAAAATTTCTAGAGAGATAAATCTAGAGAGAGAAAGTGCTCAAAATATTGTGTGTTTTACAATGGGGGAAGAGGGTCCTTTTATATGTGAAGAAATGGCCAAAAAAAGGGGAGAATATTTTAAAATCTTGATAAACAGGCAGTTGGCGCGGCTGTCGGACGATTGGTGTGCACCTTCAAGCGATGGGCTGGTACGTGCGGGACTCGGCAAGAATGGGCGGCTACACACCGGACTCGGCGTGAATAGGTTATTGTAGGTAGGATTTCAACCATTTTGACATTTTTTACCATTTTGACCCATTTGTGAGGTATTGTCTCCAATATTTATTTTGTGTCTTTAAGTTATTTTTTGAACAAAAATATCTAAAAAATAATAAAAATACATGTGATTCCAAAAATACAAATTTATATAAAAATATGAAAAAATCATAAAAATATAAATCTATTTAATCAATTAAAATAAATTAAATCATGATAATTATAGTACTTTTTAAGCACTCATCACATATTAGTCTCTCTTAGTGCATCATCAACAATCTCCTTTTCTTTTACTTTATTATTGCTTTGGTTATTATTTGGAGCTGTAGGGGTGTACTCGGTTTTCTTTGATGGTGACCACTCAATTTCTCTTTTATTCCTAAATGTAATGGCCTTCCATTGTTCCTTTGGATTCACTTTTGTATTGCTAGGAAAAGTTATTCCTCTTTGTTGGGCATTTATGGTCATGGCAAGTTTCCTAAATTGCACCTAAAGATATTTCATAGTGGCTCCCATATTGTTACAATAAGTCTCAATATTATCCAATCATGAATCACTCTTTTTAAACCTTGCTTTGGTCATCTTAACAAAGGAAACCATGGCATCCTCAAGTGACATCTTCTTTTTTGCTTGGTTGACAATCAAACCCTGGAGGAGGTTGTAAAACATTCTTTATGTGTCTATAAGAAAAATTCTCATGATTTCAAATCCCTCGATGGTAGTAATTTGGCATAGGATTACCATGATAGTTGTAGTTTCGATTGTTGATGTATCAAACATGTTCTTGATTGCTTCCTTCATTGGAACTACTATACTTGAAGTTGCAACATATTCTACACTTTGTGGTATTCTTTGGGTTGTCAAGGTTGAAACTTGATGAGATAGAAAAGCAAATTGAGCTGAAAGTGTAACAAACGGCTCCAATTCATGAATCCCAACAACTTTCTTAGCCATGCATAGATCTTTCAATTGGCCATTGATAGTTGTTTGAGGTTATTTCTTCCAAAAGAGAAGTAGCACCTTCAGTTGTCTTTGACGTCAAAGTTCCACCAGAAGTAGCATCAACTATAGTTCTAGTTTTCACATTTAACCCATTATAGAACATCTAAACTTGCAACCAATCTAAAAACTCATGCTAAGGGCAACACTGAATCAAATCTTTATACATTTCTCATGCTTCATAGAGCATCTCAAAATCAGTTTTCTTGAATTGACCAATCTCACTCCTGAGTTGGGTTGTTTTGGCATGTGGAAAGAATTTAGCAAGATACTTTCTACCATGTCTTGCCAACTAGTGATGCTTCCCAATTATAGAGATTATAGGCAACCTCTGGCCTTATCCCTAAATGAAAAAGTAAATAACCTCAATCTAATGGTATCTTCAATAACACCATTCATCTTTATAGTGTCACAAATCTCCAAGAACATCACCAAATGAATATTGGGATGTAAAGTGGCAATCCGCTAAATTGAGCTTGTTGCACTATGTTGATCAACGCCGATTTGAGCTCAAAATTATTGGCATTAATGGTCTGGCATCTTACACTTGAATAATTATTATTCACAATTGGCTTTACATAATCCTTCAAAGTGCTTGTCTATGCATTATGTTCTCCTTCATCCATGGCTAGTACTTTCTTCTTTTTTTGTGATTTAAAGGTCCTTTCAATCTCTGGATCAAAAGGAATAAGGTTTCGAGTTCTAGCATGGCACATCCAATGTCAAAAACACACCTAGAGAAAAATTAACAAATGAAAAAAAATAATTCTAAATTAAATGCAAGATTATTTTGTATCGATATTGGCAAAAATAAGAAGAAATCAATCCCCAACAAAGGTGCCAAAAACTTGATTGGTGCAAAATTAGAAGTGCACAGTATGATAGTTTTTATAGTAAAGTGATAAAAATAGTATCGTCCTCAGGGATTAGTAACTTATTTTTGACAAATACCAAAATTATGTTAATCTCGATTTTATCTAGAGAAGTTACTAAGGTTGTTGTAATTAAAATTTATAAATTTGAAGAAAATGCGCAAAAGAAAAGAAAGATATTGTTCAAAGATCAAATTAATTGGAAGAAAACTTCTACCAAATCGATTTCACCTAATTTCTCACTATGTTGTACTCATCTACATAATTGACTTTAATTCTGTTTTTTTTTTAGAAATCTCTAAAAAACATCCAAAAGTCTCATTCGACAATCAATTGGAAACATTATTGCTCATGAATTTACACAAGAGTATGCAATTTAATAGAGTAAGAGAGGATTAAGATCAATGATTTTAATACTACACAGGTTCATATAAGTCTTTCAATCTCTATATTTACCTATGTTGAAATATTTCAAATCATTTATATAATTTCTTCCTTCGATAATAAATCATAAAATTAAAATCATCTAATTAATAACCAGTAAATTAGAAACAATAAACTAAGTTTAAATTAGATAAACATGAAGATAAATAATTCAAATTAACATGAAAAATAAGTATAATTTAAAATTAAATTATTTATTTTTTTGGAATAAAGAAAATTTAATCTATGTTAAAAATTAATATCAACACAAATGAATTCACAAAATATTTTTTTAAGAGAGATTGAAAGTAAGGTGAATCTAAAAAAGAATCTACTTTCCTCTCCTCCGTTCCAACGTTCTCTTCTATTTTTCTGATCAGCATCTTTTTTCTGTGTTTTAATTTCCAGCGCCGCCTTTATGTTGCCTTTCTCTTTGTTTCATTGTGTGCTCCAGTTTCCTTTGTTTCCTCTATGTTTTTGTTTTTTCTGTTTCGTTCCTTTTTTCCCTCGTGTTTCTATTCTATTTCTTCTAGCCTTCTTTTTTCCGGAGTTTTTTATTTTGCTTTTCTTTTGGATTTATTGAAATCTTCCTTTAAATTTAATTTCAATAAATTTTATTTAGATAAATCTTTATTTAAATTTTATTTAGATAAATTTTTATTTAAATTTAAGAGTAGCTAAACAATATGCTTATAAATTTTTAGATGTTCATTTTCTTTAAATATGCAATAAAATTTAAATAATAATAATGAGGTTTAAAATTAATAAAAATAAATAAAATTAGACTAAAATTTAAAATTAAAAAATAATAAATTATGCAGGTTATCAAAGAACTAAATATTAGTGACTCAATTAGAACCACTCATATAGAAATTTATCACATTATTTTATATGGCCGATTACCTGAAAGAAAACATTTTGATAACAATCTCTATATTCACTAACCCGGTGATTGTCCTTGTTCACAAGAGTTGTCGTCTTGCAGATGGATTCTTTATTGAGATGCTCATTGAAGGCAACACTAGCCTTCCTCTAACAAAGTTCAGTTTTCAACCTCTTTATTTTTAGATAGGATTGAGAAATTTTATCCATAGTTTCTCTAATTGCTCGACATAAGGCCCTATGTTAAGGCATCTCTAAGAAGATAAGAAATTGAATGTGTGCAAAATAAAGAGCATGAAATTTGGATTTATAAGCTAGCTAAGCATCGGAAATGATGCCACTTGAAATATTGTAATATTTGTAAGTAGTTATATTTGTAAGTAGTTATATTTCTTATTATTGGTGTATGGTTACTGATCACACCATATTGTGTGTTGTTGCTATAGAGCATAGCTAAATTCGTGTGTTAAGCTACGTCATTACGGAAGTAGCAAACAAGAGTAGCAATAGGTAGTTTGGACAAAGGTTTCAACTAATAGAATTAATAGTGATTTTATTTCCTTCAGAGTTATAACTATATTATTGTTTAGTAGATTATTTGCTATTGATTTTTTGCCTTAAAAAACCCAATGATGTTACCATGTAGATACAATCTCTATGTGCGTTTATCTCATTACATAACTTGTTATGCATGATCTACTACTGTGTTAGTACAATCTAAGTTTAAGGTGTTTATGTTCTAACATACTAAAGTTTAAAAAAGCTTTAATATTTTTGCCTACTTTGTGTTGAGTATATGTATATAATATATGTTGTTAAAAGTTATCTACTTATCTGATATTATATTATTTGTGCTTTTACAATGTTGCTTGCTTAAGTGTTTACTACTCTATTTTTGCAAGTTAGGGTTGAGTCCTTAAAGAGTCTTCATCTTCTTACTTTAGGTATTTATCCCTTTCAATTTTTTTTAATGACCCAATGGACAAAAAACTAGTAGAGTGATATAAATTAAATATTTTTATAATTCAATAGTAGAAATGAGATAAAATTTAATTTGGTGTTACAAACCATACAAATGCAATAATTCCATCTGTATTTTCAAAAGTTATAAATTCTTTGTTCACTCATTTATGTTCTAAAAGCCCCACTTACACTTAAAAAAATTATCCTCAAATAAAATCTAAGGCATTTATTAGAGTCTAAACCCTAAGTTGATCGGAATGTGTCATATTACAAGATTTATTGTACTACTATGAAAATCATTTTTAATGTGAAATTTATTGGAGTAAAACTAGACACAAATATACTAGTTATAAATAAATGTGATGCACATAATTTATTATAATATTAAAAATAATTATCCAAATTTTATTAAAACTATTGTTTTATTTTTATTTTCTAAAAAACTTCAGTATACAGTTAATATTTTATGTATCTTTACTAATAATTTATTATTTAATTGATAAAAAAATATTAAACAAATTATATAATTATTAAGGGGATAAAGATAATAGTAATTATTATTCTAAAATATGTGAGTAATTTTTATTGAAAATGTTGTAAGTTACAACTAATAATTTAAATTGATTTTAAGATAATTGTTAACATTTTAAATAATAATATTTTATTATTTAATTGATAAAAAATAAGATATCATTATCACTATTTTAAATATTATTAATTTATTATTTAATCGATAAAAATAAGAGTTAAAAAATATATAATGACTAATGTACTAAGCAAAATAATAACAATTTCTCAAAATGTGTGGAAACTTTTTCTCAAATATTTATAAGATTTGATTTAAACTTTTACCTATAGAATATATTAGCACAAATATTTTCAAATCCTAAGCATTCATAAATTCAGGTCCAAATGTGTTTTACAAAGAATTCATGAAATCTGTCAGCAAATTTTCTATTCAAAGTTCACTGTATTTCCAAAACAACCCAAATATTCTAAAAACATAGTTTGGCTCCAAATTTTTAGAGATAACCAATAACACGTATGTAAATCAAGTATGAAAATTTCATATTAAACTAGATAATTTAAAACATTCAGAACTATTTTTAACTTGAGTCTTGATTCAAAATCTGCACAATTTCAGGTTTTCAAATTCAACTTCAAAAAGTCAGTAGACCCAAAAACATGTCTATTTTCACCATTAAAATTTTATTTCCTAATTCGAATCATGAGTAGTTTGAAAGCATATAAACGTTCACTTGACTCAGAATTTTAAGATCTTGAATTTTGTTATAGCCTCTTTATTTTTCTCTAAATTCTAATACTTAAAATTACTATGAAACTTTCCAAAAATTGCATTATACATAATTTAATTATATAAATCAAGGGTTTTTAATTCTTTTTTGAAACCCTAAATAAATCAGGAAAATGTAATCAAAATTGTAAGTATTGAGACTTAGATTCTTACCTTGAGACTTCACTTTGCACCCGAATATTTTAGGGTTGCTTGAAGAAATAAAATACAAAGTGAAGGAAAGACGAGAGACATAAATTGACATGAAATATTTTGAAGCTTGTCTTATATTTAAGCTCTATTTTCTTTCTATTTTGTTTCATATTTCCATACAAACTCTATTTTCTCTTCTTCTTGTTTTGTCTTTTATTTCTTCACAAACTCTAGTTATAAAAGAATTCTAATTTATTGAAGTATTTTAATCATAATCGTATCCAAAGACAAATATCTTACTTTTATATCTTAATATTATCAAGTATTTTTTGTCGTTACATGTAGCTGATCTAATCCATTGGTGATCTGATTCCCAAAGAATACATACTCATACTTTCAAATAGATAAAGATTCTCAAATATATATATATATAGAGGTTAGTGTTTACCCTTGATGGAGAAAAGATAGTATGGAATAGGGTTGTTCATCGGATCGAAACCGTTATTTTAGACCCATTTGATCCGATCCAACCATCCGCTCGGATTGAAACATCCTAATCCGCAACCGATCCGATCAACTCTCATATCCGCTCAATCCGATCTGTAAATTAATCAGATGGCATCCGATCAATCTGATCAATCCGATCTGTAAATTAATCAGATGACATCCGATCAATCTTATCAATCCGACCAATAAACTTAATTAACTCTATTTTTTTGTATTTTTAAATAAATTTTTTAAATTTTCACATAAATCATAACATAAAATTATTTTACTTTAAAAAACATTAAAAAATAAAATAAATATATACTAATTATATATATATATATATATATATATATATATATATATATATATTTAATTTAATAAATATATATTAATTAAATATATATATAATTAATTTCAGTCGGATCGGATGACATCGAATCGGATGAATCGTAGTGAAATCCGCCATCCGATTCGCACTTAACGGATGGAAAAAATTTCCATTCGATCCGACCATCAGATTGGATCGGATCGGATGAAAAATCAACGGATCGGATCAGATGATCGGATTGTTTGCACACCCCTATATGGAAGAGTATGAAGCAAGGTTTTATAGCAGATTCCACAATAAAAGCCCAATATTTTGTAGCTTATGAAGTAGCAAAGGCATATATCTCTATAAATTCTTGAATGATTAACATGGTAAACTATTGTGTGACAATGGCTAATTCAAAAAAAGCAAAAAGCCATAAACAAGTAAAATATATGGAGCACAAGTATTATTTAATCCGAAAGATTGTGTATTGGGGAGATATGATAAAGATAGCTTTAGAGAGAAAGATTGTTGACCTGTTTACCAAGACACTATCTAATAAGAATTTAAATGTCACATAAAAGGGATAGGGTTAAAATATATATCCCATTTTCTCAAGGGCTAGTGAGAGTTTGTAAGGATATGATCTCTAATACAAATATTTGTATTTTTATCTTACAAAAATAAGAATAAATAAAAAATACACTTTGTTTATTTGTATTTATTATTAAATTATTTAAATAAAGGATTAAAGTATTCTAATTATTCTTACTTCCTTAAACTCAAAATATTAGTGTACTGATGTTGAGATTAAGTTAAATAATCAAAGTGGTATGTGACTATTGATTAAATTTTGTAAGGGATCTTTATTCACATACTAGTGCATCTCATATCTATTAAGAATGGAGTGGCCCTAATCTAGAATAATGGATAATGAGACTTTTGGGTGGAAATGATTTATTTAATACTTGGTTATGTATGATCGGATAAGAAATATTATAAACATTATTAATATTTGTTTATCCATAGATGTTTTTATATGACAATAATCGGATAAGAAATATTAGAAACATTATTAATATTTGTTTACCCATAGATGTTTTTATATGACATTGAATGACCATGTACAAGATGATCTTAATCATAAGTTATGTTTTGGGGCCCTTGCTGTAGCACCTTGGTATTTGACTTACTTTATAATGTCAGTATTAGTGGGCTAAGATGACTTGTATCTTGGTATTTATATGAGACTAGGAGGTTATATCACAAGATGTGGAATCCCCTCCATTTGTTCCCATATTTTAGTTAGTAGTTCTCTTCTTTAGCTATCTAGATCTTGAATAATTGTGTGCAATTGACACATTAACTACAAGTTCACGTGTCATGCAAGTAATGTAATGTATTTTAAGTACATATATCGATACCACAGATAGTTTAATTGCTTTGTAACTAAGTACTAATTTAAATATTACTAATATAATTTAGACATTGTAAACTTCAATAAATTGCATAAAATACTAAAATAATAACTAAAATTACTAAATTGATAAGTAGATAAATATTTAAGAAAATTATAGAAACATTGATCCTTGGATTTTCTATATATATGAATAACTAAAAATTTCCAACATAGCAAAAAGTTAATTGGGTTCATATGAATCACATAAAATAAAATCTAGCCTCTACACGTAATGATCATGCTCCCAAATTTTATACAAGAGTTCATGGAAATTAACAAAAGACTAAAAGACAAAACGATATACAATCAATTTCTTGACTTGCATTGGCTTCATCTTTAATCTTTTCCAATCTCCTTACTCTTTCTCCTCCAATATTTTTCTATACTCTACCATGACTACTTTGTCTTAGTTCTAAATGAATGAAATTGTGTCACCTAAACTGATTCTAAGTAGGTAAAAATTACCTAATTTGGCTCATCAAACATATCCACTTTAATACAACACCTAAGGTTGACAATTGGATGTAAAAATGGAGCTGATGTAGAAGTACCTATGTCGGTCCATCGATAGATCTAGGTAAGATATCATTCCAAATGAGAGACCTTGAAATCAAGATGCCTAGATTGGTTTAGACATTTTTAGTTTGATTGACTTGCAATCGATTTGGATCAACGTTAGATCGATCAATGAAGTGCTGAAACATCCCAAATGGCTCATTTTAATTCTGTTTGATGTTTTTCAACCTAATTATTATATTTAATCACAAGACATGCATTTTTATTATAATTATTCCAAAATAAGATAAATAGCTAGCTCTAAATAGCTAAATAACTCTACTTTCATAGAGTTATCATAAACCTAAACTTGACTCTTTGTTTGTCTTCATGCAAATCTAAAGCTTAACTAAATGACTAAACACTAACAAGACATGGGTACCATATTTATAAATGTATTTCTTCCAATACATGCATTTTTGACAAAAAAACATATTTCCTTCAAAGATTGTACAATCTTGTGACAATGAAGTTCTCATGGCCATTAATCAACATTACATTAATACAAAGGTATGCATGGTTTTTAACATAATAATTCATATGTGTGTGACTTACAAATGATGTCATCCAATGCACTCAAAATATAGACTTATATGAGCATGCCACTAGATTATAGTCTTAAACATTTTTTATAAGTGTACTTTTCACATACCTCTCTACTAATGCAGATTATGCATTTCACTTGAGGTCAAATGGACTTAAAGGCTTGTATAGTTAGAATTAGATAGGGGAAGATAAATTGGAGACATTTAAGCTTAAATCCACATCTTTGCTTAATTTTGATTATCATGCAATTAAGATTTTTTTCAATAACTTAGTGCACCATTTGTGGTATTCTTTTCCGATCTTTCCTTCCACATTTATTTTTTTTTTCTTATATATATTCTTAGCTATAAAATTTGTTTTAATTAATTATTGCTATTTATTTTTAGTTCTTTTAATATTTATTTCTTAAAACATAAATACACAAAAAAATTATTTTTATTTTTTTAATTTTAAAAATTAGTTTCTAATAACATAATCTCCATGAGAATGATCTTTTCTTATCATTATATTACTTGTTGCGATACGTATACTTGCATATTTATTGAACATAATTCATGTTCGATAATTCATATATTTCATATAAGGAATTTTTTGGTTTCAACGTATTCATAAATGTCTATCTATATCCTATATTAAAAAAGCCCTAAAAATTAAAGAAAAAACAAATGGTAAACTACTAACTAAAATAAAAACAATAAATGAGTAAAATAAGTAAAGACGAAGTTACCTACCTAACACTTAGGTTGTACATTGTTCTTAATGTGAAAATAATAAATTAATGTAGTGAAAAGTAAAGAAAACTCCATTGATAATAGCACAATAGTCATGATCACTTCCTAGTATTGTCATTACGTAATAAAAATATTAGGTTGCCTCCCAACAATCACAACATTTAATGTCCTTAGCTAGAAAATTTCATAAATTCATAAAGGTGCATTCACCAATGTCATTAATGATACTTAATTTGGTTGATGAGCTCCATAGTAGTTCTTCACTTAATGCCCATTTACTATAAGTCATTCCTTTTGTTTTCAAGTTCAATGCTCCATAGCTTGACACCCTAGTAATCCTTTTGTTTTCAAGTTCAATGCTCCATAGCTTGACACCCTAGTAATCCTTTTGTTTTCAATTTCAATGCTCTATAGCTTGACACTCTAATAATCCTTTTGTTTTCAATTTCAATGCTCTATAGCTTGACACCCTAGTAATCCTTTTGTTTTCAAGTTCAATGCTTTATAGCTTGACACCCTAGTAATGTCACAATATCAACCATATACTTTTAATCTTTCCTGTGAACAGGTTGAGTCTTAAATTATATAGTATACCTTTTGTCCTAGTTCAAAATGATGATTTTAAATCCTCTTGTCCATTGTTTTACCTTTTCCTATTAAATTTTAGCATTTTCAAAGAAAAGTAACCATAACTCATCTAACTGAAGTAGTCTCTTCTTATCAGCAACATCTAAGAATGCATTCAAGTTTTTCAAGGCCCAATAAGCTTTATATTCTAACTCTATTGGTATATGGCAAGCTTTCCCAACAATTAATCAATAAGTATTTGTACCAAAGGGTGTTCTAAATTAATTATGTATGCCCACAAGCATCATATAGCGCTATTGCCCAATCCTTTCTAGATGTACTCATTGTATTTTCCATAATTCTCTTCATTTCTCTATTCAAGATATCTACTTATCCATTTTTTTAGAATAGTAGGGTGTAAACGCTTTATGTTCACTTTGTACTTAGTTAGCAATGAATTAAATGCTTTGTTGTAAAAGTGAATACCTTTATCACTAATAATTATCCTAGGAATCCCAAATCTAGTACAATTGTTCTTTTTTAAGAATTTCATAACAACCTTGGCATCACATGTGAAATTAATGATGGTTTCTATCCACTTTGGGAATGGTTCTTTGAATTCGATGCCCTATACATCAAATGATTCAACCAAAAGTAGGTTATTTAAAGGCATATCATCTTATTCAAAAAATTTATGCACTCTTTGACACTTATCACATGTTTTAACATATAAGAGATCATCTTTAAAATTAGTAGGTCAATGTAAATTATATTGACGTACCTTAGATGTTGTTCTTGTGCTCCCAAAATGGACATTATACCCTCAGCTATGGCAATAGTGAAAAATACTTTTAACCTCTTTATAAGAGATATATCTCTTCAATATATCATTGCTACATTCATTGAATAAATAAGGATCATCCTAAAAAGTATGATTTTGTATCGTGAATGAATTTATTCTTTTTTTTCATGTTAATCCGTTTGGAACAATTTTGCAAGCAAGGTATTTGGATATATCTGCATACCATGGAATATCTACTTGTGCTATAAATAAGATTATTCATCCAAAAACGATTCTCCAATACCTCCATCATCCTCCGATTCAGCTCCTTTTTCTAACCTTGAGAAGTGATCCACCATTAATTTCTCGGTTCACTTTTTATCCCAGATCTTTAAGTCAAACTCTTTCAAAAGTAATATATATTGGATCAAACTTAGTTTAGCATTCTTCTTTGTCAT
This sequence comes from Hippophae rhamnoides, assembly GCA_033030585.1. NCBI lineage: Eukaryota > Viridiplantae > Streptophyta > Magnoliopsida > Rosales > Elaeagnaceae > Hippophae > Hippophae rhamnoides. The sequence continues at coordinate 34,637,281 of CM065437.1, forward strand.
TAGATACTTGATGGCCAAATAATCTGTATAAACAATGACTTTGATTTCCACTAAGTATCTTTAAACTTTTTAAAGGCAAACACAATGGCTAAAATATAATTCTATGTATTGACATATTTCATTTGGAGGTCATTTATTCTTACTAGCATAGTAAATGACATGAAGTACTTTTTCTTTTCGCTGCCCCAAAAAAGCCCTAATAGCAAAATCATTAGCTTAACAAATTAATTGAAATGCTTGCTCCAATCTAATACTACAATATCAAGTGTTGATACTAGTATTGTTAATACCTTAAATTCCTCTAAAACAAATTCATTGAATTTAAAGGAAACATATTTTTTCAAAAGTTTGCATAGAGGTTTGGAAACTTTTGAGAAGTTTTTAATAAAACTTCAATAGAAACATACGTGTCAAAGAGAACTTTTTAACTTCTTAAACACTTATCGTGGGTGGCAACTTCTCAGTTATTTCAATCTTGCTCGATCTACCTTAATACTTTTTCAACATACCTTATGGCCCAAAATAACACCTTTATATATAATGACACTTCTCCTAGTTCAAAATTAAGTTGGTTTCTTCATATCTCTTTAGTTCTAGAGATAGGTGATGCAGGCATTTATCAAAGTTGTTCCTCAAAGACAGAAAAGCAATCGATAAACATTTCAAGATGTTTTTCCACCATAACAAAGAATATGGACATAATACAATGTTGGAATGTAGTGGGGGGACATTATAAAGATTGAAAGGTACTCTTTTGAAAGAAAAATGTTCCATAGTGGCATGTGAAGGTGGTTTTTTTACAAAGAGCACAAAAGACATGCCAAAAAACTTGACATAATGACCACTAATGAAAAAATTGTGCAAGTAATATAGTGTATTTTAAGTATGGATATTGATCTCACATAGAGTTAAATAAATTTATAACTAAGCACCAATTTTAATATTTACTAATACACTTTGGACAATGAAAAATTCAATAAATTGTAAAAAGTACTAAACTAACAGCTAAAATTATTAAATTGATGAGTAGATAAATATGGAAGAAAGTTCTAGCAACCCTAATCTCCTAATTTTCTACATATGTAAATAACTAAAAATACCCCCATAATTATTATATTAATCATAAGATCAACTGCATCTAAATTAGTATGCATTTTTTTCTCAAGTAAACTAGATATCATATAGTAATTAATCATATTTCAATCCATGCCAATCAAATTGGATACTACTCATTAAGTTTATAATTATAGATCACACACATAAGAATCATGCGTCTCTATCTAGAAACTATATATATTATTTATTTACGACAAATAACTAAATAATTCTTTCAAGTATACCCAATTACCTATATGAATTAATTGTTGACTAAAAAACTAATTATATGAAAATCAAATTAAATAAATGATAAAAATAACAATCATAATGGATTTAAAATAATCAATTCACGTAGCGAAATATTAGGTCTATAATATCCCTAGAAAAAAATATATCATCTACACATCATGATCAAGCATATAAATGTTATATAAGAGTTCATGGAAATTAACAAAAGACTAAAGATGAAATGATATAAATTAATCTCATGACTTGTATTGGTTTCATTTTTAATCTTTCCTTATCACCTTACTCTTCCCCTTAGATGTTTTTTTTCTCTACTCTAATTTGAATACTTTATGGTCTTGAATAGGTCAAAAATGACCTAATTTTTTCTTATAAAACACATCCATTTTAATCCAACGGTTGAGATTGAAAACCATATGAAAAAAATGGAACTGATATGGAAATACTCGTGCTGCTCGATTGATCGATACCCTGGGTAGATCGATCTTAGTGTGACATCATTCCAACTAATCAAGAGCCCTCGATCAATGATCAATCAATTGAGATCCCTTTGGATCATCAATTTATGATAACATATTTCTATCCATGGTTCTTCAATCGAAGTTAGATCGAGTAAGTGATGACATGTCTTAAATGGCTTGTTTGACTCAATTTGATGACGTTCTAGCTACATTAACATATTTAAACAAATACATACCTTTTTGATAATATTTATTCCAAAATTAGATAAGTATCTAGCTTGAAGTGGCTAAATAACTCTATATTCTTAGAGTTATCAACAATCTGCAATATGGTCTTAGATAGTTGTTCATACACATTACGGGGTACTCAAGGAAAAAGATCTAATAAAAGAATTAAAACAGACTTAATAACCTATTTTTATCTGGATAAAATAGTAATTTTGGCCTAACTATTTAATACATAGAAACTAATTATATATTATTTAGGTGGAGTAAACAAATATGTGAACTAATTAAAATATTAAAATAAAAAATTTAAATGTTTCCTAAGCATTTAAAACTTATGGAAGAAACAAGGATATTTTATTCAATGACAAATTATAGTTGATATTGGATTAATACTAAATTTAATTTGATTGAATTTCACACTCCCAAAGAATATGGAAGTCCTTTTTAAGTATATAAAAGGAAGACAGAGTGTGTGAGAATTAGATTCATATTAGTATACAATTTGGTTGTGTGAATAACTCTCAAAGTTTATCATAATTAGGAGTGATGTTACTAATCAACTTGTGCTAGGTACTGATACTATATAAATACCCTAGATACACCCCCATGGTTGGACACTTTCTATAGCATTGGAGAATTTTCAACAATCCAAACACATATAGTTCAAGAATTTGTTTCTTAATTGAAATAAATGGTGTTCTTTGAGAGCATCTATATATCATACAAAAAGGAGTCTAGTTGCAAAACTCAAAAAAAATTTGATTCATTTAGAGATTACAAGAACATCCACATGTAATATTCATCATTGTTGGGAAACATGCCTAGGAAGCTCAATTGTTTCAACCATAGTCACACGCTATAAGAGTATGATGTCTTATTCTACTTTTCATGATTAAATTATTATATCATAAGGATCTTGATGGGAAAAATTATTGTTTACCATACTCATAGCTTCGGCATGATTTATAAACAAAAATAGAATTTTTATATTGAAAATGATTTTTCAAAACCAACAAAAACTACTTTTTATTTTATCAAATAAGTAACACTTTGCAAAAATAATAATCTTTTAGTTATATTATTTTAAACTTATTCGTAGATATCATAAAGTTTACATGTCGTGTCACTATTCTCATTTAAATTTAAGAATATAAATTTTAAGAAGTCTTTAACTAATTTTAATAATAGTTTAAAATCATTTTTTAGGTTGCTAAATTAGAGAACTTTGTTCAAAAAATATCATATTAGAGTACTAAATTGATCACTTAATTTAATCAATAAGTATTATTATATAAATATCTAAGTTAAAATTAATATTAATTTTTCTTAAAACTTCTAATCACCCACCCTGAGAACTTCAATCACTGGTTTGTAGTAAGTTAAATAAAGTTTAAAAATTAAGGGTTTTTATTGATTTTGAAAAAGAAAAAAAAACATAAAATAATAAAATTGAGGGTTTTAAAGTAACGAGAGTAAATGATGAAATATGTCATCATTGGATTATCTGCACCACTAGCCCACAATTGAATTAATCATGTTATGATCTAAATTATGCTTCCAAGTTTTAAATCAAATCTATAATTTAAAACTCTTCTCAAGTTCTTAACTTTAGCATTAGAAGCCTCATATCGACTAAGACTTTGTACCCTTTTTTAAGTTATAATTGATCAACAACTTGGTTACTCATCAACCTTACTCATAAATAACCTAGAATTATAACTATTAAATTTAAATCATTTATTACATTAATATCTTAAAAAGTAATAACTAAATTAGGAACAATTAAATCTGGTGAAAATCTTTAACCTATGCATTTAATCTCAATAGCAATAAAAATCACAACTTTCCACTACAATTATAAAAGTTAGCAATAAGCAAGACTAAATACAAAATTAGTTGTACATATAATTCAAGATTTATTATGTTTTTACATTCAAATATGGAATTGAACAAATCAAGAATTCAAAAATTGAAACCCAAAATAAATCATGATATATAATTAATCAAAACGTGGTCTAAGGATATGAAAATTCCCATGTACACAATAAAAGTTTAGCTAACTATACAAACAATAAGAATCAATGACTTAGCTATCAATGACTTTTCCATGTAAATTATAAAGAAAATGATTAAGAAAATCTTATGAAGAATAATGGAGGGAGCCAATGCAACCACAATCATAAATCTTCAATATTCTCTTCAAAATCTCTTCCAAAAATTGTCCAAGATTTGGTCATTGTTCTCTTCTCTCTCTTGTGCAATATATAATGAGGCTTGACCTAATATGTTGAAATATATAGTGTATTTTGAGTAGGTTTTGACCCTTGTGTTACTTTCCTATGATCCAACGATTGTGATTAAATATTATGCCTAAAAATATTAGATTCGTGCACTTACTGGATTGCTCTTTTGATCAAATCCCAAGTGGATTGATCGAGCTTGATAAAAATGTAAACCCAAGAGTTCTCAATCAAGCTATAGGTTGATCGATCGAGCATGTGGTGTGGCTAATTGCAATTTTTCTATCTGAAGGTCCTCGATCAAGTTCCCTATTTCTACTCATACAAATTTTTGAACCTTTTTACTCATTTCATGCACGAATACTTGTAAAGTACAAAATAAACACCTAAAATGTAATGGGCATAATAATTCACCATAAATATACGGGAATTGATGAACATAAATTGGGCTTGGTCTAGTGATACAAGCTAGGGTGAAGAAAAATCCTATGCACATATACCTCAATGAAAACTAGGTCTTGGTGTTTAATTTAATTAAAATAAGAAAATATTTCATGGAGTAAGGGGAAGTCATACATATGCACAACTTTCTTTGGTAAAAAAGGTAGCTTTGATAGACTAAACTACTTCATTAACAATATCATTATCACATGCAGGAACATGGTTTGGTTCTTTCAGTTCAAGATCTTTTTGGGGCCATTTCTTAGGTATAGTAAGTAAGAAAATGGTAAAAGACGTATTAGAAGGCTAAGAGTATAAGAGGGAGTAAGATGGTAAAATTTTGGTGTGAAAAATAAAATGAGGTATAAATAGAGAAAAGGCACCTCACTTAGGGGTTGGCGAGACAACAAGCATTAAAGCATTCACCCATTGAGCACTCACTGAGAGATCAGTGAGAGGGTGACAAAAGGGATAAAACATAAATATTTTTTTAATCTTTTTTTAAATATTTAAAAGGAAATAATATAATAAAAACACCCATATAAAATAAGACAATAACAAAAGCCAAATAAAGACATACAAAATAAATTCAAGAAAATAAATCACATATAATAGTAAAACATATAAAAATGACTACAAACACTGAAAATGGAAGAAAATAACATCCTCACAGCTTGACCATCATAGGTAGGTGATCAAACAATATTCCTTCCTAACAGAATCAGATGAGTGAAGAGAATATCTCTTAGAACTACTTTGAAAAACTTTATGACACTATCTAACAATATGGTCAATGAGAAGTGTTAATTTGTATGCATTTTATGTTGGGTCTATTTCTAATTGATTCACTTATGTTATCCCTAATTTGTAGGGTTGTTGGGTCATTTTTTTGAATCGTTCATGTTATGGTTACCATGAGCACTCAAACGTGCTATGTGTAGTCTATTTTTCCATTGTTTTTCAGTTATGTAATTTTCCTATTATAGGATGTTCTTCTAATTCAATAATAAGTAGTATTCTTATCATAATTCATCTTTACACTTGGTATTAGAGCTTGGAAAAGGAATCTGATTTGAAGTTTGGCATCACAATCGCAATTATTTTGAGATTCATGAAGTTAAGGGGAAATGCTTCGAGAGAAAGGAAATCATTGCGTGGTTTGCAAAGCTAAGAGAAAATTATTCAAGAGAAAGAAGAACAGTGTTTGTTCTCTGAAAATGGAGAACGAAGGTCAGAACGTTCTAAGAATTCCCAAGTTTGATGGCGATTACATTCACTGGACCATGTTGATGGAAAATCTCCTCAAATCCAAAGAATGGTGGAATCTTGTCGAAAGCGGCTACACTAAACCTACCAAAGGAAAGGCGATGATGGCTGCGCAAAAGGCAGCCCTAGTAGACTTGAAATTGAAAGATTTGAAGGTTAAAAATTACCTTTTCTAGGCAATCGACAAATCAATTCTAAAGACCGTCCTTCAAAAGTTCACTACCAAGAAATTGTGCTATTCAATGAAGAGAAAGTATTAAGGCAATGAAAGAATCCAATGTGTTCAACTCCAAACTCTTCGAAAGGAATTTGAGGTGTTGGAAATGAAGATTAGTGAATCAATCACTAATTATCTCTCCAAAGTCATGTTAGTCGCCAATGGAATGCAAAATCTTGGAGAAGATATATAGGATGTCAAGATCATGAAGAAGATCTTGCACACGCTCACAGATAAATTCAAATATATTGTGTGCTTCATAAAAGAGTCGAAAGACATCAATTGTCTTTCTATGGATAAACTTTAGAGTTCTCTACTAATACATGAGCAGAAGTTTCGAAGGCATTCTAGTAGAAAATAATAGGCCCTAAAATCTACAATTGAAGTGGGAAATAGCAAAGGAGATAGAGGACGTGGCAGAAGCACTTACAAAGGAAGAGGAAGACAATGCTATAATTACGCTATAATTGAATGCTTCAAATGTCACAAACTCGATCATTACCAATATGAATATCCATTATTGGGAAGAGAGGTAAATTTCACTCAATTTGCTTAAAAAAATACTTAATCCTTATGTCATGTGTTGAAATGGATATTGCACATAATGAAGAAGCTTGGTTTCTAGATTTTGGTTGCTCCAACTGTATGACTAGAGAAAAATTAACATTCAAAGAATTATATGAGCATTTTGACAGATGGTGAAACTCAGCAACAACATAAGGATGAATGTAATTGGAAAAAACAGTATAAGGCTGAATATAAGTGGAGTAAATTATGTGATACAAGATGTGTTTTATATGCCTGAACTCAAGAACAACCTCTTGAGTATAGGTCAGCTATAGGAAACAGGCTTGGTTGTCTTGATTCAATCAGGAATGTGCCAAATTTACCATCGACTTAAGGGACTGATCATTTAAACTAAAATTACAACAAATAGAATGTTTGTGCTATTTGCTCGAGCTCAAGAAAAGAAGGAAACATGCTTATAGGGTACTACATCAAACCTATCACATCTATGGCATTGTAAATATGCTCACCTCAGCTACAAAGGTCTTAGAACACTTTAGTTTAAGAAAAGGGTTTGAGACTTACCTCAATTACCACCATCCATAGTTGTGTATGAGGACTGCATGAAAGGAAAGCAACAACATGATCCAATTTCTAAGAAAAGTTAGTAGAGGGCTACTCAGAAATTATAGTTGATATATGTAGATATATGTGGTTCTATTACTCTAGCTTCAAACAGCCAAAAGAGGTACATCCTATGCTTTATAGATGATTATTCAACAAAAGGCATAGGTATAATTTTTGTTAGAAAAATCAGAAGCATTTTATTACTTCAAGTGTTTTAAATTGTTAGTTGAAAAATAGAGTAGTCTACCTATTATGTGTCTTCCTCTAGACAAGGGAGGGGAATTTAATTCTATAGAATTTGATAAGTTTTGTAAATTGAGTGGGATAAAAAGACAATGGACTATGGCATATACCTTACAGCAAAATGGGGTAGCCGAGTGTAAGAATAGAACTATTATGAATTTGGTGAGATCAATATTGTTTCAGAAAAAGATTCCTAAAACCTTTTGGCCTGAGATTGTGAAATGGACTATATATTTGTTGAATCGATATCCTACATTAGCCATCAAGGAGATGACACCAGAAGAGGCATGAAGTGGTGAGAAGCCTTCTGTAAAACACTTCAGAGTGTTTAGCTATGTGGACAAGTTCATGTTCTAGATGCAAGGAGAATGAAACTTGAAAACATGAGTGTGAGATGCGTATTACTTGGATTCAGTGACTAGTCCAAGGGTTAAAAAATGTATGATCCAGATGAAAAGAAGATCATAATTTGCAGAGATGTTGTGTTCAAAGATAATTGTACGTGGAATTAGGATGCAAGTCACCAAGAAAAAGTGATCATGAATCTGGAATGATAAGATGAAGAAACTGGTACTAATGAAGAGGAATAAGCAAGTGAAGAAGAAAAGGCAGCTAAAATGGATACTTTAGAGGTTGAAATCAGCATAGCTTATACTGCCAATAGAGAAGAATCAAGAGCAAGGGAGGGTAGAGTTATAGCTCCACCAACATGGATGGAGTATTATGTTTCAAGTGAAGGCCTTTCTGAAGAAGAAGAAGCTTTGAATATGGCATTTATGGACTCTAACGACCCTGCTAGCTATGAAGAGGCAGTAAAGAGTAAGAAATGGAGGCAAGCAATGGAAACCAAGATCAAAGCAATTGAAAATAATTAAACTTAGGAACTGACTGAATTTCCAATTGATGCAAAAAAATTGGTGTCAAATGGATTTATAAGACAAATTTAAATGAGTCTGGTAAGGTTGATAAATTCAAGGCACGACTAGTAGCAAAAGGATTTTCATAGGAGCATGGGATAGACTATAAAGAAGTATTTGCACCAATGGCAAGAATGGACACTGTAAGAATGGTATTAGCGCTTGCTGCTCAACGAGGATGGACAATATTTCAACTAGATGTTAAATCTGCATTTTTGTACAGGATCTTGAATGAAGATGTGTATGTATATCAACCAAAGGGTTTCGACAAAAAGGGGTGTGAGCAAATGGTTTATAAACTTCACAATACTTTGTATGGCTTAAAGCAGGCACCACGAGCTTGGTTTAGCCTTATTAAGTCTTATTTTTTCAAAGAAGGGTTCGAGAAAAGTCAAAGTGAACAAATACTCTTCTTCAAAAGAAATGATGGAGGAAAAACACTCATCATCAGTATATATGTCGATGATCTTATTTATACTAGGAATGATGAGTTGATGATAAGCAACTTCAAGGAGTCAATGCAAAAGGAGTTTGATATGACATATTTAGGAAAAATGATGTTCTTTTTGGGAATTGAAGTATTGCAAAGCCTTACAGGAATTTACATTTGTCAAAGAAAGTATGCCTTGGAAGTTTCAAAATGATTTGGCATGGAAGACAATAACTCAGTTTGCAATCCTATTGTACCAGGCCATAAGTTGCATAAAGATGAAAGAGGAATCAAGGTAAACGAAATATAATTCAAACAAAATAGTTGATAAACTGATGTACATTATAGCTACTCACCTTGATTTAATGTTCATAGTAAGTTTAATTGCTCGTTTCATGGAAAGTCCAATAGAGTTACACTATCATGCTGTAAAGAGGGTTCTCAGGTACCTAAAAGGAACCATCAATTATGGAATTTTGTATAAAAAATGAGGAGTTGAGAAACTTGTAGGCTTCATGGACAATGATTATACAGGAGAATTGAAAGGAAGAAAGAGCACTTCTAAATATGTTTTTCTTATCAACAATGTTGTTATTGCTTGGTCCTCAAAGAAACAACCAATTGTAATCCTATCCATTACTAAAGCCAAATTTATTGTAGCACCTAGTTGTGCTTGTGAAGCAATCTAGATGAGAAGAATTTTAAAAGAAATGGGGTATGCATAAGAAAGAGGAACAACTATCATGTGTGACAATAGCTCAACCATAAAACTTGCCAAGAATCCAGTGATGTATAGTCGTAACAAGCACATTGATGTGAGATTTTATTTCTTACTAGATCTGACCAATGAATGCACCATCAAAATGATGTTCTGTGGTACACATGATCAAGTTGCATATGTGCTAACTAAGCCATTGAAAGTGGAATTTTCATGAGTAGCTCGGTGTCTTTCAAATATCTTTGTTACTCTAATTACTAAAACAAAATTTAGTTTAAGGGAGGGTTTATTGAGTCTATTTTTAATTGAGTCAATCATGTTATCCTTAATTTGTAGGATCGTTGGGTCAGTTTTTTGAATTATTCATGTTATGCTTTTCACGAGCACTCAAACGTGTTATATGTGGGCTATTTTTTCGTTGTTTTTCAGGTAAGTAATTTGCCTATTAAAAGTTATTCTTCTAATTCAATAATAAGCAGGAATGTATCATAATTCATCTTTATATTTTATATATTAAATTTTAATATATTTATACTTATTTTATAATTCATTTTAGATTGATTTAGCTTTAATTCATAACAATGGAGTACCCTAAATATTAAAATCATCACAGCTGCATCGATTTAGACATTTTTGAATTAAGTACACCAAGAAAAAACTATGTTAGACAAGGAATTTCTATTTCCCACCTATTTTTTGTAAACATAAAAGAGAAAAAGGAGAAAATTGCGGGGAAAAGAGAAGTTGGATGTTGACAACACGACAAAAAGATGATGACACCAAATGGAGTATATTAAATTGCCCTCCCTTATTATTATTCTTTAGTTTTTGCTAATTAAACTAATATTCTTTTGCAGGCTTTCTATTTTCTTACTCATCATGACTCTCACTTACACCTTTTGCTATTATCTTACGATTTTGAGTTGAAATATCATCTAAATTTAAGTAATTAATATATTATTTCTGTAAATTTTTGAATTGATTAATTTAATCAAAATGTCAAATTTAAATTTTTAAAAGTTAATTCTTTGGAGTAAAATAGGAATTCATTAAAGAAATTAAAATAAGTTAATTAAAAAACTAAATTAAAAAAATTATCCTTTCCTTTTTCTATTTTAGTGACATCATTTTTTTTTTGTTATAAGTGAACTTTTTTTGTAGAAAAATTTAGATATTAAATTTGTTCAAGAAAATGAAATCTTATGGTTCCAAGACCAAACAAATAGGAGAGAGAAATAAAAAGAAAGTGAAAAATAATGACGAAATAAGATTAAGAATTTATAAGAATAAGAAAGTACATAAATAACATAAAATTAAAAAAAAATTATAATATATTTAATTTATTCTAATACGTGAATTAAGTAAAATAATATGTTTTTTTATATAATTGAAATGAAAAAATTAGATAATTAAAAATTAAAAGTGGGATAAACGAAGATAGAGATTTTTGTTTTTTAATTACTTTTTATTAAATTTTCTATTCTAACTTTCAAAAAAAGTTAAATTTTTAAAATTTAAATTTAATTGATATTTTTTATATATTATAAGACTAAATTAACAATATTAAAAATTATAGGATTAATATATCATTTAATTAAATTAGATCATTTGAACCCAAAACTCATTATCTTTATTTCTATTATCTTTTTTTCCTTTTTTTCTTTACAATATTTCCTCCATTGTTACTTTACCTACAAAACCTTAATTATAACTCTTTTTCTTTTTTTTTTAATGAAATGAATTAATATGTTAATTGTTTTGCAATTTACTTTTATATCCTCCTCTTGTTGTTTGCTTCTTTTAATTTTTATTTATTTTAATTTCAAATATATATTTGTATAAAAATAATTAAATTTTTTAAACTTTCAAATTAATTGTAATTATAAATTAAATTTATTATAAAACAAGTTCTTGACTTCATTAGATATCCTTTATTATAAAAGCTTTTAAATAAAAAGTATAGATGCATAAACAAAATGAACACAATAAACATTCTTAATTAAATTATTTAAAATTTAAAATTATGTTTAATATGAGAAAGAAATTTTTAAGTTAATAATATCTCCCTAATTGTTAATATAGTATCTATTAGAAAAATATATTGTTTAATGACACGCTCAAAACAAGAAGTTAAATATTATTTCTTTGTTTTATTAAAAAATGTGTCGTAGTAGACGTAAGGGTCATTATTCACAAAACTTAATAAAGTCAACTAATTAATTAATAGTCCAAAAAACAGAAATTTAGCAAATAAAATAGATGAGAGGTTTTGTTGTTTTATAAAAATAAAAAAATAATATAATATGCATCCAATAAAAATAATAATATAGTATGCACGAATGTTTAAGAGTAAATAATAAGGAATATATGTTTTGGGATTATTCTTAGAATTAAACTATAATTCAATCAATTATACGATTATCTAACTAGTTTCTAAATTCTAAAACTATTACATAATTTTAAAAAAAATTAATTTGATAATTTTAACTTTATAAATCTAATTATGATTAAGATTACATGTCATTTTTTAATTAACTAACGACACACTCATTAATTAATTTTAATTATTAAAACCTATAAAAGTCTACTTAAAGGATTTAATTCAACAACGTTAAGTTATAAAAATATAATAATTAAACTATCTAAAGTTGTATATGTTTACGATTTTTAATGTAAGTGATAGAATTTTAGTTGTAATTAAAAATCACAATTTATCATTTAATTATAAAAAAATAATAATTTTATACTGATAATATAACTTAGTATTAAACATAACAAAAAAATTAAATTAGTTATATACTTAATTTAAAATCTAGTATGTTATTGATATTTAAACATAAAATTAATCATATATCATATTAAAAATCAAAATTTTAATTAAATTATAATATATCATGATACAGCACTTAAAATTATCATAAACACTATAAATATTTAGTTAGTTATGTAATTTACAAAACTTAATAAACAAACTACATAATCCATCCTAAATAAGAAAGAGTAGATTTAAAGTTATAATTTTTCATGAATAATGGAGTGAAAGAAACCAAATACCCCAATTTTTAATCCTCTTTTTGAATCTTCTTTTAAAAATCATTCAAGAATGTCTAAAGATAGATTTTTTTTCTCACTTTTTGCTACTTAATTGTGTAAATTGAGTGTTGTTAGGGTATTTAAATAAAAAGATAAGTTTTTAGTCTCACATTGAATGAAGATTGCAGGATGAAATAAAATAGACTTAAATTTACTCCACATTATGTGTCACTGAGATAGAAAAACGAGTAAAGCATTAATAAAGGCCCAAAACAATGTGTGCTGAGGTGAAATGCACGTCACGTGTTGCACGGTAGAGGCGCCATGGAGTCGACACCGTTTGGTTGGAATGCATTTTGATACACTTTTTTTCATAATATACAATATAGACAAATATAACACATAAAAATAAAAAAATATAAATATAAATATAAAAAATTGATATATAAAATATGTATAAAACAATAATTATCACTTATATTATAGATGTCTTTTTACTTAAGGTTATTAACTTAATTTATTTATGAAGCTTAAAATAAACTACATAGGGCAAGTTATATTGTAACTTTTAAATATATGATCATTTTTATCTTAAAATATCTTAGCTATCATTCACTTTATGTTGTACAACATAGTTATGTTAGTTACTTTTTAAAAAAAAAAATTAATACATTTTAGTTATCTTATTATTATTTTTTGAAAATTTTAGTTATTTATTGTTAATTTTTTTATTGAAAAAAACATAAGTTAGATTAACTGAATATTATTTGTATAGGTTAGTAGATGTTTTGAAAAGAAAAATGTATCAAAAAATTAAAAAAAGTAAAAATTAAAATGATTAAATTATTAAAATATATCTAAAATAATTAAAATATTCGTAAATATAATAATAAATAAATAAATATATTAATTTGAAATAAATTAATTAATATGTCTAATTTAAGATATATATATATATATATTATTTTGACTCATGTTTATGTTTCTATAATTCAATTTCTTGATTATTATGAATATTTGATTGATATGGAGATTTTATATAAAGTAGAGTATTATGTAACATGGGTTGATTAAATAATTCGATTAATTTATTTAAAATGAAAATTTTAATCTAATTTGTAGGATTTATATCAAATTAGATTGATAGATTTTATAGTCGAATTGTATTCGGATTGAAAACTATACAATTTCGGATTGACAAATTTTATGATCCGTTGTATTTGATGAGAACCAAATTACTATTAAATTATAAATAAATACATATTTTATTTTATATTATGTTATATTTAAATATTATACATGTTATAATTATATTAGATTAAATGTTTACAATAATTTAGTAATTGTATACACATAATTCTTATTCTTTTAATTGTTTTAGTTGTGATAAATAATAATAATATTTGTAACAAAAAAATAAATTTAAATTTAAATTTGTATATATTTGTATATATGATACGAATTTATAAATAAATTCCAATATTAATATGTCCTTATCCAATCCGAAAAATCCAATTTATTTATATTCAGATTGGTTCAAATTGATTTTATCATCGAATCAGATCGGATTCAGATCGATCAAAACCAGATATTTTTAATCTACTGCTCACCCCTATTCATTACATGTATAATACTCGTAAGAGAGTTATTATTATAAGCACCCATTTTAGGAGACAAATTGATAAAATAAAATGTATTTTTTATACTATAAGTTGTCTAATAATTGTAATATATTTAATATATAATTGTAGGTTAAAACAAATTTTTTTAAATTTATAATTAACTTTCATATTAGTTGTAATAATATCAAAATTTACAGTAAATAGAATCAATAAGATTCAATTTTTTAACATATAATTAACTCATACATAAGTTATGATAATAACATAACTTATAACAAATAACTTTTTTTTAAAATAAATTAATTGTGATTTTTAAAATGAAAATTTCTTATATATGACATATATAGCTTAAATAATTTTGAGTGAAGAGTTGAAATAGCCTTTTATTTTTATGTAAATGTCAAATGAGATTATTTATAACCTTTATTTATAAAATATATTTTTTAATCTCTTTATTTATAAAAGAAGTGTTATTTTAAAATAATTTGATTTTATGATATAATATTTTACTATAAAAAAATATAATAAAAAATATTTTAAAGGTAGGATCATTTAAAGAAATGCTCTCAAGTTCCCATTATTCTCTCTAATTTTTTGTTCCATCAATTTTATTATATTAATTTTTCTTTCTCTAATTGAGTTCTGTATCTCTCTCTCCCTTTAAATAGTTTCTAAATATTAAATTAATTTAAAAATCCAAATTAATTTATTGTTTTGTGACATAACACAAACATTCAAATACCAGCACCAATATTCATTACCAAATACCTAAATTTATATTACATTTTGATGTATCAAATGTTTTATACAACTATTACTTATAATAAATTTAAAATCAATAACATCCATAATTAATTTTTATTTTCATCAAACAACATTAAATGTAAAGCTTAAAGTTCAAAAATCAAATTAACAATTTAATCACAAAATTAAAACTTTAATATTATTTATTAGTTGGGTTATTCAATTTATTCATGTAATTTTGTGAGATCTACGTTGATTTTATAACCATTCCTAATCTTTTTAACTATATTTTTCCTCCTTTTTACTAGACTTGTATTTTTTTATAATGATATTATAAAGTGAAAATAATTACATTGATATTACTACAATACATACATATAATTTTGGACATTTAGTCTTGACTTTTTTAAAAACCCAGACCATAGGGTTTTAGCCTCGGTTATTTAAAAACCGAGATTATAGACATACCCTATTAATTTTTTCTTCTTTACACCAAAAACTTTTATCAAATTTTTTATATTATTCCCTTTTTTTCTATATTTTTCTTCCTTTTTACACCACATTAACACCAAAAAAATTTATCAATTTTTTTTATGCTTCCCTTTTTTCCTTTTTCCTTTTTCTTTTTCTTTTTCTTTTTTCTTTTTCTTTTTCTTTTTTTCTTCTCTTTTTTTTTCCTTTCTCGAGCCTAATATATCCTAGGGTTTTCATACAAAGCATATATATATACTTTCTTTTCAGAGATGATCAATTGACCTTCTCTAGCTGCCGTTTTGCATCTCGTGTCGCCGTCTGTCCTCGTCTGGCTTTCCTCATCTGGCCATTATCGTTCCCTTGTTTCATATTCCCCCTCGCGTGCTGGATATGTATTTCCCTCCTGCTGCAACATTTGTTCTTTGTTTGCCAATATGTCATTATTTCTTATTTGTCGTTTTGTCTTAATGATGAACCCATTACTGAAAATTCTTAGCTTATAATTTTTGGGATGACTTTGATCTAATTAATGGAATCCAGGGTTAATTTTTAGGGTATCATATTATTACTCTTTGTTTTAGTTTACATTGAAGATGTAATCTCTAGTCATGTTGGCTCTTGTTTGTCTAATAGATTTTTCTTAGTTCTCATTATGCTGAACAAGATCTAAATCCAAAGTTTAGAGCTGGTGAACCTTGGAAGAAGGTATTTGGCCTTGTTTTTATCTATCTTAATTCTGCTCCAATGGGTGATAATTGGTCTAAATTTATGGAATCATATAGTTTAATCCTCAGCTGTTTAATCCTGAGAGAAGTAAATTCATTTTACTATTTGAGTTCTCATATAAATTATTCTGTTACGATATAAAAATATATAAGTTTTGTTATTGATTATAATATTTTTTGTTTATACTATTGTAGTGTCATTTTGACAACAATTGATGTATTCTCTGGCCATATATTGGTAGGGGTAAGTTAATACTTATGCTTCAATTTTCTTTTATTAGCTTTAGATGCAAATTTCATAATTCTTGTACAATTGTGTTGGTTAAATGTGTGTTACTATTGGAGGTTGTTTATGATGTTATTTGGCTTCAGTAGTAGGGTAAATATCCTTTAGCTCTCTCATTATGATAAGGCTAGTTTTGATCACAAATTTCAACTCTTATTCTTGAATTTGGTTCCTATCCCAAGTATGGTATCTTATTTCATAATTTTTTTTGGATTGTGCAGAAAGTATATATGTATTTTAGGGGGTACAAATGAGATTATTGTTGTTGTGATCCAATTACCCTTCGAATTATATTCTCTTTTCAAGCTGATTTTGTATATACATGCACGTCTCCTTTTACAGTTGTTATCACTGTGAGTATAAGTTTGACAGGATAATGAGTATGCCAAAATCCAAATACATATTAAGATATTAGTTGTAGTGTTCCATCAACAGTTGATGTTCTATTATAGCTTCACGTTTATGGTTTAACATGCAAAATGAATGCTTTGATTGATATAGATATTCTTTTAGGGGTCTTCTTTATAAGTTTTCAAGGGATTGGCCGGTAGGTTTGTCCCAGTTAAAGTACACTTGACAATGCTTTTAAAAATGATTAATGGAAGTGTTAGTACAGCTGACCACTTCAGAGGTTCAGTCATAGTGCTACAAGGCCAGGGCTCAATTTTGTACCGAGAGATGTACTAGGTCCAAATAGATTTCTTTCTAATCTAGGGCAGCAGGCGCACCCGTGCAGCATGCGCACTAGGGCAGGATGTGCACCCATGCAACAGGCGCACCCGCGTTGAAGACGCACCTGCGTAGTAGATGTACCAGGCAACATGTGGCAACAAGTAGCAGACGCACTGTGTTTTAAGTCTCAAAATAGATAAAAAATAAATATTATACTCAAGTTATTTCTATTGTACATTGTGCTTATTAATTTTTAGTGTATAATAAACTCTCGAATGTAATTATACTTTTAATTTTAATATAATATGATTTTTAATATTGTTTTTAATAAATTTAAAGTAATTTATATTGATTTAATTTTTAATATTGTAATTAATAATTGTATTTTTTTTAATTTATGTATACCCTATGGCCTCGGTTATTAGAAAACCGAGGCCATAGGTTGTATTTATGCTTCGATTATTAGAAAATTGAGGTCATAGGTCGTTACTTATGGTCTCTCTCACTTAGGTTTCGGTTCTTATAATCGTGACCATAGATCTATGATCACGATTAAAAACCGAGATCATATGTACTTTTTTTAGTAGTATGATGCTTGGTTCCTATAATCCCATTAGATCTTCTTTAAATTACAACTAAAACAATATACGTAGATTACACCTAACATTTCAACTAAAATTTATATAATGGTACTGATATTGATACTAATTTTGGGATTCAATTAATATAATATGTATCAAATGGCAAGATTATTACCTTTATTAAATTATTATTTTTGTTTTATCCACCTTTTTCTTTTGCATTTAATTTTCAAAATAAATAATTCTTATTATAATATCATTTTTACCTTTAAATAATTGCACACTTTTATCATGTAATATGCCTTCTATTTTAATAATAAAATGAGTAAATATATATTTTTAATTATCGAATTTTAGAATTGTTATAAAATTATAATCGAACTTTGATTTGTTACTTTTACACCATTAAACTTCACAAATATTATACTAGTAAATTTTTTTTCTTACTTTATTGACATTGTCGTTAACTCTCGTTAATTGATTGACGTCGATTATATTTTTATAATATTTTATAAAATTTAATAGCATGAAAGTAAAAATAATTTGATAATATTTTTGTAACAATTATAAAGTTTAATAGTATAAAAATAATAAATTAAAATTTAATAATATTTTTATAACAATTTTCAATATTTAATAATAAAAAATCTATTTATTCTAATAAAACATTCCTAAAAATTTAAATTGTCATTAAATTGCCTATTTTCATAAACAAAAATAGCAAAAAAAAATTATAAATAAGAGTACCAAATGACATCAATTTTTTAAATTAAATGGACTTTTCCAATAATTTAATAGTATTGTTTGGAAGTAACTTACAAAACTAATTATATATATTCAGTAAATTACATTCCTCGCTCCACAGTAACAGTTTTAAGATACAGTATCACCGAGGACACGGTTACTGCTGTAATTTGGCAGGAGGTTACTGCTGTAATTTGGCAGGAGGTTACTGCTGTAATTTGGCAGGAGAGTAATTGGAGCATCGAAAAATCTACATATGACAAATTTGTAATATTATTTCATTGATATTCTCATAATAATTTTGGTTATTTTTACTATATATATAAAATATATATTTTATTATTAATATTAAATAATTTTTCATATCATTATTTTTAAATAAAAATATTATTAATAAATTATTTTTATTATTATAATAATTTACATTACAACAAAAAAAATTTATATTATACAAATATTACAACCTATTTTATTTGCAAATATGGCCAAACTTATAAAAATGTATCCAATAATTTGTCGGGTGTTTTAAAAAAAATAATATTATACAGTATCATCTATAATTTGTGAGTATAAATATATGTCTTATATTTATTTTAAAAATAATATGTAAATTATGTATTTAATTTTTATAATATTTAGTCTTATTAATATTAAAAAATATCATGTGAAGACAAATAATATTTTTATTTTTTATTTTTCAAATCATTCAATTACAACTTATTTAAATTAAAACACTCTATGTCTAATAGAGTTGAAAAATGGAAAAAATTAATTTATTTTTATGCAGTTATTTTTTATTAATATTGGAATTAATTTTTTTTAAAATAAATATATGATTTAAATATTATTTTTATAATAAATAAAAAATTGTTGGTATTTTTGTCTTAAAATTATCACAAATTAATTATATATAACAGTTATATTAGGGAAAAGAAAGAAGTCTTGCAGTTTAATTACAATAAGAGCGTGTGATTATAATACTAATAGGAAATGAATTATTGGTAACACAGGATTCAAATTATTTTAATTTGAAATAAAAAAATGTTCTTATTACCATATTTGAATACTAATGCTTAATTAATTAGGTTGAAGTAATGCAATAACGTATCATCACTGTGAGGATTTGTATCGAGTCCATCAAATGCACAGGTACAAACTTTAATGTTAAATAAAATTATTATTTATTGGTTTATATTTATGTTAGATGTATAAAGATATTGTTAATATTTATTCTAACGGTTTAAATTAGTGAAAGAAGTGATTATCGGGAAGATAGTTGATAATATTTTTATATAAAAAATTATTTATTATTTTTGAATTATTAGATTACATGATATTCTTATCTAATGAAATTTAAGAATATTTGTATAGTTTTTTCTTTTCAAAAAATAAAAAATAAGAAGTGTAGAGAAAAAAATAATTCAATGAGAAATATATTTTAATAATAATAAATAACACTCTCTTTTATATACTCTATGTAAAATACATATAAAACAATTATAGTTAAATAATTGAGAATATTAAAATTTAAAGACATAAAACTTAAATTGTAATATCATCAATTTAAAAAAAAAACTTAACTCGATTAAAACATTAATATTTATCTGATTATCTTGTAATGTATAATTATATATAATGTTTGTTGTTGTTAATGTATATCTAGTTTACTTATAACTCCTATATAAAGACATCATGTATATTTCTTAATATAAAAAATACAATATAATCATTAAGTATTTCTAACATGGTATCAGAGCTACTGCTCTGACCTTTCTTTTAGTAGTCTTGTCTCTTCTGGTGTTACTCCACCTTTATTGTTTCCGCCATCACAGCAGTCATTGCAATCACTCACTATTGAACCTCTAACGTCTCTTGACCGTTGTCCTTGGGTTCCAGGCCAACATCCAGTATCTTTAAGGAGTCCCTGATAACTGTATTTTTTATAGTTATTTTCATCAATTTTAGTAATGATAATTGCTATGTTCTTTTAATATTTAGTTAATTTTTGTTAAATAAATTAATATTTTCCTTTTATGTGCTAAAAATACATTTTTAATATAATTAAATAATTTGTATCAAAAATGTACTTAATTTCATATTTCTGTCCACAAATATAATTTCAGATAATATAGTTTCTTAATTACATTTTAAAAAAATCGAAAATATAATTTAAATTAAATTTGGGCTTAATTATAATTATTAAAAGTTTAAAAATTTAATTTAAAATTAGCAAAGGGCTTAACTGTAATTTAAGAAAGTGCAAAATGTAATTTGGATTAAATTTGTGGGTTATTCTTTTTTTTCAGAAACTATTTTTTTCTTCTTTTCAGAATCTATTTTTTTTAATTAAAATTAGATTGATTGGTATTAATATCAAAAATTTGAATATTATCTAAGCGATGAATGATTTGTACGTATATTTCATTTTTACAAGATTAATTAATATTCATGAGCACTAGTCTTGACTTTTGAATTGCTATGATAATTTAGAGAAGGTTTATGTGATTATGGAATTCGATTGATTTTTGTGGTGTTCAAGATCTTAGAATCTGTTTTTTTTTTCAGAATCTACTTTGTTTTTCATGATATATCTTTAATTATTTACTAACAGTCCCCCACCACAAAGATCACTGCAATCACTATCTCCGTCGTGCATCTTTCTTTGATAACTCTTTTGTAGGTATCGTTGTGATTGACTCGACCAAATCTACACAATCGTGCAAGTCTCACAAGCATCGGAGCCCGCACACGCCGCCAACAGAAACCACGCATTAGATTCACACGCCGCACTCAGTACCTGTGACGTCATCAGTGACACATCCTCTAAGACGTCATCATTGCCTTCTACTGACATCATCGCACAGTTTACCGTTGATCATCACTATTGACTACCATTGACCATCATCGTTTATCATTGACTGTTTACCATGTCCGTTGAATTCCATTGACCGTTGACCTTGCCTATGGAGCATGACCATTGACTTTTTTATAGGGTTGACCTTTTACAAATCAGGTTCTCCATACCCATTTTTTGCAGTATGTTTTTGCATATTATGTTTTGAAATGGATAAAAAGGATGTTTTTCTTCCTCACTCCATCAATATTGTATTGGAGGGGACTAAGAATTGCTTATCCTGGTCTTAAGCTATGCGTAGTTTTCTTCAGGCTCGTATGCTCTGGAATTACTATACTGGTGCAATTACCATTCCTGTCAAAAGAGCAAGTGAAGAAGATGCTACCTACCTTGGTTGCATGATTGAATGAGATAGTCACAACCATATGATTCTCACATGGATTCATAATACTTTCCATTCTCTCCATCTCTAATCTATTGGTCAGCTTTGATAATGCAAAATCAGCCTGGGATATGTTGGCCAAAAAGTACTACACTACTCATGTATATATGAAATATCAGTTAGTAGTTGAATTGTATCAACTTCGACAAGAACCAGGACAATCCATTAATGACTACTATGATCAGCTTCGCTTTCTTTGGGAAAAAAATTGACCTTTGTGATCCAATTTGGGCATACTCAAAAGATGCTCAACAATATGCTATAGTTAGATATGAGTTTTGTCTCTATGAGTTCTTGATGTCACTTCATAAGGACTTAAATCCCATTCGGGGTAAGCTTCTCAATCACAATCAACTTCCCTCTCTTGATACTGCTGTAAAAAAGTTGGTTAGAGAAGAAGCTCAGCTTGTAACCCTATAAGCCCAAAATAAGTTCAATGTTTTGGTTATTACTCCTTCTAGTTCTGCTCATGCCATTGAGCAACCTTAGTAATCAGGTGATTCCTTTGACTCTAGCAATCATCGCAGGCAGACCAACAAGAAGTTTTGCAATTATTGCAAGCGTTATGGCCACATCATTGAGACTTATTACCATCATAACAAATCTATTGCTACTGTTGCTAATACTGAACTTACTCCGTTGATGCCTTCCATTTCAACTGAGTCTCAGTCTTCTGGATCCAGTATCAACCTCTCCCCCATTGAAGTACAAAAGATCATAACTCAAGCTGTTCAAATGGTTGATAATGCATCTCTTCCCACTACTCTCTTAGTTCTGCTCGGTAAGTCTCAAACTTGGATTTTTGATTCTACCTATTGTAATCACATAACACCTCACTCATCTTTATTCTCCAAACTTGACCCTGCACCACATCCTCTTAATATTCATATAGTTGATGGTTCCACCATGCATGAGAATAGTCTAGGTTTTGTTTCGACCTCTAACCTTTTTGTTCCTGGGGTCTTCCATGTACCTGACCTATCCTATAATTTATGCTCTATGGGACAATTAGCTGAATTAGGATATCGCCTTATTTTTGACTATTCTGGGTGTATTTTGCAAGATTCGAGGATGGGCAAGAGCTTAGGACCTGTCCTAGGGTTGGGCGTATATTTCTCGTGAACAATCTTCATCTTCCATTTGTTGCTCCTGTAGCTACTACAGTTTCTTTCTTACCTTCTCTCGCACTTGGGTATTCTTGTCCTGATCATGCCTTATCCACTCGAGTACAACAGTTAGCTTCTAAAGGTCTGTTAGCTTTTGTGTCCAAAGATAATTTTGATTGTACTTCATGCCAATTAGGAAAACAACCAGATTTACCTTTCAATAATAGTGAATCTATCTCTAATAATATTTTTGAGTTAATTCATTCTAATATTTGGGGACCTTATCCTGTTACTAGTATTGGTGGATCTCGTTATTTTGTTGTTTTTATTGATGATTATTCTAGTTATAGTTAGATCTTCTTATGAAATCTCGTTCTAAAATCTTACCAATATACAATAACTTTACAAAAATGGTTGAAATACAATTCTCTAAACATATAAAAAAAATTGATCTGATAATACTCTTGAATATACTCAATATGCTTTTCAAGCTCTATTACATTCCTATTACACTGTACATCATCTAACATGTCCAAGCATATCTGCTAATATATATCTAGTTTACTTGTAATTCCTATATAAAAGCAAAATATACATTTTTTAATATACATAATACAATACAATCATAGAGTATTTTTAGTAGTTATGAGTAATAAGAAAACACCTATTTGAATATAATCGGTGTATATTTGTGTAATTATAATTTAAACAAACGGGATTACATTAAAAATAAAAGTTTAAATATCACAAAATTATGATGTTAAAATGTGATTAAATGTAGTATTGGACTCACTAAATTTCTATTTAAGAATGATAATGTATACCCATAAAAATAATATTTTAATTATTTTTACTTAACACTTATTTTTAATTAAAAATATCATATATTTTTTATTTTATTTTTAAATTAGTGAGTTTATAGTAAAATATTGAATTACAAAAACTAAAAATTTAAAATCCAATTATAAAAGTGGTACTTTTATACATATTTATAATTTTTTGTTTATCACAAATTAAGGTATGACATAGATCCCTCCCGAGATCTATATAGATTGGCATTTGATAGCAACCACGTAATTATATACCATAAATTATAATTTATTATTTGTATTTGTGATATTTTATGGGTATGGTGTTAAGAGATTTCAATTTGAAATACAACTTAAAATAGGAATTCAATAATAAGAGATTAATTATTTAAATTAAAATTAATTATTAGTTTTTTTTATATTTATAAATTGATTAAAATAATTTAATTTTTTGATAATATTAAAAAATACGTGTTTCAAAAAATACTAACAAAAACCCATGAATATATTGTCTTTCCCATGAGTTGTAATATATTATTTGCGTTTGTGAAATGTGTTATGATGTATTGTTGTCCTCTTAAAATAATTATCACAATTAATTAGATAAATGTGCACAATCACAAATATCAAAATTGGAAATTACATTCTTTGATAGAAGACACCATATTAAACTTATCAATTCATGAGTACTTACATACAACAAAATTGTATATACATTAATTATATTACGTTATTAAAATTACTTTAAAAATTAAGAAGTTATTTATTTTTATAGATAATTTAGACACACCTTATATAATAATTATAAAGTGTAAATTTGTGTGTATTTAGAATTTTATATGTATGGAAAGGATGATTTCATTTAGGAGGTAGGGAGAAGAGTAGTTAATGGCAGAGGCAGCTAGGGAGGTGGATTATTTCCAAACACGGTCATACGTAAAATTTTAAATGATTTTAAAAAACAAATAGTGTAACGGTGTATTTTGTGTAAGAAAAGTCATAAGAAAGTGATGAAATATGATGATTACTTTATAGCTTGCTAAAATTGACCTGACAATGTCTAATGCATCATCCACTAGCATTCTGTTTGCATCAGAGTGGAAGATATTCTGTTTCAGTGACCCTTAATTTTGTTTTGTTTCTGGAAATCTTTAAGTAGGTAAGTGAAACTACAAGTTAAGAATATCAATTTAATATATTTTTTTATTTTTTATTATAAATAATTCATTTTATTTTGAAAAATTTATGCTAAGTAAACAAATTAATAACTTTTATTTGTTTATATTTTTTTAACTATTATTGATATATTAATTTAAAAAAAAATTATCATTCAAATTTGTTATCTCTAATAAAAGTGTAATTTACATCTTTACTTAATAGATATACATCATAAATTCAATACATTTATAAAAAGAGTTACGAAAATTCATTTTTAAAAATACTTTAATCACGTATTTGAGACATGTTATTTGTTACTTGCTAGTCACGCATTTAACATGCATTCGAATATACACTTTTGTGATCTTTTGGTAAATATAGCGAATTTGAGATGCTCATTTAATTGAATTTAGATTCAAAGTGAATTTGGATTCCTTATATTCAAATTGGATAAAATTTAATATTGATACATTTTTTATTAAAATACAAAAATAATTTTCAACTTATTATTATAATAAATCAAAAATGTTTAGAATATTAAAATAATTTATGTTACATATTTTAATTGTAATCTTAAAACAAATTAAAAGGCATGAAAGTTTTTGTAATTTTTATCTTATCTTTTTCATTTTTACTTACTTTATTTTAAAATTTTATTCGTCATTTATTTGTTTTTTCTATTTTTTTTTAATTTTTGTATTAGTGTTGGTGGATATTATATTTAAAAACCCGTGAGATTTAAACTTATCCATTAAGATAACTTAAAGTTTTAAAGGCTTGTTGCATATATTAAATCTAACCATATCAATCTACAAAAATGATTTAGAATAGTTTAATTTTATTTTTAGTTTTGTATTTAATTTTCATCATTCTTGCTAAGAGACTAGCAAAACACTAATTGGTGATTATGATAAGTTCTCAAAAAGACTCAATATATCGTAATTTTATACATCTTTAATGATTAAAAAGATTTGTATTTATTCAGTTTTACTATTATTTTATAAAAATCTATCATTTTAAAATTACGGATATATTTTATTATTTTCAAGTATTTTAGCTTAAAAGAATAAAATTGATCAATATTTGAAAAATTACACTTAAAACACTCTAAGGCACCATTAAAAAAATGATACAAGAAAATAAGAAAAATAAGTGAAGGAGAATAGAGTATGTCGTGGCATAGAATTATCGTGCCACGACATGGGCTTAACAGACTCAGTACAACTATTCCTAATTCTTCGTAGGCCGTGGGGTGAAATAGTTATGTGTCACAATGCGAGATGCTTTGACCGAGTACAATATGTGTGGCACTTATGTGCATCTTACGATGTGAACTAATGTGTGCTGCAACAACTACCCTTTTGATATGATTTTTTGAACCTATAAATAAGACCCATATTCCATTATATTAATAATCTGTGTCATAGTTTCTTTAGCTCTTATCTTCTTAGTCTCTTAAGCTTTTAGCTTTTTTATATTAGTTTAAAGTTCTTCTTTCATTTGTGAGTTGAACAAATTTAGTTTATGTAATAACTGTAGTCTTAATTCAATAAATAAGTTCGGCATTCCTTTTGGAGGTTTTTCATAAATAAATCAAAAAAGATTATGTTGAGGTCTATTTATGTACTCTTTTTAGTTATTATTTATGTGTTATTTTTATATACTATGTTTAATTTTTTCATCAATTATTAGATTAAGCATGTCTAGTTGAAATTATAATAGAATATTAATAACATTGCTATGCTTATAAAATATTATAATGGATAAAACATTTTTTAGAAACATTAAGTATTATTTTATATTTGAGAATTCTACAAAGTCTATTTCAGAAAATATAGTACATCAGAATTTTCATAATAAACTTAAAATACGAAAATTAAATTTAAGATTTAATTTTTATAATCTGATTTAAATTACTCCTCTTTTATCTGTGATTTGGTTTATATGTGTACTTAGAGTATAAACTCTATTTCAAATATTTTTATAAGAATTCTCATTGAAAGATATATTGATAATATATCTTTCATAGTAGTTTTAAAATATGACAATCAGTTATGAGATAGTAAAACTTAAACTTCATTTTGACATTTTGAATAAAGTTTAAATTATTAGGTTCGATCTAAGGAAGATAATTAAATGATTTATCAGTCTCTTAGAAAAAAAATCAATTGATGGGTCCCACCTAAGGATTTTAATTGGTTTATTATTAGTAACAAGAATAACTCCTATCTTAGGATATTTTCATACAAAAAAAGGAATAATTAATAATATTAATTCAAATATTTAATAAGCTATTTAATATTGAGCAATCACAATCAACTAAGCTAATACATTCCATAAATTTTCCATAGCATGATAAATATATAAATATATAAATACTTAAATATCTATTGAATCTATCTTTATTTTAATGTCATTTTATTAGATTTTATAACCCAAACTTTGTAATAAAATGTTTAGGTTTTATTTTCGTTTTTAAGAATTTATTGAATAATTTAAAAACACACATGATTCCTCTTTAGACTGACATTAAAATTATACTTATCATTTTATATAAGTGATCCATGCACTTGCAAACATTTTATAAATTTTATAAAAGTTTTATTGTGCATCCGTAGCAAAGATAAAGCTCGAGAAACTATTTGGTTATGGCTTAGAAGACAAGGACATCTTTCTTTTGGTTATTATAGAAAGTTACAACCATATCTTTTTACAAATCTAAATTATTCGAATTTTCATTGTAACATTTGTGAATTGGCTAATAGCCATCATATTTGTTATTCATCAAGTTTTAATAAAAGGTCAGAACCTTTTATAGTTATTCATTATCATGTTTGGGGTCTAAACGAGTCTATGACTTGGTACAATACTAGGATAAAAAGATATAAACTCTTTAATAACTCAATTCTAACTTGTACAAACATAAAAGAATAAACTTAAATAAAAAATGTAGGAGAAGCACATATAATATAATATCATATAAATAGATAATTTTTCACAACAGATATTACATAATCAATAGAAAGCAAGAGAATAGTTAATGTTTATAATCAGAGTTTAAGCTACAGTATGTTGTAACATACACACCTTGAACTTTGATTGTACTACTACAGTAAGGGATCATGTATAACAAGGGATGTAACGAGATAAATCAATATAGAGATTGTATCAATAAAACAATTACAACTCTAAAAGAAATAAAACCACTATTACTTCTATCAGTTGGGACCTTTATCTAAACTACCTATTGGAACTCTTGCTTGCTGTTTCCATTATGACTTCGTTCGACACCCGAACCCAACTCTCCTACATAACTAATTCCACCCAATATAGTGTGACTAGTAGCCATAGATCATTTACGTGAAATATTTATATAACGAGAAACCTTAAGGATCAATGATAACTGTATTTTATATAGTTATTTTCATCAATTTTAGTAATGATAATTGCTATGTTCTTTTAATATTTAGTTAATTTTTGTTAAATAAATTAATATTTTACTTTTATGTGCTAAAAATACATTTTTAATAAAATTAAATAATTTGTATCGAAAATGTACTTAATTTCATATTTCAGAAAACATAGTTTCTTAATTACAATTTATAAAAATCAAAAATATAATTTAAATTAAATTTGGGCTTAATTATAATAATTTAAAGTTTAAAAATTTAATTTAAAATTAGCAAAGGGCTTAACTGTAATTTAAGAAAGTTCAAAATGTAATTTGGATTAAATTTGTGGGTCAAAATACAATTAATGGAAGTTTAATTTTCATGCAGGAGAATGAAGTCCACGCGCAAGATCACACTTCGCTTGACATGGACCGTCCGATCAAAGACGCAACGGCTCGGTCGCTCGTGTGAATCACACCGACCAAAGCGAGTGGCTCAGCTTCTGCGTTTTCACGCGGCTCGATGCACGCCGAGTGGGGCCCACTGCCGCGCGGCCGGCGTGCGGTGGGACCCGCGTATGCGACGCCGTCTGCGAAGGATGTTGTTACGTGCGGGCGAACCACGTGCAATCGTTCTTCCAGCGAATTAAAGTCTTCCACATGTCCCAATTTCCCCTTGAACGAATCATAAGAAGACGCGTGCACATATCGGTGAATGCAAAAGCGCAGAATCTCGCCCTCGTTCCAGCCATTGCCTCACGTTACGCGCGCCCCGATTCCGTGCGACAAGTTCTGCGTGCGCCCATTCCCTTCAACGAATGAGATGTTGCCACATGTCCCACTATTTGTTTCAGCGAATTAGACACTGACACGTGGAACGCACAATGAATAAAAAAAATGCAGAAACGGCTCCTTGTCTCACGTGAATTAAAATAAATTTTTGATTTTCGCGTGACCGTGGATTTTAAGGGGAATGTTGGGGTTTTATTTTCGATACAAATTTTAACGCGTGTATGATATTTTAATATTTTTGATGTATTTTTTTAGCTATAAATAGGTGATATTATGATAGAGTTGAAAAGTTTTGTTTAGTTTAGAATTTTTGTGGTGTTCGGTTTTGGACTGCAGAACACGCAGAAGTCATTTTTTGGCTTTTGTTGTGTTCTGCATGTGCCAAATATTTTCGCTATGTGATGTTTTAATTTTCCTTCTTCTTCTTCTAATTTTTCTGCATATGTTGTAATTTTTATTTTAATTTAATGAAATAATTTAATTTTTCTAGGGTTGCATTTGATCTAAATTTATGAAGCTTTGATTTTAACTATTTTTGATAGATTTATAAGACGTTTGATTTTGTTCGTTCTATTTTGTGCTTAATGCTTTTTGATTATTTACGAATTTTATCAAAACGATTTGTGGCATAAAAATAAACTTGAGAAAGACATTTTTGTGTATATTGCTCGTAAATAGAATGACATGTATGATGAAGGATAGGAATATACCCTAATTGTATGTGTGACCATTTGAGAACTTAGAACTTAATGAATCTTGGTGAATTTAATTATCATAGGGATATAGTGAATAATTTAACGAGGTGTGTTTGTACGGAGCTCGGAAGAGATGTATGAATAAAAAAAAGAAGTTTTTGGTTGACAAATTAAATGTACTAAAAAATATATATCCAAAGAAAATAATATGATTGGAGTGGATTAGTTTGGTAAAAAATTGCAATCCTAGAGTTCTCTTATTTTTTTTGTTACCTTTTTCCATATCAACGATCATTTTGGATAAAATCAGAGAGATACAATTTTAGTACTCAACAAACTATAGTAACAAATCCTCGTGGGAACAATACTCTACTTACAAATCTTTATTACTTGTGACCGTGTATACTTGCACGATTTCTATGTGTTGCAAAACACATAACAATCACTCTTAATCTCAAGGCACCAAAGGACACACTATTCTCTATAGATTTCAAATTGTGTACAAAAGACACATAATCAAGCCACGCATGCATATAAATTATGATTTGATAACTAAACTCAATAAACGACCCACACTCAAAAGTAATCTGTTCAAAATGATTTCAAAAATAAATATAAATCTCAGTATGAATTTTGAAATAGTTTTGGTATTAAAAATATGGGTAAAGATATTTTTTTGTTTCCATAAATCATGAGTAAATTTCACAAATACCCATACATGAAACGAACCAAAAACCACCACACTCAACCTAGTATGCATAATAAAAACAACTAATCCCATGGTATTTGAAAACATATTTTTAATTATAGTGTTTCTAATTATGTGTGTGTGCATTACTGATCCACAAACAAGCCTTGCACAGATGAAGATGGAACACTAAGTAAAAATAACAAACAACTATTTGTATACAGGAAGCCAACACACAGACTCTTAGTACAATAAGACTTACTTCTTCCCCTTTGCCTTTCCCTATCAAAACACTACATAACTAAATATATACTCATATTTGTAAGGAGATGATCATGAAGATACCTAAAAGATGTTTGTTCCCATGAACAAAACATTGATGCATAATAAAACCTGAAAGATACACTTACATCAACTCATCCATTCTGAAATGTGAGGGTCTCAGCAGCACTACACACAACACACATAAAGTTTGAAGACTTCAATCTAAATATGTACCTTGCACATACCTAACAAATACATACCCTACGAATGTATCATGCAGAAACAACTTGTAGTCTAACCACATATTATTATGTCACCCCTACAAGGGAAGCATCGATAAGAAACCAACACAAGAAAAACAAACTTCTTCCTAACTTCATGCAACAATCCCCCTAAGTGTATACAAGTCAAGCATACATATGCAGTGCAATCCTTCACACAACACCCATGCAACACTTAACGTGGGAAAACACTTAGTTATGCATCAAAACCTCTACCTCTTTTTAACATAGAAAGTCAAAATAGCACCTCTATATGCAATAATTCTAATAAAAATGAAAAACTCCAAATAGAATTAAGGTAAATGAAACTCAAGCACAAATAAATAAGTAACATTAAACTCATATACATTAAACAAACTTTATTATACAAAGATAAGTTCATAAATAAACTAAAGCATAGGAAATAAATGAAAGTAAAAAGTCATAAAGGAAATCAACACTCTCCATGTCCCTCTCTAGCATCATCATCCATTTGAATACCATTGTGAGAAGATTGTTCAATATTAGAAAGGGAATTAGGGGATAGTGTAGTAGTTTGTGGATTGAGAACGTTATTAGTAAACTATTCAAAGGAATGGTTGGTCTCAAAGGGAACATTAAACTCATTTCCACCATACATAATAAAGATGTTTAACATTGACCAAAGGGAAGAAACACTAGAGCGAGGAGGTCTGGCTAGGGTAGGACTAGGTTTGACTACGGTAGAGGAAATGGGTAAACCATGAAACAAGTAGTACAACATGATGATAAGAAGTCATAACACCCTGAGCAAAAACTTGAAAATAATGCATATCTATAATGTTTCGGTTAAAAATTTGCAACTCTTTGAAAATATTTCTCAAAAGAGTATAAGATACTTCATTGAGAGGGATAGAGGTAGACAAAGTAGAATAATATGAATGGATTCACAATGATTAGATTGAGCAACATTCATAAAAGATTAGGAAGAAGGGATAGCGAATATACGCCGAGATCCATGACTGTTAGAAATAACAGTTAGAGAAAGAATAGGAATATTCAAAAAATTGAAAGAAATGTTGTGGAAAATAGTGGAACCCTATTAGGAAATCAAAAAGGATAGTGGAATGTAGAAGAAAGTGGAGAATCAGTATGAAAAATGATAGTTCTATATATCATATCAGTAAGATTGATATCATTACCATTCAGAATTGCAAAGAGGAAATCCCATCAATATGAAGTGATAGTATGGGTATGAATAATTGTACTAATAACAATATTAACTAATAGACCAAGGGTAGAAGGTTTAACAACAAGGGTCTTACCAATATACGTGTGATCAAACCCGACCAATTGGTTTTTCATCTCAAGAGTATTTCAAGTATTCATAATATTAAATTCAGAGAGGTAGGAGGAAGCAATATTTTCAAATTCAAAAGGAATGCAGGGAAAAGATGTAAACTAAATATTAGGAAGAGATAATAAATTACGAATATCATCTCGAGAGAAAGTAACTCTACTTCTTCTAAGGATAAAATAAGTAGAGAAGCTACTAGTAAAAATAACAGGTAAGGTAGCATAAAACTCCCTAACAAACTCAACACTATAAGAATAATTCATTGAGCGAAGAGAAAGCCAAAAAGAGTAATAAAACCTTTCCTCGACATCGAGAAAGCCATGTATTTTTATAGGACACTCACCGAAAATGAGCATACTACTTGAGAGAGTTGTAGGCTCAGACTACTTTGATTTCTTACCACTTTTGGAATGCTTTGAGGCCATAATTGGTAAAACATTAAAAGGTAGAAAATGCTAGCAAAGCAAGAAGAGGAGGAAAAAAAGACCTTGCTACAGTGGTCAGAGAGCTCACTTTGGAAAGGTGGTGGCAAAGTAGCAGTGAGATAGGTGGTGCACTTAGTCTGAAAAGTGCTAAAATCCCAAGGAAAAAAATATTCCACATAAAAATCCAAATGACTATCAATCCATAATGAATTCAAGTAAGGGTATGACTATATATTTGATTACATGATTATTGAGTGTTGTGCTAAACTTGTTTACTCTATATGCCATCAAAATATGTTTTTGTCAACCAAGAAAATAGAAATATAAATTCAAGTAGAACCAAAAATTCATAAGTACATATTTAGCCTCTCTCTCCATTAATGTAGGTGTCAATCTAAATGAAATAAATAGATCTTTCAAAACTTGTAATGAAAGACTGAGATTTGGGTAGGTGAGAAGAGACATTTAAGCTTAAGTACATCTTTAAGTAACTAGAAAAATACACTTAAAGCAATGAGCTCACAACCATAAGCAGTAAACCTTTAAACATAGGATCTTTTCCTTTTACTTCATAGTTTTTTAAACATTGGCATTCCTAAGCTTAGGATATTTTTCCTTTACTTCTTAATTTTTCATTCCCTCATACCCCTCTTTTTCTTTTTCTTTTTCTTTCACTCCTTTTTTTTAACTTTTTAAATGAGGGGGTAAAATAGAAAATCCCAAGACATATAAGCTCAACAATTAGCATAATTGAAACTAAACAAAATATATGCAAGATAAGTGGGATTTATCATTTGTGCTAAGCCATTAGGTGCAAGAAAATGAAGAGAAAACATAATGGCTCAAAAGAGGAAACTAAGGA
Source organism: Hippophae rhamnoides (assembly GCA_033030585.1). Classification (NCBI taxonomy): domain Eukaryota; kingdom Viridiplantae; phylum Streptophyta; class Magnoliopsida; order Rosales; family Elaeagnaceae; genus Hippophae; species Hippophae rhamnoides. The sequence continues at coordinate 34,670,883 of CM065437.1, forward strand.
CAAGTAAGAAATGGTGGCTTGAAAGTTTTGAAACGATCCGAAAAAGGCCTAAATCCTCTTTATATCTAAGAAACACCTATGATTTCATCTCAAGAGACACTAAAGTAGATTATAGAGCTTGTTAGGGACATACATATCATCAAAGCATGAAATCTATGAAAACTTCTTAATATAACCATACAAATTCCGAATGTTATTACAAGTGTATAGGAAAATTTCAAAGTCAACACAAGAATTTAGCCATACATAAGCTCAGAGAATACACATGTAATAATAGCCACACATTAGTGTAAGTCAGAAGCATCTCAAATATAAAGCATCAGTGGATTCTCAAAAAGGTTCATTTAAGCACTATAATACCTGGGCAAAGATACTTACAAACTTGTCCTAAGTAGATAGAAAAAAGAGAAAAAGAGAGTATCAATACAACAAATAAAATATTTTTGATTTTTATTTAAGTATTAGAAACAAAGATAAAACAAAATGGTAATATAATAACTAGACAAATAACATAAGACACACAAAGAAGAACTACCAATATAAGAGGTAAAAGAAATGAATAGTTATATCCCATACAGATCACTCAAAAATAGTGATCAAATAACATTCCTTTATTTAAAGTCTTTATGAGGGTCAATGAAAAGTTACCATACTTAATTAAAAAAAATAATAAAAAAAAAAAAACTTTTCTCACAAAAATTTATCATTTCTTTAAATCAAATTTAAGTAAATAGTTAAGTCTTTTGTACTGTTAGATTAATTTTTGAAAACATATCATGAAATATTTTGTAATTATTTTTGATAATTAGTTAGTTTTTGTCATAATTAGTATTTCTTGATAAGATGTAGAAATTATATCAAACCCAAAATCGGGGTTTACATGAAGTTTTTTTTAAAGTGAGACTACTCAGTAGATATCATTTGAGCCTAATTTCCTTTTTTCAGAGTGAAATATATGTTTTATCTTCTCCAAACACATTTCTTATTTCTTCAAATTTTTAGTTGATCTCTATAGGTATTAGCATTGAATGTATGAATTTTTTTTTTCATCTTAATAGTATCATATATTTTTGATTATTATTTTTGCTTAGATTAAATGATTTGAGTAGAAATTGATAGTATATGCTTATATCTCATTTATGCATGACTACTACAAAAACAAAAGACATATCTGGGTTACCTAAACCAAGATCAAACAGTAAAGCCACAAAATTAACCACTCACCAAAATCCAAAACAATGTACAACTGGCATAATGGGTTGACTCTCTAAAAATACACATATTGAAAAATATCTACGTAAAAAAGAGAGATAAAAATAAGTATCATCTACATACTATAACCCGTGACGCTTACAAAGTCAGGAGTAAAGGCTAATTACAAAAGAAAGATATAAGAAGTAATTCCCTAAAAGTCATTGCAATTTCTTCATTTGTAAAAGGTATATATCTTGAAATTCTTTTCTTAATGAGTTTGATTTACGATGAAAATAATTTTTTATATACGATATCTTTATAATTTATACATTCGATTCCTTTCACGAGATCAACATCAAAATAACACTTTGAGCTTTTATTCTTTATACATATGCTAATATATTAGTTCATCTCTATACATCAACTCTTTCGCATATAAAATAGTACGTTAGTGTTTGAACCCATAGGATTCAGTTGTTTCGGAGTATGACTTATAGAATAGAGTCAAGCCGACTCCATTCATTACACTCGAATCGGGTGAAATTAAATTGATACATTTTTGATATGAAATATGAAAAATGATTTTCGACTAATTATTATAATAAATCATGATTGTTTAAAGAGATTAAAATAACTTATGCTTGAGATTTTAATTATGATCTTAAAGGAGATTAAAAAGTACGAGACATTTTTTAGATGTCGATAATTTGTGATTTTGTTGTAAATTTAATTTTTAAGTGTTTGTTTTTATTGTTTCTTTTGTTTTTACATTTAGTACAATGTTTCATGGGTATCATTATCAAAACCCTCACGAGACTCAAACTCATTCCCACTGTGGCAACCTAGTGGGTTTAAAGGTTTGTTGCATAGGCTAAATGCAACTGCGTCAATCCACGTGATTTAGGATAGTTTAATTTTTAGTTTTTATCGCTTCTTCGCGGACTAGCAAGAAGTTCGGTCGGGTTTGAGATTTAGTGCTCAAAAGCACTAAAATAACCATGATTTTATGCACATTAATTGATTAAAAATATATATATTTATATGTTTTATCATATATTTATATAAATTTGTCTTTTTCGAATCACGGTATTTTTATTGTTTTTCGTATTTTGGCTTAAAAACGCACTTAAAGACTCAAAGAAGAATACTTGAAGCAATACATCACAAATAAATTAATAAATGTTGGAAAAAGGTCAACAAACATGGAAATATTGGACAAATGGGTCGAAAAGGTCAAAAATGTCAAAAGACGGAAAATCGCGCTACTACCATACAAGCACCGCTTCATTGCCGCGCTGTTTTTCTGCTCACAAGGCTGCAGAACAAGACGCACTGTTCACGTGCGCTATTGCCGCGCGCTAGCCGCCCACCGCTACTAACGCTTTTTGACCCATTTTTCACGTGATAGCCTTTTATGACGCACGCCGACGTCATTGATGACCTCAGCATGTCCACTACACGTTTTTTATTTTTTTTTATATTTTTTTAACATTTTTGACCTTTTCGACCCATTTTGTCCAATTTTTCCATGTTTGTTGACCTTTTTCCACTTATTTATTAATTTATTTGTGATGTATTGCTTCAAGTATTCTTCTTTGAGTCTTTAAATTGCGTTTTTAAGCCAAAATACCTGAAAAACAATAAAAATACTCATGATTCCGAAAAAGACAAATTTATATAAATATATGATAAAACATATAAATATATATTTTTAATCAATTAATGTGCATAAAATCATGGTTATTTTAGTGCTTTTTGAGCACTCATCAGTCAACTAATTCAGGAAATATTCTTTGTGTAATGTGAATATATGGAGTATATGGTACTCAAGGTTTGTTGTGTTTATTATTTCTTGAAAATCTTGTCGAGTTATCTATATATTATAGGCCAAGGGGACTTTTTGAAGCTGACTTATTTATTTTCGCACTTTGCCTTAGGTGCATAATGCAACCTGTTTGGAGATGCTTATATGAGCCACAATAGCTACAGTCTATCATAAGAGATGAAGGTGAACAAGGTGGACAACTTTGAGTAGTACTTCTCATATAGTAAGGTGGCCAGTAGTGCCATATAGATAACAAACACAAATAGTGGAGTTAGATAATCTAGGTTGTTGACTTCAAGTATTAGTACGTATAGAAGAAGAGTGAGAGAAGCGCTCACATTGACTTTCACATAAGAATAAGTAGTCAATTTCCCATAATGTATTCTCAAATGCCCAAGTTTACCATAGTGGTGACAAGTAGGCATCACATTAGGTAAAGGCAATAAACCACCACTAGAGCGATAAGAAGTGCTAGCCTTAGGTGAATAATTCACCTTGCTAGAGGAATTTGGCTTAGGAGACATAATAGACTTATCTCTCAGGTTGGTGGCAACAGACTTCAACTTTGGATCTTGCTCAAAAGCTTTAACAAACTTAGTAAAACCTACCTTAGAGATTGAAACCTCTTCAATATAACCAATATTATACTTGTCCCTAAACTCCTTTGTGTTGCTGAGGATTTCATTTAGATTTTTAGAGATAATCATCATTTTGTTCAAGCTAGGGGTAAAATAAGCCAATTTCTTTTCACTAACTCTGAGTTTATCCTATAAGATAATAATAAAATTTACATTTTCATCAAGAAATGATTCAATATATATTGGAGAATTGTTCAGCCCAATTTATCATTTAGTTGACCAATTTCTACTTCCTTTTTAGTAAGTGAATAGGCCATATATTCTTTTGTACTCTCAAGGACTACAATTTGCTTCTTCAATCTTTCAATCTTGGTATTCTGATAAGGAGAAGGATCATGGCTCACTTTTTTTTTATGAGATCAAGTTGTTGACCATTAATAGAAGACTTTTTTTCCTTTAAATTTTTCTTCAATGCACATATCTTGCACTCTTTCTCTTATATGCTTTCCAAATCCTTTTTCTTTGTTTTCCAGATTTGATATGCTCTAGTTGGAGTGCATTATTGGAGTCAAGAAATTAATCTTATTCATCATCATCATCATCATCATCAACTTCAACTGTCACCTCTAGAACATCTGAGGTAGTAGTGGGATGATCAATGACATTACTAGAGGCAACAAAGGCTAGAAAATTAGTGTTATCGTCATCATCACTATGGTACTATCCAAAAACAGTAACCTTTGCTTTCATAACATGCTTGTTTGTGTGATTTTGTTCAAGTAACCTTTGCTCAGCTTCTTAAATTCATTTTCTAAGTGTTCATTAGCTTTTGTAGATTTTGAGGGTTTGAGACTTGAAGTATCTCTTCTAGTAATCCTAGATGAGTGTTTCTTCTTTCTAAAAAATATGGTAAATCTATGGGCAAGTAAAATCATGTTCTCCTTATTAGGATCATAGTCATCATTACCACCAATCGTGGCACAAACATCTTTGATGGGTTCACTTCTTATGGTTATGTTGAGGGCTAAGTTTTTCCCTTCTCGAAAGTAATTTGTTACTATCTATAAAATAAGTGATGTAGTTCGAAGCTTAGAGATTAGCAATTAGCTCATTCACAGTGAACTCACTTGGTTTGAACATTGTCTCAAGTACTGTAACTTTAGCGTGAAACTTATAAGGTTGACTAGCAATTATCTTTTTAATTTTTTTTCTTTACTAATGGGTCCACCCAGGTGGTATGAACAACTGATAATGTTGGAGAACCATGCAAATAACTTATTAAAAGTCACATCTTCTTACATAAGGCATAGTTCAAAGTCTATTCAACTTCAATATTCTAGATCTCTTAACAATTTGTGTACCTTTATGAGTCATCTCCAGAATATCCTAATATTTTTTTGAAGTTGTACAACTTTAAATTTTTCTATACTTATCAGGTGTTGCAACCCTAATGCTAGCATAGAAACCCTTGTGTTCTCATATGGACTCCTTGTGTTCTTTCTTAGTTCACTCAATCATTGATTTTAAAATAATAGTATTATTTAGTAAGGTTTTAGTTGGGTATGTCTAGCCATTCTCAACAAGGAATCACACAGTTTCCTCAGGACCACAAGAACATTCTCATTTATGATTTTTAATAGGAATAGTTTAGTCTATTGAAAAGTAAAGGTCTATCTACATTATCTCATTCTCCTAACTCCATTAGAGAGAATGTGTGTGTGTAAAAGCCAAGTTAATAGAATCAACATTGGAGTGGTTAAGTCCAAAAGGATGCACCCTCTCTGATATCAATTGAAAGAGTTTATGACCTGATACATTACTAGGTTAAGGAGATACAAATTTCTTAATGAATCAACCATAACTCGTATAAATAGAAAAGAATACACTTAAACAGAAAATACAGAAGAAGTATATATAATATAATATCAGATAATTAGATAACTTTTCACAACATATATTATATAATCAATAGAAAGTAGGAAAAACAATTAACAATGTCTAATAAAAATTTAAGTTACAGTATGTTGTAATATACACACTGTGAACTTTGATTGTACTAACACAACAAGGGATCATACATAACAAGAGATGTAATGAGATAAACCCATATATAGGTTGTATCTAGGTGCTAGTGTTCTTGGGTTGCTTAATCCCACCATTCAGCAACAAACAACTCACTAATCAATAAAAAAGTTACAACTTTGAAAGAAATAAAACAACTATTACCTTTATCAATTGTGACCTCTTTCTGAACTGCCTATTGTTACTCTTGCTTACTACTTCCATAATGACCTAATTTTACATACGAACTCAACTCTTCTCCACAACCAATACCACCAAATGTGGTGTGATTAGTAACGTAAAATATTTATAGAACAAGAAACCTTAAGGATCCTCTCAATCTTAAGGCATCAAAGGACACACTATTCTCCATACATCTCAAATTATGCATAGGAGAGACACAATTAAACCATGTATGCACACAAACTACGATCTGATAAATAAACTCATTAAATGACCCACATTCAAATGTAAGCTCTTTAAAATTATTTGTAAAATAAATATAAATCTTAGTATGAAATTTGAAAAAGTTTTGGTATTAAAAACATAGGTAAAGAGTTGAGAGAAATAAGGGTATTTTTAAAGTCTCAACTAGCTACCTTGTCAAAAGTGGTGGCATGGGTGATGACAAGATTGAAGGCTATTGTAGTGGTGAGGTACCAATAAAAAAAAAGGAACAAACCAAAAATCATAACATACATACTAAAACACAACTAATTCATTGGTGTGTCAAAACATGTATTATTGATTTGCAGTAACTAACCTTGCACAAAAAAAGATAAAACATTAAGTAAAAATAAACATATACCATATTTTGTATGTAGGAAGCCAATAAATAAAAATTGAGTACAATAGAATTTACAATGTCCTAAGAAAATACTTTCTATTATACATGTTTTAAATAAAAATATATGTATTTAATTTTATTAAATCAAATACAAAAAACATGTTACTTTTAGAACCAAGAGATCATAGGTTATATGACAATTAACCATTATTGTTTCAATTTTATTCTTTTCGTTCTAATATGACTTTAGAATTAATTAACTTAAATTTAGTTTAATCAATAATAAATAATGAAATTGTGACGGGCATTATTATAATGATGAGAAAATAAATTTTGTTTTAGTTCAGCAGTAATACATTTTCAACTACAACCAATTGTCAGAAAGAAAAAAAAAAGAACATTCTTGAAGGAATATATTTTTCTACCAAAATTTTTATCGGCAGGATTATCGTTGAATTGTTCGACGAATCAAAATATTGTCAAAATATGGGAAATTAAATATATAAATTCTTATAACTCATCTTAACAAAAAAAAACTTTAATAATATTAAATAAATTTTTATTTAACAATATTTAAAACAAATTTGTTTAAATTACATAGATTAAAATAGAATGATATTTAATATAAAATAATATTTAAATTTTTTTTAATAATAAAAATATATGAATTATTCATAAAAGATATTACGATCGTAAAAAAATTTTAAAAATATTATTTTTATTATTTTTTTTAAAATTACTATACTTCATGTATAAATTTCTCAAACTATTTTAAGAAAAATAATATAAGGATTTATCTTGATCATTTATTTATTTTTATAGAAATTGAAAACGTGTAAGAGTTCAAGATAAAATAAACAATTGATATTGACAAAAAATATACAACATATAGTACGGTTATTAATTAACTTATGACAGTACAATGTCAAAGGAACTTGAAGTGCTAATTTTAATATTTAGTGGACTTAATTAAGGGTGTATAAAACATTCAATCTCCAATAATCTAAAAAATTTAAACTAATATATTAAATTTTATATAATTTCAAACCGATGATTAGATTTGATAGTAAAATACTCAACTTTTTAATATTTGATTGGTTGATGTATTGCACTATATACCATCATTACATCTTATTGGAATTGATAAATAAAAAGTAAATAATGTTTATAGTTTATACATATATTACTTTTTAAAATGTCTTATCACATTTTATTATCATTTATTTAATTTGTAAAGTCGTTCAAAGTTTTAATGTCATCAAGTTCTACCATTCACAACTGTTATTAATTTTGTTTTAATATCAAGTTTGAGATTATAATGTTATTAAATTGTAAAATTTACATTATTAAGATGATATTTATTACTTTATTATATATCAAATATCAAATGCGTGTAACGATAAATCAAAATAGATAATCGAAATATTTTAATAAAACATTTAAATTAAATGGACTCGATTAAATTAATAGATCAAATCAGTTTAAATTGAAAAGAAATGGTTGAATAAGTCCAGTAAAAATTTAAGATAAGATCGAATGATTGGATTGAACTAAATGAATTTAAATTCACCGGTTTTGATGTAATAAACAGTTTAGACTTATTGTGCTTGAATTAAAATTTGAGATACGAAAGCGTCACTGTATAATAACTTAGGACATTTGTGTCCTTTCATCCAGTTTTTTTGTGTTTGGTTAAGAAATGTTTTGTTACTAAAGACGGGTTTGTTCTGTATACCCTAATTCTTGGGTGATCAGTGAAAGTGAAAAGCACTTTCAATTTCTTTTTCTCTAAGAATCTCATGAAATAAAAGTGGGATTATTACTCAACGTGATATATCTTTGTCAACAAATTTTTTTTTTAAATGTAAACTAAATATGTTATTTTCTTTTATGTTTGCATTAGACAAAGACAAATTTAACAATAGCCAACAATCCTATTATTTATTTGAAGGTAATTAGATATCTCAAAATTAATTATTTTCAGTAAGTTAGTTTTATAATTATTTCAATGAATATTAAAGATATTATAATTATTTTTAAAAATATAACATCATTCATGTTATTATGTTCAAATAAATACTTTAATCTCCTAATTTTAAAATTAAACACTTATAATCTCGTTATTAATAAAAATTAAGAAGTATATAAGTATTTTTTTTTAATAATTTGATAAACTAAAAATATCATTTTAATAAATCATAGAGCAAAAAAAACTTATTTTTCATAATAATAAGATTTATTGTGTCTAACTTATAAATTATAATATTAAAGTGTTTATTTTTAAAAAATATGAGATATCAGATATTTAACTTAATAATTATAAGACTAATAGGTTCATTTGATAAAAATTATAAGAACTCTAAAATCATTTTGTCATTTATTCGATGGGTTTGAATATTGAATCATTTATACACATTAGTTACTTAATTTCTTATATAAGTTATATTAATCTTATAATTTAAAAATACAATTAATTAGATAAAAAATTTAAATATTAAGATTTTTTTGAAAGATAAAATAAAAATTATATATTTTATTAAAAAGATTAGAAACACATCTCTATCCCAATCTTTTATATATCACTCTCTCAGTCTCTCACACTCTCACACTCTCACTCTCTCAGTCACTCACTCTCTCAGTCACTCACTCTCTCACTCTCTTTTACTAATTCTTTCTCTTTCTTTTTTAATTTTAATTTTATTAATAAAATAATAATAGAAAAAAAAGAGAGAAAGAGATTGTTTTTTTATTAATAAAATATATAATTTTTTTACTACTTAACAAAAAAAAATATAATTATCATTTTATTCTTTAAAAAAATTTAAAAATTTGATTTAATTAATTATACTTTTAAATTATAAGGTTAATAAAACTTATTTAAAAAATTATAAAATTAAAAGGAATAAAATATATAATTACGGAATAAAATAATCAACAAATAAATTTTGTTCTAATTATTAAGAAAAAGAGATTCAGAGGCAGTGATGGTACTCGTTCTCTTCCTCATTGGGTTGGGGGACAAAGCATAAGACAGGGGAAAATAATAGGACAGAAGCTGACTTTAAAAATAAAAAATCCCTATCTAAAGCAATGTCTTTGTTTTAATAATTTGACTTTATGATTCAATTATATAAAGTTAAATTTTGATATAATAAGTAACATTTGCGCGTGCAAATTAAAGATCATGCCATCTAGGTGGGTCATCCGACATTCCATTTCCACATTCTTGTCTTCTTTTCGCTGCTTTTTTTATTTTTTTTTATCCTTTTCTCTTTTACTTTCGATATTTCACTTCCATCTATTATTTGTTGATACTTGATCCCCATTTTCCAATAATTTTCTCTTTAAAAATTTTATATATCTGCATAAAATTATAATGAAATTCAATAAATTATTACAAATAATATTTATATTAATAAATAAATACTTTAATTATATAAATAATAAATTATTATATAAATAATAAATTATTATATATAAAAAAATTGTTATTTTAATTGATATTAAACCAATAAAATAATTTTTTATTATAACCATTATTTGTATCCTAATTTTTTAATTAATTATATTTAATTACAGAAAAAAATATAAGAATTACTTCAATATTTTTACATATTTTTTATTTGATAAATTTATTAAATAAATAATTTAATTTCATAATCATTAGTTTTAGAGTTCATTTTAAAGTTACTAGTGAGATATTTGTATATTATATGGCTCCACTTTTTCATTTTAATTCTAACCCACTCACCCATCTCGTTTTTTTTTTCAAATCATTTTAACTTTTATTTTTATTAATTTTTTTATTTTTCCAATTTTAATAAATATTTAAAAATATAGTTAATATTTTACTAATAACTTAAACTTTTAGAATCAATTGTAAAAAAATATTTGACTTACTTGATACATAAAACTAACACTTATAAAAATATAATTCGTTATTCTCTTAATAAATTTTTAAGTTAATTAGTCATCCACATACCGTATAATATTTTTTTCTCTTTTTCCTCGATTTTCACTTAAAGTTTTCATATATATTTTGTTGTCAAAAAAATAAATAACAACAATTTCATAAAATATCTGATATAAATCCATAAAACACATATAGATTGATAGAAAATATTCTTACCACTCAATTGATTTTCAAAATATACAATACATGATTTTAAATATAAAGACTCATGAAGAAGTATCAACACTCAAATATCATTAAAATATAAAATAACACAAAAAATATATAAAAAAAAAGACTAAATTGGCACCTTAGAGCAACCCTCCAAGTTTAAGAAACAAAATACACTTAAAAGTGAATTAAAGATTAACTGAATAAAATAGTAAAAGAAAGCAATAATCAAGTCTTTGACATAACAAAAGACTCTTAAAGAAACCAATCAAGTTTTGATTCCAGTAAGTTAAGAATAATATTCACTAAAATTAAGATAATTTTCTTTATGAAGCTAAATAAAAAAATCACAAAATTATATGAAAATACATTTCTATAACTTTATATAACATTACTCATAATTTCTTATATATAAATACAATTTAATCTATAAAATTGAGTTAAATTTTTTACCATGGCTGTAACTGATACAACTAAGTTGTTGTATAATTGTACTCGGTACAACTATATGGCAGTAATCATCAAAATATGCAGGACATGAATGAAAAATTTCTATCTTTAATGAAAAATAGGGCATTTATGTCTATAACCAACAAATATAGTATTTTATTTAAAAATAAATAAAATATAATATATAATTTGTGTTATGTAAGATGTAATTTGGTCTAAAAAAATAAAAATTGATATTTTTATAAAAAAATATTAATATTAAAATAAATAAATATTTTATTTTATAATTTTTAAAAAATAAAAAAATTGTTATGAAAATGAGACTACTCGAAGAGATTTATTAACAGAGAGTCCCACTGCCATAAAATCTAAAAAGCATCCGCAATTATTAAACTTAAAAGACAACCTTTAATTGGCATTATTAGCTCATGAACTACAGTTAATGGCTCCCAACCCAGACCAGATATATTCTTTAAGTTTCCACGTCATCAAAGAAGATAAAAGATTTAAATCAACAGTCATCTCTTAATCAAAATTATGATACGACATTCATGTAACCTTTTGAAAAAAAAAATGAATTAAAGTATTAACTGAGTCACCAGAAGTCTAGACCAAATTGTGAGAGAGAATTTATAAGAATAGACATGAGAATATGGAGACAGTCACCGCTTGAAGATAGTTATGATTAGGATTGAATAAATAGTTTAATTTATTTATTTAAATTAAAAAAATTGATTTTATCGGAAGAATTTAAATTTGATTGGTTTAAAAAATTATGTTTAAAAGTTATATTTAAATTAAAAAATATACGATCCATTCGGATTTAAATTTATTGATGTTATAATTTACTATAATATAATATATATTAAATTATTATTAAATTATAAATAAATATATATTTTATGTAATAACGTATTATATTTAAATATTATAGGTTTGAACATATAAATTAACTTGAAACACGACCATGAACAACCCAATCCATAAGATATGTTGCCTGAGGATATCTTAATTTGTACCTATACTCACATTGATACTCATAGGGTGTCCTTGTCTATGTAAAGTAAATATGGGTATTGAAAGCGGGAGCACCAGATCGAGCTATAAAAGCGATCAACCTCAAGTTAGATTATGTTGTTACATATGTACACTCTAGACACGCGGCCACATATACCCTATATGATTGACATGTGCACATGTAATGTTATATATATATATGGATCTCATAAGAAATCCACATATCATTCAATTCTCTGATATCTTTTTAGTTTTGCTCTCTTAAAATCAGACCATCATAACATTTTGGTGCCTATTGTGGGGCTCAAGATTTAAAGGTCGAACCTTAGATTCTGACCCCTTATCTTTAAGGATTCATCTTGAGTTTGGAGAAAGAAACCTCATAAGTAAGATCCTTACATTCTAGGATTCACGTCCGTCAGGGTGAGAATGTGAATTGAGGAAAGACTGAGACTAGCAAATGAAATAACATCTTTGTCACATGATTATACCTTGCCAGCCTATGAGGAGGCCCGAGCTAAGATCAACCCCCATCAAGAGTTATCATGCGAACTTCTCGAATTAAGAAGAGAGATTGAGAAGAAAATAGAGCACTATGCTCACAATCAAGCCTAGGTATTCTTATGGATCGAGCCAATAATTTGGTTCGCGAGTTTGGGTAAGCTTCTATTGTAAATGAGCCCGCTCAATTCGAGAACGTAGCATAGGGTGACCCTTCTCCCAATACAATGTGGCTCAATAATGAGCAACTTTTGCAAGAGTGAAAGAATTGGGAGGCATGCTTCTAGGCATTGGAGGAAACAAATAGAAAGCAAGACCAGACACTCAAAGAGGCCAACATAAGGCAGGACAAGAGAAAGACATAATATGATGTGGATAGGGATTGTGAGTAATTGTGTATCTCCCCTTTCTGTGATAAAATAAAGAACAATGAGCCTTCAACCAAGTTTAGTGCTCCTAAGTGTCCACACTACCAAGGAATGAAGGATCCGATAACACACGTCCAAAATTTCAAGATGGCTATGGTCCTTGTGAGCCTTACTCGAGACAAGATAGATGCCATGATGTGCAAAATATTTGTTACTACTCTATACGATGGAACACAAAACTGGTTTAATAACTTGGCACCCCATACCATAACCTTCTCTTATCAATTTTCTAGGTAGTTCATCACCAACTATGCCTGTAACAAGCATATGAGAAAAGAATCTTACCACCTTTCCTTTATCACCCAAGGAGTGGAAAGTTTATCGAGGAATACATGAGAGGTCTAGAGAGGAAAAGCTAGAAATAATGGACTACCCTAACTCTATTGAGGTAGAGGCTTTCAAAAGAGGTCTATTAAGAAATTTTGACTATTCGTAGAATTAACTAAAACGGTTCCTTAGACGATGGAGGAAGCTTATGAAGAGGTGAGAAAGTTTGTTAACTTGGAAAAGGAGTTAGGGTTGAACAACAATAGTAAGCCCTTTATAGAATCCACACCAGATAAAGAAAATAGGAGAATAAGCCTAAATAGATCAAACCAAGAAAAGATGATTAATAGAAACAAATTCTTTGGTCCAAATCACAGGGTGAGTAGTCAATGGTCTAGAAAACAAAAAGGGCCTTAGGGTAGGTCATTGTCCTTCTTCAGGGGTCCACATTTGAGAGTGAGTCTAGCACAAGTTGTGTTGAGGATGAAGGATGAGCAAAATGTCAGGTGGCCACCAAAGATGAGGGCACATCTTAGGGACACATCTAAGTGGTGTGTCTTTCACAAAGATACACACTAGGAGATGTGAGATTGCAGACATCTGAAGAAAGAACTATATGATTTTTTCTATAAAGGATGTTTGGGTGACCTCATGGGAAATAATAGTAGAGGAGTTGATCGACAGCTCAAGCATGAAATGCTGAGCTTGCATACTCCACTAGGTAGCGGTATAGGCCTACATAATGAGGATAATGTGAGGACCATCTATACTATACATAGAGGACCTAGGCTCAATGGGACCTTTATTAATTCTCTCAAAAGATACGCTAGAGACTTATACACTTTACCAAATGTTTATAATTTAGATAAAGGAATGTCCTCTATTGTAATCACTTTCTCTAGAAAGGATGAGACCTTGTCTCCCCATGAAGACCCTTTGGTAATCACCCTACGAATAGTATCTTGCGATGTCTTCCAAATCATGATTGATACTGGGAGCTTAGTTGACTTTCTCTTTCTGTTGAAAATAAGGGCTCTAAGAATAAGGGAATGTGACATCATAAGGAGAGAGCTACCCCTAATGGGATTCAACAGTAGCACTACCTATGCAGTTGAAACCTTGATGTTACCGGTTATGGTGACTGGATCTATAGTCATGACCTACCTTGCAATAATTGATGTCCCAACCCATTATAATGAAATTTTAGGTAGACCATGAATACATAAGATGATAGTAGTTTCATCTACTTTCCACCAAGTAATCAAATACCCAAGCAAGGAAGGCATAAAAGGGGACTAAGAAAAAGCTAGAAGTTGTTATAATGATATAATGAGTGAGGTGGCTCCCAAGTAGTAGTTACAGTAAAGGCCTTGTCAAAAAAGGTCAAGGGCATATGCCTAATGAATTAGGTTAACTCAAATGAAGTTCAACACTTTCCAATTGGAAATAAGGAGGAAGACCATGCCTACTTTCTCAAGTTAAGCATCAACTTAACAACAAAAGTATGTGAGCAATTGTCTCAATTGTTAAAATCCAATTTCAATATCTTTGCATGGAGGTCCATTGACATACCTGGGATTAACCTAGAGATTATAATTCATATGTTGAATGTTGACCCAAAATCTAGGCCTATCAAGCAAAGGAAGGGAAAGTTCCTAAGAGAAAAGAATGAAGTGATTAAAATTCAATACACCATACTTAAGGAGATGAAGATCATTAGAGAAGTGGACTACCCAACTTGGTTGTCAAATGTGGTGGTTGTAAAAGAGTCTTATGGATCACTTCGCATATGTGTAGCCTATATAGACTCAAATAATTTCCCAAAGGATTGCTTCCCATTACCAAGTATTGATTAGCAAGTCGATATTACAATAGGGTTCAATTTAATGAGTTTCCTTGATGTATATTTTGGTTACCATAAAGTTAGAATGCACCCAATAGATGAGGAGAAAAATATTTTACTATTGAGGAAGTGACCTTCTGTTACATCCGAATTCCATTTGGTTTAAAGAATGTGGGAACTACGTATTAAGACCTCGTCAAGATGTTTGTTGACCAACTGGGAAGAAACTTGGAAGCATGTGTGCATGACATGGTGATAAAATTAGCATAACCAATAAACCATGTCAAAGACTTGGAAGAAATATTTCATGTAATCCAAAGGTATGGTATGAGATTAAATCCTAAAAAATATGTTTTCGGTGTACCCTCAGAAACATTCCTAGAATATCCTGTATTTGCCAAAGGAATTAAGGCCAATCTAGACAAGATACAAGCATTGGTTAACATGAAACCTAGTACTAGCTTGAAAGGGATTCAACAATTGAACGGAAGAATAATAGCATTCAACAGATTCATTTCCAAATGCACAGACAAGTGCTTACCATTCTTTAAAATACTAAGGAAGAACACGTCGATCTTCTGGAATAAAGATTGTAAAAAAAAAAATTCCAAGGAATTAAACAGTACCTAAGAAGGCTTTCATTCATGATCAACCCATTCCTATGTAAAAAGCTTTATTTGTATTTGGCTATTACTCTCCAAACTTGTAGTCTTATACTCCTTTCTAAAAGAAACAAGGTCTAACACTCTATCTACTACATCAGCCAGATCCTGATAGACACCCAAAATAGATATCCAATGATTGATAAGTTGGCCTTTGCTCTAAACATGATGGCATAAAAGCTTAGAGATTACTTCGAGTCACATATAGTGGTAATACTCAACTCACAATCTCTTAAGAGCATATTGACAAGGCCAAAGATTTTATGGAGAATGGCACATATTGCAATCAAATTGAGAGAATATGATATCAAGTATATGTCTAGGGCTTCCATCAAAGCATAAGTGTTGGTAGAGTTTGTTGCTAAGTTCAGTGACCTACTGGAACTCACCAATGATGAGGTAAAAGGTGAAGTATATGGTATGGATTAGGGAAAGACACCAACCTGGTAAGTATTTGTTAATGGTGCATACAAATTTAATGGCACTAGGATAGAGGTGGTCATAATGGACCATGATGAAAACTATTTCAAATCTGCTATCAGGATAGACTTTCAAGCGACCAATATCACTATAGAGTATGAGATGGCTATATTTGGGGACATGACTGTGAAGAAGCTCAGAGCTAATAGCATCACCTTGCACAATGATTTATGATTGGTGGTCAATCAATACTCTAGCATGTTTGAGGCTAAAGACAATAAGATGATGAGATATTTGGAAAGACTCAGAAAGGAATGCTCAAAATTTTATTGCTTCGATATAAAGAAAATATCTATAAATGAATATGGTCATACCAATGCTGTGGCCACACTAATTTTTGTATGCAAGGCCAACCATAGTTGGGTAATTTCTGTAACAATCCTAACAGATGCTAATTTGGAAGAGGTTGAAAAAATAGTTAGAAACGTAAAAGAGGCCACCAACCTATGGTTTACTCCTATCCTTAACTTCCTACGAAATTTCAAGATTGGAGGATGGTAAAATAAATCAAAAATAAGGTAGGTTAGTACTTGACCCAAAATTATAAATTGTATAGGAAACTGGCCCTTGGGCATGGGCTCTTTTGTATAGCTAGGGAGTGGTCTACAAAATCATATTTGAATCCCACAAGAGAGAGTACAACTCCCATTCTAGTAGAAGAAGGCTATCCCAATGAATTATGAGGCAGAGTACTGGCCCACTATGCTAGCATATTACACATGGTACACGCAGGCTTGCGATAAATGTTAGAGGTTCCTCCCATTATCACATATACCACCGACCACAGTGATAAGGATAGTTATTCCATGGCCCTTCTACAATGAGGCCTAGATATAGTAGGACCCTTACCACTTGTGGTAGGCCAAAAAAGGTTCTTATTAGTTGTAATATATTGTTTCTCCAAATGCATTGAGGCAAAGCCTTTAGGAAGAATAAGAGAGGAAGAGGTAGTTCGATTTATTTGGAAGTCCATAGTTTGTCACTTCAACCTACTCAAAGAGCTCGTTACCAATAATAGAGGGAAGGTTATGGGATAACATCAAAGAATTTGCCACCAAGTATAATATTAAAATGTGTCATTCAAAGCCATATTACCCACAAGCTAATGATTAGGAAAGTTCTTTTTATAGGTAATCAACCTATTAAATAAAAGGTTGGAGAATGCTAAATAAAGATGGGTTGAGGAGCTTCATGAGGAATTATGGGCCATCAAGACTAGTCACAGAGGTAGGACTAATAAGACACCTTTCTCGCTAGTATACAAAATTGAGGTTGTGATACTAACTGAGACTACAGTGCCCATTATGAGATCAACCCTAACTGAATACCAAAATGCCACAAGTAGAGCAATTGACCTGATCCTAGCAGAGGACAAAATGATGAAGCCTTGAAAAGAATGGTAAAACAAAAAAAGGTGGTAGATTATTACAACAAAGATGTACACTTTAAATCTTTTGCCTTAGGTAATTGGGTGCTTAGAAGGGTTTTTTCCAAAAAAAAAAAGAATGGATGGCTAGCAAGTTGGGTACAAATTTGGAGGGCCTATACCAAATAAGTGTGGTGACACCAAGAGATGTCTACTTATTGAAAAACATTGAGGGAGTTAAAGATAGCACAAGCTGGAATGCTCGACACATTAAAAATTATTACTTCAAATGTACTTTGATTTATCATCTTCATATATCACCCTATATTTATATACATGTAATAATTTTTGGTAAGTGAGATTCTATTGCCCATGAATACTCCATGTAATGAGCTAATCACATCTTTTAGGAACCAGGTAAGGCGCTTTGATAACTGATGTTAGAGATTTGATCACTTCAATCACAAACCATGTAGAACATTCTCTATTCAGACTCCATGTTATGAGCCGATTACCTCTTTTAAGAACAAGGTAAAACACTCTCATAGATGATATTAGAGAGTTGATCACCTCTATCACAGACTAGATAAAACACTCTCCATTAAGGTTCAATGTCATGAGGTAATCACCTCAGTCAAGGACATGGTGTAGTGCTCTAATAGGATGTTAGAGAATTAATCACATCAATTACAGACTAGGAATAACACTCTCCATTAAGACTCCATGTCATGAGTTGATCACCTTCATCAAAAACTAGGTAGAATGTCTGATAGATGATGTTAGAGAGTTGATCACCTCCATCATAGACCATGTAGAAGACTCTCCATTAAGAATCCATATCATGAGCTGATCACTTTAGTTAGAAACTAGGTAGAGCACTTTAACAGATGATATTAGAGAGTTGATCCTCTCAATTACATACATGGTAGAGAACTCGCAATTAAGACTCCATGTGACAAGTTGATCATCTCAGTGAAGAACCAGATAGAGTACTTTGATAGGAGGTTAGAGAATTAATCACATTGATCACATACCAGGTAGAACACTCTCTATTAAGACTTCATATCATGAGCTAATCACCTTAGTTAGGAACCATGTAGAGCACTCTAACATATGATGTTAGAGAGTTGATCACCTCGATCACAGACCAGATAGAGCACTCTCTATTAAGACTCCATATCACAAGTTGATCACCTCGACCAAGAACTAGGTTGAATGCTCTAATAGATGATGTTAGAGACCTGGTCACCTTGGTCATTGACCAAATAAGCCATTCCAACAAGTGGTTGGGTTAGGCTACATGACTATTACATTGATCAAGTTTCACAAGTTCATACTATTAAATATAAAATTTATTGATTAAGCTTACAAAGGTTTTAAATTAAAGTTCATTAATAGAAAGCTTAATCTCCCAAAATTATTAAAAATTCTTAAGATGTTTGGATGCACGACAAGTGTTTGGGTCATTTTCCTCCTCCACTAAGGCAAAAACTAGACCTAATTCTTGACGACCTTCTTGTAGATATTGGCCCATGCTTTGGTAGAGGCTAAGCTTGAGTTAATAATGGAATATTCCAATTCCTTGGAAATACCTATCACCTTAAGGAACAATCCTTCATATCATTTCATGTAAAAGTTTGCCCTCATAAAGAAAGAGCTCATCCTTATATCTGGAAAGCTTAACCTTTAATTTCTCTACCTTGGTACTAAGCCTAGAATTATCTAATTTTAAGACTCAAGTTGAGCATCTATTTTCCTGGTCAAAATCTATAAAGTGCAAACAAGAAATATTGAGTGAATTTTTTTTAGGTTCTTCAAGGAAAAAAAGATATTTGAATTATTAATATCCCTGAAACCCTTTTAGAGGGAATGATATTGGGATAAACAATATGAAAAATGTTCAGTACGTGATGAGGTGGGTCAAAATCATAAATGAATACTATATATATATATATACAACGGATAATATTTTATTAAGAACAAAGTGTGGTTGGTTACAAGACTAGCTCGTACCAATACAAAAAAAGGACTGAAACTCACTAAACAATTAGGGATTCCCAGATCTATCTCTAGTTTGTTCATCTCCCACCTCGAGTTTACCATCAATTGCCTCAGAGTTTTCACCTTCATCATCACCCTTGTCCTGAGTTTATGTGGTGAGTACAGGGACACAGTTGGGATGTTGAGGATTTGGTAGTAGTATTGGGTGAGGCATTTTTTTTTGAAATCTTTCTTGAGGGAGTCCATGGCTAGATTATAACCAATCTCAACACTCAAAGAGATCTCCTCGGTCATAGCACTATGGTCACCCTTTGTTTTCTCTTGTTCGAGGCTAAACATATGTTTGTCATCGTTAAGCTTGTGCTTATGAGCTTCAACCTCACCCTCAAGTTTCTTCTACACCTCTTCATGTATCTCAAAGCACCTTGAGTTCTCATTCATCTCCTATATTGCTTTGGCCAGTTTCACCTCTTTGTCGATGGCCTTGCCCTCCCACTTTTTGCCTTGGCCAACAACACAACATTCTTGGCTCGAGTATAGGCATGGATTTCTTTTTCTATTGCAAGTTCATGCTTTAACTTCTCAACACCTAAAGCTATACTAAGCTCATGAATGAGTTGGGCCTAAAAACAAGGGAAATCCACTTGAGGTGAGCAGAATATAAAAACTTAGAATGGAATAAATAAAAGCTTAAGGTAATACTTATTTGATACAAGAGCCTACTGAGCATGACCCAGAGTTAGCATTCTTATATATGGCATTGAAATATTTCTCATATACCACATAAGGGAGATTATCCACAAAATGTTACAGCCTTTCTAGAGCCATACCCCTATACAAGGACACTCTATCAACTTCTGACATGAGGTCGCCAATAACACCTTTGCCCCTCCTCATGTCTCTCATAGGAGGGTAGGCATTTATTTGTTTGATGTTGTGGATATGGGAATGTGTTGACTTGGAGACATGGGTGCGGTCCCAACAATGTTCAAGGGAGAGGAGTGAGCATGGGCTCCTCAATGGTCAGCTACTTGAGGGCTTGCCTAAGAGAAAGAGACCTAGGAGCATGAAGGCAAGACTATATTACTAGTAGCCTGTGATGATAAATTTTTATGCATGGCTCTACAAAATATAATATAACATAAATTCTAAGGTACAAGGAGATAGAAGTTACCTAAGGACTAGTTTTCAAAGTAAAAGGGGAGTGAATTTAGAGAACGACCTAAAAAGAAATCAAAAAACTGTTAGATTTGAGGAGTTATCCCTAAAATCCCAAGCAAAAGTAAGTACATACCGAACTATTTTTCTTACCACCTGAGAAGGGAAATTATATGGCACGAGCTGAATGGATAGAACGTTTTTTGTTCCAATTTATGTTCAATATCCTAAAAATGATGAAATGAATAATGCCTTAGCTTCTCCTTATATAGAGGTGAAAATATTCTTTCTTAAATTAATTAACAAGTATTTATTAGGGCATGCTAAATATTTTAAATTTATTTCCTAGTTGGTACTCTTCCACCTCAGTTGAAGAATTGAGCTGAAAGAGTAGGGAGACTTGATGTTTGGACATATAGATTGACTTAGAGCCCGACCTATAAATTTCTCAATCCATCAGACATATTTCTCGAGGAAGACCCAGTTTATGTCGTGCTCATGATGATACTCATAGGGTGCCCCTACCTATGCAAATTAACTTTGGGTATTGGAAGATCAACTACTAAACCAAGCCATAAAAGTGGTCGACCTCAAATTAGATTGTGTTTTTATATATATCCTCCTAACACTCTATGACGTGTATCCCTATGTGATTGATATGTGCACATGTAATGTCCTATATATATAAGGACTTCATAGGAGATCCATATACCCTTTCAATTCTTTGACCTCTAGTTTCACTCTCTAAAAATCAGACCATCCTAACATTATACATACTATAATTACATTAAATTACTATTTTAGCTTAAAAATAAATATGAATGTTAAAACTTTATAAGAATTTAAGAATTATCCATACATACTTCTTATTATTTTGATTTTCTTAGTAGTAACTTTAAATAACAAATTTTTTCACAAATATACCAATTTAAAATTTAAATGTTGTGTATGTCTTCTTATATATGACAATAATTCATAAATAAATTTTAACGTTAATTTAATCTTATTCCTTTAGAAAAAATTAGATTTGGATTAGTTTAGATTGATTACATCAATTGATTTGATTCAGATTGAAAATCTTCAAATCTGATTCAGATTAGATTGGATTCGGATTAGTCAAAACATACAGTTTCAATCCACTATCTACCCCTAGTTATGACTAGTTTAGCGAAAGAATTACACCGACAAGGATTATTCTCATCATATAAATTTGTGTCCATATTTCCATCAACTCCATTTATATTGTGTTATGCAGTAAAATTATTTAAAAAAATAAAGAATTTTTCATTTTTCAAAATAATATAGTCATGTATTATGATATAATGACGTGAATGTAATTGTAAGTACATAAATGTGTGTTCTAACATTTCACTTACACCTATTCTAACCTTACTCTTCAATCATATCCCTAATAAATAATAGCCAAAACAAAGAAATAAAAGGGGAAGAAAAAAGAAGAAGCACATCCCAAATAAAATTTTTAAGATTACTATATAACTTCTTTGAATAAACCTGTCCAAAAACTTGTTATCTTCTTTTTCTTTATGTAAAAAGCCTAACAGTTTTTCATTGCTTCTTTTCTTTTAGATCTTTCTACCGAAGAGAGATTTATCATCTATAGGAATGGACTCTCTCTTCAAATAATTATTTCTCTTATTTGGAATAATAGTGTGAGCTAGCGCTGCATTTTATATCAAGTTTCACAAATGACCCCCTCGCGCGTTGGGCTTTATTTCCTTCGAGCCAGCTTTCCGTTCTGTCTCTTATTATCATTGTTTTTTTCTTCTTAATTTTGATACGGGCTTTATTATTTTGCATGTAATTTTATGGCTATTCCCGATTTTCCCTTTTTATATGTCAGCAATTAAGCAGGTCTCGATATACATTTTTCACCCTTATCAGTTATTTGAACCTTACTCCCCTCTATTTCCTTCTCTATCACGCTTCCTCTTTCATTTCTTTTTGTATTCATTTTCTCAGTTCATTGCTTTTCTCATTTCATTCTTACCTCATTTTCTCCGTTCATCCTTATGCTTCACGCATCATCTTTAGCTTCTTCTTTCGCATCTATTTCTTACGTTTTCATCTGCAATTTTTCTTAATAGTTCTTGGTTTTTTTTTGTTCTTTCTTTATTTTCGGTTCTGAGTTTGGGTTTATCTTAAAAAAAAAGTTTCTTTTAGGTTTTTTTGGGTTTTTTTTCTTTCTAATATTTATTTTGTAAGGAGTAATTAGGATAAAAAATCTCTGATTTATTGAATTAGAACAAATGACCTTTAATAACCAGATTACATAAACGAAGAAAGAAAAAAACAACCCACGCACAACACGTTGAGTGCTCATGGTAATCACAACAAAAAATACTCAAACAATTCACTCAACAACCCTAAAAATTATGGATTACATGATGACTAATTCGGAAAATGACTTAACAAACCCTCCCTTAAACTAAATGTTGTTTTAGCATTTAGTAGAATAGAGGTATTTCACATACACCAAGTTATTCACAAAGGCATTGAAAGGCTTCCACTTTCAGTGGCTTAGTTAGCACATCTGCAACTTGATCATGTGTACCATAGAACATCATTTTGGTGGTACCTTTATTGGTCAGATCTCGTAAGAAGTAAAATCTCACATCAATGTGCTTGCTACCGCTGTGCATCCCAGGATTCTTGGTAAGTTTTATGCTTGAGCTATTGTCACACATGATAGTTGTTCCTTTTTTTGTGTATACCATATTTCCTTTAAAATTCTTCTTATCCAGATTGCTGGACAAGAACAACTAGCTGCTGCAATAAATTCGACTTCAATAGTGGATAGGGTTACAATTGGTTGTTTCTTTGAGGACCATGCAACAACAACATTATTCATAAGAAAGACATATCCTGAAGTACTCATTCTTCCTTTCAATTCTCCCACATAATCACTATTTGTGAAACCTACAAGTTTTCTAGCTCCTCCCTTTTTGTACAGAATTCCATAGTTGATGGTTTCTTTCAGGTACGTGAGAATTCTCTTTACAGTCTAATAGTGTTGCTCTATTGGGCTTGCCATGAAACGAGCAATTAAACTTACCACAAACATTAAATCAGGACAAGTAGTTGTAATATACATCAAACTACCAACTATTTGTTTGAATTGTGTTTCATTTACCTTGACTCCTCCTTCATCTTTATGCAGCTTATGACCTATTACAATAGGGTTGCAAACTGAGTTACTTTCTTCCATACCAAATCATTTCAAAAATTCCAAAGCATGCTTTCTTTAACAGATATAAATTCTTGTTGGACTTTGCAATACTTCAATTCCTAAAAAGAACCTCATTTTTCCTAAATCTGTCATGTTAAATTCCTTTTGCATTGACTCCTAGAACTTGCTCATCATCAACTCATCTTTCCAGTATAAATAAGATCATCAACATATATACTGATGATGAGTGTTTTTCCTTCATTGTTTCTTTTGAAGAAAAGTGTTTGTTCATTTTAACTTCTCTCGAACCCTTATTTGGAAAAATAAGAGTCAATGCAGCTAAACCAAGCTCTTGGTGCTTGCTTTAAGCAATACAAGGCTTTGTGAAGTTTATAGACCATGTGCTCACACCCTTTTTTTTCAAAACCTTTTGGTTGATCTATATATACATCCTCATTCAAGATCCCATGCAGAAATGCAAATTTAACATCGAGTTGAAATATTGCCCAACCTCGTTGAGCAGCAAGTGCTAGTATCATTCTTACAGTATCCATTCTTGCCATTGGTGTAAATAATTTTGTATAGTCTATCCCATGTTCCTATGAAAGTCCTTTTTCCACTAGTTATGCCATGAATTTGTTAACCTTACCAGACTCATTTAGCTTTGTCTTGTAAATCCATTTGACACCAATTCTTTTTGCATTACTTGGCAATTCAGTCAGTTTTCAAGTTTGATTTTTTTTCAATTGGTTTGATCTCAGTCTCTATTGTTTGCCTCCATTTCTTACTCTTTACTACTTCTTCATAGCTAGTAAGGTCGTTGGAGTCCACAAATGCCATATCTATAGCTTTTCCATCTTCAGAAATACCTTCTCCTGAAACATAGTGCTCCATCCATGTTGGTGGATTTCTAACTCTACCCTCCCTTGTTCTTGATTCTTCAGTATGAGTTGTTTTGATGTCAACCTCTAAAGTCCCCATTTCAACTACCTTTGGTTCTTTCTCTTCATTGGTACTCGTTTCTTCATTTTCCCATTCTAGATTCATGATTGCTTCTTCTTAGTGATTTGCATCCCAATTCCACATGAGATTTTCTTCAAACACAATATCCCTGCTAATTATGATCTTCTTTTCATTTGGATCATACATTTTGTAACCCTTGGACTCGTCACTGAGTCCATGCAATATGCATCTCATACTTTTGTTTTCCAGTTTTGTTCTCCTTGCACCTAGAATATGGACGTGCCCCACACACCCAAACACTCTGAAATATTTTACAGAAGGTTTCTCACCACTCCAAGTCTTTTCTAGTGTCATCTCCTTGATGGCTAATGTAGGAGATCAATTCAACACATGCATGGTCCATTTCATAGCCTCGGGCCAAAAGATTTTAGGAACCCTTTTCTCAGACAATATTGATCTTACTAAATTCATAACAATTCTATTCTTATGCTCAGCTACCCCATTTTGTTGTGGTGTATAATCCATAGTCAATTTTCTTTTTATCCCACTCAATTTACAAAACTCATCAAATTCTGTAGAATTAAACTTCCCTCCCTTATCTATACGAAGGCACATAATAGGTAGACTACTTTCTTTCTCAACTAACATTTTAAAGCACTTGAAATAATAAAATGCTTTTGATTTTTCTAACAAAAAATCTACCCTTGCTTTTCAAGTAATCATCTATAAAACATAGGATGTACGTTTTTTTGGTTGTTTGAAGCTAGAGAAATTAGACTACATATGTCTGCATGTATCAGTTGTAGTTTTTGAGTAGCCCTTCACTTCCTTTTCTTAGGAATTGGATCACATTGCTGCTTCCCTTTCATGCAGTTCTCACATAGAACTATGGATGTAGGCAGCTGGGGTAGGCCTCATAGAATTTTTTAAGCTAAAGTTTTCTCAGGCTTTTGGGGCTGAGGTGGACATATCTACAATGTCATAAATGCGCTAGGTTTGTTGTAGTAGCCTGAAAACATATTTCCTTTTTTTCTTGAGCTTAGGTAAGAAGCACAAACATTCTTTTTGTTGTTATCTTAGTTTGGATGATCAGTCCTTTAAGTGAATGATAAATCCTACACTATCATGATTGAATCAAGACAACCAATCCCTTTTCCTAAAGTTGATATATATTTAAAAGGTTGTTCTTGAGTTCAGGCACATAAAGCACATCTTGTATCACATGATTTCCCCCACTTGTATTCAACCTTATATTGCATTTTCCAAGTATATTCATTCTCATGTTGTTGCCGAGTTTAACCATCTGTCAAAATGCTTCATCTAATTGAGTGAATGCTGATTTTTCTCCAATCATATGGTTAGAGCGACCAGAGTCTAGAAACCAAACTTCTTTATTCTGCACAATAGCCATTTCAATGCAGGACATGAGAAGTAGATCTTCTTCTTCATCATATTGAGTGAAATTCACCTATTTTCCCAACGATGGACGTTCATATTGGTAATGACCGAGTTTGTGGCATTTGAAGCTTTCAATTGTGGAGCGAATGTAGCTTTGTCTTCTTATTCCCCTTCCTCTGAAAGTGCTCCTCCCATGTCCTATGTCTCCTCTACTATTTCCCACTTCAATTGTGGCTTTTAGGGCTTGTTCTTTTCCACTGGAATGCCTTCAAAAGTTTTGCTCATGTACTAGTAGAAAGCTTTGAAGTTCATGCACATAAAGACAATCGATGTCTTTTGACTCTTCTATGGAGCACACAATGTAATTGAATTTTTCAGTGAGTATGCATAAGATTTTCTCCATGATCTTGACATCCTGTATATCTTCTCCAAGATTTCACATTCCATTTGGGACCAATATAGCTCTGGAAAGATAATCAGTGATTCACTCACCAATCTTCATTTCTAGCACCTTAAATTCCCTTCGAAGAGTTTAGAGTTGAGCACGCTGAGTTTTCTCATTGTCTTGATACTTTCTTTTCATTGAATCTCACAATTGCTTAGTAGTGTCGTTCTAAAGAATGGTTTTTAGAATTGTTTTGTCGATTTCTTGGAAAAGGTAATTTTTAACCTTCAAATCTTTCAATTTCAAATCTATTAGGGCTGTCTTTTGTGCAGCCGTTAACACCTCCCATTTGTCAGGTTTAGTGTAGCCGATTTCCACAAGATGCCACCATTCTTTGGATTGGAGAAGATTCTTCATCAACATGATCTAATGACTATAATCGCCATCAAACCTGGGAATACTTAACAACTTCTGAACTTCATTCACCATTTTTTAGAGAACGAATATTGTTCCTCTTTCTCTTGAATCTTTTCCCTAACTTCGTAAACCTCACGATTACTGGGATTACACAGTGCAGTACCAAACTAAAATCAGATTAACCTTGCAATGATTGTAATCGCAAAGCCCAGTACCAAACTCAAATAAGGTTTCCTCGCAGAGCTCTGATACCAAAATGTAAGGAGTAATTAGGATAAGAAATATATGGTTTATTGAATTAGAACAAATGGCCTTTAATAGCCAGATTACATAACTAAATAAATAAATAAATAACCCATGCACATCACATTGAGTGCTCGTGGTAATCACAACAGAAAATGACTCAATAACCCTAAAACTTAGGAATTACATGATGACTAATTCAGAAACAGACTCAACATGTTTTGGTTTTTTACAAAAGTTTTATTTTTTTCCCTCATTTTTGATTGATTTGTTTATTTTCTATGTTTTTTTTTACTATTTTGTGTTTTGCGCGTATTTATTTTATTTTATTAACTTTTGAATTGATTTTAGTCATGTAATATTATTTATATTTTACATGTTATTTTTGTAAACATAGATGTAAATTTCTCTTATGTTTTTTTTACAGTATATACGTTTATTAAAATTTATTTTTTATGCCAACATGTTTATTCCTGTAAACATGGTACATACATACATATATACATACATACATACTTATATACATACATACATACATACATTGATACATACATACATACATACATACATATATATATATAATGATACATATGGTTTTTATTTTTCATATGTTTATGTTAACTTTTTTTCTTTAGCTATTGTAGCTTGATTTTAAGTTGCTGATATAGTGCAATTTATGGGTAAAAAAAGGTTTGTAGGATAAATTTCATCTAATCTGAAGGCTTGTATTTCAAGATTTAGTAAGTTTTGTCCATTGATAACTCTATGAAAGTAAAGTTATTTAGCTACTTCAAGTTAGCCGTTTTTTTGGTTTTTGGATAAATATTGTTAAAAAGGTGTATCTTATGATTAATTATGTTAATATAGATGAAGTGACATAAAATAGAGAAAAAAAATAAGAAAATTGAAACAATTTAAAATCAATAAGGCCCAATAGATCAAGCTACCTCTCAATAGATCAAGAAAGGACTTGATTGATCGAGGATTTATAGAGGAAGCAAGGTTCCACATTGATGAACAAAAAACATTTTAGATCAATCGATAAGGGTATCGATCGATCCCAAAGGGACTCGATCGGTCAAGCTTTGCTCAAGTATCAATTGAGTGATTTCGAGTTGGAATGATGTCCTACTTAGATCAGTCAAGAAAATGTCTTGATTGATCGAGAGGAGCAGAATTTGACACATTATTCCTAATTTTACATCCAAATATTAATCTCAACTATTGGATCAAAGATAATATGAATTCTAAACCAATTAGGATGATTTTCATTCTAGTTAAACACTATTAAAAGGCCATAATTAAAAGGGAATTAACAAGAACATACGAAAATTTGAAAGGAACAAGAGAAATCAAGGGGAACAAAGTTAAAAAGGTAGTTGAATTGCTATCAAGGGAGATTGAAGAAGACGTTGTATTTTTCATCAAAAAGTGGATTTAATTCTTTTCTTCATCTTCATTGTAATCTTATAGACTCATAATTTAATGATGATGTTTAGAACTATTAGTGGCTAGTTCTTAGTTGGGATTTTTGATGAACCTAGCCACGAATCATGTAATTGATTTATTTAGTTGAATAAATTTCTTTATTATTAGTTGATATAACAATTATGGTTTCAATATCTTGATTTTTTTGCCAACAAATTATATGATTTGAGATTCATGGCCTAGCTTGACCAAGTATGTCTTTGAATTAGTCATGAAATTAAAATAATACGATAATATGATTGATTAATGTGTGACTTGTTACATGTGAGTATAATTGATATTTGAAGAAATAACATGATAATGTGATCGTTTGCACATGACCAAATAAATGTTTGCTAAAGATTATATATATATAAGAGCATATAGCCAATTAATATGGTAGAGAAATCATTCAATGTTATTTGAAATTGCATGTGGAGTGATTAGAGGATTTATAAATCCCAAATTCTCAAACATTGTTTACTTGATTATTATTTGTTGCTTTGAATCAATCTTCGTTTTATTTGTAGTTTAAACATTTCGTTATTATTGATTACCCAGATAGTATTGTGATACAGACACTCTTTGTGGGACAATAGTTGTGCTTCACTACTTTATATTACTTGTAAACCCAGTATACTTGTGACATCATTCACTTAGTTTTTGGTGCCATTGCAAGGGACAACGCAAAGCAAATGTATGGTTAAATTCATCATCGATAGGATCCATTACCACTTGAGATGACTTGGCTAAAAAAATATTGGAAAAATATTTCTCATCTTCATAGACAACCAAATATAGTAAAGCTATCACTTCCTTCCAATAACGAGATGGAAGAAATTTTTATGAGTCATAAGAACGGTATAAAGAGCTTCTGAGAAAATTCCAACAATATAGTACTCCTCCATGATTACAAATTCAAAAAATTTATGGAGGATTATTAGGGAAATAATAAAATTATTTGATATAGTAGTCAGAAATTTTTTAGTAGGCAAAGGTAGTTTAGTGGGAAAATTTGAAGCTGAAGCTTTTGTATTACCTAATGAGATAGCCTTTAACAATTGTCAATGGCTAGTACAGAGGTTAAATCCAAGAAAAAGGTTACTGGAATAGTAGATGTGGATGCCCTTACACAAATTTATAAGTACAAATAAATGCATTATTTTATAAGTACAAATAAATGCATTATTATAGGGGCTATCAAAGAAGCTTGAGGTTGGACCTGTAGGGAGTAATATGGTGAAAAACCTCTTTGTTGTTTGTGAGCATTATGGTGAATCTCATAGTAGTGATACATGTGAAAATAATCTTGAGGTTGTGAATTATATTAACAATCAAAATTGCCAAATGAATCCTTATTCAAATGAATATGTCCAGGTTGGAGGAACTATCCTAACTTTTCTTGGAGTAATAACAAGCAAAGTGGAGTTCTCAGCAATGGACCACCTTTCAATCTATTGGGCTTCAATCAACTACAAGGCCAATCACTAGTCAAAGAGTCAAGAATTGATAAATTATAGAGCTTAATGAAAAGTATATTGTCCAATGTCATTCCAAGGATGGACATAATGAATAATAAAGTGGAGAACTTGACAATAAAGGAAGCCAAAAATAGTGCCAACATAAGAAGTTTAGAGGTGCAAATGAGGTAGCTCGCACAAGCATTGTAAGGAAGGAGTCAAGTGATGACTATATGAAAGCACAATCATTAGTGCACTTTTTTGCTTAATATTTGCTTGTTTTATTCAATAAATAGTATTTTTGGGGTTAAAATATTAAAATATGAATTTTCTAGTGAAAAGAGGTGAAAATAAAATATGAATTGTTTGGATACCATGCAAGTAGGGGAGCTAACTAGGTAAGCCACATGGATGCCAAATAAGCAAAGAGAGCCAATTCTATAATGCCGTATGTACTGGGCGACATAGGGCCTTGTTATGTATCAACAATCTTTCCATATATCGTCCTTGGATTTCTTCATTCTTTCCACCGGTGTGACATGGAAGACAACCACCAATCACAGCGCATAACATGCTACTGATTAAGCCCCCATTGACCATGACTAGTCAACCATACCATGTGTCATGCATTAATTGGATCCATCTTTCTCCCTTGCCATATGTCATGTTTCTATTGGCTAGCATAGTTAATATTTTCCTTTTTCATTGTAGCTCTTGTTATGAAGTTGATCTGACGATTCAGGTTCCACATGAGCTTAATTTAACCCCTAATTTCCCTATAAACCCTAATGAGCCATAAATTACATATTTTTTTATTAGAGTTTAGAGCTAATAAGAGATAAAAATACAAAAAAAATCATAAAGGGATACAATTTTACATTATTATTAGTGTTATCAAAAAAGCTTAAGGTTGGACCTATGGGGATTAAAATGGTGAGAAACCTTTTTGTTGTTTATGAGTACTTTGGTGAATATCTTCCTTGTGATACATGTGGAAGCAATCTTGTGGTTATAAATTATATTAACAATCAAAATCACCAAATGGATCGTTATTCAAATGCATATATCAAGGTTGGAGGAACCACCCTAACTTCTTTTGGAGTAATAATGACCAAAGTAGAGTTCCCAATAATAGACCATCTTTCAATCTACTGGGGTTTAATCAACTACAAGGCCAATCACTAGTCAAAGAGTCAAGACTTGAAAAATTAGAGAGCTTAATGAAAAGTATATTGTCCAATGTCATTCCAAGGGTGGATATAATGAACAATAAAGTGGATAACTTGACAATAAAGGATACCAAAAATAGTGCTAGTATAAGAAATTTAGAGGTTTACATGGGGTAGCTTGCACAAGCATTGCCGGGAAGGAGTCAAGTGAATTTTTCTACTTAATATTTACTTTTTTATTAGATTAGTAGTATTTTTGTGTTAAAAAAATCAAAATATGAACATTCTAGTTAAATGGGATGAAAATATAATTTTTGGGAATTTTTATGAATTTTTTAATGCTTGATCAATTAGAAGATGCCTTATGAATGCCACGTAAGTAGGGGGATGAGAAGGTAAGCCATGTGCATCACGTAAGCAAAGAGGGGAAATTTTGCAATGTTGTGTGTATTTGGTGACATGGGGCCTTGCCATGTGTTAACATGACATTAGTTCCGAGTTTCACCTCACGGTTAACTATCTTGCCATGCATCACTATGCGATTTATCCATTCTTTCCATCGCTAACCATGACCAGCCAACAATATCACACATCGCGCGCTAATTGGATCCATCTTTCTCCCTTTCCAAATGTCGTGTTTCTATTGGCCAATGCTATTAATTTTTCACTTTTTCATCTCAACCCTTTTATATGAAGCTGATTTAACTGTTTAGATTCCACTTGAGTTTAATTTAATCCCCTAATTGCTCTATAAACCCTAATAAGTTGTAAATTACATTTTTTTATCGATTATTGGAGCCAATAAGAGAGAAAAATACAAAAAATTCAAAAAGGGATACAATTTTGGTAGAGATTCAAAAGGATATTGGAGCTACAATTCAAGAGATTGATTGTATTTCTTCTTCTTCTCATTTCTTTATCAATTTTTATGTCTTTCTTAATGAAAATTGGAGTTTTATGAACAAAATTATGTCTAGCTAATTTATTAATCTAGGGGTCTTATGAACCCAATTTTTAACATGTGATGATCTAATATTTTACCCTTATTATAATTTCAATTTAATATTAATTAAGCTAATTTTTATGCTATTAATAGTTTGACCAATAATTGATCTATATAGGTAATTAAATAGATTTGTAAGAATTATTTAATTGTTTGTCCTGATTAAATAACATGTAGGCAGAAATGTATGATTATTATAAATGTGATCCATAATTGATAAAATTAATGAGTAGTATGCAATTTAATTGACATGAGAATGTAATAAGGTTAATTACTATATGGTGTATACTTTACTTGAAAGAGGAATATGTGCTATGTTAGATTCAATCTATCATACAATTGATTAGTAGTTATATTGGGAGAATTTTAGTGATTCACATGTTTAGAAAAATTGGAGGATTAAGTATTCCTAGATATTTTCTCATATATCATCTTAGCTATCAAGTTTAAGTTAATTAATTACTACTATTTATTTTAAGTTCTTCGAATTTTGCTTTCTTAAAACATAAAAATACAAAAAAAAATTAGTTTTTACTTTTTACTTTTAAAATTAATTTCAAATAATATAATATGTGGAAACAATCTTTTCTTATCATTATATTACTTGTTGCGATATGTATACTTTTGTATTCATTGCACACAATTTTTTTCGATTAAGTTTTTAGCACCTTACCGGGGATTATAAACATCATAAATTAATTATTTTATTTTATTTTAGTTATTTTTCTTTATTTATTTTTTGTAAGTTTAATTTTAATTTATTTAGTTATTTAGTTTTATTTATTTTTAATTTTGACATCACTTTTAGTGATATTAGAAATATATTTGAGTCTATAAGGGAGAAATTTTGCCTTTTGATCCCAAAATCGAACGTACTTTGAGATCAATAAGAAAACAATAAGTTGTCATTGAAGTGAATAAATGGTTAATCTATTAGAAATAAACAATAATGAGCTAAATTTGAACAACTAGATTCTTTTAATGGATAATAGGGATAGATCTATGAATGAATATGAATTATTTATGTTGGAATGGATGAATCCAAATATTACAAGGCCAAACATTCAAGTTAATCAGTTTGAACTAAAGCTAATGATGTTTCAAATGTTATAAACAACTGGACAATTCAGTGGATTACCAATAGAGGATCCTCATCTACATCTCATATTGTTTATTGAAGTTGAAGATTCATTCAAATTTAATGGTGTGACCAATGAGACATTTAGGCTAAGATTGTTCTCTTACTCTTTATGATACCATGCTCGAGCTTGGCTAAACTCTTTGCTACCTGAGTCCATTACAACTTGGAATGATTTTGCAGAGAAATTCTTGATAAAATATTTCCCACCAACAAAGAATGCCAAGCTTAAGAATGAAATCTCTTTTTACCAACAATATGAAAGGGAATCTTTATATGAAGCGTAGGAAATATTCAAAGAATTTCTAAAGAATTGTCCCCACTATGGTATCCCTCATTGGATCCAAATAGAGAATTTCTACAGTGGTCTCAATGCTCATATAAGAACCATTATTGATGCAAATGATAATGGAGCTTTGCTAGCCAAATCTTATAATCAAGCTTATAAGTTACTTCAGAAAATGGCTAGCACTAATTATCAATGGCCATTGGATAGAATGGAATCCATAAGAAGAGTAGCAAGAATGCATAAGGTAAATGATATCATGACATTTACAACTCAAGTAACATCTTTGGTGAATCTTTTGAAGGCTCAAAATTCTCTAGCGAGTATAAACCAAATCTAAGATTCAAAGGTGTCCTTTGTCCTTTGTGGGAGGAGCTCATTTGTTTGATAATTGTTCAAATAATCCTAAACTAGTATTCTATATGGGTAATGTGAATATAAACAATAATCCAAACTCGAACACATATAACCCATG
The DNA here is from genome assembly GCA_033030585.1 of Hippophae rhamnoides. Lineage (NCBI taxonomy): Eukaryota > Viridiplantae > Streptophyta > Magnoliopsida > Rosales > Elaeagnaceae > Hippophae > Hippophae rhamnoides. The sequence continues at coordinate 34,705,215 of CM065437.1, forward strand.
ATGGATACAACATCCAAATTCCTTTTAGAATAACAACAATCAAGGTGGTAATCAATTCAACCGTCAATCATTTCCACCACCTGGTTTTCAACAATCACAAAAATCACAAGCATAAAAGAAGAAGCCACCTATTAGAGACAATACAAATGCTTTAATAAGGATGATGAAATATTTTATCCAGTCATTAAATACAAAAGTCTCTACTCAGGGGGCTTCAATTCAAAATTTAGAAACCTAAATGGAGTAACTTTCCCTGGCCATAAGACAAAAGCCTCATGGTAACCTTCCAAGTGACACAATTGTAAACCCAAGAAGAGAAGGCAAAGATAATTATAAATCCATAGCCTTAAGGAGTGGTAAAACTTTAGAGTAGAAAAATAAGACTTAAAAGGATGAGCAGGAATAGGAAGCTAAAAATAATGGGGATACATTAGGGAATAAAGAGAGCTAGGAATTAGTGGATAAAGAGAACACTGAAAAAGAAATAATTCAGTCAAAGAAAAGAAACCTTGACAAACTCATTGTTCCTTTTCCTCAAAGACTACAAAAGCAAAAGTTAGACATATCGTGTTCAAAATTTTTGGGTGTTTTCAAGAAGCTTCATATAAACATACCATTTATATATGCACATGAACATGTGTCATCTTATGCCAAATTTATGAAGGATATACTATTAAAGAAAATAATACTTAGAGATAATGAAACAATAACCTTGAATGAAGGTTGTAATGCCATCCTTGATAGAAAAATACCATAAAAAATGAAATATCCTGGTAGTTTTGACATCCCTTGTACTATTGGGAACATCCATTTTGGCAAGGCATTGTGTGATTTGGATTCCAGAATTAACCTCATGCCATTATCAATTTTCAAGAGATTAGGGATTAGTAATGTCAAACCCACTTCAGTAATATTGTCAACGGTTGATAGATCAATAAAAAGACCCCAAGGAGTGGTAGAAGATGTGCTTATAAAAGTAGATAAATTTATCTTTCTAGTAAATTTCATTGTGTTGGAAATGGAGATGGATTGTGACATTTCTATCATACATGATTTTCCATTCTTAGCAATCAAAATATCACTCATTGATATACAAAAAGGTGACCTTATAATAAGAGTGTAAGATGAACAAGTAACATTTAATGTGTTCAAAGCAATTAAATTTTCTGATGATGATAATACTAGTGATTACTTTCGAATAGATGGTATTGATGAGCTAGCCACTAATGTGCTTTATGACATGTGCCCTAGTAATGCTTTAGAGTATATGCTTATTAATTATGTGAACACACATGTTAATGAATACCATAACACTCATATAGGTGCATACATTCATACCAGTAGCTTAACAAAACTTATTGAGCCACCCCTACTTAAAAGTTTAACACATGATGTTATTAACAAGGACATAAACTCATTAGAAAACAACTTAACTTGTTTTAACTTTGAAAGTATGGAATCAAAGGTTGATATTATGAGAAATGTAAACTTTTTGGAGGGCACGCCTCTCATATGCGTATCAAATGCATTTGTAAAATGTCTTGAGACACGTTAAGGCTCAAACCATACATCAAGGAGCCACCCAACTTAGAGCTTAAACCTTTACCATCTCATCTACATCATGCATTTTTGGATGATAACGAGACACTTCTAGTCATAATATCTGCTAGTCTAAGTATGGAGCAAGTAGAAGCACTATTGGAAGTGCTAAGGAACTTCAAAAAACCTATAGGTTGGCCTATTGTTGACATCGAAGGTATAAGCCCATCTATATGGATGCATATAATCTTACTAGAGGATGAAGCTAAACACACCAAAGATGCACAATGCCAGTTAAATCCCATTATGAAAGAGGTGGTGAAGAAGGAAGTTGTCAAGTGGCTAGACATGGAAATCATTTACCCAATATCAGATAGTGAATAGGTAAGCCCAGTTCAATATGTACCAAAGAAAGGAGGAATCAATATGGTGGAAAATGAGTTAATACCTAATAGAATTGTCACGGGATAGAGAGTATTATGGATTTTTTTCAAAGTGAATAAAGCTAAAAGGAAGGACTATTTCCCTATCCCATTCATGGATAAAATGCTTGACACATTAGCTGGACATTCTTTCTTTTGCCTTCTAGATGGATACGCTTGTTATAACCAAATTTTCATGGCACTTGAAGACCAAGAAAAGATCACATTCACATGAGCTTATGGAACTTTTTATTTTAGGAGAATGTTGTTTGGATTATTCAATGCATCTATGATATTTCAATGTTACATGATGGCTATTTTCCCATACATGGTGGAAAAGCATCTAGAAATCTGCATGGATGATTTTTTTAATATTTGGAAACAAATTTGATGAATGTCTACATTATCTCTCTTTAGTGCTACAAAGATATGAAGAAACAAATTTGGTTTTAAACTAGGAGAAGTATCATTTCATGGTACATGAAGGTATAATCCTAGGTCATAAAATCTCTGCTAATTGTGTTAAGGTAGATAAAGCTAAGATAGAAGTCATTGAGAAACTACCACCACCTAACATAGTAAGGAAATTTCTTAGGCATGCCGGCTTTTCCCATAAATTCATAAAAGGTTTTTCCCAAATCTCCAAATCCTTGTGTAATCTTTTGGAAAAAAGACATGCATTTCAAATTTGATGATGAATTTTTAATGGCATTCCAAGTGCTTAAAGAGAAACTAGTGTCACCATAAGTTATAGTCATACTAGATTGTGGTAAGGCTTTTGAGTTGATTTGTGATACAAGTGATTTTGCTATTGGATCTATTCTTGGACAGCAAAGAGATAAAATGTTCCAGTCCATATATTATGCAAGTAAGATACTAAATGAGGCTCAAATGAATTATGCTACTACAAAGAAAGAGCTTACTACCATTGTATATGCCTTTGAGAAATTCAGATCTTATTTGGTTGGAACCAAAGTGACTATCTACATGGATCATTTTGTAATAAGGTATCTCATGACAAAGAAGGTGCCAAACCAAGATTAATAAGATGTGTTCTCCTTCTATAAGAACTTGACTTCAAAATTCATGATAAAAGAGAATAGAAAATTAGGTAGAATACCATCTATCTAGACTAGAAAGGGAAATAAAAATGGATGACAATATGGTGATTAGGAAATCCTTTTCAGATAACAACTATTTTCAATAGCTTAAATAGAAGTCTTATGGTATGCAAACATTGCAAATTTCCTAGCTGCCAACAATCTTTCATTAGACCTCACATGGATATAAAAGAATAAATTCTTCCATGACATTAAACGATATTTTTGGGATAAACCTTACCTCTTTAAATAATGTGGTAATGGTATTTTGAGGTGCGTCCCTTATGATGAAGTTGAAAGTATTCTTTACCATTGCCACAGCTTAGACTATAGAGGTCACTGTAGGAGCTAAAAAATAACAGCTAAGTTACTTCAATTTGGTTAGTTTTAGTTGACACTATTTAAAGATGTTTACATTTATGTAAAGACGTGTGACATATGCTAAAGGAAATGATGAAGTTGGAAGTATTCTTTACCATTGCCACAGCTTAGACTATAAAGGTCACTTTAAGAGCACAAAAATAACAACTAAGGTACTTCAATCTGGTTATTTTTGGCCCACATTATTTAAAGATGCTTGCATGTATGTAAATACATGTGATAGATGCCAAAGGATAGGTAATATTTCAAAAGAGATGATGAAGTTGGAAGTATTCTATACCATTGCCAGAGCTCAAACTATAGAGGTCACTTTTTGAGTACAAAAATAGTAACTAAGGTATTGCAAACTAGTTATTTTTGACCCATACTATTTAAAGATGCTTATATTTATTTGAAGATGTGTGATAGATGCCAAAGGATAGGTAATATTTCAAAAAGAGATGAAATTCCCCTAAATAGTATACTTCAAGTGGAATTGTTTAATGTTTGGAGCATTGACTTTATAGGACCATTCCCTTCATCCTTTGATAACTAATATATATGTTTATGAGTGGATTACATGTCAAAGTGGGTAGAAGCAATAGCTAGAACAAATGTGATGCCAAAGTTGTCATGAAATATTTGAAGAAGAATATTATCACTAGGTTTGGAACTCCTAAGTTCATTATTAGTGATGGAGGTAGTCACTTTTGTATTAAAACATTTAAGTCCTTATTATCTAAGTATGGAATTAAGCATAAAGTGAAAAGAATTTTGGAGAAAACTGTGAACATCTCCAGGAAAAATTAATCACCTAAGTTGGATGATGCTTTATGGGTGTACAAAATTGCATTTAAAACACCAATTGATACCATCCCATATAAGATATTTTATGGAAAGGCATGTCACTTGCTGTTAGAATTGGAACACAAAACATATTGGGCACTAAAGTAGTTGAATATCTCCATAAATGTAGTTGGTCAGAAAAGAATGCTGCAAATAAAGGAATTGGATAAACTATGGTGAATGCTTATGAGAATACCAAGATTTACAAAGAAAAGACAAAATTATGGCATGATAAGAAAATTGTGCACCTTATCTTAAAATTGGGATAGAAAGTGTTATTGTACAACTCAAGAATCAAATTGTTTTCAGGTAAACTAAAGAGTAGATGGTCAGGTCCATTCACAATCACTAAGGTAACCACCAATAGAACCATTGAATTAGAAAAAAAATATAGAGCAATTTATGGTTAATGGACATAGAGTGAAGCATTATAATGGAGATCAATTATCAAATGAAACATTTATGATAACCATGGTGGATGCACCTTAGGACTTGATATGACTGTCTAGTCAATGATGTTAAATGTGATGTTGTTTGGAAGGCAATCCAACATTATTTTACTTATATTCTTTTTGTATGTGAATAAATGTGAAGAACAATAGCATAACAAGATTGAGCATTTCAATGACAGATGTGGTATGCCAATCCTAAGGAAATTTTCTTTCCTTTTACCTTTTTCATATTTATATGTGCATATTGAGGACAATGTGTAATTTAAGTTTGGGGGATGAAACTTCATTCTCTACTTTAGTATTTAGTATGTATTTTCAATTTTTAGGAAATTTTTTATGATTTTTTTAATCACGATTTGGGTAGAAATTGATAAACATATAGAAATTAAATGCATGCATGCTTGATATGAAACATATGAACTCATCGACAAAAGTTGATTGTCATGACTAGGATAAGGATTGTAACATTCTCGTTAAGATACTTACATTAATCATGTGATTTTTTGCTAGTTTTGATTGGATTGATTCAAATTTTTATGCACATGTGTATGTTTGTAAGATCTATCATATTTTAAAATCTATTTGATCATCCCTAGAGGCTAAATCTTAAATGGTATTTAGAAAGAAAAATGATTTAAACTTTATTTAGATCGATTGAGCCTTTCAAGTTAATCATTATTAATATCTTTAGTCTCTTATTTGAGCCTAATTAAGAATATTTTATTTTTTAAGCCACATTTTATGCGTAACCAATAAGCATTACATTTACACTTGCACCTTTATCTTGTATAAAAAAAGTTCAATAATGTGTTACGCAATAGAATAAGGTGAAATGTAATGATCCCTATAAAAAAAAGCAAAAATTAAAAAGAAAGACTCATAACGAAATTATCCCTCTAAAGAAAAAGAAAATAAAATTGAAAATAAGTTTGGAGTTGTGGTGAAGTTATTAAAATAATAGGGGAAATAAAAGAATATGAAAAGAATGATAAGATATGGTACACTAAAATATCAAGTTAAAAATCAATCGTAGTTAAAAAGTACACGATGAATAAAAAGAAAGCTTAAGTGTGGAAATAGTCTAAATGTCTTCATTCATCGATCCTCATCTAAGCCTTATATTATTAGCATGTAAAGTCCTTATTGATCTTTAGCTGAATGCATATTTATATTAGTAGAAAGGGATATGAAAAATAGACTTATGAGACTTATTCTAAGATTGAATTGATTAGAATGCTCATATAGGTTTATTTCATGAGTACAATGGATGATATCATGTGCAACTTACAACATGAAACAATTTTTCAAAAAACCTTTCATATCCTTGTATTGATGGAACGTTGATTGATGAATATATGAACCTCCTTGTCATAGAATTGTATGAATTTTAAGGGGGATAGTTTTCACTAAATATGTATGTATTAATAGTTATATATTTACGAATATACTACCCATGTCATTTTATTTAGTTATACTTGGCTTTACTTGAGGACAAGCGAGGAGTTAAGTTTAGGGGTGTATGACTCTATGAAAGTAGAGTCATCAATGTACTCTATGAAAGTAGAGTCATCAATGTAATTTTCTTCTTAATATTTACTCATTTTATTGGATAAGTAGTATTTTTAAGGTTAAAAATATTAAAATATGAACTTTCTAATGAAAAAATGATGAAAATATAATTTTTGATTTTTTATGAAATTTTTAATGCAAGATATACTAGAAGATGCCACAAGTAGGGGAGCTGACCAAGTGAGCCACATGGATACCACACAAGCAAAATGGGCCAATCATGCAATGCCAAGTGTCTTAAGTGATGCCCGGCTTGCCACATGTCAACATGGCATTAGTTTTGAGTTTTATAGCGTGGTCAACAATCTTGCCACTCATCATCCTACAATTCATCCATTCTTTCCACCGGTGCACCATACAAGATGTTGCTACAAATCACAGCACGCCACATAGCATTGACTTAGTGTACATTGATCATGATCAGTCGACCATGCCACATGTCGTGAATTGATTGGATCTGTCTTTCTCCCTTGCCACATGTCATGTTTTTATTGGACAATGCTATTAATTTTTCCTTTTTCATCTTAACCATTGATATGAAGCTAAATTGATAGTCTAGATTATATCTAAACTTAATTTAACCCCCTAATAGCCCTATATATCCTAATGAGCCAAAAATTACATATTTCTATCAGGTTTTGGAGACAAGAAGAGAAAAATATAGAAAATTTCAAAAAAGGAAACAATTTTGGTGGAGATTCAAGAGAAGATTGATGCTACAATTTAAGAGATTGATTATATTTATTTTTCTTCCCATTTGTTTATCAATTTTATGTCTTTCTTAATGAAAAATTGGAGCTTTATGAACAAAATTATGTCTACCTAATTTATTAATCTAGGGTTCTTATGAACCCAATTTTTAAAATGTGTGATATAATATTTATCCCAATTATGATTTCAATTTAATTATATTATTTAATTTAATTTTTATGTTATCAATTGTTTGGCCAATAATTGATCTATAGAGGAAATTAAATATATTTGAGAAAATTATTTAATTGTTTGTCTTGATTAAATAACATGCATAGTTTCTAGGTAGAGATGTATGATTTTTATGTATGTGATCCATAATTGATGAACTTAATAAGTACTATGAAATTTAATAACATGAGAGTGTGATTAGGTAAATTATTATATGGTGTGTAGTTTACTTGAGAGAGAAATACATGCTATATTAGATTCAATTGATCATGTAATTGATTGGTAATTATATTCGGGGGATTTTAGTGATTCATATGTTTAGAAAATTGGGAGATTAAATATTATTAGATATTTTCTCATATATCTTCTTAACTGCCAATTCTGAGTTAATTAATTACTAGTATCAGAGCCAACATTAGATACACTTAGTGAGTTTGATCATTAGAGACACACACTCCTACTTATGGACCAAATGAAAGAAGGTGGGTCATGTGTTAGACCCCCATTCTTTGATGGGTATAATTACCCTTACTAGAAGCTTCGCATGCAAGCCTTTCTCAGACAAGATGAAAATCCCTGGGATGTTATTCTTGATGGTTAGGAACTACCTTCGGTAACAAAAGATGGTGAAACAATCATAAAGCCAAGAAGAGACTGGACCATTGAAGAACACACCCTTAGTGAGGCAAACCAAAAAGGTCTAAGCTCAATATTTTCTATAGTGTTGATTAATGAATTATGTCGCATCTCCGACTATAAGACTGCTATATCTGCATAGAATGCTGATAACTCTATGCTTTAAAGTTATTTTGTCCTTTTTATTAATTATAATTGCTATGTTCTTAATGTTTTTAGTAAATTTTAAGTTCTTAAATTAATATTTACTGTTAGTTTTTTAATTAATATATTTTTAGAGAAAATTAAAGAATTTAATTTGAAAACAAAAGACTTTATTGCAAAAAATAAAAGTTGAAAATTTAATTTGAATTAAAAGAGGACTTAATTGCAAATAACAAAAGTTGAAAATTTAATTTGAATTAATAAAGAGGGTTTAAATGTAATTAACAAAACTTTTGTTTTTCTGTGCAAAGAAGGAGTACACGGGTGGCATTGTTCAACGCGCATCACGCACCATTAGATTAGAAAATCAATGGTATTGATCAGGAGCGTGAGATAAAAATGTGGGGTGGGAGAGTGGACGCGTAGAGTGGGGTCCACCTATCTATGCAGATGATTTCCCAGAGACGCGCCTCCTTCACCCACTGTCAGATTAAACCACGAACGACCCAGATCATGCGTGCTTCCCATGCTCTATGCGAGTGGAGGCCAGCTATTTGGCATAGCCCAACACACATATTTCTCGTGCGACACGGTCCATCTAATCCACATGTGCCTTCTCATCCCTCCTAATACGAAGCTGCCATGTGTCTTGTTATTCTTCCAGCGAGTCAGATGTCACCATGTGTCACACGTATTGTAAAATAAAAAACCAGAATATTTCTCTCGCCAGCTTCATTTTTCACGTTTTGTCTCCCACTACTACACACATGTTTTCAACAATTTTGGGGGATGTATATTTTGGAGACGCGGGGAAGAAGAAAGGAGTTTTTAGTTTTTACTTTGCGTGTCTAAAAAATAGAGAGAACACGTAGAAGCTATTTTTTAACTTGTGTTGTTATTTTTCTAGGGAAAAATACAGAGAGAGGAGACAACAAAGAAGAAGAAAAAGGAAGGATTTTTATTTTTTCATTGAGGAATCGTGAAATAGTTTCTTCTAATCTTTTTCTTTTAATTTTATTTCTCTAAAATATCTAAATATTTTCGTATTGTAATATCTATTTTTGCTATAACTAATTTATTTGTTCTAGGGTTGCAGTGTGACTTAAATTATGAGGCTTAAATTAATTATTTTTGAATGATTTATGAGAAGTTTTTAATTTGTTTATTATATATGTGCTTAATGCTTTTGATTGTTGGAAGATTAATTAATTAATCTGTGAACCTTAAATAAACTTGGAAAATGAATTTTCGTGTTCTGCTCGTGGATAGAATAACATATATTTATATGAGATATAAATATACCTTTATTGTACGTGTAGCTATTGAGAACTTTGAGCTTAATAAATCTTTGCAAAAATTTAATTCTCATAGAAATATAGTGAATTATTTTAGCGAGATATGTGTATTTGTTATCAAAAGAGACATATGGATAAATTAGGAGTTCTTGGTTGACAAATTAAATGCGAGAACATAAATCAAGAGAAAATAATATGATTCAAGTGGATTAATTTAGTGAAACTGCAATCCTAGAATTTTCTTATAAACTCTTATAAGAAATTAGTTAGTTAAACTCCATCCACTTATCGATTGTTTGGATAAAATTAGGTTGAAACTATTTTAGTACTTAACAAATATTAGTAACAAATCTTTGTAGGAATGATATCTTATTTAATCACTTATTACTTGTGACCGTGTATACTTGCATGTTCATGTTCTCTTAAAGGGACCAAAAAATGCACTTGCTCTTGCTCATGAGGGAACTTCCTAAGTAAAACAAACAAAATTGAGATTGCTAACATATGAGTTTGATTCCATTAAAATGAGAAACAATGAAACTTTTGGTCAATTCTATACTTGCTTTTTTGATATCATGAATGTTTATTCTAACCTTGGTGAGAAAATTCCAAAACCAATACAAGTATGAAAACCCCTAAGCTCCTTAATAGTAGACTACAAGATAAAAGTTATAGTGATAGAGGAAAGTAATAATGTGGGCACACTAAATATTGATGTTGGGTCAATCCAAACCTATGAGATTACTCTTGATCACCCCAAGAAAATCAAGGATGTGGCATTCAAAAGCTCCAAAACAAACATCTCTGATAGTGACGAGGATATTAATGATGAGTCATTACTCTTACTAGCACGAAAATTGAAGAAGTTCCTAAAAAAGAAGGGTCAATAGAATAATCAATCTAATAAGGGACAATCTAGTTGTTCGAGGGACTGAAAGTCAAGGGATATCAAGCCTCCTAGTTGGTCATATTTTTATAGATTATGCAAAAAATAAAAATAAATTTGGAAAATTATTTAATGCTACACTCAGTGACATAGAAAGTGAGTAGGATAATGCTAATATCCTCGTGCCTTCATTACAACTACCAAAGCACACCACAATGTCTTTGACTCTAGCTCAAATGAAGAAAATAAGTAAGTAAACTCTTCTTTCTTATTGTCTAAGTTTAATGTATAGAATTATGGGGAAATATTCATGGATTGTCTAAGTGCTAGGGAAGAGAGATAAATTACTTGTGTAAGTAACTAAACTTAATAATATCATCAATTTTCATAAAACAATTTCTCTAGCCTAGAGAAAGATAAAAAGGAATTGTCTGAACATATTAATGCCTTGAATTTGAGACTTGTAGAAACCACTGAGGAAAACAAAAAGCTTACGCAAGAACTTAGTATTGCTAAAGAGACGATGAGGAATTTGACCATTGGTGCTGAATAATTGACCAAATTCCTAGACTATTGAAAGCCACATGGATATAAGAAAGGTCTTGGATACATAGATAAATAGTCAGTAACTCAATTTGTAAAACCCATTGTTTCTCAGGCAAGGAAGGTAGTTTTTGCAGCTTATCACTCTAAGAAAATTCAGTTTTCTCATTTGTCATCATTGTGGTAGGAAATGACACAACATAGCCTAAGTGTATACTTATTTATGCTTATGATTCAATCATGAGTACAAATTTTTCTAGGAAACCTCAAAAATTTACAAAATGTAAAGTTTTTACTACAAGAACTACACAAAAAGAGGAACCTAAGAAACCAGTAACTCAAATGTTCAAAATTAAAAGAGGATGGGTTAACAAATCTAAGTTGCACTACTTTGTGGCCCACATAGCATTTAAAGCTAAATCAAATACTGCCTAGTATTTTGATAGTGGATACTCTAGACATATGATGGGGAACTGTTCTTTATTTAAAACCTTTGAGGATTATAATGAAGGGACAATTAATTTTGGTGATAGTAAAAAATCAAAAATTGTTGGAAAAGACTATTCAAATAGAGGGTATCCCTAAACTTGATGATGTGGAAGGACTCAAGGAAAACTTAATTAGCATAAGTCAAATATGTAACAGTGATTTTAATGTGCATTTTACAAAAAATCTCTGTATTGTAACATATCAAAAGGGTGAATGTATGATTAAGGGAATTAGATCATATGAAAATTATTATTGTAATGATACATCACCCACAATAACATGTAACCTTGCTAGCAATGACTCAACTACCATATGGCATGAAAAGCTAGGACACATGACTTTTAAAGATCTAGTTAGATTAAATAAAACTAAGGCTATGCATGGTTTACTTGTTCTCTCATAAATTGAAACACCTGTATGTGGACCATGTTAATTGGGTAAACAAACTAGGATTGCTCATAAGAAGATCAAGAGTACCAATACAAACATAGTATTGGAATTGATACATATTGACCTCATGGGTCCTATGAGAACATAAAGTATTTGAGGTAAGAAACATATCATAGTTGTAGTAGATGAATTTTCTCGCTACACTTAGGTATACTTTCTTAAAGACAAGTCAGATGATTTTGAGTTCTTCATCTCATATTGTTCAATAGTGCAGGTTGAAGTAGGTGACAAAATAGTAACCATTAAGAGACTAAGAATAGACCATGGAAAAGAGTTACCAAGTATGCTGACTTTTGTAGAGAATATGGTATCTTTCATGAATTCTCTACTCCCATCACACCTCAACAAAATGGAGTAGTTGAAAAAAAATGATACTTCAAGAGATGGCAAGAGTAATGCTACATGCCAAAGGAGTCTCCAAAATGTTTTGGGCTGAAGCTATAAACACTGCATGTCACATTATAAATCGTGTATATCTTCACCCAAGTACAAACCAAACTCCCTATGAGATATGGAGAGGTAAAAAACCTAATCTAAAATTTATGCATGTTTTCGGAGGTAAATGCTACATACTTGGAGATCGAGAACAGTTGGATAAGTTTGATTCAAGAAGTGATGAAGGTATATTTCTTAGTTATTCCCTAAATAGTAGAGCCTATAAAGTCTTCAATTGTATAACTAATGTTGTTATGAAATCCATAAATGTCGTTATAGATGATGGAGGTAAGCAGATTACAAGTGAAGAAATTGCTATTGAAGAAAATTTCACAACACCTCAATCAACAATGACTAGTGACATAATTGGAACAAAATAATAGGAGTTAGATAAAAGAGAAGAAAAGAAGGAAGGAACATGAACCTCATCAATGATAAATCCAACCCAAACTTCAAAAAATCATCATATTAAGAATATAATTGGACATCCTAATGCAAGCATGGTAACAAGAAGAAGAAAAATAAGTGAGGTAACTCATTTATGCTATATTTCTCAATTTGAACCAAAACAATTGATTGAAGCCCTTAGGGATGAATTTTGGATAAATTTCATGCAGGATGAGTTAGCTCAATTTGAAAGAAATCATGTATGGGTATTAGTACCTAAGCCTAAAAACAAAAATGTTATTAGAACAAAATGGGTGTTCAAAAATAAATCTGATAAGCATGACATTGTTGTTAGAAATAAGGCTAGGTTGGTAGCTCAAGGCTACATGCAAGTAGAAGGAGTTGAATTTGATAAAAATAATTGCACATGTAGCTCGTCTATAGTCAATTAGGATTTTACTTTCTATTACTTGTCACATGAAATTCAAATTATATCAAATGGATGTTAAGTCTACCTTTTTGAATGGATTTCTAATTGAGGAGGTATACATGGAACAACTAAAAAGATTTATTGATCCAAAATTTCCAAATCATGTCTACAAACTTAATAAAGCTCTTTATGGTTTGAATCAAGCTCCACTAGCATGGTATGCAAGATTTACCAACAATCTATTGAACAAGGGATTTATTCAAGAGGGAGTTGATAAGAATCTATTCATTAAGAGGAGTAGTGATGAGATCTTTATTGCTCAAATTTATGTGGATGACAGTTTTTGGATCCACATCTAGTACACTAGTGGATGATTTTGTGAATGTTATGACAAATGAATTTGAAATGTCCATGGTAGGTGAAATACTTTCTTTCTTGGTTTGCAAATCAAACAATCTCATGATAATATATTTATTTCTCAATCTCATTAAGGACTCCTTTAGGTACTAGCATAAAAATTACAAAGGACACTTAAGGTAAAAGTGTTGATCAAACCCTTTATAAGAGTATGATAGGCAATTTACTCTACCTCACTATAAGTAGGCCTGAAATATGTTTTAGTGTGAATATCTATGCCTGTTATCAAGTTGAACCTAAGGAATCACACTTAGAGAATGTAAAGAGAATCATCAAGTATATCTCAAGAACAAGTAATTATGGTCTATATTTTACTACTGACACTACTTGTGAAGTAAGTGGTTTTATAGATGCCGATTGGGCAAGCAACCAGGATGATAGGAAGATCAAATCAAGTGGTTTCTTCTATATTGGGAACAACTTAGTATCCTAGTACAGTAAAAAGCATAACTCTATCTCACTCTCTACAGTTGAGGCGAAATACATTGTTGTAGGAAGATCTTGCATACAAATGCTTTGGATGAAAAATATGCTCAAGGACTACGATCAAGCATAAGGTATGATGCCCTTATATTATGATAACTCTAGTGCTATATGTATTTATAAGAACCCAGTTCAACATTCTAGAACTAAGTACATTGACATTAGGCATCACTTTATTCGAGAATTAGTTGAAGAGAAAGTAGTGATACTTGATTTTGTACCTACTGAGAGACAACTAGCTGATATATACACCAGAGCCATAAACATTCAAAGATTTGAGTATCTCAAGAATGCCTTGGGAATTTAGCCCTCAAATTGAATTTCAAATTTTATTACAAAAAAAATAAAAATAGAAGTAGCATCCTTATCTAGCCAACACGGTATTGGACTTATTTAATACTTACATATACATAACCTTATTTTTAGTGACTCCACTCATTTTGATATTTATTGTATAAATTATTTTATAATTTTGACTAATGCACACACACATTCTTGTACATGTGATTATCGATGTTGACATAAACTTATTCACACACTTACAAACAAACATATATTGCTATGCTTGAAGTTTATGAATTTTCTTGAAAGACTTTAGGACTTCAACTAATCTTGATTGTAAAATTGTGTTGAGTTCTATTTCTTACTTTCTAAAACTTTACCGTATAAGGCACCTAGTATTGAGAGGGCTACCTACTATGATGTATGAAGCTACTATAGTGAGCGGAGAGAGCTACCTCACAACTAGTGTGAAAGTCATCATGTTAGGTTTATGGTCCGTGCAAAAGAAAAATAAGAAGGAAAGATTATGCAAAAAACGACTGCTTATAAATATTATATATTGAATGCACAAAAAGAAAGAGCCAATAGAGGTTAAAAAATAAAATAAAAAATCATTTACCTCATATATAAAATAAAGAAAAAAATTTAAGTCCTCTTTTAGTATATATATTTTATTTTATGAGATTGAAGACTCGATTATAATTTTACATGATAGGTGATATTTTTTTCTTTTAAGTCTTTTTTGATTGATCATAAATGACTTAGTTAACATATTTATGGAGTTTAAACATATATATTGACTTTAAATAAATGTCAATATGACATTATATGTGTGAAGTGCAACTCTTCTACTCTACCTACTTATTTATACAATAGATAATCAAAAATTGAATTAAAAAATGAAAAAAAAAGATGAGTTCCCAATTGATTGTGTACTCATTTGTGATGAAATTAGTTTAATACCTTATGTGGCTATTTATGAAAATTTAAAAAAAAAATAGATTTTTTTTTCATTTACATCTTCTTTTTTCTTTATTGCCTTTTTAATTGTTTTCTAAGCTAGAGAGTCATAGAAATTAAGGGGATTTTAAAGT
Source organism: Hippophae rhamnoides (assembly GCA_033030585.1). Lineage (NCBI taxonomy): Eukaryota > Viridiplantae > Streptophyta > Magnoliopsida > Rosales > Elaeagnaceae > Hippophae > Hippophae rhamnoides. The sequence goes on from CM065437.1 coordinate 34,720,395, forward strand.
ACATTTCACTTTTGCATTACTCTACTTTTATATTATTATATCTTTAGGAGGAATTTAGCTCAATTTCATTGTCTAATGCTTTTGTCCTTCTCATATGTCAAAAAGGAAGAGAGAATAATGTGTTTTACTTCCATGTTTTTATTTTGTTATGCATATATGGGAGACCATATTTAATTAAGCTTGATTGGTATGAATGCACATTACATGATTATTCTTTACACTTTGCTTATTTTTATGTAAATTGAACTAATGTACAATGAGGTTTTCAAGCCATGTTGTTGTTTGCTTTGCCTATGTTATTTTAGTTACTTACCATCTTTTCAAGTTGCAGCGAAGATGGATTCGTCGAACCATAGGATAGTTCCACTATGGAGTTTAGGACATCATTGTATTTTATCTAATTCCTATAAGTGTCATGTAGTGAGATAGAGGTTTTTTCACATGAAAATGCCAAAGGGGGAGTTTGTAAGGATTATAAGTGTTGGCTATTTTTGTGGACAAAATATTTACCTGTAAACATATTTTTAAGATTGCTATCAAGTCTATCAAACAAAGTTGAAGAAACATTTGAATTTTAGATATTCGTACTTCAGGTATATTTGTTATAACTATAACATAGAGGATATCACTCACACATTTAATAGCATATATTTATAAATCTGGAATTATTTTTGTTGCTAAAATATAGAATAATATATATGCTAAAATATAGAATAAGATATATGCTAAAATATTAGATAAGATATACTCTAAATTATAGCTTAAATCGTTAGCCTAAAAGATAACATAAAATATACTTTAAAATAGGAATCTTCATGATTAATGATTTTATTTTAAATGAACTCTTATTTAAATATGAGTCTTCTTAATTAGTGAGTATTACTAATCATATTTGTAATAAAAAAGATATTTATAAATCATATATGAGTCTTATTAATTAATGCGTATTACTAATCCTATTTGTAATAGAAATGATATTTATCAATTACATAAAATTAAGGATTTTAATTTTTCCTATAAATAAAACACATTGTTCATTGTTTCAATCAACAGTACAAGAACATTATTCTATTATTCTTAATTTCTCTTTCTTGTTTTACAAATATAAGATCATAATTCTTTAGGTTTCTTTATTTAGTTAATCTATCAAATATTGGTGGTTAGGTTTGATTGATTAATAAGCCTAATTAGTTTATGATATTTGGATAATATGTTCTTATGGCTTCTTAAATTGTTAGATCAAATAATTATTTTTGTCATATCATAGTTATTTCATTTGATTATTAATTTTTAAAGAAACTATTTTTATTGAATTTGTGCTTAATCCTTTTGCTGTAGGATTTACTAGTTGATTGATTTAAGTGACATATGTTTTGAATCATCTAGTTAGCATTATTCATTACTAAATCCGTTCTAGAACACATACGAACACTTGTGTTTTTGTGCTAACCATTTTGTAGTTAATTCGCGAACATATCTGATTGGCGAGAAGCTTATTGGAATGTTGGTCTGCAAACCACTCACATTAATATTGGAAATAGTGAAAACAAAGTAGGGGCATATAAATAAGGTACATTGGGGCAGTATCCTAGGAAGGGTAACATAAGACCAAGTTTGTACTTGAACATTTGTTTTTCATAGTGAAAAGTTAGGTGGTCCGGTTGACCGGTGGTTTTCCTCTTAGGTTATGATTGTGGCCTATATTATTTCCACCTAAAATTATCGTGTTTTATTCTTTTATTTTCACACTTTATTTTTACACACGATTGCATGCATGATTGTTTTGTTTAGGTTATTAAATTATAAATTGGTAAAAATTAAAAATAACCTATAGGTTAATTAGGTCCATATCTTATAAACTTTCAATTACTACTATTTATTTTTAGTTCTTTTAATTTTGCTTTCCTAAAGTATAAAAACACAAAAAAATTGATTTTAAATTTTTAGTTTTAAATTAATTTCTAATAACATAATCTTCATGGAAATAATATTTTCTTATCATTTGTTGCGATACGTACTTTTGCATATTCATTGCAGAAAATTTGTGTCCATCATCAAGGTATGTTTTGCTAGTAACACTAAAGTGAATCCTAAAAAAGATGGTAAAAAGTGTTGCAATGCTACTGTAATAAGAAGTAGGCTAGTAGTAGAAGTGAGAAAGAAAAGGCAACTGAAAAAGAAGAGAAAAATATGAATGAAGGGATTGAACAAGAAAAAAAAAGATAAAAAGAGTGAAGAAGTGGTAGAGAAGCCTAAGGAAGGTATCACAAATTAGGAGAGAGAGAAAACCACATCCCTTCCTTTCCTACAAAGACTCCATAAGCAAAAGCTAGACAAACAAGTCTCCAAGTTCCTCGATGTTTTTAAGAAATTTCATATCAATATTTCTTTCATTTAGAAAAAATGCCATTACATATGAAATTTATGAAGGAGATTTTATCAAAGAAGAGGAAGTTTGAAGATTGTGACATCATTTCTCTTATGGAGAGCTATAGTGCTATAATTGACCGAAGAATACCACCTAAGTTGAAGGAATCGAGTACATTTCATGTTCCATGCACAATATGGGATCATCACTTTGGGAAGGCACTCTGTGATTTGGGATCCAACATCAACTTAATGTCTTTTTTAGTATTCAAAAAGTTAGGACTTAGGGAAGCACATCCAACTTCAGTGACATTGTAAATAATCAACTGATCTTTGAAGAGACCAAGATGAATGATTAAAGACGTGCTAGTAAAGGTAGATAAGTATATCTTCCCCACTAATTTTATTATTTTAGACATAGATGAAGATAAGGACTTCCCAATTATTCTAGGCTATCCTTTCCTAACAACGAGAAGGACCTTAATTGATGTAGAGAGTAGAGAGTTGATTATAAGAGTTCAAAAAGATAAAGTAATATACAAGGTATTCAAGCCTTCATAGACAACTTATAAAGTTAAGGAGCAAGAAGAAGTAACAACAATACACTTGAAAAGGAATAAAGAAAAGGGGGAGAATGAGATCACATAGAAGAAGAGAGAATGCAGTGACAAGAAGAAGAAAGATATTTCATCCAATATATTGATGCCCACTATAGGGTTCAGATTTTAAGACACGATTAATAAAGTTTGACACGTCTTATTCCCATGGACTTATCAAAATTTTGGATTGAGATCACCTACCAAGAATAAAACTAAGTCATGGTCGAAACAAGGACCTTTGAAAGATCCAGGCTTATCGATCCTCAGGTCTAGATCGATGCTAATAATCCACTTGCTCCAATAGAAAGAGCTGTTGAAAGTGCGAACAATTTTATCGTCAAGCCATCACATTCAAATCAAGAATTGTTATCTCAATTGTTAGGGAATAAGTGTTTTGAAGCCTAGTATTGGTTTTGGTAGAGTTTTCGAAGTATTGGGTGATTATTCTTTTGATTTGAATTATGAGGTATTTTTCTTTTTTTTATTCTTTATTTATTTATTTATTTATTTTGTAGCATGTTGATGTAGTTTTTATCATCTCCTTGAGAGGGGAAATTTATGAGTGCTATAATTGGAAGCGATATATAAGGATAGATATTGTTGGAATTTAATTGTTTTTATTGTTTTTTATTTGGAATAAGATATTTTGGTTCCTCTTTGATTTATATGTTTTGTTTGAAGTATTTTATTTTTTTAGTTCATGTGCATGTTTTTTTTATTAAATGTGTTTGATTGTAAATTTTATAGGTGTGTTACGTGTATGTATTTTCTGTTAATCCAAACATATATACTTTTATTTGTTGAACATTTTTTTCCCTAAAGTGAACATATGTTGCATGTATATATTTTTCTTTTAAACTGAACATTTGATTTTTTTTTTGTATAAAGTGAATATATGAGTTTTTGTGTAGTTGAACATATGTTGCATGTATGTTTTCATTAGGGTCTTGCATCGAAGTATTTTTTATTTGAATCATAATATATGTTCTTTTATGCAAATGATGTATATATTTTATTTTCTTCATGAATATTCTTTTCTAAATAACGTAAACATATGTACTTGTTATTGATATTTAACATATGTTACTTCATTAAAATGAACATATATATATTTTTATTGATACTATATGTAATTTTAGTATATGTGTTTTCATTTAATTTTTTTTATGTTTTTAATTGATTTTTTTATATTTATTGTTTTTGGATATTTGTAAAAATTTGCTTATGTCTATGAAGAAATGTTGTAGGCAGTCTGAGAGAATAATAAATTTAGTTGATGATTCTGAATTAGTAAGTGTTGTAAGTGGTCTCATACTTGGTTGTCATCATTGGATTGATATTGATGTTATGTGTACTAGTTTGAAGACCAAGAATAGTTGGATTCTTGTTGTGATTTGTTTGAGTGAGAGGAAAAATTATATTTACGCATCTGATCTTGATGAATTTTGGTTTGCACGCATTAAGTTTAAGTGTTTATGCGTCACCAAAGTTATTCCACGTGTGTTGAAATATTTGAAAATCCATGATTACTTTAGTTTAGGTGGTTTTTTGGCTGATGGCTTGAAAGTATTTTGATTTGAGGGTTAACTACGTTTTCTTGTCCCTAACGTTTTATTCCGGTAACATTTATTACCCTAATGTTTTAAAAGTTGTGTTTATGTACTCGACATTATTTAAAGTGCAATGAATAGAGACGTCTGAGGATTAGCTAACATAACTCTAATTCTTTTTTGTATACGTTACAATATTTTAAGGGTAAGATAGTAATTCTCTACACATCTTATTCATTTAACAAAATTCAAAAACCCTAACGATCTCAAGTGAATTGCACTTGTGACTTAGAAAATGGATGATAAACCAAGAAGATCTTAGCAAGCTTCTAGGCCCAATCAAAGATACTTGATTGAGTTTGTAATAATATTTTAATTTCTAGTTGTAATATCTGCACCATTAGTTTTTATGATTAGATGTTTATGTTTTCATTGCTAATGTTTTTTATGATTAGATGTTTATGTTTTCATTGCTAATGTGATATCTTAGTTTTTCTGCAACATGTTGATTGTGCTTAGAAGTAGTAGTGGTTTGTGCCTAAGAGTTAGTGGCCTTAAGATTGTGATTTGTGCTTAGGGATGGTGGCCATAGAATCAGGAAGAGCACTTAGAAAGTGGTGGTCACAAACCATGTATTTATAACCCTTGAATGAATGAGAAAATCAGAGAAAAAATTATATCAATTAATTGTGTTTTGCTCTCACCCAAAGAGAACAGTTTGCATTTCATTTAAGAGCTTTGGCCGGGATATATCATTGGTAACAAAGCTTCGTTACAATGGAAACCAACAAAGAGAGAATTGAATCCTTAGAGGTTGGACTCAATGGCATTCAAGATGGAATGCAATGCCTTGAGGAAATAGTCCATAGGTTGTTCAAATTGTTTCTCGTAGCAAAGGACCATTCGAGAAGCCACAACAATGGCCAAGAAGAGTTTGGCTGGACACACCGAGAAGAGAACAGTGGCAACAGACAAATCTTTTCTTCCAAAATGGAGAAACTAGAAATCCATAAATACACTGGAGATGATCACATATAATGGCTCAATAGAGTGACCCAATTCTTTGAATATCAAGGAACGGAAGATGAACAAAAGGTTTCTCTCGCGTCCTACTACCTAGAAAGGGAAGCTAACCAATGGTGGCAGTGGTTGCACCGTGCTTATCAAGAAGACGTCCACCGGGTGACTCGGAAATTATTTGAGGAAGAACTGGTAGGTCGTTTTGGGCCAACAGAGTGTGAAGACTTCGATGAATCTATCTAAGGTGCGACAAACTAGGTCCCTTCACGATTACCAAAAGGAATTTGAGAGATAGGGTAATCAGGTTTACAGGTGGTCGTAAAAGGCGCCGGTAGGCTCGTTCATGGGTGGATTGCGATCATAAATCTCTAAATCAATTCGCATGTTCAAACCCAAAACATTGAAGGAACCAAAGAGCTTGGATCACATGAAGGATGAACAATTTCAAAGAAAAAATAGGTTGTCACGCCTACCATTGGCTCCACCTACAACCACAAAAGTCTCATATCTCAAGAGGCTATCTTGGGATGAGATGCAAAGACGATGAGCATAAGGGCTTTGCTTCAACTGCCATGAGAAATTATCTTTGGGTCATAAGTGCAAGGGCCCTCAACTACTCCTATTAGAAGGGGATGTAGTTGATGAACTCAAAAGAGATAATAACGAAGCCAACAATGCCCTTCCCTTTGATCCAGAAATTTCCTTGCATGCATTAACATGATGGATAGCAGAAAAGACCATGTAAGTTATGACCAAGATTGGCAAGTATGAAGTACTTGTACTTATTGATAGCGGCTCTACATATAATTTCATCATTGACAAAGGTGGATGCCTTACTGTGCCTCCCTGTGATACCTACTGAGCACTTCAATGTGTGGGTTGCTACTGGACAACCATTGAAATTCCAAGGAAGATTTGGCAATGTCCACATCAATATCCAGGCCATTCCTTTTTCCCTTACTTTGTACTCTCTACTAGTAACTAGTTTAGACATGGTATTGGGAGTTCAGTGGTTGGAGCAACTCAGATCAGTTGTGTGTGATTGGAAGAGGATGACCATGAAGTTTCAATGAGGCAACAAACCATGGTTAGTACAAGGTAACCACCACTCAAATCCTACAGCAAGCATATCTAGAAACTATTTCAAAAGAGATGAGGTCCAATGGCTCTATTTTTGCAATCTATTTGCAATCATTAGACACGCCATAATAGACCATCCAGACAGATATACAAGTGTTAATTGAGGCCTATGTTTACATTTTTAAAGAACCATAACAATTATCACCAATTCAATATATTGACCACTTTATTCCCCTTAAAAAAGGAACTAAGGCAATCAACATACGTCCCTACAAGTATGCTTATTGTCAAAAAGATGAAATTGAAAAACAAGTTCTAGACATGTTAAAATTAGGGCTTATTTGACCAAGTACTAGTCCCTTTTCATCACGTGTCTTGCTTGTAAAAAAAGGATGATACATGGTCTTTTTGTACTGATTATCACGCCCTTAATGTTGTTACCATCAAAGATCTCTTCCTCATTCCCACTGTTGAGGACATGCTCAATGAACTCCATGGAGCATCCTACTTCACCAAACTAGACCTCCTTGTTGGCTATCATCAGGTACACGTGGCTCCAGCTGACGTACATAAAACTTCCTTTCGTACACATAATGGGCATTATGAATATCTTGTTATGCCATTTGGTCTATGTAATGTACCATCCACTTTTCAAGCTATAATGAACTCTATATTTTATCCCTACCTCTATAAATTCATCATAGTATTCTTTGATGACATCTTAATCTATAGCCTCAATTGGGACATGCATATTGAACATGTCAAAAAGGCTTTTGAAACTTTGAAGTAGCACACATTCTTTTTAAAGTTGCAAAAATGTGCATTTGGCCAGAGAGAACTCGAATACTTGGGGCATATTGTCACTGCCCAAGCGGTCAAGTTGGACCAATAAAACATCAAAGCTATGCTTGAGTGGACTTAACCTACTAATGTTTCAGAATTACGTGGATTCTTAGGTTTTACCGGTTACTATAGTAAGTTTTTTCGCAACAGTGGCATCCTAGCTCAACCACTCACTAATCTACTAAAGAAAGGAAAATTTGGATTGAAGATGTAGAGAACTCATTTACACTTCTCAAGCAAGCTATTACTACCACCCTCACCCTTGCCATGCCCAATTTTCAAAAAACCATTCACTATAGAATCTTATGCTTCAGGGATAGGAATCGGAGTTGTACTTACTCGACAAGGGAAGCCCATTGCCTTCATGAGTCAAGCTTTAGGAGTCTCTAAGCTATCCTAGTCCATATACACCAAGGAAATGCTTGTAATCATTCATGCCATACGCACTTGGCACCCTTATCTCTTTGGGCAGAATTTCTACATCCAAACTGATCAACAAAGCCTCAAATACTTACTCGAGTAGCGTATGGTAACACTAGAACATCAATAATGGGTTGAAAAATTACTTGGCTATAATTATGAGACAATTTATAAGCCATACAAGGAAAACTTAGCCACTAATGCCCTTTCCCGTTTGACAGGTTCTCCAACCCTTAGCGAATTATTTATTCCACAGGTTTACATCTGGGAGGACATCAAAATAGCAGATGTAGGCAATGCTTACATGGACCGCATAAGCAAGGTAGCTATTTCCAAGTTGGGCTTGCTCTACACCAAACATAATTGGATAATCCTATACAAGAATTGGGTGGTGATGCCTCCGAAGTCTTAGATTCCATGACTCAACTATTGTTGGACACTTTGAAATGTTGTGAACCTATAAACGCCTTCCTCAATAGTTCTATTGGCATCCATATATCGAATGGTGTATACATATGTCTCCTCTTGTGAAGTGTGTCAAAAAGCTAAGGCTTCCACATTGTCCTCTGAAAGACTCCTACAACCACTACACATCCTTTGCCAAGTATGGGACGACATGACATTGGATTTCATCGAAGGACTACCCCATCATAAGGCAAAGACACCATTCTTATAGTGGTCGATCGCCTCAGCAAATCAGCTCACTTCTTGGCATTAACCCACCCTCTTTATTCCAAGATGGTAGCTAAAAGATTTATCTAGGACATAGGCAAATTGCATAGCCTGCCTAGATCAATCATCATCGATCTCGATCCCATTTTCATCCGCCACTTTTGGCATGAATTCTTTAAGTTTTCTGGCACACAATTGAAGATGAGCTCAGCATACCATCCACAAATTGATGGACATACATAAGTCGTCAATTGATGTGTTTAGTAGTACATGCGTTACTTGGTTCAATAAAAACCAAAAAAATGGTACTTTCTTCTTCCCTAGGGAGAGTTTTCGTATAATACAACCTATCATGCCTCGACGAGCATGACACCTTTTCAAGCTCTGTATGGGCACCCTCCTTCCATGATTCCACACTATCAGTTGGGATCCACTCATGTTCATGAGATGGATCAAAACTTGGCTTCCCACAATGAACTTATCACTCAACTCAAGCTCAACTTACATGCAACCTCCAACCGGATGAAATAAATGGCTCATTTGAGTCGATGTGGCATAAATTTCAAGGAAGGCAATATTTTCTACCTTAAACTACACCCTTATCGACAACAAACCATGTCCAAGCGAGCATATCATAAACAAGCTCACAAGTTTTATGGGCCCTTTACAATCGTACAATGCATCAGCAAGGTAGCATATCAACTCCAACTTCCTTAAGGCTCTCACATCCACCCAGTATTACATGTTTCTTTATTGAAAAAGAAGATTGGAGATTTACAAGCATGTTATCCTACCTTTCCATCTCTCAACAATGATGGTGCCATTATTATAGAACCTGAGGAGATCATAGATACTCGTTGGATAAAAAAGAGGGGAAATTTTTTGAGGAAAGCTTGGTGAAATGGAAGAACCTTCCCAAAGAAGATGGCACTTAGGAGAATATTGTCGAACTAAATGAACAATTACCTGCCTTGAACCTTAAGGACAAGGTTCCAGTTACCGAATGGGGTATTGATAAACCAAGAAGATCTCAGCAAGCTTTTAGACCCAATCAGAGATACTTGGATTGACTTTGTAATAATGTTTTAATTTCTACTTGTAATTTCTACATCATTAGTTTTATGGTTAGCTGTTTATGTTTTCATTGCTAGTGTGATGTCCTAGTTTTTTTGCACCATGTTGATTGTGTTTAGAAGTAGTGGTCTTAAGATTGTGCTTTGTGCTTAGGGATGGTGGCCATAAAATTAGGAAGAGCACTTAGAAAGTGGTGGCCACAAACCATGTATTTATAACCCTTCAATGATTGAGAAAATCAGAGAAAAATTATATCAATTAATTGTGATTTGCTTTCACCCAAAGAAAGAAGTTTGAATTTCATGTAGGAGCTTTGGCTGGAACCTATTAATGGATGAAGTAATTATACCATGGATGGGAGAACCTCTAAATTATGGTATGTATTGAATTGTTGTTTTTAATTGTAAGATTATGTAAAATCTTATATTTTCTATGTTTAGGGATTATTTTGTCAAAAACTATTTTTATTTTAGTATTTTCAAGTTTTGTGGTCTCTCTAGTGAAAAACAAGTGGGAAACAAAGATGTTTTTATCAAGTCTTTGCCTCATTAGTCGGCTACAAAAAGTATGCTCTGTTTTGATTGTAATTGGATACATGTAGTATGAATTCTTTTTATTTGCTTATATGTATGGCTCAAGTATTTTTACGGGGAGAATAGTATTGGACATCAAGAAGAATGTTAATCAGTTAATAAAAATTCACACCAATATTTTTTTATATTGTGCCACGTATTAGTATTATTTAAATTTTAAAATAATTATGACAAAGATATAATAAGTGTGGGTGTAAATTTACATGTTATTAATATTTCTCAAAACATCAAATGCACATGGATAAGTAAGTGATTGTTTTTTTTGAAGCAAGACATGTAGGGTATGGATGTCTCATGTGAGTAAATACACATGGCTCATATCCTTTCATTTGTACTTGGCCACTATATCTTTTATTCCAATGTTATGCTATATGGTTAGAATTATAACTCGATATTTTTATGAATTGCAGATGAATGTCCCCAAAATATATACATGCTAAGTAAATTATGGTGATAAGTTTGAGAAAATAAATGAAAAAAAGGGACTTGTGTAAATGAAAAGGTGACATTTTTGGATTATTGTGATCCTGAATGTTTAGGTATGCTGAGAATAAGAGAATTACTGAAGGACTTGAATCTATAAGATATTATTTATTGGTATTAATGTGTACCTGAGTTGGAAGTATTTATGCTTTGCAATTAGCAGATGAGTTCGAGCCATTGTGTGTAAAATTCAAGAATAAGTGGTATGGAACAAGATCGGGCATTAGATATTTTAAATTTGGATAAGAAAAGCTGCACATGAGAACAATGAAGGGCATGGAAATGAGCTTCATGAAGCTATAAATTGTGCCACAAATCAAAATCTTATTACTTTCTATGAACTTACAAGTTGTCTTATTAATACAAATGGTCTTGAAGGTGCCAATAGTACTAGAGATAGATAGTGTTGTTAATGCACCAAATGAAGGTATTTATTAGAGTCAACCCATTTGATATCACCTTGCAGTGTGACAACCAATAAAGATTATGCAACACAAGAAAGAGACCAACATCATATAACAATGATGGAGAATCATATGAACCCTCATCAAGATTATGCTAATTTTGATATTGAAAAAGATATATGAGATATTATTGAATCAGATGAAATTGATTTATATGTTCTTGATAGTGGAGTTGATAGCTCAGCAAATGATGAGAGAATATCATATAAGAAATATCCTTTTTTAAGCCTTACTTTCACATGAAAAATCCTACATTTAAAGTAGGAATGGAGTTCGGTAGTAGGAATATATTCAAAGAGGCATGTTGGATGCATGGAATTCTATATATGAAATTGTTATGGTTTCGTAACCGACATACAGTTTCAATGAAACCAAACTATTACCACCTTCCACCATTGCGATGCACCACTTTGATGTTACATTCTCTCACTTGGTGCAAACGTTAAGCTAAATTCTCTTGAGTAACAAAATACATGAATCATAGCGATAGGTTCTCTAAGAGCGAGTATTATCTTCCATATATTACAATGTATTTAGTTTCTCAAGTATTATACTTTATATGGTAACGAAACTTAATGAATAAATCCTATATTTATTCTTGGTCCAATTAAATATATATTTTCTCAAATAAATAATGGTGTAGATGAATATGAGAAAATATCACAATATATAAGAGTTTCATTAATAAATTATATATAAATACATTTACAAAGTTGAACCAATTCTCATTTTATCTACATGATCTTTAAATTTCAGTGGTGGTATGCCTTTAGCTAAAGGATCAACAATTATTAACTCAGTGCTAATGTGCTCAATGACCACTTTCTTTTCCTTAACACGTTCTCTTATGGCCAAGTATTTAATATTGATGTGCTTACTACCACTACCACTCTTGTTGTTCTTAGCCATAAACACAATAGTTTAGTTATCACAATAAAATCTTAATGGCCTAGAAATAGAGTCAACTACTCTAAGCCCGAAAATGAAACTCTCCAACCATACACCATGTAATGTGGCCTTAAAACATGACACAAAATCAGCCTCCATAGTGGAAGTAGCTATCGTGGACTATTTCGCACTCCTCTAAGACATGGCTCCACCATCAAGCATGAAAATGTAACCAGATGTTGATTTGCGTGAATCAACACATCTAGCGAATTCCACATCGAAGTAGCCAATTACTTCCAGATCGTCGGTTCATCTATACATGAGCATATAGTCATTGGTTCCTTACAGGTACCTCATCCCTTTCTTTGCATCTTTCCAGTGGTCAACACCTGGGTTACTCTGATATCTCTCTAGCACCCCAACAACAAATGTAATGTCAGGTCTGGTACAAACTTAAGCATATATTAGGCTTCCAACAGCTGAAGCATATTGAATGGTTTTCAGCTATTCTCTTTCAAAATCATTCTTTGGGCATTGGTCCAAATTGAACTTATCGCCCTTCATAATGGGAGCAACACTTGGTGAACAATCTTTCATCCGAAATATTTATAAAACTTTATTGATAAAGGTTTTCTAAGATAAACCAAAGACACCTTGAAGTCTATCTCTATGGATCTTAATTCCAATGACATAAGATGCCTCACTCATATCATTCATATCAAAATTTTTAGAGAGGAATTGTTTTACCTCTTGTAGAAAACCCTAATCATTGGCTGCAAGCAAAATATCATCCATATATAGCACCAAAAAACAAATCTTACTCCCACTAACCTTCTAGTATATACATTGATCCATGACATTCTCTTCAAAACCAAATGAAGTGATAACGTTATGGAATTTCAAATACCATTGACGGGAAGTTTTTGTAATCCATATATGGATTTATTAAGCTAAGAAACCAAATGCTCACCATCACTAGAAAAGAATCCTTCAGGTTGTTTCATATAAACCTCTTCCTATAGGTTATCATTAAGGAAATAGTTTTCACATCCATTTGATGCAAATCCAAATCAAAATGGGCAACCAATGCCATAATCACATGAAGTGAATCTTTCTTAGATACAGGAGAGAATGTCTCTATGTAGCCGATTCCCTCCCTTTGAGTGAATCCTTTGGCAATGAGTCTTGCCTTATGTCTCTCAATGATGCCTTGTGAGTCTTTATTTTTCTTGAAGACCCATTTACATCCAATGGCTTTCACACCATCAAGAAACTTCACGAGATCCCAGACTCGATTAGACGCTATAGAATCCATATCTTCTTTCATAGCATTGTATCATAAGTTTGAAACCTTAGAACTTATGGCCTATGAAAATGATTTAGGATCATCCACAACTCTAATGTTACAATCAGATTCTTGTAGATACACAACATAATCACTAGGAATTACCGACCTTATAGTTCTTGTAGATCTTCTTAATGTCACACCACCATCTTCCTTAGAAGTATGAGGTTCAACTTGTTGTTCAGAAGTTTTAGCTATCTCCTTAACAGCATGATCTATTGGAATATTGTCAACAACTTATGGAATTTCGGTGATTGGTTGTTCAACACCATCTTGTACTTGAGGGGTGTTGTGAACAACAATCAATCTATCTCCTTAAGTAGAAGGTTGAGACACTAAATGATCAGTATCATAAACTATGTTCCTGATTTGATCACTCCCACTAATCATGTCATATTTAAGAAACTTTGCATTTCTTGATTCCATAAACCTAGTGCTGTGAGATGGACAGGAAAATCAATAACCCTTAGACCGTTTTGGCATATCCAATGAAATACCCACTAATGGTCCTTGGGTCTAGCTTCTTCTCTTATGGATTATAAATCCTCACTTCAGACGGGCATCCCCAAATACGCATATGTCATAAACTCGGCTTCCAACCTTTCTATAATTCAAAGGGCATCTTTGAGACAGCCTTGGTTGGAACTCAGTTTAATATATACACAGTTATCTTTAAAGGTTCAATCCATAAGGATTTAGGAAGATTGGAGTTGCTAAGAACACTCTGCACCATGTCTAATAATGTTCAGTTTCTCCTTTCTACTACACTATTTTGGTCTGGTGAACTAGTTATAGTTTATTGGGAAACTATCCCATGTTCTTGAAGAAACTTAGCAAACGGACCATGCGTTTGTCCATTCTCAGTGTATCTACCATAATATTTACCACCTCTATCTTATCTCATGACCTTTATTTGGTTTCCACATTATTTCTCTACTTTAACCTTAAAGCTTTTGAAAGCATCTAATACTTTACTCTTATTATGAAGCATGTAGAGATACATATATCGAGAAAAATCATCAATAAAGGTGATTAAATATTTCTGACCTTGAATATCCATGTCTAGACAACATATATCTGTATGTATGATTTCTAATATGCTTGAACTCCTATTGTCACCTTTCTTTAACTTGTTAGTCTGGTTTACCTTAATACAGTCCACACATGTCTCAAAATCAGTAAAATCTAGAGTATTAAGTACCCCATATTTTACTAATATTTTAATTCGTTCTATAGAGATATGTCCTAATCTCTTATGCCATTATGTAGAAGAGTCCTTGTCAATAATACACCTTTTAGTGCTAGCTTGAACATGCATAGCGTTATGAGTGGCATTATTTCATAGATTAATACAATAAATACCATGAGACAAAATATCATTCCCAACCTAATCAAATTTATTAAATAAGCTGAAAGATATTTTTGAAAAGTGAAATGAATAACCAAAAGGTACAAGTCTTGAAATCGAAATCAAGTTTCTAGAGAAACTTGGAACATAAAAGGTCTTTTCAAATTCTAAAATAAAACCACTACTTAAAATCAAATTACATGTCCCTACAACCTCTACATGTAAGCCCATCTTGTTACCAGATAAAATGTAGTGTTCACTTCCCATTAGTTTCCTTAGATTTTGCATACCCTGTAAGGAGTTTGCAACATGGATTGTAGATCGAGAATCAATCCACCAAGTGTTAATATTAACACTAACCATATTAGATTCATAAAAAAATGAGGTTGGATTACCTTTATTCTCAAGCCATTTATGGAATTTGATACATTCCTTCTTCATGTGTCCCTTCTTTTTAAAGAAGAAACACTTGGCTTCTTTCTTAATATCAGCCTAAGGTGAAATTATCCCTTTTCCTTTATGCTTGTATTGAGATTTTCATTTCCCATATGTGATGAGTGCTCAAAAAGTAATAAAATTACCATGATTTTATGCACGTTAATTGATTAAAAATATATATATATTTATATGATTTTATCATATATTTATATAAATCTGTATTTTTGGAATCACGGGTATTTTTATTGTTTTTTAGGTATTTTTGCTTAAAAAAGTAACGTAAAGACTCAAACAAAAATACCAGAGGCAATACATCGCAAATATATTCATAAAATAAATGAGAAAAGGTCAACAAATATGGAAAAATTGGACAAAATGGGTCAAAAAGGAAGAAATCGCGCACGAAACCGCCCAACCGCACCAGCCAACGCGCGTAGCGCACCCAGCCGCGCCAAGCAACACGTGCGCCTTGCTCCATTCTACGCATGCCTACGCCCCATCTGCATGTGCCGCTGCCCATCTGCGCCCAGTCCGCGCGCGCCGTTGTGCCTATCTACCTCATCCGCACGTGCCAACTCGCCCCACATCACCATGACATCATCAGTATGACATCATCATTCACTACTCCACATTTCCACCATTTTTTATCATTTTTTCACCCATTTTTTCTTCCTCTCCTCACCTATAAATACCCTCATTCTCTTCACTTCATACCATACCTAAAAACACATTCTCTTCTCTCTTTCTTTCTCTCTTTTCTTAGTTTTTCTTAGTTTTTCTTAGTTTTTAGCTTTTCTTAGTTAAATTTTCTTAGTTTTAGAGTTCTTATCATTTTGAGAAGAACTAATTATGTTTTTGTAATTTATTTGCTTTTTGATTCAATAAATGGGAGTGCAATTCCGTTTGGAGGTTTTCCAGCAACAGGAATAGCATCAAAGTACTGTAAGGATTTTTTTTATTTACAGTTATTTTTTATGCTTTATTCTTACATGTTATATTTAATTTTTCTGTGATGGCTGTTTGTAAACATGATATAATAATAACTTTGTTATGCTTGCGAAATATTAAATAGGTAAAAATCTTTAAAATAAATTGATTTTATTTTTATTCAAGATTTTATATTAAGAATGTTAGAGAGAAATATATTATTTTTCATGACAAACTTAAATCTTAAAATTAGATTTTAAGGTTTAGTTATCCGGTCTGATTTAGAGTAGTGCTCTTTTATTTGTTGGTACAATTACCCGATAGTTAGAATGAAGCTCTATTTCAAAAGTTTTTATAAGAATTATTATCTGAAAATGTATTGACAACATGTTTTCAATAGTGGTTTTAAAACTTGAAAGTTAGTGCTCAGATAATTAAATTCTTAGGTTTAATTTGGACACTTTGAATAAAGTATAAACTGTCTAACCCCACCAAAGGTGGCATTTAAATGGTTCATTTTCAATCTCTTAGAAAAAGAAATTAATTTAATTAACCAAATTAGTTATCAACCACACCCATAGGTGTTAATTGATTTGTTTAGTTAACAAAGAATATCTAACCCCACCAAAGGTGGTATTCATATAAAAAGGGAGAATCAATAAATATCAATTTATATCTTTAATAACCTAAATAATATGAGCAAGCATAATTAACTTAGTTATTATATCCATAAATATTCCACTATTATAAATAATAAAATTTGCATAAATATTTATTGAATCCATATCTATGTTTATTTTTATGTTCTTAGATTAGAAAAACACAAAAAACCCAAATATCGTGACAGGATGTTTAGGATTTAATTTCATTTTTAAAAGTTTGAATAATAAATTAAAAACCACATATATTCCTTTCTTAGATCAACCTTGGGAGTATACTTCTCATTTTCTACGAAATGATTCGTGCACTTGCGAGAGTTTTATAAATATAAAACCAAAGTATTGGCAAGATCGGCACGGCTGAGCGGCTCCATGCGCAATTTCCTCCTTTTTGACCCTTTTGACCCATTTTGTCCAATTTTTTCATATTTGTTAACCTTTCCTCATTTATTTTATGAATATATTTACGATGTATTGCCTCTGGTATTTTTCTTTGAGTCTTTAAGTTACTTTTTTAAGCAAAAATACTTGAAAAACAATAAAAATACCCGTGATTCCGAAAAGACAGATTTATATAAATATATGATAAAATCATATAAATATATATATTTTTAATCAATTAATGTGCATAAAATCATGGTAATTTTAGTACTTTTTGAGCACTCATCAATATGTTATAGCCAATATTGCACTTTCACCAAATTCCATAACAAGCCTCCTTTCCTCTTGAAGACATATGGTCATTAGTTCATTGATTGACCATTTATCCTTATGTGTATTGTACAAGATTTTGAATGGCCGGTACTGATGTGGGAAAGTGTTAGGATATAGTGCACCAAGAAGGATTCTGACATCTCAACCTCGATATGCTTAAGTTGAACGACAATATCCCTCATTTGCATAATGTGCTTGCACACACCTTTCATACTGGTGAGTCTTAAGGAAGAGAACTTCATAATAAGGGAGCTTGCTAAAGCCTTATCTAAAGTGACAAAATGATCACCAATGGCCTTTAGTAAGTCTTGAACATTGTTATATTGATCAACAAAACCACGAATACCAGCAGAGATTTTAGTCTTAATGAACATCATGCTAAGGCGATTAGATCGCTCACATTGTTCATAAAGCATAATATTCTATGGGGTGCTGGTTTGAGTAATTTTAGGTGGTTCATTTTTCTAATAGCATAGTCAATATCCATCCACCCTAGATGAAGGAGAATTTTTTTCTTCCATATTTTATAATTATCTCCTTTTCAGATTGGGAATGTCACACCGGATATTAGAGAAATTTATAGGTGGAGAACTTACAGTTAAAGATTATATGCTTATTAAAATTTGAGACCTAAATTAAAGTCATTATTTACCAATATAAATCATGAAAAATATGAATCTAATAACATAAAACTTGTCTGTAGATTAAAATTTTAATTCAATTAGATTTATCTTAACTTTACGATAAAACTATCAAATAATGTTCATCTTCCTAATTCCTGTGGGTAAATTAGAAAATATAATTTGATATTTTATCATAATTAATCACACAAAAATATAATAAAAATTTTGTGGGATAAGATTTATCATATCACATATGATTAATTACAATTAATATTTATTTTATAAATGTGATCCAAAATAAACCTTATTATAGTTTTAATTAATTAAAGATGTTGTAGCTACTCCCTAATTAATTAACCTATATGAATCACTTAAATATTAGCTAAATCCTTAGGCTCAATTATTGCATAAAACCATAAGCAATATTAATTTAATTCTAAATGTGCAAATATTATCTATCTTAAGATTGTGTATGACAATAAATTATACAAGCAAAAATAAATAATATAAGTACTAATTAAATCCATAAATAATCATTAACAATTAATTTCATTATGTATAAATTATTTAACCAAATTTTCATATGTATAATCAATTACAAAATTTATACATACAAATACCAAAACAAATAATTTAAGCATAATGTATTTAAATAAATTTTAATGTGCCCAAAAATTATTTAAATAAATGTCACATGTATAATAAATATTCTACACATGACACACCTAAGTTAAATAATTAATCACATTAAAATTATATTTGAAATTATTTTATTTATTTATTTATAATAATTAAATATCAAATATATAAAATGTTGTACACAAAATAACATAAAACCTGTTGTAGTCTAGTGGTCTAATGGTCAGACTGTTGGACATTCTGCCCTCAGACCAAGTTTTGAGTTCCAACGACTCCAAATGTCTATTTTTTAATAAAACTAAATTCTAAATCTATATAAAAACATGTTGTTACATATAATAACATATAGTGCCTAGTGGTCGAGTGGACAAGACACTACAAACCCGCCAATTTAATTCATTTTTTCCCTGAAGAACTCATCTTCAACCTCTAGTCAGGTCAACTCGACTCGGTTACAACCCAGATGGATACCTGGCCATATCTCACTATTTTGACAAAAACATCCAGCATTCTTTTTATCAAAATTCTCAAAATTTGATTTTCAAGTGATTCATGGTCTCAGTTTGAATCAAAAACGTAATTTTAAATAACAAGTTAATTACTGATTCAAATGAATACCCACGATAAATTGGATTTATTTTTTTTATTGTTTTTCAAGTTTCAATTCACAGAATCACTCTAAAATCAATATTGAAACAATTTATAATTTCCATATGCATAAAAAACAAGTAAAATAAAAAACCCAAATTCTCAGTTCCTCATAAAATAGAGCAAAATAGGGATGTTTTCAAAATGGCTTTGATACCAAATGTAAGATCATAATTCAATCCAGAAACGTTCAGAAAATCATATGAACGTAAAATTTAAATACAATAGAAAAAAATGAGTTGAAAACATACCTCCTACCATTGATCAAATTTCAACACTTACACGGGAATTCCAATGGATTTTTGATTTAATGCTTTCACTAGTTTCTCACACTTACTCTTTGGGTTTTGATGGTGTATATGAATAATTCAATGAGTAGTAAAAGGACCTGATGTCTTTATAAAGGTTCTCCCATCAAGAACCTTGTATGGTTTCGTAACTGATGTATGGTTTCGATGAAACCGAACCATTACCACCATCCACCGTTCTGTTGCACCACTTTGATGTTATAAAACATGCATAATCAAATCTATTTATTCATATTTAAGTAAAATAAAATCACGAAATATTAGTGTTTTTCAAGCACTCATACTAATGATTCTTCTAGGTTTCTAAGATTTTACATTTTTTGGGATGCATTGAAAAGTGGTTTAGTTAAGGGATACAAACCATTGATAGGCCTTGATGGACGTCACATAAATAAACAGAAAATTTTGGCAAGTTGGATCGATGCCAATAATGCCTTATACCCAATTGTGTATGCCATTGTGGAGATAGAGAATAACTTGGGAATGGTTTATGAAGCTGTTGATTACAAATTTAGAAATAGAAAATAGCCAAGGTTGGATAATAATGATAGATAGGCAAAAGGGACTCACAAATGTTATTGAGAAATTTTTACCCAATGCTGAGCACAAATATTGTGTCACGTATGTACACAAATTTCAAAAGAAAAAAAAGTTTTATGGGTTGACTATAAAGGACAAGTTTTGGTCTTGTGCTAGAGCTACATTAGTAGCTTACTTTGAGAAGGAAAAGAGTGAATTGAGATATATGCATATTAGAGCATATGATTGGGGAAAAGAAGTGCCAGCTGAACATTGGACAATATCTCATTTCAAACCTCATGGCAAGTGTGACATGCCACTAAATGATTTATCTGAGTCAATCAATGCTACCATACAGGATTATTCTAACTAAATATTAATAAGAAAAAAATAAAATTAAAGCATATTAGACTATATTATTGGGTTTTTATTTTGTAAACTAAAAATTAAATCTAACTAAATATTAATAAGAAAAAAATAAGATTTAAAGATAACTATAAAGATTCAAATAAAAGAACGATTGCTGTATTATTCTCCACCACTAACATGTATTGCAAATCAACAAAAGTATATCATTATCTCCAATTCTTTTATTATACGAACTTATAGAAATTCACAAGCGTGAAAGTCTTCACCTCTTATTACCTATTTTTGAATTAAACAAGCTAATAATTCAAATTATTTTTAATAAATAACCTAGTGATTATGTAATTATTTAAATTGACAAAATGATTAAATACTTATTCAATTAAATTGGTTAATAATGAATTTACTTAATTATTCATTTGTACACTTCAATAATCAAGAAAATTTATACAAAGATTAAAAGTGGGAACTAATACATAATCAAAAAAGAATAGTTAAATAAAATATTGCAGATATTATTAAATATTGTAATCCATGTCTAGGATTTTGAAATCACCCACAATCAAATGTAAAATTAGCTACTTATGAAAAACAATAAATTTAAAATATTATTCATGATAACAATAAATGAAGAAGAAGAAGAAAACTTAGGATTGTTGTCTTTGATTTTCATCTTTAATTCTTTTGATTGTATCTTTGAATCTTATTCTTAGTTCTTACCTTCAGTTTAATTCTATAAATTCTATATCTAAATCTTTGTGTTTTGTTAGTTAATCCTAGTTACATATATATAGTATGAGAGTTACACGTGATGTAATTATGATTAGGGTTGTGGAAACCTAAAATAATTAGAATTCTAAGACTAGAAAATCTAGAGTAAGTAAGATAAGGATGGTAAAAATCTAGAGGTTATATACAAATCTAAGAACGCGGGTCACGGCACACATAAACTTATGTTGCGTCACGAGGTAGTTCATGCTTCTGTAAAGTCTATCTAACAATGTTGTGTTGTGATGCATATAAACTTATAAATGTTTCTACATAATGCATGTTGAACCAAAGAGAAGTACGCCACAATACACTATATTTGTGCCCCAATACGCTTTGAAATCTTCAATGTTTCACTATAACTTTTCCTTGATATATTTTGTATAAATATTTTGTAATCAAGTCCTCTAATTTTTCATTTGTATCTTTTAACTACCAAAATTCTTGATATACATCAAAGCATATCTTGCTATTCTGAAAACACATTTTGTAATATAATTAAGTAAAAATGTAATATTAATGCTTAATTCTCTTAATTAATTTCCATAAATTGCCTTATAAGCATGTTTTTCAAGCCCTTATCAACATGCTTGTGCAACTATTGCAAATGAAAATAGAGTCACATTGAGCATGTTAGTGAGTAGTACAAGAAACATATTTACATGAGAGCTTACATTCATTTTTTCCGGCCTATGACTAGTTCTTCTGAGTAGAAGCAAACTTGTTACTTGTTACTTGTTATAATAAAATATTAGTGTTGAGGAAATAAGTCTCACATCGACCAGGGAGAAGGTAGCAGTGCTGCTTATAAGACCATGACACACCATAACATACAAGCTGGCTTTTGAAGAGAAGGGTCCAGTCTAATAAGATTGGTATCAGAGTAGGACCCCCTAGTGGTGGAAGAGCCACTCGGTACTACCACCAGTGGCAACAATAAGACCATTACCGTCCGTCGACATAGTCGATGTGAGGGGGAATGTTGAGGAAATAAGTCTCACATCGACCAGGGAGAAGGCAACAATACTGCTTATAAGACCAGGACACCCCTTAATCTTATTGGACTGGGCCATTCTCTTAACCCAAAAGCCAGCTTGTAGGTTAAGGGGTGCCCTGGTCTTATAAGCAGCACTGCTACCTTCTCCTTGGTCGATGTGGGACTTATTTCCCCAACACTCCCCCTCACATCGACTATGTCGATGGACAGTGGTGGTCTTATTGTTGCCACGGGTGGTAGTGCCGGGTGGCTCCTCCACTGCCAAGGGTTCTACTCTGATACCAATCTTATTGGAACGGGCCCTTCTCTTAACCCAAAAGCCAGTTTGTAGGTTAAGGGATGCCCTGATCTTATAAGCAGCACTACTTCTTTCTCCCTGATCGATGTGTGACTTATTTCCTCAACAATTAGACATGTTGCAAAGCCCCAGTCCCGAAGGAAAAAAATGAAGAGAAAAAAGGGACCAATGAGATGATAAATCCCGAAAAGCCTTCCAAATTGTCAGCTAAAGGACAAATCCAAAAGTTCAGAAAATGTGGTATCCCAGAACATGATAGAAAATCATGTAAAAACAACAGTCATGATCCTTCTAATGTACCCAACAATGGTGAAGTAACTATAATATATTTTCTTTGTAGGTTGATCAACAACATAATAATGTTGCTACTTCTCAAAACCAACAGTAAACAAGTTCAACTCAGGTTGTCAATTTCAAATTTGATTTTTTTATTAAAATTAGCATATGCCATAGCTTGTGTTTTTGTGTCCTTGTTTAAGATAATTTTTTCTTCAAAAATTACAAGGCCAAGGAACAAGTTGTTGATTCTATCACATAAGAGACCATAAGTATTTTAGTTTCATTTTGTGTTATTAGTTAAACAATTCTTGTTTTTAAAAAATAAAGTTAATCACTAAAAAATAAGAAACCATCATATTCATTTATGTTGCCTTCATAAAGGTTAAACTCGGTTAAGTAAAAGTCAATCAAGATATGTCTTCTACAATTTGTATTATAGAAGCAATTGAGAGCCAACTAACTCAAGAATGAAGTTTCAGTTAGGTTTTTTGAAGCTTAAATGCGTTTTTAGTATGCATTTAAGAATGCCATTTGACTAAAAATTGTTCTTGTAATAGGTAAATTCTTGTAATTTTGATGTACTATGTTGTCATAAACAGAAAAATTATTGGTCATTTTGCCGTACATTTTTGGTACAATGCTTATTGGAAAGGATCCATTATAGATGATTTATAGTGGCCTTTTTTTCTAATTCTTGTTACCGGTTGTTGTTGAGTTTGATATGAGATTTTAGAAAAGTTAGAAATATATAAATTTATAGTTAAATTTACATTCACGTTAATTATGATGTGAGGGATAGTTAAATAATTTTTAAAATTGAAAAATAAATCATATGTTACACCATAATCAATATAAATACAAATAAGATTGTGAAGTTATATATGAACATAATATTTACTATATAGTTTGTTGCAATGAATACTTTATAGTAAGAAGAACCATTTAAGAACTTCTAAGGAGGTTATCAAGCCTTAGACTTCACTTCTCGTGTAAGGATTGTGGTTGCCTATTTACTTAAATCACTTTCCAGTCTACCAAAAAAAAAATCACTATCATTTATTCTTTCTTTCTTTCTTTCTTTCTTTCTTTCTTTCTTCCCTATATTATCTTTAAATCTTTAAAAATTGTAGGGTGGACGAAAAAAAATTTGAGTTCCGTTAGTTAATTCTTCTCGTTTAATAGCTATATATATATATATTTTTTATCTTATTATTGAACATGTCTTATAATTTATTTATTTCTAGGTAAAGCATATATATATATATATATATATATATATATATATATATATATATATATATATATATATATATATATATATATATATATATATATATACTATTCTGAACATGTTGACTATAATATTCATATAGCAATTTGTAGTCACTAAAATATTGAATTTGATTTTGAGTGTACTAGAATTGTTGATTGTAATATTGAATGCATATGTTCTACACCTCTAGGAATCTATTCTAAAGAGATTAGGTAAATTAACTCAATTTCTTTCACTCTAAAACCAATTGATTTGTCATTTTCTTTTTGTTCTTTTTCAGAATCTAATTATTTATTATTATTTACGCATATTCTTTTTTTTCTTTAGGATACGTATGACTTATCCAGCAAAAGATTCGAAGTACAAGAAAGACATTGTTGATCATATAATCAAAGGATTGAAGTATAGGTACATTTTCAGTTTTGTATTGTACATATGTTTTTCTTTCAAAAGTGAACATATGTGTTTTTTGTGTTGTTGAACATATGTTTTTCTGTCAAAATTTTACATATATTTTTATCTGTATACTCGAACAGATGTTACTTTGCATAATGTTACTTCAGTGTAGATGATGTGTTAATTTTTTTAGTTTTTATTAGTTTATGTTTTTTTGCTATACTAATGCACATGTTATTATGCTACTATTGAATATTAATTAAGGTTGATACAAGTTTTTATATGGGATGATTTTTATATTTTGGCTAAATTATTATTATTGAAATATTATTGTAGAATAAAAGATTTTTTTAACATGTATTCATAGTACTTCTTTAAATTATTTATTATATGTATCATAAGCAACTAGATATTTTGTTGTATAGTAACGATTTTGTAAGTATACGAGTCATACAAGTAATAAAATACAATGAAACATGAGTACCGTATCACATAGAGTGTTATATTTTATATTAAGTATATCTAAGCGAGCAATAATAGACAAATATTTAAATTATAAATTTAAACTAAAAATAATTCAAAACAATAAATAATAATTAAGTAATTGAGAGCTTGGGACTTATGAGTTTTCTAACTAGTTTACATACAATATCAAATAATATGGAATGGTTTATCTATCTAATTGATTGATTACATACTTATATATATATAATATTCTTCAATTTAACTATATGCAAACAATCACATTCTTATACTATTTTATTTATCCATCAATTATGCTTACATATAAAATGACACACATTTATCCCTTAAACACTGTACAACTTAAGAAACATATGTGTTGCATATTATATAACTATGTATTACATTTTTAAATAAATAATTCTAAAAACACTACCTTATATGTATAAAGGAATAATACAAAATACATATTAAAAACGTATGTATAAGCTATCAAATGTTAACAAAAGATGTGTGAACAGAGAAAACATATGTTGCATATTGATAGAAAACTTACATATTGCTCAAAACATACAATGTTGCATGTTAATAGGAAAAGAAGTGTAATAAACTTTAAAAAAAACATGTCAAGTAACAGCTTCTTATATGTTTTTTTTGTATATATTTAGTTGTAAACATGTGTATTTTTAATAAGTGAAGTTCTTTTTTTGTTGATTTACTTGTTGAAATGATGCATCTATTGTTATAACCGGAAGAAGACGTTGATTGAATCCTCGAATGCAAGGGCCTAGTGACATGAAAAGATAACATAATTTGTTTTCTTCATTCAGTTCATAATGTCCTATTATGCCTGGATTTTTGCATTGAAGCATATGCAAATATGCAGTTACTTTTTTGTATGATTCTTCATATATTCATCTTATTTTCTCATTAGCTTTTTTTCGTGCTGTCCATGCCTTTGATTTATTTATTTATACACCCAAAATTCTTTGATTTTGTCTTCTATAATGTCTTGTGTTATGTATACCCTTTTCTTGTGGTTGAAGTTATGTTTTATATTTTATGTTATGACTTCATATCATATATGCTTGCTATTCGCTTTTTGAACATTGATGTTTCATGTGTGTAGAAAGTTGTAGCTAGTTACTCGAAACATTTTATTATATCCTAAAATGAAGAGAGTCACATGTGTTGTTCTCCTTTTTATCTCATTTAAGAAGAATTTTGTGTCTTGGTCATTATGTACATGTATGTATATTGTTATCATTTAAACAGTATATTCCAACTTGATTTTTCCCATAATTGCCAAGTT
Organism: Hippophae rhamnoides; assembly: GCA_033030585.1. NCBI lineage: Eukaryota > Viridiplantae > Streptophyta > Magnoliopsida > Rosales > Elaeagnaceae > Hippophae > Hippophae rhamnoides. The sequence continues at coordinate 34,746,767 of CM065437.1, forward strand.
ATTGTACATTGCATCAAGAAGTTGTTTGAATGTTGAATTTTTTGGGATTTACATTGCTTTACTATCCCTCCATATCTTTGTTCTTTTCTTCATCCGTTCTCTTCCATGTTGTAAATCCATATTTGTTCTGATTCTGCACTTTAAAAGGCTAATTATTTGTAGAAATGAAAAAAATATTTCAAATATCATATATATTTTCTATACAACTATTAACAAGAGATTGTAACATATATGTTTTTGTATTTGTATACTACATATGTGCATGAAGGAATTCAATTTACCATTACAAAAAACATTGTAGTTTGTCAGATTTGTCGTTAATTGTGATGGGTGCTTTTGTAAATGCGTTATTTGTTTGAGAAAGATTATGCATGCATGCATACATATATATATATATATATATATCTGAATTTTCATGACAACACATGTTCATTTTTTTTTTTTGTTCTGATTGCACACACACATTTGAATTTACCTAAGAAGTTTCAATGCGTGTTAGAATAAAATAGTGATGTAACAAGTGAGTAGTAATGTTTGACTTAATAAATTCAAGTAGTACATATGCACACGAAGGAATGATAATTTAGTGTTACAAAAAACATATGCGCAGTTTGTCAAATATTTGCATTCAAAGTTTAAATTTGTACTGAATATATATTTTTGTGTTAAAATGAATTTTGTGCACTTTGTTATGTGTATTTTATACATGTGTTGTTTGTTTTCTGAAGAGTTGCACATATCTTAAATAAAAAACATTAATTTGTTATGTTGTTTCATAAATTTCAAGTGATTTAGCTAGAGATGTGATCTTGATTAATTGTTTTTAAAGAACACATTTATGTGTTTGGTTATCATAAAAATAGATTTAATAGGACATAACTTTTTGATTTGTGATAATATTAATCTTTGATGATTTTTCTTGATGCATAATGATCAAGTTCATGCTTGATCTACTTTTCATGCACTTGGAAGAGTTCTTTCAATCTGTTTGGTTTGGAGGGAAGATATTAATTGAAGAAGTTCATGAGATTCAATTTTTATGTGTGAAGAAGTTTCCTCAATCTGTTTTGTTATTAGGAAATATATGAACTGAAATTGCAGTGAAGATCTCTCAACTATTTGATGTAATGATTCATTTAGAATTACTTGAACTTCTTTGATTAGGGTTTGATAAATACCTTTGCCGAGCTATGAGATCTTCTCTTCTTTGTAGATTCTCTTATGGGCATTTTTGTGTTTTCTTTTTCTTTTATTTTTCTTTTTTGTCCCAACTTAGTTATGTACTTATGTATTGGGATTTTTTTTAACTTTCACTTTTTCTTTTTTTCTTTTATTTGGATGGAAGTAGTGCTTTCTCTCTAGATCTTAAATCTAAAGCGACATATTCTCATATAAATTTACTTCAATGTGATTTATATATGTTTTTGCTTTGTTTCACTTTTTCCTAGATATGTCTTAGATATATATTTATTAGTTTATTTTTCAAAAATGATGGTATTATAATAGTAAAATACATGCAATCAATCAATGACAATGTTAATAACAAAACAATCTGAAAAGATATTTATTATATAATATATTTATCTATAATATTTAATCATGTACTTGAATTCTCCATATATATTTAATTTTAATAATTAATGAAATTTTTTATTTTCTAAAAAAAAATAAGATTATTATATAACTCCTCAAAAGTTTATATGGATCACATCTCCATCCTTGGTCTATGAAACATGATAAATAGAAATTATAAGTGGTGATTTAGATGAGTTTCTTCTAGAGCTGCAAAAGAGAATGATTTGATTGAAAGTGATTTATACAGGAGCATTAAAATGTTAAACATAAAATTAATTGGTAGAAGTGATTTAAATTAACACTTTATTAACTAATTTAGTAAATAAGCATACAACTTAAATTATTTTCTTAAACTATTACTTTTAGATTATTATATTTCTATAAACACAAAAGAAGACTTAGAAGTGCATTAAACTATTTGAAACTACTTTCAACCCAAAAAAGCAGCAGTTCAAATGGTCCCTAAGATTACTATATCTTATATCTAGATGACTATCAAAAGAATTAAACAAGAACAGTGTAACAGAAGTCCAGCTCGTAAATCTTGAATTGACAAATGAATAAAATTCTGTTCCACAAATTGTTATCAGACAGATTGTAAGCTGCGGCCCTCCATAGCTTGTTTTAGGCTTTCAACAGCACCAGAATAGTTCAAGAAACCCATGAACCAAAATTCATGATTGTCAACCGAGATAACCTGGATATATTTATCTGAAGTTTTGGTTTGGCTTGTAGATGGATTTATTGCTTTAAGCTGATGTAGTGGTATAACTACCTGTTTATACAAAGCAATTAGTAAAAACAAAATTCACTTTAATAAGTCAAAGAAACTACAGCTTATAATTAAATCCAGTATATGGGATTTTTTTTTTTAACTAAAACTATATTTGAGAGTATTATTAACAAATACGAAACAAGAGAATCAGATTCTGGTAAACCTATTCTAATAGTAATATGACAATACTAACAATAGAAACAATAATAAGAAGAAAGTTCTAAAAAGCAAGCAACACTCACATGCAAATGATAGAAGTTCAAGATTTCTCATGAGTTACCTCAGTTGCATATATGATCAAAAAAAATATATCTTCCCTTACATATGTTTTACGTTATAAGAAAAATAACATATGTTTTTTTCGTGATAAGGGTTAAAAATGAAATTTTATGAAGGGATTATCTCATTCAATTAAAACTAAAATACTTCGTACTATTGAAAATTTAGTTAAAAAGAAGCAAGATTAGCAACGTGACAAACTCTGCATCACCTGTAACGTTCTAGAAAGGCACCCACAAATCACAATATACAATCTAATGTTGACACTATTCATGACACAAAAATAATATGAACAATATTAATTTAAATTAATGTCATGTTTGATCGGTAGAAATGAAATGGAATTAAAATTGATTCCTTACAATTTTATGTTTGATTGTACTATAAATTGAAAATGGAATAAACAATTCCTAAAAGAGAAGGAATAAGGATTCATCCTCCCCTCAGGCATCATGATTCCATTCCCATGCAATTTTTTTTCCAACTTTACCCTAACTTACAAATATAACCTTATACCCTAAACCCTAAATACTATTTAGAAAAATAATAGTTTTAATAATATATTTTATTTTTAAGTAATAATTATTTTAAAAAGTAATGATTTTAATAATATATTTTATCTGACGAAAAAAGAACAATTAAATGACATTATATAAACTTTACTCAATATAAGGATATTAAGGTAATATACAGTATTTTACATTCTATCTCAGTTGTAAACCAAACATTATAATACTGATTCTTTCTTTGATTCTAATGGTCAAATCAAAGATTGTAATAATAATATTGTTTCATTTCCATTCAATCTCAATTTCATTCTCATTCTTTTTTCATTCTGTGAACCAAACGTCACCTAAGTGGAGATGTGTTGTGTGAATTATATCATTTGCAAGCATCTCTAAGGCACACTAACATGACTATCCCATTTAGTTGTTACTTCTTAACAAATCCCCAATTTCCATACCAGCACATCTAATTTTGCACTGCAAAAAGTTCACTTTTAAGTATGATGCAGCATATCAGCAGCAAAAAGAAAAGGACAGCACAATCTACAAAAGTTTTCCTCATCTTGCCATTGAAATATCAAATCCATACAAGGACTGCAACAAAAAACAAACGAACCAACCAAAAAAAAAAGAAGATAAAACCCTTCAACGGATTAGCACTTCTAAATATTTGTGCAATGACAACTTGGGCTAAAAAAAAAGCCTAAGTAGGAAATAAAATTTACTTGGCAGATAAACATTTCCCATAACCATGATTCTACTGCAACAAGGTGCCAAAAACAAATCTTCCAAAAAATTTATGCTATATAACTCTGATTCTCTGAGATAATTGCTACTTCTTGACATACAAAATGCACTGTCTAGAAATATGGGCCAGCAGTTACAATAATGCTTTTCTTTAGAAATCCACCCATGATCTTCACCCTTAAAGAAAAGATGCCCCAGACAATGTTACGCATGTATTATAGCAAGGCAACCGCTAGAAGCATAAAATTGATAGACGCCTAGATGCTATATGTTGTATGCTCTGCTAACTATTCATACCCTGACATGCCAGAACAAAGATTCAGGAAAAGCATTTGGCTACATTGTGCAAACTAGAGGTAAGTAGCGGATCGAAATTGCTTGATTTTAGCCAATCTAAATCCGATCCAATCCAAAAATATTTGAAGATTTTTAATCCGAATCCAATCTGATGATATAATCAATCAAAACCAATCTGAATCTCAACATAACATATTTTTTTGAATCGGATAAGGTTAAATTGATATTAAAATTTATTTATGGATTATTATCATATATAAAACAAGAGATTAATTTAAATTTTAAATTGATATTTTCATAACAAATATTATTATTTATAGTCACAACTAAAAAAATTAAAAGAATAAGAAGTATATCTATATAATTATTAAATTATTATAAACATTTATATTTATTTTTGAAGCTATAATAATAATCTATTATAATTATGGTGTGAGTAAGATTTAAATATAACATATTATAAAATAAAATATGCATTTATTTATAATTTAATAGTAATTCGATCAGGATCGGATATAACGGATTATAAAATCTGTTAATTCGATCCAAATCCGAACGGATTGTATAATTTTCAATCCGAATCCAAACCGACTATAAAATTTTATCAGTTCAATATGATCAAAATCCGACAAATCGGATCAGATTTCCTAATTTAAAAGGATTGATCAAATTATATGCTCACCCCTAGTGCAAACTGCACTTTAAATACCTCTATTAAATACCTCTATTTATAAATGTTATCCTACTTCCTTGACAATTTTCAAGCATATTGTTTTTTGGTTTTTATTTGAGTTGGAAGAAAAACACTTGGCTGCATAGTGCAAACTGCAGTTTAAATACCTCTATTTCTAAATCTTATCCTAATTCCTAAACAATTTTCAAGCATCATGTTTTCGGTTTTTGATTTGAGTTGGACTGTTCATAGAGGCTTCTATTCTATTCTCCTACCCCTGATCCTGATGTAGAAGATGCAGCTCGACAATGAAACAACTGAAATTATGCTTCAATGCCCAGTAAAAAAAAATCCAAAATTGAGCAATAACAAAGAAAAAAATCAAATTCATACTATGAGCTTAATTTCAGAACTACTAAATGGAGTCAACAAAAATATGACCACCAACAAAACCTTTATAAAAATACATTGCACAAAGCTTGACCCAGTATCTTGATATGCTACTTATTAAGTAGTCACATAAAAATGAAATTGATTAGAAAATTTGAGTATCTTGAAGATTCTAAAATTCACAGCATATCACTATGAAAGTAGAAAGAGGCAAGAGCAGACATACCTTGTAATAGCTCCATTCGGTCTTGTCCCCATCTTTATATGAAAGTGGACCATCACTACAATAAGCAAGCTTTGTGGTAGATACGTATAGCAATCCCATAACAGGACCTGCTGAAGTAGATAAGTAACATGCAAATGAATTTTGCAGTTGCTCCTCAGGAACTGTCTCAAAAGTTTGTCGAAAGACCCTCTCATAACCACCTTCTGCTAATATTTTGGCCCCCTGTGCTATTCTTCCCATGGCCGCCTCGGTAAAGCTAGGGCTGGTTTTCACTAAGTTAAAAAGAAGGAAAGCAATCAGCCAATTTATAAATTGGGACTATAATCAATAGAAACAAATAAAAGCTGTAATTATTTCATAAATGAAATCAAAATCACTACTAGAGGAGAATGAGAAATTGTTTTTAAGAGAGAGAGAGAGAGAGAATTTCATTCTTAGTTTAATAGAGCCAGACTAACTCAATACAATCTCAAATTGAAATGAGAGAAAAAGAAAACAATAGTATTCAGTAACGCTAAATTAGTCTTCAGTCAGATAAGATACGCTCGAGGAATAATAATAACACAAATCAAAGAACCAATCCAAACAATTCAGAACCATATTTCAGAGCGTTCCGTCATCTTCAAAATTTCGTCTAAACATCAAACATAAATTCAGAAGGTATATCCTTGAAATTCCTCCACTTGCATGTAGATTCAGATTTAAAAAAAATGAAAAACACTAGAAAACAAAAAACATACAAACGAATAAATGAAATAAAACGAAATTGAAACTCACAGTGCTGCCATGTGTTCCCAGCAAAATCCTCAGCTTTCTTCGTCGCTTCTCCCACTGACTTTCCCCATCTTCCCAACACATTCCTTACATCCTGAACCGTATCTTTTTTTCCAAATCAAAAACAAGAACGACGCATATAATTCTTTAATACTTCTTAATCCAAATCACACACAAATATAAAAAAAAGAAATACGTATATAAATGCATATACGATTTAGATAATTACCTTTGAAGGATGTGGATGAGGTTAAAGCAGGGGATCGTCCACCATAGGCATTCGATCCATTAGGAGAAGATGCCTCGTGGTTAAAAGTAGACTCAGATACCAAATCGGGGTTCCAATGAACAGATTTTGTCGAACCGGACGCAATGCTATTCAGTGATTGGTCTGTCGTTTGGCCCTGAGCTTGACTTTCCGATCCCATCACGAAATTTGTCCAGTCTCCATTATCATCTCCATTACGAGCTGGACTTGACACTTTCGTATCGGGATTCGAGTCCGGAACCTGAACCGATTTTTTAGTCATATTATCGGTATCTTCCGGCTTCATCTGTTCCATTTCTCGAAACTTCTATTTCAATCGATTTTTACTAGATAATATTGGAGAGTAAGACGGCGCGTGCGTTTTGCCTTTCTGTGTTTTTCTCAAAATCGTGTTTTTTTCTTTTCTTTTTTTTATTTGTTCGAAAATTTTGTTTGTTTAAAAAAAAAAAGGAAAAATCTTCCCGATAAGGACGGTGGTAGGATCCAAAGAGGTGAAATACTTTTAGCGCGAATGAAGCATTGGCTAGTGGCTACCAGTACTTTGAAAGTTTCACGTCGACCAAAATATGGTATTAATAAAGATATTGGTATATAATTTTTAAAAGAATATTAAAAATATTAATATTGTTGATAAATTTTTGAAAAAGTCACGAAAATTATAACATTTTTTAAAAAAATATAATTTTTTTTTATAAAATATTAAAATAATTAATTATTTATATTTTAAATTAACTTTTTTATTAAATATATATTTTTAAAAAAATATAAAAATTTTATATTAATCTGATTAATTAATTAAAATATTATATAATAAAATATTTTTTTTATTAAATATTATAGAATAAATAATTAAAAAGTTTAAAATAATTAAATAAATTATTTAATTATAACTATTATAAATATATAAATAAGAAAATAAATTTTATTGATTATTTATTTTTAAAATTAATTTTATAAATAGTAAACTTGTTAAAAATATATATTATCTATTATAAAAAAGGAAGAAAAATTGAATAAAATTATTACTCAAAAAGAATAAGAAAAAAGCGAAAAAAAAAATTGAAAAATTAATATTTTTGATATTTTGTTAGAAATTTTAGAAACATTTTAATAATATTTTAATTATATTATTTAAAATATCAAAACATTTCTTTAGACATTTTTTTTTCTTAATGAGAGGTTATAATTAACAAATTTTAAGTAAGTGTGTTCATCTAATTAACACGTTACATATTTAATTTTTTAAATATAAATATTATTAAATATATATATATATATAAAAATAGTATTAACGAAACCTATATTAATTTTTGATTTATTAAAATATAATCTTATCGTACATTTCTTGAACAATTGAAATGTTGATAAGTTAAATGATACAGACGACGAATATACAAGAATAGAGACAAGATGAGGCAAAATCCTTTATTGAATTATACATCAATAATAAAAATAATCTCGTGATGTTATATATCTTATTATTTATTTTTAAAAATCATACTTTCGTTATTTTCTTTATTTTTAGGTTGTTTTTGTAATTTTAACAATCAACTTAAAATCTCTAATTATTAATTTTAATTAATTTTTTAATAAATTAATAATTAAAAATAAAATTGTTACCGATTAGTCGAAATCAGAAGTAGTGCAACAAAACACCATTGAAGTGAGGAAGCGACATGGCCCAAAAACTTGGGTTGCTAAGGAGACCACTTTATCATAAAGAAGATGTGTTGTTAAATTAGTTATGTATTAGGATAATTAATAATATTTAATTTGTTTTTTTTAATGGAAATAAAATAAAGATGGTAGTTAAAATGTTTATTTTCAAAAACATCAAGCTTTTTGCCCCCATTTAAAGAATATGTTAAAAGAAGGGATTTTCTCAACAAAGTCACAGGAAAATTTAAAGCATCTTTTGGACTATTCGAAATGAGATTAGTACCAACTTGGGCAGGACAACTCGGCAGGGTATGCAAAAATTAACTACCTTAATCAAATCAATCTAATTAATTTAAATCGACTCAAATTATTATTATTATTATTTTTTTTCAAAAGATTATTTATTCACTTTGATTTTATTTGTTAAGAAACTTATAAAGTATTTGAATTTTTAAATTTTAAAAATCAATTAAACTCGAATCAATTTATATTTATATATATATATATATATTAATTTTTATTATATTTAATTTATTTTTTCTTTTTATTTATTTATTTTTAGATTCAACTTTTTTTTATCAATTTAAATACTTAAAATTCTAACATATAATCATAGTAACCTATAATCTTAAATATTTTTTCTTTTAGTAATACCTTTGTGCATAAAATCAATAAAGATATTTAAATTAATATATTTACATAGATTATTATTTAACTTAAATATTAACTATTATAATATTATATATATAACTTAAAATTTATATAATGAATTTTAATTTATAAGTAATAAAAATCTATAATTACAGTCCAGAGAGAAAAAAATAATTTTTTTTAAAACAAAAACAAGCAACTCAAACGAACTCAAATTTTTTTTGTTTGGTTTGTGATTGATTTTATACTTTAAATTGGTTTGATTTGGTTTTTATTTTTTAATAACAATTAAATTGGTTTGATTAGAATTTTAGTTCAAAATCAACAGACTCAGGTTTGAACAGGGTTTGTGCGTGGATGTATACAGGTTCAGTCAGGATGAACTTAGACAGTAAGGAAAAACATCGTCGTTTTGGTCTCTCGTTCAATGAAGACCTAGAAAAGTGGATGTATAAAGAACCTTTGAAACTTTCTTAGAAAAGATGCACCAAAATAGTATCATTTTACAAGGCTCCTTAGAACGCACGTAGCCATTCCAAACCATGCGAATTTCACTCAAATCAATCCCTACCATCAGATTTACATCATCTAACAATCCAAGAAATCCCTCCATTAATATATAATTATTTATATCATTTTAAGTGTTATTTGAACACAATTTTGCATGAAAATTTGATTGATTAGTTAGCAAAAAAAACTTTATTAATTATCTCCTATTTTTTAATTAAAGTTCTCGATTCTCATTTTGTTAATTTAACTGTATAATTAGTTATTTTTATTTATTCTCATCTTTTCAATAATTTATTTAGAATGTTTATGATTATTTATATTATTTTATTAATTTATTATTTTTAAGAATATATATATATATATAATATTTAAAACCACCGAAACTCTATAAAAGATCAATTTCGAGATAAATTTATTACGAGCTTATTAATGATTCGTATATTTACGAATATTTATAATTAGCATATCAAATTTTTTACATCATTTTCGAAGAATTAGAGTTTTAAATTTACTTTATATTCTTATTAGTTGATTTGTTTTTTTTTTTTGTATTTTTCATATCTATTTATATATTGTGTTTTATATTTTTTTACCTTATTATTATTATCTATTAATATTTTTTAAGAAATAAAAGAAAAGTTCTTTTACTGAGACTTTGAGTAATTTATTAGTCCTTTGTAATTTATTTATTATTATTTTTTTCTATTTATTTTACTACAAATATAGAATCTTTCTATTTTTGTTTGATTTGAGTGATTTAATTTATTCTTATTCTTTGTTCTATTTTGTTTATTTGTTTTCATTTTCTCTTTAATTGATTTTTTGTTCATTGGTTTCTTGTTTGTTGGTATATTAAACAAAATATAAGGTAAATGATAATGGGAGATAAAAAGAAATTAAACAATATGCAAGGTTAATTATTGGTATTAATAACTCTCTTATACAACTAGGAATGCTATAAGAATCATGAGCTTAAAAATACACATTATTCTATGCTTTTTTTATGAAATTCTTAACGAAGACCCATTAACCTTTATTATGAATTTTATAGGTAGAAACAATTACACATAGGTCTTTTGTCCTTCTATTCTAAATAGGTAACCGAGACTTAGATGAGAGATGAAAACATTAATCAATGGAATCTTTTTGCAATCTATATTCTAACTTGACTAAGTAGGCCTCATAACGTGAATTAAACAGATAACACATCGAGAGAAAACAACATGATTAATTCAATACATAACTAAAACAATCATCAGATAAGAAAACTACAACCAGTATATAAGAAAACTACAATCTGCATAAATATATTAGTGACAGTGTACCTCACAAACTTTAATCTAAACTAGTAACAAGTAAACATGGCAAATAACAAATAGCATATGAAACAAGAATACATATTGGGAAACAACAAAGGACTTCTAATCAGTTCAAGACCTCATAGGTGGAGGACATATTCGATAAATGATAATTGTATTCTCACAGCATGCAATAATACATAACACATAACACAGCATAACAAAAGAAAGAGTCTAACACCTGGTAAACAATCAGGGTAAGGAGATATTGACTCCTCAGAAACTAAATTAGTAGAAGAAATAAACAAAAAACTATAGACATGCTACAAGGAAAGGAAAGAAAGCATGCAACTACCAAAAATTAAATAAGCTTTCTAATTAGAATCTATGTTTATTCTATTGGTACATATGCGATAGAAACTCAGATTAACTGACACAATAGCTAATCAAACAAACACAATCATGAAATAAGGTAAGTCCACATATAATCCTTGCCTATGTAGCAACATCCTTAGGTTTCTTATGGCAACAACCTGGTAGAAAACAATCCACTAAAAATAATAAACAGATACAACTCGATAAAAATATAATCGCAAATACCTTTATTAGTCGGGACCTCTGCCTTAACTGCCTATTGCTACCCTCACTTGTTGCCACCATAACCACTTGATTTAACACACATATTTGTCTCTCCTCTTGAGCCAACACTGCACACAATAGTGCAATTAACTATAACGATTAGCAATGTGAACTAGAATGTATAAAACCAATATGGGAAACCACTCAACCATGAACACCCACAATCACTTTCTTGGGAGCACTCAATAATCCCAAAATCATTGTATTGCCCAAATCTCACCAGTAAAATAATATTAGCTAATCATAGTCTAAGAATGTTATTTTACTCTTACTAAAATGTATCACAATCATCAAAATACACTCAAGTGATTTTTGAAACCGAAGATACCCACCTCACCCAAAACCTACTAGCAACCACTGCCTTGAGTACTCAATATTCAAGAACACGATTTTTCTTACACAGTCTCAAATTACTAATACCAAACAAACACTCAAGACACTAGAGATCCGAAATTAGAAAAATGAGATGTCAACTTGATACAACTCCACTACATTTATCTCATTAAAGAAACAAGATGATAGAGGTTATTTATAGACAATACCTAAGCTCATTGCCACCCTTGTTGAGGCCTTACCGTGGGTCCTCACCGACCACCTCATCAAGGGTTTGGTGATGCATCCATCGAGGGCTTTGTTAAGTTACATAAACATTTCAATTTTTTTTCAAAAATGTTAATTTTCATTAATACCCCACATGTAACTCAATAACGATAGCACCAACAAGAACCACAGCGCTCAACCTAGCATACATACTATGAAAACCAACCTTATAATATTTGTAAACATGCAAGGTGTACCTAAATATATGTGTATGTACATGAATAATCGATGGAAACTAACCTTACATAGAGGAAGATAGATACACTATGAATGTAAAATAAACAAACTATGTGTTTTGCACACAAGAAGCAAACAAAGACACAAAGGACTATAGGACTTACAATTTTTCCCTTTGGATCTCCATGTCAAAACACTGCATAACTAAGTACAGGCGCACAACAAACATGAGATGATTATAAAGTTGACCTAAAGATGTTTGTTCCCATGAATAAAACATCAACGACCCCAAAATCTAAAAAATACACCAACTCCAAATGCATCCATCTTGTGCGCTCCATCCTTCTTCTTGGATTAACTCATCCATACTCTATTGAGTTAAAATGTGAGGGTCTCAATGCAACTACATATAGCACATCTAATTCTTGATGACTTCAATCTACACATGTAACCAGCACACATAAAATAAACACAAACCCCTTGAATGTGTCATGTAAAAACAGTGTGTAGTCTATCCAAATACTAGCGTGTTACCCCTATGCAGCAAAAATAAACACAATCTATAGCAACATAACTATGCAAACTCCCTTTGAACATTTGTAACACTTCTCCTTAGTATATGTATATGAGGGAACTCATATGCATTACAAACCACTCACCATCCCATCTAGCAAAAATCGTGTTAACAAACAAACACAATGTACAAATAAATACAAGTTATGTATACTTCTCCCTCTTTTTGACATGGAAAGTCAAACCAAGAACACATACAATATGTAACATACCACACCCCTATATGTAGGAGAGAAGTCAAATAAAATGTAATAATCCTAACACTCATGCAACACATCAAAGAAGATTTGAGCAAATATAATAAGAAGCAACATATGCGGTTATAAAAAATAGACAAAAAAATACACTAAGGCAACACAAAGTAAAAACATGCAAAAAACAAGAAATTGAATGCACAGACAAACTAAGAGAAGTACAGATAGAAAAAATCTTCTAGATGCAATACATAGCATAGAGCCCCATGTCTCTACGTGTTGTGGTAAGGTATAAGGGACTTTTCAATTTGCTTCAAATTGGAAAGATGGGCAATCAAATACTAATGCCATATACATGTGTCGGTGAATCCATAAGAAGAAGTTGACTAGGAGTCCAGCTATCTTCCAAGTTGACACACTCCTAGTGGCTCAACTATCTTCTCACCACGACTCACTAATGCTACATAAATGTGTCAGCAAATCTGTAAGAAGAAGTTGACTAGGAGTCTAACTATCTTCCAAGTTTACACACTTTTAACGGCTCAACTATCTTCCCCCAATGACACTTGTAGATTTAATCCTATAACCTCACCCTATACTATACACACACATAAAGATAGTAATACAAGTCTACCAAAGAAAACATATGTTGTGCATTCCAATAACAAATACTAGGCAATCAACTACATGCAAGAAACATGCAATAACTCATTACAATAAAAAAGCTGGTAAACATAGAGGATGACATGTCAAACAAGAGAATGTATACTATGCATACAACATGTCATACTAAAAGTCTTATTTATGCATGGTGTGTACTGATGAGCAGAACCGGCATCGCCGATCCTGCCAATACTTTGGTTTTATATTTATAAAATTCTCGCAAGTGCACGCATCATTTCATAGAAAATGATATATATACTCCCAAGGTCGATCTAAGGAAGGAATATATGTGGTTTTTAATTTATTAATCAAACTTTTAAAAACGAAATTAAACCATAAACATCCTATCACAATATTTGGTTTTTTGTGTTTCTAATCTAATAACATAAAAATAAACATAGATAAAAATTCAATAAATATTGATGCAAATTTTATCTTTTATAATAGTGGAGTACTTATGGATATAATAACTAAGTAATTATGCTTGCTCATATTATTTAGGTTATTAAAAGTATAAATTTATATTTATTAATTCTCTCTTTTTTATATGAATACCACCTTTGGTGGGGTTAGATATTCTTTGTTAACTAAACAATTTAATTAACACCTATGGGTGGGGTTGATAACTAATTTGGTTAATTAAATTACTTCTTTTTTTTCTAAGAGATTAAAAATGAACCATTTAAATGACACCTTTGGTGGGGTTAGACAGTTTAAACTTTATTCAAAGTATCCAAATTAAACCTAAGAATTTAGTTATCCAAGTGCTAAATTTCAAGTTTTAAAACCACTACTGAAAATATGTTGTCAATACATTTTCAGATAATAATTCTTATAAAAACTTTTGAAATAGAGCTTCACTCTAACTACCAGGCGATTGTACCAACAAATAAAAGAGCACTACTCTAAATCAGACCGGATAACTAAACCTTAAAATCTAATTTTCATATTTAAGTTTGTAATGAAAAATAATATATTTCTCTCTAACATTCTTAATATAAAATCTTGAATAAAAATAAAATCAATTCATTTTAGAGATTTTTACCTATTTAATATTTCGCAAGCATAACAAAGTTATTATTATATCATGTTTACAAACAGCTAGCAAAGTTAAATTTAATCACAGACAAATTAAATATAACATGTAAGAATAAAGCATAAAAAAATAACTGCAAAGAAAATAAAATCCTTACAGTACTTTGATGTTATTCTTATTGCTGGAAAACCTCCAAACAGAATTTGCACTTCCATTTATTGAATAAAAAAAATTACAAAAACATAATTAGTTCTTCTCAAAAAGAGAAGAACTCTAAAACTAAAAACAATTAACTAAGAAAAGATAAAAACTAAGAAATGGAGAGAAGGAAAGAGAAGAGAAGATGTGTTTTGAGGTGCGTATGAAGTGAAGAGAATGAGGGTATTTATTGGTGAGAAGATGAAGAAAAAGTGGGTGAAAAAATGATAAAAAATGGTGGAAACGCGGAGTAGTGAATGATGACATCATTGATGACATCATGCTGACATTGGGGGTAGTAGCGTGCGCGGACTAGGCAGATGAACGCTAACACGCGTGGATTGGGCGCTGATGGGCACAGGCACGCGTAGAATGGAGCAGGGGCACGCGCAGTCTGGGCGTGCTGCGCGTGTGGACTAGGCATTGTGCTGGCGCGTAGCTCAGTGCGGTTGGGCGTACTGCGTGCGTTGGCCGGCATGGCTGGGCGTCTCCGTGCACGATTTCCTCCTTTTTGATATTTTTTACCTTTTTGACCCATGTCCAATTTTTCCATATTTTTTGACCTTTTCTTATTTAATTATGAATATATTTGTGATGTATTGCCTCAAGTATTCCTCTTTGAGTCTTTAAGTTACGTTTTTAAGCAAAAATACCTGAAAAACAATAAAATATGCGTGATTCCAAAAAGATAGATTTATATAAATATATGATAAAATCATATAAATATATATATTTTTAATCAATTAATGTGCATAAAATCATGGTAATTTTAGTGCTTTTTGAGCACTTATCATGTGCATGCATACTTCTAAAGGAAGAGGCATGTATCATTTGCATGGTGTTAGGGGGATTCCTCTATGTGTTTGGCATCCTTTTTGTTTGTTCTATTTTTGAGTTTATATTATGTTGTTATGTTCTTATGATGCTCCTTCTTCCTTACATTGTACGAACCATTCATAAATAGGATTATTAGCATGACTTATTGCATGCATATTTACACCTATGTGCTTAACTACATCACTGTTATAAGTGAGTTATTGCATGGTTATCATTTATAATTGATATCGTGGTATTTGTTATTGGAATGCATGACACATGTTTTCTTTACTAAACTGGGATGTCTTTTCATATTGAATAGTATGAGGTGCGGTTACAAGATTGAACACAACCAAGTGTTATTGGGGGAATACAATTGAATTACTAGGAGTGTGTTAACTTGGCATATAATTGGAATATTAGTCAACACCTCCTTAAAGATTTGCTGACACATTTAAGTGGCATTGGTGTTTATGGGAAGATTATTGAGTCACTAGGAGTGTTCTAACTTGTAAGATAGTAGGGCTCCTAGTCAACATCTCTTACAGATTCATTGACGCGTTTATATGCCATTGGTGTTTAACTACCCATCATGTCGATGTGTTGTAAGCACATTGTGAAGCCATGTATACCCTTTCACAACACGTATAGATGTGAGGCTCTATACTATGTATTACATTAAGGATATTTTTTTATCTACACTACTCTTGACTTGTCTATGTATTCATGTTATTGTTTATTACATGTTTTTACCATTCTATTGTCTCCGTGTTATTTTTTGTCTTTCTTACTTGACTACATGTGTTGCTTCTTTTTGTGCTTGCTTTAATCTTCTCTACTGTGTTATCTGAGTGTTAGGATTATTGCATTTTTGTTTTACTTTTCTCCTTCATGTAGGGGTTTGGTATGTTGCATACTTTGTATGTGCTTGCTTTGAGTTTCCATTTAAAAAAGGAAGAAAAGTGTGCACAACTTGTGTTTGCTTATGCATTGTGTTTTCCTGTTATCCTACTATTTATTGTATGGGATGGTGAGTGTAGCCTACACTGTATTATGTTTATCTGATATGCATACACTTTGGGGGAGTGTTCCATACATTCACGGGGAGTTTGCATATTTTTGTGCATGTAAATTATGTAGCTTGCATGTTTGTGTTGCATGTAGATTGTGTTTGTTTGTGCTATGTGTTAATTGTGCTTAGCGTATCATGTATAACTATGTAAGGGTAACATGATAGTATTTGGATAGACTACATGCTATTTCCACATGATATAGTCATAGGATATGTGTTTGTTTTGTGAGTGCATGTTAAAGGTGTGGATTACTTTAGGTGTTTTTTGTGTAATGTTACTAAAATCCTTGTGTTTCAGAAGCAATATAGATTGGATAAGTTGATACATGAAGTTGGTTGGAATGCATAAGATGGATGCACTTGGTTTAGGTTTGTCTTTTTAAATTTAAGTGTATATAGATGTTTTTTTCATGGGAACCAACATCTTTAGGTTATCTTCATGATCATCTCATGACAGATATGCATATGTATATAATTGGGCAATGTTTTGACATGGAAAGCCAAAGGGGGAGAATGTAAGTCTCATTGTACATTTGTGTATTGACTTGCCATGTATAAAAAACGATATCTGTTTGTTTGACTTATTGTATATGTCTTACTCTGTGTAAGGTTGGTTATTGTGGATTAATAATTTACACACGCATATAGTTAGGTACACTTTTTATGGAAGTATGTTTACATATACCATAGGGTTGGTTTTTGTAGTGTGCATGCTAGGTAAAGTGTTGGTTTTTCATACATTTTAGGTACATGTACTTATGGAAATTACTTGAAACTGTGATTTTTGGCACCTCGAACCTTGTCAGGGACATCTCCACAAGTGATGGATAGATTGGACACGGCTTTGAAAATTTATATAAATATCCTTTATTTCTTCATGTTTGGTATTCAAAAAAGAGGTAGCAGAGCTATGTCAAATTGACATCTCATCTTTCTATTTTTAGATCACTAATACCTTGTGTATTGCTCAGTATTAGTGATTTATGATTATGTGAGCAAAACCATGCTTGTGATTTGTAAGTACTAAATACAGTATTTTTGAGTGGGTTATATATGAGTCGTGTGTCAACTGGTAGTTTCCTTCATGCTACTTTTTCTTATGTGAGGATTCTATGTAGATGTGAGCCATGTGTCGGCTGGTGGTTGAATTCATGCAATGTTTTCTTATTCACCTTACACATTATTGGTTTTTGGTACTGATCACACAACTTTGGCTAGTGTGGAATTTAGAGAAGAGTCAAGTTTGTATGTCTTACCAAGTTGTTGTAAATGTAGCAAGTGAGACTAGTAATAGATAGTTAGGACAACTATTTTGATTGATAAAGGTATTTTGGGTTATATTTTTCTATCGAGTTGTATATGTTTATTATTTTTAGTGGATTGTTTGCTACTGAGTGGTTTCCTTAAGCAATCTAATGATGTTACCACATAGATAGGATTTCTATATGGATTTATCTCATTATATTCGATGTTATGCATGCTCAAATATGCGATTAGTACAATCAGAGTTTAAATTGTGTATGTCTCTACATACTAAAGTTTAAACTCTAATTAGAGAGCTTTTATTATTTATCGCTAGCTATCTGATTGCTCTATAACTTATCTACTTCTTATTTTTAGTTGTATGTGTTTAATACATTAATTGCTTTCTATTACATGATGAGTCCTTAAGGAGTTAGTATCCCTTTAACCTAAATGTGTATCAAGTCTTGGACTCCTTATTGTTGTTATGCACGATCAACTTATTGTGTTAATATAATATGAGTTTCTTTCAAGTATGAACCAATATACTAGATGTAGACTCTGATTAGAAAGTGTATTTGTTATATGTTATTGCATGCCTTCTTTCCTTCCTATGTAGCATACCTATTGCTTTCTAATCATTAATTTTTTCTGATATGTGCATACAAGTTGGGTGTTAGTCTCTAAGAAGTATGTATCTTCTTATCCTAGTTGTGTACCAGGTTTGGACTCTTTATTATTATTTACTATATTTTGTTTAATCACATGCTATGAGAGTATAATCATTATTCATTAAATATGTTTACACATATAAAGTCTTGAGGTAATTGGAAATCCTTTATGGTTCTAGTATGCGTTCTTGCCTCACATAATGTTAGTTGTTTACTATGCTTATGATTGTTGCTAGTTTGGACAAGAGCCTTTGAGGCACACCATTACTAGTGTGTTTACTACAATTTGTTCCTTCTAGCTATTAGTTTTTTTTATTGTTTTTATTGAGCATGTTATTTTTTTTTATTTTTTCTGTGTTATTTTCTTAATTCAAGTTTGTGAGGCCTAGTTGATCGAATTGGTATAGAGCTCACAAAAAGATTCCATAGATTTACATCTCCACCCCCATCTAGGTCCCGGTTACCTATTTGTGTCAAAAGAATAATTGGCCTTCGTGCAATGGTTCCTTCCTATGGGAATCTTCAACATCAAAGAGGGCTCAAAACATGAAAGTGGGAAAAATAAGGGCTTGTTACGACATGAATTTATATGCACTATGGCACAAGACTCTCAGATGATATTTCACAGAACTAGAAACATTCTCATGTTACTACACGAGTCTAAGTGAACTGCAGCTCGCACTCTTGAATTTACACTAAAACATCAAATTTTCAACATATGTATCCCACTTACTCCATATTTTCTAGGCTTAGAATTATAATTGTTTTAAACCTCAATAATCCTAATCCTAATTACATTACTTGTAATTATAAATATGTATCTAAGGTTAACTAAAAAGGATACATAGATTTAGACACAGAATTTACAAAAAATACACTTAGGTCTGGAGATAATTTAGAGGCTAGAAGCAAGATAGGATTTAAATAGGAAATTAAGGATTTGGAGATCAGCCATAAACATTAGTCATTAGTTTTTTCTTCTTCTCATTCTTTTTCTATGATTTTCTATTATTTTAATTATGATTCGTTTAGAATGCATGCCTAACTAATTTATTTATGTGATTGTGGAAAATTTTAAAACCCTAGATTATGGTTTGATTAATTTAATGCCATGTTGAATTTTTAGATCCAATTCTTGATTTTGATGTATTTGATTCTATGTTTAAATGTCACAACTATGTATGTATGAATTCGAGTGATCAACTAAGTTATTGCATGAATATGATTAATTCTAGTTTAAGATGTTAGTATGTAATCACTAATATTCTTATTCGAGGTAGTACTTGTGGTCTTGCATAACAAGTAGGATTCAATACCTTCATTAATGGTTATCAATGGTTATAATCTTGCATATTTTAGTTAGCTCCTTTGTAGAACTTAATACATTGAATAGATTGAATCTAATAAGTGGACCTCTAGGTTGTTTAGGATTTAGATTGATTAATAGATTGTATCATTAATCAATAAACAATAAGAAAGGTGGGAAGTCTTAAGTGTACCTAAATTTCTAAAACTAAAGTTAGGAATTCAATGATGATTCTAGGTTATGATAGTAATTTTGGATTAAGAAACTAAATATTAATTCATGACATAATTGGTTAAATTATAGGTTAGTGGTAAGAATGACCTTATAATCACATGTTTCTCACAACCTGTGTGCTCATTATTTTTTTATTTTTTTAAGTTTTATTTTTATTTAAAAATAATTTTCAAAATCCCCTTTACTAATTAACTAACAAGCTAATAAGTAGTGACAATTATTGTCATAATCTTTATGGGTTCGATAATCTTTTTTCTTAACTTACTTATCATTTGTACAATTTGATTATGTATACTTGCATGTTTCCAAGTGTATCGCAATACTTGAACAATTTTAATAATGCTTGAACTAGATTTTGTTAAAGTCATGCAACAGTTCATCACTTGAACATTTTTTGCAGAATCATAACTAAGATATGGAGTGACAAACAAGAGTTTAGATTGCTTTGGCAAGCTAGGTGGACTATGGTGTCATATTGTATCTCAAAGTTGGAAAGGTTCAGCAAGATTGATAGCAAGATCAAGTGAGGAATTAGATAAGGGTCTAACCACGACTTGGTCAAATGGTGGCTAATTGGTTGGTCAACTATTATACCCTTCTTGATTGATGAGTTGTTCTCGACAGTAACATCTAGTCGGTTGGGTGGCTTGGTAGCTGGTCAGTTGTGGCCTATGGACATGGTAATTGGCAATGCTATCCTTCTAGGATTATTGACGGTAATATCCTATCGATGTAGGAACGTGTCATTTTCCTACATACACATCATTATGCAGTGTTGACTCATTATGCTTCTATTTGAAACTTCTAACTTCTTTTGGAAAAGTGTTTGACACAATTTCCCAGATGTTAAGTGACTTCCAATCTATATGGTATCATGCCTTAGAGTTGTCTATTTCTCTATAAAGTGTTGCAAAAATTTCTAAAAATGTTATCTAAGTTTCTACCCAAGTATTGGGTCAACACACCTGAGTTTATACTCTTAAGAGTCCCTAGTTATCCTAGCCCTCTTAATTGGCACACTTAAAAAAATGTTTAAGTGTGATGAGCACTCAAGTATTTTCTAGATGCTAGTACATTGGAGTTGTAGTCTTCTTGTCTTAAAGGACTTCACTATCGTTCTGGTCAAGTACAAGTAACTTCTGATGTTGAAGATGTGTTATCAGTGAATAAGATGTTGCACTTCTTCCTTCAAAGAGAAACAATGTTTGGATCCAGATCGATGTTATTAGGGGTTACAAATAAGGTGTGCCTTTTCTTTGAGTTCTATAAAAGACTTAAGTGGTGAAATGCACCTAAGTATTTTTCAGATCTTTCCATTGTAGTGTTAAGGGCAAGTTCATTCTAACTTTCCCGTGCAAAAAATTTGGGAAAATATGCATAGTTCGCACTTAGACTTTGTTGTCACTAGGTTAAAGGTAAGTTGATCCCAACTTTCCCATGTGAGAATTTTGGGACAAAATATGCCTAAATCTTTATATGAGGGATCCATAAGGCTCTCATTGTTGTTGGGATATAAGGAAGGATGTTCTTTCCCATTTCCTACAAGGACTTTGGATTGAAGTGGTGCACCACTTAAGCTGGTTCACCTTTATTGGCAAATGCACAAACTTATGGCTTTGGATCAAAGTGGTGCACCCCTTAGTGTGGTGCACTTTTGGGGGTGACCATGCCTAGTTCCTAACTCTAAACTAAATTGGTGCACCTATTATGGTGGTGTAATTCTGGAGGGATCGTGCCTAGGTCCAAAACCAAGTTTTGTGAATATGATTATCGAAATGAAGTGCCTCCACTCAGAGAGAACTTTGGGAGTTTTTCACTGTGAGTAAAAAGAATATATTCTTGTATAAAGGTATGAAGCATTCAATACTGAACATATTTGAGCCTCTTTCAAGTGGCCCCTCTATATTTAATATCTTGGAGAATGGTTAAGATTGTACTTGCAACTCTATATATAGGCTAAGTCTCTATCAGTTCGTTCACATCAATTCCACCAATCTATATAATTGGTGAATGGATATGACACTTTTTTTCTTCATGAAATGAATTCTAGAAGTTATGTATATCACTACAAACCACTCTTTAACTACTTTATATGAGAAGCCCTTGAGACTTGCTTATTAATATTTTTCGTAGGTCAAACATGTTGAACCCTTTTATTTAAGGGTATTTAGATTACATTGTGGATGTAAGTTTTGAACATCCTCAAAAATTGTTGACAACTTCTTGCTAGCTAGAACACGCTTAGTGATAATTGTATTTTATATAGTTATTTTCATCTATTTTATTAATTATAATTGTTATATTCTTAACATTTTTAGTTAATTTTAATGGAATAAATTAATATTTACTGTTTATTTTTTAAGGAATATATTTTTAAGAAAATTAAAGAATTTGAATTGAAAAAGTACTTAATTGCAAATATATGTCTGAAAATATAATTTAAATTACAAGAGTGTGCAATTAACGAAAGTCTAAAATATAATTTGAATTAAATAGGGCTTAATTGTAATTAACAAAAGTTTAAAAGTTAATTTAAATTAGAAAAGGACTTAATTGCAATTAAAGAAAGTTTAAAAGTTAATTTGAATTTAATTGGAGGGCTAAACTATAATTAAAGAAATTTATTTTCTGCGCAGGAAAAGGAGAACACTCGCGCCATCATCAAATTTGCAACACGCACCGTCAGATCAGAAAATCAACAGTAAGGATGAGTGCGTGTATTGCAAACCCGACAAAAGCGATTGGACACAGTTTTTCTAGTTGCACGCTGCTCGGTACCAGTGTGGGGCCCACCTACCCCGTAGGCCGGCATGTATAGGGGCTACATGTGTCTCGCGTGCGTTGATCCCATGGGGGCAACCACGTGCAAGCTCTCCCTCCAACCCTTTAAATTCTACCACGTGTCCTACTATTTCTTCCAACGAATCATGTGCTGACATGTGGCACATTTTGGTGAACATAAAAATGTAGAACCACACATTCATTTCCAGCCACTGGTGTTGCGCTGTTGGTTTTGTTGGCACTGCGTTGTTGGTTCTGGCACTTCTTTGTGCTAGTGTTTGTCTTATTTGGTGTGGTGTCTTTGGTACTAGTCTGCGCGCTTTAGTCTTGGTCTTGGCCGATGCGTTGGTAGTCTTTGGTACTCTACCCTGGTGCTGGTGCTTATTGCTTCTTGTGCGTCTTTGCTAATGTACTCATGTCTTTTATTTTATAACAAAATTGTTGTTCTTTTCTTCTTGCTAGGTTTCAGCTTCTGTTATATATTCTGCTATTTTAGTCTTCATTTGAGTTTTTCATTATAACAACATTTGTGGATCAACAAACCACTTGTTTTAACTTATTTCTACCTATTGATCTACATTATACTTTCATCCGGAGTAATATTGTACAATAAGGTATGTTCTTTGGGGCTGTGAAATGCTTATACACTGTTATTCAATTTCTGAATGATCTGTGTATAGATAACTTTGTTAGTGATCAATTGTTCAATATTGGACTATGTATTAATATATTTAAACATTAGTCTTCTATTTTGTTTATTAAGATTGAAGTATAATTGGATAAATTTTCCTTGCAATGGGTTCTCTCTCCCAAATACTTCAACTTTCCTTTACCCATTATGCTTACTATGATTCATATGGGATTTTCTGGAGCCGTGGCATTTTTCTTGTTCATGTTTTCAAGGTATGTTTGGCATCTTTATTTTCATGTGTACCATGTTCTATTTCTTGGTTAATTTTTTAGCATGCTGAGTGATAGTTTTTTTCTCTTGTTGTGACCCTCCCCTGGCTTTTATGTTTGTTTTTAGTTTTTTCCTTGATGTGCAGTGGGTTCTCTTTCCCAAATACTTCAACTTTTCTTGACCCTCTCCTGGTTATTTATTGGTAAGCATTAAAACACTTGATTGTTGTTGCTACTATTGTTGTTAAATTTATTTAAATCTCCCTATTACTGGTGCTACGCTGTTGGTTCTGTAGTCTTTGTGGCCGACGCTATCTTGCATGGCCCATCTTCTTATTCTTGGTGCTACACTGTTAGTGCTGGCGCTACTGGTGCTGAGTTGGTGTTAATGATGGCACTATGCTGATGCGCTGTGCTGTTGGTGTTGTGCGCTGGTGTTGCTGATGGCGTTGTGCTGGTGCATTGGCGTTGCTAGTGTTGGTAATTAATACTAAGTTTTTTTCATGTTTGTAATTAATACTAAAAAGTTAGTTTGTAATACTAAGTTTTTTTGTGTATAATAAACTTTCAAATGTAATTATACTTTTAATTTTAATATAATATGATTTTTAATATTGTAATTAATAAATTTATTGTAATTTATATTGATTTTTAATTTTGTAATTACTAAATATTGTATTTGTTTTTGTAATTTATGTATACCCTATCGCCTCGGTTATTAGAAAACCGAGGCCATAGGTCATTACCTATGGTCTCTCTCACTTAGGCCTTGGTTCTTATAACCGTGGCCATAGACCTACGGCCATGGTTAAAAACCGAGGCCGTATGTATGTTTTGTAGTAGTGATGTGACCTTTCTTGTCAAAGCTTTGTTCTTCCTCCGCCTATGAGTCTTTGCTTTCTTGGAGTGACTCTTGTATGCTCTACATAGTCTGTTGGCAATGGTTATGGATGGTCTACCTAGCTACTCTACCCAACTATACTACTTGGCTAGTCTACTCAGTTAGCCTACCCATCTGTATTGAATGTTGGAGTACACTTTCGATGTGGATGATCAGATGTCATTTTTTGGTTACTAAATCCTTCATGTGGTTCTTACCATCATTTTCCCAAGAGTGGTGGGAGTTGAATGCTTACATAGCTATC
Source organism: Hippophae rhamnoides (assembly GCA_033030585.1). Taxonomy (NCBI): domain Eukaryota; kingdom Viridiplantae; phylum Streptophyta; class Magnoliopsida; order Rosales; family Elaeagnaceae; genus Hippophae; species Hippophae rhamnoides. Next base: position 34,771,642 of record CM065437.1, read on the forward strand.
AATTGAATGTTTGGTAGATAAGATTGGTGGATGGCCTCTATCCAGTTAGGTTGATTAAGCTTTTCTTAGGTGGCCATGTTATCATGGTGCTCAACAGATTTTGGTATGACCTCTTGAGCTAACAAAATGAAGAGTCTAGTATTCTCTATTAGTTCAATGATCGGTACATGTACCATTCGTTGATCTAACTCATGCTTTAATGCACTAAGTATCGTTATGTCAAGGGTGGTTGTGATGCAGCTTCACTTGGTCAAACTGATGTTTAGGCGACATCCAAGGGTTCACTAGGTTGAAGTTGACTTGCCACATTTTGGATGGTTAAGGGTAGATATATAGAAGTAGGTTACTAGGCTCTTATTACCTGACTACATCTTTTGGGTGTATGGTAGGAACAAATTCGATCTCTTGGGCATGAGACATCTTCTCACCTTGAGGAGGTTGGACAACCTCAAAAACATGTTAGGAATCCATACATTTGATTCATAGGATTATAGTTTCTTTACAAGTGAAATTTGGTGATGAAAACGATGAATGCGATATAGTCTACGAAGAACACCTTGAATGTTCTTCAGTTGTTATTAGCTCAAATCGATCAATACATCGAATTTCTTTCCCATAAACAACGTCAAATGTTGAAGTTGCTTTTTGTACGAATATAATTCAGCTACACATTATCCTACAATCAAAAAGATAATAAGGATTGACACAAGGGGTGTCAAGACGACTCCAATACCTAATTCAACTTTCTACTATTAGAAAAACTGAATTAGTAATGAGATGGATTAGAAAAAACGCATCTTATAACCAAACTTATATGGCTACTTTTAGGAGTGGAAACGTGGTAAATCAAATCAGAGAAGATATTATTAACCCTTAATATCATATACTATATATCAAATATTAGATAGATATTAGATACTTGCTACAAGATATTAATTAAATGATTAATATCTAATATATAAACGGGAAATATTCCCTCAATGTGTTTTTTATTTATCTCATTTTTTATCTAGTGATTGTGGGCTGATGGTACATTTTTGATTATATGATGATGGAGACTCTTTTGATCATCAATGATAATGTGAAGCAATAAGAGGACGTGTATATTTGTTTAAGAAGAATATGAGCAATAACATTGGTCATGGTTAAAAATTCAAATATAGCAGCACCAAAACAACAAGTGGGTTTAAGAATTTCAGTTAAAAGGAAAATCGTGGATTTATTATTTTCATATTGCCCAAGCTTTGTGATCTCCCATTTATGTTTGATTCCAATTCATGATAGATCATTTACTTTTTTATTTATTTTAAATAATGACAATAATATTAATAATAATCGTTTCCTTTTTCTCTTACAGGATTCAGATTTCAAGTAGTCGGGAACTAAACTAGAGAAAAACTTGTCACATAAAATGTAACGAAAGAAATTAATATCCCCCCTCTAAGCATTTTTAGTTCTGTTATATTAATTTTCAAATATAAGCATTTTTCTGTTATATTAATATCTATTTCAATATAAGCATTAATTAGGAAATCAATTATATAGATGGAATGATCCAAAGCTAGTTGGGTTTTTTAGTTCTGTTATATTAATTTTCAAATATAAGCATTTTTCTGGCTAGATTATCTCTTTTATTAGTGCCCTCTACTACATAGTAAAGGCAAATTGTCCACCACCAATTTGGTTTGATGAAAAAAAATATTTTCATACTGTATTTAAACTTTCAAAAAGTGATTTTACTTATTTTTACTTATATTTAAAAAAAAAAAACAAAACTTCCTTGTTACCATTTTGTGTTTATAGCAAAGAAAAAATATATAATTTTATTCTTATCATTGTTACCTCTTTCTTATCCATGGACCTTAAACTACTACCACGATGGCAAATTCGTTTCGATACCACTAATTAACAAATTTTGGCAAATTGTATCTGTGATATCATTTATTCTTATTTTGTTAACCAGATTGCCACCACTACTAAAAATAAGGTTTCCTATTTTTAAAATAATAATTATTATTGTCAAAATATTTTTATTAAAATAAAAAAATTGAAAAATTGTTAAAAAAAAAGAACTTTTAAAATGAGAGGTGTATTTATTATGGTGTTAATTCAAAATATAGCTTGATTGTAAAAATCAAACATGAGTAGTAATCGAATTAAATTTAAGTCTAATTTAAACCGGTACGAATAACGCGAGAAAATTAGGACTCAATTAGGATCAACACGATAACACGAAAATAAAAAAAATTGTGTAATTGTTGTTATATGTTAAAACTATATTTTTTCTATGTTAATTCATGTCAAGAAAAATTTGTTGATTTTTTTTCAGTTTTTTTTTTATTTTTATATATTGATTATTCATTTATTTACAAATATTATAGAATATCTTATCAACAACGAATGTGAATAGTTATGTGGGTATTTTTGAATTTCATTTAAAAATGAGATTCGTCACAGTTTCTTTTAAATTCATGAATTATTTTATATAAATACATGTGACAAGTTTATTATTTGTTAGTAGGTTTGTTAAATTAACTTATAATTTTATTATTCTTAATTAAATGTGCCAATATGTTATCACTAAGTACAATTATATAAATTTAAGTATAAAATATTTATTTATTTTAATTTTAGATAGTGGTTTCTTGAGCTATTTTGTAATATATTATAACTTTGAAACTTTGAAACTTTTACTTCTTAATTTTGTAAAAGCTCTTAATAAAATTTTTATTTGTATGTTTAATATTGTTATAATGCATTGAGCTTGGTTCAAAGTTTTTATTGTTATAATTAGATTAAAAATTATAATATTTTAAATTGGCATAGGGTTAAATAAGTGAAAAAGATTAAATAATACATATAAATAAAAATTTGTGTCAATTTAAGTTAATTTGGATTGGCTTGAATTTTTTTGGTTCGGATTAGAATTGACAAATCATGATTAGAATTGAATTTAATTTAAATTAAAATTGAATTAATTTAAATTGAAATAATTTAGATCAAGATAGATTAACGGGATGAATTGACACCCCTACCTAGAAGCAAGGAAAGAGACATGTTACATATAAGTAAATAAAATATCAAGCATAATATTTATAAAATTATAATAAATTAAATATATAAAATAAAACTATATCCTACCTAAATTTTAAATTAAAGTTTTTAAAACTTAATAATTTAAACGTATTTTAATAAAATGATATACATATAACGTTATTTTTTAATTAATAATAAGTAATAATTAAAAATTAAATAATATTATTTTTTATTCCGTATATGGTATCTCTCTTTAATATAAATCATAAAACTATTATTACTTAAAATTTATAATAATAAAAATAACACTCTAAAAATATTAAAAGAGTTTAATTTAACTACTTTAAAGGACCATGATTCAATTTAAAAGATATCTAATTATAGATTATATAATATAATAATGTTCTAAATTTTTTATTTATTAATAAAAATATATAAATTTAATATAAATAGATGTTATTTTATGGTTACTGTTTTTGGATTATTTAACCATCTTAATTTTGTTGTTTTCGTATTATATTTATTATCAATTTTAATCATTATTGAAAATATATATTGAAAAGAAAAAAAAATTTAAATTTTAAATTTAACAATAAACTATAAAAACAATAAAATAAGATAAGACAACAACCCTACTTTTTCTCGTTATAAAAAGTTTCTAAATTTAAAATAAAATTAAACAACAAGTGAAAATATAAGTACATATTATAACACCAATTACACTCATTTTATAAAACATTTCATCATGATCAAATTATTCAGAAATCTTTGAGCAACTTCCGAACCTGCTCTAAGGTAACAAACAACACCATCGTAAAAGGTCCTTGTCTTGATATAGTTGGCACGAACCCTTTATAAAGAGCCAAAGGACCTTCTGAGCGTACCGTTTTCACAACACAGTCCAACGCACCCTTGTACGGTGGTTCAGCCCCTGCTTCAACTTTCATGTTCATAACACGAGTCTTTATAACATCCACCGGATTCGAAGCCACAGCCGCTACAAATCCAGCAGCAAAACTAGCCGTCACGTGCGTCCCCAGTCCATCACGCATAACACCCTTCTCCAATATCATCTCCTTGAACTGGTCATACGACGCAAGTTGTGAAGCCGTCACGAGCATAGCACGGTTCACTGTTAAGGAACAACCTCGCCATAGACTGGTGACGCCTTCTTGCTTGCCCATTTGGATTATAGCGTCTATCACACTCTTGTAGTTCCGGCGCTGAGCCAGAGGGAGTCGGCCATCGGCTTGCATTTGAACCATAGCCACATCAGCCGGATTGCCGACTATGGCACCTACAGCTCCGGCGATAAGACCAGCCGTTATCTTGCGAGACAAAGGCATGTTTTGGGTATTTGGGTCGGTCCACTTTTGCTTGATAATATCGTAGAGTCCCATTCGGGTTGTTGAGTAAAGAGTTTGTCGGAGGGCAGTTGCTGAGACGCCGGAAAATAAGGCAGATACACCTTCTTGCTTAAAAATGCGGACACCGACGGAGACTGGCCCAACATGAGCCGGCGGAAGAGTTGGGGCAGGGATATGGGTCGAGCTCGGAGCGGAAACGGCGGCGTTCTGCAAAGCGAATGGTTGGGATTCACCTTGGAGTTGCATGCGGACCTTGATGAGATCAAGTGGGTGGGTGGAACAACCGGCGACAATGGACGCTATGCCTCCTCCAACGAAACCCTTGATGCCCATTTGTGATTTTTCTTAGGAAACAAACAAAGAGATTAGATAATGAATTCAAAGAATGGAATGGGGGGTTAAGAGTAACAAAAATGAAGAGATTTGCATGGGAAGCTAAGAATAAAATGAGATAAGGTATTAATCGAAACAATAAGACAGCCAATTTGAATTAGGGTTGATCTCACTGAAAATTATCAGGAGATGAGAGTGGAAATCTTGAGACACGTGCTATTAGGAGGATGTTTTTTTTTTTTTGGGATTAAAGAAACTGTATCCAAATTTTGTTTTTTAATTAACGATAAAGCGTCTATTTAAAGAAAAGGACTTTATAAAATTAGGTGCTTACGCAATCACAAAGTATATTATAAAAAATTGGGAATTTGAGACTCCTATTCTCCGCGTTTGTGTACTTGTTATTTATTATTTTGTTTTTATTTTTTAAACAATATATTACATAATTACATATTTATTTACATTTAACTTAAAAGACATAAATTTTTTAATATCCCTATAAATCATATATCATTATGTTATAACTACATCTAATCAAAGTATGTAGTTTAGTTTTTTTCTTTATTGTATTGAATTTTCTTTATTTTTCTTTTAAATGTATGAAAAAATATTAACTAATCTGAATCTTCATAAATATTTTTTACTTGATAAAAATATACTTTGACTTTCACGTAGAGATGATTATTAATATTATTATATCTTTAAAAGTTAAAGGTATATTTAATTTCTTTTATTTTTTATTTTCTTATAATAATAAAAGGCATAAAAAATAAAAAATATATAAAATTAAAAATTAAAGATATTTATACAATATCTTACGTATTATTGAATTTGATTTTTTCGCTCGTCTTGTTCACCGTTAAATTTGTTAATCTAGATCCTAAAATAGATACATAAATGATTAGGTGGAACGACTTTAGGAAGTATTATATCCACTCTAAAGCTTAAATTAGTTCTCAAAAAATTGAATTAAAGAAAATCATTGAGAATATAAATGTTTAGAATTTGCCTTCTATAAAGGTGAATAGAGGGACCTATTATAAGCTTTGATCAAGAATAGTATTTCATATTAATTCATAATATCAAAATAATATATTATTTTGATAATAATTTATATATTTATGATATTTCATATCTTGAGATATATTTATTATTTATATTTATATTAAAAGATAATTACCATAAATATTTTTCATTTGAATTTAAACCTCTATTGAATGTATATTTACCGTGCGCTAATTGTACTCATTTGATTATTCAAATGTGACGTTTACCGATCAAATGGTACTATGCATACCAAGTAATCTTTCCCTTAACATTAGTCTCTTAAGCTTCTTGGGTTGTCTCTAGCGAGCAAAGTGGTCTATCTAATTCATCTAGATACAATGACATAGTGAAATCTAGGTTTGGGACGTCTTAATAGAAATGTGTAGCTAGTATTCCAATTTTCTTTACATAGTAGCATTCTTAAGTTTATCATATTTTCAATCTCAATCGAACTTTCGGTTAGAAAGTTATGGTCGATCAAACTTTTCAGTGAAAAAATCAAACATTCATTAGACCCATAATCCAAGGGTTCAAATTGAAAGAGATAATTGACAATCTAATAAGATATCAAACTTAAGGTTTTGATATCTTATTAGATTCTCAATTATCTCCATCAGTTTGAAACCTTGGATCATGGGTTTAATGAATGTATGAGATTGAACTTATTATCCTATATATAGGTTAAGCCTTGATCAGTCTCATTCATTCCCAAGTTCATTTAGCCAATTGTTGGAGATTTAGGTAGGATCTAGCTAGATGATCAAGTTTTGAAAGGATGGATTGTATCTTAGGATGCAAAATCTTTGAGTAGCTGGATTTATGGTCTTCTCAATGATAAGGGGTACATGATGTTCAAGCGAATGTCTTAACAAAAAGCTTGGTTTCTACCTTACATAGTATTATAAAAGTTGTCAGGCTAAGAAAGCTATGCAGATATCTAACCTAGAAGTTCAACAATGATGCCAAATTATATTGAGTTGTGAGAGATCGCTACTAGCAAGAGATGGATCCAACACGTGAGAAGATAGAAGTTCATGAGTCGATTGTAAGCTCTATAACTACCATAAAATAGGTAATGCATGAGTATATAGAGTTCAACAATCATGCGGATGACAGACACCAATTCCTCCTGGTATACAGGTTTAAGTTTGCTACAAGAAATGTTAGAGTCATACATCCAAACTTAGACCTAGCTACTTACTCGATCAGTCCTCAATCTTTTCCAACTCTACCTTGACACTTGATGAATCCCAAGAGGTTGTCTTGTAGGATGACTAGATGAATGAAGATAAGCAAGGCATGGGGTTACCCTATCCAATGGGTGTTGGGTTTGAAAATTCTTTTTTGATAAAAGTCTAATTTTTTTTAAAATAAAAATTATGGAGGCTTGGTTAACAAAACATTTTCCAACAAAGATCTTATGATATTAATAATTTAATTAGAATAAAGTAGAACAAGAAATATACTTTTATAGCTTTTGAGAAAATAGTTGGAACCTTTGGGCTTCCAAGCCTTATCTCTTAACAAGCAAGAAACAAGATTGGTGAAAATCCTTGTAAACTCTAAGCTGATCAAAATTTTCTTCTAATTCTTTAATTAGAACCCTTTATTGTGTGAAGTCTATTATTTAAGAGCACAAATTTTTAATTAAGAACACCTTCTTGAATCACTATAACTTTGTGTTAAATTTTGTTTTTCCAAAATTCTCTCAATTTCTTATTGGAAAATTCTCTCAATTTCCTATGTATTCCTTGTGAGAGGGGATAACGTGTATTTAAATGGTCTCCATTTGACCTAGTTTGGTTTGAATTAGGATCATTAAATTATCTCTAATTATGAATCCTATACACAATCAAACTGTATGTTTTAATCAAAATCTCATTCTTACTATTTTAGCCTTATCCACGCCATATGTAAAAGTCATACTCTTAATTGTGTGAAACAATTTAATTCCAAATAAAAATTGCTTCAATAATTAGTCCAAAACCAAATCCAATTTGATAATTATTAAAATACCCTTCTTATCCACAAGTATTTAAATGAATAACAAACACTAAAATTTTGTAATTCAATATTTTAATTAATTCAAATAAATATATAGTCTAACTAAATATTATCTAATTAATTAATTGAATTAATTTGACTATGCTTACCATTTTACCTTTTGATAAGTCCTCAAAAATATTTAATATATCGTGATTTTATACATATTTAATAATTAATAGATTTATATTTATTTAATTTTACTATCATTTATGCAAACCTATCTTTTCATAGTCACAAATATAATTTGTTATTTTTCAAGTATTCTTGTATTTAAGTGATTTAACTTGAAGAAATATACTTAAAGCACTTCATTACAACTATTGGAGCTTAAAAAGATAACATATGTAAAGCATTACATATGTTTCAAAAATTGAAAAGAGGATATATGACATAATAATCGCAAGTATAATGGCCCTGCAAGTAATATAATATAGCTAAGTATGAATATCGATCACATAGAAAGTTGTGTAATTTATAACTGAGTACCAATATAATTATTAGAATAATATTTGGATAATAACAAATTATAAAAACTAAAAAATAAATGAAAACTAATTTTAAATAGTAAAACTCAACAACTATGAAGATATATGAGAAAACGACATAGGAATCTTAATCTCCTAATTTTCTAAGTATGATTCCCCTGCAATAATTACAAACCAATTACATGATCAATTTAATCTAACCTAGCATGGATCCTCTCTCAATTAAATTATATACCATATAGTAATTAACCTAATTACACTCTCATATTAATTAGATTTCCTATACTAATTAAGATCATCAATTGTAGACCACACACATAAGAATCATATATCTCTCCCTAAAACTATGCATATTATTTAATTAAGACAAAAAAATTAAATAATATAATTGAATCGATATCACAATTAGGGTAAAATATTCGATCATATTACATTTAGAAAATTGAATTCATAAGACCCCTAGATTAATAAATTAGCTAGACATAATTAAGTTTATAAAGCTTAGATTTTTCATAAAGAAAAATACAAAAATCGATAAAGAAATGAGAAGAATAAGAGATACACTCAATCTTTCCATTTGTAGCACTAATTTTCTCTTGAATCCTTTACAAAATTGTATATTTTTTAATCTTCTCTTAAACTTTTTCTCTTCTTGACAGTTGCAAGATTTTTTTAATTCTTAATTGGTGTTTTCTTTGTGCAAGAATGATGTTTATTTAAAGAAAAAATGACCTAATATGAACTATTAGATCATCTCTTAAAATGATCTAAGGGTTAAGAATTAAAGTTGAGAATTAATGTTTGATTAGGAATAGAAGTTTTACCCAATTATTAATGTGCGTTATAGCATGGCTTTTTTGTGCACCGCAACATGGTCTTCACTAGTTTTTGTGGCATTCATTGCAAGCAATAATCCCAAAAAGAGCATGCTAAGGCATAGTCTTCACTGTGTAATTTTCTTCCATGTACTCTGTGGCACAAAAAAATGCCTGACGCAGCATAGTGTTGATTTTTCCTATTTTTGACTAATTTTTACTTTGTTTTCCATCATTCCACTTACATTGACATGATGAAACACAAATTAAACTTTTTCATCATATTTTAACACACAATAAGGCAAATAAGTGGTTTAAAAGTGTATAAATAACTCTACTTTCATAGAGTTATCACACCCCTAAACTTAAATCCTTACTTGTCCTCAAACAAATCCAACTCTATCTAGCTAAAGTTATATGAGTAGTATATCCCTAAATGCATAACTATTAATACATGCATATTCAATAAAAACTATCCCTCAAATTGTGTACAATTTCTTAAAAAGAAGTTCACATATCCATCAATCAACATTCTGTCAATGTAAGGATATGCAAGGTTTTTGAAGAGTTGATTCAGGTGTTTTACATATGATGGCATCCAATGCACTCACGAAATCAACTTGTATGAGCATACTAATCAACTAAGACTTAAAACAAGTTTCATAGGTCTATTTTTTACACCCTTTACACGAATGTAAATAATCACTTAGTTAAAGATTAATAGGACTTTCCATGCTTACAATGTAAGGCTTAGATTAGGATTGATAAATACATATTTAGGCTTTTTCAACACCTTAGCTCTTTTTTCTCATCCCGCAACATTTAACTACAATCAAGCTTTCATTCAATATTCTTATGCATTGTATCTTACCATTCTTTTATTTCTTTTATTCCACCTCTCTTATTCTCTTTCTTTCTTTCTTTATTTTTCTTTTTTTAATATCTTCACAATACCCCCAAACTTATCTTTAATTTTTTTCTTTTTATTTAGAGGAGTAATTGTGTTGTAAGCTTTTGTTTTTAGATGTGAAGAAATAGGGTGTATTACATTTCACCTCACTCTATAGCATAACACATGATTGCGTTTTTCATATAAGCTAAAAGTGTAAGGGTAGATGTAATGCTTATTGGTTAGGCTAAAAATGTGACTTAAAGATATGAATGGTTCTTAGTTAGGCTCAAAGGATGCCTAAGGATATAAATAATGGTTAGCTTGAAAGGATCAATCGATCAAATTAAGGCCTAAATCCTTTAGCAAGCCAAATACTATTTAGGATTTTGCCTCAAGAGATGATCAAATAGATTCTAAAACATGGTAGACCTCATCAACTAACATGACTCACCCTAAATTTTCTTTCAATAAGAACACCAAAATCAATCATAAGTTTGTGTATAAAAATCCAAATCAATTCAATCAAAACTAGCAAGCATATCACATGATTAACGTATATATCTTAACGAGTATGTTATGTTCCCTATCCTAGTCATGATAACCAATTATATCATTGGGTTCATTGATGAGTGCTCAAAAAGTACTAAAATTACCATGATTTTATGCACGTTAATTGATTAAAAATATATATATTTATATGATTTTATCATATATTTATATAAATCTGTCTTTTCGGAATAACGTGTATTTTTATTATTTTTCAGGTACTTTCGCTTAAAAAAGTAACTTAAAGACTGAAAGAAAAATACCGGAGGCAATACATCACAAATATATTCATAAATTCAATGAGGATATTTCAAAAAAGATGGAAAAATTGGACAAAATAGGTCAAAAATGTCAAAAAGGAGGAAATCACGCATCCAGCCGCCTATAACGCCTAGTCCGCGCGTGCAGCACGCCTGTTCTCCATTCTGCGCGTACCTGTGGCTAGTTTGCACCCATCTGCCCCATCCGTGCGCACCGCTTCACCCATCTGCCCTATCTACGCCCGCCGCCATGCCCACACCACCATGACGTTAGCACTATGATGTCATCATTCACTACTCCGCATTTTCTCCATTTTTAATCATTTTTTCAGCCAATTTTTCTTCCCCTCCTCACCTATAAATACCCTCATTCTCTTCACTTCAAATCACACCTAAAAACACATCTTTTCTTTTCTTTCTTTCTCTCCATTTCTTAGTTTTTAGTTTTTCCTTAGTTAGTTTTTCTTAGTTTTAGAGTTCTTCTCTTTTTGAGAAGAACTAATTATGTTTTTGTAATTTATTTGCTTTTTGATTCAATAAATGGAAGTACAAATTCTGTTTGGAGGTTTTCCAGCAACAGAGTTAGCATCAAAGTACTGTAAGGATTTTATTTTCTTTACAGTTTTTTTTATGCTTTATTCTTATATGTTATATTTAATTTGTCTGTGATTAAATTTAACATTGCTGGCTGTTTGTAAAGATGATATAATAATTATGTTGTTATGCTTGCGAAATATTAAATAGGTAAAATCTCTAAAATGAATTGATTTTATTTTTTTTCAAGATTTTATATTAAGAATGTTAGAGAGAAATATATTATTTTTCATTACAAATTTAAATTTGAAAATTAGATTTTAAGGTTTAGTTATCCGGTCTAATTTAGAGTAGTGCTATTTTATTTCTTGTACGTAGTTAGAGTGAAGCTCTATTTCAAAAAGTTTTAGAAGAATTATTATCTGAAAATGTATTGACAACATGTTTTCAGTAGTAGTTTTAAAATTTGAAAGTTAGTACTCGGATAATTAAATTCTTAGGTTTAATTTGGACACCTTGAATAAAGTTTAAACTGTCTAACCCATACAAAGGTGGCATTTAAATGGTTCATTTTCAATCTCTTAGGAAAAAAGGAATTAATTTAATTAACCAAATTAGTTATCAACCCCACCCATAGGTGTTAATTGATTTGTTTGGTTAACAAAGAATATCTAACCCTACCAAATGTGGTATTCATACAAAAAAGGGAGAATCAATAAATATCAATTAATATCTTTAATAACCTAAATAATATGAGCAAGTATAATTAACTTAGTTATTATATCCATAAATACTCTACTATTATAAATGATAAAATTTGCATAAATGTTTATTGAATCTGTATCTATTTTTATGTCAGTAGATTAAAAACACAAAACCCCAAAATATCGTGACATGATGTTTAGGATTTAATTTCGTTTTTAAAAGTTTGAATAATAAATTAAAAACCACATATATTCCTTCCTTAGATCGACCTTGGGAGTATACTTATCATTTTCTACGAAATGATTCGTGAACTTGCGAGGTCGATATAAGGAAGAAATATATGCGGTTTTTAATTTATAATTCAAATTTTTAAAAACGAAATTAAATCCTAAATATCCTGTCACGATATTTTGGGGTTTTGTGTTTTTAACCTAATAATATAAAAATAAACATAGATACAACTTCAATAAACATTAGTATAAATTTTATCTTTTATAATAGTTGAGTATTTATGAATATAATAACTAAGTTAATTTTTCTTGCTTATATTATTTAGGTTATTAAAGATATAAATTGATATTTATTGATTCTCTTTTTTTTATATGAATACTACCTTTGGTGGGGTTAGATATTCTTTGTTAACTAAACAAATCAATTAACACTTATGGGTGGGTTGATAATTAATTTGGTTAATTAAATTAATTCCTTTTATCCTAAGAGATTGAAAATGAACTATTTAAATGCCACCTTTGGTGGGGTTAGATAGTTTAAACTTTATTCAAGGTGTCCAAATTAAACCTAAGAATTTAATTATCCGAGTACTAACTTTCAAGTTTTAAAACTACTATTAAAACATGTTGTCAATACATTTTGACATAATAATTCTTATAAAAACTTTTGAAATAGAGCTTCACTCTAACTACCGGGCGATTGTACCAACAAATAAAAGAGCACTACTCTAAATTAAACCGAATAACTAAACCTTAAAATCTAATTTTCAGATTTAAGTTTGTAATGAAAAATAATATATTTCTCTCTAATATTCTTAATATAAAATCTTGAATAAAAATAAAATCAATTCATTTTAGAGATTTTTACCTATTTAATATTTCGCAAGCATAACAACGTTATTATTATATCATATTTACAAACAAACACCAATATTAAATTTAATTACAGACAAATTAAATATAACATATAAGAATAAAGCATACAAAATAACTGTAAAGAAAATAAAATCCTTACAGTACTTTGATGTTATTCCTATTGCTGGAAAACCTCCAAACGAAATTTGCATTTCCATTTATTGAATAAAAAAGCAAATAAATTACAAAAACATAATTAGTTCTTCTCAAGAAAAGAAGAACTCTAAAAGTAAGAAAAACTAACTAAGGAAAAACTAAAAACTAAGAAATGGAGAGAAAGAAAGAGAAGATAAGATGTGTTTTTAGGTGTGATTTGAAGTGAAGAGAATAGGGGTATTTATAGGTGAGGAGGGGAAGAAAAAGTGGATGAAAAATGATTAAAATGGAGAAAATGCAGAGTAGTGAATGATGACATCATAGTGATAATGTCATGGTGGTGTGGGCTTGGCGGCGGGAGCAGATAGGGAAGATGGGTGCAGCGGTGCGCACGAATTGGGCAGATGGGCACAGGCGCATGCGGAATGGAAGAGGGGCGCTCGTGGAATGGAGAGCAGGCATGCGCAAACTGGGCGTTGTGATGGCATGGCGTGCGCGTTGCTCGGCGCGGCTGGGCACGCTGCGCGTGTTGGTCGGTCCTACTGCGTGCGCGATTTCCTCCTTTTTGAAATTTTTGGCCTTTTTGACCCATTTTGTCCAATATTTCCATCTTTTTTGACTTTTCCTCATTTAATTTATTAATATATTTGTGATGTATTGCCTCCGGTATTTTTCTTTCAGTCTTTAATTTACTTTTTTAAGCGAAAATACCTAAAAAACAATAAAAATACCCATGATTCTAAAAAGACAGATATATATAAATATATATATTTTTAATCAATTAATGTGCATAAAATCATGGTAATTTTAGTACTTTTTGAGCACTCATCAGGTGTTGTGGGAGAAAAAACCGTAGAGGAAACCTATATTCTTTATGAGTTGTTGGGTTCTAATTCCCAACACAAAAGTGCTAGAAGGAGAGCAAGAGTTAATGAAGTTGGCTCCGATAATGAGATAACCTTGCAACTTGCTGAATTGACTAAGCAAATGCAACTTCTCACTACCCACCAAATGCCAAATCAAGAGGTGTGTGAAGTTTGTTTTTCAATTGGGCATGGTACTCATAATTGTTCAAATACTTGTGATTCTAGTGTCAATGCCATGGAGGAAGTCAAATCCTTTCAAAGGTATCATCCAAACACCTATAATCATCCTAACCATCATTAGAAACAAAACAATTACCCAGCCTACACCCAATGTCCAACAACAAGATCGAATAAAAACCACCCTTACCCACCAAGCCAATCTTTTAAGCCAAGCTTAGAGGATAGCTTGAATGCTTTTATTCAAGTTAGTCGTGACAACCAATTGGTGAATAATCAAAGGTTGAACACCATGGAGGCTTCGGTTAAAAGGATTGAATCTAAAGTTGGGCCTGGCTGAACAAATGTAAAAGAAAGAACCAGGAAAGTTTCCCAATCAACTAAAACAAGCAAAGGATGTAAGAACCCTTCGAAGTGGTAAGGTAGTCAATACTAGTTTACCTAAAATCTCTAACGATCTACCTTGTAGTTCAGGTAACAAAGAATGTGATATTATAGTCTCGCAAAATAGAGAAATAAGTGTTAAACTTAACAAGCCTTCTAAAAAACTCATTGGGGAGTCATTTGACATCCCCAAAATTCAAAATACAACAGAACCACACCAACTGCAAGTACCTTTTCCACACCGGTTAAAAGAATCCAAACAAGATAAGCAATTCTATGATCTTTTTAATATGCTCTCTAAAGTAAATATCAATTTACCATTATTAGAAGTGATCATGAATGTGCCCTCATATGCTAAGTTTTTCAAAGAGTTGAACACTAAAAAAAGGAGGTATGAACTAAATGAACGAGTAGTAGTATCAGAAATTTCTAGCGCTGTACTTCAGCACAAACTACCCCCTAAGTTGAAAGACCCTAGAAGTTTTATTATAAACATAACTATGGGGGATAGGAAGGTTGCTAAAGCAATGCTTGATTTAGGTGCTAGTATAAATTTGATGCCCTACTCTATATTCTTACAGCTCAATTTAGGAGATTTAAAACCCACAACTATGTCCCTTCAACTTGCAGATAGATCTCTTAAGTATCCAAAGGGAATAGTTAAGGATGTGTTGGTACAAGTAGACAAACTGATAATACCTGTTGACTTTGTGGTTCTGGATATGCAAGAAAATCCAGCCTTGTATAGAGAGCACACAATACTGCTTGGTAGACCGTTTATGGCAACTACTAAAACTATTATTGATGTCCAAGATGGAAATTTGACAATGACATTCTTAGGAGAGACTATTAATTTTAAAGTTTTTGATTCTTCACCTTTTCCTTCTATTTCTGCCATCGATGAAATATTCGATGTTGAACCTTTGGATAATCTTGTCCAAAGCACCTTTTCCCGAACCAGAATAGAAGACAAGCTTGAAATTGTTCTTACACTTGAAGAGGTCGAAGAAGATTTAGATGAGGAAATTAAGGGGTACCTTGAACAACTAGACAATGATGAAGTAATGACAAAATCTAGTACACTTTTAAATCTACCTAGTTCTTCATCTAGTAAAGAGGCCAATCCACCTGAACTTGAACTCAAAGACTTACCTGAGCACTTAAAATATGTGTTTTTAGGAGAAGGAGAAACTTATCCAGTGATAATTTCTTCAACCTTGACCAAAACCCAAGAAAAGGAACTTATCAAAGTGCTTAAATAGTTTAAGATAGCTATAAGTTGGAGTATCGTGGATATAAGAGGTATTAGTCCTACAATGTGTATGCACAAAATCAACTTGGAGGATGGTGCTAAACCTGTACGAGAGGCCCAAAGAAGACTAAACCCAAATATGTAAGAGGTAGTTTAGAAAGAAATTCTTAAATTGTTAGAAGAAGGAATTATCTATCCTATTGCGGATAGTAAGTGTGTTAGTCCAGTGCATGTGGTACCTAAGAAATTTGGGATAACAATTGTTAAAAATGACAAAAGTGAATTAGTGCCCACTAGAATAATCACTGGATGGAGAATGTGTATAGATTTTATGAAAATAAATTTATATACTAAAAAGGATCACTTTCCTCTTCCATTCATTGATCAAATGTTGGAAAGATTAGCTGGGCATGAATTTTACTATTTTCTAGATGGATTGTCTAGATATTATCAAGTACCCATAGCACCAGAAGATCAGGAAAAGACCACATTTACATGTCCTTTTAGGACATTTTCTTTTCGAAGAATGCCATTTGGGTTATGCAATGCCCCTGCCACTTTCCAGAGATGCATGATATCTATTTTCTCAGACATGGTGGAAAAATTCATTGAGATTTTCATGGATGATTTCTATGTCTTTGGGAACTCATTTGATGATTGCTTACATAAATTGACTTTGGTTTTAGAAAGATGCATTGAATGCAATCTCACCCTTAGTTGGTAGAAAAGTCATTTTATGGTTCAACAAGGGATAGTTTTAGGACATATAATGTCAAACAAAGGTATTGAAGTTGATAAGGAAAAAGTTGAGTTGATTTCCAAACTACCTCCCCTACATATATGAAGGGGATAAGAAGCTTCTTAGGACATTTAGGATTTTACAGACAATTTATTAAAGATTTCTCTAAAATAAGTCGTCCCTTATGTAACTTGCTATCAAAAGATGTTTATTTTAATTTCAACAATGACTACCTTATTGCCTTTAATACCTTGAAAGAGAAACTAACATCTACCCTTATTATTATGGCACCAAACTGGTCGTTACCTTTTGAAATAATGTGTCATGCTTCTGATTATGTTATCGGAACAGTCTTGGGACAAAGAGTGAATAAGTGTTTGCATGTCATCTACTATGCTAGCAAAACACTCAATGATGCCCAAATGAATTATACCACCACTGAAAAGGAATTCTTGGCTATAGTGTTTTCTTTAGACAAATTTAGGTCTTATTTAGTAGGATCTAAAGTGATTGTGCATTTTGATCACGCTGCTTTAAGATACCTATTAAGTAAACCAAATTCCAAGCCAAGATTAATCAGGTGGGTCTTACTCTTACAAGAATTTGACCTAGAAATCAAGAATAAGAAAGGTAGTGAAAACTTAGTAGCTAACCATTTGTCTAGGTTGATTTCTGACTTCAATTCTCTTAAAGATGAGAGTAATGAAGATATAGTTGAAACCTTTCCTGATGAACTATTATTTTCAATAGGTCCGAACCCATGGTATGCTGATATTGTAAACTATCTTGCCACTGGTGTTTTGTGACCTAACACTTCATATCAGGACTATTTCTGGGATGACCCTTATTTATACAAGATTGGTCAAGATCAAGTCATCCGGAGATGTGTACCTGAAGAAGAACATAAGAACATTCTAACTTTTTGTCATGAACTTCATTGTGGGGGCCATTTTGGTGGTGAAAAGACAGCCCATAAGGTATTACAATCTGGATTCTTTTGGCCCACTTTTTTTAAGGATGCTCATATGTTTTGTGCATAATGTGATAGATGTCAAAGAACAGGAAACATAAGCAAAAAAGATGAAATGCCTTTGACATCTAATTTAGTTGTTAAAATCTCCGATGTATGAGGGATTGAATTTATGGGTGCTTTTCCCCCATCCAATGGTTTTCAATATATTTTGTTTGCTATGGATTATGTATCCAAGTGGGTAGAAACTATCCCCACTAAAACCAATGATGCTAATGTTGTTGTTAAATTCTTGAAGGATTTAATATTCAGTAGGTTCGGAACGCCTAGAGCTATAATAAGTGATGGAGGTAGCCATTTTTGTAACAAGAATTTTGATGGAGTACTAAACAAGTACAACATCACACATAAAGTAGCTACTCCATATCATCCTCAAACTTCTAGTTTAGTGGAAGTAAGTAATAGGAAAATTAAGGGAATATTGGAACGCACTGTGCGCCATTCAAGAAAGGATTGGACATTTAAGTTAAATGATGCCTTATGGGCATACCGCACCGCTTACAAAACACCTATTGGGATGAGCCTTTATCGGTTAATCTTTGGAAAACGTGCCACCTTTCAGTTGAACTTGAACACAAGGCTTACTGGGAAATTAAAGAGTTAAACATGGATTTAGATAAAGCAGGAGAAAAACGGTTACTCCATCTTAATGAGTTGGAAGAAATTAGGAACGAAGCCTATGAGAATGCCAAATTATACAAAGAGCGTACTAAATGCTATCATAACAAGAGGCTAGTTCCTAAGACATTTCACCTTTGAATGAAAGTTCTTTTATTTAACTCTCATTTGAGATTGTTTCCAGGAAAGATCAAGATGGGATGGACCATTCAAAATAGTTCAGGTATTTGCACATGGAGTAGTAGAACTATTGGATTCCAAGACACAAAAAACATTCAAAGTCAATGGGCATCATGTGAAGCCTTATTTAGAAGAACCAAACAACATTGCTAAAATGGATTGCATTTGGCTGAGTAACCCTTAGCACCATAAAGTGACGTCTTACTAAGACATTAAATTAAGCGCTAGATGGGAGGCAACCCATCATTTTAGGTAATCTTTATTCTCTTTTCTCTTTATCTTTAATTTACAGTTGTTACATTGAGGACAATGTAAGTTCTAGGTTGGGGGTGGTGAAAAGTTACCATTCTTAATTTAAAAAAAAGGATTTAACAATTTAAAAAAAAACAAAAAAAAAATATTTTCTTTTTTATGTTTATTGTGTTTGGTTTTATTTTCTTTGTTTGATTTAGTAATTTTTGGAATTTTAGAATTAACTTTAAAAATTCTCACAAACATTTATCATTTCTTTAAATCAAATTTAAGTAAATAGTTAAGTCTTTTGTACTCTTAGATTAATTTTTGAAAACATATCATGAAATATTTTTTAATTTTTTTTGGTAATAAGTTAGTTTTTATCATAACTAGTATTTCTTGATAAGATGTAGAAATTATATTAAACCCAAAATCGGTGTTTATGAATTTTTTTTAGTGGAGACTACCTTTGTGAGATATAATTTGAGCCTAATTTTCTTTATTCAGAGTGAAATATATATATATTTTTCTACTCCAAACACATTTCTTATTTCTTCAATTTTTTAGATGATCTCTATAGGTATTAGCATTGAATGTATGAATTTTTTCTCATCTTAATAGAGTGTCGTATATATTTTTTATTATTTTTGCTTAGATTAAATGATTAAGTATAAATTGATAGTATATGCTTTTATCTCATTCGTGCATGATTGTTACAAAAAAAAAGACATATATAGGATGACCTAAACCAAAATCAAACAGAAAAGTCACAAAATTAACCACTCACCAAAATCCTAAAAAAAATGTACAATCTGTACATGGGTTGACTCTCTAAATTATATATATTGAAAAATATCTTCAGGAAAAAAATAGAGAGATAAAGAATATATAGTATAATCTACATACTATGACCCACATTGCCAACAAAGTTGTGAGTAAAGGCTAATTACAAAAGAAAGATATAGGAAGTAATTCCCTAAAAAGTCATTGCACTTTCTTCATTTGTAAAAAGGCATATATCTTGAAATTCTTTCTTAATGAGTTTGATTTATGCATGAAAATAATTTTTATATACGATATCTTTATAATTTATACATTTGATTCCTTTCATGAGATCAACGTCAAAATAATACTTTGAGCCTTTATTCTTTATACATATGCGAACATATTAGTTCATTTCTCTACATCAACTCTTTCACATATAAATTAGTATGAGTGTTTGAACACATATGATTCAGTGTTTTGAGAGTATTGACTAGTGAGGAATAGAGTCGAAGCGAATTCGGATTCTAGACACAGAAATTGGGTGAAATTAAATTGATACATTTTTGATATGAAATATGAAAATGATTTTCGACTAATTATTATAATAAATCATGATTGTTTAAGAAGATTACAATAACTTATGCTTGAGATTTTAATTATGATCTTAAAAGAGATTAAAAAGTATGAGACATTTTTGTGTTATATTGTTTTCTTTTATTCTTAAAAGTTAATTTTTGATTTAGTTGTAATTTTAGTTTTTAAGTTGTTTTTATTATTTCTTTTAATTTTTACATTTAGTTCAATGTTTGTGGGTATCATTACGGAAAACCCTAACGAGACTCAAACGCGTCCATAAAGGCAACCTAGGGATTTAAAGGCTTGTTGCATAAGCTAAATGCAACCGTGTCAATCCACGAAATTGATTTAGGATAGTTTAATTTTTAGTTTTTATCACTTCTCTTTGTAAGGGACTAGGAAGAACCTGTTTGGGAGTTGTGATGAATGCTCAAAAAGTACTAAAATTACCATGATTTTATGCACGTAAATTGATTAAAAATATATATATTTATATGATTTTATCATATATTTATATAAATCTATCTTTTCGGAATCACGGGTATTTTTATTATTTTACAGGTATTTTCGATTAAAAAAGTAACTTAAAGACTGATAGAAAAATACCGGAGGTAATACATCACAAATATATTCATAAATTAAATGAGGAAAAGTCAAAAAGATGGAAAAATTTGACAAAATGGGTCAAAAGGGAGGAAATCGCGCACACAGCCGCCCAGCCGCGCCGGCCAATGCGTGCGCCACACCAACACAACCCCCATTCCGCGCGTGCCGCCGCACTCACACCACCATGACGTTAGCACTATGACGTCATCATTCACTACTCTGCATTTTCTCCATTTTTAATCATTTTTTCACCCACTTTTTCTTCCCATCCTCACCTATAAATACCCCCATTCTCTTCACTTCAAATCACACCTAAAAACACATCTTCTCTTCTCTTTCTTTCTCTCCATTTATTAGTTTTTAGTTTTTCCTTAGTTAGTTTTTTCTTATTTTTAGAGTTCTTCTCTTTTTGAGAAGAACTAATTATGTTTTTGTAATTTATTTACTTTTTGATTCAATAAATAGAAGTGCAAATTCCGTTTGGAGGTTTCCAGCAGCAGAGTTAACATCAAAGTACTGTAAGGATTTTATTTTCTTTGCAATTATTTTTTATGCTTTATTCTTATATGTTATATTTAATTTGTCTATGATTAAATTTAACATTGCTGACTGTTTGTAAAGATGATATAATAATTATGTTGTTATGCTTGCGAAATATTAAATATGTAAAATCTCTAAAATGAATTGATTTTATTTTTTTTCAAGATTTTATATTAAGAATGTTAGAGAGAAATATATTATTTTTCATTACAAACTTAAATTTGAAAGTTAGATTTTAAGGTTTAGTTATTCGGTCTAATTTATAGTAGTGCTATCTAAAAATGTATTGACAACATGTTTTCAATAGTAGTTTTAAAACTTGAAAGTTAGTACTCGGATAATTAAATTCTTAGGTTTAATTTGGACACCTTGAATAAAGTTTAAACTGTCTAACCCCACCAAAGGTGGCATTTAAATGGTTCATTTTCAATCTCTTAGGAAAAATGGAATTAATTTAATTAACCAAATTAGTTATCAACCCCACCCATAGGTGTTAATTGATTTGTTTAGTTAACAAAAAATATCTAACACCACCAAAGGTGGTATTCATATAAAAAAAAGAGAATCAATAAATATCAATTTATATCTTTAATAACCTAAATAATATGAGCAAGCATAATTAACTTAGTTATTATATCCATAAATACTCCACTATTATAAATGATAAAATTTGCATAAATGTTTATTGAATCTGTATCTATTTTTTTTACGTTATTAGATTAAAAAGACAAAACCCCAAAATATCGTGACGGGATATTTAGGATTTAATTTCGTTTTTAAAAGTTTGAATTATAAATTAAAAACCACATATATTCCTTCCTTAGATCTACCTTGGAAGTATACTTATCATTTTCTACGAAATGATTCGTGTACTTGCGAGAGTTTTTTAAATATAAAACCAAAGTATTGGTAGGATTGGCGATGCCGGTTTTGCTCATCATTCATATGTTTCATATCAAATATGCATGCATTTATTTTCTATGTATTCATCAATTTCTACCCTAATTATGATTAAAGACATCCTAAAAAAATGAAAAGCATCCTAAAAAGAAGAAAATGCATAATAAACATTAGAGTATAGAATGAAGTTCCCTCCCACACTTAATTAGAATATTATCTCTAATGTGAACATATGGATATGAAAAGGAGTGAAAGGAAAGAAAACTCTCTTGGCCTAGGCATATCACATTTGCCTCTAAACTTGCTCAATCTTTGTTGTGCCATTGCCCTCCATATTTATTTACTTACAAAACAAAATACATATAAGTAAAATAACATTGGGTTACCGCCCAACAAGTACCACATTTAACATCCTTGGCTAAATAGTTATGTTAGCTCTTAAGGTACATCCACCAAGGTCATCACAACCTTTTCATTTGGTAATTGATCTTCAAGATAGTGCTTTACTATACGCTGATTAACTATGAACCATTCTTTGTTTTTGCTCTCAATTTCAATGGTTCAATGATTTGTTACCTTAGTGATGTTGAATGGACTTGATCATTTACTCTTGAGTTTACCTTAAAACAATTTGAGTCTTAAGTTGTACAGTAATACATGCTATCCCAGTTAAAAGGTACGACGGAAAATTTTCTTATCATGCCATCTTTTTGTCTTCTTTTTGTAAAGATTGGAATTCTCATAAATAGTCTACCATAGCTCATCTAATTCATTTATTTGTAGCATACTTTTATCACCAACTGCATCCTTGGCCATATTTAATTATTTCAAAGCCCAATATGCTTTATTCTCTAATTCCACCAGTAGATGACATGCCTTTCCATAGACTAGCTTATATGGGGTGGTATTAATTGGTATTTTAAATGCAGTTATGTATGCCTATAAATCATTATCTAACTTGGAGGCTCAATCTTTTCTAGAATTATTGACTATTTTCTCCAAGATCCTTTTCACCTCTCCATTGGACACTTATGTTTTCCCACTTGTTTGGGGATGATATAAGGTAGATACCTTATGCTTAATTCCATACTTAGACAATAAAGAATTAAAAGCACTATTGCAAAAGTGACTACCTCCATCACTAGTGATAATCATAGGAGTTCTAAACCTAGTGGAAATGTTTTTCTTTAGAAATTTCATGACAACTTTGGCATCACATTTGTTATTGGCCATTGCTTCTACTCACTTTGACATGTAATTCACACCTACTAGTATGTATTGGTTACGAAATGATAAAGGGAATAGTTCAAGTCAATGCCCCAACATCAAATAATTCTCCTTCAAGTATATTATTTAGGGGCATCTCATCTCTTTTGAAAATATTACCTATCCTTTAGCATTTATCACATGTCTTTACATAAAGGTAGATATCTATAAATAGTGCAGGCTAAAAATAATCAGATTGAAGTACCTAAGCGCTATTTTTATGTTTCCTAAGTGGCCTCCTAAGTGTGAGCTATAACAATGGAAAAGAATACTTCCAACTTCATCATAAGGGACACACCTTCTCAAAATACCATCAACAAATTCTTTGTAGAGGTAAGGGTCATCCTAAGAATATTGTTTTACATCATGGAAGATTTATTTTTCCATGTGAAGCCAAATGGAATGATATTGGTAACTAGGAAGTTTGCAATGTCTGCAAAAAATCAGATGTCCATTTGAGCCACTAAAAGAAGTTGCCCATATGGGAAAGATTCTCCAATCACCATATTATCATCCATATTAACTTCCATCACCAATCTAAATAGATTGTCTATCACCTAATTTTTTGTCCTTCTTTTCTCACGGATTTCTATGTCAAACTCTTATAGAAGGAGAACCCATCTAATCACTTAGTATGGAATCCTTATTTGTCATGAGATACTTTACTGCATAATGGTCCATCTAGATAGTCACCTTGGTTCTAACCAAATAAGATCTAAATTTCTCAAATGCATACCCAATGGCTAAGAGTTCATTCTCTGTAGTAGCGTAACTCACTTGAGCATCATTTATCATATTTCTTGTATAATATATGGAATGGAACATCTTATCTCTTCGCTACTCCAAAAGAGCCCCAATAGCAAAGTCACTTGCATCGCACATTAACTCAACGGGCTTGCTCTAATCTAGTGCTAATATTATTGGTGCTGGCACTAATTTCTCTTTAAGCACTTGAAATGCCTCTAAACATTTATCATCAAATTTGAAAGGCACATCTTTCTCCCATAGATTGCACAAGGGTTTGGAGACTTTGAAAATATCTTTGATAAATCTATGATAAAAACCCATGTGTTCAAGAAAACTCTTAACTCCTTTTAACAAGTAGGTGGTAATAGCTTCTCAACCACTTCTATCTTAGCTATGTCCAACTTAATACCCTTAGATGAGACTTTGTGGCCCAAGATAATACCTTTATTTACCATAAAGTGACATTTCTCTCAATTTAAAACCAAGTTGATTTGTTTGCATCTTTTAGACATGAGAGAGAGAGAGACAGATAGTGTAAACACTCATTAAATGTGTTCTCAAAGATCGAGCAATAAACCATAAAGATCTATAAATGCTTCACCATTATGTATGAGAAAATATCCATTATACAACATTGAAGTTGTTTCATGTGCATGGCATAACCCAAATGACATTCTCCTAAAAGAAAAGGTTTTGTAAGGACATATAAAGGTAATCTTTTCTTAGTCTTCAGGTACTAGAAAAATCTAATTATAGATGGAATATCCATCTAAAAGGTCAAATAAGGAATGCCTGACTAATTTTTCTAGCATTTAATCCATGAATGGGAAAGGAAAATGGCCCTTCCTGGTAGCTTTATTCATCTTACAAAAATCCATACATATTCTCCATCTTGTGACTATCCTTGTGGGTATTAACTCATTTGACTTGGTTGCTACATTTCTCTTTTTTTGGTACACATTGGACTGGACTTACCCATTCATGTCTTATATTAGGTAAATAATTCCCATGTCTAGCCACTTATCAATTTCTTTCTTCACCACTTCATTCATAATAGGATTTAACTGGTGTTTTGCATCCCTGATGGGTTTTTCTTCGTCCTCTAACAAGATTTTGTGCATGCATATCGATGGGCTCATGCCTTTGATGTCAACAATAGACCAAACCTTAGCCCTTTTGAATTTACTATGCACCTTTAATAGTGATTCTTTTTTATCCCCACTTAGAGTAGAAAAACTTATGATTGGAAGTGTCTCATTTGCACCCAAAAATTCATAGCAGAGATAGTTTGGTAAAGGTTTGAGCTATAACTTGGGTGGCTCCTAAATAGATGGTTTGAGTTTAGAACTTGTCTTAAGACACTCAAAAACTACATTAGATACACACATAGGAAGTGCAACATCCAACATAGATAATAATATCGATTTGTATCATAGATTCCATAGTTTCATAATTAAATTAAGCTAAGTTATTTTATAATGAGTTTATTTCATTATTCATAGCATCATGTTTTAAAGTATCAAGTATGGATGGTTCAATAGATTTAGTTAAATGATCATCATGAGTGTGTGTGCCTAAGTAATTTTCATAGTGCTCATCAACATTTGTGTTTACATAATTAACTAGCACATATGCAAAAGCATCACTAGCTCATGTGTTATGAAGCACATCATTGGCTAGCTCATCAATGGCATCTATCTTAAAGAAAACACTAATATAATTAGTATTAAGAAATTTAATTGCTTTAAAAACATTAAATATTACTTGTTCATCCTACACTCCTATTGTAAGCTCATCCTTTTATACATGAATGAGTGTTCTTCCGATTGTTTAGAATGGATGACTTAGTATGATAAGAATGTCACGGTCATCTTCTATGTCTAGTACAATGAAATATGCTGGAAATTGGAACTATTCCACTTTTAATAGCACATATTCTACCACACCCCAGGATCACTTGATTGACCTATCTACCATTTGTAATGTTACTAAAGTTGGTTTGGCTTTACCAACCCCTAATCTATTGAAAATCGATAGTGACATAAGGTTAATGCCTGCACTTAAGTCACATAGTGCCTTGCTAAAGTCCATATTCCCAATTGTACAAGAGATGTCAAAGCTGCCCTGATCTTTCAGTTGTTATGATAGTTTTCTATCGAGGATGGCACTACTACCTTTCATCAAGGTTATTGTCTCATTATCTCCAATCTCTTTTACTTAGATAGAATATCCTTCATGAATTTAGGATATGAAGGAATCTGTTCAAGTGCATCTACAAATGATATGTTTATATGTAGATTCTTGAAAACATCTAGGAATTTTGAAAACAACATGTCTAACTTTTTCTTCTAGAGTCTTTGAGAGATAGTGGTTTGTAGAGGTTACTCTTCTTTGGTTGAATTATTTCCTTTTTGATACTCTTTGGCCATTTTTTTCTCCTTATCCTTTTTATTTTTTGGATTTTCTTCTAAAGTATTACCACTTCTCAAGGCTATTGCTTTACAATGCTCTTTAGCCTCTCTTTTTGGGTTTACTTCTATGTTACTTGGAAGGTTACCTTGAGATCTTTGACTTATAGTTTGGTCAACATGCCCTATTTGGATCTCTAAATTTTGGATGGAAGTCCTATGAATGGACTCTATACAATCTACTTTTGTATTTATTGAATGGATGAAGTCTTTCATCTTTCCCATTAAAAACTTATGTTTTCCTTACTAGATGGCTTCTTCTCATGGACTTGTGGTTGGTGGTAGGAAGGGTTGACTGTCGAATTGATTACCACCTTGATTGTTGTTATTGTTCCAAGAGAAATTTGGGTGGTTTTTCCTTCCTAGATTAGATGTGTTTAAGTATAGGTTTCTTTGGTGATTTTGATTATTGACGTAGTTTACTGCTATAGGAAGGTTCCTGCATGCCTCAGTAGAATAAGGTCATTTGCAATAATCACACACCACGAATGGAGTTTGTACAATATTTACCCCTACACTGCCACCATCTAGCTTATTAGTTAAACCTAATAGTATAGCATTTATTTAAGCTTTCAATATTGTTATGGTGTTTATATCCACTTTTCCAGCCATTCTCTTTCAGGTTAAGCCTCTCCATAGGCCATTAGCAATTGTTGGATGCCATCATATCAATAATGCAAAATTTTCCTCTTCAGTTTTACTCATTAAAGCTCCTCCAACTTTAGCATAAATTATGATCCTTGGCTACCCTATTTATCCATTATAGAACGTTTGGACCAAAAACCAAGTAGGAAAACCATGATGTGGGCATCTTCTACACAAATCTTTGTAGCATTCCCAAGCTTTATAAAGTGATTCCCCTTCAAATATCTAAAATGACGTGATGTCATTTTTAGGCTTAGCCATCTTTGAATTTGGGAAGTATTTTGCCAAGAATTTTGAGCCAATTGATCCTATGTTGTGATTGACCTAGTAGGTAGTGACTATAAAAATGCCCTAGATTTATCCCTCAATGAGAAAGGAAACAAGCAAAGGAAAAATTGCATCATCTGATATACCATTCATCTTGAATGTGTCACATATTTCCAAGAATGGAGCCAAATGAAGATTTGGGTGATCATTGACTAACCTTCCAAATTGATTTGCTTGTATCATCTAAATGACACCCAACTTGAGTTTAAAATTGTTAGCATTGACTCCCAGTCTATTGATAGATGATTGGGCTCCATCTACTTATAGGACTACAAAATTCCTTAAAGATTTGAGGACCACAATAACTCATTCATCCCCTTGTTCTGCCATTACCCTTGATTGAACTTGTGCTATCCGTTCCCTTATTACGTGAAGTAAAGTTCTTTTTATTTTCATATAAAAAGAAACAATATTTTCACCTGTCAACTTGGGCATATAACAGAGACACTAAAACATAAATTAAAAGGTCTAAACTAGTATAATAATATCCATTACTCATATTCGTTACAAGTTCTAAACTCCTCAGCAATGGCACTAAAAAATTGACACAATAACTGCAAGTATATAGATAGTGTGACTAATATAATATACCTAATTATGGACATCGATCCCACATGGACTTGATTAACTTATAACCAAGTACCAATATAATTATAACAAATACTATTTGGACAATAGAAAATTATAAAAATTGAAAAATAAATGATAACTAATTTTAAATTGCAAAATTCAACAGCTACAAAGATATATGTGAAAATGACTTAGGAATATTAATCTCCAAATTTTCTAAGCATGTAAATAACTAAAATTTCCCTATAATAATTACCAATCCACTACATGATCAATTGAATCTAAGATAGCATGTATTTATCTCTCAAATTAACTACATACTATATAGTAATTAACCTAATTACACTCTCATGTCAATTAGATTGCATACTACTCATTAAGATCATCAATTATAGACCACACACATAAGAATCATATATCTTTGTCTAGAAACTATGCATGCTATTTAATCAAGATAATTCTCTCAAATCTATTTAATTATCTCTATAAATTAATTATTGGCCAAACATTTAATAGCATAAAAATTAGATTAAATAATATAATTGAATTGACATTACAATTGTGGTAAAATATTAGATTATTACATGTAGAAAATTGGGTTCATAAAACCCCTAGTTTAATGAATTAGCTAGATAGAATTAAGTTCATTAAGCTTAGATTTTTCATAAAGAAAGATATAAAAATTGATAAAGAAAGGAGAAGAATAAGAGATACATTAAATCTCTTGATTTGTAGCATTAATTTTCTCTTGAATCCTTCACAAAATTGTGTCTTTTTTAATTTTGTCTTGAATTTTTTCTCTTCTTTTCTCTTTTCTTGGTAGATGCCAGGTTTTTTATTCCTAGTTGTGTGTTTTATTTGTGCAAGAATGGTGTTTATTTAAAGGAAAAATAACTTTATATTGACCATTAGGTCATCTCTTAAAATAATCCAAGCTTGGAGGATTAAAGATGAGAATAAATGTTTGATTAGGAAAAATGATCCAAGGGTTGAGGATTATATGCCAAAAAGAGCATGACAAGCCATGTTCTTTCTGCATAATTTTCCTCCATGTGTGTTGTGGCATATTGTTGATTTCTCCCTTTTTTGACACATTTTTACTCCATTTGCCATCATTCTACCTACATTGACATGATTAAATACAAATTAAACTTTTTCATCATATTTCAATACATAACAAGGCAAATAATTGGTTAGAAGTAGGAAATAACTCTACTTTTATAAAGTTATCAATATACAAATAAAGGGTTCCAAGTGATGTAGAGAAGAGTTTGCCACAACGTGAAAGTTTTGTATGCCACATTGCGAGGCAAAATGATAGAATCAATGCATTCAATATATGATGCAAACTATGGTGTCAAAAATGGTATGCTAAGGTGCGAATATAGTGCATCATGCCCAAACCATGTATAGCTTGTGCATGCCAAGATGTGGAAAAAATTGTATGTCGCGACACCAAGCTAAAAATTCTACATTTCTCTCATTTTTTCTACATATAAGAACCTTATTTCTAATGTAAAAAAATCATTCCTTATCCCCTAATTCTTTATTTTCCAGCTTTTTTTAGCGTTTTAAACTTATCTTTTATTAGTTTAAAATTATTCTCTTAATTGAGAGTTGAATAAATTTTGTTTATGTAAGTTTTTAATTTCAATTCGATAAACAGTGCAACAAATCTGTTTGGAGGTTTTCCATAACAGAAGCATATCTAAGAATTCTGTTAAGGTATATTTAAATGTATTCTTTTCAAATTATCTATAAGTGTTGTTTTACATACTATATGTTTAATTTATTAATCATTTATTAAACTATGCATGTGTGGTTATAAATAATATAGGATATTAGTAATCTTTTTACTTTTGTGAAATATTAAAGTAGATTGAACACTTTTATATAAAATAAATTAAGTTTTATTTCTTCATTAAGATACAATGAATTTTATAAAATAAAAATATATTGATGAAGTATTTTTCATTATAAACAAGAGAGTTAGATTTACAATTTAAATATTCTCGATCTAATTTAGAATCAACGCTTAGATATTGGATGAAATATTCTGGATTTGATTTAGAGAACTCTATTTCAAATATTTTTATAAGAATTATTATTGAAAGATATATTTATGACATATCCTTTATATTAAGTTTAAAATTTGAAAGTTAGTTTCCAAATACTTAAATTATAAATAGGTAGCTCTCTCAGCTCACTACGGTAGCTTTACTTATCACATTAGGTAGCCTTTTTAAAATTAGGTGTCTCTCTAGAGTAGCATTTTATACAATGAAATATAGATCTCAAAAAACAACCTTGTAGTCAAGGTTAACTCATTTCATAGAATCTCACATAATTAATTATAAACTTCTTTTATGACATACTTATGTGTCATGTCAACATCGATCACCAGATGTGAAAAATATGAAAATGCACAAATCAAAATGTTTATTTGTTTAATTTATAACAAATCAAACTAAATATGAATAGAGTATGTAACGATCATATCAATATTAAAGTATATCTACTTCCCTTCTTTTTTGTTTTTTTATTTTTTATTATTTTTTTGACACTAAAGAAATATCAATAAAAATAAAAATAAAAGCAACTAGACAAAATCAAGATGCTTACCTAGGGTCAATTAAGCATTCAAAAAGAGTATCTAGGTGAAACAATAACGAATGATGGTTAGGTGACTGAAAAGAGCAAATATTTCTTAACCCAAACTTCGTTGAATTTGGGTTTCTTTATATCTTTAGGTTAGATTGTTGTCATTGGAATATCTTGGACTTTCCTTTATATTTTTCATTTTTCCAAAATGAATATGCAACATGCATGGTAGGATGATGATAATTATTCTTAGAATTAAATGCATTGAGCTTTACTTGACTCTTTGAACCAAAAGCTTCATGCTTTCTATTGGAATTTTTGAACCTGTTACCACAATTTCCATTCATCTTAGAATATGATGCAACATGCATAGATGGATGATGGTTACGAGGCTTACTATGTGAAGCATGTAAAGTGTTATTATATTTGGGAACATTCATAAAAAATTTACACTTGGCCTACCATAATGATGATAGACATTTAAAACTTAAAAGATTTTTCAAACACAGGTGCAACTGTTCTTTGTGTATAATGAGTAACATTAAGAGTAGGGATAGATGGCTTTACATATGTGGTTTTTGATATTGAAGTTTTATATGTAACCTACGAAAAAGATGGATTGGAGGATTTTACAAACTAAGTTATTTTTGAAGATGATGGTATAGAATCCTCATCTACATATCCTAGTCTCCTCTTATCTCCAAATGGTTTTCCATAATCTAAAATTTTGTTTAACCTTTTAACTCTAATGGTTAACCTCTTCACATGTTCTTTATTCATATTCTTGTACCAATTTTAATTTATCTACGACAAGCTTGTTATTTTCTTTTTTCAAACTTATAAGACTCAAATTCAAAACATTATTTTGTTTTTTCAAAATATAATTTTCTTCCATTAATTTATTTGAAAAGCATATATGTGTCTCAAATTTTTCATTTAACTCTTCTATTTTTTATTTAAACCAATATTCATTTTTATGGATCTAACACCGTTACAAAATAATTCTTAAAAACTTTTAATATTATATTCCAAAAGAAAAGAGGATTTAATTTCCTCAAAATTTAAGTTATCACCTTCAATAAAGTAATCCATAATAAGGTCCTGGGCACATTAAGTGTATCTAGTGACCTACTCTGGTACCAAATGAGAGAAAAGGTTTTGTTTAGTTACGAATCATGTTAGCTAGAAAGGGTTGTGAAAAGATAATCAGTGAAAGTATAACAAATTAAAAATTAGTAGAATAGCGTGCATGCAATCACATGTAAATAAAATAATGCATAAATATAAAGGTTAACATGCTAGATTTTTAGGTGGAAACAAAATAGGTCATATCAATACCTAAAAGGAAAACCACTTGTCCACTGTACCACCTAACTATCCACTATGAAAAAAAAGTATCCAATTATAAGGCTAGGATTCAAACTATCCACCCAAGTAATGCCTTCCAAGTAACTTACTTATAATTTATTGCTTTCATCATAGTCTCTACAAGAAATTTGTATAGATTCTGACCAAAAATCCAACAAACTTAGTCCATGAGTTAATCGAACTTGCATCATTGTCACTTGAAAAGTTAGCACAATAACACAAGTGAAAATGTCTTTCTATAGTAGATTCAATAATGAATAATTCTAACTAGATGATTTAATAAATATACCAGATAAATTGAAATCTACTAACAACCATAGAACAATAAATTTAAAGCACAATGTCACAAATATTATAGTTTTATTAATTCATCAACCATAACAATAAATGTTTGATAAATTAACTCAAATGAAAAAGCATAATTGAATAGTTTTTTTCAAAAAAGAGAGAGAATATAATGAAGGGAATAATGCTTGTGTGGTTGGTTTCAATTATGTGCTTAGGTTTATATTTATAGAATATTTTGAAGCACTTTAGGTCAAAATAAAATTATCATTTTATCTATAAAATCAATTAAATGAGTTTTAAGGAATAAGGACAATATAGCAAAAAGCCTATCCAATTCATATTAGAAATAGGTTTTAAAATCAAATCTCTAATCACTCGATCGGTCTAACAAGTGCTTGATTGATCGAGTACATAGTTCACTCGATCGAATGTTCTCTAAATTGATCCAATGTATCAATTAATTATTTCTCAAAAACATGGATCCACATAGTTATTAATCACAATCGATCTAGTGCTCAATCGATTGAGTATTAATTCCTTGATTTATCTAGTTGTATAAATAATTAACTCAATAAGTAATATAGCTTGATTGATCTTGTCACTAATCAATTGATTGAGTAGCTTATTTTCATATTGTTTCTATGTGTCTAATATGCAATCTCACATGCACGGGAATAGAGATATACATGAGATGTGATCGTTGAGACTCGATTGTTTTTTTGGCATGAAAATATTCTTCTAAGACACACCTAGAAACTAAAATTACAATTATACAATTTATTCACGAATATTGTCTATACTCACATAAACCTTACAAGTGGAACATAATCGGTTAATGTATGAAATAAACCGACTCTGATCAAGTCATTTTAGGGTGGATACAAATCACTTAACAACACCCAAGTATCCTCATTATGACTTTAATTTTATACCTCTAGAAAGATCATGACAATAATAACCTAAAGATCAAGGTTCAGATGACATGGATGAGAGGCTCCAATTGGATCCAAAATTTTGTTTATTTTTATGTATTTTATTTTGCTTTATTTTTAGAATTATTATTGAAAGATACATTGATGATATATACTTCATAATAGTTTTAAAATTTGAAAGTTAGTTTTCAAATACTTAAATTATAAACCTAACTTTGACACCTTGATGAGAGTTTAATGTGTCGACTCTACCAAAACTAGCAATTAAATGATTTATTAATCTCTTTGAAAATAAACTTAATCTAATTAAGTTCTTAACGTGTTTTCCCCAACTAAGTTGGAAATTTAAGGTTTAATTAACAAAAGAATTTTATCCTTACCTTAGAATATTTTCTTATTTAAAAAGGAGAATCAATAATCTTAATTCATATCTTTAATAACCTACTTAATATTGAACAAGCATGATTAACTAACTAATATATCCCATAAATTATTCACTTCATGATAAATATTTAATTGCTTAAATATTTATTGAATGTATCTTTATTTTTATGTCAGTAGTTTTTCAACCCAAAATAATCGTGATAGGACGTTTAGGTTATTAATTTGATTTTTTAAGAATTTGTTGAATAATTTAAAAACCATATGGTTTCAAAAAATACGTATCATTTTCTATAAATGATTCATATACTTGAGAGCTATTTTATAAATCATATAAAAATTATACGCAATAATTTTGTGCATCACCCTTTTATATTGTTTTTATATTTATGACCATCATAAACTACCCTAATAAAAAAAATATATTTTTAATCATATGAAATAATTATTTATTTATTTATCTTAAAAGCAACATCATTCATTCATTACTATCGAGTTGACTCAAGGACTGATGGAACTATGAATTCAAGCTTAAATAAAGCATTGATACATTAATTCTGTATGTAACTAATTATCAATCTTGATTAATCTTAGAGTTACTCCACTATAAATACGAGACCAAAAACTCTCAAATATTATAGCTGTTATTTACCCAATACAACGTATAGGAGCAATCCATTGATATAATAATTAGATGCAACTCAATCCTTTATAACTAGTTTGCAATACAATTAAGGCCATTAAGTTCATTTTACCTCCTTTATTACATCTTCTCCTTGAGTATCCATGATAATGGAATTGCTACGTAGC
This sequence comes from Hippophae rhamnoides, assembly GCA_033030585.1. Taxonomy (NCBI): domain Eukaryota; kingdom Viridiplantae; phylum Streptophyta; class Magnoliopsida; order Rosales; family Elaeagnaceae; genus Hippophae; species Hippophae rhamnoides. The sequence continues at coordinate 34,806,219 of CM065437.1, forward strand.
ATCTACATACAGACAGATTGGATTCTACATCTTATGAGATAAACCTCCAAGCCCACCATAAACACCGAGATGCCAATATACAAGGTATCTTAGCCCAACATACACTTTAGGCTTCATCGAGTAAGTCAAATACCAAGGTATTACAACAAAGGGGCAGTTAACTCACTCATGAATAAGATCGTCCCATATATAGTCATCAAGTGACCTAAAAAACAACTATGAGAAAACATATATTAACAGTGTTTCTAATATTTTAGTACTATATAATCAATTATTATAAAAGATGTAGAATCTTATTCTCGTTATTTTATCCTTATTCACGCCACATGTATGAATCCTACTATTAATTATGTGCTATAATTTAATTCCAAATTAAAATTGCTTCAATAAGTAGTCCAAATTCAAATCCAATTTGAAAATTACTAATACGTACCCTTCTTTACCCATAAGTACTTAAATGAATATTAAATATTTAAATTTTAAATTTTAAATTTTAATTCATTCAAATAAATATTTAGGAAAACTAAATATTTTTTAATTAATTAAAATTAATTTGACTATGCTAATTTATCATTTTATCCTTACATAATTATTTGACATTATGACTATCATAAAATGACCTAATAAACATATATGTATTTTTGATCATATAAAATAAATAATTTTAAATTAATTATTCATTTATCTAGAAAACAACATCATTCAAACATTTTTATGGAGCAAACTTTGGATCGATAAAACTATAAATTCAAACTTAAATAAAGCATTTATACATTAATTAATCTCATAACTAATTATCTATCTTTATTTATCTTAGAGCTAGTCAACTATAAATATGAGACTGAAAACTCTCGAATATCATAATTTTTATTTATCCAAAATAATATATATGATCGATTCTTGAGTTTTATATTTAATAACTTAATTACTCATAAAATTTAAAGTATATTTATTTTTTAATAATTAAATCTAATAAATTTAAATATAGAATATAAATTATTTCTATAATTAAATACTTTATTTTGTTAGTTTAATAATTACTATACTATTTTTTGTCTCATATATCTTAATATTTTATTTTTATTTTTAAAATTTTAATTTATATATGAGAATATTTGTTTTTTAATAAAATATTATTTAATTTAACTATAAATTTTAAAAATATATAATTTATTTTAAAAAATATTATAAGAAATAGAGATTGAAAAATAGACAAAACGAGAAAGCAATTCTGAACTCCACCCCATCCAGAAGTAGCACTCCATAAAGATCAAAATTAAAAATTTCCCATTCCCTAATCGTAATCATAGAAATAGTGTTTTGTTTGGTAATTTTTATTCAATTGTAGTTGATAATTAATGGGAAAAGGTAGAACTTTTCTTTTCAATACGGAAAAAGATCAAAAATACCCCTAAGATTTAAAGAATCTTCAGAAATACCCTTCAGGTTTTAAAAAATTCAAAAATACCCTTGAAAACATAACGGAAGTTAAAACTAACACTTTCATCGTAAATACCCTACAAGGTTATATATATAAAAAAAGTATGGAAGAAGAAAAAATAAACCAAGAAATATTAGATATAGAAACAGAAGACATTTCAGGATGTTTTTCACAGGAAATGGTAATAAGTAAAAAGAAATTTGAAGAAATTCAAAAAGTAAAATTAAATCTTAAAGAAGGAGATGGATTTAAAGACCCATCATTTTTATTAAGAAAAATATTTCCTAGAAAAAATATAATCTATTATGGTATTAGTAATAAAGAAATGAGCATTAAAATTATAGATGCAAAAGGAAGATATAATATACCATTAATTAATAAAGAGACTATATTAAACAAATTATCAAAAATTCCTCAAAAGGATAAAGAAAAAATTGGATATATCCATTTAGGAGGAATCCAAATATTAATAAAAGCCTATTTTAGAGAAGGAATAGATACACCAATAAAAATAGCTCTATTAGACAATAGAATAATAAACAGGCAAGATGCTTTATTAGGAATGATCCATGGAAACTTAGGATACCAAAAATTAAAATTTACTGCATATCCTAGATTTGCTATAAATATACAAGATAAAAATTTAAACCAAGTATTAAGTCTAAAGCTTATGAATTTGAAAGAGGAGATTTAATGAAAGAAGGAAATCATCCATTTTCAATACATTATCTAGTAGCATATTCTTTAACAAATAGTCATAATAGTTCAATATATGGACAAAATGAATTTATAGAAATAGATAAAAATTTTAAAGAATTAGGACAAATAATAAAACCAGAAATATTAACAGATTTTGAAATACCAGAAGAATGGAAATTAGATATTAAAGAAAAACCCTTAATAACAGAAAGAAAAAATAATAACATACTAAGATTTACTTTCGTAGATCACAAAGAAGAAACCTCAAATCAACAAGAAGTTAAAAAATTAGAAAATGAAGTTAAAATAATGAAAGCATTAGTTCATGATTGCATATTAGGAAAAAAATCATGTTTAAGGATAAAATAAAAAATATGAATTTAGAAATAAATGGAAGCCTAGTAGGTGTGGCAAAAAATCAAGCAACACTATTTGAAACTATACAATTATTAACAGAGGAAATGGATCTAGTCCAAGAATCAAACACAAAATATCTACAAGAAATAATAGATATACAAAGAGAACTATTAAAGGAAATAAAGGAGTATGGTTATAATAAACTACAACAAAATATGCATAAAGAATTTTCAGAATTAAGGAAAGATGTATACAATCTAAAGATAGATCATAAATACGATCCCTTAGAAGGATTAAAAGAAGAACCACCAAGGAAATCAGATTCTCTGATTCCCAGAAATGAGAAAAGAAAAAATGAGGAACAATCTAAGAGTAAAGAGATAATTCCAAATTGATGGAATATAGGAAAAAATTAGAAAAAGAATTATGAACCCTGAAAACAGAAATATAGAAACATTGGTAAAATTATTAACATTAACCAATGAAGAAATAGAAGAATATTATATTGGAAAACTTTGTACTAACAAAGAAGAAGATGATATGACAATAACCTATGAAACCGATTAATCGAGAAAACATGACCCTAAAAGGTCATATGAAACCAATTTCATTACCGTCCGCTTACCAAGAAGAAACATCCGACCCACATAGGGAGGAAGAAGTAGGCAAAGATCAAGAACCCGATACTACATATAGAAGAAGACAACCACCTAAAATGGAGGGAAGCGGTTGCATCGGGGAACTAGAGAAATATTCCACGTAGTTCAAACTCCAAGATAACTATAAATGGAACTTCTAAATTTAGATTGTATAAGAGATAGGAAAAAGCTTTAGATGAATGGTCTAATTGGGATGGCGTCCTTATACAAACTTCTCCAACTACCCAAACAAATCCTTCAATTTGTAGAGTTCTTATAGCACACAAAATGACGGGAAATGTGAAAGTTTGGTTTTCAAACTTAATAGATCAACAACATTTATTAATGCAAGGAAATGCTTCCACGGAAGAGAATACTTAGATACGGTGGAATAAATGAAATATACAAAGAATTTATTGGTGAAGATAAAGGAAGGACTATCACCGAATCAGTGAAAATGAAATCAATGAAGCTAAATGGCATCTAACAAAAATGGAAATTTGTAACACGTGTTACATAGATTCTTTTATTTGTGAATATGAAATGTATTACCATCAATTACCATCTATACAAACAACCTATAAAGAAATGTTTTTCAAAAATTACCGGAACGTTATATAAAACTTTAACGAGAAAATTGGGAACAAAGGAATAGAGAAACTATACCGGATACTCAGGAGGAAGAATAAGAAGTCTTAGAGATTGGATCATTATAAAATGCCAAGAAAGAAAAGAATACAAACAAATAAGAGGAAATGATAAAATTTGTTGTGATACAAGAGATTTTAGAATGCCGGAAAAGATGGATGCAATACAAAACCTTATAAACAAAAATATAAAAATATAAAAGATTTAAAAAATATAAATTTAGAAAACAAAATTTCCAAAAATATAAAAAAGAGATTCAATAAAGAAAATTATAAGAAAAGATATTTTAGAAGAAAGGTTTATAAACCATCCGAAAAAGGAATTATTGCCCCTTCAGGAAAGAAAAAATGCGTATGTTGGATCAGTGAGGAAGGACATTATGCAAAATGAATGTCCAAGCGGACTTCAACATAAAAAGGAATTTAAAAGGAATTTCCACAGAAAGCAAAAATCTTAGAAGAAGCCTTCAAAATGGAATTAGAACCAATTGAGGAATCATATAGATGATACTTATAGTATTTATCTATTAGAAGAAAGCTGAAGAAGAAATAATCGATTCTAATATGAATATTCGGATCATGAATATTCTTCGGAAAATGAATGATTTGTATAGTATTACAAATCCAAATAGTACTTACATTAAAGTAGGACTAAAATTTAAAAGGTTATAACACTTATCATTTACATGCATATATAGATACAGTGAGCTAGTATGTGTGTAGCTAGTAAATATGTATTTCCGTAAGACAACCGGAAAAGCAAGCACCTAAAGATTTAATTGTAAGAATTGCTAATAATACTACAATAAAACTCAATCAAGTATTAAAAGATACTGATATAATAATAGGAGGAGAAAACTTTCATATTCCTACTATATATCAACAAGAAACAGGTGTAGACTTGTTAATAGGAAATAATTTTTTAAATTTATATCAACCATTCACACAACATTCTGACAAAATAAGCCTTACAACCTTAGAAGGAGATACAATATATGTCTCTAAAGTAAGAAAAGCTCTAACCGTCTCAAACCCAACTTTTATGCAACAACATAAAAAGCGAAAACGTGGTGAGATAAAAGACCAGCAAAAACAAAAACCTTGTTTAGAAAATATTTCATTAGATATAGAAGAAAAGAAAAACTCTTTTCTCAATGAAATACAGGAAGATAAAGCCTTAACAGGCATTATAAGATTATTAAAAACAGTAAGTTCAGAAAATCCTTTGGATCCAAAAATAAATAAATCTAAAACTATAGTCAACATAAAATTAAGAGATCCTAACAAAATCATAAGAGTAAAACCAATGATTTATACTCCAGAAGACAGGATTGAATTTGGAAAACAAATTGAAGAACTTTTGGAATTAAAAGTCATAATACCAAGTAATTCACCTCACTCTAGTCCATCATTTTTGGTTGAAAAAGAAGTTGAGAAAAGAAAGAGGCAAAAAGAGAATGGTAATAAACTTTCAAAGCACTTAATAAAGAAACCATTGATGATGGATACTTCATCCCAAAAAAGGAAGAATTACTATCACTAATAAAAGGAAAGAAATACTTCTCAAGTTTCGATTGCAAAAGTGGATTTTGGAAAATAAGACTAGATGAAGAATCTCAAAAATTAACAGCATTCAGTTGCCCCCAAGGACAATTCCAATGACGAATACCATTTGGATTAAAACAAGCTCCAGGTATTTTTCAAAGATATATGGATAATATTTTTAAGAAATTACAAGATATTTGTTGTGTTTACATAGATGATATTTTGGTTTTCGCAATGAATTAAATAAACATTATTTGGATATTATCAATATATTACAAGAATGTAGAAAGGAAGGCATTGTACTCTCACGAAAAGAAAGCAAGATGCTTGCTCGACAAAAAATCAAATACTTAGGATTGGAGATTGAAGATGGAAAACATAATCTACAACCCCATATATTAAATAATATTCAAGGTTTTCCTAGTGAATTAAAAGATAAAAACCAATTACAAAGATTTTTAGGATGTCTAACATATGCAGAAGCCTATATCAAGAAACTTGCAGAAATGAGAAAACCATTACAAGCAAAATTGAAAAAAGTTTATGTGGTCTATAATGGCCCAAAACCAGGAATTTATAACAACTGGGCAGAAGCTAGCAAATCTATTCTAGGATTTAGTGGAGTAACTCATGTAGCCTTCAATTAGACGTAATAGAAGAGTGAAGGGTTATGCCAACTACAAAACACAAAACTAATAACTCCGGAGGAGATAGTAAGAAATTATTCGTAGTACTACAACAACAACTAACATCCAAGCTAGATCGACAAACCTTGGAAAAATAGCAAGACCTCCAATGCTATTCAAAGAAACATCTCCACCAGAGACATCAAAAATAACAAAACATTCGGTCTTATTCGTGGAAACATCTTACAGAACTACTCTCGTCAATGAAGATGAAAAAAGACCAATACTGAGAAATCTTAATAAACAACAATGGTTAAGTCTCTACATAATTTAGCTTGAAGAAAATCTACCCAAGAACATATCAAGATATGAAATTCTATACTATAGAAAAGGAATTTCCTACAGTAGTAAATTCAATATATTGGAAGAATTTGATCCAATTTTTTGTGTATAAAGCATTTCATGCAGGATTAATAGAAAATATATATCCAGGAATTAATTTAAGTGAATTAAATTATTTCCCAGAAAAATTTTAAAAGAGCAATTAAGAATTTTAGAAGAAAAATTAAAGCCAGTGATAAACCTGCTTATCTTAGATTTTTTAGTTCATTAATGGACTCGAATGAGGAAGGAAGTATTAGTCCCTACCACTTCATCAAAATAGGAATTTCCAACACAAACAGTAGGTTCCTAAACCAAGGGCACTTCCAGAAAGGAATTCAACTAAGAACTCTTGTGTATTAAGAGGACAAATGCTAAGCCGATTTACTACGAACTTAGAAGGATTGACAATTCTACCGAGATTAAGGTAAATTATTCAACCAAAAGGTTATCATCATCTCACACATGGCTCATCGGAAGAATATGGTGAAAAAATCACCAAATATGAAACCAATTTTAATTGCAACAACTTAAAAATTGGTCAAGAAACCAGGAAAGTATTTTGCTTCTATGCCAAAAAGGCCACCAAAGACCATGGTGCATTCTCTCGCATCAAAGATCGAGAAGATGAAGATGCGCCATCATCAACATCATCAAAGGAACAATTGGCGTAAAAATGACAAAGAAAAATTAAGAAAAACAGCTATCGTAAGACTACAAAGAAATAAAGATGTAGACCCACATCTTGGTCGTGACATATTCCAAGGAAAAAAGTAACGGTTATCAGAAAAAGCAGATGAATTATTAAAAGAAGAATTATTAAAACAAGATGTATTATTAAAGCAAGGGTAAAATAATAAATTTGGTCTTGTAAATAGGGATTCCTTATTCTATAAAAGGAACCCTTATTATCATTTCTAGGAACACAGAAAAAACACACAGAAACCAAGAGAAACCGAGAGCTCTCTACTCTGAAACTCTCAAACAGGAAAAACCTTTTATATCTAGGAAACCCATAACCAACAATATTGTACCCAGTAATTATGAGCGGCTAAGTAACCCTTTCAAGGTTCTTAGTTAGCCTTAAGTTGTAATAATTATTATATTCTGAATAAATGGAGTTCTATTACTCTTCCTTAGTAAGTCAACTTTTGGACACCATTCATGTACGGATGCGTGAGTTTACCATTACCGTGAAGGTGTTGAGGTGTAAGCGTTTCTAGGCATACGGGTGTAACAAAAGAAGACGAACAGAAGGGAAGACCGTGGTGGACCCATTAAATTCAGGTATGATGATTATAAATTTAAGCTGATTAAGAATCTTGAATATTGAAATATTCGCTTACTAAAAGGTATAATAATTTAAAAAAAAGGAAAATAGAATTTATTTTTAGAAAGAAAATAATATGAATATCGAATCATTAGTACATAAATTAGAACTATTAGACTTAACAAATGAAAGAGTAATTTTTAACTTTAAAAGACAATTAATAGAATCAGGACTAGAATTAAGTAACCAAAATAATGAAGAACATAACATACTATGCAATTGTAAGGAATACATAAGAAAATTAGATTTATATAGTAAAATAATAAGTTTTTTAGATAAATTATTACCATCAATAAATACACAAAGACCTTCATCTATGTCAATTTTAACTCCAGATTAAGATTTTATCGATCCTCGAAAAATGGTATCAGAGCCAAGGAATAGTAATTTAAATAGTAATGGATTGAGAATTAACACCATTAAAACACAAGGGCATTTGTGACATTTTATAAACCCCAGGGGCATAACTGAAGATATAACAAACTTCAAGGGCAATTTAGAAAATGATCCTTTCAATACTAGTAACTCTCATATATCATAGCTATTATTATTTAACCTAAACAATATACATGAGTGATGCTCGAATTTTGTATTTATAAAATAGCTCATAAGTATTTGAATTACTTTTAAAAAAATGATAAGTATACTTCAAAGGTCTATTCAAAGAAAAACTGCATGCTTTTTAATTAATTTACATTGAATAGAGAATTTATGTGATATATTAGTTAGTTAATCATAATTGCTCAATATAAATTAGGTTATTAAATATATGACTTAAGATTATTGATTCTCTCTTATATATACAAATAAGAGATTAATTACGTATACTATTTGTTATTAATTAAAATCACTTAACGCCTTCAGTTGGGTCTATTAGTTAATTTTAATTAAATTATACATTTTTCTAAGAGATTAATAGACTATTTAATTGCCGCATTCAACTAGGTATAACAATTTAAACACTCATTAAGATGTCCATGTTAGGTTAATGATTTAATTATTTGAAAAACTAACTTTTAGATTTTAAATCTATTACGAAAAAAATGTCATCAATAATAAATATTATAAAAATCTTTCAAATAGAGTATGACTCTAAATAAGATTTAGATAATTTCATCTAATATTCAAGAGTATTCTCTAAATCAGATTCAAGTAATTAAATCATAAATCTAATTCTCATGTTTATCACAAAAAACTTCGTTCATATATTTTTCTTTAACAAACTTCATTTAAATCTTGATGAAAAAATAAAAATTAATCCATCTTTAATATTACACAAGCATAATAACATTACTAATATCTCATAGTTTTTCAGTCATACATGCTTAATTTAATAAATTATGAGTAAATTAAATATGGCATTCAGAACAAAAATAATAATCTAAAAATAAAAGAATAAATTTAAATTATAGCTCAAGTGTATCCTTTTAAGTATAGAAATTTAATATCATTATGTATCTGGAAAACCTCTAAAGAGAATTGCCAACATTCTTTTTTGAATGGAAAGAAAACTACTACATAAACTAATTTATGTTTAACTCTCAAAGTTGAGAGAAGAACTTTGAAACTTAGAAAAGAAAAACTAAGAAAAGCTTTAGAAAGCTAAAGAGAGAATTGAGAGCTTAATGATATGAGAGGGTGAAGGGTCCCTTTTATAAGTATAAAAAACACTATAAAAAGAAGAAAAATGTGGATGAAAAGATTGGGCCCCACGAAATGAGCTAGTATGTGCACATTTTTGATTCATTATCAGAAGCCCTTGCATTGTAGTGCATAAAACCCTTCGTCGTGGCGCACATGTTCCTACAATTCTAGAAGCCCCTTTTGTATTTTACCCTCTTACATTGATTTGGAATATATATAAAGCTTACATATGTTAGTCTTTTATGCTACATGGTTGTAATAAAGTGCTTTCAAGTATTATTCTTCAAGTGTTGAATCATTTTGAAGCAAAAATACCTAAAAAATAATAATAGATACCCGTGATTTTGAAAAAAAATAGATTTTCTAAAAAGATGATAAAACTATGTAAATACAAATATATTTTGACATTTAAAATGCACAAAATCATGTTATGTGTAGTGCTTTTAAGCACTTATCACAACCATCAGCTAGCTTCTTGTTAGTCTCTAGAAAGGAAAGCAAAAAACTAAATAAATTAAACTATTCTAAATCATTTTTGTAGATTGACACAGTTTTATTTAGCGTATGCAACATGCCTTTAAATCCCTAAGTTGTCCAACTGGGCAATTTTAAGTCTTGTGAGTATTTTCATTGATGATACCCACAAACATCAAACTAAAATACAAAAATTTAAAAAACAATTATAAAAATAAACAAATAATACTCAAATAAATAACACACTATAATTTGAACAAAGTAAAGATTAAAAGGATAACAAAATAAAATAGTAAAACTTCTCATGCTTTAAATCTCTTTTAGGTTCACAATTTAAATTCAAAACATAAGTTATTTTAATATATTAAACTTTCATAGTTTATTATAACAATTAGTTGAAAATTGTATTCATATCTATATCAAAAATGTATCAATATTAATTTGCCCAATTTTAGTGTTTGGATTTGATTTTGCTTTGACTTTAAACTTCACAAGTCATGCTTAAACTTCACAAGTCATACTCTTAATAACACTGATCCTATGGGTTCAAGCATTCATTCAAAGGTATATGCGAATAGAATTTATGTAAAGAAATAAACTAATAGGTTCGTATATATTCAAAGAAGAAAATGTTTAAAGTAGTGCATAATATTGATCTCGTGAAAGGAAACAAATGAAAGAATTTATAAAGAAATCAAATATTATTCTCATACATAAATCAAAATCATCAAATAAAACTTTTATTTATATGTTTTTTTAGAGATGAGGAAAACATAATGATTTCTTAGGGATTTATTTTCTATTTTCTTTTTTTAGTCATTTCTCACAACTTTGTAGGATTTTTTGGGTCATAGTCTTTAGTTTTTTTTCCTCTTTTTTCTTATTTTTTTTAGAGATATTCTTTTTTTTATATAGAGGGCCCTTTGTACAGTTTGTACATATTTTTGTATGATATGCTGAGTGGCTAATTTTTTACTTTTCTTTTGTGTTGGCTTAGGTAACCCCATATATGTCTCTTTTTTGGAAGTCATGCATGAATAAAAATAACATATACTTTCAATTTTTACTTAAATTATTTAATTTAAGCAATAAAAATAAATATATAACAATTTATTAGAAGTAAAATCTTAACATTTAATGCAAAAACCTATAGAGATCATCTAAATAATTTGAATTGATAAGGGAGTGTTTAAAATAGTAGAAAAAAATTATATCTCATAATGGAAAGATAAATGCTTAAAATATTCTTACATGGTAATCTTCACTATTTGATTCCTAAACACCAATTTCAAGTTTATTGAAATTTTAATATTTTATTATGAAATACAAATTATGACAAAAACTAATTAATTATCATATTAATCCATGATATGTTAAAATAAATTAATAAAATAGTTCATTTCTATACATCAACTCTTTCGCATATAAATTAGTATGAGTGTTTGAACTCATAGGATTCAGTGTTTTGAGAGTTTTACTAGTGAGGAATAGAGTCAAAGCGAATTTGGATTCTAGACACTGAAATTGGGTGAAATTAAATTGATACATTTTTGATATGAAATATGAAAATGATTTTCGACTAATTATTATAATAAATCATGATTGTAAAAGAAGATTAAAATAACTTATGCTTGAGATTTTAATTATGATCCTAAAGGAGATTAAAAGGTTTGAGGCATTTTTGTTTTATGTTGTTTTCTTTTATTCTTAAAAGTTAATTTTTGATTTTGTTGTAATTTTAGTTTTTAAGTTGTTGTTTTTATTGTTTCTTTTAATTTTTACATTTAGTTCAATGTTTGTAGGTATCATTACTGAAAACCCTCACGAGACTCAAACTCGTCGACTAGGGAAACCTAGGGGTTTAAAGGCTTGTTGCATAGGCTAAATGCAACCATGTCAATCCACGGAAGTGATTTAGGAAAGTTTAATTTTTAGTTTTTATCGCTTCTCTTGCTAAGGGACTAGCAAGAAGCTGGTTGTGGGTTGTGATGAGAGGTCAAAAAGTACTAAAATTACCATCATTTTATGCACATTAATTGATTAAATATATATATATATATATATATATATATTTATATGATTTTATCATATATTTATATAAATCTGTCTTTTCGGAATCACGAGTATTTTTTGTTTTTCAAGTATTTTCGCTTAAAAAAAAGTAACTTAAAGACTCAAAAAGGAATACTTGAGGTAGTACATCACAAATATATTCATAAATAAATGAGGAAAAGTCAACAAATATGGAAAAATTGGACAAAATGGGTCAAAAAAGTCAAAAATGTCAAAAAGGGAGAAAATCGCGCACGCAACGCCCAGTCTGCGCGCGCCTACTCTCATTCCGTGCGCGCCAGTTTCCATCTGCGCCTAGTCCACGCGTGCCGCTGCGTCCATCAGCCCCAATCCGCGCACGCCGCCGCCCCACGTCAGCATGACGTCATCAATGACATCATCATTCACTACTCCGCGTTTCCACCTTTTTTATCATTTTTTCACACACTTTTTCTTCCTCTCCTCACCTATAAATACCCCCATTCTCTTCACTTCATAACAGACCTCAAAACATATATTCTCTTCTCTTTCTTTCTCTCATTTCTTAGTTTTTTTAGTTTTTCTTAGTTTTAGAGTTCTTCTCTTTTTGAGAAGAACTAGTTATGTTTTTGTAATTTATTTGCTTTTTGATTCAATAAATGGGAGTGCGAATTCTGTTTGGAGATTTTCTAGCAACAGTAATAGCATCAAAGTACTGTAAGGATTTTATTTTCTTTGTAGTTATTTTTTATGCTTTATTCTTATATGTTATATTTAATTTGTCTGTAATTAAATTTAACATTGGTGTTTGTTTGTAAACATTATATAATAATAACGTTGTTATGCTTGCGAAATATTAAATAGGTAAAAATCTCTAAATTGAATTGATTTTATTTTTATTCAAGATTTTATATTAAGAATGTTAGAGAGAAATATATTATTTTTCATTACAAACTTAAATCTGAAAATTAGATTTTAAGGTTTAGTTATCCGGTCTGATTTAGAGTAGTGCTCTTTTATTTGTTGGTACAATCACTTAGGTAGTTAGAGTGAAACTCTATTTCAAAAGTTTTTATAAGAATTATTATGTGAAAATGTATTGACAACATGTTTTCAATAGTGGTTTTAAAACTTGAAAGTTAGTACTCGGATAATTAAATTCTTATGTTTGATTTGGACACCTTGAATAAAGTTTAAACTGTCTAACCCCACCAAAGGTGGCATTTAAATGGTTCATTTTTCAATCTCTTAGAAAAAGAAATTAATTCAATTAACCAAATTAGTTATCAATAGTACCCATAGGTGTTAATTGATTTGTTTAATTAATAAAGAATATCTAACCCCACCAAAGGTGGTATTCATACAAAAAAGGGAGAATCAATAAATATCAATTAATATCTTTAATAACCTAAATAATATGAGCAAGCATAATTAACTTAGTTATTATATCCATAAATACTCTACTATTATAAATGATAAAATTTACATAAATGTTTATTGAATCTGTATCTATTTTTATGTCAGTAGATTAAAAACACAAAAGCCCAAAATATCGTGACATGATGTTTAGGATTTAATTTCGTTTTTAAAAGTTTGAATAATAAATTAAAAACCACATATATTCCTTTCTCAGATCGACCTTGGGAGTATACTTATCATTTTCTACGAAATGGTTCGTGCACTTGCGAAAATTTTATAAATATAAAACCAAAGTATTATTAGGATCGGCGATGCCGGTTTTGCTCATCAAGTTTACGCAAGTATACGTATCGTAAACAAGTAATATAATGATAAAAAAATCATCCTTATGAAAATTAGATTAAATAATATAATTAAATTGAAATCGTAATTGGGGTAAAAATATTTTATCATCATATGTATAAAAATTAGGTTTATTAGATCCCTAGATTAATAAATTAGATAGGCATAATTTTGTTTATAAATATCATATTTATCATAAAGAAAGACATAAAAATTGATAAAGAAATGAGAAGAAAAATAAATACAATCAATATTTTGAATTATAGCACCAATCTCCTCTTGAATCTCCACTAAATTTGTATCTCTTTTTGAAATTTTTATGTAATTTTCTCTTCTTGGCACCAAAATTGATAAAAAATGTCAAATTTGGCTCCTTAGGAGTTTTAGAGAAATTAGAGGTTAAATTAGCTTAGATGGAATTTGGACCATTAGATTAAGGGTTGAGATGAAAAAAAGGATATTAAACATCACTGGCAAATAGGATTACAACATGTTCCATGGGAGAATTATTGGACAAATCAGCTCTCGATACATGGTTGGATGAACTAATCATGGTCAACGTGGGCTGAGTTAGCACCACCTGGTGCGCTATAATTCATGGATACAAATTGTGTGGCATACTAGTGGCATAAACATACAAATCCCAAGATGATGCATGGTATGCTCATTGATTGTGTGATGAAACTTGAATTGAATGTTGTGTCGACACTTGGTAGAGCATGTGTCACCTAGTACATACGGTGCATAATGATTGGCTCCGCTTGCTTGCATGGCATCCCTGTGGAAATGGTTGGTTAGCTCTTCTACTTACGTGGTGTCACATGGTATGTTATGATTGGTCATGTATTACGATATTCATAAAAAGTCCATAAAAATTCTAGAAAATTCCCAAAAAATAGATTTTCATCTCTTTTTCCTAGAAAGTTAATATTTTAATATTTGTAACCCTAAAAGTATTACTTATTGAATAAAATAAACAAATATTAATAAAAAAAGTGCATTGATGGCTCTACTTTGATAGTGTCATCATACCCCCTCACTTAACCCTTTACTTATCCCCAAGTAAAGCCAAGTCTAACTAGATAAAATGACTTGGGCAATATATTCAAACATGCATAGTTAGCAAAAACTATCCCCTTTAAAAGTTGTACAATTCTATTATATGGAGGTTCATATATTCATCAATCAACATTTCAATAAGAAAAGGATATACGAGGTTTTTGACGAATTGATTTTTGTATGTGTGTCTTGCACATGCATTCACTCAATGCACTCATGAAATCAACCTATCTAAACATGCTAATCAATTCAATCTTAGAACAAGTATCATAAGTCTATTTTTCACATCCCTCTCAACTAATATAAATATGAACTTAGCTAAAGATCAATAAGTGCTTTATATGCTTGTAATGTAAGGGTTAGGTAAGGGTCAATAAACAAAGACATTTAGGCTCTTTCCATACCTTAGCCTTCTTTTTATTCATTATGAATTTTTTAACTACAATTGAGCTTTTACTTAATATTTTAGTGCATCCTATTTTATCATTCTTTTCATGTTCTTTTATTGCATATCTTGTTTTTTGTAACTTCAAAACACCTTTAAATTATTTTCAATTTAATTTTCTTTTTCTTTAGAGGGATAACTATGTTGTGAGTTTTTCTTTCTCTATTTTTTATAGGGTGCATTATTTTTCACCTTATTATATAGCATAACACATTCCTTTCATACAAGCTAAAGTTGCAAGGGTAAAAGTAATGTTTATTGATTAGGCATATAATATGGCTTAAAGATACAAAAGGTTTTTAATTGGGCTCAAATGGATGACTAAAAATATTAACAATGGTTAACTTGAAAGGATCAATCGATTCAGATAAGGCCTAAATCACTAATAAACATGTGCATAAAACATTTGACTTAATCCAATCAAAACCAGCAAGTATATCATATGATTAATGTAAGTATCTTAATGAGTATGTTTCTTATCCTATCCATGACAACATATATATCATTGGGTTCATACGTTTCATATCAAGTATATATGCATTTGGTTTCTATGTATTTATCAATTTTTACCCAAATCATGATTAAAAACATCTTAAAAATAAAATAAATATTTTCTAATAATTGAAAATGCATACTAAATACTAAAGTAGAGAATGAAGTTTCCTCCCCCAAACTTAAATTGTACTTTGTTCTCAATGCGCATATATAAATATGAAAAAGTAAAAATAAAGAAAACTCCCTTAATTTTGGCACATCACATCTGTCTTTAAAAATATTCAATCTTGTTGTTGATAAACGAAAACCAGCATCGCCGATCCTGCCAATACTTTGGTTTTAATATTTGTAAAACTCTCGCAAGTGCACGAATCATTTCGTAGAAAATGATAAGTATACTCCCAAGGTCGATCTAAGGAAGGAATGTATGTGGTTTTTAATTTATTATACAAACTTTTAAAAACGAAATTAAATCCTAAACATCCTGTCACGATAGTTTGGTTTTTGTGTTCCTAATCTAATAACATAAAATAAACATATATACAGATTAATTAAATATAATCTAATAACATAAAAATAAACATAGATACAAATTCAATAAATATTTATCTAAAAATAAATATAAATACAGATTCAATAAATATTCATGCAAATTTTATCATTTATATTAGTGGAGTATTTATGGATATAATAACTAAATTAATTATGCTTGCTTTCATATTATCTAGGTTATTAAATATATAAATTGATATTTTATTGATTCTCTCTTTTTTATATAAATACCACCTTTGGTGGAGTTAGATATTCTTTGTTAACTAAACAAATCAATTAACACCTATGGGTGGGGTTGATAACTAATTTGGTTAATTAAATTAATTTCTTTTTCTAAGAGATTGAAAATGAACCATTTAAATGCCACCTTTGGTGGGGATTAGACAGGTTAAACTTTATTCAAGGTGTCCAAATTAAACATAAGAATTTAATTATCCGGTACTAACTTTCAAGTTTTAAAACCACTACATGTTGTCAATACATTTTCACATAATAATTCTTATAAAAACTTTTGAAATAGAGTTTCACTCTAACTTACCTAGGCGATTGTACCAACAAATAAAAAAAACCTTACTCTAAATCGAATAGGATAACTAAACCTTAAAATCTAATTTTGATTTAAGTTTGTAATGAAAAATAATATATTTCTCTCTAACATCCTTAATATAAAATCTTGAATAAAAATAAAATCAATTCATTTTAGAAATTTTCACCTATTTAATATTTATGGCATAACAACTTTATTATTACATCATAATTATAAACTGACTAGCACAATTAAATTTAATCACGCAGACAAATTAAATATAACATGTAAGAATAAAGCATAAAAATAACTTTAAAGAAAATAAAATCCTTACGAGAACTTGACGCTTATTCCGTTGCTAGAAAATCTCCAAGCGGAATTTGCACTTCCAGTTATTGAATCAAAAACTAAAATATTACAAAAACATTACAAGTTCCTCTCAAAAAGATAAGAACTCTAAAACTAAGAGAATTGAACTAAAAACTAAGAGAAAAACTAAGAAAAGCTTAGAAACTAAGAAAGAAACTAAGAAAAACTCAAAAACTAAGAAATGAGAGAAAGAAAGAAGAGAGAAGTGTGGTTTTAAGGTGTGTTTTGAAGTGAAGGGAATGAGGGTATTTATAGGTGAGGATGGAGAGAAAAAATGAGTAAAAAAATGTTAAAAAAAGCAAAAACGTGTAATGGAAATCTGGGAGGGTCATTAATGGCGTCATACGTGACGTCGTAGAAGCGGTACGTGAAAAATGGGGAAAAAGGCATTGGGCGCGCGGAGGGGGCTGCTGAGCACCGCGTCGCGCGTGAAATTGTCATTGCCTTGTACAGCAGCTCGGCCTTGTGATGAGGCGATGCCCGATATAAGAAGCTGTGACGCACGGTGTTACGTGGGGCTGAGGCTGGTCTTGGCGATGGGCAACGGGGCACGATTTCCGTCTTTTTGACATTTTTGACCTTTTCGACCCATTTTGTTCAATTTTTCCATGTTTGTTGACCTTTTCCCACTTATTTATTAATATATTTGTGATGTATTGCTTTAAGTATTCCTCTTTGAGTCTTTAAATTGCGTTTTTAAGCCAAAATACCTGAAAAACAATAAAAATATCCGTGATTCCAAAAAAGACAAATTTATATATATATATGATAAAACATATATATATATATATATATATATATATATATATATATATATATATATATTAATCAATTAATGTACATAAAATCATGGTTATTTTAGTGCTTTTTGAGCACTTATCAGTTGTGCCATAGCTCTCCATATTTATTCACCTAAAAAATATAAGTAAAATAACATTTGGTTTCCTCCCAACCTTATGTTTAACGTCCTTAACTAGACAGTTATATCAACTCCTAAGGTATATCCCTTTGTTTTCATTTACTATTGAGTTTGCCTGAAAATAGTTTGAGTCTTGAATTGTTCAATAATACTTTATGTTTCGGTTTAAAAATAAGGTTCTCAGTTATCTTATAATTCCATATTTTTGTTTTCTTTTTGTACTTTTTGACATTCTTATAAGTACTTCATAATAGCTAATCTAATTTATGGATTTGTAGCATATTTTTCACCTCTCTATTGGACTATTATGCTTGCCCACTTGATTGAGGATGGTAGGGTGAATATGTGAGGTCTAACCTTGGTGGCCTTTTAATAGATGGTATGAGCTTAAATCCTATCTATAAATTCTCCACAACCACATTAGATATGCATATGGGAGGTATAGCCTCCAAATAGTTCACACAATCAACAATATCTATCATAGATTTTATACTTTCAAAATTAGAATAGATTGAGTTATTTCTTGGTGAGTATACTTCATTGGTCACAGTAACATGTGTAACAGTATTAAGTGTGGGTGACTCAATAGATTTTTTTAAGTTATCCTCATCATCAATAGCATCTATCCTAAAGCATTCATCAACATTATCAATATTAGGGGTATCAGATGCTTCAATTCATCTTGCACTCTCATTGTAAGCTAACATTTTTGTACATCAATAAGTTATCTTTTGGTTTCTAAGAATGGATGACCAAATATGATAAGAATGTTATGATCCTCTTCCATATATAGTATAATGAAATCCGCTTGAAAGATGAACTTGTCTACCTTAAATAGTTCCTCATTATTCATGTTTGTTGAAAACTTAGTATATCAACGTAAATATAATAGGATTGGTTTTAAGTGAAATAATCAAATTATTTATGACAATAAATTAAATTTTATATAATGAGATCTTTAATTAAGCCATTAGTACAATCTATAACCATTTTGAATGGAATGACTCTTATTTGGGATGACTTATGTGAAGACATTTAATTGGGGGTACTTTGTATAGTTAATTATATGTGACTCTAGATATATGATGACTATGAAAATATAGTCATTAGTGCACTTTTTTACTTAATATTTACTTGTTTTATTTAATAAATAGTATTTTTATGGTTAAAAAAATTAAAATATAAACTTTTTAGTGAAAAGAGGTGAAGATATAATTTTTGGAATTTTTATGAATTTTTAACGCAGGACCAATCAAAAGCTGCCATATGGCATGCCACACAAGCAGAGAGCTGACTGGGCATGCCACGCAAGCACAGAGAGCGAATCATATCGCACCGCGTGTGAGGAGGACGAAACACGCACTACGTGTCAACACATCATTCAATCTAAGTTCGAAAATTGGTCAACGTGCCATGACACATGTCACTATGCCATTATTCCGCTCGTTCCACCCTTGAGCCACGCCATCCGTTACCACGAATTGCATTGCGCCACGTGTTTCTGACTTGGCAAGCGTTGACTCTGACCGGTCTCCCCTGCCATACGTCGCTCTCTAATTCACCCAATGAATTTCTCATGCCACGTGTCGCGCTGTGATTGGCTAAAACTATCAGTTTTACTTGTTTGATTGTAGCCCTTGATTTGAAGCTGATCGGACGGTCCAAATCGCACTTGAGCTTTATTTAAGTCCTTAATCACTCCATAAATCCTAATCGACCTCCATTAGCATAATTTTGGTCAATTTTTAGAGCTAAAAAAAGAGAAAACTATAGAAAAATTGAAGAAACAACACAATTTTGGTGGAGATTCAAGAGGAAATTAATTCTACAATTCAAGAGATTGATTATATTTATTTTTATACTCTTTTTTATTTATTTTATGTCTTTTCTTTATGAAAAATATGATCTTTATGAACATAATTATGTGTAATTAATTTATTAATCTAGGAATCATATGAACCCAATTTTCACCATGTGATGCTCTAATATTTTTTTCCAATTATAATATTAATTTAATTATATTATTTAATCTAATTTTTATGCTATTAATTGTTTGGCCAACAATTTATCTATTGAGGCAATTAAATAGATTTGAGAAAATTATTTAATTGTTTGTCTTGATTGAATAATATGCATAGTTTCTAGGCAGAGATGCATGATTATTATGTATGTGATCCATAATTGATGAAGTTAATGAGTAGTATGCAATTTAATTGGCATGAGAGTGTGATTAAATTAATTATCATATGGTGTGTAGTTTACTTGAGAGAGGAATACATGCTAGGTTAGATTCAATTGATCATGTAATTAATTGATATTATATTGGGGGGATTTTAGTGATTCGCATGTTTAGAAAATTGGGGGATTAAACATTCCTAGATATTTTTCCATATATCTTTTTAGTCACAAAATCTAATTTAATTAATTATTGTTATTTACTTTTAGTTATTTTAATTTTGCTTTCTTAAGATATAAAAACACCAAAAAAATTTGATTTTTATTATTTTTAGTTTTAAAAATTAGTTTCTAAAAAATAATCTCCGTGGGAACGATATTTACTTATCATTATATTACTTGTTATGATATGTATACTTGCGTATTCATTACACACAATTTATGTGGCGATCAATATATTAGAAACATTATTAATATCTCTTTATTCATAGTTGTTTCTCTATGTCACTCGATGATCATGTGTAAGATGATATTAATTATGAGTAATTTAGTTGGCCTATTCTTGTAGTATCTTGATATTTGACTTACTTGGTAATGCACAAAGTTTTAGGCTAAGATACCTTGTATCTTGGTGTTAAAGGTTGCCTGGGAGGCTCTCACAATATTTAAAATTCACTCAATCTATTCCCAGATGTTGAAGAGCACTTCCCTTATGTAGTGATATAGATCTTGAATGACTATGTGCAAACTACAATATAATTATAGATAATATTTTATACACATAACAAGTACTCAAGGAGAAGATGTAAAGGAGGTAAAAAAAACTTAATAACCTTGGTCATATTACGAATTAATTATGGAGGATTACGCTACACCTAATTGTTATATCAATGTATTACTCATATACATTATATACGGAAAATAATAGTTATGATATTTTAGAGTTTTCATTGTTAGGTTTATAGTAGAGTAACTCTAATATTAATAAATATTGATAATTAGTTAAGGAGTTAATTAATATATCAATGCTTTATTTAAGCTTGAATTCGTAGTTCCATTAGTTCCCAAGTTTTCTCCTAACAACAACTAAATGATGTTGCTTTCATAATAAGTGAATGATTAATTTGCAATTAATTATTCATGCACTCAAAATGCATATTTATTGATAAAGACATTTTATGATGGTCATAAATGTCAAATAAATATGTATACATAAAATGATAATTTGGCTTAGTCAAATTAATCTAATCTAATTAATTAAATAATATTTAGTTGCACTAAATATTTATTTGAATAAACTAAAATATTAAAAAGATAAATTTGAATGTTTGGTAGTCATTTAAATACTTGTAGGATAAGAATGACATTTTAGTAACCGTTAAATTAGATTTTATTTTGGATTAATCATAGAAGTAATTTAATTTGGAGTTAAATTGTAGCACACAATTAAGAGTAAGATTATGGGTGAGCAGCGGATCAAAATTATTATTTTTTATTAATCCAATCCAATCCTAATTGGAGTTAAATATTTTCAATATGAATCCAATATGTTGATGTAATCAATCTAAATCAAAATATATCGAACTTTTTCAAATCGAATAAGATCATATTCATGTTGAAATTTATTTTTAAATAATTATCATATATAAACTATGACATATACAATATTTAAATTTGAAATTAGTGTTTTTTTATCAAAATTTATTATCTATAATCACAACTAAAAAAATAAAAAAATAAGAAGTATGGTTGGATAATTATTAAATTATTATTTATATTTAATATTTATATCTATTTTTAATCTAAATTAATAATTTAATGTAATTATAGTATGCATAATATTTAAATATAACATATTATTAAATTAAATATGCATTTATTTATTTATTTATTTATAATCCAAATTCAATCTGAATCCGAAAGGATTGTATACTTTCAATTTGAATGTGATCTAACTCCATAATTTATCAATGTAATTCGATTTGAATTCGATGGATAAAATCAAATTTCTTAATTTAAATGGATTAATCAGATTGTTTGTTCATCTCTTAGTAAGACTAATAAATATGCATGGATAAGGCTAAAAAAATGGGAAGGAGATTCTCGTCCAAGCACAAAATTTGATTGTATGTATGATTCTTAATTGGATATAATTTAGGAATCCAAATCTGAATCATACTAGGTCAAATGGAGACCATTGAAATACACCTTATTCCCTCCTTACATGGCTAGTCAATATGAATAAAAAATTAAAAAGAATTTTCTAACACTCCATTGAGAGAATTTTGTGAGAAAAAATTCAACCTAAAACCATAGTGATTAAAGAAGGTGTTTGTGATAGAAAATGATTGCTCTTCGATAATAGGCTTAACATAATAAGAGGTTCTAGTAAGAGAATTAGAAGCAAGCTTTGATCAACTTGGAGTTTGCAAGAATTCACACCAATCTTATTCTTGCTCATTGGGAGACAAGACTTGAAAGCTTTAAGGTTCCAACAGTTTGTTCACAAGTACAAAAGTATGTTTCTTGATCTTCTTTATTATAATTAAATTATTGATATCATAATGTTGCCCAATACTAATTGATTTTTCTATTTTCATTGTTAAAAATAGATTTTTATGAAAAAATAATTTTCAAGACCAATATTGATGATCTCGCATGACCTAAACTGTCCAATGCAGGTCCCAAGTATCCATGAGTAAGTTACTAAGTATGAAGGAGGAAGTACCTCGCTTCTCTCAACGGTTGATTTCCAAAAGTATCCTATTATCTTAATCTTTGACTGATGTTATTGTGGGTGTTAAAGCATGTTACATTCTATGCATGCTAGCTTACACTTCTCTAGCAATATTGTTGTCTTTGTCAAGTTCTAGTTAGGTTGTTATACACTTCCTGGATAAGATCGTAGTCATTATTGGGTTCTATGACTGATGGTATACACTTCACAAGTGAGACTTGTTGGGTGAATCATGCATATTTTTTGCTAAGATTTAGTCATTGTTTAAATGTCAAGACTTTGGTCAAGTGTGACTATTAAAGCTTGGTGGATAGACGTATTCACTCTCAAATTGGCTAGAGCAATGACTCTAGGCTCAAAGTTTGGTTTAAATGCAATTTTGTTGACTTTTTCTAGAGCAAAGTTTATGGGTTCTCAAGAGAATGTTATAAGACTTTGCTAGGAAGCCCAATCTCAGACTGATTAATTGAATTTATACTCTTTAATTTTCCAATAGGGCCACTTGGCCTATCTTTTGTAACGACGGTGAAGATGAGACCCACTTGAATACCACTCTTTTAAGGAAGGTCCTAAGAAAGGCTGGAAGGTCACAACAAATCCACTTAAATTTTAGTCTCCTTAGACAAAAAATTTCTGAATAGTAAGTACCCAATTGAGTAACAAATTTTATTATAGATTGTCGGGTTCTTGGTTTGCCAATCGCCTAGGTTTGGACATAGAACTAGTCTACCAACGTGGCCTTCCATAGTTCCTTTAGTATGGACATGTGTGAACTTTTTGAGTATTAATACCCCTAGAGTACTTTCTGGATAATCAAGTTGAACTCTTATAGCTAAGCTCTAACCATGTTGTCTCTTCTTTGTTGCATTCTAGGCATTGATGTTGATTTTATTAGTGCATCTAACTTAAAGTTGAAGCTTCTATAAGTTCTAATCAATTGGAGTTAAAATGGCTTCAAGCCATCCAGGGTGCGAAAGAGTAGATTAAAAGGTGATAATCTGAAGCATATGTTTCTCTCAACCTTTATAAGTCTGTTCTTGTAAGATATTTTATAATTGGTGGGATTTTAGACACTCTTTACCAAGAATGCCTTTAGTCAGTTAGGTAGCAAACACTTGCTTGTAGGTTCAACTTTTACGTATAGACTTTTGTGTGAAGTTCTATCTTCTTAAGAGTATTCGTATCTGAATGAGTGCAAGAATGTTCTAGTTCTTTGGAACTTTGGATGTAGAAGACACTAATTTGATGTTCTATGGAGATGATGTTTGATAAAACTTTTAAGATGAGTATTTCTAGATCTAGGATGATTCATCGATAGTGAAACATTCTTTTTATTTGTTGGAGAGATGAAGCTAAATTACTTATTACTTATCTTCTAATCAACAGTTGATTTCTAAGAGGATCATTCAATCTTTTCTTACTCCATGGTAAGCATGCTTAAGTTATAAAAATTCAAGGATGGGTAAGCCCCTAGTAGGGGGTGGTAATTTGTGTCATATAAGTTGTGTTTAGGCCAACCAACTTTTAAATGACCTGATCAAAATAAACCTAGACCTGACCTGATAGTAAATTAGGTTAGATTTTATAAACCTAAATTTGACCCAATAATTAAACACGTTAACCCAAAAAACCAAACATGTTAACCTATCAATAATAATATTTTACATTAATGATAAAACAAATTAAATATGAAAGATTTCTTGGAGAAAAACAAAGGAAAAAAATAATTTTATAGGGAAATTTCTTAGCAACTATATGCATATATATATATATATATTACTTGAAAAACTAATAAAACAAATTCAATGGGAAAGCTTTCTTGGAGAGAAAAATAGGAAGGTCGCCTAGAAGGTAGCGTTCTGGAGAGAAATATCTTGGGGTTGGCGATCTAGATAGCATAGTCTTCTAAGGTGAGATATATTTTGCTAAGGCTTGATCTTGCATGAATCTTTACTTTCTTAGAGTTGAAGAAGCTCAATGCTAGTTGATGTCTGGTAGACTAGGATACTCTGTTTGGCTAGTATTCTTAGATGTTCTACTTGGATACTCTTTCTAGGATATAGGTTTACTTGGTTGCTCTGATTAGATGGCCTACTTGGCTAGCTACTTAGTTGCATTACATGTTAGATTACATCTTCTATATAGATGACTAGATGCATATTTTGGGTGGCTAATGCCTATTCTATGTGGGTTCTTTCAAGGTACGTTGATCAAGCTCCTCTTGGGTAGCTATGTCATCTTAGTGTACATTAGGTACCAATGTGTTTCTAGTCTTCTCTACTGGCTCAGTTACTAGAAGGGGCCTCATTCTAGGGTTGAGTTCTTGCTCGTGCGCTTGGGAGAGTGTCTCATCGGGATCTTTCCATTCTCCTGCAATCTAGGTAGGCATAGTTGGTGGTCTAGAGGTAGCTAGGAATATTGGATTTTCCTAAGAGACTTCTTCATCCTAAAGCATGATAGGCAAGAGTATTGGCTCCCAAGAAACAATTTGTTTGTTCACGCATAATGATAGTAGGAAGTAGTTTGAAACATATTGGAAACTCATCATGGAATCTAAACAAATCAAATATGATCTATAGGAGAAAAGATGTTGAATATAGTAAACACGACTAAGAATGTGAAGAACTTTATGAATGTTCTTGGTTTTTTCTTCAACTCAACTCGGTTAAAACACCAAATTTCTTTCTCATAGACGACGCTAGATGTTGAATTTGATTTATGTGCTTACTTTTCTCACCACTAAATTACTAATATGGATTCTAAAATAGATGATTAGAAGGAACGACATAGGGATATCATATCTTATTCAATTCTTAAATTATTTGACCAAAAAAATCATAAAGGATATGAGCATTCAAAACTATCCTTATTGAAAGATGAATGGAAGGGCCTTTTTATAGGCCTAAATCAGAGCAATATCACGATATTGTCCTTGATTTATAATATCAAAATAAGATATCTAGAGATATCTTTATGATCTTCTATATCTTGAGATGTCAAATCATAAATATATTTTTTATAGTTAAATTAGAGGATAATTATCATAATTGCTTCCCATTTGAATTCATACTTCTACCGATCGTGTATTGATTGAATCAATTTGACTACTCAAAGATCATGTTGACGAATCAAAGAATGTCGCGTATAGTAGGTGAAATTTTCCCAACACATATTAAGAAAATAAAATTAAAATACATAAAACAAATGAAATATTTTTGTTTATCCTAAATGGCACGTACTAAAGTGGTACTTTTAATTTTTTTGATTTCCTAAAAATAGTTAAAGGTCCAGTTTTTTCATATCTAGTAAAAAAATATTTTCAATTTTAATATTTATTGTTAAAATAATAATAAATTTGAAAAAAAACAAATTAAGAAAAAAGTATAAGAAATTAATGTTTTGGTTTAATTTACCTGGATTAAAATATAATTATATTTTCTAATAAGTTAATAAATTATTCAATTATTATAAGATATTTATTGTATTTGAGGAATAAAGTAAGTAATTGTTTTAGTTATATTAAGTTATTAAAAATACAATTTTAGTTTTTCACGTCATTGTCAAAAAAAAAAACTATTTTCTCAAACTAGTTTTGTTTTTATTTTTCTTTTTCTCTTCTAAAAATTTCATATTATCAATAATTGAGACAAGGTTCCACGTTAATTCTATCACATATAAAATTAGTAAGTTCATAATCTTTAAATGATCCTTCTTTCTTTTCATTATTTTACCAATGAGCTTACCGTTAGGATCCTCTCTCTTAATCTAAAGATTTCCACGTATACATCCATTGATCCATAATTATAGGATCTTGTTTAGCTAATTATTTTATTTATTTTATAATTAATATTTATGTGTAATTACGCTATTATACCATCTATATATATATATATATATATATATGAAAGGCTTCTACCACTCAAACAAAGGTGGTTTTCAAACACTTTCATGGTATCAGAGCATAATTGGATTAACATCCCACAATATCTAATGACCTCTAATTCTTCTCTCACCCTCGTTCCTTTCAACACCATGATTCACATGGTCACAATCAAACTCTTCTCCTCCAACTACCTCTTATGGAAGAGCCAACTTCTTCCTTTTCTTGAGAGCTAAGGTCTATTAGGTCATGTGGATGGTACACTTGAGCCTCCACCTCCATTTGATCCTCTTACCTCTAAGACACCAAATGCCAAACACTTGGCATGGAAAGCTACCGATCAACGCCTACTAACCTTCTCCTCTCCACTCTCATAGAGGAAGCTATGGCTAAACCCGTCGACCTCTTCACATCCCATGAAGATTGGAATGCTTTCAAAAATACCTTCAGCCACCATTCCAAAGCCTTGAGATATGCCTCAAAGATGACATCTAATTGATGAAGCGCGGGACCGATCCAGTCACTACCTATGCCCATGTCTTCAAGGCTGTCTATGATCAACTTCATGCCATTGGTCACCCTATTGATGGAACCAACAAAGTTCACTAGTTTCTTCGTGGCCTCAGACTTGATTTCTCCAGCTTTTCTACTGCTCAAATGGCATAAACACCCCTCCCCTACTTCCCGAATCTTGTGTCCAGAGTTGAGAGTTTTGAACTCTTTCAAAAATCTCTTGAGACTCTGGTGACTTCAACTGCAATGTTCACCGTTAACCATAGATCTTCTCAATGTAGGGGTGGCTCATCTCACTCTAGATGTGGTCGCAGAAATGGAACCAACCATGACTCATTCAATCCCGAACAAGGATGTGCCCAACTCACTTAAGGTCATTTTCTACCACGGTGCCAAATCTACCACTTGGAAGGCCACTATGTTGATTGGTGCAAGTAATGCTATGATCGGTACCAACATGACCAATCGACGCAACTTGTCGATGACATCAATGCTTCATGCTCTAGGTCTGATAGTGAAGCTTTAGATTGGTTTTTGGACACAGGAGCTTTTGCTCATATAACTCCAGCCCATTCCATTTTGGACCAATCCACTCATTACACTGGTAAAGATTGTGTGACTGTAGGGAATGGTGTGTCCCTACCCATTGCCCACACTGGTAACATTTCCCCTTCCTCAAATCTTCATCTTTTAGAAATTTTGGTTGTCCCTCACCTCACAAAAAACCCATTGTCCATTAGTAAATTAAAAAATGATTTTCCATTATTTGTTACTTTTACTCATGGTTTTTTCACTATTTAGAATCGCCAAAAGGGAAGGGTGGTGGTAACCGGTAAACGAGATTAAGGCTTATATGTGCTAGCATATGATTTATACTTCGTATGATTTATGGCATGCTCGCCTTGGACATGTAAACCTTTATGTTATCTCTTTTTTAAATAAAAAAGAATAGCTGTATCTTACCTCCTTATTGTCGTCTCCTACATTATGTGATACATGCCAACTTGCAAAAAATCATCATTTGCCTTATTCTTGCAATGAACGTTGGTCGTCTAATGTTTTAGATCTTATATCATTATGATATATGAGGCCCTTCACCCATAAAATCAAATTTGGGATTTTCCTAAAACGTTTTATTCATTAATGATTATTCTCATTTCACTTAGCTTTATCCATTAAAATTCAAATCTAACTTTTTGATACTTTTATCCAATTTCAAAAATTTGTGGGAAATCAACATTTTGGTGGTATAAAAATTTTTCAAAGTGACGGTGGTGCAAAATTTACTAGTAATTTCTTTAAAACTCATCTTCATACTTTTGGCATTCATCATCAACTCTCTTGTCCATATACTCTAGCCCAAAGTGGTAACGCAAAAAGAAAGCACTATCATATAACTGAAACCAATTTGGCTCTGCTTTTCCACTTTTATACTTATCCTTGCTTCTGGGTTGACCCTTTTAGCACTGTAGCCTACACCATCAACTGTTTGCCAACACCATTTCTTGGAGATAAGTCCCCCTTTGAGCTCCTATATGGTTCCTTTCTGAATTATGAAAATTTTCATCCATTTTGTTGTCATGTTTATCCTTGTTTACTTGATTATATGCCTAACAAATTTCCCCATGTAGCATTCCTTGCATTTTTATGGGTTATAGCCCCTCTTACAAAGGGTTTCATTATCTTGACCCCACCACCTTTAGGATCTATTTCACCCGACATGCTCAATTTGATGAGACTTACTTTCCCTACCTCTATACCTCCCAAGCTCAACCCATATCATCCCTTTAATTTTCAAATTTTCTATCTTCCCCCACCAAACATGCTTCCATCTTTCCCTACGCCTCATTCTTAGCACATTACACAATCCAAATCTAACTCATGTGGTCTTTGTACTGATCTAATGGATGAGTCTTTGCACTCAAATGATTCTCTTGTAGATCCATCTTTGCTACCCTTCACTCCTAGCTTCTCTTCTCTTGAGCTCATCACCGAGTCGCCTATTCCTGCTCTTATTGCGGCTACTCCAATGGATTCTCATCCCATGCTTACACGAGCCAAAGTTGGTATTTTCAAACTTTGCCACCTGGTGAATCTTGCTCTCTTAGGCTCTTTTAGTATTCTTTCTGCTCTCATTGCTGATGAGTGCTCAAAAAGCACTAAAATTACCATTATTTTATGCACATTAATTGATTAAAAATATATATTTATATGTTTTATCATATATTTATATAAATTTGTCTTTTTCGGAATCACGGGTATTTTTATTGTTTTTCATATATTTTCGCTTAAAAACGTAACTTAAAGACTCAAAGAGGAATACTGGAAGCAATATATCACGAATATATTAATAAATAAATGGGGAAAGGTCAACAAATATGGAAAAATTGGACAAAATAGGTCAAAAATGTCAAAAATGTCAAAAAAGAGAAAATCGCGCCACCGCTTTCAGTAGCGTCACAAGAAGACGCCCCACGTCCGCGGCCAAAGACGCTGTTACTATTCCCGCACGCGCGCCGCTTATTCACAAGGCCGCTACCATTTCGCCCCATTTTCGCTACAGAATGTCCCCATGATGTCATCAATGACCTCACCAATTGCACTCCGCATTTTCACAATTTTTTAACATTTTTTCACTCAATTTTTCTCCCCATCCTCACCTATAAATACCCACTTCTCTTCACTTCATACCACACCTCAAAACATACTTCTCTCTTCTTTCTTTCTCTCCATTTCTTAGTTTTTAGTTTTTTTTAGTATTTCTTAGTTTTTAGCTAGTTTTGCTTAGTTTTAGAGTTCTTCCCTTTTTAGGAAAAACTAGTTATGTTTTTGTAATTTATTTGCTTTTTGATTCAATAAATGGGAGTGCAAATTCCGCTTGGAGGTTTTCCAGCAACGGGAATAGCATCAAAGTTATGTAAGGATTTTATTTTCTTTATAGTTATTTTTTATGCTTTATTCTTACATGTTATATTTAATTTGTCTGTGATTAAATTTAACTGTGCTGACTGTTTGTAAACATTATATAATAATAACGTTGTTATGCTTGCGAAATATTAAATAGGTAAAAATCTCTAAAATGAATTGATTTTATTTTTATTCAAGATTTTATATTAAGAATGTTAGAGAGAAATATATTATTTTTCATTACAAACTTAAATCTGAAAATTAGATTTTAAGGTTTAGTTATCCTATTCGATTTAGAATAAGGTTTTTTATTTGTTGGTACAATCGCCCGGTAGTTAGAGTGAAGCTCTATTTCAAAAGTTTTCATAAGAATTATTATCTGAAAATGTATTGACAACATGTTTTAAGTAGTGGTTTTAAAACTTGAAAGTTTAAAGTGTCTAACCCCACCAAAGGTGGCATTTAAATGGTTCATTTTCAATCTCTTAGAAAAAGGGAATTAATTTAATTAACCAAATTAGTTATCAACCCCACCCATAGGTGTTAATTGATTTGTTTAATTAACAAAGAATATCTAACCCCACCAAAGGTGGTATTTATACAAAAAAGGGAGAATCAATAAAATATCAATTCATATATTTAATAACCTAAATAATATGAGCAAGCATAATTAACTTAATTATTATATCCATAAATACTCCACTATTATAAATGATAAAATTTGAATAAATGTTTATTGAATCTATGTTTATTTTTATGTTAGTAGATTAAAAACACAAAACCCAAAATATCGTGACAGGATGTTTAGGATTTAATTTCGTTTTTAAAAGTTTGAATAATAAATTAAAAACCACATACAATCCTTCATTATATCGACCTTGGGAGTATACTTATCATTTTCTATGAAATGATTCGTGCACTTGCGAGAGTTTTATACATATAAAACCAAAGTATTGGCAAGAATCGGCGATGCCGGTTTTCGCTCATCAAGTTTTTGGCGCCGTTGCCGGGGATGGCATCAAAGTTTTTGACAATCCCGATTCTGCTCATCAATTGCATCCACTGAGCCCAAAAGATTCAAATCTGTTGCTATGGGTCACCGCTATGGATGAAGAAGTTCAAGCCTTGTAATATAATCATAACTAGATTTTGGTCCCTCGACCTACTAACACCAACATTGTGGGCTCCAAATGGGTGTTTCAAACCAAATACTTGCCTAATGGATCCATCGAGCACCTCAAAGCCCGCGCTTGTAGCCAAAGGGTATACACAGGTACTGGGTCTTGACTACACTAATACCTTTAGCCCAGTTATTAAGGATACTACTGTTCATGTTGTACTCTCTCTTGTTGTGACCAACACATGGCCTCTCCCCAACTTGATGTGAAGAAAGCTCCTGGGTATATTGACCCTTGTTTTCCCAATTATGAATGTGAGTTGAAGAAAGCTCTTTATGGCCTCAAACAGTCTTCTCATGCATGGTTTCAACAATTCAGCTACTTTCTCATTCAGCTTGGTTTTTATTACAGTCGTGCCGACATATCACTTTTTTTCTTTCACAAGCAGTCTAACATTATTCATTAGCTCCTTTATATTGATGACATCATTATTATAGGTAACAACTCTTCTCTTCTTAACAGCTTTACTCGTAAGCTTAATTTTGAGTTCGCTACTAAGGATTTGGGTTCTCTCAGTTACTTTCTTGGTTTAGAAGCTACATCCACCACTGATGGTCTATTTATCAGTAAGCTCAAATATGCACATGACAATCTCACACGAGCTCAGTTACTTGACAGCAAGCCTATTCACACCCCCATAGTTGTCTCTCAACACTTATCTTCTGATAGTCCTTCATTTTCGGATCCCACTCTTTATCGCTATCTAGTTGGTGCTCTCCAATATTTGACTATCACACGTCCTGATATTGCTTACGTTGTAAACTATGTCATTCAATTTATGCACTCTCAGACTAAAGACCATTTTCTTGCTATCAAATGCATTCTTCACTATGTTAAGGGCACACTACATCTTGGCCTCATTTTTCGTCCATCTGTTGGTCCTAGTGCTTTAGTTGCTTACTTTGATGCCGAATGGGAAGGATGTCCTGACACTAGTCGCTCTACTTCTAGTTATTCTATTTACCTTGGCAACAACTTGGTTTCTTGGAGTGCTAAGAAACAACCTATTGTTTCTTGTTTAAGTTGTGAATCTGAGTCAAGCGAGCCAAGCATGTTAAGTTAGACTATCATTTTCTTCGAGAACTTGTTATTGCTAGTAAACTTTGCATTCAATATGTGTCCTCTTATTTACAGATTGTCGAAATCTTCACCAAAAGTACACCTCGGCCTCTCTTTCAATTTTTTCGCTCCAAACTTTATGTTTGCTCAAATCAGACGCTTAGCTTACGGGAGTGTTGGGGATCCTTGATAACTGTATTTTATATAGTTATTTTCATCAATTTTAGTAATGATAATTGCTATGTTCTTTAAATATTTAGTGTATTTTTGTTAAATAAATTAATATTTTCCTTTTATATGCTAAAAATACATTTTTAATAAAATTAAATAATCTGTATCGAAAATGTACTTAATTTCATATTTTTGTCCACAAATATAATTTCAGATAATATGGTTTCTTAATTACAATTTATAAAAATCGAAAATATAATTTAAATTAAATTTGGGCTTAAGTATAATTATTAAAAGTTTAAAAATTTAATTTAAAATTAGCAAAGGGCTTAATCAGTAATTTAAGAAAGTTTAAAATGTAATTTGAATTAAATTTGTGGGTGAAAATATAATTAATAAAAGTTTAATTTTTACGCGGTGAGATGAGGCCACACGCCCTAGTCCAAACGCGTAACGTGGGACCGTTCGATCGAGATAAGACACTACCGAGATTCGCACGTGTGGATCAAAACCCACCGCGAGAAAGTGGGTACGGAGTTCTTCGTGCGTGGTGGCGTGCCGGTGGGGCCCACCTGCCGCGTGGGCGGCGTGCAGTGGGACCCACGCGTGTGCCGCGCATTCCCTCGAGGCGTCGATCGCCGTTGGATGAGATGAATGGTCCGGGAAGCACGTTGAACCGTTGCCGCGCACCGAGCCGCCGCTTCTGAAATCCAGTGTGACGCGGTACATCCAAGCCGCGTGCACCCTCGTGTTTCAACGGAAAATGAGCAGCCACGTGTCTCATAAATATTCCACCGAATAAGATGATGACACATGGCATGTATTCGGTTTGGATTTATTTTCCTTTTTGTTTTCTCTCGCTGTTCTTACGAGTTTTTTGTTTCTTTTTTTGTTTTCTCTCACTGTTCTTGCGAGTTATTGTTTCTTTGTACCATTTTCATTTCTTTTCCTCTCTGCGTGTTACACAACACACGCAGAACGCTTATTTAACATTTTATGTTGTATTTTCTTAGGGAAATTACAGAGAAAGAAGACAACAAAGAAGAAGAAAAGGGAAGAAATTTATTTTTCATTGAGGAATCGTGAAAGAGTTTTTTTTCTTATCTATTTTCTTTTAATTTTTGTTTCTCTGCAATGTTTTATTTTTGTTGTGTTGTAATTTTAAATTCTGCTATGAACTAATACATTTGTTCTAGGATTGCAGTGTAGCGTAAATTATGAAATTTGAATTAAATATTTTTGAATGATTTATGGAACTGTTTTAAGTTGTTTATTTTATCTGTGTTTAATGCTTTTAATTATCGGAAGATTAATTCACTGATATGTGACACTTAAATAAACTTGAAAAAAGCATTTTTGTGTGCTGCTCGTGATGAAATAACGTATATACATAAGAGATAGAAAGATACTTTTATTGTATGTGTAACTGCTTGTGAACTCAGAACTTAATAAATCTGGTTGAATTTAATTCGCATAGGAATATAGAGAATCATTTTAACTAGATGTGTTTGTATGGAGCTCGGAAGAGATATATGGATAAATTAGGAGTTCTTGGTTAACAACTTAAAATACGATAACATAAATCAAGATAAAATATAATGATTCAAGTGGATTAATTTGGTGAAATTGCAATCCTAGAATTTTCTTGCAATCTGTTATAAAAGTTGGTTAGTCAAATCGCATCAAATTATCGATCGCTTTGGATAAAATTAGGTTGAAATAATTTTAATAATTAACGAATACTAGTAACAAATCTCTGTGGGAACGATATTTTACTTATCATATTATTACTTGTGACCGTGTATACTTGCACGATTTTCTGTGTGTTGCAAAACACACAACAATCCTCTACCTTAATATAAGGCTTTCCACGTATGCATTCATTGGCCCTCAATTATAGGATATTTTTTAGCCAATTTTTTCATTTATTTTGTAATCAATATTTATGTATAATTACGCTATTATACCATCCGTAAATAAATATATATATGAAAGGCTCTTACCACCGAAACAAAGGTGATTTCCATGTGCAACTATATTCGTTGACCTTGGTGCCCATGAAACTTCACATAATGAGATATTGAATAGCATTTTGGCCATCTCCTTCTATTACTATGGACTTTTTATTCATTGCCTTTGCCAATCCTATGGCCCATGAAGTTTCTCTTGCTTCCATTACTTCAGCTGAGCTAGCATGTGACAATTTTGTCCAAATTCCTATTACATTGCCATAATAATCTCTAGCTATATATGATTGTTATTGCTAATTGCTCAATATTGAAAGTTCCATCAAAATTCAGTTTAAAAGTGTCAAAAGATGGATTTTTCCATTTTTTTTTATGTCATAAATGGTTTCCTTCCCTAACCATTCCTTTTGAAAGCATATAAAACTTCTCTTTAGTTTTCGTTGCATGTTTCATTAAAATTTGACAATTCATTCGTAAAATACGTTATTTTTCATTCTCCTTAGAGATTGAAATATTAAAATGATAGGAAGGAGAAGTTATTGTTGAGTTTTTTATATCATTCAATATTCCAGGAATCTAAGGGTGATTAAGAATGTTAATGAACTTGTACACTCATTTCCAATCTGATAACAAATATCCTTCCTTCTTGATGATTTCCTATGTACTATATATTTACTTTCCAAATATAAGAGTCACTTGGTTTAACCATTGTATATAGGAATTCCCTATTGTGACATTAATATTTCAAAGTATTGCACTTTATTCTTCCACAAGAATAATGGATTTCCCAGGTAGCTAGACAATATCACGTGAACAACATTGGATCACCATAACATTACTTAATATATTCTATGTACTGTCTTTCTTCTATCTCATGTGATGGATTAATTCTTGTGTAAAAATGGTATTTTTAAATCCGATACAAAGCAGCTTGTAGAGGAGAAAATAATCAAACGTTGTAACTGAGATCTCATTCTTTTTAACAATATCTTGGAAATGACATTGTACAAGATTATTATTCGTATATATGTAGTAGTGTGTTAAATTTATGGGATGATCTTTTTTGTGTGTAGGAATACTATCATTACATTAATGCATTTTAACACTTCTGAAGAATTCTTAAACAATATTATTAATCACATACTTTTTACTGCGTTCTAATGTTTTTATTTTTTTATTTTTATAAAAGTTAGATGACAATTAAAAAAAAAAAACAACCAATTTAATAATCTAAAGCTATTGATTTGGTTGCGATTGCTATTGAATTGAGAAGTAAAGTAGTACAATAATATCATGATGTGATCCGGGCCCAATCCGATTTCATTCTTTTGAACCCATGTTCCGTTCTCAGGCTGTATGTAATGCATGTATCATTCTTCTTCTTCTTCTTCTTCTTCTTCTTTCTTTTGAACCCATGTTCCGTTCTCAGGCTGTATGTAATGCATGTATCTTCTTCTTCTTCTTCTTCTTCTTCTTCTTCTTCTTCTTCTTCTTCTTCTTCTTCTTCTTCTTCATGATTTTGTGTGATTGATAGAAGTTATGATAATGTATCAAAATAACAAAATATTTTTAAAAAATAAAATAACAAAATATTTTTAAAATAAGTAGAACTAGATATGAGTTAGAAAATAAGTAGAATTATTAGATTAAAATTTTAAGATTATTTTTTAGTGTAAATAATTAGAGTATGGTATAATTGAACTTTAGCTGATTATTGAGAAAGAAAAAAATAAGGGAAATTTAAAAAATAAAAATAAAATAAGAAAAATTATAAAATTATTATTTTAAAATTTATAATAATAAAAATATTATTTTTATTTAGATGAATTTTAAAGAAATTATTTTAAATGATATATTTATAAAAGATTTAGCCGTTTATGACCCACTTTGCCGTCTTTAACAACGCGGTGAGAAAATTATCGTTACCAATTATTTTAACAAACCAGTCAACGACACTTGGATTTACGTACCAGTCTCTCTTTGTTTCCTTAAGTTTTCTCTCTCTCTCTATCTCTCTCTCCCAGTCTATCGCTACTCGCACCAATCCAAAACTCCACCAAAAATCTTTCCACTCATTAGATGCCCAAAAGCCTCAAATTATATCACCACCGTCATTCGAAATTCCGTTTATACCCTTCTCATCTCATCTATTCCCTCTATCTCCACCGTGGCTAATTACTACGCGCCGCTGCTATTTGTTGACCGTCACCGTCAACGAATTTATGTATTGCAAAATCACAATCATAGGATTTCTATGTTCTGGTTTGATTCTCGGAGCAGGATAAGATAAATGTTAGTCCCTGTTGTTTTAGGTTTGAAAAGCGTCCTATTTTTATTAGTTTTGGTTGCTTTTATTGAAATTCGACGCAAGTTGAAAAATGCTGCGGTGAAGAAGGAGGAAATTATGAGACTTGTGGCCATGGCGTCTGAAGAGGCTTCCGTGGCTGAAATCGAGGTCACCGTTAGTCCCATTCCTATTCCTAAACCCCATCAGTGTGCCGTTTGTTTTTGCCCTACTACTATGCGTTGTGCTCGGTGCAAAGTTGTGAAATACTGGTAAGTGTTCTTTTTATTTTTTTATTTTTCAATACAACTTGATGAGTTTGAATGTACCTTTTGTTTTGCCTTTTATTGGACGATTTTGTTTTTGTGCGTTCCTAGATTGTTCAGAGACGAACAATATTGTCACACATCGAAGTGGTTGAATTGCTTGCGGACGGTTGGAAGGTTATTTTATTATGATAGTTTCATTCTTTGGATTGTGTTGTAAAGAGTTGGGTCCCCTTCTTGTATTTGGGCTGTCAAAATGATTGTTCTTTCTGATCGAGTTGAGGCAAGAATGAACTAGATGGGGATTTAGATGTTCTGTTTCTGATTTTTAATCACATGATTGATTTGTTTATTTATTAATGCTTTTTCTTGAAGATACATGAGTCAAACAGAAGTCATCCTCCCTTATTTTCTCAACATGCTTACGTTATAATATATTTCTTTATCTTTAACATTTGAAATAAGTTAGTCAAACTATCCTTTGTTGTTATATTCGTCAAATAGTTCAGTAATCTTTGTCAAATGGATAACGAGTATTCTGCTGTGGATTTTTAACATGTTTATATATAGTTTTTAGTTCAAAAATGCCATTTAAGTAACGTAGTAAAACTTTTCTTCATGGATATGGTAGTGGGGTGGTTCACATTTTTAGGGAGTCCGTCGGCACTAGTCATTTATTGTTCAAACTTCAAAGATATAGTACTTATATATTTAGGAAATTACTGATATTGTCAGCCATCTTTTCTTTGTGTTGGACAGCATTGATCACGTATGAGCAATATCCTTGAATAGACCTAAGAATTTCACTACTCTCTTACTTATCTTTGTTCATCTTTACGAACTTACTCTTCTCTTGCTTAAATTTTTCTCAGTTCCGGGAAGTGTCAGATAATCCATTGGAGACAAGGTCACCAGGATGAATGTCATCCTCCAAATCCTGGAATGCAGTTTAAAGAAGGAAATGACTTTGGGAACGAGGATAAATCACAGTTCAATAGTGATTTTGAAATGGAAGATAAACCAAACATTATTTCTGAAGCTTTGTGTAATGTAGACGATGATGGTAAACTTAAGCCTTCTACAGAAGTTGTTATTGCCTCTTCTTGCGAAAATGGTGAGGGAAATCTTGGTTTTGATGCTTTCAATAAATCAGGGAAGCCTATCTCAGTTAGTAGTTCTCCCAACATTGTAAAAAAATCTTCAAATCCAGAGTGCATTAACTTGGTTAACTCTGTGGGTCATGTGTCATGCATAAATAAGATGGAATCTAATCCTGTAGACAAAAAGATGAAGTGTATGTCTCAAGCTCCCAAAACCAAGATACTCAAACCTGACAATGTGATGCATGCAAGTTCAGGCAGTAAGAAGCAAACAAAAGGAACTACTTCAGAGGAAAAGTTAGATGTTGCTAAGTCTAGGAGGTTGCCATCTAATGATTGGAAAGATGATTCTAGAGAAATCACTTGTAAAGCAGATAGCTTTTCCCCATCTAGTGCATTGGGTGATCATCTATTTTCAACCTCTGGTGGACATTTTGTTGCTAGTTCCAAATCTGCAAAAACTGATGTGAATCATGATTTGCCTGTCAAAAATGGCAGTATCCCTAGCTTGTCACATAATGGGAAAAACGGTTTAAAAACATCCATGCAAAAAGTTATCCAGCAGTTTAAACCCTCTAAACAATCAAAATGCCATATCTCAGGTCTTGGAAGTGATATTGCTGGAAACTATAAGGTTTTTTCCAAACTACTACGTATATATGTCGCTTACCTAATTGCTACATCTGTTGTGATTAGCCACTTATAATTTTTCTGTTTTATTTTGTCAGGTTATCTTTCTGTATGAACTGTTTGTGAAATTGTACTCAGATGAGCTGATGGTTCTTGGTGCATTTGGCCTTGTAAATTGTGGGAATAGGTGACTATTAGAGGTCTTTTGTAGCTTTTGACAAGTTGAACATATTGCACTTTATTTTATGCTATGAATCATTGTCACTTTAATAGATCCAGTGATTGCTTATGCAAGGTCCAGTAGGACTTCAGATTTCTAGGCTTAATTTACCATATGGTTTTTATACACTTAAAAATGACATTTAATTATGTTATAATGCATGTAAATGTGTTTCACTGTTACTATTTTTATATTTAAATCTTTTGCAGGTTACTTTTAGTTAATATAATGCAAAAAGCTTTCTTGTGTCTGATGAAAATCAAGAATACAGAGCATGTAGTTGAAACATCATGGATTGGTATTCTGTTCTATTTTTAGTTCCCTGATAATGGCCTTTGGGGCAGGAGTGAGCAATTCTCATCATTTTTCCCCTTTTAATTAAACCTTTGCCTATCCTTCAGGCCCTTTTACTTTTCCCTTTTCATTTATTTGATGCTTATATTGTTGGAGCAATAGTGACTTGTTATGGTGCAAAAATAAGGATTTTGTTGTGACACTGCTTGGATAATTGCTTTTTGATTTTTAAAATCCTATCTATATATGCTTGCTTTTACTTGTATAAATATATGATTTCATATTATTAGTTGCACAGACTGCTAATAATATATTTCTGCAGCTGTTATGCTAATGCTGTGCTTCAATGTTTGGCATTTACTCGGCCTCTCACTTCCTATCTTCTTCAAGGGATCCACTCCAAAGCCTGCAAGTTTCTCATCTTGATTCCTATAAATCTTAACTCGCTAACTTTTAGGACCATGTGCTTGACTCATTTATAATTTTATACCTTATGCAGGCCAGAAAAAGGAATGGTGTTTTGTCTGTGAGTTTGAATACATTGTTCTCAAGGCAAGGGAAGGGAAGTCCCCACTGTCCCCAATTAGGATACTATCTAAAATACATAAGATCGGAAGTCATCTCGGTCATGGTAAGGAAGAAGATGCCCATGAGTTCTTAAGGTGAGCCAGCTAAAAATTCTATGCATTAAACATGTCATATGAGATGCAGTTTTTGCCCTTTCTTTTGTGCCTCGTAACATTCAATAAGCTTACAGGTATGCTGTTGATACAATGCAATCTATTTTCCTCAACGAAGCTAATGCTATGGGTCCCTTGGCAGAGGAAACAACTCTAGTTGGCATGACTTTTGGAGGTTATCTTCGATCTAAGGTTTGATTTGACAAGTTTTGCACCTGCAGAGCATTGACTGTCTGTTCATTGAAGCTTTACTTATTGTAACTTTGGTAATTAGTTGCCTCTTTTTGTAATTTTGTGGTTGTCATTTTCAGATAAAGTGCATGAAGTGCCTTGGCAAGTCTGAGCAATGTGAACGAATGATGGATCTTACTGTTGAAATAGATGGAGAAATTGCAACTCTTGACGAGGCTCTTGTACAATTTACTGCTACGGAAACCTTGGATGGAGATAATAAGTACTTTTGTGGCAGGTAGGTTCATTTACTAGTTTGTTATTTTGTCTTAAAGTTTCAAGCACGATGCACTTTTTATTTTTCTTATATAATGTTTTATTTCTCTATTCTTACTGTGCATATCCAATTTCCATTAAATTCTGAAAGTGAATTCAGTTAAATGTCCTTTATAAGTTTCTTGGCAGGAGTAGTTTATTTAATGCTATAACATTCTGTTTGACATTGTTCTGGACATCATCTTTAATTTTTAAAACCATCTGTGACACTTTCTTGCCTTTTGTTGTCCTATTGAGCAAATGTTCATTTTGGTATTTAAGTTATGCGAAAATTTTCAATTTATTACTTTTATTATTTTCTGTTACAATTGAGTTTTTATGTTATTACAATATATTTCAATCAACTATTCCATTTAAACAAATTTTTAAAAAATTATTTTCCCTTTCTCTATCTATCCTTTTCTTTTATTATAACTTAACTCCCAACATCCATCTAAAGCTCTAAAATTCATATCTCTATTAGAATGAGAAAGATTAGATGAGCCTTAAGGATTTTTTTTTAATAATTTTTGAATGAAATTGTTGATTGAAAGAGATTGTAATAACATAAGTAGTTAATTGTTACAAAAAATAACAAAAGTAGTAAATAGAAATTTTTCATATAATATAAGTATCAAACTGAACGTTCGTCGAGTCTTATTTGATACTTATGTAAAGTACCTTGAGTTCATATGTTCGCTGAACTACGTTAATGTTGGAATCTATGTGAGTGTGAACACTTTACAGATCTTGGCAATACATCAGGTTGAGTATTTCTTTTTAATTTTTTTTTTGAACATCTTTCCTGCATTTTGGGGTGCTTGGGTATTAGCTTTTTCATTTTGACTTGTTAAGATCCAATCCATTTCCAATACTTTGCTGCCTCAGGATGGGGAAGATTTTGACCCATCTTCTTGCCTTTGGATTACCGAAGTTATTTATTTTTGAGCTTTTCATAAATTACTCATGCATTTGGATCAAGTCCTATTGCTCTGATTTAAGTACGCTTTTTTTGGGCAATATTTTCCACTCTTCATAAGATGCAACTCTTACGTCAAAGCAAAAAAGAAGTTAACCTTATTGGAGGCACCAAATATTCTCACTATCGTGTTAAAGCGATTTCAGGTAATTGTTTACAATTAAATGACTTATGTTCATTTA
Source organism: Hippophae rhamnoides (assembly GCA_033030585.1). Taxonomy (NCBI): domain Eukaryota; kingdom Viridiplantae; phylum Streptophyta; class Magnoliopsida; order Rosales; family Elaeagnaceae; genus Hippophae; species Hippophae rhamnoides. The sequence continues at coordinate 34,847,866 of CM065437.1, forward strand.
TAATTGATTACCAATATTTGATTTCCAATCTTTAACTGCAGTCTGGTAATTTTGAGAAACTGAACAAGCCAGTTCGTTTCCCGGAGTTTCTCAACATGGCACCATATATGAGTGGAACAAATGACAGGTCTCCATTGTACAGTCTATATGCTGTGGTGGTTCATTTGGATATTAGGAATGCTTCATTTTCAGGTCATTATGTGTGTTATGTAAAGAATTTTCGTGGGGAATGGTTCAAGATTGATGACAGCAAGGTACGTGTGAAAAACATTGATCTCAGTTTAGCTCTCTGGTTTTGTTTTACTTTTTTGTTCTGAGCTAGAGGTAACTCAAAAGTTCATTTTACTTGTATTACTTGATAGTACAAGCTCTATGGAATCTTTATAGAGGCAATATATGTTTGTGTTAGGTTATTTGTGCATGCTACTATTATTTTAAAAGATTATTTTGAGGCTTGTCTCGATACGAGGCTTAAATTTTTTTGTTTTTTAGGCTATAGCCTCAAGTGGCTCTTTTTTTATGTTGATTTAATGGGTTTCCCATAAAATATCGTCCCGGTTATATTAGGAATTAAAAAAAATGTGGAAAAAAATAAAAATAAAAAAAGAAAGAAAAAATATAAAGAGAATATCAATATTATGAACGAACACTATTAGGCTTGCTACATGTACATTCTTCCTTTACCAATTTCCTTATTTTATTTTTCCTTTGACAACTGCAAATTTTAGAAAACATTAAGTTCTGACATTGCAAGTAATATTTTTCCTCTATTTGACTATTTTTATTTGAATTATTTCTTTTCAATTAAGTCTACAACTATATCTTTGTACACATTACTCAAATATTGTTGTTCAGGTGATAATTCTAAATTGATATTTGAGCAATAGAGTTGCAACTTATGCGATTCACTTTGCATGTTTTATTATTATTATTTATTTCTAACTTTATTTACTTATTTTATCGATAATTTCTTTTATTAATATTTTAAGATTTTTTAAAATTAAAGTTTTTGTTTGTGTTTTATGATTATTTCTATGCTTGATTGTTTATTGGATTAGTTGCTTATATGAATGTTTTTAAGGTTTTTTAAAGTTTAAGTACGAGGCTTACATCTTGGATTGCCTTGGGCCTTGAGGCATGCCCGAGGCTTATCAAGGCTCAAGGCAGTCTGAGGCATGAGCCTTGCCTCACTAAAGAGAAATGTCTCGATGCTTAATATAGCCTTGCTACATTGTCAAAACCCCCTTTCCATTTGTGTCTGAAGCTGTGTAAGAGAGAATGGAGTAACAGGGGAGGAGATAGATTTGGTTGCCTTTGAACAAATGGTGTTGTGTGCGTGTCTTCTGATATGATTACTGGTTTGCATTGTAGGTTGAACGTGTTGAGTTGAAGAGGGTTCTTTTAGAAGGGGCATACATGCTCCTGTATGCTAGGTGATATGCCAGTCATTTGTTTGGTGAACTCCCTATTTTTCTGTTCTATTGGCTAAAACTTACATCAAGCTTCTTGATATTCAGGGACAATCCCCGACCCCCAGCATTGCTAGGGAGCAATATGGTGACTCCTTTTGCTAAGTGTAAGAGAAGGAACTTGGAAGCAGTTCCTTCAGGCGTCGCCAAATCCAAGTTAAGATCTAACACCAATAGTACAATTGCAGATTGTTCTGTTGCTCAATATAAATCATGTAAAAACCCTTACAGCTTGACCTCGAATGGTGTGGTCAGCAATCTACCTTTAGATCCATATGATTGGAGATCCAACTCATTGCACAGATTAGCTGCAATGGATTCGTCAAGTGAGAGTTCGTCTCTTTTCAGCTGCTCGGATGCAAGTTCTTGCAGCACCATGAGCACTAAGGACTCCTCCAGCACAGAAGACTTCTCTGATTATATATTTGGTGACACAGGATCCAATTGGCACAGGCGATATCAGCATTCAACAGACATGATTGCATCTTCTCATTCAAACTTCGATGTAGATGTAAAAGGTCGAAGCAATTGGAGAGATGACTCAAAAGGGAAGGGGGAAGGAAACTCTGCAGTTTATCGTACTGACACAGCTAAACATCGTAGGAAGTCAACCAGTGAGTTTGATACGAGCATTAGTGAAACTGATTTGGGTCAAGTTTTCTGGGAAAATTCTTTTGATGTAAGATCTGGCACATCATTTAGAAAATCAAACGTAGAAAGACGAGCTCAAAGTTTTTATTGAGGTTTGAGCCGAGATCAAGTAGGTCGAGATATCAATGGTATTAATTAAATCGTTCAATTTTTCCATCTCTAGTTACTTAGGTTTTAGACTTGCAGTACCATTTTAAAGGCCGGACAATTTTGATAATAATTGTCTTTGCTTGTACATCTCAGGAATAAAGTTATTCTGGAAGTCCAAAATAAATAAATAAGAGGAATATACATAAGATGAATTAATCATCTGACCCTTCCCAAGAAAGGGAAAGAAAAAAGCCTGCATATATGGCTAAAATTAGTCTTGGGGGACGTGCAACGCCAAACTACCTTATACTATCTTCTATTTGTCATTAATTAGTTTAGCCTGTTATGCATAACAATATTATTCTATTCTACCTTTGAATAAATCTAATTCAATAAGCTTTTTATAATAATCGTTACTTTTCTTTTTGTCCGTGTCAGGCATTGAGTGAATATTTCTGAAGGTATTTTTCCCTCGAGAAACCTTTAGGTCCTCTTGAGGTTTAAATTCCAACCAAGTGCTGGTTTCATTTGTCCTCTTGATTTTTGCTAGCTGTTTGCCTTTTATTTTTTAAATGTGATCGTGTTCTAGTAGAATCAGTTATGGAGAAATTACAAGCTCGTGTTGATCTTATGAACCTTACTTTAGATCTTGGTGATCTGATTAAGCAAGAGAAAAGTTGTTTTCAAATCTTGTGACTGCTGCTCCTATCCTGGCAAAGAAGCCGAATAATATGGATGCTCTTTTAAGAGTTCATGGCAATAATTGGACTAGGAATAGTGGCTTGCATGTGGATCTTCATTTTCTTCTTTGAAGATGCTTCAGAGATGGAGTTGGTTCTGAAGAAATCTCCATGAAAATTTGATAATTGTTTAATTGCTAAAGAGACGCTTATAACAAATTATATGTTGTCTATCACTCTCTTATATGTGGGTACTGATGTTGTTGAAAATGTTGTGATAATTGCAATTGAAAACGATTTTGTGGATGCTAAAGGCAAAAGGACAAAACAAAGATGCTATTAGAATTGGATAAGTTTTCCAAGACTTGGTTGTTTAATGGTTATCTGTATTTCTTGTTGTTGCTTTAGATTGGTGTCTGCTAGTGTGGTGGTTTATTCATATTGTTTTGTTGGTTTCTCTTATAATTTTGAGCTTGGTGTTGAGTTACTCTTTTTGTTTCTGGTTTAGTGGTTGTGTATGTTTGTTATGTTTTTTGGGTTTGTTTTGGCTATATAATCCTGGCTTGCTATTGGAGCTGGTTGTTGATTTATTTTTGAGATTTTGGTTCCATTAACTCATCACTATACTGAATAACGCTAGTGATTTGGTAGAATTTGCTTTAGAGATTTGTTTCCCAGCTTGGTTGATAGATACGTGTAGTTTTTGATTCCTTAAGCTTTTGTCATGGTTGTTGATGTTGGAATCATTTAGTGGGTCAAGTGTTTGTGTTTTTTCTAACTATTTAGGCTTGTAAGTTCCTGTTTTGATTATCAATAAAGTTGCTTTTTATTTCAACCAAAAAAAAAAAAAAGCTTATTGTAACAGAGATGAATGCTATAATTTGTATACAAAATTATACTCAAATAAATATTTAAATACAATAAATAATGTGTAGAAATTTACTTAAAATTAGCATTCTGAAGAGAAAATAAATTCTTTTCTTGTTCATGTAACTTTTTTTTTCTTTTTTTTTCCATTTTCCCCCCTTTCCTTTACCCTTGACACTTTTTTAACCTAATTTTAAAAATAAATAAAAATTCAATATTTCCCAATAAGAACAAGAAGACATATGGTAAACTCAAGGTTAAAATGTAACTCTAACATTAAAGAAACTACAAACACCAATAAAATAATAATAATAATAATAATAATAATAATAATAATAATAATAATAATAATAATAATAATAATAATAATAATAAATAAATAAAACTTATCAAATTCTCAAACATACTAACCTTTCAAATTAGGGAGAAAAAGAAGAAGATTACATGCCTTCATCCAAGCTTCTAATTAAGGGAGAAAATATCATTAACTACAGTAAACTTCCAATTTCATTCAATTTTTAAGCATTCGATCGATTGCAATTATCAAGTTGTAAGAACAATGAAAACAAATTCTTCGATATTTGTAATCGATCGAATGCTTAAAAATTAAAATGACTTATTCCCTGACGCCTCTCCCCTTCTTCCTCCTTCAAATAGACATGAAAACTCATTTTGAGAAAACATGTTTAATTGCCTATGAGAACATAAAGGTCGATTAAAATATGAAACAATGCAGCAGAAAAAAAAATCTTATAGAGAACTATAGTGTAAAGATCAAAACCTTGTTCAACTAAATGAATTATAAATAAGTCATAACTGAAATAAATTTAGACAACTGGATATAAGAGCAATCCGATGGATGCCAGATTCATTATGAAGAAAATATATAGAGAAAGAAAACATTGATTTCCAATGGAAAAAAAATAATGTTATGATAGATCTAACAAAACAAAGCTACCATCCACGACAAGAAGGGATATTAATGTTAGAAATTTTTGAAAAATCAACTCTTATAAAAATTTAAATTATTGAAAGACTTTTGAAAAGCATAACCATCTTCTAACTTAATGTCATTTATAGTGTCAGTTATTATATACAAATCGTTCCTTAACTACATTCTAAATCATTATATACAAATCGTTCCTTTTCAAGTTTGACCTTACAATTTATTGGTTAATTATTTACCTCACACCTTTTTCTTATTTCAGTTGTAGCTTCTTTATGATTTTGACAGGGCTCGGAGTGTGGGTCAATTAAATTATAAGCTAGAACGAGAAAGAAAAATTCACGCATCTTCTCGGTCTAAGTACACCACAATTTTGGTGAGGTCGCATAAGTGGGATGGTGAGGCCATTGATAAAGAGGAAAAACTGAAAAAGGGCCACCAACGAGATAAATGAGTATGCCAATCGTCTTACCGAGTTGGAAGAGGTGTAGAAAAAAGCTGAGGTTATGATTGAGGGAGACCTGAAGGCAAAGGCTAAGCTTGATTCCATGGCTAGGCAGTTCTAGTCGAGCGTAGAGAGGGGTACGAGCTTGTCATGGAATCTTTCAAAATAGAGGTTAAGAAAAATGACCTAGGAAAATACTATTATCGTATTCTGAACATCCTCGTCACTCCTTCATGCATGCATTCTCCCTCTCAAGAGGGGGAGGAAGGGAAGGGCTCGAGCTCTAGTGAGAGCACGGATGTGCCCGAGGTCACAGATGTAAGGGCCGGGCAAGAAGATTATTAATTTCTTGAGCTTTACCCTTCTTTTCTTTTGAGCTCAACATCACTTATGATTGTGTGGTCATGAGCTTAGGCTTGGAATTTTGTTTGAATGATAAATCGATCTTATTAATGAAAAATTTAATTTGTCTGAATTATTGTGTATTTATGAAGTTGACCTACCCACTTGATTTTTGGGAACATTTATTTATTATTTTATTATTTATTAGTTTTTCAACATCATCCTCTATAAAAAGAGATAAGGGTAGTTCATTAATTAGTGCAATACTAATTCTTGCTCCTTTTTGGTCGATCTTTTTGGATTCTGATCGATCCCAAAGACGTTTAGTTTGAGCTTTAAGGGCTAACAATAACAGGCTTAAAAGTGAGGTTATGTCACTAAAAGCCAAGGTGCTCAAACTCGAGGGAAAGGTAGGTCCCTTTGAGGAGAGCAAGTGTGAGCTTGCTTCTTGTAAAAAGTAGTTGATGGAAGCTCAATCTCACAAGAGGATGGCCATGGTAATCTTATACATGGAAAATTATAATTTTTTTAATGCTAATAACATCCATGGTAACAATAACAAAAACTTGATACATAAATTTTATATTTGATAAATAGTTTACAAGTGCATAAATCACTTTGTAAGAAATAATAAGTATACATGGAAGGTCGCTATAAGGAGAAGCTACATGGTTTTTAGATAATTTAACAAAATTCTTAAAAATAAAAGATAAACCTAAACATCCTATCACAATTGTTTGGGTTTTGAAAATCTTATCCTAATGACATAAATTTAAAGATAGATATGATTTAAGAAATAGTAGACAGATATACATTTAATCATTTAATAGAGAATTTATGGAATATATTAGTTAGTGAATCATACTTGCTTAAAATTAATTAGGTTGTTAAAGATATATATTAATATTACTGATTTTTTCTTTTTTGTATGAAAATATCCTAAGATCGGAATCAGATTTGCTGTTAATAAAAACCAATTAATATCTTAAGGTGAGGATTACCAATTGATTATTATTAAATTATAATTTATTTATAAGAAAATAACAAATCATTTAAATCATTGTTTAATGCCAAACACATAATTTAGACCTTCATTCAATGTGATAAAGTTGGAATTAAGATTGTTATATTTGAAAACTAACTTTCAGATTTTAAATCTATTATGAAAAATATGTCATCAATACATTATTAAGTAATAAATCTTTGTGAAAATCTTTGAAATAGAATATTATTCTAAATTAGATCTAGATAACCAGATTATCAATCTGAATTTCATATTTTAAATCCATTATGAAAAATATATCATCAATATATTTTTCTGTAATAAAGTTTTTAGAATTCTTGAATGAAGAAATAAAAATTAATTAATTTTATAAAAATATTTATCCAAATTAATATTTAATAAGCATAATAATATAGCTAATTTCCCATAGTATATTCAGCAGGCATGCAATTAATCTAAAAATAAAAGAATACATTTAAAATTTATATTTCAAGCGTATCCTTTCAATACAAAATTTCAGTATTGATCCATATCTAGAAATATGCTAAAAATATATGTCAATACTGTTTATTGGATCAAAAACTACTATATAAAACTAAAGAAATTTAAATTTCAAAACTATTTAGAAAGTCAAGAGAAAACTCTTTGATTTTTGGTCTACATTATATTGAGGGAGGAGGTTTATATATGTAGAAAAACTAATGCAAAAAGGAAAACATAATGGATCATAAGGTTGAGTAACATGGCATATTTTTCCACCATTGTGGCCTATGTCAATTTGGTATATGTATCAACTACAATTCAAAGCACCTGTGACACAATACATTTAAAATCGTTGCGGCATGCGTTAATCTGTGTTTTTTCATTTTTTTTCACCCTTTTACAAGCTTGGTTGGTTCATATGTGAGGTTTACATATGTTATCCTTTTATTTTTCTTGATTGTAATTGAGTCATTTTAGGTATAATTTTTTATGTGTTGATTTTTTAAATCAATTTGGAGCAAGAAATACCTAAAAAATAACAAAAAGTACCTATGATTCCCAAAACATAGATTTTCCAAAATAATGATAAAATTATACAAATACAAATCTATTTTTTATATTAAAATTCAAATAAATCAATCAATATTTAGTGCTTTTAAGCACTCATCAATGCCTCTAAACATTTATCATTATATTTGAAAAGTATATCCTTGTATAATAGATTGCACAAGGGTTTGGAGACATGGGAAAAGTCTGATGAATCTACAAAAAAATTCCCACATGCCTAAGAAAACTCCTCACTTCTCTTACACTGGTAGGTGGTGGTAGCTTCTCAATCACTTCAATTTTAGCTCTATTCACCTCAATTCCTTTAGCTAAGACTTTGTGACCTAGGATGATACCCTTGTTTACCATGAAGTGACATTTTTCTAGGTTTTAAACCACATTGGTTTCTTCACATATTTGTAGCACTAGGGAGAGAGTGTAGACACTCATCAAATATGTTCCGAAAGATTAAAAATTCATCCATAAAGATCCCTAAATTATTCTCTACCATGTTTGAGAAAATAGCCGTCATACAGAGTTGAAATGTTACAGGTGCATTGTATAACCTTAAATGGAATTCTCATGAAAGAAAAAGTTCCATAAGGAAATGTGAAGGTAGTATTATCTTAGTCTTTAGGTGTAATAGTGATCTAGTTATAGCCAGAGTATCCATCTAGAAGGTAAAAGAAAGAATTCCCAACTAATCTTTCAAGTATTTGATCTATGAATGGGAGAGAAAAATGGTCCTTCCTTGTAGCTTTATTCATCTTGCGAAAATACATACATACTCTTCATCATGTGATAGTCTTGTTGGTATTAACTCATTTTCCTCATTTGCCTCATTTTCCATCACAGTGATTCCTATTTTCTTTGGCACACATTGAACTTGGCTTACCCATTCACTGTCTGATATTGGGAAAATGATGTCCATGTCTAGCCACTTAACAATTTCCTTCTTCACCACCTCTTTTATAATGGGGTTTGATCGATATTGTGCATCCTTGGTGAGTTTAGCTCCGTTCTCTAACAAGATTTTGTGCATACATATGGATGGACTTATGCCTTTGATGTCTTTTATGTTAGCAATAGACCAACCCATAGTGACTTTTCTTGCTCCATACTTAGACTAGTAGGGATTATAACTGGAAGTGTCTTGTTCTCTCCCAAAAATGCATAGCGATTATGGTTTCGTAAATTCTGGAGCCCTAACTTGGGCGGCTCTTTAATGGGTGGTTTGAGCCTAAAACTTGTCTTAAGACACTACAACAATCGCATTAGTTACCCATATGGGAGGCATAGCCTCCAAAAAGTTCATATAGTTAACAATATGAAATTGCATCAAAGATTCCATAGTTTCAAAATAAGTTGAGTTTTTTTCTAGTGAATTTTTTCATTGATCATAGCATCATGTGTCAAAGTTTTAAGTATGGGCAACTTAACAGATTTTGTTAAATTATCATCATGAATGTGTGTGCCTCAGTGAGTATCATGGTATTCATCAATATGTGTTTTCATAAGATTAACAAGCACATATTCTAAAGCACCACTTTGGAATATGTCATAAAGCGCATCATTAGCTAGCTTATCAGTAACACCTATCCTAAAGCAACCACTAGTATTATTTGTATTAGAAAATTTAATTACTTTGAAAAGATTAAATGTTACCTACTCATTTTGCACTCTTATTGTAAGCTCACCTTTTTGTACATCAATGATTTCTTTTCCTATTGATAATAATGGATGACCAAGTATGACATAAATGTCACAGTTCTCTTCTATTTATAGTACAATAAAATCAGTCAAAAAGATGAATTTTTCCACTTTCACCAACACATATTTTACCACTCCCCAGAGTTGCTTGAATGAGCTATCTTCTATTTACAATGTTATTAATGTGGATTTGGCTTCACTAACCCCCACTCTTGGAAATTGATAATGAAATTAGGCTAATGCTGGCACCTGATTGACCAAATCCTTGATAAAAAAAATATTGATGAAATTGCAGCCTTTAATCAGGGTTATTATCTCATGATCTCCAAGTCTCATTTTATTATATAGTATGTCATTCATGAATTTGGCATATGAAAGCATCTATTCAAATGCGTATGCAAATGTATGTTTAAGTGTAGCTTCTTGAAGATAATCAAGAATTTTTAAACTACACTCCAACTTTTGTTTTTGCAGTCTTTGAGGGAAAGGTATGGTGTGTGTGTGTGTGTGTAGAGGTTAATCTTCTTTGGTTGAATTCTTTCCTTTTCAATACTCATTTTTTCAAGTTTTTCCTTCTCATATTTTTGAGTTTCTTATGTCTCCTCTAAAACTTTACCACTTCTTAAGGCTATATTTTATAATGTTTCTTTCCTTCTCTTTTTGGGTTTATTATTGTATCACTTAGAAGATTACATTGAGACCTTTGACTTATGGCTTGGGAAATTTTCTCCATTTGGACCTCTAAATTTTAGATAGAAGCCCCATGAGTGGACTTTAGGCAATCCATTTTTATATTTACTAAATGGATGAAGTCTTTCATCATCCCCATTACGATACTTGTGTTATCCTCCCTAGGTAGTTTTTTCTCTTAGGCTTGTGGTTATTGAAAACCTTATGGTGGGAAGGGTTGACATTTAAATTGATTACCACCTTAATTGTTGTTATTATTCTAAGAGAAATTTAGGTGGTTTCTCCATCCTGGGTTATATGTGTTTGAGTCTGAGTTTTCTTGGTAGTTTTTATTTTTGACATAGTTTATTGCTTTAGGAAGATTCATGTATGCCTCAATAGAATGAGGTCCATTGCAATAATCACACACTACGAATGGACTTTGTACCATATTTACTTCCAAGAGAAATTTGGGTGGTTTCTCCATCCTAGGTTGTATATGTTTGAGTATGGGTTTTCTTGGCAGTTTTGATTATTGACATAGTTTATTGCTTTAGGAAGGTTCCCATATGCCTTAGTAAATTAAGGTCTGTTGTAATAATTACACACCATGAATGGACTTTGTACCATATTTACCTCCATAAGGCTACCATCTAACTTCTGTGTTAAACCTAATAGCAAAATATTTGTTTGAGCTTGCAATATTGCCATAGTGTCTACATATACTACTCCATCCATTATCTATGGGTTGAGCCTTTCCATAGGCCATTGGAAATTTTTGGATGCCATCTCATCAAGTATTTCAAAGGCTTCATTTGTAGATTTACTCATTAAAGCTCCCGTAATTGCAGCATCAATTATAGTCCTTGTCTACCCCATTAATCCATTATAGAATGTTTTCACTTACAACCAATTAAAAATACTAATGTGTGGGCATCTTCTTAATAGCTCCTTGAAGCATTTCTAAGTTTTATAAAATTATTCACCTTCAAATTGATGAAAAGATGTGATGTTGTTTCTGCGCTTAGCTTTTTGAGCCAATTGATCCCATGTAGTGATTAACCCAACATGTAGTGACTGTAACCAAGCCTTAGCCTTATCTCTCAGTAATAAAGGAAACAAGCGAAGGAAAATTACATCATCTAAGACACGATTCATCTTGAAGGTCTCACAAATTTCCAAGAATGAAGCCAAGTGATGATTTCGGTCATCGTTGACTAACCCTCTAAACTTGTTTGCCTACACCATCTGAAAGCACCTAACTTGAGTTTGAAATTATTGGCATTGATTTTGAATCTATTGATAGATGATTAGGGTCCATCTACTTATGGGATTGTAAAATATCTTAAAGGTTTAGGGACCCATAACCCTTTATTGATGTTATGCTAACCATTCCCTTCTTAAGCAGGGAAAGTTCTCTCTATTTTTTGATCAAAAGGTACAAGATTTTCACCTATCAACCTAGACATACAAAACAAAACACTAAAATAGTAATTAATAGGTCATTGTAGTATAGTAGTAAGTATTGCTATCTGTCACGTGGGTAACCTGGGTTCGATCCTCAATAATGGTGCCAATAACATGACATGTTAATCGTAAGTGTACGTGCTATGCAAGTAATATAATATATAAAAGTATAGATATTGATCCCATAGGGAATTGTGTAACTTATAACCAAGTATCAAGATAATTATTATGAATACTATTTGGACAATAGCAAATTATTAAAAAATAAATATGAATTACAACTAATTAATCGAATCAAAATTCTACAACTACAAAAATAGATGAGAAAATAACCTAGGAATCTTTAATTTCTCAATTTCTTATTCATATGAATCACTAAAAGCTCCCCAAAATAATTACCAACAATTACATGGCCAATTAAATCTAATCGAGTATGTATTCCTCTCTTATATAAATTACAAATCATATTGTAATTAATTTAATCACACTCTCGTACTAATTAGATTACATATCACTCATTACGATCATCAATTATGGATTATATACATAAGAATCATATATTTCTACTTAGAAACTATGCATGTTATTTAATTAAGACAAAAAAATAAATAATTCTTTGAATCTATTTAACTACCTTTATAGATCAATTATTGGCCAAAAAATTAATTTCATAAAAATAAAATAAAATAATATAATTTAATTGCAATCATAATTATGGTAAAAATATTATATCATCACATGTAAAAAATTGGGTTCATAAGACCCCTAAATTAATAAATTATTTAGACATAATTATGTTTATAAAACTAAAATTTTTCATAAAAAAACACATAAAATTTGATAAAGAAAGGAGAAGAAGAATAATTATACTCAATCTTTGGATTTATATCACTAATCTTCTCTTAAATTCTTCATAAATTGTATCTTTTTTAATCTTCTCTTGAACTTTTTCTCTCTTTTTGGTAGCTATAATATGTTTTTAATTCTTAATTGTGTTTATTTTGTGCCTCATTAGGGTTAATTAATAGGAGAAGGAATATAAAATGGACCACTAGGTCAAAACCTTAAAGATCCAAGGATTGAGAATAAAATTAGAAGATAAGATTTTTCAGCCAGATTTTGCCCTCTATTTTACATGTCGTGGCATAAGGTCCTCTTATTTTCCAATCATCGTACATGCACCACAACCCTATTTTGTGCCCACCGTAGCCTAGCCTTTGTTGATGAACATCTCTTCCATGCGTGCAGTGGCATAGTTTTATGACTGTTATGGCCTAGACTCATTTTTCTTGTTTTTGACTCATTTTCACCCCGTTTTCTATCGTTCTATCTACATTGAAATAATTAAACAAAAATTAAACATTTTCATGATATTTAGCATAAAAAATTCAAATAATTGTTTAGAAGTGGCTAAATAATTTTACTTTCATAGAGTTATCATCAGCTATATGATATAGCATATAATGACAAGACTGCAAGAAGAAATCCTAATACTTTGAAATTACATGTTAAGAACATGTGACGTGATGCTTATGCAAAACCCACAGAAGAATAAGAAACTAAAAAAGTAAGGAAAACATACATAAAGAGCATGTCAAAGTAACTAGTAGGGAAAAATACTAATAAAGGATCAACCAGTAAAGCATCGAAACAAGATAATTAACATACTACTTATGACAAACAAGTAGTGAGATAGAGAAACGCATGAACAAGAAAATAGGAAACATGAAAACAACAAAGGTTCATAGAAATAAACACCATCACAGAACAACAACAACCCACTTCATTGGAGACAATGGGCATAAATATAAAAGGTGTGTGTATATATAGATAGAGCTCTAAAATCGAACACCTAGGTTGTTAGGCATAAATAGTGGCAACCCACTCTAATTCCAACTAAATATTCTATATGTAGGAACAATTGCATGAAGATAAATTTTTCTTCCAACCCAATTAGGAAACTGAGTTTAAATGAGGGGTGAAAATGCCAACCCATGGAATCCTTTTGGAGCACCATTTCAACTCGGCCAAGTAGGCCCTACAACGTGTATTAAGCAAGTAACATAACGAATGAACGAAAATAACAATTTGTTTTAAACACACTAATAACGAGTACCTCACTAACTCCTGTCCAGGCAAGTAGTATGTTTAAACATTGAAAACAACACAAAGCATGTGATTCAGCCATACATACTGGAAAAGCAATAAAATATTTCCAATCACTTCATGAAAATATATGAATAAACATATTAGTTAAATGATTATTATACTCTCATATCATACGATCAAATAAAATAAAGCATATTGTAGGAAAGAGTCTGAAGCTTGGTACATAAGCAGGGTAAGGAGATACTAATTCCTTAAAGACTCGCACCAAAAAGCATGTAGGAAGATTAAATTAAATTAGCTAAAACAATAAATAGAAAACTATAAGTATGCTTCAAGGAAATGAAAGAAAGCATGCAACTACACAAATTAAAAAGTTTTCTAAAAGAGTCTAAATCTAGTATGTTATTCCATACAAGATAGAAACTCAAACACGCAATAGCAATAAGTAAAACACTTAATAGATAGCAATAAAAGTAGTGAACAATAATCACAGTTAGCTAGTATATTAAGCAATAGATATAATTTTGAGTAATTAAAAATTAGGTGAAAAAAAATTAAAAGCGTTTTATTAGATTTTAAACCTTAGTATTTTGAAACATATACGATTTAAGCTCAAATTGTACTAGCCAATCGCTAGAGCATTCATAACACCAAATATAATGAGGTAAACTCACATAAAATCCTTACCTATATGATAATGTTCTCATCTTTCTTATGGTAGCCACTGGGTAGCAAAAAAAATCCACTACATAATAAAACAATTACAACCTACAAACATATAGCCATCAATACCACTATCAGTTGGGACCACTTTATGAACTACCTATTACTATCCTTGCTTACTGCCTCTCTAAAAACTTGGTTTGACATAAAAGCCCAAATATTTTCCAAAGCCAACACTACTCGATCTAGTGTGATCATAGTAACTAAAGATCAGTAATATGGAGTACAGTGAACAATCAAATGAGAGGACCATCCTCAATCACGAACTACTAATAACCACCATAGGAAATGTATTCAACCACGTAGCATACACAACCAAAGTGAGAACCACACTCAACCACTTATTACGAATAATACTTAGTCAATACACGGCATACCAGTAGTCTTTTAACATAGAGAAATGTTGCATCCTAGCAACTACCAATCAACACACGGCTCACCACCACAAAGGTACCACATCTAAAACACACTCTCAACACTGCCTCATGTACTCACCATTCAAGAGCATTGTTTGCACACTTAGTCACGATCACTAATATCGAACACCATTCACTGTAATAGTGATCTAGAAATAGAAAATGATATGTCAATTTGATAGAGCTTTGTTATAACTTTTTTGGATAAGAAATAAGAAGAGAGGGGATACTTATAGAACTCACCCAAGTAAAATATCCAACCTCGTTGAGTCCTCATCGAGGATCCAACAAAGGTTCTAACGAAGGCTTCGTCGAGGTGCTAAAGATCCCATTTTTCATTTTCAATATTGCCAAGAAAGTTACATCAATAACCACACCCAAAAATGATATAAAAGCATGAGCAAAAACATCAACGAGTGAGCACGTGCTTAACCTTACATGCACACTACGAAATCCATCCCTTGATGTGTGTAAACATACTTTTTAACACAATGTTTCTAACTATGTACATGTTTGCATTACTGATCCATAGTAACCAACCTTACATAAAGAAAGATAGAACACTAAGTAAAATAAATAGACTCCATGTTTTGCACACAAGAAACCAACACATAGACACAATTTACAACAGAACTTATAGAAGTAGAAAGTAGCACAACATCGATGAAATAAACTTGTATGAAAGAAAAATGATTTCATATTTTATATAAGCTTGATCTTAAAATGGAGAGATATAAGAGATAACATAAAGCAAAAGGGAGAGAGAAGAGAGACAAAGATAGAGAAAGGAGAAAGAAGTGGTTTGTGGGAAATAGATGTTGAAGAATATAAGGAAGAGTAGAGAGAATATTAAAATATAAAAGTACCTTTTAAAAAAATCAAAAGTTGTGCACATGTCAAAATTCCCAATTTGAATCTTAGTTTCGCATTAGATTGGTAAATATTTTTAAAACGTAGTTATCATTAAGATACCAATTACTGATAAGGGTAAAAAATGGTACCAAAAATGAAATTAAGGTACTACTAAGGTAGTGATCCCACTTTTTCTTCCAAAACTTTTGTTGCTCTCGGGAAATATTCTACTTCTAGATTCCAAACTAATCTTGGTGCTTTAGACATTTTTTCTTCAACTTTTTTGTTGTAATTTTCTCTAAAGTAGCACATCACTTTTCACATTTTAAAATTTTTCTTCACACTTGGAATTTGATGATGCTTAAACTTTGCCAATATTTGCACATTTTTAAAATATTGAGTCTACCAAGAAATCCTTAGAAGATGTTTAGGTGGTGAAGATATATATGGAAGAAAACTTATCCTAAGCTTATTCTGGCAATGAGAGCCTCGAAGTTGTGAAACATGGACAACATTCCAACTTGAGGTTGTTATTGATAATGCCATTAATGAGAATCTTGACTCTAAGGAATTTACATCATACATTGGTATGGCTTGGTTCCAAAGGTTTGAGCTTGCTAAAGTAAAGGTCAGGAAAGTGTATCCCAAATTGGTCCTCCTACTTTAGCATTTATCGAACTTCTTAGGAGCTACAACTAAGCATAGTGCAAATGATGGTGGCTTAGATGTCTTTGCAAGAGTGGTTCTAATCGAGGTGATGGCCCAAGATTCTATGGAAATTGAGAACATTGAGAACATTGTAGAGCTCCAACCCAATCGACTGGCGAGACTTAGGAGATGGACACCATTACTGTGGTGATCCTAGATGACATCGAGAAAGGTAACCTTCCTCAACCTTAGGATTTTTTTCCCTTTAAACATACTAAAGTGTAATCACTCGACATACTGAAGTTGATAAGGTTGGTGACTTGGCAGTCGCTTGAGAAATACTTAGCATCTTTTATAAATCTTTGAAGAATAAGGTGGTGATCTAGAATTGGAGGAAACTAACTACCTAGAGTGCATATGATATTATATTACGGTGGGGAATTAGACAAGGTCCAAAAAGTACCCATTTGAATGGATGGTGACATAGGTAGAACCAAGAAACATCGATATAGTATGGTATCGAGAATAGATATAGCAGGGTTCGTTGACTTGTCAATTGGTCAGCCAGTGGCATATTAGTGGATTAATTAGTTGGCAATGACAATCCAATAGTAGTTGGTCAGTTGGGTGATTATCCAATAGGAGGGATTGTTATTGGTCACTCATGGTGTAGAAAAATGGGAAATGGCCAATCATAACTTATGGGTATAGTGATAGATAGTTCTCGTTCTAGCAACATGACAATGTTCTCCAATAGCAACCCGAGATCTTGACTCCAACGCTCACTTTTTTATTTTGTGATACACTATTCCTTTTTTACTTCTTTCTTTTCTATCAAAGATGCCTCAAAATTAACTAAATATTGAATGGTATTCCTAAGTTTTTCTCAAGTCTTCAATTTTTGAGGTTATACTCCGTAGAGCCCTCTAGTCTCCTAGCCGCATACTTCTCAAGTATGGAAAGAAATACAAGTATTATAGACTCCAACTTGTAACAAGTTTGGTCTTCAATTCATTTATGGGTTTATGCAGTTAGAGTGAGCTCAACGAAAGTCCTAATGTTTTGATGAAATCACTTGACCTACCTGATGTAACACAAGTTTCAAGTATCTAAGGGTAAGTTATAGGTATAAAAGAGGCAGTACAGTGCTTCTCTCAGCAATAGACTATCCAAATTATCCTAGTGTCATGATCCTAGATTGATGGAATTATGGGTGTTAAAGCATGTTGATGCTCACTTTTCTTTCCCTGTAAAACTTAGCTAAGAAACATGCCTTAGATTATTGAGATACAATAATTGCTAGGTTCTAAATAGGTTGTTGTACAATTCTTAGATGAGATCATAGTCATCATTGGGTTCTAAGTATGTTGGCCAACACATCTCGAGCAATATTTCTATTGCTATTGGTGTACCCTTTACTTCCCATATTTTGTCTAAATGTCTTCTAGATAGTCTAGTTGAACACTTGTGGCTGAACCCTAGCGAGGTTGGATCTTCTCAGGTATGATCTAGGTAGTTGATGCAAACTTTTGAAGTGCATCTGACTTGGAGTTGAAGCTTTCTATAAGTTTTTCTTATTTGGATTTGAAGTTGTTTCTAACTCTTAAGGTAGGAGATGGTAACCTGTGATAATCTGAAATTGATGTTTCTTATAACCTTATTTAGTTATTCATACAAGATATTTTGTAACTGGAAAGATTTTGGATCTCCTCATATCAAAAATATTTGTATATAGTTATGTAGTGAATAATTGTTTCTAAATTCTACTTTTACTTATAGACTTTTAAGTGAAGTTCTACCCTACTTGAGGGTAACCTTGAGACATGGAAGGATGTAGTTAAATAGTTTAATCTCAACTATCTAACCATTATTAATTTGTAGGAGGAATAGGAAACCTTTTCTTTGAAACTCTTTAGTTGAGCATGATTAATTTGGAGACATCTAGGGATGGGTATCCCTTTTGGGAAGTGTCTCATTATGTAATTTTTTTAATCGAGAAACAATGTTGGTCGCATCTTTTAGAGTCTAATCAATATGTTACTTCCAATTTGGTGTAACAATACAGTAAGTGACGTATGTTTCCCATTTAGTGTTCCTTGGATGATAACATCTTGGATCTGTAGTCTAAAGAGCGATGAACTAGGTTGTGTCACTTGAAAGGAAGATTGTTTGCATATCATGGCCTAGAAGGTGAAAATTCATCAAGTCTAGCGTGACTTAAGTGGTAGCATCCTGGACTAGGATGCCTAGAAGGTATAATTCTAGAAAGCATAACCCTAGAGGCATCAATATGGATAACTTAGCCTTCTATGATAGCTATTATCACTTGATTGTGTCTTTTGTCAAGCCCTATTATGGTTCCTTAAGATGAACCAGGAAAATTTGGTTTGGACTACAAATATATGTACAGATGGCGATAATTAAGGATGTTTGGACTCTTCACCTGAGGGAGTTATAGAAGCTCAATGCTAGCCGATGTTTGGTAGTCTAGGTTGATCTACCTGACTAGTTTCTCTACCTGGCTACTCTGCTTGGGATGTTGCTCTAGCCAACTACTTGACTTGGTTGGCCTACCTGGCTAGTTGCCTAGTTTTTTGCATGTTGGAGTACATCTTCTAAGTGGATTACCAAAATGGCTTCTTCTAAGGAAATCTGATCAAGCTCCTTCCGGGTGGCGATGTCATCCTAGTACGTAGCAAGTGTAGGTGTATTTCTGTGTTCCACCAGCCTCTTCTCGTGGGGAAGAAGTGGAACATCCTTAGAAACACTTTAAGGATCCCTACTTATGATTTGAAGGATAAAAGACATTTATAGAAGGAAGTGGTTGATGAACATGATGAACACAACGAGGAACACAAAGAACACTATGAATGCTCTTGGTTTATTTTTTAGCTTAAATATTCGTTACCAGAGACGGTACTAGATGTTGAATTCTATTTATGAACTCAATTTGTTCACCACTAAACTATTGATCTTGATATTGAGATAGATGATTAAACTATCTGAAGGAAAGATATTGGAAGAGTCATATCTACTCTGATACTTAAGTCAGTTCTCAAGGGATCTAATTGGAGAAAATTAGAAAGGATATGAGTTTTTTTGCCAGAAAAGCTATAATGGCATACAAAGTCATACCTTAAAAGGTGAATGGAGAAGCCTATTTATAAAATGGTGAATAAGGGAGACTATTTATAAACTTAGATAAGGAGAATTTTATAATATATAAATAATTTATTATTTTGTTACTAATCGATATATTAATGATTTTTATATCTAGTGATATCAAATCATTAATATATTATAAAATTAAAGGATACTTATCATAAATGCTTTACATTTGGATTCAAACCTTTGTTGACTATGCATTAATCGTACGATAACAATATCCCTTTGGTTATTTAAAAATGATGTTGATCAAACAAAGGATGTCATGCATGCCAACAATTAGTAATAGGTACAATGGAAGGTGTTATTCTACTTTGAGAGAGTAATATTGTCGATTAAATTAATTCATTAGAAGAAAGATGGTTTACCAATTTCATGAACCACATAAGTGAACATTCAAAGATTAAAAACATTAAAATTAAAAAAGCTATCCTACATGATAGAACACTGGAAACTCTGGATAATAAGAAGAGGCTATTAATCATTTCTTCATGCAATTGTTCAAACATTATACTGGCGAGTTAAACTTGTTTCCTTCTTATTTTTCCCATTTCTTCTAGGTTTTCTTCTTCGAAATAGGGAACTAATAGAGAGTGATGTTTTATTTTTTCTATTTTCTTCATATGGTTGCATTCTATGTAACTGATTATCCATTGAAACTCTTCGATTTCCATTTTTGTTTTTTCTTTAACAGATCATTTAATGGTCCAAACGTTTCTATCATTGAAAAGCTTGTCGGTTATGGCTAAAATTGGTAATGGTGCCGATGCTTTGATGGGAAGTACGGCTATAAAAGAGGTTATATGGTCTCTAAGCTCAACACAAAATTTCTAGTGCAATACACCATTTATTTGAGTGTTGTTAAGAGCTTAGAAGTTCCTAACATAGACAACAAATCATTTTGTTCAATTTGGAGCTTTAAGAACAATTTCAAAAGCTAGAGGTAAGATCCTTGATTTACTTGTTTTCGATCCCTTTAGTTTATTTATTTCATATTTGGGTCAATTAATTTATGCTTACATTTGGTATCATATCACATATTACCTCTATCTTCACCAGTTTTAAACAATCTCTGTCTTTCTCTGTTTTACTGAGCACTTTGAAATTGGGTTTTTTGAAAGGCTCGGTTTTGATGCATATGGAAATTATAAATGATTTCATTATTGATTTTTCAATGATTCTGTGAATTGAAACGTGAAAAACCATGAAGAAAATCATTCCAATTTGGCATTCACATTTATTGAAATGTATTAATTAACTTTTTATTTAAAATGATATTTTTAATTCAAACTGAGACCATGAATCACTTGAAAATTCAATTATGAGAATTTTGATTAAAAAATGCATTTTTCATTGCTAAAATTGAGAGATACGGTTGGGTATTTGTTTGGGTCGACCAGAGGTTGAAGATGAAGTTAAAAGAAAACAAAATTTGATATAGAAGAGTTTCAACACCCAATCCACTGAGCCACAACGCATTTTATGTTATAATATGGACACGACATTATTATATGTATTCAAAATTTAATTTTTATAAAAATATTTGGTTTTTCTGGGAATAGAACCTGGGTCTCTCGACAAAATGCAAACTCTCTTGGCCACTGGACTGAAACACATTTTTTTGAAAAAGATTTATTATTATTATATATATTTGGTATTTAATTGTTAATAAAAAAAATATGAATATAATTTTAATGTAATTAATTATTTAACTTAGGTTGGTCATATGTAGAATATTTATTATACATGTAACATTTACTTAAATAATTTTTGGCACATTAAAATTTATGTTTAAATCCATTATACTTAAATTATTCGTTATGGTATTTGTATGTATAAATTTTATAATTTATTATACATATAAAATTTGGTTAAATAATTTATGCATAATGGAATTAATTATTAATGGCTCTTTATGAATTTATTTAGTACTTATGTTATTTATTTTGCTTGTATAATCTATTGTCATTTATTTATACATGTAATCTTAAGATAGATAATATTTGTACATTTGGAATTAAATTAATATCTCTTATAATTTTATACAATAATTAAGCCTAAGGATTTAGTTAATATTTAAGTGATTTATATAGTTTAATTATTTAAGGAGTAGCCATAACATTTTTAATTAATTAAAACTATAATAAGATTTATTTAGGATCATATTTAGAAAATAAACGTTAATTGTGATTAATCATATGTGATATAATAAATCTTATTAAAAAGGAATTTTTAACATATTTTTGTGTGATTAATTAGGATAGAATATCAAATTATAATTTCTAATTTACCCACAGAGATTAGGAAAAGAAATATAATTTGTAGTTTTATCATAAAGTTAAGATGAATCTAATTGAATAAGAACTTTAGCCCACAGAAAAGTTTTGTGTCACTAGATTTATATTTTTCATGATTTACATTGATAAATAATGATTTAAATTTAGGTCTCAAATTTTAATAAGTATATAATCTTTAATAGTAACTTCACAACTTGTGAATTTCTTTGATATTTGTTGTGACATTCTTGAATTGAAAGGGGATAATTATAAATTATGGAAGGAAAGAATTCTCCTTCATCTAGGGTGGATAGATATTGACTATGCTATTAGGAAAAATAAACCACCTGAAACCAACACTTCAACAAATATCATGCTTTATGAACAATGGGAGCGATCTAATCGCCTTAGCGTGATGTTCATTAAGACTAAGATTTTTGTTGATATTCGTGGTTCTGTTGATCAGTATAACAATGTTCAAGAATTGCTAAAGGCCATTGATGATCAATTTGTCACTTCAGATAAGGCTTTAGCAAGCACCCTTATCATGAAGTTCTCTTCCTTAAGACTCACCAGTGTGAAAGGTGTGCGTGAGCACATTATGCAAATGAGGGACATTATGGGTCAACTTAAGAATCTTGAGGTTGAGATGCCATAATCCTTCCCGGTGCACTATATCCTTAACACTCTCCCATATCAGTACAGGCCATTCAAAATCTTGTACAACACACATAAGGATAAATGGCCAATCAATGAACTAAGGACCATGTGTGTTCGAGAGGAAAGGAGGCTTGTTATGGAATTCGGTGAAAGTGCAATGTTGGCTACAACATACGGGAAAGAAAAATCTCAATAAATATAGAAAAGGAAAGGGATTGTTTCACCTAAGGTTGATATTAAGAAAGAAGCCAAGTGTTTCTTTTGTAAAAAGAAGTGACACATGAAGAAGGAATGTATGAAATTTCAGAAATGGATTGAGAATAAAGGTAATCCAACCTCGTTTATTTGTTATGAATCTAATATGGTTACTATTAATATTAACACTTGGTGGATTGATTCTGGATCAACAATACATGTTTTAAACTCCTTACAGGGTATGCGAAACCTAAGAAAGCTAGTGGGAAATGAGCAATACATCTTATTTGATAACAAGATGGGCTCATATATGGATGTTGTAGAGACATACAATTTGATTTTAAGTAGTGGTTTTATTTTAAAATTAGAAAAGACATTTTTATGTTCCAAGTTTCTTTAGAAACTTGATTTCGATTTCAAGACTTGTACGTTCTGGTTATTCCTTTCACTTTTTAGAAACATCTTTCAATTTATTTAATAAAAATGATTGTGTTGGGAATGGTATTTTGTCTGATGGTTTTTACTGCATTAATTTATGAAATAATGCCACTCATAATGCTAGGCCTATTCAAGCTGGCACTAAAAGGTGTATTATTGATGAGGAATCTTCTACACTATGTCATAGGAGATTAAGAAATATCTCCATAGAAAGAATTAAAAGATTAGTGAAAGATGAGGTACTTAGTACTCTAAATTTTACTGATTTTGAGACATGTGTGGACTACATTAAGGGAAAGTAGAGTAACAAGTCAAATAAAGGTACAAATAGGAGTTCAAGCATATTAGAAATCATACATACAGATATATGTTGTCTAGACATAGACATTCAAGGTCATAAATATTTTATCACCTTTATTGATGATTTTTCTTGATATATATATCTCTACATGCTTCATAATAAGAGCGAAGCATTAGATGCCTTCAAGAGATTTAAGGTTAAAGTAGAGAAACAATGCAGAAAGCAAATAAAGCTCATGAGATCAGATAGAGGTGGTGAATATTATGGTAGATATACTGAGAATGGACATGCACTAGGTTTGTTTGCTAAGTCTCTTCAAGAGCACGGGATAGTTTCCCAATTCACTATGCCTGGCTCACCATACCAAAATGGTGTAGTAGAAAGGAGAAACTAAACATTATTGGACATAGTATGGAGTATGCTTAGCTACTCTAATCTTCCTAAATCCTTATAGAATGAAGTTTTAAAGACATTTGTGTATATATTAAATGGAGCTCCAACCAAGGCTATCTCAAAGACTCCATTTGAATTATGCAAAGGTTGGAAACTGAGTTTGTGACATATGCACGTTTGGGGATGCCCATATGAGAATTTATAATCCACAAGAGAAGAAGCTAGACCCAATGAACATTAGTGGGTAATTTGTTGGATATTTCAAAAGGTTTAAGAGATATAGGTTTTATTTTCCATCTCATAGCACTAGGTTTGTGGAATCAAGAAATGCAAAATTTCTTGAGAATGACTTGATTAGTGGGAGCAATCAATCCCAGGAAATTGGTCCTGAGAAAGATAATTCATATGCTTAGTGTGCCACTTCAAGTACAAATGCTTGTTGAAGAACCAGCCCTGGAAGTACCACAAGTTGTTGATCCTAATCCAATAGATGATGAAGTTCAATAGATGCCTGAATTTATTGAACAACCAGCTGAAGAACATGATCCTACTCCTCAGGAGAATTTTGAAGTAACATTTAGAAGATATACTAGAGTAAGGAAATATCATATTCATAGTGATTATGTTGTGTTTCTACAAGAGTGTGACTATAATTTTAGAGCCGAAAATGATCCTAACCTAGAGGAAGAGGTTTATATGAAACAACCTAAAGGATTCTTCTCTAGTGATGGTGGGCATTTGGTTTGTAAGTTTAATAAATCCATATATGGATTAAAACAAGCTTCCCATCAATGGTATTTGAAATTCCATAATGTCATCACTTCATTTGGTTTTGAAGAGAATGTCATGGATCAATGTATATACTAGAAAGTTAGTAGGAGTAAGATTTCTTTTTTGGTGCTATATATGGATGATATTTTACTTGCAGCCAATGATAAGGGTTTGTTACACGAGATAAGACAATTCCTCTCTAAAAATTTTGATATTAAGGATATGGGTGAGGCATCTTATGTCATTGGCGTTAAGATCCATAGAGACAGACTTCGAGCGTCTTGGGTTTATCTCAGGAAACCTATATTAATAAATTTTTAGAGAGATTTTGGATAAAAGATTGTTCACCAAGTTTTGCTCCCATTATGAAGGGAAATAAGTTCAATTTGGACCAATGGAAAAATAATGATTTTGAAAGAGAAGAAATGAAGAACATTCCATATGCTTCTACTGTCGGAAGCCTGATTGTATGCTTAGGTTTGCACAAGGCTTGGATTGCATTTTTTGTTGGAGTATTGGGACGATATCAAAGTAATCCAGGTTTTGACCACTGGAGAGCTACAAAGAAAGTGATGAGGTACCTTCAAGGAACCAAGGACTATATGCTTATGTATAGATGAACCAACGATCTAGAAGTAATTGGCTACTCCGATGCGGACTTCTCTGGCTATATTTATTCATGAAAATTAACATATTGTTACATTTTCATGTTTGTTGGTGGAGTCATGTCTTGGAGGAGTCCGAAGTAGTCCTTGATTGCTACTTCCACTATGGAGGCCGAGTTCATGTCATGTTTTGAGGCCACATCATATGGTGTATGGTTGAAGAGTTTCATTTATGGGCTTAGAGTAGTTGACTATATTTTTAGGCCATTAAGATTGTATTGTGATAACTCAGCTGCTGTGTTTATGGCTAAGAACAACAAGAGTGGTAGTCGTAGTAAGCACATAGACATTAAATACTTGTCCATAAGGGAACGTGTTAAGGAAAAGAAAGTTGTCATTGAGAATGTTAGCATTGATTTAATGATTTCTAATCCTTTGACTAAAGGCATACCACCACTAAAATTTAATGATCATGTATAGAAAATGGGAATTGGTTCCATTTTGTAAAGGTATATATAAAGTTTGTTACTGAAACTCCTATATATTATTTTCTCATATTCATGTGCACCTTAATTTATTTGAGAAAATATATTTTATATAGGACCAAGAATAAATATAGGATTTATTCATGTCTTTATTTCTTAAGAAAGATAATTGATAGGATTCAGTTGAACGTTTGGACCAAGTGGAAAAATGTAACCGATCATCCGTTTAAACTCTCAAATTTCCATTTCCATTTTTTCTTTAATGGATCATTTAATGGTCCAAACGTTTCTATCATTGAAAAGCTCGTCGGTTATGGCTGGAACTGGTAAGAGTGTCGATGCTTTGATGGGAAGCATGACTATAACAGGGGTGTTATGGTCCCTAAGCTCAACACATAAATTCTAGTGCAATACACCACCTTTTGAGTGTTTTTAAGAGCTCAGAAGTTCCTAACATAGAAAAAAATCAATTTTGATCAGTTTGGAGCTTTAAGAACAATTTTGATGACTGAAGGTAAGATCCTTTCTTTACTTGTTTTCGATCCCTTTAGTTTGTTTATTTCATATTTAGGTCGATTAATTTATGCTTATATTTGGTATCAAAGCACATATTACCTCTTTCTTAATCAATTTTAAACAATCTTTGTTTTGCTCTATTTCACCGAGCACTTTGAAATTGGGTTTTTTTCAAAGGCTCGGTTTTGATGCATATGAAAATTATAAATGATTCATTATTGATTTTTCAATGATTCTATGAATTGAAACGTGTGAAACTATGAAGAAAATCATTCCAATTTGGCGTTCGCATTCAATGGAATGTATTAATTAACTTTTTTATTTAAAATGAATTTTTTTATTCAAACTAAGACCATAAATCACTTGGAAATTCAATTTTGAGAATTTGGATAAAAAGAACGCTTTTTTTTTGCCAGAATCGAGAGATATGGTCGGGTATCCATTCGGGACGTAATAGAGTCGGATTGCCTCGGCTGAAGGTTGAAGATGAAATCAAGAAGAAAAAAAATTTACTATTAGTGGGACTTGAAACCGGGTATCCTAAAAGTGTTTTAGTGCCCAATCCATTGAGCCATACCATATTTTATAGTATAATATGAACATGGCTTATTATTATATATATTCAGAATTTAATTTTTATAAATGTTTTTTAGTTTTTTTCTGGAAATCGAACCCGGGTCTCTCAACAAAATGCCAACTCTCATAGCCACTAGATTGAAACACATTTTGTGTACAAGATTTATTATTATATATATTCGGTATTTAATTGTTAATAAAAAAATCCGAATATAATTTTAATATGATTAATTATTTAATTTAGGTTGATCATACGTAGAATATTTATTATAATTGTGACATTTATTTAAATAATTTTTTGTACATTGAAATTTATTTTTAAATTCATTATACTTAAATTGTTCGTTTTGGTATTTATATGTATAAATTTTGTAATTTATTATACATATAAAAATTAAGTTAAAATAATTTATGCCTAATGGAATTAATTGTTAATAGTTCTTTATGAATTTAATTAGTACTTATATTATTTATTTTGTTTGTATAATTTATTGTCATTTATTTATACATACAATTTTAAGATAAATACTATTAATTTATACATTTAAAATTAAATTAATATTGTTTATACTTTTATGTAATAATTGAACCTAAAGATTTAGTTAATGTTTAAATGATTCATATAATTTAATTATTTAAGAAGTTGTAACAAAAAATTTAATTAATTAAAATTATAATAAAATTTATTTAAAATCGTATTTAGAAAATAAATATTAATTTTGATTAATTATATGCGATGTTATAAATTTTATTTTTTTAATTTATATATTGTACATTTGAGTCATTAAAACAAAATATTAGGTAAGAGCAATGAACGCCCCAAATGAGGTGGAAATTGTTTTTTAAAAACAAAAAAAAAAGTGGTAAGGTATACCAAGTTTTACGATCAGAGGCTTAGAAGTGAGAAGTCTTTGACACCATCCTCACTCTCTCACTCTCTCACTCTCTCACTCTCTCATTTGATGCCGTATCTTTTGTGGAGGTCGGTAGAGACAAAAGCAAACCTCACTTGTGTTTTTGTCGTAAAAATGCCAAAGAAAATAAAAAGTACCAAATAAAGGGTCGAAAGGGGGAGCAACGATTCTTTTATATTCTCTTTCTTTGTTTAGTTTTTTTTTTTTTCACAATAAAATTTAAAGTTTCAATGTAAAACAAAAAGTCTACTAAGGAGCAACTTTTCTTTATGTATTTATAGTTCCAGTCAATATGATTGGGAAAATAAATTATGTTAAATTCAATTAATTATATTTGAAAAAAATAAAATAAAAATTAGATGTAATTATATTTGATTTGGATTGTTACAATTTTACCCATAAATAGATAATATTTTTGCCTTAAAGAAACATACCAAAGAAAATAAATAAAGTAAAGTCAAAAGAATAATTTTTTTTAATGAAAAATAGTATTGTGTGTTTGAAATAGTAGGAGAGAATATTTAAAAAAATATATGAGATATTTTTCTAAAAGAAAAATGACAAAATAATGAGTTTGAAAAATACTTGTGTATCATTATTTTTGGTTTATCTCAATTTGTTGTATTATCTCTCACTTTGTACCCATTAATTTTATTAGTGAAATAAATATTTTTTGGAGTTTATTCCGTTGATGTAGCCCAAATTAAAGGGTGAACCACGTTAAATAGCTGGGGTTATTATTTTACTCTGTTAAATTTATTTTATTTTTACCCCGCTGTGCCTCAACAACTAGTATCAGAGTTGGTCTAGTAAATTTATTAGTATGCTCTATGGTTGCAGTGTAGACTAATTTGTCACACCAGAAAAGATTTTATTAGATCAAGGGCATATTTATTTGCAAAAAAAAGAAACGTAGCAAAAAAAGAAATGTCAAGCGAGAAGGTAGATATTGAGAAATTTAATGGCAATAATAATTTCCTTTATGGAAAAGGAGGATGAATGATATTCCCATTTAATAGAAGGTCCATAAGGTGTTGCTAGGGAAAGAAAAGAAGGCAGCAACCGTCACCGAGGAACAGTGGGAAGATATAGATGAAATTGCAGCCAGTACAATCCGTCTAAAATCTCTCAGATAGTGTCTTGCAAAATATTGAATCAAAAAATTGAAAATATGCAAAAGAAACATGGGAGACTTTAGAAAACATGTACATGTCAAAGAACCTTGCCAATAAATTTTATTTGTGAGAAAGGCTATATCAGATAAGGAAGAATGATAATGTGAGCATGATGCAACACGTTAGCAATTTCAATAGCAAGCTTTTTCACTTAGCAAGATTTGATGTGAGTTTCGGCGATGAAGAGAAAGTTGTAATGTTGCTAGCATCACTACCCTCATCATATAATCATCTCACAACAACTCTGACTTATGCGAAAGAATAGATGGAGTTTGAATTTGTTATAGAATTCCTGTTGTCATATGAGAAACAGAATAGGAAGAGAGATTTAGAAGCACAAAACTTTATCACAAAGTCCACTAGAAGGCGATAGTACAGAGAACAGAAACCCATAGGCAAATCAAACAAATATGCCAATGTTGAATCCTATCACAGTAAGAGGATGGGTCACATCAAGAAATTTTGTAAGGTTTTCAAGAAGAAACTGGACACGAACAAAGCAAAAGTAGTGAAGAAAGACGACATCAGTAATGATGAGTAAAAAAATACCATAGAAGAGCTCAATATCGTTTATGATGAATATTTTGTCAATCTTGCATGACACGAGACCAACTGGGTGATTGATAATGGTGCTACAATTTATGCTACATCGCGTAGAAATTTTTTCTCATCATACACGTGCATCTAGAAGTTTTTGTGTTATTAGAGTGGGAAATGAAGGCCTATCATATGTTGTTGACAGAGGAGATGTTTGCTTGGAAACAGAGAATGGAACCAGACTATTTATGAAGAATGTGAGGCATATTACAAATATGCGCTTGAATTTGATATCTGTATGCAAACTTGTAAATGAAGGATATTTCAGTTCCTTCATTTATGATAAATGGAAACTTACAAAAGGCTCCTTAGTAGTGGCTAGAGGTGAGAAGCATACAACTCTGTATATAATGCAAGCGAAGCTCTCCATCGACATAGTAAATGTCGTGGAAAAAGATAGTATAGTTCAATTATGGCATAAGAGACTCAATCACATGGGTTAAAAAGGTATGACAAGTCTAGCCAGGAAGAAGATACTGATCGGAATGGATGAAGTACATTTGGAGAAATGTGTCGATTGTCTACCAGGAAAGCAAAATAGAGTTGCTTTCAAGAGTTCTCCTCCTTCCAGAATGAATAATATTTTAGATTTGATTCATTCATATTTGTGTGGACCAATTCCAAAGTCACTTGGTGGTGCTCAATACTTTGTGACTTTCATTGATGATTATTCAAGGAAGATGTGGGTATATCTTCTAAAGACAAAGGATCAGATGTTATATGTCTTCAAAGAATTTCATGCCTCAGTTGAGAGACAGAATGGGAAGAAGCTTAAGTGCATTAAGATAGACAATGGTGGAGAATACACAGGACCTTTTCATGCTTACTACAAAAAACATGGTATTTGACATCAAATGACACCTCCAAAGACACTACAGTTGAATGGCTTAGCTGAGAGGATGAACATAACTTAGTTTTATGAAGAGAGCCAGATGTTTATTCTCATATGTAGAGTTGCCTAAAACATTTTGGGGTGAAGCCATACTCACAGTTGCACATGTGTTAATCTTTCACCATGTACTCTTCTCAAGATGGATGTTCTAGATAAAGTATGGTCAGGAAAGGATGTTTCCTATGATTATCTGCAGGTGTTTGGCTACAAAGCATTTGTACATATCCCCAAGGATGAGAGATCTAAATTTGATGCCAAGATAAGATAGTGTATTTTTATTGGCTATGGTCAAGATCAATTTGGCTATATATTTTATGATTCGGTTGCAAAAAGACTTGTTAGGAGCCATGATGTTGTATTTGTTAAAGATGAGACCATTAAATATATTCACAAAATGAAGAAGGATGTTCTTAATTCCAATGGTGACTTATCATATTTGGAATTAATTCCTCCAACATCAATGCCAAGACAAGTTAGAGATGAAGACTAGGTTTATCCACTTGATGAAGATGATGCTCCTATAGAAGTTGGTTTTAAAGACAAGGGAGATGATGATGTTCTTTATCCAGCACCATAACCTACAGCTTCTCTTGTTCCACTGAGAAGAAGTGATAGAATGAGACGACCCTCTACCACATATCCTCTAGATGAGTATGTAACTTTCACTGATGTGGGAGAACCTAAAAGTTATGAAAAAGCCATGGATGACGAATCCAAACAAAAATGGATTGAAGCCATGCAAGATGAGATGAAGTTCTTACATGAGAATAAAACTTTTGAGCTGATGAAGCTACCCAAAGGGAAGAGGTCTTTGAAAAATAAATGGGTGTTCAAGGTCAAGCATGAAGAACACAATTCCAATCTATGATATAAAGCCAGGCTGGTTGTCAAGGGATTCAGACAAAGAAAAGGAGTTGACTTTGAAGAAGTTTTTCACTAGTTATGAAAATAAAATCCATCCATACTGTGCTAGGGTTAGTAGCAAGTCTTTACCTATAGGTTAACCAAATGGATGTCAAAACTGCCCTCCTACATAGTGACATGAAAGAAGAGATATACATGCAATATCCAGAGTGTTTCAAGCAAAATTGAAAAGAGGATTATGTTTGCAAATTGAAGAATAGCCTCTACGGCTTAAAATAATCACCAAGATAATGGTACAAGAATTTTAAGTCTGTTATGGGGGAGCAAGGCTACAAAAAGACTACTTCGAACCATTTTGTTTTTCTGCAAAAACTATCTGATGTTGATTTCATTATTCTTTTGCTCTATATGGATGATATATTGATTGTTGGCCAGACTATTTTCAGAATTAACAACTTGAAAAAGTAGTTGAGTATGTCTTTTTTCATGAAATAATTGGGGCCAACAAAGTAGATTCTTGGCATGAGTATTATTAGAGATAGAGGTGCCAAGAAATTATGGTTGTCATTGAAGAAGTACGTTGAGAAAGTACTTAAGAGATTTCATATCGACAAGGCTAAAGTGATTAGTTGTCCTCTTGCTAACTTTATTCTAAATTCTAAGTAGAGCCCTTCTACAGACAAAGAGAAGGAAGATATGAAAAAGGTTCCATATGCTTCAATAGATAGAAGTATGATGTATGCCATGGTTTGTACATGGCCAGATATCGCTCATGTAGTTGGAGTTATGAGTAGATTCCTTTCAAATCCTAGAAAGGAACATTGGGTTGCAGTGAAATAGATTTTCAAGTATCTTTGAGGTTCTTCCAACATATGCCTATGTTTTGGAAATGACAAACCTATGTTAGTTGGATACACAGATGTAGATATGGTTGGCAATGTAAATTCCATAAAATCCACTTCAGGTTATCTGATTACATTTGTAGGGTAAGCTGTGTTATGGTAGTCAAAGTTACAAAAATGTGTTGAACTGTCCACCACAAAATTAGAGTTTATAGCAGCAACAGAAGCATGTAAAGAGTTACTATGGATGAAAATTTTCTTGAAAAACTTGGGTTGCAACAAGATAGTTACAAATTATTTTGTGATAGTCAGAGTGTTATCTACCTTGGAAAGAATACCTCATTTCATTTGAGATCAAAACATATTGATGTGAGATATCAATGGAATAGGGATATAATGGATAAGAAGCTACTACAGCTTGAAAAGATCCATACATAGGAAAATAGATCAAACATGTTGATTAAAATTCTCCCAAGTTATAATTTTGAATACTATCGTTTAGCTACTAGATTGGTAGAGCCCTCCATGTAGTCAAGCGGGGGAGATTCGTAGGTCTTGTCTACATGGAAAGGGAAGAAAATAAAAAAAATGTAGGTGCAACCCCATTAATTACATTTGAAGAAAATAAAAAAAATTAAGTGCAACCCTATTAATTACATTTGACTTTGGTGGTTGCAATTTTACCCATAAATAGACAATTTTTTTGCCTTAGTATTATGTGTGTCAAAGAGTGGGATAGAATATTTTAGAAAAATATTTGGGATATTTTTCTAAAAGGAGAGTGACAAAATAGTGAGTTTGGGAAACACTTGTGTGTCACTATTTTTCGTTTATCCCAATTTGTTATTTTGTCTCTCACTTTGTACCCATTAATTTTATTAGTGAAAAAAATATTTTTTGAAACTTATCCCATGGACGTAGCTCAAATTAAAGGGTGAATCACGTTAAATTGCGAATGCCATTATTTTACGCTGTTGAATTTATTTTATTTTTACTCGTTGTGCCCCAAGAGTATAGATAGTAGTCTTATAGTGTAATCGCATATGCTCCTAACTTATGTAATCATTTATATAAGAAAAAAAAAGAGTTTACCCACATATTGAAGAAAATATTGATAAAATGGTGGAGAAAATATGAAGTATTATTTATTTATTTCTCTATATTTTTCAAATGTATTTACAACAATATAAATAAGACTAGGAGTTAGACTAATACACCACTATTACAGCCTTTACACAACTACTATTATTTGAAATTCTACACTCCCCCTTAAGTTAGGTGATAGATATTAATCATTCCCAACTTGCAACTCAGTTCTTCAAAGATGGTTCGAGGTAATGCTTTGGTAAGGATATCAACAATTTGATGATAAGTATATGTATATAAGAGGTTTATAATTTTTCCATCTAACTTCTCTTTAATGAAATTGTGATCAATTTCTACAAGTTTGGTTTGATCATGATGAATAGGCACTACTACAAAAATGGGCTTTAAAATCGGTTAAAAATCGACTTTAAAAAAATTTAAAGTTGGTTCGCTGAACAGACTTTAAATTGAGTGACTCATAACTTTATTTTATACAGTTATTTTCATGTATTTCATTAATTATAATTTCTACGTTCTTGACATTTTTAGTTAATTTTTAATTAATTAAATTAATATTTACTATTAGTTTTTTAATAAATATATTTTTAAGAAAATTAATGAATTTGAATAAAAAAAAGGACTTAATTGAAATTAATAAAAGCTAAAAATATAATTTGAATTAAAAGTGGGTGAAATTGCAAATATCAAAAGATTAGAAGTTAATTTGAATTAAATTTGAGGGTCAAAATGCAATTAAGGAAAGTTCATTTTTCTACGTAGGAGGAGGCCACTCGCGCCATTAACAATGCGCAACACCCACCGTTCGATTGTCCAATCAACGGTCAGGATTAGGCGCATGGAATCTAGACGTGACAATGGAGATTGCACCCATTTTCCTCGATGCACGCTGCACAGTGCGCATAGTGGTACCCTCGTGTCGGCTGCGTAGAATATTCTCCCGAGGCGCATCTCATCGCTCACCGTTGGATCAACTTTGACCGGTTCAGCTGTCTCGCACCGAGCAGCGCACTTATATCCCGTGCAACGCAGTTCATCGAAGCATCATGCGCCTTCACGTTCCACCAAATACAAAACTGCCACGTGTTTCCTTAATTTTCTAGCCAATCATATGGCAACACATAGCATACATTTTGTGAAATCAAAACACAGGAAATGGCGCACTCTTTATTGTCTCCACGCGTGTTTGCCTTTTATTATTCTCCATATTTATGTCCCCCACTACATGTATTTTTATAAAAAATAAAACAATTGTTTAGGGGTGGTATATTTGGAGATGCGAGGAAAGACGTGCATGGGAGAGTTTTTTTTAGTTTTTTACTTTTCATTTTTCCAGTTCAGTTCAATTTTTATGTTTTTATTTTCTTAGGAAATAGAGAGAAAGAAGACAGGGAAGAAGAAGAAAAGGGAAGAAATTTATTTTTCATTGAGGAATCGTGAAAGAGTTTCTCCTAATCTTTTGCTTTCAAATTTTATTTCTCTGAAATGTTTGATTATTGTTGTATTGTAATTTTAATTTCTGCTATGAACTAATTTATTTATTCTAGGGTTGCAGTGTAGCTTAAATTATGAAACTTGAATTAATTATTTTTGAATGATTTATGGAATAGTTTTAAGTTGTTTATTTTATCTGTGTTTAATGCTTTTAATTATCAGAAGATTAATTAATTGATTTGTGACACTTAAATAAACTTGGAAAAGGCATTTTTGTGTGTTGCTCGTGATAAAATAATATATATATATATATAAGGGATAGGAATATACCTTTATTGTACGTGTAACTATTTGAGAACTTTGAACTTAATTAATTTGGTTGAATTTAATTCTCATAGGAATATAGTGAATTATTTTAGCGAGATGTGTCTATATGGAGCTCGGAAGAGATATATGGATAAATTAGGAGTTCTTGGTTAACAACTTAAAATATGAGAACATAAATCAAGAGAAATTAAAATGATTCAAGTGGATTAATTTGGTGAAACTGCAATCCTTGAAATTTTTTATAAACTCTTATAAAAATTAGTTAGTTAAAGTGCATAAAACTATCGACTGTTTGGATAAAATCAGGTTGAAATAATTTTAGTAATTAACGAACACTAGTAATAAATCTCTATGGGAAAAATATTTTACGTATCATATTATTACTTGTGACCATGTATACTTGCACAATTTTATGTTCTTCTAAAAGAGACAACAAGTTTTTGGCGTTGAAAGAAAAGTTGATCACTACTCCCATCATTATTGCACCAGATTGGAATCTACCTTTTAAGCTCATGTGTGATGCTAGTGACTTTGCAGTAGGAGCTATTTTGGGACAACAAAAAGATAGAGTTTTCCATGCCAGCAAAACTTTGACCGATGCTCAACTGAATTATGCTACCACAGAAAAAGAGTTACTTGCTATTATATATGCTTTTGAAAAGTTCTGATCCTATCTAATTGGTACTAAGGTGACAATTTATACTGATCATTCTACCATAAAATATCTTATGGCTAAGAAAGATGCAAAACTGAGATTGATTAGATGGATACTCCTACTGCAAGAATTTGATTTGGAGATCAAGGATAAGAAGGGAACCGAAAATCAAGTGGCTGATCATCTATCTAGATTGGAGAATAATGATGGTGTCTTGGAAAAAACTATCCTTGTTGAGACTTTTCCAGATGAGTAACTATTTTCATTTGATCATAGAAGTGTGCCATGGTACACAGACTATGTTAATTATATCATAAGCAATGTGCTCCCACCTAATTTATCTTTCCAACAGAAGAAGAAATTCTTACATGATGTTAAGTACTATTTATGGGATGAGCCTTTCTTGTTTAAGCATTGTGTAGATCAAATTATTAGAAGGTGTGTTCCAAAGGAAGAAATTGAAAACATACTTAGGCATTGTCATTCTTCAGCCTATGGGGGCCATTTTGGAGGAGAAAGAACAGTGGCTAAGGTTCTTCAATCTGGTTTTTACTGGCCAAATCTGTTTAAATATACACATTTCTTTGTATCATTATGCGACATGTGCCAAAGAATTGGTAACATTTAAAAAAAACACGAGATGCCTCTAAACAACATTCTTGAGGTGGAAATATTTGACGTTTGGGGAATTGATTTCATGGGACCTTTTATCTCTTCCTACAACAACCTCTACATTATTGTTGCTGTGGATTATGTTTCTAAGTGGGTAGAAGCAGTTCCCTTGCCTACCAATGATTCTAAAGTGGTGTTGAATTTTCTGAAGAAAAACAGTTTTGCTCATTTTGGCACTCCAAGGGCAATAATCAGCGATGAGGGAACTCATTTTTGCAACAAATATTTTGAAGCCCTCTTTTCCAAATATGGGGTCATTCACAAGATCACAACTGCTTACCATCCTCAAACAAGTGGACAAGTTGATATATCAAATAGAGAGGTGAAGAGGATTCTAGAGAAGACAGTAAATCCTTCTAGGAAGGATTGGTCTAAGAGGTTGAAGGATGCACTTTAAGCATACAGGACAACATACAAGACACCCATTGGGATTTCCCTATATCGGTTAGTGTTTGGAAAATCTTTTCATCTCCTAGTTGAATTAGAGCACCATGCGTATTGGGCAATCAAGAATTTGAATGGTGATTTATTTTTATTTCTTCGGTTTAAATAATGCATGACTTTTTGAAAAATTTGAATATTATCTAAGCTATGTGTAATTTTTGCATATGTTTCATTTTAACAAGAATATATATTTATGAGCACTAGTCTTAATGGTTGAGTTTTTATGCTAATTTAGAGAGGGTTTATATGAGTATGCAATTCGATTGATAATTTTTGGTGTCACAGTTCTTAGAATTTGTTTGATTTTCTCTCGAGACGAAATTCTAGATAACACTTAACTAAGAAAATGATTTAGGCCATCTTTAGATCGTTTGAGCCTTTCTATCTACCTTCACATGTTTTATCCATAGTATATGTATTTTTATCTCCTTTCAAAAGCCTAGCAAAAAGAGATATAAGTACAGATATATTGATTTTTCTTATCTCACTAACATGTACCATTGTTAGTAAATTTCTAAAGATATATTGGAAAAAAACGATTATTGCATGTGATGATAAATCCTAAATTGGGTAGTATTCAGTGAGATGTTAGAATGTATCTTGTTTCAATCGTAAAATGATGTGTTTAGGAAATATTTTGAGCTAAATATTATCTTTTATCCTACCTTTACCTAAACCATACATTACAAGCTTAATAATGTCCTATTGATTTTTGGTTGTGTTTGTCTACATTAGTGGAGAGAGAAATGAAAAATGAACTTATGAGATTTATGATTTCATTAAAAATTAATTGCGTTTATATTTGCATAAACTGATCCTGATTGCATGGGATGAAATAAGAAAAGACTTCACACACACGAAACTTCATTGTGAAAATGTAACATACTTTTAAATTGATTTCAATGCTTAGATAAAATTCTTGTATTTTCTTTGAGTTATGTTATTTGAAATGACCAAAAAGAAATATTTTGAAAATCGCTATTTTAAATGCATGTATCCTTGTTTTATTTCTTTCCTTTTGCTCGAGGACTAGCAAAATCTTAAGTTTAGGGGTGTGATAACTGTATTTTATACAACTATTTTCATCTATTTTATTAATTATGATTGCTATTTTCTTGACATTTTTAATTAATTAAATTAATATTTACTATTAGTTTTTTAATAAATATATTTTTAAGAAAATTAATGAATTTGAATAAAAAAAGGACTTAATTGCAATTAATAAAAGCTAAAAATATAATTTGAATTAAAAGTGGGTGAAATTGCAAATATCAAAAGATTAGAAGTTAATTTGAATTAAATTTGAGGGTCAAAATGCAATTAAGGAAAGTTGATTTTTCTGCGCAGGAGAAGGAGGCCACTCGCGCCATTAACAACACGCAACACCCACCGTTTGATCGTCCAATCAACAGTCAGGATCAGGCACGTGGAATCTAGACGTGACAATAGAGATTGGACCCGGTTTTCCTAGATCCACGCTGCACAGTGCACAGAGTGGGACCCTCGTGTCGGCTGTGTAGAATATTCTGCAGAGGCGCATCTCATCTTTCACCGTTGGATCAACTTTGACCGGTCCAGATTCATATGCGAGTGGAATCAAGCTGTCTCACACCAAGTAGTGCGCTTATATCCCTTGCAATGCGGTTCATTGAAGCATCGTGCGCTCTCACGTTCCACTGAATATGAAGCTGCCACGTGTTTCCTTAATTTTCTAGCCAATCATATGGTAACATGTGGCATACATTTTGTGAAATCAAAACACAAGAAATGGCACACTCTTTATTGTCTCCATGCGTGTTTGGCTTTTATTATTCTCCATATTTATGTCCCCCACTGCATGTATTTTTATAAAAAATAAAATAATTATTTTGGGGTGGTATATTTGGAGACGCGAGGAAAGACGTGGGAGAGTTTTTTTTAGTTTTTCACTTTTCATTTTTCCAATTCAGTTCAATTTTTAGTTTCCTCTCTACGTGTTCTCTACAACACACAGAAACTTTTCTTTAACATTTTTATGTTTTTATTTTCTTATGAAGTAGAGAGAAAGAAGACAACGAAAAAGAAGAAAAGGGAATAAATTTATTTTTCATTGAGGAATCGTGAAAGAGTTTCTCCTTATCTTTTTATTTTAAATTTTATTTCTCTGAAATGTGTGATTATTGTTGTATTGTAATTTTAATTTCTGCTATGAACTAATTTATTTGTTCTATGGTTGCAGTGTAGCTTAAATTATGAAACTTGAATTAATTATTTTTGAATGATTTATGGAACGGTTTTAAGTTGTTTATTTTATCTGTGTTTAATGCTTTTAATTATCGTAAGATTAATTCATTGATCTGTGACACTTAAATAAACTTGGAAAAAGCATTTTTGTGTGTTTCTCTTGATAAAATAACATATATATATATATATAAGAGATAGGAATATATCTTTATTGTACGTGTAAC
Source organism: Hippophae rhamnoides (assembly GCA_033030585.1). Classification (NCBI taxonomy): domain Eukaryota; kingdom Viridiplantae; phylum Streptophyta; class Magnoliopsida; order Rosales; family Elaeagnaceae; genus Hippophae; species Hippophae rhamnoides. The sequence continues at coordinate 34,886,730 of CM065437.1, forward strand.
TATTTGAGAACTTAGAACTTAATAAATCTGGTTGAATTTAATTCTCATAGGAATATAGTGAATTATTTTAGCGAGATGTGTCTATATGAAGCTCGGAAGAGATATATGGATAAATTAGGAGTTCTTGGTTAACAACTTAAAATACGAGAACATAAATCAAGAGAAATTAAAATGATTCAAGTGGATTAATTTGGTGAAATGATATTTTACTTATCATATTATTACTTGTGACTGATGAGTGCTCAAAAAGCACTAAAATAACCATGATTTTATGCACATTAATTGATTAAAAATATATATATTTATATGTTTTATCATATATTTATATAAATTTGTCTTTTTCGGAATCACGGGTATTTTTATTGTTTTAAATTTTTGGCCTAAAAGCATGATGTAAAGACTGAAGAATACTTGAAGCAATACATCACAAATAAATTAATAAATAAGTGGAAAAAGGTCAACAAACATGGAAAAATTGGACAAAATGGGTCGAAAAAGGTCAAAAATGTCCAAAAGGCGGAAAATCGCGCGCTTGTTGACCAATGGCTTGTCAGCGCCCTTGAGCGCGCGCGCCAGCGATGTTGATGACAACCCAGCGCGCCGCAGCAGGCTGCTTGTTCAGCGCCGAGCGCTTGCCAGCCTTCGGCGGCCGAGTAGCCAGCGGCATGACGCGTTTTGACCCATTTTCACGTGCGGCAACCCACCTTGGCGTCATGATAGCGTCATTGATGACTTCAACATGTCCCTTTACACGTTTTTTATTTTTTTATATTTTTTTAACATTTTTTTACTCATTTTTCTCTCCGTCCCTCACCTATAAATACCCCTCTTCCATTCAACTTCAAAACACACCTCAAAACCACACCTCTGTTCTTTCTTTCTCTCGTTTCTTAGTTTTTGAGTTTTCTTAGTTTCTTTCTTAGTTTCTAAGCTTTTCTTAGTTTTTCTCTTAGTTTTTAGTTCAATTCTCTTAGGTTTAGGAGTTCTTCTCTTTTTGAGAGGAACTTGTAATGTTTTGTAATAATTTAGATTTTGATTCAATAAATGGAAGTGCAAATTCGGCTTGGAGGTTTTTCTTAGCAGGAATAGCGTCGAAGTTACGTAAGGATTTTATTTTCTTTTCTGATTATTTTTATACTTTATTCTTACATGTTATATTTAATTTGTATGTGATTAAATTTAAGCGTACTAAAAATTTATAATAATGATATAATAATAACGTCGTTATGCTTGCGAAATACTAAATAGGCGAAAATTTCTAAAAGGAATTCATTTTATTTTTATTCAAAATTTTATATTAAGAATGTTAGAGAAATATATTATTTTTCATTACAAACTTAAATCTGAAGATTAGACTTTAAGGTTTAGTTATTCGTTCTAATTTATAGTAGTGGTCTTTTTTTTGTTGGTACAATCTCCCGTTAGTTAGAGTGAAGCTCTATATCAAAAGTTTTTATAAGGATTATTATGTGAAAATGTATTGACAACGTGTTTTTGTTAGTGGTTTTAAAACTTGAAAGTTAGTACTCGGATAACTAAATTCTTGGGTTTAATTTGGACACCTTGAATAAAGTTTAAACTGTCTAACCCTTGAGGTGGCATTTAAATAGTTCATTTTCAATCTCTTAGAAAAAGGAATTAATTTAATTAACCAAATTAGTTATCGAGCCCACTTGTAGGTGTTAATTGATTTGTTTAGTTAACAAAGAATATCTAACCCACCAAAGGTGGTATTAAATACAAAAAAGAATCAATAAAATATCAATTTATATCTTTAATAACCTAGATAATATGAGCAAGCATAATTAATTTAGTTATTATATCCATAAATACTCACTAATATAAATGATAAAATTTGCATGAATATTTATTGAATCTGTATTTATATTTATTTATTGAATTTGTATCTATGTTTATTTTTTTTATTATATTTAATTAATCTGTATATATGTTTATTTTATGTTATTAGATTAGGAACACAAAAACCAAACTATCGTGACGGGATGTTTAGGATTTAATTTAAGTTTTTAAAAGTTTGAATAATAAATTAAGAACCACATCATTCCTTCCTTAGATCGACCTTGGGAGTATACTTATCATTTTCTACGAAATGATTCGTGCACTTGCGAGAGTTTTACAAATATTAAAACCAAAGTATTTGCGAGAATTGGCGATGCCGGTTTTCGCTCATCAGTGACCGTGTATACTTGCACCATTTTATGTTCTTCTAAAAGGGACAATAGTGACTTAAAATGTAAAGTCGGTTCACCCGGTCAACGGACTTTACATTTTATGATTTTTTATTCTCATTTTTCACTCCACCCTATATTCAATATATATATCATAAAAAAACCAAAATATAAATAATAATACAAATAATTAAAAATTTAAATATAATTAATTACTTGATAATTAAATTTGTTACAAAAACAAATAATGTATATACAATACATATAGTTAACTTAAATTACAAATAAAATAATATCGTCAAAGTGTAATTGGATTGTGCAAGCAAGCTTGCTTTGCTTAGAATCACCAGCATTGTGACAAAGAAACTGGAAAAAAAAAACAGCTGATCCATATAACAATTCACTCCCCTACATACATGAGCATGTAAACATCCATCAAACAAGGAGTCTAAACTTCAGAGACATACGAATGGAGAAATTAAATCATTATAAATATTACCATCAAAAAGAGATTACCACAGCGACATCCGAGTGATATAACCCTTCGAACTCATATTAGCACTTTATTAATCATTTGTGAAGTTATCTGAAATCTCTGCTAGTATTTTTAATCCTATAATGAGCTCTAAATATGAAATCAAGTGTAACTCCAATTTGTTACTTGGCTTGTATGAGTTTTGGTGCCCTTAAATGTATGGAAGAATTTTGTAATACGTTCATGGGCACCAAAACTCATACAAGTCAAGTAACAAAATATGAGTTACACTTGACTTCATATTAGAGCTCATTATAACATTAAAAATACCAACAGAGATTCCAGATAACTTCATATTTATAGACAAATGATTAATAAAGTGCTACCATGATGTTGTCATAAGGAAAGTAGGCAAGAGAGATGAGATGAAGTTTGGGCCAAAAATAGGTCCATAAAACAATGCATTCCCCTAAATACATGAGCACATAACCATCCATCAAACAAGGGACTTCAGACACAGGAATAGAGAAATTAAATCATTAAAAAATTTACCGTTATGTTGTCATATGCTATTCAAGATCATCAGAATCTTCTCCTGATGATATAATTTGAACCATGTGATCTGCCCATTCCTATCGTAAATCATCAAAAATTTGCTGGTCGTAGCCCGTCTTGTTCCAACCAAAGAAATACATGTATTTAAAATCAAAATAAGAATGTAATTTCATGTATTTACATAAAATAACTCAAATATGTTAAAAACTTTTCTATATATGGGTAAAAGATATTACCACATCATCAATTGGAATTTTGATATTTGTGATGATTTCTCTCATAAACTTCATGACATAATAACCACACATGACTCCATTAATTTGTTGTGGAACCTGCAAAAAAAAGTGTACTTGATTTTCCATATTCGAACATCTTTATTATTCAATTGTAAAATTAATGCTTGTACATACCATAAATTTTGTCCATATAAGCTTTTGAGAATTTTTAAGGGCAATACCCCTAAACTTGTTCCACAACTTCCATGCCCTATCAAGGTTTAAAACGGTTTGTTTTTATTAAATATTACAAAAAATAATAGAAGAAACTAATATCTAGCTATAACTCTTACATTTCAACAACTGCTTTTGTATTTTTACTCAGTTCTATGGAAGCTGATTCATAGTACCAAGCATGATTATTGAAAAGATCAATGATTACCAACATCCAATGATCTTGGCCTTATTCAAACCTTAATGGCCAAGGCATTATCAACTTTTGATTTTTGTTAAGCGTTAATGCCCTATCACATAATTGTTTAGCTATGATGCTAACATCCTTCTCTTGATATTGATTGACATATGAAGAATAATAGAACATTGCTAAATGTGATGAGTGATTATGTTGAAGTCGATAATAGCACGCCCTATATAAAAGATATATATATAAATAATTAGATAATATAAATATAATTACATACGTTCTACATAAATTAAAGAAAAATAAATATATTGAGGACTCACCTTGTCCACACTTGAATTATACTTAAATCGATCATTTGATATTCAAAGAGTTGCAATATGCACTCGATTGATATATAAGTTTGGCCGAGGTCTACACCAGAAATTTCTATAGGAAGTGGCACAGTCCATCCATCATTTATGCTAGATGCCCTCCCAAAAATAGTCATCAAAGTGCCAAGATTTCTATTGAAGTTTAAATCATAATTATAACTATACTTTTCCAAGGCTTCTTCTTGAATGACTTCGTGCGCGACGATTGGCCACTAGACATAGATTTAGTACGAGATACTTGCTTTATATCTCTTAAATGTGCTGCATTTAAGAGTTTTGGTATAATAGACTAAAAAAACACATTAGATTAAAGTTTTAAAAGATTGAATAGATCTAGGAACATACATGCATGATTTTTTGTTTGTGACACTTACATGGTTACAAAACCAATTAATAAGCTTTCACTTATGTTCATCATACAACCATTTTTCTCCTTCTTTTTTTTATAGCGAGGATCGATCTTCAATAAGTTTAAATGCATCCTGTAATGTTATTAAATATATATGAAGTATATATCATCATTAATAGTTAAATAAAAAATGATTTTTGCATAAATGGAAAAGTTGAACATCACTTACTCTATGTACGGTTGTGCCTATTTATTATTTACCAAAATGATTCGGTGTTCTTTTTCCCATCGAGTGCGATCAATAAACAATTTCTTACTTCCACCAAGCATAGGGTTACCTACTTGGATCATGTGACATTCTAAGAACAACTTGTGCGTAGGATTCCCAATTTCAGTGCAACCACTAAAGTATTCAAAACAAAACTCAATGGCCTCTTCAACAATGTAGCGTTCCACCATACATCTTTTAGGTCGATTTCTATTATCTACATATCCTTTAAGGACTTTCATATATCTCTCAAAAGGATACATCCACCTGAAGTAAGTAGGACCACACAATTGAACCTCTAGAACTAAATGAACACACAAGTGAATCATTATATCGAAGAAAGAAGGAGGAAAATATTTTTCAATTAGACACAAAGTCTTTACAACATCTTTCTGTAAAGAATTTAACTCGCCAATTGATATAGATTTCTTGCATATTGTATTGAAGAATGAACAAAGCCGAATTATTGATAATCGAACATGTTTTGGAAGAATTGACCTAATAGCAATTGGTAATAACTATTGCATTAAGATATGATAGTCATGTGATTTCAATCCATAAAGTTTCTTATCGGTGATAGACAAAAAAAAATTTAAGTCGGATGAGTAACCATCAGGAACTTTCACACCCTCCAAACATTTACAGAACACATCCTTCTCTTTTGTTGACATTGTATATGATGCTAGTGGTAAGTATGTTCGATTCTTATCATTTTCCACCCTTTGTTCCAATTCAGGTCGTATGCCTAGTTTCTTTAAATCCAGTCTTGCTTTAATTTCATCCTTTGTTTTTCCAGGTATATTAAGTAAAGTACCAATCAAGCTCTCACATACATTTTTCTCAATATGCATGACTTCTAAGATGTAACGAATGTGTAGGTATTTCTAATAAGGTAATTCCCAAAATATTGATTTTTTTATTCCAACAACCATGTTAAGTGGGTTCAAACTCTTTTCCATTTTCACCTATTTCATTAGTTGACCTATTTCGTTTCCCTACCTTAGTGAGTTTTTTTTCATCTTTCCATATCATTTGAATGTCATACCATTCATCAATTTCCTTAATATCTCAACACCTCGCAAAGGTCGGGTTGCATGATCATGATCTTCTTCACCATCGAACGGTTTCTTTTGGTATCTAAACTTATGTCCAGATAGAAAAAATCTTTTATGTCTTCTATAAGACATCTTTCGTTCGTGAACAAGATAAGTTGCAGAAGTTTCATCACTACATATAGGGAATCCCTTGTAACCCTTTGTTGCATGTCCTGATAAGTTTCCATAGGCAGAAAAATCATTAATTGTCCATAAAAGGACCCCCTTCATGTTAAAGTGTTCTTCTTTATGTGCATTGTAAACATTTACATCATCATTCCACAATGTCTTTAAATCATCTATCAGAGGCTGCAAATATACATCAATATCAACACCGGGTTGTTTCGATCTTGAGATCAATAATGTTAACATCATGAATTTTCTTTTCATACACAACCAGGGAGGAAGGTTGTATGTTACCATAATTACTGGCCAACAGATATATCTACTACTAAGGGAACTATGTGGATTAATTCCATCAGCAACAATGGCAAGACGAAGATTGCACAGATCAAATGAAAATTGAGGAGATAAATTATCTACTACTTTCCAATTTGGAGAATCACAAGGATGACGTAGCACCCCATCATCAAATCGATTATCTGAATGCCAAGTCAACATCTTTGATGTATCTTTACTATTGAACAATCTTTGAAAGCGAGGAATCGGAGGAAAGTACCAAAGAACCTTTGCAGGCACGCCTTTCTTATGTGTTGTACTCTCATTTGTACCATGCTTCCATCTTGATTCTTTACACATAGGACAATCATGTAATGTCTCATATTCTTTTCTATAAAGAATACAATCATTAGGACAAGCGTGAATCTTATGATATTCCATACCAAATCGACTAAGAGATTTCTTCACTTCATACATTGAAGATAGCAATTTAATACCCTCAGGAAACATAATGACTAGTAGATTTAGTAATTCTGTGAATCCCTTGTCAGAAAAACCATGTTTTGCCTTCACATTGTACAAATGAACCAATCCCGACATTTTAGTGTATTTTTTGCAATTTGGATACAACGGTTTTTCGGCATCTTCTATAAGTTTATTAAAGGTTTCAGGATCATCTTCAACACCATGAAACATATTTTTTGTTTGTACATTATGATAAGATGTATGTAATCCACTCACATTCTTATTTATCTCTTCCCCATGAGTATTATCAATATTTTCTCCATGATAATACCAACATTTATAGCTCAATAGAATACCATTACGGATAAGGTGATACTTAACCTCATCAAATTCACGAAATCGCTCATTTTTACATTTAACACATGGGCATCGAATCATACTAGTTCCAGTATTACTATTTCTACAAGCAAATTCCATGAAACTTTCAACTCCAGAAATATAGTCCTGGTCAATTCTACAATTTGACATCCAATATTTGTCCATTTTCTATTAATGACATTAATTAAGCATATTAATTAATTTTGTATCCAATGAATATATTTCAAGTATTATTATATATAAATTCCCTAATTATTAGAATATATATCAAAACATACATAATACAAAAAGTTATCATTTTAATCATTTTACAAATGTATTACTTTTACTTAATAAAATATAATTATTTATATATAAATAAATTTATAGCATATTAATTAATTATGTATCCAATGAATATATTTCAAGTATTATTATATATAAATTCCCTAATTATTAGAATATATATCAAAACATACATAATATAAAACAATTATCATTTTAATCATTTTACAAATGTATTATTTTTACTTAATAAAATATAATTAATTATATATAAATAAATTTATCCATGTACGGTAAATATTATATTCCCACAAACCCACAACATTCAGATATTATTTCCACAGAAAATAAGCCAAACATATAATAACAAACATAATAAAAAACATACATAAATCAAACATTTATACAAAAAATAAAAATAAACTGAATAATAAGCTACAAAATTAATAGAAATACTTACAAGAATATTATGAAGTGACTAAATGAAGGAAATGAAGAAGAAAATGGTGTTTTGTAAGTGAGAATAAGGGATAAAATGGGTATAAATTTTTTGAGTATTTCGCTCAAAAAAATAGTAGATCGAAAGATAATGAGAAGAGGAATATAACCCACAAAACGGTGTTGCAAATGATAGTCAGAGGTGGCCAAAAATTGAGAAAGAGGGTGAGTGAGCTCGGTTTTGGGAGAAGTGGAGAAGAGAATTGAAAATGTTTTGGGTTTCTGTAGTGAAGAAGAGAGCCGAATGGTAATATTATGTGGATAACGTCGATTGACACGACAAAACGTGGCTATCCACGCAATTTAAAATTGATTTTTTTGTCAATTATTATTTTATTTAAACTCTTATATATATATATATATATACGTACTATAGAAAAAGAAAAAAAAATTTACAATAATATTTAAAACAAATACACAAAATTAAATAACGATATATTGTACGTATGTATATAAATTTAAATATCCAAACAATTAAACAAAATTATATAATTTTAAAAACTAATTGTCTAAAAAAAAGAAAACATTATACTATATATATTTATATATATATCAAACTTAAATTTTAAAGAGTCAAATAAACTAATAATTGACCTAAAATAATTTCAATTGTAAACTACATGCATTTTTTAATTTAAAAAATACATGTAGGACGTAGCATCGGTCGACGGGGTGAATCGACGCTATCCACGTAGGACATAGCGTTGGATGACGTGGAGAACCGACACTACACGTGTGGATAGCATCGGTTATACACCGAACCGACTTTAAATTCATTATAAGTTGGTTTTTCCAAAAATTGACTTTACAGAGTAACTTAAATACCCTTTTTTATAGTAGTGAGGGTTTCTTGCAATTCTTATTGTAGCTTCATTGTCACAATGCATGCTAATAGGTTTAGTAGTTGTGAAGTCCAGTTCATTGAGCAGTCTTCTTAACCACATTCCTTCACAAATCACATTAGTCATAGCTCTGAATTCAGTTTCTACACTATTTTTAGCAACTACTGACTATTCCTTACTTCACCAAGTTACAAGATTCCCTCACACGAATGTATATTACCCAGTGGTAGATCTATGATCCACTATAGAGCTTGTCTATCAGCATCTGCAAAGACTTCAATTTTTGTGGTAGGATTCTTACTAAAGTAAAATCTATTTCCTAGTGTCATCTTGAGATACCTGAGTATACGATAGACTATCTCTATGTGTTCTTCAGTGGGACTATTCATAAATTGAATTACAACACTAACTAAAAAAACCAATATCTGGTCTAGTCTGGGATAGATAAATGAGTTTTCCCACTAATCTTTCATAATGATCTTTGTCCATAGGTGCATTATTTTATTTAACTTTGATTTTTACTGTAGGTCCATCAGAGTTTCTATCAATTTATATCACATCATTCTAGTTTCCTTGAGAAGATTAAGTACATATTTCCTTTGAGATATAGATATGCCTTTCTTTGTTTGGGCTACTTCCATTCTTAGGAAATATTTAAGATTGCTTAGATCTTTGATCTCAAATCCTTGGTTAGAAACTATTTGAGTTTATTCATCTCAACTGTAGAATTACCTATTGAAATAATATCATCAATGTACATAATTAAGATAAGTATTCTGTCATTAGAGAAATGCTTGACGAAGAGTGTGTGATCTGATTGGCATTGATTGTACCTATATCTCTTCATAACTTTAGAAAACCTATCAAACTAGGCACATAGAGACTGCTTCAATCTATATAAGGATTTCTTAAGTTTGTAGACTTTATTGGTTGGAGCAAGAGCTTCAATTTCAAGAGGAATGTTTGTGTAGACTTTTTCTTCAAGATCACCATTAAGAAATGTATTCTTGGCATCTAATTTGTAGAGAGACCAATCCAAGTTAGATGCTAGGGAGAGTGATGACTTACATAATTTTACATAATTTATCACTTCTCAACTCTAACTTTAATATAATTTTATTTATTTTTTATTGATTTTAGATTTTATTATTATTATTTAAATTTTATTACATATTTGAATATAATAGCATATTATTTAAGAATTATCAAATTTAAATTAATATATATATATTAAAATATATATATTAAATAGATTAAGTAGCTATGGAGATATATATTATATATATAATATGATGTTTGGATATGTATTATATATATATATATATATATATATATATATAATACATGGAGAAGGAGAACACGGAGGAAACCAAAAAATAAAAAAGGAGAAACACATAAATAGAGTGATGGAACTGGACATAAAAAAAGTCAAACAGAGATGGGGAAGCCGTCAGCGAAAATAAAAATAAAGAGAATAATTTACGGTGGTGGAGAAGAAAAGGAAAAAGAAAACGAAGGAGAAGGCACGAAAGCATATTCTTTTTACGAGTCAATTTTCTTTCAATTCTTCTCAAAACATTATGATGAATTCATTTATCTTTATTATAGGAAAAAGATCTAATTTAATTCCAAACTATACTTGATTTTGTATGTGAATTTCAATTATTTCTCTTCATGTTTGTCTGATTTATTCTGAATTTAATATTTTTAATTAACTCACTATTAATTAAATAATTTTATTCTTGCGATTTACTATCGAAAGAGGAAATTATAGGATAGATCTAAAATATTTCGACATAGGTAAATATAGAGATTGAAAGACTTGTACGAACATATGTAGTTTTAAAAATCATTGGTCTTAATGATTTCTTGCTTTATTAAATTTTATATTCTTGTGTAAATTAATGAACAAGATTATTTTCAATTGACTATCGAAAGATACTTTTGGATATTTTTGGAGATTGCTAAGAAACAAAGAGAATTAAATTCAGTTAATTAGATGAGTAAAGCATATAGAGGGATTAGGTGAAATCGATTTTCTATAAGTTTTCTTCCAATTAATTTAATTTTTCAATAATATCTTTTTTTTCTTTTACGCATCTTTCTTTAAGTTAATTTTATTTTAAATTTTAATTACAATAACTTGAGTGAATTTTCTAGATAAAAATGAGATTAGCATAATTTTGGTATTTGTCAAAAGTAAGTTACCAATCCTTGAGGATGATACTCTATTTATTACTTTATTATAAAACTATAATATTGTGCACTTGTAGTTTTGCACCGATCAAGTTTTTGGTACCGTTGCCGGGGATTGATTTTTTCTTATTTTTGTCAATATCGATACAAAGTAATCTTAGTTTTAATTTAGAATTATATTTTTTTCTCTATGTATGTTTTTGACGTTGGATGCACCGTGCTAGAACTCGAAACATTATTCTTTTTTATCCAGAGATTGATAGAACCTTTAGATCACGAAGAAAGAAGAAAGTACTCGCCATGGCTAAAGGATAACATAATGCACAACCACATACCTTGGTGGATTATGTAAGGCCAATTATGAATGACAATTATTCAGGTGTAAGACGCCAAACCATTAATGCCAATAATTTTGAGCTCAAACCAGCGTTGATCAACATGGTGCAACAAGCCTAATTTAGCATATCATCACTTGATGACCCCAATATTGATTTGGCGATGTTCTTGGAGATTTATGGCACTGTAAAGATGAATGGTGTTACTGAAGACACCATTAGACTAAGATTTTTTCCTTTTTCATTGAGGGACAAGGTTAGAGAATGGCTACAATCTCTACAACCGGGAAGCATCACTAGTTGGAAGGACATGAAGAAAAGTTTCTTGCTAAATTCTTTCCAGCTGCAAAAATAGCCCAACTCAGGAGTGAGATTGGTCAATTTAGACAAAATGATTTTGAGACACTCTATGAAGCATAGGAAAGATATAAAGATATGATTCGGCTTTGCACTAAACATGGATTGCCAGATTGCTTGCAAATTCAAATGTTCTATAATGGGTTAAATGGGAAAACTAGAACCATAGTTGATGTTGCTTCTGGTGGAACTTTGATGTCAAAAACACCTGAAGGTGCTACTTCTCTTTTGGAAGAAATGGCCTCAAACAACTATCAATGGCCAATTGAAAGATCTTTGGTTAAGAAAGTTGTCGGGATTCATGAATTGGAGTCGTTTGCTACCCTTTCAGCTCAAGTAGCTTCTCTATCTCATCAGATTTCTACCTTGATAACTCAAAGAATACCATAAAGTGTAGAATATGTTGCAACTTTAAGTATGACAGTTTCGATGAATGAATCAAGTTAAGAGCAGGTTCAATACATCAACAATCAGAACTACAATTATCGTGGTGATCCTATGCCAAATTACTACCATCAAGGGCTTCGAAATCATAAAAATTTGTCTTATGGAAACACAAAGAATGTGTTGCAACCTCCTCCAGGATTTAATAGTCAACCAAGCGAAAAGAAGATGTCACTTGAGGATGCCATGGTTTCCTTTGTGGAGGAGACCAAAGTAAGGTTTAAAAAGAATGATTCACGGCTAGATAACATTGAGACTCATTATAACAATATGGGAGCCATATTAAAAAATATTGAAGTGAAAATTGGGCAACTAGTCACAACTGTCAATGCTCAAAAAAGAGGAACATTTCCTAGCAATACAGAAGTGAATCCAAAGGAACAATGCAATGCTATTACACTTAGGAGTGGAAGATAAATTGAGAGGTCACCATTAAAAGAAACCGAGTCCACCCTTACAGCTCCAAACAATGGCCAAAGTAATAATAAAGTAGAAGAAGAGGAGATTATTGATGATACACTAAGAGAGGCTGACATGCCTTCATCAATTTCATTCCCTGACAATCCTCATATTCTCTCTACTCCATTTCCTTATCCTCAACGCTTTCAAAAAAAATTAGATAAGCAATTTTCCAAAGTTTTTGGATATTTTTAAGAAAATTCACATAAATATTCCTTTTATGGATACTTTGGAACAGATGCCAAATTATGCCAAATTTCTAAAGGACATCATTTCCAAGAAGAAAAGGTTAGAGGAGTTTGAAACAGTGAAGCTTTCTGAAGAATGTAGTGCCATTCTTCAAAAGAAATTGCCTCAAAAATTAAAAGATCTAGGGAGTTTCACTTTGCCTTGCACTATTGGAAATTCATTTTTTGAGAAACTTTTATGTGATCTTGGTGCTAGCATTAATCTTATGCCATTGTCTGTTTATAGGAAATTGGGACTTGGAGAGATTATACAAACAACAATTTCTTTGCAACTAGAAGACCGATCTATCAAGTATCCACGTGGAATCATAGAAGATGTATTGATAAAGGTGGATAAATTCATTTTTCCTACTGATTTTGTGGTGTTAGATATGGATGAAGACCAAGATGTTCCATTAATTCTTGGCCGACCATTCTTGGCTACGGGGGGCTTTAATAGATGTTCAAAAGGGTGAGTTAACATTGAGAGTGAACAAGGAAGATTTACATTCAACATCTACCAAGCTATGAGATTTCCAAAATATCCAAGCACTTGATTTCGAGTAGATATCATTGAAAAATGTGAAGTCGAAGCCTTTCAAGAAGATATACCAATTGACCACCTAGAATGATCATTACAGCAGGATACATCATTTAGCATAGAAGTGGAGTGGTTAGAGCCAATGGTAGCAAAGATGGATTTTGTAATCTCTATAGAAAAAGTGCAACAAACTACAACTATAGAGTTAAAGCAATTTCCTGATCATCTTCGCTATGTGTCCTTGGGTGATAATTACACCTTTCTAGTGATTGTTGCGGCATCACTTACACCCAGAGAAGAGGAAAAGAAACTTCTTCAATTGAATGAGATGGATGAGTTCCGGAATGATACTTATGAAAATGAAAAGATATACAAAGAAGTGGCATGACTAAAACTCTTCCTGGGTAAGTTAAGATCAAGATGCACATGTCCTTATACAATTGACAAAGTTTCCATTTTTGGAGCAATAGACTTGAAGGACAAGACATGGAATATATTCAGAGTTAACGGTCATAGATTGAAGCACTATTATGGAGAACAAGTGGACAAGTGGAGAGGAATCGTGCATTTATTCATTTTCGAAATCCTGATTGATGAAGATTGAAAAGTCTGGTTATAGACTATAAAACAAGCCATTATAGGAGGCAACCCATAAAAATTTATTTTGTTCTTTTCTTTTCTTTTATTTTCTTTTATTTTATCTTTTATTACTATTTTAATAATTTGGATTTTGATGCCGATTTATTTTGCACGAATAAAAAGGTAAAAATTACAAACTAATGCGGATCCACCATAAAACCAGGGAAGTTCCTTTCATTTCTTCTATCTATCTCACTTTTAAATTACAATGAGGACATTGTTTAGTTTAAGTTTGGGGGTGTCAACTTCTATAGTCTTGAGTTGTTGAATTCTCTTATCAAGCATGTATTTGAGTATGATTGAATTCGCTTTGACCCTGAAATTTATGATTGAGGATGGTTTTGAGAAAAAATTTCAAAATATGCTATTATGTTAGTCAGAGTTTTGTGGGTACTTTGATTTAAATCTTTGTCCTTGAAAATAATTGAGCACATAGTAAATTCTTCTCTACTCCATTTGGCCTATGAAGAGAATGAGTTGAATTAACTGGGTTAGGAAAGTTCAATCTTTCTTTGCTCTAGAATCGGTTTATGGATCCTTGAGGCAAAATCTTAATTAATACAAAATATTAGAGAAATGATCTAGGCAATTTTTTTCACAACCAAAAAGCTTTACCAACCATCCTAATTATCACGCCATCATTACATGGTGTATTCCCATAGTCAACCTCCTTGAACCTTATTATATCTAAGTCTTATTTGTTCTTTTAACTACATAAACCATTCCCACTCTAAGCTTGAAAAACCATGAACTTACCTTAAATTTTGAGAAAATACTTTGGTGGAAATTTGCATTTAAAGAGAAATTTAGTTCAAATTAAATAATTCACATTATGTTTGCTCTATTTGGTCAAAGAAAAAAAAAGAAGAAAACTAAAGAAATAAAAGAAAAAGGAAAAAAGAGTAATCCACTTATTGAATATGGTAACAATATTGTCATCAGTATCAGCATATTGTTGAGAAAGAGCTTTAGTGTGAATTCTATCTATATTCTTTTTATTGTTTCTTTGTACCAAGTATTTTCCCAATTTGTTTTGAATTTTTATATCAATTTCTTTCTTAGCCCTTTATAATATGGCCTATCCTTATAACCTTAATTAAAAACCTTTTGATCTTTGATTTTGGTATTTGATTACATTAATGGAGAGGATTTCTAAAAATTGAACTTATGGAGTTAAGTTTTGAGAGAATTCTTTTGATTTCAATTGTTCTACTTTTATCTGACTTTGCTAATGGTTTGGAGTTAAATTGACTATTTCACACACACACTCAAGGATTTAGCTTTAGGCTGAAATAAATGCTTAACTTTTACTTGACAAATTGTTGAATTTTGATTGATTTTCTTGCTATCTTTGATGTAAAAAGAATAAATTATTAGTGATGAAATCTAAATTCAAATCATGACATGGTAAGTGATGTTAGTTCTCTATGAGATCTTGTGGACACTATCTATAGTTGTCTTTTATTTTATTTTATTTTTGTTCGAGGACAAACAAAGTTTTAAGTTTAGGAGTGTTTGATGACTTGCATAGTTTGACATAATTTATCACTTCTCAACTCTAACTTTAGTCTAATTTTATTTATTTATTATTGATTTTAGACTTCATTATTATTATTTAAATTTTATTGTAGATTTGAAGATAATGAAGATCCAAAATTTTAAAAGCATAACATTTAAGAACCATCAAATTTAAATTAATATATATATATATGGAGAAGGAGAACATGGATGAAACCAAAAAAAATAAAAAGAAAAAGGAGAAACGTAGAAATAGAGTAGCAGAACTGGAGAGAACAAAAAAATAAATCAAATAGAGAAGGGAAAGCCATCAGCAAAAAAAAAATAAAGAGAAGAATTTACAGCGTGGAAAATAAAAAGAAAAATAAAAAGTGGGAGAAGACACGAAAGCATATTCTTTTTGCGAGTCAATTTTCTTTCAATTATTCTCACAAAATTATGGTGAATTTGTTTATGTTTAATTTAATTTTTAGCATGAAATAATTTATCTTTATTATAGGAAAAAGATGTAATTTAATTCCCAACTATGCTTAATTTTTTTATGTTAATTTGAATTATTTCTCTTTATGTTTTTCTGATTTATTCTGAATTTAATGCTTTTAATTAATGACCAAAATGATTTTAGTCTTGTGATTAACTATCGAAAGAGGGAATTATAGGATAGATCTGGAATATTTCGATATAGGTAAATATAGAAAGCGAAAGACTTGTATGAACCTATGTAGTTTTATAAATCATTCGTCTTAATGATTTCTTGGTTTATTAAATTGCATATTCTTGTGTAAATTAATGAACAAGATTATTTTCAATTGACTATCGAAAGAGGCTTTTGATTATTTTTGGAGATTGCTAACAAACAGAGAGAATTAAATTAAATTAACTAGATGAGTAAAACATAGGGAGGGATTAGGTGAAATCAATTTCCTAGAAGTTTTCTTCAAATTAATTTGATCTTGGAATAATATCTTTATTTTCTTTTGCACATCTTTCTTTATATTAATTTTATTTTAAATTTTAATTACAATAACTTGAGTAAATTTTCTAGATAAAATTGAGATTATCATAATTTTGTTATTTGTCAAAAGTAAGTTACAAATCCTTGAGGACGATACTATATTTATCACTTTATTATAAAACTATAACACTGTGCACTTGCAATTTTGAACCGATCAGAGAGAAGAACGTAAATAGTATTGAGCTTTACTATAGGTGCCAAAGTTTCTTGATAGTTAATCCATATACTTGAGTGAATCTGTTAGCCACAAGGCAAGCCTTGAATATTTCTACACTGCCGTCTACTTTTTGTTTGACTGTAAAGATCTAATTACACCCAACAGCTCATTTTTCCATTGGTACTTTTGTTATCTCCCAAGTCTTTTTGTCTCTAAGGTACTGAGTTATTCAAGAATGGTTGTCTTTCATTCAGGTACCTGAAAAGCTTCATGAGTAGAATTTGGAACCTGTATTATTTGATCATGGTTACTGATAAATGCCTTATAACCTGGTGAGAGACTTTTATAGGAAACAAAGTTGTAGATGGGGTAGTTTGTACAAGATCTTACACCTTTCCTTACAACAATTGGAAAATAAAAATCATTAAGAGGCAGCTCAATAATAGAAGGTTCAATGATGTTACCTTGTGTATTATCATAATGGCATGTACTCAAGTTAGACTCATGGACTGGCTCAAGATATGCTTGGTTCTCTGTTCTCTCTTTAGTTCTTCTCCTCTAGGAATAGATAAGAATATCACTCTTTGGGACAGGGAAGTTTGGATATGTTGATAGATGAGTTGAGAGTTCATTGGGATTATTAGGAGCATTTGTTTGAGACACTGATCCACTCTCTCGAATTTGCAAGATATGATTTGAGACATAATTTGTGGGAAACTAAATGGTAATGCTATTCCAAGGTTGGTATTCATCCCCTGAATGACAAATTTGGAATAGTATAGATATTGTTCAAAGAATGTGACATCCATTGTATTATAGACACTTTTTGTGATATGAGAGAAGCATTTGTATCCTTTCTAGTATGATGAATACCCTAGAAATATGCATTTGATGGCTTTGGGATCAAGTTTACCTCAATGATGTACATGGACATAAGCAGAACATCCAAATATTTTAAAAGGAATGTGGGACACGATTCTGGTGTATGGGTATGACTCAAGTAGAGTGATGATAGGTGTTTTGAAAGTGAGGACACAAAAGGGCATCCTATTGATAAGATAAGTAGTTGTAAGGACAGTTTCCCCCTAAAAATATTTAGGGATATAAGTTGTGAACATGAGAGATCTAGATACCTCGAGAAGATGTCTATTCTTCGTTTCAGCCACCCCATTTTATTGAGGTGTTTCAACACAAGAGCTTAGATGGATAATATCTTGACTTAACAGATAATCACTAAGAATGGAAGCGAAGTATT
Organism: Hippophae rhamnoides; assembly: GCA_033030585.1. Classification (NCBI taxonomy): domain Eukaryota; kingdom Viridiplantae; phylum Streptophyta; class Magnoliopsida; order Rosales; family Elaeagnaceae; genus Hippophae; species Hippophae rhamnoides. Next base: position 34,904,659 of record CM065437.1, read on the forward strand.
CTTTAGCATTGTCAGTTTTCAATACTTGGATTTTTGTTTCAAATTGGGTTTGAATCATGGTATTGAAATTTTTAAAGATTGGACTTGCTTCAGATTTTTCTTTCATGAGAAATAACCAAGTGATTCGAGTATGATCATCTACAAATGAAATGAACCAACGTGTCCCTGTTATATTTTTTATTCGAGAAGGTCCCCAAATATCAGTGTGAATTAATGAGAAAAGATTTGATTTTTTATGTGGAAGATGAGGATATGAATTTTTAACATGTTTTGAAAATTGACATACTTCACATTGAAAATCTTTTGAATTTTTATTTCTAAAGGATGAAGGGAAACGTTTTTTCAAATACAGGAAATTAGGATGACCTAGGCAATAGTGATTCAATATGATTTCACCATCATTATTGGACTTAAGATTTAACAAAGCTTTATTCTAATAAGAAATCTTGGATATAGCTAGGAGTGCTTGTCTTGTTGAAGGGTCTTCACTTTTGAAGAGATAGATTCCCGAGCACTCTTTTGCACTGCCAATCATCTTCCTCGAATCCAAGTCCTAAAATTCACATAGATTATGAACAAATTTAGCTACACAATTTTTATCATGGGTGAGTTTAGTAATTGATACAAGATTGCAATCAAGTATGGGAACAAGAAGGACATAATCTAGAATAAAGGAATTTGAAATTTTTACTGAACCAATCCCTATTACTTGGGATACTGAGCCATCTGTAATTCTAACAGTGTGTCCTTCTTAGTAGGTTATAAGATTCATAAGAAGAGAAGCAACACCCATCATGTGGTCTGAAGCACCTGAATCAACAATTCATGGTCTCGTAACCTATTTCACACTAAGAGCGTTGAGGGTGTTACCTGATTGAGCTACAGTGGAAAATGATGTTGGCAAGGAGTGTCCAAATATTTTCTGGAGGAGATCAATATGTTCCTTACTAAACAGAGTAGATTTAGGTGATGTAGTTCCATAGGTTGTACACGCAGTATTTCCATGGATTTCTTTATTGATGTGTCGTGCGGAGGGTGGCTTCCAATTAGTTGGCTTTCCATGAATTTTCTAATAGGTTTCCTAATTGTGACTAGGTCTATGGCAATGGTCACTCCAAGGTCTTCCTCTTAGGGGATGGTTGTCTGCATTTTGAGATTACTAGTGTCCTTAAATAGCAGACATAGACCCTTTTTCCAATCACTGAAATGGTATATTGAGGACCTATCATCACCTTTTTTTGACTCTCCTCTTGACAAATTTTGGATAAGGCTTCACAAATGCTTGGTAAGAGTTTTGTTCGGCAACGATGAAGCGCCAAAGTGGAACAGGAAGCACCGAAGTGGAAGATGATGGTGATTGAGTAAACAGGAATCACCAAAGTGGAAGACAAAAACGACTAAGCTCTTATTAAATGGTAAATGGCTCCCGGTGCAAAATGAGCTCGTGATGAACCAGGTAGAACTATCCACGAAGAATTGTGATATTCGTGGGAGATGAACTAGGTGGTGCTTGGGTTATGAATAGTGGTGGGAGTCTTTCATGACTATGGTTGAAGTTTCACAAGATTTAATGATTAAGATCTCATGAAACTTATGTCTGAGATAACGTGAGATGAAGGGGCTAGTCAGCGACAATCATTAGGCTGGCAAAGATGAAAGCTAGAAGACGATCGTTAGTTTGCACAGAGATGAGGTAAAAGGCCCAATAGGATCATTAGGCTGGTGAAAAAATATTGGATTTGCATAGACGAGGTAAGAGGCTCAATAAGATTTCAAAAATGCTTTGATACCATGAAGAAAATATTGAGAGAAATGGTTGAGAAAATATGAAGTATTATTTATTTCTTTCTCTGTATTTTTCAAATGTATTTACAGTAATATAAATAGGACTACGAATTAGACTAATACACCATTATTACAGCATGTACACAACTACTATTATATGAAATTCTACACATATAAAAAGCATAAACATTATCAATAAGAGAAAAGGGTCCTTCTGGCTACAAATGTTTAACTTAATATCACGATCCACATTAGGTTACTTTGGTAATTGACAATTAATAATTGTTGAGTTATGGGTTCATAAATGGAAACACATTAGGTTACTTTGGTAATTGACAATTAATAATTGTTGAGTTATGGGTTCATAAACGGAAAATTTCCAAAGTGATGTTTTCTCCAATGTGAAGGGAAAAAATTTCTAAGAGCTCTTTAGGTCCATCACCCCCGTACCAATTGGATGTGCTAATTGCTAAGTGAGTCACTAGAATGTAAGGAATGAATATTGGGCAGGTACTGATTGTGCCATGAGGGCAAGTCAATGTCTCTGTAAGATTATGAGTCTTTGGTACAATATCGATGAAGCATAAGGGATGATATTACACAACACTCTCACACAAGAGACTACATAAGAGGAAATGACTATGCTTGATGATTTACATGATGTTTCTATGAATAAGTAGCTTTTTGAGAAGTGACACGCCTTATGACTAGTGTGGCACAAGGGATAGTGCATCAATGAGTAGTTGCATGCTAGTGAGGTAGTGTTTCTCTATGAAAGAGGCACAACACTCATGATAGTGATGTCATATGGGGCAAATATGTTGGCTAAGGGTTGGATGAAGCATGTGTTAGGATAGGAGCTTAGAAATGCCAATATGTTTGTATTTGTATCACTGAAATTAGAATAAAGAAATGAATTATTTAATCATTTGCATTTATTACTCATTTTGTTAAATAAAATATAAATTTTTTATTATTAATGTTTGCTTAAACTCATCATATATGAGTATATATAAGATAATTGAGTTTAATTGAAATAATATAAATGTTTGTGACGAACAATTGAAGTGGGATTTCCATATTGTATCACTAGTAACGTCCATTTCCATTTGGAATGAAGTAACTCTGATCCAGGGTTGTCGATGTGGAGACATCTAGTTGATGGCACTTTATATAATAGTAAATTACACGGTACTAGACCAGATGTGTTAGAAACGATAAAAAAGATTTGTTTACCTTAAGCAGTTTCAACACATTAATCGATGATTGTTTATGGGATGATCTTAATCATGATAAATTTAACTACAAGAATGACCACACATTATGCACATAACTCATTGTTAGAAGAGTGTGGTATTGTGTAATAATAAATGTTCAATTTTTATTTATAAAAATCAAGTTTTATTATGAAAATCATTTTCAAAACCAATAATTGGTGTCTGAATTTGCTTATAAAATTAATATTTTAATTTATTTATATGTATGTAATTATAAGTTTAAGGCAGACACACATTGCATAATGCGATTTAATTATATGGTTACAATTAAATTCTATGAATGTGATTATTTGTGATTTTTAGTCAATTATATGGTTCATTAGAAAATTTGTACACTCCATACGAGGGTATAGGATTTTTGTCATATTGTTTTGCAATTTTTTAGAGTTCATGGAAATTTTCAATGTGAATTATGTATCGAATTTATGGATTTATGTTTGTATAGAAATTGGTATTTTTAGGTTTTATTGTTATCGGTAAAGATATTAGTATAGGTAGATAAAAAAATTTCTATCTATTGGAACCTTATTATATTAATAATTTAATTGAGGATGAGATGCTACATTAGTCACATTTGCGACGTTTAGTCCTTTAGATTAAAAATTGTATCATTTAATCCCTTAATTTTATAAAATAAATCAATTAAAAAAATTATATTATTTTAATGATTTTTATTAAAATATTATTATTTTCTATTAAGTTATTAAAATACAATTAAATTATGAGTATTTAATAATAATAAAAGTAAAATTTATTATGAAATTATTTAAGATAAGAAATTAACAATAATAAAATTCAAACAAAAAATTATTTTAATATATTTTAATTTTCAATAAAAATTAAAAATAAATTTTTTATATTAATTATAACTTTATAATTATTAAATATTCGTGTTTTAATCGTGTTTAATTATTTAACAAAAAATAATAATAATATAGTTATAATTAAAATAATATAATTTATAATTAATCGGTTATTTTTTACAAAATTAGAAAACTAAACCAAACAAATAAATTAATCTAATTTTATGAATTGTTTTTTAATTCAATACAAACATACATTGAGTTAATGGGTGATGGGGTGTGTAGATTAGATCCAAATCACCATCTTCTTAGTCTATTCCTGTAATGTACGAATTGAATGTGTCGGAATTTTTCAGCGTGTGTCGAATGTGGCGACATTTATTTCTCTCCCAAAATTCTCACAATTATGTTTGCTATCAATTAATTGTGTAAAAAATGATTTTCATAGTCTATCTTTTTAAAATTTTGTCACGCACGTTACTTTTAAAAAAGTTGTTTGATTTTAGCAATCATAATTTAATCGGAATGCAATTCATATTTTCTCTAAACTTAAGAATTATGCACATTCAATTAAGAATCGTATTCCCATTGACATCTACAGGCCACATGGGGAATCCAATTTCCAATTTTCAATTTAATCTAATTATAATTAAATTAAATATATATTTATTCTAAAAATAATTTTTAATTAAAATAATTTTTAAATATTTTTAGATATCGATTCTTTTATATTTATATATATATTATTAAAACACGTTAAAATTGTTTATTTTATTTTTATTAAAAAACATTAATTTTTCAAATTCTTTCGGATTTTCACGAATAATTTTAAAATCGGTGGTGGATACACTTGAAAAACTAATAAAAATCCTTGGCCCTATCTGACTCACTCACACGTGGGATGACAGGTGAATCCTTATTGCACAACACTAATTCACTTCTAATTTAGTTTCTTGACATGTGGCACTCTTTGGATATAAACTTCCAAAAAACACCTTATACAAAAGAATCAACATCAAAATACATATTTAGGGATAGATTTAAAATAATAAAAACTAAGACAAAAATTCAATAAGCAATTAAAAAAGTCGAACATCATATTCCATAACATAAATTTTACTATTTCTTTTTCTTTATTTTATTTTTCTTCGTGACATTATTTAGAATTTAATTTTTTCTTGAATAGTTAATTTTATAATTGATTGTAGATGAATTCAAAACGTTAAACATAGATTATAATATTTAATAAGATCTATAATAATCTATTAAATTATTTTTCTTGATTATATATTAATTTTCAATTTTAATCTTTGCATGAACTTTCTTGATTATTCAAGTATACAATTAAATAATAAAATTAATTCATCACTAATCAATTTAGTTGATTGTGTACGTAATCATATAATTAATTTAAATAACTAGTGATAAATTTCTTGTAATAAAGATTAATACTCAAGATAATTAATTATATCAAGCTTGTTGTTTAACCTTGATCCAATTTACTTCTTGAAATTGAGTGTTTTGGATAGATTAAATTTAGAGAGCATATTCAATGTTGTCTATTAGAAAGAGTTTGGATTAAAATAATGTTTAATTCAACAAATACAAGACATTCGAGTTTGTAAATTTCTTCAAGTTATTATATCAAAGAATAGAAGATTAAGATATGCTTTTCTTGATTTGCAATATACGCTAATGGTAGAGAATGATCTTACAATCAATCTTTCATTCTAATTTTTATCGTAATGTTTATATTTTATTTTTATCTTTTTTAATCTTTATGTTATAGGTTTAATTTTCAGTTTAAAAAACCAAAATCCCTTGTTTTAATAAATAGAAGTTTGTTTCTAAAATTTCATGTTGAAAAGGCTCTTATTTGTTATATACTGAACTACAACATTTTAAACAATTTAAAGTAAGGTTTAAATAGACCATTCATCATAACACATCAATTTTTGGCACCATATCACTATTTTTTTTTGTTAAATTAACTCTTGTTTATTTTTATTTGTTTTTGTTTTATTTGTACTTAATTGTTTTCTAGTCTTTATTTTCTTTTTAATGTCAGTGTGAATGTTTGAGATCAAATTCACATATTATACTTTCGCTTGAGTAAGTAATTCAAACAAATTTTCCAAGTTCAAGTGACTCATATGACGATTTAAATCATTCCATCCATGTTGAAATGGTTGTGAATAATCTCAATCAAAATCTTAGAGTAAATGGCCATATTGGCTTTAGATCATCAACTATTATGCATTCGATACAATGATAATGGTGATACTCTTGAATTGAAGTCTGAAATGATTCATCCATTGCCTACTTTTTGAGTTCTAGGTGTAAGGATTCAAACAAGCATCTAAAGGAGTTTCATATGGTCTATTCTAACATGAAACCTAATGGCTCTACTGAAGAACGAGTTACACTCAAATCATTTCCATTTTTTTAGCAGACAACACTAAAGAATGGTTATACTACTTACCATATGAGATTATAAATAGTTGGAATGAGATGAAACAACTCTTCTTGGAGAAATATTTTCTAGCTTCTAGGGTCACTCTGATCAGAAAATAAATTTATGGTACTCAGCAATATAACGTGGAAAGTATATAAGTATTGGAGCAGTTTAAGAAACTCTATTCTAGTTTCTCTCATCATCAAATAAATGAGCAGCTCTTAATTCAATACTTCTATGAAGGATTCATACTTATGGGTAGACACATTATTGATTTAGAAAATAGTGGTGCATTAGTTAATAAGACTCTTAAAATTGCAAGAATTTGTTTACCACTATGGTTGTAAATGTTCAATAGTTTGGCACCCGTTGCAACAGACCATAGAAGGCCAATGAAGTGTGAGTTCCTAGTAATATTAAACAATAAGTGAGAACCTTTACTTCTATTGTGGAATAATTAGCAATTAACAAACAAATGCTATAGGGGATACCAAGGACTAGAAAGGCAAAGATATAATTCCTTCTCTAACACTTAAAATCTTGATTTGAGGGATCATCTCAACTTTAGTTATTCAGGAGACAATCAAGTACCTACCCATGCTAATCCACTAGATTTTCCTTTTCCAAGAGGCTAACAACCTTATCAAGTGAGACCATAATATCCTCATCATTAAAGGATTTGATGATTTTAGTATTATCCAACACTACTCAGTTCCAACAAGACTCAATCAAGTTTTAGCAAGCCATAAAATCTACTATCAAGAACTTTGAAATTGGATTCCGTTAAGTAGCTACTAAGTAGCTACTACCATTGGAAAATTAGTAGTACAAAGATATGATAAACTTCCCTATCAACCAATGGTCAATTTTAGGGAAAATTCTAATGATTTATCATTGAGAAGCGATAAGCATCTTGAAGAAGCTCATAAGGAACCAACCAAAGAAATGAGACTAAAGATGAGTAAACTCTGATTATAAAACTTTCTTTATTTACTTACTACTTTTTGAATACTGAATATTATATCTCCTTTATAATACATGTCTATTATTTTTGTGTACTATTATTATGTTTATTTGTTAAGTAGTTATATTTTTATTGTTTTTGAGTTTAGGATTATATCTCCTTAATCTGATTGTGTATTAGGTCTAAACTTTTTCAATTAGCATCAGAGTCGATACACCCTTTTAAAGCTTAACCAATTCGGTGTTGATTTGATCAAATTGTTTTTCACACACGCACTTTTCACTTTGATGGACTCAAGAGAAAGAGGTAACATAGGTAGGCCTCCATTGTTCAATAGGTTTAATTATGCTTATTGAAAATCTAATATTAGCATCAGAGTCGATACACCCTTTTAAAGCTTAACCAATTCGGTGTTGATTTGATCAACTTGTTTTTCACACACGCACTTTTCACTTTAATGGACTAAGAGAAAGAGGTAACCTAGGTAGGCCTCCATTGTTCAATAGGTTTAATTATGCTTATTGAAAATCTAATATGTGAACCCTTCTTGTGATTTCTTAGAGACCGAGTCTGGTTTCTGGTTAAGAACAACTTAATGTATCCATATCCAATTAAAGCCCTTCCTAAATAATATTATCCCAAAATGTATGATTTAGTAAACAAAGGAGAAAAACAAAACGTATGATTTAGTAAACAAAAGAGAAAAGCAAAAAGTCATAATAGATATGGATAGAAAAAGACTATACGTTATCATTAGGATTGTCATGCCTAATAAAGGCTAAAAAGTTGATCGGGTTCAATTCGATCTCGTTTACTATCAAACTTGTTTAATCTTTAATCAATACCAAATTCATTTAATAAACTATCAAACTTGTTTAATCTTTAATCAATACCAAATTCATTTAATAAATTACTATAGTCGATTATATTCAACTATTTTTGCAATAATAACTTGTTTCATAATAAAATTGAATGCATTTTATATGTTTCAAATCTATTTACTTATTTTTGAAGGTTATTTCAACGTTCATTTTCAAACTTATAGTGACAAAAAAATTCATTTTAACCTCAACATAAACCCATTTAAAAGTCATATTTGTGTCGGATCTATAGGTTATAATACATTATTTTTTGTTAATGAGTCATACATGGGTTAATATGTTTACTACCTAACTTATTTGATACAAACCCAACTCATATAATTCTAACACAAACCCAACCCATTTAACAAACCAATCCAAATAAGTCCATATTTATGACCCAACAATCCCTTAACATCAAGCCTAATCAATTTAAAAACCTAATATTTGTGTCGAAAATAATGACAAGACATTTAAAAAAAAACAAAGCGAGCGCTCGCACTTTTTCCAATTTTTCTCACATTTAGCAAAAAGCTAAAGGTGGCGTTTGGTTCGTGGAATGAAATCAGAATCGGAATTGGAATCGGAATGGAATGGAAAGGAAACAATTTTGTTTGGTTTGACCACTGGAATCAAGTTCAGAATCAGGATTATAGTGTTTGATTTGTCACTGGAATGGAATGAAAAAAGCTATAAATGACCTTAATACCCCTACATGCTGTAAAGTTCAAATAATGTCATTTAATTACTATTTTTTCGTCAAACAAAATACATTATTGAAATCATTATTTTTCTAAATATAAATATATTATTAAAATTATTTTTTTTTAAATAGGGTTTAGGGTTTTGAGGTTTGGGATGTGTGATTTAGGTTTAGGGATTTAGGATTTGGGGTTATATTTGTAGGTTAAGGTTTAGGGTTAAAATTATTATTTTTCTAAAAATAATTTAGGGTTTTAGAATTTTGGATTTAAGGTTTATGGTTTTAGGATTTGGAATTTGGGGTTTAAGGTTTTGGGATTTATGTTTTAGGGTTTTGGGTTTTGGGATTTATGTTTTAAGGTTTAGGATTTAGGGTTTAGAGATTTGGAGATTTAGGGTTTGGGTTTTAGGGTTTAAGGTTTAGGGTTTAGGGATTTAGGGTTTAGGGCTTTAGGATTTGGAATTTGGGGTTTAGGGTTTTAGGATTTGGAATTTGGGGTTTAGGGTTTAGGGTTTAGGGTTTTGGGATTTATGTTTTAAGGTTTAGGGTTTAGGGTTTATGGTTTAGGGATTTAGGATTTGAGGTTTATGGTACAGGGATTTAGGGTTTAGGATTTAGGGTTTTAGGATTTAGAATTTAGGATTTAGGGTTTAGTGATTTTGGATTTATGTTTTAGGGTTTTGGGATTTATGTTTTAAGATTTAGGATTTAGGGATTTGAGATTTAGGGTTTAAGGTTTTAGGATTTTGGAATTTTGGGTTTGAGAATTTAGGATTTGAATTTAAGATTATATTTTAGGTGAGGATAAAATTAGAAAAAAAAGTTTAGATGGGAATGGAATAATGATTACCAAAGGTACGAGAAAGAATTATGATTCCTTCTCTTTTAGTAATCAGATTCCATTCCGACCTACATTCCGTCCAACCAAACACACAAAATGGAAAGAATCAATTCTGATTCTATTCCATTCTCTCCAACCAAACGTGGGGAAAGAGTCAATATCTATCCATTCATGTTGGGGATATTTCTCTTCCAACGTTTATTTAGCTAAATAGACTTTAATTCTACTTTGATGTTGATTTGTAATTTATAACTTTTATTAAACAATTAATTTTATAATTTATAATTTTTTTATTAGAAAAAAGTCAATATATTTTATTACATTTTTATATAACAATTTTAAAAAAAATTAAAAATTACGCACAAATTGAAGGTTATTGATCAAAAAATTCTTTTGTTAGATAAAAAAAATTGAAGGTTCTAATTATTTTTTTTAATATTTATGCATAAAAAAATTATAGTACTTCATTTTCTCCCTCTAGAAATAATATTCAGTAAAAATAAAAAAACATCAAAAATTAAATTTAAAAATCTTTTTAAAAATTTGTGAATTCACTCTTATCTTTTGATAATGGTGTCCTTCAAAAATATAAAAATAAAAATTCATCATTAAATATATATCTAATTAAAAATTACTTAAAAAAAATCAAAAATCAAGAATTAAAATTATAATTAACAAAAGCTTTACTCATTTGATTGGTTAAAAATATAAATATACGATTATAAACCCTTGTTATCAATCAAAACCACTAATATATACTTAAATAAATCCCGCTTTAAAATTACATATCACGATGAGTACATATGTACTCATTTTCCAACAGTTTGCGCTTGCTTAATGATAATACATCATAATATAGATGGCATTAATTAGATTCAGATTTATACAAAAATTTACCCTTAAGCTACTATATATTATATATAGACAACAGCCTTACCCTTCATCCCCCCTTGGCTTTTCGATATAGTTCCCATCCTTTCATATTTTAGCCAGAATATGGTAGCCTGCAAAGAATAATTGAATATTAACAGCAGGCATTATAACGTTAGCTATCTAAATCAACCATTAAAAAAGAAATACATTATATTAGTCTTTCCATAAATATTAATATATTTACTTCCTAAACTTACATTAATTTTCTAGCTTAGTTACATCTCTCGTTATCAAGACATCTGTAATTGTGTTTGCACAAAACTATCAATTAAAATATAAATATGTAAAGGAATTAACTATCAATGCTACTAACTTTTTACACAATTTATTATACCATCTTATCAATAAATATATAAAAATAATACTGAATATACTCCTACGAACATATTATCATATAAATGAATGTTTCTTTATTCATCAAATTTCAATAACTTCAATAGTTGAATTAAGTGTTTTGAGTGTTTTGACTTATATATGATATATGTAACTAATATTTGTAAGAAAATGAGATGTATAAAAAACAATGTTTTAACATTTCTTTCAATAATTTAAAACTTTTAAAATAATTGATATATATTTTTTAAAACTAATTGAAAAATCAATTTTATCTCTTACTCATGTATAATAAACTTTAAACTCTAAACCTTAAACCTTAAAACCTAAGCCATAAAATAAAAGAATATGTAGTTGTCGGGCAACATTTATATATATTTCATTCACCAAATTTCATTTCAAAGGTAAGAAGCATAAAAAAAAAAAATATGAAAGTTACTACGTATTGTCCATTTTCGTTCATAAAAAAAAACAAAACCACAAAAACTTACCCCAACTTAAGATAAGTATCTGATGTAGTGCTGTCATAGTCTCGGGGAGAGTCACTGTTTGAATTAGAGACATTATAAGTGACAGATTCTGATGATTGTCTACCCTCCTCCTCCCTCACATTATTAACATTGTTGTCTGAATGATCAGCAGCTCCTCCCACAAGCTTTTGACCGTTGGATATCTCCAACATCTTCAATCATATAAAAAATAATATCCCAATTACTTCCAACATATAATTATTATTTTTTTGTTGAAAATTTAACATTATTATTATTATTATGAATAGACAATAATGATAAGGAGGTTCATATTTCATACTTGTTGTTTTAATCTTTCATTTTCTTCCATCAATAACATGCCCTGCACATTTAGTTCAAACATTTTTCATTTCAATATATAAGAAGAATTCTTAATTAAAATTAATTTAATATTGTATATTGATTTCAATTTAATCATCATCCACTTAAAATCAAATATAATGCTGATGAGAGAAATGCCCACATGTATTTTTCTGTTAAGAGGTAGGTAAAGATTATATACCTCATTTTAATAAACATATAAATTCATTTAAAAAGTTTTGAAATTTTTATAAATCTAATTATGTTGAAATTCAAATTCTTTATTTTTTATTTTATTTTTTGAAACATGTATAATTTTATTTTCATAAAAATTATTTAAGTTATTTATCTATATTTTAAAAATCTAAAAACATGTCATTATTTTACAAGTTGTTCATACTATATATAAAACTAATTTTGTAACAACACTATCTCAAAACTGTTTAATATAAATTGATTATTTACTTTTTCTCTTTATCATATGAATGCTATTTATTTTTTCATCTATAAATTATTTTCATTTAAATTGGATTCCAAACTTTTAGGATTCAAATTAGAATTTGAAATATTTATTAATTAATTAATTAATTAAAGAACCATCCATAATAAAAATTAAAAAGTTCAAAACATATACATATATATCCATAATTTAACTCTGACTAACATAATTAAATAGTAGTAGTACGTTACGTGATACCTTTCTTTCAAGATCACTTATCTCTTTCACAATTCTTTCACCCTGAAATTAAGACATAATAAAAATATACAATTAAACTAATTGATAAGAAATTAATAGAAGTTAGCTTTATCAAATGCCAATAATAATTAATGAGTATCAATATTACTACAATTAGATTTGTTATTGTCTATTATATCCATACCATTAGTTACGCTTCAATGCCATTATTGATGTACAAAATTGTCAATAATGACAAGTTTCTTCTGACAGACAAAAACAAAACAAATCTGATTATGGTAATATTGATATTGCCACCCTAATTAATTATACCAATTATATAAAATATAGTAACATAACTAACCTTCTTTTCCATCACACGGCTCAAGCCAGATTCAAGAGACTTTTCCAACTTTTGGAGTTCTTCTATATTTAACCCTTGAAGTTCTTCTCCTCTCATCTGCCTATTATTATTAAATACATAAAAATTAAAAATCATTTATAGATAGAAATTAAGGAGAAAAATATAAAAGTAAATTAAATATGTGTAAATAAATAATACCTGAGTTGATTAGTTTTCTCCGCAATTTCCTTATTCAACATCGAGTGGTTACTATTCTCTACTAGCTGTAGTGATTGAGCACATTATATATATATATATATATAATACAACTTTATATTGATAAGAGACTCTCAAATTCATTTTAACAGACTTTGACTTTAGGGAGATAAATTAATAAATTAATGAATTTTGTTAAAAAAAAAATTAATTAATTAATTAACAGAACCTGTAACTCAAGAGATGGCTGTTCGAGTTTGCTAATGTTCTTTGAGTGCAAGTTATGCCTTTCCAGTATTGTCTTCATGCTAATTTAGAGTAAAATAAACAAGGCATTAATAAACATTTGTATACAATGCACTACATATGATTATCAGCTCTAAAACCCAAGTAGTGGTTAGTTATGTCTCTATTTATTTTCAAATAAATAATTATTTAAGAATTTTCCTTTTTAAATACCTGCATTTCTTTCTTTAGAAATGCACACACATATAATATGAACACAAATTAACTTCAATGGATATAAAGTAAAAGCCAACTTATTTATTTTACCTTCCCGTGCATGAAAAAATCCAATTATACAATTAGTTTCACTTTTAATCCCTTAATAAAAAAATATATTCATTTTCTTATAACGTTTAAAAAACATATGTTCATTGTTTTTTTTTAGGGTTAAAATAAAACACTAAATATACCGGGATTATACCATACAATTAAAACTTTTATTCTATTTATATTCCCCTTATTTTTGAATATGTATATATATAACAATAGAAATAATCTTGTGATTTATATTATGACACCAAACAACTAGTTACACGTTCATATAATTATAAAAAAAAAAAAGAGTTTACTGCATAATCATGTAGCTAACTTTCTTTTGAGTGCTATAGACATCAATTACCAAATTAGATCTCGTATAACATATAAAAGAAAACATGCACATAAACTCTATACAGATCCAATGTCAGATGAATGAATTATTGGTTATTACTATAGTATGTGAGGTGTACATATATTCCTGATTACATTAGTTATTAGTTTGGCTTTACATATAGAAATATAAAAGTACATATCTTTTTACAAACAATGAGCACGACATAAACATTGTTTACTTGTATGGAGGAACAAGGTTCTAAAATGTGAAAACGGATAAGGCATAAGCCTCATCATGACAGTGTGAAGCATAAGCCTCATTTAAAATCAAAAATTATACCTAAAATTATTAATAACTTATTATATAGAGTACAAATAGACTAAAAGTTAAAACAAAATCATAAAATAGCAAAAATAAATTAGATATAAATTCACTAACCATATAAATAAACATCTAAATCACAAGTTAAGATTCAAACAAAGTCACAAAAACAAGTTTCAAATTCAACAATACATAAGAAGTTACAAACATGTTTAATATGTTTATCATTGATAGTTTCTTCCCTTTAATCTCTCGAATCTACTAATACAAACCCTTACTTGTCACTCATCAAAACTGATGGTCATTGTTGGTTTCTTCTTTCTCATCTCTTTGAGTCTACTAACTCATCACTTCTTTCTCATCTCTTTTGAGTCTACTAAATCATCACTATCACTATCACTAGTTCTATCATTCGTTAAATTATCATCATATTTAATTCTAATGCATTGTTTATCTTCACCCACCCATTCTTCCTCTTCCTCTTCCTCGTTGTTACGTTTCTTTCTATCTTCTAGAAGTCTTTTAACTTCTTCATTCTGTTTTTATTTCGTTATTTTCATTTAATGGAATATTGAGAAAGGCCTATCTTAAAAATAACATAATTTGGCATTTCGTGAAAAAGGGGTAAGCCTTATGCTGCTGCAAGTGCATACATAGCCTAAGGGCATATGCCTCCTTGTAAGAGGCGCATGCCCATTAACCGCCTAGCCTCAAGGCTCTACCTCAGTTCATTTTTTAGAACCTTCAAGAGGAACACTGTACCTCAGTTCATTTTTTAGAACCTTCAAGAGGAACACTGTACCAACTTTATTAGAGTGGCATGGGAAACATCTTTCTTTTAAGCAAATGATACTTGATGTGAATCAAAACTATGATTTAAGACGAAAAAGAGGTGGACCCGACAGACCACCAGGTAAACCGTAATATTAATATTATAATTTTTTTTAAATAACATTACACAAATTCAACTTAAATATTTTTCTTTTTTTATCAAAATGATACTTGATATGGTATGAACTAGTGATTTAAAATAGAAAAAAGTTAGCCTTACTACCGAACCATTATATAAGCAGGAGTGAGTCACACCGCATCAGTTGTACAATAAGCATCATTTGAATATAAAATGGTTCTACATTTGTAATTAAATTAATACAACTTATAAACTTGTCTTCATCATCATCTTTCACCTTCAACCAAAAGTAAAAAAAAAAAATCTTCAAATCTTTAAATCTTAAATTTTTTTCCCTGCAAAATATGGTGGATCCTAACAAATATTATTACTTCAAATCATTTTAATATTAGCAATTCATGGAACTGTTTCATTTTCACACAGTGCAATCTGCTACTAAGAAACCTCCATATTCTCAGAAACCCAATATTGTACATAGCAATATTCAACACCTAAAAATCTTTCTGGGTCATGTACTTCTTTAGTTCATAACCATAGCAATATTGTACAAGCTTTTTTTGTGGAAGAAATATATATATATATATATATGTGTGTGTGTGTGTGTGTGTGTGTGTGTGTGTGTGTGAAATAGTGTAAGAAAGAAGAGAGACCTGGAGCTGGCATATTGAAAGAGCTTGCCGGTAAAAGAAAAGACAATAAGAGCAACATCAGCATCACAAAGAACAGAGAGTTCCTCAGCCTTCTTAA
This sequence comes from Hippophae rhamnoides, assembly GCA_033030585.1. Classification (NCBI taxonomy): domain Eukaryota; kingdom Viridiplantae; phylum Streptophyta; class Magnoliopsida; order Rosales; family Elaeagnaceae; genus Hippophae; species Hippophae rhamnoides. The sequence continues at coordinate 34,920,533 of CM065437.1, forward strand.
AAAGCCCTCTTCTCCTCTTTGAGAATGTTATCTGCCTCGCTGTTGCGTTGTCTATCTTCTTGATCTGTATTTTATCTCGAACCATTTTATTTTTTTAAGAAAGATTACTTTTTTCTCTTCTGATGTATATCAATCACGGAATAAACCAGCAGCAGCATATAAACTAACAGACTCCCAAAATAAATAAAAAGAGTTCGTGAAAAGAAAATTGCTAAAAATGGCGATTAGTGTAGAGAAGGAGAACAGTCTAAAAGAGAGATAAGTGCAGACAGAGAAGAAACGGCGGCATTTTGCCAAATTTAGGCAAAAAAAAATCTGAGTTAAACCCTAAGTTTTTAAGAGATTCTTCTTTAGATCCCAAATATATGGACGATCTTAGAACATGAAAAAATAATATAAACCAATTTAAAAAAAAAATAATAGAAGAAAGAGAAAGGTAAGACAAGAAATTTAATTGGTTATAACTTTACCGACCTCATTCATCTTAATTTTATAAATATTTTATACTTATTTTAATCTACAGTATGTAATTTCTACTCCAAAAATAATAATAATAAAAAAAGGTTCTCGTTTTCTTTATGTTTTGTGTGGTGGTAGTTCACACTTCACACGCTGATATACGATATTAATTTTGAGTAAATAAAACTTTAATTAAAATCGGACTCCATTTATATCATTACTTTTTTAATAACATAATCATTTTTGGTGTTGTAACGTGCTTAAGTTGACGGATTAAAGAGTTTCATCGTTATCACATAACATATAATATATTGTAAGTGATATTATAGTTTCTTAGACTCTTAATATTATTTATATAGTAACTTGTTAGAGAATGTCCTATCATTTAGTAATTCTTTTATTTATTCAAATACTAACATTAAACTTAATTATAGATTCTGAAACTTAATTTGTATCTTTTATATATATATATTTAATAATATTCGTGTTGAGAGAATAAATGAAAAAATTGTTAAAAAAGTACCAAATTAATTAGAGATTTTTCAAATCATCTATCAATGTGCTGAGCTGAAAATTACTTATAAAAGAGACGGAATAAGTTTATATAATAAAATTTTTACTTACTTATATTACATGTCTTAAAGATAAATAAAATTTTTAATTTAAAACATAAAATTAAATCATTTATATACTTAAAATAAATGGGTAGAATACTATTATATAACATTAAAAATATGAATTCATAATGGTACATTTTGGTTAAATATTGTACCTCTAAAATATTGAACTTTTTTTTTGTTTTTTAATGTAACTTTTAGAAGTAATATAAAAAAATATTACTTTTAAGAAAAATCATATTTTACGTTTGAAAAATATTATTTTAAATTTATTATATTTAAAAATTATTGTACTAAACATACCCAACTCAAAAAAGAGATTAAAACACTCTTATGAAATAATCACTATTAGTATTCGTATCAAGCTCTTTCCATTATCAATATCTACTTCCAAAGAAAAACATTGGGACGTCCATTGTTTTTTTTTTCTCCGTAAAATTAAACCTTTACACCTTTGAAGGTTTATACCATAAACTTTTATTAGAACAATACATAATTGCTTAATATTTAGTTAATCAATCAATTCCTATGATGATATTGAAGTAAATTATATTAAGTATAATGATATCAACTAAAAATCAATGATTGTTAAGTCCAATTGAACAATTGTTATAAATATAAATGACACTAGAAGAAACTCCAAGATGAGTACTCAAAATAAGAGGATTTTCTATGATTTCATATGTAAGTTTTAATATTTGAGCATAGGTCGAATAAATGTCACCAGTATCAAAGATAACTCATATCCAAAAATGGTATAATAAAATCATACATTCAACAACATCATTGATCTCAGGTTCCTCTTGTTTGCTAAATATCGCAAAGGCTTGACCTTGCGATCTTTATCTTTGAAAGGAAACACCTTTGCCCTTATCCTTCCCATGAGTAGATTGTTGACAATGAAAAGTCAGCACAAGATTTGGAGGTTATTGAAATAGCTATATGGGAGGTTGGTAAAATATGGAGGATTGTTCTTGAAAGGATCATCTTAGTTGTTAGAAATTTTATTAAGGCTACCAACAAAATTATAATCTTTGTCCAAGAAAATTTCTTTCGAGTATTAGATTGACCAAAACTAAAAGTAGATTGTCCCCCTCCTCTATACTAGTTGGTTATAAGCGTAGGAAAGTTATGCTCAAGATGCTCGAGTTGGTTGCAATTGTAACAAACATAGGGATGATATCAAAGACTTTCGGAGGAATTGCTTCGAGATGACCCATTAAGTTGATCGCCTTATCTTATTTTCCAGAATTTCTTCTTTTCTTTTCTTTTATCTTTTATTTTATGATGTTGTAGTCACCTTTAATTGCTATAAATTGACTTGTTTAACCTTATAATCTTCATCAACAGCTGCAGTGTAGGTTCAAATACTTGATACATGTGTTCAGATGTCATCTCTCAAACTTATCAAAAATGTAACAGCCATGTGTGAGTCTTGAACCACCACATTTTCCATAATCCTTGATAACTGGTTGAAATGGGTTTTATATTGGGCATTATCATGTCTTCTTGTTTGATATTCATAAATTCGATCGCCTTTTTTGCTTTGGCAATCTCATATAAAGATCTATCGTAGAACATTTGCTTGAACTACTCCCAAGTGATTTAGCTAATGTACCTTCCTCTACTTACAGAGTTACACCAATAATCGACATATCCATTTAATTTATATGTAGTAAGGCTAGCTCTAAAACATGCAAGAACATTTAAAGCTTATTCATCTTTTTATCCCAAATCTATCCTTTAATGACGTTAGGATTTAGGGCACCATCATAAAGTTATAACTTCATCTTTTCAAACTTTTTAAGATAATAAGCCCTACCTCTTTTCTTGGATTCCCTTTCCCAAGTAATCAACTTACGTAATTCCTAAAATAGGTTATATTCCACACAATTTTTATTCATACCCTATTCAGGTTCATTTCTAATCACTCTTCTTCTTGGAGCCATGCTGAGACAAAATAATTCATAATTATGAGTGAATACTTTTTTTTAGATGAGAACTATATTTTAATATCAAACTACCACGCTCCAAAAATTGGATATGTGAGCTAGAAAGAATGAAAGTTTTAATTCATGTTTATAGAAAAATTAAAATATTTTTTAATAAAAATCATATTAAATGATATCCTTTTTAGGATATCCCTTTTAGGATGTCCCTTATATAATAGCATTAAAATATTTTCAAAACTATTTAAATTAGAAAACAATATATTGCCACGAGAAAACATTGAAAGATTTTCACATAAATAATTGTATATATGTCTTGACGAAATGTTTAATAATATATGATACAATTGAAAATAACAAGATAAAAGTGAACTTCGATTCTACTTCTTCCTCAATGTTTAGCCATAAGCCACCTTACCGAAACTTAATATGAAAGGCTAATATGGAAAGAGATGAGCTACGAATAGGTCAATAGGATTTTAGTCCAAGTAATATCACAATAATAATAATAATAATATGGTGCATGTCACATATTTATAAAATTCATGCATGAATAACATTATCAGTACAAGTGATATAATATAGGGATAATTTATTTATAAAATTTGATATACATGTACTTCTTTACTTCTGAAATGGGATAGTACCTTCCAAGTATCTCATATATGCTCATATGATATAAAATATGTTATGTCAAGCTTATAATCCATATGCATGCTATGCAATATCCATATATATTGATCAACTTCAAAATATATGGGCACATGCGTGGTCAACCTTCGAGATGCACGTGGCATCTCCGACCTCATGTACAATTATACTTTGAGATACATATGGCACATATATTGGTCAACTTTGAAGTACATGGGTGGTCTACTCTGAGACAAATAGGGGGTCAATTTTCGAGACTCATATGTTGTCAAACTTTGAGACCCATATGCGGACAAACTTTGAGACCTATATACGGATAAACTCCAAGACCCATGTATGGAAAAACTCCAAGATACATGTGAAGACAATACATACTTATAATATATCAAAAAAATAGTTGATTATAGCTAGTAACTTGTACGTACCATATTCTATAAGACCTCCATACTAGTATAACATTCCTCACGAAAATTAATTTCATGGTGTATTCATAAAATCTCATATGTCATATATAATATTTTTAATACTCGTTTCATATAAAAACTCTCAAAGTATATGTAAAAATGTTTCCTTAGAACAACATTCATAGCATTTTCATAAAAACATGGCATAGTTTTCCTTCTTTCGTAAATATAAAATGCATAAAATTTTCATAAAATAATGCATGAATAAAAATTAGAGTAATGATCCTTACCTTAAAATATATATGTCTGTGTTGCTAAGTCTACCGCTTAATTTTCCCTTTTAGAAAACTTTTCGAGTTTGTTGGAACAAAAATTAATAATATCTTGTACCAATACATTCCCTTTAAATTGAACGTCTTGATATTTTATCTTTAATCGTAATTAGAACCGTATTGAAAACCATAATATTTTAAAGAGATAGAGTTTTGGAGAAAAAAAAGAAAGGATGAGATTTTTCTGTCAAAAATGGGAACTGATATGCCACTATTTATAAACCAAAACTAGTGCTCGTTGCCACCTTTTTGACAAAAAGTGTAAACTCCTCACTTGTCATGCATTGGCCAGCCAGCGAGACCTTGATGAGCTTGACATAATTTTTTTAAAACTTTGTCATAAACTTGATTTTTTACACAAACTTTTTCGATATATAGCAAAATTTTAAAATATTATTAAAAATTATTTTCATGAAACTTTTATAATTAATTTCCAAAGCTCAAACTTTTACATATGTTACATCTACATTATTAATTTAAATTATCTTATTACTAAGATTATTTTTTAATATTATTTGTTATATTTATTTGTCTTCCGAACGAGTCGATATATATATATATATATTACATGTTTTGATAACAAATAATTTAAATAAATACTATTGATAAATCAGAATAACCTTTGAATGAAACTATTTAAAGGTAAATATAGAAATTTAAATTAATGGGTGAAATATATATAACATTGGATTATGCTTATTTAAAATTAAAAATTATTTGATAAAAATATTTTCTAAATCATTGGTATAAAAAACCGTTATATATATATATTAACTATATATTTGTATTTTATATGATTTTATTATTTATATTCTGACAGTCAAATTATTCATAATAAAGCTCATTAATCAACCAATTATATAATTAATTTTCTATTTAAACTGTAATTTGATTGTAACATGAGTATTACTCAAAAAAGAATATAACCTTTTTCGTCATTTGCGATCTAGGTTAATGGTTTCCCGTGTATATATATTATTTATGGTATTAAATACTATTTATTGTTAAAAATATTATTTATATTGTGTTATTTTTTTAAATTTTAAAAATATTATTAATTTTTATATTAAATATAAAAAATTAAAATTAAGTATATGATATAAAGTGATTAAAAAAATTATTATAATACAACATAAAGCTAAGAAATTAATATAAATTAAAATAATAATTTAGTAAAATTCTAAAAGCTATTTCTAATGAAACAAGAAGGATGTCCAAAAGATGTAGAATATACATTTAGAGTATTTTAATCACGTTTTACAATTGTTTCAAGACTCACACATTTTTAGAATAAAAATATATTACATGATATAATGTATGCATCTATTATTATGCACAACATGATAATCAAAAATGAACTTGATATTAATGCAACAATTGAGTAACGACTTGAACTACCAATTTGAAATTGAGACGGTGGTATACGAAAATATTTGATTTCAAGAATTTATTTTTTGACATAAACAAATCAACTATAAAGAATCTCACATTGTATTTTAAAATCCATTAATTAAATATTTATTGGATGAATATAGTAATTCATCATATTAGTATGTGTTTATATGTACTTTTAATTTTATTTTTTAATTAGATATAATTTATAATTCATATAATAAATATAATATTTTATTTAATGAATTATTAATTTTTTAATAATATAATTTTTTAATTCATTATTATTAATTTAATTAACAGTAATATATATAATAATTAATAAAAAAAATATTTTATTCAATAAAACAAAATATGTTTTAGTATAATATTTGAGGTTATATAGACTAAGGAGATAAGAATTTAATATAATTTTTAATGTAAAATAAAACAAAATTTTATATAAATGAAATTTTGGGTTGGAGATGCTGTTTCCGTTCCATCATCTTCGAATCGTCCTGCATCAATTTCAATGTAGTTGTAAGGTGCATCAATTTTCTTAGATTTAAAGAAAAATAGATGTTTAGATCATTAAATTGTGATTTTGATACTTTAAAAAATAAAATCATGCATTATTTGTATACCGATTAAAATAGATGAAAAATAATATTATGATGACTAAAATAACATCCATATTATTATTGATTGAGATTAATTAATATTTTAATAGGAGGGAAAATGAATGAAAAATAATAATATAAAGATTAAAAAAGATGTAGTATTAGTACTATTGAAAAACAAGAAATAACTTTACACAAAAGAGTTTTCTAATTTGTATTATTTTCTTCATGTTTTCATTACAATTGTATAGTTATATATAAGAAAATTTTACTTTTTCAATTACTCTTTAAGTTAAGGATTCTTTCTTTTATTGCTTGAATTAAACTTCTTGTTTTATTGCTTGAATAAAACTTAAACTCCTTGTGTTTATTCCTTGAATTAAGCTCCTTGTGTTTATTCCTTGAATTAAGCTTCTTGTGTTTATTCCTTGAATTAATGACTAATATCTAATACTCCCCCTTAAGATCCAATGCTCCCCCTTAAGCTGGATCTAGAAGGTTTATGGATCCAAGCTTGGACAGAAGTCGTTGAAATTGATAAGAAGCCAAGGGCTTGGTGAAGATGTCAGCCGATTGGTCGAAGCTTCTTGCATAATGTGTCTGAATCACCTATGATTGAACTTGTTCATGAACGTAATGACAATCAACTTCAATATGTTTCGTCCTCTCGTGAAACATTGGGTTTGATGCTATATGCATGGTTGCCTAATTGTCACAAAATAAGGACATAGGAAGAGTGTAGGAACACCTAAATCACATAGAAGACCTTTAAGCCATATCAACTCACATTCATTTGAAGCCATTGCACGATACTCAGCTTCGGCACTTGATTTGGCGATGATAGTTTGCTTCCTACTCTTCCATGTGACCAAGTTTCCATAGACAAATGTATAGTAGCCAGTGGTGGACTTACGATCGATTGCATTCCCTACCTAATCAGCATCATAATACCCCATGATTTGTGTGTTTTCATTCTTCTTCATGATGATACCACGACCCACTGATCCTTTTAAGTAGCATAAGATCCTTTTAACAAGGGTCAAATGCTCAAGTGTCGGAGCATGCATGAATTGGCTCACAATACTTACAGAATATTTGATATCATGTCTGGTGATTATTAGGTAGTTCAACTTACCAACCAGTCACTAGTAATAAATTATATCCATGAGTGGCGTGCCCTTCAAGCTAGGTTTGAGCTTGTTGTCAAGAGGGGTAATGGCTGGTTTAGCATCGCTCATGTTAGCTTCCTTGAACAAATCTAGGACATATTTCCTTTGGTTAAGAAAGAGTCCCTTATGCGAGGTTGCCATTTCTATACCAAGAAAGTACTTCAATATCCCAAGGTCTTTAATTGCAAACCTTTGTCTGAGGGACTATTTGAGGTTGAAAATCTCGTCAGCATTATCACCTGTAATTATCAAATCATCTATATAAATCAGCACAACCAATTTGCATATAGCTCCTGTGCGAACAAATAGTAAGGAATCGACATTGTTGCTTTTGAAATCAACACTAGTGAGAATTGAGCTTAGATTGGCATACCAAGCTCATGAGGATTATTTCAGACCATAAATGGATTTGTGCAATTTGCACACTAAATCTAGTTCATTGCTTTGAGGATGCACGGGTGGCAATTTCATATAGACTTCTTCTTTGAGATCACCATGCAAGAATGCATTCTTCACATCCATTTGGTACATGGACCACCCCTTGTTTACAACTACAGACAATAGCACTCTTATTGTGTTCATTTTTGTAACAGGTGCAAATGTTTCTTTGTAATTCACCTTGAATGTTTAAATGAATCCATGAGCCACCAATCTTGCTTTATACCTTTCAATTGATCCATTTGACTTGAATTTGTGCTTATAGATTCATTTGCAACCCACAAATTTCTTGCCTTTTAGAAGTTTGGTGATGCTTCATGTGTTGTGTTGATCTAGGGCTTTAAGTTCTTCTTGCATGGCTTCCTTCCACATCTCTTAGCTGTTGGCCTCATGAAAGTTTTAAGGCTCACTGTAACTCAATATAGTGATGAGGAATGTGGCATGGGCTTGTGTCACTCTCTTATATGAGACATCATTTGAGATGGGATGTGTGGGTTTATAGGTGACAAAGCCTTGAAGTCTTGTGGGAGGTTGCCTAACACACATTAGAGTACATCCTAGAGTAGGAGGATTTATCTCACACTCGTTCACATCTTGTATCATATTGTGAGGATCATCTTGATTGTCACCATCTTCATGCAGTGTACCATAAAGACGAGACCCTTCATTGTTACTTTAAATGAGAGATGTATCAATGCTGACATGGTTGGGATCTTGTTGTTATGGAGCCTCAAGTTCGATTCTTCGTAATGGAAACACATCCAAGATGCCATCCCCATGACTTGTGATTTCACTTGACTTGCTGAAAAAAGAGTTAGTTTCATAAAATCGAACATCTTTAGACATAATTAATCTCCTAAGTTGGGGATCATAACACTTATATACCTTTTGTGTAGATGAATAACCAAGAAAAATACATTTAATAGCTCTAGGATCCAATTTATTTCAATTATGAGATTGAATATGTACAAAACAGATGCAACCAAAGATTCTAAGGTGTGAGAGGTTAATTTTCCTTCCTTTCATGACCTCTAGGGGAGAATTGAAATCCAAGACTCGACTAGGTAATCCATTGATGATGTAAGTAGCTGCCATAACCTTTGGGACTAGAATCTCTTTGTTACATTCATTTGTAGCATTAATGCTCTTGTTTTTTCAAGTAAGTCCCGATTTTTGCATTCAACTACACCATTTTGTTGAGGTGTGCCAACACAACTTGTTTGATGATAATGCCATGAATGCTCAAATATTGTTTCATGATATGGGACATGTATTCGGTGCCATTGTCAGACCTTAAGGTTTGAATTTTAGAGGAGAAGTGATTTTTAACAAGGTTATGAAAGTCCTTAAATACTTCCATAACTTCATTCTTAGACTTTAAAAGATACAACCATGTGACTCGAGAGAAATCATCAACAAAAATCATAAAATACTTATAATCATCAAAAGATTCATTAATTGGTCCCCATACATCTGAATGAACTAGTTCAAAACACTTACTAGCCCTAGACAAGGAAGAATTAAAAGGCAATCTAGTGGCCTTAGACAAGTGTCAAGTTTCACATACAATTGCATCATTTCCTAAGTTTGGAAATAAAGTTGACAAAATTGGTGAAGAAGGGTGAGCTAAATGTTGATGCCACATTTGATTATCTTGGATGAGGTTAAACTTGGCTTGAAACCCTCTGGGATTGCTATTGGATATGTAATAGAGTCCATCTAAGTAAAACCCTTCACCAATCATCTTTTTGGTGGCACAATCCTGAAAAATGACATTATGAGGAGAAAAAATGGCTAAGCAATTCAAGGTATTTGTAATTTTTCCTATAGACAGGAGTTGGAAGGGAAAGGAAGGTATGATAGGAGTCAAATTATTGCATTTTTGTTATGATTTAAAGGTTGATATTTGTGTGAAAATTGCGTTTTATTTTATTATTTAATCCACAAATGTCATTTCACGGGTATTTTGTGTTTAAAGTGAAATTTTAGGTAAAATCATAATTATGGAGAAGTTTGGGACAAATTTCAATAACCGGGATTGAGTGCAAATAAAAAGAAAACAAAAGTTCAACATTTGGAATTTTGCCGCCGGCAAAAATCTTACTGAGAAAATGTTGAAAATCACGCAAGGAGCACTGATTTTGGCAAAGCAATTTCGCCGCCGGCCAAGTACATATCGCGGCCGGCCAAGTGCATCTCGCCGCTGGCCACAATAATCCCACCGCCGGCGAGATTTAGCGGAACCGAAATCGTAAGTTTTCCAGAAATCTCGCCGCGGCGAGAATAACTTCGCCGTCGGCGAGTTTTGTTCGAAAACATTTTTTTATGCTGTTTTGTTCCAAAATTGCCCTCCAAAACCCTAGATCTATATATACATTATGATGGAGAAGGAGGAGACGGCAGAAAGCAGAGTTCAAAGGCATTTTTGGAGAAGAGAAGGAAATTTTGGAGAAACTTGAAGGATCTTCACCATTGTTGCTACCAAGCCTTCATCTTTTAGAGTTTTTCATCTCTTCTCCTTAGTTTTTATATTCTATAGTTTATTGATATTTGTTATTCATAGATTCAATTGAAATAATGGTTGTTCTTATTTCTATTATGAACTAATTCATTTTTTTTTGCTAAGGCTATGATGTAGTTAGATCAAGGAAATCTGATTTCTTTTGTTATGGTTATATGAATTCATTGTTTTCAAGTTGAGTATTTATTTCCATGCTTAATGCTTTTAAATTTCTGATCAAGATTTAGATGATTTGTTGCATTATATTGAGACCGAGAGGAGATGTGTAATGAATGCTTCTTGTGATAAATACCGAATGTTGAATGCGAGTTTGACACCTAATGCATGATGTATATGGTTATTCCAGAAATTCCATAAATCGTAATGTGCTTATTTGTGATTAAATCTTCATAGAAATATAGTCGGTTTTCATAGATAAGTAATTCTAATATAACTTGAGAAAGAGTATTAGATAAGTTTAGGTTTTTCAACCATCACTTTTAACTTTGATTCTCATATAACATAACTTGAAATCGGATTGAATTGATTTAGCGAAATCAAATGCCTTAGCGTTTTTAATCATTTGTGAACAACATTAAATTTTGTTATTTGCTTTAGTTTTATTACTTGAACGATTCGTACACTTGCGAAAATACGCATCAAGGTACATATAAAACTACCGACTCGATTTCATCTGACATTAATTTTATTTTTTCCTTTCCTAAAATCTTTACATTCTCACCATTTGCAATTGAAACTTGAGAAGGATTTTCTAATTTTTCAAACTTATGAGACTTTGACACATGGTTGGTCATATGATCTGTGGTACCTGAATCTATAACCTAAAAATCATGCAACATATTTATTTTAAGAGCAGTTTTAAAGGCTTTAATGATACCTTGCATACCCTCTTATGGTATAAGTTTTGTATCTGCCAAGAAACCTGTAAATTTTCCCAGCAATGCTATCGAGTTTCCTTCTTCTATGCCATTCATTTTCTGTAAACCCATGTCCTTTATAAAATCAAGCTTTAATTCTGGATGTAGAATCCAGCATTGTACCCTTGTTCATGACTTTCCTCCTTACTTCTTCATGTTGAATTTTCGCACATACACTAGTAAAGGATGATAGTTCAGTATTCATGAGTATGTGGCATCGTATATCTTCATATGTTGAATCGAGACTGGACATAAGTTGAAATATCTTATCTTCTTCCGCTCTCTTTCGTAGTAGAGCTACATCGGTTGTATGAGGACGATATATTTTCAACTCATTTCACATGCTTTTCATGCTTCCTAAGAGTTGTACAAAAGGCTTTCCATCTTGTTGCAGATCTAAGATGTCCTTTTTTAATTGAAAAACTCGTGTAACATTGTTTTGACTGCCACACATTTCCTTGATAGTCTCCCATAGTTGGTATGCAAATTCAGGGTAACTGAATATTTCAGCCAATTTACATTCCATGGAATTTAGGAGCCATGACATAACTAGTTGATCCTTGTTAAGCTAGGATTCATAGGTTGGTGAGGAAACATCCGGTACTTCGATGCTTGCATTTATGAACCCCAACTTGGACCTTCCACCTAGAGCCAGAGACATTGTTCTTGACCAAGGCAAGTAATTAAACTCATTCAACAAGATTGAGTTTAATCTTTGATTTGGGTTGACATCCACCTCATGCATATTCATGAAGGAAAGCACCGATGAACTTTTAGCTTCTGATCCTAGCGGCTTGTCTTCAACTATTTTGAAGATTGAAGATGCTAAGATAATAATAAAGCAAAATCAAGTTAATTTCTCTACTTTGATACCATGTTGAAAAACAAGAAATAACTCTACACAAAGAATAACTCTACACAAAAGAGCTCTCTAGTTTGTATTATTTTCTTCATGTTTTCATTATAATTGTATAGATATATATAAGGAAATTTTACTATTTCAATTACTCTTTAAATTAAGCATTCCTTGATTTACTCCTTGAATAAAGGATTTCTTGTTTAACTCCTTAAATTAAGGATTCTTTGTTTTATTCCTTTAATTAAGCTCATTGTTTTATTCCTTGAATTAAGCTCATTGTTTTATTATTTGAATTAAGCTCCTTGTGTTTATTCCTTGAATTAAGAACTAATATCCAATAGGTACATTAACAAAAATAAATAGATAATGATATTACGTGGATACCCATGTTATTAGTGAGGCTAATTAATATTTGTAGAGGAAAGAAAATGAATAGATAATTATAATATAAAAATTAAAATAGATATAATTTTGGTATATTAAAAAAATAATTAGATAAATGATATTATATGAATTGAAATGGTTTAAATATTTATATAAATACGAAAAAAATAAAAAAAAATGATTGTAAGTGATTGGATTTAAATCATTTAATCTTTATATTCATCAATATTCTCCCAAATTTTCGTAAATCACCATAAGATATTGTTTTGTCCTCTTACGATGCAAGTGGGGAACAATTGTTTTTAACTTTTTATTTGAAAGTTAAGTGTTTTTTTTATTCCCCTCCTTTTTGAAAGAAGAAGTTTCTAATAAAAAGGCACAATATTCAAACAAAGTGAGAGTAGAATGACTCATATATTATAAGATGAAATATCGTTTTAGTCGAATTATTTTCAAATTTAGTATTAATCAATCTTTTTAATTATAAAATATATGGAGATCTCTTAAGGAGTCCATGTATATATGAGCTTTACACGTACAAGTATTGGTTACATATGGTATACACATGTAAGTGTGTCAGGAAGGACAAAAAGCTAAAAACAAGTATATTCATAAACCACGGTCAACCATCCTACAGCTCGAACTAGTGGTCGACCCTATAGATACAAAGGATGGCTCGGACAAGTCTCTCCTAAGAGTGTGTTGTGGGCATGGTCTGAGGAAGTTCCTTTAGGGTGATTTTTCCATTAGCTCGAGTTGTCTTCTAGTCTCAAGTTGTTAGGTGAGTTGGGTTCCAGGTTGATCCATATGTCCAAACATCCAATATCCCTACTCTTTAAACTTGAGCTCTGAGTTGAGATGGAAGAGTAATAATCGGGTAGTGAATATGAACTGTTCAGTTGCCCTAATAAATTCATGTCAATTACTTAGAGAGAGAAAATATAGGTCTTTATATAAGGAGGTGCCTAGGTTGAGCCTTTTCATCATTTCTTGCACATCAGACAAAAGTAACACTACTACAAAAATAGGCATTAAAGTCGGTTAAAAATCGACTTTAAACAAATTTAAAGTCGGTTTGCTGAACCGACTTTAAATTTAGCAACTTAAAATGTAAAGTCGGTTCATCGCATGATTTTTTTTATTCTCATTTTTTGTATTATTCAATATATATATAGAATTAAAAAACTAAAATATAAATAATAATACAAATAATTAAAAATTTAAATATATTTAATTACTCGATAATTAAATTTATTACAAAAATAAATAATGTATATATAATACAAATAGTTAACTTAAATTACAAATAAAATAATGTCGTTAAAGTGTAATTAGATGCGATCAAGTAAGCTTGGTTGGCTTAGAATCTTGATTGGCGTTCACAAACATTATCATAAGAAAACTAGACAAAAAAATAACAATTCATATGAGCACGTAAAACATCCATCAAACAAGCAGTCTAAACTTCAAACATACGAATGAAGAAATTAAATCATTATAAATATTACCATCTCATTATATATAGCATTAAAAATACTAGTAGAGATTCCAAATAAATTTATATTTATAAACAAATGATTAATAAAGTGCTAATATGAGTTCGTAAGGAAAGTAGGAAAGAGAGATAAGATGTAGTTTGGTCCAAAATTAGGTCCATAAAACAATGCATTCCCCTAAATACATGAGCATATAATCATCCAGCAAACAAGTGATTTCAGACACAGGAATAGATAGAGAAATTAAATCATTTAAAAATTTACTATTATGTTGTCAAATGCTATTCAAGATCATCAGAATCTTCTCCTGATTCTTCTTATGATGATATAATTTGAACCATGTGTTCTGCCCATTCCTCTCGTAAATCATCAAAAATTTGCTAGTCGTAGCCCGTCTTGTTCCAACCAAAGAACTACATGTATTTAAAATCAAAATAAGAATATAATTTCATTTATTTACAAAAACAAACTCAAATATCTTAAAAACTTTTATGTATATGAGTGAAAGATATTACCACATCATCAATTGGAATTTTGATATTTGTGATGATTTCGCTCATAAACTTCATGACATAATAAACACACATGACTCCATTATTTTGTTATGGAACCTATAAAAACAAGTGTACATGTGATTTCATATTCGAACATCTTTATTATTCAATTGTAAAATTAATAAAATTATTATTATTGACTTGTACATACCATAACTTTTGTCCATATAAGCTTATGAATTTTTTTAAGGGCAATGCCCTTAAACTTGTTCCACAATTTCCATGCCCTATCAAGGTTTAAAACAGTTAGTTTTTATTAAATATTACAAAAAATAATAGAAGAAACTAATATGCATGTAACTATAACTCTTACATTTCAACAACTGCTTTTGTATCTTTACTCAGTTCTATGGAAGCTGAGTCACAGTACCAAGCATGATTATTGAACAGATCAATGATTACGAACATCCAATGATCTTGGCTTTGTTCAAACCTTAATGGCTAAGGGATTATCAACTTTTGATTTCTGTTAAGCGTTAATGCTCTATCACATAATTGTTTAGCTCTGATGCTAACATCTTTCTCTTGATATTGATTGACATATGAAGAATCATAGAACATTGCTAAATGTGATGAGTGATTATGTTGAAGTCGATAATAGCACGCCCTATATAAAAGATATATATATATATAATTAGATAATATAAATATAATTATATATGTTCTACATATATAAAAGAAAAATAAATAGATTGAGGACTCACCTTGTCCACACTTGAATTATACTTAAATCGATCATTTGATATTCAAATAGTTGTAATAAGCACTCGATCGATATATAAGTTTGGCCGAGGTCTACACCAGAAATTTCTATAGGAAGTGGCACAATCCATCCATCATTTATGATAGATACCCTCCCAACAATAGTCATCAAAGTGCCAAGATTTCTGCTGAAGTTTAACACATATTTATGACACTACTTTTTCCAAGGCTTTTTCTTGAATGACTTGGTGTGCGGTGATTGGCCACTAGCATGAGATACTTGATTCGTATCTCTTAAATGTGCCACATTTAAGAGTTCTGGTATAATAGACTACAAAAAAAGTATTATATATGTATTCTTTTGTAACAATATAAGATATAATAAAATAATAGTAGTAAACAAGTGTTATCTTTTAAGTTAAAAAATAATACCACGTCAAAATTTAGAACAACTTGAATTGACGGCGAAGCCACATACTGTCCAACCGCCTCTTGGACAGTGGTAGCATCAGAAGGCACAGGTAGTGGAAAATCATGAAACAATGATTGATCAATTACTATTCGCCAATGATTAGGCAAATATTGATTATGAATCATCCGATCATCGCTCAATTGTTGTACGGTTCCAATAGCAACATAGTCCGTTGACGGAGGATGTTTCAACAAACATTTCATATTCTATAAAAAATTTAAGTATTATATATAAAAAACAAAACATATAATATAAGAATTTAAAAATAATACATTATATACACCAGAAATTAAAATCTTACCATATATGATTCATCAAATAAAAGAGGACTCTCATGTGGGGCAACTATTGGATGTATATTCTCACCAAAATGTTCATCGTGGTTTGATTTATGGTAAGAATGTGTAGATTGCATTGGAGAAAATGAACCACTACTTGATTCCATATGCATTCCTGGCATATATTGATGACCAATAGGATGGCTATATCCCATACTGGATGTAGTTTGAGCACAATGAGATTGCGTGGGTGGCATGCCTGGCATGGATTGTGGCATGCCTGGCATGGATGATGGTATGCCTGGCATGGATGGTTGCATGCCTGGCCAATATGGCATGCCCTGGTTGTAGCATGATTCCATGGGTGACAATTGTTGTGATTGATGTTCTTTAAGAGTGGAAATCTCACTTATCACTGAGGCCTTAAAGGAGTTGAATTCTTCTTCAATTTTAGTGTACTTCTCCTTACTTACCGTCTGAGGCTTTTGTTTTGGAATGTTAAAATACTCCATAGAACCATCATATTGGCTACCTCCCCTAACACGACTAGGATGTTCGCGTCCGAATGCATGATATAAAGCATCTCTCCGAGGCTCTTCATTATTTCACCCCTGTATATTTTTTCTTGAACAGCTCTCTACAAATAATAAAGCACACAAACATGTCATTCATTATTACATCAATTATTAAATATCATTAAGACTTTTTATCAACCGAAATTACTAACCAACTTATTTAATTGTTCTTCTCCTCGCTGAGTCATCGATCTTGAATTCTTCGTTTTGGGAGTCTTTGTTTCTATGTACAATTCCGTTCGGGTAAAAGGTCTACCCAATTCAGTTTCCTACATAAATTATGAAAATATTATTAACAATGACATGAAATTAAATTGAGGAAAATAAATATAAAAATATTTATAAATTAAGACAAATTAATAATACCATTCTATATCTAACTTCAGGATTTGAAGACCTCCCAGTACGATTAGGAAGAATATTATGCATTTTTATATTCTGATGATCTTCCCTAATAATTTAAAATTCATCTGAACGTCTATAATCCACAAAGTCTTTCCAAACTTGAGGTGTAATCCAAGGGTGTCCTTCAGGGATTTTGTAGATCACATTCTCATCAAGTGTTTCCAAATATGGAAACATATAATTTCTTGCCAATCTGGAAGTCTTGTATTCCTTCCACGCCTTATTTGCAATCTTATAACACTTGTCCTTCCAACTGTCATCGACTTTGTAACGATTCTGTAAAAACATAGTACAAAAGATTAAATATAATACACCTAATAGCCTACATATATATATTGATTATAAAGTATAAGAGACTTACACAAATGGTTATCCATATTTTGAACTTTTCTACATCGTCAACCTCAGACCAATCATTTATATTGATTGGTATACTGGACTTTGCAAGTCGACCAATTGAGGATTTCAATTGTTGACCAGTTTTCCCTAATGGATTACCAGTAGCATAAAATAAAACAAGTATTCTATCATCTGGGTTAAGTGGAGCATTAGGTATATTTGCCCAACCCCTTCTTTTCAAATACCCCAATGGATCATTTGGATCTACGAGCTCTATTATCCGAATATCCATGAAATATCTGCAAACAATGAAGAAATATAAATTAATTGAAAATTTTAGGAATATACATATATATAAGAGTTATTACAACAATATAGAACATACGTTATGTTTAATTAGGTTGTTGATCGTATACATATATTCCTTCACAATCACTTAGAGCCCATGACGAAGAATCATCATCATCAATTAGATCATCACATACATTAGGCAATTCATTTGAGAAATTACTAATATTGGTTAATGTATCAAGCATAGAGTCTTCATCTTCTACAGCATCACAATGGTAAAACTATTTTTGTGGAGGCGTTAACACAATAGACCATCTTGGATCAATTTGATCGCTCACGTAAAATACTTGTTTTGCATGAAGTGCTAACGTGAAAGGATCATTAGTGTGACTTATCCTGGATAAATTTATAAGGGTAAATCCAAAATCATCTATTTTATATCCAACATTGATAACTTCTTCGACCTAATCACACAAGAAAAATGTTTCATGGAAAACTTCAAAATCCAATTCCCAAATCTCTTGTATTATACCATAATATGTTCTATCAGAAAGTACAGGATTAACATCTCTTGAACTGGCAAATTGCATAGTTTGTGCAACCATTTTCACCCCACTATTTTGATTTACTCGGACTTTATCCCTAGCTTGAGTCATAAACCTCCATCCATTTATTGTGAAACTATAAAATGATTTGACATCAAATTTTGGCCCATGTGGAAGCCATTGTAAACTTTATGATATTTTATGATTGGGTTTCTTGAGTTCATCTCGAATCTATGTATACAAAAATACAAAAATGTGTTTAGAGCAAATTTTTAAAACATTTAATAGATCTAGGAAGATACATGCATGAATTTTTGTTTGTGACACTTACATGGTTGTGAAACCAATTAATAAGCTCTCGCTTATGTTCATCATACAACCATTTTTCACCTTTTTTTTATAACGAGGATCGATCTTCAATAAGTTTAAATGCATCCTGTAATGTTATTAAATATATATTAAGTTATATATCATCATTAATAGTTAAATATAAAATATTTTTGCAATCATGAAACAATGAACATCACTTACTCTATGTACGGTTATGCCTCATTATAATTTACCAAAATGATTCGGTGTGCTTTTTCCCATCGAGTACGATCAATAAATAATTTCTTACTTCCACCAAGCATAGGATTACCTACTTGGATCATGTGACGTTCTAAGAATAACTTGTGTGTAGGATTCCCAATTTCAGTGCAACCACTAAAGTATTTAGAACAAAATTCAATGGCCTCTTCAACAATGTAGCGTTCAACCATGCATCCTTCAGGTCGATTTATATTATTTACATATCCTTTAAGGACTTGCATATATCTCTCAAAAGGATACATCCACCTTAAGTAAGTAGAACCATACAATTGAACCTCTCGAACTAAATGAACACATAAGTGAATCATTATATCGAAGAAAGAAGGAGGAAAATATTTTTCAATTAGACACAAAGTCTCTACAACATCTTTCTGTAAAGAATTTAACTCGCCAATTGATATAAATTTCTTGCATATTGTATTGAAGAATGAACAAAGCCGAATTATTGATGACCAAACATGTTTTGGAAGAATTGATCTAATAGCAACTGGTAATAACTGTTGCATTAAGATATGACAGTCATGTGGTTTCAATCCATACAGTCTCTTATCGGTGATAGACACAAAATTTCTTAAGTTGGATGAGTAACCATCAGGAACTTTCACACCCTCCAAACATTTACAAAACACATCCTTCTCTTTTGTTGACATTGTATATGATGCTGGTGGTAAGTATGTTCGCTTCTTATCATTTTCCACCCTTGGTTCCAATTCAGGTTGTATGCCTAGTTTCTTTAAATCCAATCTTGCTTTAATTCCATCCTTTGTTTTTCTAGGTATATTAAGTAAAGTACCAATCAAGCTCTCACATACATTCTTCTCAATGTGCATGACATCTAAGATATGACGAATGTGTAGGTCTTTCCAATAAGGTAATTCCCGAAATATTGATTTTTTTTCCAACAACCATGGTAAGTCGATTCCATATCTTTTTCATTTTCACCCATTTCATTAGTTGACCTCTTTCGTTTCCCTACCTTTGTGAGTTTTTTTTTCATCTTTCCATGTCGTTTGAATGTCATCCCATTCAATTGCCTTAATATCTCAACACCTCGCAAAGGTCGAGTTGCATGATCATGATCTTCTTCACCATCAAACGGTTTCTTTTGGTATCTAAACTTGTGTCCAGATGGCAAAAATCTTCAATGTCTTCTATAAGACATCTTTCGTTCGTGAACAAGATAGGTTGTAGAAGTTCCATCACTACATATAGGACATCCCTTGTAACCTTTTGTTGCATGTCTTGATAAGTTTCCATAGGCAGGAAAATCATTAATTGTCCATAAAAGGACCCCCTTCAAGTTAAAGTGTTCTTCTTTATATGCATCATAAACATTTACACCATCATTCCACAACGTCTTTAAATCATCTATCAGAGGCTGCAAATATACATCAATATCAACACCGGGTTGTTTCGGTTCTGAGATCAATAATGTTAACATCATGAATTTTCTTTTCATACACAACCAGGGAGGAAGGTTGTATGTTACCATAATTACTGGCCAACAGCTATATCTACTACTGAGGAAACTATGTGGATTAATTTGATCAGCATCAATGGTAAGACGAAGATTGCGCGGATCAGATGAAAATTGAGGAGATAAATTATCTATTACTTTCCAATTTAGAGAATCACAAGGATGACGTAGCACCCCATCATCAGATCGATTATTTGAATTCCAAGTCAACATATTTGATGTATATTTACTATTGAGAAACCTTTGAAAGCGAGGAATCGGAGGAAAGTACCAAAGAACCTTTGCAGGCACGCCTTTCTTATGTGTTGTACTCTCATTTGTACCATGCTTCCATCTCGATTCTTTACACATAGGACAATCATGTAATGTCTCATATTCTTTTCTATAAAGAATGCAATCATTAGGACAAGCGTGAATCTTATGATATTCCATGCCAAATCGACTAAGAGATTTCTTCACTTCATACATTGAAGATGGCAATTCAATGCCCTCGGGAAACATATGGACTAGTAGATTTAGTAATTCTGTGAATCCCTTGTCAGAAAAACCATGTTTTGCCTTCACATTGTACAAATGAACCAATCCCGACATTTTAGTGTATTTTTTGCAATTTGGATACAACGGTTTTTCGGCATCTTCTATAAGTTTATTAAAGGTTTCGGGATCATCCTCGCGTAATTCATCTTCAACACCATGAAACATATTTTCTGTCTGTACATTATGATAAGATGTATGTAATCCACTCACATTCTTATTTATCTTTTCCCCATGAGTATTATCAATATTTTCTCCATGATAATACCAACATTTATAGCTCAATAGAATACCATTACGGATAAGGTGATACTTAACCTCATCAAATTCACGAAATCGCTCATTTTTACATTTAACACATGGGCATCAAATTATACTAGTTCCAATATTACCATTTCTACAAGCAAATTCCATGAAGCTTTCAACTCCAGAAATATAGTCTTGCTCAATTCTACACTTTGACATCCAAGATTTGTCTATTTTCTATTAATGACATTAATTAAATGTATTAATTAATTATGTATACAATGAATATATTTCAAGTATTATTATATATAAATTTCCTAATTATTAGAATATATATCAAAACATACATAATACAAAACAATTATCATTTTAATCATTTTACAAAACCATTTCTATACAAATTAAAAAATAAGCAACATGTTAGCATAAATATATAAAAATCAATCACTTTGGTTGATTTTAATTTCTAAGCATGTTACTATATCATAATTAAAAAGTGATATTAATTATACGTATATAACATTCTATAGAAATATATAGGGACTAATATAATAACATATTTAACATTTTAACACATAAGTAGCATATATAAATAAAAATAATAATACTACTTACTTTTTAGTTATTATTTGATTTTTATTAATATATATATATATATATATAATATTTAAATTATTGAGTTTATAAATATATATTTATAATTTTTTTGAGTCTAGATAGCACATATAACTTTTATACTAATATAATTTCTTACAAATGTAAAAAAACATCTTATTTTTCCTCTATTCACTACTTAATAAAATATAATTATTTATGGATTAATAAATTTATCCACGCACAGTAAACCCACAACATTTCAAATATTATTTCCACATAAAATAAGTCAAACATAATAACAAGCAAAATAAAAAATATACCTAAATTAAAAATTTATACAAAATATAAAACAAACTAAATAATCCATCAAACACACAACATTTCAGATATTATTTCCACATAAAATAAGTCAAACATAATAACAAGCAAAATAAAAAACATACCTAAATCAAAAATTTATACAGAAAATAGGTATAAATTATTTTTAATATTTCGCACAAAAAAATAATAGATCTGAAAGATAATGAGAAAAGAAATATAACATACAAAACGACGTTGCAAATGGTGGTCGAAGGTGGCCAGAAATGTAGAAAGAAGGTGGCGCACGGTATAGCTTTTGAGAAAAAATGGAGGAGAGAGAGGAAGAAAATGGAGGAGAGAGAGGAAAAAATTTAGGTTCTGCGTAAAAAATGACCCGAATTGGCATATATTAGGTGGATAGCGTTGGTTCTTCCTGTGAATCGACGCTATTTACATGGGGTAGCGTCGGTTCTTCACGTGAACCGACGCTAAACACACAGATAGCGTCGGTTCTTAACGTGAACCGACGCTATCTACGCAATTAAATTTTTTTTTGTCAATTATTATTTTATTTAGACTATTGTATATACATAGAAATACAAAAAATAATTACTTTAGAATAATATTTAATTAAAATATATACACAATTAAATAAAAATATATTGTAGGTACATATATAAATTTAAATATCCAAACAAATAAACAAAATTATATAATTTTTAAAACTAATTGTCTAAAAAAAGGAAAAATGATATTATTTTTCTCAAACTAAAATTTTAAAGAGTCAAATAAAATAATAATTAATTTTAATAATTGTATTTAATTTAAAAAATAGGACGTATAGTCGGTTGACGTGACGTAGCGTCGGTTGATGTGTAGAACCGATGCTACACACGTGGATAGCATCGGTTCACAACGTTAACCGACGCTATGTCTAACGTGGATAGCGTCGGTTCTACACAAAACCAACTTTACACAGCGACTTAAATACCCAATTTTGTAGTAGTGTAAAGATAAAAAACTCTTTGTCATTGTAGTCTGCATCGTAAAAGGGTTTTTAGTTCGGTAGTAAGAATTCAATTTAGCACATAACTTGTTTGCTCAGGTTTTAGAGTACAAGTTTCACGATTATAAGACTTTTCTACTTTCTTTTCATGTTAGTTTTAAAGAATCCTTTCCCTTTATTTTCAAACTCGATCCTAGGTAATCCCATCTTCTCATACCTTACCCCATTTGTTATGTTTTATGGTATTTTGTAGACAATGTATAAAGAAGAGACCTTGGGCTCGGGTTCCAAACAAAGCTCATAATACCCCATCACAAGTGATGACTTGGGGTCTTCCAAGAAAGACTCTTCAAGCGAAAAGAGTCAATCTCCACCTCAAACCTCTACCTCCATTTCTCATCCTCAGGCTGTTCCAACCTTTAGGCTAAATGTGCCCCAGACTCAGATAGGTTATGGAGGAAGAAAGTAAGGAATATAGGGTCTGAGGAACCTACAGGCCGTACCAAGGGTTGGTTGGCAAAAATCAAGACTAGTGGACTATCACCTTAGGATGAGAAGAGGTTGAGAAAAATATACAACATCCCATCCTTGAATCAAATAATGATCCCACTGACGAGTGTTTGTGACAATGACCAACCTCTAACTGGGTGGATGATCTTTCACGAGAAAGCTCTGTGGTTAGGGACGAGGTTTCCCATGTACCCTTTCATATGGAATTTTTTGGTTAGGACTCAGCTCATACCGGGTCAGATAATGCCTAATGGGTGGTGATACTTGCTCTACCTTACAGTGATATTCTAAGAGCTCAGAGTGGATTTGGAGATGCTTGAGTTTAATGAGGTCTATATTTTGAAGCATAACCCAATAGACCCAAAGATGGTATACATGTTCATAAAATAGAATCAGGGTATAAATGTAGCCCTCCTTGAGAATGAAAAGAATTGGAAGGAATATTTCTTCTACATCTAAGGCCAGTAGGAATTTCCTACTAGTGACATAAGGTTGATAAGGAGTGTCTGGAATGACAATAAGGTCGTGATAAGGAATATGGGCTCCTTCATCACGACCTTGAGTTTAGCTGCGAAGCAATGGCTGGCTAATATCCATAACTATATCCCTGAGAAAACCTTGTAGAGGCATTTGTTAAATACCCTGCACTTTGTTGTGTGCTGGCTAATGAGGTAGGGCTCAATGGAGCCCCCAATAAGATTATGCAAATTTTTATCATTTATAATAGAGAAGTATTTATGGATATAATAATTAAGTTAATTATACTCACTCATATTATTTATATTATTAAATATATAAATTGATATTTATTGATTCTCTATTTTTTATATGAATACCACCTTTAGTGGGGTTAGATGTTCTTTATTAACTAAAAAAATTAATTAACACCTATGGGTAGGATGGATAATTAATTTGGTTAATTAAATTAATTCCTTTTTTTAAGAGATTGAAAATGAACCATTTAAATGTCACCTTTGGTGGGATTAGACATTTTAAACTTTTTTCAAGGTGTCCAAGTTAAACCTAAGAATTTAATTATTCGAGTACTAATTTTCAAGTTTTAAAACCATTATTGAAAATATATTGTCAATACATTTTCGAATAATAATTCGTATAAAAAACTTTTGAAATAGAGTTTTTCTCTAACTACCGGGCGATTGTACCAACAAATAAAAGAGCACTACTCTAAATCAAACCGGATAATTAGACCTTAAAATCTAATTTTCATATTTAAGTTTGTAATGAAAAATAATATATTTCTCTCTCACATACTTAATATAAAATCTTGAATAAAAATAAAATCAATTTATTTTATAGAAATATTTTACCTATTTAATATTTCACAAGCATAACAACATTATTTTTATACCATAGTTACAAACAGCCAACCATGCTAAATTCAATCACAGATAAATTAAACATAACATATAAGAATAAAACATAAAAAATAACTATAAAGAATTCATTTTAAAATTATACCTCAAAAGAATTCTCACAAAACTTTGATGCTAATTCTATTGCTAGAAAACCTTCAAACGGATTTACATTTCTATTTATTGAATCAAAAACTAAAAATACATAAAAGAAAATAACTAGTCCTACGAGGTCTTTCAAATATCCTTTTTTTAGTTCATCAATTTCCTCTTTGAGGTGTATGCAGTCTCTCGTTTGCCCACATCCTTGTGGAAGGCACGCCATTTGTCTCTAAATAGAGACTTCATTTTTGGGGGCCATCTGACATTTGACTCTTCCTACATCCATAATACGGTCTACGCTAGATTCACTCTCAATGGAGAACCTTTAAAAGGAGAAAGTGACCTTTCTTAAGGTCCCATATTCCCTGACCATTGTCCACTTGCTCTAGTGTTTATTGCAAAATGCTTTTTTTTACCCCGCTGTTATGATTCACCCTATCAGGACTTATCCTTATGTTTCCTTTTCTGGCACAACATCCATATCGGCCCACTGGCCCTTGACCAGACCTAACTCTCTTTCAAGATTGATGAATTTTCTTTCCTCCCCATATGCTTCCTCTAAAGTATGAAGGACTATCTTGGTTAGCTCTACAAATAAGTCAGAATTCTTTAGAAGACCCTACCTAAAGGCTTCTATAGCGATAGAGCTAAGAAAGTTAGAGAATTATAACTTTTCTTCCTTGAATTGTTTCATATACTCCTCGGTGGACTCATCCCTCTCTTGAATAATTGAGAAGAGGTGGTGTGACTCTTTCCTTAGGGGCTTATTACAAGTATAGTTGGTGATAAACATCCTGGAAAACTGTGAGAAGGAGATTATGGTGCGGGGTGCCATGTTATTGAACCACCTTTATGCGCCATCACAGAGGGTAGTAGCAAAATATTTGCACATCATGGCATTTCTTTTCCCTTGTATGAGGCTCATAGGGGCCAGTCTTGAAGTGTTGTATGTGTGTTACAAGGTCTTTACTTCCTAGATAATTAGGGAACTTGAGAGCATTAAACTTGGCTAGTAGTTTTTATCTCTATCTCATCAAAGAATGGGGAGACACATAGTTTCTCATAGTCTCTATTCATACTATAGGGACTCTTGCATTTTTCATGCCTTTCATTGGCTACTTTCAAGGCTTGGTCTTGCTTCTTGTTAGTTTCTTCCAACGCTTGAAATCATGCCTTCCATTTTTTCCTTTCCTATATCCATTGCTTATTGCTAGGTCTTGCTAAGCTGGAAAGGGTTGCCTTCGACTTCATTTTCACCCTGATTAGGCTCGTGGATGACATGCTTTGGTCTGTTTCTGTCAATCAAGTTGGTGGCTTGATCATCAAAGGTTCTTCCATTTGATTGGGAGCATAGGGCTCTATTCTCTTACCTGGTTTCCTCGAGCTCTCTTCTTAACTCGAAAAGTTAATGAGCCAACTCTTGATGTGGGTTAGCCTCCATTTTGGTTACATTATGGGTTGCCGAGGTTTTGTCGAGTGCTACTGTTGCCTCCTCGTTCGCTAGTCTTAATCATCCTTCAGCACACATTCCTACCATAGTGATAAGGAATAGGTGATTGTGATTCTGGGTGTAATTAGTAAGCGAAACATGTGTTTAGTCTCTTAAATCTCTCTCAGAATTTAGGGTGAATCTTGGAAAGTATGGGGTCAAAAGCTAAAACTCGACCTTAGAATCTGAGCCTCACGATAAGTGCCAAAATATTGGGATTGATTCGATTTATAGATAGATAACTTAGAGAAAAGTCAGAGAAATTGATTGGATGTGTAGACTCTTAGGGAGTCCATGTATATATAGAGTTTTATACGTACAAATATCAATTACATATGGTATACACATATAAGTAGGTCATGAAGGACAAAAAGGTAAAAACAAGTATATTCATAAAATGGGGTTGACTATCCTATAGTTCGGATTAGTGATTGACCCTATAGACACAAGGTTGGGACAAACAAGTCTTTCTCAGGAGTGTATTGTGGGCACAATACGGGGAAGTTTCTTTGGGATGATTTTTCCATTAGCTCAAACATTCTTCTAAGTTTGACCTATCAGGAGATTCGAGCTCTAGGTCGATCCATATATCTAAATATAAACTTTATTATTTTAATAATTTATGACTATGAATGCTCTTTAGAGTTTATTTATAGTGATATTTTAATTATTTAATGTATTTGTTAATTAAGAAAACCCAACTCTTTATTTACTTAACTCCTTTTTTTATCATCTAGTAGCGTCATTTTCCTCTGTCAGCAAACAGAAAAAAATTATTCGTTTCTTAGAAAATATGTAAATTAGAAGCTGAAAATCCATTCACAAAAAAGAGGCGGAGGCGACAGAGTAAATGGTCGCTTTTCACTCGACATCTCCATCTTCCTCTCCAATGTTGTTGCTTTTGTTCTCCATGCTTTTCTCACCCATTCTCTCTCTTGCCCAAATCCGACCGTCTTTTCTAAGCATCCCTATTTTTTTAAAATTCTAATTTTTTTAAAAATAACCCTAAAAAAGCTTCTTAAATTTAAATTTACATTATTTAACATAAAATATATTAGTTTGTCTTTAATAAACATCATTCTTACATTTACGAGTAATAAATGGCACCTGTTTAAAATAAATGTATTAAATGATACCTAAATACTAAACAAGTGGACTATTGGCGCCTTTTTTTTCATATATTATATTAGTATAATAAGGTTATATATATTCAAATTATGAGAAGAGTTCATTGAGTATATCTAAATAGATACTATGTTTACACATAAATAGGTTACATTACATTCAGGATTAGGAATAACAATGAGAACTTTTTTTGCATATCTTTCTTATTTTGGGTCATGTTCACCTCTTTTGACTTCTATAGAATAGGTTTGATTATTCATTTTTTTTATATAATAGGTAAATAAATAATCTATTTAAATAAGACATCATTTGGATAATTCAAATAGAAACAATTGAATGTATTAATAAAAAAAATAAAATAAAAATTATAAAATAACATCTTTTAAATTTATTACCATGAAAATAATACATCTTATATTCACCTAATATATTTTTATTATTAAAAAAAGTATAATAAATTATTTTATTTTTAATACCGTCTAATTAGACTACAATCATTTAAACTTATTCAATATTAAATGTTATCCAATTGAACTAGTTTAATATTATAGAGTATTATATTTATTGTTATAAATATTAAACATACTATTTTTTATAATTTTCCAATAAAATTTGATTAGTGGACAGAAGCTTTAGAGATTATTTTTGTAGTTGGTCTAGACGTGCTTCCTTTTTTTTAAGTCAAATTTATACCAAGAATTTGAAAAAATTGATTTTTAAAGCATTATTTTGTAATAAAAAAATGTTTACAATGATAATACCAAGATTTAAATTTACACATTTGGTTTTTAATTATAATTTCAATAATCTATAATACTCTGAAAAAAATATATGTAAAAAAAAGGAGTGTACTTACTAATAGGTGTGGGCATATATTAGTTCGATTAGTTTTTGAGTTATTTTATAAGTTGATTTTATCTTAAATGTTTTAAAAAATCCAAAACCTTTACTGACCTATGATCCTAAAAAATCAACCTTTAAGTCAACCTAAAGCCAAGTTGGTTTAACGATTTTGAACATATAATTAATTATAATATAATATAAAAGTCTTATTTGATTGAAAAAAATATAATTTAACTTAAAAATTATTACTATTATATATTTTATTTATTGAATCTCTTATCACTAAGAAGAGAGAAGATGCTGGTAGTAGGTTATGTTAATATATAATTAGAGTTGTTTTAAAATTAATTATAAAAAACATCTTACATAATAATTATATAAAAAAATGAAGAAATTAAAGTGTGTCTAACAACTTATTGAATATTAAATGAAAATGTAGATCCAAATAAAATCTCATATTCCTAATCAAAAACATGTAATCTATACAGTAATGTAAGAAAAATTATTAATTTAAAGATTTTAGAATAAATTTAGGACATCAATTGATAAGAAAATATAATAATGAACATTCAAAAGATAAATGAATTAAGTTGACCATTTAGTCTATTATAATGATTTAAATAACTCTTTTGTCACAAAAGTGGTGCTTAAAAATTTATAATAAACTTGGAAGCATTCATTGTTTGTCATTTTCAATTTTGAAAACATTATATATATAAAAATTGGCTTATAGAGATCAACAAAATATGCACAAAATAGTTATTATTTCTCACAATTGATCTTATTTAAAAGTGATCATTTAAGTGTAAATGAGACTACTTACTAGATAAGTTTAGATTTTATAATTTTAAATAAATTCAAAATTATAATTATAATATATAAAGTAATAATTAAAGATATATTTAAAAAATTAGTATATATTAATATTTTAAGTTCAATTTGGTTCATTTGTTTTTCACAACTTCTTGACCTCCAACCTAATCGATAAGGTCGAGTTTGAATTTTTGGATCTATTTGGATCAATCAACATCCAAAAATATATATATGTTTGATTTAATCTTGAATTTGGATTGGTTGGTCTGTTTTTGAAAAAAATACCCACCACTACTTATTACCAAGGATTAAAATATTGTTGATATTGTTACAATATTGTCACTTTTTTGGACATCTTGATATTGAAATGTGATATTCACATCTTTTGACTAAAATGTCAAGAATGTCACGACATTGTTGACAAAATGCTACTTCCAAGAAAATATTGATAAAAATTACTTCTTGTCAAAGTATCGTGGATATTATGGATATTGTTACGAAATTATCAACAAATTATCAAACAATATCGATAAAATATCGTTTTATATTAATTTTTATAATTTTTTATTTTTTTAAATAGTTTATCTTCAAATTTATCTATTTATATTTTTTTTATCTTCAATCAAAATATTATTTATTTAGGACAATATTTTATGCTTTTTTTATATATACCTTATTTTTACACATATTTTATGAGTTTTACTTATATGTATTTTTTTCATAATTTAAATTCTATTATGTAACATCGAAGTTTATTCATTTATAATAATATTAAAAATAATTATTTTAAATTTTAACTAGTTATTTTGAAATATTTTGATTAATTAGTTAACTCATGGATCTATAAATATATGTATTAAATAATAAATTAGTTTAAAAATATAAATGATTGATTGTTTTAAAATTTTATAAAAGAAATTTATAATATTGATAAAAAATTTCTAGTTTTTTAAAAAAATTGAAATTTTTTATCGACAACGATAATATTTTTAATATTTTTCTAAAATTTAAATATCAGCATCATTATTGATATTTTAAACCTTAATTTTTACATATGAGAACTATATTGGGAAAGAGTTAAGATTACTTAAATAAATATTACAAAATAGATATTTTAATTTTATAATTATTAGTTTAAGTTGATTAATTCATATAATTAAACCATAAAATTGTCAAAATAATCTAATTAATTTGACATTGTTACATTATCTATTATATTTAATAAAAAAAGTATTTATTAAATATATAATTAATTAATTAAGGTTAATATATTAATTTTAAGTTACCATAAATTGACCCACTGATACACTATGTATTAAATTGACTTATTTTAAATAATAAGAAGATTCCTATAGTGTTATTTTATAAAGTAAAAAATTTAAAACAATAATACAATTACATCTAATTCAATCAACTTAAAAAATACCTATAAAACAATCAGAATACTTTGACATTGTCTTTTATATTCAATTATGATTGTTATTAGACCAAACATTGACTAATTAGCATGTAATAAAATAGTTTTTGTCATATTACATGAAGAAATGAACAAATAATCCGATTGTATCATAAAGGTGACATCATTTTGCATGCGTGATAAATAAATGATTATGAATGAACACAATATTGTGATTGCAAGGTGTAGTAAATACTGTGCTAATAATTTTTGTAATAACCATATCGGGTTGTGTAAACTCAATTTTCTCATTTCATATTCCTATTTTACCTATTATATTTATATTATATTTATTTTGTATTTATGTATTGATAAACTCAAAACTTAATCAACTAAAATATATTATTTTAATTAAAAATATTTATTAAATTTATTTTCAACATGTATATTTATCATGTGATATAATAATGAGACTAAATAATACCCATGTTCTTCTAATTTTTATCAAATCTACATTTTTATTTCTTAATTTTTCTTTAGATTCGGTCCATTAAGTTTTAAATTAAAAAGTTAGTGTAAACTTAAACATTAGATTGAAACTTCACAACACCATTCATAATTAACGTGTTGAAATGGAATTTCTAATTATCATTTAATTAATAGCTTTTCAATTTTAACTCATTCAGTAACTTTTGGACTAAATTAAATAAAATTAAAAACTTAAAAAATTAAGAAAATAAAATATTTGATAAAAATCACAGGCCGTTGAATATTTCAAGTGGACTCGTGACAACATCAAAAAGCAAGCAACTAAAAGAAGCATTGAATGGACTAATTTAAGAATTGATTCAAGACCAAAGGGTGTCAAAAAAGGAGTACAACTCATGACAAGTTGTAGTAAATGAAATAAGAGTACTGATTCTAGAAATTAAAGGTGCATCGTAATATGACTTTTTTGGGTGCTTCCATGAAATAAAGGCACACTTAGGCTTAGATTAGTGTGCATCACTTGTAATTTTTGTATTCTCATGTTTTTGGATATCTTTTTGTTTTTGAATGTTTTTCCTAGGGTTTTATGGTGTACAAATAAATGCTCTTAGGTATAGTAGAATTTTATATAGAATATTGATCATTTTTATGAAGTTGAGAGCTTTTTAGCCTTTTGTATTCTTTTACAAGCTAATTTATCAAAGATTTGTATCCCTTGTGGTGTTTTGTATCATCCTTTTTTTATTGGGTCTTTATAACCATAGGATCAAGGTGTTGTTATAATCTAAACTTAGCTTTTATGGGATTGCTATTCAATTTGCTAACGGATCTTTGGTCATGTCTCTTGGAGGTGTCAAACACCAAGTGTGTGTGAGTTTTAAGGATTAAGTTCACAGGTTCACATAATTTGGTATCAGAGCCTAGGCTCTAATTTTATATCTTTATCCCTTTATTTTATTTGTGTTCCTTATTTTTCATGTTCTTGAAATTCTTTTTATTAATTTTGTCATTGTTCTTCCTATTTGTGTCCTTGTTTTTCATCTTTGATTTTTTAAAGTGAAATAAAAAAAAGAACACATCTATTTTTTTAAAGGAGAACGAATCTAAAAGAAAGAAAAGAGAAAAGATCTAATCAAAAACTCTTTAAAAAATTTAGATTTTGTCCCAAGATTTCATTTTATTTGTTTTCTTATTTTTTGCCCAATGTTTTATGCAATTTAAACTTTCCATTACGATTCACTCTTGTGTCACTAAAATTTCTTACTGTTTAAGTTTTTTGATGTCAAATTCCTTGAAGTCCAGTCCTTGAAATTATTCTTGGTTTTTTGACTTACTTGATTATTTAGAACTTCATTGCTTGGATTTCTTTGACCAAGGTTTAAGTTTGTTTAGGAGCTAAATATGCTTTAGTAATCAATTTGAGTGCTAAACACGAGGGGTGAAAGTGTGAGAAATTGTTCTTGTTATTAATATCTTGTGTGTTAGTTGTTTTAAAATGTCTAACAAGGACATATCACCAAGTCAAGATTGAAGGGAGGATGTAACATTTACATTGCAGACTATGTGGCAACGATTTGATAGGATGACTATGGCGATGACTAAAATGAATGAAAGAATGGAAAGACAGAAGGCCACTATTGTAACCTTATAAATGGGGTATCACAAGTGATAAGTGCTCAAAAGCACTAAAATAACCATGATTTTATGTACATTAATTGATTAAAAATATATATATTTATATGTTTTATCATATATTTATATAAATTTGTCTTTTTCGGAATCACGGGTATTTTTATTGTTTTTTAGGTATTTTGGCTTAAAAACGCAATTTAAAGACTCAAAGAGGAATACTTGAAGCAATACATCACAAATATATTAATAAATAAGTAGGAAAAGGTCAACAAACATGGAAAAATTGGACAAAATGGGTCGAAAAGGTCAAAAATGTCAAAAAGATGGAAAATCGCGACCACGCTTCAATCACAAGTGCTACCCCAGTGGCAGCCTCTACCAACCGCCACTTCTCCGCTACTAACGCCTTTTTCGCTTCCCATTTTTTCACGCAGGAATACTTCACGACGTCATTAATGACCTCAAGATTTAATACGCTGCTTTTTACATTTTTTTAAATTTTTTTAACATTTTTTTACTCATTTTTTCTCTCCATCCTCACCTATAAATACCCCCTTCCCTTCACTTCAAAACACACTTCTCTCTTCTTTCTTTCTCTCAATTTCTTAGTTTTTAGTTTTTTCTTAGTTTTTCTTTTCTTTTAGCTAGTTTCTTTTTGTTTCTTAGAGTTCTTCCCTTTGGGAAGAACTAGTTATGTTTTTGTAATTTATTAGCTTTTTGATTCAATAAACGGGAGTGCAAATTCGCTTCTGAGGTTTTCTAGAACGGAATGGCATCAAGCATCAGTAAGCGGATTTTATTTTCTTTGCGCTTATTTTTTATGCTTTATTCTTACATGTTATATTTAATTTGTCCGTGATTAAATTTAATCAGAACTGCTTGTAAACATGATATAATAATAACGCGTTGTTACGTCATAAATATTAAGTAGGTAACACTCTCTACAATGAATTGATTTTCTTTTTTTTCAATATTTTATATTAAGAATGTTAGAGAGAAATATATTATTTTTTCATTACAAACTTAAATCAAAATTAGATTTTAAGGTTTAGTTATCCTGCCTAATTTAGAGTAGTGCTCTTTATTATTTGTCATAATCGCCTGATAGTTAGAAATGCTCTATTTCAAAAAGTTTTTATAAGAATTATTATCCTAAAATGTATTGACAACATGTTTTAGTAGTAGTTTTAAAATTTGAAAGTTAGTACTCTGATAATTAAATTCTTAGGTTTAATTTGGACACCTTAAATAAAGTTTAAACTGCCTAACCCCACCAAAATGTGGTATTTAAATGGTTCATTTTCAATCTCTTAGAAAAGGAATTAATTTAATTAACCAAATTAGTTATCAACCCCACTCATAGTGTTAATTGATTTGTTTAGTTAACAAAGAATATCTAATCCCACCAAAGGTGGTATTCATACAAAAAGGGAGAATCAATAAATATCAATTCATATCTTTAATAACCTGATAATACGAGCAAGCATAATTAACTTAGTTATTATATCCATAAATACTCCACTATTATAAATGATAAAATTTGCATAAATATTTATTCAATCTATGTTTATTTTTATGTTAGTAGATTAAAAACACAAAACCTAAAATATCGTGACAGTGACGTTTAGGATTTAATTTCGCTTTTTAAAAGTTTGAATAATAAATTAAAAACCACATACATTCCTTCCTTAGACGACCGAGTATACTTTATCATTTTCTACTTAAATGATTCGCGGACTTGGTAGAGTTTTATAAATATAAACCAAAGTATTATGGTGGATCTACATGTCTGCCATCAAGTTTTCGCGCCCGTTTCGCCTGGGATGACTTCGCCATGGGACGGCATCAAAGTTTTTGGTAATCCCGATTCTGCTCATCAAGTTTTTGCGCCGTTGCCGAGAAAGGAATAGCGTTTTTAATTTATTTATCAAAATTTTAAAAATATTTTTGTTCTGTAAATAATTGTGATTTTTTTTGTTTTTGTAAAAAAATAAAAAAAAATAAAACATTTAATCAAATTTCAAATTTCATAAGAAATAATTAAAAAAAATTAAAAAAAATTAAAAAATTAAAAAATTAAAAATTAAAAAAAAATTGTAGTGTGAATAGTACAATAATTTAGAAATTTGAAATTTGAAGTAAAAAGTTTTTACCGTTAATGAATAGTAAAAATAAAAAAAATAAAAAAAATTTAAATAAAAATTGTAGCGTGAATAATAAAATAATTTAGAAATTTAAAATTTGAATTAAAAAAAAAGTTTTACCGTTCATGAATAGTAAAAAAAATTAAAAAAAAACATTTCAAAAATTTTAAGTTAAAAAATAAAACAAATAAATAAAAAATAATAATAAAGACAAAATAAAAAATAATAAAAAAAACCAAAATTTTAATTTTTTAAGTTTAATTTTTTTTTATTTTATTTATTTTAAATCATAATTTTAATTTTTCTTTTCTTTTTTTTTAATTATTTTATTTTCTTTTACCTTTTTCAATTTTATTTTCTTTTATTATTTTTCTTTCTTTAGCTATTGTTTTTTTCTTCTTGATTTTTATTTAACTTAATTAACTTAGTTTTTTTTACTAACTTAATTAACTTAGATTTGTTTTAACATTAACTTAGGTTTTACTTAAATTTTCATTAATTTAATTAACTTAGTTTTTTTACTTCACTTAATTTAATTAACTTTTTTTCACTTAATTAACTTTTTTTTTCACTTAACTTAATTAACTTAGATTTTTTACTTAACTTAACTTTTTTTAACTTAATTAACTTAGATTTTTTTTACTTCACTTAGCTTAATTAACTTTTTTTTACTAACTTAATGAACTTAGATTTTTTTAACTTAATTTAATTAACTTAGATTTTTTACTTCATTTAACTTAATTAACTTTTTTTTAAACTTAATTAACTTAGATTTTCATTAACTCAAATTTTTATTTAATTTAACTTAATAACATGAAAAGTAAAGATCTAAGGGAGTTTTGTCTAGGAGTCTAGTTCTTGGAAGCCTCAGGTACTAGTCTTTCCTGGGAACGTTGTTCGTCTAGGAAGATGGTTTTTAACAGCCTTTGCACCACCATTCTTTCCCGAGCACTCTTGGTTAATATCGATTATGTTATTTTTTTTCTTAAAAACAAAAAAAAAACATAAATTGAAACTACCTCCAAAATTTTAAAGTTTTAATTATAATCTAAGGAGTTAGTTGCTTTGTTTGATCTAGGTACAATTGTGTTTTAATGACTTAATTATTTGATTTGTACCTAGATGTGGGTTATCTAAAACTCAAAGTATGCCTCTAGTTTTAAGTACAAAAAGAAATCTAAAATCAATAAAGGTACGACCGAAAAAGTATATAGTAGACAACCTTGTCTTACCTGGGCGTTTGATTGACTCAACGTATGAGGGGACATCGAGTTTACTTAAAATGCAATCCACAAGTTACGCCTTGCTAAGACGCTAAACTACGTCGGACGTGAGGCAAACCCATCATTTTAGGTAATTTTCTTTATTTACTTAATTTTATTGTTTATTTCATTTTAATTACATGTGAATAATTTTTTAAATTGTTAAAACTAAAAAAATTTGTCGAGATGTTAAGTTCATAGTGATCTCACCGTATACACTTTAATGATGAATATGATGGATGCACCTGCATTTTCCATTACTACTTGCACTTTCTCAAGAAATAGGTAATCTTTCTTCTCTTTTCTCTTTATCTTTAATTTATAGTTGTTACATTGAGGACAATGTAAGTTCTAGGTTGGGGGTGGTGAAAAGTTACCATGCTTAATTAAAAAAAAATTGACAATTTAAAAATAAAAAAAATAAATAAATAAAAAAAATATATAATAATTTTTATTTTATTTTTATGTTCACATTTTCATTTTTTTTGTGTGTTTGGTTTTATTTCTATTTTGTATGATTTAGTAATTTTTGGAATTAAAAAAAAAACTTTTTCACAAAAATTTATCATTTCTTTAAATCAAATTTAAGTAAATAGTTAAGTCTTTTTGTAATTAGATTAATTTTTGAAAACATATCATGAAATATTTTGTAATTATTTTTGATAATTAGTTAGTTTTTGTCATAACTAGTATTTCTTCGATAAGATGTAGAAATTATATTAAACCCAAAATCGTGTTTATGAATTTTTTAGTGAGACTACCAGGAGATATAATTGAGCCTAATTTCTTTATTCAGAAAGTGAAATATATATTTTTCTACTCCAAACACATTTCTTATTTCTTCAAATTTTTAGATGATCTCTATAGGTATTAGCATTGAATGTATGAATTTTTTTTCTCATCTTAATGGTATCATATATTTTTTATTATTTTTGCTTAGATTAAATGATTCGAGTAGAAATTGGTAAAGTATATGCTTATATCTCGCTCATGCATGACTGCCACAAAAAAAAAAAAAAGACATATCCGGGTTACCTAAACCAAGATCAAACAGTAAAAGCCACAAAATTAACCACTCACCAAAATCCAAAAAAAATGTACAATCAGACATAATGGTTGACTTCTAAAATACATATATCGAGAAATATCTTCTTAAAAAAATAGAGAGATAAAGAATATATAGTATAATCTACATACTATAACCCACGGCCTACATAGTCAGAGTAAAAGTTAATTACAAAAGAAAGATATAGGAAATAATTCCCTAAAAATTCATTGCACTCTCTTCATTTTGTAAAAGGCATATATCTTGAAATTCTTTCTTAATGATTTTGATTTATGCATGAAAATAATTTTTATATATGATATCTTTATAATTTATACATTTGATTCCTTCTCATGAGATCAATATTAAAATAACACTTTGAGCCTTTATTCTTTATACATACGCGAACATATTAGTTCATTTCTATACATCAACTCTTTTGCATATAAAATAGTATTTGAGTGTTCGAACCCATAGGATTCAAGTGGTTTTGGAGTATTGACTTAAGTAGAATGTAGTTCGAATTTGATTCATGACACCGAAATTGGGGAAAATTAAATTGATACATTTTTGATAAGAAATATGAAAATGATTTTCGACTAATTATTATAATAAAATCATGATTGTATAAAGAGATTAAAATAACTTATGGTTGAGAATTTAATAATCAACTTAAAAGAGATTAAAGTAAGAAACATTTTTGTGATATTGCTCTTTTATTCTTAAATTAATTTTTGATTTTGTTGTAATTTTTAATTTTTGATTTGATTGTTTTTATTTTTATATTTAGTTCAATGTTCATGGGTATCATTATCAAAACCCTCACGAGACTCAAACTCATTCACCAGGGCAACTCTGTGGTTTAACTACTTGTCATAGGCTAAATGCAACTCTTTCAATCCACGAAAGTTGATTTAGGATAGTTTAATTTTTAGTTTTTATCGCTTCTCTTGCTAAGAGACTAGCAAGAAGTTCGTCGGTAGGGTCGTTGCTCAAAAAGCACTCAAAATAACCATGATTTTATGTACATTAATTGATTAAAAATATATATATTTATATGTTTTATCATATATTTATATAAATTTGTTTTTTTTGAATCACGGGTATTTTTATTGTTTTCCATGTATTTTTGCTTAAAAACGTAATTTAAAGACTCTAAGAGGAATACTGGAAGCAATACATCACAAATATATTAATAAATAAGTGGAAAAGGTCAATAAACATGGAAAAATTGGACAAAATGGTCGAAAAGGTCAAAAATGTCAAAAAGATGGAAATCGCTACCAGCGCGCGGTGTCATATATAAAGCGCCTAACCCACAATACAAGGATCGTTTTTACATACTGAAATGGACGCCAATGATAATTATTTCACACGCTGAAGGCTCAAAGAAATTTCTCCCTCCATACTAACGACGTCATTAATGACCTCAAGATTTTCCATTTCGTGTTTTTACATTTTTTTACATTTTTTTAACATTGTTTTACTCATTTTCTCTCCATCCTCACCTATAAATACCCCCTTCCCTTCACTTCAAAACACACTTCTCTCTTCTTTTCTTTCTCTCCATTTCTTAGTTTTTAGTTTTTTTAGTTTTTCTTATGTTTTAGCTAGTTTCTCTTAGTTTTTTAGAGTTCTTCCCTTTGGGAAGAACTAGTTATGTTTTTGTAATTTATTAGATTTTTGATTCAATAAACGGGAGTGCAAATTCTTTGGAGGTTTTCTAGCAACGAATGGCATCAAGATCGTATGGATTTTATTTTCTTTCGCAGCTATTTTTTATGCTTTATTCTTACATGTTATATTTAATTTGTCTATGATT
This sequence comes from Hippophae rhamnoides, assembly GCA_033030585.1. Lineage (NCBI taxonomy): Eukaryota > Viridiplantae > Streptophyta > Magnoliopsida > Rosales > Elaeagnaceae > Hippophae > Hippophae rhamnoides. Next base: position 34,959,677 of record CM065437.1, read on the forward strand.
AAATTTAATGGCTGCTTTGTAAACATGATATAATAATAACGTCATATGCTTCACAAATATTAAATAGGTAAAAATCTCTAAAAATGAATTGATTTTATTTTTATTCAAGATTTTATATTAAGAATGTTAGAGATAAATATATTATTTTTCATTACAAACTTAAATCAAAATTAGATTTTAAGGTTTAGTTATCCGGTCTAATTTAGAGTAGTGCTCTTCTATTTGTTGGTACAATCGCCTCTAAGCTTGTAGTTTGAAGCTCTATTTCAAAAAGTTTTTATAAGAATTATTATCCTAAAATGTATTGACAACATGTTTTCAAATAGTAGTTTTAAAACTTGAAAGTTAGTACTCGGATAATTAAATTCTTAGGTTTAATTTGGACACCTTGAATAAAGTTTAAATCGGTTTCCAACCCCACCAAAGGTGGCATTTAAATGGTTCATTTTCAATCTCTTAGAAAAAGGAATTAATTTAATTAACCAAATTAGTTATCAACCCCACCCATAGGTGTTAATTGATTTGTTTAGTTAACAAAGAATATCTAACCTCATCAAAGGTGGTATTTATACAAAAAAGGGAGAATCAATAAATATCAATTCATATCTTTAATAACCTAGATAATATGAGCAAGCATAATTAACTTAGTTATTATATCCATAAATACTCCACTATTATAAATGATAAAATTTGCATACATATTTATTGAATCTATGTTTATTTTTATGTTAGTAGATTAAAAACACAAAACCCAAAATATCGTGACAGGATGTTTAGGATTTAATTTCGTTTTTAAAAGTTTGAATAATAAATTAAAAACCACATACATTCCTTCCTTAGATCGACTCGAGTATACTTATCATTTTCTACGAAATGATTCGTAATTCATGAGAGTTTTATAAATATAAAACCAAAGTATTGGCAGGATCGATGCTTGCCGTCATCAAGTTTTTTTGGCGCCACATGGGATGGCATCAAAGTTTTTGGCGATCCCGATTCTATTCATCAACAAGGAGTTCCTAATTCTAGGGGGTTAGAGAGATAAGCCCATAATGATGATGATCCTAATGTTAAATATGGGGCAAACCTTAGAGATTTTAAGGATGAGGAAGATAGGATACTCATTGGAAGGAAATATTCATTAAGAGGAGCTAGAAATGAAAGGGGAGATTTCTAGAGGCCACTTAAGCCATAAGATGGGGTTGATCAAAACTTTGGAAGTAGAAAAATAAAGATGCGATCCTTTTAAGGGAAGAATGACCTAGAGTTATACTTAGAATGAGAGATGAAGGTGGAGTATATTTTTGAATGCCATAATTATGTAGAAGAGAAAAGGATAAAATCTTCGTTTGTCATTATTGAATTTATAATTTATGCACTAACTTGGTGAGATCTACAAGTTTTTAGTAGGAGGAGAAACCATAAGAGACCAATAGACTATTGGGAAGACATGAAGGCTATCATTAGGAGGATGTTTGTTCCTAGCTATTACTCTAGGGAGTTATACCAAAAGTTACAAATGCTTAATCGCGGGTTTAAGATAATAGATGATTACTTCAAAGAAATGAAGGTGACAATAATAAGATCTAACATGGAGGAGGATAGGGAAGCTACCATGGCCCAAATTCCAAGTGGGTTGAACCAAGAGATTGCCAACATAGTATAACTTCATCATTATATAGATTTGGAATACATGGTTCATACAGCAATAAAGATGGAGAGACAACTCCAAATGAGGGGTAACCATGTACTACCACAAAAGCCAAACTTTTCTACACATTGGAAATCTAATTGGAGAAAGGAAGAGGGAGCAAGTTACAAACCTAAATCCAATCCGTTCAAAACCAAAAAGGTAGAGATAAGTAGGGATAAAGTTAAAACTAAAACATCATCTCATATTCATAAAATTAAGTATTTTCTTTATCTTGGTAGGGGTAATATAGTATCTCAATCTCCAAACAAGAGAATCATGGTAACCCAAACAAATGGAGAGGTGAAGAGTGAAAGTGAGAGTGAAGATGAGGAGATACCACCACTCGAAGCCTATGCTATTGATGAACGAAATTGGGGATAATACTGATTTCATAAATACTTATCCATTTTAAATTTTATTAATTCTCTCAAGTGTACGAATCATTTATAGAAATGATAAGTATACACCCAAGGTCGATTCAAGGAAGTAATATTGTGTGGTTTTTAAATATTATTCAAATTTTAAAAACAAAATTAAACCTAAACATTCTTTCACAATGATTTGGTTTTTGAAAAAAAACTAATCTAATGCATAAAGATAAATATGGACATGGATTCAACCAATATTCATGCAATTTAATACATTCATAAACAATGGAGAATAATGGATATAATAATTCAGTAATTATGCTCTTGCTCATATTATTTAAGTTATTAAATATATAAATTTATACTTATTAATTTTTTTCTTTTTGTTATGAAAGTATCATTAGACAAGGCTTAAATTCTTTTGTTTAATATTAATTACCTAATATCCTTAGTCAGAGCTTGTTGAATTCTCCATCAAAATATGGCTTCAACCGTTGTCCATTCACCTTCAAAGTTCCCTTTGTTTGATGACTAATCTCAACTGCTCCATAAGGAAACACCTTGGTTACTAGAAAAGGTCCTGACCAATGAGATTTAAGCTTTCCCAGAAAAAGTCTGAGACGGGAATTATAAAGCAACACTTTCTGTCCCACCTCAAAGTTTCGCCTCAAAATGTACTTATCATGCCAAACCTTCGTCTTTTCCTTGTATATTCAGGCATTCTCATAAGCATCATTCCTCATTTCATCCATTTCATTCAATTGCAACACCCTATTTTCACTTGCTGCCTTAAGATCAAAATTTAGAATTTTAATTGCCCAATATGCCCGATGTTCCAATTCAACTGGAAGGTGACAAGCTTTTCCATACACCAATCGGTATGGAGACATGCCGATAGGTGTCTTGGAATCTATCCTATAGGCCCAAAGTGCATCATATAGTTTCCTTGACCAATCCTTGCGTGCGTTATTTACGGTCTTTTCAAGGATCCTTTTCAACTCTCGGTTGACACTTCAACTTGTCCACTAGTTTGAGGATGGTAAGGAGTTGTTATCTGGTGTGTTACTCCATATTTCTGCAACAAAGCCTCAAATTGGTTATTGCAAAAATGCTTACCTCCATCACTTATAATTGCTCTAGGTGTGCCAAATCTTGAAAATATGTTCTTCTTGAGAAAATTGATCACAACCCTAGCATCATTGGTAGGCAAGGCAACTGCTTCAACCCATTTAGAGACATAATCTACACCAACACGAATGTATTTATTATAATGAGATGAAGGAAAATGCCACATAAAATCAATACCCCAAACATCAAATAAATCAATTATTGAAATATTATTTAAGGGCATTTCATGTCTCCGTGAAATATTTCCGCTCCTTTGGCAATCATCACACATTGAAACAAACTTGAAAGCATCTTTAAACAATGAAGGCCAATAGAATCTGGATTGCAAAATTTTTGCTACAGTTTTTCTTCCACCAAAATGTCCCCCAACTTCCTTCGAATGGCAATGACAAAGAATGCTTTCCATTTCTTCCTCTGGCACACATCTTCTAATAATTTGATCTGCACAATGTTTATACAAGTAAGGATCATCCCAAAAATAATGTTTCAGATCAAAAAAGAATTTATTATTTTGTTGATAAGACATGTTAGGAGGTAAAATTTTCTTGACCAAATAATTTGCATAATCAGCAAACCATAGAGCCGATCGGATAGCAAGAAATTGCTCATAAGGAAATGTTTCATTAATTTGGTCTTCAACCTCAAGGTAATCTTCTTCCAACTTGGACAAATGGTCAACAACCAAATTTTCGGTCCCCTTTTTGTCCCGGATTTCTAAGTCAAATTCTTGCAAGAGAAGAATCCATCTTAGTAATCGCGGTTTGGCATCTTTCTTGGCTAGCAAATACTTAAGAGCAAAATGATCAGTATAAACAATGATTTTAGACCCAATTAAATAAGATCTAAACTTATCAAATGCAAACACTACTGCTAAAAGCTTTTCTCAGTTGTTGCATAATTAAGTTATGCATCTGTCAATGTCCTACTTGCATAATAAATCACATGTAGCAACTTATTCTTCCTTTGGCCCAAAACCACACCTATAGCATAGTCACTAGCATCACACATTACCTCAAATGGAAGATTCCAATCCGGTGCACAAATTATAGAGGCCGGAGTGAGTTTCTCCTTCAAAAGGTTAAAAGCTTGCAAACAATCAGGAGAAAAATCAAACTGTGCATTTTTAACTAACAAACTGCAAAGAGGTTTTTGTTATTTTTGAAAAATCTTTAATAAATCTTCTATAAAATCCAGCATGTCCCAAGAAACTTCTAACGCCCTTTAAAGTTGTTAGAGGTGGTAATTTTTTGATCACTTCCACCTTTGCACGGTCCACTTTTATTCCCTTTGTTGAAATCCGATGGCCAAGAAAGTTTCCTTCTTGAACCATGAAGTGACAATTCTCCCAATTTAGCACTAAATTTGTGTCTTTACAATGCTGTAAGACTAAAGAGAGATTATGCAAGCAATTATCAAAAGAATGGCCAAAAACAGAAAAATCATCCATAAAAACTTCAATAAACTTTTCGACCATATCAGAGAAAATCGCTATCATGCATCTCTGGAAAGTTTCAGGTGCATTACATAAACCGAATGGCATCCTTCTGTATGCAAAAGTACCATAAGGGCATGTAAATGTTGTCTTCTCTTGATCCTCTGGTGAAATTGCAATTTGGTTGTACCCTGAATATCCATCAAGAAAACAATAATAAGCATGTCCAGCCAATCTTTCCAACATCTTATCAATAAATGGCAAGGGAAAATGATCTTTTCGGGTGGCGTCGTTCAACTTTCGATAATCAATACACACTCTCCACCCAGTCACTGTCCTTGTTGGAATAAGCTCATTGTTTTCATTTTCTACAACTGTGATTCCTCCTTTCTTTGGTACACAATGAATTGGGCTTACCCAAGCACTATCTGAAATTGGATAAATTACCCTAGCATCCAAAAGCTTAATCACCTCAGCCTTGACCACTTCTTGCATTGTTGGGTTTAAGCGCCTTTGTGGCTGAATTGTGGGCTTGTAATCCTCATTCATCAAGATTTTATGCATGCACACAGAGTTTCTAATCCCTTTGATGTCCGCCATTGTCCATCCAATTGCCATTTTGTGAGTACGAAGAACTCCTAATAGCTTGTTCTCCTCTTCATCATTCAAGGAATTGTTAATAATAACAGGAAAAGATTCAGAGTCTTCAAGATAGGCATACCTTAGATGGGATGGTAGTGGCTTTAGCTCAATCTTGTCGGCTTCCTTCTTTACCACTGAGGTTGGATTTTCATTTGTTCCCAACTCCTTGAATGTTCAATCACTGGACAAATATTCATCAAGTGCTGCTAGTAATTTGGAACATTGTCTCACTCCCTCATCTTCCTCCTCAATTTTTGCAGATTTCCCAAGGCAAGCTTCTAGTGGTAGCAATTGAGTTCTCTCCTCAAAAGTATCCGAGATTAACCTATCAAGAGTGTTAATTTGAAAACAAGAATGTACCTCACTTGAAAATTTTATTGCTTAAAAAACATCAAAAGTCACTTGTTCATCTTGCACCCGTAGGATGAGCTTTCCTTGCTAAACATCAATCAATGTTCGTCCAGTTGCAAGGAACGGTCTCCCCAATATCAACGGTACCTATCTATCTTCCTCCATGTCAAGCACCATGAAATCTACAGGGAAAATAAATTTGTCAACTTTAATTAAAATATCCTCAATTACCCCTCGAGGATATTTCACCGAACGATCCGCTAATTGTAGAGAGATTGAAGTGGGTTTCACTTCTCCCAGGCCTAGTTTCCTGAAAACAGAAAGTGGCATCAAATTAATGCTTGCTCCTAAATCACATAAGACTTTATCAAAATTGCAACTTCCTATAGTACAAGGTAGTAAAACTCCCTGGGTCTTTCAATTTCTGTGGAAATTTTCTCTGAAGAACTACACTACACTCCTCATTTAGCATGAAAATTTCATAATCTCTTAGCCTCCTCTTCTTTGATAGAATTTCCTTCATGAATTTTGCATACTTGGGAATTTTTTCCAACATCTCTGCAAAAGGAATGTTAATATGCAATTTCTTAAAAATATCTAGAAATTTATCAAATTGATTATCAAGTTTTTTCTTATTCAATCTTTAAGGATATGGGATAGGAGGCTCATATTTCGCATTTGGGGAAGGTTGAACATCTTGGGATGTTGATTGATTTTCTTTAGATTCTTCCATCTTTTTCTCCGATTTCCCCTGCCATTCAAGTTCTTTACCGCTTCTCAATGTGATAGCCTTTACATGCTCTTTGGGATTTATTGTGTCACTAGGCAACGATCCTTGAGACCTTTCTGCAATCTGCTTTGAAAGCTTCCCCAGTTGGTTTTGGATGTCCCTATTGATTGCCTCTTGATTTCTGAAATTTGTTCTTGACTCCTCAATGAACTTTCCCAAAATTCCTTCCAAATCTGTTTGTTTCTTCTCTTGGGGTTAGTACAAAGATGATGACGGTTTGAATCCCCCTTGGTTATTTCCCCATGACAAATTTGGATGATTTCTCCAACCAGGATTGTAGGTGTTAGAATATGGGTTATGTTGAGGTTTTTGGAAATTTGAAACATAATTTGCTTGCTCAGCATTTGGTGAAGCAAATGGATTTCCAGCTTGGCACTCGATACTAGCATGATTTCCACCACATAATTCACATTGTGCAGTTGGTTTGGATTCGAACTTGGATGACAAAGAATCCATCTTTCTTGAAAGAACAGCAACTTGAGCCGACAAAGCATTCACTGAATCAATTTCATGTACTGCTGCTGGTCTTTTTGCAATTACCCACTCTGAATGCCACTGATTGTTGTTTTCTTCCATAATCTCTAACAACTCATGAGCATCCTCCGGTGTTTTTCCATTTAAAGACCCTCTAGCTACAGCATCAATCATTGCCCGATAATTTGAAACCAACTCATTATAAAATGTAGACACTTGCAACCAAATCGGTATACCATGATGTGGGCACTTCCTCAACATTTCTTTGAATCTTTCCCAAGCTTCATACAATGATTCTTGGTGATACTGTGTACAAGATGTGATTTCATTCCTCAATTTTTCCGTCTTAGCAGGAGAAAAGAATTTGGACAAGAAATTATGAACCAACTTATTCCATGTTGTAATTGATCCCGGTGGTAATGAGTTTAGCCACTCATTGGCTTTATCTCGAAGTGAAAAAGGAAAAACCCTTAATCTTATAGCATCTTCAGACATACCATTTATCTTGTAAAGATCACACACCTATAGAAAGTAAGCAATATATGCATTTGGATCATCCTTTGACATTCCCCCAAACTAATTTGATTGAACCATTTGGATAAAGGATGGTTTTATCTCAAAGTTATTGGGTTGAACAATTGGCCTCTTTATACCCGAAGTAGTTCCAGCAACATTAGGCGTAGCATAATCCCTTAAAGCTCTACGATTTCCACCTCCCTCAACAAATGGTGGATCCATAGCTGATTGTCTATTAGGAGCTGAGGTTGAATGCCTTCTCTCTCGGTTTAGACGCCCATATGTTCTATAAATCTTCGAATCAAATGGAAGAAGGTTAAAGCTTCTTGTACGTCTCATACAACAATCCTCCAACCAAAAAATCAACTAGCACAAAACCAACACAAAGTTACCTTTTTTATGATAAATAAAATAAAAGATCAAAATAAACAAAATTAAAAATGAAACAATGACAAAAATAAATTAACTTCAAATTAAAACTAAGAATAGGTAGTATCGATATTAATAAAATCAAACCATTCCCCGGCAACGGCGCCAAAAAATTGTTGCATAATTTCGCAAGTGTACGGATCGTTCAAGTAATAAAGTATACAAAAGTACGGATATCGAACCCACAAGGAATGGCGTTACTAAGTACCGAAATTGAATAATCCTAATTTTATTTGAAAACCGAATTGTTGAATTTGTTTAAAAAGTAAATTAACTTAAGACTAAACGCAATTAACAAAATTTAATGTTTTTCACAAATTATTAAAAACGCAAAGGCATTTGATTTCGCTAAATAAATTCAATCCGATTTCAAGTCATGTTATATGAGAATCAAAGTTAAAAGTTATGGTTGAAAAACCCAAATTTACCTAGTACTCTCTCTCGAGTTATATTAGAATTACTTATCTATGAAAACCGACTATATTTCTATGAAGATTTAATCACAAACAAGCACATTACGTTTTATGGAATTTCTAGAATAACCACATACATCATGCATTAGTTCTCACACTCGCATTCAACATACGGTATTTATCACAAGAAGTGTTCATTACACATCTCTTCTCGGTCTCAATATAATGCAACAAATCATTTAAATCTTGATCACAAATTTAAAAGCATTAATCATGAAAATAAATACTCAACTTGAAAACAATGAATTCATATAACGATAACAAAAGAAATCAGATTTTCCTTATTCAACTACATCATAGCCTTAGTAAAAATGAATTAGTTCATAACGAAAATAAGAACAAACATATTCTCAATTGAATCCATGAACAAACAATCTGAATAAAATGCAGAAAATAAAAGCTAAGGAGAAGAGATGAAAAAATATTGAAGATGAAGACTTGGTAGCCACAATGGTGATGATCCTTGAAGCTTTTCCAACCTTTCTCTCCAAAATTTCCTTTTCTCCTCCAAAAATAACTTAGATCTGCTCTCTCTGCCGTCCCACTCTTTCTCCATCATAATGTATATATAGATCTAGGGTTTTAGGGGCAATTTTGGAACAAAACAACATAAAAAATGTGTTTTTGGATGAAACTCATGTGCGGCGACATTATTCTCGCCGCGGCGAGATTTCTGGAAAATAAATTTTCATTTTTTGTGATTTTGGCCAACGGCCAAATTAATGTGGCCGGCGGCGAGATGAGTTTACTAAAATTTTGTGCTCTCGGGAAAATTTTTTCCGTCCTTTCTGTAGGTTTTTCGCCGGCTGCGAGATGAATATGGCCGGCGACGAGATTCACTTGGCCAAAATCTGTGCTCTTGGGAAGAATTTCGCCGTGCTCTGAATAAGATTTTTCGTCGGCGGCGGGATTTCTAGCTTTTGAAACTTTGTTTTCTTTTTAATTTCATTCAATCCCGATCATTGTACTTTGTCCCTAACTTCTCCAAAATCATGATTTTACTTGAAATTGCACTTTAAACACGAAATACCCATGAAATGACATTTGTGGATTAAATAATCAAACAAACACAATTTTCACACAAATATCAACATTTAAATCATAACAAAAATGCAATAATTTAGCTATTATCCAAAAACTTGATGCGTAATTTCGCAAGTGTACGAATCGTTCAAGTAATAAAGTGTACAAAAGTACGGATATCGAACCCACAAGGAATGGTGTTACTAAGTACCGAAATTGACTAATCCTAATTTTATTTGAAAACAAATTGTTGAATTTGTTTAAAAAGTAAATTAACTTAAGACTAAACACAAATAACAAAATTTAATGTTTTTCACAAATGATTAAAAATGCTAAGGCATTTTATTTCGCTAAATCAATTCAATCCGATTTCAAGTCATGTTATATGAGAATCAAAGTTAAAATTGATGGTTGAAAAACCCAAATTTACCTAATACTCTCTCTCGAGTTATATTAGAATTACTTATCTATGAAAACCAACTATATTTCTATTAAGATTTAATCACAAACAAGCACATTACGATTTATGGAATTTCTAGAATAACCACATACATCATGCATTAGTTCTCACACTCGTATTCAACATACGGTATTTATCACAAGAAGCGTTCATTACACATCTCCTCTCGGTCTCAAAATAATGCAACAAATCATTTAAATCTTTATCACAAATTTAAAAGCATTAAGCATGAAAATAAATACTCAACTTGAAAACAATGAATTCATATAACGATAACACAAGAAATCATATTTTCTTGATTCAACTACATCATAGCCTTAGCAAAACAAATTAGTTCATAACGAAAATAAGAACAAACATATTCTCAATTGAATCCATGAACAAACAATCTGAATAAAATGCAGAAAATAAAAGCTAAGGAGAAGAGATAAAAAAAATCTTGAAGATGAAGACTTGGTAGCGACAATGGTGATGATCCTTCAAGCTTCTCCAACCTTTCTCTCCAAAATTTCCTTTTCTCCTCCAAAAATAATTTAGATCTGCTCTCTCTGTCGTCCCCCTCTTTCTCCATCATAATTTATATATAGATCTAGGGTTTGGGGGGAAATTTTGGAACAAAACAACATAAAAAATGTGTTTTCGGATGAAACTCGCCGATGGCGACATTATTCTAGACGCGGCGAGATTTCTGGAAAATAAAATTTTTGTTTTTCTGATTTTGGCCGGTGGCCAAATTAATGTGGCCGGCGGCAAGATACTTTGGCCTGCAACGAGATGAGTTTACCAAAATTTGTGCTCTCGGGAAGAATTTCGCCGTGCTCTGAATAAGATTTTCGTCGGCGGCGGGATTTCTAAATTTTGAAATTTTCTTTTCTTTTTAATTTCATTCAATCCCGATCATTGTACTTTGTCCCTAACTTCTCCCAAATCATGATTTTATCTAAAATTGCACTTTAAACACGAAATACCCGTGAAATGACATTTGTGGATTAAATAATCAAATAAACACAATTTTCACACAAATATCAACATTTAAATTATAACAAAAATGAAATAATTTAGCTCTTATCAACAACCCCCAACCAGCTTCTTGCTAGTATCTAGCAAGAAAAGTGATCTATTTAATAAATTCAAATGAGACATTAAGAGAAACTTCAAAGAAAATTTATTCTATTTACAAAATTACATTATGCGTATGCAATAAGTCTTTAAACCCCTAGGCGGCCCTAGTAGGACGAGTTGTAGTCTCGTGAGGGCTTCTAGTGATGATACCCACAAACATCTTACCTATAAATATTCTAACTCAAAACAATAAAATCACACAAAAACTAATCTGCACAAATGTCTCAAAAATTGTAAATAACACACAACACATAGAATAATTAAATGTCACCTAAGCTTTAAGAAATCTCAAATGCAAATTTCACTTTTATTTTTGACTCTTAAACATCCATCAAACCACAAACCAATAGCCATAATGCCCGGATAATACTATGCATAACATCCACAAACAAAAAGGTGAAATCTCAAACTCCATAGGCTCACTTTTCAAAACTCCCTCCACTAATGAAGGAAAATACACCACTTCGTATCAATAGGACTTTACGAGGCTTGTAATTTTAGGCTTAGTTATTTGGTTAAGAAAGAACGGGAAGTGTCAAAATACAAATAATAGCACTTATTAGATTAAACACAACCAATTAAGTAAAAGAGTAACACCTTTTAACCCAAATTGTTTCTTTCGATCATAACCCATTTTCCAAAGATAAACAAAATTTTTCCTCAATCTTTCACCTTAGTACATCCATCACTAACACTCTTTTATTTACTAGAGTGTGAAGCCCCTTTTTCTCTTTTCCTTTTTCTTTTTCTTTTCTTTTTCTTTTCTTTTTTTTAAACACAACCCCCAACCAATTTCTTCCAAAATATGTGGAAGATGTCTTATTTTTTTTTTTATTATTCCATCCTTACTCCAATTGCTCTTGAAAAGTTTGTGTTCAAAATTAAGTGCTCTTAACAAATAAGATAGAAATTATATATATATTGGCTAAATAAAAGGTAGGTTACAGAAGGCAAAAAGAAAGAAAAATAAGGCTAACAATATATTTAAATAGGCTCAAGGAGGTAACGAGTGATATAAAGATAACAAGGTAGGCTTAAAATGGCACAATCGATCCAAAAAATGGCCTACATTATATCCTAAACAGTGCAATTCCAAATTATTTCGCCTCAAGAGGTTTTCAAATGAGTTCTAGAGTTTGTTGAGATCACAAAAATGTCCATGAAAAATTCGCACATAAGACTTCTCTAAGCATTTAGACTAATCAACGAAATCATACCACATACCAAAAAAGTCGCCAACTTGGTAAAATCAACATTTGAAATTATCTTTAAATCGAAGCAAAATTTCATGTCTTCTAAAAGCTACTTGTTATCACAATCACATTATTATCATCAACGTGCAAATTAAAACAAGTAAAATTGCAATTGAGAGAAAATAAAATAAACATAAACATAAACGTAAATAAATAAATAAATAAATAAAAATAAGATAATAAACAAATAAAAGAAATTAAATCAAGATGCAGAAAAATAAATGGAAAATCAAAATTAAATACAAATAAACACACAAACAAAACTCCTAAAAAAATGAAGGGAATAAAAGATTTACCGTTTACCGTTTACCGCACCTCAACCAAAATCTTACATTGTCCTCAATGTAAGAAAGAAAAACTGCAAAGGTATTTTTTTTTACCTGCAAGACAAATAAAATAAGCAAATTTAATTAAAAATAAAATTATCATAAAATGAAGTGCAGAATTTAAAATTTCTAAAATAAAATGAGATAAAAGATGAGAAAACAAATCTGATGGGTTGCCTCCCATTAAGCGCTTTATTAGCTAGACTTTATGTCATTCTTTCTACTTGCTGAATTCTCCGTCAAAATATGGCCTCAACCGTTGTCCATTTACCTTGAAAGTTCCCTTTGTTTCATGATTGATATCAATTGTTCCATAAGGAAACACCTTGGTTACTAGAAAAGGTCCTGACCAACAATATTTTAGCTTTCTTTGAAAAAGTCTGAGACGGGATTTATAAAGCAGCACTTTCTGTCCCACCTCAAAGTTTTGCCTCAAAATGTGCTTATCATTCCAAACCTTCATCTGTCCTTGTATATTCGGGCATTCTCACAAGTATCATTCCTCATTTCATCCATCTCATTTGTTCCAAATTTCACAAGGCAAGCTTCTAGTGGTAGCAATGGAGTTCTCTCCTCAAAAGTTTATGAGATTAACTTGTCAAGATTGTCAATTCGAAAACAAGAATGTTCCTCACTTGTAAATTTCATTGCTTCAAAAACATAAAAAGTCACTTGTTCATCTTGCACCCGTAGAATGAGCTTTCCTTGTTGAACATCAATCATTGTTCTTCTAGTTGCAAGGAACGGTCTCCCCAATATCAAGGGTACCTCTCTATATTCCTCCATGTCAAGCACCACGAAATCTATAGGGAAAATAAATTTGTCAACTTTAATTAAAACATCCTCAATTACCCCTCGAGGATATTTCACCGATCGATCCGCTAATTGTAGAGAGATTGAAGTGGGCTTCACTTCTCCCTGTGCCCTAGTTTCCCAAAATAGAAAGTGGCATCAAATTAATGCTTGCTCCTAAATCACATAGGACTTTATCAAAATTGAAACTTCCTATAGTACAAGGTATAGTAAAACTCCCTGGGTCTTTCAATTTCTGTGGCAATTTTCTTTGAAGAACTACACTACACTCCTCATTTAGCATGACAGTTTCCTAATCTCCCAGCTTCCTCTTCTTTGATAGAATTTCCTTAATGAATTTTGCATACTTGGGAATTTTTTCCAACATCTCTGCAAAAGGAATGCTAATATGCAATTTCTTAAAAATATCCAAAAATTTATCAAATTGATTATAAAGCTTTTTCTTATTCAATATTTGAGGATATGGGATAGGAGGCTCATATTTCGCATTTGGGGAAGGTTGAACATCTTGGGATGTTGATGGCTTTTCTTTATATTTTTCCATCTTTTTTCTCCGATTTCCCCTAACATTCAAGTTCTTTACCGCTTCTCAATGTGATAGCCTTTACATGCTCTTTGGGATTTATTGTGTCACTAGGCAACGATCCTTGAGACCTTTCTACAATCTACTTTGAAACCTGCCCTAGTTGGTTTTGGATGTCCCTGTTTATTGCCTCTTGATTTCTGAAATTTTTTCTTATCTCCTCAATGAACTTTCCTAAAATTCTTTTCAAATTTTTTTGTTTCTTCTCTTGGGTTGGTAGGAAGATGATGATGGTTTGAATCCCCCTTGGTTTTTTCCCCATGAAAAATTTGGATGATTTCTCCAACCTGGATTGTAGGTGTTCGAATATGGGTTATGTTGAGGTTTTTGGAAACTTGAAACATAATTTGCTTGCTCAGTATTTGGGGAAGCAAACGGATTTCCTGCTTGGCACTCAATACTAGCATGATTTCCACCACATAAATCACATTGTGCAATTGGTTTGGATTCAAATTTGGATGACAAAGAATCCATCTTTCTTGAAAGAGCAACAACTTGAGCCGATAAAGCATTCGCTGAATCAATTTCATGCACTACTGTTGGTCTTTTTGCAATTACCCGCTCTGAATGCCACTTATTGTTGTTTTCTGCCATAATCTCTAATAACTCATGAGCATCCTCCGGTGTTTTTCAAATTAAAGACCCTCCAGCTGCAACATTAATCATTGCACGATAGTTTGAAACCAACCCCTTATAAAATGTAGAGACTTGCAGCCAAATTGGTATACCATGATGTGGCCACTTTATCAACATTTCTTTGAATCTTTCCCAAGATTCATACAATGATTCTTGGTCATACTTTGTAAAAGATGTGATTTCATTCCTCAATTTTGCCGTCTTAGCAGGATGAAAGAACTTGGACAAGAATTTCTGAACCAACTCATTCCATGTTGTAATTGATCCCGGTGGTAATGAATTTAGCCACTCCTTGGCTTTATCCCGAAGTGAAAAAGGAAAACCCCTTAATCTTACAGCATCTTCAGACACACCATTTATCTTGTAAAGATCACACACCTCCAGAAAGTAAGCAATATGTGCATTTGGATCATCCTTTGACATTCCCCCAAACTGATTTGATTGAACCATTTGGATAAAGGATGGTTTTATCTCAAAGTTATTTGCTTGAATAGTTGGCATCCTTATACCCGAAGTAGTTCAAACAACATTAGGCACATCATAATCCCTCAAAGCTCTATGATTTCTACCTCCCTCAACAAATGGTGCATCCATAGCTGATTGTCTATTAGGAGGTGCGGTTGAACACCTACTCTCTCGGTTTACACGCCTATATGTTCTATCAATCTCCGGATCAAATGGAAAATGGTTAAGGCTTCTTGTACATCTCATACAACAATCCTAGAACCAGAAAATTAACTAGCACAAAAACAACACAAAGTTACACTTTTTTTTATGATAAATGAAATAAAAGATCAAAATAAACAAAATTTAAAATGAAACAATGATAAAGCAAAATAACTTCAAATTAAAACTAAGAATAGGTAGTATCGATATTAATAAAATCAAACCATTCCCCGGCAACGGCACCAAAAAATTGCTGCATAATTTCGCAAGTGTACGAATAGTTCAAGTAATAAAGTGTACAAATGTACATATATCGAACCCACAAGGAATGGCGTTACTAAGTACCGAAATTGAATAATCCTAATTTTATTTGAAAACCGAATTGTTGAATTTGTTTAAAAAGTAAATTAAATTAAGACTAAACGTAATTAATAAAATTTAATGTTTTTCACAAATGATTAAAAACGCAAAGGCATTTGATTTCGCTAAATAAATTCAATCCCATTTCGAGTCATGTTATATGAGAATCAAAGTTAAAAGTGATGGTTGAAAAACCCAAATTTACCTAGTACCCTCTCTCGAGTTATATATTAGAATTACTTATCTATGAAAACTGACTATATTTCTATGAAGATTTAATCACAAACAAGCACATTACGATTTATGGAATTTCTAGAATAACCACATACATCATGCATTAGTTCTCACACTCGCATTCAACATACGGTATTTATCACAAGAAGTGTTCATTACACATCTCTTCTCGGTCTCAATATAATGCAACAAATCATTTAAATCTTGATCAGAAATTTAAAAGCATTAAGCAAGGAAATAAATACTCAACTTGAAAACAATGAATTCATATAACGATAACAAAAGAAATCAGATTTTCCTTATTCAACTACATCATAGCCTTAGCAAAAACGAATTAGTTCATAACGAATATAAGAACAAACATATTCTCAATTGAATCCATGAACAAACAATCTGAATAAAATGCAGAAAATAAAAGCTAAGGAGAAGAGATGAAAAACTCTTGATGATGAAGACTTGGTAGCAACAATGGTGATGATCTTTCAAGCTTCTCCAACCTTTCTCTCCAAAATTTCCTTTTCTCCTCCAAAAATAACTTAGATATGCTCTCTCTGTTGTCCCCCTCTTTCTCCATCATAATGTATATATAGATCTAGGGTTTGGGGGGAAATTTTGGAACAAAACAACATAAAAAATGTGTTTTCGGACGAAACTCGCCGGCGGCGACATTATTCTCGCCGCGGCGAGATTTCTGGAAAATAAAATTTTTGTTTTTCTAATTTTGGCCGGCGGCGAGATACTTTGGCTGGTGGCGAGAATTATTTGGTTGGCGGCGAGATTCACTTGGCCAAAATCCGTGCTCTCGAGGAGAATTTTGCCGTGCTCTAAATAAAATTTTTGCCGGTGGGATTTCTAAATTTTGAAACTTTATTTTCTTTTTAATTTCATTCAATCCCAATCATTTTACTTTGTCCCTAACTTCTCCAAAATCATGATTTTACCTGAAATTTCACTTTAAACACGAAATACCCGTGAAATGACATTTGTGGATTAAATAATCAAATAAACACAATTTTCGCACAAATATCAACATTTAAATCATAACAAAAATGCAATAATTTACCTCTTATCAACAGCTTTAGGCGGAGATAGTTTTAATTACACTTTATTCAAAGTGTCCAAATTAAACTTAAAAATTTAACTATCTGAAAAATAAATTTTAGGTTTTAAAACTATTTAAGAAAATATATTGTCAATATATTTTCAAAAATAATTCTTTGTAAAAAACCTTTGAAATGAAGCTTTGCTCTAAATATCCAAATAATTAAATTTAAAATAAAAGAGTATTACTCCAAATTAAATCCAGGTAATTAAATCTTAATTTTAACTCTCATATTAAATTTGTTATTAAGAGTAATGTACTCATTCAAATAACATTATTTATAAAAATCTTAAATAAAAATAAAATCAATTTATTTTAAGAAAATATTTTACCTATTCAATATTTTGTAAGCATAACAACATTATTATTATATCATATTTACTATCAGTCATACATGTTATAATTGATCACAGACAAATCAAGAATAACTTAGAAGAAGCAACATAGATATATGGATTACAAAAGGAATATAATTATTACCTTAACAATATCCTTACAGAACTTTGCAGAGTTGATTCTAAGATTGGAAAAACTCGGTTAGTAATTGCATTATAGAATTTGTTGAATCGAAAACTATAAACTACTAAAACATAAGCATGTTCTTCCTAAAAATTGAGAGAAGAACTAAATAGATTATAAAATATAAAAATCTAAAAATCTACAAAAAAAAGGGGGAGAGAAAGTTGCTAAAAACACAACTTGGAAGCTTATTTTCTTGGTATACAGGGGGTCCTATTTATAGGAAAGAATGCAAGAAAAACTTGTGTTTTCACCACGACGCGATCAGATCACAACCAAATTTTTGACCAGTTCAAATCTCCTTGTGTCGTGGTATACAATTATTTTTTTCTTTACTTTTCATTATCTATTTTCTTCACTTTGGATAATATCAAATAAATGATATTCATTTAAGCTCCAAAAAATGTGATAATCATGCTTAAAATAATTTTCTTTATTTTAATATTTATATATTAAAATACTTGCAATACACTACAATATACCTATTAATATGAACAAATAGATTTGTCTAAAATATAATATAATAAAGCAAATAAAAATCTATTATATTAATTAAATGATATTAAAATATGGTATATTTAGTGATTTTTAAACACTCATTACAACCCCCAACCAACTTCTTTCTAGTCTATTAGTAAGAGTAGTGATTAAAACTAAAAAAACTAAAAATTAAACTAACCTAAATCACTTTTTTGGATTGATACATTTTCATTTAGTATATACAACAAGCCGTTAAACCCCCAGGTTGCCCTAGTGGATGGGTTTAAGTCTCGTGAGGGTTTTCAATAATGATATTCATAAACATTAACAAAAATGAAAACAAAATAAAACAATTAAAATAAGAAGTTAACTAAAATTTAAAATAAAGTAAAAAGACTAAAATAAAATAAAGAAATGGATTATAAAAATATCTTATGCTTATAATCTCTTTTAATTTTCATAATTAAAATCTTAAGCATAGATTATTTCAACTTCTTAAACCTTCATGATTTATTATAATAATTAGTTGAAAATCATTTTCATATTTCATATAAAAAATGTCTCAATTTAATTTCACCCTAACTCAGTGTCAGCAATCCAAATTCGCTTCGACTATATTCCTCACAAGTCAATACTCTCAAAAACACTGAATCCTATAAGTTGAAACACTCATGCTAATTTATATGTGAAAGAGTTGATGTATAGAAATGAACTAATATGTTCACATATGTATAAATAAGAAAGGCTCAAATTGTTACTTAACATTGATCTCCTGAGAGGAATCAAATGTAAAGATTTATAAAATATTATATATTACTTTCATGCATTAATCAAAGTCATCAAATACAAATATCAAATGATATGCCTTTTAGAAAATGTTGGAAAATGCAATGACTTCTTCAGTACTCTATCAAAGAGTCTATTGCAAAAATGGATACCTCAATCACTTATTGTTGCTCTAGTTGTCTCGAATATGCTAAATATCAAATCCTTAATGAATTTCACAACAACATTTTCATAATTGGTTTTAGTGGGTATAACTTCTACCCACTTGGATACATAATCTACAACAACCAAGATATATTTGAAACCATTGGATGGGGAAAAAGGACCTATAAAGTCAATCCCACATACATCAAAGAGTTTCACAACTAAATTAGATGTTAAAGGTATTAAAGCTCTTTTGCTTATGTTGCCAATTCTTTGACATTGATCACATTGTGCATAAAACATATTAGCATCTTTGATAAGAGTTGGCCAATAGAATCCAGACTGTGATACCTTTAGGGTAGTTTTCTTACCACTAAAATGGCATCCACAATGAAGTTCATGACAAAATTTTAAAATGATCTTGCGTTCTTCTTCAAGCACACACTACCGGATGACTTGATCTTAACCAATTCTTCAGAAATAAGGTTCATCCTAAAAGTATTTCCTGGAATAAGTTAGAAACCTTTTCTTTTCTTGAGAATAAATGTCAGGTCTCAAAACACAAGTGGCCAGATAGTTAACGATATCTGCACATCAAGGGTTTAGATCTACTAAAAATAACTATTCATATGGAAAGGTTTTAATTATATCTTCTTTACTCTCACCTTCAAGAGAATCGAACTCAAAAATTAACCTAGATAAATGTTCAGCTACTAAGTTTTCACTACCTTTCTTATCTTTGATTTCTAAGTCAAATTCTGTAAGAGTAAAACCCACCTAATTAATCTTCGCTTTGCATTAGGTTTACTTAATAGGTATCTCAAAGCAACGTGATCAGAACACACAATTACTTTCAAATCGACTAAGTAAGACCTAAATTTGTCTAAAGAAAAAACAATAGCCAAGAATTCTTTCTCAGTGATAGAAAAATTAATTTTTGCATCATTAAGTGTTTTGCTCATATAGTATATGACATGCAAATGTTTTTCTACTCTCTATCCCAAATTTGCTCTGATTGTATAATCGAAAGCATCACACATTATTTCAAAAGAAATAGAATAGTTTGGTGCCATAATAACAGGGATAATTGTTAACTTTTCTTTTAAGGTATCAAAGGTGATAAGGCATTTTTCATCAAAGCCAAAATAAACATCTTTTGACAACAAGTTATGGAGGGGGTGACTTTTTTTTGAATTTTTTTTAATAGATCGTTTGTAAAATCCTACATGTCCTAAGAAGTTTCTTATCCCTCTTAAAAATGTAGGGGGAGGAAGTTTGGAAATCAATTCAATTTTAGCCTTATCCACTTCAATACCCTTGTTTAAAATCACATGTCCCATCTCAATCCCTTGTTGAACCATAAAATGAATTTTCTCTCAACTAAGGGTTAGATTTCATTTAATGCATCTTTCTAAACCCAAAGTCAATTTATACAAGCAATCATCAAATGAAGTTCTAAAGATAAAAAAATTGTCCATGAAAACTTCAATGAATTTTTCTACCATGTCCAAGGATATAGACATCATACATCTATGGAACGTGGTAGGGGCATTGTATAACCCAAATGACATTTTTCTAAAAGGAAATGTCTCAAAAGGACACGTAAAAGTGGTATTTTCCTAATCTTCAAATGCTATGGGTACTTGATAGTATCAAGAAAGTCCATCTAAAAAATAGTAAAATTTGTTCCCATATAATCTTTCAAGCGATCAATGAATGGAAAAAGAAAATGATCCTTTTAAGGTATAAATTTAGTTTCTTAAAGTCTATACATATCCTTCATCTAGTGATTATCCTTGTGGGTACTAGTTCACTTTTATCATTCTTAATGACGGTTATTCTAAACTTCTTTGGTACCAAATGCACTAGACTAACCCATTTACTATTAGCAATTGGGTAAATGATTCCTACTTCAAGAGTTTAAGAATTTCTTTCTTAACCACCTCTTGCATGATAGGGTTTAGTCTTCTTTGGGCCTCTCTTATGGGTTTAGCACCATCATCCAAATTGATCTTATGCATACATATTTTAGGACTAATGCCTCTTATATCCTGGATACTTCAACCTATGGATTTTTTAAACTTCTTATCATTTTAATGAGTTCATTTTCCTTGGTTTTAGTCAAATTTGAAGAAATTATTGCTGGATAAATTTTTTATTCTCCCAAGAACACATATTTTAAATGCCTAGGTAAGTTTTTTAGTTCAAGTTCAAGTGGATTAGCCTTTTTCCCAGATGGGGAACTAGGTAGATCTAAGGGTGTACTAGGATTTGTAATTGGTTTAGCTCTATCTAAAATTTCAAGGTATCTTTCAGTCTCCTTATCTAGATCTTCTTCTACCTTTGCAAGTATAAGATATGTTTCTAGTTTGTCTTCTATTCTATCCTAAAGAAAGATACTTTGGACAAGATTATCCAAAGGATCAACATTGAAAATTTCATGAATGACATAACTAAAAGGAAAAGGTGAAGAGTCAAAGACTTTGAAATGAACAGTCTCTCCTAAAGCTCAAAGGTTTTTGCTGCCGTCTTTTCTCCTATAGCTCATCCAACAGTATTGTTAACCATTTTTTGACTTAGTAGTGTCAATTCATCATAAAAGAACTGGTTCTGCAGCTATAATGGAAAGCTATGATGCAAACATTGAATGAAAAGAAGTTTGAATCTTTCCCAAATTTCTTGAAAGGGCTCTTCATCCATTTAAGAAAACATTGCTATCTTTGTCCTTAAGTCAACAATCTTTTGATGAGAATAGAATCTACCCATAAAATTTTCATAGACTGCCTCCCAAGTAGTCAAAGAACTTGGCTATAGAGTTTTGAACCATGACCAAGCTTTATCCTTGAGGGTGTATGGAAAATAGCTCAACCTAAGCTAGTCTTCATCAATTACCTATAGTGAAAATGTTTACACAATAGCGTAGAAATATCTAATGAAATTTAAAGAGTCATCATTAGGGATAAGGTAAAAGGGAGGCAATAGTGAATGGTGAATCTTTTTCAATTCATAAAATTCCTTGCAGCTTCTTGCAGTTGTATGCCGAAAATAGCATTGCCAATGATTAGCATTGCGTATTCCTTCATCAATTTCTGCCTAACTTTAGCATCTTCCCTAACTTCTTGTACTTGAAAATGAATCTCCTCCTCTTGATTGTTAATGTTTAGGTTCTAAAGGGATTCTAGTGTAATAAAAAGTATAACTTTTAAAAACATTTCTTACTTTTTATATGCTAAGGCTAAGTTTAAAGTTTCAAGAATACAGGGACCTAAGTTTTGTCTATGTACTCTAAGAAGTAAAAGAAAACTACTATGCAAAAAAGAATATTAAATACTATACAAAAATTTTAAGAACATAAATAAAAAATGAACAATTAAAAAAATTTCTCTTTTATTAAAATAAATACGATTGCATAAATGAAATAACAAAATGGGTGACCTCTCATTCAAGACTAAAATTTATTGTCTTTTAGTAAGATGTTACATAGGAGATTCCAACATTTTAAAGATCCAATGCCTCTATATCATTGAATTTTATATGCTATTTGTTGAACTCAGTTAGTCTTTACTCTTTTTTGTAAACGCTCTAACAAATTTTCAACTTGGATTCCACCTTTTTAATTGAAGCCTCCATAGAGTTCAACCGTTGAGTTGTCTTTATTTTGTTGTCTTCACTAACTTGAATAAAAGTATTCAAGTTATCCTCCAAGGTTGGCTTGCTGGTAAGATTTCATTGCTGTTGCAAGTGGAAATGTTGTCCCTATTGGTTTGAATTCTGGGAAAATGAAGGGATTTTTGCCTCCATGAGAAATTATGATGATTCTTACACCTAGGATTATAATTTTTTGTATTAGGATGATATATGGGTCTTGGTTGGTACCATCCCAAGACATTAACCCTCTACGGTCCAACATTTACTTCTCCTTGAAATGGAAAGGCATTAGTACCATGTATTTGATTTCTACACAGACCACATTACTCTAAGTTGGAAATGGCTTGTGTAGAGAGAAGTACAACTTGCTTTGTGAGTTATTCAAGATGAAGTTGTACCTAGATATTGGAATCTATTTCATGAATCACAACCTGTTTCACTCTGGTTCTCTTTTATTGGTAATTAGCACCCAACATAAAAGAATTGGTTTTGCAATTGTAGAGGGTAGTTATGATGGGGAATTGAGTGAGAAATATCTTGAACCTATCCCAAGCTTCGTGGAAAGGCTATCTTTCCATCTGAGAGAGAGTAGCAATCTTTCTTCTCAACTCTTATGTCTTCTAATGGAAGTAGAATTTTCCTATGAATTTGTTGTAGACCTCGTCTTAGGACATCAGGAAACCTAGAGGAAGTGACATTAATCACTCATTTGCCTTGTCTTTTAAGGTGTAGGGAAAAACCTCATTTTTGTTGGTCCTCGGTAAGAGCATAGAGGGGAAAATTTTGGACTGTTGAATAAAAGTCCCTTATGAAAGATAGTGAGTCTTCATTAGGGAGCTTGAGATATGAAGCATAGAAAAATGAATATTTTTCAGTTCATAATTTCGAGTAGCCTCACCCAACTGGATAGAGGTAGTTTCCATGCCAATTACTAGCCTTGCAAACTCTTTCATGGTGGTTTCTCTAACATGTGGGTTTTCTTCCATTTCTATTGGTTATGGTGAAGGATTAAGGCTTGGTTCTGTGTTTGGCTCAAAAATAGGTTGATTGTTAGAATCAAACCTTGTGAATAGTTGTTTAAATTTTTGAATATTATCTATGTATGGTGTAAGAGGGTTTCCTAAGGATATCCTACCATGCATAGACTATTGAAAGCGTAAATTTAAAACACCTATCAATTAAAAAGAAAAGAATAATAAAAAGTTATACAAAAATTTAGAGAACAAGTTAAGTTAATCTTTAATTTAAATAACAAAATTAGTATTAACCAAGAGTTCTCCATGGAAATAATGGTGACGCAAAACCTCTTTAAAAACTATCATCCTATACAGAGCAACGTTCCTAGGAAAGACTAGTGGCACAAAAGCTTCCAATAACTAGTCTCATAAACAGAACTCCTTTGAATCATTACTTTTCATGCTATTACATAGTTATTTTTTTTATACTTTTATATGTTTTTTATTTTTCTTTAATGGCACCGCAGCGAACTATTTTTCTAAGCCGCTAAAAATTGGGTACAGTATGAACTCCAATTTTTTTAATTAATTATTATTATAATTTTATTTATTTAGATGATGAAATTAAAATAAAATTTAAAATTAAAATTAATTTTTATTTTATTTTATAAATTTTAAATTCAAATTTAAGATGTATTTTTAATTTTTTTCATGAAATTAATATTCCTAGATTTACTATTCACGGAATAGTATCCAAAAATAGTAGTTTTTTATTTTTATTTATTTTTAATTAAAAATTTTAGATTTTACTGTTCAAATTTCTCATAATAGTTTCTGAACTATTTTTCAAATATTTTTATTTTTGTTTTTTTGAATTTATTGTTTATTTATATATTTTTTAAATTTAATAATTTAATTAATTTAATTTAAAATTCATTATTATTTCTTTTAAGAATAGAAAATCACAAAGATTTATTGAGAATTTTTAGATTTTTATTTTTCTTAAAGATTTAATTTTGAATTTAAATATAATATAATTTATTTGTTATTTTTTTAAATTAAAATTTTTAGATTTTAATGTTCAAATTTCCTAAATAGTTTCGCAACTACTTTTTCAAATGTTTTTTTGTTTTTTTCGATTTTACTCAAATTGGTCTCCCTTGCCTCGTGTCGAGCTCTGATTTGCCCAGTATAGTCTGTTTCCCACATGTCACGTGATGAGAAAAACTGGCATCGCCGATCCTACCAATACTTTGGTTTTATATTTGTAAAATTCTAGCAAGTATACGAATCATTTTGTAGAAAATGATAAGTATACTCTCAAGGTCGATCTAAAGAAGGAATATATATGGTTTTTAATTTATTATTCAAACTTTTAAAAACGAAATTAAATCACAAACATCTTGTCACGATATTTGGGTTTTTTTGTTTCTAATCTAAGAACATAAAATAAACATATATACTAATTCAATAAATATTAATAGTGGAGTATTTATGGATATAATAACTAAGTAATTATGCTTGCTCATATTATTTAGGTTATTAAAGATATAAATTGATATTTATTGATTCTCTCTTTTTTATATGAATACCACATTTGGTGGGGTTATATATTCTTTGTTAACTAAACAAATCAATTAACACATATGGGTGGGGTTGATAACTAATTTGGTTAATTAAATTAATTTTTTTTCCTAAGAGATTGAGAATGAACCATTTAAATGCCACATTTGGTGAGGTTAGACAGCTTAAACTTTATTCAAGGTGTCCAAATTAAACCTAAGAATTTAATTATCCGAGTACTAAGTTTCAAGTTTTAAAACTACTACTGAAAACATATTGTCAATACATTTTTAGATAATAATTCTTATAAAAACTTTTGAAATAAAGCTTCACTCTAACTACCGGGTGATTGTACCAACAAATAAAAGAGCACTACTCTAAATCAGACCGGATAACTAAACCTTAAAATCTAATTTTCAGATTTAAGTTTGTAATGAAAAATAATATATTTCTCTCTAACATTCTTAATATAAAATCTTGAATAAAAATAAAATCAATTCATTTTAGAGATTTTTACCTATTTAATATTTCAAAAGCATAACAACGTTATAATTATATCATGTTCATCAATAGCCAGCAAAGTTTAATTTAATCACAGACAAATTAAATATAATATGTAAGAATAAAACATTAAAAATAACTGTAAAGAAAATAAAATCTTTACAGTACTTTGATGATATTCCTGTTGCTGGAAAACCTCCAAACGGAATTTGCACTCCTATTTATTGAATCAAAAAGCAAATAAATTACAGAAACATAATTAGTTCTTCTCAAAAAGAGAAGAACTCTAAAACTAAAAAAATTTAACTAAGAAAAGATAAAAACTAAGAAAAACTAAGAAATGGAGAGAAAGGAAGAGAAGAGAAGATGTGTTTTTAGGTGTGGTATGAAGTGAAGAAATGGGGGTATTTATAGGTGAGGAGAGGAAGAAAAAGTGGGTGAAAAAATGGAGAAAACGCGGAGTAGTGAATGATGACATCATGGTGATGTGGGGCGAGTTGGCGCTCACGGATTGGGCGCAGATGGGCATAGGTAGGAGTGTGCAAAAAATCCGATCATTCGATCAATCCGATCAATCCGATCCGATCCGTTGATTTTTCATCCGATCCGATCCAATCCGATGGTCGGATCGGATGGAGATTTTTTCCATCCGTTAAGTGCAGATCGGATGGCGGATTTCATTATGATTCATCTGATCCGATCCGATCCGACCGAAATTAATTATATATATTTATTAAATTAAATATATAAAAATAATTAATATATATTTATTTAATTTTTTAATGTTTTTTTTAAATCAAATAATTTTATGTTATGATTTATGTAAAAATTTAAAAAAATTATTTAAAAATACAAAAAATAGAGTTAATTAAATTTATTTGTCGGATTGATCGGATTGATCGGATGTCATCCGAATAGTTTACGGATCGGATTGAGCGGATGTAAGAAGTGATCGGATCGGTTGCGGATTAGGATGTTTCAATCCGAGCGGATGGTCGGATCGGATCGGATGACAGTAAAATCAATGGTTTCGATCCGATGAACACACCTAGGCATAGGCGCGCGTGGAATGGAGAGAAGGTGCGCGCATTGCTGGGTACGCTGCGCGCGTTGGCCAGCGCGGTTGGGCGGCGTGATTTCCTCCTTTTTGACATTTTTGACCTTTTTCACCCATTTTGTCCAATCTTCCATATTTGTTGACTTTTTCTCATTTATTTTATGAATATATTTGTGATGATTGCCTCTAGTATTCCTCTTTGTGTCTTTAAGTTACGTTTTTAAGCAAAAATACTTGAAAAACAATAAAAATACCCGTGATTCTGAAAAGACAAATTTATATAAATATATGATAAAATCATATAAATATATATATTTTTAATCAATTAATGTGCATAAAATCATGGTAATTTTAGTGTTTTTTGAGCACTCATCATCACACTGTGATTGGTTGGCGTAGTTAATTTTGCTTGTTTTAATCTCAAGTTGATCTAACAATCAAAATTGGACTTGAGCTATATTTAAGCCCCTAATAACCCCACAAACCATAAATAGCCACCATTAACATAAATTTGATTAATTTTTGGAGCTAAAAATGGAGAAAATGCAAAAAAAAGCGAAAGAAGATACAATTTTGGTGGAGAATTAAGAGAAAATTAGTACTACAATTTAAGAGATTGATTGTATTTCTTTTTCT
This sequence comes from Hippophae rhamnoides, assembly GCA_033030585.1. Lineage (NCBI taxonomy): Eukaryota > Viridiplantae > Streptophyta > Magnoliopsida > Rosales > Elaeagnaceae > Hippophae > Hippophae rhamnoides. Next base: position 34,986,841 of record CM065437.1, read on the forward strand.
ACTATTTTCTTTATCAAATTTTATGTCTTTCTTTATGAAAAATATGAGGTTTATGGATAAAATTATATCTAGTTAATTTATTAATATAGAGATCTTATGAACCCAATTTTTATAATGTAATGATGTAATATTTTACCCCAAGTATAATTTTAATTTAATTATATGATTTAACCTAATTTTTATGCTATTAATTGTTTGGCCTACAATTTATCTATAGAGGCAATTAAATAGATTTGAGAGAATTATTTAATTGTTTGTTTTGATTAAATAATATGCATAGTCTCTAGGCAGAGATGTATAATTCTTATGTATGTGATCTATAATTGATGAAATTTATGAGTAGTATGCAATTTAATTGGCATAAGAGTGTGATTAAAATAATTACTATATTGTGTGTTGTTTACTTGAGAGGGGAATACATGCTAAGTTAGATTCGATTGATCATGTAATTGATTGATAATTATATTGTGGGGATTTTAGTTATTCACATGTTTAGAAAATTGGGAGATTAAGTATTCCTAGATATTTTGCCACATATCTTCTTTGTTACTAAATCTAATTTAATTAATTATTGTTATTTAGCTTTCTTAACATATAAAAACACTAATATATATATATATATATTATTTTTTTGTTTTAAAATTAGTTTCTAATAACATAATCTCTGTGGGGTCGATATTCTCTTATCATTATATTACTTGTTACGATATGTATATTTGAGTATTCATTATACACATAATTTTTGTGGTGATCAGTACACATTTGTAACATATAGAAAAAATATTACTCTTGTACCCTTTTTCCCAAAGAAAATATATGAAGATCAAATGAGAATGAAAAAGGAAAGAGAATGAAAAGAAGAAAAAAAAGAAGAAGAAAAAGAAAAAAGAAAAATGAATAAAAGTGTGGAAAAAGGGAGAGAAAAGTGTAACTGATGAAATAAAAAAAAGAAAAGGAATAAAAATGTGAGTTTTTATGTTAAGCCAAGTGAGGTTGTAAGTTCTATAGGCCATTGGTTTGTTGTTGGATTCTTATATGTAAAACATAATGTTTGTTTTATTTTACTTAAGTGTTATATCATCCTCTGTGTAAGGTTGGCTACTAAGGATCTGTAATGCATGCATGCACATATCTTGGAACACTATGATTGAAAAATTGTTTTATACATACCACAGGGTTCATTTTCATAGTATGCTTGCTAGGTGAAGTGTTTTCTTATGAGTTGACATTGTCACTTATGTTTTTTGTTCATTTTGGGTAAGGGTATTTCTGAAATTTGCTCTGTATTTTGTAAAACAAAAAAATATGACTTTTTAGCACCTCACCTTAGACCTTGCCATGGACCACCCTACTACCTTTGGCGATGTGATTGGAAAGGTGGCTGGCGAGGTTGTCAGTTGAGTGCTACAAATACCCTATCATTAATTGCAAAGTTAATTAAAAAAATTATCAAAAGTCTATCAAAATTTCTATTGATTCAAATTCTGTATTCACCAATTATTTTGAACATGTTTTAGTAATTGTGATATGTTCGTGTAAGCATAGACTAATGAGTTTAATTATTTTTATGTGGGGAATGAGTACATCTCTATGAGTAGTATTCAAGATTTATATTTGTTTATTCTACACATTATTGTTCTGTGGTATTTGATCACATCACATCGGCTGTGTCTGTTGTGGAGGTGAGCCGGGTTTGTGTGTCAAACCAGATCATTATAGTAGCAACAATAAGACCTCACAACTACCCTTGACAACATAGTTGGAAAGGTGGTTAGAGAGGTGGCTGGTCAAGAGCTATAAATATCCCCTAATTAATTACAAAATTAATTCAAAATATTTGTCAAAACCATGTCAAAATTTCCATTGATTCGAATACAATATTCACCAATTATTTTGAATGTGTTTTAGAAATAGTGATATATTCATGTGAGCATAGAATATTGAGTGTAACTATTTTTATGTGATGAACGAGTGCATGTCTATTGTAGTAGTACTCAAAGGTTATGTTAGTTTATTCTACACATTACTATTCTGTGGTATTTGACCAGCTCACATCAGGTGGTGTCAGTTGTGAAGGAGAGCTGGGTTCGTGTGTCCAATCAAGTCATTAAGAAAGCATCAAACAAGAGTAGTGATAGGTAGTTTAGATGAAGGTCTAAGCTGATAGAGGTAATAATGGTCTTATTCCTTTTAGAGTTATAACTATTTTATTGATTAATGAAATTTTTGCTGGTGAGTGATTTCCTTAAGCCATTTGAGGACGTTAACACGTAGATATGGTCTCTATATGGGTTTACCTGGCTATATTATGTGTTATGCTTGTTTTTTTACAATGCTAGTATAATCTGAGTTTGAATTATGTATGTTAAAACATGTAGACATTTAAACTCTAATTAGAACACTATTATATTCCTTATATGCTTTCCAATTTTCATATAATATTGTTATTGAATATTTTCTACTGATTTGATATTATATTGTTACTACTACTGGTGAGTGTTCTATTTTAAGCTGTTAGCATTTATGCTAATTACGGGGATGAGTCTATTAAGAGTCTATATCTCATTACCTTAGTTGTGTACCTGATTATGGACTCTTTCAATTGGTATTAGAGTAGGTAAACCCTTAATCTATTTGTTTAATTCTTTCAAATCTCTTGCAATGGATGACATGAGAGGGTTGGTTAGTGGACTACCTAAATTCAATGGATTATGTTACTTTTATTAGAGATCTCAATATGTTCCTACTTGAAATCTACCAACAATGGATTATGTTACTTTGATTGAGGATTTTTAGATGTGTCTTATACACAACAAGACCTCTTTATCAATTTAGTTGTTATAGAGAATTATGCTCTAATGGAAAAGTTTGCAACTCTCAAGGAAGCTTGGGACTTCTTGAAACAAAAATACAATAGGTACATTACTTAGACAAGTGTATCTTCTTCAAAAAAGACAGAGGCTATCACTCCTAAATGCTCAACTCTTATGGCTTCCCGTTCCAAGAATGCACCATTTAGTTCTTCTTATTGAACTGACACTGGTGAAAATGAATATTTCTCTCTTCAAGAATCCTATGACAAGCTTGTATATGAGAATCTCAAGTTCAAAAAGGTTATGACGAAGATTCATTGCAATATTGCTAAAAAGGGATAAGGAGCATTTGAATCTATCTGATCAATTTCTCAATCTCATATTGGATGGTGATAAAATTATGAAAAACTTGAAATTAAAGTTGGAAAATCATATTAAGTCATCCTAGATTATTTTACATGATAATGAATTTTTTTTGCTTGGATAAGTGAGCTTGAAAAATGGATGTAAGATAGAGAGTTCTATGCTCTAAGAGATTAATGTACGTCTAAGTAATCTTGTAATTCAGATGACATATGCAAACTTAAGAAATAAGCTTGCATCTTGGAAGATGAAAAGGCTATCTTGGAGTCCTTATTGGGATATTATGGTATTAAACTGATTGGACTTCATGCTCATGTTGAAGCTGATACTACTAAGGTCATTCTTCTTGAATCTAACCTTTTACAAAAACATGAAATGGTTGAGACTTTCCATCTTCAATAATATGAATTCAAGAGAAAAATTAAAGAATTCATTTAAATTGGTAATAAGTGGTCCCTTGGAAATACTTTTTTTAAGAAGTTATTAAAACATAAAGATATCCATTCCTCATCCTCTACTTCAGATACTGTACAAAAACATTCTCTTATGATTGAGATTTCAGATGATGATTGCATCGATGATGTTATGAGTGCTCAAAGCTTGTATCTCTCCCCTACTTATTGCAACTCAGGTTACTTCGCCTCCTCCAACTCTTAAAAAGACGGAAACATTTATGATGAGGATATGTTAAGTCATATGGAAGAACTTTTAAAACTTTCTATCACATTGACTAGTGAAGCCATAACCTTACAGAATGATACAATGTTGATTTTGAATGAGTTTAAATCCTCTCTCCATATTGGTACATATGATCAAGATCTCAATTGCAATGTGGTTCATACTACCTTGAAGGCATATACTTCTAGTTATTAGTATTTTGATAATGGTTACTCTAGTCATATGATCGATAATAAGTCTTTTTTTGCCAAATTAACTATCACCAATGATGGATCTATTACATTGATGGTAGTAATAATGCGTTGATCTATGGTAGAGATCTATCAACACCCCTGGTATGCTTGAGTTCAAGGATGTACTCTACGTGGAAGGACTCAAGGCTAACCTTATTAGCATTAGCCAAATTTATGACAATAAATATATTGTTAAGTTTACTCAAATAGAATATATTGCATATGATGAGTTGGGTAGAACTTTGGTCAGAGGTATCAGATCTGAGGATAATTGCTACTGTGTAGGAATACCTCCCAAAGTTATGTGTAACATGCTAAGTTTGAGCATCGAAGAATTATTTCATCAACAATTGGGACATGTCAACTATGAATTGTTGAAGAAAAATTCAAATCTTAAAGTTATTCAAGATCTCCTATCTATTTCCACCATTCTTGAGCACATTTGTTTAGATGAGAAAACAAAGCATAAGAAGAATCAAAACTTATATACCACAAGACCTCTCCAACTTCTCCATATAGATCTAATGGGTCCCATTCAAACCACAAGTATTGGTGGGAGAAAGAATTCTAGTTATTGTTGATGATTTCTTGAGATACACTAGGGTTCTATTTTTGAAAGAAAAATTGAAGATTTTGATAAGTTTAAATCCTTATGTTTCAAGCTACACAACAAAAAATTTGAATACATCAAAACAATCATAAAAATTAGGAGTGATCATTGAAAAAAATTTGAGAACTCTAAGTTTAGTGATTTTTGGGATGAAATGGGAATTCAACATGAGTTCTTTGCTCCCAAGACCCATCAAAAAAATAGGATTGTTGAAAGGAAGAGCAAATTTATCCAAGAGATGGTTAGAGTTATGTTGGCAAGTAAAAACTTAGGAAAACACTTTTGGGATGAAGTTGTCAACACTGCTTGCTACACCTTGAGTCATTGCTTTCCTAGGCTTGACATATGTCAGTCTTCATATGAACTCATGCATGGAAAAAGACCAAATATTAAACACCTTTATGTGTTTGGGATTACATGATATATTCTTAATAGAAATGATAAAGAAGCTACATGAGAACTTCCATTAATGCATTGAAAATAAGAATAATAAATATGCTTTCAAAGCCAACAAATGACAGTGAAGAGTTATCTTTGAACTATGTGATAGGCTTTGGGTACACAAAAAAAAAAGAGAGGTTTCGAAAAAGCAAAGATCCAAGTTGCAACCTATGGGAGATGGACCATTTTAAGTGCTTGTAATGATTAATGATAATGCCTATGATGAGTGCTTAAAAAGTACTAAAATTAGCATGATTTAATGTACTTTAATTGATTAAATATATTTATATTTGTATGATTTTATCATATTTTTATATAAATTTGTCTTTTCGGAATCACATGTATTTTTTATTGTTTTTTAGGTATTTTAGTTAAAAAATAACTTAAAAACTGGAAGAAAAAAATAATAGAGGTAATACATCACAAATATATTGAAAAAATAAATGAAGAAAAGTCAAAAAGATGGAAAAATTGGACAAAATGGGTCAAAATTGCAGGTGTAGCCACTCAACTACGCCGAGAAAAGCGCGTAGCGTGCCCATCTGTGCTGATTCCCACGTGCCCCATTCGATCTACATTGAGTCCCTAGTGCAGCATCATGCTCGCCTGTATGTCGGGTGCTCCCCTACACACTTCTCGCCGTGTCCCGCACGTGTCAACCACCCATTTGTCGCGCCAACCACCTATCTGCCAAAATTTGTGCACCCCATAAGTGTGCCAACCTGTCCAAATTCAAATTTTGAAATATTTTTCCCCCTTTTTGGCCTTTTCCTCGTCTATAAAAGGACTTTCTTCCCCCATTCCAAAACACACAAATTTTCTGAGCTCTTTCTCTCTCTAGAAAGTTTTCTTTTTTTTAGTTTTTATTTTTAAAGTTCTTCTCTTTCTCAGAGGAACTAGTTATGCTTTTATAATTTTTTTAGTTTTTGATTCAATAAGCAGATATGCAAATCCGTCTAGAGGTTTTCCAGTAACAGAATTAACATCAAACTGTTGTAAGGATTCTTTTAAGGTATTATTTTAATGAATTCTTTGCAGTTATTATTTTATGTTTTATTCTTATATATTATATTTAATTTTCTGTGATTAAATTTAACATGACTGGCTTTTTGTAAATATGATATAATTATAACGTTGTTATGCTTGCAAAATATTAAATAGGTAAAACACTTTTATAAAATAAATTGATTTTGTTTTTATTCAATATTTTATATTAAGTATGTTAGAGAGAAATACATTATTTTTCATTACAAACTTAAATCTAAAAATTATATTTTAAGGTTTAATTATTCGGTCTAATTTAGAGTAGTGTTTTTTTATTTGTTGGTACAATCGTCCGGTACATAGAGTGAAACTCTATTTCAAAATTTTTTTTATAAGAACTATTATTCGAAAATATATTGACGACATATTTTTAGTATTGGTTTTAAAACTTGAAAGTTATTACTTGGAAAATTAAATTATTAGGTTTAATTTGGACACCTTGAATAAAGTCTAATTATTTGACTCTACCTAAAGCTGTGATTAAATAGTTTGCTATTTTCTTAGAAATAAAGCTAAAATTTAATATTTAATTAATTAATAGGTTCCGTCTAAGGATATTAGTTAGTTAATATCAAACAAAAAAATTTGAGTCCTACCTAAGGACACTTTCATACCTAAAAGAGAAAATCAACAAATATCAATTTATATATTTAATAACTTAAATAATATGAGCAAGCATAATTAATTTAATTATTATATCCTTAAATACTCCACTATTATGAATGATAAAATTTTCATTATTGTTTATTGAATCTATATCTATGTTTATGTTTATTTTTATATTATTAGATTAATAAACAAACAAACCCAAAATATCGTGACATGATATTTAAGATTTAATTTTGTTTTTAAGATTTTAAATAATAAATTAAAAACCACGTACATTCCTTCCTTGGATCGACCTTGGGAGTATACTTATAATTTTTATATAAAATGATTCGTACACTTGTGAGAGTTTTACAAATAATAAAACATAAAGGGTAATTTCGCAAGATCGGTATTTGTAATGATGGTCTTGTGATTCAATCCATCCATCAGCCTACAAGTTGGATCTTCTAGGGGATTAAAATGTTAGCGCTTTGTTCAATGTTCTTATCTTTTCCATTTTGAATATGAAGGTGACGATTCGATGATGATTCCTTTTGAGGAAAGGGCTATTGCACATTCCAAGTGGACTCGTGATGAGATCAAAGAGAAAACAATTCAAGGAAGCATTTTAAGAGTTGAATCAAGACCAAAGGGTGCCACGAAAGGAGTACAACTCATGGCAAGTTCCAATCAATGAAATAAGAGTGTTGATTCTAGAAATTAAAGGCACATTGCGGCATAGATAAAATGTGTCGTGTATGACTCTCTCAGGGGGTTCTAGGAAATAAAGGCACATTGCGACATGGATTCGTGTACGCCAAGGTATGAGACTCGAGTAGTTCTAAGAAATATAGGCCCATCGTAACATGGATTCATATGTGCCACGGTATGACACTCTTGGATTTGGCATTGGTTTCAAAAATTATTTTCGTACCGCAGCATAGATAAATGTGTGTCATTGTTTACACTTGTAATTTTTGTTTTTCTTAGCATTTTTAGACTTCATTTTGTTTCTTGATGTTTTCTTAAGGTTTTATGATGTACAAATAACTACTCTTAAACATAGCTAAATTGTAACCAAAATATTGATCATTTTTATGAGATTGAGAGCTTTTTAGCATCTTGTGTTACTTTAAACCAACTTATAAAGAATTTGCATTTCTTGTGACGTCTCCTATAGTTGTTGTTTCTTTGTTCTTAATAACTATAAGATTAATAACTTAGTTTTTATGAGATTGTTATTCAATTTATTGACCGATCTATGACCATTTTTTTTTAAGTTCTTAAACACCAAGTGTCCTTGGATTTTAAGGATCGAGTTCGCGTCAAGGGTCAAGTTCACGGGTAAAAGTTAAGAGATTATAATAATAAAATATGTTAAAGAATTAACTGACATTGTCGGGTCATGTTGTTGTAATGTTATGTCATGTTCCGTTTGACAAGTTTATGAAACATACTATGCATTTTGTGTGAGTGGTGTTAGTATCGTACCACAAAGTTTCACCCTTAATTGAAGCTTATTATGTTGTTGCCCATGAGCCGATCAAGAGAAGTTAATCATTATTATTATTATTATATATATGCATATTCTTTTCACGTATTTTAAATTTTTTTTAATTATAAATATGAATTTATAAAATAACATTGTACTTTTATTATTATATAATTAAAATTAAAAATAATATCACAAAATTATATTAGTTTCAAAAAAATTATATTTTTTTTAAAGGTACATTATATCAATTTATATAATTTTTTAAAATGTTAGATTTAACACATAATTAATATTTAGATTAATTAAATTGTGATTTTAATACTTTAAGAACTATAAAATGAATGTATAAGGATATAATAATTTAGGGATTAAAATAATATCTATAATATTATATACTGAGACTAATACTTGTATAGGAATAAAAACTAATGAAGAATTATATAATATAGATTAAAATATATCTAATATTTATATTGAAATTTAAAATGAATGAATAAAGATATTATAGGGATTAAGATAAATCTAATATTTATATAATAACGAAAATAAATTGAAAAGTAATAATAGTACACGATTGGTTGTTGCATTTGTTCCTATCCATATTCTCCCCAATTTTCATAAATGAGGACACTGTTTTATCCTCTTATGATACAAGTGGGGGCCATTCGTTTTTGACTTTTTGTTCAAAACATTTTGTTTAATAAGAAGTTGTTACGGAAAAGTTAAAAAGGCACGGTATTCAAACAAGGTGAAGTAAAATGACTAAATATTATATTAGTATTATAGCATTAATAAAATAAAATAAAAAGTAAAAATAATATTTTTAAAATATATAATTATAAAAATAATATTTTTATATCAAATTTATATATTTTAATTATTAAAAAAATATAATATAATATTTTTTTATTTTAAATATATGTTATTTAAATTAAATTATAATTATTTATGTATTTTAATATTAAATATTAAATATAGTTTAATATTATAAATACATTGTTTTTTTATTAATAGTTTTAAAGGTAATTTTTTTATAATTTATCTATAAAATTTGATTTTTGTAAGTAAATTTTAGTGATACTTTTCGTATTTCATCGTGGTAGACTGTTTTTTTTTTCTTAATAAAAATCAAATTTATATTAAGAATACTAGAAAATTAATTTTTAAAACATTATTTTATAATAAAAATATTAAGATTTAAACTCAATTTAAAACTAACTTGTTATATAATTATAAATGTTAATTTATATATATATATATATATGATAATATTAATATTAATATTTTTTACAATATATTAACTTATACACAAATTAACATATACTTAAATAAATTATTTTCTTTTTTTTAATCATTGATTTTACTTCAATTATTTATAATATTCTATGAATAAAATAATGTAATAATAATAATTATTGTACTATTTGTTAAATAATTAAAATATCTATAAATATTATTTATTTTTATTTTACTTAAATTATTACCAATTTATAACTTATTATTATTAACCAAATTTATTAAAATTAATACTAATTAATTATATTTATTATCATAATTGTTTTCCCAAGTACAACACTTATTATTATTATAAATTAGATATTTTAATTTTATAATTATTAATTTAGATGTGTTATGTAAAATAATTTAATAAAAGATATTTAAAATAATTTAATTAATATAATATTATTAAATTTTGCATCATATTTAATAAAATATATATTTATTAAAAATATATATTAATTTTTAGATACGTTAAAATAATTTGAAAAAAAAATCTATGAATAATATAAATTTTAAAATCCCTTTTCTCACTGGTCTAAGGTTTCTCAGTTGTAGTGGTTATGTCAGCCCCAATAAAATATGATGTTTTGGATTAAAATACTATCGTTATCTTATTTAATAACAAAACAAAACATAAATTTCAAATAGAGTATTTTTTTTAATTTAATATATATATATATATTGTGATTTGAAGTGTTGAACTAGCTGTATCCGAAAAGGATGGGAGGAAAAAGAGATTTCAACCACAAATCAAAGTATTTTCAGAATGGATTGACCAGGCAGAAGAAGAGTTTGGATATACATAGAAAAAAAAAATTGAAAGTTTTATTTTGATATATTTTAATTATAAATATACGAGTAAAAATTGTATAAAAAATAAAATATTATAAAGATATAAAAAAATCTAAATAAGAAAGATAACTACTTAAAGCAAAAAACGTTGTCAATTTATATATATTACTTGTAAAAATGTAGATAATTGTAACATTTTATTTTAATTGATATAGTTTATTTTAAATATACAATATATATTTATTAATTATTTTAAATTATGAAAAGAAAATTCGAAACATATTAAGAAACATATGGTGCAGAAGTATTGTTATTTTTCTTTTTCTTTCCAATAATTCAAGTATTGTTATTTGCTGGTAGAAAAGTGTAACTATGTGTTATTTGCCTCGGTGAGAACAGGCCATATGATTCGTATAATATTTAAAAATAAAAAGTATTGTATTCATTATTATATTAAGTCAATTATATCATTTATTTTTTAAATTATAATTAATATTATTTTAAATTTATATAATAAAATATTATTTATAAAATAATTTAATTAAGTAAAACCATTTTAAATACTAACAATATAATATAATACCTTTACCTTTTGCGCTATAAACTTTAATATCATTATAATTATTAAATAAAATAATAACACCTCACATTTCTCATTATTATTCCAGATTTTTCTCGATTTTTGAGATAGCTAATCAAATAATAGTGACAGGTAAAGTTAGGTCCTATCGTCGACATGAAAAAGAAAAAGGAGTAGTAATGAAAAATTGTTTCAATGGTCACTTTAGTTTTTTTTTTAATAATTTTTTATAAATTAAATATATTAATCAACTTATTTAAAATTCATATATTAAAATTATTTTAATATCTAACGAATGATATATTTTAATATTATTTAAAATTATTTTTCACCAGTTTAATAATAATAAAAATGATTTACTTATTAAAATTTAACGTGAATTTAAAGTATTAACTTCAAGTTAGGGGTATAATATATCTAATTTAAAAAGAATGACCCAATTTTTCGGTCTATCCTATGACAAAACTATTAAAGGTATGTTCAGTTTCATGAAGTTCATTATTATTTTAATTGGCTGACCAAATATTTTAAGCCATTTTACACGTATTATGGGAATATTTTATTTATATTATTTTTTAAAAAAAATTAATAAGTTAATCGTATATCAAAAAATAATTTAATTATTATTTAAATAATAAAAAAAAATTTATTACATTCTCCCCCTTTATTTATCTTATTTATTGCCATTTTTTTTAAATAATTCTTATACTATTTGACCATTTTACTCTTCTTCTCCTTCTTTCTCTCTCTCTCTTTAATCTATCATCCCTTCAAATTAACTCCACCTTTTTTCCCATCATCAGTTAACTTGTTTTGAATTTGTTTAAAGTGTATGTGTTATTTCATTTTTAAAAAAATAATTGTGATATTTCTTTTTTAACGTAAAAAAATTCATATATTATCTAAGAGTAGGTTATTTATATACTTTAAATTTATCATTTTTTTATGATTTTAATTTTTAAGAATAAAATAAAAAAATACATATACATATTATCTCTTTAAATAGGTTACTCATATACTCTAAAATTGTCATTTTTTTAATTTAATTTATTCTTTTGTGACGTTACATTACATTATTATTTTTTATACATCTTAATTTCAAAATGTTATGTCTATATCTTTGGACTAAATTATCATAAAAATATCGATAATATCTTTAAAATGTTAATAAAATATCATTGTTACTAAAATATCACTTAAATGTCTTTTATATATTTTTAGAGTAATCATTTAAGTTCAATTTTTTTCTCATTTTTGTAATAAATAATATATTTTCTCTTTTTTTTAACATGTTTGTTATATATATAAGTATTTTTAAAAACAAATATTCAATGATATTCATATTATTGAGATTGATTTATTTATAGTAGTTACAATTAAATATTATACTGAACTATTTCAAACATTTTAACTACTTATTCTACGATACTTAATAAACAAGATTATATATTTTATTATATAATATTTTAATTAATTAATCAACTTATTGATTAATATAAATACATGTATTAAATAAAAAAATAGTTTAAAATATAAATAATTAATTGTTTTGATATTTCATATATTTTTGTAATTTTTTATATTTTTAATAGAGTTTTCATAGTCTGCATGATTTTTTTTAATTTTCGTCGATAATGATAACAATTTGCGTAAAAATTATATCTGGATGTCTTTACCGATATCGATAATTTAAACCTTACACACATGTAATTTTATGGAAAGAAAAAAGAAAGAAGAAAATAATCAAATATTGATGTAGAATTATTAAAAAAATGGTGGAAGAGAAAGTGATAATAAAAAAAATTAATATTGATGACACTACTATAACTTTAATAATAAAATATTATATTATTATTTAAATTATAATTAATTTGTTTTTTATAAACATGATATAATGATATTTATAAAAATAATATAACGTATAAAAACAAAAAAAAGGTGACACCGGAAGTGACAGATTATTATAAAAAATATCATCAAGCTTTGAGTTATCTTTAAAAATATCCCTAAGGTTTCAAAAATTCAAAAATACTCTTCGAAAATAACGGAAGTTAAATCTAACAGAAGTAAATAATAACATTCCTAAAATGGAAGATGAAATAATAAACCAAGGAATAGTATAATTTGAAACATAAGACATCTCACTATGCTTTTCATAGGAAATGAAAATAAGTAAAATAAAATTTGAAGCACTTCAAAAAGAAAAATTAAATCTTAAAAAAAGATATGGATTTAAAGTTCCATCATTTTCATTTTTAAGAAAATTATTCCCAATGAAAGACATAATTTATTATGGAATAAGTAATAAATAAATGAACATTAATATCACAGATGCAAAAGGAATATGTAATATATCATTAATTAACAAAGAAATTATATTAAATAAACTATCCAAAATTTTCAAAAAATATAAAGAAAAAATTAGATATATCCATTTAGAAGGAATTCAAATATTAATACAAGCTCATTTAAGAGAATGAATAGATATACTAATAAAAATAGCAACTCTAGATAACATAATAATAAATAGGAAATATGCTTTATTAGGTATGATCAATGATAACTTAGGATACCAAAAGCTAAAATTTACAATATACCATAGGTTTGATATTAATATTCATGATAAAAATTTAAATTAAGTATTAAGTCTAGCATATGAATTTAAAATAAGAGATTTATAGAAATAGACAAAACCTTTAAGGAACTTGGACATATAATAAAATTAAAAATACTAACAGACTTTGAAATATCAAATGAATGACACTTAGATATCAAGGAAAAACTCATGATAATAGGAAGAAAAAGTAATATTATTAGAAATAATAATATACTAAGATTTACTTTTATATATCATGAAGGAGACACTTCTAACAAGAAGAAGTTAAAAAACTAAAAGATAAAGTAAAAATAATGAAGGTATTAGTACATGATGTTATATTAAGAAAATAGTAATGTTTAAAGATAAAATAAAAAATATATAATTAGAAGTAAATGGAAGCCGAGTAGGCATAACAAAGAATTAAGCAACATTATTTCAAAATTTTCAACTATTAATAGAGGAAATTGATTTAGTCCAGGAATCACACACAAAATACCTACAGGATATAATTAAAACACAAAAATAATTATTAAAAGAAATAAAGAAAGGTGGTCATAATAAACTACAAAAGGATATACATATGGAATTTATAAAACTAAGAATATATATATATATATATATATATATATATATATATATATATATAAGGCATTAGTACATGATGTTATATTAGGAAAATAGTAATGTTTAAAGATAAAATAAAAAATATATAATTAGAAGTAAATGGAAGCCGAGTAGGCATAACAAAGAATTAAGCAACATTATTTCAAAATTTTCAACTATTAATAGAGGAAATCGATTTAGTCCAGGAATCACACACAAAATACCTACAGGATATAATTAAAACACAAAAATAATTATTAAAAGAAATAAAGAAAGGTGGTCATAATAAACTACAAAAGGATATACATATGGAATTTATAGAACTAAGAATATATATATATATGTATATATATATATATATATATAATATACATAGAAACAATGAGATTGCAGGTCATAAATATGATCCTTTAGAATGACTAAAACAAGAATCACCTATGAGATCAGATGCCTTGATTCTTAAAAATGAGAGAACAAAAAAATGAAGAAAAATATAATGAAAAAGATATAACTTCAATTTAATGGACTATAGAAAAGAATTAGAGAAAAAAAATTCATGAACCCTAAAAATAGGGATATAGAAAAATAGATACTTTATTAACACTAACTAATGAAGAAATAGAATAATATTATAATGAAAACTTTGTACAAACAAAGAAGAAGATGATATAACAGTAATCAGTGAAACTAATTCTGAATCATAAATTATGACCCCAAAAGATCACATGAAACCAATTTTATTACCTATTCTTTATTAAGAAGGAACATCTAGCTCACATAGGGGAGAAATAAATAGCCAAAGGACAGAACAACCTGACACTACAGATGGAAGAAGACAACCACCTAAAATGGATGATGGTTTGCATTGATGAATTAGTGGTAGTATCCCACCAAAACTCAAACTCTTTGATAAGTATAAGTCTGATCTTATAGATTTAGATTGTATAAGAGATAGGAAAAAATTCTTAGATGAATGGGCTAGTGGTATGAGTGTGCTCATACAAACCTCTCAAACTACCCAAACAAACATTTGAATCTGTAAGGTACTAGTAGCTCATAAAATGATAGGAAATGTTAAAGTTTGGTTTTCAAACTTAACAAATTAGCAACATTTATTAATGCAAAGGAATGCTCTCATAGGAAGGGAATACTTAGATATAGTAATAAATGAAATATACAAGAAATATTTTGGAGAAGATAAAGGAAGAACTATCACTGAATCTAGTGAAAATGAAATCAATGAAGCTAAATGGCATCTAACAAATATGAAAATTTGTTACATGTGTTACATAGATTCTTTTATTTGTAAATATGATATGTGTTATCATAAATTATCACTCTCTATTCAAACAACTTATAAAGAAATAGTTTTCCAAAAATTACCTATAACACTACATAAGACGTTAACAGAAAGTTAGGAATAGAGAAATTGGGAAACTATACTAGATACCCTAGGAGAAAGAATAATAAGCCTTAAAAGTTGGATAATTATTAAATGAAATGAAAGAAAAGAATATAAACAAATAAGAGGAAATAATAAAATCTTTTGTATCACAAAATTTTTTAAAATTCTAGGAAAATATGAATGTAATATAAAACCTTACAAACAAAAACATAAAAAATACAAAAGATTTAAAAGATATAAATTTAGAAAACAAGATTTTAAAAAATATAAAAAGAGATTTAATATGAAAACCTATAAGAAAAGATATTTTAGAAGAAAGACATATAAATCTCCCAAAAGTAAGAATTACTTCTTTTTAGGAAAGAAAAAAATGCAAATGTTGAATCTGTAATGAAGAAGGACATTATGTCAACGAATGTCTAAGCAAACCTCAACATAGGAAAGAATTTAAAAAGAAATTTCCATAGAAAGAAAAAATCTTAGAAGAAGCTTTCAAAATGGAATTAGAACCAATCGAGAAATCTGATATAGATGATACTTATAGTATTTATCTATTAGAAGAAACTGAGGAAGAAAAATGATTCAGAATATGAACACTCAGATTATGGATACTCTTCATCAGAAGATGAATGATTTGTATAGTATTACAAATCCAAATAGTACCTACATCAAAGTAGGACTAAAATTTAAAGACTATGCCAACTATCATTTACATGCATATATGTATACATGAGCCAGTATATATGTAGCACGTAAATATGTATTTTTAGAAGAACACTAGAAACAAGCACTAAAATATTTAATTGTAAGAATTGCTAATAATACTACAATAAATCTTAATAAAGTATTAAAAGATACAAATATAATGATAGGTGGAGAAAAGTCTCACATTCCTACCATATATCAATAGGAAACATGAGTTTATTTATTAATAACAAATAATTTTTTAAAATTATATCAACCTTTGACACAATATTTAGACAAAATAAGTCTAACAACACTAGATGATGATACCATTTATGTATCAAAAATAAGAAAAGCTTTTGCTGTATCAAAATCAAATTTTATACAACAATATAAAAAGAAAAAACGTGGTGAGTTAGAATAACAAAAGCCCTATTTAGAAAATATTTCATTGGATATAGAAGAAAAAAACTTTTTCTTAATGAAATATAGGAGGATAAAGCCCTAACAAGTATTAGAAAACTATTAAAAATAGTTAGCTCAGAAAATCCTTTGAATCCAAAAAAAAATCTAAAACAATTTTCAACATAAAATTAAGAGACCATAACAAGATTAGAAGGGTAAAAGCAGTGATTTATACTCCAGAAGATAGAATAAAATTCGGAAAACAAATTCAAGAATTTTTGGAATTGAAAGTCATAACACCAAGTAATTCACCTCACTCTTATCCATCATTTCTAATGAGAAAGGAAGTTTAGAAAGGAAGAAGAAAAAAAGAATGATAATAAACTTCAAAGCATTAAATAAAGAAATCATTGATGATGGATACTTCATTCCAAAGAAAGAAGAATTATTATCATTAATAAAAGGAAAGAAATACTTCTGTAGTTTTGATTGCAAAAGTGGATTATGAAAAACAAGACTAGATGAATAATTTCAAAAATAACGGCATTTAGTTGTTCCCAAGGACAATTCCAGTTGACTATTGTACCATTTGGACTAAAACAAGCTCCAGGTATCTTTCAAAGAAATATGAATTAAATCTTCAAGAAATTACAAAATATTTGTTGTGTTTATATAGATGATATTTTAGTTTTCAATAATGAACTAAAAAAAATTACTTGGATATTATTAATATTCTACAAGAATGTAGAAAAGAAGGCATTGTACTATCTCAAAAGAAAGAGTACTTGCTTAGCAAAAAAACTAAGTATTTAGGGTTGGAAATTAAAGATTGAAAACATAATCTAAAACCCCATATACTAAATAACTTTCAAGGTTTTCCTAGTGAATTAAAAGACAAAAACCAATTACTAATATTTTTATGATGTTTGACATATGCAGAAACATATATCAAGAAATTTACAAAAATACAAAAACCTTTGCAAGCAAAATTGAAAGAAGATCATATTTGGAAATGGATAGAAGAATATACTCTATATATGCATAAAGTAAAAGAAAAGGTAAAAAAAATTCCATCTTTATACCATTCATGGTCAGATGATAAAATGATAATTGAAACAGATGCGTTACAAGAATATTGAGGAGTAGTTCATAAAGCAAAAGTATAAGACAAAGATGAATATCTTTGTAGATTTATATCAGGATCTTTCCAAAGTCCAGAGTTAAATTACTATAGTAATGAAAAAAGAATATCTAGCTATTAAAAGAGCTATTGAGAAATTCGTAATATATGTTATAAGTTTCAGATTCATTGTTAGAACAAATAACAATAATTTTGGTTATTTCTTAAGAACTAATATTGCAGGTGGTTACAAACAAGGAAGATTAGTCAGGTGGCAATAATGGTTCAACCATTATAATTTTGATGTTGAACATCTTCTAGGATATAAGAATAGCTTAATAGATGCTCTTACTAGAGAATAACACCTCTAACTATTTTTATACTTTCAGAAATGGAACAACTTGATATTAAGATCAAGATAAAGGAAAAGGAAATAAAAATCATACAGGAACAACTTGAGTTATTATACCTCGAGAAATATCTTATTAAGACAAGAAATAAACAGGAAGAACTTATTATTCAAAACAACTTATAGAGTCCAAAACCTCAAAAGAAGAATCTTCATTAAAAATTCAATAAAAAAAATGAAACTACTAAAGAAATAATTCAAAATGAAAAGGAAAAACCTAACAGTTAAAAAGAGAGAGAAAAATTTCTGAAACCAAAAAGTTCAATTAGGTAGATAAGGTAGAAAAAGAAGAACATAAAAAGGTTTATGTGATCTATAATGACCCAAGATCAGGAATCTATAACAACTGGGCATAAGCCAATAAATCTATTTTAGGATTTAGTGGAGTAACTCATAGAGCCTTCATTAGCATAATAGAAGATGAAGGCACTTATGCCAATTATAAAACACCAAAGTTAATAACTCCAGAGGAGATAGTAAGAAATTATTCTACAACATCACAACAACAACCAATAGCCCTAAAAAGATTGACAAATCTAGGGAAAATAACAAGGCTTCTAGTGCTATTTAGGGAAGCATCTATCCCAAAGACATCAAAGATAGTAAAGCATTCAGTGATATTCAAAGAGACATCCCTCAAAAATTCTCCAATCATTGAAGATGAAAAGGACTAATATAGAAACCTCATCAAATTAAAATGGTTAAGTCTCTATAACTTGGCTAGAAAATCTACCCAGAAACATATTGATGATATAAAGTTCTATACCACAGACAAGGAGTTTCCTATAGGAAGTAAATTCAATATCTTGGAAGGAGCTGATCCAATATTGGTTTATAAAGCTTTCCATGCAAGATTAATAGAAAATATATATACAGAAATTAATTTAAGTGAATTAAATTATTTCCTAGAGAATTTTAAAAGAGCAATCAAGAACATTAAAGCAAGAGACAAGCCTATTTATCTCAGATTTTTCAATTCATTAATAGACTATAATGAGGAATGATGTATCAGTCTCTACCACTTCATCAAGATAAGAATTTCTAATACAAACAGCGAAATTACCAAACCAATGGCACTTCCAGAAAAAGAATTCAATATAGAAGAACTCTATGTACTAAGAGGTCAAATATTAGGCCAAATTTACTATGAACTCAAAAAGATTGAAAATTCTACTGAGATCAAAGTAAATTATTCAACTAGTAAAGTCATTATTATTTCCCATAGTAACATGGCTTTGTCAAAAGAATATGGTGAAATATTTTCCAAATAGGAAGCCAATTTTAACAGCAACAACCTGGAAATTGGTTAAGAAATAAGGAAGGTATTCTACTTCTATACCAGAAAAGCTCCCAAAGATAACAGATGAATCCACTACATCAAAGATCGAGAAGACAAAGATGCATCATCATCAACATCATCAAAAGGACTGTCGGCAAAAAATGATAAAGAAGAATAAAGAAAGGAACTATTGGTAGAAGACGACAAATAAAATAAAGATGTAGACCCCATATCTTAGTTGGTAGCATATGCCAAGGAAAAAAGGAGTGATTATCATTTAAAGAAAAAAGAAGATTAGTTATTAAAGAAAGGGTAAAATAGTAATTTCAGTATTGTAAACATAGATTCCTTGTGCTATAAAAGGAACCCTTATTCTTTTTTCAAAATACATAGAAAACTAGAGCATTCTACTCTGAAAAACACATAAACTCTAGCATAGAAATTCCCTCTATCTAGAAATCTCAAACTAGTAACGATATATCCAGTGAGTATGAGTGGCTAAGAACCTCTTCAAGATTCTTGTTTGGCCTTAAGTTTGTAATAATAATTATATTATGAATACAATGAAGTTCATTTACTCTTATCTAGTAAGTCAAATATTGGACACCATCTATATACATATGTTGAAGGCTCACCATTGTTAGGAAGGCATTGAGGTATGAGCGAGTTGAGGCATAAAGGCTATCTCTTAGTTTAAATGAATATTTTAAAGATGATAATTATAAAACTTGTCTTGAAAATTTTAAGAGATTTAAAATATTGTTATACATATATACAAATTATATTAAAGCTATCACAAGCATTATATACCATTCTATTTCGAGAAAATTAAAAAACTATTTTAGTCAAAAATATGCAAGAATAGAAGAAGAATTCAAAATTTTAATTTTTGGATACTACTACTTTGAAGATTATAAGTACATTGTATGTATACAAGAAAACCATGTTTGTATACTAAGAATAGGATAAAATAACGTGCATTCAACACATGACTTATCAAGACAATAATTTAGCCAATATATTAAGGTTAGATTGACTAAAATTCTACCACATTAGTCTCTAGCGATAGAAAACCCTAAAAATTGGTATCAGAGCCATATGAATAGTAATGGATGGAAAAGTTAACACCATTAGGTTTTGAGGATCTTAAACTCCATGTATCATCTACATTAGTGGAGAGTTACATGAAAAGTAGATTTTGTGAAATATGTTAAGATTGTAATTTAATAGCATGTTCATGTAGGTATCTCTTAAGTATATTGAATAACATCATTTACAAGTATCATGCATATCCTTATGTTAATGTAATATTTATTGATATCCATGTGAAATTATTCATTACAATATTGTATAATAGTTCAGGCAAATGTTTTTTTTTTATCAAAAATGCATGTATTAGAGGAGACATTTCTAGGAATATGCTACCTTTATCTTGCTAGTTTAGTTATTTGGGTTAACAGTAGCTTTGCTCAAAGACAAGAAAAAAATCAAGTTTTTTGGTGTAATAACTCTACAAAAGTATCATTGTTTAGTTACTTCAAACTAGCTATTTGTCTTCTCTTAGGATAAATACTATTAAAATCCCTATCTTATGTTTAAATATATTAATATAGGTTAAATAACATCAAACATAACCAAAATGAGCAAATTGGGAAATTCAAGACTACTCGATCAATCTTACTTCGATTAACTTCGACCAAAGAGCTACATGTGAAAAATATGAATCAAAAGGGCTCGATAGATCGAGAAAATTAATACTCGATTGATTGAGGAATCATGGCACCAAGATGGTGAACAAAAAAACATTATTAGATCAATCTAAAAAGATATCCATCGATCAAGATAGGCTCAATGGATTGAGCTGTACTCGAGCACTCTCAGGTTGAATAATGACACAATTAAATCGATCGAGTAGAGCAAAAATTAATATATAAGCCTTGTTTTTACATCCAACTATTAATCTCAGTCATTGGATTAATGTTTATATGAATCTTGAACCAATTAAGCTAGATTTTGACCTAATTAAACACTATTGATAGGCTATAATAAGACACAAAATAGGTAGACAGTGAGCAATAAGAGAAATTAGAGCAATGAGATTGAAGACATTATTACAAATCAAGAGATTAATTATATTTTATTTCTTTCTTCATCTTTTGTTAATTTCCATGATCTTTTATATTCAAATTATAAATTTGATCAAGATGTGTAGAGTTTAGATTTTATTATCTAGCCAAAAATTAGTCTATAGAGATAGTTATATAGATTTGAAAAAATTATATGACTGCTTATCATGATTAAAAAATATGCATGATATTTCTAGGTAGAGTTGTATATTCATATGCATTAGATCGATATTTGTGAGCTTAATGAATATAATATAATTTTATTGGCATGAGAATGTGATCCAACTATTTACTATATCGTACGTAGTTTACTTATGAAAGAAATTGAGTGTTAATTTAGATGAAATTAATCTTATGATTATTATGGAAGTTACATGGAAGATTTTTATTCATTCGTATGCGTAAGGTTTCTATATGTTTCTATGATATCTATATACTTGTTAATTTAGTAATTTTAGTTTTTAGTGTATTAATTTTATTCAACTTATCTTTCCACTATCTAAATAGTATTAGTAATATTTAATTGGTACTTAATTCCAAAGTAATTAAGTTTTCTGTAAAATTGATATTCATACCTAAAATACACTATATTAGTTGCATGACTCTTATACTTGTAGCTAATGTGTCAGTGTTATATAGATTTATGCACTATTTCTTGGAGCTAACACTCAGAAGGAAAATGGACCAAGAATAGATTGGGAAAGTCTAGTGTCAAATGAACAGAGGCTCTTTGCAGATTCTGGCCAAAGAAACAAGAGAAAGAAAGCATAATTTATAGAAAAAAAATAGGTTATTGGAACCTACCTAACCACCATCACCAACCATGTTTTTGAGGGTAACAACCACCATTGTGAGGATAATATCTTATATACCTCACCAACCATAGCAGTAAGTGTCAGGACGAGAACATCGATGAGCTTGCCAATTTGATTTCCAAAAACCAAGCAAAAAAGTATCTCAGACACTAGGAAACATCGAGTCCCCAATAAGACAACACAATAACAAAAAAGTCCCTAGTGGGACAATAAGAACAAACAAACACCCAACAATACAAACTATTTACAATTTAAAATAGTTAGTGTGTCTAGAAAGTAAATACAAAATTGTGTTTTAAATGATATTAAACCATCAATAATCAACCTTACAAACAATAAACTGAAATGTCAAATAAACTAAAGATATCGTGTTTTGTACCCAAGAATGACAACACCAAAGCGATAAAACTTACAATTTCTAATTAACATTAGAGCTTGTTTTTTTATTAGTTCATCAATTTCATGTTATCTAAACATCAATTGTCCTTTTTTATATTTATCTTATTTTTTATTTTGTTACCATGTCAATAATTTTATTTTAAATTTTATATTTGAGTTTGTATTGAGCATTTTATTATCATAATAAAAATTAAATTTTTAAATTTTTAATCTTTATTTTCATAAATCATGTAATTAAAATCATGTATATAATTTTATAATAAATGACTAATAGACTATATATTATAGGACTTCAATATTTGAGGTTAATGTTTTGATTTTATCTCAATTTAATAATATTTATAAATAAGAGGTTGAATGATAAAGATATAAAATTGGTATCAATTAAATATAGATATTCACGCGAATTTATTGATGTCTATTACCGTCAATATTCATTAAAAAATGTAGAATATTGTTATCACTTTGAAAAAAATATCAAAATTAAAAATTATACATGCATTGCATATCATATATATATATTAATCAATCAATATAACTAAACATCTTAATCATAAAATAATTTAAATCAACGGTGAAATTGTTATCGTAATTTAAAATTTAAAATTAGTTAATAACTTCTAAAATTAAAGAAAATTAAACAATATATAATCAAATATTTATATTAGATTTAAGTAATTCAATAATCAGATTCGATTGATTAAATTTATATGTGTCTTTATGCTAGCCCGATGATAGGATTATTATAATTTATTATACCATCATTTTTCAATCATTTAAAATGATTAATTTTATATTTCTTATCCCTTATCAATCTCAATGTTTTAGATATAATAGAAAAATAAATTGTGTAATAAATTATTGCTATTGATTTTGTCATATATATCTTTTTATTTTATATATTTACTTAGATGTCATTTTATTATTGGTAATTTTTATTTAAGATAAATTTTTCCAATTGTATAAGAATTAACTCATTATTATTCAATATTATCAATTTTCTACCAATTTGTTGGATTTCATTTTATGAAGGTATTATTTTTAATTTAATATTTAATAGTAATGAATAATTATACAAAAACCATAAAAGTTGTGTTTATAATAACAATTTTTTTTTCTAAGATTCACTTATGAAAAGTTAATAAGTGACAAAACAGTTATTAAATAATAGAAAGTTATTAAAAATAATAATTATATAATAATTGAAGTTTTAAATACTAAAGAGATAAATATCTTATATAACAAAATTTTAAGAGAATGAATACACTTATCATCTTAAAAGAAAAATATTCTCTTTCAGTTTTGCAATATTTTGAGCTACCTTGATATTTTCTAATTTTTGTAATATTGCATTTCATAGTTTTGAATGTATCTTTAATCTCTTAAAATTTAAATCATTATTTATATTTGTAAAATTATTTTGATTCATATTTTTAAAAATCATATAAATTGATAGAAGGCATCTTTAATAAAATATTATACTTTTAGAATTAATGTAATTTTATTATATTATATTTAATTTAAAATTTATGGTTACATGATATACATGTATTTATATCAAAATTGTTTAATATAAGGTTATTTTCTTGACAAATATTAGTAAATAAAATTCAAATATATATATATATATATATATATATATATATATATATATATATATATTTCTTTTGGGGAGTTTAATCTATTTGTTTGAATTATTTATATTAGTGGTATTTTTATTAAATAAAAGATACACATTTACATTCATATTATCAAACTATTATACTAGTAGTCCCCTTACTTAATAAAATGTACAAATGGTATAATTTTGAAAAACAAATCTAATTTAAAGAACGATATATTTGTCTTTATGAAAATATCTATTGTTTTATTTCAATATAAAAATATCTAATATCACTCTAACAAGTATAGTAAACCTCGATCATCCTTTCCTTTCTACCATCTAATATTGCGTTATTGTTTATTGGCTAACTAACTTTCACTATTTGTTAGAAAACAATCTAAAATTGTATTTTTATCGAATTTGTTGTTAAGCTACAAACAACTTATATGTAATACCCATCTATGTTCCTTATCGTCGTTACCACCACTTTATTTCCTTTTGATCACATTGGTTCTACTATTATTTTTGACCATCTTATATTCGACTAAACTTAAAGTGAATAAGATCGGATGGAAATGAATTGATGGTAATCACAATCATTAATAGAAATGATATTACAAAGAATTTATAGTTACATAACTTTAGTTTTGGTTAAAAATTATATTTTTTGATTGTTTTGTAATAAACGGTGATGAATGATTGGTAATGTTAGGGGTAAGATAAAGATGATGGTGAATATGAACATTATTAATAATTTGAATATGGTTGTTTTTGTAATAAAATAAATAAAAAACATACGAGAGAAGGTATAAAATATTAATATTTTTGTAAAGATAATTTTTTTTCTCTATAAATTAGGTTTTTTTAGATAAATATATTTTGTTAAATAAAAGAGGATTATAGGTGTACTAATTTAATAATATTGATTTAAATATTTATATTTTATTTAATAAAGGTAACAAAAAAATATCTTACCGCATTTTGCAATTTATACTTCAATATTGTGCTTACCTTTTCAATTTTATTTCACTAATTTTTGTTCTAATCAAATTGGATTACCATTCTTTTTGGATTTAGAAACTAATCTTGATTACGTGATGAACACACTACTTCTTCTATGTTATTATTATTATTTTTAATTAATTATTGAAAAGTATTATTTTTTATTTTCCTCACTCAAAAGTTAGGATGTGATGTTGAACTAGGTGATTAAGATCCAGAAATTAAGTGCAAGTTCTCTGATTTTGGCGTCATCGTTTGTCTATAGTTATCATCATATTGTTATTTACCTTTTGATATTAATTAAAGGCCCTTCATTGATCTTTATTTGACTCGGCTTCGCATAAAAGAGTTTTCACCTTTTGGAGTTCGTAACTCAAGAGTGTATTGAACTCCTTAATGTATTGAATTTGATTATTGCGGGTCCAAACCAAAACTGGATTAGAGGATCAATCTCAATTAACCAACATCAGCCTCGTTCAAAGTGTCATATATCCTAAATTTCTAATATATATTGATCTTCTTCTTTGGAAACCGAGCACCAAATAACTTTTATCATCATCGTACCTTAAAATTTAGAACAGCCAAACATATTTGATCATTTCAATAATTGATACACCTTCTTCGTACGGACATATGTTAAATAAATACGTAAATATATATATCATAATAAATAAATATTATTTTATTAAAAATTAATATTTTAGAACTAAAAATAAATAAAAATCAATTTTTTTATGTTTTTATATTTTAAGGAATTAAAATTAAAATAACTAAAAATAAATATCAATAATTAATTAAAACAAATTTGATAACTAAAATAATATACGAGAAAATATCTAAAAATGTTTAATCTCCTCAATTTTCTAAACATACGAATCGTTAAAATCCTCTAATATAATTACCAATTAATTACATAATCAATTAAATCTAACTTACTATATATTTCTCTATCAAGTAAACTACACATCATATAGTAATTAATTTAATCACACTCTCATACCAATTAAATTACATACTATTCATTAAGTTCATCAATTTATGGATCATATGCATAAGAATCATACATCTCTACCTAAAAACTATGCATGTTATTTAATAATGACAAATAATTAAATAATTTTTTTAAATCTATTTAATTACTTATGTAGATAAATTATTGGCAAAACAATTAATATTATAAAAATCAGATTAAATAATATAATTAAATTATAATTATAATTGTTTTAAAATATTAAAACATCACATGGTGAAAATTGGGTTCATAAGATCATTAGATTAATAAATTAACTACACATATTTTTGTTCATAAAGCTCATATTTTTCATAAAGGAAGACATAAAAATTGATAAAGAAAAAAGTAGAAGAAGTACAATCAATCTCTTGAATTGTGGTATTAATCTCTTCTTGAATATCCACCATAATTGTGTCATCTCTTGAATTTTTCTCTCTTTTTAGGTCAAAAAATTGACTAAAATTATGCTAATGGAGACCACTTAGGGTTTATGGAGTGATTAGGGGCTTAAATATTGCTACGATGCAATCCAGACCGTCAGATCAACTTCAGATAAAGGGCTACGATCAAAACAAGAAAAACTAACAGTTCTAGCCAATCACAGCGCGTTACGTGGCATCATAAAATTCATTGGGAGAATTAGGGAGCGACGCGAGGCAGGGGAGGTCGGTCAGAGTCAAGGCTTACTGAGTCAGCGACACGTGATGCGACGTGATTCGCAAAAACGATGGTGTGGCACACATTTCATCCTCCTCACACGAGATGTAACATGATTTGCTCTCCGTGCTTACATGGAATCCACGTGGCTTACCCAAATAGCTCCCTTACTTGCATGGTAGGCCACATGGCAGCTCTTGATTGGTCATGCATTAAAAATTCATAAAAAAATCATAAAAATTCTAGAAAAATCCCAAAAAAATTCAAAAATTATATTTTTACCCTTTTTCTTTAAAAAGTTTATATTTTAATATTTTTTACTCCAAAAATACTATTTATTGAATAAAATAAGTAGATATTAAGTAAAAAAGTGTACCAATAATTCTACTTTCATAGAGTCATCACTCCTCATGCGACAACAAACATTTTTATTAAATTATGCGAGACATCTCCTCAAAAGAATGATACTATCATATTTTTCACCTTGGATCTGCAAGTGTACCAATTTTTCTTGATTTATACATATTCTCTCTTATTGGTAAATTAATAAATGAAGATTGAGATGCTAACCAAGTTGATGCTTAAAAATATTCTAAAAATTGTAAATATGTTACAAATATTCTAAAGATTCTCAAGATCCTACAAATATTCTTAAGATCTTACACAAAGGATAGATTTGGAATATTAAATTGGATACAATGATTAATTTATGAAGCAATATAATTTGTTTTAATTAATTGTATGCCTTTTATGTTTAGCAATTTTTGTTTTAGTTAATTAAATGCTTTTTATTTTAAGTCTTTTAGTCTTTTATTTAATTGTGTGCCTTTTATGTTTATCAATTTTTGTTTTAATTAATTATGGGCCTTTGATGTTTATTAATTTTTGTTTTAGTGAATTATGGGCCTTTTATTTTTTTAAGGTTGGATTAAGCTCAATCCATAACTAAATAGGCTCATTCCATCTAAGTGTTTTTCTTTTAGGGTTTCTTGCTTATATAGAAGAAGAGTTATGTACTTTGGAGGCAAAAACAAATATCATTAATGAAAAGGATTTTTCATTAAGCTTTTGCTTTGCCTTCTTGTGTTCTTGAATGAATGCCTGAATTTGACTTATCAAAGAAAGTGATCATCCTTTATGGCATCTCAAGATTGGTGTTTTAAGGAGTTTGTTTCCTTAGGGTTCTAATATGATAATTTTCAATATGCTCTTTACAATTCAATCGTTCTTATTCCTTTGAGTTTATGGGTGCCTAGGGTTATTTACCTAAAGAGTCCTCATCATTTGGTATGAGAGCCTTGGTTGTTGAAAATAGGTTATCTATATTCATCTATTTTTGTTTTAAATCCTAGATTTAAAAAAAATTAGTTCTTTGATTATTTTCTGTGTTCTTGACTAAAAATCACAAAAAACAAATTCGTCTTTTTAAGTCTTGTATTTTCTTTCAATTTCGTTGTTGTTGTTTTCATATTTGGATTTTGTTTCATATTTTTCTTTGAATTCTTCATATCTTTTTCTTGTTCTTTATTTCTGTGCTCAATATATCTTTTTTCTTCAAAAAAAAAGAAGAAAAATAAAAGAAGAGGGTTGTTATTCGGTTTAATTTGTTTTTGATAAAACAGAGTTGTAACTTTAAACAACCATAACTTTTGATTTGGGTATTGGAACGACTATAATAATATATCAAATCGAAGCTCGTTTTGATTCTTATAATTATAAAATTTACTCGCCCATTTTTCGTGCCTTTTTGACCCCAAATTCCATCGTTTAGACCAATTATCTAGGGGTTGAATTTTTGTTGCACCTTTTTGTGTTGCTTTCGATTCACATTCATTAGGGTTGCGAATTTTCTATTCACATCAACAACAATAGAAATCAAAAAAAGAAAAAAAAATAAGAAGAAAAAGAGAACATAGTAGTAGATTGTTCAAGTATCTAATTCTTGTTTTCTTGTTTTTGTTGAAATTGGTTTTTTCCTTTATTTTGTTTTATTTCTCAAGACTTTTTTAAAAAAATGAATCACATTTGATCAAGAGTCTTTCTTTAGAGTCCCCTATGGTCAAGAGTCTTTCTTTAGAGTTCTCTTTGGTCAAGAGTCCTTCTTTAGAGTCCTCTTTAGACTTGTTTTTGTCATACTTTGCCATTAAGATTTTAGAATTCTTAATTTTGAGATTGTCACCAATAAAATGGTTACTTCTTGAGATTAGTTAGATTCTTTGATTTTGTTAAGAACACAAAGGAGGTTGGTCACACTTTGAGTGGTAAAGAGAGAGAGAGAGAGCGAAAATAGTGTTAAAAAAGAGAGCAAAAGTAGTGTTAAAAAAAGGAGAGTGATAAAAATATTATTTGAGAGTAAACATGTGAAGGAGTATTAAAAAAAGAGATAAAAAATAGTGTTAAAAATGAGAGCAAAAATAGTGTTAAAAAATGAGAGTGATAACAATCTTATTTGAGAGTAAACACGTGTGGGAATGCGTGGGTTATCTCATTTTACTTTACAGGTTGTTTACAGGTTGACAACATGAGTAATGAAGGACGAGAACTACAAGTGATTAACTTGAAATTCTTCATCAAATCTTTTCATGACCAATTTAAGAGAATGAAAGCAAGTTTGGATGATTTAGAATCCTCTTTAAGTTCTAAATTACATAAAAGAAGACATGGGTTAGAAAAAGTAGAAACTAATTCCAATGTGGAAGAGAGAGTAAGTTGTAAAAGGGATAAAAAGATCGTGGTTGTATAGACAAATGGAGAAATCGAAAGTGCCTATTCATGTGATTAAGGGATACCACCAATGAAGGATTGTTCTAATGTTGAAGTGGAAGAACCTGTGCATAGATATTCACTTGTCATAAGAAGAGTCCTGAATATACTGCCTAAGGATGAAGGAGATAACAAGCACCGTGATCATATTTTCCACACAAGATGCCATGTGAAGGATAAGGTATGCACATTAATTATTGATAGTGGGAGTTGCACTAATGTTGCTAGTACCTTGTTGGTAGAAAAGTTAAATTTGAAGTGGCAGAAGCATCCCAAACCATACAAGCTACCATGGCTGAATGATTGTGGAGAAGTGGAGGTTAACAAACAAGTTTGGGTTCCCTTTTCAATTGGAAAATATGAAGATGAGGTTCTTTGTGATGTGGCACCAATGTATGCTACTCACATATTGCTCGGCCGACCATGGCAGTTTGATAGGAAGGTGTCACATGATGGTTACAGAAATCATTATTCTTTTGAAATGAACAACCAAAAAGTTGTATTAGCCCCTCTCAAACCTTTACAAGCTTATGAATACCAAATTAGGACAGTAGGAGAATGCAAGTTGAGAGAAAAAAAATGTGTGAGCAAGAGGAAAATAAAAAGAATGTAAGTGAGGTAGAGCAGAAAAAGGGAGAAAAAAGTGAGCAAAAATGAGAGAACAATATGCCAAAAATGAGAGAAATGTGAGCAGAAGTGGCTGAAAAGTGAACAAAAGAGAGAAAAAAGTAAGAAAATAGAAGAAAAAAGTAAGCAAACAAGAGAGGAAAATAAAATAATGAGTGTTATTACTAAAAAAACGTGAGATTAAGAGTGAAATGATGACAAAGCAACAAGTACTTGTACTTATGTACAAGGATGTTTATCTTCCTAATAACGGTCTTAACTCATCTTTGCCCAGTGTCATAGTATCTCTATTGTAGGACTTTGAGGATCAACTTCCCAAAGAGATTCCCTATGGATTACATCATGCAACATCAAATTGACTTCATACCTAAATCCATAATACCAAATTGAATTGCTTACAAAGCTAAGATTCGAGGATGAATCTTTTCGAAGAGGAGGAGAATAATGGAGATTGAGGTGCTAATCAAGTTAATATTTACAAATATTCTCAAGATTCTCAAGATCCTACACAAGGGATAGTTTTGGAATATTAAATTGGATGCAAGGATTAATTTAGGAAGCAATATGTTTTGTTTTAATTAATCGTAGGCCTTTTATGTTTAATAATTTTTGTTTTAGTTAATTTAGGGCTTTTTATTTGAAGTCTTTTAGTCTTTAATTTAATTTTGGGCCTTTTATATTTAGCAAGTTTTGTTTTAATTAATTGTGGGCTTTTTATGTTTAGCAATTTTTGTTTTGGTGAATTATATGCTTTTTATTTGAAGTCTTTTAGCCTTTTATTTTTTAAGGTTAGATTAGGCCCAATCCACAACTAAATAGGCTCATTCCATTTAGGGTTTTTTCTTTTAGAGTTCCTTGCTTATATAGAAGAAGAGTTATGTAATTTGGAGGAAAGAATGAATATCATTAATTGAAAAGACATTTCATAAAGCTTTTGATTTTCTTCTTGTGTTCTTGATTCAATGCTTGAATTTGACTTATTAAAGCAAGTGATCATTCTTTGTGGTGTCTCAAGAATGGGGTTTTAAGGACTTTGCTTCCTTAGGGTTCTAATATGATCTTCAACACGTTCTTAGCAATTCAATTGTTCCTATTCCTTTGAGTTCATGGGTTCTTAGGGTTATTTTCCTAAAGGGTACGCATCACTAATTCTATCTATCTAAAGAAAACAAGTCCTAGAGTTATGGCGACCTAAAAATCCGATTGATCTCGGTATAAAACTTACTTGTCAATTGAAAACTTATTTCCCTTGGTCGTAGATTTTATCACATATTATTACACTTTCTTGAAGATCGAGCTAGAGCTCGAATTCATGTGCTAATTATTGTTAAGTAAAAAAAATCAACTATACTCTTGGACTCCCAACTTCAACCCCTATAATCAAATAGCTATCAAGACCTTAGTGTAGGTCTATTTTTACAGCTTGGCATGTGAATTATAGGATAAACAAATTCTAACACAAATTGCACGGGCCATTGGAATTCTTCTAGAAATTGACAATGCCCTCGCTTGTAAACTTGATGAATATGTAATGATGGTAGTTGGCTCACTCAAGATTTTTGTTGACATATACTACAAACATGTACCAAACTTTTGCAATCTATGCTCTTCTGTGGTTTATGTTGCATACAAACGCAGAAAAAAATGTTATTGCTTTAGTTAAAAAGCCCAAAAAGAAACAACCATATAGGCCTTAGATACAAACCCACCCACAAAAATTTTATAGGTCTAAGTTAACCACTTTTGATAATGCAATCCTGGTAAGTAATGATTTTGTAGCCCTGCATGCCATGGGTATTGATGTTCCTTTCCCTGAAAATATCCCTTCTAGTACTATCCACATTTGTGCAATCTCCTTTTTCTCTTGCCTTACTTGTTGATTCAACTATTATAATGACTCTACCAACAACTCTTGCACCCATAATTTCCACCCGTACTTCTTTGCCAACAATTGCTATCATTTCCCTACCCAATGTTGGTAACTTTCCCTTCAATGTTAGATATGCTAAGATGTGGTTATCTTGGCCCCCAAAACCAACTAATGTCTTTGGAATGGAAAATAACCTCCTATGTGGCTTTTCCCTTCTCAACTATTATCACCTTGACTATATATAACTTTCACTGCTACTATGGAGATTACCTCTATTGCTTCTCACCTAGGTGCTTTCGGTGCTTCTTCGATTAGATCCATGCCTTCTCTTGCCACACCAAAGTTTACTTTTCCCGCTTTCACTATCTCACCCTAATCCTCTATCTTGGCGACTGAGCTTAGGGTATGTCTACAAAAAATGAATCATATTCAATTGAAATATGTCGAGAATTAAGGCTGTAAATATGTAACATGAAAAATTCAACGGGCCAAATTAATTAGCCTTTGCTTTGAGCCTATGAGATATATGCCTTTTACAAGGTTTGAGAAAATAACTCCTCATGATAGTTCTTTATTAGAATTGTAGAGGTATCACAATTTAGGATAATCGGTTTACTTCGTGAAATCTTTGTAAAATGGAATGACTTGATTTTCTATGTATAATGGAGTCTATGTGAGATCTCAAATCTCTAGATGATTTATTTGGAAAAATCTTTGATATGCCTTTATTTGAGCTACCTTCATATAAGTAAGAAGCTCTAGCTTTTCTCTACCCTCTCTCCAGTGGATAATATTTCAATTATTCTTTGGAATCAATAATATATAACTGTTACTTACATTAAAAATGCTAAAATTCTTCTATTAAATTTGGGATAATATCAATAATACCCTTGAGGTTTGATGTTATGATACAAATACCCCTAAGGTTTCAAAAATACCACAAATATCCCCCAACTTTAATGGAAGTTAATAGTAATATTTTAAACATATCCAAAAATGATAAAAAAAATAATAGAAAACCAATATACAATGGAAATATAAAAACAAAACAATTCAAGATGTTTCTCACAAGAAATGATACTTAGTAAAAATAAATTTGAAGAAATTCAAATTAAACCTAAATATCAAGTAAGGAGATGGATTTAAAGAATCATCTTTCTCATGAATAAGAAAAATATATCAATAAAGTATAGTTTATTATGGAGTAAGTAATAAGAAAATATGTATTACAATAGTGAATGCAAAATGAAGGTCTACATACCATTAATCATCGAGAAAATCATTATGAAAAAATTATCCAAAATTCCATAAAAAGACATAAAAAATATTGTATATATTTGTTTAGAAGGAATTCAATTATTAATAAAAGCATAGTTTAGAGAAAATTAACATAATTAGATAATAGAAAAATAAATAAAAAAGATGCTTTATTAGAAATGATCCATGAAAATTTATGATGATTCCATAAAAGTAGAGTCATCAATGTATTTTTCTACTTAATATTTACTTATTTTATTTAATAAGTAGTACATTTGGGGTTAAAAATATTAAAATATAAACTCTTTAGTGAAAATGGGTGAAAATATTTTTCGAAAATGTTTTGAAATTTTATGAATTTTTAAAGTAGGGCTAATAAGAACACGACATGTGGACGTCACATAAGTAGGGGAGCTGACCAGAAGTCACCATGTGGATGTCATATAAGTAAAGAAGGCCAATCGAAGTACGCGGCATGTTCCAGGTGACACAGGCCATGGCACATATCGACACGATGTTCATTCCAAGTTTTTCCATGCGATCAATAAGCAATAAGCGTGTCACATATTGTCATGTGATTTGTCCGTTAATCTGTATCCATAAATCACATTACACCATGTGAATGTTGAGTCCATATGGTGCTGACTTTGCACTCGTTGACCACGACCAATCCACCCCACCACATGTCACGAGTTGATTTGTCCAAAGATTTTTCCCATGCCATGTGTTTCATTTCAATTGGCCAACACTATTAATTTTCCCTTTTTTCATCTTAGCCCTTGATCTAAAGTTGATATAACGGTTAAAATTTCATCTGAGCCTAATTTAACACCCTAATTGCCCCAAAAATTCCAATTAACCAAAATTAACATATTTTTTATTAGTTTTTGGAGCTAAGAAGAGAAAACAAAATGCAAAAAAATTTAAAAGGCAATACAATTTTGATGGAGATGAAAAAGGAGATTAGTGCTACAATTTAAGAGATTGATTGTATTTATTCTTCTTCTCCTTTATTTATCAATTTTCATGCCTTTCTTATTGAGAAATATGATATTTATGAACAAAATTATGTCTAGCTAATTTATTAATCTATGGATCTTATGAACTCAATTTTTTACATGTGATGATATAAATATTTTATCCCAATTATGATTTCAATTTAATTATATTATTTAATTTAATTTTTATACTATTAATTGTTTAGTCAATAAATGATCTATAGAGGCAATTAAATAGATTTGAGGGAATTATTTAATTGTTTATTTTGATTAAATAACATGCATAATTTCTAGGTAAAGATGTATAATTCTTATGTATGTGATCCATAAATGATGAACTTAATTATTAGTATTCAATTTAATTGATATGAGAGTGTAATTAGATTAATTACTATATGGTGTATATTTTACTTGAGAGAGAAATACACGATAGGTTAGATTAAATTGATAATGTAATTGATTGGTAATTATATTGTGGGAGATTTTATGATTCACGTGTTTAAAAAATTGGAAATTAAGTATTCTTAGATATTTTCTCATATATCTTGTTTGTTGCTAATTTTGAGTTAATTAATTACTGCTATTTATTTTTAATTCTTTTAATTTTGCTTCCTTAAAACATAAAAATACAAAAAAAATTAATTTTTACTTTTTAGTTTCTAATAACATAACATTCATGGGAAAAATATTGTTTTTATTATTTTACTTGCTGTAATACATATAATTACGTATTCATTGCACATAATTTACATCAATCAAGTTTTTAACGTCATTGCCGAAGATTATAAATATTATAAATTAATTTTTATTTTATTTTATTTTAGTTATTTTTGTAATTAATTTTTAATTTATTTATTTTTAATTTTGACATCTCTTTTAATGTTATTAGAAACATATTTGACTCTATTGCATAAGAAGAATCTCTAAGGAAGAAATTTTTCCTTTAGATCTCGAAATAAAACGTATTTTGAGATTAATTAGAAAACAACAAGTTGTCATCTAAGTGAAAGAAACGACTAATCCATTAGAAATAAATAATAATGAATTAAATTTGAATAATTAGATTTCATTAATGGATAATATGGACAAAGCTATAAATGAATATGTATTACTTATGTTGGAAGGGTTGAATACAAGTCTTACAAGGCCAAATATTCAAGCTAATTAGTTTGAATTAAAGCCAATGATGTTTCAAATGTTAGAAATAGTTGGATAATTCAGTGGATTCTTAATAGAAGATTCTCATTTACATCATAAATTGTTTATTGAAGTTGGAGACTCATTTAAATTTAGTGTCAAAATTGTAAAGATAATCTCCAACAACGGTATCAAAAACTCCACACGAATGAAAACAAACAAGTATACATGATAATGTATAAGTGATAAGTAAATTAAGAACTAAGATTATTGTACCCGTGAGAACTGGTGATAATTTATACTATTATTTATTAGTTTGATACTAGGTTAGTTAAATTTAATAAATGGTGGGTTTTGTTTTCGAGAGTAAATAACATAAAATAATAAAATAAGTCACAAAAAGATTAATAAAAATATGTGATTATGGGTTTTTCCGCACCATTAGCTTAGAATTTATAAAACATATCATGAATGTAAATTAATTTCTTAAATTTTAAATTATTTTTATAATTCAAAATCACTATTGAGTTCTTAAATTTAGTTTTAAAAATGTAACTCTGTTTAAAAATTTTCATCTTTTCTTACAATGTAATTGATTAAAAGTTACCTTATTTTTGTCAATAACAAACTAATATTCTCTCCATAAATCAAGTCTTTCATTTTCTTTTTGTTTTGTATTCTTAAACTATTTAATAGATATAGTAGAATTATGATTAATAAAAAATTTTCGAACTTAGTTTTAATTTTATAACTTACGTTGCTTATAAAAGTTCAAAAAGAGAAAAGAAAAAAGTAATAAAAAGAGAAAATTAAAAGCAAACGCTTTACATTTGTGGGTAGTGGAACGGATGAAGCACATGTCAATATTTGACGTTTTAGAGTTAAATGCCTAAAGGCTTTTCATTGGCTGTATATGCGGTACAGAGCAAGAGTATTGGATGTGCTGCAAGTGTGGAAAAAGAAGTCAGAAAGTGACAAAACATACAGAGAAAAAGAGGGTAAATATTAGTGTGGTAGTGTTTTGAGTCAATGATATTTTCAGTCAATTTTTGGATCTGTTTGTTAATAATCTATTTAAGTTTTAGTTTTCTATTGACTCCGATTTTAAAAAAAGTTAATATTTTATTTACTTATATTTAAAATTCTATTTTCATTTCATTATTTTTTTTTTTGAAAATTATTTGTATAGTGATATTTCTCTAATTTTTTTAGAGAAGATTGTGTTGTATCTAGATATAACCAAAGTTGAAACCAGAGGTTATATGTATTAGACACAATTTTTAGAAAAATTATTATGTCATTTATTTTAACGTTCTTATTATTATTTTTTATATTTAATTAATGGTGTCATTTTAATTGCAAAGGGGTGAAATATTTAATTTTTTTCTTTCAGTTCTTAACTTTGAAATTAGCATTTTCCAACATTTTTTTCTATTCCATCTAGATGGATCATCGACTTTGATATAGTTTCTTGAAAAATGTTTCCAACACGAAGCTTCTTATTAAATATTGTTGGAATCAAGGGGTACCAAATGCAAAGAATAAGAAGTTAGAATTAATTAACGTAAAATAAAAACCGAATTGAATTGGCATGAAATTCAGACACAAAGACAATAGAGAGAACATGGAGTGACGAAATAGTAGAAATCCAACTTCAAATATCCCATGCATTTCGTAGAATCATGATCAACCACTAGGAAATGTGTTGGATGTAGAGTTAAATTAGTATAGAACATTGGTATATAAGCTGTGGTAAACGATGAAAATATGTCTAGCTAGGTGGAGTTACATGGTCTTGGTACTGATCAAGATCTTAGGAAAACTGGCCCAATATTAAGCAGAGAGAAGAGAGAATTACTTGCTTGACGATATTACCTTGAAAGCTACACCAAGTCTTTGTAATTCTCTATTGGGTGGAGCAAAAACATAGTGTACATTTCCTTCCTTTATTTGGCAGCTTTTAGATTAAAAATGATAGTACTGCTCTTGTCAGAGGACAACCTGCTGACAATCATGCTGGAGTGGTTGTAATAAATTCCAGCCGAGAAACAAATTCCAATACCACATTCCATGTATTAAATTTCCAAACAGAATGAAACACAGTTTTGAAACTTAATGCCTTCAATTATAAGACATTACAATAAAAAATACAACTGAATTTTCAAGGCTCAATTTTGAACAACTTTGGAACTTGATCTTTCAATTGAACAAAGTAATAATCCTATAGGAAGAAAACACAAATGATAGGTACAACCACAAATGGTAGGTGCAAACACAAATGGTAGGTGCAACCATAAATGGTAGGTACATCTAACATTGATATGCAATTTTGCCTATAAATAAGCAATATCTTTGCCTTAGAGAAACATCAACACAACAAACAAGAAGAGAAGCTAAGCAAAGCCAAAGGAACAATTTCCTTTGAAGAAAAATAGTGTTGTGTGAGAAAGTGGGAGAGAATATCTTAGAAAAATATTGGAATATTTTTCTAAAAGGGGAGTGACAAAATAGTGAGTTTGGGAAACACTTGTGTGACACTATTTTGGGTTTATCTCAATTTGTTGTATCGCTTCTCACTTTGTACCCATTAATCTTATTAGTGGAAGAAATATTTTCGAGTTTGTCCCCGTGGACTTAGCCCAAATTAAAGTATGAACCACGTTAAATTTCCTGTCATTATTCTACTGTTGAATTCATTTTATCTTTACCCGTCAGGCCCAACAACTGTATCGAGATGGTCTAGTAAAATTCTTAATATGCTCATGGTTGGTAAAAGATAGACTCCATCTTCCACATCGAAAAGATATTATTAGGTCCAGAAAGTGTATTGATTTGCTGTTAAAAGAAACATCATGCGAGAAAAAAATGTCAAGCCAAAAGGTAGATATTGAGAAATTTAATGGTATTAATAATTTCTCTTTATGGAAAAGAGGATGAAAGATATTCTCATTCAACAAGGTCCATAAGGCGTTGTGGAAAAGAAAAGAAGGTAGCAACTGCACCGAGAACAATGGGAGGAAATAGATGAGATTGTAGCTAGTATAATCCGTCTAAATCTTCAGAGACATTGTCTTGCAAAATATTGAATCAAAAAAATTGCAAGACTCGCTAAAGAAACATGGGAGACTCTAGAAAACGTGTACATGTCAAAGAACCTTGCCAATAAATTTTATTTGTGGAAGGAGCTATATCGATGAGGAAGGAAGATAATGCGAGTACGATGCAAAGATGTTAGCAATTTCAACAAAGAAGCTTTCTCACTTAGCAAGATTTAATGTGAGTTTTCGCGATGAAAGAGAAAGTCATGGATGTCATTGGCATCACTACCCTCATCATATAATCATATCA
Source organism: Hippophae rhamnoides (assembly GCA_033030585.1). Lineage (NCBI taxonomy): Eukaryota > Viridiplantae > Streptophyta > Magnoliopsida > Rosales > Elaeagnaceae > Hippophae > Hippophae rhamnoides. The sequence continues at coordinate 35,025,877 of CM065437.1, forward strand.
CAACAACTCGACTTATGCAAAAGACAAGACGGAGTTTGAAGTTGTTGTAGGTTTGTTCTCATATGAGAAACAAAACAAGGAAAGAGATTCAAAAGCACAAGCCTTTATCACAGAGTTCAGAGAAAGGAGACCTGTACAAAGAACAAAAACCCTGTAAGTAGCAGCAGAGGCAAATCAAATAAATTTGCCAATGTTGAATGCCATCACCGTAAAGAGGAAGGCCACATTAAGAAATTTTGTCGGTGTTCAAAAAGGAACAAGAAACAAACAAAGGCAAAGTAACGTTAAGGACGACAACAGTTGATAATGAGCAAACAAATACCATAGACGAAGTTCAATATCGTTTATGATGAAGATTTTGTCAATCTTGCATCACACGAGACCTGGGGTGATTGAGCAGTATGCTACAATTCACGCTACATCGCGTAGAGAATTTTTCTTCATCATACACACCGGAAGTTTCGGTGTTGTTAGAATGGGAAATGAAGGCTCAAAGGTAGAGGCACGGATTTATGACGTTTGCTTGGAAACAGAGAATGGAAACCGTACTATTTCTCAAGGATGTTAGGCATATTCCGAGCATGCTACTGAATTTGATCTCTCAGGCACAAACTTGCAAATGAAGGATATTGTAGCTTCTTCATTTATGACAAAAAGGAAACTTACAAAAGGCTCCTTAGTAACAGAGGTGAAAAGCATACAACTCGTATATAATGCAAGCAAAGCTCTCCACCGACACAAGAAATGCCATGTAGAAAGATAAGGTAAAGTTAGCATGCATAAGAGACTCACCACATTGGGTGAAAATGGTTTGACAAATCTAGCCAAAAAGAAGATATTGCCTCGAATGGATGAAGTACATTTGGAGAAATGTGTTCATTGTCTAGCAGAAAGCAAAATAAAGGGTTGCTTTCAAGAGCTTCCTCTCCTTCCGCACGAATAATATTTTAGATCTAATTCATTCGTATTTTGCGTGGATCAATGTCAAAGTCATCAGGTGGTGCTCAATACTTGTGACTTTCATCGATGATCATTCAAGGAAGACGTGGGTATATCTTCTAAAGACAAAGGATCGTGTGCTAGATGTCTTCAAAGAATTTCATGCCTCACGGAGAGACAGACTGGAAGCCGGGCATCCTACGTATAATGGTGGAGAATACACATGACCTTTCCATGCTTATTGCAAAAAGCATGGTATTCGACATCAGATGACACCTCCAAAGACACCGTAGTTGAATGGCTTAGTTGAGAGGATGAATAGAACTTTGATGGTGAGATTTAGATGTCTACTCTCACATGCAAAGTTGCCTAAAACTTTTTGGGGTGAAACCATACTCACAGTTGCACATGTGTTGAATCTTTCACCCTGTACTCCTCTCAAGATGGATGTTCCAAATAAAGTGTGGTCAAGAAAGGATGTTTCCTATGATCATCTGCATGAAAGCTGTTTAGTGCAAAGCATTTGTTCATATCCCCAAGGATGAGAGATCCAAACTCGATGCCAAAACAAGACAAAGGTATTTTTATTGGCTATGGTCAAGATCAATTTGCTATAGATTTTACGATCCAACAGGTAAAGAGACTCTGTCGAGTCGTGATGTCAGTATTTGTCAAGACGGCACTATCAAGATATTATCAAAATGAAGAAAGATGTTCCTAATTCCAATGGTGACTCATCGCATTTGGAATTAATTCTTTCCAACATCGCAAGACAAGTTGGAGATGAAGACCAGGTTTATCCACCCACGAAGACGATGCCCCACATGAAGTTGGTTCTCGAGATGAGAGAAATGATGATATTCATTATCCAAGACCAACACTGCGTGGCTTCTCCCCGTTCCACCGAGAAGTGATAGAGTGAGATTTACCCTCTATCTCATATCCTCTAGACGAGTATGTAACTTTCACCGATGGGGAGAACTCGAGAGTTAGCGAAGAGGCTACTGGATGACTTAATCCAAACAAAAATGGATTGAAGCCTTGCAAGACGAGATGAAGTCCTTGTACGAGAACAAAACCTTTGGAGTTGATGTTGCCCAAAGTGGTTAAGGCCTTGAAAAATAAATGGGTGTTCAAGGTGAAGCAATGGCGACACGCCTCCACTACGATACAAAGCCGTATTAGTTGTCAAAGGATTCACCAAAGAAAAGGTATTTACTTTGACAAGATTTTTCTCCAGCTTGTAAAAATGACATCCATCCGTGTCAGGCTAGGGTTAGCGCAAAGTCTTGACTCGGGAGGTCGAGCAAATGGATGTCAAAACCGCACTTCTTACATGTGACTTGGAAGAAGAGATATACATGGAGCAACTGGGAGGGTTTTCAAAGAAAAGGAAAAGAAGATTATGTCTCAGAATTGAAGAAAAGTCTCTACTACTTAAAAAATGGCACCAAGACAATGGTACAAGAAGTTCGAGTCTCACATGGGAGCAAGGCTACAAAAAGACTACTTCACCATTGTGTTTTTTTTTTTGTACGTAAATTGTCTAATGATGATTTTATTATCCTTTTCTCTACGTAGATGATATGTCGATTGTCGTCGAAATATTTTAATCAACAACTTGAAAACACAACTGAGTAAGTCTTTTTCCATGAAAGACTTAGGACCATCAAAAATGCATTCTCGCATGACTATTATTGCATGACAGAGGCGCCAAGAAATTATGGTTATGCACAGAAGTACATTAAGAAAGTACTTCGTAGATTTCATATGAATAAGGCTAAAGCGATTAGTTGTCCTCTCATAATCACTTTAAGCTAATTTCTAAGGCAGAGCCCTTCTACGTACAAAGAGATGGAAGAGGTTCCATATGCTTCAAATAGCTTGGAAGTCTAATGTATGCCATGGTTTGTACACGGCCGTACATCACTACGCGCTTAGAATCATGTGAGCAGATTCCTTTCAAATCGTGGAAAGGAACATCAGACACAAAGTGAAATGGATTTTCGTGTATCTTCGAGGTTCTTCCAAAATATGCCTATGTTTTGGAAATGATAAAACATGTGTTAGTTGGATACACGATGCAGATATGAGTCGGGTGATGTGGATTCCGGTAAAATCCACTTCAGTTACCTAATTACATTTGCAGGGAGTCGTGGTCAGCAATCAAAGTTACAAAAATGTGTTGCATTGTCTACCATCAAGTGTAGTTTATAGCAGAAGAACTAAGCATGTAAAGAGTTGCATGGATGAAAAAGTTTTTGAAAGAACTCGGGTTGCAACAAGACAAGCTATCGGCTATTTTGTGATAGTCGAAGTGTTATCCATCTTGGAAAGAATGCCTCCTTTCATTCGAGATCAAAACATATTGATGTGAGATATCACCGGATTAGTGGATGTAATGAGAAGTTAAGCTATTACAACTCGAGAAGATCCATACGTAAGAAAATGGATCAGACATGTTAACAAAAATTCTCCTCGAGACAAAATTTTGAATACCGTCGCTTAGCTACCGGATTAGCGAGCCTCATGTAGTGGAGGAGATTTGTAAGTCCCTCCTACATTTAAGAGGAAGAAAACACAACAAGAGGTGTAACCACAAATGAGTAAGGCATCTAACATTGATATGCAATTTTGCTCTATAAATAGGCAATGTCTTTGCCTTTAGAGAAACATCAACACAAAAAACAAGAATAAGCTAAGTAAAGCCAAATGAACAATTTCCTTTGAAGAAAAATAGTGTCAGCAGAAAGTTTATAGAATATCTGTAAAAAATATCGTGATATTTTTCTAAAAGGGAATGACAAAATAAATGAGCTCAAATACTTCATGCGACACTATTTTGTATTATCTCAATTTGTTGTATTGCCTCTCACTTTGTACCCATTAATCTTATTAGTGGAAGAAATATTTTCGGAGTTTGTCCCGTGGACTTAGTCCAAATTAAATGGTGAACCACATTAAATTTCCGGTGTCATTATTCTATTCTGTTGAATTCATTTTATCTTTATCCTGTGCCCAACACTATTTGTATCACCAAATCAAAATTATAAAATACATTCTACTTTCTGAAAATATTTAAAAAAAAATCTAAACGGTTCAGTTTGCGAGATGTTTAGCCTTCTTCCTCGAACAGTGGTCAGTAGCAACATGTCCTTCTGGTGTTTGTTGATGAGATACTTGAATCTGCAATACAAGTTTGAAGTTACTTAAAAAGTTGTAGAAAAACAAACAACATACTATAAATTTAGAAATGGGGTTATTGTTGTGTATATACCAAACAAATCTAACTAAAGAAAAATACTCTTAAGATTGATAAAATCAATGATGCATAAATATATTAACCTGTGTAGTGCTACTCTGTTGAGTGTCTATGCATATATCAGGCCCTTCCATACTTTCCCTGTTTGTCTAGCTACCACAAGACACAAAACATTAGGCAGAATGTTACATAAATAAAAGTCAGGCATAACGTAATAAAAGAAATACCAGTGGTGCACTGCTTGAGGTTTGTTATGGTGACCTTGCATTCCACAGTATCCATACTTGATGGCCATTCCAATTTTAATCACTACATCTTGAGTTCCATTTGTCCTTTTGACAATCTTCTTCTTACTTGATTTCTTCTTCTTTTTTATGTGATTGTAACTCGTGGAAACTTTTAATCCTTGATCCCCTTGTTCTACCAGGAGGTGTTTTTGTCCATGTTGGGGGATATATAGAGCTTTGGTTCATTAACTCTTGGCCAGTATTGTTAACTTGCAACTGGTGCCATTATAGGCCTATATTGCTGGTCAAACATGACAGACTTTCAACTACCATACATTTTCTATATATATCAGTAGAATTATCAAAGAAAATGTGGACGACTGGATGGCGTAGTGTTTTTATGATTTTCACAGCTGTTGCAGATGATGATTTGGATTCAATTGTTGACAGTGCATTCGAAAATGTGAACGACTACTTTGTCTTGTTTTTCCCTTCCAAATATTATAGAAATATTTCCAATCACAATTAACAATTTTTATATATTTCAGAGGAACAGATGAGAACTCAAGTGAAAACAAGCTTGATACTGTGACGTCCTTCTAGATCGAAGGAACGCCTCCATGGTGGACCTTAAAAATAAAGTCAAATTGGTGTCTCTCAATTAATAGCTTTTTATAATTGCCAATGATGGAAGAAGCTAGTGTGATAAAACGTTTCTTGGTGAGGTTTTGTTTTTACTAGAAATTATAAAGTGTTATTTTTTTTACATAATATGTTATATTAATATATTATATATTTTAATTACGATATTTTGTGTAGATAATATTTAACTATTTTTTAAACAAATATGATGATAATTTCTCTATAAACTTATTAATTATTGTGGTTCTCTTGCTTCTTAACCTTAATTTTCATTTTATCCAGTTTTATTGTAGTCAAAACGGTTCTACCTCGCATAAGACATCATATACAATCAACACATTTAACTTTTAGTGAACATAATCATATTGTTATTATTTTATCTATTTTAATTTTTTTAATTATAATATGTTTATATTTATTTACGTTATTACATCAATTTTAATAATTATTATTTTAATAAAAAAACACAAAGTTTAAATAACATATTTGTATAGAGTAATATGGATAATTTTGATGCAAAACTCATAATGTTTTTATAAAATTTGTAAAATAATAATGTAATATTAGTTTGTACCAGTACTAAAAAAATTATAATAAAGATAATTTTCCTTCTTAATTAATTTTATGGATCCTCATTATACATATAAATCAAAAGATAGGCTAACCTTTTACAAGTTGAGGTGAAGACAAGCGTGTTGAAAATAAAAAACACTTAATAAATAAAGTGGTTGAAGAAAAATGTTGAAAATCAACACCAATTAAATAAATGAAGTAGTTGAAGAAAGTTGTTGAAAATGAACATCAGCTCAACAAATGAAGTAGTTGAAGAAAATTATTGAAAATCAACACTAACCTAAATAATGGAGTGGTTGAAGAAATATTTTTTAAAAGAAAATCTAGAAGGATGTAGAAAAGAGAAGTTTGTGATAATATTTGTGTGACTAAAATTATGTCTTAGTTTTATATTTGTGTGATGTATATTACATAGGGAGGACTATAAATAACCTACCTTGCATTTGGTTTAATCATCCTATCAAAAACAAATAAGTCTTTGTATTCTTAATTTAAGTGTGAGTTGAGAGTTTTATTGTAGGTATAATACAAATAGTTTGTTTACTTGTTTTGATCAAATATTAGTAAATTTAGAGTTGTGTATTCTAAATTTTACTCAATAATTGGTATCAGAGCGGTACAGTCAATGATCGTTCTTAGTGAAACTATCTTGAGTTGTGCGGAGTTTGGTACTCTATAAGTTTCTTAGTTAAGCTTGTTCGATATAGTTGAAGTCTTGCCAACACGATGTGTGACCTTCAAGTAGTTGGAGGACTCAAGAAGCTCAATAAAAAAACTATAACACATGGGCAACATGTATAGAGTCTTACCTACAAGGTCAAAACCCGTGGGAGGTTATTGGTGGTGATAAAGTTACATAACCAGTAGTGGAAGGTGTAAACAGAATCTTGCGGAAGTGGAAAATTAAAGTAGGTAAATCAATGTTTGCTTTAAAGACCACAGTTAAAGAAGAAATGTTAGAGCATATTCGAGATGCCAAAACACTGAAGGAAGCATGGGACACTCTTGTTATACTCTTTTCAAAGAAAAATGATACAAGACTGCAACTTCTTAAGAATGAGTTGCTATCAATGGCACATGGCGATTTTCTAGTACTTTCACAAGGTGAAGTCGTTATACTACAAAATTTCAGAGTTAGATCTGAATGCTTCTATTGGGGAAACCATGATAAAGAGAATACTTATCCATGGTTGAGACTTGAATATCGAGGATTTGTTACCACTATATAAGGTGGCCGACACAACCATCTCTTGTTGAGTTTGAGAATTTGTTGGTCGATTAAGAAGCTATGGCTAAGAAAATGGGAGGAGCCTCGCTGAAGGGTGAGGAATAAGCGCTCTACACCAGCAAAAGTAGAGGAATTTTCAAGCGAAACAATGGTAGAGGATCTAACAAGTATGGAAACAAAGGAAAACAAATTTAAGGAAAGGGAGGCTTTCGTCTGGGGGGAGCTTGGAAGAATTGTAGTAACAACCAAAAATTTGATGGTAAGTGTTACAACTGTGGGAAAATGAGTCATATGGAAAAAGATTATTGGAGTAAAAAAAATCATGTTGAAAGTAATACAGCTACTTATAGTTCTAAGGAGAATATTAAAGATGGTTGGGATGCCAAAGCATTATTCGCTATAGAGAAAGAAGAAATAGCTCTTAGAGGAACAACACCAGAACAAATTGACTACAAGAATGATTGGATAGTAGATTCGGGCTGCTCAAATAATATGATGGGAGATAAACAGAAGTTGCAAAGCATGTCTAAGTACAAATGAGGTTGTGAAGTGGTGACAGTTGAAAACTCAAGGTTATTGATAGCTCACATCGATATAATATTAACTAGGTACCACTTCAAGATGTTTATCATGTTCTAGGAATGAAGAAAAACGTTCTATTTGTGGCTTAATTGACATCATCAAGTCACTATGTATTGTTCGGTCCTCGAGACGTGAAGGTGTATAATGATGTCAAAATCTTAGAAATATCGACAATGAAGGGGCGACGATTGGAATCAATCTATGTGATGTTAGTAGAATCTGCATATGTAGATAGTACAAGAAGAAATGAGACAACAGACCTATGGCATATGTGGTTAGGTCACGTTAGCTATTCCAAGCTAAGTGTGATGGTGAAGAATTTGACGCTTAAAGGGCTTCCTCAACTAGACGTGCGAACATACACGGTCTGTGTAGGATGCGAGTATGGTAAAGCTCACCATACTAGGAATCGACATTTAAAGAAAAAGAACTATTAGAGTTAGTTCACTCTGATGTATTCGGGCCCATTAAGAAACCATCAATTGGTGGTATGATATACATGGTGACATTCATTGACAACTTCTCAAAATATGTGTGGGTTTTCTTTGTGAAAGAAAAATATGATGCATTCTCAAAGTTTAAAGAGTTCAGAGTGTCAACTGAAGGAGAAGTAAAAAAGAAGATCTATTGCTTGTGCACAGATAACAGTAGAGAATATAGCTTAAGTGAGTTCTCTCAATACCTAAGGGAATTTTGAATACATCATCAGTACACTTGTGCCAACATACCATAACAAAATGGTTTAGTAGAGAGAAAGAATCGGCATCTTGTAGAAATTGTTTGAAGCATGCTACATGAAAACAATATACCTAGAAGGTTTTAGGTTGAAGTAATGAGGATTGCAACCGTTGTGATCAACAGACTTCCTCAACCAAGGTTAGGATTTACTTCACCTTTTGAAAAACTATGGAACATAAAGCCTACAATTAGCTACTTTTAAGTATTTGGCTGTGTATGTTACGCATTTGTTCATGATCATTTATGGAGAAAGTTTGATAAGAAAGCTGTTAGATGTATCTTTATGGGATATGACAGCCAGAGAAAGGGGTGGAAATGTTGCGATCCAATGAGTGGAAAATGCTACACTTCACGAGATGTGGTATTTGATGAAGCATTTTCTTGGTGGTCCTCAAAGAAGAAGGCGTTGCCAGATTTGAGAGAATTTGGAGACAAGCTACAACAAAAGATGGGGGAGCATACTATTCAACTCTAACCAAGTTTAGATGAATCTAGAGATCCAAACGATGATGATATAGAACAAAGAGTAACTCAGAATCCTTGGCAAATTGGCATATATCAACAACTAAATGAAAAAGGTGGGCCTAGTGAATCAGGAGAATCAATTCCATAATCTTAACTCCGAAGGTCAACAAGAACATGAAGGGAAAATCCCAAATATGCCAATACAACCATAGTTGAAGAAGCAACTATAATAGAACCTGAGACGTTTGAAGAAACATCACAAAGATCTGATTGGATTATAGCTATGAAAGAAGAGATCGTTGCACTTCAGAAAAATCAAACTTGGGATCTGGTGCAAAAACCAGGAGATGTGAAACCCATATCCTGTAAATGGGTTTACAAGATAAAGCATCATCCAGATGGGTCAATTGAGAGATACAAGGCACGATTGGTAACTCGTGGTTTCTCTCAACAGTATAGACTAGACTATGATGAAACGTTTAGTTCGATAGAGAAACTTACAACTATACGAGTCCTACTTGCACTTGTAGCCAACAAAGACTAGAATTTTTGGCAGATGGATGTGAATAATTATTTTCTTCTTAGAGAGTTGGATTGGGAGATCTACATGATCCAACCAATGGGTTTTCAGAGCCAATATCATCCTCAATATGTGTTTAAGCTGTGAAAAGCACTTTACGGATTGAAATAGGCACTGAGAACATGGTATGGTAAGATTGCTGAATTTTTAACACAAAGTGGTTATTCTGTAACACCTATAGATTCCAGCTGTTTGTTAAAGCCAATGAAGGAAAGCTAGCTATCATGTTAGTGTATGTAGATGATTTAATCATAACTAGTGATGATAAGGCAAAAATTCTTCGAACAAAGGAGAATTTATCAGTCCGTTTGTAGATGAAGGAACTTGGAAAACTCATGCACTTCCTTGGTCTAGAAGTTGACCGCACACAAGAAGAAATATTTCTTTGTCAACAAAAATATTCCAAAGATTTGATGAAGAGGTTCAGAATGCTTGAATGTAAACCGATTTCGATGCTGATGGAACCAAATGCCAAAATGTGTGCACATAAAGGAAAATATTTGGAAGATGCAACAATGTATCAAAAATTGGTAGGTTGTTTGATCTACTTAATCTTAACTCTACCTGGCATTTCTTATGCAGTTAATGTAATGAGTCGGTACATGCAAAATCCAAAGAAGCCTCATTTGGAAGCAATTCAACAAATACTGAGATATGTGAATAGTACAATTGACTATGGTCTTTTGTACAAGAAAGGTGGATATAGAAAGTTAGTTGGTTACGATGATGCTGACTATGTAGGAGATCATGACACTAGGAGATCAACAACTGGGTATTTGTTTAAGCTTAGTTCTAGAACAATTTCTTGGTATAGCAAGAGACAACCGACAATATCATTATCAATCACTGAAGTTGAGTATTGAGCAACATAAATGGCAACGCAAGAGAATACATGGTTGATACAGCTAATTAATAATCTACAACAACCAATAGATTATGCAATTTCGTTATACTGTGACAATCATTCAGTAATTCATTTGGTAGAGAATTCAATCGTTCATGCAAGAACTGAGTATGTTGAAGTGCACTATCACTTTATCAAAGAAAAGGTTTTGTAAGAAGAAATTGAGATGAGGTAAATCAAGACAGATGATCAAGTTGCGAACTTGTTCACAAAAAGCTTAAGTGCTGGTAAGTTTGACATGTTTTGCCGTAAGCTTGGCACAATAAAAATAATAAGAGCTAGTGTTGAATTGGAGTGTTGAAAATCAACACCAACTAAATAAACGAAGTGGTTAAAGAAAGGTGTTGAAAATCAACACCAACTCAATAAATAAAATGGTTGAAGAAAGTTATTAAAAATCAACACCAAACCAATAAAAATGGAGTGGTTGAAGAAATGTTTTTTAAGAGAAAATCTAGAAGGATGTAGAAAAGAGAAGTGTGTGATAATATTTGTGTGGCTAGAATTATTTTTTAGTTTTATGTTTGTGTGTTGTATAAGAACTATAAATAACCTACCTTACATTTGGTTTAATCATCCCATAAAAAATATATAAGTTTTTGTATTATTAGTTTGAGTGTGAATTGAGAGTTTTCTTTTTGAATGTTTGTATTTCTCCTCAATGTATGAGTTCTTTGAAATGTGTAATAATATTTTTTATTATAAATATAATACATGTAGTTTATTTACTTATTTAGATCAAATATTAATAAATTTAAAGTTATATATTTTAAATTTTACTATACAAAAAGTAAAACTTAAAATATGATATTATCTTGTCCCAACGAATACTAAAATAGAAACATGGTTTAAAAGAGACCCATCCCATTTTAGGGCACATTCTTACCCGTCTCAATTAATGTGAGGTATGAAAGGCCTGCAGTACTCTTCTCTCCTTCTAAATATGCTCATCCTGTTTGATAAAAGACAAGAATATTAAAATCGAAATTAAGTCTAAAACTTTGTTTGCCTATTAAAATAAACTTTCTACTTTGTAAGGAAACAAACAAGATGAAGATGAAGATGAAGATGAAGATGGCGTGAAAATATGAAAAATCTTGGTGGTGTATTCGAATCTAAATTTGAATCGATTCTTTTGGACCTATTCAAAACTAGGTTTTGATAATCATATTAATTTTTTCCTTTACATTTTCCGAGGAACCAACAAATAATGTTTGAAAAAGACAAACTGAAAAGCAAATGCATATACCCAAAAGAATCTCGTAACGTATCTCACAACTTATATTGTATTAAATAAAATAGAAAAATATAGAATTTTTTTATGCTGATGATAACAATTAGATTTTTTAATCTGCCCAGATTCAAAAAAATAATTATTTATTTATCAATAAAATACAAATGAGATAACTTATACGTCTCCCATTCGGTCTGGTCCTCAGAATCCCAAATCCAACACGTTTTAAATTAATTAAATAGGACAAGATGGTACTGATTATAAATTATACCGACCTATATCATGATATAATGGGCTGTCTGTCAGGCATATAGTTTAAATCTCTAATGATACCTACACCTTAGGCAAGGAACATGCAACTGCTAAGTTAATATTTTTTAAATGCATGGTTTTTTTTAAATGCATAGTTTAAGATTAATATTAGAAATTCTATCAAACTCAAAGCAATCTTTAAAAATACTTCTAAAATTTTAAAAAATTTAAAAATATTCTTAAAACATAACATAAATAAATAATAATATTTAATATTAAAAATACCCTTAAAGTTTCAAAAAATACAAAAAAATAATTAAAATAAAAGAAGAAAAAATAAACCAAAAAATAATAGATATAAAATCAAAAGACATCTGAGGTATTTTTCACAAAAATGATAATAAGTAAATTGTTTTGAAGAATAAATTCAAAAAACAAAGTTAAATTTTAAAGAAGAATATGGATTAAAGACTCATCATTTTTATTAAGAAAATTATTCTCTAAGAAATAATAATTTATTATGTCAAAAGTAATAAAAAAATGAGTTTTAAGATTACAGATACAAAATGAAGGTATAATATATCATTAATTGATAAAAAAAACTATATTAAAAAAACTATAAAAAATTCCTCATAAAGATAAAGAAAAAATTAAATACATCCATTTACGAGGGATTCAAATGTTAATAAAAACTCATTTTAGAGAATAAATAAATACATAAATAAAAATATTATTATTAGATAATAAAATAATAAATAGGCAAAATGTTTTATTAGGAATGATCCATAATAATTTAGGATACCAAAAGTCAAAAGTTAAAATTTACAAGATGTCCTAGATTTGCTATTAATATACATGATAAAAATCTAAACTAAGTATTAACTCTAGCTTATGAATTTGAAAGAGGTGATTTAATGAAAGAAGAAAAGCATCCATTTTTAATATATTATCTAGTAGCATATTCTTTAACAAATAGTCATAATAGTTCAATATATGGACAAAATGAATTTATACAAATAGACAAAAATTTTAAGGAACTTGGACAAATAATAAAACCAAAAATACTAATAGACTTTGAAATATCAAATGAATGGAAATTAGATATCAAAGAAAAACCCTTGATAACAGGAAGAAAAAGTAATGTTGTTAAAACTAATAGCATGCCAATGTTTACTTTTATAGACCATAAAAGAGAAACTTCTAACCAAGAAGAAGTTAAAAAATTAGAAAATGAAGTTAAAATAATGGATGCATTAGTTCATGATTGTATATTAGGGTAAAATAATGTTTAGAGATAAAATAAAAATATGCATTTAGAAGTAAATGAAAGCCTAGTAGGTGTAGTAAAAAATCAAACAACATTATTTGAAACTGTACAATTATTAATAGAGGAAATAGATTTAGTCCAAGAATCAAACACAAAGTATTTACAGGAAATAATAGATATACAAAAAGAATTACTAAAGGAAATAAATGAATGTGGTTATAATAAACTAAAACAAGATATGCATAAGAAATTTTTAGAATTAAGAAAAGATGTATACAATATACATAAGAATAATGAAATAATAGGTTATAAATATGATCCCTAATCCCTTAGAAGGACTAAAAAAAGAACCACCTAGAAGATCAGATTCCTTGATTCCTAAAATGAGAAAAGGAAAAATGAGGAACAATCTAAGAACAAATAAATAATTTTAATTTAATAGAATATAGAAAAGAATTAGAAAGAAAATTCACGGACCATGAAAATAGAGATATAGAAACATTGGTCAGTTTATTAACATTAACCAATGAAGAAATAGAAGAACATTATAATGAAAAAAATTGTATTAACAAAGAAGAGGGTGATATGACAAGAATCAGTGAAACTGATTCTGAACCAGAAAACATGACCTCAAAAGGTCATATGAAACCAATTTCAATACCAATCCCTTACAAAGAAGGAACATCTAACCCATATAGAGGAGAAATAAATAGGCAAAAAACAGAACAACCTGATACCAAAGATAGAAGAAGACAACCATGTAAAATGGAGGAAGGGTTGCATTGGGGAACTAGAGGTAGTATTCCACCAGAGTTCAAACTCCATGATAATTATAAGTTTGAACTTCTAGATTTAGACTGTATAAGAGATAGGAAGAAAGCCTTAGATGAATGGGCTAGTGGAATGAGTGTGCTCATACAAACTTCTCAAACTACCCAAACAAATCCTTCAACCTGTAGAGTGCTTATAGCACATAAAATGACAAGAAATGTTAAAGTTTGGTTTTCAAACTTAACAGATCAACAACATTTGTTAATGCAAGGAAATGCTTCCACAGGAAGGGAATACTTGGATACAGTAATAAATGAAATATACAAATAATTTATTAGAGAAGATAAATGAAGGACTATCACTGAATCTAATGAAAATGAAATCAATGAAGCTAAATGACATCTAACAAATATGAAAATTTGTAACATGTGTTACATAGATTCTTTTATTTGTGAATATGAAATGTATTATTATAAATTACCATTCTCTATGCAAACAACTTATAATGAATTTTTTTTTCAAAAATTATCTAGAACACTATATAAAACCTTAACAAAAAATTAGGAACAAAGGAATAGAGAAACTATACCAGATACTCTAGGAGGAAGAATAAGAAACCTTAAAGATTGGATCATTATTAAATGCCAAGAAAGAAAATAATATAAATAGATAAGAGGAAATGATACAATTTGATGTGATACAAGAGATTTTAAAATACTAGGGAAATATGGATGTAATATAAAATCTTATAAACAAAAATATAATTATAAAAATATAAAAGATTTAAAAAATATAAATTCAGAAACAAATTTCCAAAAGTATAAAAAGAGATTTAATAGAAAAAACTACAAGAAAAGATATTTTAGAAAAAAAAATTATAAACCTTCTGAAAAAGGAAATATTGCTCTTCAGGAAAAAAAATGCAGATATTGGATCTATAATGAAGAAGGGCATTATGCTAACGAATGTCCAAGAAAATTCAACATAAAAAGGAATTTCCACAAAAAGTAAAAATCTTAGAAGAAGTTTTCAAAATGAAATTAGAACCAATTGAGGAATCTCATATAAATGATACTTATATTATCTATCTATTGGAAGAAACTAAGGAAGAAATAACTGACTCAGAATATGAACACTCAAATTATGAATATTCTTCATCAGAAGATGAATGATTTATATAGTATTACAAATCCAAATAGTACTTACATTAAAATAGGACTAAAATTTAAAGGCTATAACACTTATCATTTACATGCATATATAGATACATGAGCTAGTATGTGTGTAGCAAGTAGATATGTATTTTCAGAAGACAACTTGAAACAAGCACCAAAAGATTTAATTGTAAGAATTGCTAATAATACAATAATAAAACTTAATAAGGTATTAAAAGAGAGTGATATAATGATAGGAGGATAAAACTTTCACATTCCTACCATATATCAATAAGAAATAAGAGTAGATTTGTTAATAGGAAATAATCTCCTAAACTTAAATCAACCTTTCACACAACATTTCGACAAAATAAGTCTCACAACATTAGAAGGAGTACCATCTATGTCTCCAAATTAAGAAAAACTTTAATTATCTCAAACCCAAATTTTATGCAACAACATAAAAAGCAAAAACATGGTGAGATAGAAGACAAAAAAAACCTTATTTGAAAAATATTTCATTAGATATAGAAGAGAAACACACCTCTTTTCTTAATGAAATACAAGAAGACAAAGCCCTAATAGGCATTAGCAAATTATTAAAAACAATCAGTTTAGAAAATCCTTTGGATCCAAAAATAAATGAATATAAAACAATAGTCGACATAAAATTAAGAGATCCTAACAGGATCATAAAAGTAAAACCAATGATTTATACTTCAGAAGATAGGATTGAATTTGAAAAAAAAAATCAAGAACTTTTGGAATTAAAAGTCATAATACCAAGTAATTCACCTCACTCTAGTCCATCATTCTTAGTTGAAAAAGAAGCTGAGAAAAGAAGAGGAAAAAAGAGAATGATAATAAATTTTAAAGTACTAAATAAAGAAACCATTGACAATAGATACTTTATTCCAAAAAAGGAAGAACTACTATCATTAATAAAAGGAAAGAAATACTTCTCGAGTTTTGATTGCAAAAGTGGTTTTGGCAAATAAGATTGGATGAAGAATCCCAAAAATTAACGGAATTTAGTTGCCCCCAAGGACAATTCCAATGGACAGTTATACCATTTGGATTGAAACAAGCTCCAGGTATTTTTTAAATATATATGGATAACATCTTCAAAAAATTACAAGATATTTGTTGTGTTTACATAGATGTTATTTGGTTTTCAGTAATGAATTAAATAAACATTATTTGGATATTATATATATTTTATAAAAATGTAGAAAAGAAGGCATTGTACTCTCTGAAAAGAAAGTAGTACTTTCTCAATAAAAGATTAAATACTTAGGTTTGGAAATTGAAGATGGAAAACATAATCTACAACCCCATATACTAAATAATATTGAAGGTTTTCCTAGTGAACTAAAAAATAAAAACCAATCACAAAGATTTTTAGGATGTTTAACATATGCAAAAGCATATGTCAAGAAACTTGTAGAAATGAGAAAACCATTACAAGCAAAATTGAAAAAAATCATATCTGGAAATGGATAGAAGAAGATACTTTATATATGGATAGAGTAAAAGCAAAGGTAAAAAATTTACCAACTTTATACTTTCCAGGACCAGATGATAAAATGATAATTAAAACAGATGCTTCACAAGAATATTAGGCAGTAGTTCTTAAAGAAAGAGTAGATGAAAAAGATGAATATCTTTGTAGATATACATCAGGATCTTTCCAAGGTTTAGAATTAAATTACCATAGTAATGAAAAATAATATTTAGCTTTTAAAAAATTTATTAAGAAATTTGTAATATATGTCACAAGCTCCAGATTCATTGTTAAAACAAATAACAAGAATTTTGGTTATTTCTTAAGAACTAATATTGCAGGTGATTACAAACAAGGAAGATTAGTTAGATGGCAACAATGGTTCAATCATTATAATTTTGATGTTGAACATCTTCCAGGCCATAAAAATAGTTTAGTCGATGAGAGAATTAGCACCTCTAAATATTTTTATGCTTTTAGGAATGGAACATCTTGATATCAAAATCAAGATAAAGGAAAAGGAGATAAAAATCCTATAGGAACAACTCGAGTTGCTATATCTCGAGAAATCTCTCATGGAGACAGGAAAGAAACAAAAAGAACTTAATTTTTCAAAAAAACTCTAGAGACCAGAAGCTCAAACGAGGAATTTCCATTAAAAAGGAAGAACCTAATAGTTCATAAAAAACTTCTGAAACCACAAAGCTCAATTGGGCAGATGAGGCAGAAAAAGGAAAACAAAAAATAGTTTATTGTGTCTATAATGGCCCAAAACTAGGAATTTATAACAACTGGGCAGAAGCTAGCAAATATATTCTAGGAATTAGTAGAGTAACTCATAGAGCCTTCACCAAAAGAATAAAAGTTGAAGGTAGTTATTCCAACTACAAAACACCAAAACTAATAACTCTAGAGAAGATAGTAAAAAATTATTCTACAGCACTACAACAATAACCAATAGCTCCAAGTAGATTGACAAATCTTGGAAAGATAGCAAGGCCTCCAGTGCTATTTAGAGAAACATCTCCTCTAGAGACATCAAAAATAGTAAAACATTCAGTACTATTTAGGGAGACATCTCCTAGAACTACTCCAATCATTGAAGATGAAAATGACCTATATAGAAATCTCAGTAAATCACAATGGTTGAGTCTCTATAACTTGGCCCGAAAATATACCCAAAAACATATTGAAGATATGAAATTCTATACTACAGACAGGGAATTTCTTGTAGGAAGTAAATTCAATATATTGGAAGGAGTTGATCCAATATTTGTATATAAAGCATTTCATGCAGGACTAATATAAAATATATACCCAGGAATTAATTTAAGTGAGTTAAATTATTTCCTAGGAAATTTTAAAAGAGCAATCAAGAATTTCAGAAGAAAAATTAAAACAGGTGATAAACCTATTATCTTAGACTTTTCAATTCATTAATGGACTAGAATGAGGAAGTATTAGTCCATACCACTTCATCAAGATAGGGATTTCTAACACAAACAGAGAAGTTTTCAAACTAAGGGCACTTCCAGAAAAGGAATTCAACATAGAAGAACTCTCTGTGTATTAAGAGGTTAAATGTTAAGCCAAATTTACTATGAACTTAGGAAGATTGACAATTCCACTAAGATTAAAGTAAATTATTCAACTATTGAAGTCATCATCATTTCCCACAGTAGCGTGGCTTTGTCAGAGGAAGATGGTGAAAACATTTCCAAATATGAAACCAATTTTAATTACAATAACCTAGAAATTGGTCAAGAAACAAGGAAGGTATTCTGCTTCTATGTCAGAAAAGCCACCAAAGACCACAAATTCATTCTTTGCATCAAATACCGAGAAGATGAAGATGGGTCATCATCAATGT
Source organism: Hippophae rhamnoides (assembly GCA_033030585.1). NCBI lineage: Eukaryota > Viridiplantae > Streptophyta > Magnoliopsida > Rosales > Elaeagnaceae > Hippophae > Hippophae rhamnoides. Next base: position 35,044,069 of record CM065437.1, read on the forward strand.
CATCAAAGGAACCATCGACAAAAAATGACAAAGAAAAATAAGAAAAGAAACTGTTGACAAAAGAGATAAAGATGTAGACCTCACATCTTAGTCGGCAACATGTGCCAAGGAAAAAAGTAATGGCTATCCTTTAAAGTGGAAAGGCAGATGGATTATTAAAGCAAGGGTAAAATAATAATTTTTGTCTTGTAAATAGGCATTCCTTATTCTATAAAACGAACCATTATTATCATTTCAAAGAACATACGAACACACATAAATCTAGAGCTCTCTACTCTGAAGCACTCTAGCATAGAAAACCCCTCTATCTAGAAATCTTAAAACCAATAATGTTATACCCAGTAATTATGGGCGGCTAAGCACCCCTTTTAAGGTTCTTAGTTGGCCTTAAATTGTAATAATTATTATTCTATGAATAAAATGGAGTTTAGTTACTCTTCTTTAGTAAGTCAACTATTGGACACTATTTATGTACGGATGTAAAAGGCTCACCATTTCCAGAAAGGCGTTGAGGTTTGAGAAAAGCTGAGGCATAATAGGTGTAACAAAAGAAAACGAATAGAAGGGAAGACCGTGGTGGACCCATCAAATTTAGTTATAATAATTATAAATTTAAGCGAGTTAAGAATCTTGAATGTCTAAATATTTGCTTACAAACAAGGCATAATATTGCTAAAATAGGAAAATGGAAATTGTTTTTAGAAATAAACAACTAATAATTCCAAATAAAATCAAAGATAAAAATCTAACTATATTAGAAACATTTGATAAATGTTATCTCTATCATTTAAATGAATATTTTAAATATGAAGATTATGAAACTTGTATTGAAAATTTTAAAAGATTTAATACCTTATTAGATATCTATAGAGGTTATATTAAAGCTATGACAAGCATTATAGTCCATCATGTTTCAAGGATATTAAAAGACTATTTTAGTCAAAAATATGTAAGAATAAAGGAAGAAGAATTCAACCACTTAATGTTTGGATATTACTTATTTGAAGATTATAAAATACACTTTATGTATACAAGAAAAACCTGCTTGTATACTATGAATAGGAATAAATAATATACATTCAACACATATGATTTATCAAGATAATATTCTATAAACATTGAATCATTAATACATAAATTAAAACTATTAGATTTTATAAATGAAAGAATAATTTTTAATTTTAAAAGACAATTAATAGATTCGGGATTAGAATTAAGTAACCAACATAATATACTATACAATTGTAATGAATATAGAAGAAAATTAGACTCATATAGAAAAATAGTAAGCTTTTTAGACAAATTATTATCTTCAATAAATAGATAAAGACGCTTAACTAGGTCAATATTAACCCCTAATTAAAAATTGTATCAATCCCCAAAAATTGGTATCAGAACCTAGGAATAGTAGTCTAAATAGTAATGAATGGAAAATTAACACCATTAAAATCTAAAGACATTTTTGATATTTTGTAAACCTCAGGGGCATCTAAGATAGTGTTCCTCTCAAATATCTTACACTTATTTCACAATATAACAATTCAATAAAGTTTTAAACCCATAAAAATAAGATAATAAGAAATGAAAATAAACATAAGTAAATAATACGAGTATTTAAGTAGTTCCGTCCCTAAACAATATAGACATAGTTCATTGAAAAGGGGAAAATATAATATATCTACTATGTAAAATCAGAATACAAAAATGATAAGTGTTTATACCAATCCTAGCTTAATGGAAGGCACAAGATATCTCGGGATATCTATGTAGGGTCCAGGGAGTTTCGACGTTGATGCTCAAACTAGTTCCTAAATTGTAGGACATCCATACCCTAACACATGTTTGTTTTTCTCTCCCTAACTCTCAAACCTAAGACCTAGCCCTTAAGTATACCTTGGGAAGCAAGTTAGTATCATCTCGGCTACAGCCCAGATGGTACCAACTTCTAAGAATCTGTGGCTATAAGTGTAGGTCACAGGTTCGAAATTGGGGAGACGCTAAAGAAATGCATGCCTAGTATCGATGGTAGAATAACCACTTGTCAGGAGCCCCCACATAGATATTTTTAGCAAAAAAAGGCACATTTTGATGTTTGAACGAGAGTTCTCTGATCTCAAGATATCCGCATGGGGCCCAAGGTTCTGGCATTGATGCTCTGCACAGATCTATGTTCCCAATGGGGCGGCTATAACACATGTTTCTTTTGCTCTCCCTAAGTTTTGAACCCCGGTCATGACCCTTAAGACCTTATTAGGAAGTAACCTGGTACCATCTAGAAAGCCAAAACCATAAGCCTTACATGGATATCCTGAGATTAGAGAACTTTAATTCAAATAATAAGAACAATTACAAATGATGGAACCTAGGACTACTAGGATTGAACAACTCTAGTTTACTTGTTCTTGCTCACACACACTTAGTAATACATGAAAGAGTCGGGTAGAGAAGAAGAAGGAGACAAAAAGGCCAAACGACATGAACAAGAAAAATAAGAAAGTGTAGCATCAACAAACCCTAAGTCTCCTAAGTGGAGGGGTATTTATACTTGATGATGAAATTTCCATAATGACCCTCAGTTCATTCCACCTTAAAAAGTCTTTGGACCTAAACGAATGCAACACAACAAGCCCACCAATTTAAGCACAAATCTAGTATCGCTCAATATGTGACAAAATGCAACAAAAAACATTAGTAACAATACATTATAATATAAACAATACAAACACCACTAACAATGTCACAGTGACACAAATTTAACATATTATCTAAAGATTTCAAAAAATATAAAAATATCATACAGAATCTCTAAAAATAGTTCTATGAACTAATCCTAATATAATACAAAAAAATGTGGTACGCATATTAAAGTAACCTATACCTAAAATAACCTAACAAAAATAAGGCACATGTAATCATGCATAATATAACAGTCTAAAAATAAAGGAAAGAAAAGAAAAGAAAAAATATGATGGGCTACCATTGAAGGCTTGTTTTGACATACTCAACCTGATCGTACATATAAACCTTCAAAATAAATTTTCAACTGCACTAGGTTAGTAAGCAATGAAAATGAAAATAAAAATAAAAATAAAAATAATAGAAATTGATAACAAATAAATTTTAAACTTAATCCTTGACAACGATACAATTTTTTTTATAATACTTGAAAAGTCACGCAAAAAATTTAACCCTACTTAACTAAAAACATGTTGATCAGTTAGAGTATATGTCATTATCTGTCGAGGATCGAATAAGATTAACATATTAATTGCTAGTTAAAAGCCAAACCTAATAAAAACTAATTATCATCACTGTTAATTAAAAAAGGACTTTTGGGAATTGTTCGAAAAAAAATAACTTAACTAATATAATTAAAACTAATTAGAACAAATTCGAGATCAAATAAGAAAAGCATGTGATTGAAGTTATGTTCTTTGCCACTAAACTGGGTTTTAATTACAAATCTATAAATTAAATTCTTTTTCAATCCTAAATTTATTTCTAATCTATAACCAATTATTTGAGAACTTTAGCTTCGGGATACTAAGTATACTTAAAATTCTTTACCTCATTTTTTACTTTGTAACTATCCAACAACACGATCATTAATGTATTCTAATTATTGATTAGCTTAAAATTTTATTTATTAGATTTAATTAAATAACAACATAAGTTAAAAATAATAATAACTAAACTAAATAAAATTGTGATATACTTACAATCTTTAGATAGCATGCATATGGATTTGATTTTAAGTGAAATCAACTACTCATAATATGCTACCAATGATAAAGAAATTAGTTATTACTTATGAACTCCCTAATCTAGCTACCTGTCAATTTATCTAATCAATTAGTTATGCACCTAGTTAATTAGGAAATCAATTTTGAAATTTAAATATATAACTAAACAAATCTTCGAAACAATTATAAAAAAATAAAATAATTTATAAATTCAATAAATTAAATTCATGGTTTCGTGCATATAACTAACTCTTAATAATTTAGACATGTTAAAACTAAATAATAATTCATACAAAAAAATAGAGAATTGAAGAAGAAAGCTTAGGAATTTAATTAACATGCAGTTGTTTGGGGATTGAAAGCCATCTCCAAGCCTTCAACTTGTCCTTGATCTTTAATTTTTCCCTAAGAATTGTGGTGAGCCTCTATCCAAAAATGGCCTTCAAATTGTGTCTTTAAGGTTGTTGTTTCCATAAATCACGTTCAAGTAGGTATCTATAGGATGCAAAGTGACCTAAGAGTGATCTGGGCAATCCGATCTGGAAAAATAGACAACAACATGCAAAAATGAGAAAATTGGCATAACATTATGGAGATTGGCACCCAAGAGCCTATTCAGAGCTGCGACAAATTTTAGCAAACAATTTTGTTAAAAATCAAAACCTACTAAAGGAGTGGTTGAAGAAATTTTTTTTTAAAGAGAAAATCTAGAAAGATGTAGAAAAGAGAAATGTGTGATAATATTTGTATGGATAAAATTATTTCTTAGTTTTATATTTGTGTGATGTATATTACATGATGATGACTATAAATAACCTACCTTGCATTTGGTTTAACCATCCCATCAAAAACAAATCAGTCTTTGTATTCTTAGTTTGAGTGCGAGTTGAGAGCTTTCTGTTTGAGTTTCTCTTCAAACTGTGAGTTACCTTTGAAAGGTGTTATAATGTCTTTTATTGTGGATATAGTACAAGTAGTTTGTTTACTTGTTTTGATTCAATATTAGTAAATTTAGAGTTGTGTATTCTAAATTTTACTCAACAATTGGTATCAGAGTGGGATGGTCAATGATCATTCTTAGTGGAGCTATCTTGAGTTATAAGGAGTTTGATGCTCTGTAAGATTCTTAGTTAAGCTTGCTTGGTATAGTCAAAGTCTTGCCGACATGATGGGTAACCTTCAAGTGATGGATGAATCAAGAAGCTCAACAAAAAAAACTATAACACATGGGAAACATGTATGGAGTCGTACCTACAAGGTCAAGACCTGTGAGAGGTTATTGGTGGTGATGAAGTTACACAACCAACAACGGAAGTTGTAAACAGAATCTTGCGGAAGTGGAAAATTAAAGTAGGCAAAGTGATATTTTCTTTAAAGACTGCAGTTGAAGAAGAAATGTTGGAGCATATTTGGGATACCAAAACACTGAAGGAAGCATGGGACAATCTTGTTACACTCTTTTCAAAGAAAAATGATACAAGACTATAACTTCTTGAGAATGATATGCTATCAATGGAACAACGCAACATGATGATTTCCCAGTACTTTCACAAGGTGAAGTCGTTATGCCGTGAAATTTTAGAGTTAGATCTGAATGCTCCTATTGAGGAAACCATGATAAAGAGAATAATTATCCATGGTTGAGACTTGAATATTAAGGGTTTGTTGCTTCTATATAAGGATGACTGATATAACCATCTCTTGTTGAGTTTGAGAATTTATTAGCCGATCAAGAGGCTATGGCTAAGAAAATGAGAGAAGCCTCATTGAAGGGTGTAGATAAAGCACTCTACACCAACAAAAGTAGAGGAATTTTCAAGTAGAACAATGGTAGTAGATCTAACAAGGATGGTGACAAAGGAAAAATTCCTCAAGGAAATGGAGGCTTTCGTCTAGGGGGAGCTTGGAAAAATCTCAATAACAATAGAAAATTTGATGGTAAGTGTTACAACTATGGGAAGTTGGATCACATGGAAAAATATTGTTGAAGTAGGAAAATGACTGTTGAAATTAATACAGCTACTTCCAGTTCTAAGGAGAATAGCGAAGAAGATTAGGATATCGAAGCATTATTCACTATAGAGGAAGAAGAATTGGCTCTCACTGTATGAATATCAAAACTTGTACATTAAATTGTGGAAGGCAATGTCGGTGTGGAAACCATAGAGATCAGTGGTGGCACGGAAACTAAGAAGAATCCACAATTAGCCCAAAAGCTACATGATGTGTTGCTAGAAAGTGGTGTTTTTACACCTCCAAACTTTTTTACAAAAAATTATGCAGAATAATTAGATCTAATGATAGTTGAGGCTAAGTACCTAAGAGAACATAAGGAACAAAACATTGGAGCAACTAGGAAACAAGAAATTATAAGTGAAGATAACATTAGTTCTGCATGCTATCTACCTCCTCTGCCCCCCCAAAGGGTGCACTTTAAAGCATGTCCTCCTTATTAACAAGATAATTTAAACTTTGTAGAAGGTTTAAGGTTCAACCCTTCACTTGATAGTCCAGAGATGACGAGACATGTTTCCTCTACATAGACAAAAGAAACTCTAGTGAAATATGCAAGAAATGTCCAAATTGCTATTGCAACAGTAGCGACATCAGCTGTAATTGCATCTTCTATGGTGGTGGACGCTGCAAAGAAAATCATGATTCAAATTTTGAACTCCCATTAGTAGCTACTGCTACTACAACAACTATAGTAGTGGTTGCAACAATTGTAGTTGTTAGTAAGTAGTATGATAAAGGCATACAAAGTGATGGAGACACAGATGATGTGATATGTGAACCATAGGGTAGTGGCAACCGTGAACAAGGCACCTCTTATGCAAAGTCTGATGGTAACAGAAAATCATATAGATCAATAGAGAGATTAGGTTATGATAGCACCAGATCTGATGTTGCAATGGACAATGTTATTGATTATGAGATTCCATGGGAGGAATACAATGAGATCAAGTCGCATCATTTTCCAGAGAGTAGATCTTCAAAGTCATCTTCGAGGTCAAACAGTCTGATAATGGTGATAGTGGCATCTGTGGCATCTTCAAACAACAAACGAGTCTAAACATCCTAACCCTAGCCTTGCTAATCCCATAGCAACAATAAATGAGGAATGGTAGTGGAGGAGGTGGAAGAGGAGATTCTATGGGACTGAAAGTGTTACGACGTTGTTAATCAATGCTTGGGATGAAAGATATGTGGAATTGAGTAAAAGGGATCTCAAGCAAAAGCATTGGAAACAGGTTACTAATATTGTGAATAGTAGAAAGGACTATTCAAAGAATCCTAAAACTAATGTTCCATGTAAGAATCGAATTGATACTACGAAGAAGAAGTATAAGAGTGAGAAGGCCAAAATTGTTACATGTGGAGGACCTAGTAAGTGGCATTTCTATGAACTACTTGATAATTAATTGGTCATACTACAAAGATAATTGGGTTTGTTAGGTATAGTGATGAGAGTGAACAATTGTGAGCTATAACATAAATGAATGGGTAGTACAGTTCTAATAGGCCCATGCATGTTGGACCTGCTACCACATAATAGGGTGGTTCATACCCTAATACTCAACGAAACCAAGTCAAGAATGATCCAAATAATACAACAATTTTTATTGGTGGTTTGGATCCAAACGTCAGTGATTACGTGCTAAAACAAGTATTTGGCCAATTTGGCCACTAATTCATGATAAAATACCAGTTAGAAAAGCATGTGGTTTTGTATAGTTTATCGATAGGAAAAATGCTGAGGATGTAATTGAGAGTTTGAATGGAACGGTAATTGGTAAGAAAATCGTTCATCCTTTATGGGATTGCACCTCAGGAAACAAGCAGTGGAGAGTGGGTTAAAATAACTAGTGAAATCAGAAGGCACACCCAATAGTTGGAGAGAATCAGATGCAAAATGGTAGATGAATTTGCAAAACGCTTTTCTCCATAGAGAGTTGGTATTGAGAGGGAGTGTTGAAAATCAATACCAACTCAATAAATAGAGTGGTTGAATAAAGTTGTTGAAAATCAACACCGACTCAATAAATGAAGTTATTGAAGAATTTTTTTAAGAGAAAATCTAGAAGGATATAGAAAAGAGATGTGTGTAGAATGTGATAATATTTGTATGGCTAGAATTATTTTTTAGTTTTATATTTGTGTAGTGTAGATTGCATGATAAGGACTATAAATAGCCTATCTTGCATTTGGTTTAATTATCCCATCAAAAATAAATAAATCTTTGTATTCTTAGTTTGAATGTGAGTTGAGAGCTTTTTCTTTGAGTGTTTATATTTCTCTTCAATTTGTGAGTTTCCTTTGAAAGGTTTTATAATGTATTTTATTGTGGATATAATACATGTAGTTTTTTTTTACTTGTTTGGATCAAATATTAGTAAATTTAGAGTTATGTATTCTAAATTTTACTCTACAAATTTTGCACCTAAAACTCTATCTTTTTGTCATTTTTGCTTCTATATACATGTAAAATGTAAAGTAATCCTATAAAATGTAATAGGTATAATAAAACAAATATATATATATGGAGCGATTAGTACAAAAAATATTTATAAATTAGCACATATTACGTAGGGTTTGTCACTATTAATCCCATTTTTTGAATAATAGGTGATATGGCTAAAAGAATGCTAAATCTAGAGAATGATTATGTTTTGATATGGCTATGCATGTGATAGAGATAATTAAGGGTACTAGATGGGTGACGAAGAATCATTTGGCTAAGACTATGTGTGAGTCTTCTAAGGGTAATGAAAGTATGAGGGTTTTTGGCTTTAGTGATGGTCATATGAGTCTCTTGAAGAATGTTGGTTTGGGTAATAATGGGATTGGAGGATTACAAACTAGTAGTGGGCAAGGTGTATTTGTTGGGGGATGATATTTTGAAGGTTAGGAAGGATAATATGGATGGTGTTAGTTATGAAATTGGTGTGAGTATGCAATGTGATTTGGTTTTTGCTTTTGCTAAAGAAAGGGTACTTTTAGTGTGAATGATGCATACTGTAGGGGAAGGTAGGGGAAACTAATTAAGAAAGGTGTCAACTGAATGATTCTCATGGGGCAAATGCTCGAGGCATAATTGCCCACATGTCTAGATTTGTTGTGGCCTTTGGGATTGTTGATCCTTGTTGAGGTTCTCAGAGTTATGTTTATTGATTGTTGGTTATGTTGGTGTTTTGGTATGTTTATGTGTGTGCTATTTAGGTTATTGGTCCAGTTGTCTGTCTATATTTGTCATTTGTTAATTTTGTTTGAATTTATTTTTTTTGTTTGGGTCATGTACTGTCTGATTATTAAATGCTCACCTTGGGTTGTATTCTTAATGTTTTCCTAACTGGATAGTAAGATTGTCCTTGTTGTTTCCTCAAAGTTGGTCCCCTTCTCCCTTTTTTGAGTCATAAGTACTTGGGTTATGCCGCTATGTAGTTCTTTGTTTTAGTATGATTGGTTTGGGTATTAATCCTTGTTCTATAATGCCTATATCCTTAATAGTCTCTATACTTTACTAGTTTCATGTGTATTAGTAACATTAGGATTTCACCCCACAATAATATCATAAATCTATACAAAATAATATTGAATAAAACAAGCAATAAGTATATCATCAACATATAATAGCAAATAACTTAGTCTTAAAACATGATTTAGCTTAAAGTAAATACATTTATCATAATCACATTTTTCAAAGCTAATTTTAGTCATAAAAGAGTTAAATCTTTTATACAATTCCCTGGGAGCCTATTTGAGACTATTCAAAGATTTCTTTAGTAGACAAACAAGATTTTCATTTCTCTTTTTAATAAAATCTCCAGGTTGTTTCATATATATTTTCTCATCTGAATCACCATACAAGAATGCAAATTTAACATCCATTTTTTCAAGTAACAAATCAAATTAAGCTACAACAAATAATAAAATTCTTATAGAGGTGAATTCACAATATGTGAGAAAATTTCATTAATCAATGCCTTTCTTTTAAGCAAATCCCTTTGAAACTAATCTTGCTTTATACCTAGCAAATTCAACACTCTCAATACCCTTCTTATTTTTAAATAACTATACAGATCCTAACACTTTAAGATATTTAGTTCTTTCAACTAAAGTCAAATTTCCAGTTTTATAAAGTGAATTTCATTCCTCATGCATCATTCCATTTTGAAGAATTAAGAGAAGAAATAGCATCAAAAAAACATTTAGGTTCATAATTAGAAGCAATTGATAATGCATAAAAAAAATTAAATCAACTTCACTAAAAATGGATGAAGAGGGAAGAGATTCAAGGTACCTTTTGGTTAGAGATATATTCCTCCTAATCCTATCTCTAGCCAATTGGTTATAAATAAGTTTAGAGGAACTACCACGAGGATTCAAATTATCCTCTGTAATTCTATCTTATTAGTATTTAATTCAATGGATTAAGAGGCTATAGGTTCCTCCATCTCATTCCCAATATCAAGGATTTAAGGAGAAGGGGTTGCACCAACCTCTACCTCAATTCTAGTACCCAAAGAAGAGCTTGAAGTAGTAATGTTATGCAAATCTTTGTAAAACACAGATTCAGTAAAGACAACATTTCTACTTATAATATTTTTCTTCAAAGATGGACAATATAGTTTATATTCTTTATTACCTAAGGGATAACCAATGAAAAAACACCTAAGTGACCCATCCTTCAACTTTCCTTGGATCATGTAATTGTAAGCCATATAACAAAAAGTCCTAAGGGCACTATAATCATCAGGAATGCTAGATCAAGTCTCTTCAAGTGTCTTGAAATTAATGGCAACGGAGGGACATCTATTGATGAGTTAAGTGTTTCTACCTAAAAACTTTAGGGAAAACCAAATAGGGACAACATGCATCCAAGTAAAGTTCAATTCATTCTCTCATCTAGACCATTCTATTGGAAAGTACGTGCAAATGTCCTATGTCTTCCAACAACATGGTTCTTACAATAGTTGTCAAAGAGTTCATCGTAGAACTCTAGACCATTATCAGTTCTAAGTACCCTAACCTTTTTCCCTTTTTGATTCTCTACAAGTGCTTTTCATTGTTTAAAGGTGCTAAAGGTTTCATCTTTAGATTTTAAAGTGAAGGTCCACATTTTCCTAGTAAAGTAATTAACTAAAGATAAAAAGCACTTAATACCACCAATAGATTGAATAGGAGTAGGGTCTCAAAGCTCAGAGTGAATGTAATCTAATGCATGCAAGGTAGTGTGACTTTGCTTAGAGAACTTGACCCTATTTTGTTTTTTTACCAAAGATGCAATGTTCACAAAATTTAAGATCCATAAGAGTCTCAGTACCTAACATATCCTACTTGGCTAGCACACTTAACCCCTTTTCACTAACATGTCCTAACCTCCCATGGCATAACATTGTACTATCTAAGGAATGAGCTATATTGATAACACTATCACTACTAAGAGTTGTGTGATGCGTAATTTTGCAAGTGTACGAATCGTTCAAGTAATAAAGTGTACAAAAGTATGGATATCGAACCCACAAGGAATGGCGTTACTAAGTACCAAAATTGACTAATCCTAATTTTATTTGAAAACCGAATTTTTGAATTTGTTTAAAAAGTAAATTAACTTAAAACTAAACGCAAATAACAAAATTTAATGTTTTTCACAAATGATTAAAAACGCTAAGGCATTTGATTTCGCTAAATCAATTCAATCCGATTTCAAATCATGTTATATGAGAATCAAAGTTAAAAGTGATGGTTGAAAAACCCAAATTTACCTAATACTCTCTCTCGAGTTATATTAGAATTACTTATCTATGAAAACTGACTATATATCTATGAAGATTTAATCACAAACAAGCACATTATGATTTATGGAATTTCTAGAATAACCACATACATCATGCATTAGCTCTCACACTCGCATTCAACATACGGTATTTATCACAAGAAGCGTTCATTACACATCTCCTCTCGGTCTCAATATAATGCAACAAATCATTTAAATCTTGATCAGAAATTTAAAAGCATTAAGCATGGAAATAAATACTCAACTTGAAAACAATGAATTCATATAACGATAACACAAGAAATCAGATTTTCTTGATTCAACTACATCATAGCCTTAGCAAAAACGAATTAGTTCATAACGAAAATAAGAACAAACATATTCTCAATTGAATCCATGAACAAACAATCTGAATAAAATGCAGAAAATAAAAGCTAAGGAGAAGAGATGAAAAACTCTTGAAGATGAAGACTTGGTAGCAACAATGGTGATGATCCTTCAATCTTCTCCAACCTTTCTCTCCAAAATTACCTTTTCTCCTCCAAAAATAACTCAATTCTGCTCTCTCTGTCGTCCCCCTATTTTTCCATCATAATGTATATATAGATCTAGGGTTTGTGGGGCAATTTTGGAACAAAACAACATAAAAAATATGTTTTCGGACAAAACTTGTTGGCGGCGACATTATTCTCGCCGCGGCGAGATTTCTGGAAAATTAAATTTTGGTTTTTCTGATTTTGGCCGGTGGCCAAATTAATGTGGTCAGCGGCGAGATGCTTTGGCCGGCGGCGAGATGAGTTTACCAAAATTTGTGCTCTTGGGAAGATTTTCACCAAGATTTTCGTCTGCGGCGGGATGAATATGGCCGGCGGCGAGACACTTTGGCTGACGGTGAGACACTTTGGCCGGCGGGGAGATTCACTTGGCCAAAATCCGTGCTCCCTGCATGATTTTCAACATTTTCTCCTTAAGGTTTTCGCCGGTGGTGAAATTCCAAATTTTGAAATTTTGTTCTCTTTTTATTTTCATTCAATCCCGATCATTGTACTTTGTCCCTAACTTCTCCAAAATCATGATTTTACCTGAAATTGCACTTCAAACACGAAATACCCGTGAAATGACATTTGTGGATTAAATAATCAAATAAACACAATTTTCACACAAATATCAACATTTAAATCATAACAAAAATGCAATAATTTAGCTCTTATCATTGTGCCTTTAAGAAAATAAGGACCATTGGTTCTAGCAGCCTTAAACACAACTAATTACCCTTTAACTACTCTTATGACTCTATTATCTATTTTAATCTGAAAACTATAGGCATTTAATGATCCTAGTGAAATCAAATTTCTTCTTCTTCAGGAACAAACCTAACCTTATTAAGACTTCTAATTGTTCCATCTAACAAAGAAAGTTTGATAGAGCCTATACCCTTAATGTTGCACTCATGGTCATCACTAAGGAGAACTCTACCACCATCAAACTCCTTAAGGTCACTAAACAAATACTTAAAGAGAGACATATGAAATGAACATCCTGAATCTAAGATTGACTCTATTCAGACCATTTAGAACTCACATTTAGGACCTCAGAGCTTTCATAACCTTCAGAAACTAAATTTGAATCAATATCAGTACTAGACTTAGGTTTATCACACTTCTTACTCTTCCTAAGTGAGCATTCATTTATATAATGACCTTACTTCTTACAAAAGTAACAAGTAACATGCTTCTTTGATCTAGACTTAGACCTATCCTTGGATATATCTTTAGACCCTTAATCTCTATTCTTAGAACTTCCTCTAGCCATAAGACAATTACTAACACAACCTTTATTATAGACCTTAATCTCTAAATCGTTAGACCTAAGACTTGAGACAACAAGATCAAAAGTTAAAGTATCCTTGTCATACATAATACCAAATTTTACATCCTTGTACTTATCAGGCAAATAATTTAGTAACATAATAGCTTGAGTTTCATCCTCAATTTGATGATTAATGTCATCCAAATCAGAAGTCATTCTTTTGAAATCAACAAGATTTTGTTCAAGATCTTTGGATAAGTCCATTTTGAAACAGTAAAAATGATTTTTAAAATAGACTTTTCCAAATAAAGATTTTTGTAAATATAAAGATTCAAGTTTAAAGAATACCTTCTTCAAGGGTTGTTTCGTTTAAAACTTGCTGAAATTTTATTAGAGAGGTTCAACAATATTGATGCAAAATCTTTTTTCTCAATTGTTTTCTTATCCCTCTTGGGGGCTTTTTCAGGCAAGTCATCAAAGTCTATAGCACCATGTACCTCTTGTTGTACCAAGAGGGATATAATTTTATGTTTCCATAACATATAATTACTAATTCCATCAAACATAATTATTTTGTAAGCAGTGGACATTTTGATATTAAAATGAAAATAACAATAATTAAGAAGAAATAAATGAAAAGGACGAAGAGGAAACTTCCTGAGAATGTAGAAGAACCCCAAAGCTCAAGATTTTAGAGGAATTCAAGAAACCCTAATTTCTGAGTCACTAAAGAAATCAACACATAGTGTTCAAGGTGGACCTTTTAAGAGTTTAGATAACTTCTATGAACACTCAAAGGCCAAAACAATATTCATACTACTTTGATGAATACTCAAAGACCAAATAACACAAAACCATGCTCTGATACCACTTTGTTATGATTTAAGCCCATGATAATATCAAAAATCCACACAAAATAATTATTTAACAAACTATTGAACAAAACCAATACTAGAAATGAAGTAAAAGTAAAGAAGAAGAATTAACACAGAGATTATGTGGTTCAGTCCCTATATCTAAATGGCCTAATCCACTAGAAAAGAAAGATATATGTATATATATATATATATGTATGTATGTATGTATGTATGTATGTATGTATGTGTATGTATATCCATTTGAAAAATCACAATACAAGAACACAAGAACTAGGTTACAGAGGAAAACCTAACACAAAACCAGTTCTTGAATTAGAGTGAACTAGGGAAAACATAGAGAAGAGAGAAAATGCTAATGATGCAAAAAGAACAAAATGAAAAGGTGCTGAACCAAAAACCATAATGGATTGTATAAATACATCATATGGAAAATGACTAAACTACCCATGTGTTCTTTATGCATCAATCCATTAGCCAGCCTGTGGATCCACTTCTAAATTGTACTAAATAACTTGATAAGGCTCTAAAGGTGATATACATTAGAACAACACTAATGCATTATATCATATAACAAATGTATTTACACATGTATGCAACATTTAAATATGTTCAATCCTACATCTCCTAAATGCTCCCTATACCAAATAGTGGTATACAAAATTAACAAATAGAATATAATATAGCTTCTCTTTGATAACAAAAAGAATGCTCAATTGCTCATGTATTTTACATTGTTATATATGGATTCCTAAATTATGAATCTGACTAATGATATCTATCCTAATTTGAAATAGATTTTCACCTGATATGGTATAGCATTTTATTAGCTAATAGCATAATATTTAATATAATGAGAACATTTGATATGATTATAACCACTTATTAGCATTAGTGAATTAAATTTGTTAAGCTGGCTTGAGATTATCTAAGTTGGGCTCCTAGGAATTTTCCATAAAAGGGAAGAGATTAATGAAAAAGTTCATTTTAATGAAATGGTGTGGGTTGTTTTAGTCATGTTACTTATAAGTTTGGGTCAATTGACCTTTTTTCTTGTAAAATATGTTGTTTAGTCCTTTTGATAATGGAAAAGGGATCATAGAAGAACAAATTTTACTGTAGCATGATTATTTTAATACTCTACTACATAAATGATACATATATTCAACTAATTTGTCTTTTAACACCTTCAATAAAAAAAATATATGTTAATTTTCTTATAATATTAAAAAATATGTGTTCATTTATGTTTTAAAAAAATGAATATATTATTTTTTCATGTGTGAGGTTAAAAATGAAACTCCATATATGAAGAGGTTATGCCATACAATTAAACCTTGTTTTAATTTTTTGTACACTTCAACAATTAGTGAGATTCATTAAAAGGGATAATTTGGTCATTTAATATATTTTTATCCAAAAACAAACAACTCATTCTTTTACTTATTTCCTTCATGACATTTTTGAAGCTTAGAAAAGAAAATAAAGGATATGTTATTCCTATCTCATTTTTATCACGTGACTAATAAAAGTTATTAAATAATGTTGATGCTAATTTTCATCAACACTAGATAGGACAACTCTCATAAACCTACAAGACATGGTTATTGGAACATCAATATGGTGTCTTTCAAAAAAAAATGTAACATCCCAAACTCCGTTTACTTTTCTCAAGTGTATTATTGTCTTTTAACTGGGATTAAATGTAGGGATTGCATGAATATTCAAAAATAAAATGCATGTTTGTGAAAAAAAAATGCTCGTTACCTTCCTCGCCAAGGGCTTGCCACCATCGCCAATGAGGCCCCGACGAAGGGGCGATGAGTTCTAAAAAAGCCTATGAAAGTGGTGACAATGAACCATTTTCTTCACTCAATTCTACAGGTCCCCCTATCTCTTTTGAAAGTATTTCTCTCCTAAGTCCCCTGTACATTATTGCAAAGTTCTAGGAAGCCCGATTTAGTATTTTCTTTGCAATCTTCTTTTCTACAGGATCCAAGTAAGTATATCCCAATTTTATTTTACTAGTATAGTTTTTATGCATATTTTATGATTTTGTGAATTTATGTGACCGTTGAATTGTAGGATAACATGATATATACTCATGTATACATACTTATTTTTTATGTCCATACCATACATGCAATCTAGAAGTATTGAGCATATCTTAAGTGTATGAAATAAATGACAAATAATGGGATAGAAGATAATCAATTGTCATAAAGTTCAAATAAAATGTTTAAATGTTATGTGTGCTTATGTTTTGTGGTTTAAGTATGCAAGGGGCATGGGAGGGACGAGCAGACTATTTTAAATTAATGATTAATCGTATAAAGAGAGGTTCTCCATATGACCACAAGAGATGCTAAACCCTTTTGAGATCTTCAATATGTATGTGTGATAACTTGGATAGACCATACTCATTTCATGCACCAAGTATGATACTACCATGGATTTGGTAGTTAGAATAGGTTCCAAAAACCATAGTCCATTGGTTATCGATAGCATAAGTATCACATAAGAGCCCTTATTATCAAGGAAATGAAAATGAAAAGCAAACAATGGGAAAATAACTGAACAAATGAAAGAAGACATAAGTAAATATAAGAAAAT
The DNA here is from genome assembly GCA_033030585.1 of Hippophae rhamnoides. Taxonomy (NCBI): domain Eukaryota; kingdom Viridiplantae; phylum Streptophyta; class Magnoliopsida; order Rosales; family Elaeagnaceae; genus Hippophae; species Hippophae rhamnoides. The sequence goes on from CM065437.1 coordinate 35,060,886, forward strand.
GAATAATTGCATAATATCTATGTACATTCATCATAGAGCATATTCCATACAGATTTACATTTTTAGATGAGTAATAGAGATTGGATAGAAAAGAGAGAACATCTGGTGATGTGGCTATTGACACGATTGAGAACACATAAGTATATGTGATCTTATGCAAGTGATAAGTAACTTTAAGAACAAAAGTTGTTGTACCCATAATGATCGGTAATAATATATACTCCTAATTACTAGTTTGTTAGTAAGTTAATTAAAATCAGTAAAAAATAGGTTTTGATTTTATAAACTGAAAATTTAATCCATAAAATAAATATTAATAAAAATAAAATATAAAGATTACAATAAATATATGAATACAATAATGATTCTAGGATCATTCTTTACCTCTAGCTTGTATTGCAAATCAATAAAACATATCTTAATCTCATATTCTTTGATTATATCAACTTAGAAAATTTTCACCTCTAGCTTGTATTGAAAATCAACAAAACATATCTTAATCTCATATTCTTTGATTATATCAACTTAGAAATATTCACAAGCTCAAAATTCTCGATCTCTTCTTAACTATTTTTTGAATTAAACAAGATTTTAATTCAAACTCTTTCTATTAAACAATCTAGAATAAACTCTATAAATTTAATATATCAAAAACATTCAATTTCAAGAAGCAAATTGGATCAAAGTTAAACACATAAACTCGGTTTAATTATCTTGAGTATTAATTCTCATTGCAAGTAATTTATTACTACTTATTTAAATCGATCAAGTGATTACATACCAAATCAACTAAATTTATTAACAATCAATTAATTTGATTATTTAGTTATACACTTAAATAATCAAGAAAATTCATACAAAAAATTAAAACCGAGAATTAATACATAATCAAGAAAAATAAATGAATAGAATATTACAAATTTTATTAAATATTATAATCATTATCTAGGGTTTTGAAATCAAATACTCAAGAAATAACTCTACACAAAAGAGCTCTTATTATTTTATTCATGTTTTCATTACAATTGTATAGCTATTTATAAGGAAATTTTACTCCTTCAATTACTCTTTGAATTAAGCATCCCTTGATTTACTCCATAAATTAAGGATTCATTGTTTTACTCCTTAAATTAAGGATTTCTTTGTTTTACTCCTCAATTAAGGATTCCTTGTTTCGCTTCCTCAATTAAGGTCCTTGTTTTGCTCCTTGAATTAAGGTCCTTGTTTTATTCCTTGAATTAAGAACTAATATCCAATAGTTCCTCTCAAGCCGGATCCAAAAGGTTTGGCGGATCCAAGCTTCGACAAAAGTCGTGAATCGACGGTAGGCTGGCTCATGGGCAAGATGTCACCTACTGGTCGGTTCTTCTTATATAACGTGTCCGAATCACTTCAGGATTGAACTTGTTCACGAATGTAACGACAATCAACTTCAATGTGTTTCTTCCTCTCGTGAAACACCGGGTTTGATGCTATATGCACGGTTGCCTCGATTGTCACAAAATAAGGACATAGAAGAGTTGCAGTGAACACCTAAATCACATGTAAGACCTTAAGCCATATCAACTCACACGCAATGAAGCCATTGCACGATACCTCACCGACACTTGATCCGGCGATGACAATTTTCTTCTTACTCTTCCACGTGACCAAGTTTCCACCGACAAATGTACAAGAGTTGGCAGTGGACTTCGCGATCGATCGCATTCCCCGCCCAATCAAGATCGCAATATCCTATGATTTCAGTGTGTTGTCATTCTTCTTCATAATGATACCACGACCCATTGATCCTTTTGTAGCGAAGATCCTTTAACAAGGGTCAAATGCTCAAGTGTCTCCGGGAGCTGCATGAATTGGCTCACAATACTTACGTAATACGTGATGTCAAGTCCGGTGATTATTAGGTAGATCAATCCTACCAACCAATCGCCGGTAATAACTTATATCCGTGAGTTGGCGTGCCCTTCAAGCTAGGGCTTTCGAGTCATTGCCAAGTTATGTAATGGATGGTTTAGCATAACTCATTTTAGCTTCCTCGAAAGCAAATCTAGACATATTTCCTTTCGTTAAGAAAGAGTCCTCGTGCGAGGCTGCCATTTCTATACCAAGAAAGTACTTCAATATCCCAAGGTCTTTAATTGCAAACCTTGTCCGAGTGGACTGCTTCGAGGTTGAAAATCTCACAAGATTATCACCTCGTAATTATCGATCATCTATATAATCAAAGACAACCAATTTTCCCAAAGCTCCTTGCGAACAAATAATAAGAATCTCGGTATTGCACGCTTTGAAACCAACACTAGTGAGAATCGAGCTTAGCTTGGCATACCAAGCTCGTTGGGACTGCTTCAAACCATAAATGGATTTCAGGCAATTTGCACACTAAATCCAAATTTGCTTTCGAGGATGCTCCTAAAGGCAATTTCATATAGACTTCTTCTTTGAGATCACCATGCAAGAATGCATTCTTCACATCCATTTGGTACATGGACCACCCCTTGTTTACAAAATGTACTACGTACGTAGCACTCTTATCGTGTTCATTTTTGCAACAGTGCAAATGTTTCTTTCTAATCCATCTCGAATGCTCCGAGTTGAATCCTCGAGCCACCAATCTTACTTTATACCTCTCAATTGATCAATCCGACTTGAATTGAGCTTATAAATCCATTTGCAACCCACGACTTTCTTTGCCTTTGGAAGTTTGCGATGCTCCACGTGTCGTGTTGATCTAGTGGCTTTAAGTTCTTCTCTTGCACGGCTTCCTTCCACACCTCTTGGCTATCGGGGCCCTACGAAAGTTTTCGAGGCTCACTATAACTCGATATGCTGCCGAGGAATGCGGCATGGGTGGTGTCACTCTCTATATGACACATAATTTGAGATGGGATGCGTGGGTTTGTAGGTGACAAAGTCTTGAAGTCTTCAGGAGGTTTCCTAACACGCATTGGATTACGTCACGGAACAGAGGAGTTATTTCACACTCGTTCACATCTTGTACCATATTGTGAGGATCATCTTGATTATCACCATCTTCATGTAGTGTAACATTAAGAAGAGACCCTTCATTGTTACTTTCAGTGAGAGATGTATCAATGTTGACATGGCTGGGATCTTGTTGTTGTAGAGCCTCAAGTTCGATTCATGGTAATGGAAACACATCCAAGATGTCATGTGACTTGCTGAAAAAAGGGTTAGTTTCATAAAATCGAACATCTTTAGACACAATTAATCTCCTAAGTTGGGGATCATAATACTTATATCCCTTTTGTGTAGATGAATAACCAAGAAAAATACATTTAATAGCTCTAGGATCCAATTTATCTCGATGATGAGATTGAATATGTACAAAAATGTGATACAACCAAAGACTCTAAGGTGCGCGAGAGGTTAATTTTCCTTCCTTTCATGACCTCTGTGGGAGACTTGAAATCCAAGACTCTACGGGTAATCTATCGATGATGTAAGTAGTCGTCATAACCCATCGGGACCTTAATCTCTTTCGTACATTCATTTGTAGCATTAATGCTCTAGTTTTTTCAAGTAAGTCCCGATTTTTTGCGTTCAAATACACCATTTTGTCGAGGTGTGCCAACACAACTTGTTTGATGCATAATGCCATGAATGCTCAAATATTGTTTCATGATACGTGACATGTATTCTAAGGCATACATTGTCGACCTTAAGGTTTGAATTTTTAGAGGAGAAATGATTTTTAACAAGGTTATGAAAGTCCTTAAATACTTCCATAACTTCATTCTTAGACTTTAAAAAGATATAACCACGTGACTCGAGACAAATCATCAACAAAAATCACAAAATACTTATAACCATCAAAAGATTCATTACTTGGTCCCCATACATCCGAATGAACTAGTTCAAAACACTTACTAGCCCTAGACAAGGAAGAATTAAAAGGAAATCTGAAGTGGGTCTTAGACAAGTGGCAAGTTTCACATGCAATTGCATCATTTCCTAAGTTTGGAAATAAAGTTGACAAAATTGGGTGGAGTAAGGGTGAGCTAAACGTTGATGCCATAATTGATTATCTCGATGTGGTTAAACTTAGCTTGAAACCTCTGGGATTGCTCTCTTGGATATGTAATAGAGACCATCTAAGTAAAACCCTTCACCAATCGCCTTTTTGGTGGCACAATCCCGAAAAATGACATTATGTAGGAGAAAAAATGGCTAAGCAATTCAAGGTATTTGTGATTTTTCCTACTGCATGTGTTGAAGGAAAGGAAGGTACATATAAAACCGCCGACTTGATTTCATCCGGACATTAATTTTATTTTTTCCTTTCCTAAAACCTTTACATTCTCACCATTTGCAATTGAAACTTGAGAAGGATTTGCTAATTTTTCAAACTTACGAGACTTTGACACACGGTTTGTCATACGACCGTGGCACCCGAATCTACAACCCAAAAATCATGCAACATATTTATTTTAAGAGCAATTTTAAAGGCTTTTATGATACCTTGCATGTCCCTTCGTGGTACGAGTTTTGTATTCGCCAAGAAACCTCGCAAACTTGCTCTAACAATGTCGTCATGAAGTTTCCTTCTTCTATCCTATCCACACAATCAATTCTAGCTCCTCCTATCTTCGCTTTCAAGATACAACATAAACTCATTCATAAGTTCACCGATTCGTGAAGTTTTTTGAATGGATCGACCCATTGTAGGTGTAGGTAGAAGTACGATTTCGCACGGCGTGCGCATAATTCACTTTCTCAGAACCCTTATCCTTTATAAAATCGTGTTTTAATCCCGGGATGTAGAATCCAAATACGTGTCCTTAATATGGCTCCGTATAGTTGCGTGTTGACACTTCAAGTTTGGATGCTTCCCTTTGTACTTTCTCTCGTTGGTTGGGATAGGCTCTTACCCCGGTGCACTAGCCATTGTATCCTTGTTCATGACTTTCCTCCTTACTTCTTCATGTTGAATTGTCGCACATACATTGGGCGAAGGAAGAAGTTCAAGATTCATGAAAGTATATGGCATCGTATATCTTCATATGTTGAATCGAGACCGGACAATGTGTTGAAATATTTTATCTTCTTTTCGCTCTTTTCGTCGCAGCCTACATCTATTGTACGAAGACGATATATTTCTAACTCATTCCACATGCTTTCACGTTTCCTTCCTAAGAGTTGTACAAAAGGCTTACCATCTTGTCAGAGATTTCGAGATGTCCTTCTTTAATTGAAAACTCGTGGCAAAGATTGTTTTCGACCGGCCATACATTTCTCGACCGTCTCCCATACCATTGGTACGCAGATTCGCAGTAACCGAATATTTCCGCCTAATTTACGTTCATAATTTAGAGTTTCTACGACATAACCAAACCGATCCTTACTAAGCTGATTCATAAAGGTTAAGGAAACACGTACTTCGATACTTCCATTTACGAACCCCAACTGACCTTTCCACCATAGCCGTGAGACACTCGCTTTCGACTAAGGAAAATAATTAAACTCATTCAACAAGACTGAAGCTTAATCTTTGATTCGATTGACATCCACCTCTACGTGATATTCACGAAGGAAAGCACCGAGCGAACTTTCAACTTCTGATCCTAACGGCTTGTCTTCCGTCATTTCAAAGATTGAAGATGCTAAGATAATAATAAAGTAGAAGCAAATTAATTTTTCTACTCTGATACCATGTTGAAAAAACAAGAAATAACTCTACACAAAAGAGCTCTTATTATTTTCTTCATCTTTTCATTACAATTGTATAGCTATTTATAAGGAAATTTTACTCCTTCAATTACTCTTTGAATTAAGCATCCCTTGATTTATTCATTGAATTAATGATTCATTGTTTTACTCCTTGAATTAAGGATTTCTTGTTTTACTCATTGAATTAAGGATTTTTTGTTTTGCTCCTTGAATTAAGCTCATTGTTTTGCTTCTTAAATTAAAGTTCTTGTTTTATTCCTTGAATTAAGAACTAATATCCAATAGTTTTGAAATCAACTACTCAAAAAAATAAATTCAGAATATTATTCATGATAATAATAAAAAAATAGAAAAAAATCTTAAAAGTGTAATTTTTAATTTTGATTTTCAATTCCTTTAATTGCCTCTTGAAATCTTCTTCTTAAATAATTCTTAATTGCATAATTATTGTAAAATTCGAATACTGATGAGATTTTGTGGCATGTTTTTTGAATATTTTATATCGAAAAAAATTGATCAATTTTAGAGTTATATTAGACTGCTACCTGAAAATCACACTGTCGTGCGAGATTACTATAGCGTGAAAAAGTAGGAGGCATGAAGAATTGGAGATAATGGTAAAAGTGTGACACTTTGGCAGAGATAGGAAGAAATAGTGCCGATTCCTTTATATGACATGTGTTCACCTTGTGATGTAAGGAAAACATATATTGTCTTCTAAGTAAATTTACCTATTTTTCTGAAAATATCCACCGAGCTAAATAAAAATCATAAAAAAATTAAAAATTTTAAAAAATATAAAAGATCAATATTTTTCTGATAAATTTAAAATAAATAATTTTAATTCATTATAATAACAAAATATATAAAAATATAAAATAATTAATATTTAAAACTGTGTATAAAATAATATTTATCAAACTTTTTCACACTTATTATTTCGTAATCATAGAGCAAAGTCAACACCTATAATTAAGAGAATAAATTTCTTGACATTTTATCTTAAAGACTTAATAATATTATGATTTAAAATTCTAATAAATGTTAGATATTATCTCTAGTTATCCATTTGCTATTTTCCAATAATGTATATATGATGTAATATCAATTAGCAATAGTCAAATCATCTTGCAAAAACAAGTTGAAACATTTTTCCTTTATATAAAATGTCACTATTCTTTTTATAGTTAAATCAAATATTATAGGTTTTTTCTTAAAATTGTATCCCTTCTCACCAAAAGTATTCCTTAAAATAAAAAAGTCTTTCATTTGGTCATAATATGGTTAGGCTTGTTGGTTCAATCAAATAAAAGGTAAAAAATAGAAATAAAAATTCACGAGTTCATGGAGTAATATATATATATATATATATATATATATATATATATATATATATATATATATATATATATATATATATATATATATATATATATTGAATTAGTGGAGTATTTAGTAGTAGAGGCTATTTTTTGTATGTTGTGCATTTAATTATCTATAGCACAATTGATACTCTTAAATCTTATTCTAATATTTTTTATAAAATCTATTCTTTTTTTATACAATTTCACTTTTCTTAAATTATAATGCAAGACCAATGTATTTGGTTCAAAGGGTAAGGAGTGGGTACAAACGATTGGCTCATGTAAGCTTATTGGTTCTCTAAAAGAGTTTTTCTTGAAAGAACAACACTATTAAGGATAGGACAATTTAAGCAAAGATGTTAACCATTTTGCCTTAATCGTTTTTCAAGAAATACGTTTAACATTTGTTTTGATAAACTTAAAGAAATTTTTTAACAACCAATTTTTATTCATTAAAAATATAATAAATTTTCAAGAGATTTACAATATTTTTCATAAGTTTATACATATAAATTATTCTATCACTAATTTAACTATTGTGCGTGGAAGTTTTGAACAAAATTATCATAAATTTACCTTCACTTAGAAACAAGGTTAAGACCCTATCAACATTCATTATCCCTTTTTACCTAATATTGTTTAACTAATTTCATCATCGATGTTAGAAAAAAAATAGATTTCTAACCCATCTATTAATCTTAACTATTCTAAGAAATACAACTAATAAATACTAAAAATGAAAACAAATATGCTACTTGGAGTATACTAATCCTAAAATATGTTAAACCTCCTAATAAAACATAAAAAAATAAAGATAATAAGATGTTAACATTCTTTCATACCTAATTCTTATATTTTCTTCCATGTAAACACTTACATATAAGTAATTTAAAAATAAGTAAAAAGAGAGTAGAAAACAAATCTGGTGTGATATCTCCTACAAAGTGCTCGGTTTAACCTCCTTGGCCTAAAGCTATCACTTTTATCTTGAGTATAATATTATCTTACATGAGTCAATTTGTACATTGAGGTTAAACAACAAATATAATATAATTATCTTGAATATTAATTCTTATGCAAGTAATTTATTATTAGTTATTTAAATTAACTAAGTGATTACGTACCCAATCAACTAAATTAATTAATAATGAATTAATATAATTATTAAATTCATAAAATATTAAAATAAAAAATTAATATATAATAAAAAAATAGATTAATAAAATATTATAATTCTTATTAAATATTATAATATGTATGTAGCGTTTTTGAAATCATCAATAATTAATTATAAAATTAACTATTAATTAAAAATAATAAATTAAAAATATTATTCATAATAAGAAAAGATAAAAATCTTAAAATTGTTGTATTCTAACTTTGTTTTTTAATACATTTGATTACCTTTTCAATCTTCTTTATAATTCTTACCTACAGTTTCATCATGTAATTTTGTATTTATTTTTATTTTTAGTTTAATTATTATGTAATTTTAATACCGGTTGTATTTTAAAGGTTATTATTTTGAATTATTTATTGAGAAATATATTTTAAAATTTTTATCGGGAGTGCTACATGAAAATCACATTGTCATGCGAGATTACCGCTGCGTGAAAAGGTAGGAGGCGTGAAGAATTGGAGATAAAGGTCAAAGTGTGACACTTGGTGGTGTTTGAGATGAGAAGAAATATTGCCAATTCCTTTATGTGGCACGTGCTCACCTTGTGACGTATATATTTTTTAAATCTACCTACTTTTTTTAACACATCCGGCTGTTAAATAATAATAAGAAAAAATTCATAAAATTCGCAGAATAATCTTAAAATAAAGTTATAAGAAAAATATTTTTTCAATAAATATAAAATAAATAATTATATCTCGTTATAAAAAATATATAAAATATAAAAAAATTAATATATAAAAATATATATATAATAACACTTAACTATAAAATTGGTTTCTAGTTTTATAGAGTCTTGTTTCTTTTATGTACTTTATAATCTCGAGCTCTCGCTTGATTTCTGCCCCGACATGAAATGATCTCTCGATGTGAATAACTTCTCAAGGAGATAAGTTTTATAAATACAAGATAATTTCTTTTTAGTGGAAAAATTTCATGTTTTGATTCTCATTAACCTTCTTCTTTTTATACATTTTTTTAATAATTGAAACAAACCACTAGTTCTTAAGAAAATGCAAAATTGAGGTTGAAAAATGAGAAATGTAACCTGCAAATAAGGCCACTATTGAAATTACAAACATGGCTACAACAACAAAAGACATAGTAAATGACTAATTGAATTTAAAAGAATCAACAAAATAAAATAAATATGTTGAATTTAGGAGATGGCACGTAATAGTCCACCCTCCTTGAAAATGACCTTGTCCACAAGGCTATTAGGGAGCAGCATCGACTTTGTCCAATTCTTCCAGCATAGTCTCCGCCACTTTTGAGTAATTTTTAAGTTGCTTCTTAATTAGTGAGACATGCACCACAGATTGAATTTTACTTCCTTTAGGTAAGACCAATTTGTATACCACAGGTCCAATGCGCTCAATAATTTGGTAGGGTCTATAGTATTTAGCAGATAGCTTGTGCCTTTGATCACCTATCAATGAGTGTTGTCGATAAGGTTGTAGTTTAAGGTAGACCCAATCTCCTACTTCACATTTATGATCTTTCCTTCCTTTTTTATATATGGCCTTCATCATTTCTTTGGTTTTGGAGAGTTGTTGTTGTAGTTAACAGAGAACTTGATCCCTTAGCTGCAGCTTCTGGTCCACTTCGATCTCTCGTGAAGATTCTGGCTCGTAGTATGCTAGGATCGATAGTCGGCGTCCATATACCACTTCAAATGGTGTGAATTTGGTTGAAGAATGCCAGCTAGTATTGTAGCAAAACTCTGCCTATGACAGCCAACAGGTCCATTATTTTGGGTGTCCTCTTGTAAAACAACATAAATACATTTCTAGAATGTTGTTAGTTACCTCCATTTCCCCATCAGTCTACACATGGTAGGATGAAGAAAAATGAAACTCGGTCCCTTGTAGTAGGAATCGCTCATTATGGACTGTGGTACTCCATATAATTTGAAGACATTCTTATAGTAAGCTTGGGTAGCATTAGGTGCAGTGATCGGTGATGCCATTGTAATAAAGTGTGCCATTTTGGACAACTAGACCACCACCACCATAATGGTTGTCTTGCCTTTGGAATTCGGAAAGTCGATAATGAAATCTATGGAGACCTCAGTCCATATAGTAGTAGGCATGGGTAGGATTTGGAGGAACCTAGATGGTGCACCTTGTTCTCTTTTATTTCTCTAGCAAACGTCACAAGATTTGATAGTCTCTAATACATGCCGCTTCGTCCCCTACTAGTAGAATTGTGACCTTATTTGTTGGAGAGTTTTGTAGAGCCCTTCATGGATGGAAAAATGGAAACCTTGAATGACTTCTGTCGTCAATGGGGAAGAGGGTAGTAGATAAATTCTATTTTTGTAGAAAAGTAACCCTTCCTTGCATGTCCATGGCCCTAGCAATTCCCCTTCTTGATACAACTTATGCAGCTTTTGCATCTTCATGTGCCTTTTGTTTTCATCGTGAATGATCTCTATTCATGTTGGAACTAACTCTGACATTGCCATTACTTGCACTGGTTCATCTCGCCTAGATAAGGCGTCTGCTGCTGAATTATCTTTCCCTTACTTGTATTCTATGGAGAAGTCATATCCTATCAGGTTGCTCAACCATCTTTGTTGAGCTAGGGTAGTGATTTTCTAACTCCATAAATATTTAAGGCTTTTGTGGTCAGTGCGAACCATAAATGTCCTTCCCAACACAAAAGGGTTCCATTTTTGAACTACTAACACCAAAGCCAACATCTCTTTGTCATAGGTGGATAAAGCTACATTCCTCCCTTTGAGAGCTTGACTAAATAAAGCTATGAGTCTCCTTCCTTAAGTGAGTATTGCAACAACACCAGAATTAGAGGCATCATATTCAATAATGAAATTTTTTGTGAAGTCAGGTAATTCCAACATTGATCCTTGCACCATCACTCGTTTGAGCTCCTGAAATTCACCTTCGACCTTAGGGGTCCACTTAAAGTTATTATTCTTTCAAAATTTGTGGCAAAGGAGTAGCTATTTTTCCATAGTCCTTGATAAATTTTTGATAGTAATCGGTCAGCCCCAAGAAACCGCGCAGAGTAGTTGTCGACTTTGGCTTTGGCCAATCTTCTATGGCAGCAATTTTACTAGGTTCCATCCTTACTTCTCCTTCCTTGATAATGTGCCCCAAATATTGAATTTTTGTGGTTCCAAAACAACATTTCTCCTTCTTGACATATATTTGGTGGTCAGATAATATTGAGAACACTATTTTCAAATGTTACAAATGTAATTCCTAAGTATGACTATATATCAAGATATCATCAAAAAATACTAGGATGAATTTTTGCAAATATGGCTAGAAAATTTCATTCATTAATGCTTGAAAGGTAGAAGGTGAATTAGTGAGTCCAAAAGGCATTACCAAAAATTCATAGTGCCCATCATGTGTGGGAAAGCCTTCTTTTCCATATCTATCGGATGCATCGATATTTGGTGATATCTAGCCCGCAGATATAGTTTTGAAAAATATTTGGCTCCATACAACTCATCTAGCAACTCATTTATCACGGTATAGGATACTTTTCTTTGATAGTGGCCATATTAAGAGCTCGGTAGTCCACACAAAATCGCTTGGCCCCATCTTTTTTCTTGACTAGCAGCATCAGGGATGAATATGGGCTAGTATTGGGTCGGATTACTCCGTTCTCCAACATTTTTTCCACCAGTTTTTCTATTTCCTTCTTTTGGTAGTATGGGTAATGGTAGGGTCTTACTGATATAGGGTCATTCTCAGGTTTTAAGTTGATGATGTGGCTTTGGGACTAATCAAGTGGGATCCCTATGGGTTTTTGAAATAAGTGGGCATAATTTTTAAAACTTTGGGTCAATTGTGGATGTTGTACTTTTGTCTTGGAAAAATATTTATATACACTAGGGTTAGCTTCAATAGCTTCATCAATTACACACATTAAAGTCCCTCATCCTCCATTTTCCCAAAGTTCTTTCTTCATTCGACGCTGGTCCACAGCTTGGGCTGCTAGTGGTTGCATGCCAACAAGAGTTATTGATCACCCTTGCCATTGAAATGCCATCGTTAAGTGCATGAATTCCCATAGAATTGACCCAAGATTTTTCAACTACTGTGCACCAAGGATGACGTCGTAGCCTTTTGAACTGATCACAAAGAAATCCACCTGGAATGGGTTTCCCTGGATCTCAATTGGGGTGTCTACGAGATGCTCCATACAAGGTACCTTTTCTCTAGTTTCCACCATCATGTTCAACCGAGCCCCTTCCTTTATCTTTAACCCAATCCATGAGACCCATGCTTGATTGTGAAAGTTGTGAGAGCTTCTTATATCTAGCAAAGCCACTAGTAAGTGTCCCTTGATTTTGGCAGGAACCCACATGATTTAAGGTATCACGGTTCCTATAATGGCATGAAGGGATATTTCAACCACTTTCGTCCATGGGTTTGCAATCAATGAGGAATAATCTCTTGTAGTGATGGCCTGACATATAGAATTCATTGCAGTTGTAGCACAAGTTATGACATCGGCATTCCTAGATTTCATCAATGGTGAGGTGTTTAATAGGTGGGTTTGTGGTTGGTCGTGACTAAATGGGATTTTGTTTTGGTTTCTAGAAGTTTTGGATGGTTGGGTTAATGTTAGGTGTAGTGTATTTGGGTTTTTTTAAGTTAGTTTTTGGTTTCGTAGTGGCGTGCAAGGCCAGCAATATGTGGGAGGGTCTGTGGATTTACTATATGAAAATCAGCTCATATGGTTTCCCGAAGCCCACTAATGAAACAATTTATTTGTTGATGTTGAGTAAATGAATCGGTCCTTGCGAGCAGCCTATCGAATTGAGTTTGATACTCCCGAACAAACCCCATCTGTGTGAGCTTGGTAGGCTCTCCATAGTAGCCATTTAGAAGTGTTAGACCATAGCGATCATTCAACGCTTTTTTTTTTAATTCTTCCCAGGTAACCCAAACTCGAGTCTTCCTAAAAGATTGGAACCAGAGGTGCACTCTTCCTTCTAGGTGGTAGGCTGTTAATGGCACCTTCTCAATGGTAGGGGTCTAATGGAATGCAAAGAATTGATTTACCCGATCAATCCAAGTGATTGGATCATCAGTGACATTATAGTGTGGAAAATCCAAACAAACCACTTGAGGTACAATTATCCCATGTGTTTGCTGAGAATTTGATTGTTGATGTGATGTCTTGATTCATGCTCTTCTCGCACTCAACTCATCCATTTGAGTTTGTAGTTGAATGAACATCTCATGCATCTCTTGCTACATTTGAAGCATTTGTTGTTGGGTTGATTGAAGGGAATCCTCCATTGGTTGCTTTGTTGAGTTGGGATGGTTGGCTTCATTATCATATCCCTGCTCTAATACCATATTGTTACGAGCCCTGTAATGACGAGCTCTTGCTCGGCCTCTGCCCCAACTTGGAATGATATCCCAATGTAGAAGGGGCTTTTGCATTTATAAATAGAGTACCCCAATAGGTACTTTGAATTATCCAATTGAGAGAAAAGATCAAAGAAAAAAGGCTTTAGTGAGAGAAAATTGAGAGCAATTTTCTTTGATGTAATTGGGTTTTGAGTTGTGAGTGTTATAAACACTGTATAATTTCTCCTTTTTAGCAAAAAGATTTGCAGCAAGTCTAGAGACGTAGGAAAAATTGGTCAAACTTCGTTATCAAATTTGTGTTTTATTTTATCTATTATTTCTTTCTCATAAATCTAACTTATCAAGAATTTGCGTAATTTCCAAACAATTGGTATCACAACATTTTGTGGTGATTTATGTCAATTTTATACAATATTACTATTCGTATGAATAATGAATTATATGAATAGTAATTTGTTTTCAATGATATTGGTTTGTTGATGGATGTGTACTAATACATGGTGTTTCATAGGAATAGTTAGAAATGATCTAGAGGAAGTCTGATTTGAGTGAGAGCAATGGTCGCAGATGAAGTAAATATGAAACTCGAGAAATCTAATGGCACAGATTTTGGGTTATGGAAAATGTAGATAGAGGATTATTTGTATCAAATAAGTCTGTATCAACCTCTCTCAGAGAAGAAGCCAGAGGCTATGAAGGAAAAAGGTTGGAATCTTCTAGGCAGACAAGCTCTCAGAGTTATTCGATTGACACTATCTTGGAATGTTACTTTCAACATAACAAAGGAACACACAAAGGTAGGTCTTATGGCAGCTCTCTCCAATATGTATAAGAAGCCATTGGCCTTAAACAAAGTGCACTTGATGAGGCGTTTGTTCAATTTTCAGATGATAGAAGACACATCGGTAGCTCAACATCTGAATGAACTCAACACAGTCACAACCTAATTGAGTTCCATTGAAATTGAATTTGATGAAGAAGTATAAGTATTGATACTTTTGTCTTCTCTACCAGAAAGCTAGAATGCTACTATCACAGCTGCGAGTAGCTCGTTAGGAAAAAAGACATTGAAATTTGACGATGTTTGTGATCTGGTTCTTAGGGAAGAGATCCGACGTAGAGAGTTAAGTGAATTGTCAACCTCTTCAGTTTTTCATACAGAGTCAAGAGGAAGAAATTCAACTAGTGGAAACGGACATGGAAAAAAAATATCGAGGTGGATCAAAGGAAAAGAGGTACAAATCTAGGAATCCTAATAATTCCCATAGCTTGAAGACTTTCGAGTGTTGGAATTGTGGGAGAACCAAGCACTACAAAAATTAGTGCAAGAGTGCATCGAAGGACCAAGAAGCAAAGGCAAAGGAAAATATTACTTCCACCTCAAGAGGAGATCATGCATTGATATGCTCTTTGCAGAGCAAGGAAGAATCTTGGGTGTTAGACTTGGAATATCATTCCTTGCTACTTCACAGAAAGAATTCTTCATGAAATATTTCCCCGGAAACCATGGAAAGGTATATCTTGGTGATGATTACTCATGTGCTATTATTCACAAAGGTGTAGTGAAGATTAAGTTGAATGAGTCTTTTTGGGAGTTGAAGGATGTTAGGCATATTCCCGACCTAAGAAAGAACTTAATATTAGTAGGGTTGTTGGCTAGTAAAGGCTATAATATGATCTTTCAAAGGGTTCAATGATAGTTGCTCGAGGCAAGAAGAATGGCACTATTTACATGACAGTAAGGGCATGTTGTTTGATCGTAGTTGCACCAGGCAATGAAACACCAAATTTGTGGCACCAAAGACTAGGCCATATGAGTGAGAAGGGAATAAAGATTATGCAATCAAAAGGAAAACTTCTAGGTCTACAGTCAGCGTATTTAGACATGTTTGAAAATTACATAGTTGGAAAGCAAAGAGAGAGTCATCTTTCAGACTAGTGGTAGAACCCCAAAGAAGGAAAAGCTAGAGCTCATTCACTCTGATGTTTTTGGACCAATGACTGTCTCATCCATTGGTGGGAAACACTACTTTGTGACTTTTATCGATGATCACTCTCGGAAGGTATGTGTTTACTTTCTAAAGCATAAGTTTGAAGTGTTTAAGGCTTTAATCTATGGTGGAAAATGAAACAAGTTTAAAGATCAAAAAGCTCAAAACTGATAATGGTGGTGAATATAAATACACCAAATTCAAAAACAATTGCTATGAGTATGAGATCAGAATGGAAATAAATTTTCCAGGCATGCCTTAACACAATGGTGTAGTTAAGCGTATAAACCGAGCGTTGACAGAAAGATCTAGAAGTATTTATATACAATTAGGTCTACCAAAGCATTTCTAAGCAAATGTAGTCAACACAATAGCTTGCTTGATCATTCAAGGCCCATATGCTCCATTAGAGCACATAATACTAGAGAAGATATGTAGTAGAAAAGAGGTAAGACTATCACATCTAAAAGTTTTCGGTTGTGTAGAATTTATGCATATCAGTGATCAAGGTAGGAATAAGCATGATCCCAAATCCAAGAAATACACCTTCATTAGCTATCGTGAAGATGATTTTAGCTATTGCATTTGGGATGACAAAAATAAGAAAGTGATCTATAGTAGAGATGTGATTTTCTATGAAAGAATGATGTATAAGGACATGCATAAAGTAGACGCCAACTACTCATAGTAGAATAAGTCAGTATTTGTAGATGCAAATGGTGTCCTATATAGTCCCATGATGGAATCAATTGTAATAAGTCCTCAACTAGAGGAACTCATTGGATAGAGCAGTATGCAGCAATCTGACACACCGCACCCTCCTACTCCAGCTCCAATATCGAGAAGATCTTCTCTACCTTATGTGCCTAACATGAGATAAATGAACTATATGTTGCTAACTAATGGAGAGGAGTTTTAATTCTATGATTAAACTTGTTAGACTCGAGATGTCAGTAAGTGGGAGCTTGCCATGAAAGAAGAAATGAAATCTCTCATCTCCAACTAGACATGGAAACTAGTTGAGTTACCCATGGGGAAGAGGGTACTTCACAAAAAATGAATGGACCGGGTGAAAGAAGAACATGATGGTTTTAAGAGATACAAATCCTGACTAGTTGTCAAAGGATTTCACTAGAAGGAAGGAGTTGAATACACCAAATTGTTTGCTTATATTGTGAAGCTTAGTACTATCAGATCATTGTTAAGTATTATAGCCATTGATGATCTTTATCTGGAACAGTTGGATGTGAAGATTGCATTCCTTGATGGAGACTTAGATGAGGATATGTACATGTACTTGGCAGAAGGTTTCGTAGAAAGAGGGAAGAAAAACATAGTATGTAGAATTAAAAAGAGTTTGTATAGCCTGAAACAAGCCCTGAGATAATGGTATAGAAAGTTTGACAACTTCATGCACAAGGAAGGTTTCCAAAAGTGCAATGCCAATCAATGTTGCTATTTCAAGAGATATAGGTCTAGTTACATCATTTTACTACTTTATGTTGATGATATGTTAGTAGTAGGTTTATTTATGGATGCTATCATAAGGTTGAAGCAACAATTTTCAAAGGAGTTTGACATGAAAGACTTGGGTCCTACAAAAAAGATTATTGGAATGCAAATCACAAAAGATAAGAAGAGAGGATCCTTGCAGTTATCTCAGGTAGAGTACATCAACAGTGTTTTGCAAAGACTTAATATGGGCGATGCCAAGCCAGTTAGCATACCTTTGGCCAGTCACTTTTACCTATCCAAGGTTCAATCCCCTCAGACCAAGGAAGAGAGAGAATTCATGGCTAAGGTTCCTTATGCCTCAGCCATTGGAAGTTTGATGTACACGATGGTTTGTATGAGACCATACATTGGCCATGTAGTGGGAGTTGTTAGTAGGTTTATGTCAAATCCAGGGAAAGCTTATTAGGAAGCAATCAAGTGGATTTTAAGGTATCTATGAAGCATCGTAGAAAAGTATTTGTACTTTAGTAAATGAGAGTTAAAAATACAAGGATACGTAAATGTAGACTTTGGAGGTGAAGTTGATCATCAAAGAAGCACCACCGATTATATATTTATTGTTATTTGGATGTCATAGATACAGAAGATTGTCACACTATCCACTATAGAGGTTGAGTATGTAGCAATAACTGAAGCTAGTAAAGAGATGATATGGCTTCAATATTTTTTAACTGAGTTAGGATTCCTAGAACCAAGCATAGATATGTTGGGCTTCATTATCTCTTTATCAGATATCTATTGGAAGATGATGTGTTATTACTGGAGAAGATTCAAGGAAACTAAAATCCAGTAGATATGTTGACAAAGGCGATGACTATTGAAAAACTGAAGTTGTGTTCAACATCAAGTGGGAGATTGTTGGTCAAAGTTACATGCACCAAATAATGTAATAAATGAAAATAAAACAAAAGAGTGGTTGTCAAGCCAACAACCCAAGAAAATTAAATAAACAGTGAATCCTTTTGTTGAAAAAGAAGAAAAGCCAATTAAGAATTTGTTGATAAAACATGTAGAAATGGGGCTTCTACATCTATAAATAGAGCACCCTAATAGGTACTTTGAATTATCCAATTGAGAGAAAAACTTAGAGAAAAAAGGCTTTAGTGAGAGAAATGTTTGACATCAACACATGTTTTAACAATCTAAGAATGTATAGAAAGTTTGATCATCTATAATGATAATATACATAAGGTTTAGTCATATATAATGATGCCTCTAAGATGGATTGGGTTGTGTGTCAATACAACATGGAAATGTGATTGCTTAATCTTCATGTCAATTAAAAGGCTATGAGAAGAACTACCTATTTATAATCTTGAATTGGTTGCTGTGGTGTTTGCTTTTGAAGATTTGGAGACCTTATTTGCATTGGGTTAAATGCAAGATATTTATATATCACCAGAACCTCAAGTACATCTTCACATGGAAGAAATTAAACATTAGGAAACTTTGGTGTTTAAAGTTGGTGAAGGATTATAAATATAACATTTACTATCAATGTGGAAAAGCAATTATGGTTATTAATGCTTTAAGCATGAAGTCCTTAAGAGTTTTAGCAACTATGAGGTTGATTCCCACTCCCCTTAATCATGACATCTAGAATTTCAAGTCAAAGATAATCTCTAGAAAGGATGTAGGTTATAGTTTTCTTGTATCATTCCTCCCTCTTTACGAGAATCCTTGTCCTCAAGAATTAAGTCAGGGTATGATTTCAAAAATTGCCACTCATTTTCCCACGTAGCTTCTTCGGTTGGAATGTCTTTCCATTTGATTAGAATTTCTGTGTTGGGCTGATATTTTCCCTTTTGGATCACACGATGGTCAAGAATGGTTTTAGGTTGAGACAAGATAATTGCATGATCAGAGACTAGAGGAAGTTGACTCGAGCTCGGTGGAATTTCCCCTCCGTTCTTCTTTAGCATGCTTACATGAAAAACATAATGTATTTGAGAGGGAAGAGGTAGTGCCAGCTTGTAAGCCACTGGTCCTATTTGAGTGATGGTTCTGTATGGTCCAAAAAATTGAGGAGGTAGCTTTCTTGATGAACGAAAGACCACAGAGGTTTGTCTATAAGGTTAGAGCCTTAGGTAAACATAATCTCCCTCCTTGAAGATGACTTATCACCAATGTTTTTTAGCTTGGAATTTCATACAGTTATGAGCTTGTAGCATATTGTGCCTTAATTCTCGTAGTAGGTGGTCTCTGGTACACAGGTGCTCATCCATAGCTGGAACTTGAGCAGTTTTGGGAACATATGTTAATAAGTGTAAAGATGGAATGGCATAGACTGCTTCAAAAGGAGTCATCTATGTGGAGGAATGGATGGAAGTGTTGTAGCTGTACTCAACCCAAGGAATCCACTCAATCCACTTGCGTGGTTGATCTCCAATGAAGCAGCGCATATACTGCTCTAGTGTGCGGTTGGTTACCTCAGTCTGTCCATCTGACTGAGGGTGATAGTTGGAGCTCATGCATAATTGAGTTCCTTGTAAGTGAAACAACTCTTGCCAGAAGGAGCTGATAAACACCTTATCATGATCACTAACGATGGAATTGGGCATGCCATGTAGGCGCAATATGTTGGTCACAAATGTCTTGGCCATAGCGGGGGCTAAAAATGGGTGTTTCATAGGAACGAAATGGGCATATTTACTTAATCGGTCCACAATCACCATTATAATTGTATGACCCTTTGAAGTTGGTAACCCTTCCACGAAATCCATCGAGATGTCAGCCCAAATCTTATCAGGTATGGGAAGGGGTTGAAGTAATATTGCTGGTTTGATGCTTTCTGTTTTGAACCTTTGGCAAGGCTCACACTACCTAAGGAATTTATTCAACATATGGCATAGTTTGGGCCACGTAAAGATATTTTTGATGCAAGAGAGGGTTTTGTGGAATCCAAAATGTCCCTCAATTAGGGTAGAGTGACAATCACCTATGATCTTAGGTATAAAGGAGGATTTAGGGCTCAGGTATACCTTATTGTCTTTAAACCAGACCCCATCTCGTTGTAACAGTTTATAAGAAGTTGTAGGAGTGGATTTGGCTATCTGGTCTATGTAGAAAGGATGTTGCTGGACTTGCTTTTGAAGTTGTGGTCACCAGTCTGTCTGTGACTGAGTTATGCTTAAAAAGAGAAACTCCACTACTCGTGAAATAAAGTCAGCTCCTTGGTTTTCCTTCCCATATTTGTACTCAATTTGATAATCATAGCCAAGTTGCTTAGGCAGCCATCATTCTTGAGCTAGAGTGGTAATGGGCTGCTCTAGCAGATATTTGAGGCTCCTCTGATTGGTACAGATGGTGAACGATTTTCCTAAAAGGTAAGGGCACCATACTCTAATAGCTTTAATGATAGCTAACATTTCTTTCTCATATATTGATAAAGCCAATGTTGAACCCTTGAGATCTTGTCTAAAGTAAGTTATTGGTTTCTCTACTTGAGTAAGGATAGCCCCTAGCCCGATGCCACTGCCATCACATTCAATTACAAACATCTGGGAAAAATTTGGAAGGCTCAAGACTGGTGGTAATGTCAAGGCATCCTTTAGCTCATTAAATGAGTTTTCAGTAACTACATTCCAATGAACCCCTTCCTTGCTCAAGAGACGAGTTAATGGAGCTACCAAGCTACCAAAATTACATACAAATTTTATGTAATAACAAGCTAACCCCAAGAAGCCTCTGACTCCTTTAGATGTGGTTAAGGTTGGCCATTCCTTAACAGGTTGGATCTTTGAAGGGTTCACAGAGACCCCTTGGTCTGAGACCACATAGCCCAAATATTCTATTTGTTTTACTCTAAATTCACATTTGGTTTCTTTGGCATGCAAGCTATTGGTTGCCAAAAGCTGAAAGACCACTCTCAAATGTACCAAGTGTTCATCCCTTCATTGTGAGTATATCAAGATGTGATCAAAGAATACCAGGATGAAATTTTGAAGGTAGGGTCTGAAAAGGTCATTCATGAGACATTGGAAGGTAGTTGGGGCACTAGTAAGGCCAAAAGGCATTACTAAGAATTCATAATGGCCTTCATGGGTCCTAAAGGCCATTTTAGGGATATCTTCTTGATAAACTCTTATCTGATGATACCCTGATCACAGATCTATCTTGGAAAAGACATAAGCTCCATAGAGCTCATCTAGCAACTCATCAATCACAAGAATGTGGTACTTTTCTTTAACTATGCTATCATTCAAAGCTCGATAGTCCACACAAAACCTCCAGCTACCATCAGTCTTTTTGACCAATAGAACTGGTGAAGAAAATGTGCTACTGTTATGTCTGATCAGCCAAGATTGAAGGAGTTCTTTAACCATCTTTTCAATCTCTACCTTTTGGTAATAGGGATAATGGTAGGGCCTAACACTAATTGGCCTTATACCTGGTTTCAAAGGTATACGATGATCTTGTTGTCATCTTAGTGGAAGCCTTGAGGGAAGTTCAAATATGTGAGAGAACTCTGTTAGTAATTGCCTCATTTCAGGGAATGAGGAACCATCTTCCTATTGGTCCTGAAGCCCTATGGAAAAATTTGAAGGAACAACCCTATATTCTATAACTCACAGCATTCCTTGTTGGTTAGGGTTGCACTATTGGTTCTTTGTAATCCTTGGAATGTATGGGTGACTCATCTTTCCTTAAAGTTAAAGGTGAACCTCATATAGTTCATTTATATTGACCCTAAGGTCTCAAGCCATTGAACTCTAAGCACTACCTGACAGGCAACTACTGGTTGCACAAAGTAATCTCTAGAGACCAGATATCCCTGAATAGAAAGAGTAAGGCCACTACATTGTCCCACGCATTCTATCTTTTCACGATTGGCTATCATAACTTCCAATCTCTGACTGTTGGTGATAGTTAAGCCAAACTGGGAAACCAGGGTTTGATCAATGAAGTTATGGGTGTTGCCCCCATCTATCAAAACTAGTACCTTCTTATTTTTTAGATTCCCCATAACTCTAAGTGTTTGTGGATGATTGGTACCTGATATTGCATGAAATGATATTTCTGGCACAAACTCTTAAGGCTTATGTTTAGGAAGCTCTTCTTCTAGAGCTTATGTGGGTTTTTTAGGCAATTCCTCAATAATAAACATTTTGGGGCACGCGTAGTGGTGACCTGCTACAAACTTTTCATCATAGTAGTAGCACAAGCTCTTATCTCTCCGTTCTCGTGCTTCTTTATTAGTTATTCGTTTAACGGCCAATGGTTGGGGTAGAGTGGAATGCTTTGGAGGTGGGGGTCTAAGCAAACCAATGTTGGAGTTGTTTGTTGGTTTGGAGAGGCTTGTATAAGACTGATAATGTGGATTCTGGGTAGATTTTTTCTTTAACAATTTTCTCTCTTCAATGAGTCTAGCTACCCCAATGGCATCAACCAATGTTTTTGGTTGTTTGATCTTAACATCAAGGCAGACTTCATCTCTCAATCCAGCTATAAAGCACCCAATTAGGAATGCTTCTAGTAGACCATCAACCCTGTGGGACAATCGTTCAAATGCTTCTTAGTATGCTGCTACACTAGTGGTATGCCTTAGGCGAGTTAGAGCTTCTGAGGGGTCCTCGCAATCTATTGGTCCAAATCTGAGTTGGACAGTGTTGGTGAATTCTACCCACTTGAATGGTCCATGAAACTTCGTTAACTATCGGTGCCATTGTAACGCAATGCCTTCCAGATGGAAGGACGCGAGTTGAACCTATTGGTCTAGACTAACATTAGTGAATTGAAAATATTGTTCAGCCTTATAGATCCAACCAGTGGGATCCTCACCAGAAAATCTGGGAAATGATAGTTTCAAGTTAGGGTGGGGGCTATCTACCGTTGATCGTGAAGTGTGGGGGTGAGGGCGCAGAGTTCCCTCTCGTGCGAAGAGGTTAACCTCTAGAAGGGTATGAGTTACGCGTATTGCCTGCAATTGAGAGAGCACAGTGCCGAGGGTCTCCATAACCTCAATATGGAATTCAAAATTTGATTTCCCCCGAGTATCCATGGTCGAATGACTTTGATACCACTGATAAGGCTGTTGTTGAGAATGAAGGAAGAATAAGAGAAACTCGAAGCAGAGGAAGAGAAATTTTAACTATATTCAGATATATCTTTAGCTGAATTTAAGAGGCTTTATAAATAGCCTTATAGGAATAGAATTAAAGGACAACATCTAACTGATTTCTAATATTCCTAATCAAATTCTAACCCTAGTTTTACTGATTTATTCGGTGGTCCCTTTTCTGAATTCTAACCAAAATCCTTGCGCCTTCTCTACGCCTTTGTGCGCCAATCATCTGTGTGCTTCCATGCACTCTATGCGCCCAGTGATGCTCCAATGATTATGAGCAAAGTTTTCTTGTATCATATATCTTATCCAAAGACAGAGTTTTGAGATATAGGAATCAACTATCTATTCCTAAGAATTAAGAGATGAAAAAGGAAGTCATGCATGAAGCTCACAAAGCTCAATATTCAATCCATATAGGAACCAAGAAGATGTACAGGGACTTAAGCTAGCACTATTGATGGATAGGATTAAAGAGAGATAGATATTTATGTTGCACATTGTTTAGCATGTTAACAAGTCAAGGAAGAACAACAATGACCTTCTAGTATTTTATAATCACTTTTGGCACCGAAGTGGAAATGGGAGCATCTAGGAGGAGACTTTATTCTTAGGTTACCTAGAAGCAAAAATAGGGTACGATTTTATTTGGGTCATATTGGATCGACTCATAAAATCAACACATTTCATTCCAATTAAGAATTAAGAAGACATACAATATACACTAATATGCTCAACTGTATATAGTGAAAATTTTAAGACTTTATTGACTTCCAGTGTCTATTATGTAGATTGGGATTCTAAGTTCAAATCCATCTTTTGGTATAGCTAACACATAACCATATGTACACAATTTATATTTAGTAATACTTTTCATCATAGATAGATGGTCAATCTGAAAAATGAATGACATCCTTAAAGACCTATTGAGAGCTTGTGTGATTGACATCTAAGGCTCTTGGGATGAGTTCCTACCTTTGGTAGAATTTTCCTACTACAACAATTACCAAAAGACTATAGGGATGGAACCTTATGAATCTTTACATGGGAAAAAGTTCAAATCACCAATTCATTGGGATGAGATAGGAGAAAGGACGTTACTTGGATGAGAGATTGTAAGACAAATAATATATGTTGTGTTACAAATTTGCAGTGCATACTTACAACTTAGAGAAGAAAAAAGAGCTACATAGATAAGCTAAAAATACCAATGGATTTTAAAGTTGGTAATAAGGTCATTCTCGAAGTATACCAATGAATGGAGTGATGAGATTTGGGCATAAGGGTAAGCTTAGCCCATATTTCATTGGACCTTTCAAAATCCTAGAGCAAGTTGAAAATCTAGCCTACAAATTAGTACTACCAACCTTGTCAGGAGTACATAACTTCTTTCATGTGTCCTTGTTGAGGAAATATGTTAAAGACCTTTCACACATTATAAGTTATAAATCATTGGATACTAGTTTGGATCTTTCTTACGAAGAGGTGTAGTCTATATTTTAGACTTCAAAGTAAATAAATTAAGGAGCAAAAGCATTCATTTGAATTAATTTCTCCCAAGAAATTATACATTCGAGTAAGCAACATGGGAAAGAGATAGAAGACGAGATGCATGCCAAACATCACCACTTATTTGCTAATCAAGTTTTGAGGATGAAACTTCTTTTAAGGGTGTAGGATTGTAAGATCCCTAACTTCATTTATTTTTCTCTTGGGTATTCTTATTTTTTAACTAGGATTAAATGTTAGGATTACAAGAATATTTTTTAAAAAATGCACGTTCTTAAAAAAATACTTGTTGACCAGTTCGTCAAGTGCTTGCTACCACCGTTGGCGAGGCCTTGACGAAGGGGCAATGATGAGTGCTTGAAAAGTTCTAATGTTTTGTGACATTATTATACGTAAATGTGAATGAATAGATTTAATTATGCATGTTTTTATCATTATTTAATCAAATCTATATGTTTGAAATTATGTGTATTTTTTGCTTTAAATGTATAAATTGATCAACATATGGAGAACAATACTTGAAGTTCCCAATTTACACCTTTAGTGCTTAAAGGAATAAGGCGTATAAATCTTACATAAAGAACCTTGCAGTGGAAAGTTATGATGTGGCCATTACTTTAAGAGGAGCTTGAACTTGTCACAAACTTCATGGAAGATCTCTTCACCTAGTTGGAAGAATGTTGTTATTTTTACCCTTCACTTCGTAGTCTTTTATTTCCCAACTAGTTAACAACCCTGGTTGCAGAGTCATAAACCAAGACTTAGCTTTATCTTTAAGTGTGTAAGGGAAAAATCTCATCAAAAGCTAATCTTCATTGAGTCTCTACAGTGGAAATTTTTGTACAACAGTATAAAATCTCTAAAGAAATTTCAATGGTCTTTATTAGGAATATTGTAAAATAAAGATAACAAAGAATAATGAATATTTTTCAATTCATAATTCATTGCAGCTTCTCCCAATTGGATGTATGAAGTAATGTTGCCTATGAATAGCAATGGATACTCCTTTATCATTTTATGCTTGTCTCCCTTGTCTACTTATACTAGTTGTTCTTCTTAGTCTTGAGAAATGTCCATATTTTAAAAAAAAAAATTCAAATTTGTAGATGTTCAACAATGAAAAGTACGAGTTTATTTATCAAATATCTCTTTATGTTTTTGTATATTAATATTAAATCATAACTCAGAAAGGCATAGAACTTTAATACTAATTTAAGTACTACTAGAATTATAGAAACATAAAGAAAAATAACTAATACACAAGTTAATAATTAAAAAATAGGTTGTGAAAGAAAGTTAATAAAATAAAGTACATTAGTACACAAAAATAATAAACACAAATGTAATTAAAATAAATTAGAATGCAAGTAAGATTAAAAAAATTAAATAAAAGAAGAGGGATTAAATTTAAAAGAAAAAAAATTGGCCAAATAATTAAATAAAGAAAAGAAAGTTTAAATTTTAATTTTTTAAATAAAAGAAGATTTGAAATTTTAAAATATCTAAAATTAGTTGATAATATAGATATTCTAAATTTTTAAATAAAAATCACAATAGTTTTAACAAAAAAAGTTTTTATGATTTTAATAAAAATAATTTAAAAACACAATTCCCTCTACAGCAACGGCGCCAAAACTTTAATGCACAAAAATTGTTGAATACAAATTTTGTATGATCTATAAAATGCTCGCAAGTGTATGAATCACTTATAAAAAATTATAAGTATACTTCTAAAGTCGATCTAAAGGACAATTATGTGGTTTTAAAGTTTTTAATAAATTCTTAAAAAATAAAAATAAAACCTAAACATTCTGTCAAAAAGTTTTGGTTTTAAAATTCTAATCTAATAACATAAAATAAAAAGAGATTCAATAAACATTCAGGCATTTAGACATTTTTCATGATGTGGAGAATTTTATCAGATATATTAGCTTAGTTGATTATGCTTGTTTAATATAAAATATTTGAATTAAAATTATTGATTTTTCTTTTTTGTATGAAAATATCCTAGGATAGGGAAAACTTTTTAATTTTCTTCTTTAGATGGTGCTGATAATTTAAAATTCATTCACATTTCAAAATTAGGTTCAAGGTTTCAAAATTAGGTTCAAGAATTTTACTATCTAATAAATGACTTTTGGATTTTAAAACTACTACAAAAGAAATGTAGTGAGTATATCCTTCAATAATAATTCTTATAAAAATATTTTAAATAGAATTTAAACTCTAAGTACACATGCCAACCAAATTACTAATAAAAGAGTAGTACTTTAAACAAGATTCATATAACTAAATTTTAAATATAATTTTTATATTTTAAGTTTATAATAAAAATTCTGATATCATTATATTTTCTGAAATAAAATTTTTAGAATTCTTGAATAGAAAATAATACTTAATTTTGTAAAAAGAATTACCCATTAATATTTCACAAGCATGACAATGTTATTAATATCCCATTATAATTTCAACAAGACACGCTTAATTTAATAATTGATCAAAAATTAAACATGGCATGTAAAAAAACACAAAGAATAACTAAAAAGAATACATTATCAATATACCTCAATAGAATCTTCTTGAATTATTTAAGGAAAACCTAAAAAAAAAAATACCAAACTTTTATTGAATTAGATCTACACTACTTACATAAACTAAATTTGTTCAACTCTCATATGAGAGAAGAACTTTAAACTAATAAAAGAAAAGCTAGAAACTAAAAAGACTAATAAGAGAGGGATGGAAATGGATGATTGACACAATGGAATATGGGTCTTCTTTATAGGTTCAGAAAATAAAATCAGAAGGGTTGGTGTCGTGAAATACATTAGTTCACATCGTGGCATGCACATAACAGTCACACACATTATACTTGGTTCGAGAATCTCCCATCGTGACACATAGCTTTTCTATGCATTGGCCCACAAAACATTAGGGAATTGTCCTGATTACTTTAGGCCCACGTCATGACACACTATGTTTTCACACCGTGGTACACTCTATTCTACATGACTTTGTTCCCTTATTTTCTTGTATCATTTTTTAATTTGTGATGGAGTACTTCAAATATAATTCTTCAAGTATCAATCATTTTTCATTTTTTCAAGCTAAAATGTTTGAAAAATAATAAAATCTACCCATGATTCTGCGAAGACAGATTTGTATAAAATAATAATAAAACTAAGTAAAAACAAATTTTTTTAATCATTAAAAATGCATAAAATCATGATATATTGAGTGTTTATGAGCATTTATCACGCTTCAAATCAGAACTCCACCTACATCTACAACTTGTACCCATAAAACAATAGATACTTGTGAACACCTCATGTAGACCTTCGTGTAATCTAACCAAAAGAGCTATCATGTTACCCTTACAAAGGTATAGGCTCACATAACTTCCCCATATTTCATGCTACACTCACGACCAATGCAATACAAAACAAAGTAATAAATAACAAGTTGTACAAAATAACAAGTTGAAACAAAAAGTTATTAGAACACCTCTATATGAGGAAGAAAAGATATACAATAATGCAATAATACTAGAACTCATGTAATCAATAGAGAAGATTAAGAAAAATCATAAAGACAGAACATAAAACAACAATCATAGACACCAAAACTAAGTGCTGAAAACACCATAAAAAAATTCATTATTTTTTTAGAACAATTTGAAATATTTTGGAATAAAGGAAAAAAGAAAAGTACAATAGAATAACAAGGAAAAATATAGCACTCTTTTCCACCCTCTCCATCATCATCAAGAGTTCAACTAAGGCTTACAAGGAGAAACATATTTAGGAGGTTGAAGGTTGGGCCATCTCTAAGGCTTACAAGGAACTATATAGATAAGTTATAAGCATGACTGTCTAGGTAAGGTCAATCGTTGGGTTTTATAGTCAATTAAGGGGAGGGAGATAACATATTAAGCTATTATCCACATCAATTGTAGTATGGATCATATAGATTATGGTTAGGGTGAATTTTTATGTAATATGATGTGTTTAGCTTCTAAATACTATGTGATGGCTATGCCCAAGGGACGTATGGCACACATATCAAGATATTTTTTATTTCTGACCTGCAGGGATATGGTTCTTATAGGTAATGATGCCTCTAGTGACTTCTTAAATTTTTGGTAGCTCATTCCCTCTATCGATTTCCCATTGAAATTCTTCATCTATTGAATCTTCTAAGTGTAGGCATGATATCTTTTGTTGGCCACATATGCCCTAAGTGATTCATTTGTTCAAGAAAATATAAAAGTACAAAGAAATTTGAAATCTAAACTTCTAAATAAAAAATTAAATTTGGCTAGCTAGGGATCTTTTTTGTTCCAAGACTTGCAATAATAAAATTTAAAAACATAAAAAAACAACTCGTTGGATAGGCACTATTTATCTTACGTTAATGTTAGTGTTTTTCCAGTTTGGGTTGAGAATGCCTACCTCTCTTTCTATAGTTGATTTTGTTGATCGTTTCAACATTAGATTTCCATGTTGGAATTGTCAGAGGTAGATTGAGTGATTGTAGTTGTCAAGACCCGTCCCAAGTTCACTAGTATTTAATGAAGTCATGTTACATTTTAGAATCTATAAAAAATTTGGTATACTCTCCTTTAATGTTTTTACTCTATACCAGCTTGTACGACCAAAATATGATTCTATTAAATTTTGAGGAGCCACCTCAAGTCAACTAATACTTATAGAAGTCATGTATAGATTCTTTTATTTTTATAATCAAAATAAACTTATAAAAATAAAATATAATATCTAGTAATTTACAACGTTCAAAACTCAACACTTATATAACCAGTTATTAAAGAAAAAAATACTAACTCATAAGTGATATTAGCCTATTATATTGTTCACGGTTATTAAGGGATTACAAAATAATTTATAACATAACTAGGTTACCAAGAAACTAAAATAAGCTTATAGTAACTCCTAAAGAACGAGAAATAATACAAGGTAAAATTAGTACTAATTTAAGTCTCATTCAATATAGGAATCAAATCTTTGATAAAAAACTAATGATGCTTGAGTGGAAAAAATCAAAAGAAAATAGGGTGAGTTAAAAATACTTAATGAATGGACAAGTTTAGGAAAATAGTAATTATAGAACATGTAAGGTCTATGTTAGTGTTGGCAATATTTATAAATAAAATGTATAATTGTAATTTTAGTTTCTATGTGTATCTTAGAAAAAACATTTTCAAGCTAAAGAAACTACCAAGCCTCAATGATCACATATCAGGTATATTTCTATTTCGATACAAGTTTCATTGCATATTATACAAAATAGGAAAAATTTGAAAATAGGCTACTCGATCAATCAAATTGATCGAGTATTGACTAGATTGATCGAGTAATAATACATGATTAAATTGATTTTAATGCATTACTTGATGGATCGAGGAATTAACTAAATCGATTAAGGACTATATCAATCGAGTTAAATCACTAGATAAATCCACCACTTTTTGAATATTAACTAAATGATCACTAGATCAATCAACCGAGCATTTGGTTAGATCGATTGAGCAACCAGTTATCCAATTTTGAAACATATTCCTAATACAAATTAGATTGGCTTTTTACTATATTATCCTTATTTCTTAAAAGTATTTTTATTTAATTTATGAATAATATTGTAATTCTACTTTAATCTAATATGCTTCAAAATATTCTATAAATAAAAACATAAGCACATATTTGAAACTAATCGACAAGAACTTAATTGTGCTTATTCTCTTTTTTTTTGCGAAAAGTTTTCAAGTAGGTTTTTTCATTAAATTAATTTATGAAACATTTATGATTGTGTTTAATGGATTAAAAAGTCTACAATAATTATTTTATTATTATGCTTTTAACTGATTGTTCTAGAGTTTCTAGTTGTTTTCGATTTGATATATATTATTTCAATCAACTAGTTAGGGTTTTTCATTATTGAATATTTTCTAGGACATACACTTGCACTTGTGTTTATGTTCTAATCTTTCAAGTGATAGTAGTGTGTGTATGATTAACTCTTGGAACTTGAGTTTGTCAAAAAATTTTATGGATTCGAATCTTTATCTTGTAGACACTGTGATCAAAGTAATGGCTTGTAAGAAGGTTACTTTGGGGGTATTATCTAATTAGGTAGTTTGATTCCTAGCCTTATAACTAGATACTTATTGTTTATAGTGGATAGTTAGGTGGTCCGATAGACCGATGATTTTCCTCTTTCGTTATTAGTATGGCATACGCTTTTTCCACCTAAAATTCTCATATGTTGTATTTTTATTTTCACAATACTTTACATACATGTGATTGATTGCTTGGCTGCTTATGAAATTTTAATTTACCATACTTCTACTGACTAGATAATTAGATCCATAACTAAATAATCAAATTTTAATTTGGTATCGAAGCCATCACTAGATACACTTAGTTTGCCTAAGATCTTGTTATGGATCATTTAAGAAAAGGTTCATCTACAACCTGTGCACCTTAGTTTAATAAGTCTAATTACCCATATTAAAAGGCTAGTATGAGAGCCTTCCTATGGTCTATCGATAAAAACATCTAAAACTCTGTACTATATAGTTCGGAACCACTTACGATTACCAAAGATAATATTGTTACTTCTAAACCTAGGAAAAATAGGACCACTGAAGATAAAATTGGTAGTAACTAGAATCTAAAAAGTATAAATGCTCTATTCAGTATTGTATCTACTAATAAGTTTCATTGTATTTCTCATGTTGAAACTGCTAAGCATGCTTGGGATATTTTGGAGGTTGCCTATGAAGGTACCTCACAAGTAAAAAGAACAAAACTTTGCATGCTTGGTGCTTAACTTGAGAATATTAGGATGAAGGAAGATGAATTTTTTTCTGAATTTTATGGGACATTATGTGATATTACTAACATCTTTTCCAATCTTGAAGAGAAATTTGATAATTTCAGGATAATCTAGAAGATTCTTTGCTCGCTACCAGATCGCTTTCATGCAAAGGTCACTACCATTGAAGAAAACAAGTACATAAACAATATCAAAATTGAAGAACTTATTGGTTAACTTTAGACATTTGATATGAGTTTTTGTCCACCCATAAAGAACAAAGGCATTGCCTTCACTACTGCATCGATTGAAGAAAGTGACAATGAAGAAGTATAATTAGCACTCTTGATAAGAAGACTGAACAAATCTTCAACAGAAAGAAACCTCAAAACAAAGGACAACCAAATAGTTAAAAGGACCAAAATTTGAGAGACTCAAATCTGTGATTTCTGATGGTAAGAAACTTAAACCTTCTAGACCTCAGTTCTTTGAATATATGGGTTTTAATCACTTTGGAATTGACTGTGCAAATAAGAATAAAAAATTAGGTGAGCCTTCAATATAACACTTATTGACTTTAAAAGTGATGACGATAATCCAGTTGAACCATAAAACAACAACACCAATTTTTTAGCATTTGTTACCAAAGTTGGTGGACACTCTAGTTAACCAGACATTGATTCAAACAATGAGAAAAGTGACAATGAATTTTTACTTAAACATTTTAATGTTACTAATATTAATGATGTGTTTAGAGAGTTCATAATATGCAAAAGAGATAAAGAAAAATTGCTTGTAAAAGTAACTAAACTTAATGACAAACTTAAATCCTTTAAAGTAAACTTATCACTACTTAAGTAGGATAATTTTGATCTATTTGAATGTTCTAACGCCTTGAATTCAAGCCTTGCATGTTTAAAACAAGAAAAAACAATTTGGTGGAAGAACTTGAACAATCAAAGGAAGAAGAATGAGGTTAACAATTGGAGCTAAAAGGTTGAACAAAGGTCTGGATTATGGAAAGCCAGCTTGAGACATGAAAGGGATAAGATATATAGATGAGCACACTATGCCATCTTTGTCAAAAACAATTGAATTTCTTAAACCTTCAAACATGTCCTCCTCATATAATACACATAACACTGGTTTTAAGGTTGAGAGATCCACTCCTGCAACATCAAAAACCAAATTTATAAGGCCTTTTAACCCTTCCCCTACTACTACACATTATACTCAAAGAAGAGTTGCACCTAATGTTGAAAAACATGTTTAATTTATGCCTATTTGTCATAACTCTGGTAGCAAATGACATATTAGACCTTATTGCAGATTCCTTAGGACTTATCCATATTATAACAATGTCTTTCATGCTAAATATTATGGAAATAATTTTCATCATTCATATATGTATGTTGCATCTCCACTAATGATAAAACAAGAATAATAATAAAGGCAAAATAAGGATAAACTTAAGAAAAATTCTAAAGCAACTAAGTCTCTTAATTCCAGGCACAAAAGTATAGAGAAACCAAAATCTAAGAAAATTTGGGTTAGGAAAGATAGTATGTTTTCAATCATCTCAATGTCTCGCTTTCACCTATGAATTATAATTATGTGCTTGTTTGATCCTAGGCGAGTCTTTTAGTTTGATTAGTTAAAATATTATTTTGGATTTTGAACTTAGTTATTTGATTATTAATATTGATTTTAGGTTATTTAATTTTTTTCATTGAAACTCAAAAAAATAAAGGTTAGTAAAATTGTTCTGATAATGAAATAAACTTAATACTATTTTGGAATAAAATAATAAATATTTTATAAAATCATATTTATTTTTATTAATTATTCATTGTGTAATTGAGGATCATGTTCTGTGCATCTATGCTTTTTGTTATGTATGGTGATCGATGTTAACAAGAACTCACTCACATACTCACTGAATACATATGTATGTCATGCTTGAAATTTAAAATTAATCATGTGAGATTTTGAGATTTGGGATAACCTTGACTATAAATACTACAGTTGAACTCTATCTTTCACTATATAAATTACTATTATAGAGAGATACCTAGTTTTGAGAGGGTTACCTGCTGTGATGTGTGAAAGCTAACGTAGTGAGCAGAAAAGGGCTACCTCACAACTAGCATGAAAGTCATCATACTAGCTTTATTGGATTGTGTATATTTTCTATAAAAAAAATTGTAATTGATGCACACAATGAAAGTGTCACAATTGGTTATGCAAAGAGAAAATTATATAACCATTGCCTCATTCAAAAAGAATAAAAGAAAATAAGTGTGATAAATATTGATAGGAAAAAAAAGAATCATTAAATCCCTCTCTTAGTAAAGAAAAAATTTCTTAGGTGCAAGCTTGATTTCAACTAAAGTTTTTGCATGATTGATGATACTATTTACTTCAATTTTTCATAAGTAATCATAATTAGACAAATTGATATACTATTGTAATTCAAAATTTATTTCACTTATGAGTAATTTCCAATATGTCATCATATCTGATGAAATATATATATATATACACTTTATGAGAATACTTATACTTGTTGTGAATAATCAAATTTTATTTAAGCATAATATTTATTTCATACTCCAAAATTAATTATTTGAGTAATGTTCATATTTGAATAAACTTGTTGCCTTTATTATATATATATATATATATATATATATATATATATATATATATATATCCATAATGTCTACCTAGGATCTGGGGTGTTATCAATAGAGGCTATCATACTTAAATTAAGAACACATGCTTAAGAAACATACATATTGTATTGATAATTAGGCGGCTTAGCCAGCCATATTATAAATTACAAAAAAAATAAAATTAAAAACTTAAAAGAAATACAAACAAACTGAAAACAAGTAAAGAAATTTATTTCTAATAATATTTAAATAAAGGCTATGAATTAAAATAGAATCGGAGTAGAGAGTATTCAAGGTTAGAGAGAAAATTCAAAGATTTGGAACCCCTTCTCTTCTGATCTTGTTCTTCTTAAATAACCGTGTAATGATACTGTGGCGTAGCTTTCACTGTTTCTTGAATAGTGATTGGTCGGCCATTTGATACTGTAGGAATCTTGACTACTATTGTGAATAGTAGTTGTTTCATTATTCCGAACAGATAATGGAATAGTACGTTGTCGAGTACTATTTGGGTAAATGAACAGTAACCTTGTTGGCACCGTTTCAAGTTTTGTTGTTTTCTTGAACTAAACAGTTGGTCATGCTTAGAAAACAAAATGGGCCTTAGTCTAAATATGGACTCGTAGGTCCTTTTTAATTAATAGTGGACACGCAGGTCCTATTTTAATAGTGGACGCATAGGTCCTTAATAAAAATGGTCTCGTAGGCCCAAAAGATAAACCTAATGCTGCTAGGTGGATTTGGGAGCCCAAAAATGTATTTCTTGGGTTGAGGTCTCCAAATCAATTAAGTCCTCTTCTGTTCCTTGTGATGGAGTCACTATTTTATCGGGTGATTGTGTTTCATCCGAATCAGTTTCCCCTTCTTTGGGTGTCTGGGATGTTTTTCCTGATGATAGTTGTTTCATGATATCCAAGAGTTCTTCTTGGGTTTTGGCTTGAGCTATCAGAGCAGCTGTGTGTGCTTTCTATGCTAGTAATAGTGAAGAATCTTGTATTCTCTCCACTGGGTACTCCATATATCCTTTTTGGTTGAGCCATTTTTCAACAGCTGGTAATAAAAGTGTTTTTGGGATCATAAATGATGACCACCATTTGATTTGGAATGATCGCTTAATTGTCATTACCCATGATGAATCTGGGTATAAGACCCATTGACATACCCATGGGAGGTAAAATTTTGTGCAAAATATGAATAAATGAGGGAATCTTTCTTCCTTTACTTATGGTTTATAATGGGACTGGAAAGAGTCATAACTTTCTTTCACAGGAGAAATGAGAATTGATGAAAGGTTTCCGAATAGCTCCCACCATTGTAAAAACCAAGATGGAAACCAGTTTGAATCAATATATTTATTGACAAATAAAAATAACAAAGAATGTTGGTTATCTTTATTCTGAATATAGAATGCATTAAACCATGCCTGGTGATAATCCCAGTAATTGTACGGTCAATAACAGGAATGGAATATTGTGACTGACTGGGAAAGTCAGTTGTTTATAAAGTTCATTGCTCCAGTTTGCTGGAGACAAGATTTTATGAATCTTTGCAGTTGAAAACTACACTTCAGTTGTTTTTGGGTAATGGAAATGTTTGAATTCCACACTGCTTGTGATTTCCAAAATACTCTGATAGTATTGAGGAGTTTTTGATGAAAAATATGGCCTATAAAAAATTCCTTTTCCAAAATAATTCTGGATGGCCAGGTAAGGATTTTGATTAAAAAAATTCTTTTTCTAAAATGGTTACCACATGAGTTGGTTGTTTCTTAAAATACTCAGACGATGTTTTTATTTTGGGAAATGAATCCCTTGATCCTTTTGAAGGAAAATAAGTTGAGGATGTAATCCCTCTGTCTGGAATTGAAATTGTTCCAGATGTTTTTTGTGAAAATGTTTTTGATTTGGAAGGTATGATTTCCAATGATGATGAGA
The DNA here is from genome assembly GCA_033030585.1 of Hippophae rhamnoides. NCBI lineage: Eukaryota > Viridiplantae > Streptophyta > Magnoliopsida > Rosales > Elaeagnaceae > Hippophae > Hippophae rhamnoides. Next base: position 35,097,000 of record CM065437.1, read on the forward strand.
CTGTTGGATTCCCAATTTCTAGGATGGAACGAAATGTTGTTTTGATTTTATTAGAATCCATATTTTGCAACCACTAATGGATGCGATTATTTAGCTCTGAATCCTCAGGTGTTAATTGAGGTGATGATTTTTCCAATGTTTGGTTGGAGGATGATGATTGATTACTGGTGACCTGAGACCAGGTCATGATTGGTTTAGCCGATGAAAGGCTGGTAATGGTGAGGTTTGGAGGATCACTCTTCTCCTTTCCTTTTTTCTTCTTGCTCATCTTTATACCTATTTTGGAGAAATTCTCTAGTTAGAAAATCTGGTAATGAATTATTCTCTCCTCTGATAAATTCAATATCAAAATCAAAAATACTTAATAATGCTTGCCACCTGGTGAAAATTTATTTTGATGCAATGTTTTTAACATCTTTTAATAAAATTTCTTTTGCAGATTTACAATCAATCCTTAGTAAAAAAATTTGATTTAATAGATCTGATTGAAATTTAGAAATGCAAAGTACTATAGATAGTACTTATTTTTTGACAGTGGAATAATTCTTTTGGCAGTCATTCCAATGGCCAGAGGTAAATTGAACAATATGTTCATTGCTATTCTGGACTTGTTTTAAAATCCCACCATAGCCAAGATTGTTGGCATCAATTTCTACTATCTTGGGGAGTAAAGGATCCGCAAGATGTAAACAGGGAATATTTTGAACTTGTGCTTTTATTTTTTGCACAATTTTTGTGTGTTCATCTGTCCAAGGCTCCGGGGGTTTTTTTTAAGCCTATTATGTAAAGGTTTTGCTAACCTATTGATGTTCGGACAGAAACTTAATACATATTTTAAGCTACCTAGAAACCTTTGTAGCTGTGTTTTGTCAATGATCCTATTCGGGAATTTGGTTGTGAATTGGAGGGATCTATTGATTGGTATTACTGTTCCATTGGATATGTTATGTCCAAGAAACCTAATGTTTGTTTGAAAAAGGATCATTTTCTTGGCTAAGAGGGCCAATCCACTTTTCTTGATAATATGGAAGAAGGTTTTGAGATGTCTGATGTGTTGTCTGACATCTTTGGAATATATGAGTACATCGTCGATGTACACTATGCAGAATTCTGAGTAGGGATTAAAAATGTCATTCATAATCCTTTGAAACTCAGAAGGTGCATTTTTGAGACCAAATGGAATAACATTCCATTCAAACTGGCCAAATGGCACTATGAATGTAGTTTTATACCTATGCTATGGTTCGATTTGAATTTGCCAAAAGCCTGATTTCATATCAAACTTTAAAAATATGGATGATAAGTATAATTTTTGAAGCATGTCTTTTTTATTGGGAATAGGATTCCTAATCCATTTTAAGGCTTGGTTCAATGGTTTATAATTGATGACAAGCCGAGGAGTTCCTCTTTCAATCTCAGCAGATTTGTTGACATAGAAAGCCATACAACTCCACGGCAATCTGGATTTTGCAATCAAATTCTTAGATAGGAGATCTTCGATCTCTTTTCGATAGAATTGCTCAAGATCACCATTCATTTGAATGGGCCTTGCTTTTTTAGGGATATCATTTTCATTGAAGGATGATTCGTATGGTAAATCTACCATATGCTGTTTTCTTTCCGAGAAGGCACTGGGTAATTCAGAACAAACTTCTTTTTCAAAAGCTGTCTGTAATTTAGAGATTTTGTCTTTGATCTCTGGGATATGAAGTTCTTTCTCAACATTATAAGATTGAACTTTAGTTTTGAGATAGAGAAGGTCCTTTTCTCTATGATTTATTAGGATAGAAATCTCCTTTTGAGAGATTGAATTGAGATCCCTGGTTTTAGGTTCTTTAATGAAGGGGAAAATAAAGGCTTGTGCTCCCATTTTGAACGAAATTCTGTCATGTTGGACAGAGTATGAGGTAATTATAACCATGAATGGGGTACCTAATATAACTGAATATCCTATATCAGATACTATGACAAATGAGGTTTTGATAAGGTATAGTCCTTTTAGGATTGATACCTCAGTTTTTCCAATAATACTCATTCGAGATTTATTGGCTGAATTAAGACGTTCTTCAGTTGGTTTGTGAAGCCTTCTAGGAACGATTGATGGGGAAATACAATTGAGATCAGCTCCTATGTCGAATACTAGGGTTATTTTAATCTTATATTTCCTGGTGGTAATTTTTCTCAAGTTTTGGATATCTTGATTATTTTGAGTAAGGTCATCGTCAGAATCACGTACATAGGTTGTTACCTTTTCTTTATGATTAATTAGTTGAAACTTAATATCATATTCCTTTAAGTTTTCTTTAAGCTGGCGGAGTTCCAGTTTAATAGTTTTGATTTCAAGTTTTAAGTCTTGAATTTGGCTTTCAGGGGTTATAGTTTTGTTCTTTCTTTCCAGAATAGCAGTAAGGTTATAATAGCCTATGCTGGTATTTGGAAGTTCAGAGCTTCTTTTTGTAGTTTTTTCCCAAGTTGTAGTTAGGTGATCTACGTACAATTTGGTTATTTATGGATCATTTAATTTAAGGATTTTAGCTTGAAGTTGTTCATCTTCTTCCTTAGTTAATGCATTAATGGTTTTAGAAGAGGAATCTGAATTGTTGGTTGCAAATTCGTCCTCTTGGGGATTTGTTTATTCGTCTGTCCATTGTCCAGACTCCGATGATGATGATGTTTCTACCATGAGCGCATATATTTTGGCAAAGGTGTCTTCTCCAAGTTTTAGTTCATGAAGTTTTTTAGACATTTTGCAGAAATTGGCAGTGTGACCTTTCTTGCCACATTTATAACATTTAAACTCTTTAAAGTTTTTAAAAGGTTTTTTATGGTGTTTTGAATCCTTAGTGAAGGTTTTATAAGGTTTTTTTTTATAAAAATTCATTCTTTTCTGAAAGAATGGTTTTCTTGATTTTGAAAACTTATTATAAGTTTTATGAGATTCTTTATGTGGTTTTGATTTGGTTTTACTGCAAGTTCCCTCGCAAGTTTTATCAATAGAAAAGTTTCCATCAAACTGTTTGCAGAATGATCCAATTTATCTTTTTGAAACTTCTAGTTCCAATTTCATTTGTTTTTGGATTTTCAAATCTTGACAAATTTGAAGACCCTGGTTTTGAGCAAAACTAATCAATTGACCGTAGGTCAGTTAATCATATGGGATGATGTGGTTCCCATAAGTTTTGCCAATTTTGTTTCTGGTTCTTTCACCTAAGAGGGGATGAAGACCTGCTAGGAATTTCTCCTTCCAGAAAGGTTGAATAGAGTCATTTCGTAACATAACTCTAGACAGGAATGTAGTTTTGTAATTTTGAAAATTACTAATCTTCCTACATTTTATGTTGGAAAGAAGATCAGCGTTTTTATCATTTAAGTAGGATGAATCCCCCATAAAATGGTGTGATATGGTAAAGTGTAATGTGGATATTGCATCCTGTATAGGAGCTTCTTGATGGGAAAGTATGGGCATACCAGATCCATCTGTCAGTATTGCATTATTGCATTGCAAATATATGACTGATATTGTTTTGAAAGATGGTGATCCCACCATCCTTTTAGTTGGCTTGAAAAGCCATCTATTAATAACTCATGATCTATCATTCCATCAATGTTCCAAACATAGATAGAAGATGCGTTATACATTGATTGGACAATTTGACTAGGTTGGGTTCCTATGGTGTGAGGATACCTAACTGGGATAGAGTCTTGCCAAGCTAATTTTTGAAGAAGAGGGGTTGGTTCTGGAATGGATTCCTGGGAACTATCCTCATATGAGACTTGAGATCCTATTTTGCTAAGAATGCTAAGATCCTGTAATGGTCTTGAAGTTACTAGAGATTCAGGAACAACCATTCCTGTGTTTGAAAATTGTTCTTCTAATTGGGACCTAGGGTATTATTCCAATTTTGAAGTTTTTCAAATTTTGAAGTTATTTCTTCCTGGGCTGTTTTAGAGACTTGGAAAGGTTTAAAGATAGGGTTCTTAATTATCCTATCTATTTTTTGATAAGAGGTAGAGGGTATATCTATTTTTAGATTTTTCTCTATTCTGATTAATTGTTTTCCTAAAGTATTTAGGCTGATGTTGGTATAGTTATTCTATATAACTATGTTTTTGATGTTGGTTGCCTGGTTCTCTTGAGGATTCTTAAGAGGGAAGGCTTCTACCTAACTATCCTGATAAGGGACTGTAATAGGTCTTAATGTAGGATGTTCACCGATCGGACCATCCGAGCTTTCCTACGAGGTAACTTCTTTTTTTGTCTCTCGACCGTATGTTAAGTTCTTTAACTATCTTCATTTTCTAAAAACTTATCGAAGTCATCCATTGTGATTTCCCTAGGTTTAATTTCAGAAAAGGTTTTAATTTGTGGAGTTAATACTACTGGATTTGTAGGTAATAGCTTTACTGGTTCATCCTCTAAGAGGCTATCAAAGTCAACTTCTATGACATTTGAGATACTGATTGAGGGAAATGATTTATATCGTGGAATTATAGCTATAGGTTTTATGGCTATTGGTTCTACTGTAATATTGACTTGTTTATGGTCAATTTGAACTATAGATTTAACTATTGGTTCTGTTTTTGGATCCTGAATAGTAACTGGTAGGTTATCTATTAAGACTATTGATGGTTTGATCAGGTCAACAGGTTCTACTGTTTTATCTGATTTAAGGTCAACTTTTATTACTTTGCAATCCTGGGTAAGGGTAACAATGTGATCTTGTAATGTTTCTACAGACTTAGGGTTTTTCCTATCTATATGATTTGAATGTTTTTAATGGACGAATGGGGAGTCTAATCCTTTAGTTGCCATATAGATTTCTAGCCATTTGAAAAAATTTATATTTTTATTGTGTTCTTTAGTGTATCGTTCATGTTTCCTAAAGCAGCTAGCCCTAGAATGTTCTGAATGATTTTTAAAGAACCAATGTTTAATTCTTTTATTTTGTGGTAGGTTTAGATCTGTTCTAAGGATTTTTTTCTTCCTAAGATTCTTCTCTTTCTACCGTTAATACATTTAGCTCACTCATCTTAGGTTCTTGGCTGGGTGCTAAGCATTGAGTTGGTGATAAGGGAGACATAGGTGATAACTGAGGTGATTCGCTCATCTCAGGTTCAACCTTGTAAACTAGTCGGGGTACTTGTTTAGAACAGTCTACTCCTTTGAGTTTTGTTTTTAATATTTGGGGATCTATAATAGATGCTACTATGTTTGGGAAGTAGTTAAAAGATATAGGTCCTAAACCTAAACCCATTTCTACTGTTCCTAATAGAGATTCTTTGAAGTCTGTTAGTCTAGCATCTCTTAAGACAGCTAGAATTGATGAACTTAACCCTAATCGGGTTAAAGGTCTTAATCCAATCTGGACTAATCCTATATGAATGTGTTGAAATTTCTTATCAAATTTTTTTTGTAATGATGCTTTTGAAAGAAGTTGAATTGATTCAAAAGGTAATGAAAGTTGAAGATCACTTTCTTCAGATTTTATGATTTAATCTGTTTTGAAAAGATTCATAAGTTTTGTTTGATAAATCTGGTTCTTACTGATCTTTGGAACTTTCCAACGATCAATAGATTTTTCAAAACTCTCAATAGTAACTTCGTTACCATTGGTAATATAAGACTTCTTTTTAGAAGATGATGAAGTTTGTTTTAATAGAGGTGATGATGATGAAAAGCTTTTATGTGACATGTTTAGTTTTAAAACTAAATATAATTTGTAAACAATATGGAAAACTAATTATCAATACAACATGTATTGCATGGTAAATATGATTCTTAACAAATAAATAGCAGTCTATTAATAATAAACAAGATACAGAGTATATATTTTGAAATTTGAGTCATAGAATTTATTTTAAATAAATTATACATGAAATATTTAACATTTAAGTTCTTGTTCTATCTCTTATAAAAATACTTATAACTTATAACACTTACCTAATAGACTTGGTCGTTTGCTAAAACCACTGGTATTTATAAGGTATTATTGCCCTGAACGCCATTACCTCGGCTTAAGCGGGACTTACAACCCTTCACCCAGATCGAAGCATTTCTACAGCAACCTTACCTTATCTAGTAGAGTGAACAATTAAGTTATATGTATTAGTACAAGATAGTACTGAAAGGAGAGATGGATGTTTTGAAAACACAGAGAACAATAATAATGAATGTTAGCGATTGATACTATTATCGATCAATGGAGCATACTCGGTTCAAATATACTTATTTTTTCACTTCTCTCCCACGTGATCCTAACCCCCATTTTAAAGGAAAAAAATTATTTTTACCCAAATCCTCACCAAATCACTCAATTTTGCCCCAAAATCATTTATAATTGATAGCTAAACTCTTGTCTAGCATCAATCATTCCCAAAAAATGTTTGATTTGTGCAAAAATTATAAAAACCCTGATTCCTCATTTTTCCACATTTTCCCACTACAAAAAACCTCTTTTGAGATTATTTTCCATGATTTTCTCCCTACATTATTTCACTAATCTATTTCTATAATTTTACTGGGAAAATTCTATTGTTCAATCAACTTTTAATAGGAAGGGTATTTTGGTCATTTGTATTTTTTGCTCAGTTTTCTACCAAGGCTACGAGTCGACGTGAACTACATTTAGGTGCTCTCGCTCCTTTCTCAACCCAATGACGGGATGAGAAATCTGAATTGAGGTATAATACTTCCTTCTCTCGATGCCCTATTTTATACGAACGTGAGATTATATTGAGTGATTTCTCTGAAGTTAGGATAAACCCAAGCCATTAAGGCCCTTGGATGGGTATCCTTGTTGACCCTGTTAAATTGTGTTGCCCAGACCTTGTACGAAAATTATATTCTAATATTGAGTCCAGCATCTGTATCCCTATACTGATGTGTTTCAAAAATTTTGTTAGGAATAAAACAATTGACATCTTGGCCTAAGGAATCAATAATTTTTTATCTATTTCAAACATAGGTGGCTTGGAATTTAAGATAGATCAATTTACTATTTCCATTGAAGATATACTTAATGAACTATCTGGTTCATCAAATGTTAGTTTTAGTGCAAAGTGAATGTTTATTCCTAATGATTTCACACCCTTTTATTGGGTGTTGAGCAAATTGGTTTGTGCCAACCTCGTACCTTCCAAACACTCTTTTAAGATTTTTCTTCTATACAAAAAAATTCTATATTACTTTGGAAAAAGGGAATGCTTTTAATGTAGGATCATTAATTCAAGACCAGATTGTCAACAAATTGTATATTATAAACCCAAGGATTGGACTCCCTTATAGATGCCTTATCACTCAAGTAATTATGGGTATTAGTGTACAACAAACAAGTGATTCCAACATTGTTTGGTTAATAAGTAACTTTGGAAATTCAATAATATCTAGATCATCTACTCAGATTGTAAAGGGATAGAGGTTTGTTAGTATTGATAGCAGGGAGAATAAGCCACTAAAGTTGGTATAATGGTAGACGAACTGCAAATGATTTATCAAGAGATTAGGATATAGATAATTTATTCATTTTTGAACCTTCTTGTCAGAAAATATTTGAAAATTAAGTAAGGATTAGATTAGGAAACTTGGAACAACAGGTAGGTGAAATGGATCAAGGACTTTCCAAGATGTGTGCCATCCATACACACATAAGGCTTCCTCTAATAGGATAGTGATTTTTTTTTGGCTATTTTGTTTATTTAGTTTATTCTCGTATGATTTTATGATTAATGTGTTTAATGTTTTTTATGCTATTTTATAGTGTAATTGATTTTGATTAGAATGCACTTGAATATTATTAATCAATACACTACTGTGTTTGCATCTAAATACTTATACTTCCTCTTTTCTCTTTTTATTGCATTCAAATGTTTATTATAGTATTTTATTTTAGCCTATTCTTATGACAAAAATGAGAAGATAAAATTTGGTATATTCTAATTAAAAAAGTATGGCTAAAAATTGAAAACACTATAATTAAAAATAAGGGATAGTTAATTTAGGAGGTGTTATTTATTTTTGAATTCTTTTTATTTTTTTTATATATTTGACATAGGGGGATTTTTTTAACTGCCATCATTTGTTTAATTTTCTTTTGAGCATTCTTCATCTTCTTATTGTTATATATACTAAAATAATGAATAATGAGTCCTTTAACAAGTTGTTTGGCCATTTATTTTTTTATTTTTAGTGTAAATGAGAGTTGACAAGATACAAGCGAAGATGGTTCACTAGATCATAAGATAGTACCACTATATAAATTTTTTTATCCTATGAGCATTATGTAGTGAGAGAGATGTTTTGTCACACGAATATGCCAAAGGGGGAGATTGTAAGGTTTATGTTAGTGTTGACGATATTCATGAATTAAATGTATAATTGTAATTTTAGTTTCTAGGTGTGTCTTAGAAGAATATTTTCAAGCTAAAGAAACTATCGAGCATAATTAATCACATATCAGGTATATTTCTGTTTCTATAGAAGTTAGATTGCAAATTAGACACAATAGAAAAAAAATTTGAAAATAGGCTACTTGATTGATCAAGTAGTTACTAGATTGATCGTGTAATAATACATGATTAAATTGATTTTAATGCATTAATAGATCGATCGAAAGATATACTCAATCGATCAAGGATTGGATGGATCAAGTTAAATCATTGGATCTATCCACTACTTTTTGAATATTAATTAAATGATCATTGGAACGACCAAGATGATATTTGATCGATTGATCGAGCACTTGGTTGGATCAATCGAGTAACCATTTATCTAATTTTAAAACGTATTTCTAAGATGAATTGGATTGACTTTTTTTCTTATTTCTCAAAAGTGTTTTAATTGATTTTATGGATAATATGGTAATTCCACTTTAATCTAATGTTCTTCAAAATATTCTATAAATACAAACCTAAGCATACATTTGAAACTAACCACATAAGAGCTTAATTATGCTTATTCTGTTATCTTTTATTCTCTCTTATTTTTCTGAAGATTTTCAAGTAGGCTTTTTCATTAAATTAATTTATCAAATATTAGTGATTGTGTTTGATGGATTAATAAGCCTATAATAAAAATCGTGTTATTGTGCTTCTAACTGATCATTCTAGTGTTTTTATTTATTTTTGATTTATTTGATATATTATTTAAATTAACTAGCTAGATTTTTTCATTATTGAATCTTCTCTAGGATACATACTTGCACATGTGCTTATATGTTAATATTTCATGTGACAGTGGTGCGAGTTCGATTAACTCATAGAACTCGATTTTGTCATAACTTTAGTCTGGATGCAAACGCTTATATTGTAGAGACTGTGATCAAAGCAATGGCTTGTAAGTGTGTTACTTGAGGGTATTACCTAGGTGGGTACTTTGAGTCTTAGTCTTTAACTGAATAATTTGTTTCATAGTGGATAGTTAGGTGATCCGGTGAATCGGTGCTTTTTCTCTTAAATAATTAGTGTGGGTTAGATTATTTTCATGTAAAAATCTCGTATGTTGATATTTTTATTTTTGCATTACCTTATGTACACATGATTGGTTGTTTGGTCACTTACAAAATTTTAATTTACCATACATCTCCTTACTTAATAATTAGATCCATGACTAAATAATTAAACTTTTAGAACATATTTATTTAGTCTTTAATAATTCAATTGTAAAATAGATACAAATCATTACATGAAATTATACATTTATTTCTTCAAGTTTTATTAGTAACTTGAAGAAATAAATGTATTAAAAATATATTTATGCAAGCAAAATAACTATAAGTTGCTTACATATAATAATTTGTGAAAAAAACATCACCAAACTTGCACAAGCAAAAAAGTTGGGCATACGTGTGTAAAGCTCATTGCACACATAGACAAGAGAAGTTCTAATTTTGTGTTGATTATAAGCAAGTAAACAAGGGTTTATTAATTAATTATATATTTCTTATGTTAATGTTGAATATGTAGAGTAATATTTGTTTGATGGATTAAAAATAATGAATAATAATATTTTAAAATATTGTTGTTAAAAAACTTCGTATAAAGTTATATTATAATAATCAAAATATTTATAGATATAGTAAAACTTAGTAAAAGTTTTTAAATTGACATAATAATATATATAATATTATGAAATATTAATACTACAAATTGAATATAAATTTATATATTATAATCAAAATTTATATTTATGTCATAAATTTAAGTAAAACTTTTAAACTTATGGAAAAATCAGTTATCTACTTTCTGGATATAAAATACTTATTTTCTAATAAGAATGTGTTAAACTTGTGAAAACTTAAATGAAGGAAGTTTAATATTATGAACATATTTAAGTTAAAAAAATCAAGTATTTATAAAATTTGAGTAAAATGTGTCTACTTACATAACCAAAGGAACTCTACGACTCAAAAACGATCAATAGATTCTGTTAAAATATCACCTCATATTAATTTTACAGTTATGTAATTAGATAATTTACAATTTTCAAACAAGTAAACTTACAAAACAAGATAATTCACACTTAAAACTAAATTCTAAAATAAGGTTACATAATTTTCTTCTAAATCCTCGTATGCCCAATATTATAAAATACACTAAAAATAATCAGTTTACATAAAATTGATTAAGAAAAATAAACTATTTAATTATTAGTCAAAGTTGTTAAGAAAATTAAAAAATCTAGGGTTTTTAAATTTGAAATTTTTTCTCTAAAATAATTAATATATAAAAATAAATTATGGATTATGATAATATAGTGATGAAAATATCAAATTCATATTCATTCATGAATTAAAACTATTAAAAATTGATATTATAAAATCAACTGTAGTATTTAAATTAAATATTTTTGAATTAGCGAGTAGTAGAAAGATAAAATTATAAATAAAAAAAATGAAAATAACTTTAATTTGGTGGTACCTTAAACTACAAATAATAAAGAATAAAATGAAGATTTTCGAAAAATGCCACAAGAAAACAATGGTGCCGAGCCACCGTTTTCTTTTTTCCTTAGTTTCTCCTTCTAGCCGAATGGCCTTAATCACCCCTTAATATTGATGGCCAAATAAGTGTAGCAAATGTTGCTTTTTTTAACTTTTTTTCTTTTACAAAAACTATTATTTATATTAAAACCTAATAAATTATTAAATTAATATTAAATTAAACAACTCATGTTAGCATTATTAATTCTTGATAAAAAAATCAATCTCCAAGCATTATTTAAAAAAAACAATATTTAATTATAGTTGTAAAGAAAATCCTAATTAAAAATAAATATATATATATATATATATATAATTTATATAATTAAATTCTATAAAAAAAGTGGGCCTAATTATAGTACTTGACCATTCTATTTTTGTTGGTAGATTTTGCCCTATTCTATTTTTTATTCCAAAAGGTCTATTTTTAGTGCTAAGCCTTCTTCAATGATACCTCTAACGTTTGCAAAGTATCATAAATACCTTTGCATGGCAATATGGAGTAATGAGACATCCAAACAAAGAATAGAAACATAGTTGTCTAAAAGGATATGAAAATTTATCAATCAAAATATTGTTAATATAGTTACATGGTAAGGATTGCATTGTACAACCTTATCTCCCTTGCAATTCCATTTCCTCTATTTTCTCTCAAACCTTAACCTTTATTTTTACCCATAATCCTAATTTGTTGTCAAAACCCTAAGTCAACAGCATAATGAACCTCCTGTAGTAAACCAAAGTCAACAAATATTTGAAAATTTTGAATAGTATATTGAGGATTACCATCCAATCTTCAACGAGGAGTTTGTAAATCCTTACATTAAACTTAATCCAAATGTGAGCATAGACAATTTACATGCATATGTTCATTTCTTTGACTAATATATCATTTTCAATTTCTAATGATAATGCCTTATCTTTAGACCCTTAACTTGACGTACATGAACCCATTAACCAAAGACACAACATCCAAGGGTTCTTGGGAGACTAAGAAAACAAATTAAAAGAGAAATTTGATATAATTAAGGATGAATTTTATGATGGTGAAGAGTCATTTGAATGGAGTTCGGATGAAAATGATCCTTCTTTTAATGATTTTAATGATGAAGAAAAGAGTGGGCATATAAATGATAATAAAGATTTGGATGATCATGAAATATATGACAATGAGGACAGTTTAGATAATGACATTAACATTGATAATTTTAGTGAAGTTGAAGACATTGATTTAGACTATGAGGTAGGTATATTTTGTAGAAAAGTTAGTAAACAATATTGGGATAGAGAGTTCAAGAAAAGACTTAATGGATCAATTCAATTTAGGAAAGATGATACTTTAAAGATGTTTACCATTTTAGAAATTTTTTGAAAAACAAATATTATTCAAGTTGTATTTGAATGTAAAATGGATAAATCTGATAAGAAATAAGCTATAATTAAGTGTAATTTAGCTAGTTGTAATTGAAAGTTGCAAGCTTCTAAGGGTACAGGCAATACTACTTTTATGGTGAAAATTGTTAAAAGGAAACATACTAGTCAAAATTTTGGCAAGAAACTTGATGCCACAGCCCCATAGTTAGCTTCAGAGTTCAAGGAATTAATTTTAACTAATTCCAAAATTAATCTTTAAGTTTTAAAGGCCGAGTACAAGATAATTTGGGGAATTGTTGTTCCTAAATTGAGGTAATATAAGAAAAGAATGATAGCATCCAATAGCCAATTAAAGGACCATAGTGCTAGTTTTTTCTAAAATCATGCAAAATTTCCATATGGTTTTAAGGACAAATCTTAGTGCAATGTCCATTGTTAGTATTCATGTGGGGAATCCCTAATGTATTTCCTTGTTTTAGAGGATGCTTTTTGGGTATTAATTGTTCTAAAAAAATGGATACTTAAATGGATATAGACCTTTTATTGAACTTGATGGATGTTATTTGAAAAGAACTAATAAAGATATGTTATTAGTAACTATAGCATTGGATGTCAATGGTGGTTTTTTAGCACTCTTAGATGAATTCATTAGAGATTTAAAAAATAGAATAATTTTTTTATAAGTGATAGAAAAAAGGGTTTAATTATTCATGCAAACTTTAAAGGTTATCTTCCTAGAATGAAATTAAGATAATTATTTTGGTTGTTTTAAAAGTTATTAGGGTAACTTAACTTGAATTTTTTATGAAAACATTTGAACATCGAAGCTTATAATTATTTGAAAGAGATTGAAATGAAAAGTTGGTCGAGGCATGTCTTTGATGATTATTCAAATAATCAGATAATACCTTAATGAAATTATGACATAAAAGAAACGACTTAAGTTGACAGCTTAAACGACAACGTTAAGCCATTTATTCTGCGCTACGTAATGAGATTACTAGGGCGTTGGGAGTTGGCAAATAACAACTAATTTTTTTAGTACAAACAGCCGAGAACAATATCAGAACGGTTGAGGGGTTGAGCTACCCTTACCTGCCCATCTTAATTGCTCTCTGCTTTCTGCTTTCAAATCTAAAACTGAAAAGCATATAGAAATCGAAACTTTCAGAGTCATAAATGGAAAGAATATAGGTGGATTGAATTTGTAGTTCTGTGTAATTGAAAAAAATGGCTGGATCTTTGTCTCTCCTCAGGCGTTTATACCTCACCATCTACAATTGGTCCCTCTGCTTTGGCTGGTACTTTTAACTATCTCTTCTATCACTTAACTACTGTCTTGATTTTCATCAAATCGCTTTGTCTTTTTCTTATATTCTTGTGAATTTCAGGATCCAAGTACTTTATTTTGCTATCACCACTCTCAAGGAAAGTGGGCACCAAAAGGTTTACAATGCCGTTGAGCGTCCACTTCTTCTCTCTCAATCCGCCGCCATTTTGGAGGTGCTTCAACAGTGAAAATATGACCTCTTTTTTTTTCTTATTTCCTTTTCTAGTTTTTAGTAATTGAGTTTGGTTGGATTTTTTTAACCTTTTTTATTTACCCTTTTTGTTTCGGGTTTTTTTTTTTTTTAATTTCATGGAGTAAACAGATTCTTCATGGTCTAGTAGGTGAGTTTGGTTTTTCTTTTTTAATTTAAAGAAAAAAAAGTTATTGAATTAGATTTATCTATGAAGTGTAAAATGTCTAAAGTTGAGTGCTTTTTCTTTTGTCTCTGATTTTGAATTTTATTGAAAAAGGTTTGGTGAGATCTCCAATTACGGCTACACTGCCACAGATTGGTTCGAGACTGTATGTGACATGGGGAATCTTATGGAGTTTTCCTGAGGTAGGAAGGCAATTTTTTGGTTTTAACGGATTTATTGTTATTAAACTTTGAGAATTTATAGCTATGTGAGTCATGTTATGTGTGTATATGATGAAAATCAAGCTTAATGGTTGCAGACCCAGACTCATATGCTTGTAAGCTCCTTGGTGATTAGCTGGTCTCTTACGGAGGCAAGTGCTGTAGATTCTGCTTTAACTTTTACTCTGCTTTATTGGTCAGTCAATATGCACATTTGTGTTAAAGGAATTGTTTATTTCAAATCTGATTATCTTAAGATATATATTAGAAAAACTCTTTTAAAACCCTGAGAATTTTAAATTTTTAATTACTTATAGTGTGTTGGACACGTTTTTTGTCAATTTTACGTAAATTTCCACCAAGTTGGAGCGTCTGAATGTCCACACTTATGTCTATGTCATATTGAGGATGCATGTACTTTACAAAAAATGAAGAGTAAAAATAACATAGCTTACGATAACCCCTTTATTGCTATTAGAACCTTGCCAATGAGTACATACATATTGATATTTGATAGTTTAGTATACAAATTCAATCTACGGATATGACTATTAAGTATAGTTTTTATCAGTGTGTATTACACTTTGCAAATCTACTATTTGTGATGTAATATTATCTCTTCATATTATTCATTTTGATTGCTGAAGCTTGTTGTCTCCAGCCTTCAGGTAATAGAAAATTGGCACCTTTGAGGAAGCTGTTTTCAGTTGTGCACTGTTTATTGAGTTTTTAAACATGTATTTTATGTTCTTTTCATTTCTTTTTTGGGAAAAAATTTTATTGACTTCTTGTTATTAGACCAAAGAAATATGTTTTCTTTAGTGAAGCACATGTTTCTTCATATATTAACCCCAACATATAAGTTTTGAATGCTATACGTAGCAGTTATGTAAAGCATTATTAGTATAAAAGAGCGTAATAACAATCAAGTGTGCCGATGCATATCTTGTTGCATCATGTTGTAATGATCCCCCTATCCACATGGAATACTTGTCGGTGAATGAAAGTAAAAATAACTTTTAAAATAAGTGTTGTTAGTGCAGATTATAAGGTATTCTTTCTTTGGCATGAAAGAGGCACTTGGATTTGCACCATCATGGCTTTTGTGGCTAAGGTAAATACAATGTTATGCTTTTAGGGTGGAATTCTTTAGTCTTACTGTGGTTTGTTCACGAATGACGTTGTTTAGTTCATGTCCTGCAGGTATAGCACCTTCTTGCTTCTGTATCCAATTGGCATCAGTAGTGAAGTTGGTCTAATATACGTCGCGCTGTCTTACATTAAGGTATTAAGTTCAATTATTATTTGAAAAGGATAATTTCTTTCTGCAATATTCTTGTGTCGGGAATTATGTCTCTGCGTTACCTAATTAGCTGAATATGCAATGAATTGCTCTATCAAATAGCATGTTAGGCTGTTACTAATGTAATTTTTGGTTAGGGCTTGGATAAATCATGAAGGTTTCACTTCATGGTTAAATTACTGTAAAAATAGAAGGTTTCACTTCATGGTTAAATTACTGTAAAAATAGAAGGTTTCACTTCATGGTTAAATTACTGTAAAAATAGAAGGTTTCACTTCATGGTTAAATTACTGTAAAAATAGAAGGTTTCTCATGGCACTCTGCAAGTGTTCAGTGTTCTATTCTTTTTAGACCCTACAAAATTGATGAAACCCTAACTAAAAAAACTAAAAACAGGGAAAAGCAATCATCTGAGTTCTGATTTGATAAGGTGTATTGTAAAAACCCCCTAGGTGCATCACATGATCCACAACAAAGTTAATCTATAATATTGAGTTAGTCTTTACCGTGTTCGTTGCTAATAGTACTGAAGTCAATCTCTGTTTTATCATGTATGAGTTGCGCACGAGAAGTTCCCACATTAAAGTAGATCTGTATTTCCCTCTCTTCCCTGTCTCACTTTCAGGTGTCAGGGTTTCATGTTGACATTTCTCCGAACCTATTGGAAAATGTCAGTTTGAAAAAAAAACTATTGGAAATATGTTTATCACACTGAATTTGGTTAATGTGCTTGCAGGAATCTGAAAAATACAGTTTAAGGATGCCAAACAAATGGAATTTCTCTTTTGATTATTTCTATGCTGCAATTCTTGTTCTCGGATTTTACGTCCCAGGTAAGAACTCATATCCTTTAATTAGCTGAATGCATACTTTTAATTTGTTATTATGAGTTTATGACTCTTCTAAATTGGATGAACTTTGCATATTATTGCAGGCAGTCCTCACATGTATAGTTATATGCTTGCACAGAGGAAGAAAGCGCTCTCAAAATCCAAGAGTGAGTAGCATTTATTGCAGCAACTCTTGGACGTTCATCTTTCTTTTATGGTTAGAACTTTGCGTGGTGTAATCTTAAAAATGCATGTCCTGTATGACGAGCAAGTTAAGAACTCTCTAGAACCGGAGTTAAATGAAATTGTGAAAAATCTTAGTTGAGTTGAGATTTCATTTAGTGAATATGTGCATGCACTCCAAGGAGCTGGGTGCGCTTTGTCTGTCCTTAGAACCTCTTTGAATGGTTGTAGTTGATACACAATTTCCTGGTTAGAACTGATTGCTAGTTGTTTTGTTACTACTACAAATACCTAAACTTAGCTAAGAATGATTTATATTATGCACTGTTAGAAAACATGTGAATTTGACCATTAAGATGACACAACATGACTAACACGAATAAAATCCTTCGTTTTCTATTAAAAAAAAACATTACTAACACGAAATGATTCAGTCCTAACCCTGACAAACTATACTTCATATTCGTAGCTTGATAAATGTGCTTCTAGAATTTGGAAGACCATAGTGATACACCAAAAGTTCCCCTGTAAGAAATATGTTTTAAATTACTGGTGCAAAAATGGTCTCTGGTCATCAAATCATTGCCGTGTATGAAAAAAAAAAAAGAACGGACCAATCCCTACTTCAAAATGTGGGAAGACAAAATTACTGTCCATTTTTGCAAGAGAAATAATATATTTTGGATTTCTTAAGCACTCTATTTGAATTTGAGTCGGGAAAACCAAGAAATTATTGTTCGCTACAGAATTGATACAATATTACTGTTAATATGGTACTCTATACCAACGATATACAAGGTAAATATTATAAATTTTCTCAAAAAACATAACTCCTCACTGCTGTAGTAATCTTATCGGATTAATCGTCATTTTGTCAAGTAAATATTATAAATTTTCCCAAAAAACATAACTCTTCACTAGTGTAATAATCTTATCGGATTAATCGTCACCGTGTTATATTTAAACATTGATCATGTCGTTTTTAAGTATGAAAAATATAAAAAAGTTTTACTTTATTTTTTTTCATGCTATCAAGTTATAGTAGTAATAAATAAATAAATAAACAAATATATATATATATATATATATATATATATCAGATCCCGAAGACACATATGGCTATCGAAGGCTAAGAGTTGGAAAATAAAAGAGTGAAAATAAGATATAATTATGAATTTTTTTTATTAAGATAAAAGAGTAGATATATGCTACTAGGGGCATTAAGCTTTTAATAAAAATAACGAGATAATATAAATACACATTTTTTATTATTATTTTAGGTGTTAAAAGTTAAGATAGATTTCTATCTAGAGAGAAAAAAAAAGAGGCTTCTTCTTTAGTTCAAAATATAAGAAGTGCACAAAATTATATGATAATTTATAATCATTGATCCTATCTCATATTTTAAGACACGTCATATTATCTAAAAAATGCATGAAACACGTCAGAGAATCGATGGCTAGAGTTAAAGAAGAGAAATGCCACCAAAAATAGAAACAATGGATAACGAATTTTTTTTTGTTCATAATCGTTTATGACACCAACATGGAAATCCATGGAGAAAATTACTTATATAGATCATATTATCTACGATTTATCATTTTTACCTGTATAGAATATTTTTTATTTTTCTACTAAATCAAATTATAGTTTTACCTTCCTTTTATTATCTTTATTTACTACTTAAGGGTTATATATCATTTTATTAAGATTTATAAAACTTACTAATTAGTTTTACCTTCCTTTTATTATCTTTATTTACAACTTAAGGGTTATAAATCATTTTATTAAGATTTATAAAGTTTACTAATTAAAGATTTTCTTTTTAAAAAAAATCATATATTTTTATTAATTTTATAACTATAATATTAAATAATTATTTACCTTGGTTAAAATTTTAATTTAATATTTAAATATTGATTAGGTAACTTTTTTTGAATTTTTAATAAATAAATATTATTATTAACAAACATAATATAGAGTTTATTTAATCTTATCTTCTTTTAATGAATATGGTCCACCTAAGTCTTCTACTTTCTCATATATGATCTTTAGTTAACTTGTAAGAAGTCTGACCTCTTGAATTAGGAGTAATGACTTTCCACCTTCAACCCAAAATATGATATGTACTTCAATTTAAAATATAAGAAAGATACCACTACTATAACAAAGAGCAATTAAGTCAGTTTTTACCTAAAATTGACTTATAACAAATTTTAAGTTGGTTAGCTGATAAATCGACTTAAAAAATTATAAAAGTTAGTGTTAGTCCTATGTGTCAACCTACACTACACGTATGACATAGCGTCGATTCCACGTGTCAATCGACGCAATCCATGTGTAGCGTCGGTTGACATGTAGAACCTACGCTACATCCTACATGTAGTATCGATTGACACATAGAATTGACATTTAACTTATACTGGAGGTCCTACATGTCAACCGATGCCACACGTAGGATGTAGAGTCAGTTCTATGTGTCAATCGACACTATCCATGCGTAGCGTCGGTTGGCACGTAGAATCGACTCTACGAGTCAACTAATGCTACCTTATTTTTTCCTTTTATCTTCTTCTCTCCCCTATTTACCAATGGTGCTAGCTCGTGTTTCCCTCTTCCCTTACAAAAAAGCCAAGAATTGACCCTCTATTTCTTTCTCATTTTTTGGCCACATCTGACCACCATTTCTGATACCGTTAAGTGGATTTTCTCTCTCTTCAATTTCTCTTCTAGATCAACTATTTATTTTAGCATAATATTCAAAAATTTCATACTCATTTCCTTCACTTTCTCACTTACTAAACACTTTTTTTTCTTCATTTCCTTAATTTTTTCACTTCATTTACTCTTGTAAGTATTTCTATGAATTATTTTACACTTATTAATCATATTTTTTTATTTTAATATATATTATGTGTTATTGATTATATATGTGTGTGTGTGTGTGTGTTATGTAGGTTGTGTATTTTTATTCAAGCTTAGAAGAGAGTAAGGTATCTTATTCATTTATTTATTTTAATAATTTTATGTATTTATGTTTTTTATATATATTAATTTATTTTAAACTTAAAATTATATATATTATATTGTTAATGTTATAATGAGTCTTTTAATTGTTTGGATTTTATGTATTTATTTTTATATGATGTTTTAATAAATATTTTAATAATTTGTGATTTCATATATAATATATTTGTTTGATACATATTTAATATGCTTAATTTCATTAATAGAAAATAGATAAATCTTAGATGTCAAAGTATAGAATTGAGGAAGACTATATTTATAGAGTTGAAAGTTTCTAGGAATTTGCCTGTATAAATAGTAATAATGAAATTAGTATGATTCGATGCTCACGTGTTAAATGTAAAAATGAGAAATTTCATGATATTGACGAGGTTAAGTATCACCTTATCTATAGTGTTATTCTTTTGATTTATAAATGTTGGTATTGTCATAGAGAAAATATTGATAATACTCATGGGGAAGAGATAAATAAGGATGTGAGTAGATTATATACATCTTATCAAAATGTACAGACATAGAATGTGTTTCATGTTGTTGAATATGAACTATATGAGGATGGTTTCACCTTTAAAAAACTTCTGAAAGATGTCGAAAAAATTGTTATATCCAGAGTGCAAGAAATACACTAAAATGTTGAGATTGGCTCATTTGTACAATGTGAAGGAAAAAAAATGGTTTTTTTGACAAGGGATTCATAGAATTACTAAATGTACTAATAGACATGTTTCCTAAGGGTAATGAATTGCCATCTACAATGTATGCAGTGAAGAAATCTCTTAGCTGATTTGGCATGGAATATCATAAGATTCATACTTGTCCAAATGATTGCACTCCATAGAAAAGAATATAAGACATTATATGATTTTCCGGTGTATAAAGAAGTGAGATGAAAGCATGGTAAAAATGAGACAACACCTAAGAAAGGCGTTCTCATCCTTGTAAAGGTTCTTTGGTACTTTCCTCTGATTCCTCACTTTCAAAGGTTGTTAAAAAGTAAAGAGACATTAAAGATGTTGACTTGGCATTCAGATAATTAATCTGATAATGGGATGCTACGTGATCCTTGTGATTCTCAAAATTGAAAAGTAGTAGATAATTTATCTTCGTCTTATCATTGCTGCTGATGGAATTAATCCACATAGTTCCCTTAGTAGTAGATATAGCTATTGGCCAATAATTATGGTAACATACAACCTTCCTCCTTGGTTGTGTATGAAAGGAAAATTCATAATGTTAACATTATTGATCTTAGGATCAAAACAACTTGGAGTTGATAATGATGTATATTTGCATCCTCTAATAGATGATTTAAAGATGTTGTGGAATAATGGTGTAAATATTTACGATGCACATAAAGAAGAATACTTTAACTTGAGGGGGGTTCTTTTATGGACAGTTAATGATTTTCCTACCTATGGGAACTTATCAAAACATGCAACAAAATGTTATATGGGATGCCCTATTTGTAGTCATGGCACTTCTGTAACTTGTCTTGTTCACAGATGAAAGATGTCTTATAGAAAACATAGAATATTTTTTCCATCTGGACATAAAAGTTTAGATACCAAAAGAAACCTTTCAATGGTGAAGAAGATCATGATCCTACACCAAGACCTTTGTGAGATGTTGAGACATTAAAGTAATTGAATGGTACAACATTCAAAAGATATGGAATTATGAAATTTCTTAGTGAATAAAAGTTCTTTTATTATCTAGAACCCAATACACTACTACAAATAACACTTTTTAAGTCAGTTATTAACTAACTTAAAAGGGATTTTAAGTCGATTAAGTGAACCGACTTAAAACGAGGGAACTTAAAATTAAAAGTCGGTTCACGGATAAAACATACTTTAAATTTAAAGTCAATTCTAACTGTGAACCAACTTTAAATTCTATATTCTTTTTAACATATTTTGGTCATTTTATACTATTCTCAATGCATATTTTCAATCACATAATAGCAGAGAAAACCAAAATATGTTTAAAAGAGTTTTTAAATACTACAAATACTTGAAAAATTAATTAATAATTAATTACTTGAGAATTAAATTTGTAACAAAAAAATAATTTATATACAATACATAAATATATTTAACTTGAATTACAAATAAAATGATGATGTCTTTTTGTCATAGATTTTGTGATATTCCCACTTTATTTCATGGAAAGGAAGCTTGGTTTATTACTTAGAATCACCAGCAATATTCCATTCATAATGGCCAGGGAACTCTCCATTGAAATGAGATGGAGTTTGGGCAGAAAAAGGTCCCAAGTACTTAACTCCATATGTTCCATACAACAATTTATTCCCCTAAATACAAGAGCCTATAAACATCTATCAAACAAGCCCAAACTTAAAAGACATAGAATTAGAGTCTTATGTATGTTAAAAAAGTATATTAGTAAAAGATATTACCACATCTTTAATTGGTATATTGATATTTGATATGATTTTGCTGATAAATTTTATGACAAAGTAACCACACATGACTCAATCATTTTGTTGTGAAACCTAAAAAATACAAGTGTACATGGTTTTCCATATTCAAATCATATTCAAATATCTTTATTATTTAATATTAAAATTCATTAAATTATTAATATTCACTTATACATACCATAAATTTCTCCCATATAAACTTATGTGATTTTTTAAGGGCAATGCCCTTACTCTTGTTCCAAACCTTACATGTCCTATCAAAGTTTAAAACAGTTAGTTCTTTATTAAATATTACAAAGAACAATAGAAGAAAAATAGCTAGCTATAACTCTTACATTTCAACAACTACTTTTGTGTCTTTACTTAATTCTATGAAAGCTAAGTCATAATACCAAACATAATTTCCATATAGATCAAGGATTATCAATATCAAATGATCTTGGCCTTGTTAAAAATTTAGTAGCCAAGGGATTATCAATTTATGATTTCTATGAAGTGTTAAGGCCTTATCACATAATTGTTTAGCTCTGATGCTAACATCATGCTTTTGATATTGATTGACAAATGATGAATCATGGAACATTGCTAAATGTGATAGGTGATTAGCTTGAAGTTGATAATAATATTACCTATATAAAAGAAATATATATAATTAATTAGATAATATAAATATAATTATATGTTATACATAAATAAAATTTATTTACTGATTGAGGACTCACCTTGTCCACACTTGAATTATTCTTAAAATGATCATTTGAAATTCAAATAGTTACAATATGCATTTGATCAATATATATATTTGCCCATTTTATATGCTAGAAATTTCTCTAAGAAGTGGCATAGTCTATTCATCATTTATGCTAGTCTTGCTCATAATAATAGTCATCAAAGAGCCTAGATTTTTGCTGAAGTTTATAGCATATTCATAACTATACTTTTTCTATTGCTTCTTCTTGAATGACCTAGTGCACGATGATTGTCCACTAGACATAGATATTCCACAAGATACTTGCTTTGTATCTCTTAAATGTTCCGCACTTACTAATTCCGGTATAATAGACTAAAGAAGAGGTATTATATATGTTAGTAATAAGAAAAGAATAATAATATAATAGAAGTAGTAAAAAACGTTTTATCTTAAATAAAAAAATAATACCATATCAAAATTTATCAAAACTTGATTCAACAGCCAAACCACATATTGTCCAATAGCTTCTTGGACTATAGTAACATCAGAAGGCACAGGTAGTGGACAATGATGGAGTAATGACTAATCAATTACTATTTGCCAATAATTTGGCAAATACTGATTATGAATCATTCGATCATTGCTTAATTATTGTACCATTGCAATAGAAACATAGTTCATAGATGATGGATATTTCAATAAACATTTTATATTCTGTAAAAAAATTAGGTGTTATATATAATAAAAAATAAAAATAATAGACTATTTACATAAGCTTTAAATCTTACCAAAAATGATTCATCAAATAGAGGAGGACTCCCATATAGGGTAGCTATTGGAAGGACATTCTCATTAAAATATTCATCATGTGATAGATGGTAAGAATGCATAGATTGCATTTGAGATATTGAACTACTACCTGATTTCATATGCATTCCTGACGTAAATGGAGGACTAATAGGATGATTATATCCTATAGAGGATATAGGTTAGGCACCATGAGATTGCATGGATGGTGACATGTCTAGCCAATGAGGCATGCCTTGATTGTAGTATTGTGTCATGCTTGACATGTGTTGTGATTGATATTACTTTAAAGTGACAATCTCACTTAACATTGAGGCCTTAAAGGAGTTCAATTTTTTCAATTTTACAATACTTTTCCTTATTGACCATCTGAGGCCTTTTTTTGGAATATTAAAAAATTCTATATAACCATCATATTGGCTTCCTTCCCTAACACGACCAGGATAGTCGTGTCCAAATGCATGATATATCGCATCTTTCCCTGGTTGTTTGATTATTGCACCCATGTTATTTTGTTCTTTAATTGTTCTTTACAAATAATAAAGCAAAAAATATTATCATACATTATTACATCAATATGAAAAATTCATAAGGGCTTTGTATCAAGTTAAATTAATAACCAACTTATTGAGTTGTTCTTCTCCTCGTTTATTCATTGGTCTTGACTTCTTTATTTTGGAGGTCTTTATTTCTATACACAATTTAGCTCGGGTAATCAATCTACCCAATTCAGCTTCTTACATAAATTAAATAAATTTATTAACCATTTTATTAAATTAAATTTGAGAAAAATAAATATAAAAATAATTATAAATTAACAACTTAATATTACCATTTTTTTGTCTAACTTCAGGATTTGATGATCTCCAAATACATTTAGGAAGAATATTCTGTATTTGTATATTTTGTTGTTTTTTCCTAATGATTTGAAATTCATTTGTTCGTCAATAATCTATAAAGTCTTTCCATACTTGGGGTTCAATCCAGGGGTGTTCTTCATGGATTTTGCATATTTTTTGTTCATTAAGTGGTTCCAAGTATGGAAACACATAATTTTTGTCCAATTTGGAAGTTTTGTATTCCTTCTATGCCTTATTTACAATCTTGTAACACTTGTTCATCTAATTATTAAGGACATTAAAAAAATTCTGTAAGAAAAATACATTTTCGATGAAATATAATATAAAATATATATAATATATGTAATTAGTTATAAAACAAAAGAGACTTAGATAAATGGTTTTCCATATCTTATACTTTTCAGCATCTTTAATCTTAGTCCAATCATTTATATTGATTGGTATACTTGACTTCACAAGTCTACCAATAGAATATTTCAATTGTCGGCCATTTTTTCCTAATAGATTACTAGTTGCATCAAATTGAATGGGTACTCTATCATATGGATTAAGTGGAACATCAGGTATATTAGCCCAACCCCTTCTTTTCAAATGCCCCAATGGTGAATTTGGATCTACAATCTCGCCACCCTAAGATCCATGAAATATTTTCAAACAAGGATGAAATAGAAATTAATTGACAATTTTAAGTCCAAACATATAAACAAGAGTTATTGGAATAATATAGAACATACGTTATGTTTAATTAGGTTATTGATCATATATATATATATATATATATATATATATATATATATATATATATATATTTCTTCACAGTCACTTTGAGTCCATGATGAAGAATCATCGTCATCAACTAGATCATCACACACATTAGGAAATTTGTTTGAGAAATGACATATATTGGATAATGTATCAAGCATGTCATCATCTTATAAAGCATCACAATAGTAGAACTCTTTTTGTGGAGGTGTTAACATAACAAACCATCTTATGTCAATTTGATCGCTCACGTAAAATACTTGTTTTGCATGAAGTGCTAACATGAAAGGATCATCAGTGTGACTTATCTTGGATAATTTTACAAGGATAAATCCAAAATCATCTATTTTATATCCAACATTTATAACATCTTCGACCCAATCACACAATAATATTTTTTCATGGAAGACCTCATAATCGAGTTCCCAAATTTCTTGAATTATATCATAATATTTTCTATCAGAAAGTATAGGATTACCATCTTTCAAACTGGAAAATTGCCTAGTTTATGTAACCATCTTCACACCACTATTTTGATTTACTTGGACTTTGTCCCTTTCTTGAGCCGTAAACCTCAAACCATTAATTGTAAAACTAGAATATGATTTGGTATCGAATTTTGGACCATGTGCAAGCCATTCTAAAGTTTATGTTATTTTATGATTGAGTTTGTTGAGTTCAACTTGAATCTATGCATATAAAAGCATAAATTTGTTTAAAACAAAGTTTTAAAACATTATATATAAGTACTAATGAATTCTTGTTTGTGACACTTACATGGTTGCGAAACCAATTAATAAGCTCTCACTTATCTTTATCATACAACCATTTTTCTCCTCATTTTTTTTATAACGAGGATCAATCTTCAGTAAGTTTAAATGCATTCTATAATGTTATTAAATATATATCAATTATGTATCATTAATAGTTAATTAAATAGTAATTTTATTTTAAATGAAAAGGTTGAACCTGTCATCACTTACTCTATATACCATTGTACCTCATTATTATTTACCAAAATGATTCAGTGTGCTTTTTCCCATCAAGTGTGATCAATCAAAAATTTCCATATTCATCGAGAATAAGGTTAGAACTTGGATTATGTCACATTCTAAGAACAACTTATGCGTAGGATTCCTAATTTTAGTGCAACGACTAAAGTATTCAAAACAAAACTCAATGGCCTCTTCAGCAATGTAACGTTCCACCATGCATCCTTTAGGATGATTTCTATTATTTACATATCCTTTAAGGACTTGGATGTATCTCTCAAAATGATACATCCACCTTAAGTAAGTAAGACCACACAATCGAACCTCTCAAACTAAGTGAACACAAGTGAATCATTATATCGAAAAAAGGAGGAAAATATTTCTCAAGTAGACACAAATTCCCTACAACATCTTTCTATAAAGAGTTTAACTCTCTAATTGATATAGATTTCTTGCATATTGTATTGAAGAATGAATAAAGACGAATTATTGATAATCGAACATGTTTTGGAAGAATTGACCTAATAAAAACTGATAATAAATATTGTATTAAGATATGACAGTCATGTGATTTCAATCCATAAAGTTTCTTATCCCTAATAGACACATCCTTCTCTTTTGTTGATTTTCTCTTTTTAGTATGAAAGGAGCCCAAATTCTTTTGTTTAATATTAATTAACTAATATCCTTAGATGGGGCCTACTAATTAATTAAATATTAAATTTCAGTTTTATTTCTAAGAAAATAGTAGACCATCTAATCACAACTTTAGGCGGAGTCAAATAATTAGACTTTATTCAAGGTGTCCAAATTAAACCTAAGAATTAACTATCCAAGCACTAACTTTCAAGTTTTAAAACCATTACTAAAAATATGTCGTCAATACATTTTCGAATAACAATTCTTAAAAAAAAATTTGAAATAGATTTTACTTTAACTATCGGGCGATTGTACCAACAAATAAAAAAACACTACTGTAATCAAACTGGATGATTAAACCTTAAAATCTAACTTTTAGATTTAAGTTTGTAATGAAAAATAATGCATTTCTCTCTAACATCCTTAATATAAAATCTTTAATAAAAACAAAATCAATTTATTTTATGGAAATATTTTACCTATTTAATATTTCGCAAGCATAACAACATTATAACTATATCATATTTACAAACAGCCAGCCATGTCTAATTTAATCACAGAAAAATTAAATATAACATATAAGAATAAAACATAAAATGATAATGGTAAAGAATCCATTAAAATAATACCTTAAAAGAATCCTTACAACAGGTTTATGTTAATTCTATTATTGGAAAACCTCCAAACAGATTTGCATATCTGCTTATTGAATCAAAAACTAAAACTTTATAAAAACATAACTAGTTCCTCTCAGAAAAAGAACTTTAAAAATAAAAACTAAAAATAAATAAATAAATAAAAAGAAAACTTTCTAGAGAGAAAAAGAGCTCAAAAAATTATGTATGTTTTGGAATAAGGGAAGATGGTCATTTTATAAATGAGGAAAAGACCAAAAAAAGGGGGGAAAATATTTCAAAATTTTAATTTGGACACGTTTGGATAGGTTGATGCACGTATGGAGTGCAAAATTCTTGGCAGATAGGTTGTTGGCGCCGAAAATGGTCCGCTGGTACACACAGGACAAGACGAGGAGTGTGTAGGCATACATGTTGCACGGTGCACGCGTGGGACTTGGCGACGATCAGATTGTGTACGCGCTGGACTTGGTACAAATCGAATGGTACTTGTGGGACTCGACGTGATGAAAGGCTACATGCTTGGGACTCGGCGCAGATGGGTGCGTTGTGTGCATTTCTTGGTGCGAATGGGCAACTACGTGCACAATTTTGGCCTTTTTAACCCATTTTTCCAACTTTTTGACCTTTTCTCAATATATTTGTGATGTATTGCCTCCAGTATTTTTTTTCTTCGAGTCTTTAAGTTATTTTTGAACTATAATACTTGAAAAAAATAAAAAATACCCGTGATTCCAAAAAGAGAAATTTATATAAAAATATGATAAAATAATACAAATATAAATCTATTTAATCAATTAAAGTACATTAAACCATGGAAAGTTTTGTGCTTTTTAAGCACTCATCAATCTATTGATTCATTAACATTTTTCTTTTTACCCTTTTTACTAGTTGACCTTTTTCATTTCCCCCATTCCTGAGTATTCTTTTTTTCACTACTACAAAAAGGGGTATTTAAGTCGATATGTAAAGTCATTTTCTGGATAGCATCAGTTGACATGTAGAACTGATGCTACACACGTAGATAAATTCTTTTCTTTTCTTTCTTCCCCAGACAGAAACTCTTCCAAGCGCTGCATAACTCTCAAAAACCCAAAACCTCCTCCACTTCTCCTCTATTCTTTCTCATTTTCTGGTCACCTACGACTACCAAATTATAGCGCCGGTTAGTGGGTTTTCTTTCTCTTTAACTAATCTTTTAGATCCCCTATTTTTTTGAGCAAAATACTCAAAATTTTTATACCTATTTCTCACTTACAAAACACTATTTTTTCTTCATTTCCTTCATTTGGTCACTTCATTTACTCTTGTAAGTATTTCTATTAATTCTACGCACTTATTATTCATTTTTTTTCTGTTATTATGTGTTATTATTTATGTGTATAATTTTTTGTATTATATATGTAGGTTTGTATTATAACATTAGGAGAAGAATATGATGATCTTGAATAACATAGAATAACATCATGGTAATTTTTCTGCTATTAATTAATATTTTATTTTTTAATTATTTGTATTATTTAAACTATTATTTAAATTGATTTTTTTCTTGTTATTATTTAGTGATCGAATACAGGTTTTAATTTGGTTTAAAGTCGGTTTTTAACCAACTTTAATACCCGTTTTTGTAGTAGTGACAAATAAGATTATTTCAATCATTAATTATTTTCTGCTAATTTTCTCCATAGGAGTTTATCTAGATATTATTTAAGAAGAGAATGATGTTTGAGATTTGTGGTTAGAACTTGTTATGCCTCTCTTCCTTATACAAGAGCTCTTCTATAGACATAAGAGCAATTATTTTACATACTTATCTTGAAAACATGTGGAAGAATAAATATTGCATCTTATCTTTATCTTTTCCTTCCTTTTCTACAATAAAAATACATGGAAGGATAAAGGTCACATTTTATCTTATCTCTTCTTTCCTTTTTAAAAATTCCTATCGATACTTATATGATAAAAATCACTTGTCAATATGCTTTCTCTTGATATTAGAGATATGGATTCCTCTCTGTCCTTTACACAATAAAGGTACTTGTGGTATTCGGTTTTCTTTTTTGCTAGTTGTCAAAATTCTTGTTTGGTTCCTTCAGCTACATCCAACTCATTAAAGTTGAATGGTGCTTCATAATTGATAATTTTCTCAATATCTTCTTGAATTATATTCAAGTTACTATGTGAAATCATTATGATAATTTTCTCAATTCATTGCAAAGAATGTTCTTATTTTTCTAGTTTCATGATATATTTGACTCAGTATGATTACTCTTTCCTTGTTATAAGCTTCTTTATCAAACTCTTTTCCTGGTAGAACCCTGAGTTGGTCTATTGCTTTTCCTAAAGATGTCATTCCTATTTTAATAAAATGATAAGGACTAATTGGCTTTCCTTTGTGCCAATCCATTATGGATATGAAAATCTTGAAAAGATTAGATGATCATTTGCTTTTACTCTTTTTCAAAAACAATTAATAGCTTATTTTAAAATTTTTAGGAAAATAATTTAATCCATTAAATTTTTGTTTGGGTAACTATTTTCAATCAATCTATAATAAAATAATTGGTAAACAAGCTTTGGATATGCTCTTTCAATTATGTTGAATTTGCTACTTGTGATTAGTTTTCTTCCTAATGTATGGACCTTTTCTGTTGTGAAAAATTTCATGGTTTCAAGTTGATCTTTTCTTGATTTTCTTGCTAAATTATAAAAATGTGACCGTTGGTATGGATTTATATTTTTTTGTGTCTAGTTTTCTTCCTTCGGGGTAAGAAATGTATCATTTATTTCCCTGAAGATTATTGGTCTTGATATTTTTCCTAGCATTGTCATCCTTCATTTTGCAGCTCGTTGGTTTTTGAGTGCTTTGTATAGTTGCCTTCTAAGTTGGTACTTTATCATTGGGTCTAAGAAGCTTAGGGACTTTAAAGTTAGAAAAACTTCCTTCTACTTCAATTCTATTGCTGAATGCTTTATGTATTACACTATAGAATCCATTTATTACTCTACTTTCTTTTGGCCATTACTTATATATTCTTGGGGCTGGTCCATTGTAGATGACATAATACTCTTCTTCTTCTTCTTCTTCTTATTTTAATCCTTTTTCTTTGTTAGAGCACTAAACTCTTCCTGCTTTTCACGTAAGAGTGATCTTTTGAGTTATAACATCTATAATTGATCTTTTATAACTTTTATTTCCTTTTCGTTATCTTGATTTCTAAATCAAGATTGTCTATCTTTCCTACAATTTTAAAGATTGTTAGTAAGGCTAATTCTCTAGTTAAGGAATCAACTAAACTATTCTTTTTTCGGGTAGATATTCAACATCAAATTTATAATGGTTAAACCACTACTGTCATTTGATTAGTCTTTGTTGTTTGTAATCTCCTGCAATATTAATTCTCAAAAAATATCTAAAATTTTTATTATATGTTCTAACAATAAATCTTGAGGATATTACATCTATAACAAACTTTTTTATTTCCTTTTTTACAGCTAAATATTCATTTTTATTACTATGATAGTTTAATTAAGCTCCTTCGAAAACTTCTGAAATAAACCTACATAAATATTCATCTTTATCATATACTATTTCTTTTAATATAGCTCCCTAATATTCATGTGAAACATCTATTTCTATTATCATTTTATCATCTAGTCCTAGATAGTAAAATACTAGTAAATTTCTTGTACTTTTACCTTTTCTATGTATCGATTATCTTGATTAGTCCATTTTCAAACATAATATTTCTTAAGTTTTGCTTATAAATTTTTTCTCATTTATGCTAATTTATTAATATATGCTTCTCTATATGTCAAACATCTTTAAAAACTTTGTAATTTATTTTTATGAGTGATGACACTGGAAAATTCTTATATATTATTTGGCATATGAGGTTGAAGGTGTTGTTTTCCATCTTGTATTTCAAGTCCTAAATACTTGATTTTTTGTTGTGCTAGTACTATCTTTTTCTAAAATAATATTATTCTTATTTCTTACATTTTGTTAAAAAATTTAATATGTCTCTATATTGTTGGTTGATATTATCACTAAAGACTAATGTATCATCAATATACACACAACAAAAGGGGTGATATTCCTTAAAAATATTATTCATATATCTTTGAAATATTCTTTGTACCTGTTTTAATCCAAATGGTATGGTAGTCCATTGGAATTATCCCTGTGGACAACTAAATGTTGTTAGCAAGTATGATTCTTTATCTAAAATCTGATTTGCCATAATCCATTCTTACAATCAAAACTAGAAAAATATTCTTTCATTTGATTAAGGCTAATAACTCTTCCTTTTTTGAGATAAAATATCCATCATCTATTGTTTCTTTATTTAGTGATTTGAAATTTATAATCATTCTCTTCTTTCCTGATCTTTTCTCAGCTTCTTTCTCAACCAAAAATATTAGGCTTGAGTGAGGACTCATGCTTGGTTCAATTATTCTTAGTTCCAAAAGTTCTTGAATTTTTTTATTGAATTCTTCTCGATCTTCTAAAGTGTAGACCATAGGTTTTACTCTTATAACCTTATTAGGATCCTTTAGTTTTATACTTGCCACATGTTCAAGCTTATTAATATTTGGATCTAAAGGATTTTCTGAGCTTATTTTCTTAAGTAATTTTCTTATTTCTAGTAACCTCTTATCTTCTTATATTTATTTTAAGAATGGATTTTCCTTATTACTAAATTCTAGATCATCTTCATCTTGAAATTTTGTTATATTTTCTAAATGTGGTTTCTATTTTTGGTATATCTCACCATATTTTTACTTTTTGTGTTGTCCAATAAAAGTGGTGATATAAGTTTAAAAAATTATTTCCTATCAAGAAATCATATCATGTTTCTTATTGATATATGGTAGGGATATGGAGTTTTTCTCCTTATATTATAATATCAATATCTTTTATAACCTTGTTAAGGTTAATTGTTGCATTATTTTCTATTCTTACTATCAAGCCCTTTTGGGTTGTAGACCAAAGTTCTTATGAAAATACATATTTACTTGTTACACATATATTGGCTCCAGTGTCTATGTAAGCATGTAAATAATATATATTATATCCTCTGAATTTATAACTTATTTTTATGTAGGTATTATTATGATTAGTTATGTTGTATATGTCATTCATCCTCAAATGTTTCTTTTGGATATGTTTCCTCTTCTTTAGTTTGAGTAATTAATTATATTGATTATGTTTCATCGACTTTGGATTCTTCTATGGGTTATAACTCCATCTATAGGCAGGCGATCATATTTTTTAAGTTTTTCTTATATTCTTTTTTATGGGTTAATATTTTAGGACATTCGTGGGTACAATTACCTTATTACATATTCAACATCTGCAAGTTTTCTTGCCTGAAGGACAATGATTTTGTTTTCTATGAAATTTTCTTCTTTTAAAATATCTTTTATTATAAGGTTTCTTGTTATGTCTTCTCTTATATTTAGAAAAATCTTATTTTCTAAATTCATATTTCTTGAACTTGTACATTTTTTTTATATTTTTGTTTGTATGGCTTTATACTACATATATATTTTCCTAGCATTTGAAAATTACTATTATCACAACATATTTTAGAATTTCCTTTAGCATAATTATATTAATTTCTTCTTTGACATAGTAAAATTATCCAAGATTCTTTTTCTTTTATTCTTCCTTCTAAAGTATATAGTACTGCTACAGTATTTCTATTCCTCCAACTTTCTTCAAGAGTCTTATATAAAGTTCTTGGTAACTTTTGATAAAACATTTCCTTCAATTTTTGTTGTTATATTTTTGATATCTTGTGATAATACATTTCATATTCACATATAAAAAATCAATGTAGCATATATCATATATTTTCATATTTGCTAAATGCCATTTAACCTCATTTATTTCTAGTTCACTTGTTTCAATAATATGGTTTCCTTTGTCTTCTCATATGAATTATTTATATTTTTTTATTTATTACTTTATCTAAGTATTATCTTCCTATTGTTGAATCTCCTCGCATCCTAATATGTATATCATCTAGTAGATTACTCAACCATGCTTTAACATTTTCAGCCATTTTATGGTTTAATAATACTTTGTAGAGTACGGGTTTGTACCAGTAGTCCCTGATGTCTGGATTATTACACTCATTGCACTAGCCTATTCATCAAATCTCTCTTTTATATCTCTAATACAATCTAGTTCTAAATAGTCAATTTTATTATTATTTTCGTAAAGCTTGAATTCTGGTGGTATAGATCTTCTAATACCCAGTATAATCCTTCTTTCACTTTTGGTTATTGCCTTCTTCTATTTGGAAAGTTAGTTTCTTATGATCTTTGCATATTCCTTTTATTTTTGTGAGGATCATAAGTTTCTCCCCGAATTATAGGGTCATTATTGTGTTTTAGATTTTTTTTGGTTTGAAATCTATTTCACTGACTACTATCATATCTTATTTATTAAAGCATATTTTATATTCATAATGTTTTCTTAATTATTAGTTTATTAATGTTATAAGACTTACTAATGTTCCTATATTTTTGTTTTCTGGATTCATAAATTGTTGTTATGATTGTATTCTATATTTCATTATATTGGAATTATAGATTTTTCTTCATCTTTTCTTTTTTTCATTTTGGGGAATCATTCCATTAGATCTTCTTGGTGGTTCTTTCTTTAATCCTTTATTCTTTTTAGAACGTCTAGTTATAAAATTTTCTCATAACAATTTTCTTTTATTTCTTTAAGAGTTTATTCTTGAATTTTATTTATATTTTGTAAATATTTTATTTTTTTCCTAAAAGAATTAAGGCTTTTATTATAGCTTTTCGGTTATTTGATAAGCTTATTAGGATACAAATATTTTCTAATTCTCTTCCTTGTACCTTTGACATTTTTAAGAGATTTTTAATTTGTAATTTATCGATTTTTGTTATTGATTCTTTCCTCTATGGATAATATTTTTGACTTCTGTAATTTCTTATTTTAATTATTTTATTTCTTCTTCTTGTTTCCATTCCTGTTTGCTTATTTTGTTTGATAATTTCTAAATTATGTTCATGGTATGTTACTTTTTCTTACAACATTACTTTTTCTTCCTAGTATCAAAGATTTTTTCTTAACATCTAGGGTCTATTCTTCAAGTATTTCAAAGTATGTTAATATTTCTAATTTTATTATTTGTTCAATTTCTTTTAATTTTATATCCATATCTATGAATTCATTTTGTCCTTATATTGAACTATTATGACTGTATGTTAATGAATATTCTACTATATAATCTACTGAGAATAAATGGTTTCTTCTTTCATTAGATCTCCTATTTCAAATTCATAGACTAAACTCAATACTTTGTTTAAGTTCCTATTATTAATATTAATAAAAAACATAGGGTATGCTAGGAATTTTAATTTCTCATATCCTCTGTTTTCATGAATTATTCCTAATAAAGTATGTTTCTTGTTTATTATTCTGTTATCTAGTAGTTCTAGTTTTCTATGAGATTTTTGATAATTTATCCATAATAGTTTCTTTTTTAATTAATAGTATATTATATCTTCCTTTTGCGTTTGTAATATTAATACTCATTTATTTATTACTTATTCCATAATAAACTATATCTTTTTTTGGAAATATTTTTCTTATTTTGAAAATGTTGAATCTTTAAATCCATCTCTTTCTTTAAGATCTAGTCTTGCCTTTTGTATTTCTTCAAATATTTTCGTGCTTATCATCATTTATTGTGAAAAATATCCTGATATATTTTGTGTTTCTATTTCCATTATTTTGAGGTTTTCTATTATTTCTAGATTTTCTATTATTTCTGTCATTATTTTATTATTTTTAATGTTTTACAAATTTTTCATTATTATATGTAAGGTTTACATAAAAAAATTTAAACTTAAAATCTACTAAAGGATAAATGGTATTTTCATAAGGAATAAAACTTTGTATTTTTCTACTTATGTAAAAAATGATGTTTCTATCTTTTTAGTCTATTTTGGGTAAATAATACGTAAAAATGGCTTAGAATAGAGGGCAAATCAAAATAGTCAATTATTTTCCCTTTCTCGTGGCACGACATCGTTTAATTGGGCTTGAAATGATGATTTTTCCCTTCCATGTTTTATTGGTTCAAGTTAGGTTCTTCCCCATCATGCACGTAAAATCCTCTCAAAATATCACTCTCTCACTGCTCTTTTTCGTTCTACTCTTGCCATTTTCATTGGTTTTTGCTAATTTGTTGTTCCATTTCATTGATTCTTCATCACATGGTTGGTATATTTCAGGTTTTTTGTGGTTTATTTGGTATTTGTTTTTTATTTATTGTCATTTCGTATCTTTCTTACATCTTTTATGTTCTCTTTATTTTCTTCACATATTTTCAAAGCTTTTCCTTTTAGTTCATTGATTCATCTATCACACCTCTGGTTTTTTTAGTTTTCTATTTTTTTGTGCTTCGTAAGGTGTTTCATTTGTATTTGTGTTATTTTTAGTTATGAGGCTATTTATCACTATATGCTGTGCAAGCTTTTAAAATTTATGGTCTTATTTCTTTTGATTTGGAGTTAGTAAATGTGCTTCATCTATGTTATCTATCTATGAGTTGTTTGATTTGGTATTTTGTTGTTTTTTGTTCTCAGTTTGTATACGTTGAAATTTAATCACTACGAGGTAAGGTTTCTTCTCTGTTTATTTGTGTTTGTCTGTCGTTATATCAATTTTCTAGTTAGATTTTGTTGTTTTTTGAGTTTATCATATTATCCTTGTGTTTTTGTGTTGATATTTTCATGTTTACAATTTTTTTACAATGAATGTATGGTGTGTTTATAATCACTAGTTAGCTTTATTTTAATTTTAATTGTTCTTTTTTCATTTTTTGTGCTATTTATTTCTTTGAAGTTTATTATGTTAGGGTTTAACTTGTTGTTTTTAGTGTATTTTTCATTTTGAATTATGGTAGATTTTCTTGTATATTTTGATGTTTTGTGAACTTTTGTTGCTCTTTACATTTCAAATTCATCATTTCATATGTTTTGAATCTGATTTTGTTTTAGGATGTGTAGAAGAAAATGTGTTGATTCTACTTCATCAAATGAACTTAATATGACTTAACCAATTGTTGATGATGATGTTAATAAGGTGCAAATTCTTGTTATAATTTATTTAACTGATATGTTCAATAGGTATGATGCATTTCTTTTGTAAGTGTTTTGTTATTTCAAACTTGGATATGTTTTGAATGTAACTTATTAAATTTTACTTTTTTTTGTGTTCATTTACATTTGTATTGTAAAATAATATATGTTTGTTAATATAAGATGTGCACATTACATAATTATTCTATTATTTTTAGGTTTCATATTATTTAGTTGGTATTTTCACTTGTAAATTGGATATGTCTTGAATGTACGTTATTACATTATATTAGATTTTGAATGTAACAAGTTACATTGTTCTTGTTTTGTCTTCATTTTTATTTATTTTGTAAAATCTTACATATTTTCTTATATGTTATGTACACCTTACACTGTTTTTCTATTATTTTTAGGTTTTATATTCTTTAGTATGTTATTTTCATTTGGAACTTGGATATATTTTGAGTGTAGGTTGTTACATTGTATGATAACCTAAATGTAACAAATTACATTGTTCTTTTTTTTGCATCATTTTTATCTATATTGTAAAATATTTTATACTTTTTAGCATGTTATGTACATGTTACATTGTTATTTTTTGTATTTTTAAAATTCATATTCTTTTAGTAGGGTTTTATTCATTTGTAACCAGACTAGTTTCAAATGTATGTGTTGGTATTATATTATATCTTGAATGTAACAAGTTACATTGTACTTTTTTGTTCATTTTATTTGAATTGTAGTTTGTTACATATTCTTTAGTAATAGATGTATATTTTACATGGTTTTTTCAATCAATATTAGGTTTCATATCGTGATAATTACATTTCTCTCCTTAAGTTTCTTGGTATGAATGATGAATTCAATGTTTGTTGTGGTTGCAATACTACCCCACAAATTGTTATGACCTGTATCAAGAGTCATGTTTCATTTTTTCTATAATTTTACAAATTGTTGATTTAGTGGGAAACTCATCCACTCTTCATTATTAAGGAAATGTCTCCCTTGAAAATCTATGAAGGATTTATGGTTTCATCTAAGTACGAAGGTGTTGAGGCTCTCTCACACCAAAATTGCAACTAGCTTGATAATAAAGATGAGACTATTGAAGTTGAGAAGGACTCAACTTCATTTTTTAAAAATTATATTAGTATGTTTTCTATTATTAAATACTTGGATTTTTTGGTTGATTGCATTAGGAGGTTTGACCCTTGGACAATGACTACTCTTAAGAAGAAGAATTTTATGAAGTCAAAAGAGTTTGGTTCCAGTAGTACGTCTCCGAAGACGAAACAAGCTGTTAGTTACGAATTTTATTTTGTTGAGGATGATGTTGTAATGATTTTCCCAATATACTTTTTAGATTGTAGTTTACTTGGTAAATTGAAGAATTTGTATGTTTGTAGAAAAGCCCTGTTGTTGGCTTCTGATTGGGATAAATTCAATTCTTATCCATAGAGTGACATAGTCTTAA
Organism: Hippophae rhamnoides; assembly: GCA_033030585.1. Taxonomy (NCBI): domain Eukaryota; kingdom Viridiplantae; phylum Streptophyta; class Magnoliopsida; order Rosales; family Elaeagnaceae; genus Hippophae; species Hippophae rhamnoides. The sequence continues at coordinate 35,135,038 of CM065437.1, forward strand.
AATATTTATGTTCACATATGCAATATGGCCTTAGGTTTGAATTTGAAAAAAAGATAAAAACAAGTTGAAGCAAGAGAAGGATGATTGAGTCTGTTTTCAAATTTATGGTCATAGTTTTGAAGTCTGGATGTATGATGCAATTGTAGATATTGAAAATGAACTTGGTATATGTTTAAAAGATCAATTTTTGACTATGTTGAAGTGGTCGGCATTGATCAAACAGAAGCTGGCTTAAGTGAAGGCGATTCTTCATAATCCTTACATGGTAATGATTTATTTTTAGATTGTTGTATTTATATTAGTATGTTATAATAAATAAATATCTTCATTGTATTATTTTTTTATATGATCTACACGTTACATTGTATGTAAACATAAGATATAATATGTTACATTGCTGATATGCTATGTAACATACGATATAGCATGTTATATCATATGTAAATATATTATGTAACATATTATCTAGTGTGTTTACATAAAATTTTACATAGTATTAATTATTTTTTTAATAATGTTGTTTATTATGTTGTGTTGTTTTGTAGGTTCATGTGAATACGGTGCTATCACCTGAGTATGCATCCTATTTTAAATCTCTATTTTCGATGTTCAAGCAATGTATTTTGATAAGGTGGGATTATCACAAGGTCAAGTTGGATATTCACAATATAAACTAGATTATGAAGTGATGTTAAGGGAGAAGTTGTTGGAGAATAAGAAAAAATGTCAGAATGAGGAATTGGATGAAGGGTCAAAGTTATCGACTATTGATTTTGATGATTTTTATAAGAAGCTGACTTATTATATTGATTCAAAGTTTGGTAAGAAAAAAGTTTATTTTGATGAGAAGTTGGAAGAGTATAGAGCTTTCATTAATAAACTTTGTGTGGATCTTATCATAATATCGTCGAATTTTTCTCAGTTTATAAGTTATAAATTTATTGTTCGATAATATATTATTTATCTTTGTTATTTTGATGTATGTATTATATATGCAATATGATTTTATGTTTACTACATTAGTTTTATTTTATCATTGATTTTTTTTCTTTCCTTTGTTATTGCAGTCATAACATACATCAAATCATAAAAGTCTCCTATGAAGGTTTTTCCTCCACCAATTTTTCCAACAAAGTAGGACATTGTTGGTAGCTATGTAATGTTGATGATAGAGATAGGCCTTCTTTCAATCTTGGCCTAAATTTATATGCTTCACAGATAGCTTTGAAGACTTCACTATCTCTTTCTTGCAATCCAATTTTGATAGTGATACAATTTGATTAATTGGATAAATATGCTCAGTTGTATCATTCTAGATCTAAATAAGGTTTGATCATTTCATTAAACTTTCCAAATCTATATCTAGTTTTGCATTGGAGAGGAATAGAAGATCAATTAAACCTTCAAGAGCTATTTCTAGTTCAAGATGTGTCTTTTACTTATGGCAAAATACAAGTTGAAGTTGACCCCTTCATTAAACTTGTGGAATTGACATCTCATGTTGATGATGCACATAGGTTTACTGACATTTATGAGAATGATGAGACCTTAGAGCTCAAATCTTTCCTTACCAACCTTTACCCAAGGATTGGGTGAAGTGTTTCAATGATTAGTTTAGGTAGAAATATCTATATGCGTTTTTATCTTGTTCTTTTTCATTGTTTTTCTTTAATGAATGATCCTATTAAAATTAAATATCGAGATATGGCTATTGATAAGGAGAAATTTATTGTACCTTTCAAGAGGGTCAGGGAATTACTTCATTGTATTATAAGTGTTACACTTTATTATTGTTCAAACTTATTTATTCATAAATTATTTGTTTCCCTTTTTATAATATATTTTAATTATTTGTAGGCAATTGGTGTTTGTTGCTTTATAGTATTTACATAGTGTGTTGTATGAGGTATATGATTGGAGGTCTCGTTATCTTGATAATTTTGGGTTGAAGAGTTATTCTACTTTAAAGACTTTGTTCAGTGTAAGTTCAGACATAGTGGATTGGGATCTTTTGCAATTTATGTTTTTGTGATGCTGATAAATGTTATGTAACTTGTTGCATAATAGTTCATTTATGATGTAACATGTTACATAGCATATAAGATACTATTAAATAGGTTATATATAAGTTCACTTATTATATAACATGTTGATAGCATATCAGAAGTGATGTAACATATTACATAATATTTCACTTACGATATAACATGTTACATAGTAGTTCAAAAACAATGTAACATATTATATAGCATATCAAAAGAAATGTAAGATGTTACATTCTAATTCATATACGATGTAACATGTAATAGATTATAATGTAATATGTTACCAATTTATATAATGTTAAAAGTAAAAATATTTTTGTACCACCAAATTATAGGGTTGTTAAAAATATATCAGTGAACTTTTATTTGTTACTTTAATACCATCGAACTTTCAACTTATTATAAATATATCATCAGTGGTTAATTCTAATGGAAGTTAATTTTTTAGTGTGTATAAAACCCTAAATACCTCTCACCCTCACATCCATCCACATACTCAAACCATACCCCTAACTAGCCTTAATCTCTTGCCTCTACTACCTTGCCAAACCATGCCCTTGCAAGCCATTCCTGAGCCCGTCACCCATTCCTTGTGAACCAACCCCACCCATTGGTGTAGCCTCATAAAGCCACTCCTCTCTACCCACCTCCTTGTGAACCAACAAAATTAAGTACCCATAAATATACAATGAAGAAGAGGAAAAAATTAAAGACCCATGGAGTTGCAATAGCTTTACGTGTCTTATTTTTTGTCTAGTTCCCCTTGTGTAAATTCACCTTTCCTTGTTAAAATATCTTATGTTGATCTTTTTTTTAATTAAAAATTTATAATTATATTGATTTATTTTGTTTCTTGACCATTTCTTATCAATGTCGTCACAAAAACATGTTGTAAAAGTGGGACTATGCCATAGCATCAATACTTGCTACTGGACGCTTTAAAATGTTGAAACATTTTTGAAATATTTGAATATGATAGTGTTACAGATTTTTCCATTTTAATTTTTGTCCTAATGTGGTCATCCTTGCTTTAGAGCTAATAGAAAACTGTGTTGAGAATTAATTTTATTGCTAAAATTATCAATTTTATTGCTAAACATTGGCCAAATGATTGGAAGGATTTGGAAGTATTGTATGTATCAGTTAATATAGACTATAATCATTGGATGTACAATGTAATTTATTTGAACAAACGATTCATCAAGTTGTATTATTCATTAGACACGTCTAATTTGAAGGACAAGTGTAACCACATAGCCATCCTGATACCCACTTCTATTGTATTTTTGGGATATTATGGAGATGGTGAGAATTTTCAATCTGATCCATACACTATGTGGCCTATTTTTGTGGTGGAAGGTGTTCCGAAGTAGGACAATGTGTAATGCTTCTTGTTAATCATATTTTTTAATCCATTTTATTTATAATTTCATTTTCATCCAACCTAATGTATTTTTTACTTTGTTTTTATTTTGCATCCATAACTGTGGGGTTTGGTTGCTAAAATTTATGGAGTTTCTCATGAGAGGATGGATGTTAGATATGATTAACTCAATTGGTTTTTTAAAGATTAGGAGTAGATTATATGTACAATTTGTATGTATGGATGAAATGTTAGATCCTACATATTAGTAGAATCGCCAAACTATGGAAGTTCATTTACAATTGGAATATTATAGTCTTTGATTTATGAAAATCTAAAAATTCATAAAGAACAAGATGTAAGTTTGTATTCCTGTAAATTGTAATGGTTTGATGGTTGTATTTTGAATTAGGTACATTGGTTTTAATGTAATAGTACAATTTATCATATTTTCCTGACTATGTATTAAAATATTTAGGTTAGCATATGTTGATAATAATATGTAACATGTTACATTGTATATTGCAAGATTAATATAACATGTTACATTGTATATTGCAAGATTAATATAACATGTTACATTGTATATTGCAAGATTAATATAACATGTTACATTATGTATGAAAAATAATTGATTTTTTATAACATATAGTTTGCATGTTAAAAATGTATTACTTAGAACAATAAAGTGAGCATATGAATATTACATCTTCAGTTCTCACCATCTTATGGATCCACCCAACTTATACTCACTTCTTATGGTATATTACTTATAACATATAGTTCATATTAATATATAGAATTTATAATTTGTTTCCTTTTTTGTATTGTAAAACATGCATATGTAAATGTAATACTCTAATGAAAATTAAAAGTTATAGAAAATCTGTAAATTTGTAAAATGTAAAGTGGTATGAATTTATTCTTTTGTTGTAGTTTCCTTCACTTTCCTCTTCTTGCTTTTCTTCTTAAGTCCTTTAAAATCACCAAGTTATGGTATCCTTATTTTCCTTGTTCTTCCTTTCTTCTTCTCTTCTATGGTGCCATCTTTTTCTAACAATTAGTGACAACATTAGGACATCTCTCACAATGATTGATATATTTCATATGCTTTCTTATTCTATTGGATAGATTGAAATTTGATATGCTAACTTCAAGTAAGCTATGTGGTAGTAAATTGAACATATGTCTTCTACTGACTGCTTCTTTCATTGGATGTTGCAATTGCATGTGCGCAAAGTGATTTTAGTGCTTGGAATTTACCATTTGTATAAGTCTTATGCTCCAGGTGTACAATGTAACTTTCAAAATCCTTTTTCACATGTATAATTTGATTATTTATGTAAATTACTTGCATTTGTTCTTTCTTGATCTTTCTTTTTTAATCTTAACTTGCACACATTTTATTAGTGTACTCATATCTGAAGTAGTTGTCTTACTTTCTACAACCCAACTTTGGATTATATCTCGTATCTCTCCCAATAAGTGTTACATGGGTGTTTCGAGCATGCATTAGCATTGAATTCATATGTTCAACATTATTTGAAGTCATGAAGTCGTACCTTGTAATTGGAGTTGGAAATTTGAATCTTGCCTAAGATGAGTACTCTATTTTGGATAGGTATTTCATCATTGCTTCGGAAGCTTCATTAATCATATGCATATTCTTGTTCAAGTCATCTTCATTGTAAACATAAGCATCTAGTTTGAGGTAAATGTTTGCATCTTTGTTGTGATAGTGGGTTATAATGTTTTATTTCATGTGGTATTAACAATAACAATATGCTTTGTTGTCGTATACTGTACTGATTGCTGATTTTATTGTTAGATTTTGATCTTATACTCTAATCAAGTTTTTCCTCTCTCTAATAATCAATTTTAGTCGTCTAAAAACCATTTCCATGCCTTTTAGGTTTCCTCATCCACCACTCCAAATGCAATAGGATAAATCTGCATTACATTACTTAATTAATTAGTAACCATTAAGAGTTGCATACAAATATAACAAGTTATATTTATAAATCATTTACTAAATATTATTTTGTATTAATTAAGTGAACAATATATATACCAGTAAATCATCATTATCTGATTATTTCAATCTTTTTAACAGTTAAAATAATACCCATTCGTCTATTTCTATGACAAATGTCCCATCAACTACTACTGGTCGCTGATGAGTGCTCAAAAAACACTAAAAGTACCATGATTTTATGCACATTAATTGACTAATATATATATATATATATATATATATATATATATATATATATATATATTTTATCATATATTTATATAAATTTGTCTTTTTCGGAATCACGGGTATTTTTATTATTTTTCAGGTATTTTCGCTTAAAAACGTCACTTAAAGACTCAAAAAGGAATACTGGAAGCAATACATCACAAAAATATTAATAAATAAACGGGAAAGGTCAACAAATATGGAAAAATTGGACAAAATGGGTCGAAAAGGTCAAAAATGTCAAAAAGGAGAAAATCGCTACCGAGCAATTTATCTCACAATTGCTGCCGAAAGTCACACAAGAATGGCCGACGCCCGCTGCAGACAAGCGCTTCCAGATCATGCGCTTTACAATAATATGGGCTGTTCATCGCTCAGGCGCTACAGATCACGGTTTTCCGCGCACATAGGCGCGCCTACCGCCGACGCTTATTTTCGCCTCATTTTTCACGTACCACCCCCATGACGTCATCAATGACTCACCAGGACTACGTTTTGCCACCATTTTTTTCACCCACTTTTTCTCCATCCTCACCTATAAATACTCCTCTTCACTTCAAAACACACCTCAAAACACACTTCTCTCTTTTTCTTTCTCTCCATTTCTTATTTTTTAGGTTTTTTAGTTTTTCTTATGTTTTAGCTAGCTTTCTCTTGTTTTGTAGTTCTTCCTCTTTGGGAAGAACTAGTTATGTTTTTGTAATTTATTAGCTTTTTGATTCAATAAACGGGAGTGCAAATTTCGCTCGAGGTTTTCTAGCAAATCTTTAGAATGGCATCAAGTACCGTAAGGATTTTATTTTCTTTGCGCTATTTTTTATGCTTTATTCTTACATTTTATATTTAATTTGTCTCCGTGATTAAATTTAACTGCAAGTAAATGTTGTGAAAAAATGATATAATAATAACGTTGTTATGTTTACAATATTAAATAGGTAAAAATCTCTAAAATGAATTGATTTTTATTTTTTATTCAAGATTTTATATTAAGAATGTTAGAGAGAAATATATTATTTTTCATTACAAACTTAAATCAAAATTAGATTTTAAGGTTTAGTTATCCAACTGATTTAGAGTAAGGTTTCTTTATTTGTCAGTACAATCGCCCAGAAAGTTGTATTAAGCTCTATTTCAAAATTTTTTATAAGAATTATTATCCGAAATGTATTGACAACACGCTTTCAAATAGTGGTTTTAAAACTTGAAAGTTAGTACTGATAACTAAATTCTTAGGTTTAATTTGGACACCTTGAATAAAGTTTAAACTATCTAACTTCACCAAAAGGTGGCATTTAAATGGTTCATTTTCAATCTCTTAGAAAAAGAATTAATTTAATTAACCAAATTAGTTATCAACCCCACCCATAGGTGTTAATTGATTTGTTTAGTTAACAAAGAATATCTAACCTCACCAAAGGTGGTATTTATACAAAAAAGGGAGGATCAATAAATATCAATTCATATCTTTAATAACCTAAATAATACTTAGCAAGCATAATTAACTTAGTTATTATATCCATAAATACTCCACTATTATAAATTATAAGTTTTGCATAAATTTTTATTGAATTTATGTTTATTTTTATGTTAGTAGATTAAAAACACAAAACCCAAAATATCGTGACAGGATGTTTAGGATTTAATTTCGGTTTTAAAAGTTTGAATAATAAATTAAAAACCACATACATTCCTTCCTTAGATCGACCTTGGGAGTGTACTCATCATTTTCTACGAAATGATTCGTGCACTCATGAGAGTTTTATAAATATAAAACCAAAGTATTGGCATTCTAATAGCCGTATGCTTTGCTCATCAAGTTTTTGGTACGTTCATTGGGATGACTCCGTCACATGGATGGGATCAAAGTTTTTGGCAATCCCGATTCTGCTCATCAGTCGCATGTAATTAATGAATCCATTTATACATGCACCAGTTATCATGAATCCATACCTAAAGTTAGAATTTGTATCTATTTTTATCTCAGTATATGAATTTATGTTTGTTTTTTCTAACATGTAGAAGAATCCAAGTAGTTTACTGTATGAATCGTTTGGATCTCCTTGTACTTTCTTTATTGTTTCATTTTCTCCCATTATTTCTCTTTTGTAGGTGATTGTGACTCTTGTTTTCTTTTTGATATCATATATGGCTATTTTAATTTCAATTGTCTACTTGGATATTAGAAAAAGTCTTTAATGTTGTTAGTTGCATATTTATACGTGGCATGTTTATGTCTTTGATTTTTGAACATTTGTGAACATGAATGATATTCCTTATAAGGGGTTACCTTGAATGCATATGATTGTCCAATCTTGTTTGCTACAAGTTTCCAATGATAATTTTTATTTTTACACTTCATTCTAATGCTTGTCTTGTTGAAGATGCTAATCTTGTAATGGAACCTCTATGATACTACTAATTTGGAGACATGAAGTTTGAGATCATCTATGTTATTGAAAACCCTCCCATTGAATAAACTTTTCTTGTTATCTGAATTTTTTGAAAAGTCAATCCCACTATCTGAGTCTTGGAAATCTTGTTGTATTGTATGAGTTACATACCATTTGTTGTACTCTTCATTATGTTTCCCAACATTCATATTGATGAAGTACTCCACATCCCTATCATCTATTAAGCTTATAGTTATATAAATGTCCATACATTTAATCTTGATGTTAATATCTCCACTTATAAGCAATGCATCACATACATCTTTATTTGATTCCTCTAAAGTCATATTTTTTGTTATGCATATTTCCTTTAAAATAACATTTGTATATTTTTCTACTCTTTCATGAAAAATCCATTCACCTACAAAAATGTAACATGTTACATTAGAGTTGTTTTTCAAATTATGTAACAAGTTACATCATACAATGTTCACAATCTAACATGATATATCATGATTTATTAGAAACATTTGTTGCTTTTAAAATTATATCTATTTAAAAACCAACATGTCAGTACATTATAATAACATTTTAAATGTATTCATATTTTATTATTAACTATTTCCTCTTATTTAGATCATCTAATAAAAAAATTATAATATAAATCATGATTATAATATAAATATATATGTGTAATATTACTAAGCGTAATATTTATCCTTATCTTTCTGATAATTACTCCTTCAAAAATAGATGTATAGAGAATTGAGTATAGAGAATCGAGAAGCAAAAAATAGATGTACTAAGAATCGAGTAATAGACAACATGTTTAAGAATGTACAAAGAACTCACATGCAAAGCTTGATCCAACCTCAGTTCATATTTTGTGATATTTCAACTTTGTCGTAGGATTTGTCTAATAAAAACAATCATCGTCATCTTCAGAGGTATGAAATCAAGAATTATAAATTAGTTTATATTTATAATATTTTACCTACATTTTCTTGTGATTTTTACAATAAAAAATATCTATAATGTAACTATTGCTATATGATTTTCACACTGATCAACATACATTAATGGCCATTTCTAAAACCTCATAATCATTATGGCTTTATGATTATTGTGTGAGAAGTGATGACAGTTACGAGAATACTAAAATCACACGTTTTGGTTGTTATGGTGCAGAATGAATTTGCATGAATAAGGGGTCGTGGGTTTAGGTTGGACTAAAAGGTTTGCAGGAAAGTATGGTAAAATGTAAATTTCATATTAACATAAAACTGCGAGTTTTCATCCTTATTGTTCCTAGTTTGATAAAAAAGAACAACAGCTCTAAATGTGGGTGATGAGTTCTTAAAAAGTACTAAAATTACTATGATTTAATGCACTTTAATTTATTAAATAGATTTATATTTATATGATTTTATTATATTTTTATATAAATTTACCTTTTTGGAATCACGAGTATTTTTTATTGTTTTTTAGATATATTCGTTCAAAAATAACTTAAAGACTCAAAGAAAAATACAAGACGCAATGAATCATAAATATGTTGACAAAAAACTGAGAAAAAGTAAAAAAATAGAAAAAATTGACAAAATGGACCAAAACGGTCAAAAATGTCGAGTCCTGTGTGTGTATCACACACGTAGCTAGCACAGTCCCAACACACACCCAGCATAAGCCCGAGCGTAGCTAGCACACGCCCGCACCAAGTTCCGCACATGCCAACACCCGTTTACCTCAAATCTCACCCTCTACATGCATGCAAGCGAGTCAAAATACATCCAAAATCAATTTTTGAGATATTTTTTCACTTTTTTGGCATTTTTCTCATCTATAAAAGAACCATCTCCCCCATTGTAAAAATCATCCCTAAAAATCCCTCTTTTGTCTCTCTAGCTTTCTTTCTCTAGTACTTAGTTTTTTTTAGTTTGAAAGGTCTTCTCTTTTTGAGAAGAACTAGTTACACTTTTATAGATTTATAGTATTTTGATTTAATGAACGGAAATGCAACACCGTTTGGAAGTTTTTAAGAATCAGAATTAGCATTAAAGTTTTGTAAGGGTTCTTTTAAGGTATAATTTTAAATGAATTCTTTACATTTATTTTTATGTTTTATTCTTATATCTTATATTTAATTTATGTGTGATTAAATTTAGTATGACTGGTTATTTATAAATATGATATAATAATAACGTTGTTATGATTGCGAAATATTAAATAGGTAAAACATTTCTCTAAAATAAATTGATTTTGTTTTTATTCAAGATTTTATATTAAGGATGTTAGAAAGAAATATATTATTTTCATTTCAAACTTAAGTGTGAAAATTAGATTATAAGGTTTAATTATCTAGTCTGATTTAGAGTAATGTTCTTTTATTTGTTGGTACAATCGCCCAATAGTTAGAATAAAACTCTATTTTAAAAGTTTTTTAAAAGAACTATTATTCAAAAATGTATTGATAATATATTTTTTAGTAATGATTTTAAAACCTGAAAGTTAATACTCAGATAATTAAATTTTTAGGATTAATTTGAAAACCTTAAATAAAGTCAAATTAACTCACTCCACCTAAATCTGTGATTAAATGGTTTGCTATTTTCTTAAAAATAAAGCTAAAATTTAATACTTAATTAATTAATAGACCCCGATTAGGTATATTAGTTATTCAGTATTAAACAAAAGTATTTAGGCCCCGCCTAAGGATACTTTCATACAAAAAAATAAACAAATATCAATTTATATATTTAATAACCTAAATAATATGAGTAAACACAATTAACTTAATTATTAAATCCATAAATATTTCTCTGTTATGAATGATAAAAATTTGTATTATTGTTTATTGAATTTATATCTATATTTATTTTTTATGTCATTATCAAAATATCGAGAATATTTAGGATTTTATTTTATTTTTAAAAATTTAAATAATAAATTAAATATCATATATATTCTTTTCTTAAATCAACATTGGTAGTATATTTATTATTTTCTATAAAATAATTCGTATAGTTACGAAAGTTTTACAAATATAAAATTTAAGTATCTACAATATCGATATCACTAACCTAATACCTAGTAGGCTATTTAGGACATTAACTAAAAATTCATACCATCATCTCGTTTATATATATGACAATTTTTTTACATAATCAAATTCTAATTCGAGATTTAAAATAATATGTTTTTTAGATCATTTATACATCTCAACCGTTAAATTTAATTATATATAAAAAAATAATAGTTACAGCCACTGAATATCTCCTATATAACTAATTATATAGAAATTATTAAATCTTACTTTATTTTTTACTTTATTTTATCTTTTAATATTTTAATGAATAAACTAACATAAAACAATCAACTACAATTAACATTTTTATCAAATTCTATTAAAAATTTGTATTAAAATGCTTTATATTTTAGTTTAGCTTCTATTATTGAACTAATTATTTATTAATATTTTGATGAATAAATTGCTAAAAACTAACAACTAAAAAAAAATAACTAAAATCATATAATTATATTTACCTCGTGGTTCCACCTTGTTTTTGTTAAGAAAACAAGACAAATAAATAATAACGTGAACCAAATACAATTGATATTTGAAAAATTATAAAAAAATACAACAAAAATTTATACTAATAAAAATAATATTTTAATTAGATAGCATTCAACATTAAATTTATTTAAATAATTATAATTTAATTTAAATATCATATAATTGAATAAAATTTAATTTAATATCATTTAATATGAAATAATGTATTATATTTTTTAATAACAATATAAATTAAATATAAAAAGTTATTATTTTTATAATTATAAATTTTAAAAATTATTATATATATATATTTTCTATTTTTACCTCATTTCAAAATTAGCTGATCTTAGGTTATTTTATGGTTATGCTTAGTACAGTAGAATTAAAAAACTAAAATATTGAAAACAATATTTGACCGATTCATGCTCAATTGCCTATGAAATTGATATTAAATAGAATGTTTTTCACTTATTTTAATAAGAAAAGAAGAAATGCGTCAACCAATGAATCAAAAAATTAATAAAACAAAGAAATATACAAAACATGAGTTGATATAAGAAAATGATACCAAATCATATTTGTGACAAAATTTGTTAGGAATACGTGGATTACATAAACATTAATAGAAATACAAAAGAGTTAAAAAGAAAAAAAAAACTTGGGATTAATTAATTTAAATTAGTAAATAAAATTAGGTTTTTGGCAGGAAATAAGAAAATATTTTTGCTAATATATATATACACGAGAATAAAATTGAGTTAATGATTATTGATAATTAAGAAGTAAGTTTATCTTGACCCTTAACTTTATTACATTCATTCTCCATTGAAATACACATAAAAAAATATTAGAATTTGGATTGACATTGATAATTTATCATTTCCTTCATTTTCATTTTATAAAGTTAATATCAATCGATAAACTACGAAGTTGAATTTTTCCCAAATACCGATAAAGATACAAACTATGATAAATCACATATTTATCTTCTTCTTTTTTAGAATATATTTATCATTGGACCGACAAGAAACTTGATAAGACAACTATCAATGAAAAAATCATAACAAATAATTTTTATAACATCACTTTCAAACCTTTTGTTTTTTTAAATGAAAAGTCATAAGTTACACGCTAGACATGAATGGAGACGTAAAATTTATCCATTATCGTTAAATAAAAAATATAAATATATAAATAAATCTTCAATAAAATCTATAATTAATTTTACTATTAATATCTAAATAAATTAAAGAATTAACAAATGATTGGATTTCTCACCACCAAATCATAGTACAAATACTTGGAATCTTAGAACTATACTACCAATTATATCATTATCTTTAATATAAATATAAAAACACTAAAATTTTGTGTAATTAATTTTCTCTAAGACCAAAGCAAAATATCATCACTACAGTACTAATAACGACAGACTCTAAATTGGAATGATAAGATAAACAAAGTTCGAGTCAAATGGAACACATAAACATTCCTTAACAAAGGATCTTAAGGTTTGAAAAGAACCTAAACAACCAAATCAGCTTGGAGCCAAAAAGAAGAACCATTTATATTGATCTATTTTCATCCTAACGCTGATTATATTCAAATAATCTCTACAATCCATAGAGGTCATTGTGGAATGTCTTGTATTTGTAGACGTTGGAGCACTTAAAGATCATCCATTGTATTTTGCATAGATCCATGATGTGCTAAACCCACCTTATGAATAAACCACAAACTTTGGCAAATGTAAAAATCAAAGTTGTTTGCCTATCTTAAAACTAATTATCATTCATAATTGTCCACATTATCTAAATGATTTAAACAATATATGATTTTCATAAATTATCAAGATATGACACAAAGTCCTAAGAGGTCCCAAAAAAGCCATTCTCAATTTATGGAAGAATTTGTGCATAAGAGGTGTCAAAGTGCACTTGCAAAATAACAATTCAAAAAAAGGTAAGAAAGTTTCGTCCATTAAACCACACAAGAGGCATTAATAATGGAAGGAGTGTCCCCTCATTTTTGACTTGTAATCAGTGCAAAAGATTTTCATAATAAGGCGCCAGAGTAAAAGGGACTCTAAGATCAGTATGAACAAGGCCCAAATATGTCTGCCCTAACACTTAAGTTTTCCAATTATACATAGTGAATCATAGTTTTTGTTAGTACGTAGTAACACCTCTCTTAATTAGGCATGTCAAAATTATATTGTTTGTACTGTTGAAATAAGTACGTTAAAACAACGTTAGAACAATATTACCGATAACCTGAAATGAACTGCTTGGGTTGAGTCGCGGACTAGGTCGCTCTCTTTAAGACATTTCGCGGCTCTGCCCAAATTTGTGCAAGAAAACATAGCCCCTTCGTCCCTAGGATAAAACAACCCAGAATCTGTTTCTGTCTCGGAACTTCATTGCACTGATGAAGATCGGAATGCTACACTTGAAAAAATTTGTTGCTCGAAAAACTGAAAAAATAATTTATAATTGCTGAGAGAATATTTTTCTAAGTGAGAGGAGATTGCAGATTGTTGTAATTAAATTGAGAGCTGAGACCCTCTATTTATAGGTTTCATAAACCGTGTGGCCATTATGATAATAACATTAATGTTTGGGGATGGAGAGCATAACAGCCATTATGAGTAATGAAGAGTAACAACCATTTTTTGAGTAAAGAAAATTAACGGCCATTTTCTGAATATAGAAGAGTAATGATCATTTAATAGTCATATTTTGAGTAAAAGAAAACAATGGCCATATTCTGAGTAAAAGAAAATAATGGTTGTTTTTCTGAGAAAAATGTAACAACCATTTTCTAAGTGGAAAAGTATTTTTTAAAAAAAAAATTTCCAAAAAAATAAAATGCCATCTCATCTCACACGGACACAGACTCGGCTCGGCTTGGCATGGCACGGTCAATTGGTTGGACGGACGGCGGTGGCAGTGCAGGAGCGTGTGATATCATATTTGCTTAGGTTCTCTCCCCTTCCACAAAAGTGGGTACCCCTTGGGGAACAATCCCAATAGCCAACTATTCACTATTTATATATCTTTTAAGTAATGTAACAAAGCAATGTGGGACAAGGCTTCACTAAAGTTTTTATAAACATTCATCTTTTCCAACAATCCCCCACTTGAATTTTATATAAAAGTAATTTTCATCGAGCAACCGATCAATTAAAATTATAAGATTGTGCATAAGCAAAAGGTGTCTATCGACTTGAACCTTTGCATAGTGTTGATGCTTTAGAATATATTAGAGTAACTCATAGTTTTGAACTCTATCTCTAACAATCATTACACACATAACCTTTCCAAGGTGTAGTTCAAAAAGCTCGTGGTTTATGGCAATGCACATGTATACCAGTATAGTGAATGCTCTAGTAAATTTTGCCCAAAAATATTTCATAGGAAGCGGCCACACTTCCACATTCACATAGGTGAGTCTATCAAGAGCACTCATGTAGCTATGTACTCCACTCCACATAGAGTATATAACTCATTAAGAGTTTTAACAATTAACTCATTCTTTTCTATCGCTTCAGGACTTCATGCTTCTAACAATATAGAATGGGATTTCAAAATAGCATGATTCATCTCATATCACTTCATGACTTGTTATTACCCTTTGAACTTATTTCTTAGGATCTCCAGTCTATAAGATGGGTTACCATCACGAGTGACTCTTCATTCTAAGGGCATTAGTCCCATTCCTTTTGAGGTTTTGAAAACCTTCTTTTTCGGTAATCCTTTCGTCAAAGGATCTTCCAAATTTTCATCAGAACGTACATGATCTACTCTTACAGCTCCCGTAGAGAGAAATTCTCTATAGTACTATGCTTACGATGTATCTATCGTCTCTTTCCATTGTAGTAACGGTTCTGAATCTTTGCAATAGACGTGGTACTATCACTGTGGGTCAAGACAGTTGGTATCGGTCTTTCCCATAAAGGGATCTCAACTAACAAACTTCTTAACCAACCTGCTTCTTTACTAGCAGTGGCTAGTGCTATCATTTCAGACTCCATTGTAGATTGAGCCAATATTGTCTGTTTCTTAGACTTCTAAGAAACAGCTCCACCAGCTATGTTAAATATATAGTCGCTAGTTGCTTTGGAGTCTTCTGATAAAGTGTTCCAATCTACATCGTTTTATCCTTCTAGAACAGTGAGAAACATTTTATAATGCAATCCAAGGTATATAGTTCTCTTAAGGTATCTCATAACACTTTCAATAGAATTCCAATGCTCTACACTAGGTCTACTGGTAAAGCTACATAGTAGTCCCATGACACAAGCTATGTCTGGTCTAGTGCAATCAGTAGCATAATGTAAGCTAACAATGATGCTCGCATACTCAGTTTGTCTAACACCGTCTTTGGTGTTCTTGAACAACTTTACACTAGGATCATAAGGAGTACATGCAGGTTTGCAGTTAAAGTAATTATATTTCTTTAAGATATACTCAATGTAATGAGATTGATCTAGAGAAATTCCCTTTTCAGACCTAGTAATCTTTATACCAAGGATTACACTCGCTTCTCCAAGATCTTTCATATCAAAGTTAGCACTTAAAAAAGTTTTCACTTTATTCGCAACATGAATATTTGATCCAAAAATAAGCATGTCATCCACATATAAACATATAATAATGCAAATGCTATCTTCTAATTTATAATAAATGTATTTGTCACTTTCATTTATTTTGAATCCATATGAGATAACTAGATTATCAAAATTTTCATGCCATTGCTTAGGTGCTTGGTTTATACCATAAAAGGATTTATCTAGTTTACAAACTTTATTTTCTTAACCTGGGATAACAATAACTTCAAGTGGATCCATATAAATTTCTTCTTCTAAGTCACCATTTAAGAAAGCAGTTTTAACATCCATTTGGTGTACTACTAAATCATGGATGGAAAAAAGAGAAAAAAGTACACGTATGGAAGTTATTCGTGTAACTGGTGAAAAGGTATCAGAGAAATCTACATTTTCCCTTTGCCTATACCCTTTAAATACAAGACGAGCTTTGTATTTTTTAATAGTACCATCGGGTTTTAATTTCTTCTTTAGTATCCATTTACATCCAATGGTTTTGCAACCAGGAGGTAAGTCAACTAAATGCCAAGTCTTATTATACTCAACAGAGTCCATTTCATCATTTATGGCTTCTTCCCATAAGTTGACATCTAAAGAAGATAATGCTTCTTTAAGAGTTTGGGGATCTTCCTCTAAGGTATAAGTATAAAAATCAGACCCAAAATCCTTAAGGGTTCGAGCTTTTTTACTTCTCCTAATTTCAGTGTTTAATTCCTCATTTTGTTCACTAGTTATAGTTATGGGTAAACTAATAGAAGACGAGCCTCGTTATTTTTCAATTTAAAGAGAAACCTATGTTCATAGAAGTCAACATCATTTGATTCTATAACTACATGATCATTTAAGTCATAGAATTTATAAGCTTTACTATTCACAGTGTATCCTATGAATACGCATTCATATGCTCTATTAGCAAGTTTATTTCTTTTAGGATCAGAGATCCTAACATAGGCTAAACAACCCTAAGTTTTAAAATAAGTTAAATTAGGTTTCTTATTTTTCAAAATTTCATATGGTGAAATTTTACTTGTAGATTTAGGCACTCTATTTACCACATAGCAAATAGTTAATAAAATTTCTCCCTACCAATGGGAAACAGTACTAGAGTTTAATAAAATTGCAACAACTGATTCAGTAAAAGTTCTATTTTTTCTTTCAACTTTGCCATTCATTTTAGGAGAATAAGGTGCAATTTTTTCATGAATGATTCCATGAGTTTTATAAAAATCATTGAAGATATTGGAAGCATATTCAGTGCCTCTATCACTTCGAAACCTTTTTATATTTCTATTAAGTTGATTCTTAATCTCAGTCATAAATATTGTAAACATGTCAAATGCTTCACATTTATTTTTCATTAGATATACATAAGTGTAATGTGAACAATCATCTATAAAAGTTATAAAATAGTGTTTTCCATTTCTTGTTAAATTTCCATCAAGTTCACATATGTCAGAATGAATTAATTCTAAAGGTTTAGATTCTCTAACTACTGATTTATGTGAAGTTTTGGTTATTTTAGCTTGACTACAAAAATCACATTTTTCAAAATCATTCAAAGATAGTTTAGGAATTAGTTCTAAGGTACTCATGTTTTTGATTATGCATTTATTAACATGACAAAGTCTAGCATGCCAAATATTAAAAGAACTCAACATATAAGTAGAAGAAGAAGTTTTATTGATTTCAACATTTAATTTAAACATGCCATCAGTGGCGTACCCTTTCCTAACAAATATATTATTTTTAGTTATAGTATATAAATCAGCCTCTATAGTTTGAGTAAACCCGGCTTTGTTAAGAAGATAGCCTGAAACTAAGTTCTTTCTCATCTCTGGAGTATGCAGGACATCCTTCAAGATGACAGTCTATACATAGGTAAACTTCAATACCACCACACCAGTACCAGCAACTTTAGTGGAGTGGGAGTCTCCCAACAACACTTTCTTATCCTCAGAATCAGAATAAGACTTGAACATGTCTTGATCATAGCAAACATGGCGAGAAACACCAGTGTCCACCCACCACTCCTCAAATCCACCAACAAAATTGACTTCAGATATCATAGCAATAAGTTGATCTTCAGTAAAGTTCGCATATAGGGTAGGATGATTCCTATTCCGGCAGTTCCTAGCCAAGTGGCCAGGTCTGTTACAACTATCACACATGAATGTGTTATTCCTTAAGGGGGGTTGAGGTCTATTCTGGGGAGGATAGTTTCTATTTCTATTTTGGTGGTTGCGATTTTGGTTATTATTACGATTATGAGTTTTCATATTTCTACCTTTAGGTTTCAGAATTGTAGAGGAGGGTTTCTTATTGGTATTGTTATTTGTGACTACGAGTACTTCATCTCTTTGGTCTTGTTTTCGGGCTTCTTCTTCTATTCTTAAACAAGTTATAAGATTTTTTAAAGAAAATTCCTTAGCTTTATGCCTAAGTGTATTCTTAAAATCTTTCCAAGCAGTGGGTAATTTATCTATAATAACAACTACTTGAAATTGTTCATCTAAAGTCATACCTTCAGAAGTTATTTCGTGTGCTATCTTCTGTAGTTCATGTGATTGAGCTTCCACTGATTTGCCATCAATCATTTGAAACTTCATATATATACTAACATCATACTTCTTAGTTCTAACTTCCTCAGTGTCGTACTTCTTTTGAAGTGCTTCCTAAATTTCCTTAGCAGACTTATCAGAGTTATAATAATCATACAAGTCATCAGCTAAACCATTAAGAATATAATTTTTGCACAAAAAATAATTTTCTATCCAGGTGTCTAAATCTTTAGTTGCAGCTTCAATAGGAGGATTAGACTGTATTGGTTTTTTAGTAGTAAGAGCATGATAACTGTATTTTATATAGTTATTTTCATCAATTTTAGTAATGATAATTGCTATGTTCTATTAATATTTAGTTAATTTTTGTTAAATAAATTAATATTTTCCTTTTATGTGCTAAAAATACATTTTTAATAAAATTAAATAATTTGTATCGAATATGTACTTAATTTCATATTTCTGTCCACAAATATAATTTATGATAAAAGAGTTATTAATTGCAATTTAAAAAAGTTGAAATTATAATTTAAATTAAAATCGGGCTTAATTTCAATTATTAAAGGTTTAAAATTTAATTTAAATTACCAAAAGGGCTGTATTGCAATTAAACAAAGTTGAAAATGTAAATTGAAATATATTTGTGGGTCAAAATATAATTAATAAAAGTTTAATATTCTGCGCAGGAGAGAAGAAGGCCACGCGCCCCATTCCAAACGCGAAACGTGGACCGTCCGATCAAAGGTTCAACGGATCTCTTGAACGGTCCAGATTGAAGCGCGTGGAACCAAGCTGTCGCGCACTGAACCGTTCGTGTAGCAATCGTGTGTGACGCAAGTTATGGTCGAAGCGTGCATCCTCAGTTTTTACAGAATAAGAATCTGCCACGTGTCCCACTAATATTTAAGCAAATCATGTTCCGACACGTGGCTATTTATAATGAATGCGGATGCACAGAATCAAGTCCTCGTTCCAGCCGTTGCCTCACTTTCTCGGCGCCCCAATCCCGTGCACCATTTTCTGCGTGCGCCCGTTCCTTTCAACGAATGAGATGCGGCCACGTGTCCCACTATTTGTTTCAATGAATCAGACGCTAACACGTGGCATGCATAAAGAATTAAAAAAATGCAGAATCGGCACCCCTGTCTCATGCGTGAATTAATTAATATTTTTCGATGCGAAAATTGATACGCGTGATTTTTGTTTTTCGATAAAAATTATTACGCGTTTTTTATAAAAAATAAAATAAAAATGTAATATTTTAGATGTATTTTTTTGGCTATAAATAGGTGATATTATGATAGAGTTGAAAAGTTTTTTTTAGTTTAGAATTTTTGTGGTGTTCGGTTTTGGACTGCAGAACACGCAGAAGCCATTTTTTGGCTTTTGTTGTGTTCTGCGTGTGCCAAATATTTGTTCTATGTGATGTTTTAATTTTCTTTCTTCTTCTTCTAATTTTTCTGCATCTGTTGTAATTTTTATTTTAATTTAATGAAGTAATTAAATTTTTTTAGGGTGCATTTGATCTAAATTTATGAAGCTTTGATTTTAACTATTTTTGATAGATTTATAAGACGTTCGATTTGTTCATTCTATTTTGTGCTTAATGCTTTTTGATTATTTACGAATTTTATCAAAACAATTTGTGGCATAAAAATAAACTTGAGAAAGGCATTTTTGTGTATATTGCTCGTAAATAGAATGACATGTATGATGAAGGATAGGAATATACCCTAATTGTATGTGTGGCCATTTGAAAACTTAGAACTTAATGAATCTTATTAAATTTAATTCTCATAGAGATATAGTGAATTAATTTAATGAAGTGTGTTTGTACGGAGCTCGGAAGAGATGTATGAATAAAAAAGAAGTTTTCGGTTGACAAATTAAATGTACCAAAAAATATAAATCCAAAGAAAATAATATGATGGGAGTGGAATAATTTGGTGAAAAATTGCAATCCAAGAGTTCTCTTATTTTCTTTTTACCTTTTTCCATATCAACGATTGTTTTGGATAAAATCATAGAGATACAATTTTAGTACTCAACAAACTATAGTAACAAATCCTCGTGGGAACGATACTCTACTTACAAATCTTTATTACTTGTGACCGTGTATACTTGCACGATTTTCTGTGTGTTGCAAAACACACAACAGAGCATAAACAACTTTTTTCATGGTTCAGAAAAATAACATTTTTTGTCTCCATCTTTTAAAGTGTAGTCCCTCAAAACGGAATGGTTTATTGAGATCATCATTTAGCATTTCAGTAGACATGGAAGATAGAATATATCTTAAAATTGTTGAAATAAGTACGTTAAAATTGTGTTGGAACAATATTACTGATAACTTGAAATAAACTGCTTGGGTTGAGTCGCAGACTAGGTCACTCTCTTTAAAACGTTTTGCTTCTCTGCCCAAATTTGTGCAAGCAAACACAGCCCTATCATCCCCAGGATAAAACAGCCTAGAATATTTTTCTATCTTGGAACTTCACTACACTGATGAAGACCAGAATGCTACACCTGAAAAAATTTGTTGCTAGGAAAACTGAAAAAATAATTTAGAATTGTTGAGAGAATATTTTTCTTAGTGAGAAGAGTTTGTATATTGTTGTAATTAAACCTAGAGTTGAGGCCCTCTATTTATAGGTTTCATAAACCATGTGGCCATTATGATAATAACGGTAATGTCTAGGGATGGAGAGTGTAACATCCATTTTGAGTAATGAAGAGTAATGGCCATTTTCTGAGTAAAGATGAGTAACGGCTATTTAACGGTCATATTTTGAGTAAAAGAAAACAACGGCCATATTCTGAGTGAAAGAAAATAACGGTTTTTTCTAACAAAAAATGTAACAACCATTTTCTGAGTGGAAAAGTATTTTGTTTTTTTTTTTAAATTCCAAAAAAATAAAAAGCCACCTCACTTCATACACATGCACATGCACACGCACACGCACACGTACACACACACATGCACACACACACGGACTCAGACTCAGGCTCGGCTCAGCACGGCACAATCGGTCGGTCCGTCGGATAGCAATGGTGGTGCGCGCGTGTGTGTATTATCACATTTGCCTAAGTCCTCTCCTCTTCCACAAAAGTGGGTACCTCTTGGGGCCCAATCCCAATAGCCAACTATTCACTATTTATACATCTTTTAAGTAATGTAAAAAAGCAATGTGGGAGTGGGCTTCACTAAATATTTTATAAACATTCATCTTTTGCAACATGTACCAATCCCAATAACTATCGAGCGAATCTCTAAGGCAAGATTAGGATAGATGTCCTCAAAAGACTTTTAAAGATGACATCCATCTGCCTAATGCATTGGTCCAACCACTAAAGGGTTGTTAATTCTTTCAATTAGAGTACTACCCAACCATTTATCAGTCCAAAATCATACTGAAGAGTTCCTACCGACTAACTATCGAGATTCCTCCAATAGGAACAAATAATGAGGTCATAAATTGGGACAAATGGAAGAGGAAACAAGATAACTCCATGGAGATTTCCCCAATCCAAGTATTGCCCATGCAAGTCAAGCATCATGATAGAGTTTCTTGTTATACCATGTCAGGAAAGCTTTCTTAACATGGCCTCATTTAAGAAGTCGATAACCACAATCAAGATCCCCTTCCTCTAGTCGGTGACAAAAATCCCTCCAAGAAACCTAGACCAATTTAAATTTATGTCTTTTTTGACAAAAAGAAACTTTGGATGAATTTTGTTGGACTATTGAAGACTAACTTTGGACATTTATATATATGTGAATGGAGTAAAGGAACATACTCTGAATGACCAAAGATATCAAATATATATGCCCTACGAAAGAATGAGTGTGCCTTTTCCACATTTTCTTGGCGCTCTTGAAATAAGATGACACCTAAGTAAATAAAAGAGGTGCCCCTAATATCATCCCAATTGTTTCCACAAGTGATGAAATATTGCTCTAAGTTTCACCTTTACCAAAGTAAATGAAACATTTATTCAAATTGACCAATTGACCTGAAAGATGTCCATACAATTCAAAAACCTCAAATAAAACCTAAAGGTTTGACAAATATGTATAACTACAGATGCGAAGATCATTAGCATATATAAAAAGTGGGTAGGTGCAAAAGTGTCACTCGATGAAGAAATTGGGAGAAAGTGCCCATTATCAACCAAAACCCCAAGGTATCTGCTAAGAAAATCTTAGAAAACACAAAACAAGAGTGAAAATAAAGGGTCCCTTTGTCAGATGCCCCTAGAGCATGAGAAACAACCCTTGGGTGAAATATTAATCATGATTGAGATTCTTGTTGAAGCAATAAGATCTCGAATCCAACTTACAAAGATATCATCAAAACCAAAGCACTGCATCATTTTAAGATAAAGTCCCAATGCATGTCATCAAAAGCCTTATAAATTTCAATAATGAGAGCTACATTACCCCCGTGACTAGAAAGTTGAATTATTTTGAAGCATTTAGAAGGACCAGCCATACAATAACCAATGTTTCTACGCAGAACAAACCAAATTAATTTTTGGATAGAATGGGAGAACAAATGTCTCCCAAATATCCAACGGCAATCTTTATGATTAGCTTGAACATGAATTTCCTAGAATGATTGGCCTATATTGAACAATAGTGTTTGCATGCAAGTTCTTAGGTATAAGGACTATAAAATTTGACTTTTACTACAAATAAAATCGACCTGTTTTAAAATAGTCTTGAATTTTCTATATTAGATACTTACCAATAATTTCATATCACTATTGAAAGAATTTACCTATAAAATAGTGGCACTTATGTCCTCTGATGATGATATGCTTCATAGATTGCTATTATTCATAGAGGTGACCAATGAGGGAATGACAAATTTAATTAGAGGTGAGTCTAGAGTGTCACCCGCCTAGGTCAAGAAAAGCTAATCACAATATCCAAAAAATATAACTATCTATCCTTTTCTAGGTTATGTATAATCTCTTCATTGATTTCTAAGTAAGATAAAGGCTATTAGGCCTTTAAACACCAAAAAAATGAGTGAAAAAATAAAATGTTTCTATTGCCACCATTCAACCACTTTTTGTCTTTTTTATCTCTTAAAAATGTATCTTGTTAATGAAGCAATCCATCCAAGTTAGCATAGGCATCATATTCTATTTGGAGAAGTACTTTGAAAAATGAATCTTTATAGTACCATTTTTATATGTCAATAAAGGAAACCAAGACTGCTTCAATATTATGATATAATTTGCAAAAGATCTCTTTATTACAAACCTTTATAGACAACTTAAGGGCCTTAATTTAACTAATAACAATCCCCATTGACTAACCTAGATAAGATTTGACTAGGTAGCACATTCTGAGTCAAGGAAAATGGGATACTCAAGCTATATACCATAAAATCAAAACAACCTTAGTGCCCCAAGATTTTCCATAGAAGCTAATAATACAAGTGGGTGGTGGTCAAACCAATGTCGTGGGAGAGGGAAACAAGAAATAGTGGACCAAGAGTAAAAGAAGGATCAAAACATAACCCATGGTTTAAGTAATATTGAACATGGGAGAGTATCCCTTTATTATCAATTTCAACCAGTTTACAATAAGATATCATAGCATTAAAATCCATCATAGAGTCAGTATGAAGAGATAAGGTAGTAATTTTATGAGACTCGAGAACAACATTGAAATCTCCTATCATTAAATAGGAGGATTGACGATTCAAAAGAGACCTCGTAGAATCTCATAGGTTCATTGGCTTAACATAGGTTCCATTACCATAAACAAAAGTTAAAGTAAAAATTTCACTCATGCCCCTGAATTTTATCATATCTTCACATATGGCCTTGACTTTTACAAAAATATCCTTGATACCATCAAGATTTATACTTATTATCAAGGATACCCTTTTTTTGTTTAATAATGTTAAGTTTTCATTAATTGATATACTTTTTGCATATGTCTTTGATACCAAGTAAATTTCAACTGTTATTAATTTTTTGATTTAATAATTTTGAACAAATAAATATTATTTAATTTTTTGGTTTTAGGATTTTGAACAAATAAACACTATACTAACGTACAAAATCTAGAGATGGGTCCAATCTTACTTTGTTTTAATGAATATAGCCCCACCCATTACTTTGCATCTGATCTTTAGTTACTTTGTTAGAAGCCTCATCTTTTGAATTGGGAAAATGGATTCCTACCTTTAATCTACGATAGGATCTATACTTCTATTTAAGATATAAGAAAGCCATTGAGTTTTGGTGAAAATGAAACTTTTATTCATTAAAGAAGTCAAATCATTAAAAATCATGTTTCTTGCTAATTTACTACATAAAAGTTTGTTTATACATAATTTTTCAAAGAAGAGAGGGGTCTTTGAGTTCTTTGATTAGAACTTGTTATGCACTTTTTCTTCATACAATCCCCCTTTTTATAGACATAAAATTAATTATTTTCCTACCTAAGATTCATACCATTTGAAGGATAAGGATTTCATCTTATCTTATTTCTTCCTTCCTTTTAAAATAAAAATACATGGAAAGATAAGGATTACATCTTCTCTTTATCTCTTCCTTCCTTTAATTTTTGCTAACACCTTTTTATTCGCCAATGTTAGCTGTCGACATGATTCCTCTCAATCTGGAAATGTGGATCCATCTCTATCCTTTATACAATAAAGGCATTTGTGTCCATCGTTTTCTTTTCTTTTTTTTAGTTGGTAAAATTCTTGTTTGGTATCATCAATCACGACTAATTCCTTGCAGTTGAATGATGCTCTATAATTGACAACTTTCTTAATATTTTCTTAAATTATATTCAAGTTACTGTGCGAGATCTTTATAACCTTGCTTGTAGAATAATTTACTCTGATTTTAGAAGATGTTCCTATTTTCCTAGTTTCATGGAATATTTGGCTTAGCATTACTACTCTTTCCTACTTTTGATCTTCTTCATTAAACTCTTCTTCTAGTAGAACCCTGTACTAGCCTACTGTTCTTACTATAGATATCAATACAATTTCAATAAAATGATAAATAATGATAGATTTTCCTTTATTCCAATCCATTATGGAACTAAAAAAACCTTAAAAATATTGAATAGTCATTTACTTTTACTCTTTTCCTAAAATATTTAATGCTTTTTTAAATTTTTTAAGAAAAAAAACCAATTCCACTAAATTTTTGCTTGGGTAAATATTTTGAATCAAAGCACAATAAAATAATTAGTAGACAAGTTTTAGATCTGCTTCCACAGTAATGTTGAATCTACTGCACATGGTTTTCTTCCCTGTATATGGACTTTTCTATTATGAAAAGTTCATAGTTTCAAGTTGATTTTTTCCAAATGTTCTTGGTAATTATTTCTATGTTGGCTACTACATCACTAGTTTTAGAAGCTTAGGGGTTTTGAAATTGGGAAAAGTTTCTTATGCTTCAATTCTACTAGTGAATGCCTTGTATGTTACACTAGAGAATTCAGTTATTGACCTACTTGCTTTTGATCATGTCATATATATTCCTAGAGCTGTCCATTGTAGACAACATAATAGTTTTATTTTTCTTGTTGATTCTTTTCATTGAGCTCTTTTTCATTTATAATTTCAAACCATAAAACTTTTGAGGAGTTACACTTTTGTTTTTGTAAGTTCTGAGGTTTTATACTATTCTTTTGAGTATTTGACCTTTTCCTTTGTTTGATAATTAGAATCTTCCTGTTTGTCATATATGAGTGACTTTTTGAGGTATAAAATCTCTAGTTGATCTCCTATAACTCTTAATCATTTTCCTTTGATCTTGATTTCTATGTCAAGATTATCTATCTTTTCTATAATCATAAAAATTGTTAGTGAAGGTAATTCTCTAGTTAAATTATTTTCTAAACAATTCTTTTTCCTAGTAGTTAGTCAATATCAAATTTGTAATGGTTGAACCATTGTTGATATTGAAAATGGATAGTTTTCATTTTTCATTAAATTTCCTATTTGAAGTTCATATGCTAAGCTTAATACTTTATTTAGGTTTTTATCATTAATATTAATAGAAAACCTATGATATGTTGTAAATTTTAATTTTTGATATCATAAATTGATCAACACGATTTTGTGCAATGAATATGCAAGTATAGGTATTGCAACAAGTAATATAATGATAAGAAAAGATCGTTCTCACAAAGATTATATTATTAGAAACTAATTTTAAAACTAAAAAGTAAAAATTAATTGTTTTTGTGTTTTTATACTTTAAGGAAGAAAAATTAAAAAAACTAAAAACAATATTAGTAACTTATTAACTCAGAATTGGCAGCTAAGAAGATATATGAAAAAATATTTATGAATACTTAATCCCCTAACTTTATAAATATATGAATCACTAAAATCCCCTCAATATAATTACTAATAAATTTACATGATCAATTGAATCTAACCTAGCATGTATTTCTCTCTCAAGTAAGCTACACATCATATAGTAATTAACCTTATCACACTCTCATATCAATTTAATTGCATGCTACTTATTAAGTTCATCAATTATGGATCACATACATAAGAATCATACATCTCTGCCTAGAAACTATGCATATTATTTAATCAAGATAAATAATTAAATAATTCTCTCAAATCTATTTCAAATAGTTATCATACCCCTAAACTTAACTTTTTGCTTATCTTTAAGTAAAGCCAAGTCTAACAAGATAAAATGACATAGGTAGTATATATATATACAATAAAAATTATCCTCCTCAATAGTCGTACAGTTCTAATACAAGGAAGTTCATATATCCATCATCAACATTCTATCAATACAAGGATATGCAAGGTTTTTAATGAATTAATTCATTTGTGTGTGTGTTTTGCACATGATATCATCCAATGCGCTCATGAAATCAACCAATATGAGCATGCTAATCAATTCAATTTAGAACAAGTTTCATAAGTCTATTTTTCACATCTCACTCCACTAATATAAATATGCACTTAGCTAAAGATCAAAATGGATTTTACATGCTGGTAATGTAAGGCTTAGGTTGGGGTCAATAGATGAAAATATTTAGGCTATTTCCACACCTTAGCTTTCTTTCTATTCATGATGCACCTTTTAACTACAATTGAGCTTTTGCTTGATATTTTAGTGCACCCTGTCTTATCATTCTTTTCATATTCTTTTATTCCACATCTTTTTTTTGTAACTTCACAACACCTCTAAACTTATTTTCAATTTTATTTTTCTTTATCTTAGAGGGATAATTGAGTTGTGAGTTTTTTTAATAGGGTGCAATATATTTCACCTTACTCATTAGCATAACACATGATTGCATTTTTTTATTTTCATACTTGATAAAGGTGCAAGGAAAAAATGTTTCTTAAATATATAAAAGGTTCTTTGTTAGGCTCAAATGTGTGACTACAGATATTACTAATGGTTAGCTTTAAGGCTCAATCAATCCAAATAAGGCTTAAATCATTTCCCTTGCTAGATACTATTTAGAATTTTTCCTCAAGAGATGACCAAATAGATTCTAAAACATGATAGATCTCATCAACTTTCATAACCCATCACAAATTTTCTCTCAATAAGAATACAAAATCAATCATGAATATAAATGTGCACAAAAATTTGAATTAATCAATCAAAACTAGCAAGCATATCACATAATTAATGTAAGTATCTTAACGTGCATGTTACATTCTTTATCCTATTCATGACAACCAATTATATCATTGAGTCCATATGTTTCTTATCAAGCATGCATACCTTTGGTTTCCATATATTTATCAATTTTTTTTCCAAATCATTATCAAAACATCCTAAAAATAAAAAAATAAGAAATTCCTAAAAATTGAAAATGCTAACTAAATACTAAAGTAGAGAATGATTTTCCCTTCCCAAAACTTAAATTGCACATTTTCATCAATGTGCACATATAAATATGAAAAGGTAAAAGGAAAGAAAACTCTCTTAGTCTTGGCATGCCACATCTATCGTTGAAACTGTTCAATCTTGTTGCACCATTTCCCTCTACATTTATTCACCTATAAAACAAAAACAATAAAAATCTAAGTAAAATAACATTGAGTTACCTCCCAACCAATGTCACATTTAACGTCCTTGACAAGACGGTCATATCAACTCCTAAGGTGTATCCACCAATGTTTCATTTGATGATTGATCTCCAAGATAGTGCTTCATTATATATCCATTAACCATAAAATACTCTTTATTTTTGTTTTATAATTCAATGGCTCCATGTTTGGTTACCTTAGTTATGGTAAATGGACTTGACCATTTACTCTTTAGTTTGCCCGAAAAACTTTTGAGTCTTGAGTTGTGCAATAACACTTTTCATCTCGATTCAAAGATATGGTGCACAATTTTCTTGTCATGCCATATTTTTGTATTTTCTTTGTAAATCTTGGCATTCTCATAAGCATTCCACTATAGTTCATCCAATTCATTTATTTGCAGCATTCTTTGTCTCACTAGCTGCATCTATAGACATATTCAACTATTTTAGTGCCCAGCATACCCTATGTTCCAATTCTAGCGGTAAGTGACATGCCTTTCCATAAACTAGCTTATATGGGGTGGTACCAATTGGTGTTTTAAATGTAGTTTTGTATGCCTATAAAGCATCATCCAACTTAGATGGCCAATTCTTCCTAAAGATGTTCACATTTTTCTCCAAAATCCTTTTCACTCTCTATTGGATACCTCTGCTTGCCCACTTGTTTGGAGATGGTAGGAAGTAGAAAATTTATGTTTAATCACATAATTAGACAACAAGAACTTAAAGGCTTTATTGCAAAAGTGACTAGCTCCATCACTAATCATGATCCTAGGAGTTCTGAATCTAGTGAAAATGTTTTTCTTCAAAACTTTCAGGACAACATTGGCATCACATTTAATGCTAAATATGGCTTCTACCCACTTTTACACATAATACACTCCTACAAGTATATATTGGATACCAAATAATGAAGATAATGGTCCTATAAAGTCAATGGCCAAAATATCAAACAGTTCCACTTGAAGTATACTATTTAGGGACATCTCATCTCTTTTTGAAACATCACATATCCTTTGGTATCTGTCACACATCTTTACATAAATGTAAGCATCTTTAAATAGTATGAACCAAAAATAACAAGATTGAAGTACCTTAACAGCTATTTTTGTGCCCCTAAAGTGACTTTTATAGTCTGAGCTATGGAAATGGTAAAGAATACTTCCAAGTTCATCATAAGGGACACACCTTCTGAAAATACCATCACCTCATTCTTTATATAGGTAAGGGTCATCCCAAAATACTATTTAATTCCATGAAATAATTTCTTATTTTATTACCAAGTGAGGTCTAATGGAAGAATCTTGGTAGCTAGGAAATTTGCAATGTCTGCATACCACAAAATTTATAATTGAGCTACTAAAAAGAGTTGCTTATTGAGAAAGGATTCCCTAATCATCATATTGTCATCCTTTTTTTTACCCTTTCTAGTCTAGACATATGGTTTGCGACTTGATTTTCTATTCCTTTTTTGTTACAAATTTATAAGTCAAATTCTTGTAAAAGGAGAACCTATATCAATCTTGGTTTGGCATCCTTCTTTTTCATAAGGTACTTTATTACAGAATGATCCATGTAGACAGTCACTTTGGTTCTAACCAAATAAGATCTGAATTTCTTAAAGGCATACATAATGGAAAAAAGGTCTTTCTCTATAATAGCATAATTCATTTAAGCCTCATTTAGTGTCTTACTAGTATAATATATGCCACAAAATATTTTATCTCTTAGCTATCCAAGAATATCTCTAATAGAAAAATAACTTGCATCTCACATTCACTTAAAGGACTTGCTCCAATCTGGTGTGACTATAACTGGTGCTGACATTAATTTCTCTTTAAGCACTTACAATGTCATTAAACATTTATCATCAAATTTGAAAGGCATATCTTTTTCCAAATGATTGCACAAGGGTTTGGATATTTGGAAAAAAAATTTATGAATCTATGGTAAATGGTGGTAGTTTCTCAATCACTTCTATCTTACATCTATCCATCTCAATACCATTAACTGAGATTTTGTAGCCTAATATCATACCTTAATGTACCATGAAATGATACTTTACCCAGTTTGAAACCAAATTT
Source organism: Hippophae rhamnoides (assembly GCA_033030585.1). Taxonomy (NCBI): domain Eukaryota; kingdom Viridiplantae; phylum Streptophyta; class Magnoliopsida; order Rosales; family Elaeagnaceae; genus Hippophae; species Hippophae rhamnoides. The sequence goes on from CM065437.1 coordinate 35,165,948, forward strand.
GTTTCTTCACATATTTGCAGAACTAAGGAGAGATAGTGTAGACATTTATCAAATATGTTTACAAAGACCAAAAAATCTTCTATGAATATTTCTAGATGCTTCTCCACCATGTCTGAGAAAATAGCCATCATGTAACATTGAAATATAGCAGGTGCATTTCATAATCCAAACAATATTCTCCTAAAAGAAAATTTTCCATAAGGACATGTGAAGGTGATCTATTCTTGGTCTTCAGATGCCTCAACAATTTGGTTATATATCACCAGATTATCCATCTAGAAGCAAATATAAAGAATGCCCAACTAATCTGTCAAGCATTTGACCCATGAATGGGAGATTAAAATGGTCCTTCCTTATAGCTTTATTCACTTTGCAAAAACTCATACATACTCTCCACCCCATGATAGTGCTAGTATGTATTAACTCATTTGACTCAATTTCCACCATAGTGATTCCTCATTTCTTTGGTACATATTGAATTGGGCTTACCCATTCACTATCTAATATTAGGTAAATGATGCCCATGTCTAGCCACTTGAAAATTTTCTTCTTTATCACCTCTTTCATAATATGATTTAAGTGACATTATGCATCCTTGATGAGTTTAAATCCATTCTCTATCATGATTTTGTGCATTCTTATAGATGGGCTTATGTCTTTGATGTCAACAATAAACCAACCTATAGCTCTTTTGAAGTTCCTTAGCACTTTTTGTAGTGTTTCTACTTGCTCTTTACTTAAACTAGTAGAGATTATGACTGGAAGTGTCTCGTTATCACCCAAAATTGCATAACGAAGATGAGATGATAAGGTTCAAGCTTTAATTTAGGTGGCTCCTTAATGGATGGTCTGATCCCTAAGCTTGTCTCAAGACATTCTATAAACAAATTTGATACACATATCAGAGGTGTGTCCTTCAAAAATTTCACAGAAATTATAATATCAATCTTTGATTCATACTTTCAACGTTAAAATAGGTTGAGTTTTTTTCTAGTGAGTTTATGTTACTATTCATAGCATCATGTGTTAAAATTTTAAGTAAGAGTGGTCCAACAAGTTTTGTTAAGCAATTGATATGAATGTGTGCACCTAAGTGAGTGTCAGGTTATTCCTTAGCATGTTCATAGAATTAACAAGCATATACTTTAAATCATCACTTGGGCAAATGTCAAAAAGCACATCAATGGTTAGCTCATCAATACCACCTATTTGAAAGTAATCACTAGCATTATAGCATAAGAAAATTTAATTAATTTGAACACATTAAATTTACTTGTTCATCTTGCACTCTTATTATAATTTAACCTTTTTGTACATTAATGAGTATTATTTCGATTGCTAAGAATGGATGACCAAGAATGATAGGAATGTCACTGTCCTCTTTCATTTCTAGCATAATGAAATCTGACAGAAAGATGAATTTATCTACATTTATGAGCACATCTTCTACTACTCCTTAAGGTCCTTTAATTGACCTATCTACCATTTGTAATGTTATTGAAGTGAGTTCATAATTACCAACCCTTAATCTCTTAAAAATTGATGATAGAATGAGGTTAAAGTTGGAACCCGAGTCACATAGTGCCTTTCCAAAATGGATGTTCCCAATAGTGCAAGGGATTTCAAACTTTCTGGTTCTTTTAATTTTTATGGTAGTTTTCTATCAAGGATGGTACTACAACCTTCATTCAAGATTATTATTTCATGATCTCCAAGCCTCTTTTTCTTTGATAGTATATCCTTAATGAATTTTGCATAAGACGGCATATGTTCAAGTGCATCTGTAAATGGTATGTATATATGCAAATTCTTGAAGATTTTTAGGAATTTGGAAAACTACATGTCTAACTTTTGATTTTGCAGCCTATGAGGAAAAGGAATAGTGGGTTTATAAAGGTTGTTCTTCTTTGGCTGAATTATTTCCTTTTCAGGGCTCTCTTTATCCACTAGTTCCTCCTTATAATTTTTTATTTCTTGTTTCTCCTCATCCTTTTGAGTCTCATGTTCTTGCTCTAAATATTTACCACTCCTTAATGCTATGGATTTAAAATGCTCCTTACCTTCTCTTCTTGGGCTTATAGTTGTGTCACTTGGAAATTTATCTTGGGGCCTTTGACTTATGGACTGGAAAAGTATTTGGGTTTCTAAATTTTGAATTGAAGCCTATTAAGTGGAAACTTTTGTATTTATTGATTGGATGAGGTCTTTCATCATTCTCATTAAAGCATTTGTATTGTCCTCATATGTGGCTTCTTCTCTTAGGCTTGTGATTGTAAAAAACTAGGTGGTGGTAATGATTTATGGTTGAATTGATTACCACCTTGATTATTGTTATTACTCCAAGAGAAATTTGGATGTTATCTCCATCCTGGGTTATATGTGTTCAAGTATGGATTTTTGTTTTGGTGCACATTACCCACATAGAATGCTAATTCAAGATTATTTGGACAATTATCAAACAAATGAGCTCCACCACAAAAGACATAGGATAACACTGAATCTTAGACCCAGTTTATACTCACTGGCGAGTTTTGAGCCTTTAAAATATTCACCAAAGATGATACTTGAGCTATAAGTGACGTGATATCATTTACCTCATGCAATCTTGCTATTCTCTTTGGCTATCATTCTTTCCATTGGCTATTGATAATTATTGCTAGTAATTTTCTCAAGTAATTCATAAGCTACATTGTAAGATTTGGATAGCAAAGCTACATTAATGGATGCATTAACAATGTTTCTGGTTTGAGTATTAAGACCATTGTAGAAAGTCGCCATTTGGATCAAATAAGAAATACCATGACGATGACACTTCATTAGCAATTCTTTGAATCTTTAACATACTTCATATAAAGATAGAGATTGAAAATGAACCATTTAAATGCCACATTTGATGGGGTAGGACATTTAAACTTTATTCAATGTGTCCAAATTAAACATAAGAATTTAATTATCTCATCACTAACTTTCAATTTTTAAAATCAATACTAAAAATATGTTGTCAATACATTTTTCCAATAATAGTTCTTATAAAAACTTTTGAAATAGAGCTTCACTCTAACTATCATGCGACTGTACCAACAAATAAAAGAGCACTACTCTAAATCAAACCGGATAATTAAATCTTAAAATTTAATTTTTAGATTTAAGTTTTTAATAAAAAATAATATACTTCTCTCTAACATCCTTAATATAAAATCTTGAATAAAAACAAAATCAATTAATTTTATATAAATGTTTTACCTATTTAATATTTCGCAAGCATAAAAATGTTATTATTATATCATATTTACATATATCTAGTCATGTTAAATTTAATCACAGCCAAATTAAATATAACATATAAAACATAAAACATAAAAATAAATGTAAAGAATTCATTTTAAAATTATACCTCAAAACAATCCTTATAGAATTTTGACGTTAATTTTGTTTCTCGAAAACCTTCAAACTAATTTTTGTGTGCACACCTAGGACTCAGCGTGAATACGTATGCGCGAGACTTCAAAGAAGAACGGCGTAATTGTAAAGCAAATTTCCGTGTTTTTGATTTGAAGTTGCTCAAAAATCACTAAAATAACCATGATTTTATGCAAATTAATTGATTAAAAATATATATATATATTTATATGTTTTATCATATATTTATATAAATTTGTCTTTTTCGGAATCACGGGTATTTTTATTGTTTTTCAGGTATTTTGGCTTAAAAATGCAACTTAAAGACTAAAGAGGAATAATCGAAGCAATACATCACAAATATATTAATAAATAAATGCGAAAGGTCGACAAATATGGAAAAATTGGACAAAATGGGTCAAAAAGGTCAAAAAGAGAAAAACGCACACATTACAATACTACCGTCACATTGAAGACTCTACCGCCCCAACCAGCGCTGCTGGTTATCGTTTCACAAGTTGGCTACAGAAGATCGCGTAGGCAAGGTTATCGTTTCACGTTACAAAGATCACAAGCGAGCTACGTAGGTTTGCGTTCACGCACAGAAGATCACATGTTATCGTTTCACGCGCTAAAGAATAAATTTCTGAAGGCCTGTTACGCCTCAAAGCCCGCCCTCCGCGCGCCAACGTGTTTTCACCCCATTTTTCACGTACGAGTGCGTGACGACATTGATGACCTCATCATTTCCATTACACGTTTTTTAATTTTTTAATATTTTTTTAACATTTTTTTACTCATTTTTTCTCTCCATCCTCACCTATAAATACCCCCCTTCCCTTCACTTCAAAACACACCTTCAAAACTCACTTCTCTCTTCTTTCTTTCTCTCCATTTCTTAGTTTTTAGTTTTTTTTAGTTTTTCTTATGTTTTAGCTAGTTTTTCTTATGTTTTAGTTAATTTCTCTTAGATTTAGAGTTCTTCACTTTTTTGGGAAGAACTAGTTATGTTTTTGTAATATTTTAGCTTTTTGATTCAATAAATGGGAGTACCAAATTTGCTTGAGTTTTTCCAAAGAACGAGAATAGCGTCGGTTCTGTATGATTTTATTTTCTTTACAGCTATTTTTATGCTTTATTCTTACATGTTATATTTAATTTGTCCGTGGTTAAATTTAACTGTGGCCGGCTGTTTAGTAAACATGATATAATAATGACGTTGTTATGCTTTGCGAAATATTAAATAGGTAAAAATCTCTAAAATGAATTGATTTTATTTTTATTCATGATTTTATATTAAGAATGTTGTAGAGAAATATATTATTTTTCATTACAAACTTAAACCTCGAAAATTAGATTTTAAGGTTTAGTTATCCTGTTCGACGGTAGAAAAGGCTCTTTTATTCGATGGTACAATCGCTCCAGAGTTAGAGTGAAACTCTATTTCAAAAGTTTTTATAAGAATTATTATGTGAAAATGTATTGACAACATGTTTTCAATAGTGGTTTTAAAACTTGAAAGTTAGTACTTGGATAACTAAATTCTTAGGTTTAATTTGGACACCTTGAATAAAGTTTAAATCGTTTCAACCTCACCAAAGGTGGCATTTAAATGGTTCATTTTCAATCTCTTAGAAAAAGGAATTAATTTAATTAACCAAATTAGTTATCAACCCCACCCATAGGTGTTAATTGATTTGTTTAGTTAACAAAGAATATCTAACCTCACCAAAGGTGGTATTCATACAAAAAGGAGAATCAATAAATATCAATTCATATCTTTAATAACCTAAATAATACGAGCAAGCATAATTAACTTAGTTATTATATCCATAAATACTCCACCATTATAAAAGATAAAATTTGCATGAATGTTTATTGAATCTATGTTTAATTTTCTGTAATTAGATTAAAAACACAAAAACCCCAAAAATATCGTGACAGGATGTTTAGGATTTAATTTCGTTTTTAAAAGTTTGAATAATAAATTAAAAACCACATACATTCCTTCCTTAGATCGACCTTGGGAGTATACTTATCATTTTCTACGAAATGATTCGTGCACTTTCGAGAGTTTTATAAATATAAAACCAAAGTATTGGCAGGATCGGCGATGCCGGTTTTCGTTCATCAAGTTTTCGTTCATCAAAGTATTTGGCAATCCCGATTCTGTTCATCAGTTTTTAACATTCTTGACCATTTTGACCCATTTTGTCCATACTCTAAAAAACAATGAATCTTATGGGTTCAAACACTCATACTAATTTATATACGAAAGAATTGATGTATAGAAATTAACTAATATGTTCGTGTATGTATAAAGAAGAAAGGTTCAAAATGTTATTTTAACGTTGATCTCATGAAAGAAATCAAATGTAAAGATTTATAAAATATTATACATTACATTCATACATTACTCAAATTTATCAAAAAAAAATATCAAGTAATATGCCTTTTAGAAAATATAGGAAAATGTAATGACTTCTAAAGGAATTACTTCCAATATTATCTTTTGCATTAAATCATTTCTCATAAATGTTTAGGCTTTTTTTTGTCATAGTTTATAGATTATACTATTCATTTTTCTCTTTTTCTTTCCATTTTTTTTCTTTCTCTTATATTCCTTTTTTTTTTGTATAAGAGAATCAATTTTTTTATAAAGTGGACCCATATACAGATTGTACATTTTTTATATGGTAAGGTGAATGGTAAGTATTTGGATTTTTTGTTTGTATTTGTATAGGTAACCCTAGATATATCACTTTTTTAATAGAAGTCATACATGAATGAAGAAAGTCATATACTGTCAATTTTTATTTAAATCATTTAGTGTAAGCAAATGAAAAGTAAATATATAACACTTCATTAAGATGTAAAAATTCAAACATTCAATGCTAGGTCCTATAAAGATCATCTAATAATGGTAAAAAAATAAGAAAAGTGTTTAGAGTAGAAAAAAATAATATTTATCATTCAGAATAAAACATAATGGGCTCAAAATATTTTTCACGAAGGTAGTCTCCATTATTTGATTCCTAAATACCGATTTTGGATTTAATATAATTTCCACACCATATCAAGAAATACTAGTTATAACATTATTTTATGATATGCTATTGGAAATTAATATAATAGTGCAAAAAAGACTTCATCATCGTTTAGATTTAATCTAAGACATAATCAATTTTTGTTTAAATTTTTAAAAACTAATTCTAAAATTCTAAAAATTACTAAACCACACAAAGAAAATAAAATCTAACACAATAAAAAATGAAAATGTGAAACAAAAATTTTAAAATTATTTGAAACGAAGCATGGTAACTTTTCATCACCCCCAACCTAGAACTTCCATTGTCCTCAATGTAATAATTTTAAATTAAAGATAAAGAGAAAAAAAATAAAAGTTACCTATTTCTTGAGAACATGCAAGTATGATAAATGTAGGTGCATCCATCATGTTCATCATTAAAGTTCATACAGACAGATCGTTGTGATCTTCTAATATCTCAACAATTATTTTTAGTTTTAACAATTCTAAAATTATTCACATGTATTTAAACGAAAAGAAATTAAATAAATAAAAAATTTCCTAAAATGATGGGTTGTCTCCCATCTAGCGCTTAGTTTAACGTCTTAACAAGACGTAATTTGGGGGATTTCATTTTAAGTAAACTCGATGTCTCACATCATTGATTCAATCAAACCTACAGATAGGACAAGGTTGTCTACCTATACTTTTTAAGTCATGCCCTATGGATTTCCAAAGTTTTATTTACTTAAGATTATGGACATGATTGTGCATTTTAGATAAACCACTTCTAAGTCCAATTCAAATAACTAAGACATAAAAACACATTTGTACCTTGATCTAACAAAGCAACTACATTCTTTTATCACATATTGTAATTAAAAACTTTGAAATTTTGGAGATAACTTCAGTAATTTTTTATTTTATTTTATTATAATCTCTAAGTTAAATAACATAATCAGTATTAACCAAGAGTGCTCCAAGGAAAAAATGATGGACAAGGCCTCCTTAAGAACCATCCTCCTAGACAGAGCAACGTTCTCAGAAAGACTAGTGGCACAAAGGCTTCCAGAACAAGTCTCCTAGACAGAACTTGCTTAGATCTTTATTTTTTATGCTATTAAAATCTAAGTTAATTAAGTAAATATATTAAGTTAAGTGAAAATATAAGTTAATTAAGTTATTAAATTAAGTTAAGTAAAAATATAAGTTAATTAAGTTAATAAATTAAATTAAGGGAAAATCTAAGCTAATTAAGTTATTAAATTAAATTAATTGAAAATCTAAGTTAAGTTAAAAAATTAGGTTAAGTGAAAATATAAGTTAATTAAGTTAATAAATTAAGTTAAGTAAAAATTTAAGTTAATAAATTAAGTTAAGCAAAAATCTACGTTAATTAATTAATTTATTATTTATTTATTTTTTAGAGTTCATTATTTAAATAATTTTTTTAATTTTTTTAGAACTCAAAATAAATAAAAGAATTATAATTATTTACGACACAAAATGTTTTTAAAATTTTGAAAATAATTTAAAAACGTTATTCCTTCCCCGGCAATGGCGCCAAAAACTTGATGAACAAAACCGACAATGTCAATCTTTCAAATACTTTAGTTTTATATTTGTAGAACTCTCGCAAGTGCATGAATAATTTTATAGAAAATGAAAAGTATACTCCCAAGGTCGATCTAAGGAAGGAATATATGTGATTTTTAATTTATTATTCAAACTTTTAAAAACGAAATTAAATTCTAAACATACTGTCACGATATTTTAATTTTTGTATTTCTTAATCTAATAACATAAAAAGTAAACATAGATATGATTCAATAAACAATTATGAAATTTTTTATTATTCATAACAGTTAAGTATTTATAGATATAATAATTAAGTTAATTATGTTTGCTCTTATTATTTAGGTTATTAAAAATATAAATTGATATTTATTGATTATCTCTTTTTTATATGAATAACACCTTTGGTGGGGTTAGATATTCTTTGTTAATTAAATAAATTAATTAACACCTATGGGTGAAGTCGATAATTAATTTGGTTAATTAAATTAATTCTCTTTTTCTAAGAGATTAAAAATTAACCATTTAAATGACACCTTTGGTGGGATTAGACATTTTAAACTTTATTCAAGGTTTATAAATTAAACATAAGAATTTAATTATCCGAATACTAATATTAAATGTTTAAAACCAATATTGAAAATATGTTGTTAATACATTTTCGAATAATAGTTTTTATAAAAAAAATTTGAAATAGAGTTTTACTCTAACTACAAGATGATTGTACCAAAAAATAAAATAGCATTACTCTAAATCAAATCGGATAATTAAATCTTAAAATCTAATTTTCAGATTTAATTTTGTAATGAAAAATAATATATGTTACTCTAACATTCTTAATATAAAATCTTGAATAAAAACAAAATCAATTTATTTTATAGAAATATTTTACCTATTTAATATTTCACAAGCATAACAATGTTATTATTATATCATATTTACATACATCCAGCCATTTTAAATTTAATCACAGACAAATTAAATATAACATTTAAGAATAAAAAATAAAAATAAATGTTAAGAATTCATTTTAAAACTATACCTCAAAAGATTCCTTACAGAATTTTGACGCTAATTCCGTTTCTGGAAAACCTTCAAACTGATTTACGTGTGCACACCCGGGACATGGCGTGAATATGTGGTGATATGCGCGGGACTTCGGCATGAAAGGGCGACTGCGTGTAGAATTTTGGCATTTTTGATATTTTTGACCGTTTTGACCCATTTTTTCCATCTTTTTGATTTTTTTTATTTGTTTCTCAACATATTTGTGATGTATTTCCTCTAGTATTTTTCTTCGAGCCTTTAAATTATTTTTGAATGAAAATACCTAAAAAATAGTAAAAATACCTATGGTTCAGAAAAGATAAATTTATTTAAAAATATGATAAAATTATACAAATATAAATCTATTCAATCAATTAAAGTATATTAAATCATGGTAATTTTAGTGCTTTTTAAGAATTTATCAACAATCACCCAATAGTTAGAGTAAAACTCTATTACAAAAGTTTTTATAAAAACTATTATTCAAAAATGTATTAAAATATATTTTCAGTAATGGTTTTAAAACTTGAAAGTTAATACTCGGATAATTAAATTCTTAGATTTAATTTGGACACCTTGAATAAAGTTTAAAAAAATTAACCCTACCAAAGGTGGCATTTAAATGTATAATTTTCAATCTCTTAGAAAAATTGAATTTATTTAATTAACTAAATTAATTATCGACCCTACCCATAAGTGTTAATTGATTTGTTTAATTAAGAAAGAATATCTAACCCCACCAAAGGTGGTATTTATATTAAAAAGATAGAATCAATTTATATCTTTAATAACCTAAACAAAAGAGCAAGCATAATTAACTTAATTATTATATACATAAATACTTCACTCTTATGAATGATAAAAATTTGCATAATTGTTTATTGAATCCATATATATGTTTTTTTATGTTATTAGATTAGGAAACACAAAAAAAAAATCAAAATATCGTGATAGGATGTTTAGGATTTAATTTTGTTTTTAAAAGTTTGAATAATAAATGAAAAACCACATATATTCCTTCCTTAGATCAACCTTAGGAGTATACTTTTATTTTTTATAAAATGATTGGTGCACTTGCGAGAGTTTTACAAATATAAAACCAAAGTATTTGCAAAACTCGGATTGCTAACCCGATGCCGATTTTGTTCATCAAGGAACGATAAAAACTAGCTATATTTGCTTCCATCACTAAGTCTTGACCTGATTTATTAGAAAGCAACAACATATGTTCATAGTTTTCAAGTAGATTGTGTAGTATCCCAATTGAAGGACTAATTATGCCATATTGAAGGAAGTGAAAAAAGTAGGAAATCTTGGACCAAGTTCATTTAGAATGTAAATAACAAGTTCTTATTCAAGTATAATCTTTCCAACTGAACCAAGATTATCATAAATAGTTGTTCCCTTAAGAGATACTCATTCATGACACACCCTAAAAGGGCATGTCAAAAGTTTAACCTCACTTCTCTTAAAATAATTGGTTTTTTAGTAGTAATATAGTTCAAGTAAGGGTTGAACCTGTAAAGGATTGTTAACAATTCTACTTCAAATTACTATCTTATTATGGAGTTAATTAAAGTTAGTAATGGAAGGTTTTGGTTATTACAAAGAAACCGAAAATAACCTAAAACAATAAAGGTAAATTGCACAAATATGATGAGACATATGCAATCATAGGACTATCCTTGTCACTAACCTATATTTCAATTAATCATATCATAAATAAAATTACTTTATTAAGTTCTAAATCACTTTCATAATTTAAAACCTTTCTTGAATTCTAATGAGTGCTTACAAAATACTAAAATTACCATGATTTAATGTACTTTAATTGATTAAATTGATTTATATTTGTACGGTTTATCATATTTTTATATAAATAATTTTTTACAAAATAACATGTATTTTTATTTTTTTCAGGTATTTTCTTTCAAAAATAACTTAAAGATTCAAAGAAAAATATTGGAGGTAATACATCACAAATATGTTGAGAAACAAATGAGGGAAAGTAAAAAAAAATGAAAAAATAGGACAAAATGGCCAAAAATGTCAAAAATGTAGAGTCTCGTGTGCACACCTATGCTCAGTCCCGCATGTGCCAACACACTCCCGTACCTTCCCCCATATGCCAATGCCTATCTTCCATAAATCTCACCCCCACACGCATGTGAGCTTGTCCAAACGCAACCAAAATCAATTTTTATGATATTTTTCAAATTTTTTGGCTTTTTCCTCATCTACAAAAGGGCTTTCTCTTCCATTGTAAAAATAACCCCTCAAATCCCTAAAAATCCCTCTTTTCTCTTTCTCTCTCTAGCTTTCTCTCTCTTGTTCTTAGTCTTTTTTAGTTTTAAAGTTTTTCTCTTTTTTAGAAGAACTAGTTATGTTTTTATAGATTTCTAGTTTTTGATTCAATAAATGAAAATGCAAATCTATTTAGCGGTTTTCTAGAAATGAAATTAGCATCAAACTTCTATAAGGATTCTGACATTATCTCAAGCGCTTAGTAACATTATGGTCTCAAAGTCTAATGTTAATTTGGTAAGAAATTTAGTCATCTCTCCACTCAAGTGACTCTATAGTAACTATGCTCAAAATGTGTGTGTGATTGAGAATCCATTAGCAATAGTTAAATAGTGTAACTTTAACAAGTATATAACATCATTCCTCTCTACGAAGCATTTCTATTATTTTTAGAGTTAATTTAGTGCCATAGGTTTTTCCTTAAAGCTATATCTTCATTCACCCAAAGTATTCCTTATAATCAAAAGGTTTTCCATTTGATTGTAATGTAATTAGTCTTATTGGCTCAATCAAATGAAAGGGGATGAGAAAAATAAGAGTTTAAAAGCCATGGAGTAAGAGAAAGAGATCTATGAATGGCATGACATAATTGTCTCGGGTTGTAAGGCCATCTTTTCCATGCCTCATTCCTAGTGTTAAAACTAGACAAAAACTCTATAATATGTATGTAACATATTTTACTCAAAACCAAACTTATAAATTCACTCTAAAACCCCTCTAAAACAAAACCAATCACCTATAGTAATATTTTTCATTCCATAAGAGAGAAATCTCCAATCGGTGAAGTCTTTCCAAGGATTTAAAGAAGAGGATCGATCAATCCAAATATTTGGGATTAAAGATCAAAATGGGTTATTTTATTGTTAGGTCTTCTTTCTCTCTTTATTATGAACATACCTTTTATAATTGAATTAGTTTTGGTTAATTTAATTTTGCTAGGCTAAATTTTGTATATGAAATTTTTATTTTGCTTTCATAAGTGGAAGAACAATTTTATAATTTTATTTAAATAAAAGTTGATTTATTTCTTATTAAATTTTTTCATATCTTTAATTATAAATTAATGATTAATTAAATCTTGATTTATGATTAAAGAGACAATTTTAGAACTAATCATTAGATACATCATTTGTACTTAATTGTGCATTTATGAACAAAACTTTAAATTAATTTTATTGATTTTTGCTAAATTAGATGATTTATTTATTTCCCTTAGGTATACCAATTAATCTATTTCAAGCCAAATCCAAGAAGTTATTGGTTAATTGAGAGTTATGGAGCTTACTATGATCATTGGTGTTGGATTATTTAAAAAGAAAAATCAATAATTCTAACATTTTGTGAAAATTGTTTAATTCATTCTTTCTATGAATGAAGAGCTAACTAATCTTTCATATTTTTTAATCCATATTTATTTGGTTATAATTTACTTGCTTTATTTTAGTTATTTAATTTAGAATTTATAATCTTTCTCTCAACTAACATTTGTTACGTTGTTTAGGATTGTTTCTTTTGGCTAATTAAGAAAATATTTAACGTTTCAAAATACCTACCAATTCCTTTCGAGACCGACCTCAAGGTAAATTTATTGTTAGTCTACTAGTTATTCATGCACTTGTAAATAATTAAAATTTAGTACACGAAGTCTACTAGTTATTCATGCACTAGTTATTGTGTGTCCTATTGAAATTTTATATTGTTAATAGCCATATAAATTATCAAGTTCTCTAGAGACATACTTTGAGGTTGTTGTGGTGGGTAGGATCTAGGTTAATATTATTGAGGTGGCTTAAGGGCTAGGAAAGCGAAGTTGGTTATTAGAGGTTCCCTCATTGTTGCCTGAATATCCCAAATTTGGATGATCATTTCATCTTGGATTATAAGTGTTAGAAATATAGATCATACCTAGACTCTTATGCCTGAAATCCTCTAAAAACATTAGCTTGTTCATAGTTATTCTCTTAAAGGGTAGAACATATGTCAATAGGATGTCCTATAATAAAACATATGGCATAAGTTTTAACCTATTCAATAGCCAATTTTTGTACTAAAGTAGTAAAATTATCCGATTTATGTTCAAAGGTGTTAGAAACACCTACCTCACTTACCTTCCTTGGTGGTTGTTGCACTAAAATGTTGAGAATTAGTAACAATAGTTGCTATTAAATTTCTTGTCTTAGTTGGGATTTTGTTTACCAACACTCCTCCATTTATTGCATCTACCATGCTTCTCTCTGTGGGTAATAGTCTCTCATAAATATATTCAAGAAAAATTTGCTCACTAATTAGGTGTTGGGGCTAGCTAGAACACAACTTTTTAAACTTTTCATAATATAAGGTCTTCCCATTGGGTTTTTTAGATGCCAAAAATTTCTTTTATGATGAGTGTGACCTTGGAAGCTAGAAAGCACCTCTATGAAAATAATGACGCCACTCCTTAACATTGTCAGCTAGTGAGAGTGGGAAGGCTCTAAGCTTGATTTTCTCATATGTGATTCAAATTAGTTTCATGTTAGAGTATACTATATTGAACTCTTACATGTGCTTGTTCATGTATTCTACTACCAAAGTATTCAATTATACTTATAGCAGTAGCCACAAAGTACTACTTCAAATAAAAACATTAACAATTACAAACTAACATCTTAAACTAGCAATAAACATATCCATGCATTAAACTAGGTGTACATCCTAATTATTAATATGCATAGTTTTCACATTTAAATATAGAATTAAACATATCAAAAATCCAAGAATTGAAACTAAAATAATTCATGACATTAATTAATTAAATCATAGTCTAGAGCTTATATTTCCCCACAATCACATTATTAAATTAGTTAGACAAATTCTATAATAATCAACATTATTTTTATGGAAAATTATAAAGAAGAGGATTAAGAAAAGCTTATAAAAAGTGGAGAATGAAGCCAATATAACACCAATCTTCAATCTTCTTTTCAAAACTCCTTCAAAAGTTTCCCATGGTGTCCTCTTTGATCTTGATGAGCGAAAACCGGCATCGCCAATTCTCGCAAATACTTTGGTTTTAATATTTGTAAAACTCTCGCAAGTGCACGAATCATTTCGTAGAAAATGATAAGTATACTCCCAAGGTCGATCTAAGGAAGGAATGTATGTGGTTCTTAATTTATTATTCAAACTTTTAAAAACGAAATTAAATCCTAAATATCCTGTCACGATATTTTGGTTTTTGTGTTCCTAATCTAATAACATTAAAATAAACATATATACAGATTAATTAAATAAAAAAATAAACATAGATACTAATTCAATAAATATTTATCTACAAATAAATATAATTACAGATTCAATAAATATTCATGCAAATTTTATCATTTAAATTAGTGGAGTATTTATGGATATAATAACTAAGTTAATTATGCTTGCTCATATTATCTAGGCTATTAAAGATATAAATTGATATTTTATTGATTCTCTCTTTTATATTACTATACCAACTTTGGTGAGGTTAGATACTCTTTGTTAACTAAACAAATCAATTAACACCTATGGGTGGGTTTGATAACTAATTTGGTTAATTAAATTAATTCCTTTTTCTAAGAGATTGAAAATGAAGCATTTAAATGCCACCTTTGGTGAGGTTAGAAACGATTTAAACTTTATCCAAGGTGTCCAAATTAAACCCAAGAATTTAGTTATCCGAGTACTAACTTTCAAGTTTTAAAACCACTATTGAAAACATGTTGTCAATACATTTCCACATAATAATTCTTATAAAAACTTTTGAAATAGAGCTTCACTCTAACTCTGGGCGATTGTACCAACAAATAAAAAGAGCACTACTCTAAATTAGACCTAGGATAACTAAACCTTAAAGTCTAACTTTCAAGTTTAAGTTTGTAATGAAAAATAATATTTTTCTCTCTAACATCCTTAATATAAAATCTTGAATAAAAATAAAATCAATTCATTTTAGAAATTTTCACCTATTTAATATTTCGCAAGCATAACAACATTATTATTATATCATGATTATAACAACTTGATTAAATTTAATCACAGACAAATTAAATATAACATGTAAGAATAAAGCATAAAAATAACTCAGAAGAAAATAAAATCCCATTCTGAGAACTTCGACGCTATTCCCGTTGCTAGAAAACCTCCAAGCGGAATTTGCACTTCCATTTATTGAATCAAAAATCTAAATTATTACAAAAACATTACAAGTTCCTCTCAAAAAGAAAGAACTCTAAACCTAAGACAATTGAACTAAAAACTAAGAGAAAAACTAAGAAAAGCTTAGAAACTAAGAAAGAAACTAAGAAAAACTTAAAAACTAAGAAATGAGAGAAAGAAAGAAGAGAGAGTGAGGTTTTGAGGTGTGTTTTGAAGTGAATGGAAGGGGTATTTATAGGTGAGGATGGAGAGAAAAAATGATTAAAAAAATGTTAAAAAAAATATTAAAAAATAAAAAACGTGTTTTGGACCCTGAGGTCATCAATGACGCGTCAGCGTGGCGTCATGGGGGAGGCCGCACGTGAAAAAATGGGTCAACAGCGTTGGTGTATTTAGACATTCTTGAGCGACTAACAGCCAGTATGACAAGGCTGGGCCTTACAGCCAGCGCGTCACAGAACAAAGTTCGCATTGCGTGACTCGCGTTATGCCAACGTAGCATCATGAAGGCGCGCTTGTATGTATGTAAGGCGGTATTCGCCGGCTGAAGTAGGCGTTTTTAGATCTTTTGACATTTTTGACCTTTTTCGACCCATTTTGTCCAATTTTTCCATGTTTGTTGACCTTTTTCCAACTTATTTATCAATTTATTTGTGATGTATTGCTTCAAGTATTCTTCTTTGAGTCTTTACATTGCGTTTTTAGGCCAAAATTCCCGAAAACAATAAAAATACCCGTGATTCCGAAAAAGACAAATTTATATAAATATATGATAAAACATATAAATATATATATTTTTAATCAATTAAAGTCGTAAAATCATGGTTATTTTAGTCTTTTTGAGCACTCATCACAACTCCGACGAACTACCTTCTTGCTAGTCCCTTAGCAAGAGAAGCGATAAAACTAAAAATTAAACTATCCTAAATCACTTCCGTGGATTGACACGGTTGCATTTAGCCTATGCAACAAGCCTTTAAACCCCTAGGTCATTGCCCAAGTGGACGAGTTTGAGTCTCGTGAGGGTTTTCAAGAATGATACCCACAAACATTGAACTAAATGTAAAAACAAAAGAAACAATAAAAACAAACAACTTAAAAATTAAATTTACAACAAAATCACAAATTATCAACATCTCACAAAAATGTCTCGTACTTTTTAATCTCCTTTAAGATCATAATTAAAATCTCAAGCATAAGTTATTTTAATCTCTTTAAACAATCATGATTTATTATAATAATTAGTCGAAAATCATTTTCATATTTCATATCAAAAATGTATCAATTTAATTTCACCCAATTTCGATTAATGTCATGAATCGCACTTGACTCTATTCCTCATGTCAATACTTTCTCAAAACACCGAATCCTACATGGGTTCAAACACTCGTACTAATTTATATGCGAAAGAGTTGATGTATAGAAATGAACTAATATGTTCGCATATGTATAAAGAATAAAGGCTCGAAAGTGTTATTTTAACATTGATCTCATGAAAGGAATCAAATGTATAAATTATAAAGACATCATATATAAAAATTATTTTTCATGCATAAATCAAACTCATTAAGAAAGAATTTCAAGATATATGCCTTTTACGAATGAAGAAATTGCAATGACTTTTAGGGAATTACTTCTTATATCTTTCTTTTGTAATTAGCCTTTACTCACAACTTTGTAGGCAATGCGGGTTATAGTATGTAGATGATACTATTTTTATCTCTCTCTTTTTCTCTAGATATTTTTCAATACGTATTTTTTAGAGAGTCAACCCATGTCTGATTGTACATTGTTTTGGATTTTTGGTGAGTGGTTAATTTTGTGGCTTTTCCGTTTGATCTTGGTTTAGGTAACCCTAGACATGTCTTTTTGTTTTTGTAGTAGTCATGCATAAATGAGATATAGCATATACTATCAATTTCTACTCAAATCATTTAATCTAAGCAAAAATAATAATCAAAAATATATGATACTCTATTAAGATGAAAAAAATTCATACATTCAATGCTAATACCTATAGAGATCATCTAAAAATTTGAAGAAATAAGAAATGTGTTTGGAGTAGAAAAAAATATATTTTTCACTCTGAATAAAGGAAATTAGGCTCAAATTATCTCACAAAGGTAGTCTCCACTAAAAAAAACTCATAAACACCGATTTTGGGTTTGATATAATTTCTACATCTTATCAAGAAATACTAATTATGACAAAAACTAACTAATTATCAAAAATAATTACAAAATATTTCATGATATGTTTTCAAAATTAATCTAACAGTACAAAAGACTTAACTATTTACTTAAATTTGATTTACAGAAATGATAAATTTTTGTGAAAAACTTTTTTTTTTTTTTTTCAAAAATTACTAAATCACACAAAATAGAAATAAAACCAAACACACAAAAAATGAAAAAGTAAAATTTTTTTTTTTTTATTTATTTTTTTTTTATTTTTAAATTGTTAAAACTCTTTTTTTTTTTTAATTAAGCATGGTAACTTTTCACCACCCCCAACCTAGAACTTACATTGTCCTCAATGTAACAACTGTAAATTAAAGATAAAGAGAAAAGAGAAGAAAGATTACCTATTTCTTGAGAAAGTGCAAGTAGTAATGGAAAATGCAGGTGCATCCATCATATTCATCATTAAAGTGTATACGCATTCTTTGTGAACTTAACATCTCAACAAATATTTTTAGTTTTAACAATTTAAAAATTATTCACATGTAATTAAATAAATGAAACAAATAAAAGAAAATTACCTAAAATGACGGGTTGCCTCCCATCCGCTTAGTTTAACGTCTTAGCAAGACGTGGCAGGATTGCATTTTAAGTAAACTCAATGTCCCCTCATCATTGAGTCAATCAAACCTGCAGGTAAGACAAGGTTGTCTTCCTATACTTTTTCAGTCATGCCCTATTGATTTTCAGATTTCTTTCTGTACTTAAAACTATAGGCATACTTTGACGGTTTTATATAACCCACATCTAGGTGAAAATCAAATAATTAAGTCATTAAAACACAGTTGTACCTAGATCAAACAAAGCAACTAACTCCTTAGATTGTAATTAAAACATTAAAATTTTGGAGATAGTTCAGATTTTTTTTTTTTAAATAACATAATCAGTATTAAGCAAGAGTCTCCCAGAAAGAAAGAATGGTGGTGCAAAGGCTCGCTTAAAAACCATCCTCACTGCATTTAACGTTCCCGTGAAAGCACTAATTAGTGCACAAAGGCTTCCAAGAACTAGTCCGTATTTAACTCCTCAGATCTTTACTTTTCTACGTTATTAAGTTAAGTTAAATAAAACTTTAAGTTAATGAAAATCTAAGTTAATTAAGTTAGTAAAAAAAAATTAATTAAGTGAAGTGAAGTAAAAAAAATCTAAGTTAATTAAGTTAAGTTTAAAAAAATCTAAGTTAATTAAGTTAGTAAAAAGTTAATTAAGCTAAGTGAAGTAAAAAAATCTAAGTTAATTAAGTTAAAAAAAAAAAAAAAAAAAGTTAATTAAGTTAAATGAAGTAAAAAATCTAAGTTAGTTAAGTTAATGAAAATTTAAGTAAAAACCTAAGTTAATGTTAAAAAAAAAATCTAAGTTAATTAAGTTAGTAAAAAAAAACTAAGTTAAGTAGGGTAACTAAAAATAAAAAAAAATAGCCAAAGAAAGAAAAATAAAAAAATAATATAAAAATTGAAAAAAGAAAAAGAAAAAATTAAAATTATGATTTAAAATAAATAAAAAATAGTAAAAATTAAACTCAAAAAAATTAAAATTTTGGTTTTTTTTTATTTTTTTTATTTTTTTTTATTTTTTTTTAATTTTTTTAATTTTTTTAATTTTTTAATTTTATTTTTTTAATTTTTTTAATTTTTTTTTAATTTTTTTTAATTTTTTTTTAATTTTTTTTTTTAATTTTTTAATTTTTTTAATTTTTTTAATTTTTTTTTTAATTTTTTTTTATTTTTATTTAAAATTTATTAAAAAAAAACTTTTATTTTATTTTTTATTATTTCTTTTGAAATTTAAGATTTGAATTTTGATTAAATTTTTTTTATTTGTTTTTTATTTTTTTTCAAAAACAAAAAAAATCACAATTATTTGACGTTACAAAAATATTTTTAAAATTTTGATAAATAAATTAAAAACGCTTATTCCTTCCCGTGTGGCCGAAAACTTGATGGTAAAACCCAGTCGCTAATTCTCGCATAAATACTTTGGTTTAATATTTGTAAAACTCTCGCAAGTGCTGCGAATCATTTAAGTAGAAAATGATAAGTATACTCCCGGTCGATCTAAGGAAGGAATGTATGTGGTTGCTTAATTTATTATTCAAACTTTTAAAAACGAAATTAAATCCTAAACATCCTGTCACGATATTTTTGGGTTTTGTGTTCCTAATCTAATAACATTAAAATAAACATATATACAGATTAGTTAAATAAAAAAAATAAACATAGATACAAATTCAATAAATATTTATCTACAAATAAATATAATTACGTATTCAATAAATATTCATGCAAATTTTATCATTTAAATTAGTGGAGTATTTATGGATATAATAACTAAGTTAATTATGCTTGCTTCATATTATCTAAATTTATTAAAGATATAAATCGATATTTTATTGATTATCTCTTTTTATATGAATACCACCTTTGGTGAGTTAGATACTCTTTGTTAACTAAACAAATCAATTAACACCTATGGGTGGGGTTGATAACTAATTTGGTTAATTAAATTAATTCCTTTTTCTAAGAGATTGAAAATGAATCATTTAAACGCATTTCATGGTGAGTTAGACAGTTTAAACTTTATCGAGGTGTCAAATTAAACCCAAGAATTTAGTTATCCTAGTACTAACTTTCAAGTTTTAAACCACTATTGAAACATGTCAATACATTTCCACATAATAATTCTTATAAAAACTTTTGAAATGAGCTTCTAACTACCAAGGCGATTGTCAACAAATAAAAGAGCACTACTCTAAATTGGAATCGGATAACTAAACCTTAAAGTCTAACTTTCGGGTTTAAGTTTGTAATGAAAAATAATATATTTCTCTAACATCCTTAATATAAAATCTTGAATAAAAATAAAATCAATTCATTTTAGAAATTTTCACCTATTTAATATTTGTAAGCATAACAACATTATTATTATATCATGATTATAAACTAACTAGCAGTTAAATTTAATCACGACAAATTAAATATAACATGTAAGAATAAAGCATAAAAATAATCAGTAAAGAAAATAAAATCCTTACGAGAACTTGACGCTATTCCCGTTGCTAGAAAACCTCCAAGCGAATTTGCACTTCCATTTATTGAATCAAAAATCTAAATTATTACAAAAACATTACAAGTTCCTCTCAAAAGAGAAGAACTCTAAACCTAAGACAATTGAACTAAAAACTAAGAGAAAAACTAAGAAAAGCTTAGAAACTAAGAAAGAAACTAAGAAAAACTTAAAAACTAAGAAATGAGAGAAAGAAAGAAGAGAAGTGAGGTTTTGAGGTGTGTTTTTGAAGTGAATGGAAGGGGGTATTTATAGGTGAGGATGGAGAGAAAAAATGATTAAAAAAATGTTAAAAAAAAATATTAAAAAAATAAAAACGTGTTTTGGACCTGCCGAGGTCATCAATGACGCCAAGATGACGCCATGGTCGGGCACGCGTGAAAAATGGGTCAAAAACGGGTCAGCGTATGTTGGCCGCTGTAGCTGCCAAGGCTGGGCGTTGGCGCCATACCGCTGGCGAATGCCAAGGCTGTAACTCGCGTGTGCTCGGGAGGCCATTGTGTCAAGGCGGTATGTAATATATGCGCCTGGCTGGGGTCAGCGGCGCGCGTTTTTCCGTCTTTTGACATTTTTGACCTTTTCGACCCATTTTGTCCAATTTTTCCATGTTTGTTGACCTTTTTCCACTTATTTATCAATTTATTTGTGATGTATTGCTTCAAGTATTCTTCTTTGAGTCTTTACATTGCGTTTTTAGGCCAAAATTCCTGAAAAACAATAAAAATACCCGTGATTCCGAAAAAGACAAATTTATATAAATATATGATAAAACATATAAATATATATATTTTTAATCAATTAAAGTGCATAAAATCATGGTTATTTTAGTGCTTTTTGAGCACTCATCAGATCTCACTTATTTTTTGTTGCAATTGTTGTCTTTTAATGACCCATTAGGTTGTTTTTATAGTGTGTTTCTCAAGCTGGTTCGATTTGGAATATACTTTACATGATCCAATGCTAAGATTAAGAACTGTTGTTGAAAAACACCAAATTTAGGTATTGATTAGACTTCTCGATTGATCGATACCCTCGCTAGATCGATATAACCTTGTAAATTTTTAACTTGAGAGCTCTAATTAAAGTAAGATTAATTGAGACGGTCCTTGATTAATTGAGTCACTTTTAGATTGATATAGCAATGGCAATCCATCATTCGTAGCTCCTCGATTGATGCTCGATCAATCAAGTCATGTCTAGGTCGATACTAATTTGGCTCAATCAATCAAGTATGATGATCCATATTTTTTTATATGATGTTGCTAGATTGATCTTGATCAAAGTTCGATCGATTAAATGCCCTATGTTTTTTCTCTAAATGGCATGTTCTGTCTCTTTTTATTTATTTTGTCCCCGAATACCTATATAACACAAAATAAATACATAAAACGCATGAGAGAAAAATATTTTGTTGTAAATAGATGAGAATTGATGCACAAATATGTATATAAAATGATATCAAATAACTCATAGATAGGTTATTGTTGCTTAAATATTGCAATCTTCCTCAAAGTTCCATTACTCTTAAATGAATAGTATTTGAAAAATATTTCTTTTAAGGCAAACCACTTTGCTCGAGTTGTAGTTCCTATAAGAATTACAACATTCATAGATAAATATATCCATAAACCTAACTTTTATCCAAAGAATCATATTGAATCTAGGTAGTGAGCCATGTATTAGAAATTGTTTGTAAATCATTAAAAAATGTGTGAGGCATAGCCATAGATCCATTGATAAATCCCTCAAGTCGATACACCGTTATAAAACTCAAGAATTACTCCTTCCAAATAAAGTAGTTATTTTCACCAAATCGCATAGAAAGATTAACAAAATTAAGAGGTATTGTAGAAAAACCTCAAGAAATAACATCACGAACTGATAAATTATTCTTAGTATTCTTGAAAGTTTGATGTACAATAGGTGTTTGATTTTGATCACCAATAATAACATCAAAGACTCCTTTCATTTCTTACAACACGATCACCATTATGTCGAGTTCTAATAGTTAAATCAATTGATATAGAGGAAAGAAATCGGGATAACACATCACGATAAGAGCCCTTGGAAACCATAACCATATATTATCAAGATCTCGATTGCTATATAGCATACAAAATAAGTATAGAAAGAATTTGAAAGACTTTTTTTATTGATAGAATATTAATTTATTAGTGAGCTAGCATACACAACTAATTAATTATGCATTACTATTTTTAACCTAATAGGATCAATCTATACAATATAATTCCGCAACTCTATCAGCCCGTAGTAGTAACACAAGCTTAATTAACTTACTAACCTATAGTCTAATAAACTTTTAAGTTATGTATCTTATGTTTTGATTAAGCTTTAAAGTTGAAATATTTTATTATTATTTATAATTGAAATATGGTTATATTGTTTATTGAATGGGATATATATTTAAGTAAGTATATATTTTAATTATATGAGCTATGTATCGTAAAATTTATTGAATTTTTTAATAGGCAAATTATTTATCACTTCCTGGTAGGTGATGTGACAATTACGAATTGTGTTAAGAAGGAAATTTATAATTCTTTATCTTAATCTCTTTACCGTGCTCATGTTTATTGTCTCATACTAATATTCTTGTGTTTCTCAAAAAGAGGAAGAATAGTACTCATTATGTTGAACAGATATACAAATAAAAGAGAACGAGGAAAGGAAAGAATTAACAAATAAATTGAGGTTAGTGATTTACTTGAATAAGAGAAAAAATAAAGTATTTATATTTAATTCATTATGAAAATAAATATAACACTTGTTTTATATATAGTATCCTTGAGAAATGTGAAAAACTCAGGGATTTGGTAAATATATCTGCTGGTTGCTCTAATGTAGAGATATGATAAGTTTTTATCATTCCAGCTTGAATCTTTTCTCTTACTAGATGGCAATCGATCTCTATGTGTTTGGTTCGCTTATGAAACACTGGATTTGATGCAATGTGAATGTGAAGAGCTGCTTGATTGTCACAATATAACTTGGTTGGTTAGGAGTGTTTGATACCCAAATCATCCAAAATATATCGTAACCAGGTTACTTCGTAACATGCTGCTACCATAGAGCGGTATTCTGCTTCTGTACTTGATCGTGAGACTGTATTTTGTTTCTTAGTCTTCCAAGAAATTAGCAAGTTTCCAAGAAACATACAATATCCTGTGGTTGATCGTCGTGTATCTGTGCATTTTTCCCAATCTGTATCATAAAAAGCATTTAGTTGTAATGAACTAGTTACCGAGAAAAAGAAACATTGCCTTGGTGTGTTCTTGACATATCGTAGCACTCGTTGAGCTGCTTCCAAATGTGGTTGTCGTGGTTTATCCATATATTGACTGAGAATGTGCACGGCATACACTAAGTTGGGCCTTGTGATGGTCAAGTATATTAATCTCCCAACAAGTCTTCGATAGGATGTGGGATTACTAATGAATTCCCCTTCAACCTTGCTGAGGGATAAATTTTGTTCCATAGGTGAATTGGCAGATTTGGCACCAAGATAACCCATGTCCTCCAATATTTCAAGTGCGTACTTGCGTTGTGACAAAACAATTCCCTTTCTGGAACGTGAAACTTCTATGCCCAAAAAATACTTTAATTCACCGACATCTTTAAGCTTGAATTGTCTCATGAGATGATTCTTAGTTTCTTCAATGTCTTGTATATTGTTTCATGTTATGATTATATCATCTACATAGACAAGAAGAGCAGAGAAGGCATTACCACAGGTTCGGGAATGAGAAGTACCTTTGTCTTTGGACGATGCTGAGTGAGACGAAGGGAAGGACCGAGAAGGCAAGGAAGCTTCTACATGATATTTTTGAAGGTAGCTAGGAACATTGGTAGATCGACGAAGCCTATGTGTGACTGGTGTTGGAGGAGTTATGTGTGGTGGAGAAGTTGATGATGATGTTTCTGGAGATGAATTTTGAAGATGAAGAGTGTCTGAGTTGATTGTTGGAAGGACAGATGGTGTATGATCAAGTGATATATTTGGATTGGTTGATTGACGAATGTTGGGTATGTCATCATAAATAGTATCTTCTGATGGAGGAAATAGAGTTGGAGTGTTGACAGCGGAAGTGAAATAAGGAAATACATGTTCATGAAAGATAACATCACGAGACACTAAAGTCTTGCTTGTTTCCAGATTGTAGACACGATAACCTTTGATCCTAGATGGATACCCAATGAATATGCATTTATATGACCTAGCATCAAACTTTATGAGTCGATCATGATGTGTAGACATAAAATAAAGGGAACCAAAAACACGAAGATGTTCATACCTAGGAGTTTTGTGAAAAAGGACTTCAAATGGTGTTTTACCCTTGAGAACAGGTATTGGAGTACGATTTATGAGGTATGTGGCTGTCAGAATGGCATCTCCCCAGAATTTTTTAGGAAGATTGGCTTGGAAGAGAAATGAGCAGCGGCGTTGAGAAGATGACGGTGTTTGACATTGTTGACACCATTTTGTTGAGGGTAGAACACTGTTAGTTTGATGAAGGATTCCGCGGTAGAGAACAAGCGGGTGGGTGAGAATTAAGTCCATTGTCACTACGAATGATTTTAACTCTAGATGAAAATTGTGTTTCAACAAGATTGATGAAGGTGGTAAGAAATGTGCGTGTATCAGATTTAGTATGTAAGAGATAGACCCATGTGCATCTTGAGTAGTCATCAACAATAGTGAGAAAATAACGTGCTCCATTAAGTGTTGGAATGTGATATCCATCCCAAATATCGACATGAATCATTTTAAAAGGTGCTTTTGTATTGATGGAACTTAAAGGAAATGGATTACGTGTTTGCTTAGCTAATGGACAAATAGAACAATCACTAATGGAACAAAAATGTGTGTTGATGGAAAGAGAAATTACACGCAAATTGTTATTAGATAAATGACCAAGTCGTTGATGCCATAGATGAGAGTTGGTGGAAAGCGGTGTTTGAAACGGAGAAACGTCTGACCTTTTCGGGAAATAGTCGGGTAGTAGAGTCCTGCTTTCTCGATTCCCGTCAATCGTATTCCTTGAGCATTTGTCCTGAACAAAGCCACATCTTTGTTAGTGAAGGTGACATGGAAAATGAGGTTTGAGTTAGTTTGGCTACTGAAGCTAAGTTTAATTTGAAGGAGGGAACACACAAGACGTTATGGAGTATGAAATTATTTGAGAAATGTACGGTCCACCAATATATGTGACACATACTGAGAGAATGATCGAGGTAAATGCACATGCGATTAGTAGTGGAATCTTTGGAGCTGTGGATTTTGAGAGCATACCATGTGATCAGTTGCCCCTGTATCAAAAATCCAAAGAATTTCTTATTGGAAAACAGTTGCACATAATGTGTTACCTGAAGAAGTAGTCACTTGACTTGCCATGCTACCTGATTTGGATTGATTGAGAAGTGTAAGGAGCTTTTGATATTGGGCAGGTGTAAGGTTGTGGGATGGTGTCTTTGTGTTGGAACAGCTTTCATGAAAGTCAGTATGATGAGCTTTGGAAGAGAAGCCATAACTTATGTTTCTCTTATCTTGAATTGCTCCTTTCTTCCGACACATGTTGATGTCATGTCCATTCAAACGACATAAATTACATTTGAGACGTTTTGGCAGTTTTCAAAATTGTGTCCATTGAGACCACAAAAATCACATTTAAGGTGACTTTGGCAATTCTCAGAATTATGGCCTATATTGTTGCATCTATTGCACTTGAGATGTGGGTTCCTTGGTGGGTAATTTTTGTGAGGATATTGTGGATAACTATCTCTGGCAACAAGTGCGGTACCTTCTGGCATCCTTCCTATGCTTTAAGTGGAGACAGCTCTTTACTTTTCATCTTGAACAATAAGTGAATATACCTTATTTACTGTAGGTAATGGTTCCATGAGCAAGATTTGTCCACGTCGATGTGTAAACCATGTTAAGGCCATGAGAAACTTTTATGGTTATTGCTTTTGTTGATATTCTTGTAATTCCCTTCCGAGCATTTCCTCCATGATATTGAAGAGGACATAGTGCGTCACGACTATCCCTTAAACTTTTCAATTTGGTATAGTATTCTCCGATGCTTACATCTTCTTGCATGCGATGTGGATCTCTTGCTCGATGTGGAATAGGTGCACGATGTTGGTGTGCAGCGTTCCTTTAATTCTTCCACATGCTAAGTATGTGGTATCCTATACATGACACTTTCTACCAATTTTGGGTGATATGGTGTTGAGGATCATCGTCCAAGAATGTTCTGGCCGAGTCCATTGTTTGATTCTGCAGGTTTGTTGATGGCACTTTTGATTGTACCGATCAATGAATGTCCTTTTTTTTTGGTTATTAGAGCCGTAGCGTTAATGACTCTAAATGTGATAGTTTTCTTGGTTTAAGGATTGAGCTACGAGAACCACGCCTGGTTGGTCTGAGTGGTTTAGATATAATGAATGGCTATGGTCATCACACCACTTTGGTAAAGTAGGGTTGGTATTGGTAGTTATAGACATTTTTTGTTGAATAAATTCGAAAGAACGGGACAGGTTTAAGTGTGTTTTAGACAATAATGACTATTTATAAAATAAATAATGGACTGAAATATGCTTTATCTTATAGAAAATGAGTCAAGGATTACAGAACCGGAAATTTCAGCCATAGAACCGGTCGGAAAGTGGGTGAACCGTGATGAGTGGGCTGGAGCAGCGAGCAACTGGCGGAAGCACTGAACCAGATGAAGATTGAACCGGACCGGACCGAATGGAGGACCAAACCGGGTGAACGATGCGTCGTTTGTTTCAGCGGCAAGTGAACGACGTGTCATTGGAGTCGTCTTCCTCAGTAGCTGGCGCGTGTGTCTCCAGCGAGGCGCGTGGACCTCCGATAATATTAAACAAGGCGCGTGTGAGCGCGTGGAGAGGTATTTTGGCTTGATTTTAATTGCAGATTGCTCAGATTTTTCTGAATAATATGATTGGATGAAATTGAAATTATTTTGTGAATCGAAATTGGTTTTGGAAAAAAATAGATTGAGAAAAAATGGGAAAAAATTTCTATGAAATTTGAATTTTACGGGAATTGTTTAACACTAATACGAAAAATGTAAGAAATGGATTTATTGATGATGAATAAACGAATGTTCTATTGTTATACAAAAGATAAAGCAAAATTGTAATAATTAAAAATAGCCGATTATGGAAAAACGTATTCTTAGCGCATTTTCATTCATGGCTTGTTGGTGGTAAAATTAAACTATTTAGTGTGTTAGTTATCACCAGCTGGATCTCATGTTCTTTAACAGAATGTATTTTTTGTTCTTTTCTTTCTTTTGTATCGAGATTATAATCTCTAAACAATCATTTTCCTTTGCTTATTTTTGCAAATATGATTGTAGGTTTGGTTAATGTTTTTATCCGTGTATAATTCATCAACAATTTTCAATTTCTTCCTTTGTTGGTGCATGGATGACATTTGTTGAATAAGACTCTTCGTTATAGACTTTAAACATTTCTTGAATCCAAGCCAAAATTCATATCTTGACTTAATGCTTCAATAAATTATCCATTCTTTTGTGATTTGAAGGCAAGTTGTTCTTATTCAACCTCTTGAATCTTCTTGTAATAAAAATCTATTAACCTGCGAAACAATAAAAGTTACAATAAACTATGTTCTTTATAGAGTTTTTTATTATTTTTGAAAATTTTTCCAGAAATGTTTTTCTTTCGTTGATCGAAGTTGTTTGTCAATAGGAGTGTCGGATGGTAGAGATCAGGGTTTCACTGGATAGCCTGTGATGAAGGGATTATATTGGTGGCGATCATTGTCAGTAATGAAGGCGGCGGCATGTGGGTCGACTCATGAAAGACTTGGTGAAGATGTGGTGGTGAGTGGAGGATGATTCTGGCTAATACATGTGACTGAGATACTTGGACTTGGCTAATTGGTGATTGGCAGTCCTTCAGGCACCGACGGTATAGACAGATGATAATGAAAATAGCAGTGGCAGAATAGGCTATTCGATGAAAGGACTTCTTCTTGGTGACTCTAGTAAGGGATTGGGGACTTCGATTGGCAGGGTTTGGGTCGGCGACACGTTCAAGGTTTGACCGTGTGGTCGAATTCCGATGAATACGACGTCGACGGCAGCACTAGGTTATGGTAGCTGATGGCTTGTATGGGTCGTGATTTGATTTTTTTCCTTAGGTTTGAGTTTTTGTTTTCTGAGAAAAAAAAAAGGATAATTTCATTTAAGAAAATAATTTTTTTTTGTTGTTGTTGGATATCATATCAAAGTCAAACTGATGTATAACAAATGAATAAATAGAAAAAAAAATATATAGAATGAAAAAAGAAGAAAATAACAGACAAATTAGAATTAAATATTTAAACCAATAAGAAAATGAAGAAATAATTCATTCCAAAAATAAATATAAAATTTTTCTTATTTGTAGGATTGAAATAAGCAACAATAAACTAATTATTAAAATCTTAAATAATAATTTAAATAATCAAAAAGATAAATATAAATAATAAATATGAATTTAAAAAATAAATAAAAATATTTTATGAGATAATAATCCCAATCTTTATAACCTTTAAATAATAATTATTTATTATATTTTACATCAACTGCCATTTTATATTTGTGCCGGATTTTTAAGTTTTTTACTTCCTATTATTAAATCTCAGAAGTTCAAGGTCATACATTCTTGTTTAATGTCATACTTTGGTTTGTATGCTGAAATTTAAATTATCTTTTCTTTAAAATTTATTATTCTGTTCAGTTTTTTTTCTTTTTCAATGGAATAATTTGGTTTTATATGTTGAAATTCAATTAAATTTAATATTTAAAATTTATTCGTTTTTCCATTTTCCTTTTTCAAGTTAATTCTATGTTTGGTATGGTTCGATACAAATTTACTTATAATTTTTATAATCTTCTACATAAGGCATTTATTCAGTAAAATCTTATAATTAAAACCCTTAGTTGCATGTCTCTATTAGGATTAATAATTAATTTTGTTTTTATTTCTTACTTTTTTATTTTTATAAAAATAAAAAGGTAAAATAAACTTGTTTTATAAAATATCTATGCATATTTCTATTACATGCAAGAATTTCTCCACTATAATAAGTTCATAATTGAATGATGGTGAATATATATATATATATATATATATATATATATTACATCTTGAGTTGCTTTATTTTATTCTCTAATTGTATCTCTTTTTAATTGTTTCTTTATTCACAATGCAGTTTACAAGGGTTTGAAGAACTATTTTAGTTTTATAATAAGTAATTTGATGAATAGAGTGTATATTGAATCAAATCTAAACATTTAAATTAATAATTGACTCGACCAAAAAATATAACTTGGCAACTTAATGTTACATTGATCACATGTTTTCTTTGATATATATATATATATATATATATATATATATATATATATATAATCGGCACTATCAATATTTTCTTATGATGAACTCTTTGTCTATTTTGATATCCTTAGTATGCCTTTTTATTTATATTTTTACGAATTTTCCCCCGATAGAAAAATTCTTGGAAATTTATTAATTGAATTAATTATTTATATATTTTTATGGATGATTAATAAATAATATTACGTAATATTTGTAGGTTTTTTTTAATTGTTTGCAAGGTTTTTAAATATTATTTTAATAAGAAGTAATGCTAAGAATATATATGTTGTAATAACTTTAAAAATTAAAAAGTTATAATACATATCACAACATAATTAATATAAAATGGAGTTATTATTCTAATCATATTTATTATTTTCAAAACAAATTTAATGATAATAATTTAAATTAACAAAAATATTATTTTGTCCTTAATGCAATTAAAAATAATTTTAAGACTATTTTATCAATTTCTAAAATTAATATTAAATGTGTTACGGAACTAACAAAAATGGGTTTAGTATATTACAAATATTAAAGTTAATGCATTAGTATACTTTTATGTTTCATGTTATAAAAGTATCTCATTTTGTATCCTTATTTAAGTACTGTATATTTTATTTAATATGTTATTAAAAAGTTTTGTTTTAATACAATAATTCAAATATTGTGACTTTTTTTTATCAAATTATACGATTTCATTTGTGAAAAATTTTAAAATAGAAAAAATTAATAGTAAAAAATAATAATTTAATATCTAAAAAAAATACCAACAATTAAATTAGGTTATTAAAGGAAAATATTTTAATACGTCTAGCATAAAAGAACTAATATATTAATTAAGCTATCAAATCTCATATAATAATAACTATAAAAATTTAAATTTACTATCCATTTTTTGTGTCAATATATTACTACTATTATAATAATTCAAATTTAAAAAAATTAACAAAATAATATAAAAATGATACCATTAATTTTTTATCTTATAAGAAATATAATAGTAACTTTTTTATTTTTATTTTCTTAAATTTTTATAATATAATATTTAATTTTTTTACCAAATTTAACAATTTTTATATTAATTGAACACATTAACATTAATAAGTAAACCAACCTTTATCTTTCTTTTAGCCAGCAAGTAGAAGAGTACCTCGTAACGAGTATCACTGCAATTTAATTAAATTTTGTGTAGATATTGTATGATATTACTTTTATCCTACTTCATATGCATGCAATTATTAATATATTCATGAAAAATTATATTACATTATTAATAATTTGAGATAACACTTACCCATTGGAATGTCCTGTTTGACAAATATATATATATATAGATAGATATTTTATATTTATTTTTAAAAATAACTTACATTTTATATTAATTTTTTATTTTTATTATTATGAAAAAAATGATTACATAAAAATAATAACTATTTTTACATTTTATACTTATTTTTTATAATATTTTATTTTTATTACTATGAAAAAAATGATTACATAAAAATAATAACTATTTTATATTTATATTTAATTATTTAATTTAATTTAATTTTTTATTCAATTCTTTTAATTAAAATTTATTTAAATTATAACAATATTTATTTAATATAATTAAAAAATAAATAAAAATTATATTTATTTTTATGCGACCATTTTTTCGTAACAGTAAAAATAAATATAAAACTTAAATACTATTTTTATAATAAATAAAAAATTCAAAATATATTTTTCTGAAAAAATAGAGTACCTCTTAAATGCACTAGGAGGAAAAAACAGAATATTATTTTAAATATTCTTGAGGTTTGTTATATCTTCAATTATGTCCTTGAAGTTTATAAAATATTAAAAATATCTTTATATTTTAATGATGTTAATTTTTTATCAATTACTATTTAGAATACTATTCTTAGGTTCTGATACCAATTTCTAAGGATCGATATAATTTTTATTCGAGGGTTAATATTGACATAATTGATGGTCTTTTCTATTTATTGAAGGTAATAATTTGTCTAATTTTTATTTTATTTTATTGTATAAGTCCAATTTTCTTCTATACTCATTACAATTGCATAGTATATTATGTTCTTCATTATGTTGGTTGTTTAATTCTAATCCTGAATTTATTAATTGTCTTTTGAAGTTAAAAATTACTCTTTTATTTGTTAAATCTAATAGTTTTAATTTATGTACTAATGATTTGATGTTTATAAAGTATTATCTGGATAAATCATATGTGTTGAATGTATATTATTTTGTCTTATTCGTAGTATAAAATCATGTTTTTCTTGTGTACATACAATGCATTTATAATCTTCAAAGAAATAATATCCAAACATTAAGTTGTTGAATTCTTCTTTCTCTATTCTCACATATTTTTGACTAAAATAGTCTTTTAATGTCCTTGAAATAGGATGGTCTATGATGCTTGTAATAGTTTTAATATAATCTGTATAGATATCTAATAAGGTGTTAAATCTTTTAAAATTTTCAAGACAAATTTCATAGTCTTCATTTTTAAAATATTCATTTAAATGATAAAGATAACTTTTATCAAATGTTTCTAATAGAATTAGATTTTTCTCTTTGATTTCCATTGGAATTATTAGTTGTTTATTTCTAAAAATAAATTCCGTTTTCCTGTTTTAACAATATTATGTCTTGTTGTAAGCAAATAATTCAACATTCAAGATTCTTAACTAGCTTAAATTTATAATAATTATACCTGAATTTGATGGGTCCATCACGGTCTTCCCTTTTGTTTCATCTTCTTTTGTTACACCTATTATGCCTGAGCTTTGCTCAAAATTCAACGCCTTCCTGGCAATGGTTAGCCTTCTGAATCCTTACATAAATGGTGTCCCATAGTTGACTTACTAAAGAAGAGTAACTGAACTCCATTTTATTCAAAATATAATAATTATTACAACTTAAGGCCAACCAAGAACCTTGAAAGGGGTGCTTAGCCACTCATAGTTACTGGGTATATCATTATTGGTTTTGAGATTTCTAGATAAGAGTAGACAGCTCTGGATTTCTATGTGTTCGTGTCCTTTGAAATGATAATAAGGGTTCCTTTTATAGAATAAGGAATCCCTGTTTATGAAACTAAAATTATTATTTTACCTTTGCTTTAATAATTTATATGCTTTTCTACTTTAAAGGATAGCCATTACTTTTTCCTTGGCACATGATACTGATTAAGATGTGGGGTCTACATCTTTATTTCTTTTGTAGTCTTCTGCTGACATCTTCTTTTCTCATTTTTTCTTTGTCATTTTTTACCAACGGTTCCTTTGATGACATTGATGATGACACATCTTCATCTTCTCGATCTTTGATACAGAGAATGCATTTGTGGTCTTTGGTGGCTTTTTTGGCATAGAACTAGAATACCTTCCTTGTTTCTTGACCAATTTCTGAGTTGTTGCAATTAAAATTGGTTTCATATTTGGTGATTTTTTCACCATCTTCTTCTGACAGAGCCATGCTATTGTGAGAAATAATAATGACTTTACTAGTTGAATAATTTACTTTAATCTCAGTAGAATTATCAATCTTCCTGAGTTCATAGTAAATTTGGCTTATCATTTGTCCTCTTAATACACAGAGTTCTTCTGTGTTGAATTCCTTTTCTGGAAGTGCCCTTGGTTTGGGAACCTCTTTGTTTGTGTTGGAGATCTCTATCTTAATGAAGTGGTAGGGACTAGTACTTCCTACTTATTCCAATCCATTAATGAAATAAAAAATCTAAGATAAACAGGTTTATCACCTGCTTTAATTTTTCTTCTAAAATTCTTGATTGCTCTTTTAAAATTTTCTGGGAAATAATTTAATTCACTTAAATTAATTCCTATATATATATTTTCTATTAATCCTACATGAAATGCTTTATACACAAAAATTGGATCAGCTCCTTCCAATATATTGAATTTACTTCCTGTAGGAAATTCCTTGTCTGTAGTATAGAATTTCATATCTTCAATATGTTCTTAGGTATATTTTCTAGCCAAGTTATAGAGACTCAACCATTGTGATTTACTGAGATTTCTATATTGGTCATTTTCATCTTCAATGATTGGAGTAGTTCTAGGAGATGTCTCCCTGAATAGTATTGAATGTTTTACTATTTTTGAAGTCTATGGTGGAGATGTTTCTCTAAATAGTACTGGAGGTCTTGCTATCTTTCCAAGATTTGTCAATTTTCTTGGAGCTATTGGTTGTTGTTGTAGTGTTGCAGAATAATTTCTTACTATCTCCTCTGGAGTTAATAGTTTTGGTGTTTTGTAGTTGGCATAACTACCTTCAACTTCTATTCTATTGGTAAAGACTCTATGAGTTACTCCACTAATTCCTAGAATAGATTTGTTAGCTTCTGCTCAGGTGTTCTAAATTCCTGGTTTTGGGCCATTATAGACCACATAAACTTTTTTCTGTTCTTCTTTTTCTACCTTATCTGCCCAATTGAGCTTTGTGATTTTAGAAGTTTTTTTGTGAACTATTAGGTTCTTCCTTCTTTAATGGAGATTCCTCATTTGAGATTCTGGTCTCTAGAGGTTGTTTTGAAAAATCAAGTTCTTCCTGTTTCTTTCCTGTCTCCATAAGAGATTCCTTGAGATATAGCAAGTCGAGTTGTTCCTGTAGGATTTTTATCTCCTTTTCTTTTATCTTGATTTTGATATCAAGATGTTCCATTCCTGAAAACATAAAAATAGTTAGAGGTGCTAATTCTCTGGTAAGAGCGTCACCTAAGCTATTTTTATGTCCTAGAAGATGTTCAACATCAAAATTGTAATGGTTGA
Source organism: Hippophae rhamnoides (assembly GCA_033030585.1). Lineage (NCBI taxonomy): Eukaryota > Viridiplantae > Streptophyta > Magnoliopsida > Rosales > Elaeagnaceae > Hippophae > Hippophae rhamnoides. Next base: position 35,201,008 of record CM065437.1, read on the forward strand.
ACCATTGTTGCCATCTAACTAGTCTTTCTTGTTTATAATCACCTGCAATATTAGTTCTTAAGAAATAACCAAAATTCTTGTTATCTGTTCTAACAATGAATCTGGAGCTTATGACATATATTGCAAATTTCTTAATAGCCTTTTTAACAGCTAAATATTCTTTTTCATTACTATGATAATTTAATTCTGAACCTTGGAAAGATCCTAATGTATATCTATAAAGATATTCATCTTTGTCATACACTCTTGCTTTATGAACTGCTCCCCAATATTCTTATGAAGCATTTGTTTCAATTATCATATTATCATCTGGTCCTAGATGGTATAAAGTTGGTAAAATTTTTACTTTTGTTTTTACTCTATCCATATATAGAGTATCTTCTTCTATCCATTTCCAAATATGATCTTTTTTCAATTTTGCTTGTAATGGTTTTCTCATTTCTACAAGTTTCTTGATATAAGCTTATACATATGTTAAACATCCTAAAAATATTTGTAATTGGTTTTTATCTTTTAATTTACTAGGAAACCTTGAATATTATTTAGTATATGAGGTCGTAGGTTATGTTTTCCATCTTCAATTTCCAACCCTAAGTATTTGATTTTTTGTTGAGCAAGTACTGCTTTCTTTTTCAGAGAATACAATGCCTTCTTTCCTACATTCTTGTAATATGTTGATAATATCCAAATAATATTTATTTAATTCATTACTGAAAACCAAAATATCATCTATGTAAACATAACAAATATCTTGTAATTTCTTAAAAATGTTATCCGTTTATCTTTGCAAAATACCAGGAGCTTGTTTTAACCCAAATGGTATAACTGTCCATTGGAATTGTCCTTGTGGGCAACTACATGCTATTAATTTTTTGGATTCTTCATCCAATCTTATTTTCCAAAATCCACTTTTGCAATCAAAACACGAGAAGTATTTCTTTCCTTTTATCAATGATAGTAGTTCTTCCTTTTTTGGTATGAAGTATCCATCGTCAATGGTTTCTTTATTCAGTGCTTTAAAATTTATTATCATTCTCTTTTTTCCTTAGACTAGAGTGAGGTGAATTACTGATGAGTAGAATCGAGATTGCCAAAAACTTTGATGCCATCCCCGTAACGGAGTCATCCCCGGCAACGGCGCCAAAAACTTGATGAACGAAAACCGGCATCGCCGATCCTGCCAATACTTTGGTTTTATATTTATAAAACTATCGCAAGTGCACGAATCATTTCGTAGAAAATGATAAGTATACTCCCAAGGTCGATCTAAGGAAGGAATGTATGTGGTTTTTAATTTATTATTCAAACTTTTAAAAACGAAATTAAATCCTAAACATCCTCTCACGATATTTTAGGGTTTTGTGTTTTTAATCTACTAACATAAAAATAAACATAGATTCAATAAATATTTATGCAAATTTTATCATTTATAATAGTGGAGTATTTATGGATATAATAACTAAGTTAATTATGCTTGCTCATATTATCTAGGTTATTAAAGATATGAATTGATATTTATTGATTCTTCCTTTTTTGTATGAATACCACCTTTGATGGGGTTAGATATTCTTTGTTAACTAAACAAATCAATTAACACCTATGGGTGGGGTTGATAACTAATTTGGTTAATTAAATTAATTCCTTTTTCTAAGAGATTGAAAATGAACCATTTAAATGCCACCTTTGGTGGGGTTAGACAGTTTAAACTTTATTCAAGGTGTCCAAATTAAACCCAAGAATTTAGTTATCCGAGTACTAACTTTCAAGTTTTAAAACCACTACTGAAAATGTGTTGTCAATACATTTTCACATAATAATCCTTATAAAAACTTTTGAAATAGAGCTTCACTCTAACTACCGGGCGATTGTACCAACAAATAAAAGAGCACTACTCTAAATCAGACCGGATAACTAAACCTTAAAATCTAATTTTCAAATTTAAGTTTGTAATGAAAAATAATATATTTCTCTCCAACATTCTTAATATAAAATCTTGAATAAAAATAAAATCAATTCATTTTAGAGATTTTCACCTATTTAATATTTCGCAAGCATAACAACGTTATTATTATATCATATTTACAAACAGCTAGCACAGTTAAATTTAATCACAGACAAATTAAATATAACATGTAAGAATAAAGCATAAAAAATAACTGTAAAGAAAATAAAATCCTTAGAGTACTTCGATGCTATTCCCGTTGCTAGAAAACCTCCAAACGAAATTTGCACTCCCATTTATTGAATCAAAAAGCTAATAAATTACAAAAACATAACAAGTTCTTCCCAAAGAGGGAAGAACTCTAAAACTAAGAGAAACTAGCTAAAACATAAGAAAAACTAAAAAAAACTAAAAACTAAGAAATGGAGAGAAAGAAAGAAGAGAGAAGTGTGTTTTGAGGTGTGTTTTTGAAGTGAGGGAAGGGGCTATTTATAGGTGAGGATGGAGAGAAAAAATGAGTAAAAAAATGTTAAAAAAATGTTAAAAAATGTAAAAACATGTAATGGACATAGTGAGGACATTGATGACGTCAGCATGGCATCATGGGGGTAGCTGCACGTGAAAAATGGGGCGAAATGGCGTCGGCGCCTTGAGGCATGTCGCGGATGAACGATACCGGTAGCGCATCTCGGTAGTACAGCGGGATGAAATTTCTTTCGGTAGCGATTTTCTCCTTTTTGACATTTTTGACCTTTTCGACCCATTTTGTCCAATTTTTTCCATATTTGTTGACCTTTCCCCATTTATTTAGTAATATAATTGTGATGTATTGCTTCCAGTATTCTTCTTTGAGTCTTCAAGTTACGTTTTTAAGCGAAAATACCTGAAAAACAATAAATATACCCGTGATTCCGAAAAAGATAAATTTATATAAATATATGATAAAACATATAAAATATATATTTTTTAGTCAATTAATGTACATAAAATCATGGTAATTTTAGTGCTTTTTGAGCACTCATCAATTACTTCGTATTATGACTTTTAATTCTAAAAGTTCTTCAATTTATTTTCCAAATTCAATCATGTCTTCTGGAGTATAAATCATTGGTTTTATTCTTATGATCTTGTTAAGATCTATTAATTTTATATTAACTATTGTTTTAGATTTATTTATTTTTGGATCCAAAGGATTTTCTATACTGACTGTTTTTAATAGTCTTCTAATGCCTGTTAGGGCTTTGCCTTCTTGTATCTCATTGAGAAAAAAGTTTTTTTTCTTCTATATCTAATGAAATAGTTTCTAAATAAGGTTTTTGTTGGTCTTCTATCTCACCACGTTTTTCCTTTTTATGTTGTTGCATAAAAGTTGGGTTTGAGATAGTTAAAACTTTTCTTACTTTAGAAACATATATGGTATCTCCTTCTAAGGTTGTGAGACTTATTTTGTCAGAATGTTGTGTGAAAGATTGATATAAATTTAGGAAATTATTTCCTATTAACAAATCTACTCCTGTTTCTTGTTGATATATGGTAGGAATGTGAAAGTTTTCTCCTCTTATTATTATATCACTATCTTTTAATACCTGATTGATTTTTATTGTAGTATTAGTAGCAATTCTTACAATTAAATCTTTTGGTGTTTGTTTCCAGTTGTCTTCTGGAAATACATATCTACTAGCTACACACATACTAGCTCATGTATCTATATATGCATGTAAATGATAAGTGTTATAACCTTTAAATTTTAGTCCTACTTTAATGTAAGTACTATTTGGATTTGTAATACTATACAAATCATTCATCTTCTGATGAAGAATATTCATGATTTGAGTGTTCATATTCTGAGTCAGTTATTTCTTCCTCAATTTCTTCCAATACATAGATATTATAAGTATCATCTATATCAGATTCTTCGATCGGTTCTAATTCCATTTTGAAAGCTTCTTCTAAGATTTTTGTTTTTTTGTGGAAATTCCTTTTTAAAATATTTTTTATGTTGAAATATTCTTAGACATTCATTAACATAATTTCCTTCCTCATTACAGATCCAACATCTGCATTTTTTCTTTCCTAAAAAGCAATAATTCCTTTTTTCAGAAGGTTTATAAATCTTTTTTCTAAAATATCTTTTCTTGTAGTTTTCACTATTGAATCTCTTTTTAAATTTTTGGAAATTTTGTTTTCCGAATTTATATTTTTTAAATCTTTTATATTTTTTAAATCTTTTATATTTTTGTTTATAAGATTTTATATTACATCCATATTTCCCTAGTATTCTAAAATCTCTTGTATCACAGTAAATTTTATTATTTCCTCTTATTTGTTTATATTCTTTTCTTTCTTGGCATTTAATAATGATCCAATCTTTAAGACTTCTTATTCTTCCTCCTAGAGTATCTGGTATAGTTTCTCTATTCTTTTGTTCCCAATTTTCTGTTAAAGTTGTATATAATGTTCCAGGTCATTTTTGAAAAAACATTTCTTTATAGATTGTTTGTATAGATGGTGGTAATTTATGATAATACATTTCATATTCACAAATAAAATTATCTATATAACACATGTTACAAATTTCCATATTTGTTAGATGCCGTTTAGCTTCATTGATTTCATTTTCACTGGATTCAGTGATAATCCTTCATTTATCTTCTCCAATAAATTCTTTGTATATTTCATTTATTACTGTATCCAAGTATTCTCTTCCCATGAAAGCATTTTCTTGCATTACTAAATGTTGTTGATCTGTTAAGTTTGAAAACCAAACTTTTACATTTCCTGTCATTTTATGTACTATAAGCACTCTACAAGTTGAAGGATTTGTTTGGGTAGTTGGAGAAGTTTGTATGAGTACACTCATTGCACTAGACCATTCATCTAAGGATTTTTTCCTATCTCGTATACTATCTAAATCTAGAAGTTTAGATTTATAATTATCATGGAGTTTGAACTCTAGTGGAATACTACCTCTAGTTCCCCAATGCAACCCTTCCTCCATTTTAGGTGGTTGTCTTCTTCTATATGTAATATCAGGTTGTTGTGTGTTTTGCAACACACAGAAAATCGTGCAAGTATACACGGTCACAAGTAATAAAGATTTGTAAGTAGAGTATCGTTCCCACGAGGATTTGTTACTATAGTTTGTTGAGTACTAAAATTGTATCTCTCTGATTTTATCCAAAACAATCGTATATTAAGAAAAATATAATAAGAAAATAAAAGAACTCTTGGATTGCAATTTTTCACCAAATTATTCCACTCCAATCATATTATTTTCTTTGGATTTATATTTTTTAGTACATTTAATTTGTCAACCGAAAACTTCTTTTTTATTCATACATCTCTTCCGAGCTCCGTATAAACACACCTCGTTAAATTAATTCACTATATCTCTATGAGAATTAAATTTAATAAGATTCATTAAGTTCTAAGTTCTCAAATGGTCACACATACAATTAGGGTATATTCCTATCCTTCATCATACATGTCATTCTATTTACGAGCAATATACACCAAAATGCATTTCTCAAGTTTATTTTTATGCCACAAATCGTTTTGATAAAATTCGTAAATAATCAAAAAGCATTAAGCACAAAATAGAACAAACAAATCGAACGTCTTATAAATCTATCAAAAAATAATTAAAATCAAAGCTTCATAAATTTAGATCAAATGCAACCCTAGAAAAATTAAATTACTTCATTAAATTAAAATAAAAATTACAACAGATACTAAAAAATTAAAGGAAGAAGAAGGAAAATTAAAACATCACGAAACGATATATTTGGCACACACAGAACACAACAAAAGCCAAAAAATGGCTTCTGCGTGTTCTGCAGTCCAACCCCTAATACCACAAAAATTCTAAAACTAAAAACTATCTCCTATTTATAGCTAAAAAATACATCAAAAATATTTAAAATTAATACACGCGGGGGACAATAAAGTATGGCGAAAATAATAAATTACACGCGTGGGGGACAAAAATTGTATCGAAAATGGAATCGAAAAAGTGAGGAGATGTTGCGCGTTTCTGTTTTTTTTCTTCCACGCTGCCACGTGTCGCGTTATGATTCGTGGAAACAATTAGTGGGACACGTGGCATCATTTCATTCGTTGAAGAAAACGGGCGCACGATTGATTGTTGCACGGGAGCCAACGGCTGCATCGAGGGGTGAGATCCAGCGCGGTCGCACTCATTGTAACATGCCACAAGTCGCAATATTATTTGCTGAAATATTAAGTGGGACACGTGGCTTATTCTGGTTCGTGGAATAACCGGGCGCACGTGAATCAACCGCACTGGATCAGAGGCGTGCGAACGTGGGGGACAGCGGCTGCAACGCGTCAGACAAGTGGGTCCCACTTGCACGCCGGCCTGCATGGCAGGTGGGCCCCACTCGGACGCCAAGCCGCGTGAAAACGAAGAGCCTGCACCCAGTCTCTTTGGTCGGGTTTGATGAGCACGCGCGAATCTGAGCCGTTGCGTCTTTCATCGGACGGTCCATGTTGGGAGATTGTGATCTTGCGCGTGGACTTCATCTCTCCTGCGCGAAAATTAAACTTCCATTAATTGTATTTTGACCCACAAATTTAATCCAAATTACATTTTGAACTTTTTTAAATTGCAGTTAAGCCCTTTGCTAATTTTAAATTAAATTTTTAAACTTTTAATAATTATAATTAAGCCCAAATTTAATTTAAATTATATTTTTGATTTTTATAAATTGTAATTAAGAACTATAATATCTGAAATTATATTTGTGGACAGAAATATGAAATTAATTACATTTTCGATACAAATTATTTAATTTTATTAAAAATATATTTTTAGCACATAAAAAGAAAATATTAATTTATTTAACAAAAATTAACTAAATATTAAAAGAACTTAGCAATTATAATTACTAAAATCCATGAAAATAACTGTATAAAATACAGTTATCACAGGTTTTTCTGATCTTTGCCTATTTCTTTCCCTCCTATGTGGGTTAGATGTTCCTTCTTGGTAAGGGATTGGTAATGAAATTGGTTTCATATGACCTTTTGAGGTTATGTTTTCTGGTTCAGAATTAGTTTCACTCATTATTGTCATATCATCTTCTTCTTTGTTAGTACAAAGTTTTCCACTAAAATGTTCTTTTATTTCTATGTCTATTATTTCTTGGTTTATTTTTTCTTCTTCCATTTTGAGACTTTTTATTTTATTTTATTATTTTATTTTATTAAACCTTAGGGGTATTTTTGATAACTGTTAAATTTAACTTCCGTTATGTTTTTAGGGGTATTTCTGAATTTTTTGAAACCTTGAGGTATTTGTAAATTTTTTGAAACCTTGGGGTATTTATGAAGATTTCTTAAACCTTGGGAGTATTTCTGATTTTTTTTCCGGGAAAAACGAAAAAGAAAAAGATATAAACAAGAAATTCTAGTTCTCATAATTTTCGTAACGAGAGTAATAAAAGCATAAAATTAATCGCTATTTTTTCACATATTAAGAAAACATAAATTATTATTTCCTAAATATTTTATTAATAATAATTTTATTTAATATTAAAAATAAAATATATATTTCATACAATTTATTATAATAATAAGAAAAAACTTAATAATATTATAACAATAAAATATATGAATTGTAATTTTATTTTTAATATTATTTACATATTAATACTATAAATATTTGTAAGGTTTATTAGTATTGGTGGTATTCGTGAATAAAACATTTACTTGTAAACTTGTTTTTAAGCTTGCTACCAAGACTATCAAGAAAAACCAAATAAATGTTCGAAATTAGAATGATCATAGTTTAGGTATATCTTTTATAACTATCACACATAGTATTACACTTATATATTTAATATTACATGTTCACAACATTTGGAATTATATTTTATGCTAAAATATTTATTTAAACTTTAAGTCAACTTATGAAATTACTACTTATCCTTTTCTTTAATGTGCTTCAATTTTTCAAAACATGTCCTAAAATATAGGATAAATTATACACTAAAATATTGGATAAGATATAAGCTAAAGCATTGTATCAGATATAGCCTAACATCTTGGTGAAATTACTTCAAAAAGAATTATTCTTTAAATAAGAGTCTCCTTAATTAATAAGTATTACTAATTCTATTTGTAATAGAGAACATGTTTATCAATTGTATAGTATTAGAGTTTTAATTTTTCTTATAAATAAAACAAATTACTCATTATTTCAAATTACCACACCTATTCTATTCATCTTACATTATTTGTGCTTCCTCTCTCAAAATGTTTTCTAAAAACTATATCTTATTTTTTTAGGTGTTGTTCTTGATTTAATCTATCAAATATATTGTGTGTTTATGCTTGATTGATTCATATGCCAATTTTTTTATGATATTATGCTTTTAACTTTCGTTTAGGATTTGCAAGATGATTTGATTTATCTGTTATATATCTTGAATCTTCTAACTATATAGGGTTTTTCATTATTGAATCTTTTATAGGACATACTTTATACTTGTGCTATTTGTGCTAACTTTTTAGGTACTTGGTGAATGGGTTTGATTACTCGTGTGGCTCGAGAGATCAAATCATTGGTCCAGATCTGTACACATATATTGTAAAACTCTAAAAAAGCGAAGGATTGTGAGTAAATTACTTTGGGGGTTTTATCAATGAAAGGTAGTTTAATACCTAGTTTTGCAATTGAACTGATTTTTCATAGTGAATAGTTAGGTAATCTAGTGAATCCGTGATTTTTCTCTTAGATCATTATTGTAGCCTAAGTTGTTTCCACCTAAAATATCATGTTTCTCCTGCAACTAAGTTGTTAATTAGATCTGTAACTTAAACTTTTAATATTAAAAAAATTATTGCAAGTCTTGTAGGCCTTTGCGTGGTTATTGGCTTTCTGTGTGTAAAATATGAAGTCTAGTTATTTTACTTAGTGTATCCATATTTCTCTATGTAAGGTTGGTTACTGTAAATCAATGATACACACACGCACATAGGTAGATACTGATGCAGATAGGAAAGTTATAGATAGTAATTGATTTCTAAGCTAATTTCCTTTTTTATTTTTTTTTGTTAGAATCGAATAACAATCTTGGCACATGGTGGCAGTGTGTATGGGGGGTGATGGATAGGGAACATAGGAACCAGTTAGGCCGTGTGATTGTGCACATGGAAATGATTAGGCTCGAGGCCTATAAAATCCATGCATGGCCACATCTAGAAGGCATACTCTGGTTTTTACCCAATTTTTAGTGTTTCTCACATTTAGTGATTTTGTAATCCTCTCTAAGAACAACTGAAGAGTTGCTCTTTGTAATTCCCTTTAAGAACAACCAAAGAGTTACTCTTGATAATCAATACAAGTATAATTACCTTTCTTGTTCTTGTTTTGATTTTTGCACAACATCAATTACACTTTGTACGTAAACATGTTTACACACACCACTGGGTTAGTATTTGTAGAATTCATGCTAGATGTAGTGTCGCTCGCTCACCTACATTGTTTCTTGTGTTTTTGGTTTTTTTTGTAATAGTATTTATGAAATTTACTTGGCAATTTTTAGAATGAAAAAAATGTCACTTTTTAGCATCTTACTAACAAGCTCACCACCACCTTTGGCGATGTGGTCAGTGAGTAGCTGACAAGATGGGCATTCGAGTTCCATAAATACCCCTTCAGTTCTCTTGTTTCTTACCCATGTTTTTAGTGCTGAAACTTTTTCAAAATTCATACTAAGATTTATATCTGTTTAGAGCTTATATTTGAATGGGTCATTTTTTTGAGTTTTGTTATCAAATCGTCATTTATGTGGGTGAGTGGTTGACCGTGTGTCTCCTGTTCAAGATTTGATATTTATAATGAACTGTGTATCTCATCAAATTGTGAGTAGGTACACTTCTTGATACTGATCAGTGGTTACCAATCATACCGCATTGGATGGTGTTGGCTATGGGTGATAGCCGAGTTCGTATGTTGAAGCAAGTTGTTGCAAAAATAGCAAGTAAGATCAATAATAGAAATATGGGATAGAGGTCCCAACTAATAGAGGTAATAGTGATTTCATTGTCTATTAGAGTTTTAACTTGTTTATTGTTTAGTGAATTATTTGATGCTGAGTGGTTGCAAGGATGTTACCATACAGATATGATCTCTATATGGGTTTACCTCATTATATCACCTCTTATGCATGACCATTTATTGAGCTAGTATAATCTAAGTTTGTTGTGTATATGTTTCAACATATTGAAGCATCAACTCTTACTAGAAAGCAGTTGTTGCTTACTTGCTTTCTGTTTTGATATATAATATCTGATGGTCCAAGGTATATGCTTTTTCTAATATCCTATGTGATCTATATAAGTGTTTACTTGTTTTTTGTTTATTCGAGTTAGGTTTGAGTTCTTAAGGAGTCTACATCTTTCCAACCTAGTAGTATATTGGGTCGTGGACTCTTTCATTTGGTATCAAAAAGGTACACCCTTTTGAGTTTAACTACTCTGGTGTTTATTCTATTAACTCATTTTGTCACACACACGCATTCTCTCTGATGGAGTCAGGAGAAGGAGGTAATATAGGTAGATCTCCACTTTTTGATAGGCTAATTTATGCCTATTGGAAATTACAAATGAGGGCCTTTGTGGTCCTAAGGAAACCATGTTTAGATCCTTATATAAAATAGCTTGATATACCTAACTAAAACCCTACCCATTAATTCAATTATTCCTAAACCGATGATTGAGTAAACAAAGGAAAAAACAAAGAGTCTGAATGGAATAGTGAAGGTTTATATGCTATTATTAGGGCTGCATCTCTTGATGAGTACAAATGAATACAGAGCTATATTATGTCTAAACAAGCATGAGATATTCTGGATATAACTCATGAAAGGATGTCAGTTGTAAAGAGATCCAGAATTTTGAAATTGAATAGAAATTTTTAGTTGTGCATTATGAGGAGGGTGATACTTTTGATAAGTTCTATGAATAGTTCTCAAATATTGTTAATTGTTCCTACAACTTGGGTAGGCCCATTAGTGAAGAAAAATAAATTGAAAAGATCATCGTCAGTCTATTGAATCAATGTACAAACCCAGTGAGCTTACTTTAAATGAGCTAGTTAATGCTCTACAAGTTTTTGAACTTTACCACTTATTACCAAGGTAAGAGCAACTCGTTTCTAAGAAGGGAAAGGATTTGACACTCAAAACTGCTAAGAAAAGTGATCCCAATATTGATACAATTGCCATATCAGTTAATTGTAAATCTGATCCTATGAGGAAGAGATGGAATTGCTTATACAAAGATTCACAAGGTTCTTCAAAAAGAAGAAACCCTCACCTAGGGGTATCAGACAAGATAGTTCAAGCTCTAAAGATTCAAAATATATAAAAGTTTATGATGACTCAAATGATGAATCTGAGAAACCGAACAAAGAGCATTTGAGCAAGATTAGATGCTTTGAGTGTGGAAAACCTGGTCACACTGCTACCATGTATTTTCAAAAACAAAATGGCACAAAAAGCATGCTATGAAAGCTAAGGTTATTATTTCAAATAGTACCAATAATGATGATGAGAATGACACTAATTTTATGGCCTTTGTTGCTTTTAGTAGTGTTATTAATCCTCTTACTATTTCCTTAGATATTCAAGAGGTGACTACTATAGATGTTAAAGATGAAGATGAGCAAGACAAATTACTCGATTCCTACATTGCTCTACTATTGGAGCATATTAAGTTTGAAAAGGATAAGAAAAAGTGATGTGAACTCTCTAGGCGAACAACCCTAGGAACCCACGAACTCAAAGTAATAGGAACGATTGAATTGCTCAAAACGTGTTGAAGATTATCATATTAGAACCCTAAGGAAAAAATTCCTTAAAACCTTAATGTTGATGCCACAAAGGATGAACACTCCTTTTGATAAGTTGAATTCAAGCATTCAATCAAGAACACAAGAATGCAAAGAAAAAGCTTTATGAAATATACTTTTCATTAATTATATATTCGTTCTTGCCTTCAAATACATAATTGCTCTTTTATAAGCAAGAAACCCTAATAGAAAAAACCCTAAAAAATATGGGCTTTATTTAGTGATGGATTGGGCCTAATCAAATCTTGAAAAAAAATATACTAAAAAACTTAAAATAAAAAAACCCACAATTAACTAAAATAAAAAATTTTAAACATAAAATGTCCACAATTAATTAAAACAAAATTTTCTTCTTAAAGTAAACCGTGCATTCAATTTAATATTCCAAATCTATCCCTTGTGTAGGATCTTGAGAATATTTGTATGATCTTGAGAATCGTTAGAATATTTATAAACATCAACTTGGCTCAATCTCCATTATTCCCTTATTTTTTGAAAATATTCATCCTCAAATCTTAGCTTTGTAAGCAAGTCGATTTGGTATTGTAGATTCAAGTATGAAGTCTATTTGATATTGCAGGCCTCACAAAGGATATAATCCATGGGGAATCCCTTTAGGAAGTTGATCCTCGAAATTTTGCAATAAAGATACATCGACATTAGGAAAAGATGAGTTAAAAACATTAGTAGAAACATAAACATCCTTGTACATAAGTACAAGTATTTGTTGCCTTGCCATCATTGCACTCTTAATCTCTTGTTTTTCAGAAAATGCACTCATTCTTTTATTTTTCCCTCCTTTTTGCTCACTTTTCTCTTCTCTTTACTCATTATTCTCTTCTTTGTGCTCACTTTCTTCTCTCTTTTTTACTCACTTTCTATCCATTTTTCTCGCTTTTCTCTCCATTTTTGCTCTTTACCTCACTTACTCTTTTTTTAAATTTCCTCTTACTCACACTTTTGTTTTCTCTCAACTTACACTCTATTGATATCCTAATTTGGTTTTCATAAACTTGCAAAGGTTTGAGAGGGGCTAATACAACTTTTCGGTTGTTCATTTCAAAAGAATAACAATTTATGTAACCATCATGTGACACCCTCTTATCAAATTGCAATGGTTGACCGAGCAATATGTAAGCAGCATACATTGGTGTCATATCACAAAGAACCTCATCTTCAAATTTTTCAATTGAAAAAGGAACCCAAACTTGTTTGTTAATGTCTACTTCTCCACAATCAATCATGGTAGCTTGTATAGTTTAGGATGTTTCTGCCACTTCAAATTTAACTTTTCTACCAATAATATACTAACAACATTATTACAGCTCCCACTATCAATAATTAATGTGCATACCTTATCCTTCACATGAAATCTTAGTATATTCAGGACTCTCCTTGTGACAAGTGAATCTTTATGCATAGGTTCTTCCACTTCAACATCAGAACTGAAACTTTCGATTTCTCTATTTGTCTGTACAACCATAACCTTTTTGTCCCGTTTATAAATTTATCTCTCTTCCATATTGGAATCAATTTCTTCTTTGTCTTACCAATGTATTATATGTCTCCTTTTATGTAATTTAGAAACTGAAAAGGATTCTAAATCATCCAACCATGCATTCATCCTCTTAAATTGGTCATGAATAGATTTTATGAAGAATTTCAAGTTAACCTTTTATGGTTCTCTTCCTTCCTTACTCATGTTTTCAACCTATAAAATAAAATGAGATAACCCAACCATTCCCTCATGTGTTTTCTCTAAAATAATATTGTTATCACTCTCCTTTTTAACACTATTTTTGCTAAATTTTTTAACACTATTTTCGCTCTCTCTTTTTTTACCACTCAAAGCTCACACCAACCTCCTTTATGTTCTTAAAAAAATCAAAGAATCCAACTAATCTCAATAAATAACCATTTTATTGGTGACAATCTCAAAATTTAGAATTCTAAAAGCTTAATTCCAAAGTATGACAAAAAGAAAGTCCAAAGAGGACTCTATAGAAAGACTCTTGACCAAAAAGGACACTAAATAAAGAATCTTGATCAATTATGATTCCCTTTTATTTTAATTAGTCTTGGGTAGCAATAAAAAAATAAATGGAAAACTAATTTCAACAAGCACAAGAAAACTCACCAAGAAAAAAATAATTAAATTCTTGAAAAATCTACTACTTTGATCTTCTTTTCTTCTTGTTGTTTTTCTTTCTTTTTTTTATTTTTTTTGTTTTGACTACTGCTTCTGTCGTTGTGAATAGAAAATTCACAAAAAACAATTCACAACCCTAATGAACAAGAACCAAAAACAATGCAAAAAGGTACGACAAATCTTTAACCCCTCGGTTAGTGGTGTAAACAGTGGAATTTGGACTCAAAAATTGCAAGAACAGAGGAGAAGCCCATTGGATCTTGTAAGAATTGAAACACACTTCGATTTTATATATTATAATATTCATTTCGTTAGCCGAGTCAAAAGTTATAGCCGTTTAAAATTACAAATCTGTTTTATCAAAAACAATTTTGAAACTGAGCAATAGCCCTCTTCTTTTCTTTTTTTCTTTTTCTTTTTGTAGAACAAAGATAGATTGAATAACACATAAATAAAGAATAAGAAAAAAATATGAATAATTCAAAGAAAACTATGAAACAAAATCTAAATACAAAAAAAAAATGACAACGAAATTGAAAGAAAACACAAGACTCAAAAGGAGGGAATTTTTCTCTTTTTTTGTGATTTGTGACTCAAGAATGCAGAAAAATAATCAAAGGACAAATTTTCCCTTTTTTTAAATCTAGAATTCAAAACAAAGATAGATAACTTATTTTCAGCAACCAAAACTTTGATACCAAATGATGTGGACCCTCTAGGTGAACAACCTTAGGAACCCACGAACTCAAAGGAATAGGAATATTGAATTGCTAAGAATGTGTTGAAGATAATCATATTAGAACCCTAAGAAAACAAAGTCCTTAAAACCCCAATCTTGAGATGCCACGAAAGTTGATCACTTCCTTTGATATGTCAAATTCAAGCATTCAATCAAGAATACAAGAAGGCAAAGCAAAAGCTTTATAAAATATACTTTTCATTAATGATATATTTGTTATTGCCTCCAAATTACATAGTTTCTCTTTTATAAGCAAGAAACCCTAATAGAAAACCCCTAAACAACATGGGCTTTATTTAGTGATGGATTGATCTAACCTTAAAAAAAATACTAAAAGACTTCAAATAAAAATCCACAATTAACTAAAATAAAAATTGCTAAACATAACAAGTCCACAATTAATTAAAACAAAAATTTCTTGCTAAAGTAATCTTTGTATCAAATTTAATATTCCAAATCTATCCCTTGTGTAGGATCTTAAGAATATTTGTATAATCTTGAGAATCTTTAGAATATTTGTAAACATCAACTTAGTTAGCACCTCAATCTCCATTAAAAAGACTCCATAGAACCTTGATAAAAAGGAACACGAGATTTACTTATTGAAGAGAATTTTAAAGGAAAGAAAGTCATCGATTGACTCTCAACAACATGATCTCACAAATAGGTGTGAGAGCATTCAAAAGAGATACGATGATTTGTTTGAAAAGTTTAATGTAAATCATAAGAATGTAAAGAAGCCTGAGAAACAGTTAAAGTTTTCTACTTCCATTGAAACTACTTAACCTTTTGTCAATCTTGTGCGTACCTTTGATATGAAAATTGAAGTTGAACAATTAAAATATGAGTTAATTGTTCTTCAGAACTCAAAGGATCATTTGACTAACTCTTCTATGGAAAGGGATGCTAAAATTGAACAAATACATAAAAGAGTCATGATTCTTAATAATTTGACTTTGTATCTTGAATCCTTCTTCAAGGAAAAGGAAGAGTTGATTGCTGCTTTGAAAGAAAAACTCAACATGTGGGAGAAGAAACTAGCACATTCTACCATTTCTATCGACAAATTGACAATAGTCTCAAAAATGTTAAATGAAATGATTAGAAATGTTAAGTTTTCTGATGACAAGCATGGAATTGGTTATAGTGAGGGATTTTCAACTTCTATAGTGGGTTTTGCTAAGATTATCAAAGCTTCCAATCAAGAACCTAAGTTATAGTCTACAATTTTTGCCTCATGAATTTAATTTTTTGTGTGGTCACATCCAGATTCCTCTAGCAAAGTGAACTCCTCACTTAAAGCTAGCATTTCCTATCACTCTAAAAATGGCTGACTATCTTTACCTACTGTCATTCCCACTTATAACCATTGTGGTGAACTTGGGAATTTGAGATCACACTATAGGAAATTGACTTCTCATCCTTGTGAAAAAGTGAGTGTGAGCTCTTCCTTTTCTTCTCTTCTACGTACAACTCCTTGGAGTACGAGACCCCACTTTCCCAACTTCACTATTTGTACTTGTTATCATTGTGGCACTACTAGTCACATTACTAGGTAGTCTCCCAAATTTGTGAAGAGTACATCTCGAAGTTCTATACCTCGCTATTTCCCATCTCCTTTGATAGGATGTAGATACTATGGCTCATTTAAGTATGTTCAAGTAGGATGCATTATGCATCTGAGGCACAGTATGAAAAGAAATAAAACTACCTAACAAAGTACACCTCACCCAATTTATATTGATGACTTGCCCCAATTTTTTAAAATTTATAAACAAAACAAACCGTTATACTCCTCATACTTATATGAGTCAAAGATTATCTCTTAGCTCAGTTTCCCTTCATAAATTATTTAAATGGTTGGATATTGTTTGATAACTATTTCTGTGTGATTTTTTGGAGTTAAGTTGTTTATTTCCTTCTCTTTAACTGTAGTTTTTGTGTAGGTGAATTTATGTTATTTTGTTTGTTACCTATATGTTCCCTGCTTTCCTGTTCTTCCATGTCTCTCTCTTTCTCTTTATTTCTTTGTCTTGTATAGTACATTAACTATTTTACTTGTTACTATGTCTGGCTATTTGACCTGTTACTAGTTTTCTACTGTGCTTACTACTTACTTCTTCTTATGTGGATGTTTACATTATCATCACATCACATGTTTTCATCATGTAATGTCATAGTAGTATGATTTTATTTCTATTGCCCTATCATTTATATGCCATGTTATTTAGTATGCATCTCATCTATTTTACTAGGTTCTCTGTTCCTACATCTAATATGTTGTGTTAATTCTCTGTTTTTCTTTTATTGGTTTTTGTCCACCTTTTGCCTGCCCTTCCTTCTGCTATTCTTTATTTGTGTCTTTAAAGTTGTATGTGATACTTTATAAGTATGTATTCATGAGTCTTTCTCTTTTCAATGCCTAATATGGTCTATCATATGCATCTTTTTGCTACATAGATTTTATACATGTCTTTAGGATCTTTGACCTACATTCATTGTTGTATCTTAACATGTATGTTGTGTTTGCACTCTTGGAGTTTGGATTGTTGACCTTGTCTTAGTATGTCTCTTAAATCTGTGTTTGGATCCCTTGCCTTTCTCACATGCTTAGTGTTTCTAGTTGCACCCTTGTCTCTTCCTTCTCTTAAGAGTGTCGTTTGTGATTTTCACTAGTTAGCCAATTTCGTTTTTTCTTTTGACTAGAGATGATGGGAGTATTATTGATCTCATTTGAGGCACTTTCTTCTTCTTTTTGGGCTTTGATCAACTTTGAGTCCATTCTTGTCTTCTCACTTGTTACTCATTGTTTTGTGTCTCGTAAAAATGACAAATTTTCTCTTTGCTACCTTACTGCATATAGAAAGATTTATAGAGGAACAATTTTGGTAAATGTTTGGCATGCATTTGACCTTAATTGAAGTATGGCTACTTTGACATGTGTATTCTTTGAGCATTTGGATGGCTAAATTTTTCTCGTTCGTCTTATCTAAAATGCAATTTTTCTTTGTACATGTCATAACTTTGTGAATTTTTATGGTTATTTTGAGAAGCTTGTGTGGATCTCTTGCTTTTATGATTTGTCTGTCTCTAGCAAGCTCTAGAATCTACTTTTAGTATCTCTCGAGGTGAAATCCTAGGTGCTATTTCGATAGAAAGAGGATTTAGGCCATCTTTAAATTGTTTGATCATTTATTACCACCTATGTTTTCTTATGCCTAGCCTCCCTTCTTAAGCCTTTATGCTATAACTTCATTTCTTTGTAATTAAATACTGGTTTAGCCTAAATGATCATTCCTACTTGTTGTGTACACCCTTTATTGAGCATGTATGTTCTAGGATTTTCCTATATACCCTCACGGTTTCAATCAACAAAAAGGAGAAGGTTAAAAATTGAATGATGAATATAAACAAATGAGGGAAGATGGAGAGAAGAAAAAGGAAATGAAGTGTTGAGATGTATTTTCTTAAAAATAAAATAGGAAAAAGGAAAGAAAAGAAAAGAAATGTGAAATAATGATAAGTATGAAAAGGAAGAGGGTACATAAAGTACTGAATTTTATGTATTGTTCTCTCAACTTCATTGCTTGAGTTTTGAGAAGTAAAGAAAAAGATCCCATGTTTGAGGGTATATATCATAGACACAAACTTATTTATGTGATTGGATCAACAAAGGTGTGTTTGAGCATAAACATCACATCTCTGCTACCCATACCTCAACCTATCATTATAAACTTTGAAAGACCTATTGATTTCTTCTAGGTTGACACTTACTTTAGTGGAAAGAGAGACTAAATATGGATATATGATGTTTGGTTCTACTTGAGTCTATATTTCTATTTGCTTGGTTCACATAAACATATCATGATGACATATAGAGTAAAAAAGTTTGGCATATCACACACAAAGTAATTCATCAAAAAATTAATCATACACTTACTTGAATGTATCATGGATTCATGAACATGTGGATTTTTATTTTGAATATATTGATTAATCTTTAAGGACTCTCTAGTTTTTTTAATATACTTAGTTTTCTTTCCTATTTCTGTATAACTTGTGTTTTATTGTGTGTAGATGCTTGGAAGTTTTGATAATAGAATGCATAACATATTTATTGTTTCACATGCATATATTTAGGGGAAAAGGTGTGTATTAATTGTTTGTTGACAAGGGAAGTGTTGTGTTTGTTTTATCTCCTGTTACTTGTCTTGTATA
The DNA here is from genome assembly GCA_033030585.1 of Hippophae rhamnoides. Taxonomy (NCBI): domain Eukaryota; kingdom Viridiplantae; phylum Streptophyta; class Magnoliopsida; order Rosales; family Elaeagnaceae; genus Hippophae; species Hippophae rhamnoides. The sequence goes on from CM065437.1 coordinate 35,219,933, forward strand.
TGAGTTATTGTTGTTATCTTATTTATATGGTACTTCTTTCTCTTTGACATCACTTTATATGAACCATGCATAAATAGATCAGTTAGTCTGACATGTTACTTACATTGTATGCAATCTCTTGTTCACATGTCTACCTATGTGTATCTCATTTCCTGATGTAGTAAGTTATATCATACTTCTTGTATTGCTTTCTTTTACCTTACTATTATCTCTGTGTTGTTCTGTCTTTTTTACATGATTGCATATGTTGCTTCTTATTATGTTTGTTTTCATTTTATCTGCATTGTTGCATTAGTGTTAAGAGTATAGCATATTTGTATATCTTATCTCCCTTATATAGGGGTGTTCCTTTGACTTTCAGTGTCAAAAAGAGAGAAAAGTTTATATGCATAACTAAGTGTTTTTTTGTAATGTTGTGTATTGCATGGGTTATAAGTGTAGAATTGCACTACATTTTGTTGTCTGACTTGCATGCATTTAGGGGGAGTGTTGCATGAATTCAGGGAGAGTTGTGCATATATGCAATAAGTTTGTTCCTATTGTTATGTATCTCGTATAGGGGTAACACATTAATATGTAGTTTAAGTACACATTATTTCTGCATGATACATTCATGGGTGTGTGTTTGTTTCGTGTGTGCAAATTATAGGTGTAGATTGAAGTCTTCGAGTTTCATATGTGTTTGTGTGCAGTGGTATTGAGACCCTTATGTTTTAGAGTGGTAGAGATTGGATAAGTTGATTCATGAAGATGGATAGAATGCATAAGATGGATGCACTTGGTATAGGTGTGCTTATAGAAAAAAATCTTTAGGTCATCTTCATGATCATCTCATGACATATGTGTGTCTGTATGTATTTGTATAGTGTTTTGACATGGAAACCAAAGGGGAACAATGTAAGTCCTATATGCCTTTATGTCATTGTTGGCTTCCCATGTGTAAAACATGAAGTCTATTTATTTTACTTAGTGTATCTATCTTCATCTGTGTAAGATTAGTTACTACAATTTAGGAATGCATACACGCATATAGGTAGGTACCCTTTGTATACGAGCATCTTTACACACACATTGTGGTTGGTTTTCGTAGAGTGCATTCTAGGTGTAGTGTATAATTTCTCGGCGATGTTGTTACTTGTGTTTATTGTTCATTTTAGGTGCGGATATTTATGGAATTTATTAGACAATTTTTGGAACAAAAAATGTTGCTTTTTAGCACCTTGCCAACAAGCTCACCACCACACTTGCCACCACCTTTGGCAAGATGGGCATTCGAGTTCTATAAATACCCCCTCATATCTCTTAGTTTTACCCATGCTTTTAGTGTCGAAACTCTACCAAAGTTCATATTGAGATTTATATATATTTTCGAAATTATTTTGGAAAGCTTATATTTGAATGAGTTATTTTTTTAGCATTGTATCTATGTGGGTACATGTCTCCCGTACAAGATTTGATATTTGTAATGGATTGTATCCCTTGAGGTTGTGAGTAGGTACACTTTTGTTATTGATAAGTGACTACCAATCATATCGTATTGTGAGGTGCTGGTTGTGGAGGGACAGCCGGGTTCGTGTGTTGAACCAAGTAATTGTAGAAACAACAAGTAAGATCAGAAGTAAGCAAATTGGATAGAGGTCCTAACTAATTGAGATAATAGTGATTTTATTATCTATCAGAGTTATAACTTGTTTATTATTTAGTAAATTATTTACTATTGAGTAGTTTTCTTATGTAACTTAAGGATGTTACCATATAGATACGATCTCTATGTGTTTTTACCTCATTGTATATCTTATTATGTATGATCAGTTATTGAGATAGTATAATATAAGTTTTGTTGTGTACATGTTTCAACATATTAAAACATAAACTCTGATTAAATTTTTTTTTACTTGCTTTCTATTTTGATATATAATATCTCATGTTTTAAGTTATTTGTTTTATCTAATATTATATTATTTGTATTTCTGCTATGTGATATGTATAAGTGTTTACTTTCTAGTTTTTGTGAGTTTGTACGAAGTCTTAAAGAAACTACGTCTTCTTATCTTGTTAGTGTATCAGGTCCTAAACTCTTTCCGTTATCTTTAAATTATTATTATAGTAATAAATTATGCAATTAATAGAACTAGAAAATAAGGTTGGAAGTGGAACCTACTTTATCACATCACAACCACCGGTATAATGCATGAGCCACATTCAAGGAAGAGAAGGAACATGTCCCAATTTAATTTTTTGATAAAGATTTTTTCTTTATTGCATTTACATATATACATTTTTATTTTACAAAATACATAGTAATGCTTCATCTCAAATTTATTATTTGAAAATTATTTTTCTTTCTTTTTATTATATTATGTATTCATTTATATTCCCCATATATTTTTTTATTTTTACTCTATTGTTATACAATTTTTACTTAATGAACTTTAGTAATAAATGTTTAATATCTTATCTTAAATTTTAAGAAAATTACATCAAAAATTAATTAAACTTATATATAATAACAATAATATTGAATGAGTTCAATTAAACAGAGTTCAACGGTGAATAAGTTTTAATGGTTATAGTTTAACTTGAACAACATCTAATTAAATGATGTTCAATGTGAAATAATGGATCAGATTTTTTTAATAGTAAAAATATATGTAATGGATATAAGGGTGTTATTTTTGTGGTTATAAATTTTAAAGGTGTAATTTCGTTATTTTCTTTAAATTTAACTAGGTTAGTTTTTTTAACATTTTCTTCAAAAATAATATATTTTATCTTTCATACATTTTAACCATTCTATGTTACACTACGTATAATTATATAAATATTCAATGTTATTTATACTATGTAATATTAATTTTATCTATATTTTTTTACATATTCAATTTTTTACATGTTTATTATAATTGTTTTTGTTCATCTGTATATATATTAAGTTATATTATTTAATCTTGTTATAACTTAATTTACTTATGTTTAAAATTTTATTTTAATTGAATAGAAATATATATTTAATATATAATACATATGTTGTAATATTTAAAAATATTAAAATTCTTAAATTTTTAGAACATAAAAAATAATTTTTTTTCATATTATTTTTAAATAAAAAAATTCATAAATTTTAATTTTTGGTTATTAAATTTATTACTTATGCTTCCTGTTCCTCTTAATATTATTCCAAATTACGTCCTGACCAGCGTGTATATACAATGTGAACACTTGAGCCATCCGTGATGTCGGTACTCAGCAACGTGGCGTACTAAAAAACACAAAACGGAAAACTAAAACAAGGAATTCACTTTTCACTTTTCACTATTTCAGCTCAGAATTCTGAAATGTTCAACTTAAGAGAAAATCCTTAAAACACCACAAATCTTTGTAATGTTAAAATTAAAATCCAAAACCAAGTAACCAAATCAAGTCACCAGCTTGATAGTGTTGTGTAGTTTCTTATTGAATAATTTGAAAAAATCACAAATGGATTAAGAATCATGATAGATATTATAGTTTGAGTTTTCAATAAAGCTTCATCCTTCACTTTGAAATCATCTTAAAATTTGTATTTTTTCCCTCTTTTTTGTATGAATATTTGATTAATTAAATCCTACCCAATTTGTTGTAATTTTTAGATTTCATCCAATTTAAAGATAGTGAAAATGGTCAACGATTCTTGATGACATAGATAACATTTATATCGAACCTCGTTAAATTTATGATGTTTTTATTTTTTTGCTTTAACATTTTATTTAATATCTTCTTTAGTTTCTTTTAGTATTATATTTTCAATAACATTATTTTTTCAAGCTTGTTTGAGTTTTACTTATTTAAATTATAGTATTTGTGAATAGTAACTATTTAAAATAGGAAAAATATACCCGATTTTTCAACCAATTGGTATCAGAGTCGAAGATTTCTACCTAGACATTTGTTTGTATTCTGTTTGTTTGTTATTGGAATATAGTTGTTAGTTGTTGTAATTTGAAGAAATGACAGAAGAAAAGTCTCCCTGAAATAAAGGCCAATCCACGTCATACATACTAGCCAAAACAAATGTGATTAATGCAATGTTCAAGGTGGAGAAGTTTGATGGAACTAGTCATTTTGGCATGTGGCAAGGCAAAGTTCTAGATACTCTGTTTCAATAAGGTCTAGACATCGCCATTGAAGAAAAGAAACCAGATGGACCATATGAAGTTGAGTAGAAAAATATTAACCGATTGGCATGTGGTACAATCCATTTGTGTCTCTCAAGAGAACAAAAGTATGCATTCATGAAGGAGACATTCACAAGTAAATAGTGGAAGGTTTTGGAGAACAAGTTCATGAAGAAGAGCAGATAGAATTAACTCTATTTGAAGAAAAAGTTGTTCCATTTTGATTACCTTCCATGTACCATAATAAACGACCACATTACTGCTTTTAATCGATCAGTAGTAGATTTGTTAAATATGGATAGAACTTTTAAAGATGAAGATTTAGCCTTGATGTTGTTAGCTTCCCTTCCTGATGAGTTTGATCACCTTATTACGAGCTTATTCATTGAGAAGGATAAAGTGCATTTTGAGAAGATTTGCACTACTTTTTATAGTTATGAAATTAGAAAGAAAGAAAGTAGGAATGAAGTAATAGAGGCATTGTTTGTAAGAGGGCATCTGCAAACACAACATAAAGGAAGGAGAGGTTGATCTTGTTCAAAATGAAGGCTTGATAAAGACGAATGTGGTTTTTTTCATGAAAAAGGCCATTAGAAGAAAAACTATCTGAAGCTACATAAGAAAGGAAAAATTGTGTTGCCTGATGCATGTGTAGCTGAAAGCAATTCAAATTTAGATTTTGGATTAGTTGGTTCATCAACAGCATCCCATCCTGGTGATTGAATTTTTGATTCAGTGTGTACCTTCCATATATCTCATAAAAAAGAGTGGTTCTTTAACTTTGAAGAACTAGACAATGGAGTTGTTTTCATGGGCAACAATTATCCATGCAAAATTTTGGGCATTGGTACAATTCGTTTGAAGAATTAAGATGGTTCAACTAGAGTCTTGACAAATGTTCATTATGTCCCGGATACGAAAAAGAATCTCATTGTAGTGGGAGTCTTAGAATCAAAAGGCTTCATTATGACCATGCAAAATGGGAGATTAAAGATTACTTCTGGAACACTTATGGAATGAAAGGTGTTCGAAAGAATAGCTTGTACTACTACCTTGGTAGTATGGTTATTGGGACAACATCAACAGCAATCTCGAAGGAAGAAAAAGATTCAAAAACTACCAAGATATAGAATATACGTTTGGGACATGTTGGTAAAAAGCTTTTTACAAATTCTGGTAAAGCAAGACATATTGAAATGGGCGAGAATCGACAAGTTGGATTTTTGTGAGCATTGTGTATTGGGAAAGTAGAAAAGAGTAAGCTTTGGCACTAAACTCCATAATACAAAAGGAATATTGGATTACATTCATACTGATGTGTGACGGCCAACAAGAACTCCATCCATGAGTGGCAAACATTATTATGTCACTTTCATCGATGACTTCTCGAGAAGAGTTTAGGGGTATCTCATAAAAAAGAAGGATGAAGTGCTAAGAAAGTTTTGAAAAAGTTGATCAAGATTAGGACTAGTAGAAATATCAAGCTTCTGAGGGTTAATAATGGCATTGAGTACACAAATTATCCATTTATGAAAGTTTGTGAAGAAGAAGGCATTGTGCGACACTTCACTATTCAAAAAATACCACAACAGAATAGAGTTATAGAATGTATGAACCAGACTTTGTTAGAGAAAGTTCGATGTATGTTTTTAAATGTTGGGTTAGTCAAGTAGTATTGGGCTGAGTTTGTGACGTATACTTGTCATCTTGTCAATCGTCTACCATCATCTGCTCTTGAAGGCAAAACACCTATAAAGGTATGGTCTAGAAAACCTACTAGAGATTACGATTTCTTACATATGTTTGGTTCCACTGCATACTACCATGTCACGAAATCAAAGTTGGATCCAAGAGGTAAGAAAGATATTTTTCTGGGGGTTGCCTCTAGGGAAAGTTATTTTGCAGTAGATGGAGCAAACTTTAAAGCAGGTAGAGTTTGAAAGCATAATCATTGATCTAATTGGTGGAGATAAGACAGAAGTTGATCCTTCATTGGCAAAAGATGAATAAGATGAATAAGATGAATAAAAGGTTTTAACCCAAGACCTTCCACGATAACAAGAAAAAAATGCAATTGATAGGCCACAACGACAAAATGTTAAAGTGTCTGCTCGATACAAGGATACGAAAGATCTACCCGCTTAGTTTAAGAATACAGTGGCCTATGCACTTTTTGTTGTGCATTACGATGTTCCTTTCATATATAAAGAAGCAATCGAAAGTCATGAAGTTGAAAGATGGAAGGAAGCCATGAATGAAGAACTGTTGTCCCTTCAGAAAAATAAGACTTGGAAATTGACACAACTACCTAAGGTTAAGAAGGAAATTAGTTGCAAATGGGTGTATGCAAAGAAGAAGGATTTCCTAACAAAGACGATGTTTGCTACAAGGCAAGGTTGGTGGCTAAGGGCTACGCTCAGAAGGAGAGAATTAATTATAATGAGGTATTTTCTTCAATTGTAAAGCATTCCACTATTAGAATTTTGTTAGCCTTGGTAGCACATTTGGATTTAGAATTAGCTCAAGTTAATGTAAAGACCATGTTTTTGCACAATGACTTGGAAGAGGAAATCTATGTGTCTCAATTAGAAGGGTTTAACGTTGCTGGTAAAGAGAATTGGGTTTGTAAGTTGAACAAATCATTGTATGGATTGAAGCAATCTTCGAGGTAGTGGTACAAGTGATTTGATCAATTTATGTTGCAGTAGAAGTACATTAGAAGCACACATGATCATTGTGTGTATTTTCGTAAGCTACAAGATGAGTATTTTATCCATCTTTTATTGTACGTCGATGATATGTTGATTGCATCAAAGAGTCAAGAAAAAATTGAAAGGTTGAAGACTCACATAAGTCAGGAGTTTGAGATGAAAGATATGGGAGAAGCCAAGAAGATTCTTGACATAGAGATAAGTAGAGACAGGAAGAATGAGAAGCTTTGTTTGACCCAGAGTCAATATTTGAAGAAGATGCTAAAATGTTTTAGTATGAATAAACAGACAAAACTTGTAAATAATTCGCTTGTTCCTCATTTCAAGCTTAGTGCTCAATTGTTTTCTAAGAATGATGTACAACGATAATACATGACAAAGTTACCATATGCTAATGCGATTGATAGCTTAATGTATGCAATGATGTATACGAGACCTTACATTTCACATGCAGTTGGAGCTATAAGTAGAGCACTAATAAGTTGGAATTCTATCTTGTAGTTCATAGTTGCTTTGTCTACTATAAAGGCATAGTATATGGCAGTTACAGAGGCTATAAAGGAAGCTATTTGGTTACAAAATTTGTTTAAAGAATTAAAAGTTGGTCAAAAGCATATTAAGGTATTTTTTGACAATCAGAGTGTTATTCATTTAGCAAAGAACCAAGTCTACCATACATGCACAAAGCACAATGATGTTCATTACTATTTCATGTGAGAGATTAATGAAGAAGGTGAATTATTAGTTTAAAAGATCAATACTACAAAGAATCCCACAGGTATGATGATCAAGGTGATGACGACAATCAAATTCAAATATTGTCTAAACTTGATTAAATTTTGTAAATTTGAGTTGGTACTAGCGTTGTTGATCTAAAGATTGAAAAAATTGTTTGACAATCACTAAATTTATGTTTTAATATTTTATTTAAATTTTTTTAGTATTATTTTATCGATGAGACCTTTTTATTTAAATCATAATATTTATAAATAATGATTATTTGAAATATGAAAAATATATTAATTTTCAACGGAAAAAAAAAACTCAATTGTGAGCCTATGATATTGGAGCATTTATTTTTTATTTTTTTCGTAACCATATCGGAGTAATTCTGTACTTGTGTTCATGATTCTAATTTTTAACGTACCCACCAACTTGACGATATTTTTTTTCTTATCCGTCTGCGGTCTTTGGAAAGCGACACGAACCTCAATAATAATCGAAATAATTAAGCTAGAACTGCCAGGTGTTAATGTGAGTGCAAAGTGGATACCTTTACTTTCACCCCTATCATGCACACATATTCTGACAAGTATTTCCTTTATTCTTCTTCTTCACCTTCATTTATAGCCGCAGCTTTTTCTTCTTCACTTCCTTATTCTGCCTACTAGTGGGTTTCTGGGTTTTCGTTAACAAGTAAACCCACCTTAAAGTTTGGATCTTGAGGCTGGGTTGAGCTGAGCTGAGTATCTGGCTAAGCTGTGAGGGATCATGAGGCTTCACTACCACAATCACTATCAGCCTCATAGAGCTGGTGCTCTGGCGGGTCTTGTGGTTCTGCTTTTTCCCATTTTATTGCCTAGCTTGTTTGCTCCTTTGGTCCATGCTTTGCCTTCCACATTCTCGGTACGTTTGCACTGTTTGGGTTAATAATTGTTTATTTATTTATTGGAGGGTTTGGAGAGGATCTTAATCCTACCTACTGTTTTGGACCAAAAATGGGTTATTTTGGGTATTCTGTTTTCATCCATGAAAAAAAAACAAAAGAAAAAAAATTTCTGCGTTATATTTGAGGGGTTTAGATTCTATTTATAAACCATATGGGGTTGGCTATTTTATTCAAACCGCTTTTGGTTTAAATTTTGACACTGTTGAAGTAAGTGTCAACATCTTTTGATCATTTTTCCTTGTTTTGATCAGAGAGTAGGCAGTTTTTTTTTTCAAACCATAAGTACATGATTGAGCGTAATCTAACTAATTTTACAAATAGAAACCTAACTAATTTTACAAATGGGAACATGGAGTTCCAACATCGCTCACTTGTGAAGAGGAACACTCACTTAACCACCTTTACTAGTGGGGCGTGACAGAGAGTAGGCTACAGTTGGCCACAAGATTTGTGGCTTTGGTAGCTGAGAATCTTGAGAGTCAATAAAAAGACTCTTTTGCTTCAAAGTACTAGTTGTCCACCCTTGGAAATTTTTTTAAATACTGAGGTGGGTACTGCTGAGTAGAGATAATTGACCAATAACCCTGACTCATATATTGTTGACCAACGCTGCTCTCATTATTCACTATCTCTAAGTTCTTATGCTCTTGTCTGCATTTCAATTATGCATCACTTACATAAACTTTCCATCTTTGGGAACTTACTTTGCTGCTTGCTTACAAGCTTTCAGGAATGGGTTGCTCTCAAGCCTAGACACTCACGGCTTCTGAAGAATGCTCTAGAAAGAGAAACTGTAAGGGTTGATCAAGCTTCAAACTTCTTTCTTTTGAAATTTGGTTTCTTTTAAAATGTGAGAAGTATCTATTGATCCTTCTCTTTCTGCAGTCAAATGTACAGCATTCAGATCTTTGGGATCCATTAGCCAACAAACAGAAACCATGTTCTGCATCTTCAGTTATCCATTGTGAGTGATTGAAACATGAACCTTGTAAACTATAATAATATCTTTGTTTTGTGTTCATATTTATTTATAAGACAGGGTTCATTGACTTGATGTATCTTTGTTAATGTTTACATTTTTTCTGTTTTCTATTTTGGTGAAACTTACCAGCATTACCAGAATCGTCTACAGGATTGATCCAGGTATTTCTTGATGGAGGGTTGAACCAGCAGAGAATGGGGGTAGGTATTCGAGTCTTTTGAATTTTGCAGACTAAAGTAGTTAATAGGGCAAACTTGATAAAATTGGTTGCTAAAATACTTGATAAACTTGGTTGCTAAAATAAATACTAATTTGTGTTCGTAGATATGTGATGCAGTTGCTGTTGCCAAAATACTGAATGCAACTCTAGTTATTCCATATCTGGAGGTCAATCCAGTTTGGAAAGATTCAAGGTATCTGCAAAACCCACTTGTGATTAAATTGGATTTGCTGAAGTTTCACTAGCTGTCCCTTGGATTTCAAATTGGATATAATTCTAAAGTTCTTTTCTTCTTCTGCCAGCTCCTTCATGGATATATTTGATGTGGACCACTTCATTAATACATTGAAGGATGACATCTCTATAGTTAAAGAGCTGCCTCCAGATTTTTCTTGGAGCACAAGGGAGTACTATGCAACTGCAATCCGTGATACCAGAATCAAAACAGCACCTGTTCATGCTTCAGCTAACTGGTATATGGAGAATGTGTTTCCTGTATTGGAAAGGTTTGTAGTTACTGATATGCTTGGTCTGGCCTTGGTTTTATTTTCTTATGGTGAATTCTAGTATAGGCATCTTGTAGTCTGCTTATAAGTATATTACAGTAAGGTTTTTAGAAAATGTCCTATTTGCTAAGAATACACTAAGAATCTGAACTATGCTAAATATGTTTTCAGCTATGGGGTTGCTGCTATTGCTCCTTTCTCTCACCGTCTTTCATTTGACAACTTGCCCATGGAAATCCAATGGCTACGCTGCAAAGTCAACTTTCATGCCTTAACCTTTGTTCCTCACATAAGGGCACTTGGAGATGCTCTTGTCAACCGCCTCCGATATTCTTCTCGCCCAGGAGAATATAACATCAAATACCTTAAAGAGGTCACCAATGTAAATGACAAACATGGTGCAGGAAAATTTGTAGTGCTACACCTTCGGTTTGATAAGGTAATCCTCTTTATTTTATATGCATTTTTTTAGGGTTTGCTTCTTTAGTTTATTGTTCATTCTTGTAAGAAAAAAATACAAAAAAAAAAAAAAACAAAACCAATAGTTTTCTGACTTTGGGCCAAGTGAAGCCAAATAAATATTAATTAGACTCATTGGCTGTTGGCAAAACACCAATGGTCTAATAATATTAATTCTCACTTTTAAAGTTAGAAAGCTAAAGGAATTAATAGATGGAGTTTAAAAGCGTTGGTATGTGGACCAGAGCAAATGAGAAGGCTGGAGTTACATAAAATACATGTGATCCATTAGTTTTATGTGGTATTGTTGCATATTAATGCTGTGTTATAGAACGTTAAGAAGTTATACAGCTCTCTTATTTTTTGCATATGTGCATGATGTCAGAAGCTATATGCAGGTAGATGATATTATGAGGAAAAGTAGTTCGTGTGAGTATGATTTGGGCTGTACAAACAAAATAGAGAAAAGTAACTTGGTGTATTTTGAGTTTTTCTATTTTGTGAATGTTATTGGGTATATTGGGATTTTAGGTTTGATAGTTATTTTTAATTATTGGAATATATTGTGATTTTTTGTATGTAGATTAGGCAATTGGTCAAACCATCTTAATTTCTTGTATGCTTATTTTTCTTGTTTATTTTTTGCGTTTCTGCTGTACGCAACAATTCTTTGAATTTCTTTTTGGTTACGCAGTAGATTAAATTTAATACTGTTGCTACAAGGAATTGGTTCATGTATGAAGTAACTGTGGGAGACTACGTACTTTTAACTTGCCATACATGTTTAATTGCATATGGCATACTTGCATGGATAAATTACGGCATAAGGAAATATTTTTAAGAACCATGCTTTGTCTATTAGGATTTTGTGTCAATTAGGGTTTCAGTGCCGTAGCTTTTTCTCCACCGGACTTATTCTTGTCCAGTTAACATACAACTTTCTGCTGCTTTGCTTCTTTTTCAAGTTTCTTTTATGCTGCTCATTGCTTGTTTTTCCCTTGCTTCGTTACTTTGTTTTTTCCTCATTATTCTCCTCCCAAGATATCGTTTTTTTAATTTTTCCTCTTAGTTTTACATGAGAGTTCTGGTTGCATTAGTATACTCATGAATGTTATCACTTTTTAGGACATGGCAGCCCATTCAGCCTGCGATTTTGGTGGAGGTAAAGCTGAAAAACTGGCTCTGGCCGAATATCGGCAAACGATTTGGCAAGGGAGAGTTCTTAACTCTCAATTTACTGATGAAGAATTGAGGAGTCAGGGACGTTGCCCGTTGACTCCGGAAGAGATTGGATTGCTTCTTGCAGCTTTGGGTTTTGACAATAGTACTCGTCTATACCTTGCTTCCCACAAGGTAACTAATCATTACCTTTGTGAAAATGAGCAACACTACTTGTATTTGCATGCTATAACTTCAACGATATTTTTGTTTGTGAAACTGGGATGTTTTTGTAGGTATATGGTGGTGAAGCTAGGATCTCTACATTAAGACAGTTGTTTCCATTAATGGAAGATAAGAAAAGCCTGGCTTCTTCAGAGGAACGAGCTCAGATTAAAGGAAAGGCTTCTCTTTTAGCCGCAGTTGATTATTATGTTGCCATGCACAGCGACATTTTTATTTCTGCTTCTCCAGGAAATATGCACAATGCAATGGTGAGTACTTGAATTTCTCACTTCATTGAATTTCACCTGGTTTCATTTACTGGAAACTTTTTCTCACCTTGATCTGACCCCTTGACCAATGATGTCCAGTTAATGTGTTGTTGATACAACTAAGTAGGTGCTGTGACATCAAAGCAACAATCTATTAAATGTTAATGGAAAACTGGGTTCGTGTTGGAGTTGCAAACAATTGAAAACATTTAACTGAAATTATTCTGAAATGAGAAAAGTGGAAGAAGACTATCATGCGTTGTCTCTCTCAAATGTTGATAATTGTTGTGGTATATCGAGATTGTAAATTGTGTCTTTTCTCTAATCATACATATGTATTTTTGATAGACGGCATGACTATTTTATTGGTCTCAAACCTTGATCAGTTTCTCACATAAGTTAAATTTTTAAATCATATGGTTTAGTAACAAACTCTTAAAACTTCAATAATATGTTAATTTGGAGCGCCCAAATGAGTTCATTTAACGCCCATCATCCAAGTAGTTATCTATTAATTAGTTGATATAGCAGATGAAAAATAAAAAAGTTATATTAATTGTTAAATTTGACCAATATTTTAAGCTTTAAAAGTTTGGACTAAATCATACAATTGTAAAGCTTAAATACTTTTGTGAATGGAATTCTCTTTGAAAAGGAAAAGTTTCATCTTTTCTCTGTATGGAACTAGGAGCATATCATGACACAAGAGACTAATGAAATGAAACTTAATACTTTGTCTGCAGGTGGGACATCGAACTTACACGAACTCAAAGACTATTAGGCCAAATATGGCGTTATTGGGTCAACTCTTCCTGAATAAAAGCATAAGTTGGTTGGACTTTCAGCAGTCAGTTGTTGTAGGACACCAAAATAGACATGGGCAGATCCGGTTACGAAAGCCAAAACAGTCGATATACACCTACCCTGCTCCTGATTGCATGTGCCACGCTTAGAGGACACTTTTGCAGACAGTTGAGAGGGCACCTTCTACATTGCTCGTCTTTTTCTAGAAATTACCATTTGTGGTTAATACTGTTGGTCAATAAGGGACAATCCCAATACTTTCATTCATAGAGTTTAGGCATGTTGGTAAGGATATTTTGGTGGGCAAAGATAATCAGAGAAAATGGGTTGTATTTAATGTCTTATGCTTAAAATATAGTAATTTTTTAGATTTGAGGTACAGTTGTGATATATCATTATGTGGTTCACAAGTCTTTGTTCTAATTCTTGTTTATAAATACAATACAATGTTTTCTCAGTCAAATCTGGCATAGGATTATCTGCATGGGAGAAAAGAGACAATGCTCTTCTTCCGCATTTACTGAGAGCATTTTGACCCAAAACGGATACATGAAAGTCAAAAATATTTCATTAGGTCAGATCTTTGGATGCAAATGGCCTCTGCCAAATCTTAATCAAGAAGACATGTGAATTTGAGAATCAGCATAGAGCCTTGTGGTTTCTTATACCTTAGAACCCCTCCCTCATTTGGGCATAATAGTTTCTATTCTCATCCGTTTCAGTTTTAGTCAGATTAATATGTAATGAAGTATTAAAAAAATGACATGTAGATGGTGAAATTCCAATTCTTCAGACGCTTGAGGGTCTGTACCATGATGTAGCACATTTCTCTAAAATCATCTACTCAAGAGTCAAGGTTATTTTTTTTTAAATTAATTTCTACCACATATTTGAAATAAAAAAAATAAAATTAGTAAGCTTTTAAATTAATTTTAAAGTAAATCAATCATCGATTTATTATTAATTGAAAATGAGTTACACTTTCTATTATATTGTTAGAACAAAAATAAATCCTTCAAAATATATATATATATTAAAGCTTCCATATTAAATTTAAAACCATATATATATATATTAAAGCTTCCATATTAACTTTAAAACCGTATATATATATATTTAGATTTTAAAACACTACACTAAGACCACATTTTCACGAATACCACGAGCACACCTCTTTTCTACAGTAGTATCCAATAAAACATAATTGAAATTGAGAATATAAAAGGAAAAATAGAAAATAAAAACAAAAAATTAAACAAAAAACACAATTTAAATTGATTTTTTGTGTTCTATTGTAATATTATAAAAAATAAAAACCAATTTTTTTTCCCAAAAAAAGTTATGCTTTCTTTCATAAATGAAACAAGTGGCTTCATAAAACTATGACTCTTTCTACTGATGTCATAGACAAACGTAAGTCCCGTTTGGTTGCTTAAGGTTACTTATAAACATTTTTACTTGCTCAAGATTACTTACAGACACATGGCCTTGATTGCATTGAGACTCTTAGTTCAATGATCAAAGCTACCGTTATACGTGTTGTATTGTCTATTGCTATGCATTTTGGTTGGCCTTTGAGGCAACTTATACTAATAGTGTATTTTTAAATGGTAATCTATAGGAAATAGTATACATGATTCAACCTCCTAGGTCTATTGATTCATCCAAACCTGATTGTGTGCCAATTGTGTACGTCCTTCTATGGGTTAAAACAAGCACCACATGCCTGATTTATGAAGTTGAGTTCTTGCTTATTATCTTAGAGTTTTACTTCTTAATCTGATACAAGCCTTTTTATGAAAAATGAAGCCTATGATATTATCATTCTCTTTATTTATTTTGATGACATTGTTCTAACTGGTATTAGTTATATTTTGTTACAAACATTTATTTCAAAGCTGCATAAAGTGTTTCCCTTGAAAGATCTTGGCCAATTGAATTATGTTTTGGGCATTGAGGTTCTTCCTACATCCATTGGTTTGGTGTCATCTCAGCACAAGTATATTGTTGGATTGATTGAGAAAGTTGGCCTTACTAGTAGTAAACCTGAGGATACCCCCATGGTGTTAAAAGGTGTATAGTCCAAAACAGATGGTGACCCAAAATTTGATTTCTTAATATAGGAGCTTGGTTGGTGCTTTACAATACTGTTGCATAACAAGGCTAGAATTATCCTTCTTTATTTGAAGATTATGTCAATTCCTTTCTTAGCCAATAAATGTCCTTCTCCAGGCTTTAAAAGGGGTGTTACGCTACTTATATGGAACTAAATTTCATGGTCTAAAACTGATTCAGTCACTAGCATTTAATTTGGTAGGATTTTTGAATGCTGATTGAGCAACTTGTCCTTATGACAAACGAAGTGTAAGAGCACTGTGTGTATTCCTTGTTGATAACCTCATTTCTTGGTCTTCCATAAAATAACAAGTTGTTGCTCGGTCTTCTGTTGAATCTGAATATCGAGCCTCAACTATGCTATCTGCTAAAGTTAAGTGGATCAAGTCTTTGTCGTTTGAGTTGGGGTTTGGTTTATAGAATCCACCATTACTTTATTATGATAATATAAGTGCCAAATTCATTTAAAAAAATCCTGTACTCTATTAGCACACAAAACATATAGAAGTTGATATTCATTTTGTACGTGAACAAGTGCTACGAAATGAGGTGGTTGTTGAGTATTGTCCTACAAAATATCAACTTGCTGATCTTTTAATTAACGAATTACCTAGGTAAAGATTCTTAAAGCTTAAAAGGAAACTCATGGTTCTACAACCACCATGAGTATGAGGTGTATCAAACCTATAATTGTTAGCTAGCTTCCTATTATTTCTTAGAGCTACAAGTGTAATTATCTATATACTAGGCTTTTAACTGACTAGTTTGTCTAAGGACTAGATGTAACAAACTATAGATTGAATGAATTGATTCAGCTACACAATTTCCTTTCCTGTTATTGTTTAAGACACCAGAAAATATAACTTTAATCAATGAATTAGAACAGCTACTAGTGGCTTCACAGAAATCAAAACTATTTCTACTAGTGTTATAGACAAACGTAAGTCACGTTTGGTTTCTCAAAGTTACTTACAGACGCATGACCTTAATTGCACTGAGACTTTTAATATAGTGGTCAAAACTACTATTATAGTGTTGCATTGTATTATCATTAACCAGTTCACGAGACAGGCCATATCTGCTTATAATGTTACGCCATATGAATCTCTTCACATCCGATTCTTGGATTTGAGCCAAAGGTTTCGTCTTTATCCATTTAGTAAGATAATGAGTTGCGACAATGATAAACTTTCTTTGGCCTGAAGCAATGGGTAATGGTCCCACGATGTCCAAACCCCATTTTTGAAACGACCAGGGGTTGATAATAGATCTTAAGTCAGTACGTGGACGGTGTGGCACATTGGCATATCGTTGGCATTTATCGCACCTTTTGACATAAGAAATGCAATCTTTGAGAAGCGTGGGCCAGTAATAACCCTATCGAATAATCCTCTCAGAAAGTGTTCTTCCACTAGAATGAGCTCCACATTGGCCATCATGTAAATCATTCTAGACCATCTGAGTCTCAGCTGCAGGTAAGCTCTTAAGCCACGAGCCACCGTGATTCTTCCTATACAAAGCTCCCTGAATGATAACATAGCTACCTGCTTTTGTCATGAGCTTACGAGCTAAGTGCTTGTCTTCGAGGAGAGTACTATTGATAAGATATTTTGTATATGGCGTTGTTGAGTGCTCAAAAAGTACTAAAATTATCATGATTTTATGCATGTTAATTGATTAAAAATATATATTTATATGATTTTATCATATATTTATATAAATCTATCTTTTCAGAATCACGGGTATTTTTATTATTTTTCAGGTATTTTCTCTTAAAAAAGTAACTTAAAGACTGAAAGAAAAATACCGGAGGCAATACATCACAAATATATTCATAAATTAAATGAGGAAAAGTAAAAAAAGATGGAAAAATTGGACAAAATGGGTCAAAAAGGAGGAAATCAAAATGATAAGTATACTCCCAATGTTGATCTAAGGAAGGAATATATGTGGTTTTTAATTTATTATTCAAACTTTTAAAAATAAAATTAAATCCTAAACATCCTGTCACGATATTTTGGGTTTTGTGTTTTTGATCTAATAACATAAAAATAAATATAGATACAGATTCAATAAACATTTATGCAAATTTTATCTTTTATAATAGTGAAGTATTTATGGATATAATAACTAAGTTAATTATGCTTACTCATATTATTTAGGTTATTAAAGATATAAATTGATATTTATTGATTCTCTTTTTTATATGAATACCACCTTTGGTGGGGTTAGATATTCTTTGTTAACTAAACAAATCAATTAACACCTATGGGTGGAGTTGATAACTAATTTGGTTAATTAAATTAATTCTTTTTTTCTAAGAGATTGAAAATGAACCATTTAAATGCCACATTTGGTGGGATTAGACAGTTTAAACTTTATTCAAGGTGTCCAAACTAAACCTAAGAATTTAATTATCCGAGTACTAACTTTCAAGTTTTAAAATCACTACTAAAAAGATGTTGTCAATACATTTTCAGATAATAATTCTTATAAAAACTTTTGAAATAGAGCTTCACTCTAACTACTGGGCGATTATACAAACAAATAAAAGAGCACTACTCTAAATCAGACCCAATAACTAAACCTTAAAATCTAATTTTCAGATTTAAGTTTGTAATTAAAAATAATATATTTCTCTCTAACATTCTTAATATAAAATCTTGAATAAAAATAAAATCAATTCATTTTAGAGATTTTTACCTATTTAATATTTCACAAGCATAACAACGTTATTATTATATCATGTTTAAAAATACCCTGCAAAGTGAAATTTAATCACAAACAAATTAAATATAACATGTAAGAATAAAGAATAAAAAATAACTATAAAGAAAATAAAATCCTTACAGTACTTTAATGTTATTCTTGTTGTTGGAAAAACTCCAATCGCAATTTGCACTCCCATTTATTGAATCAAAAAGCAAATAAATTACAAAAACATAATTAGTTCTTCTCAAAAAGAGAAGAACTCTAAAACTAAGAAAAATTAACTAAGAAAAGCTAAAAAACTAAGAAAACCTAAGAAAACTAAGAAATGGAGAGAAAGAAAGAGAAGAGAAGATGTTTTTGAGGTGTGATTTGAAGTGAAGAGAATGGGGGTATTTATAGGTGAGGATGGGAAGAAAAAGTGGGTAAAAAAAGATTAAAAATAGACAAAACGTGGAGTAGTGAATGATGACGTCATACTGCTGACGTCATGGTGGTGTGGGCGCGGTTGCGTGCGCAGATGGGCGTAGCGGCGCGTGCGGATGGGGCAGATGGGCACAGACTGGGCACGGGCATGCGCTAAATGGAGAGCAGGCATGCGCGGATTGAGCGTTGTGCAGGCTCGGCACGGTTGCGTGCGCGATTTCCTCCTTTTTGACATTTTTGACCCATTTTGTCCAATTTTTCCATCTTTTTTAACTTTTTCTCATTTAATTTATGAATATATTTGTGATGTATTGCCTCCGGTATTTTTCTTTCAGTCTTTAAGTTACTTTTTTAAGCGAAAATATCTGAAAAATAATAAAAATACTCGTGATTCCAAAAAGACATATTTATATAAATATATGATAAAATCATATATATATATATATATATATATTTTTAATCAATTAACGTGCATAAAATCATGGTAATTTTAGTAATTTTTGAGCACTCATCAAGCGTCAACCAAGAATCATGAATAGTGCGTATGACATTCATTCGCATTTGAGGTTTTAATTCACTTGGGGTAACACTAGGTCTTGACAAACAAGATATTGGGATGACTTTCATTAAATCCAAGTTCATTGTCGATGCTAACATGGCTAAGGAATGAGCGTGGGTGTTTTCTCCTCGTGGTATCTATTTGATCTGAAAAGTTTCAAACGTAGCCTTTTCTTTTTTTTATCTCCAGTGCATAGAGTTTCATTCTCTTCTCCTTGGCTTCAAAATCGTCGTTGACTTGGTTTATTACCAGCCGTGAATTGCTATGAATTAACACATTTTTTGCTCCAAGGGTTATCAATTGCTGCAACGCCAAAAGTAAGGCTTCATATTCCGCGATATTATTAGTTTCTTGGAAGGTGATCCGAAGGCATTGCTCTATTAAGGCTCCCATCAGGGTGAAGATTACTATTCCAACTCCTCCTCCACGTGAGTTGCTTACACCATCCACATATACCTTCCATAATCCCACTTCAGAAGACGATGTTTCTACTGCGAGAGTTGGCCCTATCTCATGTATGGAATTACATTCTTGGGTATTGGCGTTCGTCCATTCTGCAATAGAATCTTCTAAGGCTTGTCCTTTGATCGCAGCCAAAGGTTTATAATGTATTTTGAATTCGTTGAGCTCAATATCTATTTGAGAAAGACGGCCGGACAAATCAGATTTGCCCAAAATGTTTTTTAAGGGATAGGGAGTAAGGACCACTATCCTATATGAACCAAAATAATGTCTAAGTTTACGTATCGTCATTCTTATAGTAAATTCCGCTTTATCTAGAGAAGGATATCGTCATCGAGCTCCTATTAATTAATGGCTCATATAATACACAGGGTATTGTTTTCCCCCACGGTCGACCACTAATACCACACTAGAAGCTTTGTCCGTAAAGGACATGTACATGTATAGTCTTCACCTACCATTGGACTAACTAAAATAGGTGCTCTTCCCAAGTAATCTTTAATGGATTTGAAAGCTTGTTGACACTCGATATCCCATAAGTACTCCATCTTCTTTTTAAGCAGTCGAAAGAACAGTAGGCACTTTTTGGTGCATTTAGAGATGAAACGACTTAATGCTGCAATACGCCTATTCAATTGTTGGACTTCCTGAAGACACCTTGGGGATTTCATGTTGACTAAGGCCAAACTTTTATCTGGATTGGCTTCGATACCCCTTGACGTGACTAAGTATCCCAGAAACTTCCCTGAAGCTACGCCAAACACACACTTTTTTGGATTGAGACACATTTTATAATTCCGAATTATATCAAAGACTTCTTGAAGGTCATTAATGTGGTCTATTGCACATTTAGTTTTAACCAACATGTCATCGATGTATACCTCCATATTTTGGCCTATTTGGTTTTGGAACATCTTATTCATCATTCTCTTATATGTAGCGTCAACATTTTTTAAACCAAATGACATCTTTGTGTAACAAAATGTCCTTTCTTCCGTGATGAATGCTTTTTTCTCTTCGTCCCTACGATGCATTTGGATTTGGTGGTAACCTGAATAAGCATCCATAAAGCTCATTGATTCAAATCCGGCCGTGGCATCTACTAATTGGTCTATATTTGGCAAAGGGAAACAATCTTTTAGTGTTGCTTTATTCAAATTTGTGAAATTCACACACATTCTGTGTTTGACTCCTGCTTTGTTTACTAACACCACATTTGATAGCCATATGGGATATCGGACCTCTCGAACCCAACCTACATTTTTTAAGGACTCAATCTTCTTTTTGATGATTTCATTCTTCTCTCTAGCAAATTTCCGCTTTCTTTGTTGGACCGGCTTTTTGGTATGATCCAAACACAACTTATGGGAGATGATATCTGAATCTATGTCGGGCATGTCCTCAGGTTTCTAAGCGAACTTTGTTATTTTTCAAGAAATCAACAAGGGTAATTTTAAATGAAGAAGATAGTGCACCATTGATTTTAACATATTATTCGCTCCTCGTGTCTCCTATAAGGATTATATCATATTCATTGTGAACCTCCATAGTGGTTCGCTCACTTGTATGAACTTTTTTGAATTTATGAAAGTGACTTGCAACCTTTAGTTACTATTTTGAAGTTTGGGGTAATGCATTCTTCATGGCACCATTGTAGAAACTTTGGGCCATATCTTGTTCCTCTTCAATTTGTTGTATCCCATCGATGGTAAGATATTTAATCAATTGATGATACATCGAAGGTACTGCTTTCATTTTATGTATCCACGGCTTCCCAAAATAGCATTATTAGATGTGAGAGTATTTAAAATGATGAAGGTTGTTAAAACTATGGATCCTTCTATTGACACTGGTAGGCATATGATTCCTACCGACATTGTTACACTGCCATTGAAACCAATAAGAGGCATTTGTTGCAAGGTGATTTCTTTGGGATCTATGTTCATATCAAGAAAAGTGGATAAATATAAGAGATCAGATGAACTGCCATTATCAACTAATATCCTACGCACCTCATAATGAGCTATTTGCACTGTGATTACGAGAGGATCGTCATGAGGATGTAGGCATTCTTTGTCTTTGAAAGTAATAGGATACAAAGGTTTTTCCAATCTCATGTCATATATTAAATGTCCTGTGTCTCAAGCCTATCCTGCATATCTTTTCTGGAATTATTAGAGTGACTAGCCATGGTGGGACCACCATATATAATGTGTATTATCCGCACATCCCCTCGTGGAATGAGGTGTCCTCTATTTGGCTCATTTCGAATCAGAATTTATTTGTTTGGTGTCTTGACCCTTCAATACCCTTCTAAAAGTAGGTGCTCAATTTCCCATTTTAAATGGTGGCAGTCCTGAGTCTAATGTCCTGTGTCTCTATGGAATGCGTAATATTTGTTGGGATTCCTGAGCAGAGCTTTCATAGCTGGTGGCCAATTTACGTTATTGAGGCGTTCCATACGACGCACTACTTCCACTAATGTTACACGCAATGGGGGTCCATGAAAGGGTGAAAAAGATCGGTTCCAAGTGTTGGGATTGTTCTTTGGTCTAAAGGCGAGTTTGAAATGGGAAAAGTTAGTACATTTATCACCCATAAGCCTGTCTTCATTCTTACTGAAAGAGGGACGCCTCTAGTTTTTATTAACCGATGGTTTGCTTGATTTCATCTCCCTTTCCACATTAACAAATTTTTGAGTTTCCTCATAAACTGTATCTAATGAAAAGTTACTCTTGGGGGGTAATTCCATAAACCATTGTTGAGCCGAATCTTGAAGAGTTGTTGCAAATAACTTGCAATGCATGGATTCTCGTTTAACTTCAGATAGGCTAACCGCAGCCATGGCCATTTTGAATTGAAGAACGTGCACAATAGGATCTTTAGTCCCCTTGTACATTGGACATTTATGGGCACTAAATTTAGGGGGAGGTTCTATTAACTCAATGAAGTCAGAGAAATGAGACGTAGATAATTGATTACAAATGTTTTCTATATCACCCCAAGGTTTTTCCTTTTCTTGTCTTACAAATCTATCATTAACCTTGATCCACATCTTTTCTTCCATCTCTTTTAACCTTTTGTCTAACTCTTCATTCGGATCGCACAGTGGAATGGACTCAATTGTTTATCTATGAGTTGGAGGATTTGGGTAAGAAGTCCCTCCAATGATGGGAGGATGAGAAACCATGAACGGGTGTTGTTCCCTCACTGCACATTGATGAGGATTTGAAGTATGAGTTGCATGCTCTCTTCTGGGAGGTTGACATACCATATGAGGATTGCGAGGTGTAAAAAGGGAACTAGTTGTGTCCGAGTAGGTGTTTCATTCTAATCGAGATCTTAATTCCTTATTATCCTTTTGTCATTCAATGAAAGCTTGTTGTAATTCTGTAATTTGTTTTTGAAGTCCTCGTATCATCGCATCTCCATCATAAGGAGTATTATCGTGCAAGTTTAACAATTGCTCTTCGCTAGCTGAAATGGGCCTTATGAAACGGTTTGATAGCTAGCTGATTGGTGAGGAGTAGAGCATTTTATTATTAAGGTCACATTCTAGATCCTTTGGAACGAGGTCATTTGGTTCTAGAGCCTCTAGAATGAGGTTGTTTGGTTGGATAATGAACGGATGATCCATCTAGAGTTGAAAGCGACACCGGTAAATTCTCTTAAAATAAAGAAGTTCTCAGATGTTGTATTAAAAAAATTTAGGTTCCCATAGACGGCGCCAATTGTTTGGAGAGAATTTACGTATCTAACTTTAGTGATTTTTAGTGAGAAGTAAGAAATAACATAATTGAATATATCATGTATTCTCCTCATTTAAGGGGTATATATATGTATATCTTACGTACATAGGGTGCGTATTAAGCGACCTGGATAACACAAACTAGTTTATTACATAAATTAGATCGTTACAAACATTTACAAACAAGTGGAGGTTGTTTATATAAAGGTCGCTTATGGAAGAGGACCTTGATCACCTTAGGATATCATAGCTTCACCAAGTCTTGACATCCAAGACCTCGCTGTTTGATAACAAGGTACTTTTGTCGACTGGGTTTGTATGCTTTACCAAGTTTGTTGGGCGCAAGCCATTTGTTGAGTCAGTCTTATATCCTCGCTTTACCCTAATAGGATACCTGCACTTATTAGGTCGTATGTCTGTTACATATTTAATATCAAACAATAACTAATAGGTCCTAAGTAATATTTAATTTATGTTGCCTTTGATGCCCTTCTGCATTTAAAGTTCCTTATAACTTAATCAAGCATACATAGAGAAGAAGTGTAACAGATCCCAGGTCCTCCTTCGCAAAAGGGGCATTCACTGCACTACACAAGATATTTTCTTAATGTAATCCACTAACTATGGAAATAACAAAAAAAAAATGCATTCAACTGTCAAATCATAAGAGTATTAAACACTAACCAAAAGAGCTTGATTTTCTGGATTAATATTGTAAAAAAAAATACTCTTTTGTGTAATTTATGTTGCTCAACTTAAGGGTTCTTGGCTAAGCCTTTGCGCATGTTAGCTACAATGTTCTACACGTACATGACATACATGATACAACCAACTATAAAAAGTATATTTTTTCCATAAATACATGGGAAATAGACATGCAACTTTAAAATATCATCAGGGCAACATTATGTAAGTTATTTACATTTATTTTACGGATGTCCAAGTGAAGAATGGCAAGGTGAGTTTTAATACGCCAGTGAGTTTTCTGAGTGAGATTTCTCACGACATTCACTATAAATTTGTGGTTTAGAATACGAACAACTTCACGATCTTCATCTCTTATAATTTTTGGTCATCGCCATTCCACATGCTACAATCAATCAATAAGACCTAGAAAAAAGGCACCAAGTTATGTGTTATAAAAATGAACCTTCTAAATATAGTAAATATTGACTAATCCAAGTACAATGAAAATATCCAAAGAAAAAAACTCAATTGAAGATATTTCAATAATTACATAACAAATCTTATAAAGGGATATTAGAGATAATAGAAATAATAAGCAAAAAAGGAAAGAAAAACATCAATATTTTTAGTGATTCAACAAAACCAATGTGACGAGTCTAATCATTTTCTTCACCCTTCTAATAAATATGCATTCTACTAGATTCAAAGATAGAGATTACAAATACAATGGATAAAGCTTGAAGAGAAAAACACTCAAAGGGAACTCTTAAGGCTCTCACACTCAACAATAATGTGGAAACCATTTTATTCTCTTCCCTAGCTCCAAATGATTTCCTGAATCTTCTAGGGTATACAATATATGCTTATACATGCCCAAATGGGAATTTACAAAAATACCAAATCTATTCCAACCCCTCATTAGCTAAATCTTTTGCTTTTTTCGTTATTTACTCAGCAAATATTATGGGCTTGATTGATTGAGCTATTAAAACAAGGTATCAAAATACCAGAAGAAACTCCTCGAGAAAAACACGATTGAAGGCTTTCTCAATTGATCAAGGTCCCCATAAACCAATTTTATCCATTTCTTGCAATGCTCCTAGTTCAATATTTGATGCTTAATCACCCACAATGATTTTCAAGCATCCTCATGGATTTACATCACAATATTATAGTTCTCCACCTCGATACCAATCCTTAGAAATCACTCTCTTGGATGAAGACCCACCATTTCACCATCATTTAGATAGGGTAATCACTTTGACCAAAGTTTGACACTTTACACACTTTGACCAAAGTTTGACACTTACTGGTTTTGTTGCCATATCCGTCGAGTTATCATTCATTTAAATTTTTACCAATTGCCTTGTTTTGTCATCTCTCATATGAAGTGTAGCTTCACATCTAAATTCTTCATACGGTCATGAAATTAAGGATTCTTGGTCAAGAAAATTGCACCTTGATATTCACAATGAACGGTGACTCTATTTTGCTCAAAA
Source organism: Hippophae rhamnoides (assembly GCA_033030585.1). Lineage (NCBI taxonomy): Eukaryota > Viridiplantae > Streptophyta > Magnoliopsida > Rosales > Elaeagnaceae > Hippophae > Hippophae rhamnoides. Next base: position 35,245,295 of record CM065437.1, read on the forward strand.
CTGAGTTTATTTGCCAAACCATTCAACTACACAGTTTCCTTCACCATTTTTGTTACAACAAAAATTATACCCATTTACAAGATAAAGTCACTATCGATTGTAAGTTGGTCTTCCAACTCACTAAGTTTCCTTCAAATATAAACAAGTATCCTATGATAGACTACCTCTTATCACAATCACTTACAAAGTAGGAATCGACATAACCCATTATACCAATAGTCGACTCCTCGAAGCAATTATAGAGATCCCATAGATAACTCATCACCCATTAATTTCACCACCTCCCAATCATTTTTACCTATATTAGCCACGTAATGGCTCACCAAATTTGCACCAAATGCAATATCTTGTCTTGTACAAATCATTAAATACATCAAGCTACCTATTGCACTTACATAGGGCACATTTTCCATTTCTTTCTTCTCCTCATATGTCGAAGGAAAGACTAATAACTTGAAATATGATGCTATCATAGTTGTATCCGGTTTAGCATTGATTATGTTAAACCATTTAGCAATTCTCATAATATCCTTCTTGAGAAAGAAATAACTTTCTTTTTTCTCTCTCTCTTCTAATCTCCATTCCCAACATTTCTTGGCATACCCATGATCATTTATCTCAAATTCTGAGCTAAGTTTAACTCTTCAACTTGATAATTTGAGATTGTTTACAACTAGCTATCAACATATCATTAACATATGAAAAAAATACACTTTGGAAGAGCTACTAGTATCTCAAATACACACAATTGTCATATTTACTCCTTTTGAACCCGATCTTCGAAACAAAATCGTTGAATATTTTGTACTAAAATCGTTGAATATTTTGTACCAACATCTTGGAGATTGCTTCAAGCCATATAATGACTTCTTCAATATACATACCATGTCATCCTTGTCATTTTCAACAAACCCCTTGGGTTGCTTCATGAAAATTTATTCCTCAAGATATCTATGCAAAAAAATACTTTTCACATCCAATTGATCAAGTTCCATATTATTATGTATAACTATATATGACAATAATCTAATGGAACTATCCTTAACAACAAGTGAGAACATTTTGGAAAATTCAATACTTTCTCTTTAGGTGAACCTTTTTTGCAAGAACTCTAGTCTTGTAGCAAGCTCGCTTGACATATGCCACACCTTCCTTCACTTTGTAGACTCATTTATTACCGATAACTTTCTGACCCTTCGATTGAGGAACTAATGTCCATGTCTTGTTTTTGTATAGAAAACTCTTTTTTTCTTCCACAACCTTCCACCATGTATAGACATCCTTCCTAATTATGTCTTCTTCATAAGACCTTGCTTAATTCCTAAGATCTCTGACTCCATACTCAATGCATAGACTATGAGGTTCAACCTCTTAGAAGGTCTAGTCCCGTGCAGACTCCAATCTCATGCCAACAAGTAATCATTTTTGACCTAAATGGATTAGGTTAAGTGGTATCTTCTTCTTCTTCCATCTTTATGCCATGATTATCATCATTAGGAGTTTCTTATATAGTAGGCTCTTTCGAATATCTATGTTCACCCATGAGTATATTATTAAACACCAATTGCTCCATCTCAATGATAATATGTCTATGTCCGGACAGTTATGGTGATTCATTTGTTTCTTCGGAAGTTCCACCTATATACATCTCATCCTTCTTGAAGGTTACATCTCTACTAGTAATACACTTCTTATCATTACCATTACATAGCTTGTAACCCTTCACACTATTAGGATACCCCAAAAACATACACTTTAATGCTCTTGGTTCCAACTTTCTGAGCCTTTTATGTATATATGCAACACAACCAAAAAAAATGTAAATGGTCATATTCAATAAGTTTTCTAAGCCATACCTCTTCCAGCGTTTTGAAGTTGAGGAGCACTAAAAGACACCTACTGATAAGGTATTAACTGCTTCTCCCTAAAATCTTTTAGGCATGTTTACATCAAAAAGCATACACCTCCCTTCCTTTAAAAGTATTCTATTCATCCTCTCTACCATTTTGTTGAGGATTTTCATGAATGGTCATGCGCCTTGTGATACCATTCTCCCCTACAAAAGCTTGTGAAATCCTCATTGTAAAACTCCAAACTAGTATCAATTCTTAAACACTTAACCTTCTTTTCAATTTGAGTTTTTACAAGTTTCTTCCATTTCACAAATTTCTTAAAAGTTTCATCTTTACTTTTTATAAACCTATAAAATTCTAGAGAAATCATCAATAATAAAAAGAATGTACCTTGTACCACCTATTGACGGTGTCCTTTTTGGCCCTCGCAAATACAAATGCATGTAGTTGAGTATGTCACATCCCTTTAGTTTTGCTCATGTGAACTTCACCTTCTTCACCATGCCAACGATACGATGATCACAAAATAAACTCTTTTCAAGCTTATTGTCACCAAGAATCTTCCTCCTGAAAAGTTCATTCAGTCCTCTTTCACTTATGTGATTCAACCTTCTATGCCAAAGGTTAACATTCTCCTCTTGATGGCTTACCGCAACAAAATTGGTCTCTACCGTAGCATCTATTCTTAGTATACCTTTGAAGTTACCAAAGAAAACCGATCTACACACCTTCAATTGACCATACTCATCCTTGTAGCTATATGTCATGTTGTCCATTATACCCAATGAATCAATTTCTTTTTTAATGTGCACATGTCTCACATTTTTCGTTACAAATGTTGAACCATCAATGAGGCGAAGCCTCATAGACCCAACTCCAGTCATACTATATGGATGGTTTTTTCCCATATGAACTATGCCATCGTTCATCTCTTTATAATCAACAAACCGCACCTTGTAAGATGTCATGTGAAAAGAACATCCTAAGTCCAAGACTCAAGTACCATCACTATTGCTTGAAGAAATTGCTAATGCCTCGTCACCATCATAACCCATCTCCACCACTGGTATCTCCCTTATTGGATTTACCCTTCTCAAAACACTCCTTCTTGAAATGCCCTTTTTAGTACACAATTAACATCTTACCTTGACTTTTGGACCAGAGTATTTTGATCGATATTTTTCTTTACCTTAACTTTGGCTCCTTTCTCCACCTTTACCCTACCTTTATCCCATAAATACATGGCATCACCACCACCTCCACTCCCTCCAATGTGAAGCTTTTTCGTCCTCAATTTTGATTCTCTCGTTCTCAATGAGAGATAACTAGGTCTAAAGAGATATCTACTCTTCTATACCTAAGACCCATTGTCACTTCTCTATAGGAATCCAATAGGTTGTGCAATAATAAGTAAGCGAGATTTTCGTCATATAGATCCTCTCCAATGTTTAAAAAACCATTGGAGATCCTATATAACTCCACCAAGTTAGGATCCAAGCCCTTTAATACATCTATTCGAATCCCAAACAATTTGTCAATTTGTAAATATCCATGCAGAAACAAAAAAAAAGGCAAAATCATTAATTTAAATAGCCTATATTTTAGAAATACAAAAGAATTTTGGGTAACAAGACAAGAATGAGGTCACACCTCAATACCAACAATAGTCAATAATATGTCCCAAAACCTTTAGTAGTAAGACACTTTTAGGTAGAGTTGTAAATTGGGATAAGATATCTAATTAACTTATGGTATAATTTATTAATTTTGTAAGTCCATCACATCTTGTCTTATTTATTTTTTGATGAATTGGAATGGTAATAAGATGAAATATATCATTTGTCTTTATAATGAGCCTAAATAATAAATAAAATTAAAAAAAAACAATAAAAAATGAAATATATTTATTTATAATAACTTAATTATTTATAATAATTATAATCTTATTTTAAACAAAGATGTGATGAAATTTAAATAAGTTAGTATAACTTTAACTTAAAAAACTATTAAGAACGTTAAATGATGTGACATGAGATTAGATTAGATTGAACAATCTATTTGACATTTTTACTTCACGGCGAAGAACCTCACTCTATGAACAATGAAACAGCAGCAACCCACACAGCAGAATATATGGCTTTGTCTGCAAATCGGAAACCCGTCTGCTCAAGATGAGAGAATCCTTATTAAAGAGATACCCGCTGTGAATGGAAAATTGCAAGCATCTTTCTTTCTAAATATGCATTTGTCCTAGAAATTAATTTTTCACCGTATATCTTACAAATATAATATAATATCTTCATCAAATAGTTGTCAATTGGGAAAAAAATAAAAAAATGATATTTGATTAGATCATATTGAGAAACAATTAACCGAATAAAAGGTTCTACTGTCACACAGTTAAAAATTATTATTTGCACTACTACTTTTCAATTTCCTTTCGAAATAATGAAAGAAGAAAATTCTAAACCTACATTTCGTGTATCACTGGAGTCGTTAGTCTCTATGAAGAACTTCTTTTCTTGTTGCATCAAACTGCGAAAGAAAGAAAGAAAGAAAGAAAGACAAAGTGATACACGTCATGCACTAAAACCCATGTTTCATTAATAAACAAAGGGGGTAATCCTTGAAAACTCCCGTGGTTTGGAAAAATTTCAATTTCCCCCCTCAGGTTTGAAAAATAATTTCTTACGTCCCTGCCATAGGCGACACAAAAAAATGAAGCGAAACATGCAAAGCTTGCGGCAGGAACTATGGATGTATTTTTCAAATCTAGTGGAGAATTAAAATTTCACCAAACCACGGGAAGTCTGCGATAATTATCCTAAACAAATAGAATTACAATTAATTTCCAATGTCAAGGATGACATCATAGTATGGTAACATAGTGTCACGTCCCACCCAAACTGTCCCTAAAAATCCAAATGTTGGCTGCTTAAAGGATCTACACACATGGAAAGTTCTAGAGTTGTCTAGAGAAGTCTAAAAAGGGCTAGAGTTGGACGGACTCAACTCAAGCTTGAAGACCCTAGAATGTTCTAGAGCACGCTGGAGAGTGCTAGAATGTGCTGAAATATTCTAGAACATGCCGGATGGTTCGGGAAGGATGTAGAAGCCGCTGGAAGCTTACGGAACATCCCGGAACGTGCATGAAGAATCTATACAAACCTAGAAGACTCTAGAGTTGGCTAGAAGATCCTAGAGCCTTATGGCACATTGTACATAAACCTAGAACACTCTTGTATATTCTAGGCTTAGAATTATCTAGAAAGTGGTGGCACATTCTTAAGCTTAGAAGCCACACTATAAATAGACCTATTGGTCTTCATTTGCATTCATCTTGGAAATTCCTAACAATCCTTGGGAATTCTTAGCATTTGTAACATAAACTCTCTCTAGAGCAATACAAAGCATTCTTTGCAAACTCTTTCTATTCTCTTTGGAGTTACATTTTTGATTCAAAGGCAGGCTTAGTGCAACGGACGGTGCTAAGTGCCGCACGATCGATACTTGAAAGATTAAGGTCGTGACAATAGGCTAACCTTGATAAACAATAAGGCAAATACCAGCACGGTTGAAAATGACCTCACAAAATTCAAAAGCGGCTACTTAATAACCTAGCTAGCTTCCGTAGAAAGAACAACGGGATCTAAAACAATGAAGAGAGTAAAGCTTGTGCACTTTTGTGTTTCACCTATTTCTTTCATTTTTACAAAATTTTCTCTTTTCGAGTTACATATGCAAACAACATCACGAGAGGGATTGTTTTTACAAAATTTTCTCCTTTAGATTATTTTTACGAAATTTTCTCTTTTCGAATTACATATGCAAACAACATCATGAGAGGGACACCTGCAAATGAGAATTACTTATGTGTATAGATGATAAGATGTTATGATATGATGCAATATGTTTGTTCATGTTTCACATTATTTAGAAAGTTAAATGGTAATATACTTATAAGAGTTGAACACTCTTCGCTTGACATAACACATTTTGGGTTTTATCCTTAAAAGCAAAACCGTGAAATCGCATTAAAATGTCAAGTTATGACAGTAGGCCTGTTAAATTTGCAATTAAGGACCCAAGCGGATAATCTCATATCAAATAGAGTAGGTCTCGTCTCACTGTAAGAAGACGGATGAATCATTCTGTATCAATTGCTATCAAAGTTATAACCCTATTAAGCCATGTAAACTTGCATTCTTACGAGGACGTAAGACTCCCTAAGTGAAGATATATGATGCAGTATGCCTACACATGTCTCACATCACTTAGTTGAAACTAAGTGATGATGTGTTTATAAAAATTGAGTACTCTTTAAATGACATAATTCATTTTATAGTTTATCCCTATAAGTAAATCCATGAGGTCTTACTGAGTTGTCAAGTTATAACCGTCGGCCTACAGAACTTGCAATTATTGACCAAAGTAGACTATCTCATGTCATGTGAAGTGAGTTCTATCCCACTGTAAGAGACCGAATCGTCCTGTATCAGTTAGTATCAAAGTCATAACCTTATTGGGTTATGTGAACTTGCGTTCCTACGAAAACGTTATACTCCTTACATGAGGGTATATGATGCAATGTGCCAACATATGTCTCATATTATTTATGAAATAAAATTTTGATATGTTTATAAAGGGTGAACACTAATATAACGCGTTTTGAGATTTATCCCTAAAAATCGTTGAACTGTCAAGTTATGACCATAAACTTATTAAACTTAGAGTTATAGGTCAAAACGAATAATCTCGTACCACGTGTAATGGGTTATGTCTTGTTATAAAGTAACAGATTAACCATACAATATCATAACATAATGCGTTTTAGTCTTTTTTTCAACAACTGTCACTCTTATGCAGAATGTTCCAAAATGTTATATTAGATAAACCAAAGGAAGAAACCTAATTTTAGAGGCTCAAAAGGTGAAAAAATGAAAAACAGGATCATATTTCTGCTTTAACGCATAATTGGTGCAAGGCCCGAAAGGCCAAAGATAACTACACCTACTGTTGGAATCGACTTGAGTACGAAAGACTACCTTGACATTTTTTAGACGGTAGTTTGTATAACTGTTACGACGTTAGCAACCAAGTGGTCCCTAGTTTTCTTCCTAGAAAAGAATTAGAAACTATTCATTTTATGAGTAAGGTGAATTATAAAATCTCCTAAGATAAATGTGAATTTTAATACATAAAATCAATTAATTTATTTCAAAATATATATAAAATTTACTAATATTTAAATTTTAAGTTATATAAAAAAAACTTAATCAAAGTAATGATAAATACCTATTAAAATTGATCAATATTGGTCAACACCGATCAATACTAATTTTTATTGGATTAATTATAAAATATATATATATATATATATATTAACTTATTAATTCAAATTTATATCTTAATTCCATAAAAAATTAATTAAGTCTAAACTATGTACATTTTTTTAAAAAATAATTTTGTGATCTTTAAAAAAAATAATTATTTTTTTAAGTTTCAATTCATTACCTTATATAAAAATCACAAAACCCCAATTATAATAAACAAACTCTAATTAAGAAAATCATATATATATATATATATGAAAGAGACTCAGCGTTGCAAAGCCCTCTTTTTTTTCTTTTTTCTTTTTTTAAATCAATGAATTTGCATTAACCTTTGACTTCACCCCAATTCCTTACAGTTTTTGTTCTTCTTTTTTTTTCATCGTGAACTGTAAAATATCTTACAGTTTTTGCATTAACCTTTATATCTATTTCTCAACATAACACTATCGAAAATAGCTTTTTATGATTTTTTTTAATATCAGAACACTTTACTTCATATAATTAAATATTCTTAAATATGTGACCATAATTTTGAAATACAGCCATAAATATTTTCAAATTTAATAATACTAAAACTAAAATTTGGAACACCAAAATGATCATAAATCTTCTTAATGATTCAAATTAAAGAGACTTTAATATAATTTGTTTGAATAAAATAATCTTACTTGAAAATCATTACTTAAATAACCTAAGAATATTTATATTATATGAACAAAAATTAAATATAAATATATAAAAAAATACTTGAATTCATATCTATCGATTAATTCTATAGTTAAGTATTTAATTTTTAAGATTTACATGTATTTCTTAAAATATCCTTTAGTTTTCTCTCAATTTTTTCTAAATATAGGATATCAGATAAGAAAAATAAAATCTATGCATTTATTTTAACCCATCCATAAAATAGATAATATCTTTAGATTTTTACATATTAAAAATACACACTTTATTAAATACATTAAAATTTAAATTATTGAAGTATTACTTTTAAACTTAAAATCTATATACAATTTTTCACCTATAATTGTTAAATTAAGGATGTAACACAATAATCTTATGATACTATAGCTTGAATCATAGATGGTAAATCTTATTCCTACCACTATTCGTAAAATGTCACCCAGAAAAAGCAATAAATCATTTTAGATTCAATTTGAATGCTTCCAACAACGGGATAGATTAATTAGTAATAACATGCCTCCGTAGTTCAGTGTATGATTTGTTTTATTCTTCTTCTTTTTTTTCTTTTTTGGTTTCTGGTGGATGAATTCCCACACATAGAATGAATGCAAGAAATGGGAAGAGTGAAGAAGATGATTTTATGCATCATATGTTCATACTGTGCCCTGTCGCGCGCCAGAAGCTAGTTAAATGAATCAAGTGTGTTCAGTCAATAAGGATATAATTTGCCAACCACTACCTGCAGTTCATATTCATTACTGCATACTCCTTGAACATATCGACCCAATCTCTCTGTATAAGCTGCTAGAAACCTTTTAAGAAATGAGAACTTTGCTAGCGTATATGAAGAAATAATTTGTCATAAATATATGGAAGGAAAGTAAGGTTTAAGATGCATCATAAATGAACCGGAAGATGGAAAGTGTAACATAAAAATTCAAACTGTGATCAACGCCAAATGAATTCTCAGAAGTGACATGAGAGTTTTTCCACTAAAAGCAACTCTTCTACCACTTGCCCTCCAATTCGTTGTTTAAAATGACAAAGTACAATTCTAACTCAGATATGTTACGTACCCTTATAATGCTGTGAATTTCAGAAAAAAGTGATCCTGAGTTCATATGTAATTAAAATAAATCATTTAGATCAAGCAATGGTATCCAAGAAGTTTTGTATCCATATAATTGACCCTTTACACGTTCTAGAAACAAATTCAGTTCAACTGCTACAGAAGGTAAATAATCTAAAAAGATGTATTAGAGACAAAGATGGATATCAATGTAATACCAGATAACTATAAATACAATTGACACTCTGATTTCTATAAGAAAAACAAAAGGAGCAGAAACAAAGCTGTTACCTTCAAAAAAAAAATATAAGGTTAAAATACAACTAGGGATCCAAGGGAGAATGTACAAATATTTGTACCTAACCAACATCCAACACAAGAACCAAATAATTTGAATGTAGGCAAGTGAGAAATATGTAGAACTGAGCTATTGTAGGTATGCTTAATCATGTAAGATAATAGTAAAGAAAAAAATGAAAGAATAGCAAGTCACAAAGTGCATAATACAATTGACACTGTGAACCAACTCACAAGTTAGTCTCGGCATGGCATGATAAACAAAAGCACATAGAACAAACAGAATATCCAAAACTATGGTGTAAGTTATACAGTTAGTTTATTACAGATTAGCTGTGAATTACACTAAGAAATTCCATGAAACAAAGAAGTTAGAATAGTATATTCAACGTTGACGTGCCGTCCATGAGATACATTGAAATTATAGTTTGAGCACTATATGAAAATAAAACAAGATAAAGCAAATAAGACATCCAAAGGAGGGAGTTTAAAGTTTCTAGAAACTTACTTTTGTTTTAATTTATATAGGAAGAATGTTGCAAATTGTATACCAACTAGGATGCATGGGAAAAGTAAAATGAAACAAAACCAAACATATAAGTCCATACCTTTTCCAAGAAGGGTACAAAGAAAATGAAAAAAATTAGAGATGATGTTCATGTATCATTCTTGATCCAAGATTTGGATAGAGGAAGTGGTCACAAGTTTCATGAAAAAGCCAGGTTAGGTCAATAGAGAAGAAACCAAAGTCGTTCGAAATCAGCAAACAAGAACAAGCAAGTGCTAAATGCATCATGCATCATCGAAAACATATCAATTAATGTGACATTGTGATACAAATTCATGGGGATGTTTGATTACCAATGTGCGTGATCAAGCATCAAATGTTGGACTAAGAGCATTGGATGGAATGGAATGTAAAATGGTCTCTGGAGTTTGTTGATCGATCGAATATCTAGTGTTTATCGATTGAGGAGTTTCTGCTCAAATTTTAGTTCTCAATTTTAATGGCTCGATTGATCGAGAAAGAGCTCGATTGATCGAGCGAGTACAGAAAAAATAGCATAAATGACAAAATAGGACAATTTTTGGGACAAGAAGCTAGAATTTGATAGGCATTATTATAATAGCCCACTTTGGAAGTGTATATGCACTAATTGTGTGCCCTAGAAGCCATTGAGTGATTTCATTTGTGCTTGAGAGTGAGAAGAGAAAAGAGAGAGCATTATAGAGAAAAGAGAGGAATTTAGAGTTTCCACCATTGTTGGGTGTGAACACATGTGTAAGGTATTTTTGAGTGTTATCTCTCTTGAGTGAATGTATTTCTCTTCAAATATATCTCCTTGTATTTGTATTTTCCACAAAAGAAACCAGTGGAACTCATCTCCTTTAAGACGTAAGTGGAGTAGAATCACCACATTGATTGGGTTGAACCACTATAAAGTTGAAGTGTTCTTTCTTTATTATTTCTTTGCAATATTTTCTATCATTGTTTGATATTCCATTTTAGAGCTTGTTGCTTGTGGTGTTTTTTGTTGGATAATCTTTATTGAGTGTTCTTGCTTGAAAAATTTTTGTTCTTACAAAGATTAGTAGATATTAACAATATCCTAGAATTTCACATTTTACATAACAAGTGGTATCTAATCTTTATTCGACTTAGGGATATTCCGTGGTTATTATGTGTGTGAATTTTTGGTAGTTAATATTGTGATTGGTAGTTGTTTTTAGAAACAACTCTTTTTTGTTGAAAATGAGTAGAATATAAATAGAAAAGTGGATGGCAACGGAGACTTCCATATTTGGAAGAGTAAGATGAAGGGTTTATTAGTTCAACAAAAGATAACTCAAGCTTTAAATGAGACTTTGTAGCATCCAGATGATTTTACGGCATTTCAAAAGAAGGAATTGTTATTGACAACTTACATATCTATTTTCTTGCCTTTATACGATAATGTGATTTGTGAGGTTCAAAATATAAAGACCACAAAGTAGTTATGGAAGAAGTTTGATAAGATATACATGCAAAGGTCCATGTCTCAGAGGTTCTATTTGAAAGAACAATTGTTTGGGTTTCAAATGAATATGTAAAGAGGCTTGGAGGCTAACTTAGCAAAGTTTCGAAGAATCTCTAATGACTTGTCAAACATTGGAGAGGGTTTTAGTGATGAAAATCTTGCTCACTTTTTGTTACACAACCTACCGAATTCCTACAAAGAATTGAAGATGTGTCTTAAATATGTAAGAGATGATATTTCTCTTGAACTAGTTATCTCTCACTTGAGAACAAAATAACTAGAATTGAGAATAGAGAGGCTTCACGTTTGTGAGAGTGGTGGTGGTAGTGATGTCATGTATTCACGAGTAAGAGGTAGAGAAAGAAGTCAAAGTAGAGGCAAAGGAAAACACAGATCAAAATCTCTTGGTTCGAAAGACAAAGTGAGATGCTACCTATGTAATAAGAAGGGACATTTTAAGAGAGATTGTCCAGAGAGGGAAAAGAAAACCAAGGGAAAGTATAGTAGTGGAGATGCATTAGTGGTGGCCGATGAGATGGATTATAATAGTGTTGAGGCATTGGAATTTTCTTCAAGTAGTTATTATGGTGCTTGGGTCTCGGCCTCGAGTTGCACCTTTCATATGACACCTTAAAAGGAGCGGTTTGTTGATTTCAAGAAGGTAAATAGTGGTATTGTTTACGTTGGAAACAACCATCCATGTAATGTGATTAGAGCTGAGTCAGTGAGGCTTCACTTTTATGATGGTTCAACATTTGTGATAAAGAATGTAAGAGATGTGTTGTAATTTAAGAAGAACTTGATCTCGTTGGGTATATTAGACAACATGGGTTATAGCTACAAGGGAGATCGTGGTCAAGTGAAGGTGCGTATAGGTTATTTATACTTCAAAGGTGTATTAAGGAATGGACTCTACTATCTTGATACTACTGTAGAAACAAATGTTGCCACAGTGAACCATGGTGAGGAGAACGTCAACCTTTGGAATAGAAATATGGTTCAAATAAGTGAAAAAGGAGTAGAGGAACTTTCCAAAAGGAAGATTCTTAGTGATGGTATGCTTGATAAACTTTCTTTCTATAATCATTGCACTTTTGGCAAGGTAAAGAAAGTGAAGTTCATACCGACAAAATTGATGGGATGTGACATATTGGACTATGTGCATTCACATTTATGGGGGTTGAAGAGAACACCATCAATGGGTGGCACGAGGTACATTCTTACTATAATGAATGATTTCTCTTAAGAAAATTATGGGTTTATTTGTTGAACACTAAAGATAAAACTTTTGAGAGATTTTTTGAATGGTAGAAACTTTTTGAAACTCAAACCATAAAGAAAAAGTTGAGTGTTTAAGAACTATTAATGGTTTGGAGTTTTACAATGAGGATTTCATGAGCTATTGTAGGGAGAATGGTATAACAAGGTGCCAGATCGTTCCTAAAAATACAAAATGGTTTGACAAAGAGGATGGATAGAACACTCTTTGGGAGAGTAAGATGTATACTTTCTGATGCAAACATGCCCAAATATTTTGGAGAAAAGTCTTTGCTACTGCTAGATACCTTATCAATAGGCATTCTTCAATGTTGCTCAACTTCAAGATGCCAAAAGAGGTATGAACTAGAAAACCTACTAAATATGATCATTTGAGTGTATTTAGTTATATCACATATGTACATGTGAGGCAAAGGAAGTTAGAGCCTAGGGCATTGAAGCGTATGTTTTTGGGGTACCTTAGTGGTGTAAAGGGTTATAAGTTATGGTATGATGATGCTAAGAAATGCATTTCTAGTATAGATGTGACTTTTAAGAATGATGAAATGTATATGGATAGATCTTCTAAAGAAACTAATGACTCACCACAAGAGTCCAGATGCAGACGTGTTAGCTTTGACGTTTAGTCATTGATGTATAACAATCCTAGGGAAGAGCATAGGCAATTGGAAAAACCTATTATACAAGAACCTCTTAGTGATGATAATCAAGGTATAGAGATGTAAGAAAAAGACACCATTGAACCCCAATCACCTAGATTAGGAAATGACTACTTATTGGCTAGAGATCGGAGTTAATGCATAATAAGAGCTCCTAAGAGGTTGAACCACATGGCCTATGCACTGAGCATGGAGTTAGAGATCTTAGGACTTGAGCCAAGGTTATATGAAGAATCCATGAGTAAAAAGGATGCCAATAAATGGTGGAAGGCCATGGAGGATGAAATAAATTCTCTATACAAAAATAAGACATAGACACTAGTTCCTCAACCGAAAGGTCAAAAAGTTATGGGAAACAAATTGGTCTATAAGCTGAATGAAGGAGTCCAGATGTCTAGCTAGTCTATTACAAGGCTAGAGTTGTTACAAAGGGGTTCACGCAAAGAAAAAGTATTAACTTTACTAAAATATTCTCACAAGTTATAAAACATAGTTCCATTAGATTACTATTGACTATTGTTGTGCATAATGACATGGAACTTGACCAATTGAATGTGAAAACTTCTCTTTTACATATACCTTAAGAAGATATTTTCATAGAACAACCTAATTGGTTTGTTGAAAATGGAAAAGGTGACATGGTGTTTCTTTTTAAGAATTCTTTGTATGGCTTGAAACAATCTCCAAGATATTGGTACAAGAGATTCAATAATTTTGTATTGAAGATTGGTTACAAGGCAAACATGAAAATTGTGTATATTTAAGAGGTACAACTAGCTCTAATACTATTTATTTATTACTGCATATTGATAACATGTTGACAACTAGTTGTGACCAGCCTCAAATTACCAAGCTGAAGAGTCAACTTAGTTTTGAGTTTGAGATGAAGGATCTTGGGTGTGCTAAGAAGATTTTGGGGATGGAAATTACAAGAGATTGGAAGAAAGGCATATTGTTCATTACCCAAGAGGTATAATGTGAGAAATTTTTGAAATGGTTTAATATGGCCAATGCTAAATCAACTACAACTCTAATAGCATCACATTTCAAGTTGTCGGACTTAGACTCTCCTTGGACAAATGAGGAGAAGAAAGGAATGGAGAAGATTCCCTACGCAAATGCAGTGGATAGTTTCATGTATTTGATAATTTGTACAAGATCAGATATTGTATTTAGTGCAAGTTTAGTGAGCCGCTACATGCCAAATTCGAGTAAAAATCATTAAGAGACTGTGAAATGAGTAATGATATATCTACATGGTACAACTGGAGTTGGTCTTCTCTATGATTGCTCTAAGGAGTTGAGTGTTGGTGTAATAGGTTATATGGATTCTAAATTTGCCAACGATTGTGATAAGAGGTGATCCATCATGGGTTACTTTTTTGGGTTTGATGGAAACATAGTGAGTTGGAAGGTCAACTTACAATCAATAGTGACTTATCTTCTACAGAGGCAGAATTTGTCACAACAACGAAAGTGATAAAAGAAGCTATGTAGTTGAAGGGTATGACTAGTGAACTTGGGTTTTAGCGAAAGAATGTGATAGTTCATTCTGAAAATCAAGGTACAATTTGCTTGACCAAAAATTCTCAATTTCATAACCGTTCAAAATATATAGATGTGAAGCTACACTTCATATGAGAGATAATAGAACAAAGTGAGGTAGAGTTGGTAAAAATTCACATGGATGATAACCTGGTAGACGTGGCACCAAAACTTGTTCCCTTGGCAAAGTTTGTGTTACATTAAACTTTGATCAAGGTGACCACCTCATCTAGATAAAGGTGAAAGGGGTGGGTCTTCACACAAAGAGAATGAGTTCCAATGATTGACATCAAGGTGGAGAATTTTGATAACTTGATGCAAATCGATGGAAGGATGCTTGATTACCAATGTGGATGATCAAGCATCAAAAGTCGAACTAGGAGCATTGCATAAAATGGAATATAGAATGGTTTATGGAGTTTGTCGATTGATCCAGAATATGGTTGATTAATTGAGTTGGTCGATCGATCGAGGAATTTTTGGTCAAATTTTGATTCCCATTTTTAATGACTCAATCGATCAAAAAATGGCTCGATCAATCAAGCTAATATAAAAAAACAAAGTAAATGGCAAAATGGGACATGGTTTTTGGAACAAGAAGCTAGGATTTGTTAAGTAGTATTGTAATAGCCCATTTTTTAGGGTGTATATGCACTAATTGTGTGTCCTAAAAGCTATTGAGTGATTTCATTTGTACTTAAGAGTGAGAGGAGAAAAGAGAAGCCATTAGAGAGAAATGAGAGGAATTTATGGTTTCAACCATTATTGGGTGTGAAGCTTATGTAAGGTCTATTTGAATACTATTTCTATTGAGTGAGTATATTTCTCTTCAAATATATCTCTTTATATTTGTATTCTTCATAAAAGAACTAATGGAACTCATCTCCTTTTGGAAGGGGTGAAGAAGTGGAGTAGATTCTACTACATCAGTTATATTACATTAGTGGGATTGAATCATTATTAAGTTGGTGTGTGCTTTTTTTATTATTTCTTTGCATTAATTTCCATCATTATTTGATATTACATTCTAAGAATTGTTGTTTCTAGTGTTTTTTGTTGAATAATCTCCTTTAAGTGTTATTACTCGAGAAATTTTGGCTCTTACTACTATTAGTAGACTTTAACAATATCTTAAAATTTTACATTTTACTTTACAATTAATCTTGTCAAGGTCAAAATATCACTATCTTTAAATATTATTAGTGAATCAGAGGGTATGAGAAAAAAACTTCTCCTATTTTATGTCCCAAATCCTGATAAATTGTCACCATTGTAAAAGTACAAAAACTTTGATGGTTTATGACCTTTAAAACCCATATTGCCCGTCAAAGGCACCCGTATAATGCTCTCCATGAAATCTTTGAAAATTCTATCACCATAAATGCCAACCTCCTGAACACCAAGTTCATTGACAAAAGATACACAAATCTGTAAGCAAGCAGCCAAATTTATATTACTATGGCAACTGTAGCTAGGTAAAAGATTAAAAAAAGGAAAGAAAAAAAATAATTACTCTTTCTTCATTTTCTGAAACTATCTATTGGGCAGAAAAGTATTCCAACATTGGTAATACAATAACTTAGGACCCATGCAAATATTCATAATTCAATTACATCTATGATTTCGGAATCCTAGTTCCAGGTTTTGTAATTTTTTTTATGACCAGAGCTTTTTGTCACAAAAAAAATTATGGGTTAATATTCACTTTGTACTTGTTCCTAGGAAATGACAAAAAAGTTTATAAAAAAATTATCAATAATGCCTTTCGTTTATCATTTCCAAAAGGAAATAAAAAATCAAAAGATCTTATAACCTTGTTGAGTTTGTTTACTGATTTTTGACATGTTTTTGGAAACAAAACGCAAAAAATAAAGTATAGTTTATTTGGTAACTACCAACTACAAGTTCTTAAGTAATTTTCTTTCGGTATGTGCCAAAACACATAGTTGTGCTTCATTTGTTTTCTAAGAAAATTAATAAAAAACCTAAAATCTTACTATGAAAGCAACATGCTTTATCTAACCCAAACCGGATTGACCTGTGGGGCACATGAACCGATTTTTTCTGGGTAATTTGATTTTGTGTCGTGTCGATATTATTCATAGGTCAAACGTCCGACCCGTTGACTCTTTTTTCTCTTTTTTTTTCTTCCTTTGGTTTAAAAAATTTGTAATCTTTTATTTAGTCATAAATATACTAATATTAAATATTAATTCAACCAAACGTAACTTATTAAAAAGACAGTGTCAAATTAATGGGTAACCTATCTATTCATGTTGAATTAATATATAGCAATTATTAAAATAATAACTCAATATATTATATTAATATAAAAATTTGAAGAAATTTTTAATTGAATTTGAATATGATATTAATATGAGATGTCATGTTTAAACATAACTATTTAAGAAAATAAAAATAAACTCCTCCTTCAATATTGTATAAGAGGATTAAATTTTTAAATAAACTAGATAAATTATAAAATTTGATAAAAGTTTAACATTCTTTAAACTACGAAGTCTACCTAAGAATAAGAACAAAACTTGAGACTTATAAATCTCTCTAATCTATCATTGGTTTTAGAGTGATTTATAAGTACCTATATAATTAAAAAAAGAAAATAAACAAATCAATAGTTAAAATTTCATCAAGTTTCATCAATATATCTCAACATTAATCCATGGTGTATAATTAAAATATTAATTCATTCAAAAATAGAAAGACAATACCTAATTATTTAAGAAAGATCAACAATCATTTGATCATCTTCTTCGTCTATGTCATCTTCATCTAAATAATCAATATCATCCACATCTTCAAACACACCAATATGATACTTTGGAAACTTTACAACATATTTCACTAGTAAGGACATAAACAATAATAATTATTAATAATTAAACATACTAACAAGTTTAACAATAATAGTACAATATAAAAAACTCAAACCATTAAATTGAGGCCAAAGTCAGTCTTAGGCACACATCAATACTTCTACTATGAATGACTTCAATCTACTACAGTGCTTGGACACAACCCTATCACCTATGCTAAAGACAGACTCATATGTAACAATGAAAATAATAATAGCCAATAGGTCTCTAGCAATTCATTGTAGAATGGGATACTTAAAACCATTTATCTTCCACCAAGCAGATATGACAAAGTTCTTTGTTCTAGGTAAAACCCTTTCCTCGAAGTAGATATCAAGTTCTATTTTCACCAAATCAATAATCCTACTACTTGACACAAACAAGTCATACTGCAATAGAGAATCAACATAACCTATAGCATAACCTATTGCATTTGGCTGCAAAGATAGAATGATGAATTAGAAGACTCTTATCTTGTACTATTTTTTTGATGTTGATTGACCAAATCAACACAAGTCTTATGCACTTTATTTATGTGATCTTTATAACTATCCGTTCCACATAGATTTGAGGAAAATAAAACTTAATTAATTTCATTTTGTACCTAAGGTTCAATACATTTGGCATTGCAATAACTCCATGAATGTCATCCCAATATTTTTTTAAACTTTGATGTCATACTTAATGTCATAATCCTAATTTACTCCTGTGACAATGTAATCCAATCACACAATGTATTTTTGACTTTGGCAAATCTCTAGAAAAAATAAATTTTTGGTAGGATATTGCATCCCAGTAAATTTATGTGTGACTGTGAAAAATTTCCAACATTTTGATAATTTGTTGCACCAAGGCCCAATCATTATCTAAAAGGGAACAATTGAATTGAGGTTCACACTATTTAAAGTGATTAAATAACTTCTTGTAATTCATAGCAATAGATAGCATTTCATACGTAAAGTTCCACCTAATTTTGGAGTCAAGCATCAACTTCTTGAACTCTTATCTTATCGACATCATCTTTAAACTCCTTAATTCTTTTAGGGATAAATGGCTAATGAGCAATACTTTCTCGAATCCTACGAAACCCATCACTAAGAACTTCCAACTCAACCTTTACAATCAAATTTAAAATATAAGCATAATACCTCATGTGCAAAACAGACCCATCCATCCTTACAAAGTTCATAATCTCTTTATAATATGGAACCATCTTAATCATGAAACCATTGTAATTAGCAAACAAATAAATTAATAAAAATCATATTAAAGCTCAGGTACAGCTACAAGCAATTTATGAAAGAAAGACGTTAAGGATGACATCAATAATGAGATCAAAATCATGGCATCCCTATATCTAAGACTGAAAGTTGAAACAGATTTGCTAATTACTTGTGTGCAAATACAAACTTGTTAAGGGAATGCTAGTAAAATTGTAAGATTCAACTAGTAATTTGGAATCTTACTTTCAAGTTGAAGAAGCATTAGATATGCATTGCTAATATCATATTACACAACAGCCAGACAAGCACTGTTATAGTTAAAATGAAAAACTGATAGAGATTGTTTTTGAAAAATGCTAAGAGGGTCATATCAAGTTTCCTATAAATGTCAAATATTGAACCACTTTAAAGTCAAATAAATGCAATAAACAAATCAAGAAAGGAAACATATTTCTGAAAAGTGTTGTGGTAACCGACCCAATATTATCAAAAACTCATCACAGCTAGGAAGGAAATACTCAATTTTAAACAATTGATTAATCTTGGTTTTCCATTTTAAAGTATTAAAATTTGTAGATCTTCCTAGCTAGCCATATGACCTAGTCGTATGTGAGCTTCAATACAAAGTCTTTTACACTTAGTAGAATTGTTCACATTGAAGGGTTTATCTGGACAGGTCCACAGTTTCTGACTGTATAACCCATTCCTTTTGCCTTCTGTAACTCTCGAACTCGATACCTAGCCCTTAGGTACCTTATTAGGAAGCGAGCTGCTACCATCTGGACCAGTAGCCCAGATGATACCAACTTACTTCCTAATAAAGTACTTAAAGGCTAAGTACCGAGTTCGAGAGCTAGAGTAGGCAATAGGAATGCATACCCTGATAACGAACATAGATTTCCCAAGTACCAAGGGGGCCTACATAGATATTCAAACCCTGTACAATGGTTGCATGTAAAAAGGGCATCTTTTGATATTTGAACCACGTCTAGCTCAGCAGAGGCACAAGATATCTCGGGATATCCACGTGGGGCCCAAGACTATGACATTGTTGCTCAAACTAGTTTATATACTAGTAGGGTGGCCACAACCTGACACGTGTTTGTTTCGTTCTCCCTAGTTCTCAAACCCAGAACCTAGCCCTTAAGTAAACCTTGAGAAGCAATCTAGTCATTCAGGTGGTTTGTGGAGGGATGGAGGTCGAATGGTGACTGGTGAACAAAGAAATTTTTTTCTGAAACCTAGCTGTGAAAAAAAAGAAAAGGAGAGGGAAAAATACTTGAATAGAGCCCCGATTCAAATCGTATCTGACCCAAGTGTATTAATTATAAATTTATAATGGATGCTTATTCAACCTAAACTGACCTGAACGAATGTATCCCAAATGGTTCAGATACTCACAAGTACCAGAATTGCATGATAAAACTACCATCTCTACATCCCCATCCCAATTTTTAGAAGCATACAAAAATAATTAGACCATATTTTTAGAATGCACGTGGTGTTTGTTGGAACATTTTTAAGAAAAATGGTTATAGCATTTGGACAAAAAGTTGCAATAGTTTAGTATATGTCTTTTAGTAAAAGACACGTTAAAGAGTTGTAATTTTTAGAAATTAAATTTGTGATATTTTATAAAAAATACATGTCTTTTGAATATGTTGTAATTGTTCATGAACAATTATATTGGTTTTAAAAAAAACATGATTTTTGAGAAATTTATAATTTTTCAAAGTGTCATAACCTTTCGTGGATGACTACATAGTAATCTATAAATAAACATTTTGTTTAAGCAATTTATAGGTGAAATTCGAGAGAAGAACAATGTGAAATTGAAAAAAGAACAATGAATGCTCTCTATCACTTCTAACCACCATTTATATACATATAAAATTAGTGTTCTAAATACTATAGATTTAAAATATTAATTATTTTGAGAGCTTTTTAAAGTAAAAAAGCGTTATTAGGTTGTCTTCGTGAATACACCTCGTGGACAACAAGAGATTTCATTGTATCTTGGAGGCATATTTGTTGAGGCCTAGTACATCATTGAATTGGTGGAAACAAATAACGTCTTAAAGATAACGATTTATAATCGTACCCTAAAACCAAAATCAAAATTTATATTATTTAATATGGTGTAAGATCACATTGGTCCTTTTATTTATACAAAATGTGTTATTTAGTTCTCTAATTTTGAGAATATGACATTTAGTCATTTTACTTACAAAAAATTTACTAAAAAGAGACATTTAATATTTTTTTTAAATAAAAATTGTTAGAGATATTCTAGTCATAAAGTGGAAGTAAAAAACAATAATACCCTCATCAGTTATATTTATAATTTTTTTGATTCAATAAGGTGTGAATAAATGATGAAAATATCCTCACTAATATTTGGTTAAATTTTTTATCGATAAAAGTCTTTGTGATTCTTTTTTATAAGTCGAATGACTAATAAATATATTTTTTTATGAATGAAATGACTAATAAGTACCATTTTCATAAGTAAAATGACTAATGAGTGCCTTTTAAAAGTTAGATAACTAAAATCACTTTTACTCAGACAAATGAGATCCTATAATATTATGATTTTACAATATTACAACAAATTTCAACAATGTTTGGTAGAATTGTTGATGGGATAGATTGGTTCTTCTTCTAGGAAGGCTTCAAAGCCTATCGTAATTACTCACTATGGCCAGCTTTCATGAACTTTAATAAACTTTTTTAAATTTTCTAACACAATTAGACAACAATAATAATTATATAGTCATTCATAAATTTTTCTTAATCTCTCAATTCTTACTAACTACAAACAAGGGACACTCATGCTTGTGTCCAAACGATCTTGTCAAGCTTCAAACTATCTATTGCTCGTAATTTGGGAAGATAAAAAATAAAGAATGAGCTTTCGTCCAATAAAGTTACTCTGACATATAATTTATATGATCATTATCAATAATATAATCAAATACATAAGTATTCATTAAACAAATACATATTTAAATATTTAAATGATTCTATCTGAATACATACATATTGTATTAAAATTTAACATAGATCAAATCGTTTATAAAATAATCAAAATTCATAAAATTTTAGTTCAAAAGTAAACCAACTCATACGATTAGAATACATAAACATTTTACTACGTAATTATTAGATATCCATGGTAAGCCATAGTAGTAAAAATCAACATGAAAAACATATATTCATGTACCTTTGATCCCTCGTTCTGTGTCACAGAACGAGTAGTCCATGTCTCAAGACTATGACCCATATACTCACCATCCCGTGTCCCAAGATAGACCATCCCGTGTCCTAGGACTATGCTCGAGGTACAATGCTTGGCCTTACCATTACCACATTGATCTCAAGCACATAAAGTCATATATCGTAAAAATTTCACCCCTAACATTTATAGAACGTATTATAAAATACCACGACTTTGCAACACTTTAAAACAAGCATTCATGAATATTTTTTTAAGTAATAGTATTACATATATAAACTATAAACTTCACACTTATAAAATTCATGTTGCAAAATAAATGTTAAAACTTTTAACTATATCAATTAATATATTTAAATATCATGCTTAGAATAAATTTTGGAGTAATTTTAAGAACCACCCACTTGAACTCTAACCTACGTCACACAATTTTCCTTCTCAAATTTCACATAAGTCTTAATTTTTATGGATTATAATTCCATAATATTAATTATTTTACAATTCACCAAATTGTTCTCATGACGCATGAAATATGTAAGTTTAGATAATCATCTAATTCACACTTGATGTACTTATTAAAGGGTTACTATTATCTTTTAAAAAGATGATAAAACTTATTTTTAACCTAAATATACTCCTTCCTAATTTCTTTGATAATGGATATGAATAGAAGTTAAAAATTTCAAATGTAAATATTTGATATTACAATCAAATCCAAGAGTAAAGCACTCAACAATAAAATAAAGTATCTAAGTTAATTTTTTAAAATATAATTTATCATCAAATTCTAATAATATATATATTAAATATAAATACTTGATATTACAATCAAATCCAAGAATAAAACACTCAACATTAAAATAAAGTATCTAGGTTCATTTTTAAAACATAGTTTATCATTAAGTCTTAATAATATAGGAATGCATGATATAATTAAATATTTTTATTCTGTTATTAAATAAAATAATTAATTATTTTTAAATTAAATAAAAACTATAATTTTTAAATTTCCAAAAATGCTCAACAAACCTTTAAAATAGTCAATAAATAATGTGTTTTCTATGTGCTCAAATCAAAATTAATTATTTGACACAAATAAACATAAATTTAATTAAAAAGATCACATATACTTTTCATAAAAATATACTTCGAAACCATGTTAATAGTAAATATTATCTAAATTGTTAGCTTGTATATTATTGTTTAAACAATAATTTTGTACTCATTTTCAAATAGAAAAATACTCAATAAAATAAGTAAAACATTGAAATTAAGTATAATAATAATATAAATTATTTCACCTTTTCAATTAAAATAAACTTAATTTAAAATTAATTAATTAATTATAAATATATAAAATTAAAAATTGATATATTTATTTACAATATATTGATTAATCTCATTAATTAATAGTTTTTAAACTTTAAAACTTAACAACTTTTTTTTTATTCTAAAACTAAAACAAACTTATTTGAAACTATATATACAGGTTCAAATAATTTTTTTAGAAAACATATTAGTTACCGATTATTTTAAAGAATTTATGAGCTCTTTTGAAAATTTAAAAATTATTAGACACAAATAAAACTTAAAAAAGGTTAAAAATGTCGCTTTGTTAAAATTATTATATTTCATCCAAAAATTATATATAAAAGTTATATTAATAATTTATTTAAGCTAATATACAAATAGGAAATCAAAATTTTTTAATCCACATTCATACTAAAAATTTAAAAATACACCATAAATTTATATGTATGAATTCTATGACACAAAGATGAGACGAGTAAAATAAACAACTTTACTCATGACAAAAACAAGATTTAAGATTAAAAAATTTACCTTTACCACAAATGAAACTTTTCTTCTTTCCCATTTTCATCCTCTACCCCTTTTTCCTTCTTTTTTTTTTAAAAAAAACTTTTCTTCTTTCCCATTTTCTTTCCCTCTTTCTTGCGGAACCACGTTTTCTCTCCTCCCTTTTCGTTTTACTTTCTTTATTTTCTTTAGTAATATATATTACTTAATTAACCATCCCATCTCTCCCAAAAGCCCAGGTTTTGGGTTCTGATTTCTTTTATCTTAATCAAATTACTTATTTATCTTTAAATAAAATTTAATAATAATAATCACACAAAATTTACAAATTTATCGTTAAAAAATTAATTAATTACATTATAATATTTCACTTATTCCCTTTAATTCAAATAAAATAATATGGATCCCACATAAAAATATTTATTGTTAAATAAAAAATTTAATTAAAAAATACTACATATTATTTTTTATTTTTTACTCAAGGTATACGCACGTATTATTTACCAGACTTGATGCTACAGCTTTAAAACAATAATAATAACAAATATTATATGAATTATTAACTTGCATATTATCATTTCAACAATTATTGTTACTAATTTTCAAGTAAAAAGGTACTCTATAAAATAAGTAAAGCATTGAAATTAAACAAAATACTCATATAAATGGTTTCACTTTCTCAATTAAGATAAAATTTACTTAATGTTAGTTAGATAATTATAAATATATAACATTAAAAATTAAAATATTTATAATATATAAGTTGATTCAATTAATTGTTAAAAGATAATATTTCAATTCAATTCAATTAATAAATCAAAAATAAATATTATATAATTTTAAATTAAAATAAGATAAATAGAAATATATATAAGTTGTAAATATAAAATTTAAATGACATAAAGCTTAAATTCAAGAAAAGAATGATCGAAGTTTGTATATTATACGATATTTTTAAGATAATTTTTTCGTTAGTCGTGGGTGTATGAGAATTTCGAAAAAAATATCTCATAAGATATAATGATCACATAGTAACAAACTTACACCATAATTTATTATCCTATAAACTTTCAAACATCTAAACTAACCTTATAATTAGAGAAAAAATTGATAAATTTTTTTTATTATATACATATATATATTCTGTATATCATAGAATGAAAAATTCATCTTTTATATAAAGAGATCTGAGTTACAAAAGATTTTAAATGTACCAAATATTTTATAAGAAAATGGTAAATAAATAATGCAAAAATGTTTCTCACAAACAATTGAAAATAAGTGTGGTTATTTCTTAATTAATAATTGTGATTGTTTAAGGTATAAGTGTGTGGCCATTTCTCTCAATTAATTATAATTTTCATTCCCAAATTTCAACAATCCCCACGTAAATGAAAATTACTAAAGATTTTAGAACAAAGATTTAAATCAATTTTGATACAAAAATAGAATTCAACGATTCAAAACCTGCATAGAATAGGAAGATGTTACCTCTTGAACTTTCCTTTGTGAAAATATATTTACTGTACTGGTTAACCAGTAAACACGATGTCCTTGAACTGTTTTTTCGTTTGACATAGTCTTTCCTAACACAATTTAGTTATTATTGTTATGTTCGTTTTGGTCATGAATATACACCTAACTCTGTGAGAGTTTCTAAAAAATTATTCCTTACACAATTTTCTATCTAAGCGACCCTATTTCTCTCTTACATATATGATCTCTTATCTATAAGAGTAATCCGTAAAGGGTAACCCGCAATAACCTTTATACTACATGTATCAATATTTTCATCGTTGGAATGAACTTGAGGATAAACCCCTCACGATGATCTCACTAAGTCTTTACAACTAGGTTGGGTTTCCTTTGTAAATTCTTATTTCTTCATAAGCTTCAATCTCATTTTCTTCGATGACTTATCAACTAACTCT
Organism: Hippophae rhamnoides; assembly: GCA_033030585.1. Classification (NCBI taxonomy): domain Eukaryota; kingdom Viridiplantae; phylum Streptophyta; class Magnoliopsida; order Rosales; family Elaeagnaceae; genus Hippophae; species Hippophae rhamnoides. The sequence continues at coordinate 35,271,114 of CM065437.1, forward strand.
CGATTTAATCTTTTGGTTAGTAGATCCACTATATTGTCCTTTGACTTTACATAATCAATAAAAATAATCACAGTTAAGAGTAGTTATCTAATGGTATTGTGTCTATGACGTATATGTCAAAACTTACCACTATATATATTGTTTTGTGCCTTGCCAATATCATATTAATTATCACAATATATGCAAATTACAAGCACAAGCTTTGGCCACTTTGTAATATCTTCTAAGAAATTATGTAGCCATTTGACCTCTTTATCACATTTATCCAAAGCAATAAGTTCAGATTTCATTATGGATCTAACAATACACGTCTATTTTAAAGGACTTTCATGAAATAGCTACATCATCTAGTATGAACACATATTCATTAGTAGACTTTGAGTCCTTTATATTAGATATCTAGTTTGTATCATTGTATCCATCTGATACTGTTGGATATATTGTGTGGTGATAATTGTATTTTATATACTTATTTTCACCTATTTTATTAATTGTAATTGCTATGTTCTTAATGTTTTTAGTTAATTTTCGATGAATAAATTTGTATTTACTGTTTTTTATATTTTTTATGAAAAGTAAATAATTTGTATCTAAAACGTACTTAATTGCAAGTTTTTGTCCAAAAATCTAATTTCAAAATAAATGAGTGCTTAATTGTAATTTATAAATGTTGAAAATATAAATTAAATTAAATTCAGGCTTAATTTTAATTATTAAAAGTTTAAAATTTAATTTAAATTACCAAAGGGCTATATTGCAATTAAAATTTAATTTAAATTTAATAAGATTCATTACGTTCTAAGTTTTCAAATGACCACACATACAATTAGGGTATATTCCTATCCTTCATCATACATGTCATTCTATCAAAGAGCAATATACACACAAATGCCTCTCTCAAGTTTATTAATGTGCCACGGATCATTTTGATAAAATTCGTAAATAATCAAAAAGCATTAAGCACAAGATAGAGTGAACAAATCGAATGTCTTATAAATCTATCAAAAATAATTAAAATCAAAGCTTCATAAATTTAGATCAAATGCAACCCTAGAAAAATTAATTTACTTGATTAATTTAAAATAAAAATTACAACAAGGAAATTGAGATGAAGAACAAAAGAAAATTAAACCATTTCGGATCGTAACTATTTGGCACATGTAGAACACAACAGAAGCCAAAAATGGCTTCTGCGTGTTCCACCGTCCAGCTCCAAACACTACAGAAAATCCAAAACTAAACTCTCCAAAAAAACTCTTAACTCTATCATAATGTCACCTATTTATAGCACCAAAAAATACATCAAAAATATTAAAATATCATACACGCGTAACAATTTGTATCGAAAATAAAACCCCGACATTCCCCTTAAAATCCGCGGTCATGCGAAAATCGAAACGTTATTTTAATTCACGTGTGAGACAAGGGCACCGTTTCTGATTTAAAATTCAAATTGCATGCCACGTGTCAGTGTCTGATTCGCTGAAAAGATTTAAATCGGACACGTGGCAGCATTTCATTGGCTTCTGGAAATGGGCGCACTATAAATTGTCGCAGGGAAGACAACGGCTGCACGCAGGCGTGATCCTGTGCTTTCACACTCATTGTAATATGCCATGTGTCAGAATATTATTGGCTTATAGATAAAGTTGACACGTGGCTTCTTCTTCTTCTGTAAAACTCGAGGGTGCACGCCGCTTGGATAAACCGCGTCGCACATGATTTTTAAACAGCGGTTCGGTGCGCGATAGCTTCATTCCACGCGCTTCAATCTGGACCGTTCAACCGATCCAACGGTGAGCAATGCGCCTCGGGAAAATTCTGCGCAACCAACATATGGGTCCCACTCTGCACGGTAGGTGGGCCCCTCTGGCTCACCGAGCCGTGCGAGAAATATACCGTGCACGCGATTTTGTCTCGTCTGGAATGCACTCGCCAAATCTGGACCGTTGATTTGATGATCGAACGGTGGGTGACATTCTTCTCCTGCGCAGAAAATTCAATTTTTATTAATTTCATTTTAACCCACAAATATAATTCAAATTACATTTTTGACTTTGTTTAATTGCAATATAGCCCTTTGGTAATTTAAATTTAATTTTAAACTTTTAATAATTAAAATTAAGCCCAAATTTAATTTAATTTATATTTTCAACACTTATAAATTGCAATTAAGCACTCATTTATTTTGAAATTAGATTTTTGGACGAAAACTTGCAATTAAGTACGTTTTAGATACAAATTATTTACTTTTCATAAAAAATATAAAAAACAGTAAATACAAATTTATTCATCGAAAATTAACTAAAAACATTAAAAACATAGCAATTACAATTAATAAAATAGGTGAAAATAAGTATATAAAATACCGTTATCATGGTACAATCCATAATTACATGTGTATTTAAAGTGTGTAAGTAGTCTTGTAATACATTTCCAGTAATCAAATCCTAAATTGCTTGGTATATCTACTTAGTTTACTTATTGTATAAGTTATTTCTAGTTTTGTACAATTCATCAAGTTTATAAGACTTCCTATCACTTTAGAATATTCTAATCAAGACACACTTTCATCTTTATTCTTAAATAGGTGTATATTTAAATCTATCGGTAATAATTTCATAATCACTATTGTTGAATTTCTCAAGTATCTTGTCAATATAATGACATTGAGTAAGAATAATACCGCTTGGTATCCTCAATATCTTCATTCTCAAAATTACATCAATGAATCCCACATCTTTCATTTCAAACCCGAAATTCAATATATTCTTAATGGATTGATCGTTTGATCATTACTACCTTCAATTAACATATATCAACTTAAAACCACAAGATGACATGATTATCTTTAGTTTCCTAGGTATAACTTTCTTGGTCCTGACTATCTGCATTCATAGTCTCACAAATTCATTTAAATGAACTTCATTCTTGATTCTAGTGTGATCTTTAACACATGTACAAAAAATTGATAAGCACTAATCTAATAGTCATACCTAATAAATTGTAATCTATAGCTTCAAGACCTATCTTCACTTTCTTATGTATATATACAATCACTTTTGTCAGACACTCTTACACTCATAAGTATTTGTAGAAATCCATTATTCTTTTAAATAGCCCATACGATGTCTCATGAGCCTTCTTTCAAAATACCTTATTAAAATATAATTAGTCAATAACATGACTTTTCCCACAAGTTCTTAGGTAACCTAGAATTTAATGGCATTGCATTCATTATAACTATCAAGGTACGATCTTTGCTTCTCAATAACAATGTTACGGTTTCATGTATGCTTCCATGTTATGCATGGAGTTCACCAAATAATACTTCATACTTATCACAAAACCTTGATTTTCTTGTTGAATTGATATTTAATTTCAGCTTTATAGAGAATAAATATATCTATAGCTTGATCTTTACTTTTATGCAAATATACATAGTAATATTTCATGCTATCATTGATAAAAGTATTGAGATACTTGTTGTCATCCCTTGTTCAAACAAATTTCAAATCACATAGAATATTAATGATCAAATCGAAAGGTTTCATGTTCATTTCAATTGATTGAAAAGATCACATAATCATTTTATCTCTACACAAATCTCACTCTTATTTTTGACATCAATTTGTAAAAATGATATATAATAATCTATACTATTTAACTTGGACAAATAACCTAATCTTCCATTCCACAATTTGGAAAACAAAAAATAAGCAAATGAAGTAATAAAATAATTACGAGCTTGGACAACCCCTCAATTATATAGCCCTTTAATACAAAAATTTTATTATTGGTTAAAATAACCTTACTAAACTCAACATCCATCTAGAATCCATGCCTCTTAAGTAACAAACATCTCAAGGTTCTTCTAGATCTCTAACACAAACGATGCGTTGTTTAGAGCCATCTATCTTCTAGATGTCATTTTTAGGATCACTTTGTCTACCTTCAATCATAGGGTTTTCATAGTTTCTTATTCACAACTTCTCCCAAATCTTAAATGGTTTGAAGGAAGTGAATAACTCATTATCTGAGCATACATGTCTAATAACATCAATGTTGATATATTGCTTTTTCAAGTTAAACTAGATCAAATTCACAATAGAAAACAACTACCAACATGTTCATATCAAAACCAAGATGACAATGTGATCCATCACATTCGTTGTTATTTCAAAAAATAAATTAATGCTTTTAAAAAAACAAAAGAACTAAAATTAAATTTCAGAATAGAATAATAAACTTGAGAAATTAATTTTCTCAACAATGAAAATTTAATTTTCATGGAACCTAGTTCTAATTCGTAATTCAATAATACAAACCCCAAAAATCCATATATTTACAAAATTGAATATTTTAAAATCAATGATATGCAATTCATTATTTCATAAATACAAAATTTATTTCTTTTGTGAATACAAAATTCACAACTTTTTTCTAATTCAAAAACTAAGTATTTCATAAATGCAAAATCCACCTATTCTATAAAACAAAACCAAATAATTCGTAAAATTTGAAATCCCAAATTTGTCAATTTTTATTCTTGGAGCTTCGACTATACTTCAAAATATTGGTCTTTGGCCTATCTGGGATGTGCCATCTCTTTGTAGAAGCCCTGTTGTCTTTTTCAAATTTGAACATAATGATCAAACCCTTCATGTTTACCTCATTTCACTTGAGCTTAAGGTTGAACTTGAGTTCCCTCTATGAAAAGAGTAGATTCTCAATTATAGCAGACCTAGAAGACCTCATTGAGAATCATCCTTTCATCATGAATCTCAATCAATTTGTCTTGAGTTTCTCTCACTTGATTAGTCTTTAGCATGGAATCCATCATATGATACTCCAGAAAGTGATCCATCAAAAATTTCTTGATATTGACATTTTAGTTTGATATTTTTATTCCAAAGATTCCCACAAGTCCTTAGCTATTTTCTCCTTGCAATATTCATTGTACATAGAATCACTAAGGCTGTTCAAAACATAATTCCAATACAAATAGTTAGAATGCATCCATGCTTCAATAGCACTAGTAGACTACACATTAATGGGATAAGACAAAATATCATTTTGCTCTTCCACCTTTTGAAGTTCAAACTATTAAATTTCTCTGATTTTTCAACAATAGTAAATTGCACATTGGATAATCCCATGAATCACATGAAGGCTCGTTACTTAGTTCACATTAAAATCAATTAAAACAAACCACAATAATGTTAGGAACATTCGCAGTTGGGTTCTTAGTTTGAGACAATAGAATGTTCATTTTATATGCCATTATGTTCTCTTTTCTTTTTGTTTTTTTGAAAAAACCCACAAATAACAACCATGTAATTGCTTTTGTATAATGGTAATCATCGATGACATAAATTATATAAGATAAATAAATTATAAAATAAAATTCCTACACTCACCAATACAATTATAATATAAGATCATATATTATACCATACCATATAATATGTAATAAGTTTATATAAAATTGTTTCAAACTAAACATACAAACCAATATATTGTTTATAACAATAATTCTTTTGGTAAATGAATTAATACAAGTATCTAACATTGTTTCAAACCAGAAACATGATATCAAGAAACAATAAGCACAAATTAATATATAATGGTTAGTCAATTGCTTTATAGTTCATTAAGCAATTACATAAAATTTCAATATCAAATATTTTAAAAACCCGTGCAATAAAAAGCTAAAAATCATTACTTCACCGTAATATGAAATAATATGAACTAAGTACTATCAGATTTCAACCACAACCATAGACTAAACTAATCAAATAGTAAGTAAAAAAATAATTCATGATGAACAACCAAGCATTATTAGAAATAATTAAAGTGTTAGTCACGATGGATAAAAATAAAATAAATTCAACAAATTTAAATAAACCCAAAATAGTGACACACAATTGTTTCTCAAACTTACTATTTTTTCATTCCACTTTTAGAAAAATATCCAAAACAGTTTTCTAAAATATTCTCTCACATTTTCTCATACACAACACTATTTTTCATCAAAAGAAATTATTCATTTCGCTTTAATTTGCTTCTCTTCTTTGGTATGTATTACTAAGCTCTATCTTACATCTAGCCGAGCCCTAAAAAAAACTCCATTTCCTTTAGCCATATTCCTCACTATTAATAGAGATTCAAAATGTTCATTTTCTTTGGTCGATGCCAAATTCTTCCTTCCTTTTTTGTTTGACTAAAGGAGATGCATATAATTTGTTATTTTCTTCCTTCCATATGGACGGTGCCTACAAAACTCCCCCTTCTAACTACATGAAAGGCTCCACTAATCCAGTAACTAAACAACAGTATTCAAAATTCTGTATTACAAGAGTTTTTGTCAACATATCTGATCCATTTTCCTCTGTATGGATCTTTTCAAGCTGTAGTAGCTTTTTCTCCATTAAATCCCTAATCCGGTGATATCTCACATCAATATATTTTGATCTTGAATTAAATGTGGCATTCTTTCTGATGAGTCACAAGACCAGCATTACAAATACCGATCTTGCGAAATACTTTGTGGTTTTATAATTTGTAAAACTCTCGCAAGTACACGAATCATTTTATTGAAAATGATAAGTATACTCTCAAAGTCGATCTAAGGAAGGAATATATGTAGTTTTTAATTTATTATTTAAAATCTTAAAAACGAAATTAAATCCTAAACATCCTATCAAGATATTTTAGTTTATTTGTTTCCTAATCTAATAACATAAAAATAAACATAAACATAGATTTAGATTCAATAAACAATAATGCAAATTTTATCATTCATAATAATGGAGTATTTAAGGATATAATAATTAAGTTAATTATGTTTGCTCATATTATTTAGGTTATTAAAGATATAAATTGATATTTGTTGATTTTCTCTTTTTGGTATGAAAGTGTACTTAGGTGGAGCCCAAATTTTTTTATTTAATATTAACTAACTAATAGCCTTAGACGAGACCTATTAAATAATTAAACATTAAATTTCAACTTTATTTAAAAGAAAATAGGAAACCATTTAATCACAACTTTAGGTAGAGTCAAATAATTAGACTTTATTCAAGGTGTCCAAATTAAAATTAAGAATTTAATTACCCAAGTACTAACTTTCAAGTTTTAAAACCATTACTGAAAATATGTTGCCAATATATTTTCGAATAATAATTTTTATAAATATTTTGAAATAAAGCTTCACTCTAATTACGGGACGATTGTACCAATAAATAAAAGAGCACTACTCTAAATCAGACTGGATAATTAAACCTTATGATCTAATTTTTAGATTTAAGTTTGTAATGAAAAATAATATATTTCTTTCTAACATCCTTAGTATAAAATTTTGAATAAAAACAAAATCAATTTATTTTATAAAAATATTTTACCTATTTAATATTTCGCAAGTATAACAACATTATAATGATATCATATTAACAAACAGCCAACCATGTTAAATTTAATCACAGATAAATTAAATATAATATATAAGAATAAAACATAAAAAGATAACAATAAATAATTCATTAAACTAATACCTTAAAAGAATCCTTACAATAGTTTGATGTTAATTTTGTTGTTAGAAAACCTCTAAACGGATTTGCATATCTGCTTATTGAATCAAAAATTAAAATTTATAAAAACATGGCTAGTTCTTCTCAATAAGAGAAGAACTTAAAAACTAAAAACTAAAAAAATGAAAACTTTCTAGAGAGAGAAAGTGCTCAGAAAATTATGTGTTTTATAATGAGGGAAGATGGTCCTTTTATAGGGGAAGAAAAGGCTAAAAAGGGGGGAAAATATTTAAAAATTTGAATTTGGATGCGTTTTGAGAGGTTGGCATGAGTATGGGGCACGAAAATCTCGGCAGATGGGCAGTTGGCACGATATATGGGTGTTTGGCCTCGCGTTGGCGTGTATGGAAGTTAGCAAAGCGTGTTCCGAGCGTGTGCTAACTGTGGGCACTGGTTGGGCGTGTGTCGGGCATTGGTTGGGCGTGTATTGGTCGTGTGCCGACCACATGCTGGCGTGTGCCGACATATAATGGACATGTTCACGAGACTCGATGCGGATGGGATGATTAACGCGTTTGTCTGTATGGGACTCGGTACGAATGAGCTACTATATGTAGGATTTTGGCTATTTTTACCCATTTTGTCAAATTGTTTCCATTTTTTTGACTTTTTCTCATTTCTTTTCTCAATATATTTGTGATGTATTGCCTCCAGTATTTTTCTTCGTGTCTTTAAGTTAGTTTTGAACGAAAATACCTAAAAAACAATAAAAATAATCATGATTCTGAAAAGACAAATTTATATAAAAATATGATAAAATCATACAAATATAAATCTGTTTAATCAATTAAAGTACATTAAATCATGGTAATTTTAGTGCTTTTTAAGCACTCATCACTATCCAAGATGGATAGCGTTCTGGCTATCACAAAATAATTGGTAACTGTCTTAATGCAACCTAAGTTTTTTCAAGAACTTTTTCACCCATAACAACTCTTTACATGCTTCTGTTGCTGCTATAAAATCTGCTTATATAGTGGACATTGCAACAGGTTTTTCATTTTCAAAAATAGGCATATTTTGGAAGAACCTCGAAGATACTTGAAAATTCATTTCATTGCAGCCCAATGTTCCTTTCTAGGATTTGAAAGGAATCTACTCATAACTCCAACTATATGAGCGATATATGACCGTGTATAAACCATGGCATAAATAAGACTTCCAACTACTGAAGCATATGGAATGGATATCATTTTACAATTGGTGAGAAAATATCATCAAATTCAACTCCAACTCCTTTTCTTTGGCTGAATCACTTGACAACCTGTCTGGCTTTGTATCGTGGACTAGAATTGTGTTCTTCATGCTTCACCCTGAACACCTATTTATTTTCAAAGCCCTCTTCCCTTTGGGCAGTTTCATCAGCTCAAAAGTTTTGTTCTTATGCAAGGACTTCATCTCACCTTGCATGGCTTTAATCCATTTTTGTTTGGATTCGTCAAGCATGGATTCTTTATAACTCTCAGGTTCTCCCCCTAATTTGGGAAAGTTACATACTCATTGGAAGGATATGTGGTAGAGGGTTATCTCATTCTATCACTTCTTTTCAGTGGAACATGAGAAGCAATAGGTGTTGGTGCTGGATAATGAACATCATCATCTCCCTTGTCTTTAGAACCAACTTCTATGGGAGCATAATCTTCATCAGGTGTATAAAACTAGTCTTCATCTCCAACTTATCTTTGCATTAATATTGGAGGAATTAATTCCAAATCGAATGAGTCACTATTGGAATTAGGAACATCCTTCTTCATTTTGACAATATATTTAATGGTCTCATCTTCAACAAATATAGAATCACGACTCTTGACAAGTCTCTTTGCAACTGAATCATAAAATCTATAATGAAATTTATCTTGACTATAGCTAATAAAAATACACTGTCTTGTCTTGGAATCAAGTTTGGATCTCTCATCCTTGGGGATATGAACAAATTCTTTGCATCCAAACATTGCAGATGATCATAGGAAACATCCTTTCTTGACCATACTTTGTCTAGAACATCCATCTTGAGAGAAGTACAAGGTGAAAGATTCAATATATGTGTAACTGTGAGTATGGCTTCACCCCATAAATTTTTAGGAAACTTTGCATATGAGAGTAGACATCTAAATCTCTCCATCAAAGTTTAGTTCATCCTCTTAGCTAAACCATTCAATTGTGGTGTATTTGGAGGTGTCATCTAATGCCGAATACCATACTGTTTGCAATAAGTATTGAAAGGTCCTGTGTATTCTCCACCATTGTCTATCTGAATGCACTTCAGTTACTTCCCAATTTGTTTCTTAATTGAGGCATGGAATTCTTTAAAGACATCTAGCACTTTATTTATTGTCTTCAAAAGATATACACATGTCTTATTTGAATGATCATCAATGAAAGTTACAAAGTATTGAGCACCACCAAGTGACTTTGACATTGGTCCACACAAATATGAATGAATCAGATCTAAAATATTATTCATTTTGGAAGGAAGGAAACTCTTGAAAGAAACTCTATTTTTCTTTCCTGTTAGACAATCAACACATTTCTCCAAATGTACTTCATCCATTTTGAGTAGTATCTTTTTCCTGGATAGAATTTTCATACATTTTTCACCCATGTGATTGAGTCTCTTATGCCATAATTCAACTACACTGTCTTTCTCTATAGCATTTATTGTTTCAATGTAGAGCTTCACTTGCATTATATATACAGTTGTATACTTCTCACCTCTAGCCACTACTAAGGAGCTTTTTGTAAGTTTCCATTTGTCATAAATGAAGGAGCTATAATATCCTTTATTTGCAAGTTTGTGTACAGAGATCAAATTCAGGCATATATCTGGAATATGCCTGACATCTTTCAGAAATAGTCTGGTTCTATTCTTTGTTTCCAAGCAAACATCTCTTCTACGAATAACCTTTGACAAACCTTTATTTCCCATTCTAAAAACACCAAAACTTCTAGTTGTGTATGATGAGAAAAATTCTCTACGCGATGTAACGTGAATTGTAGCATCACTATCAATCACCCAATTGGTCTTGTGTGATGCAAGAATGATAAAATCTTCATCATAAATGATATTGAACTCATCTATGGTATTTGTTTCCTTATCATCACTTTTGTCATCTTTCTTCATTGCTTTGCCTTTGTTCATTTCCTATTCCTTATTGAACACCCGACAAATTTTCATTCATGTGAACCTTCCTCTTATAGTGATGGCATTCAACATTGGAAAATTTGTTTTGATTTTCCTTTGCTCTTGCCTCTAGGTTTCTGCTCTCTGTATTGTTTCCTTCCTCTGGACTTTGTGATAAGGGTTTATGCTTCTGAATCTCTATCCATAATCTGTTTCTCATATGACAATAGGGCTTCTATAACAACTTCAAACTCCATCTTATCTTTTGCATAAGTCAGAGTTGTTATGAGATGATTATATGATGAAGGTAGTGATGCCAGCAACATCACAACTTTCTCTTCATTGCTGAAACTCACATTGAATCTTGCCGAGTGAGAAAGCTTGCTATTGAAATCGCTAACATGCTGCATCATACTCACATTATCTTCCTACCTTATCTGATATAGCTCCTTCCACAAATAAAATTTATTGGCAAGGTTTTTTGAAATTTACACATTTTCTAGAGTTTCCCATGTTTCTTTTGTAATCCTGCAATTTTTTGATTCAATATTTTGCAAGACATTGTCTAAGAGATTTAGACAGATTGTACTGGTTGTAATCTCATCTATCTCCTCCCATTGTTCCTCGGTGATGGTTGCTACCTTCTTTTCTTTTCCTAGCAACGTCTTCTATTGAATGAGAATATCCTTCATTCTCCTTTTCCATAAAGAGAAATTATTATTGCCATTAAATTTCTCAATATCTACCTTTTGGCTTGACATTTTTTTCGCTGCGTTTCTTTTTCTGCATATAAATGTGCCATAGACCTAATAAAATCTTTTTTGATGTGGAAGATCAATCTATGCTTCTACCACATAGCATATTAAAATTTTTACTATACCAACTCTGATATTAGTTGTTGGGGTACAGTGGGTAAAAATAAAATAAATTTAACAGAGTAAAATAATGATACTGGCAATTTAATGTGATTCACCTTTTAATTTGGACCAAGTCTATGGAACAAATTCCAAAAAATATTTCTTCTACTAATAAAATTAATGGATACAAAGCGAAAGACAATACAACAAATTGAGATAAACACAAAATAATGACATACAAGTGTTTTTCAAACTCAATATTTTGTCACTCTTCTTTTAGAAAAATATCCTAAATATTTTTCTAAAATATTATCTCACACTCTCTCATACAAATAACACTATTTTTCATCAAAGAAAATTATCCATTTAGCTTTATTTTGTTTCTCTTCTTTTATGTTTATTACTCAGCTCCATCTTACATCTAGCCGAGCTCTGTAAAAGAAATCATTTCCTTCGACTATATTCCTCTCTATTAATAGAGATTCAAAATGTTTATTTTCTTTGGCCAATGCCAAATTCTTCATTTTTTTTTGTTGACTAAAGGAGATGCATATCATTTATTATTTTCTTCCTTCGATGTTGGCGGGGCTTAGTTGTAAGTATTTGTTAGAATAATCTAACAGAGAAAAATAAACATATAAATAAACCATAAATAAGCATTTGATGGGAAGATATAGTCATAGAAACTCAAATGCTAAATAATATAAAGTAGGTGCAATCAAAATATTCGATCAATCCGAAAAATTCAAAAAATTTGATCAAATCCAAAAAAATTGAGTGGTTTCGATCCAAAGTCGGATCGAATTTGGATTTGGATTGAAAATATTAAAATCCAAATAATCCAATCTGATCTGATATATTTAATATATTATTTTAAATATATGTATATAATAATATATTATAATTAAACCTAATATAAAATCGAAATTTCATACTCAGTCGAGCTGAGAGGCTCGAAAACCCTAATCTCACTTATCTTTGAAATCCTATCTCTCTCTGTCTCTTATACTCGACTCAATCTCCATGGCCGTCATATTCCCTGTCGCCTTCTCTCTTTCCATATCGTTGCTCTCTCCTTCCCCCGTCGTTGTTCATTCGCCTGTTCCCAATCTAACTCCAACCCCCGTTCATTGGTCCCCCTTATACATGTGTTCTCTTCTGATATGGTGATGAGCTATTACTCTTCAACTTTTCTGGGTTATATAATAACTAGGATGTTCTGGATTTTTTGTCTATTATGTAGATCGACTTAGCCTGACACAATTCCTCTATTACGGCCAAAAATGGTAAGCTGGTGCTTAATATTTTTCTTAAATCTCCATCTAAATCTTATTTGGTTTTACATTAGCAATATCCTTTGGTACATGAGAACTTAGTTTTTAATGGTATAAAGCTAATAAGAAACTTCTTTTCCAATTAGGAACCTCAAGAGGCAATGGTTGCCAAGTTTGTTAAATTACTAGAGAACTTCAATTTTTTTAATTTTATTTCTTTGTTTGGAAAATTATTTCAGATAATTTGAACAAGGAGGCTAAAAAATGAAGTCTGGAAGTGGCGCATCACCATATGCATAAAGTGGATCATCTAATGAGGTTACAGGTCACAGTGTAAGAGTTTCCATATAGTTTCCAACTACCTTATAATTTCCAAAGAACTACTTGTATATTTATATATCATGACATTTAGGCTCATGGTAAATTAAAATTTGTATTGCAGTCCTTTTTATGGACAAAAATGTCCAGTGCTTCAATGTGGTGCTAAACTCATGTGAGATAGTGACTTGCTTTTATTAGGAAGGGCAACCATTGAATAAGCTTGTAGTCTTTTATATTGGCTAGACAATGAAAGTTTTGCATTGGCTAGACAATGAACAAGTATAGCATTCATGACTTCCATGCTTCAGTCGTTCATTTAAAAGATTGGGATTTGGAAGCTCCATTAAATGAATCATCTTAAAACCAACCCATATTAAAGATTTGTAGTGAATAATACTTTAAAAGTGTTGTTTTATTTTGGTGTAATTTGAATTTTAATATTTTAAACTTTATGTTAAAACTATGGATATTTTGAGTTAAATTATGTAATTTGTATTGAATTTTTTTCTTTTGGATCATTTTTGTTGAACTCTTTTTAATCATATTGTCATTTATTGTTGAATTTATATGAAAAATATTTTTATTTTAAATATTTCTTTGATTTTATGTAATTTTTCATTTTATAGGTTGAAATTACGATTTCACCCTATCTGATCGGATCGGATTCATATTTATTCGGATTTGTATTTAAAGCGGATTCAGATTAAATAATTTTTGGATTGGATGGGATTTGATTTGGATTGTCTTAAAATTGACGGATTCGAATTGACATATACAACGGATTCAGATTGAATAATTTTCGAATCGATCGATTTTAAATTGCCTTAAAATTAACGGATTCGGATTTGTTTAGATTAGTATGTATAGTAGATCAGATTCGGATTGAATAATTCATTATTTACTTTCGATCGAATTCAAATTTACTTAAAATTTGCGAATTCGAACCAATATCTCTAATATAAAACATATCAAACATGAAAGACAGATTCAATTAAAAAATAGCGGAGGCAGAATGATTGTTTTTCCTTTTCGAAAACTTGAGTAAAACAACAGGAAAAAAAAGATTACTTTATGTGCCTGAAAAAATAAAGAACAAATTATTATAAAGCCCAAATAAAGTAGAGATGTGACTATGAATCTGCAAAACTAATCGTAGTTAGTACACGAATAATCTGAAAAAATAAAATTAACCAAAATTAAAGCAATAACACAATCTGTTAGTCACACTACTTAGGAAATACGGTGAAGTAATAAAGCAAAAGTAGTAACGTTAAAGCACATCCAATAAGAAAGTAATAATTAACAATGAGGATAAGCTGTGAAGAACAAGTTAGTACAGGAAAAACAAAAACAGTAATAAAAATTTCCAAGAACAAGTATTAGTTTATATACCAGTTCGTATAAAAAACAGAAAAGAAGTAAGGAAAAATTATGATTGTCGGAAAAAATTTGCATGAATAAAGAAGTTAAGAATAAATATAGTATAATTTTAAATTAAAATTAGATAAATATAAAATATAAATTGAGGACATAAATGATTAAGGTATGTATATTACATAGTATTTTTAGGATAATTTTTTTTTGTTTATCACGAATGTATGAAAGTTTTGAAAAATATATTTTAAGATACAACGATTAAATAGTAATAAATTTATTAATAATATATTATCCCATAAATTTTCAAGTGTTCGAAAGGATGGGATAAAAAAAATTGATCTTATATATAAATCAATCTCACTCACAAATGGTATTAAAATTACCAAACGTTTTATAAGAAAATCGTAAATAGATAATACAAAATTGTTTTCACAAACTGTGGTAAATAAGCTTTAGCTGTTTCTCAATTAATAATTGTGATTGTTGAAGGTATAAGTGTATGACCGTTTCTCTCAATTTAATTATAATTTTCGGTCACAAATTTGAACATGTAGCTCATTTGTGTGCCTATGGTTGAAGGTCTTGAAATGATGTTATTGTCAATTTTCTTTTCATTCTTCTATTTACATATTTTTGACTAATTGCACGCATTGTGCATTTGCTTTTAAATGATCTTAGGATCTCCTATTTTAGAGAAATCTATAACTTTTATCTATGACATTGTAAATATAAAAAGAAAAATCCAAGTATCTTGGTAAAAGACCTAACACACAATTTAATGTAAAGTACAAAGCTTTAAACCTTTAGCTCTTAGAAGGGTAGTAGTTCTTTTGGGCACCACTCTAATCGCATTTTAATCTTAATTTAGTTTAATATCCTAATTCATTTACATTCTTTCACATATTTTTATGAATAGCAGACAAATTCTACTATTGCAGTTCTTGAGAGTACTTATTGATGTTGTCTTCTTGTTAAACTTATGCAAGAAAAAAAATACTTAATCTATTCTACTAAATTTTATCTTGTTTTCGGTTATAACTACAAAATAACAATGAAAATAACACCTTAATAATATTAAATAGATGTATAATTAAAAAACGTTTAATATTAAATAAACTTAAATAGTCGTAATTAATTTAATTTAAACGATATTTAATTTATTAAAAATTAATATAAAATAATGTGTCGAATTTTTTTAAATAATAAAAATATTTGAACTAATTATAAGATGTATTATCTTGATAATTACAAGTTTTAAATGTATTGTTACTATTATTATTTTGGTTTGATATATTGATTTCACGAACTGCAAGTTGTTTAACAAAAACAAAGCTCCTCCATCCAAAATAACGAAAACATTGTTAATTTAGTCAAGTTCGGTATAAAAAGAATTTTTAAAGTAACCATCTCAAGTGAGGATCGAACTAGCAATTTCAAAATTATGGGGCATCGCCTACTCTTTATCACTAGTAGATGATATACGCCACCTCTGAACTTATCCAAGATTAATTAGTTATAACTTAGAAGTATATACATAAAAAAAGTAAAATTATAATAATTAAAATAAATACAATTATGAAGGGGCATGTTCTTGAACAGCCTGTTTTCCCCACCAATCTGTTGGTGGCTGTTTCCAGTTGGTATGTTGGTTATCACCAACTGGATTTTCAGTTCTTTAAAATTCTCCATCAAGTTGGAATATATGTTAATTATTCCTAACTTGTTAAGTAAGCTTGAGAAATGTGAAAAACTCAGGGATTTGGTAAATGTATCTGTTGGTTGCTCTAATGTAGAGATATGATAAGTCTTGATCATTCTAGCTTGAATCTTTTCTCTTACTAGATGACAATCGATCTCTATGTGTTTGGTTCGTTCATGAAACACTGGATTTACTGCAATGTGAAGGGTTGCTTGATTGTCACAATATAATTTAGTTGGTTAGGAGTGTTTGATGCCCAAATCATCCAAAATGTATCGTAACAAGGTTACTTCGCAACAAGCTGCTGCCATGGAGCGGTATTCTGCTTCTACACTTGATCGTGAGACCATATTTTGTTTTTTAATCTTCCAAGAAATTAGCGAGTTTCCAAGAAACATAAAACATCCTATGGTTGATTGTCGTGTGTCGGTATATTTAGCCCAATCTGCATCACAGAAAGCATTTAGTTGTAATGAAGTAGTTGTTGAGAAAAGGAGACCTTGCCCTGGTGTGTTCTTGACATATCGTAGCACTCATTGAGTTGCTTTCAAATGTGGTTGACATGGTTTATCCATATATTGATTGAGAATGTGCACAGCATACTAAGTCGGGTCTTGTGATGGTTAAGTATATTAATCTCCCAACAAGTCTTGGATAGGATGTGGGGTTACTGATGAATTCCCCTTCAACCTTACTGAGGGATAAATTTTGTTCCATAGGTGAATTGGCAGATTTGGCACCAAGATAACCCATGTCCTCCAATATTTCAAGTGCGTACTTGTGTTGTGACAAAATAATTCCCATCTTGGAACGTGAAACTTCTATGCCTAAAAACTACTTTAATTCACCAAGATCTTTTAGCTTGAATTGTCGCATGAGATGATTATTAGTTTCTTCAATGTCTTGTACATTGTTTCTTGTTATGATTATATCATCTACATAGACAAGAAGAGCATAGAAGGAATTACAATGGGTTCAGACGAATAGTGAGTGATCATACTTGGATTGATTAAAACCAGCTAGCTTAAGTGTTGTTGTAGTTTGATAAACCATTGTCATGAGGCTTTTTTGAGTCCATACAAAGATTTGTGTAGCTTACATACTCATGTTTTCCCCTCTCATCCAAATCCAGGTGGAATGGACATGTAGACATCTTCATGAAGATCACCATAGAGAAAAGCATTGTTGACATCGAGTTGGCAAATATGCGAATTTTGAATAGCAACAACGGCAAGAAGAAGACGAACAATGACAAGTTTAGCTACTGGTGCCAAAGTTTCTTGGTAGTCAAAACCTTCAATCTAACTATATCCTTTGGCCACTAACTGATTTTGTAGACCCATTTACAACCAACTGGTTTCTTATTTGGAGGAAGCTGTTGAAGCATCAAAGTGCCATTAGTTTCAAGAGCATCCAGTTCTTGTTTCATGGCAAGCCACCATTTTGGATCATTGAAAGCTTCAGCAAAGGTGGTTGGTTCCCTGAGAATGGAAATAGAAGTAGCAAAGGCACAATATGCAGGTGATAATCGGTCATAAGTAAGTACATGAGATAGAGAATGAAAAGTACTTTTGTCATTGGACAATGTTGAGTTAGACGAAGGGAAGGACTGAGAAGGCAAGGAAGCTTCTACATGATACTTGTGGAGGTAGCTAGGAACATTGGTAGATCAGCAAAGCCTGTGTGTGACTGGTGTTGAAGGAGTCATGTGTGGTGCAAAAGTTGATGATGATGTTTCAGGAGATGAATTTTGAAGATGAATAATGTTTGAGTCGATTATTGGAAGGACAGATGGTGTATGATAAAGTGATGTATTTGGAGTGGTTGATTGACGAATGTTAGGTATGTCATCATAAATAGTATTTTTTAATGGAGTGAATATAGTTGGAGTGTTGACAGCGGAAGTAAAATAAGGAAATATATGTTCATGAAAGATAACATCACGAGACACTAAAGTTTTGCTTGTTTCCAGATTGTAGACACGATAACCTTTTATCCCAGATGGATACCCAATGAATAAGCATCTATGTGATCTAGCATCAAACTTGGCAGGTTGATCATGATGTGCAGACACAAAACAAAGGGAACCAAAAACACGAAGATGTTCATACCTAGGAATTTTGTGAAAAAGGATTTCAAATGGTGTTTTACCCTTGAGAACAGGTGTTGGAGTACGATTTATAAGGTATGTGGCTGTAAGAATGGCATCTCCCCAGAATTGTTTAGGGAGATTGTCTTGGAAGAGCAATGCACAAGTGACATTGAGAAGATGACGATGTTTGTGTTCATCAACACCATTTTATTGAGGGGCAGAGACACAACTGGTGTGATGAAGGATTCCTTTGGTAGAAAACAACTGGGTCATAGAGAATTTTGGGCCATTTTGGCTATGAATGATTTTAACTCTGGATGCAAATTATGTTTCAGCAAGGTTAATGAAGGTGGTAAGAAATGTGTGTGTATCATATTTACCATGTAAGAGATAGACCTATGTACATCTTGAGTAGTCATCAACAACAGTGAGGAATTAACGTGCTTCATTAAGTGTTGGAATGTGATAGCCACCCCAAATATCGACATGAATTAGTTCAAAAGGTGCTTTTGTATTGATGGAACTTAGAGGAAATGGATTACGAGTTTACTTAGCTAATGGACAAATAGAACAATCACTAATGGAACAAAAAGGTGTGTTAATGGAAAGAGAAATTACACGCAAACTATTATTAGATAAATGACCAAGTCGTTGATGCCATAGATGAGAGTTGGTTGAAGCACCATTTGAAATGGAGAAACATCCAACCTTTTATAAAATAGTCAGGTAGTAGAACATATTATTAGTGAAGGTGACATGACAAAATGTAGTTTGAGTTAGTTTGGCTACTGAAACTAAGTTTAATTTAAAGAAGAGAACACACAAGACATTATGGAGTACGAAATTATTGAGAAATGTACAGTGCCATAACTTGTATTTCTCTTATCTTGAATTACTCCTTTCTTCCGACACATGTTGATGTCATGTCCATGCAAACCACATAAATTAAATTTGATATGCTTTCGATAGTTTTCAAAATTGTGTCCATTGAGACCACAAAAATCACATTTGAGGTGACTTCGGCAATTCTCATAATTATGGCCGATATTGTTGCATCAATTTCACTTGAGATGTGGGTTCCTTGGTGGGTAATTCTTGTGAGGATATTATGGACGACTATCTCTAGCAACAAGTACGGTAGCTTCTGGCATCTTTCCTATGGTTTGCGTGGAGACAATTCTCTACTTTTCATCTTGAACAATGAGTGAATACACCTTATTTACTGTAGGTAAAGGTTCCATGAGCAAGATTTTTCCACGTGTTGATGTGTAAACGGTGTTAAGCCCCATGAGGAACTTTATGGTTCGCTACTTTTGTTGATATTCTTGTAGTTCCCTTCCGGCATTTCCTCCACAATGTGGAAGAAGACATAGTGCATCACAACTATCCCATAGGCTTTTCAACTTGGTGTAGTATTCTCCAATGCTCACACCTTCTTGTATGCAATCATGGATCTCTTGCTCAATGTGAAATAGGTGCACGTTGTTGGTGTGTGAAAAGCATTCCTTCAATTCTTCCCATAGCTCATATGCAGTATCGTTATACATGAAATTTTTTGCAATTTTAGGCAATATGGTATTGAGAATCCATCATTTGACAAGAATGTTCAGCGACTCCATTGTTTGATTTCTGCTTGAAAGTTTGTTGATGGCCTTTTGATTGTCCTGTCAATAAATCCTTCTTTATTTTTGGTGATGAGAGCCATGAGCATTGCATGACTCCAAATATGATAATTTTATTGATTTAAGGATTGAGCTACTAGAACCATGCCTGGTTAGTCTGAGTGGTGTAGATATAATGAATGGCTAGGGTTATTATACCGTTTTGGTAAAGTAGGGTTGGTATTGGTAGTTGTAGACATTATTGTTGAGTAAAAAATTCGAAAGAACGGGATAGGATTTAGTGTGTTTTAGACAACAATGATTATTTATGAAACAAATAATAAACTGAAATATGCTTTATTTTATAGAAAATGAGTCAAGGATTACAGAACCGGAAATTTCAGTCAAAGAATCGGTCGAAAAGTTGGTGAACCAGCGTCTGGAGTGACTAAAATAGTGGCTGTAATGCTAGAGCACTAAACCAGAACGAACAACGCGTTGTTTGCTTCAGAGGCACGCTAAACGACGTGTCATTTGGGTCGTCTTCCTCAACGCAAGCACACATTGGCGCGTGTAACTCTGATGAGGTGCGTGGAACGCTGGTGAACTCACACAAGCGCGTGTGGGGACGTGGATTAATGTTTTGACTTGAAATTAATTGCAAATTGCTCGGATTTTTTTGGATATTATAATGGGATGAAATTAAAATTATTTTTATGAATCGAAATTAGTTTTGAAAAGAAACAGAATTTGAAAAGAAAGAAAAAAAGAAACTGTGGGAGTTGGTTTTTCAGATAACTACTTCCTGAGTCTCTCAACACTCTTTTTATCGATACCATTTTCCTTTACAATGACTCAATATTTTATAATTTTAAAGGATTTTTATATATTCTAATCACTTGCCTTCGTATCCTACGAGGATAGCTTTTTTATTGTATTAGTTTTCAGATTTTTTTTTAAATATTTTACCTCATGAAACATTTATTTTACTGTCCTTTATTATTATAAATTTTACTATCCCATATTATTATAATTGGGGGTATTAATGAGAGGTTTTTGTGTTAATTAGTTTTATGTTTAATAATTATGGTATTCCTTATGTTAAATTTTTTGTTATCTATTAATATAATCATGGAAGAGTGAGACATTATATCCCCTAATTAGATGTATTTTTTGGAAAACAAATTAAGAAAATTTTCATCGTGACGTGGAGATTTATGTATTTGTTATCGTATTAATATTTTTAATCAATAGTTTAAATTTATGATATCAAATATCTTAATTATTCATTCTACCACTTGCATGTTAATTGTTTTACTTAAGTATTTATAAATATACGTACTTAATAGAAAAATTAGTATAAATTACAAAGACTATTTTGATACTTTTAAAAGTTTGATAAAACAATTTTCGCAATTTTGTTGAAGTTTTTATAGTTTCTTTATATTTATGTATGTCTTAATATTTTGATACATTGACATTTTTCAGCCTTGCTTATACAAAATTGATGAATTTATTTAGAAAGAAAAATGTGACAATATTAATACGTGGATGATATCTATTGGCTGATTATTTCCTATTTTTTTTAAAAAACAATTTACAGCCTTTTTTTCTTTTTCATATCCTCTTTATTTTTCAAAGAGGGGAGAAAAACATTTATGGCTTTAAGAAAAGAAAGTCTTGACAAATAAAACAGGCGAAGTTTGCTCCCCTCCATGACCCCAAAATTAGAAACTTGGTGACACATTCCCACGTTGCTTATGATTTTATTTTATTTTTTTAAACATTTCTCTCTTTTCTTCCCACAAAAAATAAGAAAGGAAAGTACAACCTTAATGTTAATGCCTTTTATCTCTATTTTCCTTTGCTTAGAAAAAAGAAAAAAAGAGAGAATAAGAAACAGAAATATTTTGCTATCAATCTCCCATCTCTTTGTTATAGAGAGAGGAGATAAGCTTATTATTATTATTATTATTATTATTATTATTATTATTATTATTATTATTATTATTATTATTATTATTATTATTATTATTATATATGTGATCTTCAGTTTCTAAAAAACTAGAAGTCAAAACAAACATTAACAATTTTCATCAAAAAAATAAAAATTAACGATGTTGCAGAGAGCTGCAAGTAATGCATATTCATGGTGGTGGGCAAGTCACATCAGGACCAAGCAATCCAAATGGCTGGAGCAAAATCTCTTAGGTAAGTTTAATTTTCTTCTGTTGTTTTTCTTGTCTTTTGTTTTTAATAAATCAATCTCCTATTAGTTTGTGTTTCATCTAGAATAGCATTATATATATATATAAGAATAGAATTATATATGTATATATATATGTATATACATATATATATATTGTGATATGTGACATTTTATATTTGTCGGTTGATGAATGATCTTTCTCATAATTGTCATAGAAACAATGGAATAGATCTTTTTCTTCGGTCTGGGCTTTAAGATAAAATGATTTTTGATTGATTCAAAGAGCTAGTCCTGCATTTAGATTATAACAAATCCTTTTTAGTTAGTATTTGATTCTGGCTCTCTATAATCTCATCGATCACATTTCTGAGATTAAATTTAATCATTTGAAACTTTTATGTTCTTTGTTCAATATGATTGTTATATGTTTGATATTTTTCCTCTAAGAGAACATAACTTGAGATCACCAAAATGATCCTTCTGTATATTCAGTGAAGATTTTTTACACGTGTTATTACCTCATAGCATTTAGAGAAGATTGAATAAAATTTATGAATATCATGAAAACTGAAACTAATATTAGCATAGAGATTTGTTGCATATCTAAGCCTTAATTAGCCTAAATGATGTTCTAAAAATTTCCGAATGCAAACTAATTGATTTTGAGTTCTGACCCTCAAAATATTTGAAGTTAGATTGTATCAGTTTGTCTGGACAATGTACTCATGTTTTAATTGGGATTGCAGATATGGAGGAAAAGGTACAAGTTGTTCTTAAACTCATTTCAGAAGATGGAGACTCCTTTGCTAAGAGAGCAGAGATGTACTATAAAAAGAGACCAGAGCTCATAGGATTTGTAGAGGAATCCTACAGAGCTTACAGGGCCTTGGCTGAGCGTTACGACAAAATCTCAACAGAATTGCAGAATGCCAACAATACAATTGCTTCTGTTTTCCCTGAACAAGTTCAATTTTCAATGGACAACGACGATGACGACGACAACGATGATGACGACGACCACGGTCCACCTAAAATGCCAAAGAAGGTCACAGATGCCTCCAAAATGAATATCCCTCAAGTACCAAAGGGTCCTACGAAATATTTTAAAAGTGTCATTGCAACAACAAAAGCTGCAAATAAACTGATTCCCAATCAGGCCAAAAAAGTAGCCTATAAGTCAACTAAGACAGCTCTTAAACCTGCCTTGAGCAAACCTAAGGCACTTGAAGAAATTGACAAACATCAGAAACATATTCTTTCCTTGCAAACAGAGAAGGAGTTTGTTAAGAGTTCTTATGAGAATGGACTAGCAAAGTATTGGGAAATTGAGGAGAAAATTAAGGAAATTCAAGAGAAAGTATTCACCTTACAAGATGAATTTGGTGATGGAATGGTCATAGATGATGACGAGGCTCGAAATTTGATGGCAGCATCAGCTTTAAAATCATGCCAAGATAAACTGTCTCAGTTACAGGTATACAATCATGCATGTACATTTACATTCTCATGGATTCATAGTTTTTCATTGTCTAATTCTATGTTTCAACATTTTTGCCTTTGCTCTGTAGATAAAATCTATAAATATCATCTGATGTAGTCTTGGGATTGCAACTATTTTACCACACATGGTTGAGTTATATCTATGTCAATTATAAATCCATTACACCCCGTTACACACATATTATGAAATAAGCTAACTCAAGCCATATTTTGCAATCTCAAGCCTGTATTGTGAGTTTTTCCTAAAATCTATGATATATTTTTGAAAATATTGTTAGACGTTCATAAATATTGAGCAATATTCCTTCTGCCGTTGTAGGAGAAACAAGATAAATCAGCTGAGGAAGCTAGAAAAGAGTATGAAAAGATTAAGGAGGCCAAGGAAAGGCTAGCATCTCTAAAGGATGAATTTAATTGTAACCAAATAAATGAGGACGGTTCACAAAGAAAACAAGATTCCGCTGAATCCACTAAAGCAGGAAAAGACCTGAAAATCTTAGAAGAGGAAGCGGCTTGCAGAACAAAAGGGAGCAAGGAGCTGGAGACTTTACGAGAAAAAATTAAGGAACAATTTGATGCTAGGTCCACTACGTCTCTATCTGTTACAGAAATGGTGGAGAAGATTGATGGACTTGTAAATAAAGTTATCAACTTAGAAAATGCAGTTTCATCCCAGAATGCCCTTGTAACAACGTTAAGAACCGAAACCAATGAGCTTCAGTCCCAAATTCAAACTTTGGAAAATGATAAGGCTTCTCTGGTTGTTGACAAGAATGCTTTGAACAAAAAAGTCAAGGAAATGGAGGAAAAGTTGTATAAAAGTCAAGATCTCAATCAAAATTTCAGAGACCAGAATCACAAACTCGAAACACATTTTACAGAAGCACATTGTAGTCTTGATCACCTTTATGAGAAAGTGCATAATGTGAAACCAAATGAGGAGGTTGAAGACGAGGCCTTAAAAGGCACATCAAATCAAATGAAGGTTGAACATTCTCGGGATAGCATTCCATTAAAAAAAGAAGAGGGGTCTCAGAATGAAGTGAGACAAGAAACGAAAAAACAAGAGGAAAGATCAGATATTGGTGATGGTCCTGCAGAAGTAGGGGATTCTCATGGTACCTCTACTTGTGATCAAAACAAAGATGACTCTCGATCTGTCACAAGTAGGGAACAAGAGGACATAGATGTGGAACTAAAAGAACAGACACAAGGGAAAGATGATGAACCAGATTGGCAAAAAATGTTTTTGAATGGAATGGGAGATAGAGAAAAGACCCTACTAGGTGAGTACACTACAACTCTTAGGAACTATAAGAATGTCAAAAAGAAGCTAAATGAGCTTGAGAAGGAAAATCAGCACAGCCACTTTGAAACATCAGTATTGATTAAAGAGCTAGAGAATTCCAATGCTAAGAAAGATGAAGAAATCAAATCATTTCAATTGAAACTCAGTCTTCTAGCAAATGCTTTGGAGTCCAAAGATGTTAATGCTTTAGATTCTGAGAAAACCTCGGATATTACAAACAAATGTACAATACAAGGAAAGAAGAGAGAAGACATCGAAGCATATCTAACAGAGCAAACATGCACCATGACACCAGTTGAAGAAAAATTCCGGATGGACATTGATGAACTGCTAGAAGAAAACTTGGATTTCTGGATGAAGTTCAGCTCTTCATTCCATCAGATCCAAAAGTTCGAAACTGAAATTCAAGACTTACAGAAAGAGATATCAAAAGTAAACCAAAAGAAAGAAACACAAGAAGGGAGCAATACTTTGAAGCATTTATTGAAATCTGATGTGAGGCCATTGTATAACCACCTGAGGGAGATACAAACTGAATTAACAATGTTGATGGAAGAGAGTGTGACTTTAAAGGAAGAACTGCAATGCAGGTATTTCGTCATATCCACCATGTAATACAAAAATAAAATCAATATTTTTAATTTAAGTTTATTATTGTTTTGGTCAACAAATGCAGGTTCACATCTTTGTGCAACATTCAAGAAGAGATAACAAAAGCTTTAAAGACAAGTGCTGAGGAGGATGTTTTTAAATTTACTAGTTACCAAGCTGCCAAGTTCCAAGGTGAGGTGCTAAACATGAAACAAGAGAACAACAAGGTGGCAGATGAACTACAATCAGGGCTAGATCATGTCACAACACTCCAAATTAGTGTTGAAAAGACCCTCAACAATTTAAACGAGGAATATGGGATTTCAAGATCAAAGAAAAACAAGGACCCCCAATTATCACGCTCAAATTCAGCAGGCCGGAACCGAGTTCCTTTGAGGTCCTTCATCTTTGGTACAAAACCAAAGAAACAAAAATCAATCTTCTCATGTATGACCCCTGTCATGAATAAAAAGTACCTTGGAAAATCAGGACCCCTATAATAGATTGTTTATTGGTATGCTGATTGATTTATTGATTATTTTTCTGTATTCAAAGAGTTTTCTCCTTTCCCTCTCTTTTCGAATTTTACTTGTCTTATGGTATAAAAAACGATGTTTTTTCTTCCTTATCTTTCATTTTTCTTTTCTCTTCCCCTCATAAATTTTCAGGAAAGGGGGAAGATATGTTTACCATTCAATTCACCATCTTATTCTCCTAGGTTAACACAGTCTGAGTACTTGATGAATGGTATGTTTTCTCCATTTGACACATGTTTCAACTTTGAATGAGAATATATTGGTTAACAATCAACATAAAAATGAAACTAAGGCTGGAAGTTCAAGCATGCTCTACCTACTTGAAGGGAAGGATTAAACATACTCCAAGACTAGTTGGTTCAAATTTACAGTAAGGTAGGAAAGAGAGCTGCAATGACACATTTTTTTCTGGATTAAAATGCTCTGTTTAAAACTGTAAATATATGCTAAGAACTTTTTTAAGTCCTCTCTTTTTGCTGTACATTGAGAAACATACTGCTTAAATTTATCATCTCTGGTTTTGATGAAGTGAAACTTTACTCCAAATGTAAACAAAACGTCAAATTCTTTGCAACAATACTTCCAAAACATAATTTCATTCATTGCAAAATAAATCGTGTTCATCTTTCAATATCAGATCAGTAGTTACAGAGTGATGTTTTCAACAACAAAAAAGAAAACAAAGGCTCCCATTTATTTAAAAAAAAAACTTATTATCTACCTAGTAGTGACAACTTATTACATCCACCATGCTACCCAAACAAAACGACAACCACCTAAAATGTAATAATAGCCCGAAAACCAAACTCAACAAGGGAGGAAGATCAGGGTTCTTTTACATCAAATGACACTTGAGACACCACTTTTGCTCCCCTCCCTTTCGCCATGTATAGTCCTATGTGGTGCATCATATTCTGCAACAAATATAACAAATCAATAAACCAGCAAATCAAAACCCCTCCACAGATTATAATCCATTGATATACACTCAGATCATAAGCTTTCCTTCAGATAATTGACTGATTATGCATCATAGAATTCCCTCCTAACCAGATAGTGAGTGATGAAAGCTAAAAAACATGAAGCCTTTATGATTTGAGCTTAAATGGAAATAGCTATTTTTCCTAAACTCTGTTCATTCTAGACTCCAAATTTGTTTGAATATTGCTCTAAGTCATAACTTAGCAAAACCCAAGTTTGAAAAAGAGGCAAAATATATGAATTCTTATCTCAGATGAAGACAACAGAAAAAGGACAAGTTAAGACTAATGGTAATTTAGAGCACCTGAGGATGAGCTATAACATCTTTGGAAGCTCTTGCAACATGAACTGGAAAATCAAAAGTGGCACACCCACGGGAATACACAATCACATCCTCAAGAGGAGCAAGATGTCGACGGTTTCTTGCAGATAATGTGGTGCATACAAAATCTAACACACATATATCCGTACAAATTCCAACAACCAAAATCTACAAAAAACAAACAGCAGTATATGAAAACATTATGCAGGATTGAGTTAACCTAGAAAACACACGAAAATGAAGCATAAAGAAGCAGAAAGACATTGTGTTAGATTCATGAAATGCTTACAGCTTTAATCTGATTATTCTTAATCCAATCAACAAACACATTAGAGCCATCTTTCTCAATTGAACCAATAAACCCATCAATGCATTCTTTGCATCTAATGGTTACATTAGGTTCATTCTCAATCCATTGCAGGGCTGCACGCATTATAAAAGAAAGCAATTTCACATAAGAAAACACAAAAATGCATCATTCAACTAAATCAATCAAATATACACTAACATAATAACCTAATTAATCATATGAAACTAAAGGGTACCTGGGACTAGTTTGGCTTCATCAGTTCCAACAATACAATGAGGGGGATAAGGAGGTTCAGGAATATCAGGATGATGGGTATCAAGGAAAGCAAGAACAGGCCATTTCTTTTGGCAGAATGCTCTGGCAAGTTTTACAGACTCTTCCACCATTTTAGATATCTGCTTATCAGGCGTTCTGGGAGCCTTCAATACATTCAATCGATATGACCCAATATAACATCATATAAAAAAAATTGATTTTTAAGAACGAAAAAGAAACACCAACAAAAATAGCAAGTTGGGTAGTTGGATTAGACTCACCAGATTGCCACCACCAACA
Source organism: Hippophae rhamnoides (assembly GCA_033030585.1). Classification (NCBI taxonomy): domain Eukaryota; kingdom Viridiplantae; phylum Streptophyta; class Magnoliopsida; order Rosales; family Elaeagnaceae; genus Hippophae; species Hippophae rhamnoides. The sequence continues at coordinate 35,299,358 of CM065437.1, forward strand.
GTACAGAAGCCGTTAACAATGTCCACGAGAACAAGACCAGTCTTAACATCCCCAGACAGTAAAAGGGATTCCTCTTCCACAGGAAGTGACTCCTTCAGCAAATCAAACGACTCTGAAACCATATTCTCCTCCTTATTTTTCCTCTATTTTTAAAAATCACATAAATATTACCCAGTTAAACCAAAAAAAAAAAGAAAAAACAGAAAATAATAATAAGAATAAGAAGAAGAAGAAGAAAGAACCATATAGTTCAAATATCAATATGTATACAGAAAAGTAGCCAAAGGAAGGAACAATTAAACATTTACAATAAATAAAAATAAATAAATTGATCTACATAAGGAAATAGAATTACTGATTCTATTCGTATTTGTTCGCTTGTTGTTTCAGACTTTCTGGGTAGAGAGAAGCGGTGCTTGCTCCGGATAGAATGGAACTTAAAACAATGGCATTAAAGTCAAGATCTTTGTGCTATCAAAAAAGAAAAAAAAAAGTCAAGGTTGTTGTGTACGTGTGTAAAACGACTCAAAGAGCAAGGAAAAATATTTTTATAATTTGTGACAAAAAAATATTTTGTAGTAGTTTGATTGAATTTATTATATCATAATATTAATATAATATAAATTATTGTTATCATAAAATAAATTAGTAATAATAATTTTATTTAATAATAATAATATTATTAATATTAAATATTAAATAAATATTTTATGATAATAATAAGATTTATTTAAATAATATAAATAAATAAAGAGAAAGGAAAATCCAAGTTATATATATTATTGAGGTAAGTACGGCATACATATTGTAACTTCTCGGCGAAATATGATACCCCACTACTTTTTTATTTTTATTTATTAAATATAAAATATATTATTAATTTAATAATTAAAATATTATTTTTAATTAATAATTTTAAATTATTACATATATTTAATAAAAATTATACAATTAAAATTTAAAAATCCCTAGTTCCTGGTAGGTTCAACTATTCTTCACACAAAGATAACCACTCAGAAGTGGGATTTTGTTTAAGATAGGATGGACCGTTGGTAGCTAGAAGTATGAGTATGTTTTATTATAATATTAAAAGGTTCCTTTCAATACCATAATTTATATATGTCTTTTCGGTCATTCCGAATATGCTTTTTTCTTCCTTTTCTTTTTTATCACATATGTATCAAAATAATATTTTAAATATTTTTATTTTCACAAAAGATATTTAGATAACTCTTATTAAAAATATAGTTACTTTTTAAATATTAAAATATTATTTTATTGATAAAAAACTTAACATAATAATAATGTAAATTTAAATGGGTAAAAAATATTATTTTATTTTAATAGTTTAAAACTAATTTAAATAGTATAATATTTTTTTACAAAATTTATATTTAAAAAATTTTCTATATTTATTTGTGTACTTTTATGTATCATATTTTCGGTATTGTAATGTTTAGATCGAAAATATAAACTTTATAATATAATAAATATAGTTCATACAAGTCAAAAATTTAAATCAGAAATCTTAAGTCCAGCATTTACACAGATAATGCAGCCATTGCCCCCCCTCTCAATTTAGTGGACATGAGCAATTTAGGAAGGAAAGTAGACAGACAAACATTTTTTATTTTTTTAATGGTAAATTTATCGTTATGTCATTTTTTATTTTTACATAAAGAAAAATATTAATGCTGTATGTATGTATAATTTTGGTAATTATATATACTTTACAAAAAAAGTTATGATATTTGGTAAGAATTTTATCCAATTAAAAATATGGTATTTCTAGAAATTTAAGAAAAAGAATAAGCATAAAAAAATTATATTTCTTGATAAAAAACAACTAAGTTTAATTACTTATTTTTTAATATTCAAAAATTTTAATAAATAAAATAGCGCTTATTTATAATCAACACAATAAAAATGGAAGAATTAAATTTTTTAATATTATAATTAATTATAATTTAATGTTATTATCGTTGAATTAAGTTATCATTAATGAAAAATATGGTGACAATAATATTTTAAATTGTGATAATATTATTACTTTAAAATTATAATAAATAAATAAATTTAATTTTTATCTTAAATTATTATGTCATTAAATTAATTTTTTTTACTATTTCTTTTTTTTCTTAAATTTTCACAAATATTGACCGTCAAATTTGACATGAATAAAACATATGAAAAACCTTGATTAAAAGAAAAATATTACTTAAAATAAATAAAAGAAACACAAATACTTAAATTAAGATATTAAAATAGAACATTCTAATAACATAGAAAATAAAAATGTATCAATGCATTAAATTAAGTACCTTTAATGTGATTCAAAGTCCAAAAATGTGTAAGTTTATAAATATATTCTTTAAAATAGTCGATAACTTATTTTGAATTTTAATTGATTTCGATCAAATCATGTTGATCTTGATCATACACGATTGTTTTTATTTAATTTTAATCTAATTTAGTTGTATGTGGTTGATTTTGTTTAAATTTAATCGACTTATGGGGGCTTGTAAAGGAGGAGAGGAGATGAGAGGATAAATTATTTTTTAACCTAAATAACATTATTTTTAATAAATTAATTAATTTTTTTTAACTAGTAACAATTCATCACAAAATTCATTTTTATATCAAACTAACAAATAGAATAAAATATTTCCATTTGGTAACTTTAATAAAATGGGACCAAGATAATACCCACCACATCTCTTTCTCACTACCAATGACCTTATTGGAGCTCCAATCACCCTATCAACGACCTTACCGGAGCTCTGACTATCCTAACAAAGATGATGTAAGATGTTACGTTTAAAGATAGAAGTAGATATAACATGTGACATAAAAATATAAAGTTATATATGTAGCATGTTACATACAAAAATATAGATAGAAATAACATTTTAGATGTGTAGATAAAAAATAATAATAAAATTTAAATTACTTTAAAAAATTGATCATTGTACATATAGAGATAAAATGTGATGTAATATGTTGCATTTAAAGATAGAGGTGAATGTAAGATATTACATACAAAGATAAAGATAGATGTAACATATGATATATAAATAGAAATAAATATAACTCATTAAATATAAAAAAACATGTATGTTTAATGTATTACATACAAAAAGATAGATAGAACTAACATTTTAGATGCATTAGATCACAAAAATAACAAAAATTAAGTTACACTAAAAAATTAATCATTGTACATACAGAAATAGATGTGATGTAATAGGTTACACTCAAATATAGAGGTGGATATGACTCATTAAATACAAAAAATCTAAATATATGCAAGATATTACATATAAATATAAAGATTAAAGTAACATATTACATATTGTGTATCATAAAAATTATAAAATTTAAATTATATTAAAAAATTAATCATTGTATATACAAAGATAGATGTGGTATAACATGTTACATCTAAATGTACATATAGATGTGACATGTTATAATCAAAAATAGAGTTGAATGTAACATGTTACATCCAAATATCTTAAATGTAACATGTTAGACCTAAATATGAAAATCTCAGAAAGATTAAGTTAAATACACATTCAATGAGTTGTCAAAACTACAATAGATATAACATGTTACATCTAGTGATTTATTGACAAAAATATTGATACCCTCTACCTAACATCTCCGTGTGAATATAATATGATAATTTCAAGCGCTAAAGCAATGACTAGAAAATAGCACATGTAAGAATGAAAAAACCCAAAAGTATAATACAAATTTCAAGCACATTCACAAACCAACCATACCCCACCTATCACCTCTAGATTCTTTGGTATCAAGGATGTGAAACTTCAAAGAGAAAGAGGAGATAGGTTAGGTAACAGATCGAGGAAGATATTTGGTTGCATAAAAATTTCATAACTTATACTTTTAACTTCACTTTTACGCCCACACGATATCCTAATTATAAATTAAAGAATCAAAATTGTTGAATCTAAGGTTCCAACCCAAAAGGTTAACTTATTAGAAGAAGTAGTTTATCTCAATTATATACCCAATTTTTTATTTATAATTTTTCAATATAAGACTTGATCGCACATATAATAATCCACCCTCGAATGAGAACACATCGTCTTATGAGATTCTGTAAGTCCTATAGTCTTTTTTTTTTATTAACTTCATTTGTGCAAAATATGAAATCTATTTATTTTACTTTACGTGTGTTAAAATTTATGAAAATTATCAAGCAACTTTTTGAATCAAAAAATGAAATTTTGGTGTGACTCGACAAGGGCCTCACGGGACCATCTTACTAGACCCCTTATTCAAGAGTCAACAAGGGTGGTTGATGATCCCTCGGTGAGGTAACCTTCATGCTTGCATGATTTTTATAAATACCTCATCTCTTCTTATTTCTTCAATGAAAAAAAATCATAATAGAGCTTTACCAAATTGACATCTCATTTTTCTAATTTTGGATCACTGATACATCAAAATCAAGTCTCCGACAATGGCTCCAAAAACTTGATGATAACATACAAGATTGGTATCGGGTTAGTAATAATGATCTTGCGGATACTTTGGTTTTATATTTGTAAAACTCTCGTAAGTGCACAAATCATTTTATAGAAAATGAAAAATATATTTCTAAGGTCAATCTAAGAAAGGAATATATGTGATTTTTAATTTATTATTCTAATTTTTAAAAAAGAAATTAAATCCTAAACATCCTGTCATGATATTTTGATTTTTCTTACCTAATCTAATGACATAAAAAAAACATAGATATGAATTCAAAAACAATAATGTAAATTTTTATCATTCATAACAGTGGAGTATTTATGGATAAAATAATTAAGTTAATTATGCTTGCTCATATTATTTAGGTTATTAAAGATATAAATTGATATTTGTTGATTTTATCTTTTAGGTATGAAAGTATACTTAGGCAAGCCCAAATTCTTTTATTTAATATTAATTAACTAATATTCTTAGGCGGAGCCTATTAATTAATTGAGTATTAAATTTCAACTTTATTTCTAAGAAAATAACAAACCATCTAATCAAAGCTTTAGACAGAGTCAATTAATTAGACTTTATTCAAGGGGTCCAAATTAAGCCTAAAAATTTAATTATCCAAGTTTTAAAGCTATTATTGAAAATATGTTGTCAATACATTTTTAAATAATAGTTCTTATAAAAACTTTTGAACTAAAGCTTCACTCTAACTATCGGGCGATTGTACCACCAAATAAAAGAGTACTACTCTAAATCAAACCGGATAATTAAACCTTATAATCTAATTTTCATATTTAAGTTTTTAATGAAAAATAATATATTTCTCTCTAACATTCTTAATATAAAATCTTGAATAAAAATAAAATCAATTTATTTTATAGAAATATTTTACCTATTTAATATTTTGCAAGCATAACAACATTATTATTATATCATATTTACCACACAGTCAGCTATGTTAAATTTAATCACACACAAATTAAATATAACATATAAGAATAAAACATAAAAAATAACTGTAAAGAATTCATTTTAAAATTATATCTCAAAGAATCCTTACAGAATTTTGATGTTAATTCTTTTGCTATAAAACCTCCAAATGGATTTTCATTTCCGTTTATTGAATCAAAAAATAAAAATCTATATAAGCATAACTAGTTCTTCTCAAAAAAAGAACTTTGAAACTAAAAACTAGAGAGAGTTGAGAAAATTGTGTGTGTTTTACAATAGGAGATATGATCCTTTTATAAATGAGAAAAAGGCCAAAAAAGCTGGAAAATATTTTAAAAATTGATTTTGGATGCGTTTGGACAGGCTGGCATGTGTGTGAAGGGGGAGATTTCTGGCAGATGAGCGTTTGGCGCATTAGAGACAAGCGTAGGCGTGGGCTGGCGGCACGTGCAGGTGTGTGTTGAGTGTGTGTTGGGTGTATGCTAGCTACGTGCGGGCATGTACAAGGTGATTAATGTAATAAGCACAACTGCGTGTGGAACAGGCATGATACACCTATAACTAGACACTTTTGTCCATTTTTCCATTTGTTTTAACTTTTTCTCATTTTTTTCATCAACATATTTGTGATGTATTGCCTCCAATTATTTTTTCAAGTTTTTAAATTATTATTTTTGAATGAAAATACTTGAAAAATAATAAAAGTATGCGTGATTCCGAAAAGAAAAATTTATATAAAAATATTATAAAATCATACAAATATAAATCTATTTAATCAATTAAAGTACGATAATTTTAGTTTTTTTAAGTACTCATCACAACCCACAACCAGCTTCTTACTAGTCCCTTAGCAAGAGAAGCGATAAAAACTAAAAATTAAACTATCCTAAATCACTTCCATGGGTTGACATGGTTACAGTTAGCGTATGCAACAAGCTTTTGAATCTCTAGGTTGTCCTAATGGACAAGTTTAAATCTCCTAAAGGTTTTCAGTAATGATACTCTCAAACATTAACAAAAAATGAAAACAAAGTAATACAAATAAAATAAGAAGTTAACTAAAATTTAAAATAAAGTAAAAAGACTAAAATAAAATACAAAAATATCTTATGCTTATAATCTTCTTTAAGATCATAATTAAAATCTAAAGCATAAGTTATTTTCAACTTCTTAAACTGTCATAGTTTATAATAATAATTATTCAAAAATCATTTTCATACTTTATTTCAAAAATGTTTTAATTTAAATTTACCCAATTTCAGTGTCAAAAATTCGAATTCACTTTGATTCTATCCTCACAAGTTAATACTCTAAAAACATTGAATCCTATGAGTTCAAGCACTCATACTGAGGCGTATGCGAATAGAGTTTATGTTTAGAAATGAACTAATAAGTTCTCATGCTTATAAAAGAAGAAAGGCTAAAAAATAGTGCATTACTTTGATCTCATGAAAGGAATTGAATGTATAAATTATAAAGATATTATATATATTATTTTCATGCATGAATCAAACTCATTAAGCAAAAATTTCAAGATATATGCCTTTTCGAAGTGTAGGAAAATTAAATGTAATGATTTCTAAGGAAATTATTTCCTATAACTTTTTTTGTAATTAGCATTTTCTCACAACTTTGTAGACTATATGGGTTATAGTGTGTAGATTATACTATATATTCTTTATCTCTATATTTTTTTAAGAGATATTTTTAACATATTTTTTTATATAGTGGACTCATGTACATATTGTACATTTTTGTAGGATTTTTGTGAGTGATTAATTTTGTGTCTTTTCAATTTGATTTTGGTTTAGGTAACCCCAAATATGTCTCTTTTTGGTAGAAGTCATGCATGAATGAGATAAAATACATATACTATCAATCTATACTTAAATAATTAAATCTAAACAAATGAAAAATAAATATACGACATTATATTAAGATGAGAAAATTCATACACTCAATGCTAATACCTATAAAGATCATCTAAATTTTTGAAGAAATAAGAAATATGATTGGAGTATAAAAAATATATTTAATTGAGAATAAAGGATAATAAGCTCAAAATATTTCTTACAAGGACAATCTCCACTATTTGATTCCTAAACACCAATTTTGAGTTTAATATAATTTCTACACCTTATTAAGAAATATTAGTCATAACAAAAACTAACTAATTACCATATACTCCATGATATGTTTTCAAAAATTAATCTAACAATGCAAAAGTATTTACTTAAATTTGATTTAAAGAAATGATAAATTTTTGTAAGAAATTTTTTAAAAAACTAATCCAAAAATTCTAAAAATTACTAAATTACACAGAAATAAAATTAAACACAATAAAAATGAAAATATGAACCTAAAAGTTTTTAAAATTGTTTAAATTTTTGAAATTAAGCATGATAACTTTTCACCACCCACAACCTAGAACTTACGTTGTCCTCGATGTAACAATTGTAAATTAAAGATAAAGAGAAAAAGAGAAGAAATTAAAAGCTATCTATTTCCTAAAAATGTGTAAGTAGTGATAGAGAAATGTAGGTGCATCCATCATGTTCATATGTCTGTGTAAACTTCTAACATCTCAACAAATATTTTAGTTTTAATAATTATAAGATTATTCACATGAAATTAAACTAAAATAATAAATAAATTAAAAGAAAAGAAAATTACCTAAAATGATAGGTTGACTCCCATTGAATGCTCAATTTAATATCTTAGCAAGATGTAACTTGTGGGATTTAAATTTAAGTAAACTCAATGTCTCCACATCATTAAGTCAATCAAACCTACAAGTAGGGTAAATTTGTCTACCTATACTTTTTAAGTTATGCTTTATGGATTTTCAAAAATTTATCTACTTAAAACTAGGAATATGATTGTAGATTTTAGATAACTCACTTCTAAGTGCAAGTCAAATAACTTAGGCATCCAAAAATATTTGTATCTAAATTTAATAAAACAACTACCTCCTTTTATTATAGATTGAGATTAAAAACTTTCAAATTTTGGAGATAGTTTCAAAAAAAAAATATCTTTTTTATTTTTTTATTTTATTATAATCATTAAGTTAAATAACATAATTAGTATTAACCAAGAGTACTCTTAGAAAATAACAGTGAGACAAAGTCTTCTTAAAAATCATCCTCCTAGATAGAGTAAAGTTCACAGGAAAGACTAGTGGCATAAAGGCTTCTAAGAACTATTCTCTTAAACAAAACTCACTTAAATCTTTACTTTTTATGCTATTAAAATTTAAGTTAATTAAATTAAGTGAAAATCTAAGTTAATTAAGTTAATAAATTAAGTTTTTTACATTAAAATTAAAATATAAAGTTAAAAATTAAAAATGAATTATTTTTTATGGTTTTCAAAATTTTTTTATTTTTTTTATTTTTTAATAAATAAATTTAAAAGTAAAATTTTAAATTAAAAGAAAATTAAAATTTAAAATTTAAAATTTTTTTGTATAGTTTTTTTTGTTTTTTTTTTAATTTTTTTATAAATATTTTTAATTTTTTATTTTATGAAAATAAAACAATTAAATAAAATAAATTTTAAATCCTTTTTTTTAATTGTAAATTTTTTTAATACAAAAAATCACTATTATTTACAACACACAGTTTTCAAAATTTTGATAAATAATTTAAAAACGTTATTCCTTTCCCGACAACGGCACCAAAAACTAGATGAAACAAAATAAAGTCCTCAGAAATAGCGCCAAAAACTTGATGATATTGATATGTGATTTTTAATTTATTATTCAAACATTTTAAAACAAAAAATCCTAAAAATTTTGTCATGATATTTTGATTTTTGTTTCCTACTCTAATGACATAAAAACAAATATAGATATGGATTCGATAAACAATAATGCAAATTTTCATCATTCATAACAGTTGAATATTTATGGATATAATAATTAAGTTAATTATGCTTGCTAATATATTTATGTTTTTAAATATATAAATTGATATTTATTGATTTTCTCTTTTTGGTATGAAAGTTTCCTTAAATGGGACCCAAATTTTTTTATTTAATATTAATTAACTAATATCCTTAGTCAAAACCTATAAATTAATTAAGTATTAGATTTTAGCTTTATTTCTAAGAAAATAGAAAATCATTTAATCACACATTTAGGCAAAGTGAGTTAATTAGACTTTATTCAAGGTGTCCAAATTAAACTTAATTATTTAATTATCCGAATACTAAATTTCAAGTTTTAAAACCATTATTGAAAATATGTCATAAATACATTTTCAAATAATAGTTCTTATAAAAAACTTTTTAAATAGAGCTTCACTCTAATTAACAAGCAATTGTACCAACAAATAAAAGAACACTGCTCTAAATCAGACCGGATAATTAAACCTTAAAATCTAATTTTTAGATTTAAATTTGTAATGAAAAATAAAATATTTCTCTCTAACATCCTTACTATAAAATCTTGAATAAAAAATCAATTTATTTTATAGAAATATTTTACCTATTTAATATTTCGTAAGCATAACAACATTATTATTATATCATATTTACAAACAGCCAGCCATGTTAAATTTAATCACAGCCAAATTAAACATAACATATAAGAATAAAACATAAATAATAACTGTAAAAAATTTATTTTAAAATTATAACTCAAAAGAATCCTTACAGAACTTTGATGCTAATTCTGTTACTAGAAAACCTCCAAATGGATTTGTATTTTCATTTATTGAATCAAAAACTAAAAATCTATATAAGTATAACTAGTTTTTCTCAAAAAAAAAAAAGAACTTTAAAATTAAAAACTAGAGAGAGAAAGCTAGAAAGAAAGTTGAGAAAATTTTGCGTATTTTACAATGGGAGAGAATGTCCTTTTATAGAAAAGTAAAAGGCCAAAAAAGGTGAAAAATTATTTCATAAATTGATTTTGGATGCGTTTGGGTAGGCTGGCACACGTGTAGGGGGAAATTTTTATGATAGACAAGCGTTTGGCATGCGTGAATGCTTGCGGGAAAATTATAGGCATGTGTTGGCATGCGCGAGCGTGTGTTGGTATGCGTGGGTATGTGTTGGTGTGCGTGGGTACGTGTTGGGCTTGTGCTAGGCGTGTGATGGCTATGCGTGCGCATGGGACTCAGCATGAATTGGAGCGACTATGCACGAGATAGGCATGAAGCCCGCATGATTGGACACTTTTGTCCATTTTTCCATTTTTCAATTTGGTTTGACTTTTTCTTATTTTTTTCTCAACATATTTGTGATGTATTGTTTCCAATATTTTTTTAAGTTTTTAAATTATTTTTTCTAACAAAAATATCTAAAAAATAATAAAAATACATATGATTCCGAAAAGATAAATTTATATAAAAATATGATAAAATAATAAAAATATAAATCTATTTAATCAATTAAAGTACATTAAATCGTGGTAATTTTAGTATTTTTTAAGCACTCACAAACTTGAGTGTTTGTTCAGTAATAGTATTTCGTGATTGTGCGAGTAAAAATTATACTTTTGAGTAGTGAGTAATCTAGATGGCATTTGCTAGTGAGAGTAAAATAGCATTCTTAAGTTTGTGAATGCTTGAGACTAATTTACTGGTATGGTGAGAGCATTACTATGTTTTTGGGATTGTTGAGTGTTCCCAAGACTATGATTGTGGGTAATACATAGTTGAATATGTTTTCCACATTGGTTATTGGTGGCTCATGGTTGAGTGTAGTTCCCATGAGTGGTTGTTCATATTTTGATTCATTTTACCAAGCATCGGTTACGATTGCACTACATCAAGTGATGCTAACTTTGAAGAAAAGCCAAGTTCGTATGTGGAACCAAGTTGTTACAGAGGTAGCAAGTAAGAGTAGCAATAGACAGTTTGGATAAAGGTCCCGACTAATGAAGGTATTAGTGTTTTATTTCTTTCAAGATTGTAATTGTTTTGTTACTTAGTGGATTTTTTTATTGCCAAGTGGTTTCTGATGAGCGAAAACCGGCATCGCTGATTCTCGCAAATACTTTGGTTTTAATATTTGTAAAACTCTCGCAAGTGCACGAATCATTTCGTAGAAAATGATAAGTATACTCCCAAGGTCGATCTAAGGAAGGAATGTATGTGGTTTTTAATTTATTATTCAAACTTTTAAAAACGAAATTAAATCCTAAACATCCTGTCACGATAGTTTGGTTTTTGTGTTCCTAATCTAATAACATAAAATAAACATATATACAGATTAATTAAATATAATCTAAAAAAAAATAAACATAGATACAAATTCAATAAATATTTATCTAAAAATAAATATAAATACAGATTCAATAAATATTCATGCAAATTTTATCATTTATATTAGTGGAGTATTTATGGATATAATAACTAAATTAATTATGCTTTGCTCATATTATCTAGGTTGTTAAAGGTATAAAATTGATATGTTATTGATTCTCTCTTTTTTGTTTGAATCCCTCCTTTGGTGGGGTTAGCTATTCTTTGTTAACTAAACAAATCAATTAACACATATGGGTGGGGTTGATAACTAATTTGGTTAATTAAATTAATTCTCTTTTTCTAAGAGATTGAAAATGAACCATTTAAATGCCACATTTGGTGCGGTTAGACAGTCCAAACTTCATTCAATGTGTCCAAATAAAACCTAAGAATGTACTTATCCGAAAGTACTAACTTTCAAGTTTTAAAACCACTATTGAAAACATGTTGTCAATACATTTTCACATAATAATTCTTATAAAAACTTTTGAAATAGAGTTTCACTCTAACTACCGGGCGATTTGTACCAACAAATAAAAGAAAGCACTACTCTAAATTAGACCAGGATAACTAAAACTTAAAATCTAATTTTCAGATTTAAGTTTGTAATGAAAAATAATATATTTCTCTCTAACATCCTTAATATAAAATCTCGAATAAAAATAAAATCAATTCATTTTATAAATTTTCTCCTATTTAATATTTCGCAAGCTTAACAACGTTATTATTATATCATGATTATAAACGGCTAGCACTGATTAAATTTAATCACGTATTAAATTAAATATAACATGTAAGAATAAAGCATAAAAAATAACTCAGAAGAAAATAAAATCCTTACGAACTTGACGCTATTCCCGTTGCTAGAAAACCTCCAAGCGGAATTTGCACTTCCATTTATTGAATCAAAAATCTAAATTATTACAAAAACGTTACAAGTTCCTCTCAAAAAGAGAAGAACTCTAAACCTAAGAGAATTGAACTAAAAACTAAGAGAAAAACTAAGAAAAGCTTAGAAACTAAGAAAGAAACTAAGAAAAACTCAAAAACTAAGAAATGATAGAAAGAAAGAAGAGAGAAGTGTGGTTTTGAGGTGTGTTTTGAAGTGAATGGAAGGGGGGTATTTATAGGTGAGAATGGAGAGAAAAAAATGAGTAAAAAATGTTAAAAAATATTAAAAAATTAAAAAACGTGTAATGGACATCTTTGAGGTCATCAATGACGTCAGATGACGTCACAGTGGCTGCCGCACGTGAAAAATGGGGTGAAACGCAACGTTGGGCGCGCTGGTGGTCAAGCTTGGCGGCTAAGGCTGTGGCCGGCCTGTCGGCCAGCCTCTGTCGCACGCGAACAAGTGCAGCGTGCTTTATGCGGCTGCGGAAAGGGGTGTCAACAGCCGCAGCACGCCGTTGTGAGGCCGCGCGGCGCTGGCGCCATAAGCGAGCGCGCTAGGCTCTGGCCATACGATTCCGTCTTTTGACATTTTTGACCTTTTCGACCCATTTTCTCCAATTTTTCCATGTTTGTTGGCCTTTTCCCACTTATTTATTAATATATTTGTGATGTATTGCTTCAAGTATTCTTCTTTGAGTCTTTACATTGCGTTTTTAAGCCAAAATACCTGAAAAACAATAAAAATACCCGTGATTTCGAAAAGGACAAATTTATATAAATATATGATAAAACATATAAATATATATATATTTTTAATCAATTAATGTGCATAAAATCATGGTTATTTTAGTGCTTTTTGAGCACTCATCAGTTTCCATAAGTAACTCGAGGATGTTACCATATAGGCACGGGTTTTATGTGGATTTATCTCATTATATCTGTTGTTATGCATGACCAGTTATCGTGTTAGTATAATCTGAGTTTCTACCATTTATGTCCAATATACTAGATTTAGACTTTGATTAGAAAGCTTATGTGATCTATATTGTTGCATGCTTTCTTTAATTTTCTTTTAGCATGCCTATAGCTTTCTATTTATTGTTGCCGTATTAAATTAATCTGTCTACTTCTTGATTAACTTTTATTGCTTCTTCTTGTTATCTGCATACGTGTTTGGTGTAAATCTCTAAGGAGTTTGTGTCTCCTTACCCTAGTTATGTATTAGGTGTTGGATTCTTTTAATCACTTTGTTGTGTTTTTTATTATTGTATGTTGTGAGAGCATAATTATACTTTATCAAATATGTTTCCATATATGAAGTCTTAAAGTGATTAAAAACCTTTTATTGCTTTTTAATACGTATGCTTATTCACATGTTGTAAGTCTAGACAGTAGCTTGTGAGACACAACACCAATAATGTGTTTACTACATATTTTTCTTTATAATCTACTAATTGCTTTTGTTACGTGTAGACTTAAGCATGTTGTTTTATCCTTCCACTGTACTATTTGTTTAATTCATGTTGTAAGACTTGTTTGGCCGAATTGAAATATAGCTCGCAAAAGATTCAATGGGATGGTGTTTTTCACCCCTCATCCAAGTCTAATATGGCCTATTTAGATCAAAAAACAATTGACTTTTATACAATTGTTCCCACATATGTAATTCTCATATTCAAACCATGCCCCTATATTTAAATCCTCTTTAATCAAACATGCATACTCCATCGAGTGTACCGATGTGGTAAGAAATGGCTAAAGGACCCACACCAATTTAATTACACCTCAAGAGTCCAATAAGTTTATAACAATATCACAGAATTATCATCACGATCGATCAAGAGGCTCACCATTCATTTGGACTTGGGCCACGTGCGTTATTGCCTATGCAAGTTCACTTTCACCTTGAAGATTCACCTTGTATATGCGCACGCAATACAAATTAGGCTATGATTTTGATACTATTTGTTGGACTTGGGTTCTAATTAAAAGATTAATTTATTAAGAAAAATATTACATCCGAACTATATAACTAATTTTCTCTTTTTTATTTTTTTTTTATTTTTCTAATATGTGACTTGATTGTACACTTAAAAAAACATTGGAAAAAATATCAATAATAATGAGTTGAATCGAAAAACACTTAGAATAGTTGAGAAAATAGTACTTCACTGGAAATTTCCCCAACAAACAAACAAAGAGAATAAAAATATTGAGTGGCACTTGACAAAAAAGATTGGCGAGATGAAGTTTGGTCTCGATTTCTTCAACAATTACAAAAATTTCAGAGCAAAGAAGTAGACAGACTTATTGGGGGGTTAATGTAGACAAACGTGTCACCGACAATGAGGTAGGGATTGGTAGAGGGGAAAGATAAAAATTACAACAAGGCTATAAGGTTATGAGAAGAATTTAGAATATAGACTTAGGGTACAAATGTAAAATGATTGGCACAAAATGACATTGTAGATCGCAAAATGGGGGAAAAACATATTGAATAAAACAATGTACTATAACAAGTCAATATTCTAAAAATAAATTGACTATTAATTTGTATTTTAGGTATTATGATTCTCCATTCCTATCATCTCAGAACAAATTCAAATATTATTTGTATAATTTTTACTAATTTAATAAAGAAATTTAGTGTCCTTTTTTAAAAAAAAATAAGCAAAGAGCCTAATTTAAACTTTGTCCCAAATTCATTATATATAAAAGAAAAAAAATGTAAAGTCATACAAATTAAATCATTTATTTTATTTAATCTTTTAAATTAATAATGATATCATTTCGTTTATTGATTATAAAAATAAGAACAACTAAGAATAAATTATATTATTTTAATAATTTTTTAATAAAATATTATTAATTTTTATTAAATGAATTAATATGATTAAAAAATGATTCTTTAAAAATAGTAAAACAATAATTAATATGAAAAAAATCATTTTAATATTTATTAATTTTGACGGTCTTTATTTTAATACTTTATTTTTATTAAAAATTAAAATATATATTTGAATAAATTTTTGTTTAATTATTATTATTATTTATTTTCTAAAATAATTATATATTAAATTTCATTTTTATTCTTATTAAAGATCATTATCATCATTTTAATTTTTTTTTACTTATTTATATTTATTTTTAAATTTTAATTATATATATTTTTTATTAAATATATGTAATAATTTAAAATTAATAATATATTTTATATTTTAATTATTAAATTAATAATATATTTTATATTTAATGAATAAAAATAAAAAAGTAGTGGGGTATCATATTTCGTCGGAAGTTGCAATATGTATGCCGTACTTACCTCATAATGAATACTATGAAGTTGCATCTCTGTGTTTAGCACCGTTTACTTTGGAAAGTTACCACTAAAGATACGGGAAAAAAATAGTAAATTTGTTAAAAAATAAAAATTTCAAAATTTTACTGTAAATAATCGTACTTTATTTTAAATATAATTTAATTAAATAATATATTATATTTTTTAATAATAAAAATATATAAATTAGATATAAATAAAATTATTTTATGATTATAAATTTTAAAAATATTATTTTATTAATTAAAAAAAATAACATCAAAGATCGCTGAAGGTTTCCAAAACTGTATAATAATATTAAGACATATGCCTCGTTTTATAACAAATTCTTTGTTTATTTTTTTCCCCATTCAAATATAGTTTTCTGGTTTTTAATTTATTTATTTAGAAAAAAAATGATTATGTTTTCTTTTTTTACTCTCTTATAACTGACAAAATTAAATAAAATTAACTATTAAAATAAAAAAATATGTTGGTCGGGTGAGATAAAACAAATATATATTTAAAAATTATAAATAATAATACAAACACAAATATTCCAATAACAAAAGTATTAATTAATTACAAACCGAAAAAATTCAAAATAAAATTTTATACATATAAGTGAAACCTATGTTTCATATGACGTCATTAAAACATATTTGTCATTTCATCTAGGTGTATGAGAATTTTTGTACGGTTATCCTTCGTAATATAACGATCAAGATCAACAACTAACGAATACATAAAATTGATTATGACTAACTAAAATTCTTTGTTGATCTACTTCACTAAACCTTAAGATTCTATAGAATATCTTGAGAAAAGGATGAAAAAGTTTTTGATAGATGATTAATGTCACCATAATTTATATAGACTATTTTATTCTATTTTTATAAATTTGGTTTATATGTGTTAAACTTTGAAAATATGAGTTAATTTATAGCTATTTATGAGATATTTTGATTATAATCCAACTCGAATAATAATTATCATTTTATCAAAATTTGGTTTCAATTCAAATATAAATCAATTTGAGGTTTATTTGACAAATAAAAACATAAATAAAAATAAATCAAATTTCTTATAATTATCACTTGACGTATGTGGCTAATTTTTTAATAAAATATTACATGAATAAAAAATGAGTCAACATTCATTTAATTTATCAATTTTTAATCTCATTGGGTGATATTTTGAAAATCAATTTCTCATTTACTTAAATACAATTCGAGCTTATCAATTTATTGATAGAAAATGCATCCTATTTAAAATTAAGTTTTAATTTTCAAGAATCCCCTATATGAATGAAAATTGACAAAATATTCAAAAAGAATGACATAAAATATTTTGACTCGATAGTAGAGTACGATAGTTTAAAACTACATAGAATAGATATGTGTTACCCTTAAACCTTGTGAAAATATATTTACTTTACTAACTGACCATTGGTCTGTCAGTTGTTTAAATGATGATATATCTCACACATGAGTCTTTCATAATACATTTCAGTTCTCACTATTATGTTCATTTTAACCATGAATATACACCTGATTTTGTAAGGTTTTTTAAGGAATTAAACCCACTACAATTCCTTTTAGAAGTGGCTCTATTTCTCTCTCACATAGATGATCTATTATTTATAAGAATAATCTATAAAGAATAACCCACAATACTTTGCTTATATTCTACACACATAAGAATTATTAAAAGCATAGCCTAATAAGTTTTTCTACATTATAATTATTGTTTTATAGGAATGAAAACGAGGATAGACCCACTACAATGTTCAAGCTAAGTTTGATACAACCATGTCGTCACTTTGAACCTAAATCTTGTGATCTTTAGTCAACTAGGTGGGTTTATGTTATATCAACTTATTCCTTCAAGAGCTTTAATCTCATCATGTTGCTGATTCATCAATTAACTCTCCATTTACCAAATTGGTAAGTGAATCTACAATGTTATCCATGATTTTATATAGTCAAAAGAGATATTTTCATTTGAAAGTAGTTGTTTAATGGTGTTATATCTTCAACTTATGTGTTTAGACTTACCAATATACTTAGCGCTATGTGCCTTTCAAATTGCATAGCTTATTATCAAAATTGATGTATATTGTTAGCACTTGCATAAACTTTAGACACTTATCAATTCTCAGAATATCCTTTGAGAATTGGAATAGACATTCTATTTCTTTACCAATTTACCAGCATTTCTTTCTTTCCCTAGGGCAGATAAGCCCTTAAGTAATTCCACTTAAGTTTATTCTTTCAAATCTCAATTTTAGAAAGATTTTTATCATATTCATTTGATGTATTTCAGACTTTTACAAAACTACGATTACAAGTATCATACAAATGATTTATTTTTATCACATGAGAATATGTGTCAAACTAATCAAGATCTTTCATTTTTTGTAATAGTTTGTCAGAAGCATGATCTTGTACTTCTCAATTATTCCATCTAATTTCAATTTCATCTTTAAAATTCATTTGTTCTCTAGTGATTTACTTTCTAATGGAAAGTCCATTAGTTCTCACAAATCATTTTGCATATGAATTCAATTTTTACTTCAAATAGCCTCTTTGTTGTTTAGGCCATTTAGAAGAGTTTATAACAGACACCCCATGTTCCTAAGAATAAGTAGAAATACTTTATTTTTTAAAAAAATTTATATGTGGTGTATCTTCTTTTGTTTGGGTATCTATTTAAGGGATAATTAGCAAACAATAATGACCTCCCTTAGATGACAAACCAAAATTGATTAGCATAGCATTCACCACTTCATTCAATATACATTTTTTTCGTTTAGCATAATCATTATGCTTAGGTGAATAAGGTGTTGTGATTTCACGTATACTTACGTGTCGTGCACATATTTCATCAAAACGTATCACATCATCACTCCGATCACTTTTTCTTAGCATCTTAATCATTTTGTTATGATAATTCTCAACTCCAATCCTATAGATAATGAATTTCTCTATAATTCTGTCCTTGCTCATAAGTAAATGCTCATAAATTTACTTTCTTTTATCATTGATAAAAGTAATTAATACTTGTAGTCACCCTCTTATTGAACATATTTCAAAATCAAGTGATTTCATGTTCATTTCAATACGAACAATAACCTAGTCAACTTTGCCTCAAAACAAGTCTAAACAAGTTAAATTCTAAATTCAATAAACATTGTAGAAAAAATTTTGAAGTTCAAAATCAGGAGCTTGTTATATACGATAGTTTTAGAAAATAATCAAAATAAATTAAAAAATTCATGAATAAATTCAAAAATTAATTATCCAACATTTTGAATTAATTTTTCAAGTATTAAAAATTTAAGTTTTTCAAAACTAAGTTCCAATTCATATAGCAAATATGAAGCTCAATAATACATAGATTAAAGAATTAAGTAATTCGAAATTAGTGAATACAAAATTTTTTATTTTGCAATTATAAAATTTAATTTTATGTGAAAATAAAATTCCCTACTTTTTGAATATGAAATTTGCTATTTCCCAATTTTAAAAATCAACTATTTTGAAAAATGCAAAATCGATTTATTTTGTGTTAGAAGTAATTTCGTACATCTCATGTGACAGTCCAAGAGTTATCTTAATTAGAAAATAGTTTTATAGGCCAAGCCTAATAAGTGCCTAATCATTATACAAGTGTGGACGCAATAATTATCATTTAGTTATCTTGAGGAGATAATAGTCCAAAGATTATCTTTATCTATTTTAAAGGATAATCTAGCGGATAATTAAGAATAGATATCTACAAACAATAGATGTCTACCACAAATAACTGTCTAATAAGATAACTATTTACAATAAATAATTATCTATAATACTATAACAACTTAATACTAATCAAATAGAGATAAGCTAACAGGTTGATTATTTTCCTTATATATAGTTACATATGCATAGCATAATACTATATCTTATAACTAATATCAAATATCATACATCTCATAATAGAGAATGATAACTAAAAACCTTCTTTTCGCAAAATTACTAAAGCAAACTAAGATATCATCTATACTACATCTTTCGGTTACTAACTTAGTGATAGTAGAACTGAAGACCATCCCTCTACAAGGTGGTCTAAGGTCCTAACAATTTTTTCTTCTTGCAGATTCTATAGAGAACAGTCCTACTTAATGTTGACAAAAATCAATATCGATATCTAGCACCATTTATGGGAAAGAAGTGTGTTCTATTTGGCTAAAAAAAATTCAAAATTGTAGGACTCTTAAAAAAGTTCTCAAAGTTCTTAATCTACTAAGAAAGAAATAATTTTTTTTTTTGAAAAAGAGAGATTATGGATCTTAGCACTAGTGTTTTTTGAAAAGAGAACATCATAATCTTCTGATATACTATTTTCATGTATTTTGATTTTCTGGACTTCTAAAAAGATTCATGAATCAGAGAGCTAACTCTACCTCTCAAACCTCTACAATTAGTTAGTAGGTCTAACTTGCTAACCAGTAGCCCATCCTTCTAGCCCCATCACAGCCTACCAAAAACATGAGTGCTACACTTGGACCTATTCGCCTACAATGGGCCAAGCAGATCAAAAAGTAAGGTGAGCTTGGACTCGAGCCCACCTGAACATGATGGAATATACATTCCATGCCATCCTGGAGCATCTATCAGGACCATAAGTTCTTGGACCAGTTGTGGTCATAGAAGATATTTCTAAGGCATCTTCTAATGCTCAGAGTGCTCAAGGTTAGACTTATAGTCGTCTAAGGATTGGTTGGAAATTTGACCACACATAGTGGGATTCAATTCCTATGGTTGGCCATACTATATCCGTTAATCATATCAATCTAGCCTTGGAAGCTAGATCATAGTCCCATCAAATTTCCATCTTGGATCATTTGGAACCAGTCCAAGAGTCTCATATGCATCACGACCTATGAAATGACATGTCGGTAAAGACACTCTATCGAAGCCTGCTATGTTAACCAAGAAACCTTAGTAGAAAATGACCATTCAAAGGTCCAGGATCAAGTACCAATTGTTCTTTTTCCCACCATTGACAAACTTGTTAAACAATTAGATGAGATCTAATAAAGATTGAACCAAAGCAGACTCTTAAACTTGGAAATCTTTACTAATTCCCTCTTCACCCTAGAAATCATAGTCATCCCACTTTCTAATAAGTTCTAATTGCTTAACACAGATACATATGATGGCACCAAAGACCCCTTGGAACATCTGAAAAATTTAAAAGTTTGGATGGAACTTTGAAGCCTAGCACTATTAGTTCCTCTATAAAATTTGGGAATCACTTTTCAGCAAAAGGAGAAAGCCAAAGATATTGGCACACCTATTGACCCAACACTAGGGAAAAGATGAGTCATAAAAAGATTCCTTTGATAGATTTAATACAAAAAAAATACAAGTGGTAGATTTCCTAGACTCTGTCACCATCACATCTTTACATCAAGTTGTGCGCCAAGGACCCTTATAGAGGGACCTGGCTAAGGATCTTTCCATGAAATATTCTGAGGCTTTCTTAATTGATTAACACTTATATTAATATTGATGAATGATTCCCACTAGAAAAAAATTAAGAAACTCCCAAGAAAAACTACCATAACAGAAGCATAAGGGTGAGATGAACTTACATGCCATGCCAACAAAAAGTCCAGGTCAAACCAAAGAAATGATAGAAAGGCCACAGATGGAAATCATGTGTATCTTGAATGGATATTTATAAATCATACTCCTCTTAAGACAACAAGAGATGTTATTCTAATGCAAGTTGAATTCCAACCATTCATATAGTGGCCCAAGAAAATGAAAAATCTTGGCTAGGAAAAATCTCAATATTGTAGGTTCCATTAAGACACCAACCACTTAGCCAAAATGTTTTGAGAACTTAAAGATGAAAATGAGCAACTAGTTAGGAAAGGGTACTTGGATTAATTCATTCATAATACAAGGCCACAACATTAACAACAACTATCGTAGTCACAACAACCATGGCCAACCCAAATAAATAAATCAACCTTAAGGGTAGAAAGGCCTTAAGGTTAGAGTTATTATAGGAGGTCCTACTAGGGGTAGTTCTAACAACACCTGTAAAGCTCTCATCATCGAGGCCATCTTTGGCCCTGAAATTTGAGAATTTGTTAAAGGAAAAGATCCTAAACTTAAAGGTTTAGAATGAAATTTTATAAAAAAAATAATCTCGTAGGTTGATTCACCCTCATGTGGACGCTTTAGTAGTCACTCTCCAGGTGGCCAACCACATTTTGCATCAAATTCTAATAGATACTGGCAGCTCAATTAATTTCTCTTAGGCATGGAAGCAAATGAAGCTTTCTCACCCTCTCAAGCCAATAACTACTTCCCTGGTAGAATTCTCTAGACTCCCACTCATCTTAACAAGTAGTGTGAACCTCCCAATCACATTTACATAGGGCACCAACACAAGAATGATTAAACTAAATTTTTTTGTTATAGACTTGATGAGTACTTCAAAAGAACTAATATTTCATGATTTTATTGCACTTAAATGTAATAAGTAGATTTCAATATGCGTGATTTTATCATTATTTATACAAATCTATATGTTTGGACTTACATGTATTTTCTATTATACTTTATGTATTTTTAGCTTTAAATTAATAAATTGATCAATAATTGAAGAATCATACCAAAAATAATAATTTGCATCTTAGAAGCTTAAAAGCATCATCATGTAAACCTTACATGTAATACCAACAAGTTTGTAAAGGGTGAAAAATAGAGTAGAAGTTAAACATTGCGTGCTACAACGAGATTATAATTGGCCATTGCGTGAATTTATTGGGCATATTATTTGCACTGTGTTGTGACGAAGAATTGTTGTGTTGTGGTACAAGCTGTTCATGATAAACTTTGGTGAAGCTTTACTAGTCTTATGCCATGACATGTATTAATGTGGGTCACGGCACCCAAACAATAAATTGGGTATAATCTCTATAATATTCTTTTGATTTTAACTCTGTACAAATATTGATTCATGGTGTAAATGATTTTTATTCTTTCGAGTGGATTAGGTTGTATAGTTCAAATGCCAAACCATTTTAAATCTTGTGTTCTTTTGATTCTTGCAATTTTTCAGTTCTTCACCATTTTATTTTTGGTTTAATCTTGCACTAAATCTAAACTATGAATCTTTTATGGTAAGTTATGAGTGTGAAATTGTAACACTCTTTCTACATCAATATTTAAAAAACTAGACAAAATATTGAAATTTTACCTTTGATATGTTACGTAGAGTTATCGTCAACAGAGGAGCATGTATAATTACTTATATATTGTACTCTTTTTTCTTTTGCCATGATTTTGTCCTAAAGTTTTCTTGGCAAAGTTCTAATGAGATAGATTTTGCATATGTGTGTGAATATATATTTTTTTCCCTTGCTATTTTTGTTGTATTGAGTTTTATTATAAATATTTTTACAAAGGCATATTCATCATATAATTGACATTGAATTGAGGGAATGTTATAAAATTTAAACGTAAATTAATGTTGATTATGTATATACGGAGAAAATTGTAAATGCTAAAATTCTTACCATGTAGAAAATTGTATATCTTAATATGAGGGAATAGTAGCCCCTTACCTTATCTTTACATATAAAAGTCACATATGAATGAGAAAAATTACATACAATATGTCATATATTTCAATTAATAGTAGTGGTTGATCTTATCTTAACTTCTTACGTTTTTTTTCTTTTTTTATAAAAATAAAGAGTCAAGATGATTCCGCCTCACCATGTATATGTGTCTCCATTTAATGCAAGATTCTCTCCTTATGTACATGAAAATACACAAGAATTACTTTCTCTCTACCATCCATGCCTCATTGTTCTTATCATGGTATTTTCTTTATTTGTTTTTATATTTTGTAACATAATTCATATTCGAATTCTATTTTAACTTATATTGTTACCATAACAAAATAATTCATACTCACTTATTCAAAATTAAATTTGAAAATAAATATGAAATTATTAAATAACTAAAATACTAACTTCCTAACAATATTCCAAATTTTTTAAATCATAATCTATTCCTACTAGTATTTAACGGGTCATTAATATCCTAACTAGTTAATGTTTTAACTACACTTAATTATTAATAAAAAAAACTACACTTAATTATCATAATTATTTTATTCTCGAATGTAATCTTAGATTGTTATTAGTTATTATATAGCAATTGCAAGTCTAGGGTTAATTTTTCAAACTATCCATGGGACTTAAATTGTTGAGGAGTTTCTAAATGAATCCATCCCTTGCTAAACTTTTAGACTTTTGTGCGTTCATATCTGAGTCAGACTTGTTCATTTTACATGGTGACGGGCTGGCATCCACTAAAGAGAAGCGGCAGAGGCATTAGATATTCCACTCACAAAGTTCAAGGTATTATTAATGCCGTGAAAATTTTTAAGATGAACAAATGTGATGTTGGAGTAATTCCAAAAGTTTATCTTTTTAGAATTGTTAGTGTATTAAAATAGTATATTATATTAATTAAAAAATATATTAATTAATTTTTATAAGTAATATTAGACTATTTTTTTTAGTTAAATTTTTAAGATTAAATGAGTAAACTTGTTTTTCCATTATACAAAATTTATATGATAACTTTAATCTATAAATGGGTCAACCAAAAAAAATTAATAGACCTCTAAAAAAATTGTATACACTAATTTTACAAAAAAATAATACAAATAATTCAAATAGAGTTAGAATATAATACAAATGAGTTAAAAATATAAAGTGTTTTCTCAAATAAACCACACTTTGAGATGTTAGTATATAAGATATTAATACATTATTTATAAATAGCACGAGACTTACTTTCTTTTGATGTTAACATTTTTAGTTTAAAAGTATCATTTTACTACAAAATTTAGAAGAAAAACAGCAAAACGCTTATGGCTCTCTCTTGATTCAGAACATCAAAACCATCCATACAAGATAATCAGAAAGAATTATCTCTGAACATATGATGACCCCTTTAGGGTTCATCAGGCTCCTTGCATTTTTGGCTCCTTGATATCCTGAACACATGTTCAGAAAGATTTTTTTTT
The DNA here is from genome assembly GCA_033030585.1 of Hippophae rhamnoides. Classification (NCBI taxonomy): domain Eukaryota; kingdom Viridiplantae; phylum Streptophyta; class Magnoliopsida; order Rosales; family Elaeagnaceae; genus Hippophae; species Hippophae rhamnoides. The sequence continues at coordinate 35,324,378 of CM065437.1, forward strand.
TTTTTTACATAAGTTCAAAAATAGATTTGTTTCAAAACTCCAATAATTGATGGCCACTAGAACATTGACAGACCATGCTATGCTTCCACAAAAAGTTTTGGATTGTGAATACTGATGTTAAAATAAGCTTTATTTTTAAATATGTGTTTAATTTTGAGTATAAATTGATTAGGGATTAAAAATGAAAAGTAACTTAAAGGAAATAGCAAGAAAAAATGCTCATCAGAAACTCAATGCCATACCATTTCTTCGAGATTAGAAAGTTTCTCCCATGGTTCTGAACTATCAAACCTCAATCAAATCAATGATCAAGTGTTCTTGATCTTTTTCATCCATGGTGATCAACACTAATGCAAGAATGAAGACGATGAAAAAAACAGTTATAAAGAGCAATTGAGGTAAATTTTGAAAGAGATAAGAGAGAGAGCGAGAATTGAGAGAGAATGTAGAGAGCTTGTGATGTAACTTGTTCTTGATTTCATTTGAATGTAACTATTGATTACACCTTGTATTTATAGACAAGTACTAATGAAAAATTAATACATTGCAGCTTTTTTAATCTTGGTTTTATATGACTAATACATTGTTTAACATATAACTACAATTAACTAATCATGATAGTGACATATAACATCTAAACTTGATGATCAAGTCTTGAGCTCCACTAGCAACCACCCACGTGTGTCTTGAGCTCTATCAACACTACCCATGTGCGTCTCAAATGCCATGTCAGCTAAGTAACTTGTTTGGATGCTCATGTGCACCGTTAAAGGCACTCAAATGCAGCATCTGCACGGTTATCCAATTGCCGCATATTTCATGTGCATTTGTGATTGCATGTAATTGTGCATGGTGCACAATTGTTGCTTGGGCAGAGCATTGCTCTTTGTATCTTCCTCTTCTGCTTGCTTGTCTTCGATATTTCCTACACGAACTACTTCACATTATGTTTTACAAACATGCATTTTTTCTGTTATAGGTTAATAACCGAAAAAATTGAGAATTCCAATTACACTAGAGTTGTTCTACATTGTCGTAGAGAGGACCCAAAAAAAACCTTTGTTACTTAGAATTACTAAAGGTGGTGAACCTTTTACTTCACACACAAATATACAGAAAAGAGGAAGGCCAAACCTTTCTAAGACTTTCCCAAGAACAAGTGTACTTGTAGAGGAAGCAGCAGACGAGGGAGATGATGACTACAATTTTACTCCAACACAAGTTGTTTGTGGCGGTTTAGGTCACTGAGGTAGTTTGAACATGTATAATCTTCCAAGTCACAAGAATCCAAAATTAGTGATCTCACTGCCAATGAGTGTTGTCTGAAATCAATTACTCCATCTTCACCCTTCAATAGCTCAACTGCCTATATTATGCAAAAATTGCAAATTTTAATAACTAATGGTATTTATGTTGGAGATAAATAATTTATATTGAAACTGAAAAGTCATTAGTTCTCATACTCGATTCATGTGTGGTCGCTTTGTGGATTGATGATTAATGCACATTGATGCTGTCACCATGCAGCGTTTCATCTCAACCGGATCATAGTCATCACCCAATCGTGGATCGGCTAATTCCTTCAGGCTATTATTGTCCAGCATAGGTTTTGCCTGTACGTGCATAAGAAAATATGAATGTTTAACTATCTTTCAGAGAATATGCTGAGCTTAAATCATTTCGGGCTGTTAATCTCAGAATAACAGTGTCCTGTAGTCTATAGTGAGATAGACAGTTACTCTGTGTAGCAAAGTTAAAGTCAGGAACTTCGTAATGGTGCTCATGAAAGTATGTAATGACTTCTGTAGCAAAAGCCATACCCAGGTGACGAGGCTTTGTTTAGTATTATCAACTGCATGACGACCAGTTATAATCTCCAATAACAAAACGCCAAAAGCAAAAACATCAGTCTTCTCATCAACGATTCCATGCATAAAGTACTCCGGAGCCAAATATCTGAAACCAGTTGAAAATTCATAATATGAATGATTAAGTCTAACAAAAATGAGCATTTAAAAAAAATCACACAAATACTGGAAGTAAATGTCTAACCCAAAAGTGCCTTCAATTGGAAAGACAACATGGTGAGTCCACTTTTCTGGAAGCCACTTTGCGAGTCCAAAATCAGAAATCTGTATGTTCCAGTAAAAAAAAATATTAGTCAAAAATCTTTTCAATAACTATAGTCTGTATATATAACAAAAAGCTTTGATGAATAGCAACAAAATACCAAAGCATCATAATCTTGAGTGAGTAATATGTTAGAAGCCTTGATGTCTCTGTGAATCATTCGCCTATGACATTCATGATGGAGATACTGCAACCCTTTTGCTATCCCAATTACCACCTTAAATCTTTTCTTCCACTCCATACCCTCTGCACCTGCATTGATGAATGTCTCTTGGTGAGCCCATAAGAACTAATAATTTTTTATTATCATTATATTTCATTGATCTAGCATAGGTCATATAACTAACAAAAGGATAAGTAATTCGTATTTTATGACTTGAAAAATGTAGATATATAAAAGTAATGTTGATCATTTTCTTAACAACTTAAGCTTTTGAGAGAATTAGTGACCAACAACTTCTAACATGATATCTGAATTGGAGCTCCTGTGTTCTAAGTCAAACAATCTCAATTGTATGTTTGCAAGTGATTGAGAGAGTAATAAATATATAAAAATAATATTGATCCTTCTGAATTAGTTTTCAACAAGTCTTAAAAGATATACTCAAGACTAGTTGGATTTGAGAAAATGGAAAGAAAATAAAACACTTACAGTAGTAAACAATTAGAATAGAAAAGATAAAAGAAAATGATAGATACGGCACCAAAAAGAAGAGAACAAAGACTGCCATGTGGAGAATATTCAAGGACGAGGTACAATCCACAATCAATGCCAAATCCAAGCAACTTGGCAACATTTGGGTGGTCAATGTGAGCGATGATCCCAAGTTCTGATAAGAAATCAGCAACTCTGTCTCTCTCATCATTGTCACTCTCTTTCTTTGTCAGCATCTTTACTGCCACAAGCCGACTATCTGACAAGCATCCCATGTAAACTTCAGCTTGTCCTCCTTTCCCAACTAGGTTCTCTGTCAATTTTCATGCAAATCAATCAATGATATAATAGACTAATGGACTAGTCTCAAGAAGAAAAATGTTTAAATCTTATTAAGCTAAAATAAGTAATAAAAAATAAGACGAAATCATCTATCCACCAATTCTAAATTAATCAAATATGAAAAGAGTAGCATTTAGTTTTTGAATTGCCATTCTTTGTTGGGAAAAATGGATGATTTTAAAGAAATAAAATTCCACACACACAGGATAATTTCCCAAATCAAAATAGAATAAAAATGACACCAAGATTTTAGCGTGGAAAAACCTTTCAAAAATGAAATGTAAATACGGAGATCAGTAAGTAGCTTAAACTTACTATAATAAGATGGGATTACCATGACAGCCAGGTGGATCTACCATAAAAAATACAACAAATATGTATCTTGATTTTGTGGATAAGAAACATACAAATTAATTTCTCTTAATTTCTCTCCAAAATTTCTCAAAAACTCTCTCATCTCTTTTTGTTTTCTCGCGTCTGTTTGAGATTGAAGCTAAGGCTATATAGCCAAAAACTTCATCCTTCTCTCCGGATTACGGAGAGATTTTGACTTTTTTTTCTTTTCTTCCTTTTCTTTAGTGCGCATGACTTTCCTTTCTTCTTCCACTTTTTTTCTTTGTGGATAGCCTTGCATTAATTGGACCAAACAAATCTCACTCACTTATGTGGGACGTGGCTCTTCCGTATACTGATCTTACTGGATAACAAGTTTTTCTCTAGTCACGGTCTTTGTCGTCATGCTCTGTGCTGTTATCGTTGGTATGAACCTTTTCAACTTTCGATGAGTTTATGTTCCAACACATCCGCGAATCGATGATACCTTACGTCGATGTGTTTGGACCTTGAGTGGAAGGTTGAGTTCTTGCTAAGATGAATTGCCTTTCACTATGCAATAAAGAACATAATTTTCTTGGTTTTGATGCAATTCTTGTAGGAACTTTTTCATCCACGGGATCTCCTTACAACGCCTTCGGTGATTGCAATGTACTGCATGCAGCGTGTACTTAAAGCGATACACTTTTTGTAATCGTGATTGCCATGAAACAACTCCCTCCAAATGTTATTAGGTACCAGGATATAGATTTCCTCGTATCTACGTCACCAAACCATATACTGAATCTGTATATCCTTGTCTGAGGTTTATTATTACCAGCATAAACAATGATGGAGGTTCTACGAGATACACAGTATCCACATTTGTGGACTGCCAATGTTCTTTCTGCAGGATTTGATAGGAATCGGCTCCTGGCCTTGACAGCGTGTGCAATGTACGGTACATACTATGGCGTACATTGGGCGCGTGCCGATCATAAGGCGCGCTGCTCATCTCGATTTATCCTCACTCGCTTGAGGGACGTTGACTCGCGTTAAGTTTGAAGTGGCTTGCGAGTGGACAACTAACGATTTTAGCTTTGTTACGTGTTGAATCTTTCCAGAACTTTTTCAACATCGTTTTGGGAAAGCATATCTTTTGCTTTTGCACATTGCGGGTAATCGTCGTACTAAGAATACGCTTGGCGTGTCCACAAGTCCCGTCATTGCAAAAGGACTTGCTCAGCTCAATTAACTTTAACTTGTTAATCTTGTTAATATTTTGACCCACGATTAACATATCATCAACGTAAAGCGAAAAGAATAATAAAATCACCATCAGAGAATTTCTTGATGAAGACGCGATGATCGGTAGTGGATTACGTTGTATTCATTTTCTACATGAATGAGTCGAACTTTTGTACCACGCTTGGTGCTTGCTTGGACCATTACAAGCTTTCTTTGGTCTGCGTACCAACGTTTCTTTGCTTTTGACTTGGAAACGCCCATTTCCATATAGATTTCTTCATCAGATCACCATGTAAGAATCTGATCTTTACATCAAGTTGTTCAACTTCAATTAAGACTAGGCTATAGAAGAACAACTCGGATTGAAGACATTTTAACCCTTTGGTGAGAATATTTCATCGAAGTCAGCGCCTTTCTTACACTCGAATCCTTTCACAACCAATCTTGCTTTATAGCGTGGTTGCGGCTTTTCTTCACTTTTGATTACGTACACCCAGCTTGTTCTTGAGAGCTTTTCTTCCACTGTGGTAGTTTCATGGTCAAATGTGTGGTTCGTGCGAGAGATTTCATTTCTTCTGTGGCTTTAAAGCCACTCAGTCTTATGTTGATCGGTATAGCTCGTCGCAAAGTCTCGGTTCTCCCGCCGGTGGCATCGCGTACTCGTTGGGAGAATATATACGACTAGGTTGTCGTACTCGGGTAGATCTCCTTATGCAGCAGTTGGACTTGTTCGAGACTTGTTACGGTTCTAAGCGGTGGTGGATTGACATCGTCGATATCTGGTTTGACTCACCGTCGTTAGGATTTATTGGTGGAGAGGCGGGTCGGATTATTTGGAATTTCATCATTTGTGGTTTCTCGGATTCTCAAAGTCCTCGATTGTTTGGTCTTCGAGAAATACCACGTCTGCAGCTTCGACAATCTTTTTGTTAATAGGATCCCAAAGTTTGTAGCCAAATTCTTCGTGGGCGTATCCCATAAAGATACATTGTTTCGCTTTTCCATCCAACTTGGACAGCTGTCTCTTGGGATGTGAGCAAATGCTCTACGTAGAATACTTTCAAGTGTTTGTAAGAAAGCGTCTCTCCCGTCAAAGCACTTTCCCGTGCGTCGTGTTGTGGAAGGCCCGATGGAGAAAGGTTGATTAAATCATTGTCGCGTTGTCTCCCAAAGGTGTTTGGCGGTTTGCATTTGAGAGCGTACATCGACTCTTTCCGCAGAGATGGATTACATTCATTCTCTACGACGACACGGTGTGTTGAGGTGTCTTTAGTGCGATTTTTCCACGGCCCCGATGCCAAAACCTGCTGATACTCTTGAATGGTCCACGATACTACCGCACATGCTCTGCACGTACACGCTTTAGGCGTCTTGCGGTTCTCTCTCCCCTTTTACATGGAGCTGGCGAAAACTTCGCACTTGATCTTTAGTTTTCAAAGCAAAAATCCATACTTTTCTTGAATGGTAAGTCAGTAAAGGTCACGAAATAGTGAGCACCTCACAATGACTTACAACTCATTGTACGGAACATCTGTGTGTATTAAATCTAGAATATTTTCCTTTCTAGATGGTGTGAGACTACGAAATGCAACTACATGTTGTTTTTCCATAATCTGATCAACCTGAAGTTTGCAAGGTGTACCTTTCATTCTGGCGAACCTCGTTTTGGAAAGAATTACGAGACCTTTTTTTTCACTCGTAGCCGAGTCGACATGCCATGCTCGGTAGAAACTTCTTTCCTTGTGGCATTTACTTCTCCTACTACACATTTTGGCTACGTGATGTAGAGTGATGTATCTTTCTTGCCTTTAGCTATTGCAGTTGCCTTTGGTGAGCTTCCCTTTCCTCGGCAAAATAATTATTGTATCCATTAAATGCATCTGGCATCTGGGTAGAGATTAAATTGAGGCGGATATCGAGAACATGCCTCGCATCTTTCGGAAGTAATCTGCGTCCAAGATTAGTCTACAGATAAATATTTCCAATGCGACAATTTTTGATGCATCATCATTTCCCATCCTCGCACGTCCAAAAATCACCTTGAGTGTAGGTTGAGAAGAATTCCGTCGTGAGGTAACATGATAAGAGCGCCTGATCAACTACCCCAGTAGTGTCTTGGCATGCAAAATTGACATAATCAAGCATCTCGACGATGACAGCAGCGATGTGAGTTGTGGTGTCATTTGTTCGGGTTTTACATCCTGATTTACGGATTATTCGCGCTTTAACCTTCACATTCTCGAATGAAGTGTCCAGGCTTACATGATGATGACACCCTTCGTACCTTCTAATCCCCAGACTTCGGCGTCCTCTTTGTTGACTTTGGTTCTACGGGGATTTTTACTTTTACTTCTCCCTTGCCATTCTTGCTTGCCTTGTTTACGCATGGCAATGACTTGATGTCGGGAGTATAGACTTCGTCTTTTCGTCGAGACTCTTCGTTTAATACATGCTTTTATCATATCCATGGTAAGCTTACCGTCGGAGGCCGAGTTGCTAAGCGACACAACTAGAGTATCGACTTTTTGGTAGAGAACCGCATCGACAGCCATGACTTTGTAGCTGCGATTAAATGCTTGTAGAGTTGAGTTGATCTACGATATGCCTTGAAACTTCGCTCGTATGTTACGTCTGTTTGCTTAGTCTTTATACTTCAAATTGACTAATCGTCGCATCGATTTGCTTTATTAAATGCGGTTGTCCTCGCGTACATTTTCTCCGACTTTGCCAAGAAACGTAAGCGTCGTGTTCATTGTTAGCAAAATTTTGAAAAAATGCTTTTGTCGATCCATTTATGTCGATTTGGCAGCCTGCTTTCGGTTCGAGCAGCCCGTTCAATGTCTGCATCGATTACTTCTTTCTCATTCGGCATTATAATTGGCTTCCATAGATCTTTAATGTATAAAAGATCCTAAATCTTCGGCTTCAAATTGCATAATTAAATGCGGTTAATTTTATCATATTACATGTGCTTTCCTCCGTTTGAATGGGTCGCCAGGTTTAGCGAACTTGATACTTTTAATGCAATGAATAGTACCGTGAATAGTACCGTGAATAGTACCGAGTGAATAGTATCGATTGAATAGTACCAGTGAATAGTACGATACGGTATATATGAATAGTATTGTATATGTGTCTGATACTCTTTACTAAAAATAACTTGGCTCGATACCAACTTTGTTGGGAAAAATGGATGGTTTTAAAGAAATAAAATTCACGCATACAGGATAATTTCCCAAATCGAAATAGAATAAAAATAGCCTTGAGATTTTAAGCGTGGAAAAACCTTTCAAAATGAAAGTAACAACCACGGGGACGTAGTAGCTTAAACTTCATAATAAGATGGGATTACAGCAGCCAAGGTGGATCTACCATAAAAATCAACAAATATGTATCTTCAATTTTGTGGATAAAACTTCATAAATTAGCTCTCTTAATTTCTCTCTCAAAATTTCTCAAAAACTCTCTCTCGCTCTCTTTTTGTTTTCTCACTTCGATCTCATTTTGAGATTGAAGCTAAGAACTATATAGCCAAAACTTCATCCTTCTCTGCGAATTGTACGGAGAGATTTTTGACTTTTTTTTTTTTTCTTCTTTTCTTCTTTTCTTCCTTTTCTTTCGGCGCCAATGACTTTCCTTTCTTCTTCCCTTTTTTTTTCTTTGTGGATGACCCACATTAGTTGGACCAACATTCTTCTATTACCTTGAAAATTTCATTTTGCTTCGAACAATAGAGTTGCTAAGAGCAAATAAAGAAGGATAACAATGGGCATAGTTCACCAATGCATTGACTTTGATACACTCAACCAATATGGGAAATGATATGATGGAGGAATTGGCTCCACACTTATCATTTCTTAGCGAGGAAATTTTTAATCTATCTAATTTGGTTTATTATTTTATGTTCCTTAACATATTTGAATAATAAAGCAGGACAAAAACTTAGGAATGATTGTATTATTATGTATTACTTTTCAGTAACTGTATAAACCTGAGAAGCATTCTGGCGGACAGCATCAAAAAGATAGGTCTTAGACTCAAATAAAAAAGAAAGAGAATTCAAAACTATGTGGAAGCGAAAGGGAAATAATACAAATAGTTAAAAAAGAAAAAAGAAAAAAAGAAAGCACATCCACAAAGACATACTTGAAGAAGTGAGATTGAGATGCCATGTCTTGAAGTCATTAAAGAATATAAGGGAACTACATAAATAATTAGTAACAAACAATAAAAAAATTCATAAAAAAACTATTTATCATAAATTCTTCATCATCATAAATGAGGTACCAAGATTTCATTAACAAAAACAAAACCTTTCATGTCCTAAGTCAGTGGCCAATTCCATCACGTCTCATTATTTGTGACTTCATTAAAGAATATAAGGGAACTACATAAATAATTAGTAACAAACAATAAAAAAATTCATAAAAAAACTATTTATCATAAATTCTTCATCATCATAAATGAGGTACCAAGATTTCATTAACAAAAACAAAACCTTTCATGTCCTAAGTCAGTGGCCAATTCCATCACGTCTCATTATTTGTGACTTCATTAAAGAATATAAGGGAACTACATAAATAATTAGTAACAAACAATAAAAAAATTCATAAAAAAACTATTTATCATAAATTCTTCATCATCATAAATGAGGTACCAAGATTTCATTAACAAAAACAAAACCTTTCATGTCCTAAGTCAGTGGCCAATTCCATCACGTCTCATTATTTGTGATATCACAAATTTTGGAGTAATTCTATATGTTCACAATGAGTTTGCATATCCACCTTTGTGTGTATTTTTATTAGTTGTCATAACAAAGTTTATTATTAAATCAAGTGAGATTCACAATAATTAATAAAATATTTAGTTTATTTTTAAGAGATGATGAAATGATGATGAGATGATAATAAAAATGTTTAAAATTTTCCCAAATTTTGTGATATCTTGCACTATCCTAATGTCTTTTATCCTACAAAGAGAAACAAGATAACAAACACGGCTCAGTTTTCTTTTCCCAGTACAGAAGTCAAGCAACTTAGGTCGCATAATCATCTATACTAGCTTCCAAAGAATATTTTTTGGTCAAAACTGTCTTCTCAAAAAGATAGATAAGCTCTCAATTGCTCCCAAATTAATTAATGGTGGCGGCTATCTCTCAATACTATGTGGCTGCGGATGCTATTATACTCAAAAGACATAGTTGACACTTGACGGTGATATTATTATCTCAAAATAGTTAATTGCATTTTTAGAACCTTACAAATTGGAAATATTAGTTGCATATTTATCTTATCTGAAAACAGAGCACTTCTTAACAAACTGATATTAACAAGTAAACAACTAAATTTATTTGGTAAATTATAAAAAATAACATCTTTAAAATTTATAACAACAAAAATAATACCAAATATAAGATTCAATTAAACAGGGTTTAAAATAAAATCATATCTTATATTTTTTTGATTGAAAAAAATGTAATGTATGATGTTAACATAATAATTGTTTATTTATGTTATTTTTATTATTTCTCAAATCTATTTTCTATTTTTACTCTAATGGTTGTGCGAGTGGAAACAGAAAAAGCAAGACTTGCATTTTTCAATCCAATCTGGTTCAGAAGAATTAAAATCACAATTAACATTCTCCATAAAATAAATATTCTTATAACCTCATAATAGTACACTCAAATTATATAAACATCAACAATGAAAAATTTAATCATTAAGTAAAAGCAATAACAAATAAAATGAATAGCCCCTGAAATAACCAATATTTAACATGAACCATTATCACCATAAATTCCTTAGTTAGGTTAAGCGATTAGAAAAGGGAGTTTAGGAATACATGAGATAACACAAACTATAATTTTTCATCTTAGTTATTTTCCTTACCAGGACAAAAATTGTTAGTAGCAGCAGCAAGTTCGGCATAATCGAAGTTCCTCCATGAGGGTTTAGGCACAATAATACCTTCACAATCAATTGAATCCTCGGAGTTTTGACCTCGCGCAAATCTCCTCAAATTCCTTCTAGAGAGTTCATAGCTTGCGGCCAACAATGGTATGTTTGAGAATCTTCGAGCTGACTTCTTCCTTATATTCTCTATCACGTCCTTTAATTGCATTCCACTCCCTCGCTGCATTGGTCCGTCCCCCATCGATTTCTCTTTGGACGATGTACTGCATTGGCTATTCTCACTGCGGTCCGAATCCGTTCTCGAAACTGGAACCTCCAGAACTCCACTTGGTGAAGGCTCCTCCTCACAAAATTTCACCATTTCTCCACCACCTTGAGAACCCATTTTTTTTTGTTTTCCTTTGTTTCACCTACGGTATCTACAAAATAATCAACAACAAAAGGAACCCAGATGTTATAATTTATTTTCTCGGCAACCAAACAAAAAAGAGCATGTTGTTATTAACATTCAAAATACAGTATCAAACAGAGTAGATGACGACAAAAGCAGAAGAATAAACAAGGGTTCATACCTCCAATACATATGGATTAGGCTAGCTGGGTTTAACAAATTAAAAATAATGTTTGAGGACCAAAATTGACACAAACCCAGAAGCCTGAGGAAGAAGGAGAACCTTGAAAACAAACAGAAAACGATCTCCCTTGTTCCCCTACATACTAAGGAAACAATTGGGAGAAAGCGGAAAAAGGAAAAAAGAAATGAGAGGAGATGTGAGAGAGAGAAAGAGGTTGAGAGAGATTTTTCAAAAAATGGGATATCTTAGAGAGGTGGTTACGGTTGGGAGGAGAAGAGGAAGAGCAAGCGAAACCCGCTTTATGATTATTGGAAGCTGTGCTATATTTATACATGCATAAATCCGAACATGAACTCCCCTTTGCTCTTCATGCCTTATTATTTTATTTCATTGCATTTTGGATATATTTCCTTGGCCCTTCGTAAATTAAAAGACTAAACGAAACTAAAAATAACATTAAATCCAAATTTTTTTATAGAAGATGTATGGAAGAAAAAAAAAACACAAATTTAAGGGAAAAAATTACTCATATTTTTAAAGGAAAATTATTATGGAATTTCTTGAAATTTTTTAAAATTACAAAAATATCTTTTAAGTTTAAAAAATACACAACTGTATCCCTTTTATTATTATTTTATAATAATATCCTCTTTTATAATTTTATAACTTTTATTAATTTTATTACAAATAATTCCTTTAAAAAATTAAAAATAATAATAATAAAGAGTATAATTATTATTGTATAAATCTGCGAAATTATTTTGATATTTTCAAAAACTTAGAGACATATATTTTTAAATTACCATATTTTTAACCTTTTCTTTTTCTTTATAAATGGTTTTAATGTTTAAAAAATAATTATTAGTAATATTAAAGCTCGAATTTTATTATTAATAACGTTAACTTCTTCGTCAATGGACTCCCGCATATTTTATTTTATTTTTCTAAATAACTAAAATACACTTTAAGAATAATAACAAAAGGAAAATATTTATTATTATTTTCTTAAAAAATAAAAATATATACCAAGTAAATAAACACATAAAAAATATAAAAAATTATTTTAATTAAAAATAAATTTAAAATATTAATCTAAAGTTATTGATTTCATTTGGTAATTATATCTCTTATTATTTGGTACCTTTAATTCTTAAAAAATGCTTATATTTTTTCAACATTGTTAAAACTTTTTTATTCTTATTGATATTTATTAATAAAAAAATTAATTATCTATTTTATAAGTTCAGAAGAAAAAATACTTTTACAATATCTTATAAAAATTTAGGAATTTATTTTTGGTATACTTAAAATAACAAAAAGATTATTTAGGACATTAAAAAAAATAGAATATACATACTAATAAGATTAGTTACCTTTAAAAAAAGTAAAAAGTATAATTTTTATTCCACTATATTTGTTATTCTAATTTTTATTTATTTTTTTTTAGTTAAATACTAAATATTTTTAATTTTATTCCCAAAATATTTATTTAAAAAATTAAATTTAATAAACTATTTTATTAAATTATAAGATTAATATAATTTTTTTTTCACTAAACGATAATTTTTTAGGATAAAAAAAATAAATGAATCTTGTTGTTACATCACTAAAAAAAATATAAATTATATTTTAATAAAATTTACTTAAATATTTATTAAATCAAAATACATTATTATTAAAGTTAAATAAATTCCATGAATTAAATGCTATAGTTTATAAAATATAGTTGTAACAAAAGGCATGAAGTGAGCAAACCCATTTTCCTAAAAGAAATAGCTCTAGGCTTTCTGACATATATTGTTTTATTCTAAATAAAAGGAATATGAAAATGTCTTTTGTAAAGTGAGGCTAACCGATCAGAGTAATATGGGGAACATAATTTAGAGCCACGTCACATGCTATTATTTTATCTAAATTATTAAAATTAAGAAAAACGCAAAAAAAAAATGATTAAACAGTATATATAACATAATTTTAAAATAATGTCACAAGCCATTACTTGATATAAATTATCAAAATAAAACAATTAAGTGTATAACATGATTTTTTTATAAATATAATTTTATTTTTAATATATATATATATATATATTATAAATAAAAAATAAATATTTATTAAATATTTAAAAATATAATGTAAATATTTTTTATAACATAAAATGATCTACTTTAAATAATAATAGTCAAATGAATACTGAGAATAACATTTCGACTTAATGACATACACTTTACGTAACAAAATATAGATTCAGAAAAAAATAATAAAAAAAATTAATTAAAATAATATTCTTAAAATTTGTAACAGTATATTTATTTTGAATTAGTAGGTTTTGAGTAAAAAAATTTATTTTTGTTAATTTAATTTTAGAATTGTTAATTTTGTAATTCTCAAAAAAAAAATTATATATAATATTTATCGGTGAGAAATCCTGTAAAATATGTGATGTTATTATTATTTTTTTTTTTTTGAGAATACACTCTTTATTAATCTTATTATTTTTATTCTTTATATTTTAAAATTTTTTGTTTTTAAAAATTTAAAATAATATAAATATAAAATATTATATTATCACATATTTCAAAAAAACATTTTCACTGTTGTTCCCAAATAAAGAAAATAAAATGACTCAAATAGGAATTAATATCACGTAATTTTGTATATATTTTTATAAATATAATTTTCATATTTTAAGTTATAATTATTTTAAAAATTGTATAAATAATTTAATTTTTTAAATAATATTAATATTTATTAAAATTTAAATAATATCCTTGTTTGAGTGTCAAAGCCACAAGCGCAAATGGAGTAGGCTCATCTCAAAAGAAAAATAATGATGCTATTAGGAGATGATAAGCGGAACTATGAATTGGCCTATAAGCTCGAGGACTGTGAAATATGGCAAATGCTTGTCAATTCAAGTTACTTCAACTTTGCTCACTTCCTTAACTCACCTTCCACTTGTTACACTTTCATGAGATTCGACGACTCCGAATCTAGGGCTCAATTCCAATCCCAACTCCGTGATCTAGCTCTCATCTTCGATAAAGCCTTTATTTCTCTCTTTCTTCAATCTAACTCTACTTTGACTTCTTCTTCTTCGTCTCTCATCATTTTCAAGCTTACTCCAACCTCTTATTCTCATATTTTATTTTTTAAATTTTCTTTTCCTTATTTCCCATCTTTTGGGTGGATATTTGTGGTTTCTAATTCGATTTGTTTTATTCTTGCAGATTTGTAGTTGCATAGTGACGATATTTACTTCACTCTTAAGAATAATGTTTCAAATGTGGTTCAACAACAAGATACTTTTGTTTCTTCACATACGGCATCGTCCAAGGTTGGTATCCCTAGAATTAAAATTTATTTTATTTCAATTTCTTGGTGCGTTTGAATGTGAATTATTATTTGTTTGTTATAACTTGATATTAGGTATGACCTAACACTATGATACAATCCAAAAGGCGCTACAAAGGAACCATAACACATGACTAGGATCATGCCATGAAAAGAGTGTGTAAGTACCCAAAAATAAAGATGTACCTACAGTGTGGTTTAGTGTGAGTTGCGGTATGGTTCCCACAAGTTGAATTCAAGCAAAGATAAGCACGCATTGACACAAGAAAAGGTGTTCTATGGCATTGGTCTCTCGAGATGATTTTGGATTCAAGTTTTTAGCATCGCACCGTGGCATAGAAAATGTGTGTCGCGGCTTGACCCTCTTGGTTTTGTTTTTAAATTTTTAGTTTTTGTTAAGCGTCCCAACCCATGTAATATTTTTCAATTTTCACATGAACTAGGGTTTATTTTTGTATCAATTTTGCATTAGGGTTTTTAGATGTATAAATAATTGCTTGAGTAGTAGTTGCATAATTAAGTTGTATGAATATTTATAAAACTAATCTTTGAATCAAGTTGTGAGCTTTTAAGCATCATTATCCTTTTTTAAGCGTCATTATCCTTTTATTTAACTTATCAAGGTTTTGGAAATCCTTATGGTGTTGAAAACATCGACGAATCTTTAGTGTGTAATATCCATCGATTATAGGTACCGCAATTAGATTCATAGTGCATAATATCTATTGGATCAAATTATTGCTACTAATCTATTATTCCATTATTGGGATTGATTTCAATTGTTCGTTGGGTCCTTGGTTGATCTCTTGTGGCTCTCAACACACTCGTGTTCATGGGTTTCAAAATTTATGTTCATGGGTTCGAATTATTTGGTATCAGAGTCAAGGTTTAGTTTTCTAAATCCCTATCTTTTTTTCGGAGCTAAACTTAGAGTGGGAGATGAAGTTGGAGCATATTTTAAAATGCCACAACTATTCCACAAAGAAAAAGTTAAAATTCTTTGTTATTAAGTTTTTTGATTATGCATTAACTTGATGGGATCAGTTAATACTTAATATGAGGAGGAACCATGAAAAACCAATTTATAATTAGGAAGATATGAAGGTCATAATGAGAAAGATGTTTGTTTCTAGTTACTACTATAGAGAGATACACCAACAGTTACAAAGGCTCAAGCAAGGGTACAAAACAATTGATGTGTATTATATGGAGATGGAAGTGGAAATGATAAGGGCTAATATGAAGAAGAATAGAGAAGCCGGTATGTCATATTTTTGGAGTGGGTTGAACTAAGAAATTGTAGATATATTGGAACTTTATCATTATGTGGATTTAGAATACATGATCCATATATCAATTAAAGTGGAATGACAATTCAAGAGAAGAAGTAACCCATCACTACCACAAAAGCCAAGTTATTCTACACCTTGGTTGTCAAAACCAATGTTCAAAATGAACAAAATCAAAGAGGTGGAGAAAAACAATGAGAAAGGTAACATTGAAATCCCATCTCGTAATCATGATGTTAAATATTTTTGATGTCTTGGTAGGGGTCATATAGCATCAAAATGTCCAAACTAGGGAGCTATCATAATCCAAGCAAATAGAGAGATGGAGACGAAAAATGAAAGTGAAGATGAAGATATGCCACCATTTGATGAAGATAGTGATATGGATGGTGAAAAATACTATTAATGGGGAATCATTTGTGGTAAAGTGAGAATTAAATGCTCACATTAAAGAAGATGACCTAGATCAATATAGAAGAAGTATTTTTCATGCTAGGGTTTATTTTTGTGCACTGCAACCTGTATAGCATTCTCCAATTTTTACATGAACTAGGGTTTGTTTTTGTATCATTTTTGCATTAGGGTTTTTAGATATGTAAATAACTACTTAAGTAGCAACTGCATAAGAAAGTTGGATGAATATTTATAAAAATGATCTTTGAATCAAGTTGAGATTTTTTAAACCTCATTATCCTTTTAATTGACTCATCAAGGTTTTGGGAATCCTTATTGTGTCAAAAATACCAATGAATTTATGGTGCATAATATCCACCGATTCTAGATGCTGTAGTTAGATTCGTAATGCATAATATCCATTAAATCGAATTGCTACTACTGATATATTATTCTATTCTTAGGATTGATTTCAATTACTTATGGGGTCCTTATCCGTTCTCTTATGGTTATCAGCATACTCGTGTTCATCAGTTTCAAGGTTTGTGTTCACAGATTCATATCACATTAAGTATGACTTCAAGTAAGAACCTTGTAGCTAGATAAGCTTGTACGTGAAAGCACGCACCAAGAGTTTTGTAACTTACCATTTTATCCTGTTTAACACAGTCTTACATAGATCCTCTTTGTAATGACACATGTACCTTGTGTCAACTTATATATAATATAAGTCTCATTGTTTTGGTGTTGGCATTTATGTGTGAAAAATATGATGTCTGAATTTTATTTGTTATTTATGTTTGTTCTTTGTAATATTGGTTACTAGTGATTCAATATCACTTAGGACACATTTTTTGTATTTGCATGTTACACATACTTACTTTCTTAGTTTACATATAGTTTTCATTGTTGAGTTTTTGTTATCGTCGTGTCCCATTTGGGACTTTGTTTGTTTTCATGGTGTTCCATTGGGGACTTTATTTATGTTGGGTTATCTTATTAGGGATTGGGCAATTCTCCTTATTGGAAGCTTGATCATCAAAGTTGTTCTATTGGATTCGCATTACCTCATTAACATTATCGTTGAATGCTCACTGGCCTTAATTAATAAGTGTGTAACAGATAGTTGCCTCACCGACCTTGGTTGGTGAGTGTGTAACGAGGGGTCGATGAGGGTGGTTGGTATGTGCTGAAGAGGTTGGATTTTTTTTCTATAAATTTCCTTCTCATCCTTCTTGTTTTCTTATTTAGAATTGAGGGGAAGCTCTTCTTGGTTAGCACCTGACTTCCCCGATCTATTTATGGTCCATTTTCCTTATAAGTTTTGGGTTTGAAAAATAGTGTAGCATTTGTGTGATATAAAACATTAGAAAGGAGTATCTCTCATATTTCTCAAACATTAAGCTGAATGTAAAAAATAGGAGATTGAGTGAGGTTTTGATGAAAGGTAAAATGTATAGTTTCCTAGTGGAGAATAACATCATTTTGAGGAGTTACTCTCAATGGTGAATTATCTTGTGTTGGCTTGTAGGCTCAAGGATGTGAAAATTCCCAAAGGTGAGAAGCCTATGTGATGGTATGTAGTGTGTTGGTTGGTAGTTGCAAGGATGTAATAGACCAAATAAGTAAGAAGCCTATGTGGTAGTGTGTCATATGTCGGTTGAGTGTTGCAAGGTTGCAATGTGGTGCATAAGTGAAGAACCTATGTGTTTGTGTGTCAAGTGTTGGCTTGGTGTTGTAGGGTCACAATGTATATGCATGTTAATATTTTTGTTATGAGTAGTCGATCACATCATGTGATAATAGAGCTCTAGGAACAAGCTTGGATCTAATTGGATCAGGTGCGACGTTGACAGTTTTATAAGACAACGTAGACAGTTAGGATAAGTTTCATGACTAATAGAGGTATTTATGTTTATTCTATCTATCGAGTTGTATATTATTTATTCTGTTTAGTGGATTGTTTCTTGTCGAGTAGTTACCATAAGTAACCCAAGGATGTTACCATATAGGCAAGGGTTCTATATGGGTTTACTTTGTTACATGTTATGTTATGTATGATCACATGCTGTGATTGTACAATCATCATTTATTAAATATGTTCACACATATGAAATATTGAAGCAATTGGAAATCCTTTATAGCTTTTCCAGTATATTTGCTTGATTTACTACTCTGTGATGTTTGTCATATATATGTTGGTTGCTAGTTTGGACAGGAGCCTATAAGGCACAATGTCATTGGTATGTTTATCATATATTGTTATTTCTTATTTGTTTGTTATTTTTGTGATATGTTGAATTAAGCATGTTGTTTCTATTGTACATTACTACAAAATTTGGCATTTAAGTCGATATGTAAAGTTAGTTTTTAGAGAAAACCGACTTATAATCAATTTAAAGTCGATTCGGTGAAAACCCGATGCTATATGTAGCATCGGTTGACACGTAAAACTGATGCTACGTTCTACGTGTAGTGTCGGTTTAACATGTCAACCGACACTACGTAATTAATTTTTTTTATTTTAACATACAGTTTGAAATTGAAATTAAACAATACAGTTTTTTTTGTCAATTATTATTTTATTTGAACTGTTTAAAATTGAATTTGGATATATAGTATAATTTTTTCTTTTTTTTAGTCAATTGGTTTTTAAAATTATAAAATTTTATAAAATTTTGTGTATTTGTTTGGATACTTAATTTTATGTACATATTTTTCATACGTAGTTATTGAATTTGGATAACATGAAAAACACAATACAAAAAAATTTCAAAAAAATATAAAAGGTCTATAGTTAAAATCTTAATGCAATAGTTATTACCAGTTGCTATTAGATCAAGTCTTCCAAAACATGTTCGATTATCAATAATTCGTCTTTGTTCATTCTTTAGTACAATATGCAAGAAATATATATCAACTGGTGAGTTAAACTCTTTACAAAAAGATGTTGTAGAGACTTTGTGTCTAATTGAAAAATATTTTTCTCCTTCTTTCTTCGATATAATGATTCACTTGTGTGTTCATTTAGTTCGAGAGGTTCAATTGTGTAGTCCTACTTACTTAAGGTGGATGATGCGTAATTTCGCAAGTGTACGAATCGTCAAATAATAAAGTGTACAAAAGTACGGATATCGAACCCACAAGGAATGGCGTTACTAAGTACCGAAATTGACTAATCCTAATTTTATTTGAAAACCGAATTTTTGAATTTGTTTAAGAAGTAAATTAACTTAAAACTAAACGCAAATAACAAAATTTAATGTTGTTCACAAATGATTAAAAACGCTAAGGCATTTGATTTCGCTAAATCAATTCAATCCGATTTCAAGTCATGTTATATGAGAATTAAAGTTAAAAGTGATGGTTGAAAAATCCAAACTTATCTAATACTCTCTCTCGAGTTATATTAGAATTACTTATCTATGAAAACCAACTATATTTCTATGAAGATTTAATCACAAATAAATACATTACAATTTATGGAATTTCTAGAATAACCACATACATCATGCATTAGGTGTCAAACTTGCATTCAACATACGGTATTTATCACAAGAAGCATTCATTACACATCTCCTCTCGGTCTCAATATAATGCAACAAATCATCTAAATCTTGATCAGAAATTTAAAAGCATTAAGCATAGAAATAAATACTCAACTTGAAAACAATGAATTCATATAACGATAACACAATAAATCAGATTTTCTTGATTTGATTTAACTACATCATAGCCTTAGCAAAAACGAATTAGTTCATAACGGAAATAAGAATAAACATTATTTCAATTAAATCCATGAATAACAAATCTAAATAAAATGCAGAAAATAAAAGCTAAGGAGAAGAGATGAAAAACTCTTGAAGATGAAGACTTGGTAGCAACAATGGTTATGATCCTTCAAGCTTCTCCAACCTTTCTCTCCAAAATTTCCTTTTCTCCTCCAAAAATAACTCAGATCTGCTCTCTCTGCCGTCCCCTTCTTTCTCCATCATAATGTATATATAGATCTAGGGTTTGGGGGGAAATTTTGGAACAAAACAACATAAAAATGTGTTTTCGGACGAAACTCGCCAGCGGCAACATTATTCTCGCCGCAGCGAGATTTCTGGAAAAGTTACAATTTTTGTTCTGCTAAATATCGCCGGCGGAGAGATCAATGTGGCCGGCGGCGAGATGCACTTGGCCGGCAACGAGATTGCTTTGCCAAAACTCGTGCTCTCGGGAAGATTTTTGCCGGCGGTGGGATTTCTAAATTTTGAAACTTTGTTTTCTTTTTATTTTCACTCAATCCCGATCATTGTACTTTGTCCAAAACTTCTCCAAAATCATGATTTTACTTGAAATTGTACTTTAAACACGAAATACCCGTGAAATGACATTTGTGGATTAAACAATCAAATAAACACAATTTTCACACAAATATCAACATTTAAATCATAACAAAAATGCAATAATTTGACTCTTATCAAAATGATATATCATTTTGAGAGATATATCATTTTGAGAGATATATGCAAGTCCTTAAAGGATATGTAAATAATAGAAATCGACCTAAAGGATGCATGGTGGAATGTTGCATTGCTGAAAAGGCCATTGAGTTTTGTTTTGAATACTTTAGTGGTTGCACTGAAATTGGGAATCCTATGCACAAGTTGTTCTTAGAATGTCACATGATCCAAGTAGGTAACCCTATGCTTGGTGGAAGTAAGAAATTGTGTTTATTGATCGTACTCGATGGGAAAAAGCACACCAAATCATTTTGGTAAATAATAATAAGGCACAATTGTACATAGAGTAAGTGATGTTTAACCTTTCCATTTATGCAAAAATTATTTTTTATTTAACTATTAATGATGATATCTACTTGATATATCTTTAATAAAATTATAGGATGCATTTAAACTTATTGAAGATAGATCCTAGTTATAAAAAAAGAAGGAGAAAAATGGTTATATGATGAACATAAGCGAGAGCTTATTAATTGGTTTCGCAACCATGTAAATGTCACATACAAAAATTAATTAGTACTTCTATGCAATTTTTTAAAACTTTGCTTTAAACACATTTCATGTTTTTGTATACATAGATTCGAGATGAACTCAACAAACCCAATCATAAAATAACAGAAATTTTAGAATGGCTTGCACATGGTCCAAAATTAGATGTCAAATCATTTTCTAGTTTCACAATTAATGGATCGAGGTTTACGACTCAAGTTAGGGACAAAGTCCGAGTAAATCAGAATAGTGGTTTGAAAATGGTTGTACAAACTATGCAATTTGTCAGTTTAAAAGATAGTAATATTGTACTTTTTGATAGAACATATTATGGTATAATTCAAGGGATTTGGGAACTGGATTATGAGGTCTTCCATGAAACAATTTTCTTGTGTGATTGGGTCGAAGATGTTATCAATGTTAGATACAAAATAGATGATTTTGGATTTATCCTTGTAAATTTATCCAAGATAAGTCACACTAATGATCCTTTCACGTTAGCACTTTATGCAAAACAAGTATTTTACGTGAGCGATCAAATTGACATAAGATGGTGTGTTGTGTTAACGCCTCCACAAAAAGAGCTTTACCATTGTGATGCTTTAAAAGATGATGACCCTATGCTTGATACATTATCCAATAATAGTCATTTCTCAAAAAAATTGCCTAGTGTATGTGATGATCTAGTTGATGACGATGATTCTTCATTATGGACTCGAAGTGATTGTGAATGAATATTGTATACGATCAACAACATAATTAAACATAATGTATGTTCTATACTATTTTAATAACTCTTGGATGTTTATATATATGTTTGTTTCTAAAATTGTCAATTAATTTATATTTCTTCATTGTTTGCAGATATTTCATCGATCCTAGGGTAGCAGACCTTGTAGATCTAAATGATCCATTAGGGCATTTGAAAAAAAAGAGATTGGGAAAATATACCTGATACTCCACTTAACCCAGATGATATAGTACCCGTTCTATTTGATACTACTGGTAATCCAATAAGGGAAAATGGCAACCAATTGAAATCCTCTATTGGTAAACTTGTGAAGTCAAGTATACCAATCAATATAACTAATTACCTATATTATATCTTTTTTGTATTATATCTAATCTTTTGTAGTGTGTTTTTACAGAATCATTATAAAGTCGATGACACTTGGAAGAACAAGTGTGATAAAATTTCAAATAAGATGTGGAAGGAATACAAAACTTTCAGATTAGCAAGAAATTATGTGTTTCTATATTTGGAATCAATTGATGAAGTAGAGCTCTACAAAATCCTTGAAGGACACCCCTGGATTACACCTCAAGTTTGAAAAGAATTTGTGAATTATAGACGTACGGATGAATTTCAAATTATTAGGAAAGAACATCAGAATATACAAATGTATAATATTCTTCCTAACCGTATTGTGAGGTCTTCAAATCTGAAAGTTAGATATAGAATGGTATTATTAATTTTAGTTAATTTATAAATATTTTTATATTTATTTTCCTCAAATTTAAGTGGATATCATGATTAATAAATTTATTTCATTTATGTAGGAAGCTGAATTGGGTAGACCGGTTACCCGATTTGAATTATATATAGAAACAAAGACTCCTAAAATGAATAAATCATGACCAATGGCTAAACGAAGAGAAAAAAAACTAAATAAGTTGGTTAGTAATTTAACTTAACATAAAGTCCTTATGATTTTTAATAATTGATGTAATAATGTATCATATGTTTGTTTGCTTTTTTATTTGTAGAAAGCTGTTCAAGAACAAATATCCAAGGGTGAAATAATCGAACAACCAGGGAGAGATGCTATATATCATGCATTTGGACGCGAGCATCCTAGTCATGTTAGGAGAGGTAGCCAATATGATGGTTATATGGAGTATTTTTTAATTCAAAACAAAAGCCTCAGATGGTCAGTAAGAAGAAGTACAGTAAAATTGAAGAAGACTCAACTCTTTTAAGGCCTCAATGTTAAAGTGAGATTGTCACTTTAAAAGAATATCAATCGAAACACATGTCAGACATGACATAATACTACAATCAAGGCATTCCATATTAGCTAGGCATGCAATCATTCATGCCAGGTATGCCACTATCCATGCCAGGCATTCCACCCATGCAATCTCATGGCGCTCAACCTATATCCAGTATGGGATATAGTCATCCTATTAGTCCTCCCTTTATGCCAAGAATGCAGATGCAATCAGGTAGTGGTTCATTTTCTCCAATGCAATATGTGCATTCTTACCATCAATCACATCACGATGAACATTTTGATAAGAATGTACTTCCAATTAGGGGTGTCCATAAACCGGTCCGGACCGGACCAAACTATAAAACTAGAATGAACCGGACTCGACCGAACGGTTTTACAAATCAAACAATCCGATCTGGTTTGTATTTATTAAAACCGTTTTTAAACTATCCGGTTTGGTTTAAACCAGTTGAACCGGACCGGACCGGTTTAATAAATATATTAAAATTTTCACATTATTTTTTATTAAAGATGTCCGAAAAACCGAACCAAACCGGAAACCGAATCGGACCAAATGGTTTTATAAATCAAATGGTCCGGTCCGATTTCTAATAATTAAAATCGTTTGAAATGGTTCGGTCTGGTCTGAAATATAAACGATTTGATCTAGTTAAATATTTTTTCCCAAAACTGGACCAGATCGGACCGTTGGACACCCCTACTTCCAATAGCTACCCCACATGAGAGTCATATTTGATGAATCATATGTGGTAAAATTTTAATTTCTGGTGTAGATAATCTATTATTTTTATTTTTTATTAGATGTTTTATTTATTATATATAACACTTAAATGTTTTATAGAATATGAAATGTTTGTTGAAACATGCTTCATCAACGGACTTTGTTGCTATTGGAACGGTACAACAATAGAGCGATGATCGGATGATTCATAATCAATATTTTCCAAATCATTGGCGAATAGTAATTGATCAATCATTGCTCCATGATTGTCCACTACATGTGCCTTCTGATGCTACCATAGTCCAAGAGGCGATTGGACAATATGTGGTTTGGCCATTTATTCAAGTTGTGATAAATTTTGACGTGGTACTATTTTTTTACATAAAAGATAACATTTTTTTACTACTATTATTTTATTATTCTTTTATTGTTACTAACGTACATAATACTTCTTCTTTAGTCTATTATATAAGAACTAGTAAATACTGCAAATTTAAGAGATATAAAGCAAGTATCTCGTGGTAAATCTATGTCTAGTGGCCAATCATCATGCACTAAGTCATTCAAGAAGAAGCCTTTGAAAATTATAGTTATGATTATACTTTCAATTTTAGTTGAAATCTTGGTGCTTTGATGACTATTATTGCGAGGGCATCCAGCATAAATGATGGATGAACTGTGCCACTTTCTATATAAATTTCTGGTGTAGACATAGGCCAAACATATATATTGATCGAGTACATATTGTAGCTATTTGAATATAAAGTAATCGATTTAAGTATAATTCAAGTGTAGACAATGTGAGTCCTTATTTAGTAAATTTATTTCATTTATGTAGAACATATATAATTATATTTATATTATCTAATTATTTATATATATATTTCTTTTATATAGGGGCATGTTATTATAGAATTCGACATAATCACTCATCACATTTAGCAATGTTCTATGATTCTTCATATGTCAATCAATATAAAGAGAAGATGTTAGCATCAGAGCTAAACAATTATGTGATAGGACATTAACACTTAACATAAATCAAAAGTTGATAATCCCTTGGCCACTAAGGTTTGAACAAGGCCAAGATCATTGGATGTTGGTAATCCTTGATATGTTAAATAATCATGCTTAGTACTATGACTCAGCTTCCATAGAACCGAGTAAAGATACAAAAGCAGTTGTTGAAATGTAATAGTTGTAGCTAGCTATTTTTCTTCTATTTTTCTTTGTAATATTTAATAAAAAACTAACCGTTTTAAACTTTGATAGGGCATGAAAGCTGTGCAACAAGTTTAGGGGCATTGTCCTTTAAAAATCTCATAAGCTTATATGGCACAAAATTATGGTATGCACAAGCGAATATTAATAATTTTATTAATTTTACTATTGATTAATAAATATGTTTGAATATGGAAAATAATGCACACTTGTTTTTTGTAGGTTCCACAACAAAATGATAGAGTCATATGTGGTTATTATGTCATGAAGTTTATGAGCGAAATCATCACAAATATCAAAATTCCAATTGAAGATGTGGTAATATCTTTTACCAATATACATTTTTAACATATATGAGTTATTTTTTGTGAATTCATGAAATTACACTTGAATGATGATTCTTGGTGGTTTCATGTTACTTCAACGATGACTACCATGATGTTGTCATAAGGAAAGTAGGCAAGAGAGATGAGATGAATTTTGGGCAAAAAATAGGTCCATAAAACAATGCATTCCCCTAAATACATGAGCACATAAACATCTATCAATTGTTTTATGTGCTCATGTATTTAGGGGAATGCATTGTTTTATGGACCTATTTTTTGCCCAAAATTCATCTCATCTCTCTTGCCTACTTTCCTTATGACAACATCATGGTAGTCATTGGCCAGCTAAGTACATGAAAACCACCAAGAATCATCATTCAAGTGTAATATCATGAATTCACAAAAAATAACTTATATATGTTAAAAGATTATTAGAAGAGATTACCACATCGACACTCGAGTGATATAATAATAACCTTATCCCTTCAAAATCATATTAGTACTTTATTAATCTTTTGTCTTCATTATACGTTTATAGGCACCAAAACTCAACCAACCCAAGTAACAAATCAGAGTTACACTTGACTTCATATTTAGAGCTCATTATAGCATTAAAAATACCAACTTGATTCCAGATAGCTTCATATTTATAGACAAAATATTAATAAAGTGCTAATATGATTTCGAAGGGATAAAGTTATTATTATATCACTCGGGTGTCGATGTGGTAATCTCTTTTACTAATCTTTTAACATATATAAGTTATTTGTTGTAAATTCATGATATTACATTCTTATTTTGAATTTAATTACGTATATTTATTTGGTTGGAACAAGTGGGGCTATGATATGCATATTTTTGATGATTTACAAGAAGAATGGACATAACATTTTGTTCAAACTATATCATCAGGAGAATAATATGATGATTTTGAATAACATAGGACAATACCATGATAATATTTATAATGCTTTAATTTCTCCATTTCATATGTCTTTGAAGTTTAGACTACTTGTTTGATGGATTTTTACGTGCTCATGTATGTAGGGGAATAAATTTTTATATGAACCAGCTATTTTTTGCCCAGTTTTCTTGTCACTATGCTGGTGATTCTAAACCAACCAAGCTTGTTCTCCTTGAAATAAAGTAGGAATATCACAAAATCAATGACACTTTGACGACATCATTTTATTTATAATTTAAGTTAATATATATATGTATTGTATATAAATTATTTTTTTGTAATAAATTTAATTATCAAGTAATTAATTATATTTAATTTTTTAATTATTTGTATTATTATTTAAACTTTGTTAAACATATTTTGATTTTTTATGTTATATGTGATCGAATATAGGTTATTAGTAGAGTAGAAAGTGAGTATAATATGTAAAAAAAATCAATATATATTTTAAAGTCGATTCACGCGTTGAACTGGCTTTATATTTAAAGTTAGTTCAATGCGTGAACTGACTTTAAATTTTAAGTCTTTAAATTTAAAGTCGGTTTAGTAAACCGAATTTAATGACCCGTTTTGTAGTAGTGATATTTCGGTTATGTTATCTGCTTAATTCACGTTGTGAGGCCTAGTTAGAATAGAGCTCATGAAAAAATTACATTCGTTGGTATTATCACCCCTCATATAGGTCCCGAGTGCCACTTTAAGTCTAAAGTTTAATTGATCTAAGTGCAATTATTCCAACTTATGGAACTCTCATATAACATTAGAAGGGTACTATCCAACACACAGTGCATCTTAAATATTTATTAATTTTCATTCTTAATATATCTCTAACATTTTGGCATCCACTATGGGGTTTAAGATTTTAGGTTGGACATAAGATTTTGAGATTTTTCATTTCGAAAGATATATCAAGAATTTAGGAAATTAAGGGATGGCACAATAAGTATGCCTCTAGATGTGATTTAGAAGTGCGAGCTGATCACCTCGATAAAAAAAATGAGGTGTTAGAGTGCTTGGTCTACTATCCATAACCCTAACCCTAATTTCTTAAATTCTCAACCAATATTTGGAAATGAGAGGTCTCTAAATCTTATGTCTTATTTGAAATCCTGAGACATATGGTGAGTGCAAAAATGTTAGAGATATACTAAGAATGAATATGAAAAATATTTGAGATGCATTATGTGTTGGGCATTATCCTTCTAATGCTATATATATATATATATATAAGTTGACATAGGATACATGTGTCATTACAAAGTGTCAGACATAGTTAAAATGGAAAGTTACAAAGTTTTTGGCACGTGCTTTCACTTACAAACTGATCTAACTTACATTTATAAAGTTGTTTCATCAAATCAATTCCTTTGACACTTGTGTTCCAATTACTTGCAATTTAAGCTTGGATTAAATTTGTTTTAAAAGGCGACGTTTCATAGGGGTACCTGATCTTAGCAACTTGTACTTCTTTTGATTCGTGTTCTTAAAGGGTTCCAATTTAGCATCTCAATCCAACAATTGATTCCAGCATTGCAAAATTGCAAATTGTAACCCTATTTAATCAAGGGTAATTTTGTCATTAAATTTTTTATAGCTTTTTTTTTTTTGTTCCACCTCTTCCTCTCTTATTCTTCTTCTCCAGTTTTTTCATTTAAGTTTTTTAGTTTTTTTTTCTTATCCCTTCGTGTCTTCTTCTTTATTCAAGACAAATCCAAAATTTACTCCTTACTATTTCTATTACTATCTATCAACAAACATGATCATATTGTTAACTATCAAACAATTCAAAATAATAGGCATTTTTATTATTTTTTTTACAATAATTTTTGCGTTTATACAAACTTAAACCCAAGCATAAAATAATTACTTGATATAATATTATTTACATGTATTTTGTATAAAAAAATTCTCTAAAGAGAACCTCTCTTTTAAGGAATTATAAGTAAATATTTTTCGTCAAGTATGTCAATCATAAAGATTTAATTTAGTATAAAAATCAATAATTTTGATCATAATTATGTAATTTAAGTGTTGTCTAGTAAAACATCAATGATAATAAAAGACATGTAAAAGCAAGCGGTCACTATAAATAATAAACCAAAATTTATTTGAAATAGAAATTAACAAAAAATGAAGTAAGCTAACAATGATGGTAAACACAAATCTAATTAAAATAACAATGAACTAAACTGAGAGAGAAGAAGAAAAAAATATAATGAAAAAACTGAGAAAGAAGAAAAGGAGAAAAAAGAAGGTAAAAAACCAGGGAAGAAGAATGAGAAAGGAAGAAGGAAGGAGAAGAAAGAAAAAAAATTTAATGACAAAATTACAAATAAGACTATTATTTGTAATTTTGGAACCAATTAATGGATTAAGATTAAATTGGACTAATACGAGAACATAAGTGAAAAAGGGGTACCAATTGTGCTACAAATATTCAGTCAAATTTTGAAAACGCAGTAAACCATGACAATAGATTGATATAACATACCATGAGTTTTTTTTTTTACAATGACAAGTAGTGGTAACAAATCGTATTGGTTAATCGTGTTAGTGTAGGCTATTATGTTTTACTTTATTATTAATCATGTCATGTTCACTTGTTAATTTACACTTGAAAAAATTTACTTAATTTTTTTTTCACATTTTCTATAAATAGTATTAAATTGTTGGAGTAAATAGCTTTTATTGTGCTACACTTCTTTGCTTTAGTTCTTTTATTTGATTTGTTTATTACATAATAAATTATTTAATCATGTGGAACATGTAACTTTTCTAGTCTAGATCACGTTTCACTAATTATAATTAACTAACCTGTAGCCACCTAACTCAAATCCCCTCCCTCTTAATTATTGTTTGATCTTTTAACAATAGCATAAGATCAAGGATAGTCACATCTCAAAGTATAAATTAATAAGGTTCAAAGTATGCACTTTTTTTATTTATAGTCGGATACAAAGAAACACGATTACATACTTAACGAAATATGAAGTAGACAACAGAAAATACGTCGACACATAAATCATAACTTCTCAATACTACAAATTGAGACCTATACTAGAAGCTGCTAAAAACCCTGCGTAGCAAATGAAACCAACCAAATATCATCTTAACTTGACGAGGTAGCTAGAGAACAATTATAATAGATAGAGAAATAAAATAGCTTCTACTTCAGGGGCTTTTAGTGGAAGGTGGTGGAGAAAAGAAAGGAATTGAAGGAATATTTATAGGGATATTTGGCAATGTGGGAAACCCTATATTAGGAAGGTTAGGAAGGGGAGGCAAAGTTGCTGGATTTGGCAAAGTGGGTTGTGGTAGATTTGGGAGAGATGGAGTGTTTGGCAATGTGGGCTGTGAAAGGTTAGGCATAGGAGGCAGTGAAAACAATGGTGGCAAATTAGGCAGTGTTGGTATATTTGGTATTGTTGTTTGCAGCAAATTACGAGCTGCGAAGCTCATATCACTACTGCTCAGAAATGCAAACAATACAAAGAATCCTAAGATGAGAGAATTGCTAATAGCCATAGCAGAATAGTAGTATGTGTAAAGCTAATGATTTGATGTATAAGTTGTTTTGTATGGGGGATGGATGTAAGATAGGCTTATGGTTAATGCTATTTATAGCTGAAGGTGCAACATATCTTATGGCGTTAGTCTTCTCATTTCGTCAGGTATAGGTCACAATTACAGTTGTTAGTTGAACTTACTTCTGTATATCTTATTAAAATTGAATGCCACCTAGCTATTTTCTTTAGCTTAACTAATATAAACTATTTGTCTTAGTTATCATGTAAAAGTTCTACGAAGCAAACCTAGAGTCAAAAGTAGTACTGATGTTTGGTTATCTAATGTAAGTTGTTTGTATAAGATAGATTGTGATCCCACTTCAATATATGAAATCGTATTCATTATAAGTTGTTCACCAAACATTAACTTCTTATAACCTATTTATTGTTATTATTGTTTAAGTTAGTAATAAATAAATATAAAAGGTAATTAAAAGAAAAAGAGCCGTAGTAAAAAATTAGAATACAAAAAAAAAAAAAAAATGTAAAACAAAAAATTGGATCTACTACTCCATCCCTCCAGTAAAACGACCGAACATGCATATGACAGAAAAGAGCCTTGGCTCCTCCTAATTTTTCAATAATAATTAAAATTATGAAAAAATATTTGATAAATGATGTTATATTTGAGATTGAGTTATGAAAATGATATTTTATCCCACCCTCGGAAATACAAATATTTTATTTATGTAATATCATAAAATATATTTTATTAATAATCTTGTAGGTAATGATATACTATAATTATTTTTTGTTATTATCATAATAATAAAAGTATATAAAAAATTCATTTTACACATATTATTAATTACATCCTAATGTTATTATATTTGAATAAAATTATCAATTATAAATTATTATTGTTACACTATCACTGCTCTAATCCCACTCCCCTAAATATTAAATCATGGTTTTGTCACAACTCCAATAACACGGTGGTAAATGTTGTGCTTCATATCCTAGTTTTTTATCTAAATAATTTTTTTTTTGTAAATTGATTGATCCTATCCAAACCAGTAACAATGCATCTCAAAACCCATAGTTTTTTTATATCAAATTAATTATATGATAAAAATATCAAAATACACTCGTATCATAACTTCAATAAAATAATATTAAAGTCATTTCTACCGCTGTTTACCCATCAGAGCTCTAATGATCTCATTGGTGCTCAAAAAGTCACAATTGGTAATCTTATTAAAGCTCCCATGGATGTAATATCTTACATACAAAAATATATATAAATGTAACATATTACATCTAAATATTTGTTTTATCATTGGAATTGTAGTAAATGTAACAATTTATATACAACGATATATATAAATGTAACATATTACATCAAATAGGTTATTGAAACTATGATAACTTATTTGAACTATAATAGTTTGCCAACAGTAGTCATTAGAACTTTGTCGATGATAATTATAGGAGATATTATTGGGTTTAATCTTATTTTTATTTTATTGAATTATGTGAGTTAATAAATTTTAAGATAAATTTTTGTTAATTTGAAAAAATCGGTAAAAGAAAATAAAAAAGTATATATTATGTAAATATTCACCTTCGTATTCTCTTAAATGTAAATCGGAGTCCACCTCATTATAATTTAAAATAGTTGGTGACAGTGTATATCATAAAATAAATTATATCTATCTAATTAAAAATACCTTGTCAAACAAAACATTTCATACGATACATATATTCAGGTAGCTAATATTGATGCAAACTATTTATTTTTTAATGTTTTATTTTATTTCATTTCACATTATTTTTATGAGTCTAAATTAAAACCAAAGATGTACCTCATAATTCATTTCCTCAAAATATAATAAATCTATTTCTACTGTAAATAGCCACTTTGCCTTTGAAAATGATATAAAAATATTTTCCTCATTTTTTTTATAATAGACATTGATAAACTTGAAGAAGATTATTTATCATGCTCTCATTAGTTGTATTTTTAATTTCACATTTAAATAAATCATTAAAATTATAAAGGCTATAGCTACAAGAAATTTGTTTGAGTTTTTAATCTTAAAATTCTTCCGTTGAATAAACACTAATTAAATTATGAAATTTTTTGAGTTTTAATATAATTAATTCATCTTATTTAATTAATGTAACTTATAATTATTTAATTCTTTCGCTAAAATTGTTGAACTCTTTGGCTTTTACATATGATGACTCTTGATATCTAGTGGATTTAATATTTAATAATAACTAGCAAATTATGCACGTTCTCTACACATGATTATATATATTTTAATATTTTAATATAAAAAATATATAATATAAGTTATTTAGATTATAAACAATATAATTTATTCTGGTAAAAAGATTCAATTAAGAATAAATTATATTATTTTAATGATTTTTTATTAAAATATTATTAATTTTTATAAAATAATTAAACGCGATTAAAATACGTGTGTTTAATAATGATAAAGTCACAAATAATATGAAAAATTTACAAAATATTTATTTTTTTAATATTGATTAATTGCCACTATTTTATTTTAATGTTTTATTGATTTTTAATTTTTATTAAAAATTAAAATATATACTTGGAATAACTTTTTATTTAAATTTTATTATTTTTTATTTTTTCTTAAACTATTTCATATTAAATTTCACTTTTATCCTTGTTAAAGATTTATATTTTAATTATTTGACAGAAAATAATAATATTTTAAATAAAAAATCATTAAAATAATATAATTTTTTATTTATTAACCTTTTTTTAGAAAACTAAAGGAATAAATGATACAAATAGATCATTAAACTAAAGAATTTACACCTCAACCATTAATATATATATTTCAAAAAAATTATTTGTCGCATTTGAGTGTAGGTAGTTTTTATTTACTTTGTAGTCTAAAACTATTTAAATTTTGTTTCATGTTTCAAAATCATATTTTATGCAGTATAAATTAGTTTTTGTTAACTAATAATATTTATAACTTAAAATGTACTAAATTAATGGTATAATTTTCTAATCATTAGAATTGATGGAAATTTGGAGTGTATTAAATAATATTCATCTCTAATCTCTTAAGTAACCATTATAGAAAACTTTCTTGATCTTCTCACATCGATCCCACAAGGAAAAAATTAGAACAAGATATGTTACCTTTCTCTTGTTCATTATATACTAAAACATATTCACTTGTATTTTTTTTATGTATGTATATATATATATACTAATTGTTTGTTTTTTTATTTTATAGGATTCAGAAGCA
The DNA here is from genome assembly GCA_033030585.1 of Hippophae rhamnoides. Taxonomy (NCBI): domain Eukaryota; kingdom Viridiplantae; phylum Streptophyta; class Magnoliopsida; order Rosales; family Elaeagnaceae; genus Hippophae; species Hippophae rhamnoides. Next base: position 35,357,649 of record CM065437.1, read on the forward strand.
TTTGTTTATTTACTTTGAAGAGAACAACAATAGTGATTCTACAACATTGTATGATTATGTTATTTTATTAGTATGATCCCTTAATTTTATATCTCTTATTTTCTTCTTAAAAATCAAATCCACAAGTACTACTTCAAAAAAATTGGTTAACTAACAATAAAAAAAGATTCACTTTCAGACAATAATTTTGTTCTTTTTTTACTAATTGTATTAGTTAGTTAGAATCATTAATAGTCCAGAGTCACCCAAGACCCGTAAACATAATAAGTTATAGAAATAATTATTTATTGATTAATGAATAAGTGACGTGTATTATCAATCAACTATATTGAAATTAATTTTGAATTTGTATCTATTACTTCACATTAATTTCGAGAAAATGCTTACACCAATTATATATATATATAGTTACTCCATCCATCCATACTTCATGACTAATAAATAATTTAGAATTCTATTGCATTTAGTTTTAGTATTTTTAATGTTAATAGCACTCAAACATCGATGCAAAAGCTCAAATTAGATCAATAGGTTAATTGTGGTAAATTTTGTAGACTTGTAGATATAATAATAATAATATAAATGATATTACATCTTCAGCTATTTTAAGTGTAAGGTTTGTTTTATTTCCTATTTAATGGAGTATTGTTACAATTGTCACCTTCAAAATTTTGAAGATTCTCGTTTATTTTAATTTAATATGAGTTAATATTTACATCTATCATAATTTATACTTATTTCAAAACTATGACCTGCAAAACCAAATAATTAAAATCATATGCATAAGAAATAACAACAAAAATCACAACATATTAGTTTTAAATTCAAAATAAAGCATCATCTCTTCAACATTTTCAAAGACATTATACTCAAAGTTCCTATATGATATATCACAATTCATAGTATGCTTTTAATTTTAATCGGGTATGTAAAAGAATTTTCATAGCTATGCAATAAATTTTCTTATTCTTTCGGTTGAGTAGGTACTAAAAATTGTACCGAAAAAGCTAGTAATTGAAATACAAATTAAGAAATCACATATAATAATCACAAGAACCACACGATAACTTTAAGATAATATTTGTTTTGTTCATTGTATGTATTTAATCAACTAAGCAACAAATTTATATAACTATTGTTGGAACAAGTAAGTGAAAATAATGTAAAAACAATATTACCCATAACTTGAAATGAACTGCTTGTGTTGAGTCGCGGACTAGGTCGTTCTCTTTAAGACGTTTCGTGATTTTGTCTAAACTTATGCAAGCAAACATAGCCCCGTCGTCCCCAGGATAAAACAGTCCAAAATCTTTGTTTTTTGTCTTGAAACTTCACTGCACTGATGAAGACCGGAATGCTATACCTTTAAATTTTATGTTCGAAAAACTCAAAATAATTTAGTACCTTCTTCTTTTCTTTCCGAGAGCTTTTTCTAGTAAGACATATTTCTGATTGATGTGTTTTAAATTGAGAGATGAGGCCCTCTATTTATAGGTTTGAGAAAAGGTGTGACATTTAAGATAATAATGGTCATATTTGGAAAGAGTAACATATATTTTTCTAAGTAAAGAAAAGTAACGACAATTTTCTGAGTAAAGGAAAATAATGGCCATTTTTTGAGTTAAGAAAAATAACGGTCATTTTCTGAGTAAAAATGTAATGACCATTTTTTTCTAAGTGGAAAAGTAATTAAAAAAAATCAAAAACAATAAATAAAATGCCACCTCACCTCACGCACACACACGTGCACTTGGACTCGGCACGGCACGGCCTATCAGTCGGACAAACGACAGTGGCCCGCATGCGTGTAGTATCACATTTGCCTAGGTCATCTCCCCATCTACAAAAGTGGGTGCCCCTTGGGGCCCAAACCTAATAACCAATCATTTTCTATTTATACATCTCCTAAGTGATGTAAAATAACAATGTAGGACAAGGCACAAAATGGCATCAATTGTTTTTATAAAAATTCACAATTTTCAACAATCCTCTACTTGAATTTTATATACAAAATAGTTTTCATCGAATAACTGATCAATCAAAAGTATAAGATTATGCATAAGAAAAAGGAGTCAATCGACTTGAACTTTTGCATAGTGTTGAACTTCATCTCTAACCACATTACACGCACAACCTTTCCAAGGTGTAGTTCGAAAAGAACGTGCTTTATAACCATGCACGTGTATCCCAATATAGTGAATGCTTTAGTAAATTTTGCCAAAAATTTTCATAGAAAGTGACCACACTTCCACATTCAGATACATGAGTCTATCAAGAGTACTCATGTAGCTATGTACTCCACTTCACATAGAGTATAAAAATCATTAAAAGTTTAATAATTAACTCATCATTCTCTATCACTTCAAGACTTCATGCTTCTAACAATATAAAATGAGATTTAAAAATAGCATAATTCATCTCATATCACTTCATGACTTGTGATAGCTGTATTTTATATAGTTATTTTCACCTATTTTATTAATAGTAATTGCTATGTTTTCTTTATTTTTAGTTAATTTTAGTTTAATTAATTAGTATTTTCTATTTTTTATATATTTTAAGAAATTAAATAAATTGTATCGAAAACGTTCTTAATTGTAAATTTTTGTCCAAAAATATAATTTCAAATAAAAGAGTGTTTAATTGCAATTTATAAAAGTTGAAAATATAATTTAAATTAAAATCAGGTTTAATTTTAATTATTAAAAGTTTAAAATTTAATTTAAATGAATAAAAAGGCTATACTACAATTAAACACAGTTTAAAATGTAATTTGAAATATATTTGTGGGTGAAAATGGAATTAACAAAAGTTATTTATTTTTCGCAGCAGGGAAGAAGCCACGCAGCAATCTGCACGCGTGGCACGTGGACCATCCGATCAAATCATAAACGGCTAGGATTGGCGCGTGTTGATCACATCCGACCAAAGCGAGTGGATGCAGAAAAATCTCTTTCACACGGCTCGATGCCCGAGTGGGGCCCACCTGCCGCGCAGGCCGGCGTGCAAAATGGGACCCACGTTCTGACGCGTTGTAGCCGCTGTCCCCCACGTCGCGCGCCCTGTCTCACGCGTGAATTAATTAACATTTTCGATACGAAAATTGATTCGCGTAATTTTTGTTTTTCGATACAAAATTTATACGCGTTTTAATAAAAAAATAAAATAAAAAATGTAATATTTGAGATGTATTATTTTAGCTATAAATAGGAGTTTAGATGATAGTTTTGAGAAGTTTTTTTCAGAGTTTAGTTTTGGAGATTATTTTGTGTTTGTTTTGGACTGCAGAACACGCAGAAGCCATTTTTTGGCTTTTGTTGTGTTCTGCGTGTGCCAAATATTTTCGTATGTGATGTTTTAATTTTCCTTTCTGCTTCTTATAATTTTTCTACATCTACTGTAATTTTTATTTTAAATTAATGAAGTAATTTAATTTTTCTAGGGTTGTATTTGATCTAAATTTATGAAGCTTTGATTTTAACTGTTTTTGATAGATTTATAAGACGTTCGATTTATTCGTTCTATTTTGTGCTTAATGCTTTTTGATTATTTACGAATTTTATCAAAACGATTTGTGGCATAAAAATAAACTTGAGAAAGGCATTTTTGTGTATATTGCTCGTAAATAGAATGACATGTATGATGAAGGATAGGAATATACACTAATTGTATGTGTGACCATTTGAGAACTTAGAACTTAATGAATCTTATTAAATTTAATTCTCATAGAGATATAGTGAATTAATTTAACGAGGTGTGTTTGTACGGAACTCGGAAGAGATGTATGAATAAAATTAGAAGTTTTCGGTTGACAAATTAAATGTACTAAAAAATATAAATCCAAAGAAAATAATATGGTAAGAGTGGATTAATTTGGTGAAAAATTGCAATCCTAGAGTTCTCTTATTTTCTTTTTACCTTTTTCTCAATTAACGATTGTTTTGGATAAAATCAGAGAGATACAATTTTAGTAATCAACAAACTATAGTAACAAATCCTCGTGGGAACGATACTCTACTTACAAATCTTATTACTTGTGACCGTGTATACTTGCACGATTTTCTGTGTGTTGCAAAACACACAACAAGTTTTTGGCGCCGTTGCCGGGGATTTGTTTTACTATTTTCAGCTACCAATGATGCTCACATACTTAGTTTGTCTAACACCGTCTCTGGTGTTCTTGAACAACTTTACACTAGGATCATAAGGAGTACATGCAGATTTGCAGTTAAAGTAATTATATTTTTTTAAGATCTTCTCAATGTAATGAGATTGATCTAGTAATCTTTATACCAAGGATTACACTCGCTTCTCCGAGATCTTTCATATCAAAGTTAGCACTTAACAAAGTTTTCACATTATTCACAACATAAATATTTGACCCAGAAATAAGCATGTCATCCACATATAAACTTATAATAGTGCAAATGTTATTTTCTGATTTATAATAAATGCATTTATCACTTTCATTTATTTTGAATCCATGTGAGATAACTAGATTATCAAATTTTTCATATCATTGCTTAGGTGCTTTTTTTAAACCATAAAGTGATTTATCTAGTTTACAAACTTTATTTTATTGACCTAGGACAACAAAACCTTCAGGTTGGTCCATATAAATTTCTTCTTATAAGTCACCATTTAAGAAAGCAGTTTTGACATCCATTTGGTGCACTACTAAATCATGGATAGCAACAAGAGAGAAAAGTACACATATGGAAGTTATTCTTGTGACTGGTGAAAAGATATCAAATAAATCTACATTTTCCCTTTGCACTTTTCAATAGTACCATCGGGTTTTAATTTCTTCTTTAGTATCCATTTACATCCTATGGTTTTACAACCAGAGATAAGTGAACTAAATGCCAAGTTCTATTATACTTAAGAGAGTCCATTTCATTATTTATGGTTTCTTCTCATAAGTTGGCATCTAAAGAAGATAAAGCTTCTTTAAGAGTTTAGGGATCTTCCTCTAAGGTATAAGCATAAAAATCAGACCCAAAATCCTTAAAGGTTTGAACTCGTTTACTTCTCCTAATTTCAATGTTTAATTCTTATTTTGTTCACTAGTTCTAGTTAAGGGTAAACTATTAGAAGATGAGCACCCACTATTTTTCAATTTAAAAGGAAACCTATGTTCATAGAAGTCAGCATCATTTGATTCTATAACTACATGATCATTTAAGTCATAGAATTTATAAGCTTGACTATTCATTACATATCCTATGAATACACATTCATATGCTCTACTAGCAAGTTTATTTCTTTTAGGATCAGAGATCCTAACATAGGCTAAATAACCCCAAGTTTTAAAATAAGTTAAGTTAGGTTTCTTATTTTCCAAAATTTCATATGGTGAAATTTTACTAGTAGATTTAGGCACTCTATTTAGCACATAGCAAACAGTTAATAAAATTTCCCTCAACCAATGGGAATCAGCACCAAAGTTTAATAAAATTGTAACAACTAATTTAGTTAAAGTTCTATTTTTTCTTTCAGCTTTGCCATTCATTTTAGGAGAATAAGGTGTAATTTTTTCATGAATGATTCCATAAGTTTTATAAAAATCATTAAAGATATTGGAATCATATTCAATGCCTCTATCACATCGAAACCTTTTTATTTTTCTGTTAAGTTGATTTTCAATTTCAGTCATAAATATTTTAAACATGTCAAATGTTTCACTTTTATTTTTCATTAGATATACATAGGTATAATCTGAATAGTCATCAATAAAATTTATAAAATATCTTTTTCCGTTTCTTGTTAAATTTTCATCAAGTTCACATATGTCAGAGTGTATTAAATCTAAAGGTTCAGATTCTCTAACTATTGACTTATGTGAAGTTTTGGTTATTTTAGCTTAACTACAAAAGTCACATTTTTCAAAATCATTCAAAGATAGTTTAGGAATTCGTTCTAAGGTACCCATGTTCTTGATTATGCATTTATTAACATGACAAAGTCTAGCATGTCAAATATTAAAAGAACTCAACATATAAGTAGAAGAGGAAGCTTTCTTAATTTCAACGTTTAATTTAAACATGCTATCAGTGGTGTACAATTTTCCAACAAAAATATTATTTTTAGTTATTGTATATAAATCAGCCCTTATAGTTTGAGTAAAGCCAGTATTATTAAGAAGATATCCCAAAACTAAGTTCTTTCTCATCTCGGGAGTATGTAGGACATCCTTCAAGATGACAATCTTTCCAGAGGTAAACTTCAATTCCACCTCACTAGTACCCACAACTTTAGTGGAGTAGGAGTCGCTCAACAACACTTTCTTATCCTTAGACTCAGAATAGAATTTGAACATGTCTTTATCATAGCAAACATGGCAAAAATCACCAGTGTCCACTCACCACCCCTCGGATCCACCAACAAAATTGATTTCAGATATCATAGCAATAAGTTGATCTTAGATAAGGTTCACCTACAGGGCAAGATGATTCCTATTCCGAAAATTCCTTGCCAAGTGGCATGATCTGTTACAAATATAATACATGAATGTGTTATTTCTTGAGGGGGTTTAGGTCTATTCTGGGGAGGATAATTTCTATTTCTATTTTGGTGGTTACGATTTTGGTTATTATTGCGATTTTGAGTTTTCATGTTTCTTCCTTTAGGTTTCAGAATTGTAAAGGAGGATTTTTTATTGGTATTGTTGTTTGAGACAATGAGTACTTCATCTCTTTGATAATGTTTTCGGGCTTCTTCTTCTATTCTTAGTCGGGTTATAAGACTTTATAAAGAAAATTCCTTAGTTTTATGTCTAAGTGCATTCTTACAATCTTTCCAAGTAGGGGTAATTTATCTATAATAACATCTACTTGAAATTGTTCATCTAAAGCCATACCTTCAGAAGTTATTTCGTGTGCTATCTTCTGCAATTCAGGTGATTGAGCTTCCACAGATTTTTCATCAATCATTTGGTACTTTATGTATCTACTAACATCATACTTCTTAGTTCCAGCTTCCTCAATATCGTACTTCTTTTGAAGTACATCCCAAATTTCCTTGGCAGAATTATCAAAATTATAATAGTTATACAAGTCATCAACTAATCCATTAAGAATAAAATTTTTGCATAGAAAATCATTTTCCATCTAGGTGTCTAAATCCTTAGTTGTAGCTTTAGTAGGAGGATTAGACAGTGTTGGTTTTTCAGTAGTAAGAACAGAAGAAACCTTTTCATGATTAGGAAAAATAATTTGTTTTGCCTCCATCTCTTAAAGTGTAGTCCCTCAAAACGGTACGGTTTATTGAGATCAACAGTTAACATTTTGGTAGACATGGCAAATAGAAATACGTCTTAAAATTGTTGGAACAAGTAAGTGAAAATAATGTAAGAACAATATTACCGATAACTTGAAATGAATTGCTTGGGTTGAGTTGCAGACTAGGTTGCTCTCTTTAAGATGTTTCGTGGCTTTGTCCAAACTTGTGCAAACAAACACAGCCACGTTGTCCCCAGGATAAAACAACCTAAAATCTTTGATTTCTGTCTCGGAACTTCACTGCACTGATGAAGACCAAAATTCTACACCTCTAAAGTTTATGTTGCTTAGAAAACTTAAAACAATTTAGTATCTTCTTCTTTTCTCTCTGAGAGCTTTTTCTAGTAAGAGATGTTTTTGATTGATATGTTTTAAATTGAGATGAGCCCTCTATTTATAGGTTTGAAAAAATGTGTGACATTTAAGATAATAATGGTTATGTCTGAAAATAGTAATGGTCATTTATGAGTGGAAAAGTAACGGCTATTTCTGAGAGGAAAAGTAATGGATATTTTTCCGAGTAAAGAAAAACAATGGCCATTTTCTAAGTTAAGGAAAATAATGGTCATTTTCTAAGTTAAGAAAAATAACGACTATTTGCTGAGTAAAAAAGTAATGACCATTTTTTCTGAGTGGAAAAGTAATTTAAAAAAAATTTCCAAAAAAAATAAAATGCCACCTCACACACTTGGACTTGTCTCTGCTAGGCACAACCGACTGCAACGGCGATGACGAGCGCGTATGTGTGGTATCACATTTTCCTAGGTCTTTTCCCTTTCCACAAAAGTTGGTGCCCCTTGGGACCCAAACCCAATAACCAATTCTTTTCTATTTATACATATCTTAAGTGATGTAAAATAACAATGTGAGATAAGGCACAAAATGATATCAATTGTTTTTATAAAAATTTACAATTTCTAACAACTATTGCCTACCCGATGAACTCTCTAGTGCCTAAAAGAAAAAACCTACTTCTAGAATGAAAATATAAATTAAATTGATAAGACTTTTTTTTCCTCTGATATTTTTCTTTTATCGTGCTATTTGAAGTGGTATTTCACATCTATATGTAGATGGACCTCATAAATGAAAAAGGCCAAAATGATTAAGAGGAATAAAAAATTTAAAGTTAAAATGCATTAAAGATACAAAACAATTTTATAAAAAATATTAAATTAAATTAATTAAAGAAACAAAACCTTTCTACAACAAAAAGAATTAAAAGGAAGTAAAATCTTTGAATTTAAAATGGAATAAAGATACAAAAGGATTTTATAAACAAAATTAAATTAATATAATTAAATAAACAAAATTCTTTCTCTCATTTGAGATAGAAATTTTAAACCCTAAACCGTTTTACTCCCCACAAATAATTTTATATATATTTTATATTAATATGAATATAATCCTTATTAATTGTAAATTACCAAAAATATGTTAAAATAAACAGGATTATATTAAATAATCTATAAAATTCAACAAATCATTTAGTATTGTCTAATGTTTTTTATGATATTGAAATATTATAAGATAAGGGCCTAATTAACTTAGAAGGAGTGAATAGTTTATTTTTAATTTTTACCAAATTATAATTTAATAACCTAAACAAAGCGGCCAGGCATGCAATCGTGTGTAAAAATAAATTATGAAAATAAGAGAATAACACATGATTTTTTTGGTAGAAACAACCTACGCCACAATCATGACCTAAGATGAAAACCACCGGTCTACTAGACCACCTAACTTTTTGCTATGAAAATCAAATGTTCAAGTACAAACTCGGTCTTATGCTACCCTTCATATGATACTACCTCACCGAGCTTTATTTTTATAGTTTCTAATATTAGTGTGTGCGATTTTTAGACCAACGTTCCAATAAACTCCCTGCCAATTAGATCGTTTATAAATCAACTGCAAAAAGGTTGGGACAAAAGCACAAGTGACCGTATGTATTCTAGAATGGATTTAACAATGAATAATCCTAACTAGATGATTCAAAATATATGTCATTTGAATCAAATCAACTAGAAAATTCTATACTAAAAAGATTAAGCCCAAATTCACTAAAAATAACTTATTTAATATTTAATAATGAAATCAAATAATCATGATCGCTTATACAATTATTAGATTTAAATATTCAAGATCCTAATCACAAAATAAGGTATATGAATATGAAAAATATGCAATAAATAGATTAATACGTATAAAAATTTAGCTGCTAAAATATTGTAAAGAGAAGGATCATCAATTTATAATTGTATTAATTAATATCTCTTCTTATAAATATATATATATATATGTATATGTATATGTATATGTATATATGTGTATATATATGTATATGTATATATATGTGTATATATATGTATGTATGTATGTATGTATATATATTACCTATATGATTCCTTGTCTTGCATTCTTCGACCGGTGATGATGATGAAATTTGTTTTATTTTTCGGCACACTTTGCAGTAGGGGAGTGTCTACGGTCCAGTTTTTGGGTAAAAAATTTAACCGAACCAAACTGTTTATATTACTTAAATAAGATTGAACCGAACCATTTGATTATTCAAAATATTGAACCAAACGGTTTGGTCCAATTTGGTTAACGATTTTCAATGATTTGGTCTGGTTAATAATACATAAATATGATACTCCTAATGATATACCTTTGATTAAAATATGAGAAATTTAATCAAAGGTTTGTGAGAAATAATATGAAAAAATTAATATATTATTAAACCGGTTTGCTTCGATCGGTTTAAAAATTAATATAACCAAACTGGATTGTTTGAAAAGCTATTTTAATTAATACAAACAAGATCGAACCGTTTGATTTATAAAATCGTTTAGTCCGGTCCGGTCGGTTTTTGGACACCTCTACTTTGCAGCCACTTTTCTTTCACCATTTTATTCAACCATAATGTGTCTATATATATATAGATAATAATATTGACCTAGTAGTATTAGGGCTAAATATAATTTGAGCTAAGCCAACCTTAATATTATAAAAAATTATTTTTTAAAACACATCTTAAAAATATATCTTAAAAATATTAAGACACATTTAAAAATTATTTAAACACATCTATCTAAGAGATAACTAATTGATAATTTCATAAATTGATTCAAGTTTAAATAAATATTTTAACACCAAAAATAATTTTAGATTTATGAACATGTGCTACTAAATGTATGAATGTAATCATATGTGTCGTAGTTATAACAGATATACCTAGAGTATGATTATCTGAAACTCGAGCATTTGTTCGGATTTTCTTGATATACTTGATATTAGGTCTAAAACCAAATTTTTGGGTAAATATTTTATCCACGGAAATAACCAACACTCATAATCCTTACAAACTTCCCATTTGGCATTTTCATGTGGCAAAACCTCTCACCCATTACACGACACTTATAAAAATAAGATAAAAATACAATGATGTCTCAGACTCTATAGTAGAACTATCATATGGTCCGGTGAATCCATATTTGCTACAACTTGACAAACTTGTAAGTAACTAAAATGACATAAACAAAGCATACAATAATTTGGCTTGAAAGCCTCATTGTACATTAGTTTAATTTATATAGAAATATGACGAAGTGTAAAGAATAGTCATGTATTATGTATTCATACCAATCAAAGTATTGTATAAAGCAATGAAACAAAACTTCCCCTAAAGATAGAGTAATGTAAAAGAAGATTAATATAGAAGTGCAACGTGGTTAAACTTCCCCTAAGTTTTATGACTCTTTAACTTAGAAACAAATTAAAAATTATTTAATAAATAAGATGGAAATGAATAAAAATATGTTTTTTTTAATTTTCATAAATAACCACATAAGATATTAAACTTATTTAATTACAAACGAGCACACAACTAGTTGAGAACTCATCATTTTGTAACACAAATTTTGATTATTTATCATATAAATAAGCAAGTAGAGTAGATGAGGAACACAAGCATACTTCGCACATATAATGACATATTGACATTTACTTAAAAATAGTGTATATGTTTAAACTCTACAAATATACCAACGAATTCATTATGACCAATCTAGAAAGACTTAAAAACATATCACCTATTATATAAAATTATACTCGAGTCTTCAATCTCATAAAATAAAATATATCTACCAAAAAACTACTGAAATTTTTCTTTATTTTATAAATGAGGCAAATGAATGTTTTTTAAACCTCTATTGGTTCTTTCTTTTTGTGCATTCGCAAGTATAAGTTTTATAAGAAATAGTTTTTTGCATAATCTTTCCCTTTTTTTTTGCACGAGACATAAACTTAGCATGATGACTTTCACACTAATTGTGAAATATCCCTCTCTGCTCACTGCGTTAGCTTTACATATCACAATAGGTAGCCCTCTCAATACTAGGTGCCTCCATACAGTAAAGTTTTAAAAGTATGAAATATAACTCAACATAATTTTACAGTCAAGATTAATTGAAGTCCTAGAGTCTTTAAAGAAAATTCATAAAATTCAAAAATAGCTATATGTGTGTTCGTGAATGTGCGAATATAAGTTTATGTCAACATTGATTATCACATGTACAAGAAAATGTGTGTGCATATGTCAAAATTGTAGAATAATCTATAAAATCAAAATCAAAATGAGTTTAGTCACTAAAAATGAAGTTATGTATATGTAAGTATTAAATAAGTCTAATATCATGTTGGCTAGAGAAGGATGCTACTTCTATTTTTTTAAAATTCAATTTGAGGGAGAAATTTTCAAGGCATTCTTGAGATACTCAAATCTTTGAGTGTATATGGATTTGGTGAATATATCAGCTAGATGTCTCTCAGTAGGTAGAAACTCAAGTGTCATAACTTTTTCTTCAACTAATTCTTGAATAAAGTAATGCCTATTATCAATGTGCTTAGTTCTAGAATGTTGAACTAGGTTCTTAGAAATACATATAGCACTAGAGTTATCACAATATAAGGGCATCATACCTTGTGGTGGACCATATTCCTTGAGCATGTTTTTTATCCAAAGCATTTGTGTGCAAGAGCTTCTTACAGCAATGTATTCCATTTCAATTGTAGAGAGTGAGATAGAGTTATGCTTTTTACTATTCTAGGATACTAAGTTGTTCCCAATATAGAAGCAACCACTTGATGTGCTCTTCCTATCATCCTGGTTGTCTACCCAATCGGCATCTGTAAAACCACTTATTCATAAGTAGTGTCAATAGTAAAATATAAACCATAATTACTTGTTCCTGAGATATACTTGATGATTCTCTTTACATTCTCTAAGTATGATTCCTCAGGGTCAATTTGATGATAGGTATAAACACCCATACTAAAATATATGTCAAGCCTACTTACAGTGAGGTAAAGTAAACTGCCTATCATACTCTTATAAAGGGTTCTATCAACACTTTTATCTTGAGTGTCCTTTGTAATTTTTATTCTGGTACCTAAAGAAGTCCTTAATGGCTTTCTAGTTTCAAGACCAAACCTTTTAGCAAGGTTACAGGTGTACTTGGTTTGAGAAATAAATATATTATCATGAAATTGTTTGATTTGCAAACTAAGAAAGAAATTCATTTCACATACCATGGACATTTCAAATTCATTTTTCATAACATGTACAAAATCATCCACTAGTGTACTAGATGTGGATCCAAAAACTATGTCATCTACATAAATTTGAGCAATAAAGATCTCATCACTGCTTCTTTTAATGGATAGAGTCTTATCAACTCCCTCTCGAATAAATCCCTTGTTCAAAAGATAGTTCGTAAGCCTCTCATACTATACTCGTGGAGCTTAATTGTTTCAAACCATAAAGAGCTTTGTTAAGTTTGTAAATATGATTTGGAAATTTTGGATCAACAAATCCTTTTGGTTGTTCCACATATACCTCCTCATTCATAAATCCATTCAAAAAGGCAGACTTAACATTCATTTGATATAATTTGAATTTCATGTGATAGGAAATGGAAAGTAAAATCCTAAGTGACTCTAGTTTAGCTGCAGGTACAAATGTTTCATCAAATTCAACTTATTCTACTTATGTGTAGCATTGAGTTACCAACCTAGCCTTATTTCTAATATCAATCTCATGCTCATCAGATTTATTTTTGAACACCCATTTTGTTCCAATAACATTTTTGTTATTAGGCTTAGATACTAATATGAATACATGATTTCTTTCAAATTGAGCTAACTCATCCTTCATTACATTTATCCAAAATTCATCCCTATGAGCTTCATTCACATTTTTTGGTTCAAATTAAGAAATATAGCATAAATGGGTTACCTCACTTATTTGTCTTCTTCTTATTACCATGCTTTCATTAGGATCTCCAATTATATTCTTAATAGGATGAATTTTTAAAGTTCATGTTAGATTTATCATTAATGAGGTTGATGTTTATTCCTTCTTTTCTTCTCTTTCCTTTAACTCCTCTTCTTTTGTTCCAATTGTGTCACTAGTCATTGTTAATTGAGGTGTTGTGAAATTTTCTTCATTAACAACTTTTTCACTTGTAATCTGCTTATTTCCATCATCTATAACGACATTTATGGATTTCATAACTACATTACTCTGTAGACTCTACTATTTAGGGAATAACCAAGAAATATACCTTTATCACTTCTTGAATCAAACTTACCCAACTGTTCTCGATCTTTAAGTATGTAGCATTTACTTCCGAAAATATACATGAATTTTAGATTGGGTTTTTTACCTCTCCCTATCTCATAGGGAGTTTGGCTTGTACTTGAGTGATGATATAGACGATTTATAATGTAACATGTGGTGTTAATAGCTTCAGCCCAAAACCTTTTGGAGACTCCTTTGGCATGCACCATTACTCTTTCCATCTCTTGAAGTATCCTGTTTTTCCTTTTAACTACTCCATTTTGTTGAGGTGTAGTGGGAGTAGAGAATTCATGAAAGATACCATGTTCTTTGCATAAGTCAACATACTTGGTATTTTCAAACTCTTTTCCATGATATGTTCTCAGTCTCTTGATGGATACTATTTTGTCACCTACTTCAACCTGCACTCTTGTACAATATGAGATGAAGAACTCAAAAGCATCTGACTTGTCTTTAAGAAAGTCTACCCAAGTGAAGCAAGAAAATTCATCTACTACAACTATGATATATTTCTAACATTCAATACCTTTTGTTCTCATAGGACCCATGAGGTCAATATGTATCAATTCCAATACTCTATTTGTATTGATACTCTTGATCTTCTTATAAGTGATCCTAGTTTGTTTACCCAATTAACATAGTCCACATACAGGTGTTTCAATTTTTGAGAGAATAGGTAAACCACACATTATCTCAGTTTTACTTAATCTAACCAGATCTTTAAAATTCATATAACCTAGATTTTCGTGCCATAAGGTAGTTGAGTCATTTCTAGCTAGGTTACATGATACTATTGGTGATGTATCAATACAATAACAATTTTCATCTGATTCCCTTAATCATACATTCACCTTTTTAATTTGTTACAATATAGTGATTGTTTGTAATTACAAATTAAAATCACTATCACATGTTTGACTTATGCTAATCAAGTTTGCCTTGAATCCTTCCACATATGAAACTTCATCAAGTTTAGAGATACTCTCTATTTGAACAGAGCTTTTTCCAACAATTTTAGATGTTTTACCATCACTATAGGTAACTGTCCCTTCATTGTATTCCTCAAAGGTTTTAAACTAAGAATTGTTCTCCAACATATGTCTAGAGCATCCACTAGCAAAATACCAGGTGGTATTTGATTTAGCTTTAAACTCTATGTGGGCCATAAAGCAGTAAAGCTCAGATTTCTTAACCCATCCTCTTTTAATTTTGGACATTCAAGCTACTAGTTTCTTAGGTTTTTCTTTTTGTGTAGTTCTTGCAGTAAACACTTTACGTTTTGAATTTTTTTGAGATGTCTTACAAATATTTATACTCTTGATAGAATCATAAGCATAAAATAAATCTACACTTAGGTCTAATGTGTCATTTCCTACCACAATGATGACAGATGAGAACAAACTGAATTTGCTTATAGTGATAAGGTGCAAAAGCTACCTTCCCTGCTTGAGCAACAATGGGTTTTACAAATTGCACTTTGGATGATGAAGGTGTTGACTATTCATCTATGTATCCAAGACCTATCTTATCTCCATATGACTTTCCATAGTCTAGGACTTTGGTTAATTTTTCAGCAACAATAGTCAAATTCCTCATCTTTTCTTTAGCAATACTAATTTTTTACCTAAGCTTTTTGTTTTCCTCAATAGTTTTTACAAGTCTTAGATTCAAGGCATTAATATGTTCAGAAAATTCCTTTTTATCTTTCTCTAGGCTAGAGAAAATATTTTTGTGAACAATAATGATATTATTAAGTTTAGTTACTTCCACAAGTAATTTGTCTCTCTCTTCCCTGACACTTAGACAATCCATGAATAATTTCTCATAATTCGATACATTAAACTTAGGTAGTAAGAGAAAAGAGTTTACTTCCTCATTTTCTTCATCCGAACTAAAGTTAGAGTCAGTGTGGTATGCTTTGACAGTTATGGTGAAGGCATAATAATTAGTTTCATCATCCTCTGAGTTACTAGCACTATCCTGCTCACTTTTTGTCTCACTGAGGTAGCATTAAAGGCTTTTCCAAATTTTTTTTATTGTTAGCATATTCTATAGAAATATGACCAAATCCCCCATAAGTAAAGCATTAAGGACCAGTGGGCTTACTTTTCTTACCATCAAGGCTAAAAGGCTTTATTTCCCTTGACTTTTCGGTCGTTTGAACGACTGGATTGTCCCTTGTTGGATTGATTATTCTATTGACCCTTCTTCTTTATGAACTTCTTAAATTTTCATGCTAACAAGACTAGTGACTCATCATTCATTTCATCATCACTATCATAGATGTACTTTTTGGAGCTTTTGAATGCCACATCCTTATTTTTCTTGGGTGGATCAAGAGAAAGCTCATAGGTTTGGCTTGACGCGACAAGTTCATCAATCTTTAGTATGTCCACATTCTTGCTTTCCTCTATCGCTATAACTTTCATCTTGTCATCTATTGTTAAGGAGCTTATGAGTTTGCATACTTGTATAGGTTGTGAAATTTTCTCATCAAGGTTAGAGCAAGCATTAGTGATATCATAAAAGCAAGCATAGAATTGACCAAAAGTTTCAATGTTTCTCATTTTAATGGAATCAAACTGAGATGTTAGCAATCTTAATTTTATTTTTTTCAATTGGGTGGTTCCCTCATGAGCAAAAGCTAGTGCATTCCATGCATCTTTAACAATCTCATAGTCAAAGATACGTTAGAACTCATCCATCAACACTACAACAAAGATTGAGCTTAGACCTTTTTGGTTTGCCCCACTAAGGGTGTGTTATTCAATGGTCCAATTTTTCTTGGCTTTAAGGTTGCTACACCATCTTTATTTATCAAAGGTGGTTCCCAACCATCAAGAATAGCATCCCAGACTTTTTCATCTTGTCTGAGAAAGGTTTGCATATGAGCCTTCCAATAAGGGTAATTAAACCTATCAAAGAATGGGGATCTAATAGATGACCTACCTTCTTTCATTTATTCCATAAGTAGGAGTGTCTATCCCTAAGGATCAAACTTACTAAGTGTGTCAAGTATTTACTCAAATACCAATTCAAAGTTTATAAGATATGGACCTAATTAACCTAGAGAGGGTTAATATGTTATTTTTAATTTTTACCAATTTATAATTTAATAACCTAAATAAAGCGACTAGGCATGCAATCATGTGTAAAAATAAAGTGTAGAAATAATATAATAACACACAATATTTTTAGATGGAAACAACTTAAGCCACAACCATGACCTAAGATGAAAACCACCTGTCCATTGAACCACCTAACTTTCTACTATGAAAATCAAATGTTTAAGTACAAACTCGGTCTTTTGCTACCCTCCCTAGGATACTGCCCCAATATATTTTACTTACGATCCCCTGCTCTATTTTCATAGTTTCTAATGTTAATGTGAGCGGTTTCTAGACCAACGTTCTAATAAGCTCCCTACCAATCAGATCGTTTAAAAATCAATTGTAAAGAGGTTAGCACAAAAAGCACAAGTGATCATATGTATTCTAGAACGAATTTAACAATAAATAATCCTAACTAGATTATTCAAAATATATGTCATTTAAATTAAATCAACTAAAAAATTCTAAAACAAAAAGATTAAATCCAAATTCACTAAAAATAGTTTCTTTAATATTTAATGATGAAATCAAATAATCATGATCGCTTATACAATTATTAGATTTAAATATTCAAGATCACAATCACAAAATAAGCTATATGAATATGAAAAATATGAAATAAATAGATTAATACATAAAAATTTAGCTGCTAAAATATTGTAAAGAGAAAGATCATCAATTTATGATTGTATTAATTAATATCTCTTCATATATATATATATATATATATATATATATGATCATGAATGAGTGAAGTTATATATATTACTTATATGATTCCTTTCCTTACATCCTTCGGTTGGCAATGATGATGAATTTGTTTTTCTTTTTGGCACACTTTGCAACCTTTTTTTTCACCATCTTATTCAACCCTAATATATATATATATATATATATATATATATATATATATATATATATATATATAATGACTTAATAGTATTAGGGTTTAATATATTTTGGATTTAATTGTTTTTTTCAAAGCCTATTAAACCTTAATATTATAAAAAATATATTTTTTAAAACACATTTTAAAAATATTAAGACACATCTAAAAAATATTTAAATACATCTATCTAAGAGATAACTAATTGATAATTTCGTAAATTAATTCAAGTTTAAATAAATATTTTAGCACCAAAAATAATTTTAGATTTATGAACATGTGCTATTAAATATATGAATGCAATCCTATGTGTCGTAATCATAAAAGATATACCTAGAGTACGATTATCTGAAACTCGAAAAATTTTCGGCTTTTCTTGAAAGACTTAATAGTAGATCTAAAAATAAATTCACATGTAAATATTTTGTCCACAAAAATTACCACTCATAATCCTTACAAATATAATTCTAGAATATGAGAAGTATGAGAAATTTTGTAGCTTTAATTTCAAATGTTACTAAACACTTTTTTTAATTTTTTTTGTGGGTAACTGTAATGTAATTAAAATGAAAATAAATTAGTACAAATAAATGTTTATTAAAAATATACGTAACTAACGAAACTTGAACTAAAAAGTAGCGCCAGTTTAACACATCAACCGATCCTACGATTTATGTGTTTTAAGTCTGTTTTTTAGCAAATCGACTTTAAATCTCGATTTAAATACCACCTTTTTGTAGTAGTGATTTGATCCTATTAATTGGAGGATATATTCACCTTAACCAAAACCTACTATCAAACTATCAAACATCGATTCGAGTACTCACCACTCAAGAGTATGGTTTTGTCTACGATGTCACGAGTCACTAATACTGAATAAACACTCGAGGTAATAGTGATTCAAAATTAAAAAAAATGAGATGTCAATTTAATAGAGTTCTATTACATTTTTCTCATTAAAGAAATAAGAAGATAAGAGGATTATTTATAAAAAAACACTCAACCATATGGGTATCTCACAGAGGCTTCATTGGTCACCCTCACCATGGCTTTGCCGACCATCTGAAGAGGTGGTCGGACGAGAGGCCTATCGAGGACCTCATCGAGACACCCAAAAATTTGATTTTTTGTTTGTAAAAATACTAAGTAATTTTTCATAAATAGTCACACACGCAACAAAACAAAAATTGCAACTCACAACTTAGTATGCATACTGAGAAAACCAACCCTTTGGTGTATGTATAACATGATTTTGTACAAAGTACCACTAACTATATGCGTATATATATTATTGATCAACAGTAACTAACTTTATACAAAGAAAGACACAAACACTAAGAAAAATAAATAAACTTTGTGTTTGGCACAAAAAATACCAATAAAGACTCAAAGGACTACATGAATTACACTCCTTAATTGGCTTTTAAATAATTGTGATTTATTATTAAGTTTTTAAACTTAAATTTTAATTTGAATAGTCTTAATAAATTTAAAATTTAAGTTTCCTATATAATACATAATTTAATACTCATTAGTTTAATTATATTATTAATTAACTATAAAATTGAAAATTAAAATAGATTTCAACCAATCAAATTTAAAAAATCCTTTTTAGTGAGATTTATATTAAAAATGCATCCAACAAAATTATGATATGTAATAGATTTAAAGGTTAAAATGACCCATAATAAACAATTAAAAATTTTGAAGCTTTTAATTTTCTATTCAAGAATAAGATTTGTTATTATGTTTCTAAAATTAATATTCTTTTCACAAATCATCTTAAGGGTATTTCGATGTTTGTGTTACGTTCTTATAAGAGTAAAATAATATTCTTCATTTGTGAGCAACAATATGCTCATGGGATTGGGTAAGCTATGTTCTTGAGTACCCAAGATGGTGATTGCTAGTAGTTATAGTTGAGGGGCTCTCACATTGTTATAAACATTATTGATTGTTGGTAGCTAGTTACTCTATAGCGTGTAGTGTTGGCTCCATAAGAAAGCAAAATCTATGTGTTGGACCATGCTATTAAGGAGGTAGCAGGTGAGGGTAGAAATAGGCAGTTAGAGTAGTGTGGTCTTATTAGATAAAGGCATTTGCATTTATACTTTTCTATCGAGTTGTATTTTTTTATTATATTTTAGTGGATTGTTTCTACGGAGTGGTTGTAATAAACAGCTCGAGAATGTTACCATATAGATCAGAGTTCTATGTAGGTTTATATCATTATATTTGTTGTTATGCATAATCAACTATTGTGTTAATATAATATGAGTTTTTATCGTATATGTACCAACATATTAAATCTAGACCCTGATTACAAAGCTTATTTGATTTATGTAGTTGTATGCTTTCTTTCATTTCCTTGCAGAATGCCTATAACTTTTTGATTATTTCTTCTATTGATTTAAACTAATATTCATGCATTTGAGTTTAATGTGAGTCTCTAAGGAGTCAATATATCCTTACTTTAGTTGTGTAATAGGTGTTGGATGTTTTCTTTTGGTATGCTATGAGAGTACAATCATCATTTATCAAATATGTTCTCACATATGAGGTCTTATAGTGATTGGAAATCATTTATAGTTTTTCTAGTATGTATGCCTGATTCACATAATGTATGTTATTTATCATGCTTAACCATAATGCTTGTTTGGACAAGAGCTTGTGAGGCACACCGTTGTGTTTATTGCAGATTGCTCTTTTATATCTATTGGTTGATTTTGTTGTATGTTGAATTTAATTTGTTATTTTTGTACTTTTGATGTGCTATAAAGTTATTTCTTGTTGTGAAACCAACATAGCCGAGGTGAAATAGAGCTTGCAACAAGATTCAATGGATTAGCATTGTCATCCCTCGTCTAGATCATGGATGTCTATTTGGTTTGGAAGAACAATTGAAATTTGTGAAATTTTTCTTATGTATGGAAATTTCAAGAACAATGTATTCAATTAAGATTTTAGAAGACTTTGATAGATTTCAAATTTTAAAAATTTATAGGTTTTAATAAACTTTTAAATACTTCAACATATATTTTATTAAATTTTTAAAAATTCAACAAGGATTTATTGGATAGGAAAATCACTTAGTACGTGTGGCACCATTTGATTGGTCCACGACGATCTTGAAAAGTCAAAAGAGCACAATGAGTGCACAATGAAGTATATCTTTTATTATTTATATCCAAAAATCAATATTAATGACATAATCTTATTATTGAATGTCATTAATATCATACATAATTATATATTAATTAATTCAATATTTAAATATTATAAATTTAAGTTATATTAGTTATTTATGATTATGTCATCCGCTAAAACCTTTAAATAAGTTTTTACAACTTAAAAAGGTATGCATAAGCTCACACCACAAACTATCTTAAATTTATTTTGATCTTAATCTTTTCCTTCAAAAATTGACTTAAGTATCTTAGTGGATATTATACCCCTTGATGTTATACCTTGTGACATAGTTTTTTAGTGATTTGTAGGTCTACGTGTCTAGAGAATGCAATTAAAAAGAAATCGACTTTGATAGGATTTAAAGAGACTTTGATAAATTTCAAATTATAAAAATTCTATAGATTTTGATAGACTTTTAAAGACTTCAACACATACTTTATTAAATATATAGACTTTTATAAAATTTAATATATTTTAAATTTTTATTATACTCACACCTTTTCACTATATTTTAATTATTCTATAATTTCTTAATTAAACATTTAAAATTATAAAAAATATTTAATATGTTATTATGTATTTTATTGAAGATATAATAAAATTTATACTCTTATTTAAGCTATTAAAATATCCAGAGTTTTCATAAAAATAAAGGCGAGATTGCATTAATTAAAAAGAGACATGTGACTAACTTAACTTATGATAAAAATTATTATCGTATATTAAAATAAAATTATACTAAGAAAGTTATTTCTTTAACGCATTTATAGTTAATTGAAAATCAATTTATATTTTATATATACTAAATTTCTTGATATTTTATGTGATGTTATTAAAAAGATCAAATCTTAGGTTGATAGTTGAGCTCAATCAATATAAATATAACAGTTAAGAGTGAGGAAAAAAAGGATGAAATTAAAAATAAAAAGTGAAAAAAGTTGTTTTTAAAAACAAAAACTCTTCAAAAATCTAACAAGAAAAAATGTTACTAGTTATAGACTTTATTTATACATAAAACTGTTTAAAATCTAAAAAAAAACCCTAATTAAGTGAAGTTTTTAAAAGTCATTAAAATTTTGAATACTATAATATTTTGGTAAAACTGTTAAAAAGTAGTTATTAAATACACTTGAATTTATATAGACTTTAAAAAAGTTTTAAAAAGTCTTAATTGAGTATAGATAAATTTTTATAAATTCATAAAAAGTCTTAAATAAATATAACTAAAATTACAAAAACTTTTAAAATTCATTAAAGTCTCCCAAAATGTTATTTTAATACACTCTTGTAAAAAGTTTTAAAATCATTAATATTAAAAGATTAAGTTTTTTTTTTAATTTTAAATAGTGATTTGAATTGCTTAACTATATTTAAAATTTAAATTAGGTATATAAATATACAATTCAAAAGAAAAATATTAACAAATTTTAAAATAGATTTAATGTTAATGATTTTGAAGTTTTTAATTTGCTTTTAAAAAATTACCATTTTTTATTGAGTTTTTAAATCTTAAATTGTGATAGAGTAAGTCTCATTAAATTTAAGATTTAAGTTATGTATATAAATACACAATTTAATATTTATTAGTTTAATAATTTTATTAATGAATTATAAAATTAAAAATTAAAATAAATTTCAACAAATCAAATTTATTACAATCTCTTTAATGATATATTTGAGATTAACTTTATTGCAATTATTGCTACCATTTGGGATTAACAATATAACAATGATTGATGTCATTGTGGCTTATCAGTTCTCCTTTGGATTGGTATTAGAGCCTGGTCAAGGGTTCGAATCCCACCTGATGCAAGTTCAAGGACAAACTTCCTATGGATGGGAAGGAATGATGATGACGTGATCCATCATTCCTTACGAGGCCTAGGTAGAATTCTCTGCACGTGTTCATGTCTTGATTTAAAAGGGAATTATAGTGTCTTTATTGATAGCTTAAGTTTTTGATAGAATTGATTTATTAGTTCTCCTTTCGTTTTAAAATAGGAAAGAAATAATCTCAAGTTAAGAATCTTTTCAAGATCTTTTTTTTTTCAAGAAGGAAACTAAATGAAATATGGAAAGAATATGAGAACAAAAAAGGAATAAATAATCACAGTTGCAATAGAACAAATTATAAAATCAGACTAAGAATAGAAACAAAATAAAATAAAATAGAAAGATATGGTTTTTTTGTTGATGGACTTGAATGAAGAAGAAAGCTAGGATTGAGATAAACACACAAAGAAAAAAACGCAATAAGGATAGGTAAACTTGAGACTAGAACATTGGCTCTGATACCAAACCAAAAGAGAATTGATAAGCCAATTCTACCAAAAGCTTAAGCTGTTACTAGAGGTGTCACAATTCCCTTTTAAACCAAGATCCAAACACAAGTAAGGAATTCTACCCAGGCCTCGCAAGGAATAATGGATCACATCATTATCATTCCTTTCCATCCACAAAAAGTTCATCCTTGAACTTAACCAAACCAAAGGAGAACTGATAAGCCAATTATATCAAAAGCTTAAGTTGTTAGTAGAGGTGCCACAATTCCCTTTTAAATTAGGACTTGAACACCTGCAAGAAATTCTACCCAGGCCTCACAAGGAACGATGAATCACATCATCATCATTCAAGGGAACAATGATCTTAACTAATAAATTTAATTAATCATTTTAATTATAAAATAATTTAAATCAATAATACATAATATTTCCTCATTTGAAAATTAAAACTAATTAATAACTTTTTAAATCAAATCAAAAATCAAGTAACAAAAGAGTCACGTATGCATCATTAGATATGAGTAATTCAATAGTCAAATGTGTTTATTTGGGTGCATGGTTATTTTATCTTATAACTATATAATTTATATACTTTAATCTTGTACCTTTTTATATGAACTTCATTAATCCTGTAATTTAAAAATATAATCAATTAATTCAAAAATTAGAAATTTTTTAAAAATAAAATGATAATTATATATTTTATTAATAAAAAATCTCATCCTCTCTCCCTATCTCCTATCACTCTTCTTTTTTCTCTCTCTTCTTTCTCTTATCATTATTTTATTAATAAAAAAATATAATTGAGATAAAGAAAGAGTGAGTAGAGGAGACAAAATGAGTAAGAAAGGGAAAAGAGGAGAGACAAAGAGAAAAAAGAGATAGGAAGATAAGGAGAAAGAAAGAGAAGATGAGAAAAGAAGTATTTTTTTCTCTCTTTAATTTTTTATTAATAAAATATATAATTCTCATTTTATTCTTAATTTACGAAAATTTTACTTAATTAATCATGTTTTTAAATTATTAGACTAATAAAATTTATCTAAAAAATTACAAAATTAAAATGTATAAATCACAAGATTATATGATCTTAAGAACTCAATTATATATTTAGATTTTTTTGATTAAAATCATTTGCATCTAGATCCTAACTTTAAATGTGAATTAAAATATTAGTATGTTTTTTAGTTTTTGTAACTTGTGGATCACACGTATCTTTTTAAAATTATTAATTCATTTTAATTGTAATTACCCTTAATAAATTAAACACATTAAATTAAAATTATTCCATAATTATTGATGCCTAAAAGCCTTCCATTGCATATAATTAAAAATATTTATACTTTACCCTTCGAAAATGATATTACAATTTTCCCTCTAATAATAGACAGTATTAACCCTCAAACTATTATTTGTCATGATGTCATTGATTATATTTTTTTTTAACTTTTTTACAGTGATGGTTATATTTTTAACTTCACAATTAAATAAATCATTAAAATTATATCGATTGAGGATACAATAAATTTTTATGATTTTTCTACTCTTAAAACTATTAAAAAAATTAAAAATTAATTAAATTATAAACTCTTTGCATTTAATATTTAATTTATATCATTTAATTCATATAATATATAATTATTTAATCATTTCATTAATTCCGTTTAACTTTTCGGCTTCTGCATGTGGCTCTTTATATCTTGTAGCTTTAGTATTTAGAGTTAATAAATAAATATTATTTTTATGTAAAGGGAAATGTCCATGAGATCAATGACTTTTAACTAAAAAATAATTTAAATCATTCATATAAATACTATTTAAATTAAAATTTTAAAATTAGATAATAACTTTTAAAATGAATGTAAAAATGAAACAACGTTTAAATATAATTAGTTGGATTTATAAGTTACAATCATTTGATTTTAGTTCCTAATATATACTTAAATATCAATTAAATTAGTAGTATATTTTTTAGTTTTTGGAATTTTATCAATAATTTTAAAAAGAAAATTACTAATTCACTTTAATTGTAATTACCTTAATTAATTAAAAAAATTAAATCAAAATTATCCACACCATTTAGGTCCATAATTAGAGCTTAAGAAAATCATGTTATATTATTGAAAATTATCAAAATTTGAACGAGTTTCTACCATTTTTCTACCCTAAGACAATATGAATTACATAAAAGTGACATCTACCTGTTGTATAATACCTAGGTCTCACTATCCTAACATCTTGAATTAAAAATAATAATGAAAAGAATAAGTAGATCTACCTATAATATATAACTCAAAAACAAAAAAAAATCTCACTTGGTATCATGCTAACTTGAAAGAGATGACAATACTCCTAAATTAAGTTTCCAAGCCACTAAGGATATTAATTATACTTTTAACGTTACTAGGTAATCAAGAAAAAAAATTGTCTCACAAATTTCAAAAGAATAAGAAACTATAGGAGATTAACCAACTAATCTCTCCCTTTAAAGGTAGAAATCAAGTTTTCAAATCAAAAGTTACTACTAGAAGAGAGAAAAAAAAAAAAAATAAAGTTAGTAAAAATACTTAATTGAGTGAACAACTTTTAATAAAAAAAATATTTATTATACATGTATATTAAAACTTTTACAATACAAATGCAAAACTAAAACATCTATTTATGTAAACATACTCTTAAACTTTATTAGGGATTTAAATAAATGAAAATAACCATAAAATATTTACATAATTAAAATACTCTAATGTTTAAGAAAATAATAATTATTGATAAATCTATTTAATTTTAATGATTTAGCTATAAAATTAATACAAGTTATAACCTAAAAAAGTATTCATAAGCTATTTTAATCATTCGAAGAAATACAAATAAATGCAAATTCATTTAAGCAAGCAAAATAACTATGAGTAGCTTAAATGTAATAAATTATAAAAATAGAAAAACCTCACTTAACTCACACCTAGGAAAAAATTGGTCATATTGTAGGGATCTCATTGCTAGCACAAATGGAAAAAGTTTTAATTATGTGTGTTGGTCATAAGTGTGTAGAAATAGACTCATTATTTATTTATTTCTTATATTACTACTAAATTGAGGAATGTGCTTGTTTGATGGTTTAAAAATAATATATAAATATACATAATAATATAAAATATTGTAGTTAAAAGTTAGATACAGATTTTTATGTTTTAATCAAAATCTATAATAATTATGATGTAAAACTAAGTAAAAACTTTTACATTGATACTGCTTGCAAGAATTAATATTTATTAGCTAAACATATAAAATATTAAATTTATAATACGTTAAAAGAATAAGGTTAAATGTTAAAAATTAATAATAAATACAATATTTATAAATTTTGAATAAAATGTATCAACTCATAATAATGCGTCATCGACATTGTTTTAATTATTCTATAGGGTGTCGAATCATTCCTTCTTAGATGATCACACTTATGTCAAAAATAATAATTATACCAAAACTAGTGATGTATTAAAAAAATGAATGACATTTTAGAAATGCTAAGATATGGATTGGTAATAAATAACCTAATATCTTCTTTAATACTTTGGTATATATTACAACATATACTACTAGCTTCGATATGTTTATGCTCATAATCCAAAATCAATATGCATTCTATTAAATTCGTTGAACTTACAAATAAATAGACTTAAAATTCTTTAAAAAAATCATTGAAAAAACAAGATATAAATTAGTCCTTTGGCCATGCACATAAGTGAAATACATTTTGTAATCACCAAAATGAGCTTTTTCATTCAAATTCACATATCTTTGAGAAAATATCCAATTTAAAATATGTAAAAACACTCAAATACTACATTTTTAGTTTTCTAAGAATGTATGACAAGCTCATTTGGTATCACCAAAACAATTTCAAAATATCAAATCAAAAATTGTTAAAATTTAGGTAAGAAAATGAAATTCATTATGACACAACGTTTGAAATTTAAGTGTAGCTTTTCATAGTAATGTCCAAATCTATTTTTGTAAAAAGATACAAACATTAGACATTTGAATCTTTAAAACAAGTTATAAGACATTCAATTATTATATGTAAAATCCTTCCAAAAACATATAATATCAGTCCAATATCCATACAATGTACCCTTAGTTAAATTATTATAACTTTTTTGAGAGACCTTGAAATGATGAAAGGTAAAATATCTCTAAAACTAGGCATCACAAGATTTAAAACAAGTTAAACTCATCTAAATCTAATTTGTTAAATAATTTCATAATATCAAAATATAGATAAAGTTGAAATAAAAATTTTAGTTTGGATTTGTGGAGACTATGGTTTGGTAAAACTAGTAATTGTTTGTATAGAACTTCAAATGATGAACCGTAAAATTTCTCTTAAACCATACATCCATATCTTACCAAAATGGTATAGATTGAACCCTAAATTTTTCAGAAAAAATAGTTTCCATCGTAACTTTCTAATTTTTTTTTCAAAAATATAACAACATAACTTGTAAACATTGGAGCTTTGGCAAAAAGGATACCACATCCTCGTAATAAACACCCAAAACTTGCAAATTTATACTCATAAAATTACAACAAATATTATTAGATTATTCAATTATATGAATTACTCTCAAAATTATAGCTTATAAAGACATGAAATCTAATATATAACAAGCAAATAAAAATCCCAAACATTGAGAAATTAAAGAAACCCAATCCATCACAAAGTTTATCAACATGAAATTAACCTCCCTAGGAAAACCAAAATATCAAGAACACTCAAGAATTTTCTCAATTTGTATGTAATAATCAACACCCAAAAATCAAAATTTAAATTGAGAGATGAAAATTCTAGCTCGATGAAGAAGAAGAGAAAGACGAAGAAGAAAAAAAAGAGGAGAATGAAGCTCTCAATTCTTAGAGATTCTCACTAGAACTAAGAAGGGAAAGATGTTAGGTTAATTGCTTTGTCAAAAGCCTGAAATGCCCATTTAACTTAACTTCAAAGTTTTAAGAGTTTGGAAAATTTTGATAATTTTTCACTCAACTATTGAAGAAAAATTTCCATAACATTCTATAAATTAAAGAAAATAATTCTATAATTTAGAACATTATAATTACATACAAATCAAATTTATAAATTTAAAATATTTATTTTATTAATTAAAGAAAAATATAATTTATTACTTTACAAATTTAAAACAAATCAAAATAAAATAAATAAATAAAACCTAATTGATATTTGTAAAGTAATTACAAAAGAACTTGATATATTTAAAACAACTTATATAATTAATTTCTATGTAAAGAAAGCAATGTCACTCAATAATTATTTTTCTTTAGGTAATTACTCCTCTCTTACTAGTAACATCTAGTGTAGATTAATGATTGTAGACATAGTTAAAATATGTATACATAACATTGGTGCTAGTTTTTGACGAAGTGTGCCAGAGACCTTGGTAATGTACCTTAAAATACATAGCTATTGGCATAGTTGATGGATACCAATACTTTTCGTGGACCTCTTGACTTCTTTGTTGGAACCTTTCACCCACCTACCTTTAGGAAATCAAGTATGGGACTTGTTGAGCTTTTCTAGAGGACGAGGATGACGAAATTGACTCTCGATTTCTTTTTATTTCTTTCTATTTGTGTTGTAATTGTTACTTGTGAACTCTTGTAATCAAAACCATTTTTTTATAAATAAAAAGTGTGTAGTTTTAGTTTATGTTGTTTATGTTATTTTTCGTATGTTTTTTTTATTATATACTTATGTTGTTTGTTGTGTTTTTCATATGCTTTAATTTTCATATAATAGTTGCATGAATGATTAAGATTACTATAATATATATGCCTTATGTCCCTCGTATATAGTTGTTCTTTTGAATTTGTATGTCAAAAAGAGAAGTCATTTGTATGCACAACTTGTTATCACTACATGGGACGAGAGTGTATGATGCATAACATCATTATTATCGTACTTGCATATGCGCATGAGAGTATAGTACATGTCGAATGGGGGTTATGTTTCTATGTTGAATGTTTTGAAAATGCTTAGCCTATTAATGTTTATCTATGTAGTGGTAATATTATATCATTTAGTTAAACTACATGTAGTTTTGCATGATATGCTCATTAGTATGTGTTATTTTGTGTGTTAGGATACAAGCTATAGTTACAAACTTTGTAGCTCAATTGGAACTGTGAAATAAGACATGCAACATGGAGTGGTGCATCAAGATGGATAAAGCATAACAAAATAAATATATTGAAGTTAGGTGTATTAGGGGTATCTTGGTTGTTGTGTCAAAGTTCGCTCATAGAAATGAACTTTTTTAGGTCATCTTGTAGGAATATATTATATTTAACGTTGTATCTGTATAGATGCAATGTTTTACGATGAAAAACCAAAGGGAAAGATTATAAGTCCTTACTTTCATGTTAACATTTTCATATAAAAAACACAAAGTTTGTATTTTTTTTTACTTAGTGCATTATGTCAATTACTATCGTTTTAGTATTTCACACTCATATATAATTTACACTTTTTACATTTACATAATACATACATCACTTGGAGGTTGGGAGCATGTAATTGACATGATTAAATTGTATGTGCGTGTTGTGTTTGTTTTTATGTTTGTGGATATTTTTGAAAAACTAGGAATTTTCAAACAAAAACAACTACTTTTAATAGCTCGTCGAGTTGCTCACTAAGGTGCCTCACCAAGTGGTCAGTGAGTGCTTAACAAGGTGATCGACAAGGAATTACAGCCTTCATTCTTATTCTAATAGTTATTATCCTTATTGAGGTCCTTGATGAACAAAACCGACAATGTTGATCCTGTAAATACTTTGGTTTTATATTTGTAAAACTCTCGTAAGTGCACGAATCATTTCATAAAAAATAATAAGTATACTTTTACGGTTGATCTAAGGAAGGAATATATGTGGTTTTTTAATTTATTATTCAAACTTTTAAAAACGAAATTAAATCTTAAACATCATGTCACGATATTTTGGTTTGTATTTCCAAATCTAATAACATAAAAATAAACATAAATATGGATTCAATAAACATTTATGCAAATTTTTATCATTCATAATAATAGAGTATTTATGGATATAATAATTAAGTTAATTATGCTTGCTCACATTATTTAAGTTATTAAATATATAAATTAATATTTATTGATTATCTATTTTTTATACAAATACTACACAAAATAAATTATTTTTCTAATCAGAATCCAAATCTAGTATGTTTGTACATACACAATAGAAGCTTATATTATATTAACACAACAATCTAATCATGCAAAAAAACATTAAAAGAATTCAAGATTCGATACATAATCAAGTTAAGGAGAAACTATCACCTTAAAAACTTGTCCCAAACATGCAAGCAACATAAAGATAAATATTTGATGGATAATTACAGTAATAATGCAAATAAACATAGACATGCAATATTATAAGTAGATGTAATATTTGATATTCAGAAAATAAGCAATAAATAATTAAAAGCATTATAATCAGCTTAAACTTCACTATATAAATATATACATAATTAAAACTCTAATTATACTAGCTAAATAATAAAGTATGCACAAACAAGATAAATCCATGTAGAAATCCTATTTATGTGGTAACAACCTTGAGTTACTTATGATAATTATTCGACAGCAAATAAATCTACTAAACAATAAAACAATTATAACATTGATAGAAATAAACCTTCGTTACATCTATTAGTTGGGACCTCTGTCCAAACTGCCTATTATTACCCTTGTTCGTTGCCTTTACAACAACTTAATTTGATATACGAACCCGACTCTTCTCCAAAGTTAACACCACCTAATATGATGTGATTAGTAATCATGAATTAGTAAATTGAAAAGAAAGAAACAATCAACCTTGAGGACCACCTTCAATCACAAACAACCATAAAGCACAGTAGGAAACACTTTCACTACAATCCACAAAATCATTTATGTGTGACACCCAGTTACCTATGTATCTCATGCAGTTAGCGATTTCTCAACTTAATCTCACAATATTGTGTCTCACACAGAAAACAAAATAGTCGTGAGCTCAACACTCAAGCATGCTATTTTGCCCACAACACTCATCATTTACATGACACATAGCCATATAGATTCTTCACATAAATCCTACTTGCAAACATCACCTCAAATACTCACCACTCAAGAGAACGATTTTGTTCACACAATCACAAATCACTAATATCGAACAACACTCAAAGTGATAGTGATCCAAAAACAAAAAAACGATATGTAAAATTGATAAAACTCTACTACATAGTTTCTAGATAAAACACAAGAAAATAAGGGGGATATTTATATAAGTTACCCAAGCTTATGGCTTGCCACAACCTCGTCATGGTCTCTGTTGACCACCTCATCACGACCTTATCAAGGGATGTGACAAGACCCTTGTCAAGGAGTGTGACAAGGTACCAAAAATCATATTTTTTCGTTCCAAAAATTATCAAGTAATTTTCATAACTATCTGCACTGAAACCGAGAGCCAAAAACATGAATAATAACATTAATATGCTCGCACATTTGTTTGTTGAAAATCACAACACTTCACCTAGTATGCATATTACAAAAGCCAACTTCGTAGTGCATATAAACATATTTTCAATCATAGTATTTCTTATTAAGTGTTTGTGTGCATTAGTAATCTGTAATAAATAATCTTATACAACAGGACACTAGATTTAATAAAAAGACTATATTTTGTAAAAAAAAAAACCAACGTACCACATAACTAGATAGCTTATAAAAATATTAAGTATGATAAAAATTAAGATGATAATTGAATTTTTAATTGATATTATTTTTTTAAATATTTAAATATATGGCATAAATATACGATTAAAGATTTATATTAATTATTTATTGATTTTATTTTTTTATAATGTAAGTAAATATACATTATTTAATATTTTTTAAGGCTCAATGTTTGGTCACAGTTTTATTCCAACTTCACCCAGAAAACCAAACTAGTAAAGTAGTAATGGCCGCGACCTGGGTGGGAGATAACTGTCCCAAACGGTGGAACATATCGGTGTCCAAATACCCCAAAGAAACCATGGATCGCAAATCTTCCCAAAATTAACAAAACCAGTCAACGGCTACACTTTTCATGATTAAACTCATCCTCAGCTACTTTAGCAGTCTCTCTGCAGAAGCAATATCCGTACAATTCCAATCTTGTATCCTTCAAAAAAAAAAACCCTAGCTTGAAAGAGATAGATATTGAATAGAATAACGAGAATGGAAGAATCGAACCATTTTCAGCACAAGGAAAACGAAGGGACGCGATCACGAGCATCAAGGTCACGGCCACGACCGGTACAACGGCGGCCACAAGTTCCTAAAACTTTACCGGGCGAGGTGTCAATCAAAATCCTATGCCACGCATCAGCTCTCAGCGGCTTAATTGGGAACTCCGGCGCCGTCATTTCGCAGCTGCGGCGAGAAACCGGCTCAAAGATCCACTGCGAAAATCCATCGCCTGGATCCGATTTAGGTGTCATACATGTAATCGGATCCGGGTCGCGCTCTAAGAGAATTGTTTTAACGGCTGAGATACCGTCCGAGACGATACAAGGTGTGGTGAAAAGAGAGGAGTGGGAGTGTGACGTATCAAGCGCTCAGGATGCGATGCTTAAGGTTTATGAACGACTATTGGTTGTGAAGTCACAGAGCGAGGGTGTTACCACGACTTTGAATGACGTTTCGTGTAGTTTGCAGGCTAAAAGATCACTCATTCCTGCTGTAATGGGAAAAGGAGGGAGCAATATTACGAGAATGAGGATTGAGAGTGGTGCAAATATTAAGATTTTACCACTTCCTTTTTGCACGGCTGGGGAAGACGACGAAATTGTGAGGGTCAGTTATCCTAACTTTCGTTAATCTGATACAATTTATACACTCCTCGGAAAAGAAAATAAAGGTAATATAAAGAAAATGGTTATAGTGAAGAAATCTTATAAATTTTAGTAAATGTGCTGTTTCGCATAATTATTTGGAAAATTACAAAAAATAAATTCTTAAAACTTATAACAAAATTAATAATATTACACGAGATTTAATTGTACGGCGTTAATTATTGAACGGATCTAAATTATCATAGTTTAATTTGAACGATATCTAATTAAACGTTTAAAATAAAATGATGTGTTAAACTTTTTTGTAATAGTAAAAATATACGAAATAAACAAGTGTTAATATTTTTGTGGTTACAAGTTTTAAGGATATTTTTCGTCCGTCAATTTCTCTGCTAATTTTTTTGGTTAAGTAGAATAAAGACATCAACTTAATAAAAATTCCAAATAAATTCAAAAATTCATATTTTGATCATGTGCATGGGGTGTAGGTAAGTAGAATAAAGACATCAACTTAATAAAAATTCCAAATAAATTCAAAAATTCATATTTTGATCATGTGCATGGGGTGTAGGTGTGGGGGGTTGGGGTTGCAGGTAGGTGTTCACCGAAGGGGACGGAGGTTTGA
This sequence comes from Hippophae rhamnoides, assembly GCA_033030585.1. Taxonomy (NCBI): domain Eukaryota; kingdom Viridiplantae; phylum Streptophyta; class Magnoliopsida; order Rosales; family Elaeagnaceae; genus Hippophae; species Hippophae rhamnoides. Next base: position 35,391,580 of record CM065437.1, read on the forward strand.
TGGAGCTAGGTTGAGTTTTCTGTTTTTGATTTTTTTTAATTTATATTTTAAAATTCTAAATTTGCCTTCATAAAAATAGTCTAAATATGACCTTTTGAACTTATTTGAAATTTTTATGACTATTAAACTATAAAATTATATTACTAAATTATACCTATACTAAAGTTATGGTATTATTTCTCACTTTCACAGCTTAAATGGACATTTCGTCCATATTTATTTATTTAATTTTTGATGAAATGTCGAAGGAACAGTTCCATGCATGGTGTTCACAGCATCAATTTGTTTTTCATGCTTAATGTATTTTAACGGTTTTTTTACAATAAAAATATCTTTAAAATTTGTAATCATAAAAATAACACTTTTTATGAGTTTGATTTGAGGAGTTGACGTCGATATAAAAACTTATGCAATAAGATATTCTATGGGAAATGTTAATGTTGAACCACCATGAACTAGTGTACTAGACTTAATCCAAACAAAATAATTAGTTTTTCTGAAGAACTTGTTTGTTCTAGTGCAGATCATATGAAACTTACTATAAAGTGTCACATTGCTCTTAAGTAATATGCAAAACTTATCTAAACAAAATAATTAATATTTTTTGAAGAATTTATTCTTGGTATGACAGATCACGGGAAGCATCTTCTCTGTAAAAAAGGCTCTAATTGCTGTTTCTAGTTATCTTCAAGATCATGCACCAAGCTCCTCTTATGGGGCTTCCCGTGCTTCCGATCAGCCTGAAAAATACTTCCCTACTCTTAATTCGTTATTACCTTCCATGACTGGAAATTCGGTTGATAGGGTCCCCAACAATGCCAAGAACAAAGACAAGGACAAGAACAAGAACGGTACACAACATGAGGTTGTCTTCAGACTACTTTGCTCTAATGATGCAGCTGGAAGTGTGATTGGTAGAAAAGGAACCATAGTCAGTGCATTAGAGAATGAGACAGGTGCCACTATAAGATTTGCACCTCCTGCGAACTGCTTTGGGGAGCGCATGGTCACCATTTCTGCACATGAGGTTAGCCATGTCACAATGTAAAGTAGGGTGCTACTGTTAGCAACTTTTTATCTCTTGATCTCTCTTAACAACTTAGTTTTAAAATATACATTGCGTTTTATTATCTGTTATTCTTTGCTTTCGTTTCTGTAGAACCTTGAATCATTGTACTCTCCAGCACAAAATGCTCTACTTCATGTATTTTCTAGAATTGTTGAGGGTGAAATTGAAAAAAGGAATCCTTCACGCTATAGCGAGGGTTCCACTGTAACTGTTAAGCTTCTTGTTGCATCAAATTTACTTGGATGCTTGAGTGGTAGTGAAGGTAACGTGGTTGCAGAATTGAGAGAAGTAACTGGTGCTAATTTACAAATACTAAGAGGTGAACGATATCCAGATTTTGCTCCAGAAACTATAGTAGTACAGGTATGATCTTTTAATTTTATCTATTTGTTCCCATTCGGGTTTATGGTCTAAGCATTGCTATCAAATTAATTTAATTTATTATTCTAGACATTCAGTGTTTTGTAAAATCTTGAATCTGAAAACATATCATGCTGTTATGGCATTAAAAGTGTGTTGTTTTTCTTGACGCACTTTAGGTTTTTCCATATTTGGTAACATAATCAAACATCTCAAATTGCATTTACTATTTACATTTTCTTTGTTTTCCCTTGTATTTAATGTTTACTTGGTTGGACTTGGATCTGATGCTAATAACCATCAATAATAATACAACTTGTACCATTGTTTTTAGCACTTTTAAGAAGTTGATCTCTATTAATGCCTTTAATGTCATTTACTTCAAAAGAATCTTTTGTTTGCATTCTTTCTTATGGGCTTACTGATATGCCTTTCTTTATGATTGATATGTTTATTATTATTGTCAGGCGTCCTTCTTCTGTAAAATTTTAAATCAAGGCAAGGTTGTTTCCATTTACAGATGGTTATAGTATGTTAAGATGCTTTATAAGCTTCATATTCTTATAAAACTCCATTTCCATTTTCAATATTTGGGCTTTTCTGCTTTTAGGACTGCCTGTTACTCACCAGGTGCAAACTTCTTGTCTAAGCTGCAAATGAAATAAAAACTTAATGAAAGTTCCTTTTATGCAGATAAATGGCGAGTATAAAACCGTAAGTAGTGCTCTGTTTCAACTTTCCAGTAGTCTCAGAAATGAACTTTCGTCCCGTGGCACGCACAATGAAATGAGAACTGGAAGTCCCTACTTAAGGGTGAATGGGACTGATTCTTCTGTATTATACCAGCCAATAGGCACAAGTCCTAAGGCCACTGAACAAGCTGATATAACGCATCAAATGAACCAACTTGGACTTTCTCGCAGCAATGGTACCTTTTCCCCGAGGTTGCAGCAGTCGCAGGTTTTTAATATTTTATCTCCTATTTTCAAGTTGTCACTATACCTTTCTCACTCTAAGTTACTTAGTTCAGTCAAGGAACTACAATTTTAGGGTTGGTTATGAATGCAGGCTGTGAAAAATGAGCATGGTAGAGCTGCCAGAGATGGTGGAAAAGGCCCCAAGTCATTCATTGAAGATCAACAAAAAGCAAGGTGACATTTCCACTTTATGGACTGCATATTGTGTTAATATGTGCACTTTATGTAGATGAGTTCTTCAAAATAGTTTACTTTTTGGCTGTAATTCACTCTATAAGAAATATTTCCTCACCTTGTACCAAGGTACCACGCTGAATGGTTAATGTAGTAGGAAGGCTACTGAATTTCAATGTAGGAAAGTAGCTCTTATAGAGCTTATATAAATAGTGTTTTTCTATTGTTCTTATTGAACATTAAAAGTCAACTCCCTGTCTGGCAAATTTGATGTTTTTCCTGTACTAGTTTTCAATATAATTTCATTTTTAAAATTATTCCATTAATTTAAATAATAATTTATTGTATAATTATTCATCAATAAAATATTAACTATGAATATAATGAGTATCTATCTTAATTAATAATTAGACTTTTATCTCTCTTTTTTTTAAAAGAAAAAATTTATAGTTTATGGATCAGGAAGAAAGAAAATTTGGAAAGTGTATAAAGAGAGGAAATTCATATTAGAAATTGGGGATTTAGAATGGAAGAATTAGAATTTAGGGAGAAAGAAAATAAATAAGAGAGAAAATAGGAAAATAATGATTATTAATAACAATAAATAAGTAATGTAATTATTATTTGTTTTGTGTGAATTTATTGATCTTTTTGAGATTAGTATAAATATTTTTGGTTATAACTTTTACATTTCTTGCTATATCTAAAATGAGAATATTATAATTATTAATAAATGTTAAAAATATTAAATTTAGCTTAATTACCTATCATTTCTTTTATTAAACTTAAACAAAGAATACACATTCATAAATAAAAATAATAATACTAATAAAAGGACCATATAAATTTATATTGCTACATATGTGTTGGATTTCGAGTAATAGTTGTTATTGCTCCAGAATTTTTTATTAGTTGACTATATTTTAGTTATTATGACATAAAAAATGATAAGTTTAACACAAATATAATCCGTACATAAATCAATTGATCGGATTTGACCTGTTCATTAAATGGATATTGATGAACCGCATGAATTATCACCCTTAATGTTAAGGATTGTAAGTGTAATTATGTGATTAAAAGAATTAGTCAAGGATAATAATGTAAAAACAATATACAATATAACTATCAAATACAGCTATTCATAAGAGTACGATGTATTTATTATAGGGACATTTTGATATTTATTAGTGTATAAAAGACTACTAACGAAAAAGAAGCTAAAGCTAAAAAGGAAAGGAAAGGAAAGAAAAAAAAAAAACTAACGCAATTTTGTCTTCATAAGGACAAGAATACCTAACACTTATTCTCTCTTTTTATGTATAAAGAAAATAGAATAACCCTTAGAACAACATATCATGCTGGATGGGGGGAGCAATCAAATGTGTATTTCATGGAGGTTTCTGCCTTTCTTTTTATAATATTGGTTTAGAAAATAATGATTATATTAGTTGTGGCATTTAATGACGGTAATGACTATATGTTGAGATGCTGATTAAGACAGTACCTACCTTCAAAGGCTGCTGTGTAACTGTGTTCAATCCTTTGTAACATGAAAAGGAAATTAAGAACCCCACCTCTTAGATGTCATATGACATGATCGATGGTTATGCAAATGAAACTAAGTTTTTTTTTAAATCACAAAATGAGACGAAGTTTTTGAGATGCCAAATTATTTAGGCTTTGAAGAATGTGTTTCTAATTCTTTTGTATTTTTGCACAGTGGGAACAAATTTGCAACTGTGACAAATACAATGGTGGAGATGATAGTTGCTGCACATGCTTTTGGTTCTATTTATGGAAAAAATGGTAGCAATTTAGAACTTATAAAACAGGTGCTTCTTCTTATACCCCATAAAATATACAAATGCAATATATTACCATATAAGGACAAATTGTAGGTCCGTTTGAAGCTACTTTTCCTTTCAGTTGAAAGTACTTTCAATTGAATCAAAACATTTTTAAGGGTGTTTGGCAATATCTATCTATCTGAAGTGTTTTCAAAATTTTGAGAAAAATTATTTGTGCTTTTAAGAAATGTAATACTTTTTTTAGGTTGAATTAAGATATTGTGTTGCTTAAAAGACAAAGTACATTGTTTACTTAACAATCAAAGTAGCAACATAAGAAAGCACAAGTTTATAACATAAAACATCAAACAAAATATCCCATAGTTCTCTTATGATCCTCTGCATGATAAGCATGGTGTAGATTTTCAAAGAATATTATTAGTGTTGTACAGGTTGTAGAGTTAGTGTAAATCAAGCTGTATTTTCATTATTGTTACCGGCTGTTCTATTCCTAGAATTAGTGGACACTTTGTATTTCTATATATAGATTGTATTATAGTGTTGTAAAGTATAAGAGAAAACAGAGAATACATACTCCATATTATCTCCATCATATCTCTCGGAGTACATTTAACATGGTATCAGAGCAGGTACCTGGGGTCACGATGTGCCCAACCGGTCAGCCCCCAATCATCCACACGGTCACCCCGGTAAAGGGTACTCCGGCCGATGTGAGGGGGAGTGTTGGAAGTCCCCACATCGCCCAGGTAAACTAGCAAAGTGTTGGTTATAAGTCTGCGACAACCCCTTCCTAAAAAGCGCGTTTTGAGGGAAAAATCATGACTGCACAGAATTTAACATGGTATCAGAGCATTTCTGAAATCCAGAAATCCAATTTTGTGTTATATGAATTCTGTCCAAGGAACACTGATTTCTGTCCTCATCATTTTTGAAATTCTGAAATCCAGAAATCCGTAAATCGTAAATCCGTAAATCCGAGCGTAAATCCGAGAAATCCGAAAGCCGGAAAGCGAGAAATCCGTAAATCTAGAAATCCGAGAAAACCGTAGCGTAAATCCATTTTTTGCAGCAGCTTGCATTCCGGAGGCAAGCAGAAATCCATTTTCTGCAGCTTGCTTTCCATCTCAGTCATCGTCGCCGACCATCTCATCGTCGGCGCCGATCATCATCATCGCCGTCTACTTCAATCAGTAAGTCTCAGTCTCGTAGTCACATTCTGCTTTGTTTTTTTTTTGTTTCCTGTAGGAGTAAGATGTTTTAATATATATCTATCCGTCCCGGTCAAACCCTATCCGACCCGGTCAAACCATACCCGACCCGGTCCAGCAGATTATTCAACAAAAAAAAAAAAAAAAAACAGTCCACAAATTTCAATCCACGTATAATCTACAATTGCAACAAATGGCCACGGGAAAACCTATAATTCTTGGTTCCACAGACAATAGTCTTATGCCCATCACCAGTCACAAATTAAATGGGCACAATTATCTTCAGTGGTCCCAATCCGTCATGATGTTTATATGTGGAAAAATGAAAGATGATTACCTTACTGGCGATGCCGCAGCTCCAAACAAAGACGATCTACAATACAGAACATGGAAATCTGAAAACAATATGGTGATGTCTTGGTTGATCAATTCCATGACAAACGAAATTGGAGAGAATTTTCTTCTCTACAAAACCGCCAAAGGAATATGGGATGCAGCCAAAGACACTTATTCCAGTTCTGATAATATGTCCGAACTATTTGAGATCGAGAGCATCCTCCATGATCTTCGCCAAGGAGAGTTGTCAGTTACACAATACTTTAACTCTCTCACTCGATGTTGGCAACAATTAGATCTCTTTGAGGTTCACGAATGGACCTGTCCAGCAGACAACATCTTGTACAAATAGATTATTGACAAGAAACGGGTTTTCAAATTTTTACTAGGACTCCATAAAGATCTTGATGATGTGCGCGGCAGAATTCTCGGCACAAAACCTTTGCCCAGTATTCGTGAAGCCTTCTCTAAAGTTCATCAAGAGGAGAGTCGAAAGAAAGTAATGATGGGTCCTCAATCTACAATGATGGGTTCTCAATCTACCATTTCCGTGACTGGAGAAGGATGTACTTGCCATTCGAGGCCATCAGCACTCTTATAATACAGACAACCGTCCTCGTCGTGGAAGACCTTGGTGTGATCATTGTCGTAAACCTGGTCATACTAAGGAAACCTGCTGGAAAATTCATGGTAAGCCCACTGATTGGAAACCACCGTTCACACAGCACATCAACAAAGAAAGTCATGGAAAAATTGCCTCTAAATCTCAAGGCAATGAGTCAACTGAATCTGCTCTGTTTAGCAAGGAACAGATTGATCTCCTCCAGAAATTATTTGGACAATCCTTGACCACATCATCTGCCACTATAGCTCAATCAGGTAACACCCTCAATGCTCTTAATGTGAAACAGGTTATGAGACCATGGATTGTTGATTCCGGTGCTTCAGACCACATGACGGGTGATGCTTCTCTTCTCATGAATCTTAAATTCTACCAGACTGGACACACGGTCCGAATTGTCGACGGTTCAGTATCCAAAGTAACAGGAATTGGTTCAGCCAAAATTTCAAACTCCTTTATTCTAGATTCTGTCCTTCTTGTTCCTACACTTGATTGTAATCTTGTATCAATTACTAAACTCACCCGTGATAAAAATTGTATGGCTAAATTTGTTCATAACCTATGTGAATTTCAGGAACTGCATTCGGGGAAGATGATTGGCAGTGTTAAGGAATGCTCGGGACTCTATCTCCTCAGCAGTGAAGAACCTTCAACAAGACAAGCCCACCAAGTTGTATCCGAAGTTTTTAATCAGAATAAAGCTTTGTTAAACCTCAAGTCCAATAAAGATGGTGAAATCATGTTGAATCACTATCGTTTAGGTCATCCTAATTTCAAGTATTTACAGAAACTTTTTCCTTCATCATTTAGAAATAAAAATTCAGAAGTTTTTTAGTGTGAAGTATGTCAATTTTTAAAACATGTTAGAACTTCATATCCTCATCTTCCGCATAAAAAATCACATCCTTTCTCATTAATTCACACTGATATATGGGGACCTTCTCGAATCAAAAACATCACAGGGACACGTTGGTTCATTTCATTTGTGGATGATCATACTCGAACCACTTGGTTATTCCTAATGAAAGAAAAATCTGAAGCATGTCAAATTTTTAAAAATTTTAATACCATGATTCAAACCCAATTTCAAACAAAAATCTAGGTATTGAAATCCGACAATGCTAAAGAATACTTCACTTCCACCCTTACTGATTATCTGTTAAGTCAAGGGATTGTTCGTCTAAGCTCATGTGTTGACACACCTCAACAAAATGGGGTGGCTGAAAGAAAGAATAGGCATCTTCTCGAGGTAGCTAGATCCCTCATGTTCACAACTCATGTCCCTCAACATTTTTGGGGGGATGCTGTTCTTACAGCTACCTATCTTATCAATAGGATGCCATCTCGTGTCCTCTTGTTTAAAACACCTATCAATACTCTACTTGAGTCATACCCACACACCAAAATCGTGTCCCATGTTCCCTTTAAAATTTTCGGATGTTCTGCTTATGTCCATGTACATCATAGTGGCAAACTTGATCCTCGAGCCATCAAATGCATATTCCTAGGGTATTCATCATACCAGAAAGGATACAAATGTTTTTCTCCTATCACAAAACGATTCTATAATACAATGGATGTCACATTTTTTGAACAATATCCGTACTATTCCAAATCTGTCATTCAGGGGGAGAACATAGGCAATGAATACCAGCTTTCGAATATCATAAGTACTCAGTCTCCCACAAATCCTTTTCCGCAACCTCTAGAAAGTGAATCAATATCTCAAATAAATACTCTTACTACTCCCAATGAACCCTCAACTTCTCTACCAACAGATCCAAACTTTCTTGTCCCAAACAATGATCTCCTTGTTTACTCTAGAAGGAAAACAACTCAAGAAAGAGCAGAGAACCGAGCATACCTTGAGCCATTCCAGGAATCCAACCCGAATACAGGCCACTCCGACAATTCACAAGGTAACACCACTGAACCTCATATTATTGAATTACCTCCTAATGATTTGAATTTGCCAATTGCTATAAGGAAAGGTGTAAGATCATGCACAAACCACCCCATCTACAACTTTATTTCCTATAAAAATCTCTCACCAGGGTATAAGGCATTTATCAGCAACCTCGATCAAATAGAGGTTCCAAATTCTGTTCATGAAGCATTTCAGATACCTGAATGGAAGACAGCTATTCGTGAAGAACTCAGTGCCCTAGAGAAAAACAAGACTTGGGAGATCACAAAACTACCATCGGGAAAACAAACTGTTGGGTGTAAATGGATCTTTACAATCAAACACAAAGCAGACGGTAGTGTAGAAAGACTCAAAGCTCGCCTTGTGGCTAAAGGATTCACTCAGACATATGGGCTTGATTATCAGGAGACTTTTGTACCTGTAGCAAAACTCAACACTATCCGTGTTCTTCTCTCCATAGCATCTAACTTGGATTGGCCTTTCTACCAATTAGATGTTAAGAATGCATTTCTTAATGGTGATCTCGAAGAAGACGTCTACATGGACATTCCTACTGGAATTGAATCTCCTGTTCCAATCAATAGAGTCTGCAAACTTAAGAAATCCTTATATGGATTGAAACAGTATCCACGTGCTTGGTTTGATAAGTTCTCTAAAGTTCTGAAGAGATATGGGTACAATCAATGCCAATCAGATCACACACTATTCGTCAAACACTTCTCCAATGACAGAATAGTTATCCTAATTGTGTACGTAGATGATATTGTTCTAACAAGTAATTCTACAATTGAGATGGATAAACTCAAAGAATTCCTTGTTAAGGAATTTGAGATCAAAGATTTAGGCAATCTCAAATATTTTCTAGGGATAGAAGTAGCACGAACAAAAAGGAGCATATCTATATCTCAAAGGAAGTATGTACTTGATCTTCTCAAGGAAACTGGAATGATGGGGTGTAAACCAGCAGAAACGCCGATGGATTCTACAATAAAACTCGGAATCAAAGAAAATAGTACACCTGTGGACAAAGGTCGTTATCAAAGATTAGTGGGAAAACTCATTTACCTATCTCACACTAGACCAGATATTGGTTTTTCAGTAAGTGTTGTAAGTCAATTTATGAACAGTCCTACTGAAGAACACATGGAAGCAGTCTATCGTATACTCAGGTATCTCAAGATGACACCAGGAAAAGGATTATATTTCAGTAAGAATCTCACTAGAAAAATTGAAGTCTTTGCAGATGCTGACTGGGCAGGCTCTATAGTGGATCGCAGATCTACCACTGGATATTGTACATTCGTATGGGGAAACCTTGTAACTTGGCGAAGTAAAAAACAGTCAGTAGTCGCTCGAAGCAGTGCAGAAGCTGAATTTAGAGCCATGGCTCATGGGATTTGTGAAGGAATGTGGTTAAGAAGGCTACTCAATGAACTGGACTTCACAACTCTCGAACCTATCAGCATGCATTGTGACAATTAAGCTGCAATAAGAATTGCGAAAATTCTAGTTCATCATGATCGAACCAAACATGTAGAAATTGATCGTCATTTCATTAAAGAAAAGATAGATGGAAAAATTGTGGACCTACTATATACACCTACTAAACATCAAATTACAGATATCCTCACCAAAGCATTACTTCGAACAATCTTTGAAGAATTGAATTGCAAGTTAGGAATGATTAATATCTATTACCCAACTTGAGGGGGAGTGTTGATTTTCAGAGAATATTATTAGTGTTGTACAGGTTGTAGAGTTAGTGTAAATCAAGCTGTATTTTCATTATTGTTACCTGCTGTTCTATTTCTAGAATTAGTGGACACTTTGTATTTCTATATATAGATTGTATTATAGTGTTGTAAAGTATAAGAGAAAACAGAGAATACATACTCCATATTATCTCCATCATATCTCTCGGAGTACATTTAACACATGGCAAAGAAAAATGATAGATTCTTAGCATCCCTAATGATTTGTTTCATTCTCTATTGTTCAAGAACATTAGTCTCTACTGCCCAACAGATGTGCATTCTTGAGTTGGAAATAAGAAGATAATTTGCATCCATGAGGAAAACAAAAACCTTCCATCAATTCTAAATTGCTTCCCTTTCTATGGATGCATTCAAAAAATAAACATTCACAAGATTGTTTCTATTGTCGAGCTAGCTCCTCAGTGTATCCCAATGAAATAAATATGCTTCAGCTATGCTTTTAAGATTAGTATCACATTTTCTATCACAACACCAATAAGGGACAATTTTCACCTTTTAAACATCATATTTTCTTGATTACTAATCAGGAAAAAACTCTTAGCATTATATAGTTGAGCTAGCAAGCATCCCTACCGCATAGTTACAAAATGTAGTTTCTCACAATTCATAATACTCTTTTTATTTCCCATTTTTAACAAATATTTAAAAAAATGAGGTTAAGTACCATAGTGAACTAATCAAATCCAAAGAGATGTTACACTACCAGATGAAGAAAACCAACACCAAAGAACTCGCAAATCGCAATTGACCAAACCCACTACCTGAACATCACGCTGGGAGGCAAACCAAAAAGATGATGTACTCTTAGGGAGCTTACGAAAGTGTATAACTGAAGGTGATTTTTCAGCAGCTTTCACAAATTCCCTATGTTCTTTCACTTTCACAGATTTTCACTTTCATATATTCTCACCTTGTCAGAATTCAACTACGGCATCTCTTTCTCCAAATAATACACAATAACTCTCTACAAAACTGTTTCCTCTCTGATTCAGAACATGTTCTATAGTAGTTGAATAGATTTGAAATTATACATGAAATTGAGTCACTGAACCGATTTGAAGAAACAAGCAGATTGTAAACCTAGATTTCCAAAATGAAATTGAATCTGGTTCGAACCTCATAAAGCAAAATAAACAAACGATGAAGATAGTTAGAGCAATTGAGAACAATCGAAGAAAATGAGTAGTTGGAAGAATAATGTTCATTCTGAATTTTCCTGCTAAGCCGGAGTTCATCTGGTGATTTATACTCCTGCTTTTTTGTGAAATTTGCTAATGAAACTGAGCTATCTCCTCCTGATTTTAGCAATTGTGATCAAATTGCTTACAGTTACAGTTTACTGAGACTTAGTTCATGTTAAAGAATTGGCACTTGCGGAAGCGAACATCAGGTCCAATTTTGGTTGCACAAATTAATAATAATGGGTAACGGCAAAAGTAATAAGCAATAAGAAATTAAATAGCATACAATGATTTAAGTGGTTCAACTTTTCAATGTGAAAAGTCTACTCCACTGACGACGGCACACCGAGGAAAATCCACTAATAATCAAAAATGGAGATACAAACACCAATTTCCAAAGCTTCACAAATTATACCAAAAATCTAAAATCAACCCACAAAATATCCCCTCTAAATTACTGGTAATATATAGCAAGATAAATTAATAAACTTGCTATTAAATCAAATATTACCGTACAAATGAGAGGATCAACACAAATGGCAATTGAAATGGACAGTTTGTCCTTGGGCTTGAGAAGTTACAGTGAGATTAGCAGAACTTCTCTTTAGCACGCTTGTTTTCTTCTTTTCTTGTTCTTTGTTTTAAGTGTTGTAGCTTCTGCAATTTGTTTTTCCTTTTCGGTAATTTGCATATTCCTATTGATATCTCACTTTTCACGCGATGAGAAAGAGCAAAATATATATTAGTTGAAAGCAAGGGTTTTAATATGGGCGGATGGGCTTTGGGCTCGATTTGTTTTGGGCGAATATAACAAATCTCCACCTTGGCTCAAACAGATAACAAGTTCTTTAAATGAAATTCCTCGGATTATCAAATAACCGCTGTTCAAAATCGAGCGGTGATTATCTTACAAATACCAATCAAGTCGAACAATGGCTTGACTTGTTAAATGGAAGCGGTTTGGTTAACATATCAACGGTGGATTCTCTCAGTAGTGGCTATCTTATTAACAACAATAGCACCCCTGGGAGATAATGTCACGAACAAAGTGATATCCGACATCGATGTGTTTGGTTCTTTCATGATCATGGTATTCTTAGTCAAGTGTGTCGACTATTATCACAAAATACTAGCAGTATCCGTTGTAAACCCAAATCCTGTGAAACCAAACCTCTAAGCCAAATGGCTTCTTTCATTGTTTCTGGCTATTTGCCGTATATTCTCGCCTGCCGTAAGTAGACAAAACTACGTAGTATGAAGTAGCAACTTCCAACTAATGGCCTGATGAGAAGAGTGAAAACATAACACTTGTCGTGGATCTTCTTACATCAGGATCATCAACATAATCGAATCCGTATAACCAATAACACATCGCAACCGGTATTAGAACTTCCATCGTATACCAAACCAAAATTAGATGTACCTACTCTCAAATACCGAAGTATCCATTTCCTTTGCTTGCGATGACCACTTACCAGGATTACCCCGTATATCTGCCCGACAACCTATGGCGTGTGAAATGCGGGCCGAGTACAAACCATGGCGTACATTAAACTCCCAGCCTAGCATATGGAACCTGAGACATGTACCGCTCTTCTTCTTACATTTGTGGTGACAAATCCAAAGAAAGCCCGAAATGCGCGACTAACGAGCGTACTCGCCAGGTTTAGAATCTTTCATGCCAAAGCGTTTAAGAACTTTTTCAATATAACTTTCTGAGTCAAATAAAGCACTCCGACTTCTATATCCTTGTAAATTTCCATGCCCAAAATTTTCTTATTTGCGCCCAAATCTTTCATTTCAAATTCACCATTAAGTTGAGACTTTAATTTTGAATCTCGGACTTATTCTTAGAAAGATGTCATCAACTTAAAACAACAAATAAACGATGAACCATCATGGAATCTTTTATGATAAACACAACTATCATAATCACTCACAGAGTAACCATGATCAATCATAAAAAAGAATCAAACCGCTTATACCACGCCTTGGAGATTGCTTGACCCGTATAAAGACTTTTTTTAATAAACAAACATGATCTTCCTTACACGGAACAACAAACCCGCTTTGGTTGATGCATATATATTTGTTCTTCAGCTCGCAGTAAGAAGGTACATCTTGACATCAATTTGTTCTAATTCCATGTCAAACAATGCAACCATAGCAAAATGACACGAATAGAGCTATGTTTCCTGACAGGAGAAAATACTTCATTGAGTCAATACCTTTCTTCTCGACACAGCCACTTTACGACAACACGTGCTCTTGAACCTGCTTCTTTGACCTCGGGTATACCTTCCTTTTCTTGAAGATCCATTTGTTTCCAACAATCTTCTAGCCATAGCGGTTTCACCAATTCCCATGTATGATTCTTATGAAGTGATTCAATCTCTTCATTCATAAGAACTTGACCAACGAGCAGTTCATCACAGTGACTTATTGATAACTAGAAGGTTCATACACCTCGATAGACTGCATGAGACAATGCAAAGAAACTAAAGTACGCATGCAACGTACCTGCGAGGCGTCGTATCTTTCTTATTTCTTTACCTTAGCAATACTATATGGTTGCTGTGTTTAACTCTTTTTACATCATAGAATCATCTGTCTCATCCACGGATGGGCGATCGAAGTGCCCTCTTCACTTGGAGAGCCTCACTCTCAAGCTCCACCTCTTCCTTCAGTGATCTTTATACGCAACAATACTCTTTTTTTCTTTTGCAACATAGAAAACTCATCCAAACTTAACATCTCTGCTAATCAAACATTTAGGTGACTTGGGTTCAACACACCATAATCTATAACCCTTCACCGAGAAGGATACCCAAAATATGCATTTCAATGCCCTAGGCTCGAAGTTTACCATCGTTAACATGAGCGTAAAGCGGAGACAACCAAAAACTTTCAAAGCAGGTAATTAGCGAGTATCAAAGAATACCTCAAACGAGTCTTGACTCAATTGCGGTTGATAGAACCGATTTACCAAATAGCGGGCATGGTTACAAGCTTGACCCGAAAAGGATTTATCCAAGTTAGCTTGAAAGAGCATACAACGAGCTCTTTCTAAGAGAGTCCTATTCATACGTTCTGTACTCCGTTTCTTTGTGGTGTATGGCCTTACGCAATCGGTGTCTCCTATGCCATTTCTTTCCACTGAGAACTCATTAAAATGACTATCACAAAATTCCAAACCATTATCAGTTCTCAAATGCTTGATTTTTCTTGCTTGTTTGATTTTTCTATACAAGCCTTGAATTTCACAAATTTTGAGAATGCGTCATTCTTGTTTTTAAAAAAATACACCCCAAACATGACGAGAGAAGTCATCAATAAAAGTCAACATATATGGGCACCACCCTTAGACACAACACGAAGGATCCCGAAGATACGAATGAATATAATCAACGGTACCTTTCGTTTATGGATGGTACATGCCGAACTTGACCACTGCGATGCTTTCATGCGCTCTGCTTCAAGAAATCAAGCTTCCAGGTTTGACCCGCAAGCAAATCCCGTTTGCTAAAAATAGACATCACGCGCCTCGCTCGTATACGAGCCGCGTATGCGTGTCCAGTAGTGTCTCGAATCTTGATCTCGACAAGGATGAAATTGATACCGCGCCAATAAGCAATTGCTACCCTGAAGCATATGAGACCACGAGCGATAATTGCCCTTTAATAACGAGAGCACCCTTACTAACTTTTAAAACTCCACCTTCACCCATACTTATAGCCTGAATCAAGAGTACGAGATATCAAATTCTTTTTCAAATGCGGAACATGGCGAACATCTTTCAAAGTCTAACAATACCATCGTGCATCTTAATTCTGGACGGTACCAATACCAATAACCACAGGATATATTGTTTCCATAAAGACAACACCCCATCAATGGGCGATAAGAAGCAAACCAATTCTCTGGGCACGTATGGTGAAAGTAACCCGAATCGAAATCCAAACATCTCAGGAAGAAAATGATGCGATAGAACATTTTCACCATCGGAACCAGAACTATCTGCAACACCAGCGACATCATTAGTACCAGAAGACGTTGTGGCAGATTTTCCTTTACCTTTGAGTTTCGGACAATTTACTTTCCAATGCCCTTCCTGACGGCAATAATTGCATTTATCCTTTCTTTTTCTAGATTTGAATCTAGACTTGCCTCTATTACTGCTTGTGCCTTTTTCTTGATTTCTACCTCTGACAAATAAACCACTGTTATTATCATTGTTGCTTGTAGACACCTTTTTCTTCAACTCTCTGGAAATACACATATTTATAGTACTCAATTACAAGATTTTAACTCTCACTAACCGATTGAGTTAACGCAATACCATTTGACTGATCATTCTAACGGATTAGGTTCGTTGCACACACTACACTAGTTAACTGTGACAGTTATCAGCTACACTCTTTGACATTTCACTCCACTGCACCAGTTCTAAGAGCTTGACACATCAGCCAGTTGCACTTGACTTGTTCCCACCAGATAATCCTCCTTCATTAGCTGCACATTCCTTACCAACATTGAGTACATGCAACCATCCTCATATATTTATTAAATTGCAACTGCTTAAAATCACTTCTAATAATTTTACGCCAAATACTTAAATAGTTCTCTTGAAACCACTTTTGATCAAATCACTCTATCTCAAACCATTTCCATTGAAACCATTTAAAAGAAGCACATTTAAATGGGCCCTACGTGCTATGTGGGTAACTTTGCAGGAAGGTTGACTGTAACTTTCTTTTTTATGTTTATTTCTGTCTTTGATAAGTAAGGGAGAACATTTGGAGGTGGATTGCATGTTAGTTGCTACCTTTAATATTAAAAAGTGGTAGTAGAGAATGACTATCTATTTATTACCAAGCCAATGGGTTATTACTTTGGTTTGGATCTCACTTTTAAATAGGTTTATAACTCATCACAATTCTCATTCTTCCAAGTTATGTCTCACTTGTTTTGGATTTTTTTGGGTCAATTAATTTGTTGATACTGCAGTTTTTTCTTCAAATTTGTTCATGCTTACAAACACTAATTAGCATATGGACCTTTATGATCAGATTTCAGGTGCGAAAGTTGATGTACAAGATCCTTCCCCTGGCAAAAGTGAAGGAAAGGTTCTTATTTCAGGGTTACCAGATCAAACACTGGCGGCACAGAGTTTGCTCCAAGCCTTCATTCAAACTGGAAAGAATTCACAAAACCACGAACCTCATATTCATTAGTAGTCTCATGAGTGACAACTATGGTGTTCTTATCCGCTTGTTCAAAGTAAGGAGTTATTGTTTTTTATGTTCATATAATATATACGTGTTTAAACCACTTTTATGTGAAAGCCAGCTATAGAACCTCCTGCCACCAGTTAATCAAAACAATTTAGGGGAACTATCACAAATATCCAAATGTTTAGACATCTATCCAAACAAATTCTAAATGTAGGGATAATATTGAACTTCTCTAAATTAATCTGTATCATCATTGCATCTGATGTTTTGTTATCCATTCTTCTTTGGTTCACCTATACACAGACATTCTTTAATTGAGATGCTAAGCTAGTCGTCAACTGTATTGTAGACTCCGGTTGTCTACATCTAGGCAATATGCATACCATTGATGCTTGTAAGTAGTTGAATGAATTGACTGAGAAGCATATAGTCATCTTGGATTCAATGGTTTCTTATTAATTTAGAAATCAAAGGTGCAAGGAAGCTATTTCGTTGTATGCAAGGATGTATGAGAGGGAGTTCTTAACTTTATGAATTTACATTCTCCAGCCTAATGAGTGTTCTAAATGAAGTACGGAAAGATAATGAATTGTCAGTGGTTTTTGATTTGGAGGTTTCAAACGTGTTTGTCTGTTGTTTCCTGGTCGATATGGATGCAAAGTCTGGTAAAATTGATGTGCTTGCTAAATTGCTAGAGATCGTATATGTTGTAAAGTGTATACGAAGAACTAATAGACAACTGCATGCACAACAGGCTACAAATGAAATGATGGTGGGGCATGGTGTAAGGTTTAGGGGTGAATAATTGAAGGACTTAGGCTTTATATTGGGGGTTTGGGACCCTTAGAAATGCCCAAAAAAAGATGATATAAATGATATAAAACAAGGGCATTTTTGTTGCTGTAGGAGCTTTTTTTTTATGTTTATGTTTGGATAAGAAATATAAGAAATTATTTTTTTATCAGAGAACATTAACATAAGTTAAAAAAATTGATTTCTTTTTCCATTAAAATGAAAATTGAAAAAGAACAAGTTATTAAAAAACACTAATTATTAAATTTTGATTCTAATGTAGAAATAAGAAAACAAAGTACCATACCAATCAAGTCTTAAGGCACTAAAGAAATCTCAGGGTGTCTAATTATTTTATTTTTATTGGAGTTTTAATTTTATAATTTTTTAGTTGGCTAAAGAAGTAATCTTTTCGAAATTTTTAGACTGTTTAAAACCTTAGTAGATGTGAGTAGATAGTATCTTAGGTGTAGAGTTACTTATTTTAATTACTTTTATTTTTTTACTTAAGAAAAGTATATACGTACATTTTTTGCAAGATTTTAAATTCATATTAATGATAAATATTATCTAAATTATGAGATCATCGGTAGATATAGAGTTACTCTCATACACTTATGATGCGATGACATCTAATCCCTTTCTCATTTTAGCTTTAAAAATATTTTGGCCGCAAAAAAAGAGTTGTTATTTCAAGATTTAAAAGTAATAATATGAGAGCAAATTATAATTGAGAAAATAATAAAAATATAACTATAAAAATACTGTTTTTTTATGTTTACGTTTATTCCATACATTTTTATTATTATAAACATTTTTATTATTATAAAAAGTTTGATATATTATTTCATATTAAATGTCAACCAAATAAATATAGTTCAAATTAAACTATAATCATTTAGATTTATTCGATGATTAAGGGTATGGATGAGTAGCGGATTGAAATTGTCTGTTTTTGGTCGATTCGAATCCGATCTGATTCGAATGGATATGAATATATTCAATCCAATTTTGATCATATTCAAATATATTTAAATATATTTAATCCGATTTTGATTCGATTTGAACGGATTTGAAGATATTTAATATGATGATATAATCAATCCGAAATGATCGGATTTTTTTAGATTGAATAGCGACATATTGATATTGAAATTTATTTATGAATTATTTTCATATATAAAACATGACATACAAATTTAAATTTTAAATTTATATTTTTTTAACAAATATTATTATTTTTAGTAATAACTAAAAAATTTAAAAGAATAAGAAATATGTCTATATAATTATTCAATTATTATAAATATTTATTTATTTTTTAAGTTAAAATAATAATTTAATATAATTATAATTTGTATAATATTTAAATATAATATAATATAAAATAGAATATGTATTTATTTATAATTTAATAGTAATTCGGTTTTAGATCGGATACAATGGATCATAAAATCTATTAATCTAAATCCGAACGAATTATATAATTTTTAATTTAAATCTAATCGGACTATAAAATTTATCAATCGAATACGATTCGAATCCCCTAGATTGGATTAGATTTCTTAATTTAAGCTAATTGATTGGATTATGTATTCACTCTTAGGTAGAGCAATTGGACAAGGTTTAACATTAAACAATTTAAAATGATTGTTGTTTAATTTAAATGATATTTAATTAAATAATGTTTAATGTGAAATAATGAGTAAGTTTTTTTTAATAATAAAAAATATATGAGTTAGATATAAGGGTTATATTTTTATGATTATAAGTTTTAAGGGTGTTATTTTTTAAAAAAATTTTGCTTAATAATTTAATGTTATAGTATTTTTAAAAATAGAAATATTGATAGAGCATTAATAAAACTTGATTTGGAAATAGAGAAAAAAAAATTAATTTCTTAAACCAGCGGTTAATTGACCTTGACATTTGATTCCAAAATCTGTCTCTAGCTGATCGGTCTTCCCATCATGGGACCGTTACATTGTGATCATGATGAGTTGTTGTGAGGCATCACTAATGTGTTAGAAATATACAAAGAGTGAGGTATATCTAGGAAAAAGTCTGCCAAATTACTAGGTGAGGTATATCTAGGAAAATGTCTATGCCAACATACTAGGTGAGGTTGTATCAAATCTTAAGGTGTAGTATTTTCAAGCAAACAATCAAAGATTTGATTAGTGGAGAATCATGAAGCTTGGTTTGATCTAGAGGCACAGTTTGGAAACCTTGATAACATATCACTTGGATAACTTCCTCTATCCCTCAAGTCTTTACAAGTTCTTCAATTATTGCAATTTACATGCTTGTTTGATTTATTGCTTTCGTTACTTGCTTGTGTTGGTTAGAAGTTTGAGTTGAAGAAGCATGCATGGTGATGCTCTTCATAAAATTGTACTAGTGCAGATAGAGAGGAAACATATAATAAAATTTTATTTTTTTTCATTCATATTTAGTGTGTTTCGAAATAAGTGAAAAAACGAAAACATAATATAAACTTCTTCATGAAATGAAATCACTATTATCATTTTATTGATGAAAAAGAAAAAAAAGATCATTTTATTCATGAAAATAAAAATAAAAATGAAACCAAAAACACACTTACTCTCATAGCAAACAAGAAAACATAAAATGAATGAAAATGGTCTAGAATCAAGATTTATATGCTAGATTTCAATGTGTTGCCAATATCAATGACAAATCGGTATCTAACATCGGCTTTCACGAGACGTTCCATAGCAGTATTGACGTAATCAACTGAAATAAGCTCAATATTAGCTGTAATATTGTGTTCAGCTGCAAAATCTATCATCTCCTGTGTTTCCTTCATCCCTCCAATGCAACTACCAGCCACAATCTTTCTTCCTGTAAATCCAAGTTTACAACTATTATATTAATAAACACAACATATGGCTATTTATGTTTATTAGATTCTAATAGAGGACAAATGATTTACTGATCTTATATCTATTCTAAAAATAACGTGTAAATCTCGTATTTATTTTTTGTGATATTTTAGTATTGTTGTTATTAAAATAGTGTACACAAAAATAAATGATTATTTTTATATTTTAAATTTTTTAAGTTTTTTAAATGCATTTATTTAAATTAAAGTAGAATATGTTTAATGTAGTTGAAAAAATAAAAAATAAACAATAAAATATAACTTTCAATAATAACAAGAATTAAGTATAATTTTTATAATAAGAAAAAAAAACTACTTACCCATGATCAAAGGAAAAGCTGGAAGCTCGAGTGGTTTCTCTGGTACACCAACCATAATAAGCTTTCCATGAGACTTCAAGAGGCCAAGCAAAGGAACAAGAGGGTGATTGGCAGAAACAGTATCGATGATACCATCCATTGTGCCCATTGCAGCCTTCATTTCATCTTGATCATGACTAACCAAGAATGAATCAGCACCAAGATGTTCAGTAGCTTCATGCTTCTTATTAGTTGAAGTACTGATCACAGTAACTTTAGCTCCCATAGCCTTGGCGAATTTAACAGCAACATGACCTAAACCACCAAGACCAACTACACCAAGATGGAGTCCAGGCTTATCTAATCCAAAGTATTTCAAGGGACTGTAGACTGTAACCCCAGCACATAAAAGAGGAGCACTAGCATCTAGAGGTAGATTGTCAGGAATGCGAATAACAAAGTGCTCGTCAGCAATCATTATGTCAGAGTAACCTCCATAAGTGATAGTTCCATCATAGTACTTAGAACCATAAGTAAGTATCATTTTGGGACAATAATTCTCAAGGTTATTGCCACAACTCTCACATGAATGACAAGCTCCTACCATACATCCCACACCTACCTTTTCACCAACTTTAAATTTTTCAACTTTGCTTCCAATTTCTGTTACCACACCAACAATCTCATGCCTGTATTATCCAGTTTTATTAAGTTTTATCAATTGAAGAGGAGCTAAATTATCTAGCTATATCAGGAAATAAATAAATAAATAATAATAATAATAAATAAAGAAACAAAATAATGGTAGTTGTTGCATACTAGGAATCTAGTGACGATGCCCATTAATAAGGTAGGTGGGACATGGACTTGACTTGAACCCAATATGTGGATTACAAATTAAAATTTACTGAGACAAGCACATGGGCATGATAAGTCAACTTACATATTGTCATTATTGACAAAAGCCAACAAACCTTAGAGCCTTTGGATACCATCCTCAAAACCAAGAATCAATGCACAGACCACAAAAAGACAACATACAGTCCATGCAAACTAGAAAATAAATAAAATAACTACTGATTTAGAGGTCTTCATCTACTTCTTTTTCACTATGCTTCAATTTTTACTACTCTCTGCCTTGAACCAAGGCAAAAGGGAAGTAAAAAAAAATACCGCTCGTTTGATAACCACAATTAGTATGTTTAATAACTCGTTTTTAATTTTTTTTAATTTTAAAATTAAAAAAATAATTGAATTTCAATTTATTTTATTTCTTAATACTTCAAATTAATAACAAAACCATGTTAAATCATATTCAAGATTATCCAAAATAATTAAAGAGTTAAAATTTAATGAAAATTTATAAAAAATAAATTTTAAATTGAATTTTAAATCCCAGTATGTTTCAAATTAAAAATTATGAATCAATATCAAACATTATCAATATCTACGTTTCAAAATTGAAATTAAAACGGGTTATTAAATAATAATTATTTTTTAAAAAAATTAAAAATAAAAATTTAATTCCAAAACTTTAAAAATTTAAAATTTAAAATTAAAATAATTATCAAATATAACTTAATATAACCAAAATTAGGCAATACAATCTCAACGATCAGATTTAGTTCAAACTAGGGGTGTTAATGGTCCAGTCCGGTCCGATTTTTTCTAAAAAAATATTAACTAAATCGGACCGTTCATATTACTAGGATCGGATCGGATCGGACCGTTTGAAACAGTTTTAAGAAATAAAAACAGGACCGGACCGTTTGATTTATAAAACGGTTTGGTCCGATTTGGTTCCCGATTTGGTCCAATTTTTTTATAATTTAATGAAGAATAATGTAAATTTTTTAATATATTATTAAATCGGTCCAGTTCGGTTCAAACAGTTTAAAATTAATACAAACCAGACTGGACCGTTTAATTAGTAAAACTGTTCGGTTTAGTTCGATCCGATCCGGTTTTACGATTTGGTCCGATCTAGATCGGTTTTTAAACACCCCTAGTTCAAACGATAAAACTCATAATAAGTGTGGGATGTGCTGTCTTACATTTGAACTTGAAAATAAGGACACCACATGTCACACTCTTAACAGCCGGAATATAATGCATGAAAACTCTCCCAACAATATATGCTAAATTAATTATAACAAAAGTGTACAAAATTAGGTTAACTTTTGTATAGGATATTAAAATTTTAATAACTATGAAAAGAAATAGTATTTGAAATTTAAAAATACTAAAAGTTTTGTATAATTTAACCATAATTAATGAAATATTGCGATGCTGTATCTTATATTTTATGTACATAGTTATTGAAATAAAAATAAATAGTCTATCAAATATAAGTAATGATTTAATGTTATATTTATAATAGGATAAAATTAATAATATATTTATAATTTTTATAATAATTCGATAATATATTTAGGGTTGTTTATCGGATCAAAATCGTTGATTTTACTGTCATCAGATTCGATCCGACCATCCGTTCGGATTGAAACATCTTAATCCGCAACCGATCTGATCACCTCTTATATCCGCTCAATCTGATCCGTAAACTATTCGGATCAATCCGATCAATCCGACCAATAAATTTAATTAACTCTATTTTTTGTATTTTTAAATAAATCATAACATAAAATTATTAAACTTAAAAAAACATTAAAAAATTAAATAAATATATATTAATTAAATATATATATATATATATAATTAATTTCGATCGGATCGGATCAGAAAGATCGGATAAATAGTAGTGAAATCCGTCATTCGATCCGCACTTAACAGATGGAAAAAATCTACATCCGATCCGACATCGGATTGGATCGGATCGGATCGAATGGTATAAAAAATCAACAAATCGGATAGATAAAATGATCGAATTTTTTGGATACCCCTAAATATATTTATTAATTTAATCAAATAAAACAAATATTGCTTATAAACTTCTAAGTATAAAATTACAATACCAACGCAGATATCACGAGTATTTTAGTTCCACAAGGTATTTCAAAAAAAAATTAAAAGTTTTTATGTCGTAAAAATTTGATGGTGGTGTTTACTTCATTATAATCGAAAACAAACAACACTGGTTAAAATAATACTAGAAAAAAGAAATACCCAGGAACGAGAGGGTAAGTAGAAGAACCCCATTCATTCTTAAGCATATGGAGGTCCGAATGGCATATCCCACAATACAACACCTTGAATGTCACGTCCTTCTCTCCTGTTACCCTGTAGCACCATCATTTCATATTTAATAAATCAGAACAGAGAGGGATTCATGGAAGAGAAAAACAAAAAAAAAAATTAAAATAATTATAAAAAAAAAATTAGTAATGCATTTCAATATCATCTAAATAATAGGTAAAAATCAATGAAAAACAATCTAGATTAATTATAACAAATTAAAGATAAATTTACTAGTTCCACATTTCTGGACAATACAAAGAAAATGAAAGTAATTCCGATTTCAGTTTTATTATTATCCAAAAATAAAAATAAAAATAAAAAGAGGAGGAGAAGAAGAAGAAGAAAAGACAAATGATGAGAGAAGAAACCTTCTGAAGAATTTGAAAGGGGAAAGAACTCCAGAAGAATCTCTCGCAGCTAATCCAAAAGCCTTGTTTGGATGCTCTTCTTCTGGCAATTTACCTACCATTGTTTTTGTTCTTTCAATGGACACAAACGAAGCTGAAAACTTATTGGGAAAAAGGGTGCAGCTAGATCGATCAGTAATATGTGGAAATAGACGAGGGAGGAATGCTTTGCTAATTTGAGGTGTGTATATATATATATAATAGTGAGGGCACACTTGGAAAATTGACATTTAACAAAACGTTTTTGTATCTTTAGTGACGTATCTCGTGACGTAATTGATGAAGGTGAAATACGTATATGGTGAGAATTTTTTTTGGTCGGAAACAGTATATACGTACATGTATGTAGAGAGAAATAAATATAAATATATAGGAAAGAAATAAAAAAAAACAAATATTTTAAAAAAAATTAATAAAAATAATAAATAATATCATTTATTGATTTAAAAAAATATAAGATTATTTTTTATAATTATTTTTAATTTTTAATATCATTTATTTATCAAAAAATATTTTTATAATATCATTTATATATATTTTTTAAAAAAATATAAGATTATAATAAATAAAATAAAAAATAATACATTTATTTATCAAAAAATAATTTACTTTATAATTTTTAATTATTATTTTAATAATTTAAAAATATGGGATAAAAAAAAATTAGTGTAGTTATTAATTGAGATTATTTTTTTATAATACTTTCAATTTCATTGTCATTATAGGTTCTCTCTTTTTTTTTTTATTTTTTCAAATGACATAGGGGTAATTTGTCAATAAAATATATGCTTCAGGGGCATTTTTAATATTTTTTTTTTCTTAGAAAACTGTTATTAACAATTATTATAACTTCCATCAGTACCGAAGGAACTTTGTGAATATTCAATGAATGTTGAGATATCACAATCAATTTTTAAAAAGGTGAGATCATCAGTGAAAAAAAACAAAACCTCAGTGTATTGTTGAAAATTTTCCAATAAAGAATAGATACTTATTTAGATATATACAAATAAGTGTCAAAATAAAAGTACTAGCAGCAATAGAAGTATGGCAAGGAGCGGCTATTTATCCGATCTTAAATAGATATAATATTAATAAAATTTTAAACATTCAATATATCAACAAAATTTAATAATTCAAACCTATTTTTATTAAAATAAATACATATAACATATTTTTAATTAAAAATAAAATATTAATTATTTTAATATGATGTCAATTCCGGATATAAATAATAAATTTGTGAGGTGAGTTAAAGTAGTGGGATTCATGATACATGAACGAGTGTATTTATTAGAAAAAATAAATAAATAAAAATATTAGTAAACGGAGATCAAATGCCGGGAAGAAAATTTGTTACACGGGGTTTTTATGACATTATTTTATAATTTAAAAATCATTATTACACACATATACATTCACATTTGTTATAATTTAATTTTTTTTATAGTATTGATAATGCAATATACGATTTGAAAGGAAAACATAGTGTCTTACTCAATTAATGAGTTAAATTTTATTTATGGTTTCCTTCTTCGTATCCTTCATTCTTCATTAAACTAATGTAATTAATTTTAAAGAAATTAGGAAGAAATCTCAAATTTTACTCCCATATAGTTTGTTAATTATAAAACATTTAAAAATATAATCAAATAATAATTTTACTCTCATATATTATAACTAAAAAAGACATCCTATAAAATAAAGAAGAAATCACACCTTCACTAACACAAATAAAAAAATCTTAAAAATTCAACATATCTTACTTCTCTTCCCTCTCAACTACACATACATCTCTGCTTCCACTTCCACTACAACAACACACAACTTTAAATATTCAAAATATTCAAAATACATATCAAATATGTGAAAAAAAAAGAAAAAGAGATGAGTGAGAATATTTTTGTTATTTTAGATACTTTGTATTTATATATATAAATGTTTTGTATTTAATGTAATGTGTGGGAGTAAATTTTTTAAAACACTAAAAATATTAACAAAACTCAATAATTTAAACCTATTTTTATTAAAATAATATACATATAACATCTTTTTAATTAAAAATAAAAAATAACTAAATGTTACTTTTTTACCATATATATGTTGCCATTCCCATATATAAATCATAAATTGGTAACCAAATATGAGTTAAAAGAATGGTATTCATAATACATAACTACTTATGAAATTATGATTCTATCTCTTTTACCGTATATTTATTTAAAAAACAAAATAAAAGAAAAAATTAGTAAAATAGGGATCAAATGTCAGGAAGAAACATTGTTACACGGGGTCTTATTCCGTTATTTTTTAATTTAAAAATCAACTTTACATACATACACATTCACCTTCGTTATAATTAAAATTTTGTATAATATTGATAATACAATATACGAATACCTTATATATACGATATACGTATTAAAATACTATCTAAAAATGAATAATGACGACCTGAATCTTTTTTTAGAATGGATATGAAAAAAGAATCGAATATTCATTGATCAAATCATTTACTCCATCATAATCTGATAGATCTTTTTAAGAATTGCTTAATCAGACGATAATAAAAATAGAGTCTCATTCTATATGTCAATATCGACAATAATAAAATTTATAGTAAGAAGAAAATCTGTCGACTTTAGAAATCGTAATTTGAATGGAGAATTATTTATAAAATGATCATAGTGTGTTACTCAATTAATGAGTTGCATATTGTATGTTAAACTACATTAATATCACGAATAGAACCATGCAAGAAATCAATCTGTTTTCAATGCCATACATAAATGAAAATATTTTATTTATGATTTCCTTCTTCGTATCCTTCATTCTTCGTAAAACTAATATACATAATTAAAAAAAAAATAGGAAGAAATCTCAAATGTTGTTCATAGACATTTTGTTAATTATAAAATATAAATAAATGATAACTTTACTCTCATATATTATAACTAAAAAAGATATCACACTATTAGAATACAAATATATGATCTTGGTTTTTAACTGTAATCGTAGATCTATGACCATGATTATAAGAACCAAGACTTAAGTGAAAGAGAATGATCTCGGTTTTTTAACTGAGATCATAGACATACCTTATGATCTCGATTATTTAAAAACTAAGACCATAAACTTACTTTACGGTCTCGATTATTTAAAAACCGAGGATATAGACATACCATATGACACCGGTCTTTAAACAACCGAAACCATAGACATACTCTAGCCTCGATTTTATAAAAAATTGAGATCATAGACATACTATTTAACCTCATTTTTTAATATAAATTGATAAATTGATAAATTAAAAAACATTATATTAAAATTAAGAGTGCAATTATATATGAGAATTTTTATATGCACTAAAACATAATAAAACCTTACAATAGCTAACTAATTAAAATATTCCAAAATATGAAATACATTCAAAAAAATTACTATTATTAATACTAATCATATTTGTATACAATTTCAAGAGTCATTGCAAACAAGGCCACTAGAAGTGCCACTAAAAAAACCTGATGCTGACACGTGGTGCGTGTTTCATCCTCTTCCCACGCGAGGCGATGTGATTTGTTGTCCATGCTTGTGTGGCGTTAGTGTGACTTGCCCAATCAGCTCCTTAGCTTACACGGCATGCCATGTGACAACTTCTGATTGATCCTGCGTTAAAAATTCATAAAAATTCCAAAAATTATATTTTCACCCATTTTCACTAAAAAGTTTATATTTTAATTTTTTTAGCCATAAAAATACTATTTATTAAATAAAACAAGTAAATATTAAGTAAAAAAATGTGCTAATAATTCTATTTTCGTAGAGTCATCACACCCCAAACCTAAATATTTGTTTGTCCTAAGTAAAGCTAAGTATAACTAAATAAAATAACTTTGGGTAGTATATTCATAAATATATTTCTATTAGTACATATATATTTCATGAAAACTATCTCTCTCAAAAGTCGTACAAGTCTATGATAAAAAAGTTCACATATTCACCAATCAATGTTCCATCAATACAAAGATATGCAAGGTTTTTGAAAAATTGATTCGTGTGTGTACTGCACATGATATTATCCAATGCACTCATGAAATCAACCTATATGAGCATGCTAATCAATTCAATCTTAGAATAAGTCTCATAAGTCAATTTTTTACATCCTTCTCCACTAATATAAATATGAACTTAGCTCAAGATCAATAAAAACTTTACATGGTTGTAATGTAAGGCTTAGGTGGGGGTCGATAGATGTAGACATTTTAGGGTCTTTTCACACCTTAGCTTTTTTTTTCATCATGCACTTTTTAACTGCAATTGAGCTTTTACTTGATATTTTAGTGCACACTCTTTTGACATTCTTTTCATATCTTTTTTTTATTCCACATCTCTTTTCTCGCTCTGTTTTTTTTAATTACTTCACAACACCCCAAACTTATTTTCAATTCTATTTTCTTTTTCTTTAGAGGGATACTTGTGTTGTGAGTTTTGCTTCTTCTTTTTTTTTTACGGGGTGCATTACATTTCACCTTACTCTAAAGCATAACACATGATTGCATCTTTTTTTTCTTTTCATACAAGCTAAGGGTGCAAGGGTAAAGATAATACTTATTAGTTAGACATTAAATGTAGCTTACAAATATGAAAGGTTCTTTGTTAGGCTCAAATAGGTGACTAAAGATATTAACAATAGTTAGCTTGAAAGGCTCAATCGATCCAAATAAGGCCTAAATAATTTCTCTTGTTAAATACTATTTAGGATTCCGCCTTAAGGGATGATCAAATAGATGCTAAAACTTGGTAGATCTAATTGACTCGCATAACTCACTACAAATTTTCTCTCAATGAACACACCAAAATCAATCATAAACATGTTCATAAAAGTTGAATCAATTCGATTAAAACTAGCAAGCGTATGTCACATGATTAATGTAAATATCTTAACAAATATGTTACATTCCTTATCTTAGTCATGACAACCAATTTTTATCATGGAGTTCATATGTTTCATATCAAGCATGGGTACATTTATTTTCTATATATTTATCAATTTTTATCCAAATCATTATTAAAAATAACCTAAAAATTAAAAAACAATTCCCTAAAAATTTAAAATGCATATTAAATACTAATGTAGAGAATGAAGTTCCATCCCCCAAACTTAAATTACACATTGTCCCCAATGTGCACATATAAATATGAAAAGATCAAAGAAAAGAAAACTTCCTTAGTCATGGCACACCACATTTGTCATTGAAATGCTCATTCTTGTTGTGCAATTGCTCTCAACATTTATTCACCTACAAAACAAAAACAATAAAAATATAAGTAAAATTACATTAGGTTGCCTCCCAACTAGTGTCACGTTTAACGTCCTTGACTAGACGATCCTATCAAGTCCTAAGACACATCTCTTTGTATCTCTTTACTTTTGAGTTTGCTTGGAAACAACTTGAGTCTTGATTTGTTCAATAATACTTTATGTTTTGGCTCGCAACCACGGTGCTCAATTCTCTTTTCATGCCATATTTTTGTTTTCCTTTTGAACTTCTTGACATTCTTATAAGCACTCCACCATAACTCATCCAATTTATGTATTTCTAATAGCTTTTTCACCTCTCCATTGGACTCTTTCACTTTCATACTTGATTGAGGATATGAGGGTAGAAGTGCGGGGTCTAAACTTGGTGGCTCTTCAATTGATGGTTTGAGTTTAGATCATATCTCAAAATTTTCCATTATCGCCTTTGATACATACATGAGAGATACATCCTCCAAAAAGTTCACACAGTTCACAATTTCAACCTTCGATGTCATACTTTCAAAGTTATAATAGGTTGAGTTATCTTCTGGTGAGTTTATGTCCTTGTTTACAACAACATGTGTTAAAGTCTTAAGTTTGGGTGACGCAACAGATTCTTTTAAACCATTCCCATAATCAGTAACATTTATCCTTAAATATTCATTAGCATTATCAATATCAGAGGGTTCAAATTCTTTAAAAACTTAAATATTACTTGTTAATCTTGCACTCTTATTATAAGTTCACCTTTTTTGTACATCAATGAGTACTCTTTCGGTTGCTAAGAATGGACGACCAAGTATGATAGGAATGTCATGATCCTCTTCCATGTCTAGCACAATGAAGTCCGCCAGAAAGATGAATTTGTCTACTTTTACTAGCAAATCTTTTACCACACCCCGAGATCTTTTAATTGACCTGTCTGTCATCTACAATGTTACTGAAGTGGGTTTGGCTTTACCAACCCCCAATCCCTGGAAGACCGATAATGGCATAAGGTTAATACTAGAACCCAAGTTACATAATGCCTTGTTAAAACGGATGTTCCCAATAGTGCAAAGGATGTCAAAACTACCTGGATCTTTCAATTTTTGTAGTAGTTTTCTATTAAGGATGACACTACAACCTTCAGTTAAGGTTATTATTTCATGATCTTCAAGCCTTCTTTTCTTTGATAGTATATCCTTCATGAATTTGGCATAAGATGACATTTATTCAAGTGTCTTTGCAAACGGTATGTTTATGTGTAGCTTCTTGAAGACTTCTAGAAATTTAGAAAACTGTATATCTAACTTTTGCTTTTGCAATCTTTGAGGGAAAGGAATAATGGGTTTGTAAAGGTTGCTCTTTTTCGACTAAATTATTTCCTTTCCATTACTCTCTTTATCCACTACTTCATTTTCATCCTTTTTAGTCTTATATTCCTCCTTATCCTTTTGAGTCTCATCTCCCCCTAGAGTTTTACCACTCCTTAAGGCTATAGCATTGCAATGGTCCTTCCCTTCTCTTCTTAGGTTTATGATTGTCACTGGGAAGGTTACCTTGAGGCCTTTGGCTTATGGCTTGGGCAAGTTGCCCCATTTGGTTCTCCAAATTTCGAATCGAAGCTTCTTAAGTGAACACTTTTGTATTTACTGATTGGATGAAGTCTTTCATCATCCCCATTAAGGCATTTATATTGTCCTCAATAGGTGGCTTCTTCTCTTGGGCCTACGATTGATGTGATTGTTGAAAACTAAGTGATTGAAACGATTGACGGTTGAATTGATTACCACCTTGATTGTTGTTATTACTCCAAGAGAAATTTGGATGTTGTCTCCATCCTAGGTTATATGTGTTTGAGTATGGATTATTGTTTCAATTCACATTACCCACATAGCAAATGGATTCAAGATTATTTGGACAATTATCAAACAAATGAGCTCCTCCACAAAACACACATGACACTCCTAAATCTTGGACCTGGTTTATACTCGCTGGCGAGTTTTGAACCTTCAAAAGATTAACCAAAGATGAAACTTGAGCTGTAAGTGTTGTGATATCATTTGCCTCATGCATTCTAACTACTTTTCTCGTGGTTGTCATTCTGTCCATTGACAATGGATAATTATTGCTAGCCATTTTCTCAAGTAAATCATAAACTTGATTGTAAGATTTGGCTAGCAAAGCTCCATTAGCCGATGTATCAACGATAGTCCTTGTTTGAGCATTGAGACCATTGTAAAAAGATTCTATTTGAATCCAAGGAATACCATGATAAGGGCACTTCTTTAACAATTCCTTGAATCTTTCCCATGATTCATATAGAGATTCTCCTTCGTGTTATTGGTAGGAAGTAATATCATTTCTAAGCTTAGCATTCTTTGTTGGTGAGAAGTATTTCATCAAGAATTTCTCCATCAAACCATTCCAAGTTGTAATAGAATCAGGTGACAAAGAGTTTCACCAAGCTCGAGCACGATCTCGCAAAGAGTAAGCGAATAATCTAAGTCTAAATGCCTCCTCTGTCACATCATTAAACTTAATATCTACAACTTCAATAAATAATCTGAGATGAAGATGAGTATCCTCTGTTATTAATCCACTGAATTGTCCAACAATTTGTAACATTTGAAACATCACTGGCTTTAATTCAAAGTGATTAGCTTGGATGTTTGGCCTTGTAATACTTGGATTCAACCCTTCAAAAATAGGTATTGCATATTCATTCATAACTCTATCTCTATCATCTATCAAAAACATTTGATTATTCAAGTTTAGCTCATTATTGTTTATTTCTAATAGATTAACCATTTCTTCCTCTTGGGTGACCTGTTGTTTTATAATTGATCTCAAAGTCACTCAATTTCAAGATCTAAAGATAAGATTTTTCCTTCACGAACTCTACTCATACAATAGACTCAATTATGTTTCTATTGTATTAAAGGAGATGTCTAAATAAAAACTAAAAAAAATTAACTAAATAAATAAATTAAAGTAAAAAATAAATAAATAAGTAAAGAAAATAAATAAAAGAAATTAACTAGAATAAATAAATAAATAAGTCACTAAAAGAATGTAAATAAATTTAGATTAAAATTAAAGTAAAGAAAAATAAATTAAGAAATTATTTTTTAAAAAGAAAAAATAAAATTAATAATAATAAAAAATATATTAATTTCTAATATTAATAATCCCCAACAATGACGCCAAAAAATTGATCGTCATACAAATTATGTGTGCAACATATCGTAACAACTTGGTATTGGTGTTGATGCTAGCGCTGGCATGGTGGTGGTGCTTGTGCTGCTAGTACGCTGGTGGTATTGCTAGTATGCTGGTGTGCTATTGCTGCTATTGCTAGTGCGCTGTTGGTTTTACTACTGATGCTGCGATGTATAACTATACCCAACCTGTATAACTTCTTTTTTATTTTTTTTATTTTTTTCATTTTGCAGTTTGAAACAGTTAAAGCTGTACATTTTGTATCATACACCATAAAAGAACACTCAAAAGTTCACAATATTTGTTTGTATAATTTTGAAAGAACAATAGATAGCTCATCCACTCGTCGCTTTACTACAATATCCAAGTACAACACTGACAAAATAGAAGAAAGATCGTAAATGAGAATGCTCATAGCAAATGATAACACACCTACAAAGAGAAAGTATTTTTGTTTGAGAAAAGAAGAATAAAGCTTCTTGTTACATTGGTTTCTCATCAAGATTGGCTGAAGATAATCTTCTGTATAATCAAAAAAATATACAGGACAAGCTCCACAAAACCCATACTTGAGTAATATGTAAAGACAGCTTGAATAGACAAAAGGGGAAACTAAGATGCCTACCTAGAAAGCTAGATAACAGTACATCCCAAAACAGATAATATTTTGTACAAAAGAAAATAAAAAACAATACGAATTATAATATAAAATGAAACCAGTAAATAGCATTAGTGAAATATAAAATCTTATGTTCATTGACAAAAGAAAACATGTTAACTTTCAGACATCTACCTTCGACAGTTTAATCCTATGCTCTGTGCAAAAACGTTGCAGCCCCTACAGTGAGCATTTTATATTTTTGAGACATTATAACATTTCACAGAGATTCATATCTTATTTCAAATAAAAAGGCCTAGAAGAATACCACACCAGCATTAAAGATAAATCTTTACTTATCAAAGAAAAACAACATTGATGGTGATGTATCCTGTGTATCCATTCCAGTACCTAGTATCTAAAATAAGTAGTAGTAGAAATGTTTAATTTCATCAACCCAATTATCAAAAGTATAAAAGACGATCAGTTGAAGTCAGAACTCAGCCCACATAACAATAAGAGAAAAATTCCTTCTTGAGCTACATAATCTAAGAGCAATAAGTCTAACACACAAGAAACAAAATGTACAATCCATTATAAGTTTCCGCCATTTCAATCACTGTACGCATCGAGAGGTAAAAAAAACTAAAAAAGGAGCAAAATCAAAGGAAAAAATATTAAAGACCGCAATTAACCGAAGTACCTCAATAACGAAACTCGGAAAAGGAAAGCCAATATACCTGGACATAGGATATGGTATTGATAGGATTGAGACGTCGTACTTTGAGATGAAGGTTCTGATTGGGTTTATCACTCTTATCTCTACCCTCAGCTCTTCTCTTGTTGAACCCAACAAACTCAGTCTCCTCCAAAGCATAGAGAAGGCGAGACGAGAACTAACCAAGTAAAGCAGAGAGAAATAGTGGACAGCGAGAAGGCGAGATGAGGATGGAGACACACACTAAGCGGTAGAGAGCGAAGGGCGCGATGAAAACCCTAAAATGATATAGCGCGAGCGCGAGCGCGAGAGGGGGAGAAGAGGGAAGGAAAAAAAGAAGGGAGAGGAAAAAAGGCAAAAAAAAGAGATGGAAAAAGGGAAAAAAAAGGAAAAAATTGATTAAAAAAATTGTTATTTAGTGTAAAAGAGACAAAATTGATAAAATATCCTTATGGTCTTGATTTTTAAATAATCGAAAACATAGAGTATATTTATGACCTCGGTTTATAAAAAAATTAAGACTAAACTTCTAAGATTAAACAAGATTAAATTTTTTAGACTAAAGACATGTATTGTAGTAATGTCCTATTAAATAAAATAAAGAAGACATCACAGCTTCATTTACGAGGTTTGATCCAAAATGATCATATCTCATATAATACTTTTAAAAAAAGACTATTTATGTTTTAGTTTAAAAAGAGACAAAATTTAACTTGTGATTTGATAATTAATTTTTTAGCTTTTAATATTTTCAAATTTATTTACCAATTTGAATAATATAGTTTCATATCTATATAAATTGATAAAATAATTTAAAAATTAAACAATATAAATTAATAAATACATAAAAAAATAATATTAAGTATATAGTATGCATAACAATGAATATTTATATATTTATATATAGTATAATAAAGAATAACTAAATTATATAAAAGATAAAAACTATAAATTTTTTAATAAACTATAATTTACATAACTATTTTGCAAAATTTTATAACATTAATTTTTTATCTTATTATAATAAAAACAACCAAAAAATTTATATTTAAATATTTATCTTTTATTTACCTGTAATATCGATCCTGTAATATCGATTATATTTAAGAATATACAAATAGCATGGTATATTTTGGTAAATAAAGAATATAATATTTATTATATCATCATATAATAATGTTTACAAAAAGCGACCAATATAAAAAACAAAAATATCTTGCATATATCTCAATAATGTTTAAGGGTGAGAAGACATAGAAGGTTCTACAATCATATGAAGGAACTGATTATAAGTCCTTGTGTTATGACCACCCCTTCCACACCTAATGCACAATATGACCTTCTAAATTACCTCCCCACGTGAACGTATGCGTCGCTTTCGTGGTCTTCCATACTTCCTCTTAGTTTTAGGAAGAAGCTCAACTAGGTCCATTATCTCTGGTGGAATGGTCCACTCACCATTATCATTTACCGGAAAAATGGACTCAGCATATGCTGTAATATAACAATTTATAGTGTATTTATTATCAACGAAAGAATGCACATCAACATCTTGAAACCGGGTAGCTGTGATGGCATGACAACATGGGATCTTGTGAACATCAAACTCCATACAACTATAAATTTTATTAAGTAGATCCATATCGTCACTGTTGTCATCGTGTATAACCTAAGAGGATTTCAAGTGTCATCGTTAGTACATAATATATGTAATAAGAAGTAAGATTATATAGATATTTAACAAAAACAATGCAAATAGATAAACATGACAGTAGGATAACAACTGGTGAATGAATCATTTACCTGGAAAACATGTGCATTAATTCTGAAAACCCTGTACCTCAACAACTTAAAGTGATTTGCACGCATGATTGATTAAACTTCACCTGTAAGGAATCGAGTTCCCCATCTCATTCCAACCTCCCTACATTCCACAAACCACTGTTGTATTTTGCTGCGATAATACTCAACAAGCATAGTTATGGGTAATTCACTCGCCGATTTCATTACATTATTAAAAAATTCAGAACCATTGGTGGTCATTATCCTGTACCTATTTCCTGGGAAATGATATCTTGACCACTTCTCTTTACTTGCTTCCAATAAGTACTTCTCTATCAAAGGATTGATCTCTCTCAAATCCCCCATGTACTTGTCAAATTCACCCTTTGTATAGGCCCTTGAGCAACATCTGAACAAAGGTATAATGTTAGGGTTCTTAAATTTGTGATTTAAATTCATCTCCATGTGAAACGCATAATAACCATGCACTGCATTAGGAAATGCTTTCAGAACAACTTGAATAATACTTTGATGTCTATCCGGAATAATAACAAGGTTGTCAACGTGCCCAACTATAGATGATAGTTTTAACAAAAATTATTCCCAAGCATCATTATTCTCTGAATCTCTAACCCCAATGGAGATTGGATATATATTATTATTTCCATCAGAACCATTTTGCTACAAATAATGTCCCAGTATACCTACCAATAAGAAATGCACCATCAACTGTAATCGCATGTCTTATGTAGGATAAGAATCCTTTAATACATGGACCTAATGCCATGAAAAATACTTAAATCTTCCTGACTGGTCAACTTCAATGTGTGTGATGCTACTAGGATTTCTTTCCTTTAAAACATGACAGTAGGAAGGGAGTTTGAGGAAAGATTCCTCTTCAGTGCCCCGTAGCAATCTGAGAGCCTTTTCTTTAGACTTGTATGCTGTGGTGTAACCAATATCAATCTCAAACTCATTCTGACAATCATTAATAATATCTTTTGGCTTATAAACTTTTTTGGGTCACACCAGTTTCATCTTAATATCATTTGCTATCACTCTTGAGGTCACCATCCTATTTTTCCTCATGTACTTATTAGGATCACAAGTATGTCTTGATTCAACTATTTTACCATGAATTTATCTGATCCAATGATCCTATTACATCTAATCATCCAAGTACAATTAGCTTGAATGCATTTTATCACTACACGATCTTTCTTGCTTGTCAATGTCCTCGTCTCAAATCTATTTCTTATGGCATGAAGCCCAACATGTGTAGTGAAATCTATCTTATTGTCAAATACTTGATCAACCTTCAAATCAAGCTCTACATATGGCACCGACGAACCAACATCACCATTTGAAAAAATATCTGTGGGTGTACATGGTCGATTAAAACATACTTTATTACTACACCCAACTAAAGTTATTCCTTGAGGTTGAGATAAACCATTTTCAGAATCAACTCCTACAATGAGCCTAGAAGCGATTGATGAAATAACATTGTTACAAGGTTGCACTAATGCAGTTGTACAATTCTCGTTTACATCACTCTTGTTCCTAAGAGCATTACCAATAAATTCATTAGGATTTGAAGAATGATCAACACTTCATGCATCACCCATACTCTCAAAAATATTATTGCAACTTACATGACCATTTCCAAAATTAACAAGTTCTTCACAATAAATAAAATGATGTGTATCTATAGATCTTATCTCATTTTTTGTAACATATACAACAGCCTTGCTTTGATTATCTTGAACATGAAGGTTAAAAAACTCATCGAGATCTTCGTCATCGCCTATTAAAACAGTAGGTAGTGTCAGATCATTCTTATAGAAGTATCTCACTGAAATCTCATACTTGTACTTATCGATCTTCAACTTTTCAAACAATTTATCTTTAAGGTCATTATACATAAATTCCTTTTTGATCCTTATCGCCGAACTTTCACCTCCTCGATATACTTTTTTGTCATCTTTCTTCGATCACTTATCACCGTGAATTATTAGAATACTAAGACCATTCATTCTCTAGAAGGTATAAGAAAAATTATCAAATATTAATACATCAATACTTAAAATTAAATTAGTTTATTAATTAACACTTTGTAGAATATTAAGATATAGTACATGGAGAAAATTTTTATAATAATATTTTTACTGTTAAATTTATAAACTGTCTAATTTTGATAATTTAATAATAAGATATACAAATGCAAAAATGTGTATAATCTACACTACATAGAATGAACGAAAGAAACAAATGATTACAACTATTTTTCTTCTCACAAATCACAACTGGTATATTTCTCAGTTTCTTCCTTTGAACCCAAAACGCAGAATCTAGTACTTTATTATTATCATATTAATCTTTAAGCTCATGTTAATGTGGTTAATATCTACTCAATAGTTCAACAGTAAGATACATGAAAAGAATATGCTAAAATATGCTCATAGATAATACAATTTTTCAATTATATCTTTGATTTATTAGGGTAATAGATAATACAATTTTTCAATTAAAAATCTCATTAAATAACCTCAAATCAATTTAGGAGAAGAAAAAAATCATCCAAATAGTTGAAAAATTTTCAAAAATTTCTCAACCCAACAATGACTTCCCAAAGGTTTATAAATCTAGAAAACAATTCAACATTTACATGCTAATAAAACCAATATTAATTTACACAACTCATATAATTAATACCACTAATCTTATTTTGAAAATATTCCGCTTTGTAATGAAGAAATGGATAGAAAATCAGAGAAGATAAATGAAAGGAGCGTAGAGAAAGAAAAGAAGAAGAAAAAATGTGGTTTTAAGCGTGGAGAATAAGAGAGAAAAAGAAAATGAGGTTTTTGATATTAGTGGATAACGAAAACTTGAATGATGAGTTAATTTTTGTTTTTTTAATTTAAATTACAAATGTACCTCTTTTAAAACTATTATACCTTATAAGATTATTTTAGAAAAAAACCCTTCATTTATACTAAAAAAAGAAAAATAAACTTCTTAAAAAGTCAATACATCCTACTCATCTTCCCTCATCTCAACCTACACTTCCACCACCACGTAAAAATTTAAATATTTAAATATTAAAAATTAAAGAAATATATATTAAATATGTGAAAAAAATCCAAAGAAAATCAAGCGAAAAATAAATTAAAATAGACATATTTTTTATTTTTTTGCAAATAGTATAGAGATTCGGTAACCTCTACCTAACCTAAGATACATGTTAAATAACTGCAACTGAACCTTCGAACCTAAATAATATCATTTTCTTCATCCCTTTGTAATTTTAATAGCCCAAACAGTCAAGCATGATTTCTTTACAATATTTTTTTTAACCAAAATTTATTTTGGTAGTGATTGTTTGTGGCACGCAGTGGCTCGTTAAGGGGGTGGCATGTCAGGAATGCATGTAGTGAGGGATGTATTCTGAAAATTTTGATAGAATAGGTGAGAGATGAATGAGAATATTTTTGTTTTTTAGGTACTTTGTATTGATATATATGTAAAATTTTGTATTTAATGGAATGTGTGGAAGTAAAATTTGAGATTATTCTAAAATTTCTCTTAATTTGATATTCAAGTCTCTACAACCATAACAATCGTTATCAGAAATTTTAGGTGACTCTTAGAAGAAGAAGAAACAATCTTTTTAATTACTTGACTTTTTGATTGGAGAAGAAAATAATCAGTAAACTTTCAAGTTTTTATCAATTAGAAGAAAACAATGTGCTGAAAGATAGATAAGAATTTTACCCAATTTAAAACACATAAATATAATTAATTATATACAAATGATTATTAATTTAAGAACTAATATAGTACATCTCTATTTTTAATTATTAATTCTTTAATAAGTTAATTAAAATTAATAAAAATAAAAGTTTTGTTGATTTTGAAAAAAATAACATAAAATAATAAAAATAAATTGTACAAAAATTATTAAAGACGTGTGATTATTAAACTATTCTTACCATTATCTTACAATTTAATCAATCATACCATGGATATAAATTAATTTTTTAAGTTCCAAATTACTTTTATAATTTAAAAACATTATTAAGTTATTAACTTTAATTTTAGAAGTTTAGATCCACTCAATATTTTTCATATTTTTTACTTTATAATTAATTTAAAATATTATTATGAATCAACATAAATCCTTAACAACTTAGAAGTACCTTTATTAGATTTAAATCATTAATTGCATTAGGATATAAAAAATTGATAATTAAACTAAATAATATTATAATAATCATTTAACTTTTAACGAATATATTCAATCTTATTTGTGATAGCAACCACAAGATACTATTTCGAATAAGAATATTAGTGATTAAAAATTGATTACCCTAATTCATAACATAAATGATTATGACATTCAAACATGTAATTAAAAAATCAAGAATTAAGAATTGAAACTAAAATTATTTATGACATTAAATAATTAAATCATAATCTAACGTTCGAAAATTATTTATAATCATATAATTAAATTAAATAGATTTTATAATAATCAGCATTATAATCATAAGAAAACTAAATAGAAGAAGATTAAAAAAGTTTACAAAGATTTTCAAAATTTTCTCCAAAATTTATTCTAGATATCTTTTTATCTCTATTATTTTTTTTGTTACAATTATTATATTAATTTTATTAATTTTGATATTATTTTTATTTAATGAGATATTATTTAGATATTTATATAAAAAAGGATAATTTTTAGAGTCCTTAGCGAATAGGATTGGCCCAAGGAGCAAATATAATAATCATGGACGACAAGTGTCAAGAAGAGATGGGCAATTTGATTTTGATTTACAAAGGAAATGCACGCACATTTTTAAGTTAATACACACGTTAAATAAAATTAAAATTCTATAAAAAACTCATAAAAATATTCAAAAATTAATATTATTTTAATAAATAGAAAATAAATAATTTTAATTTTTTTTATAATAATAAAATATGTATAAAAATATTAATACCTAAAATTATTCATAAACCAACACTTAATTAAAATTTTAAAATAATCGTTTGTATTTATAGCAATTGCCAGACAACAATAAGAAAACAACTTCTAATACATTGATGGAAATTTATAGCAATGGTAAGGTTCAAAGACAATAACAAGAGAACAACTTCTAAAATATCTATAGAAATATGATAGCGAACTTAAAAATAAGTTTACATGCAAGGTATGTATACGAAAATAACTAACATTTATAATTTTTACAAACTTTTTCTTTAGCATTTTTGCGTGGTAAAACATCTCTCTCAATACATGACACTTATAGAAATAAGATAAAAATGCAATGATATTCTAGAATCCATAGCGAAACTATTCTAAGGTTCAATGAATCCATCTTGACTGTAACTTGATAAACTTGTAAGTAATTGAAATGACATAAACAAAGTATACGACAGCTTGGCATAAAAACCTCATTGTATATTAGTTCAGTTTACATAGGGATAAGCGAAGTGTAAAGAACAATCATTTAATCATACCTGATTGGTGTAAAATTGTAAGTACATAGTATCGTAGTTTTATAATAAAGTGATAAGAAAAGTATCGTCCTCAAGGATTGGTAACTTATTTTTAATAAATACCAAAATTATATTAATCTCAATTTTATCTAGAAAAATCACTAAGTTGTTGTATTTGAAATTTAAAATAAAATAAATTTAAAGAAAATATGCTAAAGAAAATAAAAATGTTCAACAATCAAATTAATAGGAAGAAAACTTCTAGGAAATCAATTTCACTTAATCTGTCACTATGTTTTACTCATATAGCTAATTGAATTTAATTCTCTCTATTTGTTAGCAATCTCCAAAAATATCCAAAAGCTTCTTTCAATAGTCAATTGGAAATAATCTTGTTTATTAATTTACACAAGAGTATGCAATTTAATAAAGTAAGAAATCATTAAAACCAATTATTTTTAAAACTATATAGGTTCATGCAAGTCTTTCAATCTCTATATTTACCTATGTCGAAATATTTTAGATCTATCATATAATTTCCTCTTTTGATAGTAAATCACAAGACTAAAATAATTTAATTAATGGTCAGTTAATTAAAAACATTAAATTCAGAATAAATCAGACAAATATGAAGAGAAATAATTCAAATCAACATAAAAAATCAAATATAGTTTAGAATTAAATTACATCTTTTTTCTAGAACAAAGATAAATTAATTTATGCTAAAAATTACATTAAACATAAATGAATTAACCATAATTTTGTGAGAGAAATTTAAAGAAAATTGACTCGCAAAAATAATTTGATTTTGAGTAAATCTGTTATGCGTTCCCATTTTCTAGCTTTTCTCTAGTGTTTTCTTTTCCTTATTTTATTTACTCCTCGTCTACTCTGAATATTTTTTGGCTATTCTCTTTTTTCTATGTCTCTATGTATCTCTTATATATATCCCTCGTATATCCAAAACCCTCAGTGTATATATATTTAAAAATTTATTAATTTAAATTTGATTTAAATCAATCTTTATTTAAATTTGAGAGTTCTTAAATGATATGCTTCTAAAATTTTGGATCTTTATTTTCTTCATTATGCAATAAAATTTAAATAATAATAATAAAGTCTAAAATTAATAAAAAATAAATAAAATTAGACTAAAGTTAAAGTTTATAAGTGATAAATTATGTCAAACTGTGCAAGTCATCGATACCAATTAATATGTTCTTCCCCTATATGCATAACAAAATAAATCATGAAAGTGAAATACACTCTTTCTCTTTTTGACATATGAAAATGATAAAACACTAGACAAAGCAATGGAGTTAAACTCCCCTTAAAGATAAAAGAGTAATGTAAAAAAATATTACTATAGAAGTGCAATGTGATTTAAACTTTCCCTAAGTTCTATGACTCTTTAACTTAAAAATCAATTAAAAAGGTAATAAATAAAAAGAAAATGTAAAGGAATAAAAATATGATTTTTTTTAAGTTTTCATAAATAGTCACATAATGTATTAAACTCATTTAATTACAAACGAGCACACAATCAATTGAGAACTTATCATTTTTTATTATCTCAAATTTTGATTATTTATTATATAAATAAACAAGTATAGTAGAAGAGATACACAAGCACACAAGTACATATAATGACATATTGAAATTTACTTAAATGTATTACATATTTTTAAACTCTACAATTATACCAATTGATTCATTTATGACCAATCAAAAAAGATTCAAAAGAAAAAAAATATCACTTATCATGTAAAATTATAATCGAGTCTTCAATCTCACAAAATAAAATATATCTATCAAAAGAGGACTTAATTTTTTTCTTTATTTTATAAATGAGGCACATGATTTTTTAACCTCTAATTTCTTTTTATTCATTCCAAGTACAAGTTTTATAAGTAGTTGTTTTTTACACAATCTTTCCTTTTTTTTTTGCATGAGCCATAAATCTAGCATGATAACTTTCACACTAGTTATGAGGTAGCCTTCTTTGCTTACTACAATAGCTTTACATATCACAGTAGATAGCCCTTTCAATACTAGGTGTCTCTATACGATAAAATTTTAGATAATAATAAATAGAGCTCAACACAATTTCACAATCAAGATTAGTTCAAGTCCTAAAGTCTTTCAAGAAAATTCATAAACTTCAAGCATAACATACATGTGTGTTCATGAGTGTGTGAATACATTTATTTCAACATCGATCATCACATATACAAGAATATGTGTGTGCATAAGTCAAAATTGTAGAATAATTTATATAATAACTATCAAAATGAGTTGAGTCACTAAAAATGAGGTTATATATATGTAAATATTAAGTAAGTTCAATACCATGTTGGCCAAATAAGGATTCTACTTCTCTATCTCTTTTTTTAAGTTTAACTAATAAATAAAATAAAGACAATAAAGATTGCTCACCTAGGGTCATTTAAACACTTTAACAAAATTACCTAAATGAAAGAATAAAAGACAGTCAGGTGATCGAAAAAAAAAACAATCTTTCCTTACCAAAATTTTCTTACATTTTGGTTTTTCTATATTATTAGGTTGAGACTCAACTAACTTAGGTTTCATAGGCGT
Organism: Hippophae rhamnoides; assembly: GCA_033030585.1. Taxonomy (NCBI): domain Eukaryota; kingdom Viridiplantae; phylum Streptophyta; class Magnoliopsida; order Rosales; family Elaeagnaceae; genus Hippophae; species Hippophae rhamnoides. The sequence goes on from CM065437.1 coordinate 35,435,562, forward strand.
GTTTTTGAATTTAGCTTTACTTTTCTCATTCATCCCAAACTTCCTAGTAGAATTTCTGAAAAAGTTATTATAATTTTCATTCATCCTTGAATATGATGTAGCATGCACAAATGGATGTTGCTTATGGGTCCTACTATATGAAACATGGAAATAATGATTAAGTTTAGGAGCATTCATCAGAAATCTACATTTTGGTCTTATATGACCATTCCTACCACAATGATGACATATAGGCACAAATTTAAGAACCTTCTACCATAGGTGCAATAGTTATTTGTGCATAATTAGTAATACTAGGAGTATAGTTTAAGGGCCTTACACGTGTGGTCTTTGATGTTGAAGGTGTGGAACTCTCGTCCTTAAAACCAAAACCACGTGTATCACCACGTGACTTACCAATGCTTAAGATTTTATCTAAGTGTTGAGCTTCAATGGTAAGTCTTTCCGATACTTCACATGATTCTTTGAGCTCTTGCACTTGTCTTTTATTATCTTCACCTTATTATTTATTCTTTCAAACCTACAAGACTCAAATTCAAAGTATTATTTTGTTCTTGCAAAATATTATTCTCTTTCTTTAATGTATTAGAAAAGTTTTCATATGCCACAACTTCTTCATTTAATTTTTCTATTTTTGTATTTAAACTATTATTCTCTTCTATGACTATAAGACATTTATAAAATAATTCTTTAGAACTTTTAATATTATATTTAAAGAGAAAATAAGATTCAAGTTCCTTATCATTTGAGCTATAACCCTCAACAAAATGATCTGTAATAAAAATCTATAGGACTAACACTAAGTGTATATAATGTTGGCTCTGATACCAATTGAAAGTTTATAAATTACAAACATAATTAACCTATATTAGGTGATAAGTTATTTTAATTTTTATCAATTTATAATTTAATAACCTCAACAAAGCGATCAATCATGCAATCGCATGTAAGAATAAAGTGCAGAAATAAAATAATAACATTCGATATTTTTAGGTAGAAACAACTTATGCCATAACCATATTCTAAGAGGAAAACCACCATTCCACCGGACCACCTAACTTTTCACTATGAAAAACAAATGTTCAAGTACAAACTCGGTCTTATGCTACCATCCTTAGGATACTACCCCCAATGTACTTTACTTATGAGTCTTTGCTCGATTTTCATAGTTTCTAATATTAGCTTTAGCGGTTTCCAGATCAACGTTTCAATAAGCTTCCTACTAATCAAATACATTCCTGATTTAACTATAAAATGATTAGCACAAAAACACAAGTGCTTGTGTGTGTTTTAGAACTAATTTAATAATGAGTAATCCTAACTAGATGATTCAAAACATATGTCACTTAAATCAAATCAACTAGCAAATCTTATAGCGTAAAGATCAAGCACAAGTTCAATAAAAATAGCTTCTTTAAAGATTAATAATCAAAATAAATAATTATGTTATGACAAACAAAATTATTTGATCTAACAATTCAAGAACAAAAATAAAGAAGAAGGTAAAGAACATATGATCAAAATATCATAAACTAATTAGGCTTATTATTCAATCAAACATACCATCAATATTCTATAGATTAACTAAATAAAGAAGCATAAAGAATTATGATTTTATATTGCAAAACAAGAGAGAAATTAAAAAGAAGATAATAATGCTCTTGTGTGGTTGATTGAAACAATGATCAATATATTTTATTTATAGGAAAAATTAAAACCCTTAATCCTATGTAAATGATAAATATCTTTTTTATTACAAATAAGATTAGTAATACTCACTAATTAAGAAGACTCTTATGTAATTGATAAATATTTTCTATTACAAATAGAATTAGTAATATTCACAAATTAATAAGACTCTTATTTAAAGAAGAGTTATTTTAAAGTAAACCCATTAATTATGAAGGTTCCTATTTAAAAAAGAGTTTTTTTAAAGTACTCCTTAATAAAGAAAACTCCTATTTAAAAAAAGTTATTTTAAAGTATATTTTATGCTATCTTTTAAGCTAAAGTTTAGCCTATAATTTAGAGTATATCTTATATAATATTTTAGTATATATCTTATTCTATATTTTAACAGTAAAAATAATTATTGATTTATGTGCTATTAAATGTATGAGTGTAATCCTATGTGTTATAGTTATAACAAATATACCTAAAATACGATCATCTAAAATTCAGACGTTTTTTTGACTTTGCTTGATAGACTTGATAGCGAGTTTAAAAATAAGTTTACATGCAAATATTTTATCCACAAAAATAACCACCATTTATAATTCTTACAGAAATTCTTTTAAAGTATATTTTATACTATCTTTTAGGCTAAAGTTTAGCCTATAATTTAGGGTATATCTTATATAATATTTAAAAATATATCTTATTCTATATTTTAGTAGTAAAAATAATTCCAGATTTATATGCTATTAAATGTGTGAGTGTAACTTTATGTGTTATAGTTATAATGGATATACTTGAAATACAACTATATGAAAGTTTGACGTTTCTTTTACTTTGCTTGATAGACTTAATAGTGAGCTTAAAAATTAGTTTACATGAAAATATTTTGTCCACGAAATAGTCAACATTTATAATCCTTACAGATTCCATTAATGCTTTTAGGCTTGATGGTTTTATACGTAAATTCTTTCAGTATTATTGGGACATCACTAATACAGATGTAATACGAGCAATTTAGGATTATTTTAATATTGGTCAAATGGATAAGGATAAAATTCAAATTTTTTAATCCTTAATACTCAAAACCTCACAGACAAGCAATTTTGATCAATATAGCCCAATTTTATTAAAGAAATTTATATTCAAGGTAATAACTAAGGTTGTCGTTGGGCATTTGAGAGGCATTTTTTCTCATATTTTGTCTCAAAATTAGTTTGGATTCAATCTGGGTTGAGACATTGGTAATGCTATGACAGGGGATTTTCAGTGCTTTAACTCGATGCAACTCCCTAATTGTGGGAGTAATATTCCTCTCAAAATTGATATTTTCAAGGCTTTTGGTACCATGCACAAGGATTTTATTTTAAAAGTGATGGAGTGATGTGGCATTGACACCATCTTTCTAGGTTGGATTTGAGACTTTTTTACTTCCGTAAGAATCTCGATACTGGTCAATGGTTGGCCCAGAGGTTATTTCACTTGATCTAGAGGCATCCTATAGGGAGACCTTATGTCTTCATTATTGTTGAATATTTTCTTAGAATGTACCTTAGGTCTTTGGTTGATAACAAACACTTTCTTTTAATTTCTTCACCCATAAGCAATCTTGCACCTCCTCACTTTTTATATGAAGAGGACCTTCTCATCTTCACTCGTACCTACTTGTCAAACCTCTAGATTTTATCTAAGGCTTTCCAATTTTATGGACACCTTTTGGGTTAGATAGTTAATTTGGATAAATCTTTTATTTACTTTAGTGAGAAATAATTGGGATGCGTACTTGGGCCTCTTCTATGTTCTACTTTGGTTTCAAGGAATGATTGATAAAATCCGTGCAAGGATCGAAGCATGAAAATGGCTCATACTTTCTTTGGTAGGACTTAGATGCTTGATTTCTTTAATCATTCAAAATATGTTCCTTCAATCTTTTTAGATATATAAATAGACAAAATTAGTCTTGGATGGTTTAATGCACAAAAATTATTGTGTACAAATTTTGTATGATTCATAAAATAGCTCGTATGTGCGCGAATCACTTATAGAAAATGATAAGTATACTACTAAGGTCGATCTAAAAAAGAATTATGTAGTTTTTAAATTATTCAACAAATTCTTAAAAACAAAAAAAAAATTAAACATTATGTCGTAAAAGTTTGGGCTTGAAATCCTAATATAATGACAATAAAATAAAGATAGATTCAATAAATATTAAGGTATTTAGACATTTTTATGGAGTGGATAATTTATGGGATATATATATATATATATATATATATATTAAATAGATTATTAAAGATTTTAATTAAGATTATTATTCTCTCATTTTTGTATGAAAATATCTTATGATAGTTATCATTCTCGTTATCAATAATAAACTAATTAAAATCCTTAGTTGGGGCCTGTTAATTGATTTTATTATTAAATTATGATTTTTTTTATAAGAGATTAATAAACTATTTAATTGTCTTCCTTAGGTGGGGTCTAACAATTTAAACTCATTCAAGGTGTCAAAATTATGTTCAATAATTTAACTATATGATAAATTACTTTAAGATTTTAAAGCTACTACGAAAGATATGTCGTCAATAAATCTTTTAATAATAATTCTTATAAAAATATTTGAAATAGAATTTATACTCTAATGACACATGTGATTCAAATCACTAATAAAAGAGTAATACCCTAAATCAGATTCAAATAATAAAATTTTTAAATTTAACTTTCATATTTTAAGTTTATAATAAAAATTCTAACATAACTATATTTTATGAAATAAATTTTAATAAATTCTTGAATAAAAAATTATACTTAATTTTGTAAAAATAATTTACCAATTAATATTTCACAAATATATCAACGTTACTAATATCTCATTATAATTTCAATTAGACATGCTCAATTTTGATAATTGATTAGAAAGTTAATCATAACATGTAAAAATAGCACATGAAGAATAACTAAAAACATAAATATACTTCAATGGAGTATTCTTAATTTATTTTGGAAAAAATTTCAAAATAAATGCCGAATTTTTATTGAATTGGATCTACAATTATTATATAAACTAAATTTGTTCAGCTCTCGAGTGAGAGAAGAACTTTAAACTAATAAAATAAAAACTAAAAACTTAAGAGACTAAGAAGAGATGAATGATTAAAGATTAAGGAATGATTGATACAATGGAATATGGGTTCCTATTTATAAGTTCAGGAAATCAACCCAAAGAGTTTGGCGCCACGGCACACAATAGTCCACGTTGTGGCATGAACATAACTAACAGACACATTATACACAATTTGAGCATTATGCGTCATGGCACATATGTTTTCCACCTGTGGCATGCAAAGGATTAGGGATAGTTTTACTAAGTCCAAAAGCATTGCATTGCGGCACACAATAATTCCACACCGTGGCACACTCTATTTTGCATGACTTTATTCCCTTATTTTCTTGTATCATTTTTTTATTAGTTTAGACCATTTTTAATGTAGTTCCTTAAATGTATTTCTTCAAATATTAATCATTTTTATCTTTTTAAGTTAAAATACTCGAGAAATAACAAAATATACATGTGATTTCGAAAAGACATATTTGTATAAAATAATAATAAATTTAAGTAATTGCAAATGTTTTTTAATCATAATCATGTACAATCATGATATATTGAGTACTTTTGATCACTCATCACAACCCATAACCAGTTTCTTGCTAGTCTCTTAGCAAAATTGATGAAAAAAAAAAACTAAAAATAAAATTAAACTATCTTAAATAATTTTTGTAGATTGACACGATTATATTTGTCGTATGCAACAAACCTTTAAACTTCTATATTGTCCTAATGGATGAGTTTAAGTCTCGTAAGAATTTTTATATATGATACCCACAAATATCAATTAAAAACAAATAACAAAAATAAATAAACAACATATAAAAAATAAAATTTAAAACAAAGTAAAATAAAAATAACAAAACTTCTCATACTTTTTAATTTCCTTAAAGATTACAGTTAAAATTTATAGCATAAGTTATTTTAATATTTTAAACATTCATGATTTACTATAATAACTACTTGAAAATAACTTTCATATTTTAATCAAACATGTATCAATATTAAATTATACAATCTCAGTGTAAGGAATCTGAATTCACTTTGACTCTAACCTCACAAGACATACTCTCAAATACACTAATTCTATTAGTTCAAACACTAATTCAAAAGTTATATACAAATAGAGTTTATGTCTAGAAATGAATTAATATTTTCACATATGTTTAAAGAAGAAAAAACTCAAAAATAGTGCAGAATATTGCTATCATGAAAGGAATCAAATAAAAGAATTTTATAAAGAAACTAAATATCATTTTCATGCATAAATTAAATTCATAAAAAAATCTTGAGTACTATGCCTTTTAAGAAATGAATAAAATGCAAATGAATTCTTGGGAAATTAGTTCCTATATTTTTTTCTTTTGTATTTAACCAATTCTCACTACTTTGAAGGATTTTGGGTCGACATAGTATGTAGTTTATACTATTAATTTTTCTTTATTTTTTTTTACAAATATATATTTTTTAGAGAAATGACACATGTACAAATTATACATATAAGTGAGTGACTCATTTGTTGCTTTTTTCTTTTGTATTGGTTTAGATAATCCTATATATGTTTCTTTTTTAGAAGTTATACATGAATGAAGAGAAATGCATATACTTTCAATTTATACTTAACTCATTTAATTTAAGTAATGAAAAATAAATATATGGCACTTTATTAGATATATTAAAATCTTACATTCAATGCAAAGACATATAGAAATCATCTAAAAATTTAAATTTATAAGAAAAGTGTTTAAAATAGTATAAAAATATCATCAAATAGAATAGGAAGATAATGGCCAAAAATATATTCTCACAAGGTAAGAAATTAAAATAATAGTGTCAATACTCGTGTGTTTATATCTAGCTCATATCTACTTGAGATGATTCAATTGTAAGTGGTTCATTTCATATATTAATTAGTTGTATTCTACCTTATTAAAATACTATTGGGTTAAGAATGAAGCTTGTTGGGTAAAGTAAGCATTATCATACTCTTTTGTATAGCTCATTCTCTCCTTAAGATTATAAAATTGATATTTTAAAGAAATTCTCTAAGGAGGGACAACTCTTGTTCTTTTTGGGTGATGTTCATGCCAAAGATGAGTTCATTCTAGTATGATAGGTTTAATAATTCATCAAGATGTAAAGTCATTTCACCCTTCAAGTGAGATACCCCATACTTTTACATAAAATATTTATTAATTGGGAGAAGAAGTAACTCAAACAATGGTTGTTAGCAAATAATTTGACCTTGTTGTAAATTATGGCCCCTATATCCATAGGCATCTTAGATGTGATTGTGCACAGTACAATGGTCCTTTATCTATCAACCATATTATAGTGTCTAGGGGGCATCAATCTTGAGCATATAAAGTATTGCCAAATTCTAGCATATTTATCCAAATACTTTGCTTTGAAACCTTTAGCACCATGAATAGTCAAAGCCTCGATTACTATATTATAATCTATATTATTAAGATAGTGTTCATAAATACCATCTCGAATATTCACTAATAAATAGTGAGCATTAATGTTATTTGGCTTGAAAGAGACAAATACATTCCTTACATTGTAATCAACAACCTCGAGAATGTTTGCATAAAATTCCCAAACTAAGAGTTTGATAGTAGCAGGAGGTGCTTTTACTAACCTTTTCCATTCTAAGACTACTATGATATCTGAAATGCTCTCGGGTCATTTATTTACTTCTATCGCTTTCTCATAGCAGACTTTTATTTCAAAACTCGAGAATTTATCATTATCAAAATCCTCATAAGTACAAACTAACTTCCCTTTCCTACTCCTTGTAGGTGCATTTTTAAATTTTTCCATAATTATGTAAACTAAGAGTTCACCAAAAAAATGTCCAACAATATAGTATAATCTAAATTTTTAATCCCCTCTATGTCCTAAATAGGGTTTTGGACTTTTAAGCTTATAAATATTTCACAAATTCAGAGAATTTAACCTAAAGACTTTAAATTCCAAAAATTATGAATACTTATTGTTTTTGTTTATGGATTTGAAGACTATGAAGAACACCCCCTTGTGAAGATTAAGATATTTGAAAGAATTTAAAAATTTCTTAGTGGAATGATAGAAATTGGTTAGGAATTTGATTTTTAGAAAGGATTTTTGAAAAAGGATTGAAGAAAGGTAAGATTTGAGAGGATTTATGTGTGTTTGGGGAAGAGAAAATTTAGTATTTGAGAGAAAAGGTGAGAAAGTGGGGTGAAAGTTCGCATTGGGGAGTTGTAATTTAAGAAAATATTTCGCGTTCTTGCATAGGAAAAAGCATGCATTTGTCCCACCGTGTCAACAGTCATTACCCTATATATGCTTCTTGTGGCTTATTGAAGAAATATATATCTTACCTTTTATGAGCTATCATTTTGTAAGTACAATATGGGACCTTTTATGCTTCTTCTTTGGTAGGCAACTATAGATTCTTCCATTCTTTATCTATGAACAATCACAATGGCATCTAATTTTGATACACAACTCAATAATTTATAGTAAATAGGTATAGTGTCTATCATCTAGGTAATATGGATATCAAGATATGATTATGAATTTGATAATAGACAAATAGCTATGAGTTTTTCATTTATCATAGTTTGGCATTTTATTCTTGGGATGGTCTATCATAGTATAGGTCCATGCAAAATACTTTAGATGAACTTCATGTGCTCAATGTCTATGAACTCAAGGTTTCTCACAAGAGATCCATGGATTGTTGAGGTTATTTGGAGGGTGAAACCTTTGAAATGGATGAATGTCAATACATATAGTGAAACTTTTGGGCTGCCAAGCATATTTGAGTGTGCGGATTTTTTCAAACCTCAAGAGCATTTGTTAAGGGATTTTTTTGCATCCCGCTTGGTGTCTCATAGACTTTTAAGGCAGAACTTGCAGCGGTCATTCATACCATGATGTATATTACCTATTTTGAGTGGAAGAGACTTTAGTTAGAGTTAAACTCAATTTATGTTGTTACTCTTTTTGGACTAGGTCCCTCTCGTGCCATAGAGATGTTACTATGCTGCATAAAGAAAGTTTCTAGTACGAAGTTTCATTGTTCCCGCCTATATATATATATGCCATATTATTTGTTAGATCTTTCACTTATTAGGATGCTAATAGCAAACCTAATTATAGATTTTGATGATAAATGTTTTGTACTTATTTTTATAATATTTAATAATATTCATAGCCGAGGGGCTAGATTACAAGGGTGTTGAGGAGGTGTCGATATAGTTGGAATGTTTTGATTTACATATTAAAGCCTGTTCATTGTAATATTTCATTAAAAATTAAAATTATTTTTATTTCAATGTAAAAAACATTTAGTGTTAATTATTTTTTTTAGTCTTTAAAAGAATCCTAAACTATAATGAAGTTTTAAATTTTCTAGATTCTCAAAACCAATCCAAAAACCTTATCTAATTACAAATATGTCAATGTAGTAGTATTTTTTATTTAAAAAAGTACTCTTTGGATCCTTTACTTGTTGAAAAAATGATACTAAGATCATGTATTTATTTTTTGTAACAGTTTAGTCTTATTGATATAAAAAGGTAATTACACGAGAAAAAATATATATATTTTTTAATTCAACGAGATAGAAACTATTATGATTTAAATAAACTAAAATTAAAATAATTGAAAACTAGAAAATAAATAAAAACATAAACTTTAATTATTTATCTTTATGCAATCAATTTTTCATAAAAGTAAGATTAAATTATTATAAAAATAAGTATAAGTTTTAAATATTACTTTTAAAATAAATATAATAACTTTAAATAATTACATTCACATTTTCTTTTTATTTTACTTATATATATATATATATATATGAAAATTTCATTATTATTGTCATGATCACGTTAAAGGAAGAGGGATATTTGAGTTTTCAAATTTAGATTCTAAAAAACAATTATAAGTGTAGTTAACAAGGACTTACTACATACCAATGCATTTTTTAAGATTAATTTAAAAATAAATAAATTAAAGCATATTTGGTTGTCATCAACTCATTTTTTTTATTAATAATAAAATTTATAATTTATTAAAATAAGATAAAATTATAACTTAAGATAAGCCTCCGATAAAATGAAGTGGTTGTTTATTAGAATGAGAATATAATAAGATAAATTTATAATATTTTATTTAAAATATACTTTAAGAAACTTCTCCGGTATTTTATTTAAAAATATTGAAATGACATTACTTATAATTATTTGTAAAACTTGCATAAAATCATTTACAACTTAAAAACTATATATTTATAAATATATATAATAATAAGATAATTAGATTAGCAATGCTATTCTGTCTTGTATACTTTTTTGTTAAGAGGTTTCTTTCCTTTTGTCAATATATAAACATTACACTTCCCCCACTCAAAGTCATGTTTATGCTGGAAGATGAGATTCTATTTCCTTCTTTCATCTTTCGGCGCGTAAATTAATGCATGCTATACCGAAAGTGATGAGTAGTTTCGAACAATAAAATACATTGGGGATCCCTAATACAATATCTACTTATGATCTCGATTATTAACCGTAACCATAGATCTATGACCACGATTATAAGAACCGAGACTTAAGTGAAAGAGATCATAGATAACGACCTATGACTTCGGTTTTTTAACCGAGGTCATAGGGTATACCTATAATCTTAGTCTCTTAATAACCGATACCATAGTTATCCTCTATGACCTCGGTTTTTTAATAACCGAGGCCATAGGTAACAACTTGTGGCCACAATTTTGATGAAAGCCGAGGCCATAGGGGGTAACTATGGCCATGGTTATTAATAGGTAACGACCTATGGCTTCGATTTTTTAACCGAGGCCATAGGCTATACCTATGGCCTTAGTTTTTCAATAACTGAGGCCATAGTTACCCTCTATGACTTCGGTTTTTTAATAACATAGGTCATAGACTTGAAATCAAAATTTTATATATATTGTTTCCATTACATTTAAACCGTGACTATATAAATCTCAATTAAGCTAAATTTTAAATATAAATTAAAAAAATTAAGATTAATTATATTAAATTTAAAAGAGATATTACATTAATATAATCATGCATATATAGCATCCAGAACACAAGAGTCCTCTCTAGTTATTTATTCTTAATATATAGGTTACACCATGATTATAATGTCATAAAAATATCTATAATAAATGACACCGTGTGATAATACCTATGAATATAAGCATCTACTATATATGAATATACCAATTAACATCCAGATTACATGAATATAAGTAATACCTCATATTTCCACAATACGTTCTTCAATCTACATATATTTGTTCCTGCATAAACAACAAATGGTCCACAATTCAATGAAATCAGTAATATCCATATCAATAATAACAACAACATTATTATTTAGTACTATTCATATCAATAACAACAACATTATTATTTAGTACTATCAATATCAATAACAACAACAACATTATTATTTAGTACTATCCATATCAATTACAGTAGTAGCATTATTAATTCATAATACCCATATCAATTACACACAACAGAGAGACAAAGAAATGGTCCTTGAAAACGTTGGACAATACCTGTGAATATAAGCATCTACTATATATGAGCATACCAACATCCAGATTATATGAATATAATCATGCATATACATCATCCAGAACACACAAGAGTCCTCTCTACATGTTCTAAAAATGAAACTGGAATTCCAAATTTTCGTTTAAAAAACCAATCATGAACATCCCATATCATTCACCTTAGCGTTTTATTTGACTATATGGTGAGTTATAACTGTAAGAATCGATTTGTAAATTCTGATCACTCATTCCGCATTTCATCAACTTCAGTATCAGTGTAAGTTCCTTCATGATTAAGCTGTAATGTACATACATTTTAACATATTGTTAGCTAATTAACCACCTATTTTGATTAATTAAAAATTAAAATCATGAATAAAATAAGAAATGAAAATGCACAAAATTATTTAAATTATTACAAAGTCAATAATAGAAACAAGTGGATTGGCAATAATTATCCTCATAAACATAAGGACATAATACCCACACGTTACCAAATCATCTTTCTTAAGATACTCTACATTAGAACGAAAATTGAGTTGTAAGCTTAATATATATTATCTAATTAAAAAGATATTACTTTACTAAACCAAGCAAAATTCAAAAACGCTTCTACTCCTTCTAAATAATCTTGTGAAACTTTTGGCTTATGCATCCAAGACTTATCCATTCTAAATGACACAACATATGTATTGGTTAAAAAAATAAATTAGAAGGAAAAAAAAACAAGTATACACTTGGATTGAAAAGATTAAGGCAATCAAATGAAATTTATATGCATCTTAATATGCTACCCTACTTTAATGATAATATATTTTTTATATAGTTATTAATGAAATATTATTATAATATTTTACAATTATATGGTATATGTATTTTTTTTTTGTATTCAATTAATTTTCTTGATTTTAAGAATCAAGAAAAGAGATTTTTATTAACATTAACTTCTCCGAACGTTTTCGCAACGTTACTCCATTATCTAATTCTCTATCAAAAGCCAATAACTTGAGCTAATTTTTCTTACCTTATTTTTTTCAAACCTATCATGTACAATTAAGAAATTTTAAATAAAATAATATATTATTATTGATATATAAATTCAAACCAAATCAATGTATCAAAATAAAAATTATTTCATCACTTATAATCATAATATATAATAATATTCAATTATATTATTACACATAATTCCATACGGAGTAACACAACATTGAAAAGAATCATACATATGTAATCAATCATCATAATCTAGACGCAATATACATTTTTTAAAATAATTGAAAATACCAAAACTATAATATTTCAATTAAAAAATACAACAAATAAATATATTTATATTTATATTTAAATTTTTATTAATCATTATATAATATATAATTAAATGTTTTTAAAAATTAAAAACAAAAATTAATTTAAGTTTTTATATTTATTAATATTTATACCTTTAAATAATTTCATACAAAGGATACTAAGATTTATCAATATTATTTTTCTAAATAATTTATAATCAAAACAATTTCGTATATTTATATATAAAATTCCACAAAATAGGAAAAATTATTAAACAATTGCCTTATTAAAGCTTTCTTCTCTTAAGTGCTATTTCTTGCAAAGTATAAGAAGTTCCTGCATATGTTTTAGTTATATGATAATCTCATTGGATTAGACACATTCGTTCTGTATTTAATAATTAAGAATGGTATCTCTTATAGTTTTTATGGCTAACAATTAATGTTTAACCCAAATATCAAATTGAAAAACATTTTTTCATAGAATAATACAGAAACATTTTTTCTCAGAATAACGTTCAAGAATAATAGGTAAAAGAACAACAACATTATAATTTTTCTTTTCATTTTCACTTTTTAATTCCATAAAACTCAGGATGGGACTACTTTAATTTCTAAGATATTTGATTATGTCATCAAATAAACCTTAAGTACCATGTGCAATACAATGAAAAAAATGCAAAGGAAAATATCAGATAACATGAAGTTGAAAATAACACTGTTTAAATCTAAGAAATGACTCACTATATATCCTAAGAAATATAGATTCATACATAAAAAAATAACCCTAACCGAAATGTATTATGTACAGAATTAATCTACCAAGAATCAACACATATATGAATTGATATTGTTAAAAAAGAGGATATTATACTTACCTGGAGGTGAGTCGCGAGCAACGATAGTAGAAACGATCGGCCGACAAGGTGCGAAGAGGGGAATATGAACATAAACAAAATAGAGAGAAAAGAAGAAGAGAAGCGAGGGAAAAGAGTTTCTGTAAATGTCGAGCGAGGTATTGGAAATGAGAAACTGTTGAAAGAGTTCGTCAACAATTTCTTAAGGCACGGTACGATGCGATGCGGTGTTACTCGATGAAAAAGCGAATAACACGAGCTCTAGATATGATGTACAACTGATTTAGGATACTCGATGAAAAAGCGAATAACACGAGCTCTGGATATGATGTACAACTGATTTAGGATAATATTTTTGTGAGATTGGGGTTGAGATAATTAATATTATATATATATATATATATTAATTAAAAATTATATATTAATATATATATTACTTAACCACAGGACTCGTAATTAATATTATATATATTACTTAAACACGGGGCTGGGATAATTAATATTATATATATATTACTTAAACAAGATTGGGGTAATTAATATTATATATATTTTACTTAAGTGTGGTGGGGGGTAATTAATATTATATATATTACTTAAACGCGGGTGAGAAGAGTCGCCGGACGAAATTAATTAGAAAATTAGTAAAAAAAAAAGTTAAGAAAAGAGAGGAAAAAAGGAGAGAGAGAGAGTTAAAAAAGAGTGAAAACAATTTGATATATATATTATAAAAGAAAAGAAATAGATTAATAACAGAGAAAAATAAAAAAAATGTAAAATAATTTTTGTATTTATTTTTTGTTTATATATATTTAAATATTTTTTATAATTTAATTTTTAGTTACAATTATTAATAAAATTGAGACTATATGTATACACTATAGCTTCAATTTTTATAAAATTATGATCAAAACCCTATGATCTCATTTTTTAAAATAACCGAGACTAAAATCTCAAAATCAAAAACATATATCGTAGTAGTAATCATAATAAGTTATCGAATAAATATGCTTGTTAGAAAAGTTCTATAAAGAGATAAATAATTAATAAATACCACTTAATTATTAAAAAAATTACTTAATTATTTAAAAAAAGATAATTTTGATGATACATAAATTATATGCAAATGAATAAGAAATATCCATTAGATTATTTCTAATACACTTCACGCGTGATTTAATCAAATAATTAATATCATACAACAGTCATAAACAATTTATTTCCTCTTTATCACATAACAAGATCTTTGATTTCCTCTCATTTTCTAGAAATCGCATAACTGATTTAAGCGTCCAACAACTAAATGTTATCACCTCGAATAGTTCGAGGCCCTAACAAGTTCATCTCTCTCGCTCGCTGATTCTAGAACAACCATTCTATCTGGTATTAATGAAAATTGGCATCAACATCTGTGGATGTTTGTGGAAAATGGGGCGTGTTCGTTCAATGAAACATAAAAAATCTTTAAAAGGACATTTGTAAGTGTTCTCCTGATTCATCTGCAAGTTCTGCAAGGTTTTCTGGAAGAGACCTACCATACACCCAATCTACAAAGTCTCAAAGGGATCGACTCTTTGTGCTTCTAACAAGAAATAAGTGAACCAATCTGTCAATTCCAGTGCTTCAGTCCCAATGGAGGTCGAAAAAGATAATTCGGTGCAATGCCTAGCTCAACTAGCCGAACATATCGAAGGACACGTGTATCACAATCGCCACTATCAATGCCTAGCTTATGTTGTAAACAAGCTCTCTCATTCCAATTTTTCTTTCCAATGGAGAAGTCTCTGTCCAGATAAAAAAAATAAAATACGTGAATCACTTGAAAATTTTGAGACTGCGGTCAGAAAACCAATACACCAATGAACTACCTACCAAAATTTGATGGCCAACTGAGGTTGGACGAAGCCGCATGTGCCTAATATGAGTGGGAACCGATCAATCACGTCCTATGTAGAATAAAGGAAAAAACCATGTTTATTCATCGGACAAGTGTTATAAGTAACGATGTAAAAATAAATTAAGAATGAAATTATTTTATTAAAAAAATATATAAATATAAATTAAATAAAAATAATAATAATAATAATAATAATAATAACTGAGATTTGTGTATCATACGGTGTTCTTAAGATAATTTTTTTGCTTACTGCGGGTGTTTGAGAACGACGAAAATTTATCTATCAAAATACAACGATTAAATAATAATAAACTTACACCATAATTTATTATTCTACGAATCTTAAAGTGTTTGAACTCTATCAAAAGAACCTAACTCTAAATAATATATATATAACCAAAAGATAATAATAAATAAATAAACAAATAAATAAATATTTTTTTTCTTTTTACCTTTACCAATACCCTTTTTTTCTTATCTTTTTCCTCTTTCTTCTTCTTCTTCACGCCTCCCTCTTCTTCTTTTTTTTTCTTTTTTCTTTTTCCTTTCTCAGATCTTGTTTCTCTTTTTTTCGTGTCTTTCCTTCTCTGATTTCATCTCTATTTATAGAAGAATCATACAGAAACAAAAAAGATAATTGATGCAGAAAAATAACCGGAGAAGAGGAAGAGCAACGGAAAAACAATCAAACGGAAGCAGAGTAGAACGGAAGAAATGGGTAATTTAATTCAAAAATGAATTTTTCGTTTCTGATTTAAGACAAAAATGTTTAGCAATTTAATTCAAATATTTCAACAATCCCCCACATGAATAAAATTGATATATATTTTAAATCAAATTTTGACATGAAAATAAAGTTCAACAGATCGAAACCTGTATAGCATATGTAGGTGTTACCCTTTGAACCTTCCCCTGTGAAAGTATATTTATCTTACTAACTAACTAGTAGATGCGATGTCTTTGAACTGTTCTGTTTTTTTATGTAAGTGATGACATATTTTACACAAGAATCTTCCTGACACAATTTAGTTCTCATTGTTATGTTCGTTTTGGCCATGAACATATGCCTGGTTCCATGAGAGTCTATAAAGAATTAAGCCCTACACAATTCTCTTTTGAAGTGGCCCCACTTCTCCCTTACATAGGTGATCTATTTTCTTTAAAAGTAATCCTCAAAGAGTAACTTGTATACTCTGCTTGGTATTCTCTTCATAAGAATCATTAAAAGCCTTAGCTTATCCTGTATCTCATGTGTATCACTGTTTTCATCATAGGAATGGACTTAAGGGTAAACCCTCACAGTAATCTTACTAAGTCTTTACAATTAGGTTGTCCCTTTGAACCTAGACTTTGGGATCTCTAGTCAAATAGGTTGGGTTTCCTTTGCAAATCCTTATTCATTCATGGGCTTTAGTCTCATTCCTCTCGATGTCTTATCAACTAACTCTCGATTTAACCCTTTAGTTATGGGATCAACTATGTTATCCTTTGACTTCACATAGTCAATAAAGATAACCCTAGTTAAGAGTAGTTGTCTAATGGTATTGTGTCTACGGCGTATATGTCGAGACTTACCATTATACATATTGCTTTATGCCTTGCCAATAAAAGATTGACTATCATAATGAATGCATATTGCAGGTACAGTCTTTACCCGCTTAGGAATATCCTCTACAAAATTACGTAGCCATTCGGCTTCTTCGCCACATTTACCCAAAGCGATGAACTAAGATTCCATCATGGATTTAGCAATGCATGTCTGTTTAGAGGACTTCCATAAAACAGCTACATCACCCAATATGAATACATATACATTGGTAGACTTTGAGTCTTTCCTATAAGATATCCAATTGGCATCACTGTATCCTTCTAATACAGTTGGATATCTTATGTAGTGTAGTCCATAGTTACGCTTATATCTTAAGTATCTAAGTAGTCTTATAATACCTCTCCAATGATTAGATCCTGGATTACTAGTATATCTACTTAGTTTGCTTACAACATAAGCTATGTCTAGTCTCGTACAACTCATCAAGTACATAAGACTTCATATCACTCTAGAATATTCTAGTTGAGACACACTCTCACTTTTATTCTTAGATAGGTGTAAATTTACACTTACTGGTGTTCTCACAATTCCAAAATCACCCTTGTTGAATTTCTCAAGTATTTTGTCAACATAATGACATTAACTTAGAATCAGACCGCTTGATATGTTTGATATCTTAATTCTCAGAATTACATCAGCAGATCCCATGTCTTTCATATCAAACCTTGAATTCAACAGACTTAGTAGATTTGATCATTACTACCCATAATTAGCATGTGATAACTGTATTTTATATAGTTATTTTCATCTATTTTATTAATTATAATTGCTATGTTCTTGACATTTTTTGTTAATTTTAATGGAATAAATTAATATTTATCGTTTATTTTTTAAGGAATATATTTTTAAGAAAATTAAAGAATTTGAATCGAAAAAGGACTTAATTGTAGATAATAAATGTCTAAAAATATAATTTAAATTAAAATAGTGTTTAATTGCAATTATCAAAAATTTAAAATTTAATTTAAATTGAATTGGAGGGCTAAAATGCAATTAAGAAAAGTTAATTTTTCTGCGTAGAAAAGAAGACCACACTGAGCTATTGTACATGCACGATGTGCACCATCAGATCAGAATAATAACGGTAAGGATCAACGCGTGTCATACAAACGCGACAAAAGAGATTGGATGTGGGTTTTCTGGTTGCACGCTGCTCGGTATACCATGTGGGGCCCACCTACCGCGTAGACCGGTGTGTAGGGTGGGACCCACGTGTCGCTGTGCGAAAGTGTCCATGCGACGCGGTCCAATGGATATCGTGCGCCTTAACCATCCAACGAATCATACAATGCCACGTGTCTTGAATATTCCTACAGCTAATCCGAAGCTGACACGTGGCATGTATTGGTTAAAAAAAAAGCGCAGAATCAACCTATGCGGTTCCAACTGTTTATGTGGGATCCACGTGTCTCGCGTGCCATGATCCCGTTCGACCATTGAAAGGCTACCATGTGTCCCACTATTTCTTTGAGCCAGTCAAATGTTGACATGTGGCACACGCTTTCCATTGTTTTGAAAGATAAATTTCTTTTACATGCATCTGACAAAAGAATAATTCTTGTTTTCCACTCTGAATATTTTTAATATTTTATTAGAGTTATAAATATGTGATACAGAGAGAAATATAAAGGTGGGACGGGGAGATTTTGGAACGCAGAAGCCATTTTTGGCTTTTGTTGTGTTTCAACGCAGATGAAATTCTAATTTTCTTTTGTTCTTTATTTAATATTCCTTAAGTGTTGTAATTTAATTTTTGTTATGAAATAATTTAATTTTTCTAGGGTTGCATTTTATCTAAATTTATAAAGCTTGAATTTAATTATTTTTGAACGATGTATTAGATTTTTAATTTGTTTATTCTATTTGTGCTTAATGCTTTTGATTATTGGAAAATTTATCAATTGATCTGTGGCACTTAAATAAACTTGGAAGATGTATTTTTGTGTATATTGCTTATGGATAGAATAATATGTATATATGAAGGATATGAATATACCTTTATCGTATGTGTGGCCATTTGAGAACTTAGAACGTAATGAATCTTGGTGAATTTAATTCTCATAGGAATATAGTGAATTAATTTAACGAGGTGTCTTTCTTTCCCTAGGAATGAAAAACCCTTGGGTTGGTCCATGTAGATTTCTTCATCTAACTCTCCATTTAGAAAAGTTGTCTTTACATTCATTTGATATATGTTTTCTTGTACTTATCAATTGATCCATCTTATTTATGTTTTCTTGTGAAAGTCCACTTAGACCCTAGTGTTTTACTACTTGGAGGTAAATCAACTAGTTCCCAAGTGTGATTTTTCAGAATGGACTCAATTTCACTATTTATGGCTTCTTGCCATTGAGGACCTTGAGAAGAATTCATAGCCCCTTCGTAGGTTTGAGGTTAATTTTCTAGCAAATAGGTTAAAAAATCTGGACTATAAGACGTTTCTATCCTAGCCCTCTTGCTACGTCTAAGTTCAACCTAAACCTCATCCTCAACCTTTTGTTCAGGTTCTTTGTTTTTATTATCTTCATTCATAGTCTCATATGCTTGTTTAGATTAATTTGATTCTCCTTGAGATTTACATGGAAATACATTTTCGAAGAACGATGCATTCCTTGATTCCATTATTATGTTCTTGTGTATATCTAGGATCTTTGACTCATGCACAAGAAATCGATAAGCACTACTATTATATGCATATCCAATGAAGATGCAATCTATTGTTTTTGGACCTATCTTCACCTTCTTAGGTATAGGTACAACCACTTTTTCAAGACACCCTTACACTCGTAAATATTTATAGGAAGGTATCCTTCCTTTAAATAATTCATACGGTGTCTTATGTGTCTTTTTCTAGGGTACCTTATTTAAAAGGTAGTTAGACAACAAAATAGCTTTCCCTTATAAGTTATGTGACAACCCAGAACTTAATAGTATTGCATTCATCCTTTCTTTCAAGGTACGATTCTTATGTTCAACAACTTCATTTTGCTGAGGTGAATAAGGTGCTATGGTTTCAAGAATAACTCCTTATTGTGCATAGAATTCAGCAAACGGTGCCTCATATTCACCACCACGATCACTACACAGTACCTTGATTTTCTTGTTGAGTTGATTTTCAACTTCTATTTTATAATGAATAAAATTCTCTATAGCTTCATCTTTGCTTTTAAGCAAATACACACAACAATATTTCGTGCTATCATCAACAAAAGTAATAAAATACTTATTACCACCTCTTGTTTGAAGAAATTTCAAATCACATAGATCATTATGGATTAAGTTAAGGGATTCAGTGTTTCTTTTGATAAATGTATTTTATATAGTTATTTTCATCAATTTTAGTAATGATAATTGCTATGTTCTTTTAATATTTAGTTAATTTTTGTTAAATAAATTAATATTTTCCTTTTATGTGCTAAAAATACATTTTTAATAAAATTAAATAATTTGTATCGAAAATGTACTTAATTTCATATTTCTGTCCACAAATATAATTTCAGATAATATTGTTCTTAATTACAATTTACAAAAATTGAAAATATAATTTAAATTAAATTTGGGCTTAATTATAATTATTAAAAGTTTAAAAATTTAATTTAAAATTAGCAAAGGGATCAGAAAATAAACGGCTAAGATGCGCGCGTCCAGATCAAGCCCGACCAAATCGTGTGTGCTCAGATTCCTTTACGCGGTTCGACGTGTCAGTGGGGCCCACCTGTCGCGCAGGTCGGCGTGCAGAGTGGGACCCACATGTTGGCTATGCAGATTTCCCCCGAGACGCATCGCTGACCGTTGGAACTCTTGAACGGTCCAGATTGAAGCGGGTGGAACCAAGCTGTCGCGCACTGAACCGTTCGTGTAACAATCGTGTGTGACGCGGGTTATGGAAGCAGCGTGCATCCTCACTTTTTACAGAATAAGAATCTGCCATGTGTCCCACTAATATTTAAGCAAATAATATGCCGACACGTGGCATGTTATCATGAGCGCGAGAGCACAGGATTACGCCCACGTTTCAGCGTTGTCTCCAAGCGACAATCCTTCGCACGCCCGTTTCCCGCAGCCAATGAAATTCTACCACGTGTCCGCATTAAATCCTCGCAGCGAATAAGACGCTGACACGTGGCATGTACTTTGAATTTTAAAAAAATCAGAACGGCAGCCCTGTTTTACGCGTAAATTAAAATACGAAATTCTATTTTCGCGTGGACACCGATTTAAGGGAAAATGTCGGGTTTTGTTTTCGATATAATTTTTTTTTACGCGTTTAAAAAAAATGTATTATTTTTGATGTATTTTTTTAGCTATAAATAGGTGATATTATGATAGAGTTAGAAGTTTTTTTTTTGGTGTATAATTTCTGTGTTGCTCGGTTTTGGACGGCAGAACACGCAGAAGCCATTTTTTGGCTTTTGTTGTGTTCTGCGTGTGCCAAATATTTTCGTTACTTGATGTTTTAATTTTTCTTCTTGTTCTTCTAATTTTTCTACATATGTTGTAATTTTTATTTTAATTTAATGAAGTAATTTAATTTTTCTAGGGTTGCATTTGATCTAAATTTATGAAGCTTTGATTTTAACTATTTTTGATAGTTTTATAAGACGTTCGATTTGTTCGTTCTATTTTGTGCTTAATGCTTTTTGATTATTTACGAATTTTATCAAAACGATTTGTTGCATAAAAATAAACTTGAGAAAGGCATTTTTGTGTATATTGCTCGTAAATAGAATGACATGTATGATGAAGGATAGGAATATACCCTAATTGTATGTGTGGCCATTTGAAAACTTAGAACTTAATGAATCTTGGTGAATTTAATTCTCATAGAGATATAGTGAATTAATTTAACGAGGTATGTTTGTACGGGGTTTGGAAGAGATGTATGAATAAAAAAAGAAGTTTTCGGTTGACAAATTAAATGTACTAAAAAATATAAATCCAAAGAAAATAATATGATTGGAGTGGATTAGTTTGGTGAAAAATGGCAATCCTAGAGTTCTCTTATTTTCTTTTTACCTTTTTCTTAATCATCGATTGTTTTGGATAAAATTAGAGAGATACAATTTTAGTACTCAACAAACTATAGTAACAAATCCTCGTGGGAACGATACTTTACTCACAAATTTTTATTACTTGTGACCGTGTATACTTGCACGATTTTCTGTGTGTTGCAAAACACACAACACCTTTCAATCGAATGAAACGATGAGCTAATCATTTTTGCCTCAACACAAGTCTCACACTTATGCTTTGAATCTATTTAGAATGCTGGTATGTGTTCCATGTTAATTAATCTACGCAATGTATTGTAATTAACATGACCTAGTCTACCATGTCACAAGTTGGAAGACTCAAGCATATAAGCAGAAGAATTAATCTTATTAATATTCCTATCTTTTACTGTTATTACATTGAGCTTAAATAGCACATCAGATACATATCCCTTCCCCACAAACATCCCATATTTGGTCACAATGACCTTGTCAGATTCAAACACCATCCGAAAGCCATTGTTTAACAATGAGCCAGAAACAAGATTCTTATGTATGTTAGGCACATAGAGTACATTATTTAATGTAAGCTCCTTCCCAGAGGTCATCTTCAGTTTGACCTGGCCTTGCCCTTGAATGAATGATGTGGTAGAATTTCCCATGAAGAGCTTATCTCCATCTTTCACTACTTCAAAAGTAGTGAATAGCTCTTTATCTGAGCATACGTGCCTTGTTGCACTAGTGCCAATCCACCACTCCTTTGGGTTTGATCCTACCAAGTTTACCTCAGAAATGACTGCACACAAATCAATGTCAGAAATATCATGAGTGATGTTATCAATCATGTTTGCCTCACAATTTTTGTTTCTTTTTGGAAACTTGCAGTCTAGGGCTTTATGCCTTATCCTCTGACAGTCAAAGCAAATCCTTTTGAAACTTGACTTGTTAAAATTTGCTTCTCTAGGTCCCAATTTAGACCCTTTACCCAGCTTGTCTTTGCCCTTATTCTTATTATGTTTGGAGCTTTGACCATGTTCCATCACATTAGCCTTGGGTGCTGATGGGATATAATCTCTTTTAGAAGAAGCCTTGTTGTCTTCTTCCACATTGAATCTTATCAGCAAGTCTTTCAAAGACACTTCCCTTTGCTTGTGCTTAAGATAGGCCTTGAACTCTATCCATGCAGGGGGTAACTTTTCAATAATAGCTGCAACTTGGAAGGTTTCACTAAGTACCATCCCTTCATCATACATCTCTATTATGATATCTTGGATTTCATTTGCTTGACTGCATACTGATTTAGAGTCCACCATCTTATAATCAATAAAGAAACCAACCAAAAATTTCTTGGCACTAGCATTTTCAGTTTCATACTTTCGGTCCAATGATTACCACGAGTCTTTGGTTGTCTTTTCCTTATTATAATCATTGTACAAGGAATCGGTTAGACTATTCAAAACATAGTTTTGACATAGATAATCAGAATGCTTCCATGCTTCAATAGCACTAATAGACTGAAAATATTGTTCACCCTCAGGTTGATCGGGAGTTCTTCAGTCAAGAACCTTGCTAAATTCAAGATGATGAGATAGAACATCATCTTACTATTCCATCTCTTGAAGTTCAAACCATTAACAAGTAATAATTGGACAAAAAATTTAAGAATGAAATTATTTTATTAAAAAAATAGAAATATATATAATATATAAATACAAATTTAAATAATATATAAATTAAATATAAAAAAATAATAACAATAATCGAGGCATGTGTATCACATAGTGTTCTTAAGATAATTTTTTCACTTACCGTGGGTGTTTGAGAACGACGAAAATTTATCTCTCAGGATACAACGATTAAATAATAATAAATTTACACCATAATTTATTATTCTACGAATTTTAAAGTGTTTGAACTCTATCAAAAGAACTTAACTCTAGATAATATATATATATATATAGCAAAAAGATAATAATAAATAAATAATTGTTTTTCATTTTACCTTTACTGACACCCTTTTTTCTTTCTTTTTCCTTTTTCCTCTTTCTTATTTTCCTTCCCTTCTTCTTCTTCTCTCTTTTTTTTCTTCTTCTTCACGCCTCCCTCTTCTTCTCTATTTTTTTCCCTTTTTCCTTTCTGAGATCTTGTTTCTCTTTTTTTCGTGTCTTTCCTGCTCTGATTTCTTCTCTATTTATAGAAGAATCATATAGGAATGGAAAAGAGAATTGATGTAGAGAAATGATTGGAGAAGAGAAAGAGAAGAATGGAAGAAATGCGTAATTTAATTTAGAAATGAACTTTTCGTTTCCGATTTAAGACAGAAACGTTCAGCAATATAATTGAAATATTTGAGCAAATATATATAGAATGAGTTTGACCCAATTTATTAACTTCTTGACCAGTTCTCAACACAATAAAATAGTTCCTCAATCCTTGTAACTAGCCGAATCCAACGACATTATTTCCAAAAAAATTCAACACATGTATGGAAATGACATAGGTGTATAAAAAGGCCCTATATCCATCCAACTCAAACAAATTTTTTGAAGAGAGAACTATCTACTCTTTCATTTATCTAATGCATATATACAAAGTCTTGATAAGAATTTAACTGCTTTTCTAGTCATCTTCATTCACAAGGTTTTCAAAAAATACTACCAGTTCTTCCAGAAAGAATGAAACATTCTACGAGTTCCAAGACTCAACTGAAAATATCAGGCTAAACTGCTGATTCAATCTGCCACTCAACCATCAGTCCCTCGGGCACTTCCATGGGTTATTTGAGTAATAGAGCATGTACCTGCACTAGTTTTCCCATATTGGGCCAAACTAGCTCTTAGACAAGAGCCTAGATCGATGATAATACGAGCTTGATGGAGAACACATCCATGCCATCCAAAAATGGTAGCTAAATCTATAAGCTCTCGAGCCACTTCCCATCTTAGAGATGTCTCTGTGGCATCTTCCAATTCCCAAAATGCACATGATCTCCCTGTGGCATCTTCCAATGACCAAAATGCACATGATTTGACTTGTACCCAAATGGGATTGGACTAATGACATGACTCACCGTGATAGGATCCAAGCCCATAGGCCAGTCGAATGAGTCCTCTCATCCCATTACAAAGCCATCTAGCCATAAACTCCAAAAAATATATTAATAAGTGATCAAAAGCATTTAATAAATAGTGATTTTATATACGTTAAATGATTAAATAGATTTGTATTTTCTTAGTTTTACTATCATTTTAAACTAATCTATATTTTTGGAATTACATATATATTTTATTAGTTTTCAAGTATTTCTTGTATTTAAATGATTCAACTAGAAAATATATATCTAAAAGCACCCACTATAACTTTGAAGATAAAAAAGATAACATATATAAAACATTGCATAAGTTTTAAAACTTAAAAAAAGGAAATACATGAAATAAAAGGTTCTAACTGATGCAGAATAGAAGATGCTTTGGTGTGAAAGTTTTATGTGCCATAGTACGTGGTAGTAGGAGTGACATCAATGCAACCCAAATATGATGCGGTTCGTGGCGTGAAAAAAGTTTATACGTAGTATGAATGTAATGGATTGAGCCAAAATCATGTACAACTTATGTATGTCGTGGTGTGAAATAATTCTATGTCATGGTGCCAATCTAAAAATACATATTTCTCTCATTTCATCCACCTATAAATAAGACTATTCTCGTTGTAATCCATATCCTTCATCCTTCTTATTCCTTTCATTTCTTAGTCTCTTAAGTTTTTTAGGTTTTTTTTTCTTTTTGTAGTTTAAAGTTCTTCTCTCAATTGAGAGTTGAATAAATTTAGTAAATGTAATAGTTTATAGTTTTAATTCAATAAACATTGCGATAATTATATTTGGAGGTTTTTCAAAATTAAAATAATTCTAAGAATTTTATTGACATATATTTAAATGTATTCTTTTCAGATTATCTCTAAGTGTTCTTTTACATGCTATATATTTAATTTATTGATCATTTATTAAATTATGCATGTATGTCTTTAAATAATATGAGATATTAGCAATGTTGTTACGCTTATGAAATATTAATATAGATTAAACATTTTTATAAAACGAATTAAGCTTTATTTCTTCATCAAGATTAAAATGAAGTTTGTAAAAAAACAATATTGACGAAATATTTTTTATAATAAACAAGAGAGTTAGATTTAGGATTTAACTCATCTCACTCTGATTTAGAATAATACTCATGGATATCAGATAATTGCAATCTAAATCTATTTTGAGGCATGCTCTATTTCAAATATTTTTACAAGAATTATTATTGAAAAATATATTGATGGCATATCCTTCGTAGTAGTTTTAAAATCTAAAAGTTAGTTACAGATACTTAAAAAGTAAATGATGAGAATAATCGAGCTCTACAAATTACAAGTGGACCAATCACAAGGTCTAGGAAGGCACAACTCGAAAAGGCTTTAAATGGGCTCATTCAAGAGGTCATGCATAATCAAGGGGACCTAAATTGGGAGTGCAAGGATTGGGACAATCCTAGGATGGAAATTAGGGCAAAATTGGCAAAATAAAACTAGGCACATTGTTGTGCCATTTGGACTTTTTTGGGCGACTTCATTTTTGACCCTTAGATGGAAAACAAGGGTTAAGATGTAATATTTTATAGGGTTTTCTTTTGTTCTCGGCTCCATATTTTGCTCCAATTTCCATGTGCCATTTGGACTCTTTTGGGCAGCTTTCTTTGCAACCCTTGGATGAAATCAAGGGTTAAGATGTAATATTTTATAGGATTCCTTTGTCCTCAGTTACCCGATTTTTTTCCATGTTTTGGTCAATATTTTCTACTAGCTTTTCTACTTTTTGGCTGTTTTTATTTTGAACCCTTGGATGAGATCAAGGGCTATGATTTAGTAGAGCTTAGGGTTGGTTTGTATCTATTAAGAAGCTCATTCTGTAAAACATAATTTTGAATGAAGTTTGAATATTCAGATCATTTGAGAGCTCATTTTTGCTCTTTGTTCCTCTTCAAGCAACTTATCAAGGGATTGGCAACCTTTTGTGGCGTTGTTTAGCATCCAAGCATTTGTGGTGAGTAATATCCATACTTGTTAGGGTGTCATTTGTGCTAGACTTATCAAGGAAATAGCAGCTCCTTGTGGCGTCTTTTCTCCTCAGAAAAATAGTGAGTAATATCCATTGATTTGTGGAGAAACCCTTTGCTATATAATCTAAAATTTGCTAGATCCTATCCTCTTGGTTCATATCATTTGGTATCAGAGCTTTTTTTGGTGCTAATTTTCAGATTCCTATCCTTTATATTTGTTCTTGTTCTTATGTTCTTGTAGTAAATCTAACACATAAAAAAAACAAAAAAAAACATATCATTCTGCTGTGTTCTTGCTGAAATTTATTCTCCATACCCTAAAAATATTGCTCTTCTTTGTTTCCACGTTTTTTTCTACATTTTCTTTTCAAATTCTATTGTGTCCAAAGTTTTTCAGTAGTAACCTTGCATATCCTGTTGTTTGTGAAAGTATTCTGAAATTTTCTTTCATATTCTGCATTTTCCTTGGTTATTCTACAAAATCTGAAATATTGTGCAGTTTTTGGTTGTTTTCTAGTATTTTTGTTGTAGTTCCTACAGAAATTTTGTTTTCCCTTCATGTCATAATTTATGTGCTATTTTACCTATCTTAAAAATTCCTCAAACTCATATTGAAAGTATTGTATTGATTGACTCTTGAGTTATTAGCATACTTGTTCCAAAAAAAAAGTGGCCAGAATTGATTGAAAAAAAAAGACAGAAAAAAAGAGGCCAAATACATTTGCTAATTTCGAGTGAGTATTAGAACTCATAGTTTCAAGAAGTTCACAGTTTGATTATAATTCTGGCATTATGGGCATAGTTCCATTGGATAAGTTGTTGTTTTCCAATCGTGTTGATCTATTGCTTATTACTCTAAACACTTTAAGTTAGTTACCTTTGTGCAAGCAAGTGGGATATTGTCAACTATATTTTTTTTTGGTGCTTGATAATTCTACAAATTGGTTGGAATTCTTGGATTTGGTTGCTTTGATTAGGAACTAGGAGGGTTTGAACGATCAATCAATCCTAGGCGTAAACACGTGAGGTATTGTGTCAATTTATATTAGTTCTATTTTATTACACTAACCTATTGTTGTGTAGAATTGCAAAAAAAATGTCAAACGGTAGTCCCAGAAGAAGGCCAGGATATGATGTTCATGATGAGGTCTTTAATGACAATCTTTTGAAAGGATGAACAACTTGGTAGTTGATATGAATGAAAGATTGGAAAGGCAAGAAAATTCCTTAGCGACTTTACAACGAGAAACACCTCCGCTGATGTTAGGAGGGTTAATAGGCAAACTAAATGTTGGGGATGATATAGAGGAAGAAGATTGGGAAGAAGAAGTGGAGGAAGAAGAAGAAAGAATGCCTAGAGGAGGAAGAAATGGGAATAGAGGAGGAAGAAATGGTAGAGGAGGTATGTGGTGACCCCCAGAGCTCAGATGGATTTGATAGAGTAAGTAGTATAAAAATGAAGATACCACGCAGTTCCAAGGAAAGAATGACCCGGAGTTGTATTTGGAGTGGGAGAAGAAAGTGGAGCATATTTTTGAATGTCACAACTTCTCCACGGAAAAAAGTAAAACTTCTTGTAATTGAGTTTCGACTATGCATTAAATTGGTGGGATCAATTGGTCATTAGTAGGAGGAGAAAGCTGTGAAAGGCCCATAGATAATTGGGAGGATACATGAAGGCTATCATGAGAAAAGAGGTTTGTGCCTAGCTCTTGCTATGAGAGTTACACCAACGCTTACAAAGATTGACTTAAGGATATAAATGTGTTGATGAGTACTACAAGGAAATGGAAGTGGCTATGACAAGAGCTAACGTCGAGGAAGATAGAGAGGCAACCATGGCTAGGTTTCATAGTGGGTTGAATCCGGACATTGCCAACATTGTGGAACTTCATCATTATGTGGAGATGGAGGACATGGTCCACATGGCAATCAAGATGGAAAGGCAATTAAAGAAACAGAGTTTTCGATCCCAACCATTAAGGTCTAGTCCTATTACTCAAAAACCAAACCTTACTAATCCTTGGAAGTCCAATGAGAAAAAAGATGAAATAGCTACATCCAAACCAAGATTTGAGCCTTACAAAGCCAAAGAGATGGGGGCTAGCAAGGACAAAGGTAAAATCGACACCTCAACTCGTAATCGTGACTTTAAGTGTTTTCGGTGTCTTTGTAATGGTCATATAGCCTCTCAATGTCCCAACAAGAAGGCAATGATCACCTTAGCGAGTGGAGAGGTTGGTACCGATAATGAAAGTGAAGAAGATGAGATGCCATCTGTAGGGGAAGCTAGTGAAGAGGAGATAGGACCCGTGGATGGGGAAGCACTTGTAATAAGGCGATCTTTGAGCAGTCAAGTCAAGAAGGATGACCTTGAACAACAAAGAGATAACATTTTTCACACAAGATGTCATGTGAGTAACAAAGTGTGTAGTGTTATCATAGATGGGACAATCCTAGGATGGAAATTAGGGCAAAATTGGCAAAATAAAACTAGACACATTGTTGTGCCATTTGGAATTTTTTGGGCAGCTTCATTTTCAGCCCTTAGATGGAAACAAGGGTTAAGATGTAATATTTTATAGGGTTTTCTTTTGTTCTCAGCTGCTCCATATTTTGCTCCAATTTCCATGTGCCATTTGGACTCTTTTTGGGCAGCTTTCTTTACAACCCTTGGATGAAATCAAGGGTTAAGATGTAATATTTTATAGGATTCCTTTGTGATCAGCTGACCCATTTTTTTCCATGTTTTGGTCAATATTTTCTGCTAGCTTTTCTGCTTTTTGGCTGTGTTTATTTTGAACCCTTGGATGAGATCAAGGGCTATTATTTAGTAGAGCTTAGGGTTGGTTTGTATCCTATTAAGAGCAACTCAGCTGCTGTAAAACATAATTTTGAATGAAGTTTGAAAATTCAGATCATTTGAGAGCTCATTCTTGCTCTTTGTTCCTCTTCAAGCAACTTATCAAGGGATTGGAAACCTTTGTGGCGTTGTTTAGCATCCAAGCATTTGTGGTGAGTAATATCCATACTTGTCGCCTTGACGAGAGATTAAATTGATAGGCCCGTCGAAAGCATTAACTTTAACGGTTTATTAATTCTTTTTCATTAAAGTAAAATTTAGTCAATTATCAATTATTAACCCCGTCAAAAGACTTTTAGTTCATAAGTGCTTAAGAATAAAATTTGATCCATACCTTAAGATATTTTCTTATTAAAAAAGAGGAATCGATAATCTTAATTCATATTTTTAATAACTTACTTAATATTGAGCAAACATAATTAACTAACTAATGTATTACATAAATTCTTCAATGTATGATAAATATTTATTGAATTTATCTTTATTTTTATGTCAGGAGTTTAAATCTTCAAACCAAAACTGTTGTGAGAGGATGTTTAGGTTATCATTTTTGTTTTTAAGAATTTATTGAATTATTTAAAAATCACATGATTCCTCTTTAAACCAACCTTTGAAGTATACTTATCATTTTCTATTTTATAAATCATACAAAATTTATATGCAACAATTTTGTGCTTCATGTTTTTGGCACCATTTCCAAGGAGGAATATCATTTTTAAAATTTTATTATCAAATCTTAAAAATAATTTTTCTTTATAAATAATGTATGTCCCATTGTACTCGTGTCTAGGTTTGGCTTTTCGTGTAAACAAATATGGTGTCTGTTTTACTTTACTTAGTGTGTTTATCTTTCTCTATGTAACATTGGTTACTACGAACCAGTAAGTCACACACATATATAGTCAGGTACACCTCAAGCATGTTTACACATACCACATGATTGATTTACATCTTGTGTATGCTAGGTTGAGAGTGTTGGTTTTCAGAGAGCAAGTGTGCGAGCAAACCGACGTTGTTATTTGTAGTTTTTGGCTTGTTTTAAGTACGGGTATTTGTGGATTTTACTTGGAATTTTTGGACACAAAAATATCACATTTTACACACCTTTCCAACAAGATTAGCAAGGACCTTTCCATAAGTGGTAGCGAGGTGGTAAATCCGAGTGTTATAAATACCCCTTATTTAAGAACTAAAACTCTACCAAAATTCACTTTGAGATTTAAATCTATTGTTGAAATTATTTTGGAGAGACAATATTTAAGTCTGGGTCTCTTTGCGAGTTTAATAATAAAATCGTAGGTTGTGTGCATTCATGGTTTGATTGTGTGTCTCCCATACACCATTTGATATTAGTAATGGACTGTGTGTCTTTTGAGAATGAGTTATTACACTTTCAGTTACTTAATCTATTAGTTTTGCAACTTATTTATTATTTAGTGAATTATTTGCTACTTAGTAGTTGCCTTAAGTAACACAAGGATGTTATCATATAGATACTGTCTTTATATCTCGTTACATGGATTGTTATACGTAATCTGATATTGTGTTAATACAATCCAAGCTTAAGGTGTGTATGTTTCAACACAGTATGAGTTTAAACTTTGATTAGAAAACATTTATTATTAACTTGTTTTCTGTTTGACATATAATTCTATTATTAAAGTCTTTTGCTTATGATATTATATTTTCTATGCTTCTTCTGCATGTTCTTTGTAAGTGTTACACTATTCTGCTTCTTACGATTTTGGGCCGAGTTCTTTAGGTATCTATACTCTTTCAATTGTAATTTTTATTTAAATTTCTAAAATATCTAGGTTACAAATTAATTTTAGATATTTTTAATTTTTTTTATTTAAAATAAAAACAATAGAAAAAATTAATTTAAATTTTTTTCTTTATTTTATTAACTCTTCTATTATGTTTTTTAACTTTTGTTTAATATTTGTGTAATAAATTATTTTTTGTATAATTTATTTTATTTTACAAACATATGTATAATTTTATTAATTATTCTTTACTAACTTGTATATATTATTTATTATTCTTTTTATTTTGGCTCCGATGGTGCTTATTTAATAGACTTAAGTATTTTGTGATCTTGATTTTTGATATTAATGTACAAAAGATAAAGAGATATTTGAAAAAAAATTCGTACTTTTTATTAACATCTATATGTTTATACAAATATTAGAAAAGATAAATGTTGATAAGATAAATACTGAGTCCTTAAAAAACATTAAAATTATTATAATTTAATATACTTTAATTGATTAAAAATATTTATATTTATATGATTTTATCATATTTTTATATAAATTTGTCTTTTCGGAATCATAGGTATTTTTCTTGTTTTTTTATGTATTTTAGCTTCAAAATAATAACTTAAAGACTCGAAGAAAAATACTAAAAGAAATACATCACCAATATATTGAGAAAATAAATAAGAAAAATCCAAAAAGATGAAAAAATTGGACAAAATGGATCAAAATGATAAAAAAGGACAACATCCTCCATGCAATCATGTCGCAACACGTTGAGAAATGCATGCAGTCGTGCCACACCACGTTGAGTATTCGCCCGCACAACATCGATGTCTGCGCCTAACCGCACCACATCATGTCGTATGCGCTCGCTCCACTGCTTGCGTAGTCCGCCCATTATGCATTTTTATCAATTTTCCCACTATTTTACCATTCTCCTCACTTATAAATACCCCTCTCTCCCATTACACAAAACACACATCAAAAACATCTTCTTTGCTCTTTCTTTCTCTATATTTCTTAGTTTTTTTAGTTTTTAGTTTTAAAGTTTTTCTCTTTTTGGGAACTAACCATATTGTTTTTAAATTTTTAGCTTTTTGATTCAATAAACGAAAATGTAAATCCATTTGGAGGTTTTTCAGAAATAAAATTAGCATCAAAGTTCTATAAGAATTCTTATTCTTTACAGTTATTTTTATGTTTTATTCTTATATGTTATATTTAATTTATCTCTGATTAAATTTAACATGTTTGGCTATTTGTAAACATGATATAATAATAACGTTATTATACTTGTGAAATATTAAATAGGTAAAACATCTCTATAAAATGAATTGATTTTGTTTGTATTCAAGATTTTATATTAAGAATATTAGAGAGAAATATATTATTTTTCATAACAAACTTAAATTTTAAAATTCAATTTTAAGATTTAATTATCCAGTCTGATTTAGAGTAGTGCTCTTTTATTTGTTGATACAATCGCCCGGTAGTTAGAGTGAAACTCTATTTCAAATTTTTTTATAAGAACTATTATTCGAAAATGTACTGACAACATATTTTTAGTAATGGTTTTAAAACTTGAAAGTTAGTACTCAGATAATTAAATTTTTAGGTTTAATTTGGATACCTTGAATAAAGTTTAAATTGTCTAACCCCACTAAAAGTGACATTTAAATGATTCATTTTCAATCTCTTAGAAAAAATAAATTAATTTAATTAACCAAATTAATTATTGACCCACCCATAGGTGTTAATTGATTTTTTTAATTAACAAAGAATATCTAACCCACCAAATGTGGTATTCATATAAAAAAGAGAGAATTAATAAATATCAATTTATTTCTTTAATAACCAAAATAATATAAGTAAGCATAATTAACTTAGTTATTATATCCATAAATACTCCACTATTATGAATGATAAAAATTTACATAAATATTTATTGAATCCATATCTATGTTTATTTTTATGTTATTAGATTAGGAAAATACAAAACCCAAAATATCGTGATAGGATGTTTAGGATTTAATTTCTTTTTTAAAATTTTGAATAATAAATTAAAAATCACATATATTCCTTCCTTAGATTGATCTTGTGAGTATACTTGTCATTTTTTATAAAATGATTCGTGAACTTGCACAAGTTTTACAAATATAAAACCAAATTATTTATAAGATTAACGATGCCGGTTTTGCTCATTAATGAACAAACACAAATTCAAGTAGATAGAGGTAATGTTGAACAAAAAATGATAAAGGAGTATGCATTACCTATCATTGTCTATATTAGTTCTTGCATACAACTTGGAGTGGTTACAAGGAATTATGAGTTGAAATATATTCATTATTCCTTTTTACCTTCATTTTACGTTACCTCTAATGAAAATCCTTTAAACTTTATTAGTGAAATTTATGCTACTATGTAGACAATTTCATTTCAAAGATTGGATATAGATCAACTTAAGATGAGATGTTTTGCTTACACCCTCAAGGATAAAGCTAAATCTTGGTTCATTAACTACTTGGAATGCAGTCTATAATAAGTTTATGGGTAGGTATTATTCCCATAAGAAGACTACAAAATTAAGGGCAAAAATAGCAACATCTTATCAAATCAATGGAGAGCCTTCCATAAAGCTTTGGACATATTCAAACTCCTCTTGAACCAATGCCCACACCATAGCTTTCCACTACAAGTACAAAACTAGTTCTTCTATGATGGACTTATACATCAATGTTAGTACATTGTTGATGATTCTAAAGGAGGAGCTATGAGAGAAAAGACGACATACCAAACTTTGGAGCTGTATAAGATGTTGGGAAAAAATAGTACTAGAGGAAGAAGAGCAAGACTCAATGAAGTTGGCCCAATGAAAAAAATGGTCGTACAACTTATAGAATTGACTAAGTAAGTGAAATTCTCACTACCCATCAAATGTTAAAAAAAGAGGTATGTAAATTATGTAGTTTAATTGAAAACAATGCCTTTATTTAATCAAATACATTTGATTCTAGTATGGATACCTTGGAAGAAGCTAATTATATGAAAAGGTATCATTCCAACACATATTACTACCCTAGCCCTACTTGGAAACCAAACAAAGACGAAGCATATGCTTAAAACCATTCACAAAGGCCATTTGAAAACCAGCCTACCCATAAAGTCAATCCAAACCAACCTTAGAAGATAATTTAAATGTATTTATTCAAATTAGTAGAGAAAACTAGATGATGAATAAGAAAAGGTTAAACTCTATAGAGTATTTAGTAAAAAGAGTTAAAGTCAAAGTTAGGCAGCTTGTAGAATGCATATAAAATCAAGAAAAAGGAAAGCTATCGAGCCAAATAGAACAAGCATAGGATGTTACAATCCTTTGAATTGATAAGGTAGTTAATGAATTAATATTATCTGAAATTTTGAATGATTTACCATTAAGTGTAGGTAATAAAGAAGGTGAAATTATAGTCTCTCACATTGAAGATACAAATGCCAATAATGATAAACCTTCTAAGAAAAGAATTGGGGAGTCAAATGATGTGCCCAAAAATCATAAAGCATCAAACCATACTAATAGTCAATAACATTTCCATACCGATTGAAAAGAATCCAAAAAAGATAGCAATTCTTAAATCTTTTGAATATGCTTTCTAAGTAAATATTAATTTACTTTATTAGAACTGATTAAGAACATTCCTTTTTATGCTAAGTTTTTCAAGGAATTGAATACTAAGAAAATGAGGTATGATCTTAATGAAAGAGCAATGGTATCAAAAATTCCTAGTGCTATGTTTCAATATCAACTACCCCAAAAGTTGAAAGGTCCTGATAGTTTTATCATTAAAATCACTCTTTGGGATAGAAAGGTTGCTAAAAAAATGCTAGAATTAGGTATTAGTATAAATTTGATGCCATATTATATTTTCTTATAGTTAGATATAGGAGATCTTAAACCTAAAACCATGTTCCTTTAGCATGCAAATAGATCTACTAAATATTTGATGGGAATGGTTGAAGATATGTTAGTACAGGTGGATATGAAAAGAAATCACATCTTTGAACAAAGAACATTCAATACTTCTTGGTAGACCATTCATGGTTACTGCCAAAACTATTATTGATGTCCAACAAGAAAATTTAACAATGAAAGTCTTAGGAGAGACTGTCTACTTTAAATCTTTTAACTCTTCCCCTTTTTATTCTATTTCTGCTATTGATGAATGCTATAATGTTAACTCAATGGATATATTTGTATATATAAAAAAAATTGCATGGTGTGATGGAGGTCAAATTGGAATTTTCTTTAACTGTTGAAAAGGTAGAAGAAAATTTAGATTAAATGACTAAGGGGTACCGTGATCAATTGTATAATACTAAAATTATAAGAGAATCCAATATAAACTTAGATTTAACTAAGACCCTTCCTAGGGAATAGGCCATTCCACCTCACCTAAAACTTTAAGATTTACTTGAGCACCTTAAGTATGTTTTTTTGGGAGAAAGGGAAACTTATCCAGCTATTATTTTCTCCACTTTGACCAAAAACCAAGAAATTGAACTTCTTAAAGTGCTTAAGAAATTTAAAAATGCTATAGGTAGGATTATTGAAGATATTAGAGGTATTACTACTTCTATATATATGCATAAGATTAATTTGGAGGATGATGCTAAATCCATTAGAAAGGCCTAAAAAATACCTAACCTAATCTTGCAAGAGGTGGTTAAAAAGTAAATCAATAGACTCCTAGAAGTAGGAGTAATTTCCCAATTTCTAATAGTAGGTTGGTTTGGTGCATGTGGTATCAAAGAAGTATGGAATAACAATCGTGAAAAATGATAAGATTGAACTAATGCCCACTCGAATAATCACTAGATGGAGGATGTGTATAGATTTCAAAAAATTGAATTTATATACTAAAATATATCATTTTCCCTTTCCTTCATTGATCAAATGCTAGAAAGGCTAATTGAGCATGAATTTTACTATTTTTTGGATGTTTTTCAGATTATTATCAGGTACCTATTACAATAGAAGACCAAGGAAAGACCACTTAGATGGGATGTATGCGATTTGGGTTATAAAATGCTCCCACCACATTTCAAAGATGCATAATATCAATCTTCTCAAACATAGTGGAAAATTTATTTGAGGTATTTATGGATGATTTTTCTATTTTTAGAACCTCATTTGATGATTTCTTAAATAAATTGATTTTTGTTTTAAAATGTTGCATTGAATGCAACCTAACACTTAGTTGAGATAAAAGTCATTTTCTAGTATAATAGGGAATCGTTTAAGGACATGTGATTTCTAGCAAAGGAATTGAAGTTGAAAATCCAAAAATAGAATTGACTACAAAATTACCTCCCCTTACATCTTTTAAGGGGATTAAATTTTTTTCAAAAGATGCAAGTACCTATTGGGAATTTATTAAAGATTTCTCTAAAATAAGTCAACCTTTATGTAATTTATTGTCAAAATATGTTTATTTTGATTTTAATAATACATGCCTTGTCTCCTTTAATACTTTGAAAGAAATATTAATTTTTATCCCTATAATTATGGCACTAAATTGGTTTATTCCTTTTGAAACTATGTGTGATGCTTCTAATTATGCAAAGGGAGTAACTT
Organism: Hippophae rhamnoides; assembly: GCA_033030585.1. Taxonomy (NCBI): domain Eukaryota; kingdom Viridiplantae; phylum Streptophyta; class Magnoliopsida; order Rosales; family Elaeagnaceae; genus Hippophae; species Hippophae rhamnoides. The sequence continues at coordinate 35,472,931 of CM065437.1, forward strand.
TGGGATAGAGAGTGGATAATCGTTTTCATGTTATATATATGCTAGCAAAACACTCAATACAGCCCAAATAAATTATTCCACCGCTCAAAAACAATTTTTGGCTTTTGCATTTTCTTTAGATAAATTTAGGTCTTACTTAGTAGGTTCTAAAGTAATTATGCATTCTGATCACGATGCTTTAATATATCTACTAAGTAAACCTAATGCTAAGCCAAGAATAATCCAATGGATTTTACTCTCACAAGAATTTGACCTACAAATAATCAAAGATAAAAAAGGCAGTGAAAACTTAATAGTTGACCATTTATCTAGGTTAATTTCTAAATTCAATTCTCTTGAAGGTAAGAGTAAAGGAAAAAAATGTTGAAACTTTTCCCAATGAACATTTATTTTCAATAAGTTTAAATCCATGATAAGCAGACATAGTTAATTATCTCGCTTGTGGTATTTTAAGACCTAACATATCCTTTTAGGAAAATAAAAATTTGTTAAACTCTTATAGGAAATACTTTTGGGATGATTCTCATCTATTCAAGATTGGTCAAAATCAAATCATTTGGAGGTGTATGCCTTAAGAAGAACATAAGAACATCTTGGAAATTTGTCATGATTTTCATTCCGGAGGTCATTTTGGAGGTAACAAATGGCCCTTAAGGTATTACAATTTGGATTTTACTAGCCAAATTTGTTTAAAAATGCTAATATGATTTATGCACAATGTGATAAGTGTTATAGGACAAGTAATATAAGCAAAAGAGATGAAATGTCTTTGACATTTAATTTAATTCTTGAACTTTTTGATGTATGAGGATTGACTTTATAGGTCTCTTCCCCCCATCTTTTGGATATGAATGTATTTTAGTTACTATGGATTATGTATCTAAGTGGGTAGAAGTTATACTCACTAAGATTAAGGATGCTAATATTGTTGTGAAATTCTTGCAGGATTCAATTTTTAGTTGTTTCGAGATGCCTAAAGCAATTATAAGTGATAGAGGGAGCCATTTTTGCAACAAAAGTTTAATGGGGTATTGAAGAAGTACAACATTACACATAAAGTGGCTACTCCATATGATCCTCAAACATTCGATCATAATGTGATAATTAGTTAATTTTGTCATAATTAGTATTTCATGATAAAATGTTGAAATTGTAGTGAATCCAAAATCAATGTTTAAGAATCAAATAGTGGAGACTACCTTATGAGAATATATTTTGAGCCATTTTCTTCCCATTCTGAGTGATGATATTTTTCTACTATTTACTCTTCTTATCAATTCTAATTGCTAGATGATCTCTATGTATTGAATATTAGTATTTTTACATTTAATAGAGTGTCATAATATTATTTTTATTATTTAAATTAAATAAGTTAAGTAGAAATTGAAAGTATATGCATTTCTCTTCAATCATGCATGACTTCTAAAAAAGAAATATATATATGATTACCTAGACCAATACAAAATAAAAAATCCATAAATTATCCACTCACTTTATCATTCAATATATGTATAAATTGTACATGGGTCTAAAGAATATATATCCCTAAAAGAGATAGAGAGAGAAAAAAAGAAGAAGAGAGAAAATGAATACTATAAACTAAATACTATGACCTATTATCCTACAAAGTTGTTAGAATTGGCTAAATATAAAAGAAAGAAATATAGGAAATAATTACCCAAGAAGTCCTATGCATTTTCTTCATCTTCTAAAGGCATATTACTTGAGATTTTTATGATGAATTTGATTGATGTAAGAAAATAATATGTGATTTCTTTATAAAATCCTTTCATTTGATTCCTTTCATGAGATCAATATTTATGAACTATTTTTGAGCCTTTTCTTCTCTAGACATATACGAACCTATTAATTTATTTTTATACATAAAATCTGTTTGCATATACCTTTGAATAAGTGCTTGAACCAATAAAATCATTAGTATTAAGAGTATGCCTTGTGAGGATAGAGTCGAAGCGAATTCAAATTTCTTTCACTGAGATTGGTAAATTAATATTGATATATTTTTTATTTAAATATTAAAGTGATTTTCATCTAATTATTATAATGAACCATTAATGTTTAGAATATTAAAAAAACTTATACTATGGAATTTAATTGTAATCTTAGAAAAGATTAAAAAGTATGAGCAGTTTTATTATTCTTTTTATTATGTTATTTTTTATTTTTTTTTAATTTTATTTGTTTATGTATTTTTTATCTCTTTTTGTTATTTATTTTTAAAATTTTTTTATTTTAAATTTGATTTTTGTGGGTATCATATCTGAAAACTCTCACAAGATTTAAACTCATCTACTAGGACAACCTAGTGTTTTAAAAGCTTATTGCATATATTAAATGCAACTGTGTCAATCACAGAAATAGTTACGTATAGTTTAATTTTATTCCTAGTTTTTATTTCTATCTTTTCGTCATTCTTGTTAAGAGATTAGCAAGAAGCTGGTTAGAGATTGTGATAAGTGCTTAAAAACACTTAGTATACCATGATTTATGCATGTTAAATGATTAAATATATTTGTATTTGCTTAGTTTTACTATATTTTTAGACAAATCTATCTTTTTGAAATCACAAGTATATTTGAATACTTTTCATATATTTCTTATGTTTAAATGATTTAACTTGAAGAAATATATATGAAAGCACCCATTACAACTTAGAAATTAAAAAGATAACATATGTAAAGCATTATATATGTTTTAAAATTTGAAAAAAGGAAATACATGATATAAAAGGTTCTAAATGATGCAGAATAGAGGATGTCGTAGTGTGAAGTTTTGTGTGCTACAGCACGAGGCATTAAGAATCACATAAACACGTTGCAAATATGATGCAGGTTGTAACATGAAAAATTTGTATGCCGTAGTGAATGTAATAGATCAAACCAAAATCATGTACAACCTGTGTAGGTTTTGTGACATGAAAAAATTGCATGCCACGAGGCCAGTCCAAAAATTCATATTTCTCTTATTTCCTCCACCTATAAACATGACCCTATTTTTATTATAATCCATATCCATCATTCTTCTTATTCCTTTCATTTCTTAGTCTCTTAAGAATTTTAGCCTTTTATTTTAGTGGTTTAAAGTTATTCTCTCAATTGAGAGTTGAAAAAATTTGGTTTATGTAATAGTCTATAGTTTCAATTTAATAAATAATGCGACAATTCGATTTGGAGGTTTTCAGAATATAAGCACTTCTAAGAATCTATTAAGGTATTTTTAAATTTATTCTTTTTAGATTTTCTCTAAGTGTTCGTTTACATGCTATATGTTTAATTTATTGATCATTTAGTAAGTTATGCATGTCTGGTTATAAATAATATGAGATATTAGTAATATTGTTATGCTTATAAAATATTAAAGTAGATTAAACATTTTTATAAAATGAATTAAGTTTTATTTCTTCATCAATATTAAAACAAAGTCTGTAAAAGAAAAATATATTGATGAGGTATTTTTTTTATAATAAACAAGAGGATTATAGTTATGATTTAACTTATCTAGAGGGGATAAATAATTAGGGAATCTAGGCCTTTTTAGGGATAGAGAGCCATGAACCCTCATGATTTCTAAAGTTGACGGATTTTCCCTATAATAAACAAGAGGTTTAGAGTTATGATTTAACTTATCGAACTCTGATTTAGATTAATACTTATGGATATTAGATAATTGCAATCTAAATCTATTTTGATGCATGTTGTATTCAATTGTTTTTATAAGAATTAATATTGAAAGATATATTAACGACATATCATTTATAGTAGTTTTAAAATCTAAAAGTTAGTTCCAAATATTTAAATTGTAAATCTAACTTAGACACCTTGATGAGAGTTTAAATTGATAGCTCAGCTAAAATCATCAACTAAACAGTTTATTAATTCTTTAAAAATAAAAATAAAATTAGTCAATTATCAATTGTTGCTCCCTACCAAAGGACTTTAGTTAATAATTGATTAACAAAAGAATATGATCATTTCCTTGTGATATTTTTTTATTAAAAGAGAGACACAATAATCTTAATTCATACTTCTAATAACTTGCTTAATATTGACAAAATATAATTAACTAGTTAATGTATCCTAAAAATTCCTCAATGTATAATAAATATTTATTTGCTTAAATATTTATTGGATCTTTTTTTACATCAGTAGTTTGGATCTTTATTCCAAAACAATCATAACAAGATATTTATGTTATTATTTTCATTTTTAAGAATTTATTGAATTATTTAAAAATTATATGATTCCTCTTTAAACAAATATTAGAAATATACTTATCATTTTTATAAGTGATTTGTGCACGTGTGAGCTATTTTATAAGTCATCCAAAATTTATACGTAATAATTTTGTATATCAATTATCCTTCTAACAACCCATCCTGAATCGAGTAGGACATGCATAAATAGCTTTTAACCAACATGATTTGTACAAGCATATTGAGGCTCGTAGACGAGGCTAATTTTTCAAAGTAAGTCATGTTGACCAGACATCATCAGCATCCAATGGACATCCAAGTCCAAATATTGACTGACTTGTTGTTCAACTATAAGAAGAACAACAAAGGTTGAACCAAGATAGACCCTTAAATTTAAACCATCTTGAATAGTCCTCATTCAAATTAGAAGTCATAGTTATCCACTCTCGTACAAGTTCACGAGAAACTGTGATGGAATTATCGACTCCTTGAAGCACCCTTAAAACTTCATGAGGCAAAACCATTCATCTGTCATGCTTTTCATGGCCTACTCAAGCAACATAATCCATACCTACACCAACGTGCCCACAAAGGGCTTGACTAGTTCACATAAGACAAGTTTGGATAGGAGACACACCTTGAAATAAGAAAGGACACACTTAAGTATATTTTGGACCATCTCTAGAAGCCACATTATTTAAAACCATTTCCCATTAATGAGGACTCCTTGCAGTATCTTCCAATGCAAGGTCAAATATGTTACTTCATAGGTTGCATGGTCCAAATCACAACCTAACAAGATATTTAATCCATACTAAAATCTGCATGTCCATATTTTTTCCTTATAGAATTCTACATTGCCACCATCATATGGGTTGTATAATTTATACCTTTACATTTTAGTTAAAATAATAAAGGATGTACCTTAAAGCTATGTCAGATTGGATACTTTGCTACCTTTTAGGCCATATCATCCCCTTGTAACATAATGTCACATTTCAGACTATAAAGTCTTGAGAGTTATCTTTTAGGTGGTGTAATATAGGCTGCTTCCCTTAAAGACGTGTAGTTCATTATGCTACCTACAAGGCCATATCAGACAAGATAGTTTGTCACCTAATATGCAGTACCATCCCACATGATATACCATATAGATCTCTCAGAATATGGTAATCCAAACCTATAGTCCAAGCTATCATTGTCTACCATAAACCTACTCGGGTGCACCTTTTTCCTATTCCAATAGGTATCCATAGTTATCTGTTGGGTCGAAAATATGTTGCATGAATTTATCTAATCCCCATCACGTAATGTTTGAGAGAGATTAAATTGTTCTCATTGAAAACAAAAATAGGTGTTGTACGAGTCTATAAGGACCTATAAGATGACAATAATAGAGTATGTAGAAACTCCTAATAGGATGGAAAAAAATAATCCAAAAATTATGAAGAAATTATTTTAAGTTATAAATGGAAAAGAGACCTATGCTTGGACAACTTGATAACTTCAAGCACATTAAACAAAAGGTTGATAGACCGAGGGCTTTGTAAGCAACAATTATTCAAACAAATCATCCCAAATGAACAAAAAGTCATATAAATATGATTAGGTCTGACATAAAATAACCTAATAGGATCAGAAGCACACACAAAAAGACTCTATGTTCACCTAACCATGGGTTGTGGGCCTCATAACCACTCTATCAAAAAAAATTCCAATTAGGAAAAAGGTTGGTCAAACAAAAGAGGCCAACTAGAAAAAACGTAGGCTAGAAATGTAGGCATACAAGAGCCAATTGGCATGGTTGGACCAAATGAGCTTGAGTTACAAGTAGATCAATCACACTTTATTCTCCATGCATAATCTCATCACGGGTACTCAACCCACTTCTCATCCTTTACAAATGTGGTCATCCACCCTTTGAACAGATGCAATGGGCCACAGTCCTAATGAGGGACAAAATTTAAAGAATCTCACAATCTCACATATTGATGAGACCATAATGAGCCTCCCAATGTAATTGAAAGTAAAAATAAAACGAAAGTAAAGAATGCAACATAAGTAGAGAAGTACCAAGTGATGTGATATATATACATCTGTCCTAAATATCTGTACAAACGATAAAGCTTACAACCAAAATTTACATCCTATTGATAGATTGGATTATAACCCTATAAAAGGTATCCAACTAGAACATATCAACCAAGGGTGCACACCTTCCTAGAAAATATTTCTAGAAGATGTCTATATGAGTATCCTAAGAATGTACTCTAGAAGTCCATCCATGTTCCTTGAGAGCACTTGGATTAATCAATGTAATTAAACAAGCCCGCACATAGACTCAATGAAGCAACACGTCCACTCCAAATGCATTATGTCAAATAATAGGATGACTAATGTATTCAATCATATCTCAGAGGCCTAAAACAATAGGCATATATTACCTTTAGTTGTGAACTACTTATTTACTTTTATTAGCAAAATGCTTATTATCGAGTGATTATTGTAAGTAACCCAAATATGTTATCACATGTGAGATGGATTTTATACGAGTTTACCTTATTATATGTTGTGTTATGTGTCTTCTAATGCATTGAGAGTACAATAATAATTTATCAAATATGTTTACACATATGAGATCTTCAAGTGATTGAAAATACTTTATAGCTTTCTAGTATGATTCCCTAATTCACATTATGTGTGATATTTTCCTTATCAATGCATATTGTTAGGTTGGACATGAGTATGCAGGGCACATTGCCACTAGTGTGTTTATCACATATTCTTTCTTATTTGCTAGTTATTTTATGGTGTGTTAAATTAAACATGTTATTTTTACTGTTTATTTTGCTATGATATTTGCATAATTCATATAGTGAGGCTTTCTTGGTCAAGTTAGAATAGAGCTAGTAAAAAGATTTCATCGGTTGACATGTTCATCCCTCATCTAGGTCCCAATTTTCTATATGGATCAAGAGTTCAATTCACTTATGTATAATTATTCTGACGAATAAAATTTCAAATAGTATAGTTGTTTGGAGTACTATTGTATAGACTAGCTATTTGTTAGGCTAGTAACGTAGTTAGTTATGGAAGGGACTATGTGTCTCTTCCACGTATAAATGGTATTACTTATGCTATGGTATATGTCAAAATTCAAAAATATTATAGACTTTTTAATTTTAAAAGATTAATCTAATAGGTAAAAACACACATAATCTTATAAACTTTATTATAATATTATCTACTACAATATAAATCTTTGGTCTCAAAAATTTAGCCTTGGTTTATGGCCTCAGTTATTTAAAAACCGAGGCCAGAGACATGCCCTATGACCTTAGTTATTTAAAAACTGAGGTCATAGACATATTCTATCAATTTTCTCTCATTTACACTAAACACCAAATTTTTATCAATTTTTTTCTTTTTTTCCTATTTTTTTTCTTTCTCCTGTTTTTTCCCCTTTTTCTCTTTCTCTTGTCTTTTCCCCCTTTTCCTTTTCCCTTTCTCTTCTCTTTTATTTACCCAACCACATACATCCCTTCCTCTCCACCTTTTAATTTGTTGTTTCTTGTGCCTCATCCCCTCTAACTCTCCAAATGATCCCTTATCCCCTCCAACGAGCGTAAGGGAAAGCACGATAGATTAGGGTTTAGTGAGCATGAAAAATTTAGGGTTTGGCGAGCATAAGTTTCGAGCGCGAGAAGAACGATAGAGATTTGAGAGCAACAAATTTAGGGTTCATCATTTACTTTTTCTGGATTATTATCTCTTTTTTATTTTGAGTACATAATTTTAAAAACCAAGAAATTTTTTCTATACGTTTTATTCCCTTTTCATCAGACTTTGACTATCTCTTCCGTTCCATATGGCCTTTATTGACTAAACTTAATCATGATCTGATATATAATCACTCCCTCATGGACCAAATCTGCTTCGAATCAGTCAAGATTAGGACTATGGATTGGGCATCTCCGCATAGAGAGAAGTGCTAGAAAATCAATGATGGAGCTACTGATGGCATGGAACTAATGGTAATACTTGTGTTTTTTTGTTGCCTCTGTCTGAATATATTTTTAATGAGTAGCTATTGATGCTTTAGCTTAGGATTTTACATAACTGAACATAGTGTTTGTGTTTTTATATATGCCTATGAGGAATCACTTGAAGTTTGAGCTTTGAACAAAACAAAATCTACTGGTTTGTGATCTATACTTAACAGGGTATGGTAAAACTTTCAATTGTTACTTTTGAGGCAATATTACTTTTACCTTTTCTTTTTCTTGTAACTTCTCTTTCAAGATACATATTTTACAGATTTTAGATATGCTTATTATGTCAATTTGGTAGTGGGAATAATACTTTTAGAAATATAGAAAAATGATGTGTTATGGTATTCCATCATTTTCACTTCAATTTGAGAGAGAGAAGAAAATTTTAGAATAAACTTCATGTTTAATTTCTGGATTGCAGATTGGTAACATTTAAATGTAAAATGTGGAAAACTAAATTACAATTTGGTTTACATAAATTTTGAATAGATATTTGATATTTGTATCAATTAGTCTAACATATTCTGCAATTATTTTGGTGCAAGATTCACATGTATGATGCCTAATAATGTCATTTTTGTTTCCTCAGGAACTTGTCAAAAGTGCTATAATAGATTCTTGCATTCGCGTCATAGACAATAGCCGAGAGAGCATTCATAGAAAATTAAAAACAATTGATTGAAAATGAATTTTTGCTCTTCACTTTTCTAAATTAAGTGGTATTGTTATTGTATATGTGAGTTGGATGTGACTACAGTTTTTAATGTGACATGCAGGTGTTTTTCATCTTCACTCTTTATAATACTTCTAATCACAATGATTAGTTTAAGGTCTGGTAATTTATTAGTCATGTGTATTAATGTTTTATTAGTCTCATTACCAATCATACTTTTTATGTAATAATTGTTTTTAATGATCTCCCATAGTTGTTATTTGCTGTTATTATTGTGACTTATTAGTTATGGCATTTTTCTTTCTTTTTTCCTATTGGACAACATGATATGATGATGCCTTTGCATTTATGGTTTTAATCATTCTGGTACTTACATATATTTTCTGCTTGTAGATTGGGTGGATCTGGTAGGACAAAGTGGATTAGTTCCATAGACTGGACTCATTGTTCTTCTATGCAAGCAGATCCCATGACAGCTAATGTTATTCCTCCTTCACCTTGGACAATATTTGGTTGTTAGAACGGTGATAATGTAAATCAAAGTAGCACTTTGGAGTTTCATGAAGTTCTTTATTTACTGAAAACATGGGTCCAATGTAGGTTTCTGACTATTCAAGGAAGCAAAAGATAAGGACTCCCATGGAAAAGTTATTAGGTTTTTCTAGTTCACCAATAATTTGTTTAGAAGATAAGCTCACAATACAGAATCTTGTAAATCTTTGTTACTTGAAAATTTAATCTACCACCTAACATTTTCTAAATTTTAATACTCCTTATTTGGATACTCAGTGGTTATTATTTCATTTTATTTCCATTTTTATCTTGCTTGAGATGGTTAATTTATTTACTTTTTGCTCTGGAAAGGACAAAAGTAAATAAATGTTTTTATGAAAAGTTCAAATGCAATGCTACGAGGATGCTAAATTGATGAAATTGTTTCCTGAAACTATTCAAATGAAAAACTTGAGCTAGAACTATTAAACACGTTTATAGATCCTTTTTTAATTTTATTTCTATAGAACTGTTTTTGACTTTGATATGTATTGGAATATGTAACAAGCAAACTATTATGAAGGCCTTGGAACCTCTTGTGAAATGGCTAGAAGAGGTAGAAGAAAAATAAAGAATATTGCCAATCATGTGCTACTATATAGTTCAATTTATGAGATGTATAGTTCAGATGCAGTCCATAGATTCAACAGTTTCAAAAGTAAATCAGCTGGATGATGAGAAGTTGTACCCAAAGTTAGTCTGGCAGAAGGGTAGGATTTTGGACCTAATTTTCATTCCTATCTTTAATGACATAGATAAAATTAGCTTTAGTGTGGTAGTATTCATTGCTGTGCATAATCTATTTGATAAGATCAATTTTGGTGTAGTGTTGTGCTTCATGAATGAAAGTATAGCTCGATTCTTACTTTCTTTTCCCATTTTTGTTTTTCACAATATTCTTTCTTTTCCTTTAGTATCTTCCTAAAACGTCATGCACTAATTTAATGGAAATTGTCTATATATGCATGTTAATATATATACTTGTGCATATTGAATTGGTTATGTCCATAAATACATAGCAATTGCTCTGTAGGATGACCAAAATGTGGGAAAACATGTGCGAATAACATGACGGTCAGTAGAACATTGTCAAATTTAATTCTACGAGGATGCTAAATTGATGAAATTGTTTCCTAAAACTGTTCAAATGCAAAGCTTGAGCTAGAACTGTTGAACACGTTTACATACACTTTTTTTAATTTTATTTCTATAGAGCTATTTTTGACTTAGATATGTATTAGAATATGTAACATGAAAACTTTTGTGAAGGCCCTAGAACCTCTTGTGAAGTGGTTAGAAGAGGCAGAAGAAGAATAAAGAATATTGCCAATTATGTGCTACTATCTAGTTCAATTTCTAAGATATTATACGTACCCATAAGCATATTTGTCTCTTTTAGTAATGTTATTCCTAAGCTTGACTAATGTCACTTATAAATGATTATAATAGTAAAAAGTTATTTTGTAATAGTAAGTCTATTATTCATAATTATTATAAATATTAAAATTAGCTAGTAAGGTTTTATTATGTTTTAATGTATAAACTCTCAAATGTAATTATACTTTTAATTTTAATATAATATAATTTTTAATATTATAATTAATAATTATATTTTTATTTAAATTTATGGTCATAAGGATGTCTATGACCTTGGTTATTTAAAAACCGAGGTCATAGACATATCCTATGGCCTCGGTTATTGAAAAATTAAAGCTATATACATACTCTATGGTCTCGGTTATTGAAAAACTAAGGCCATATACATATCTTATGGTCTCGGTTATTGAAAAATTGAAACTATAGAGTATGTCTATGATTTTAGTTATGTAAAAAACCGAGTTCATAAACATATCTTATGGTCTCTCTCACTTAGATTTTGGTTCTTATAACCGTGGTCATAGACATACGATCACGATTAAAAATTGAGATTATATATACGTATTATAATAGTATATAATTTATTGATATTGGAATTACACTTTAGAGGATAGAAGTTGTATGCGTACTATGCTTTTTTATTATTAACGAATCTTAATTTGAACCGAGCTTTTTGGTTAATTAAGAACACCATGTACACTTTGGCTTCTGTGGTCTAGAGAAAATATATAGAAACTCATTTCTCAAAGTTCGATGAATGGAATTTTTCGATTACAAGAATAAAAACTTCCTAAATTCGTTGAATTGCACGTGATTATAATTTCGTTGATTCAACCTGAATTTAAAAAGAATTTGAACTTAATGAGAATGACTCACAACTTTCTTTTTTTTATAATTAGAAAAATATATTTCTAATAATGACCGACAATAACGTCAAAATCACTAATTTCTTTAATTATTTATCAATTTAATCAAATTTTAAAACAAACATAAATACTTTATAATACCTTAATTTATATTATTTTATCTCACATCAATCCGTTATCAAGAAAACTAAAAGAAACAGGCTTAAACTTATATTATTTAAACTTAAATTTTGTTTTACAAATAATGGGTTCAATATAATAAAGGCATAATATAACAATTTTAGTTTCCTCGCTAAGCAGACTATATATATATATATAGAGAGAGAGAGAGAAGACTTCTCATGACTGTATCAAAAGAGATACTTTTTATTGGTACGTATAGACTAAGCATCGATCGATCACTAGTTTGGCTTATTAGAAAGAATTAGAAGGAGGTCCTTCTAATCTGATATAGTCATACATAACTCCTTGAAAATAGTTAATACTTCTAGTTTGAGTAAGAAAGATAGTGTTGTTTCCTTTGTGAAGAAGATTACTTGGCACATTGATGCTGAACAACCAATACAACCCATGAATACCATGTCTTGCTATGGCATTATCCCCTCCTATCGTCCCTACTGAAAAATGTGGCTCTTTTGTCGACATCCCATCATTCACCCGAACCTTCAAAACATCATTATTGGTTCCAAAATCATTATATGTTTTTAAATATAAATTAAGTGTCTACAAGTTTCAAAAGTAATGCCACCGACTCCTATTTCAATATAAACAATATATGTTCCAAACTTTTGATCCAATTGACGTGGGCCAGCACCAAAGGAAAAAAAGGTAAGAAAACATTCTAGTGTCGAAAGAATAAAGAAGAAAGAAAGAAAGAAAAAAGTCAAAAGTTTATGCCATTTATCTCCATCAATTTATGCGTGAAGAATAGAGTTCTTGGCTTTATAAAGCCTTAGTTTCAATCTCAAATTAACAGATCAGAAACGGAGTAAAAGAAAACTGAGAGAGTTTTTCTAAGAGAGCTTTTGAGAGGAAAAATTAAGAGAATTAATTTGTGAAGTTTTACCCACAAATTGAAGATATATATATTTGTTGTATTTTTGTAAGAGATCCACCTAAAGGTGAAGTGTGTAATCCCATCTTATTATAGTGGAAGTTTAAGTGGTCTACGGGTCCCGTGGTTGTTACTTTCATTTTTGAAAGTTTTTCCACGCTAAAATCTTGGTGTCATTTTTGTTATATTTTGATTTGGGAAATTTTCCTGAGTGTGTGAAATTTATTTCTTTACAACCATACATTTTTCCCAACAAAGTGGGATCAGAACCTTGGTTGTATTCAGGAAAGTTATTATTCACAGAGTACTATTCATATATACGGTACTATTCTGTCGCCAGACACTATTTACAGAGTACTATTCATATATACGTACTATTTGTCGGCATTTACTATTCACAAAATACTATTCGGCAGTACTATTCACATAGTACTATTCGGCAGCACTATTTATTGGTACTATTTATTATCAGAAAAGTACCAAGCTTCGTCAGTTGATTGACGATTCAAATGGAGGAGAGCACAGGTAATATGATAAAGTTGACTGCATTTAATTATGCAATTTAGAAGCCGAAGATGGAGGATCTTTTATACATTAAAGATCTATGGAAGCCAATTATAATGCCGAAGGAGAAAGAAGTAACCGATGCAAACATTGAATGGGCCGTTCTGAACCGAAAGTGTGCTGCTCAAATCAGACAATGGATCGACAAAAGTATTTTTCAAAATTTTGCTAATGAACATGATGCTTACGTTCTTTGGCAAAAGTTGGAGAAAATGTATGCGATGACAACCGCACAGAATAAAGCAAATCTGATGCGACGATTAGTCAATTTGAAGTATAAAGACGGAAGTAGTGTATCAGAACATATGAGTGAGTTCCAAGGCATTGTAGATAAACTCAACTCTATGAAGATGACTGTAGATGACGAGCTACAAGCGTTGTTGATGTTGAGTTCTCTACCAAAAAGTTAGGATACTCTAGTTGTGTCAGTTAGCAACTCAGCTCCTAACGGTAAGCTTACCATGGATATGGTAAAAGACAGAATGTTAAACGAAGAGTCTCGACGAAAAGATGAAGGATATACTCCTGACACTGAAGCGCTTGTCATGCAGAAACAAGGCAAGCAAGAATGGCAGGGGAGAAGTAAAAGTAAAAATCCCCGTAACCAAAGTCAACAAAGAGGACGGTCGAAGTCTAGATCAAGGTATGACATGAAGTGTCATCATTGCATCAAGCCTGGACATTTCATTCGAGAATGTAGAAGGTTAAAGGCAGAATAATCCAGAAATCAGGAAGCAGAAACCCAAACAAATGACACCACAACTGTCACTGAAGAAGTTGTCATTGTTCGAGATGCTGATTATGTCAATCTTGCATGCCAAGACACTACTTGGGTAGTTGACTCAGACGCTTCCTATCATGTCACCTCACGACGAGAATTCTTCTCAACCTACACTCAAGGTGATTTTGGACGTGTGAGGATGGGAAATGATGATGCATCAAAAATTGTCGGCATTGGAAATATTTATCTAGAGACTAATCTTGGATGCAAATTACTTCTGAAAGATGTGAGGCATGTTCCTGATATCCGCCTCAATTTAATCTCTACCGGTATGCTTGATGATGATGGATACAATAATTATTTTGGTGAAGGAAAGTGGAAGCTCACCAAAGGCAATCTGGTAATAGCTAAAGGTAAGAAAGATACATCACTCTACATCACAGAAGCCAGACTGTGTAGAGGAGAAGTAAATGCCACAAGGAAAGAAGTTCCTACCGAGCTATGGCATAAGCGACTCGGCCACATGAGTGAAAAAGGTCTCATAATTCTTTCCAAAAATGAGCTATTTACAGGAATGAAAGGTACACCCTTGCAAACTTGTGTTGACTGTATTATAGAAAAACAATATAGAGTTGCATTTCGTAGTCTCGCACCATCTAAAAAGGAAAATATTCTAGATTTAATACACACAGATGTCTGTACAATGAGTTGTAAGTCATTAGGAGGTGCTCACTATTTTGTGACCTTTATTGATGACCATTCTAGAAAAGTATGGACTTTTGCTTTGAAAACTAAAGATCAAGTGCATGAAGTTTTCAAGTAGTTTCATGTAAAAGTGGAGAGAGAAACTGGTAGACGTTTGAAGTGTGTACGTGCAGATAATGGTGGTGAGTATCGTGGACCATTCGAGGAGTACTGCAGAAGTTTTGGCATCAGGCTAGAAAAATCAGTACCAAAGACACCTCAACACAATGGTGTCGCAGAGAGAATGAACGAAACCATCTGTGAAAGAGTCAGATGTATGCTCTCAAATGAAAAACTGCCAAACTCCTATTGGGGGGAGGCAATAAGGATAGCAGTAGATTTAATCAACCTTTCTCCATCAGTTCCACTAAACTACGACGTACCGGAAAGAGTTTGGACGGGGAAAGATGTTTCTTACAAACACTTGAAAGTATTTGGCTGTAGAGCATTTGTTCACATCCCAAGAGATGAGCGATCCAAGTTGGACGAAAAGGCGAAGCAATATATCTTTATGGGATATGCCCATGAAGAATTTGGTTACAGACTTTGGGATCCTATTAGCAAAAGGATTGTCAGAAGTAGAGATGTGGTGTTTCTTGAAGACCAAACAATCGAGGATTTTGAGAAATCCGAAAAACCACAGTCAGATGAAATTCCAGTTAATTTGGACCTAGTCTCTCCACCAATAAATCCTGATGACGGGGGAGTCACACTAGATACTGATGATGTCAATCCACCAGCTGGCAGTTCAGAACCAGAACAAGTTTCTGAACAAGTCCAACCAGAAGTACAGACAAGGAGATCCACCCGAGTACGACAACCAAGTCGTATATATTCTCCTAACGAGTATGTGATGCTCACTGAAGGAGGAGAATCAGAGAGTTATGTTGAAGCTATCACTAATCAGCATAAGACTGAGTGGTTAAAAGCCATGCATGAAGAAATGAAATCTCTACATGAGAACCACACATTTGACCTGATGAAACTACCACAGGGAAGAAAAGCTCTCAAGATCAAGTGGGTGTACAGAATCAAAAGTGAAGAAGGCAGCTCGCAACCACGCTACAAAGCAAGATTGGTTGTGAAAGGATTCGAGCAGAAGAAAGGCGTTGACTTCGATGAAATATTCTCACCAGTAGTTAAAATGTCTTCAATCCGAGTTGTTCTTGGTTTGGCAGCTAGTCTTAATATGGAGGTTGAACAACTTAGCGTAAAGAATGCATTCTTACATGGTGATCTTGATGAGGAAATCTATATGGAGCAGCCCGAAGGTTTCCAAGTCAAAAGCAAAGAGAAGTTGGTATGCAAACTAAAGAAGAGCTTGTGTGGTCTGAAGCAAGCACCAAGGCAGTGGTACAAAAATTTTGACTCATTCATGGAGAAAAATGAATACAACAGAATGACGGTTGATCACTGCATCTTTATCAAGAAATTCTCTGATGGTGATTTTATTATTCTTTTGATTTATGTTGATGATATGTTAATTGTGGGTCAAAATATTGAAAAGATTAAAAAGTTAAAGAAGGAGTTGAGCAAGTTCTTTGCAATGAAGGACTTAGGACCTGCCAAAAAGATTCTTGGCATGACGATTACCCGCAACAGGCAAAAGCAAAAGATCTGGCTTTCCCAAAAACGGTATGTTGAAAAAGTTCTTGAAAGATTCAACATGAGCAAAGCTAAACCTGTTAGTTGTCCACTTGCAAGCCATTTCAAACTTAATGTGAGTCAATGTCCCTCAAGTGAGGAGGAGAAATCAGAGATGAGCAAGGTGCCTTATGCATCGGCAGTTGGCAGTCTAATGTACGCTATGGTATGCACCAGACCAGACATTGCACATGCTGTTGGCGTTGTGAGCCGATTCCTATCAAATCCTGGAAAGGAACATTGGGCAGCTGTCAAATGGATACTCAGGTATCTCAGAGGAACCTCCAGTCATTGTTTATGCTTTGGTAATAATAAACCTGTATTAGAAGGATATACAGATTCAGATATGGCTGGTGACGTAGATACGAAAAAATCTATATCTGGGTACCTAATAACATTTGGAAGGGAGTTGTTTCATGGAAATCACGATTACAAAAGTGTATTGCCTTAAGTACCACAGAAGCATAGTATATTGCAATCACTGAAGGTTGTAAGGAGATCCTGTGGATGAAAAAGTTCCTACAAGAATTGCATCAGAACCAACAAAATTATGTTCTTTATTACGATAGTCAGAGTGCAATTCATCTTAGCAAGAACCCAACCTTCCACTCAAGGTCCAAACACATCGACGTAAGGTATCATTGGATTCGTGATGTGTTGGAACATAAACTATTGGAAGTTGAGAAGGTTCACACCAATGATAACGGGGCAGATATGATGACAAAGACCGTGACTAGAGAAAAGCTTGCTATCTGTAGAAAGATTGCAGGTGTGGAAGAGCCATGTCCCACATAAGGTGGAGGGGGAGATTTGTTGGTCCAACTGATGTGGGCCAGCAGCAAAGAAAAAAAAAGAAGAAAAAGGTAAGGAAACATTCTGGCGCCGAAAGAAGAAAGAAGAAAGAAAGAAAAAAAAAAGTCAAAAGTTTCTACCATTTGTCTCCATCAATTCATGCGTGAAGAATGGAATTTTTGGCTTTATAAAGCCTTAGCTTCAATCTCAAATTAATAGATTAGAAGCGTAGGAAAAGATAACTGAGAGAGTTTTTCTAAGAGAGCTTTTGAGAGGAAAAATTAAGAGAACCAATTTGTGAAGTTTTACCCACAAATTGAAGATATATATATATTTGTTGTATTTTTGTGAGAGATCCACCTAAAGGTGAAGTGTATAATCCCATCTTATTATAGTGGAAGTTTAAGTGGCCTACTGATCCCATGATTGTTACTTTCATTTCTGAAGGTTTTTTCACACTAAAATCTTGGTGTCATTTTTGTTCTATTTTGATTTGGGAAATTTTCTTGGGGTGTGAAATTTATTTCTTTACAACCATACATTTTTCCCAACACAAACAACATATGTTTTATAAACAAAAAGAGTTGTAAATAAATTGTTTTTAATAAAATTATATTTTAGATCTGTATACTTATTAGGTGAGCTATTAAAAGTTCGTTATTTTTACAAAAAAGTTTGTCAAAATTTATTTTATAACGATAATAGATTTATGTTACTCAATTTTTTGCGAAAGTGAAACTATACAAATTTATTATATTTATAAAATAAATTTATGTGATCTATTTTTATAAATAAAGTAGATTTATGTTGTCACATCTAATAAGTAAAAACTAAAATATATTTTTGTTAAATTTATTAGATTTAGATTATCTTCTTTACTTCTATAAAATACATATTTACCTTGAAATCATAATTGATTAGTTACTAGTCATTAATTAGCATTTAAAACAAGAAATCTATGAAATTGATCGTTATAATACTACATGTCTACATTTAAAATATAAATAGATGAATGTTTGCATATGTTTTTGCTTTTGTTATTTATAGACTCACTTATTCAACAAGTTTCAAAAATAACTTTGATAACTTAAAATTTCGCTAAGTTTAAAATAATCAAATCAATATATATCTTAAAAACTTTTGTTAAAAAATATTTTCAATAATATTTGAAAATATTATGTACCAAATATTCTAGAGTTAGATTCTGTGTAATAGGATTTCAGACACTTGAACTATAGAGACGGACCTAAGTTATAGCCAAAGGAGCCATGGCCACCCTAGTTTTCGAAAAAAACTTTCAATTTATTTATATATATGTATGGATGATTTTTAACCATAAATATAAATTTAATTTGGCTTCCTAATTAAAAGAAAAAAAAACATTTGATCCTCTTTTAACCTCATTAAATATCACTTTGAACTTATCATTTCTTTCAAATTAGTGACTCAATGGTATATTTGTAAAAAACTTTACCTCACTTTTATTTGAACTACCACAATTAATAATTATAATAGGTGTATATTTATATGTAAAATATAAATCTAATAATAAGAAAGCAAAAATCTCAAACTCATTATAGCCTTGATAAATTGTACGTAGCTCGAATTTTGCATTAAACATTCATATTTTTTTAATGTGTATTTTCTTCCTTTTTCATATATTGGTAGAGCATTTTCAATATTAATCTCATAATATCATCATCATTTTAGGATTCTTTATGACCAATCAGAAATTTAAGAGACGAAAGATCAACAAGATACTATATATATTCTTTTGTTAAAGTCTGTAATTCATGTGTCATATCTTACTATCAATAATTAGAACTTGCTTCTTAATAGTTGTGTGGTTCATGATGAGAAAAAATAGTAAAGAAACATTGATAATCACAAAGATGAAAGGAAAGATTACTTACACGAGTAGAATGATAAAGTGATGACTTTGTACAAGTAGGTGGTTGGTCTTTAGAGGATGTTGTAATGGTAGGATCAGTAGAAGGGGTAGACACATTAGGAGAGACCGTAGTAGACGGTAGAGATGGTAATAGATCAATGTTAGGAGGAAGTAGATCAATAGTTGGGTCATTAAAAAATGAGAGTAAGGTAGAAGATAAGACATGAAATTGGGAAAGAGAGGAAGAAATTTATGTTCCCAGAAGATGACATGATGAGAGATGTACAATCGTTGAAAGAGAGGGTCCCAACAATGATAGCCTTTGAGTTTTATTCCATACCTTAAAAAGCAACAAAAATGAGCACTAGGTTCCAATTTATTGTGTTCATAAGGGTAAAGAATAACAAAACAGGCACAACCAAACACTTTGAGTAGTTCATAAGACGAAGGAGTATTATAGAAAAGCTCATAAAGGGATTGATTGTGAATAACAGGCATTGGAATACGATTGATGGTATAAACATTCATAAGAGCTGTTTCACCCCAAAATTGTTCTGGACAAGAATTAGAAATAAGGAGAGTACGGATAGTACTAAGAATATGTTTGTATTTTCACTTAACTCTTCCATTTTGTTGAGATGTGCCAGGACAAGAGTATTGAGAGAGTGTGCCATTTTTCGAAGAAAATTTAAAAAATATGTTTCTTTATATTCCATAGCATTATCAACTCTAACAACTTTGATAGTTTGAGATAATTGGGTTTTAATCATTTTGGAAAAAACAAAATAAATTTTAGGTAATTTAGATATATGTTTCATGAGAAAAATCCATGTGAGTCTTGAATAATTATCAATAAAAATGAAAAAATATACACATTTCCCCATAATAGGGTGTGGGGATGGATCCCAAACATCAAAATAAATTATGTCAAAAAGGGAGACAGAAGTAGAATTACATTTATTGAAAAATAAAGCAGGTTGTTTTTTTCAATTGACAAAGCAAACAATTTACACTATTAGAAGTAGGAACATATCCTAATTTACCAAAAGATGCTAAGTAATGAGGACGTCCTATATAAGTATGACCTATACGAGCATGACATAGGTTGATAGGAGTAGTATGAGCAACAACAAAACGATGAGGAGAATTGGATAGATAAAGATTGATAAGTTCAAATAGTTATCCAACTTTACGATCTATCCCAAGGGTCTTCCCAATCTGTGGATTCTACACATAACAACCAGAATAGGAAAAGGTAATAGTAAGACTAAGTTCACATAATTGACCAACAGAGATAAGATTCAAAGTAAGGTTGAGAATATGAAAGGTGTTAGAAAGTGATATAGAAGGTGTGGAAACTTGACATTTATCATTAACATGCATATGTGAACCATTAGTAGTTTGAATTAAAGGTTTGGAGATGGAAGATTATGTGGGAGAGAATATGTGAGTATTTTGAGTCATATGGTTATAACAAGCAGAATTAAAATACCATAAAAATTTATCTGATGTGAGAGACAAGACAATAGGGGAAGGATTACTAGATTTTGAGAAGACATGTTTAAGAAGACCTTCAAGTTCTTGAGTAGAGAAAGTAATTTTTTTCATAATTATCCTCAAAAATAGAAACAATGACAGATGAGTTGCTAGTTTTACCTGAAGTATTTTGATAGAGACTTTGAGAGCAATCATTTTGAAAATGTGCTAGACCCTTCTTGTGACAAAATTTACATACCCAAATGTGATATGTGAGAAGGTCATGATTGCTGTTGTGGCAGTAGGTGTAGCCTTGCTATTTGAAGCCCTCTTTAGAACCTCCATTATCGTGATAAAAAGGAGTGACAATAACAAAATTTGTAGTATGAACTTTGAAAACCCCAATCTGCGTTTCTTTAGAGCGAATATCAGTCACAACAATATCTAAAAGCAGAAAAGGACTACGATGAAGTAAGGAAGCTCGAATAAGTTCAAGCCGATTATGGAGAACCATGAGAAAAATAACAAGATGTTGGTGATTACAGTAAGTTGCAAACATCTCAGAGAGAGCGAGTTGATCCTAAATAGCATGCATCTCATAGAGAAATTGGTTGATCGTTTGATCATACATCTTACCTTTGGTATGAAGATACGTCAAAAATTGATATTGATGGGCCAGATCTGTGGTAATGAATCGAGTCTCAAGAAATTCCCAAACTTCCTTGGCAGTGTCAAAATGCCCAAATTCACCATGGATTGAGGGTAGAGTGGTGTTGCAAAACCATGTAATAATTTGATGATGTTTATTTTCTCAATCTTTAAGACGGTTAGTAAATAAAGAGTCAGTTTCAGTGGTTTCTTTTATAGGTATAGAGATATCACCAGTTATGAGATGCCATAACTTGCATCCTTTCAAGGAACTCTTCATTGCTTGTGCCTAGTATCATTAAAGGTGGTACAGAGTGATTTGGGAACATCATTTCGGTCCATTTTAAAGGAATAATAGAAGAAATATAAGGGAACAGTATAAAAGAGTTTAGATAGGTCAAAATAACCTTAAAAATGAAAAGAATATGTATAAGCGGTTGGTTTGCGGGTTAGGCGTGGGTTGCGGAGTGGGTTGGGCCTGCGAGTGCATTGGCGGGTGGGTTTTGGGAACAGATCTTTTGGGCGGCACGTAAGGGCTCATGAGAGGTGATTTTGGTGGCGCTGAAATTTTCTAGATGAGACGAGTCTGATGATAGTATTTTGGCTTTGATTAGATAGTATATGTGATGTTTTGTGAGAGCAAGAGTTTTATAGTGATAGTGGTTTATTATGATAAACATAGGCGAAAATTTGATTGAAATTCCAGTGATATAAGAGAGGCTTTGATACCATATTAACAATATAAAGATATAATAAAGAATGACTGATTTATTATATTTATATTATTGTCAATGTGTCTAAAATGTACATAAGAAACCCCATCTATAAAGTTGTAACGTGTGTACTATTGTAATTCTCTGATAGTAAAAAAGTATAATAGTATAAGTGATGTAAAATATCTTATATAATTTATATTATATATATCTTATATCTTATATATCTTAAGACCATGAATTATTATTAATTTTTATAAAGTTACTAAGTAATTTTTATTTTAAAAATTAATTTATATTTTTGTTCGATCTCCCTTTATTTTTAATTATGATTCGGTCTCGATTGTCTCTAAATTTAATTTTGTTATTATTATTTTTCATCTTCGTCGTGATTATTATTATTATTATTTTGTAATTTTTAACTTTTATAATCTCTTTGTGCTATAATTTGTTGTCGTTGTTACATATATTATCACAATTTCCTATTTATCTATTCCTTATACTACTAACAAAAATAACTTAAAAACATCCAACCATTCATAAATATATAAAAATCGGTAATGAAGGATAATTTAGTAATAATACCATCAAATTAGCATCAGCTGCTGAGGCTAATGCTAGTTGGAGAGTGTAGTTTCCAGAAGTCAAAACTTCAAGTGGGAATATAATCTGCCACGTGGCTGGTATAAATGTTGAATTTCCTATGTACCTAATTAATTTACAGAAAATCCAGTAATAATCAACAATTTAAAAGAATTCTTAGCGCAAAAAAAAAAATTAATTAATTAAATATGATTAGGAATATAAAAAAAAAGCACCTGGTAACATGTGCATAAAACCAATCATTTGAATAATGGCTCAAACCAACGGTATAGATGAGATCTTTATGAGGATACAATTCTACATAACGATCCCATAACCCATATTGTCTAAATCTGTTAGTTAAATTTGATTAGACGAACTTAAGTAGGCAAAAGATTAAAAGATCAAGGAAAGACATTAAAATATAAGATGACCTGTTTTGATGATTATTCAAAATAGGGTTCATAAGTGTAGGGTAAGGGTCTGGGACATAAAACTCAGCAGCACTTCTATCTGGGACACCAATTTCCCAAAGGGTAGGTCCTACTCTTGGAGGTTCAAAAACAAGGTTACCCAATTTGATTTTACACCCTGAAAATAGAAAAATCAATAACATTTTCTATAATTAGAAATAGGGACTTACATATTTTCAAATTGTCAAAGTTTATATGAATATAGAAAATGTTTCAAAACATGACTTTATAGAATGAGTTTGATATTATGTTTTAAATTGTTTTTTTCCGGTCTCTATACCTTTAATCAAAACTGTTTAGATATTCTGTTTATCTCAAACATCACTTAATTAAAAAAGAATTTATATAGAAAAAAAATCAAATTAGATTTTGAGATTAAAGAAATATCGGGTTAATGGGTTAAAAAAAATATAATTGTTTAATGTAAAAAAAAAGCACATATATATATATGTATGTATCAATTTTTTAGGATTATTAATGGATTTACATCTGGGTCTTGTATATATTATTTATATTTAATTTCCAAATTTACATTATGAAATTCCTTATTAAAAAATTACCTGGTGTAATGGTAATAGTTTTTTTGTATTTATAATCCCCGATAATTCCAGGAACCCAACCATACAAATTATAATCCCCTGGTCGGACATTATTAATAGAGAAACCTCCATTGTCAGAACGAGTCCAGAATTGATATTGCTGAAGAAAAAAAAAGAAAAAAAAGTTCATGGATATGATAAGAAAAAGTTGATCTTAAACGAAAAAACTGAAATTACCTTGCTTTCCCTTTGCCATGAACCCAGTTCTCCAGGTGCAGCCAATCCAACATAAGCAGAATCAGCTTTTATGATATTATTATTGATATATCTAAAATTTAAAAAAATCTATGTTATTATCTCCTACTAACATTTTTTTTTTATTTTTAAAACTAAAGAACGTTGAAGAAAAGCAAGGCAAATTATAAGTAGAACGTACCGATCACGGATTAGTAATTGACCAACAACTGTTCCCCTTTCACCAACATTAGGAAAATCTTGTGACTGAGGAAAACTATATGGCCATTTCTTAACTTCTTCTTGCATCTAATTTTGACATAATAACATCAAACATAGCTAATAAATTTGAGCATCGGTGATTATATATAAATTATTTTCTACCATGATATCATCTCTATCCCTAAGTTCGAGATGGATATAGATGTTATTTATAATCGATAAAAAAAAAATTGAATAAAAATAAAGCATCTTTTAGCCTCTTTTATCTCAGTTAAATCTCGTGGTGTAACATGGGACGAGTGGCCCAAATCTGACACATAATTTGCTTGAAGCCCAACCTGGCCTAGTCCGTTTGTATTGTAGTTCAGATTTTGTTTAATCCGTCACTATTTTTCTTGAAATGGGCCGGTCGGTCTATGAGAAAATTTATCTAAAACCCTATTCTTATTACTGTCTTCTTGCCTCGGCCAGGCCAACTAGCCGAATTCATTCTTTTAATCAAGCAAGTTCAGTCTCAGTCCATTTTCTCTCAGCTTTCTGGTTCTATGTTCGGCCGAATTTGATGTTTCACCAATGTTATATTCAACAGATTTCATTAGAGGAATTGAGGTCAACATTGTCTGCCAATGAGACTTCTCTGATTGTTGGAAAAGCCATTCTGATTGTATTGTGCATGTTATATCTTTCTCTGTTCTTTTCTTTTTTTCTCTCGGAGGTCAGCGTTGTTGTATTGTCAAAATAGTTCTTTCTTTGATGGGTTGAAACAATTTTACATCTACTAGACCATTTGATCAGGAAAGGAAGAAAGGAGACCCTTGGATAGGAGTGGAACGTACACATGTATTTATATGTCTTTGAGTACCGTTCATGTTTTGGAAGTTGGAATAATGAGTGCTTGAAGCCTCGATCAAGTTTTTCTTTTCTTTTTTAAATATGAAAATTTTTATTTTAATAAATAATTATTAGTAACATTAATTATGGTGTACTACTACTTTTGTCGTGTGGTAAAGAAATTCTTAAAAAAAAATAATAATAATAAAGGATTGAAAAGCACATTTTCGTTACTAATTTTTTAAAAACTAACTTGAAGGTATTTTACTTATTTTTAAATTCCTATAAATTTATTTTAATTTTACTATTATTTAGAAATATAAATAAAGAATAAATTATAAATATATATATATATATATATATAAATATATTTTTGTAAAAACCAATAACTCTTAATTATTGTTATTAATAACAAATTTATCTCTTATTTATAATGATAGATGACTCATTCATATCTAAATAGTATGAGGGTCTAAAAACCAACCGAATAGAATTAAATTAGAAAATCGGATCAGTCCGTACAGTTTTATAAATAAAATGGTATGATCTGTTTTGTATTAATTAAAACAATTTTTAAATATGTCGGATCAAATCGTATCGATTTTAATAATATATTAAATTTCTCATATTATTTTTCACAAAACCGTTGATTAAATTTTTATATTTTAATCAAAGTTATATCATTAAATATATCATATTTATGTATTATTAACCAAACCAAACCGTTGAAAATCGGAGACTAAACCAGACCAAACCATTTGACTACAATATTTTTAAAAACTAAACAGTTTGATCCGGTTAATTTTTTACTCAAAATCGGACCATAAACACCCTACTAAATAGTAATTAAATTAAAATAATTATCCTAAAATGTACTTATGTGAACATTAAGATAAGTAAGAAATTTACGATGCACCTTTCAAAAATTTAGGAACTAAAATACATCTTTTTAAAACTAAGGGACTTTAAGAGCTATTTTCCATAAAATAAAACATAATGTTGTCAATTTTCTCAAGTGATTATTATATGCAAAAAAAGCTTTGAATTTTTCACCAATGGGATGGGAAGGGGATTACACTTTTAATCTCATCAAAGCCTCAAATTCAAATTTTTATGATTTTATATAATTTATTATGTATTTATTTAAAAAAAGTATTATAATTAAAAATACATTTTATTTTAATTACGTAACAACCACCAAAACAAAAGTTCAATTATATCTATCATTTGTACACTATATTTAATATCAGGTAAATATAATTTTAAATTTATTTTATTTGTCAATTCAAATTTTTTAATTTGAAACAAAAACATGTGATTATATATGCATTATTTATTAGTAGAAAATAACAAATTCTCCAAACTTCAATGAAAAAACCTAATCCTATCCCACAAACATTTAGTGTGGAGATGAGGATTTCAAACTTGCCTTGTTTTGTCTCGCCTTGTCGCACATTTACAAGACTAATAGAATCCATGTCAAAATTGATAATGGGAAAGAGAAAAAATTAATAAACTATTAGACCGATGTACATATGAAAGGAGCTGAATTGATTCAGTCTATACATTTAACATTTTAATTGTGGATAATTTAAACTATGGTTATTAAAAAAAATGATATTTTTTTCTCGAAAATAACCGTAATCGAAAATGCACGGGACATTGATGATTATTTCAATACCGAAATTGTGGTTAATCGAAATCGAACATATATTAATAATAATAATAATATTATTATTATTATTATATATATATATATATAATTACATAGAAAAATATAATTTTAATAATATAGCACAAAATACTTTATATAATTAGACTAAATTTTATTAATTTTTACTTTATATTTTTTTATATTACTTAAAAATATGTGCTAAATAGTTAAAAAATAAAATTAATGTTAATATTTTAAATAATATATAGTAAAGTAAGAATTAAGTTAATATTTAAGTTTTTTAAACTAAATGTATTTTTAAATAAATATTAAAAAATAAAAAATATGGTTAAATTATGAGAAAATTACTATCCATTCGTAACCGATAGTTATTAATCGAATGTACTTGAAACTGGTGCACGGTGGTTATGATTATTAGTATAATTGTCCCTGTTCTTCCCCGCCTATTCATAAATGTGATGCACCTAGTTAGATCAGTTCATTTTACATCACTAGTTAAATCATACTTTTAAACGAGAATGAACGTAAGTAAATCTCATTATTCCTGTAAACTTTTTCTCTTAAAAAATTTATATTAAATAATTATCATTAAAGTTTTTTAATTATTGCAACAAAGTAATTTAAGTTTTATATTTATTTTCTACTATAACTTAAATTTATTGTTATTAAAAAGTAATAGTATGATATTAAAGTTAATTTTTTTTATTTTACAAATGCATTAAGTAAAAGCTATTTTGACAAGAAAAAATTACTAATGAAAAAATTAAATAGAAATTAAATAAATAATAATTTTATTTTTGAGTTGATATTTTTAATAATAATAGAATTAAATTATATGAAAAATTAAATATATTTTTAATTATTACCTTTTGTTTGGCGTCATTCCAAAGTTTTTGATAAGGGTCTTCGTATCTTGGAATTGAATTAAGATAAACACTAACAGGCCCATAAACCATTTTCCACGGCTCTCCTTCTTGAAATTGCATGGCTGCTTCTACTCCAGCATAATGAGTACTTACCAACATCTGAATTTGGAAATCATGTAAAAAACAAATCTACAAAAAAAAAAAAAACTTGTATTGGGCTTACTGAGAGCAACGTAGGGCCAACATGGGAGGTCAGGTCTTGATGGACGGGTCCAGCATTGCGAAACTCATTACTGGGTGTTATCATCCATAAGCCTATGGGTGGTTCAGAACAAATCCAACCATGTACCTTATTATCTTGATTCTCAATTGAGTATTGATATTTGTCATCCACCTTCACCACAAAATACATTTGAAATTTATATAATAAAAATCTTATTAAATAAATAAATATTATATAAAAGAATGCATATAAAAACAAAATAAAAAGATGAATACCTCTCCTCTTAGTTTAGGATTAGATGGGTTGGTCAATAATACAGCTTCGGGGTAACGTAGAGGTTGACCAGTTGCACGATCATTAGGTGTTGGCATTACTCTTCGCCTATCATCTGTTACCGCCATGTAATGAAACCTGATTATTATTCATCAAAATTTGAGTTTAGTAATAAATACAAATATATTATAAGTTATCTTTCTTTCTTAACATTTTCAAATTAAATGTGTATTGTTAATATATATATATATATATATATATATATATATATATATATATATATATATATATATATATATATATATATATATATATATATATGCTAATATATATCTAATTTACTTGTAACTCTTAAATAAATACATCATTGTATATTCCTTAACTCATATAATAGAATACAATTATTAAGTGTTTTTAACATAGTATCATAGTTGACCTTGACTTAATCGGTGACTTGGGTTTTGTCCTTAACAGTCTCACCGTGGCTTTGTGAGACCACCTCTGTCCATGTTGAGAGGGGTGGTTAAGTTTCCTTCAGTCCCACATCGGTCAGGAACAAGACAAAAAACTGTTTATAAGTCTGGGCAACCCTTAACTCAATGAGATCTTGTTGGATTAAGTTAGGCGTAGGTTTCTAACATGGTGTCAGAGCCACTACTCTTACCTTTCTATTAGCAGTCTTATTCTTTATGGTATTACTCCACCCTTATAGCTTCTACTGTCACAATAGCCATTATAATCACTCATCGTTGAACCTCCGACATCTTTCAACCGTTGTCCTTAGGTTTCGAGCCTACAGTCGCCATTGTTGAGGAGTCTCGCACCACACAGACCACTACATTCACCATCTATGTTGTGCATCTTACTTCGATAACATTTCTATAGGTACTATAATGATCGTCTCGCCATGATCTACATAACTGTGGAATCCCGCAACCATCGAAGTCTGCACGCTCCCTCACGTGCCACTCAAAGGAACTACATAACTTCCTCACATGTCGCCAACTCAAACCAAACGCTGCTATTCATCCTACTCTGACAACCTTTCTGCAGATACCACTGTAATCAGCTCGACCAGATCTATACAACCGTGAAAGTATCGCAATCATAAGAGTCCGCACGCACCACCAGTAGAAACCGCGTGTTAGATTCATGCGCCTCACACACCGCACTCTGGTCCTGTGATGTCATCAATGACACACCCCTAGGGTTGACATCATCATCGCCTTCTATTGACATCACGTTGACCACTGTTGACCGTGTCGTGCTGCTGTTGGCCGTTGACTTGTCTGTTGACCTTTGACCTGAACTCTAATCGTTAATCGTTGACTCTTACCATTGACTTTTACAGTTTAGGTCTTCCTTACCCAGTTTTTCGCGTAGACCTCGTTTTTGTAGTCCATTTTTGCATATTGTGTTTCCAAATGGATAAAAAAGATGTTTTTCTTCCTTGTCCCATCAATACTGTATTAGAGAGGACCAAGAATTACTTATCATGGTCTCAAGCTATGCATAGTTTTCTTAAGGGTTGCTTGCTCTGGCATTACTGTACTGGTGCAATTATCATTCCTATAAAAGGAACAGGTGAAGAAGATTCTACCTTCCTTGGTCGCATGATTGAATGGGATAGTCACAACCACATGATCGTCATATGGATTCAGAATACTTCCATTCCCTCCATCTCCAATCTGTTGGGTAGCTTTAATGATGCCAAATCAGCATGGGATATGTTGGCCAAAAGGTACTCCACTACTCACGGATCCATGAAATATCAGTTAATAGTTGAATTGCATCAATTTCGACAAGAACTAGGGAAATCCATCAATGACTACTATGATCAGCTCCCCTTCCTTTGGGACCAAATTGACCTTTATGATCCAATTTGGGCATACTCAACGGATGCTCAGTACTATGCTACAGTTAGGGATGAATTTCATCTCTATGAGTTCCTGATATCACTTCACAAGGACTTTGAGCCCATCCAAGGTTAGCTTCTTAAGCATAATCCTTATCCCTCTCTTGATACTACTGTAAATGAGTTAGTTAGAGAAGAAACTCGGCTTGTAACCCTCCAAGCCCAAAATAAGTTCAATGTTTTGGCTATTACTCCTTCTACTCCTGCCATTGAGTAACCTTAACAATTAGGTGATTCCTCTACCTCTAAAAATTGTCATAGGTAGAGTAACAAAAGGTTCTGCAATTATTGCAAGCGTCATGGCCACACTATTGAGACTTGTTACTGTCGCAACAAATTTACTGTTGTTGCTAATATTGAGCCTACTTCGCTGATGCCTTCTAGTTCAATAGATTCCTAATCTTCTAAATCCACTGTCAACCTCTCCCCCACTGAACTACAGAAGATCATAACTCAGGCTATTCAAATGGCTAGTAATGAATCTTTTTCCACTACTCTCTAAATTCTGCTCGGTAAGTCTCAAACTTGGCTTTTTGATTCTGCATGTTGTAATCACATGACACCTCACTCCTCTATATTCTCTAAACTTGACCCTACATCACATCCTCTTAATATTCATATAGCTGATGGTTCCACCATGCATGGGAATAGTCTAAGTTTTGGTTCAACCTTTAACCTCTCTATTCATAAGGTCTTCTATGTACTTGACCTATCCCATAATTTATGCTCTATGGGACAATTAGCTGAACTAGGATATTAGCTTAATTTTTACTATTCTGTGTGTATTGTGCAGGATTCGAGGACGGGCAAGAGCTTGGGACTGATCCTAGGGTAGGACGTATGTTTCCAGTGAATAATCTTCATCTTCTACCTACTGTTCCCACATTTATTGTTGTTGTAGCTATTGTAGTTTCTTCCTTACCTTCTCTCACACTTTGGCATTCTCGTCTTGGTCATGCTCCCTCCACTCGGGTACAACAATTAGCTTCTAAAGGTCTGTTGGGTTCTGTGTCCAAAGAGAATTTTGATTGTACTTTATGCCACTTAGGAAAACTACCAACTTTAGTTTTCAATAATAGTGAATCTATCTCTAATAGTATTTTTGAGTTAATTCATTCTGATGTTTAGGAACCTTCTCATGTTACTACTATTGATATATCTCGATATTTTGTTGTCTTCATTGATGATTATTCTCGTTATAGTTGGGTCTTTCCTATGAAATCTCGTTTTGAAATCCTACCAATATACAGTAACTTTGCAAAAATGGTTAAAACACAATTCTCCAAACATATCAAAACTTTTCGATTTGATAATGCTCTTGAATATACTCAAAATGCTTTTCAAGCTCTGTTACATTCTTATGACACTGTACATCATCTAACTTGTCCAGGAACCTCCTAACAAAATGGTTGAGTCGAAAGAAAACTTCATCATATTCTTGACATTGTTTGTGCTCTTCTTCTTTCTACTAAAGTTCCTGTCCCATTTTGGGGGTGAAGTTGCTCTTCATGCTGTTCATGCCATTAATTGCATTCCAAGCGCTGTCATTCATAATCAGACTCTGTATGAGTGCCTTTTTGGGTCATCCCTTAACTACCATTACCTTCACTCATTCGGATCTGCTTGTTTGGTTCTTCTTCAGCCTCATGAACACAAAAAACTTGAACCTTGATCTAGACTTTGTTGTTTTCTTGGTTATGCTAAAACTCAAAAAGGGTATTGATGTTATGATTCTGTCTCACATCATCTTTGTGTTTCCCGTAATGTTGTCTTTTGGGAACACCGCTTATTTGTTGAACTTTCTCACTTTCATTCTTCCCTAACTAACTCAAATGTTTTAGAAATCTTTCCGGATAAGTCTCTTGTTCCTTATACAGATACTATTGATCCTCTTTTGGACTTCTCTATTCAATCTTCAGATATTTTTGATGATTCTCCTAGATAGGTTGATGACGAGCTATCCCATCTTGAGCATAGGTCCCCTACTCTTGCTCCGCTTGAAGATCCTCCACAAGACATTCTACCTCTCCACTCAACCCAAGTAAGATCCATTCCTGCATATTTACTTGACTATCATTGTTACACTACATTTGCTACACTCCATAAGCCTCACACCTATCGTGAGGCATCTACTAACCCATTTATGGCAGATTGCAATGAAAGAATAAATTGATGCATTAACCAAAAACCATACTTGGGATCTAGTTACTCTTCCTCCTGGCCAGACAGTGGTTAGTTGTAAGTGGATCTATAAGATCAAGACTCGTTCTGATAGGTCCATCGAGTGCTACAAGGCTCATCTTGTTGCAAAAGGTTTTACACAAGAGTATGAGATTTATTATGAAGATAATTTTGCTCCAATTTCCCATATTTCCTCTATTCGTACCCTCTTAGTTGTTGCCATTACTAGTAAATGAGACCTTTTTAAGATGGATGTTAAAAATGCATTCCTTAATGGGGATTTGTATGAAGAAGTGTATATGAAACCTTCTCCCGATCTTTCTGTTGAAACAAACAAGGTTTGTCACCTTCGACGTGTACTTTATGGCCTTAAACAAGCTCCACGAGTGTGGTTTGCTAAGTTCAGCTCCACCATCCTTCGCTTGGGTTACACTGCCAGTCCTTATGATTTTGCCTTATTTCTTCCTTGCAATGATAAAGGCATGATTTTTCTTCTCCTATATGTGGATGATATGATCATAACTGGTGATGACCTCAGTGGAATTCAAGAACTCAAGGATTTTCTTAGTCAGCAGTTTGAGATGAAAGACCTTAGACATCTCAACTATTTCTTGGGTTTTGAGATCACTCGTTCCACAGATGGTCTTTATATTACTCAAGCCAAGTATGCATCTGACCTTTTATCTCTATTTTGACTCATTGACCGCAAGACTATTGACACTCCAGTTGAACTTAATGCACATCTGACACCCTCGAGGAAGGGGGGAACCATTGTCTAATCCCTCTCTTTACAGATGATTGGTTAGCAGCCTGGTTTATCTTGCAGTTACTCGTCCAAAAATTTCTTATGTTGTTCATCAGGTGAGCTAGTATCTGTCTGTTCCACGATTGACTCATTATGCTGTTGTTCTGTGCATTCTACGATACTTGAAGGGCACTCTCTTCCATGGCCTTTTTTAGTCAGCTCAATCTCCTCTTGTACTTCGTGCATTCTCTGATGTTTTTGGGCAGGAGATCCTACTGATCGTAGGTCCACTACAGATTATTACTTTCTCCTTGGTTCTTCTTTGATTTCTTGGCGCAGTAAGAAACAAACTTTCATGGTTCGCTTTAGTACTGAAGCAGAATATCGTGCTCTTGCTGATACCACATCCCAGCTCCATTGGCTACGATGGCTTCTTAATGATTTAGGTGTGTCAACATCCTCTGCTACTTCTTTTTATTGTGACAATCAGCGTGTCATTCATATTGCTCATAATGTTGTCTTCCATGAATGGACTAAATATATCGAGATTGATTGTAACTTTATTCATTCTCATCTTGCCCATGGTGCTTTCAAGCTTTTCCCCGTCTTCTCCAACGATCAACTTGCAAATATCGTCACTAAGGCACTTCCTAAGGGACGTACTCGTAATTTAGTTGACAATCTCAAGCTAATCTCACGTACACTTTGAGTTTGAGGGAGTATATTAATGTATATATATTTGTTAATGTATATCTAATTTACTTATAACTCTTATATAAAGGTACTATTGTATATTCCTTATCTCACGTAATAGAATACAATCATTAAGTATTTTTAAAATATATAAAATTAAAAATATGAATAATTTAAGAAAATTATAAGGCATTACTTGTCGTTACGAAGCTTGTAAACAATTCTAATTTGATCAAGCTCTACTGCTGGCCATCCATCAAGTCTCTCAAGTTTACTGTATGTATAAAACCCAGAATAACCATGCAATAAAACATACCTGTAGATTTAAAACAAAATCATTCCATAGTTGACATTTCATATATATTTGAATTTTTATACGTTATTTTACGTATCACAAATAATTGAAAAATACATTTGCACGTAAAATGTCTACTTTTTATATAACTTGCCATCAATAAATACAATTTGGATTCTTCTTATTTTTTCATAAAACTTTTATCTAAATTTAAAAGTGTAGGCAAAACCTTTTATCAATATTCAAGGGAACGATTTTATTCTTCATGGAAATATCCCACGTTCTTGTGAAAGAGATTTCTATTTGGTGTCTATCATACTTTACAACCTCACATTTTGATCCGCCCAGTCTGCATGTACGATATAATTATAATTAATAAAAATATATAATATTCAGATAATAATATCGAGTATTTTTATTAATACTACGATAAAAATATATAAAATTATTTTTTTAACCCTATAATTTATTACATTCTAATGTAATGTTCATACTGTTAGATAAAGTTATCGTTAATGAAAATTATTCGTTACAAAAATAATTTGAGTTATGATAGTAATTATTAATGAGTAAAAAGACAATTTTTGGAAGAAAAATAAAATGATTTTAACTTACTTGTCAATATTATTAATAGAATCACCTGTTCTTTTTTGATTCCATACAATATCCCAGTACCTATATAAACAAAAAAAAAATGAAAAATAAATTTAAATTGTGTCCCTTACATATTTTATTAGAACATAAACGTGAGAGTATCGTTATTTGGTTAACATTTTAAAACGATATTAACTAATTAACTCTTTAAAATTAAATAATAAGTTGGTGAAATACAAATATACCCTCTATTATTTGCTTCATTTTGAACTTCAAGTAAGTTATCGATTCCATTGTAGCTTATTCCAATTACATCACCTGCTGGATTCGACAAGGTTACTTGTACAACACCATTTGACATTATCACCTCCTGAAATATCATTTTATATATTTCTGTTACATAATTTCATTTTATCAAATGTTTTGTACGTATTACAATGGTATATGTGTAAATGTATGAAGATGTAATTGTTTATTTCAAAAAAAAAAAAAAAATCAAATGGGTAATGACATATGATCTAAATGCCAATAGAAGTTCTAAGACATATATCGATCTAATATTGTAAAATGTGTGTAGGTGTGTAACGTTTCATTCAAACAAAATCAAATAATTTAATTTATTTTATTTTTCTAAATTATTATTGAAATATTTAATATAGATATATAATAACTAACTTTAAGTGATTACAAAGAAAAATTTCATTTATGATATAACCTTTTTTTGCATATCTATCCGAAGGCTGTTGCCCCCATTGATGGCGCTTATGAATACTCTTCTGCATTTAAATGCAACAAGTATTTGTAATTAGTAAAGTTACAATGACATTAATTCAAGATCTGATCGCAAAAGTTAGTTTCATACAAATTTTTAAGCTACAATTTAATATGTCAAAATTTTAAAACATCACATCTATGTACAAATTTTTACTTCTTTTTTTGAAATATCAATTAATGGATAATATTTACCGAGTATACAATTAAAATCGTTAGGGAACTTATTGGGTGAACTTTAAACCTAATTAACCTTTTTTTTTTTCAAAGAAAAATAAGACCCTAATTAACTCTAATAATTATAAAAAATTTCATGATAAATGTGAAATAAGAACAACCCACGTGAAGTAGTTCTAAAATTAATTGATTTTTCAATTTATTAAAAAAAAATTAATGGACTAAATTTTATAATTTAGAAACCATTTGAATGAAACTGATTAAAGTTTGGTACTAAACAATAATTTAGCGTGAAAAAGAAAAAAAACTCTTAATATTATAAATTAGTTATATGTTTCAAATGAGTGCATAAGTGTGATTTAATATACAGGAGGAAGGCCAACTTAATGAATTCTATTTTAAAAGAAGTGTTTAGATACATACCAACCAAATATGTGTCATGTCTTCTTAACCAAACAAATAATGTGTGTTGGTTACCTGTATAACTAGTTTTTTTTTTAAATAGATTTATGTGATTATTTTTTGAAAGATAGTAAACTTGTACTGTTCTATTAAATAAGTATTAATCCAAAATATATTTTTGTTACGGGTTATATTCAATAAAACTTTATCTTTTAATCATCGTGATATTTTTATAATAAATAATACAAAATGTAGAATCAAGTTAATAAATAAAATTATCTTATCAATAAGTTAATTTTAAATAAAAGTTGTTATTCCCTATCGCGTTTTGTGATAGTGTGTGGTGAAATATTATTAGACAAAATATTTCACGGGCATACAAATTAGCATATATGAGAGAAAGTAAGAAAATCACGAACCATATATTTACTCATATATATATTCCATAGCTTTGGTAGTAAGAATACCCTTTCTTTTTTTTTATCTTTTTTTCTTTCAAACTTGTGACTTGATGGAATTTATTATTGAAAAACCAAAAAATGAAGACAATATAAGAAGTTTATATTATCTTATCTACAAGAGCATTAGAATGTAATGTAACTACAATAGAAGCTCAAAGCACATCCATGAAAGTCACAAACATAGCAATGTTCATTAAGAGAAAATTTAGTGTGAGAAGGGAAGAACCTAATAATTGTTGTCTTAGTCCCAAAGGATCCAGAAAGCTGGAAGATGAAGATGACCAACAATATAGCCACAATTAACATTACTATTGATCCCCATAATTTCCATCTCCGTCCTTTTTTATTCTCCATTAATCGATCGATCCTTTTAATATTACGAACCCAACGATCGATTAACTGATTCCTGCAATAATATATGCATGCATGAACTTGCATTAATAATGATCTCTATATATATATATATATGGAAAATTATATATAAAATACTGTTTATGGAAATTAAGGAAATAAAGTAGTTGAGAATGAAAAGATAAAAGCACAATGAGTTTTAGCTAGCTACTTATTATCTAGAAAGTATAGTACCTTTCTCTATCTCTTTAACAAGTCCTAGCTAACTTATTATTCTTTATTGAAAGCTCAAAATGAACCAATATATATATATATATATATACAAGAAATAACAGCTTACGAAGAATAGTACTACAATTGCTTTTTAATTCCTTTTGGTGCTACAACTTAATACACTACGTTTGTTCTGTTTTAGTTAATTTTATGCTTTGTTTTTTACCATTATTTTATGCATGATTTGCTAACATTAATTTCCGGGTTTGTTAGTTTCTTCTTTTTAAAGATTAGTGCCATTTAATGGTCACCAAATTAAACAAATATGCAATTTGACGGAAATTCTGATCATCAAAAATTTGTAATTTTTTTTTTATTGTTGGTTAAACAATAAATTTGTAAAGGATAAATTAGATATTTTGATAAATATAATTCAACTTTATTGATTCTACGAAAACATGGGTTTGAATCTTATTAGTCATGTGTGGGTGTTTGAATGTATAAATATTATTTAAAATAAAAAAATAATAAAAAGTTTTGTTAAAATAAAAAAATTTAACATTATTTAAAACACGAACAATAAAAATAACACTAATAATACTTGTTCATATTTCTAACAATATAAGGATATAATATTATTTACACTTATATGAGTTTTTGAATATTTTTTGAGATATTTTTCGAAAAATTTTAATATCAATTTTGATTATCAAAAATTTATCCCTTTCAATTTTATGAATGCTAAAATTCGTGGTTATACATGGATTGAGCTTTCTATCTTAGCTAGTGTTTGTGGATTGAGCATACTATATATCATAAATGATATGACGTGAGACTTGTTTGTTTCTTATATGAAATAAAATATATAATTTTATTATTTCTATATTAATATTAAATAATTAAAGAGTCAATCACAAACACATAAAGAATTATACATGTCTTATCAAATAAAAAAAATATTTTTTATTTTAACTATATTACTTAATATCATTTAAATATTAAAATCTTATAAAAAATTTCTTCTTA
Source organism: Hippophae rhamnoides (assembly GCA_033030585.1). NCBI lineage: Eukaryota > Viridiplantae > Streptophyta > Magnoliopsida > Rosales > Elaeagnaceae > Hippophae > Hippophae rhamnoides. The sequence goes on from CM065437.1 coordinate 35,510,653, forward strand.
AATCACTTTATTAGAGTAAAAACATATCTTAACTATAATTAATTATATAACTATTCAAAAAAATATATTTTTTTTGTTCAATTCATATAAATTTTAAAAAATTGACTTCACACAAATCATACCAATACTTGAACGTTGTTGCTATAGAAAGGGACCCACTACCTTTTGTAGATTTACCAATGGTGTTATAAGAGAGAAAACAAATCACGTGTGTGGGAAATAAAAGACAACTTCGTTAAATGTATTAATGCTCCAGGATTACAAAAGAGTCGTGTGCGATACGTTAATGAAGGCGATTTAAACAAATATTGTCAACAAATTATAACGGTATTAGATATAAGTACTTTAATGAATAAATATATAAATTTAAATTAATAAAATAATTTTTAAAATTAAAAAATATTTAATTTAAAAATATATATAATTAAATTATGTTTTTTCACATAAATCATGTTTAAAAAATATCTTTTAAATTTTCTATCGATTATTTTAAGAGATAATATATAATATCATAAATATCTATAAAGTCTTAAAAGTATCGCAAATATTTTTAAATTTTAATTGAAATTAAAGTTAGTCGAAATAAATAATAATATTTTATACATAAAAATTAAAAAAATAATAAAAAATTAAAAAAAATCAAAAAATCAAAAAATAATAAAAATATAAATATAAGAAATATTAGGATGTTTATAGCAAAAAATGACAATTAGAAAATAGAAATTTGAAGAAATATAAAAAACAAGATTAAATCTTAAAAAAGGAGATGAATTTAAAGATTCATCATTTTCAAGAATAAAAAAAATATTTTCAAAAAAAAGATATAATTTCTTATGAAATAAATAATAAAAAACCGAGTATTAATATTACATACATAAAATAAATATATAATATATTATTAATTAACAAAGAAATCATTAAAGATAAATTATTAAAATTCAACAAAGAATAAAAGAAAACTTGGGCATATTCATATAAAATGAATTCAAATATTAATAAAAGTACATTTAGAGAATGAATTGATGCACTAATAAAATTAGCACTACTAAATAATTGAATAATAAATAGAAAATATGTTTTATTAAGAATAATTTATGAAAATTTAGGATAATATAAATTAAAATTCATAACATAATTTAGGTTTGTCATTAATATCAATGATAATAACTTAAACAAAATATTAAGTTTAGCCTATGAATTTCAAATATGAGATTTTATGAAAGAATAAAATCATATATTTTAAGTACACTACATAGTAGGATATTTCATTAACAAACAAAAATAATAGTTCAATATATGAAAAAAATGCATTCATTAAATTAGATAAAACTTTCTAAAAAATTGAAAAAATAATAAAACCAAAAATATTAACAAACTTTGAAATACCAAAGAAATGAAACTTAGATGTTAAAGAAAAAAAAACCTCTTATACTAGTAAAAAAAGAAAATGTCACACGAAAAAGTAATGTATCAAGGCTTACATTTATAAATTTTGAAGAGAAAATTTCTAACAAAGAAAGAGATGTGACAAGTCTAAAATAAGAAGTTAAAATACTAAAAGCATTAGTCTATGACGAAATATTAAGAAGAAATTGGTACCATTATTATCACATTAATAATCAAAAACAAATTACGTGATATAGAATTAGATTTTAATGAAAACTTAACAAGCTTATAAAAAAAATTATATAACAATAATGAAAGCTTCAATTCTTTTAACATAAGAATTAGATATAGTACAAGAATTAAACATTAAGCCTTTACAAGACATAAACGAAACGTAAAAAAAAAATCCTAAAAGAAATAAGAGAATATGTTTATAACAAATTACAACAAGATATACATAAGAAATTTACTCAATTAAGAAAGGAGGAAAATAACATATACCAAGACACGATGAAACTATAGGTTATAAGTTTGATTTATTTGTAAGATTAAAAGAAGAACCACCTAGGAGATTAGATGCATTGATATCTAGGAATGAGAAAATAAAAAAAGAGAAAAAACCTAAAGATAAATAATTATCTATAATCCCAATTTAATGGAATATAGAACAGATTTAAAAGAATAATTTGTGGATTATAAGAATAGTAACATATAAAAATTAGTTAGTCTATTAACATTAACAAATGAAGAACTAGGAAGATATTATGATGAAATTTTTTGTATAAATAAAGAGAAAGATGATATGACAATGGTCACTAAAACTAGTTCTGAACTATAAATTATGATCCAAAAAATCATATGAAATATATTTCATTACCAATTTTTCACCAAAAAGGAATATCTGACCCATATAGAGAAAAAAATAAATAAGCAAAGACTAAAAGAGCCTGACCTTCCTTATAGAAGAAAACAATAATCCAAAATGGAAAAAGAATTACATTAGAAAATTAGAGATAGTATCCCACCAAGAGTTCAAATTTCATGAAAGTTATAAATTTGATATTTTAGATTTAGATTTTATAAGACATAAGAAAACGAGCCTTAGGTGAATGGTCTAATCGTATGAGTGTAATCATACAAACTTCTTAAACCACACAATCAAACCCTTCAACTTATAAAATCTCAGTAGTTCATAGTCCAAAAATGACAAAAAATGTAAACATTTTTTTTACAAATTTAATAGAATAATAAGATTTACGAATATAAGGGAATGCTCCCACAGGTAAAGAGTATTTAGATACTGTACTAAATGAAATATATAATGAATTTATTGGAGAAGAAAAAAGTAAATATATCACTGAATCTAGAGAAAATCAAACTAAAGAAACTAAATGGTATTTAACAAATATGAAAATATGTGACATGTGTTATATTTATTCCTTTATTTGTAAATATTAAATGTATTATCATAAGTTACAACCCTTTATACAAGAAACGTATAAGGAATTTGTTTTCTTCAGAAATTACCTGAAACATTATATAAAATTATAATAGAAGGTTGGAATAAAAGAAATAAGAAAACTATAATAGATACCTTAGGTGGAAGAATAATAACTCTTAAAAATTAGATAATCATTAAATATCAAGAAAAAAAATATAAATAAATAAGAGGAAATGATAAAATCTGTTATGACACAAAATATTTTTAGACACCAAAAAAATATGGATATAACATAAAATCTTACAAACAAAAGTATAAAAAATAAAAAGATATAAAATATTCAAAAGATATAAATTTAGAAAATAATACTTTTAAAAATATAAAAGAAGATATAATATAGAATCTTATAGAAAAAATATTATTACCCATCATAAAAAAAATGCAAATATTGGATCTGCAACGATGAATGACATTACGATAATGAAAGCTCTAATAGGCTTTAAAATAAAAGAGAATTCAAAAAAGAATTTCCACATAAATCAAAGACCCATTACCACAAAAAGGGTATTTAAGTCGATATATAAAGTTGATTTTTGGAAAAAACTGACTTATAATAAATTTAAAGTCGGTTCGGTGTAGCACCAACACTATCCACGTAGGACGTAGCATCGATTGACGTGTCGAATCGACGCTACACATGGACATAGCATCGGTTGACATAGGGAACTGACGTTATCCACGTAGCGTAGCGTCAGTTGACACCTGGAACCGACGCTACGTCCATGTGTAGTGTCGGTTAGACAAGTCAACCTATGCTACGTCCTACGTGGATAGCATCAGTTGACACATAGAATCGATGCTACACACGTGGATAAATTCTTTTCTCTTCTTTCTTCCCCAGACAGAAACTATTCAAGCGCTACATAACTCTCAAAAACCCAAAACATCTTCCACTTCTCCTCAACTCTTTCTCATTTTCAGGCCACCTACGACCACCAATTATAGCACCGGTTAGTGGGTTTTCTTCCTCTCTAACTAATCTTTTAGATCCCCTATTTTTTTGAGCAAAATACTCAAAAAAATTATACCTATTTCTCACTTACAAAACACCATTTTTTCTTCATTTCCTTCATTTTGTCACTTCATTTACTCTTGTAAGTATTTCTATTAATCCTAAGCACTTATTATTCATATTTTTCTGTTATTATGTGTATAAAGTTTTGTATTATATATGTAGGTTTGTATTATAATATCAGGAGAAAAATATGATCTTGAATAACATAGAACAACACCATGATAATTTTTCTACTATTAATTAATATTTTATTTTTCAATTATTTGTATTATTTAAACTATTTGTTAAACATATTTTATTTTTTTCTTGCTGTTATTTAGTGATCGAATACAAGTTTTAATTTGAGTATAATAGAAAATGAGTAAATTTTGTAAAAAAGAAATTAAAAATTTAAAGTCGGTTCACGCATTGAACTGACTTTAAATTTTAAGTCATTTCATTGAAAGTCAGTTCAGCGAACCGACTTTAATACCCCCTTTTGTAGTAGTGATCTTAGAAGAAGCTATTAATATTGAATTAAAACCAATAGAAGAATATGATATAGATGATACTTGTAGTATTTATCTATTAGAATAAACTGAGAAAAAAATGACTGACTCATAGTATGAATATTCTTCGTGAGAAGATGAATGATTTGTATAGTATTAAAAATCTAAATAGTAATTATACTAAGGTAGGATTGAAATTTAAAGGTTGCACAAGGTACCATTTACAAGCATATGTAGATATTGGAGCTAGTACGTATGTAACTAGTAAATATGTATTTTCAAATGAATGTTGAAAATAAGCACCAAACGATTTGATTGTAAGAATTACTAATAACAATATATTAAATTGAGGTTTAACATATCTTTATATATAGGTTTATAAAAAATAAAAATAAAACTCTAATACTAGAGTGTTAATGTCACCAATGCTTTCAAATGTCTAACAATACTAATTTTTCATTTAATAATACATTTTTTATATAGTTCTAATATCAAATTGTAACCAGTTGTTTTACAACGTTAGTCGTAAATTCTTGTAAATTATTATTTAAAGGCAAAATATTTATAACACTAATTGTTACTTTTTTGTAAATAATTATTTAAAGACAAACATTTAAATTTTTTATTAAAATATTTTTTAACTTTATAATTTTCTTGTGTTTATTTTCTAAATTGTGACTAGTTATTTTACAATATTAGTTATTACTTCTTACAGATTATTATTTAAAGACAAAACTTTAAATTTCTTATTAAAATATTATTTTAAGTTTATAATTTTCTTATGTTTATTTTCATACAAACTTGTGGCTAGTTTGTTTGTATTCATTTTCCTACTCATTATTTTATAAATGTTATAAACAATTAAATATTTAATTATTCAATATCCTTAATTAGCGTAGAATTATAATTATCATACCTGAATTTAATAGGTCTACACCACAGTCTTCTCTTCCATTATTTGTCTTCTTTTGTTAAACCCAATATGTCATAGCTTGTTTAGGCCTTAATACATTTCTGATAATGAAAAAACTTTTACTTACATACATGGTATGATGTCCAAATTAGACTTACTAAAGAATACAAAAATTGATTGTATTTCATTTTATTTATAATATTAATAATTATTACAATTATAAAAGTTTATTAAAAACCTTGAAGAGATTCTTAGCCACTTATAGCTTTTAAGTAGTTACTAGATGAATAATTTTTACAATAGAGAGTTTGATGTTCCTGAAAATATGTTTAACTAATAAAAATAAGGGTTTGTTTTATAAGATAAAGAATCATTGTTTACAACAGTGAGAAATCACTTTTTACTCTATTTTAATAATTCACCTAATTTTTTGCTTTTGGTTTTTGAATTTAGACCTTTAATTTCCTAAGCATGATCTAATGACTGAAGATATGGGTTCTACATCTTTATTTATCTTTGTCTTTTTCTACCAACGGTCTTTTTGATGACATGGACGATGATTTGTCTTCATATTCTTGATTTCTAATGCATTGGTGATCTTTAGTTGTTTTCTTGGCGTACAAACAAAACACATTTCGTGTTTCTTAACAAATTTTTCATATTACTACAATTAAAATTTCTTTCAAACTTACTAATTTTCTTACCATCTTCTCCAGTGAGAGCCATATTGTTATGAAAAGTGATTATAACTTTACTAGTTGAGTAATTTACCTTGACTTCAAAAAAATTATCAATTTTTTTGAATTTATGAGAAATTTGATTCTGTCCTATTTGATTACAGAGTTCATCTATATTGAATTTTTTTTAAATCACCATTGATTTTAAAACTTCTCTATTAGTGTTAGAAATCCTTAATTTGATGAAATGGTAGGAACTAACATAACCTTCTTCATTTTGGTTCATAAGTGAACTGAAAAATATGAGAAAGATATGTTGACGTCTGCTCTGATTTTCTTCTTGAAGTTTTTGATAGCCTTCTTGAAATTTTTAGAAAAATAATTTGATTCATTTACATTAATTTCTAGATATCAGCTCTCAATTAAACCTACATGAAAAACTTTATAAACAAAAAATTAATCAGCTCCTTCAAGAATATTAAATTTACTATCTATAGAAATTTCTTTTTCTATGGTATAAAATTTCATATCTTTGATATGTTTGTGAGTATATTTTCTAATTAATTAAGTTATAGAGATTTAACCATTGTGACTTGCTTAAATTCTGTATTTATCTTTTTCGTCTTCAATGACTAATATGTTCTTGTTGGATATTTCCCTAAATAGTACTATGGTTACATTATCTTTACTATCTTTGTAAGAGGTGTTTCTCTAAATAATAGTAATGATCATACTATCTTTCCTAGGGTCTCCAACCTACTTGGTAGGATGATTGTTGTTGTAATGTAATATAATAATTTTTAACTATATCTTCTAAAGTTAATAGTTTTGATACTATATAGTTGGCATAAGTTCCTTTAGCTTCTATTCTATTTGTGAAACTTGTGTGAATTATTTGATGGGCAGAATCAGGATTGCCAAAAACTTTGATGCCATCCCCGCAACGGAGTTATCCCCAGCAATGGCGCCAAAAACTTGATGAGCGAAAACCGGCATCGCCGATCCTGCCAATACTTTGGTTTTATATTTATAAAACTCTCGCAAGTGCACGAATCATTTCGTAGAAAATGATAAGTATACTCCCAAGGTCGATCTAAGGAAGGAATGTATGTGGTTTTTAATTTATTATTCAAACTTTTAAAAACGAAATTAAATCCTAAACATCCTGTCACGATATTTTGGGGTTTTTGTGTTTTTAATCTAATTACATAAAATTAAACATAGATTCAATAAACATTAATGCAAATTTTATCTTTTATAAATAGTGGAGTATTTATGGATATAATAACTAAGTTAATTATGCTTGCTCATATTATCTAGGTTATTAAAGATATGAATTGATATTTATTGATTCTCCCTTTTTGTATGAATACCACCTTTGGTGGGGTTAGATATTCTTTGTTAACTAAACAAATCAATTAACACCTATGGGTGGGGTTGATAACTAATTTGGTTAATTAAATTAATTCCTTTTTCTAAGAGATTGAAAATGAACCATTTAAATGCCACCTTTGGTGGGGTTAGACAGTTTAAACTTTATTCAAGGTGTCCAAATTAAACCTAAGAATTTAATTATCCGAGTACTAATTTTCAAGTTTTAAAACCACTACTGAAAACGTGTTGTCAATACATTTTCAGATAATAATTCTTATAAAAACTTTTGAAATAGAGCTTCACTCTAACTACAGGGCGATTGTACCAACAAATAAAAGAGCACTACTCTAAATCAGACCGGATAACTAAACCTTAAAATCTAATTTTCAGATTTAAGTTTGTAATGAAAAATAATATATTTCTCTCTAACATTCTTAATATAAATCTTGAATAAAAATAAAATCAATTCATTTTAGAGATTTTTACCTATTTAATATTTCGCAAGCATAACAACGTTATTATTATATCATTTTTACAAACAGCCAGCACAGTTAAATTTAATCACAGACAAATTAAATATAACATGTAAGAAATAAGCATAAAAAATAACTGCAAAGAAAATAAAATCCTTACAGTACTTCGATGCCATTCCCGTTGCTAGAAAACCTCCAAACGGAATTTGCACTCCCATTTATTGAATAAAAAAGCTAATAAATTACAAAAACATAACTAGTTCTTCCCAAAAAGGGAAGAACTCTAAAACTAAGCAAAACTAACTAAAACATAAGAAAAACTAAAAACTAAGAAATGAAGAGAAAGAAAGAAGAGAGAAGTGTGTTTTTAGGTGTGTTTTTGAAGTGAAGGGAAGGGGGGTATTTATAGGTGAGGATGGAGAGAAAAAATGAGTAAACAAATGTTAAAAAATGGAAAAACGCGTAATGGAAATGCTGAGGTCATTAATGACGTCAGCATGACGTCATGGGGCGGCTGCACGTGAAAAATGGGGCGAAAAGGCGTTGGGCACGCGGAAGGGGCTTGGCACGCGCAATCGGCGCGTGTGAACAGCTTCAACATTGAAGCGCGGCGCGCGCGGCATGGGGCGCTGGGCTGCGCGCGCGGTTGGGTAGCGGGGCGCGATTTCCGTCTTTTTGACATTTTTGACCTTTTCGACCCATTTTGTCCAATTTTTCCATATTTGTTGACCTTTCCCCATTTATTTATTAATATATTTGTGATGTATTGCTTCCAGTATTCTTTTTTGAGTCTTTAAGTGACGTTTTTAAGCGAAAATACCTGAAAAACAATAAAAATACCCGTGATTCCGAAAAAGACAAATTTATATAAATATATGATAAAACATATAAATATATATATATTTTTAATCAATTAATGTGCATAAAATCATGGCAATTTTAGTACTTTTTGAGCACTCATCATTATTCCACTTAATCCGATAATAACTTCGCTTGCTTAGGCCAGTTGTTGTAAACTCCTGGTTTTGGACCATTAGAGATCACATAAGTCTTTTTCTATTTCTTCAACCCAATTGAGCTTTTTCTTTTTCTTTTAGAAGTGTTACTCTATTTTAAGCTATAAGGTTCTTCCTTCTCATTTTAGATTTATTCTTTAGAAGTTTTACCTTCCTTAGAGTAGATTTATGAGATGGATCCTTCTTTAGAGATTTTAGACTCTAATGTTGGTTTTAAACTGTTAAGTTCTTCTTCTTTAATTCCTATCTCCAAAAGAGACTTCTCTATTTATAAAACCTTGAGTTGTTATTGAACTATTCTTATCTCTTTTTCCTTAATCATGAACATGATATTAATATGTTTCATTCATGTATGAAAAAAAATAATTAAAGGTATTAATTCTCTTATAAGGGCATTTGCTAAACTATTCTTATTCTTGTAAGATGTTCAACATCAAAGTGGTAGTGGTTAATGCACTATTTCCATCTGACTAATCTTCCTTGTTTATAATTACTTATAATACTGATCTTTAAAAAATAACCAAAATTCTTATTGTTGGTTCTGAGAATGAATTAAAACTTATTACATATATTACAAATTTCTTAATAGTTTTTTTTATAGTTAAATATTATTTTTCATTACTATGATAATTTAATTTTGGACCATTGAAAGATCCTGACCTATATCTACAAAATTATTCATGTTTGTCATCTACTTTTACTTTTAAAAATGCTCCTTACTATTTATGTGAAGCATCTGTTTCAATTATCATTTTATTATCTGGAATTTGATGGTATAAAATTGAAAAATTCACCTGTGCTTTTACCTTATCAATGTACAAAGTATCTTATTCTATTCACTTCCAAGCATGAACTTTTTTCAATGTTATTTGCAAAAGTTTTTGTATTTTTGCAAATTTCTTGATGTATACTTTAGCATATGCTAAACATCCTAAGAATCATTATAATTAATTTTTATCCTACAGTTCACTAGAAAATCATTGAATGTTATTTATTATATGAGGTTGTCGATTATATTTTTTATGTTCAATTTCTAATCCTAAATACTTAATTTTTTTACTGAATAATTACTATTTCCTTATCAAAAAGTACAATGCCTTCTTTCTTTCTTGTAAAATATTTATAATATCCAAATAATGTTTATTTAATTCATTAAACCAAAATATCATCTACATAAACACAATAAATATTTTGTAACTTTTCAAAGATATTGTTCATATACCTTTGAATAATAACTGGAGCTTGTTTTAATTCAAATGAAAAAAATAGTTCATTGGAATTATCCTTGTGGCAACTAAATGCCTTTAATTTTAGAGATTCCTCATTTAGTCTTATTTTCCAAAATTTACTTTTACAATCAAAACTTGAGAAGTATTTCTTTCCATTTATAAATGATAATAATTGTTTTTTCTTCGAAATAAAGTATCTATCATCAATAGTTTTTTTTATTTCATGCTTTGAAGTTTATTATTATTCTCTTTTTTCTCATCTTTTTTGACTGAGAATATTAGAGTAGAATGAGGTGAATTACTTGGTATTATAACTTTTAATTTCAAAAGATCTTGAATTTACTTTTTAAATTCAATCATGTCTTATGGTGTATAAATCATATATTTCCCTTTAATGACTTTGTTTGCATCTCTTATAATAGCAATCATTTTAGATTTATTTACTTTGAATCTAAAAGATTTTTTGAACTTTTTTAATAGTTTTTTTATACTTATTAAGGTTTTATCTTCTTGTATTTCATTAAGAAGAGAGCTTTTTCTCTCTTTTATATCTAATAAAAAAATTTCTAAATAAGGTTTTTGTTTCTACTTTGTGTCCATCTCACGACGTTTTTTCTTTTTATGTTGTTGCATAAAAGTTGTGTTTGATACAATCAAAGCTTTCTTTATTTTTGATACATAAATAGTTTTATCATCTAGTATTATTAGACTTATTTTATCTAAATATTTGTGTGAAGTGAAATGTTTATATAAGTTTAAAAAACTATTTTATATTAATAAACCAACTCTTGTTTCTTGTTGATATATAGTAATGATATGAAATTTCTCTCCTCTTATCACTATATCTGTATCTTTTGAGTATATGTAAAGATATGTTAAACCTTAATGACATCAATAATAATTTTTCATTATTCTAATTTTCACTAATTTTAAAAGTTTATTGATTTTAATTATTCTTTCGAAAAAAATGTATAATTAAGTAAATCTATTAGGCTTTATTTAAAAAGAAAGAAAGAAAGGAAGAAAAAAAAATAAGAAGAAAAAAAAAAACAAAAAGAAAGATAGGGTTTTATTTTTTTTTGGCCGATCGAGTACCAAACTATAACTTTGAGCAATTTGCTGACGAAAACTTGTTGGATCTGGTTTACTTCAAAAGCATATGCTTGTGTTTAATAAAAAATAAACACAGAGGTTGTGCAGTTACACATAAATGGGACAATAATCATCTGGGACTCACTATATGGACCTATAAGTAGTCGCCATCAATTTTGTTAGTTTATATGGTAACTTTAGGGTTAGTTACTTCAATGCTATTATTATTTTATTTTTTATATTTTTTTTATCTTTTGAATGTGGTATTTTAAAGATATTTTTATTTAAAAAAAAGGTATAAATTTGATATGTTAATTGAAATTTTTTATATATATAACAATACAAGTATAATATTTAAATGATATTTTTAAATAAATAATTAATTAATTATTCAAAAATATCATTGAAATATCGCATTTGTATTATTACATATGTGAAAAATTTCAAATTAAATAAAAAAATGCATCAAATTAATACATTTTTTTAAATACGAGTATTATTAATATATCACCTCTAAAATTTCGATAAAAAAGCTATCAAAATTAAAATATTAGTAATGTTAAAATAACAAAACCAATAATATATCCTATTTTTATATCAATCAATTATTTATATGTTTTTATTTTTATTTTATATTTCAAAAATATGTTTTATGTTAATAGAAAACATATGTATTATAATTTTAAATATACAAAAAAAATATATTTTATTTTATATAAAATATATTTATAATAGATAAAAAATAAAATTCTATATATCATGCGACTAAACCAATTATTATATACCAAACTATTACTTGAACCGAAATTCGCCTATAATCATTATCAAACTGACTTATAAAAGTTTGGCTCAAGCTATTTCGACGGTTTATACTTATTAATTTTTTATCAAGCGAACAACTTGAACAAATTAATGCCCTAATTAAGAACACCAAATAAAAAATAAAACTAATGCTTAATAAAATGGAAAAAAAAATGGGAATACGTCCTGTTTCATAATTTGATATCCCTTAAATTAACATATATTTTCATTAGAAATGAAGCAATCTCTTAAACTACTCGTATGAGTAGTTGTTAGACAAACTTAAATAATAATTATTTTTATATTATTATTAAACTCAAAATTTAATTTTTACTATATACATTAAAATTGGATAGATATTTCATTAAAAAAAGACCATATATATATATATATATGAAACTTTAATTTCTTTGGGCAATAAAATATGTAGTGTCAAATAAAATTAAAATATAATATAATATGTATTTACGTAAGTATATTACAATCAGTATGGTTTTGAAGATTATAAAAAAAATCAAATTATTTATACCTTAGTGTCATTATCGGTGGATAAAATTATTTGAATTATTATTGGGAAAATAAAAATTTATATTGTATCAATATTGCTACTCAAAAATATTGGATAATAATTGTTATTGTTCCAAAATTATTTATTTTATAAAATAAAAGTAAAAAATAATTCTTTAAATATAAAATTTTAGGTGGTTTTTATTATAACAAGGAAAAAATTGATGTTAAATTTTTTATAAAATAATTTATAAAAATATGTTAAAATATATATTTAATTAATTTATTATTTGGTGAATAATAAATACATAATAATAATTATTTAAAAGCAATAAATCTAAACACAATATAAGATGATCAATTTGATATGATATTTATAATACTTGTATAACTTTATTTAATAAATAAGTTAAATAGAAATAAATAATATTAGATATAAATTTGAGTAATTAATAATTTTATTATTATATAAGAAATTAATTATGTATAATAAAAATACTTGATCAAACTTAATTAAGTATTTTTATAAATATTATTTTTTTGTTTAAAAATAACACTACAAAAATTACTTTTTTGAGATAATTGTTTTTTGAGTAGCAAATGTCTCATACTTAGACCTCCTAAACGATACATTTTGTTTTTTGTTGATAACCGTCCTAATAGATAAACAACCATTCTAAAAGGTATTTTGAAATGATTTTAGTACATTGTGGACGATTTTAAGCTAATTATTTGGAAAGATAAGAATTGCCCAATTTTTTTTTTAAATTCAATAGAACAACTGTAATTAATTTAGAAGTTTCAAATAATAAATAATAAATATGTATTCAAGCAAAATCAAAATATATTCATCAGTAAAGTACATTGAAGTAACACTTAAATAAAATTTTACTTTGTCTAATTAATCACCAATAATTAGTTATTAGTTACAAAATTGGACTCTTTATTAATATTTCTTTACAAAAATCTAAGTTTAGTAAGATTATACATTCAAAATATTATGAAAAATATCAATCCAAACAGAAAATAATACTAAGACCTAATTGCTAGTAATTAATTACAAAACTTGAAATCATGATCATTCTTACCCCGAATCACCAATGATGTCATCATCACATATTTTATTTATATTATAAGTAAATAAATTTTTATACTACTAAATTTTGAGGTTTCATATAAATATACCATTGAACTTTACATTTGTGACAAAATATCATCAACGTTATCACTTAACTAGGGTTAACAGATGATGTGTGCAAATCCCTAAACTTCCAAAATTAGATCCTATTCATGCCTCTACGAAGACCCATCCCTAGCCACTGAAGATTAATGCGGATCCTCTAGACGAACAACCCTAGGATCCCACGATTTCAAAAGAATAGGAACAATTGATTTGCTAAGAATATGTTAAAGAAGATTGGATCAGAATCCTAAGGAAACAAAATCCTTAAAATCCTAACCTTTGATATGATCACTCCCTTTGATAAATCGAATTCAAGCATTCAATCAAGAACACAAGAAGACAAAGCAAGCAGCCTTTTGAAATAAACTTTTTATTAATGATATATGGTATGCCTCCAAATTACATAGCTGTTCTTTTTTATAAGTAAGAAACCCTAAAAGAATAAACCTTAGACGAAATGGGCCTAATTAGTTGTAGATTGAGCCTAATCCATCCTTAAAAATAAAAGACTAAAAAAAGACTTATGATAAATGAAACATAAAAGACCCACAATTAATTAAAACAAAAATTTATTCCCAAATTAATCCTTACATCCAACTCGATCTTGCAAATTTATCCATTGCATAGGATCTTGAGAATATTTTTAGTATCTTGAGGATCTTGAGAACATTTGTAAACATCAACTTGGTCAGCATCTCGATCTCTATTATTCCTTTCCTCTTCGAAAAGATTTATCCTTGAATCTTAGTTAAACTAAAAGGCACACATATGCACCATATTCCATCTTTCTTACTCATGTTTTCAACCTATAAAATAAAATGAGATAAAAGGTGTTGTTCCTCATACACTCCCTCATGTGTTTGCTCTCAAATCAGATTGTTATCACTCGTTTTCAACCTATTTATGTTCTTAACAAAATCAAAGAATTCAACTAACCTTAAGAAGCAACCAGTTTGTTGGTGACAATCTCAAAATCATAATTTTAAAACTTGGTTGACTCTAAAGATGACTCTAAAGAACCAAATATAGGAATAAGAATAAAAATAAGGATAAGAATATAAGGAAAGAAAGAAGAAAATAAACTAAAGAGAAGTTGAAAAGAAGTAAATAATCAATTTAGGAAATCTTTTCAAGTCTTTCTTTTCTTATCTTGCTTAACCAAAATATGATTCTTTTTTTAAATCATATTTGGATACTTGGATAGCAAGTTTGATGATCCCCTATAATGAAACAAAGGAAAACTAATTTCAACAAGAATAAGAAACTCAAGCAAGAAAACAAGAATTGGAAACTTGAACAATCAACTACTTTGTTCTCCCTTTTTTTATTTTTTTTATCTTTCTTTTTTTTACTGTTGTTGCTACTGAACATAAACCAAAAACACAACAAAAAAGGTGCCAAAACTTTAAACCATTGGTAAATGGTGTAAACAATGCAATTTGTGGTAAAAAAAGGTGTGTAACATAGGAAAAGACTAGTTCCACTTAAATTGAGTTTTGATTTAATATATTATAATAGTCGTTTCGTTACCCGAGTTGAAAGTTATGGTCGTTTAAAGTTGCAATATTAATTTATCAATTTTTTTTTTTGAAAATGTGAATTGTAGCAACCCTCTCTATTTTTGTTTTTTGAAGATGAACACAAAAATGAAAAACAAGAAAAAGATAAGAAGAATTCAAATAGAACTACAAAACGAAATTCAATGACGAAAACAATGAAAACATAATTGAAAGAAATAAAGAAATCAGACGAAGTTTTGTTTTGGCCACAAAACCCTAGGTAGATAATTATGCCAAATAAGAAGATCAAAAATTAAAATCCCAAAAAAAATTTTCGTTCCACAAAGATAAAGAAAGAAAACTATCAAATTTGGAGTGAAGAATTTTTTTTTTTGAAAACACAAAAACAAGATGATTTTTGTTTTGAATCAAGAACTCAAACAAAGATAGATAGAGATAGATAACCTATTTCTAACAACCAAAGCTCTGATATCAAATGATACGGATCCTCTAGGCAAATAACCCTAGGAACCCACGAACTTAAAGAAATAGGAACAATATATTTTCTAGGAACGTGTTGAAGATGATTGGATTAGAACCCTAATTAAACAATGTCTTTAAAACCCTAACCGTATGATTAGATTAGAACTCAAGGAAACAAAGTCCTTAAAACAATAACCTTTGGTATGATCAGATTAGAATCCTAAGGAAACAAAGTTCTTAAAACCCTAACCTCGATATGCCACAAAGGATGATTACTTCCTTTGACAAGTCAAATTCAAGCATTCAATCAAGAATACTAGAAGGCAAAGTAAGAAGCTTTCTAAAATAAATTTTTTATTAATGATATATGGTCTGCCTGCAAACTACACAAATGCTCTTTTTTATAAGCAAGAAACCTTAAAAGAAAAAATTCTAGATGAAATGGGCCTAATAGGCATATTTAGTTGTAGATTGAGCCTAATCCATCTTTAAAAAAATAAAAGACAAAAAAAAGACTTATAATAAATATAACATAAAAGGTCCACAATTAACTAAAAAAAAATTCTTCCAAAATTAATCATTGCACCTAACTTGATCTTCCAAATCTATCCCTTATATAGGATCTTGAGAATATTTATAAACATCAACTTGGTCAGCACCTCGATCTCCATTAAAGACTCATCCCAATCAACTCATCCTTATTGAATAACCTGAATCTTTTTCTGATGACTTTAGGACAAATGTTTTCTCACACGTAATTGCAACTGGGAACATCTGTAACAAGATTATAAGTCATTTTTAAAGGCTGTAACTTCTTTGTGGGAAAGATCATAAGTAATCTTTAATGGATATCAACTAGTATCTTAATGATAAATAACATCTGTAATGTAGAGAATTCGTAAAAGTGATTATTTGATATTGAAATGTCAACCTCTCTCCCTAGGAAAAAGAAGATGTCAACCTCTTATAAATTAATAGAAATACTATGTTAAGAATATGTGGACATGGATACTTTTGACAGCAAATCCAAGAACCAAGACCTTAGGAAAAGATTAGCCGTATAGCCATAGTTCATATTATACATGATATATCGAAAATGGTTAATCATATCAGACTTACCCATGAAGGGATCAATGTTAGAAAATTGAAGGGAAAAATCCTAGTACAAGCACCAAGTGGCTCTCTAATGCAAACATTGGCCAAAGGTATGAATGGAATCTGATTTAGTGTGAATGGAATCTGATTTGGTGGGATTTTAAGGATTTATACACATAAGTCATTAACCGTCATTAGTTCATAACATCGATGATATATTTTTCATAAATACAAAGTTTGATTGTATAGAAGTAATAAATGAAAGTTTGATGGTATACTTGTAATAAACATCCTCGGTGGTATAAACATCTATTTACTTTATCTTTGATAGATGGTATATGTCCATCACTAATATTGATGAACATTATTTTCCTTTTTTTGTACTCTTTTTCCAACAAACTATATAATTAAACATATCATGTTAAAGATATTGATATAACATTTGATTTGAGTAAATTAACTTAAGATATAATAAGTCATATACCAATATTGAATACCAAGTCAATACTTTACTATTTATACATGAACATCATTTAAGAAATTCTCACACTACAAGTAAATGTTATGCTCACGAAAACATGAAATCAACTTCTTGGCTAAAGTATATATTTATACAAAATTTTAGACCAATGGCAAAACGTTTTTCATTCTCAAGTCAATCAATAATAAAAATTACATAAGAAATTGAAATTATCTAAATACACATTCTAGTAATCTATGTATTAGGTTGAGATAAAATGTGTTTGTTTCTTACCAAGATACCAAAAACACAATAATATTTTTTGTCTTACTGAACAACCCGAGAAAATTTTCATATAAAGTAGTATAGGATAAAATTAATGTGCTGTGATGCATGGGATTATATATATCTTATGTAACTTAGTTGGCTATATAAATTTATAGGTGAGAATTAGCATGAAGAAAGTTGACTTCTTCATTTTGTAAAAATCATCTTTCTTGGAGAATTACTATTATAGCTTGTATGTGAGGTGTGTGATTTGTAGCTTTGATTGGGAACTACTTGAGGGTGTTATCTTGTTCAATTAATACTGGAGTTCTTGTTGGTAAGTTGGCTCACCCATGGATTTATGCTCTCATAGTGAGAGAACGACGTAAAAATATATGGTGTTGTTTTCTTGTTGGTTTCTTAAGAAATTCTTCACATTGCATGAGTGAAGTAAGTGCATCAATGGTGATCTAGTTCTAACTAATTATAACAAAGCCTCATGTAGATAAAATCCATGCAAACTATTCTTGGTGATTTAAGCATGATGAACTTAGGTCCCTGCATGAACTTTCACAATCTTGACTAGTGGCACTACCTTAATGAAAGTGGTTAAGATGGGTTACACTAAATTTAAAATTAATAGGTTTGATGGATCTGGTGATTTTAACTTGTGTAATCAAAAGATGTATTTAATTCTTGTGCAATAAGATGTTGCCAAGGGAATTTCTAAAGAATCAGAATTTCTAAAAGAATTAACAGTCCTCATTAGAAAGAAAGTAGTAGAAAAGGCATACACTTCCATTATCTTGAATTTGGCTGATAACATTATGAAAGAGGTAAATAAAGAAAAAAAACTACTCTTACCAAGTGGAAGAAATTAGATGACCTATTTCTTGTTAAGTCTTTTTCAAGTAGAATTAGCTTGAATGTCTAATTATTTAGATTTAATATAAACACTACTTAAACTCTTGAAATAAATCTTGACAATTTAAAGAAATTGATAGTTGAATTAGCTGATTTTGGTAAGAATCTTTGATATGAGAATCAAGCAATCATCTTGATGAATCAGACCCTAAGGTGTTCATAGATGTGAATAATGGATTACAATATGATTGAGATAGACTTGCTTGTGATACTATATTATCTGTATTGAAAAGCATAGACTCAAAATTGAAGCTTGAGAAAAATAAGTTAGGTAGGGAAGACAATAAAGATTCAGAAAATGGAGAGTCTTTATTTGTTAGAGGAAGGTCTAGCAAGAGAGATAATGGGTACAAGAAAAGAGGGAAGTCTTATGGAAGGTCTAGATTAAAGTCAAAAAATAGAGGCATCAAATGTTGGGCTTCTCAAAAGGAAGGACACTATAGATGTGATTGCCCAATCTTGAAGATAAGATTGGGATTGTCCAGTGATAGTGATGCTAATTTGGTTATAGATACATGAATTTCAGAGATATTGGAAATTTCAATTGAAAAATACAACAAATTATGGATTGTAGAATTAGGTTTCTCTTATAACATTTGTCCATTTAAAGATTGGTTTATCAATTAAAGAAACTGATGGTAGTCATGTGTTGATTGGAGATAATTTTGAGTGAAAAGTTAGAGGTACAGGATCCATTAAGTTGAAGCGTGATGATGGGTCAGAAAAGGTTCTATTAAATATGAGATATATGCCTACGATTAAAAGGAATTAATATAAGTTGGGATGTTAGATTAACTAATCTACATTGTTAATGTTTCTAATGGGAATATGAGGGTCTCTAAAGGATCTTTATTAGTCTTAAAAGAAAATAAACTTAATGGAAAGTACATTCTTGAAGGAGCAACTTGCATTGGAATTATGGTTATTAAAAAAAATAAAATAATAAGATTAAATTGTTGCGAAAATGTATGTGATATATCGGTGACAATAGGCTATTAGAGTTATCAAATAGAGGGTTATTATATGGAGATAAAGTCCATAACTTTGATCTTTGTGAACATTGTATAGTTGGCATATGTATATTCTAACCTATAGGGACATGTATCAACTTCCTCACTTGGAGGTAACAAATATATTCTATCTTTTATAGATGATTACTCAAGAAAGTGCTAGCTGCTTGAACTGAAAAATAAAAATGAATTCTTTGTTAAATTTAAAACAATAGAAGTTATTGGTTGAGAATATCATTGGAAAGAAAATCAAGAGTTGAGAACTAATATGGGCTAGAATATTGCAATCATGAGTGCACTGGATTATATAAAAATCAAGTCATTAAGAGGCATAAAACTGTTAGTTTCACATCCTAAAACAATGGGGTTGTTAAGAGGTCCAATAGGACTTTACTAGAAATGTGAGGTGTTTATTAGCCAATTCTAAATTGTAAAGGCACTTCTTGGCTAAAGTTTCTTGCTACATTATGAATATGGGTCCCATTAGTGTAATAGATCTAAAAACTGTAGATGAATTATCGTTTGGAAATCCATCAAGATATGACCACCTCTAACATTTTTGGGTGTATTGCATATGTACATACCATTGTAGGAAAGTTACAATTAAGAACTCAAAGATACATATCTGTTGGTTACCTTAAAGGAGTAAAAATATACAAAATATGTCACCTAGAAACTAAGAAAATGATTATTATTTAAGATGTTATCTTCAGTGAACAAACTAATATTGAGGACTTGAAAGTAGTTAAGACAATTGAGGTATTTGAGAACGTCACTAGCACACATCAAACTGAAGTGAAGGATGACTATGAACATCATAACGTAATGAATATGATAATCTTGAGAATGAAGATATTGTCTCTAGGACATCTTTGAAAGACTATCAACTTGCAAGAGTTAGAAAAAGAAGAGAAATAACGAGGTTTGTCAAATATGATGAAGTAAATCTCCTACACTATACTCTTGTTGCTTGAAATGAACCTTCTTACTCTATACTAGCAACTTTTAAGGAAGTTGTGTCATCAATTATTTCACAAAATTATATGAATGCAATGGATGATGAATATAGATCCTTAATGCAAAATCATACATGTGTATTGGTTATGAAACCTGTTGATGCTTAGTTTGTAGGAAGAAAATGGTTGTATAGGCTCAAGGATGGTATAGAAACCTCATAACTGGTTAAATATAAGGCAAGACTCCTTGTATAGGTTTCAAACATGTAGAGGAGATATATTATAATGAAATTATTTCCTTAGTTGTCAAATATACATCAATCATGTTGTTGCTATTAATGGTGGTACATTTTAATATGCATTTAGAGCAGATGGATGTTAAGATTGCTTTCTTTTATGGAGAGCTTGGGGAGATGATATATATGAAACAACCAAAAGGGTATGTGTGCAAGGGGAAGGAAGATTATGTCTTCCTTCTAAGAAGGTCTCTAAATGGATTGAAACAATCCCTAAGGTATTAGTATAAAAGGTTTAACACCTTTATTACATTAACCTCTATCCTAAGATGTGATTATAATCC
Source organism: Hippophae rhamnoides (assembly GCA_033030585.1). Lineage (NCBI taxonomy): Eukaryota > Viridiplantae > Streptophyta > Magnoliopsida > Rosales > Elaeagnaceae > Hippophae > Hippophae rhamnoides. The sequence goes on from CM065437.1 coordinate 35,531,582, forward strand.
TTGCTTATATGTTAAGGTGACATCTTCTTGGGTCATGGAATTTATTCTATTGAATGTTGATGATATGCTATTGGCAAGCACATATATGATTGAAATAAAGAGATTAAAAAGGTTACTTACTTCAGAGTTTCAAATAAAGGATTTAAAGGAAGCAAAAATATATTAAGGATGGATATTGATATGTTTAAAAACATGCATGTATACGGGATCAAATTATACAAATGATATGTAAATTAAGAATAAAGGTTGTTGAATTCACAATGATTATTTCAATAACTATCACTATTTATTAGTGTATTAGTAAATTAATTAAAGGGGTTTTGAAAATTATTTTTAAAAGAAAAATAAATCATAAAACAATAAATAAAATATATGAGTACAAAAATTAAGAGAAACATGTGATTATGGGACTATCCTTACTATTAGCTAATAATTTAACCAATTATGTCATGAATCAATATTAGAACTATCATTGAATTTTTAACTTTAGCTTGGAAAATTTATCAATTAATATAAGACTTATGACTCAACTAGGCAAAATTACAATCATTGGTAACCTTTAACGAAAGTATCAACCCTACTTCTCACACCTATCACAAAGTAATAAGATATCAATTTGAATAAGAATATTAGCAACTTCATACTAACATCTTAAACTAGCATTAAATATATTTATGTAATAAAATAATTGATCACCCTAATTCATAATATGCATAACCATAGTATTTAAACATATAGTCAAATACATAAAAAAATTATGTATTGTATCTAAAAATTCATCATAATATGTTATTAATTAAAATCATGGTATAGGGCTTGAAAATTATCTATAATCACATAAATCAATTAGTTATGCATGAAATATGAAAGAATCATAATTATAATTATAGAAAACTAATGTCTGGCTCATTTCTAACTCCTTAATTGCATCTTCAAACTCTATCTTACCTCTAGCCTTTCAATTCTTTGTAAACCTAAGTGTATTTTCTGTAAAACTTTTATCTATAATATGTGGCTCTTTTGTTGTTAACTCTAACTACATATTAAAGTGAAAGAGTTACAATGTAGTTAGGATCATGGTTGTAGATGTTTAAAACAATTAAAATGTTAATTTAAAAAAAACTAGAACAGTACTTCGTTTGTGGTCAAATTATTCAAAATGAATTCCAAAAAAGAGAGATTTTCACTTTCCCCATGTAATGCTTGGACCATAGTGATAAGAAAAATCGTCATTGTCGATCTTGTAAATAATTTGGTTTTATATTTATAAAACTCTTACAAGTGCACGAATCATTTCATAGAAAATGATAAGTATACTCCCAAGGTCGATTTAAGGAAATAATATATGTAATTTTTAATTTATTATTCAAACTTTTAAAAACGAAATTAAATCCTAAACACTCTGTCATGATATTTTGGTTTTGTGTGTTTCCTAATCTAATAACATAAAAATAACATAGATATGGATTCAATAAACATTTATGCAAAATTTTATCATTTATTACAATAGAGTATTTATGGATATAATAACTAAGTTAATTATGCTTGCTCATATTATTTAGGTTATTATAAATATAAATTGATATATATTGATTCTTTCTTTTTTATATGAATAACACTTCTGGTGGGGTTAGATATTCTTTGTTAATTAAACAAATCAATCAATTAATATCTATGGATGAAGTCGATAACTAATTTGTTTAATTAAATTAATTTCTTTTTTTCTAAGAGATTGAAAATGAACAATTTAAATGCCACCTTTGGTGGGGTTAGATAATTTAAACTTTATTCAAGGGGTCCAAATTAAACCTAACAATCTAATTATCCGAGTACTAACTTTTAAGTTGTAAAATCATTATTGAAAATATGTTGTCAACATATTTTCAAATAAAAATTCTTATAAAAATTTTTGAAATAGAGTTTCACTCTAACTACCGGGCGATTGTATCAAGAAATAAAAAATCACTACTCTAAATCAGACCGAATAACTAAACCTTAAAATCTAATTTTAAAATTTAAGTTTTAATGAAAAATAATGTATTTCTCTCTAACATTCTTAATATAAATTCTTGAATAAAAACAAAATCAATTCATTTTAAAGAGATTTTTACCTATTTAATATTTTGCAAGCATAACAATGTTATTATTAAATCATTTTTACAAACAGCCAATCATGTTAAATTTAATCACAGCCAAATTAAATATAACATATAAGAATAAAACATAAAAATAACTGTAAAGAATAAAAATCCTTACAGAACCTTGATGCTAATTCCGTTTCTAGAAAACCTTCAAATGAATTTGTATTTCCGTTTATTGAATTAAAAAGCTAGAAATTTATAAAAACATAACTAGTTCTAATAAAAGAGCATTAAAACTAAAAACAAAAAAAACTAATAGAGAGAAAGAGCTAAAAAAATTATTTATTGAGTTTTTTTTTGTTTTTTGGTCTGTTGCGTAATGGAGGAGATGAGGGTATTTATAAGTAAAGAGAATGGTATAAAATGGTAAAAAATGGGAAAAAAGCGTAATAGGCGGATACTGACGTCATTGTTGACACAAAAAGGATAGGCACTGATGTAAGTGTTGACGTAGGCAGTGGGGTGCACAAATTCAGCATGATGGGGCACATCTGGGCATTGATGGGTGCAGATAGACGTAGACGTGTGCACAGGTTTGAGCGGATGTTAATAGATGGGCACAATGAAGGACGCGAGTATGGAGTTGTTCAGGAGGTGCGTGTAGACTTTAGCATTGTTAGGGCAATGCTCGACGTGCTGTGGCATTATACATATTTTTCTCGGCTTGGCTGGCTGGCTACACCCGCGATTTTGGCTTTTTTATATTTTTGACCCATTTTGTCCAATTTTTCCATCGTTTTGAATTTTTCTCATTTATTTTCTCAATATATTTGTGATGTATTGTCTTCAGTATTTTTATTTGAGTCTTTAAGTTATTTTTTAAGCAAAAAATATCTGAAAAATAATAAAAATACCCGTGCTTCTGAAAAGACAAATTTATATAAAAATATGATAAAATCATATAAATATTTTAATCAATTAAAGTATATAAAATCATGGTTATTTTAGTATTTTTTAAGCACTCATCACAACCCCCAACTAGCTTCTTGCTAGTCCTATAGCAAGAGAAGCGATAAAAATTAAACTATCATAAATCACTTCTGTGGATTGACACCATTGCATTTAGAGTATACAAAAAGCCTTTAAACCCTTATGTTGCCGTAGTGGACGAGTTTAAGTCTCGTGAGGGTTTTCTGTAATGATACTCACAAACATTGAACTAAATGTAAAAATTAAAAGAAATAACTAAAATAAAAATCAAAAATAACAATAAAATCAAAAATTAACTCAAGAATAAAATAAAAGAAAATAAAATGTAATATAACACAAAATATCTCATACATTTTAATATCCTTTAAATTCATAATTAAAATCTAAATTATAAGTTATTTTAATATTCTTAAACAGTTATGATTTATTATAATAATTAGTTAAAAATCATTTTCATATTTCATATAAAAAATGTATCAATTTAATTTCACCCAAACTTAATGTCAATAATCCGAATTCGCTTTGACTCTATTTATCACAAGTCAATACTCTCAAAACACTGAATCCTATGGGTTCATACACTCATACTAATTGATATGCGAAAGAGTTGTTATATAGAAATGAACTAATATGTTCGCATATGTATAAAGAATAAAGTCTTAAAGTGTTATTTTAACGTTCATCTCATGAAAGGAATTAAATGTATAAATTATAAATATCATACATAAAAATTATTTTCATGCATCATTCAAACTTATTGAGCAAAAATTTCAAAATATGACTTTTACAAATGAAAAAAATACAATGACTTTTTAGAGAATTACTTCCTATATCTTTATTTTGTAATTAGCCTTTATTCACAATTTTGTAGGCAATGTGAGTCATAGTATGTAGATTATACTATATTTTTTTATCACTCTATTTTTTTCTGAAGAGATTTTTGAATATATTTTTTTTAGAGAGTGAACCCATGTACATATTGTACATTTTTGTAGGATTTTGATGAGTGGTTAATTTTGTGGCTTTTTTGTTTGATTTTTTTAGGTAATCCCATATATGTCTTTTTTTGTAGCAGTCATGTATGAATGAGATAAAAACATATACTATCAATTTCTACTTAACTCATTTAATCTAAGTAAAAAATAATAAAAAATATATGAAATTCTATTAAGATGTGAAAAAAACAATCCATACATTCAATGCTAATATTTATAGACATCATCTAAAAATTTGAAGAAATAATAAATGTGTTTGGAGTAGAAAAAATATATTTCACTCTCAATAAAAGAAATTAGGCTCACATTATATCTCACAAGGGTAGTCTCCACTATTTGTTCCTTAAACATCGATTTTGGGTTTAATATAATTTTCACATTTTATCAAGAAATACTAATTATGATAAAAACTAACTAATTACCAAAAAATACTCTATGATATGTTTTCAAAAATTAATCTAACAATGCAAAAGACTTAACTATTTACTTAAATTTGATTTAATTTTTTTAAATTACTAAACCACACAAAGAAAATAAAATCAAATACAATACAATAAAAATAAAAATATGAACAAAAATGTTTTTTTAATATTTTTTTGGCGCAGCTAGGCGCACTGCGCACGTTGCTCGATGCGACTGGACAGTTGTGCCTGCGATTTTAGCCTTTTTGACATTTTGACCCATTTTTTCATCTTTTTTACTTTTTCTCATTTATTTTCTCAATATATTTGTGATGTAAGTAATCGTTGCCACAGAGATTTGTTACTACCGTTTGTTGAGTACTAAAATTGTTTCTCTCTGATTTTATCCAAAACAATCGTTAATTGGAACAATTTAAGAAAAGAGTTTTATTTCAAAATAAAAGAAATCTAAGATTGTAGTTTTTCACCAAATTAATCCACTCGAATCATATATTCTCTTGTTTATATTTTTTTAATAAATTTAATTTATCAACTGAAAATTTCTAATTTTATCCATATATCTCTTCCGAGCTCCGTATAGACACACCTCGTTAAATTAATTCACTATATTCCTATGAGAACTAAATTCACCAAGATTCATTATGTTCTAAGTTCTCAAATGGCCACATATACGATAATAGTATATTCCTATCCTTCATATATACATGTTATTCAATCCATGAGCAACATACACAAAAATGCCTCTTCCAAGTTTATTTAGGTGCTACAGATCATTTGATAAATCCTTGAATAATCAAAAGCATTAAGCACAAATAGAATAAACAAATTAAAAGTCTTATAAATCTTTCAAAAATAATTAAAATCAAGTTTCATAAATTTAGATAAAACGCAACCTTAGAAAAATTAAATTACTCCATAATAAAAATAAAAATTACAACACGTTAAGGAATTTCGCTCAAGAACACTAAGAAAATTAAAATTTCATCTCCTCTTAAATGGATGGCACATGTAGAACACAACAGAAGCCAAAAATGGCTTCTGCGTCCACAGTCCAAGACTCCTAAAAACAAACCCCAAAAATTAACCTCCAAATTTTAGCAATAAATGCCCTATTTATAGCTCTTAAAATACATTTTAAAAAATATATTTTTTAGACACGCAGAAGAAATTTTACATCGAAAATAAAAATAAAACGCGTGGGGAACAAATGGTTACAAAAAAATACATTATTTTAAACTGAGTGGGAAATAGCTTCACGTTTCTGATTTTGTTATCAATACACACTGCCACGTGTTGAGATCTAATTCGTTGCAAAATATAGTGGGAAATGTGGCATCGTTCAATTGGTGAGAGGAAAACGGGTGTATGTAATTGCGCCGCACGAAATAATGGCGCGTGGGGACATGTGGCAGACAACGGCGCGACTGGAAACGTGCGCCATTCCCGTGCTTTTGGTTTACCTAATACGTGCTACGTGTCGACTTGTCATTAGTTGCAAGAATATTTGAGACACGTGTCATTTTATCATCTGTTGGATGGATAGGTGCACAAAGAATATATAGATTGGGTCGCACGGGATCACGCCGTTTTGGCAGACATTTATCAGACACGTGGGTCCCACCCTGCACGCCGGCCTGCGTGGCTGATGGACCCTACTGGCACGCCGAGCCGTGCACCTGAAATCCCGCGTCCAATCTCTTTTATTGCGTTTGGTCTTACGCGCCTCGTCGCAGCCGTTCGTTACCTGATCGCACGGTTGGTGTCGCGTGGTTGTGATTGAGCGCGTGGCATCTTTTTCCTACGCAGAAAATAAATTTCTTTAATTGCATTTAAGTCTTCCAATTTAATTCAAATTAAATTTTAAACTTTCCTTAATTACAATTAGGCCCTTTACTAATTTAAATTAACTTTTAAACTTTTGTTAATTAACATTCAGCCCAATTTTAATTCAAATTATATTTTAGACTTTTATTAATTGTAATCAAGCACTCTTTTATTTCAAATTATATTTTCAGGCATATATTTACAATTAAGTACGTTTTCGATTCAAATTATTTAATCTTCTTAAAAATATCTTCCTTAACAAATAAAATATAAATATTAATTTATTCCCCTAAGATTAACTAAAAATGTCAAGAACATAACAATTATAATTAATAAAATAGATGAAAATAACTATATAAAATATAGTTATTAATAAACTACCCCAATTTCTTGTAGAACTTGAAATCTGGTGTTTAAGTGTGAATCCAGATTGTGAGCCATTGCATGCGTTGACTTATGTTGTAGCGAAAACTTGTTTCCAATTATGTGAAATTTCATCCAAGAGGCTTGTGCTACAATGCATATATACTCATGTTGTAGTATACCCTTAATTTATCTAATTTAACGTCTTGATGTATTTCAAATAAATGTTTACATTTAGGTCCTTCAATACATGACAATTATATCCCTGATTGTAAGGATTTGTTAAGTCCTTTGTCATGTGCATTTTTAAGTTTAAAAATATTTGAAATACATCAAAACATACTCCATAATTCTAAAAACAATATTAAAATATAATCTTCCTAATTAATTCTCATAAATCACAAGATATGTATTTTTTTTAAATAAGTATAAAATATCTCTATTAATAAGAGTATTGATAAGGTATTGGTATCACAAAAGAATTACTTGACTAGAATTCTAAATAAATTTGGAATGAATGAAGCAAAAACAATACCGGTATCAATGGAACACATTTTAAACTTTGAAATGCATTCTCACCTATGTCAAATGAAGAAATAAGAGAAATAAGTAAAGTCTCTATGCAAATGCTATTAAAAGCTTAATGTTAGCTATGATATGTATGTGTCCATAGTTAATGTAGTGAATTTGGTTAGTAGATTCATTATTGATCCTAGCAAGACACGTTAGCTTGTAGTCAAATGGGTAGTAAGATACATCAAAGGAACAATTGACGTGGGTTTGGTATATTGTAGAGGTTCTAAGAATGACAGTGTGATTAAGGGATTCATTTTGATGCTGAATTTACGGGTGATTTGAAAAAAAATAGGCCATGGCACCCAATCCTTAACAAAAATTGATATTTTGCATTAGTTTAAAATAACATTTGATGTAATTATAAATACAAATTTGGGTGAACTTTTTATTTGACACCCTCAATTTAAAAATTTGTGTGTCGTCTCTGTGAACGCATCTTCAAAAATATTTGTTTAAGCACTATTTGAACACATGCTTAAAACTAGATTCACATTCTAAAGCTTTTATTTGCGACATTCAATGATTTGTTAGTATTCTGGTGGCCGTCCATTGTCAGAGTTGCTAGAATGGGATTTATGCTTATGAATGCATATAAAAAACAAAATATTTATAAACATGTATTTAAAAGTAATGCAATACTAAAATTTAAAATACCCATTAAAAGGATCATGATGTCATGTAATATTCTCTTGTATTTCATACCAACTTTAGACCTATACTCCAATGCCATTTGATGAATCCAAACACATTAATGAGCTTTATAAGTGAAAAAATGTGATTTATTTATATAGATATTTTTATATACAATTTAGAGTATGTGATGATATGGTATTTTAAAATAATAAAATTTAATATTAATGTAATTTTATTTTTGAAAAAATAAATATTATGATTTATGAATAATAAAGTATAAATATAATAAATATAACCTCCTTGTCTTTGTTTTCAACGCATTGGCAAGTGAACAATACTATTCTCTGCGCTGCTCACTCCAATGACAATCATTTTCCAAGTGTAGGCATCATTGTTCTTCCCTTGTTAAGAAGAGCTTGTGGACTTCTGATCACCAGAGGAGGTCAAATTAAAATATAGAAATAATTGGTGAAAAGGCTAACTAATGTACTTAATTATCCTAATTATAATTAGGATGTCTTTAAGGTTCCAATTGATATATAGTACTACATGTATAACTCCTTGAAAAGACTAGTATTTAAGCTATGTTTGATTTGTCAAACAGGGTAATACTTAAGTCGTGTTTATCAGTAATAAAATAAAATTCATTCCTTAAACATCCCTAAAATACTAAGTATTTTCTATTTCATTATCATATATTTTTAATTTTTTCTCAAAATATATTTTATAATAATTTTTATTCATTTATAATTTTAATTAATTTTATTATTAAAATAAACGTATTAACAATATTATTATTTTTATGTGTGAGTTAATATAAAAGGTCTTTTATATTAAGATATTTGTATAAGTTAATCTCTTATATTATACAATATTTTGTTTATTCTTTTATATTTTATAAAATATATCAAACAATGATAAATTTTACTGTAAGTTTAATATTTTAATAGTTTTAAGATAAAAACATAGTTATTTATTTAATATTTTAATAATTTTTATCTTAAAATATCATAATAAAAAATAATTTTTTTATTTTTTTTATTTATCAATAAAATAAGATAGAAAAATAATACTATTTTATTTAAAATATTAATAAAAGATAGAAAAATAATACTATTTTATTTAAAATATTAATAAAAAATAATTTTTTTCGTCTTCAATATTTTTACAAAAATAAAATATCAAATAACATATATATTTTTGCTTACTTAGTATTATTTCTTCTATGCAAAAGGTTATGTTGCACAACCAACGTAACCCTTCGATCTTCCATGCATTGCGTTTGCATTGTCCAATGCTATTCTTCGTGTTGAAAATTGTGGGCCCTGCCTTTGCCGTCCGATCATTCAACGATGCCTTTAAAATAATAAACATTATATTTTTTTTATTAAAGTAGAATAATCATTCATATGTTTTTCAATTTTAAAAATTAAAAAAAATAATATTATAATAATATTAATTATGATTTAATTAAATAAAATTAAATGTTAAACGAATAAAATTTAATATGAATTTTTTAATTAAAATATATAAGATTGATATAAAATATGTTATTTTATAATTATAAATTTAAAAGATATTTCTTATTATATTTGAAAGAATAATCAATAAAATTATCGCTCAAACTATTACTATTCAGTAATCTTAAATCATGTAAACGTAAATTGTGGAATTTAAATATGTGTACAATTCATTAATTCTAGTAATTAGTGTCCTGATTTATGGACAATTAATACTCATTTTTCAGTAAAACCCTATAAAATTTATTAGAGTTTGTCTATGTAATTATAGACAACATTACATTGTCCTTTATTTTATTTAAAATAAAATACATAGTTCAATACTATTTTCATTACAAAAGAATATTAACCAATATTTCTGTAACAAGCAAAGACAAAGTACTGTGATAAATAAAAATATATATATTCATCCCAAACCATAGTATATCTAATTCTGCCCCTACTTCATAGTTAAGTTATTAAGATTATGATGTTTTTGTCAAGAAAATATCAATAATAATTTAGGATGCATTTTCTTCGCAAATACTTTTGATTTTTTAAAAAGTCAAAAATATCACTACTACAATATATGTTTTTGGTCTCGAAATTTTAGCCTCGATTTTTTAAAAAATCGAGGCAATAAGATTTTGGCCACGGTTTAATAAAAACCGAGACCATAGGGTATATATATAGCCTCGGTTTTATTAATAACCGTGGTTATAGGTTAAATTACAAAAAATATTTAAATATATATAAATAAATTTATATAACAACTTTTATTAAATAATTGTAATTCTAATTAAAATCATAAAAAATTAATATTTTTAAAATCGAAATAAAATAATATACTATATGTAATTCATTTAAAAAAATAAAAAATTACTTTACAATTTTTTTTCTCTATTATTAATTTAATTTAATATATTTTATTTCTTTTATAATATATAATATATAATATATATATATATATATATATATATCAAATTTTTTTCACTTTTTTTATATCTTTCTTCTTTTTTTCATTTTTTCTTTATAATTAAATTCCAATTATATTAATATATAATTTCTAATTAATATATATATATATATATATTATCAGTGTATTGATAACTGTATTTTATATAGTTATTTTCACCTATTTTATTAATTATAATTGCTATGTTCTCTTTATTTTTAGTTAATTTTAGTTTAATAAATTAATATTTATTGTTTTTTATATATTTTAAAAAAATTAAATAAATTGTATCGAAAATGTTCTTAAATGATAAATTTGTTTCCAAAAATATAATTTCAAATAAAAGAGTGATTAATTGCAATTTATAAATGTTGAAAATATAATTTAAATTACGAAAAAGGCTACATTGCAATTTACTAAAGTTTAAAATGTAATTTGAAATATATTTGTGGGTCAAAATACAATTAAGAAAATTAAATTTTCTGCTCATATTAGAAGAACCACGCGCCAACAACAAGCGCCAACCGTGGACCGTCCGATCAAAGAATAAACGGCTACGATGCGCGCGTCCAGATCACGCCCGACCAAATCGCGTGTGGGCAGATTCTTTTACGCGGCTCGGTGCCCGAGTAGGGCCCACCTATCGCGCAGGTCGGCGTGCAAGTGGGACCCACGTGTCTGACGCGTTGCAGCCGCTGTTCCTCGCTTATGCGCGCCTCTGATCCCATGCGCTGATCTCCACGTGTGCCTGGTTATTCTGCAAACCAGAATCTACCACGTTTCCCACTTAATCTATCATCCAATCATAGGACACGTGGCATGTTTCGGTGAACGCAAAAGCGTGGAATCCCAGACGCGTCTCAAGAGCTGTCTCCCACATTTCTCGCCCCGCAATCAGGTGCGGTAATTTTATGTGAGCCCGTCCTTTCTATCCTGTTATATGCGGCCACGTGTCCCACCATTTCTTGTAACGAATCAGACGCTGACACGTGGCATATATTTTGAAATTAAAAAAAAAAGTTAGAAGGGCTCCTTGTCTACGCGTGATATTTAATTACCGTTTTTTGATATCGAATTTTGAAACGCGACGATTCTATTTTCGAAGGAATAATCTTTTAGTGTTTTCGAAAAGAAAAAAAATGTAAAATTTTAGATGTATTTTTTTTGCTATAAATAGGAGATAGTTTTTAGTTGTAAAGGAGTTTTTTTTTTTTGCAGTTTGGATTTTCTGTGGTATTAGGGGTTGGACGGTGGAACACGCAGAAGCCATTTTTGGCTTCTGTTGTGTTCCATGTGTGCCAAATATTTGTTCTATGTGATGTTTTAATTTTCCTTCTTGTTCATCTTATTTTTCTGTATCTGTTGTAATTTTTATTTTAATTTAATGAAGTAATTTAATTTTTCTAGGGTTGCATTTGATCTGAATTTATGAAGCTTTGATTTTAACTATTTTTGAAAGATTTATAAGACGTTCGATTTGTTCATTCTATTTTGTGCTTAATGCTTTTTGGTTATTTACGAATCTTATCAAAACGATCAGTGGCACATAAATAAACTTGAGAAAGGCATTTGTGTGTGTATTGCTCGTAAATAGAATGACATGTATGATGAAGGATAGGAATATACCCTAATTGTATGTGTGACCTTTTGAAAACTTGGAACGTAATGAATCTTATTGAATTTAATTCTCATAGAGATATAGTGAATTAATTTAACGAGGTGTGTTTATACGGAGCTCGGAAGAGATGTATGAATAAAATTAGAAGTTTTCGGTTGACAAATTAAATGTACTAAAAAATATAAATCAAAAGAAAATAACACGATTTGAGTGGATAAGTTTGGTGAAAAACTGTAATCCTAGAGTTCTCTTATTTTCTTTTTACCTTTTTCTTAATCATCGATTGTTTTGGATAAAATCAGAGATATACAATTTTAGTACTCAACAAACTATAGTAACAAATCCTCGTGGGAACGATATTTTACTTACAAATCTTTATTACTTGTGACCGTGTACACTTGCACGATTTTATGTTTTCCGAAAGAGACAACACGTATCTCCCATTTTTTTCCCTAAAATATATATTATACCCATTCACGTACACGTTGCATTATGGTTTTTTCAATTTCGTTGTTTCCAGAATTGCAACGCTTGCCTCTCGCTCACCTTCGTCGCTCGCCTTCGCCGGTCGCCTTCGTCGCTCGCAATCTCATGAGCTTTCAACCCTCTGCCTTCTACCTCGACTGATATCACGATTCACGCGTTGCATTAGGATTTTTTCACATTTGTTGTTTCCAGAATCGTAGCTCTCGGTCTCGCCTTTGTCGCTAGCTTTCGCCACTGAGCCAAAAGATCTAGGCTCATACTTCATGAGGTTTCTTAGCACTTTGCACAACATCCCTTCAATTTACCTTTTTCGAGCTCTAGAAGACGAGGAAGAGAATGTGTTGAAAAAGTTGTAAGCAATAGAAGCTTCACTTTTGAGACAGGTACTTGTTTTGGGTATGTTATGGTTCAGCAGTTGTTAGGGCACAGATTGATTTGTTATTTTTTTATATTAAAAATCTGATTAAAATCTGTGAAGAGTAATGTTGCAATTGTAGAGGTGCAATATCCATTTTTAGGGGTCCCTTGTATAGCTATTTGAATGAATCTTATATTATATATTAAAGACCTTGTCCCCTACCCAGTGCACTCTTCTCTTTTATACTTAGTCCAAAATATGCCTTGGGGCGAATTCTAAAATCATTTTGTTATGGATAAGGTTTTTATAGTGGATATTATAAATAATGGGCAATTTAGTCTCTAATATGATATTGTTTATGGCATGTCAATGCCCCTTTCCCATGTGTTGATAAATTGAGTAATATAGGCCAACATATTTAAAATTCATATTAACTTGTTCTTTGAAAGTACTTTATACAAGACAATTTTTACTTCTGACATAATGTACATATATTTAAATGATTTATTTATGGCAGGAACGGAATCATAGGCTTGGTATTGATCTGGCAGAATCACGTACGCTCTTAGATACTTGCTCATCCAATTGGTTTTGCAAGTGCTTAACTTCAACCTAGAGAATTTTCAAGAAAATTGCCCTGAGCTAATTATTTCTTTGTCAGACCAAAGTTTTTTCGCTCGATCTTGATAAACATTGAAGAAGATATGGATGGTGATGCAATGCCTGAAGTAATGTATGTTCTTGTGGATACATTGCTCTCATTATTGCCACAATCATCAGCTCCTCTACGAACAGAAATTGAGCAGGTGATATATAGTTAAGCTTCTTATTTTCAATAGCTATGCATTTGTTCACCTTTTTTACATATATATATCACAGACAATTTATTTCGATGTCATTGCTTCAGGAAATTTGTGAGAATTATGGTATTGTGCTGTGATTATCATCATATGGCACCATTGACTAGGGGCATGTGATCCTTCAAGTTCATCCAATAAGTTTGATGCTTGCTTCTTGAAAGTAAAAATGGGTGTTAATAATTTATGGTACCACTCTTGGATTATCACTTTGTTAGTTGGCTTCTGTTTCTCTCTATAGGTATTTAAATACTTCTGTGATGATATCACGAATGATGGTTTGCTATGGATGTTGCGGGTTATCAAGAAGAGTTTGAAACCAACAAGATGCCAAGTTGTTGCCCTGATTTTTAAAGAGAGAAAAAATCAAGCTGGGAGTGAATATGCTCATTTCCAACTTGAGCTCTTTAAGCTCTGTGTCCTCTCATTGCTTGAAATTTACGTACATGAAAATCCATGTAAGTCTTGTTCTTCCCATCTAGTAATTATCAGGTGCTGATGTGCAAAGATATAATATTCAGTTTAAGAAAAAATCAGGAATTTCTATTGGGCACTTTGAATTTGGAAAATGGACTATATATATAGAACAAGTTTTGAGTAGTGACCTTAAAAGAAAAAAATTATCCCATAAATATAGGTTTGCATTTTGTCTGCAACCAAATTTATTATTCATTATAGTTAAAAAAAATTGAATGAAGAGGCACATTTAATACCAGAACTCTTCATTTGTGATATTTGGGACCAAGTGAAGCCTAACCCTATAATGGGTGATATTTTTAGTAAATTTTTCTAAGTTTACCTATTTTTTTTTCATCAAGTCTTTGGTAAGCATTAAAACACTTGATTATTGTTAGTACTATTGTTATTAAATTGATTTAAATCTCTCTCATCACTTGTGTTGTCTTTGTTGAATCTGTTAGTCTTGCTCTGCTTCTTGTCTGCTACCACCTACGGCTTGTCTTGTTAGCGCCGAGACAGGCGATGGTCTTTACCTTGTGTTGGTGTTAATTTGGTGTTCGCTATTTGTCTTCTTCAGTGTTGTTGATGGTATTTGTCGCTTTTGTTATTGATGGCGTTGTGCTGGTACGCTGCGCTGCTGGTGTTGGTAATTAATATAAGTTTTTTTTCATGTTTGTAATTAATACTAAAAAGTTAGTTTGTAATATTAAGTTTTTTTTTGTGTATAATAAACTCTCAAATGTAATTATATTTTTAATATTTGAATTAATAAATTTATTGTAATTTATATTGATTTTTAATTTTGTAATTACTAATTATTGTATTTTTTTAATTTATGTATACCCTATGGCCTCGGTTATTAGAAAACCGAGGCCATAAGGTATTTTTTTTAATTTATGCGTACCCTATGGCCTCGGTTATTAGAAAACCGAGGCCATAAGGTATTTTTTTTAATTTATGCGTACCCTATGACCTCGGTTATTAGAAAACCGAGGCCATAGGGTGTATCTATGGCCTCGGTTATCGAATAACCGAGACCATAGGTACACCCTATGGTCGCGGTTATCTAATAACCGAGGTCATAGATACATCCTATAACCTCGGTTAAAAATCGAGGTTATATGTCATTACCTATGGTCTCTCTCACTTAGGCCTCGGTTCTTATAACCGTGGCCATAGACCTACGGTCACGATTAAAAACCGAGGCCGTATGCATGTTTTGTAGTAGTGTATCTTTCAATGTTAACAAAATGTTAGATATAACACTTACGTAAATTAATAAATATATCATCAAATTATTATAAAAATTACAAATATAATATCTAATTATATCAAATGACAAAAATAACACTAAATTGTAATTAGTGCTACAAATGCATCACTATCTTATTTTTTCGATGGTTACGTTTATGTTTCGATGGTAGATTTGTATAACTAATAAAGAGTTTAGTGGTAAATTTTTACTACTAATAAGAAATTTGGTTATAGATTTGTACCAATAATAAAAAAATTGGTAGTAGATTTATCACAACAGTAATAGATTCATACCATTAATAATAATTTAGTGCTATTTTTGTTATTCGATAAAGTTAAATAATATATTTGTAACTTTCATGATAATTTGGTGATATATTTGTTAGTTTACTCTAACAGTTATTCAATAATATTTTTTTAATATTCTTAAAGTTGAAGAGCATCGAAGATAAAGTTTTTATTTATTAATAAATTATATTAAATTAATAAAATAAGAAGATAATTTTTATTTTTTTCTAATAAAATAAAGATATAAAAGTTGAAATAAATAAATAAATACATGCATATAGAAAATGATATATCTCTATGAGACACCATTGGCAAAGTTTCGAATACTATCGTTGGTGACTCCCTGGAGTGGCTGCCATTGCTAATGACCTACTAAAGTTCCGTCGATCCATCGAATGTACCATGTTACATCTATATGAATTTTTTATGTAATTTGTTACATTTACAATAATTCTAGCTATTCACTAGATGTAAGATGTTACATTCATATGTATCTTTGTATGTAAGATGTTACATCCACTACGGTTTCAACGACCCATCAGACATAACATATTATATTCACATGTATCTTTGTATGTATCATGTTACATTCACCATAATTACGATGACCTACCAGATGTAATATGTTATATCTATATGTTTCTTTGTACGTAACATGTTACATCCACCGAAGTCATTGATGGTGGCTACCAAAGCACCAGTGGGGTCGTCGGGAGCCCTGGTGGGGTCACCGATAATGGCTGCTAGAGATGTGGTAGGTATGATTTATATCTCATATTATTGAAGTTATAAAATAAGAATTTTTACGTCTTTTTATTGTCTAATTTGATATAAAAATATGGACTAATGTATGCAACCTGGTAAATTTGAAATGAATGAAGTTTATCAAGTTGTTGTCTTTGATTCAAAATAGAGAATCTGATGGATACAACCTATTTAAGCATGTTAAAACTTTAGTATGTAGTGATCAGATATAATATCAACAACACCTACCACAAACTAACTAGCTGTAGACATCTTGCCAACATACAACATATGTAGAAGACAAGTAAATGTCCGATGCCTAGGAGGGCAAAATGAAAGGAATAGAGGAATAATTAAAAAAAATAAGTATTCAGACACACACAAAATGACATAAAAAAGTGTGAAATCTATTAAGTGTGTTGTCAGTCTCTAATGAGATAGAACATATAGTGCCACCTTCCAAATTCCTTGGACCAAAGTGCTCAGCATACAAGGGGACAAAAGACCTTGTAGCACATATCGCACATTTCAAAATGGCCACGGATCCTATATGCATGCTTATGGAAAAGAGAGAAGCCAAGTTCTTTAAGGTATTTGCCTCTAATTTATAAGACACTATTCAAAAGTGGTTTATTGATTTACCCCCTCGAAGCATAAAGAGATTTAATGACTAGTCAAAACTTTCATATCAATTTACGCTTGTAACAAACCCATTTAAAAAGAATAATATAATATTTTTTCTCTCATTAAAGAAGTGTTGGGATTGGTCCAATTTACAAAGAGAAAAATTAGAGAGAAGTTAAAGAGTTTTTTTGGAATGTGTGGATCTCTTATGAGATCCATGTATATATGGAGCATTACATGTACATATGTTGATTACATAAGGAGTACACATTATATCATGTCAAAAGGGTATAATAATAAAGGAAAACACATTCAAAGCTTGAGGTCAACCACACCATAGCTTAGTCTAGAGGTTGACCTTACAACACTAAGGGTCTGGTGTATAGGTAGATCTATATTGTTTATGTCCTTATGGGCGCGAAAACAGGTAGGTTCTCTTGGGATGATTCAAATGTTGGCTTAGGTTGTCAGTTAGATTGGGCTATTAAATGGATTGGGCTCCAAGTCAATACATTTGCCTAAACATCCAATTCCCCTACTCTTTCAGCTTGGGTCTTGAATAAGGGTGAAGGAGTAATATCCGAGCAACAGATTTGAACCATTTGGCTCCCCTATAAATGGTTGTCAAATGATTAGAGATAGAAATAGGGGTCTCTATATAAGAAGGATCTTGGGCTTCTCCTTCATCATTTCGTACATATTAGACAAAAATTAAAAGAAAAAATGCTTTGTCTCCTCAGCTCAAGCCATATAATTTTTTCAGTTTGGTGGTAAGCAATTAGCTTGACACATAGCTTACTTGCTTAGGTTTTAAGGGAAAAACTCCAAGTCTAATAGTTTTCTACTTTCTTTTCAAGTCGATTTAAAGAATCATTCCCATTTTATTTTAAACTCAACCTTAGGTAATTTCTACTTCTCATGCATTACATTTTTTTATGTTTCGTGATATTTTGTAGACACCATGCACAAAGAAAGCACCTTGGGCTCATCCTTCGATTTAGGAGATCCCATAATATCCTACTTTCTCAGGTTGTCATGGGGTCTACCAATAAGATAAGAACTTTAAGCAAAAGGGAGCTATCCCAACTTCAATCCTTTACCTCTATCTCTCATCCAAAAATCGTACCTATAATTAGTTGAACGTGTCTCAGACTTAAATATCCATTCCTAGGTCATAGAGGAAGAAGACAAGGAATAAAGGGACTGGTGAGCCCACAAGTCGTACCAAAGGTTAGATGGCTATGGTTAAGAGTAGTGGGTTGTCACCTCAAGATGAGGTGGAGGATAAAGAGAACATACGACATTCCCTCCTTAGTTCAAAGAATGAACCCTATATCGGAAGCGTATGATAGCAACCCATTTCCAACTAGGTGGAAAGTCTTCCACGAGAAGGCCTTATGAATGAGGATAATATCTCATCTATACTTCTTTATAAGGAAAGTTTTGGCTAGAACTCAACTTATGCCTAGCAAGTTGATGCCTAATGGGTGGAGGTACCTACTTTGTCTCACATTGATATGCATAGAGCTTGGGGTTGAGCTGGAGATGCTCAAGTTCAATGAGGCATATGTATTGAATTATAATCCTATAGATGTGATAGGGGTCTATATGTCAGTGAAATAAGACCAGGGCATAAATGTGAACCTATTTGAAAATGAGAAGAATTGGAAGGAATATTTCTTTTACTTTTCTAGTTGGTAAGAGACTCCAGACAACAAAGCTAGGCTGATAAGGAGCAATTGGAAAACTCTTTGATGTTACTTCCCATAAACTATATTCCATTATTGGTAACAAGCTTTTTGGATAGGCTAAAGCGACATATTATAGATTTCCAGATAAACCTAACCACATCCTTTTCCCGTATCCTTCCTAGGGGTTCCGTCTATCAGTGGCCACTAATAAAAACTTCTTTTGGCCCCTTGCTTGGGGTAAAGTTCCTAGTATATAAGGCCTTTACTTGTAGAAGATCCATGTGCTAACTACCCTATTCATGATGGTTAGAAGTGAGTGTTATAATAAGGCGAATCTTTTACAATTATCGCATTTTTGAGTGTACCTTGTGCAATCTATTAGCATAGTAGGCCAATAGTACCATTTCCTTATGATTCCCTTAAATAGACTCCTTCCTCCTGAATGAGATCCATACTTTCCCTTATGGGCTTCAAGCATAACTTTTTATGAGCCCTCATCGGCTATGCATAAGAGCCTGGGTTCTAATGCAGTTCTTTTGTACAATATTATTTTCAATCATGTATCGACCTGCCTAAGCCTTAATTTCCTTTTTGAGTTTCTAGTCTTGGGATAGCTCTACCTTTTTCAAGAAGTTAAAGATTGGGGTGAACCATAGGCTTGAGGTAGAATTCATGCTCATGATTATTTTTTCAACTTCCTTAAATTTGGCTTCTATTGGGATTGTCATTGATACCACCCAAGTGTGATTATCCTCTCGCAAGGAGGCTAGTGTGTCCAATGCATCAACAAGGTCATTCTTAATCCTAACTATCTACTTCATCTCGAAGATAGAAAATTTTGAGCCCTCCTTTCTTAGTCTCTCTAGATATCTCCTTATCTTACTATCCTTAGCCTCAAACGTGCTTAAATACTAGTTAACTACCAATCGTGAGTTGCTATTCGAGGTGATGTTGTTTGCTCCATGCTTATTTTCCATCATGGTCCCAAAATATAGCTACCTTATACTCTGTGATATTATTAGTGGCCTGGAAGTCCAACTTGACAACATACTCAAAATAGTTTTCATAATAATCAACTATCATTATCCTTAGCCTAGCGCTATTAAAGATGTATGTGCCATCAATGAATACCTACCAAGTCGGTCCATCTCTTTGATCCATACCACATACTTATTCTTTTACCTCATCATTGGTAACCTTTGGTGATACACTAAACTCAACCACAAACTCAGTCACCATTTGTCCCTTAATAGAAGTTCTAGATATATACATGATATCATACTCCTTTAATTCTATAGAAATTTTCACTACTCTGCTTATGACTTATAGCCTCATCAATACATTCTTAAGAGGTTGAGAGGTGAGTACTACCACTATGTGTGAGCCAAAGTAATTTCTAAGTTTCATGCACTAATTTTTAGGGCGAAGGCTAACTTGTTGATTGTTGGGTACCTACTTTGGGCATCTATCAATATTTGGTTGATGTAGTAGACAGGGTGTTAGAACTTGTTTCTTTTAGTTAGGATTACATCACTACAAGTTTATGGTGCCACAGCTAAATACAAAAAAAGTGTTTCTCCAAGGAGAGGGCTTACTAGGATATGAGGTTTGTTCAAGTATTATTTATTTCCTAGAATGGATTTGTCACAATGCTCATTCTAAAAAACTGATGTGTTCTTCGTTAAAATTCTAAATAATGGAAAAAACTTGTTTGTGAACTTAGAAACGAATCTATTTAGTGCCACTATTCTTCATTATAATTATTGAATTCCCTTTAAATTGGTAGGAGGCTTCATGTTGACAAGGGTTTGTATCTTGTCTCGGCTAGCCTATATCCCTTGAGCAGATATAAGATACCCTAATAATTTTCCTAAAGTAACGCCAAAAACACATTTCTTAGGATTAAGTCTCATCACATGCCTTCATATTACAGAGAATGTTTCCTTAGGTCCTTAACGTGGTTTATGGGTTATACTGACTTTATCACTATGTCGTTGACATATGCCTCAATATTTCTTCCCAGCTGGTCTACAAACATCTTATTGACAAGGCATTGATAGATGGCCTCTGTATTCTTCAACCCAAAGGGAATTATAGTGCAGTAGAGGGTCCCTTCCTCAGTGATGAAAGATGGTTTTTCCTCATCTTCTCAGTGCATTCTGATATGATGATAACCAAAATATGCATCCAAAAATCTCATCAAGCCAAAACAAACTATGGAGTCAACCGTTTGATCAATACTTTGGAGGGGGAAATAATCATTTGGACATGCATCAATTAAGTTAGTGAAGGCCACACACATACAGGGTGATCCATGTGCCTTCTTCACTAGTACCACATTTGACAACCAAGAGGGGCAGTTAACCTTTATAATAATCTCTATCTCTTTGAGGTTAGTGACTTGATTTTTGATTGCCTCATTTTTTTCTCTGGGGAATTTCCTCTTCCTTTACTTGATAGGTCTAGCTTTTGGATCAACATTCAACCCGTGGATTATGATCTTAGGGTCGATCAAAGGCATGTCTATCGGAATCCATGAAAAGATGTCAAAATTTTCCTTTAGAAAATGAGATATTTGATCTCTAACCTTCATTGCAAGTATGTGCTCAACTTTAGAGAGTGGTCCTTCTCCATATCCCCAATTGGTAGATCTTACACTTCATTTGAATTGACAAACTTTACTAAACATACACCTCCTAGTCTTTTATGAAAATGCCCATACTTTGGTTGCTAGTTAGGAGTACCCCATTTCATAGTGGTGTTATAACAACTTTTGGCCTTTTCCTTATCTTCCCTTATTTCCTTTATGCCTTTATCGATTAGGTACTTGATAAAATTGTAGAAGGTGGATGGAACTGCTTTTATCTTGTGTATCCACAATGTACTTAAGATAGCATTATAGTACCTTGGGACATCAATTACGACAAAGTTGGTCATCACTATAAATCCCCCTAACATGATTGGTAACACCATAGTTCTAATTGCATAGGTGATGCTACTATTAAATCTCACCAAGGGTAGCTCTTTCCTTGCAATGACACTTTCCTTTATACCTAGGGCCCCCATTGTTTGATAGAAAAATAAGGTCAATAGAGCTCCTAGTGTCGATCATTATTCAAAAAACATTGCAGGCTCCTATCCTCACAGTAATTACCAAGGCATCTTTATAGGGATACAAGGTCTCGTCCCTCCAAATGAAATTGATTTTATCATAAGACCTCATCGTTTATAGATAGTAGGCATGTGGTGAACCATGCAAGTCTTTTGCGTACCTCTAATGCGAGTTGTTGGAGGTCCCACTGAGCCCAGGCCCTCCACGTATGGTATGAATAGTCCTTACATTGGACTCATTATAAAGTCTATCTTACTACTTGAGGGAGTGGGTAGCCTCAATGTTTCAGGCTCGGGCTAACGCCTTGCCTCTCTACTGTTGCTTCCCATAAGATCTTTTACTTACCCTTTGGCTAGTTGATCCTCTATTTCTTTTTTTAAATGCTTGTAATCTCTCACTTTGTGACCTATATATTTATGGAAAACATACCATTTAGATGTGTCACTAAGGGAAGCTCTCATTTTTGGAGGTCATCTCACATTCTACACTTCCTCTATTCTCGATACTACTTCAGCTAGGCTCACCCTTATGGGTGGACCCTTGATTAGAGATAGTGACCACCCCTAAGGCCCTATATTCCTAGACCATTAGCCGCTTGCCCTGTGATAAGGCCTAAAGCACTTGTTTTTGTTAATTCTTTTATCTTGGCTTTTTCTGTCTTGGATTATTCATATGTTCTCTTTTCTAGTACAGCTTCCATAGTTACATTGTTGTTCTTATCTAGACCTAGATCTCTCTAGATTGATGAATTTTCTCGCCTCTCTATAAGCTTCCTCTAAAGTTTATGGGACCATCTTGGGCAGTTCTACAAACAAATTAGAATTCTTTAGCAAACCTTACCAGAAGGCCTCTATCGCAATAGAAGTGAAGCAATCTACTATCTCTTGAATTTCTTCCCTAAACCTTATCTTGTACTCTTCATTATACTCACCCCTTCTTTGGGTGATCGAGAAGAGATGAGGAGAATTCTTCCTCAAAGGCTTATTGTAGGCATAATTGGTGATGAACAACCTAACAAACTATGAAAATGAGGTTATGGTATGGGGTACTAGTTTGTTGAACCACTTCTATGCACCATTACATAGGATGGTAGCAAACAATTTACATATCATGGCATCTTTTTTTTTATCTTAAATGAGGCTCACAAGAGCTATAGCTATCTTGAAGTGTTACACATATGTTACCAAATCTAGGGTACCTTGGTAGTCTGACTTGAGATCACTAAACTTAGTTGGGGGCTCGTCATTCTCTATTTCACCACAAAAGGGTGAGACACATAGTTGTATAGAATCCCTATCCACATTATATGATGCCTTACCTTTATCTTGTCTCTATTTGTCCCTATTTAGGGTTTGGTCTTGCTTTCTATTAGCTTCCTCTAACACTGAAAATCATGCTTTCCAACTTTCTCAATCTAGCAACAACTATTTGTTACTAGGAACTATTGAACTAGGATGAGGGTTGATATTAGTTATATTCTCACCCTAGGTAGGGTTGGGCACTACATGATCTGGCATAATTTTACCAACCAGGTTGATTTGTCGCCTGTTTTCCTTAAGCTCTCTTCTTAGCTCAAGAAGTTCAAGTAGTAGCTCTTGGTGGGGATTTGCATCCACCCTGTCCTCGTTAGGGGTTGAAAAATATGGTCTTGTGTTGATGTTGTCTCCTCGTTTTCTAGTCTTAATCGTTCCTCAACTTGTGTTCCTACCATGATGGCTTTTGATTTTGGAAAATGATGCTTGTCATTAAGTCTTATCTCTCATAACTCAAGATGAATACTGGAAGATATGGGGTCCGAAGCCAAAGTTTGACCTTTGAATCTAAGCCTCACAGTGGGTACCAAAATATTGGGGTTGGTGCGATTTTTAGAGAGAGAACTTAGAGACTTGTTTTGGAATGTGTGGATCTCTTATAAGGTCCATGTATATATAGAGAATTGCATGTACACATGTCAATTACAAGAGAATACAAGTCATAGCGAGTCATAGTGGTACACGAGTATAATAAAAAAAATTCAAAGCTTGAGGCTGACCATACCAAAGCTCGGTTTAGAGGTTGACCTTCTAACACCAAGGGTTTCACATATATGTAGACTCATTCTACTAGTATCATTTTTGGCATGGGCATATGTAGGTTCTCCTATGATGATTTTCCTGATGGCTTAGGCTATCAACTGGATCGGGTTTCGAGTCAATCCATATGTCCAAATAAAAAGCCAAGAAACTATAAAGTTATATGAAAAGGTTCAAAATAGAGATGGAGATATCAAGCTACCAAGACTCTATTGATATCAAGGCTTTTAGAAAGAGGATAAAGATAAACACTTGTTTGTTTATTGGATTAACAAAAACCATCACTCGTTTGCTAAAGATATTGTAAAAAGAAGGTCAAAAATTTTTCAATAGCAGGAGTGCATAAACATATTTGTTAATGTTTGTGCCAATAAAACCTTTGGATCACCCAAGGTATACATGATATAGGGACTTTGGAGATAAAAATTTGTATATGGATAGACTTCCTAACCGACCACACTTTAAACCTAATTTTACATCTAGAGGTAAACTGGGTGTATGGGAAAGGGAGTTATCTTCATTTAGAGGACCACTTCTTTGAGTCACCTTGGCCGAGACGGTCCAACTTATGGAAAGAAGTGAATAAGTTAGATGGTCTCAGCAAATGAGAGCTCCATTTTAAGTGGGAATTAGAGAAACTCATATCCAACGGTCATTTTAATGAGATATTGGCAGCAAATTAAGGAAACAAATGGAAAGGTAGAGCGAGGAACTTGAGGAGATAAATGGTTCCTAGAAATCCCCCATCTAAAGAGGATAAACCTAATCAACAACCATAAAGATATATCCATGTAATCCACACCATACATAAAGGTCTGACCATGTAAGGATATACACACAATTTGTGAAAATGATATGCCCATAAAGCAAGAGATACTTATGCACTAGTCTATTCTTTGAGACAGTTGAGACCAATTTTACCAATAACATTATAAGGTAAAGAGGCACCTTTGTCCAATGATGACCCACTGGTAATCACAATTAAGATTACACATTATAATGTGTGAAGAGTGTTGATAGACAATGGAAGCTTCTCATACTTATTCTATCTATTAACCATGATATACATAGGGATTAATCCCAAAGACATACTTCAGAAACAAATGCCATTAGAGGAATTCAATGAGAGTAAAAACATGTTTGTGACATCATAAGTCTTTCAGTTTCGATCGAGGGAGCAATAGTGCTCACTAATTTCTTTGTTTTGAACACCCCTACTTCAAACAACATCATCTTGAAAAAACCATGGATTCATAAAATGCAAAGAGTTCCTTCAACTTATGATCATGAAGTACCCCACATTAGATGGAATGAAGGAAATAAAAGGAGATCAAGAGAATGCAAGGAATTGATAGAACATAACTATAAAGAACACCACTCCATATGTAAAGTAGCAACCAAAGGTTGGGCGGGCTTCAATCCTAGCCACTTTATGACTGTCTCATAGCCCACATAATCCCTCAAGTAAGATGAAATCAATTCTTAGCTGTTGTGGTGTTTTGCAACACATAGCAAATCGTGCAAGTATACACGGTCACAAGTAATAAAGATTTGTAAGTAGAGTATCGTTCCCACGAGGATTTGTTACTATAGTTTGTTGAGTACTAAAATTGTATCTCTCTGATTTTATTCAAAACAATCGTTAATTAAGAAAAGGTTTAAAAATAAAATAAGAGAACTCTAGGATTGCAGTTTTTCACCAAATCATTCCACTCAAATCATGTTATTTTCTTTTGATTTATATTTTTTAGTACATTTAATTTGTCAATCGAAAACTTCTTTTTTATTCATACATCTCTTCCGAGCTCCGTATAAACACTCCTTGTTAAATTAATTCACTATATCACTATGAGAATTAAATTTAATAAGATTCATTAACTTCTAAGTTCTCAAATGGCCACACATACAATTAGGTTATATTCCTATCCTTCAATATACATGTCATTCTATTTACGAACAATATACAAAAAAATGCCTTTCTCAAGTTTATTTTTATGCCACAAATCATTTTGATAAAATTCGTAAATAATCAAAAAGCATTAAGCACAAAATAGAACGAACAAATCCAACGTCTTATAAATCTATCAAAAATAGTTAAAATCCAAGCTTCATATATTTTAATCAAATCCAACCCTAGAAAAATTAAATTACTTCATAAATTTAAAATAAAAATTACAACAGATTCAGAAAAATTAGAAGAACAAGAAGGAAAATTAAAATATCACATACGAAAATATTTGGCACATGCAGAACACAACAAAAGCCAAAAAATGGCTTCTGCGTGTTCTGTAGTCCAAAACCGAACACCACAAAAATTCTAAACTAAAAAAAATCTTTAACTTTATCATAATATCACCTATTTATAGCCAAAAAAATACATCTAAAATATTACATTTTTATTTTATTTTTTTATAAAAAACGCGTAATAATTTTTATCGAAAAACAAAAATCATGCGTATCGATTTTCGTATCGAAAAATATTATTTAAATCACGCGTGAGATGGGGGCGCCGATTCTGCATTTTTAAAATTCTTTATGCATGCCACGTGTCAGCGTCTGATTCGCTGAAACAAATAGTGTGACACGTGGCCGCATCTCATTCGTTGAAAGGAACAGGCGCACGCAGAAACTGAAGCACTGGATTAGGGCACCGAGAAAGTGAGGCAACGGCTGGAAGGAGGGCGAGATTCTGTGCATTCGCATTCATTGTAAATAACCACGTGTTGGAACATGATTCGCTTAAATATTAGTGGGACACGTGGCAGATTCTTATTCTGTAAAAATTGAGGATGCACGCTGCTTCCATAACCCGCGTCACACATGATTGTTACACGAACGGTTCAAATACAAGGCGATGTACTGTTCCACGCGCTCAATCCGGGACCATTCAAGAGATCCAATGGTCAGCGATGCGCCTCGGGGAAATCTGCGCAGCCGACATGTGGGTCCCACTCTGATGCCGGCCTGCGCGATAGGTGGGGCCCACTGGCACTCCGAGCCGTGCAAAGGAAGATCTCCGTACCCACTCTCCTTGGTCGGGCTTGATGAACACGCGCGAATCTGATCTGTTGATCCTTTGATCGGACGATCCACGATTCGCTAGAATACAGGCGCGTGCCTCTTCTTCTCTCCTCAAGGCTAATATTAAACTTTTATTAATTATATTTTGACCCACAAATATATTTCAATTTACATTTTCAACTTTGTTTAATTGCAATGCAGCCCTTTTGGTAATTTAAATTAAAATTTAAACTTTTAATAATTGAAATTAAGCCCGATTTTAATTTAAATTATATTTTCAACTTTTTTAAATTGCAATTAATAACTCTTTTATTTGAAATTATATTTTTGGACAAAAAATATGAAATTAAGTACATTTTCGATACAAATTATTTAATTTTATTAAAAATGTATTTTTAGCACATAAAAGGAAAATATTAATTTATTTAACAAAAATTAACTAAATATTAAAAGAACATAGCAATTATCATTACTAAAATTGATGAAAATAACTATATAAAATACAGTTATCATTAGCCTATGCCCTTTCCAAAAATGGTGGATATATAGAGTAGGTCCATTACTTTTGGCACCTAATCAAAAGAAATTCCTTATTGTTGCCACCGATTACTTCTCCAAGTAGATAGAGGAAAAATCATTTCCAAGGATCCAAGAAGGAAATTTCTAGAATTTCATATAGAGTATTGATCGGACACACAAATTGTGTGTAATAAATATGTAAGTATACGTATCACAATAATTAATATAATGATAAGAAAATATCGTTCTCATGGAGATAATATTATTAGAAACTGATTTTTAAAACAAAAAAAATAAAAATCAAATTTTTTTGTATTTTTATATTTTAAGAAAACAAAACTAAAAGAACTAAAAATAAATAAAATAAATAATTAAATCAAATTTGGTAGCTAAGAAGATATATGAGAAAATATCTAAGAATACTTAATCCCCCAATTTTCTAAATATGTGAATCATTAAAATCCCCCCAATATAATTATCAATCAATTACATGATCAATTAAATATAACCTAGTATGTATTCCTCTCTAAAGCAAACTACATAACATATAGTAATTAACATAATTACACTCTCGTGTCAATTAAATTTCATACTATTCATTAAATTGATCAATTATATATCATATACATAAGAATCATACATTTTTGCCTAGAAATTATGTATGTTATTTAATCAAGACAAACAATTAAATAATTTTCTCAAATCTATTAAATTATCTCTATAAACCAATTATTGGCCAAATAATTAATAGTGTAAAAAATAATTTAAATAATATAATTAAATTGAAATCATAATTGGGGTAAAATATTAGATTATTACATGTTAAAAATTGGGTTCATAAAACCCCTACGTTAATAAATTAACTAAACATAATTTTATTCATAAAGTTCATCTTTTTCATAAAGAAAGACAAAAATTGATAAAGAAAGGAGCAGAAGAATAAATACAATCAATTTCTTGAATTATAATGCCAATTTCCTCTTAAATCTCTACCAAAATTGTGTCTCATTTTGAATTTTTCTATATTCCTCTCTTCTTAACTCCAAAAATTGATATTGTTTTTGTTAATTATGACTCATTCATGATTATGAGGTTATTATAGGGATTAAATATAGCTTAGGTGGAATCGAGACCATAAGATTAGCTTCAAATAAAGGGTTGAGACGAAAAAGAGACAAATTAATAGCACCAGCCAATCAAAAGTAGACACATGGCATGTGGAATTCACTAGGTGAATTAGAGAGAATGCATGGCAAGGGAAGATTGGTTCGAACAATGTATGCTAAGTCAGAGCCACGCGATGCACCGTGATTCCTGGTTATGAATGGAATATGCATGGGTGGAATGGCTGGACAAATCAGATGAAGATGCATGGTAAACGTGTTGACCAAGCGGGATGAAGTTGGGATGAACATCATGTTAACATGTGGCATGATGCTGCATCACTTAATACAAGCAACTTTGCATGATTCACTTGATAGCTTTGCATTATTGCTTCAATTGCCTGGAATCCACTTGGATTTCTTTGTTAGCTCCCTTTCTTGCATGGAATCCACGTGGAAGCTTTTAATTGATACTACTTTAAAAATTATAGAAAAATTCTCAAAAAATATATTTTCATCCCTTTTCAATAAAAAATTTGTATTTTAATAATTTTAATCTAAAAATACTAATTATTGAATAAAATAATCAAATATTAAGTATAAAAGTGCACTAATGGCTCTACTTTCATAGAGTCATCACGTAACATTGTATGACATGGATAACGGGAGACAATTCACAAGTCAAGAACTAAACTATTTATGCAAAATTTGGGCATCAAGGTAGTACACTCCACTCCATATTGACTACCGGCAATGGTTTGGTAAAGTCTTCCAAAAAGACACCTTTAAACATTATTCGCAAAAGGATTAGAAGGAGGAAAAATAAATGAGTTGATGTATTATAGGTAGTTTTAAGAGTAAAAGAACCATGCCTACGTCAATGATAAGAGAAACTCTTTTATTGTTGGTATATAGCATTGAAGCTATCATTCCTTCAGAAGCATAAGAGCCAATGTTATGTTCCAACATTAGCCAAGAAGATAATGATGAGGTTCGCAAATATGACTCGTATGTAGAGGAAAAGAGAGAAAAAAACCCAAACAAGGATAAAATCTTGGTAGAAAAATTTGCAAAAGCCCTACAACAAATATATCAAGTCTAAAAATTTCAATGTAGAGAAATGGGTACTGCACAAGGCACTCAACAACAGAGTGGAAACAACATTCAACAAGTTCTCAGCAACATGAGAAGCCTCTTTTGTAATTTACGCCATTACTTAAGAAGTGTTGTACAAAATAGAAAACAAGTGAAAGAAAGAGGACTTGAGCTAGAATGAGGATTAGCTGAAAAAGTATCACTTTTAGAAGTGGAAACCTAATTGATTTTGTACATAGAAGAAAATCAAATGAATGTAGTAAACTAGAACTACCTTTTGTGAAGAAATATTCCTCTATTGTCAATAAAATAACATGATAACCTCCACATAAATAGAGGGATACTTACTCCCAAATTAGAATGCGAATGTAATTTCCCATCCTAAGAAAATGACTGAGATTTCACCAAATAACCTCCTTTTTAGGACGAACACTAGTGTTGAATTTTATTTCTAACTTGTCCATGTCCATTGTATTGTGAATTAAATAACACAATAACCCTAAGAAAGCAATGTGATACCTATCTCTCCAATTGGGATGTAGGTGTAAGAGGTGAAACATAATGCCCATCCTAAGAAAGAGGTCAAGAATTCACAAATAGAACCTCATCTTTAGGATGAACAGACAAATGATGGATTTAATTTTTAACTTGTCGTTTTCCATGTCTTGGAAATAAAATAATATGATAACCCCTAAAATAAGAAAGAGATCTATACCTTTCGACTTGCAATGGGAGTGCAAGAGGAAAAACATAATGCCTATTCTAAGAAAATGGGCCAAGAGTTTATAAAGAACCTCCCGTTTGGAGTGAATATGAAAAAAAAAATAGTTTGACATGCAAGAAATGATGTAAACATACATTGAAGAAAGGATAAAACAAGGTTAATTTATTGAAGGTGAGCTAGTACTCTCTACATTAGAATTAACTCACACAATGCCTTTTTGGAGAGTTCCTACTTCCAATACTCTATCAATTTGCATAGGAATTCTCTTTCTTTATTTCACTTATCTCTTTG
This sequence comes from Hippophae rhamnoides, assembly GCA_033030585.1. NCBI lineage: Eukaryota > Viridiplantae > Streptophyta > Magnoliopsida > Rosales > Elaeagnaceae > Hippophae > Hippophae rhamnoides. The sequence goes on from CM065437.1 coordinate 35,562,236, forward strand.
AGAATGCATCCAAGGTAGCTTTCCTCATAGATCTTCAAAATCACATTTTATAGCTTCACACTAGTGGTTCTATATAGTTTGCAAGATTATGGTACATTTATATGCTCTTGTGTGCACAAATGTAGGCTCACATGGGTGCAGAGGTCGTTTCACATGCATAAAGGCCATTTCATAAGCACAGAGGAGGTTACATGGTAGGGAGGGGGACCACTAGGCCATTAGGGTGGATATGCTTCTATTTTCCTTCATGAAATTCCTTTTGTTTTATTCATTTTCCTTGTTAGGATATATATATATATATAGCCCAAAAGATGAAATAAAGGATATATGAGAAATTATACAATCAACTTCTCCTCTTCTATATTTCCTTTCTCCCTCAAATTCTCCATATCAATGGTATCAAATCGAGTTCAAGCCATTGATACTCGTAACAAATCCAATGCAGAGTTCCTTGATGACATATCTGAAACCTTATCATGACATAAGTCCAACTTCAAGCAAATGGAAACTACCTTAGAAGTGATGCTGACCTAGCTGCAAGCCCTTTGCGCCTTCCGCAGCTCACCAGAACCCCATCCATTCACACAGGATGAACCTTTGCACCTATACAATTCTTTCCATAACAATGATTACCCTCACCAACACATTAATATGTCTTTTCCCAAATTTCTATAGATAACCCAATCGACTGGATTTATGAGGCCTAATAGTACTTCGAATTCATGAACATTGCACCAGATCAATAGGTGCAATTGGATTCCTTGCATTTAGAAGGCATCACCTTACAATGGCACAGATGGCTTGAAAATTTTCGTGGACCACTCATTCGGAAGGAGCTCACCAAGGCTAAGCAACTGAGGTTTGGTCCAACTGACTATGAAGACTCTTTAGAGAACCCAAGGTTAGGACCACCACTAACCTAGTTATTGAACCAAGACTCAGCTTCTCAATCTGTGCCTATTTGTTGTATTATCAATCGAGAGGCACATGAGGAAAGAAAAAAGGGTTATTTTATTATTGTGATGGGAGGGTTATTACCGGCCATCGCCGTGCACAACCGTAGCTAATTAATGCTAATGAAGGTTCAATCAAAGAACCCAAATATAGTCATATGAAGGAGCTTCATTGAGCTATTAAGCACTATGAACATGCATTAGTCTATTTAGATCCCACTATTTCTTCATTAGGAACTTATCAGCTTTCTTCCTTCCAAACCTTCCAATAGTCCAAAACTATTCTTAAACATACTCCTCTACTTACCATCTCTACGATCACCCTTCCCATGTCAGAACCTAAATCTCACTCATAGGTTAAAAATCCTTTTCCAAAATTCAATCCAATCTTTTCCAAGAATTCATTCTGACATATATATAAATGACCTATATGGGTATCTGTTGTGTGTTTTGCAACACACAGAAAATCGTGCAAGTATACACGGTCACAAGTAATAAAGATTTGTAAGTAGAGTATCGCACCCACGAGGATTTGTTACTATAGTTTGTTGAGTACTAAAATTGTATCTCTCTGATTTTATCCAAAATAATCGTTGATATGGAACAAGGTAACAAAAAAAATAAAAGAACTCTAGGATTGCAATTTTTCACCAAACTAATCCACTCCAATCGTATTATTTTCTTTGGATTTATATTCTTAGTACATTTACTTTGTCAACCGAAAACTTCTTTTTTATTCATACATCTCTTCCGAGCTCCGTACAAACACACCTCGTTAAATTAATTCACTATATCTCTATGAGAATTAAATTTAATAAGATTCATTAAGTTCTAAGTTCTCAAATGGCCACACATACAATTAGGGTATATTCCTATCCTTCATCATACATGTCATTCTATTTACGAGCAATATACACAAAAATGCCTTTCTTAAGTTTATTTTTATGCCACAAATCGTTTTGATAAAATTCGTAAATAATCAAAAAGCATTTAGCACAAAATAGAACGAACAAATCAAACGTCTTATAAATCTATCAAAAATAATTAAAATCAAAACTTCATAAATTTAGATCAAATGCAACCCAAGAAAAATTAAATTACTTCATTAATTAAAAATTAAAATTAAAACATATGCAGAAAAATTAAAGGAAGAAGAAGGAAAATTAAAACTTCACATACGAAAATATTTGGCACACGCAGAACACAACAAAAGCCAAAGAATGGCTTCTGCGTGTTCTGCAGTCCAAAACCGAACACCACAAAAAAACTAAACTAAAAAAAACTCTAACTCTATCATAAAATCACCTATTTATAGCCAAAAAAATACATCTAAAATATTACATTTTTATTTTATTTTTTTATCAAAAATGCGTAATAATTTTTATCGAAAAACAAAAATCACGCATATCGATTTTCGTATCGAAATATATTAATTAATTCACGCATGAGACAAGGGCGCCGATTCTGCATTTTTTTAATTCTTTATGCATGCCACGTGTCAGCGTCTGATTCGCTAAAATAAATAGTGGGACACGTGGCCGCATCTCATTCGTTGAAAGGAACGAAGCGCACGCGTAAACCGAAGCACGGACGGGGCGCCGAGAAAGTGAGGCAACGGCTGGAACGAGGGCAAGATTCTATGCATTCGCATTCATTGTAAATAGCCACATGTCGGAACATGATTCGCTTAAATATTAGTGGGACACGTGGCAGATTCTTATTCTGTAAAAACTAAGGATGCACGGTGCTTCCATAATCCGCATCACACACGATTGTTACACGAATGGTTCAGTGCACGACAGCTTGGTTACACGCGCTTCAATCTGGACCGTTCAAGAGATCCAACGGTCAGCGATGCTACCGGGAAAATACGCTGCACCGACACGCGCGGTCCCACTATGACGCAGGCCTGCGCGACAGGTGGGGCCCACTGGCACGCTGAGCCGCGCGAAAATTTTACACGCGATTTTGCCTCGTCTGGTTGTAATCGCCAAATCTGGACCGTTGAATTGATGATCGAACGATGAGTGATGGACGCATGGAATGATGCGAGTGGAATTCTTCTCCTGCACAGAAAATTCAATTTTTATTAATTACATTTTCACCCACAAATATATTTCAAATTAGATTTTAATCTTTCTTAAATTACAATCAAGCCCCAAATTTATTTTTAATTATATTTTTTACTTTTAAAAATTGCAATTAAGCACTATATTATTTGAAATTATATTTGTGGACAAAAAAATATGAAATTAAGTACATTTTCGATACAAATTATTTAATTTTATTAAAAATGTATTTTTAGCACATAAAAGGAAAATATTAATTTATTTAACGAAAATTAACTAAATATTAAAAGAACATAGCAATTATCATTACTAAAATTGATGAAAATAACTATATAAAATACAATTATCAGTATCCCACTTGAAAGTTCTTTCCCAGCAATTATTAAGGTAGCTGCAAGCCTTTAAGACTTGAGATTAGGGAAGAAAATAAATGCTCATATTTTAAAATTTGTATATGGGTTGTATTCAGTTTTTGGGACTAATAGCCTCGTGACTTTGTATGTGAAATGTACAGATATTTGGGTCGCATACAAAGTGTTTGAAAGAATAATGAAGAGAGATCAAGTTTTTTGGAATTCATTGATTATAACTAGAAGTTTATAAAATACGGACCTAATTAACCTAGAGAGGGGTGAATAGGTTATTTTTAATTTTTACCAATTTATAATTTATTAACCTAAAAAAAGAGGCCAAACATGTAATCATGTATAAAATAAGTGCAGAAATAAAATAATAACACACGATATTTTTAGGTGGAAACAACCTAGGCCACAACCATGACCTAAGAGGAAAACCACCGGTCCATCGGACCACCTAACTTTCCACTATGAAAATCAAATGTTCAAGCACAAACTCGGTCTTATGCTACCCTCCCTTGGATACTGCCCCAATGTACTTTACTTACGAGCTCCTACTCTGTTTTCACAGTTTCTAATATTAGTGTGAACGGTTTCCAGACCAACGTTCTAATAAGCTCCCCGCCAATTAGCGTGAATAGTCTTATGCTACCCTTCCTAGTCTAGCTACAGGTGCAAATATTTCATCAAAGTCAACTCCTTCTACTTGCGTGTAGCCTTGTGCTACTAACCTAGCCTTATTTCTAACAATAATGTCATGCTCATCAGATTTATTTTTGAACACCCATTTTGTTCCAATAGCATTTTTGTTTTTAGGCTTAGGTACTAATACCCACACATGATTTCTTTCAAATTGAGCTAACTCATCCTGTATGGAATTTATCCAAAATTCATCCCTAAGGGCTTCATTCACATGTTTTGGTTCAAATTGAGAAATATAACATAAATAGGTTACCTCACTTATTTGTCTTTTTCTTGTTACCATGCTTGAATTAGGATCTCCAATTATATTCTTAATAGGATGATTTTTTGAAGTTACGAGTTGGATTTATCATTGATGAGGTTGATGGTTCTTCCTTCTTTTCTTCTCTTTCCACTAATTCTTCTTCTTTTATTCCAATTATGTCACTGGTCATTGTTAATTGAGGTGTTGTAAAATTTTCTTCATTTCAAACTTCTTCACTTGTAATCTTCTTACCTCCATCATCTATAATGACATTTATGGATTCCATAAATACATTAGTCCTACAGTTGAAGACTCTATAAGCTCTATTATTTAGGGAATAACCAAGAAATATACCTTCATCACTTCTTGAATCAAACTTACCCAACTATTCTTGATCTCTAAGTATGTAGCATTTACTTCCAAAAACATGCATAAATTTCATATTGGGTTTTTTACCTCTCTATATCTCATAGGTAGTTTGGTTTATACCTGGGCAAAGATATACACGATTTATAATGTGACATGCAGTGTTTATAGCTTCAGCCCAAAACCTTTTGGACACTCCCTTGGCATGCATCATTACTCTTGCCATCTCTTGAAGTATCCTATTTTTTCTTTCAACTACTCTATTTTGTTGAGGTGTGATAAGAGTAGAGAATTCATTAAAGATACCATGTTCTTTGCAGAAGTCTACATACTTGGTATTTTCAAACTCTTTTCCATGGTATGTTCTCAGTCTCTTGATGGTTACTATTTTGTTACCTGCTTCAACCTACACCCTTATACAATATGAGATGAAGAACTCAAAAGCATCTGACTTGTCTCTAAGAAAGTCTACCCACGTGTAGCGAGAAAAGTCATCTACTACAACTATGATATATTTCTTACCTCCAATATTTTCTGTTTTCATAGGACCCATAAGGTCAATATGTATCAATTCCAATACTCTGTTTGTATTTATACTCTTGATATTCTTATGAGAAATCCTAGTTTGTTTACCCAATTGACATGGTCCACATACATGTGTTTCAATTTTTGAAAGAATAGGTAAACCACGCACAGTCTCAATTTTACTTAATCTAACTAGATCTTTAAAATTCATATGACCTAGCTTTTCGTGCCATAAGGTGGGTAAGTCTTCGCTAGCTAGGTTACATGTTACTGTGGGTGATGTATCAATACAATAACAATTGTCATGTGATCTGATTCCCTTAATCATACATTCACCCTTTCGATCCGTTACAATACAATGATTCTTTCTAAATTGCACATTAAAATCACTATCACATATTTGACTTATGCTAATCAAGTTTGCCTTAAGTCCTTCCACATATAAAACTTCATCAAGTTTAGGGATACCCTCTATTTGAATAGAGCCTTTTCCAATAATTTTAGATGTTTTACCATCACCAAAGGCAACTGTCCCTTCATTGTATTCCTTAAAGGTTTTAAACAAAGAACGATTCCCCGTCATGTGTCTAGAGCATCCACTATCAAAATTCCAAGCGGTATTTGATTTAGCTTTAAACACTATATGGGCCACAAAGCAATGCAACTCAGATTTCTTAACCCATCCTTTTTTAATTTTGGACATTTGAGTTACCGGTTTCTTAAGTTCCTCTTTTTGTGTAGTTCTTGTAGTAAAAACTTTACGTTTTAAAATTTTTTGAGGTGCCTTAGAAACATTTGTACTCGTGATAGAATCATAAGCATAAAGAAATCTACACTTAGGTCTAATATATCCTTTACTACAATAATGATGACAGATAGGAACAAACTGAATTTTCTTAGAATGATAAGTTACATAAACTACCTTCCCTGCCTGAGCAATAGTGGGTTTTACAAATTTAGTTTTGGATGAAGAAGGTGTTGACTGTTCATCTATGTATCCAATACCTCTCTTATCTCCATGTGGTTTTCCATAGTCTAGAACTTTGGTTAAGTTTTCAGCACCAATGGTCAAATTCCTCATCATTTCTTTAGGAATACTAAGTTCTTGCCTAAGATTTTTGTTTTCCTGAGTGGTTTTTGTAAGTCTCATATTTAAGTCATTAATATGATTAGACAATTCATTTTTATCTTTTTCTAGGCTAGAGGAATTTATTTTGTGAACATTGATGATATCATTAAGTTTAGTTACTTCCACAAGCAATTTATCTCTTTCTTTCCTTGCACCTAGACAATCCATGAATAGTTCCTCATAATTTGATACATTAAACTTAGATAGTAAGAGAGAAGATTTTACTTCCTAATTTTCTTCATCTGAGCTAAGGTCGGAGTCATCGTGGTTTGCTTTTGTAGTTGCAGTGAAGGAACAATAATTAGTGTCATCATCCTCTGAGTTACTAGTATTATCCTGCTCACTTTCTGTGTCAATGAGTGTAGCATTAAAGGCTTTTCTAAATTTCTTTTTATTGTTAGCACAATCTATATAAATATGACCAAATCCCCCACGAGTAAAGCATTTAGGACTAGTAGGCTTAGTTTTGTTACCATCAAGGTTAGGAGGCTTGATTTCCCTTGACTTTCAGTTATTCAAACGACTGGATTGTCCCTTGTTGGAATGATTATTCTGTTGACCCTTCTTTTTCATGAACTTCTTAAATTTTCGTGCTAACAAGACTAGTGACTCATCATTCATATCTTCATCACTATCAGAGATGTCCTTTTTGGAGCTTTTGAAGGCCATATCCTTATTTTTCTTAGGTGGATCAAGAAAAAGCTCATAGGTTTGGATTGACCTAACAAGTTTATCAATTTTTAGTGTGGCTACATTCTTGCTTTCCTCTATCGTTGTAACTTTCATCTTGTAGTATGCTGTTAAAGAGCTTAGGATTTTGCATATTTGTATAGGTTGTGGAATTTTCTCACCAAGGTTAGAACAAACATTAGTGATATCACAGAAGCGAGCGTAAAACTAACCAAAAGTTTCCATGTTGCTCATTTTAATAGAATCAAACTGAGATGTTAGCAATCTCAATTTTGTTTGTTTCACTTGGGAGGTTCCCTCATGAGCAAGAGTAAGTGAATTCCATGCATCGTTAGCAGTCTAACAGTCGGAGATGCGACAAAACTCATCCATTGACATTGCAGCAAATATTGAGCTTAGACCTTTTTGGTTTGCCCCACTAAGGGTGTGTTCTTTAGTGGTCCAGTCTCTTCTTGGCTTTATGATTGTTACACCATCTTCCGTTACCAAAGGTGGTTCCTAACCATTAAGAATAGCATCCTAGAATTTTTCATCTTGTCTAAGAAAGGCTTGCAAGTGAGCCTTCCAGTAAGGGTAATTAAACCCATCAAAGAGTGGGGGTCTAACAGACGACCCACCTTCTTTCATTTGGTCCATAAGTAAGTGTGTCCCTAAGGATCAATCTCACTAAGTGTGTCTAGTGTCGGCTTTGATACCAATTGAAAGTTTATAAAATACGGACCTAATTAACCTAGAGGGGGGTGAATAGGTTATTTTTAATTTTTACCAATTTATAATTTATTAACCTAAACAAAGCGGCCAGACATGCAATCGTGTGTAAAAATAAGTGCGGAAATAAAATAATAACACACGATATTTTTAGGTGGAAACAACCTAGGCCACAACCATGACCTAAGAGGAAAACCACCGGTCCACCAGACCACCTAACTTTCCACTATGAAAATCAATTGTTCAAGTACAAACTCGGTCTTATGCTACCCTCCTTAGGATACTGCCCCAATGTACTTTACTTACGAGCTCTTGCTCTGTTTTCATAGTTTCTAATATTAGCGTGAACGGTTTCCAGACCAACGTTCTAATAATCTCCCTGCCAATTTGATCGTTCACAAATCAACTGCAAAGAGGTTAGCACAAAAACACAAATGCATGTGTGTGTGCTCTAGAATGAATTTAACAATGAATAATCCTAACTAGATGATTCAAAATATATGTCATTTAAATCAAATCAACTAGAAAATTCTAGAGCAAAAAGATTAAGTATAGATTCAATAAAAATAACTTCTTTAAAATTTAATACTCAAATCAAATAATAATGATCACACATAAAATTAGTTAATCTAAATATCTAATCAAGAAGAATTAAATTAATTAAGAAAACCAATATATATATTAACTACCTTGATCTGAGGACGCCTTGCGTATTTGATGTTAATGAATGAAAGAAGAAAAACAAAACACAGGCTTAACTCTTCATATAATCACTTATCAACTTTACCTTTTCATTCACTACATATATATATTAATTCCTATATTGTCTTCAAGTGGTGCTCTTGAATCTTCACTTTTTCTTTATTTATTTTTCTTGTTTTCAACAGTGAACGACACACATATACGACTATTTGTAGCAGCTAGGTTTTTCTTCTATTTTTATTTTCTCCACACCTCACATCAACCCTAATGTATCTTTATTTATAGATAATAATAATACCCAATAGTATTAGTGTTAAATGCATTTTAGGCTTTATTTTTGCAAGCCCATTCAAAGCCTTAATAAAAAAACAATATTTTTAAATCACATCTTAAAAAATATTATGACACATAAAAAAAATATTTAAGTACCAAACATAATTTTAGATTTAAGAATATGTACTATTAAATCTATAAATGTAATCCTATGTGTTGGAGTTATAAAAGATATACCTGAAGTACGAATATCTGATACTCGAGCATTTGTTTGGCTTTTCTTGATAAACTTGATAGTAGGCCTAAAAATAAATTTACAAGTAAATATTTTGTCCACGAAAATAATCAACACTCATAGTCCTTACAGTAGCTTTGTGTCAATTTAAGGAATGGGAAATTGATTTACAGGTGTTTCAGTCCATGTTATTAGAGAATGTAGAGCCTAGCTCATTTACTTTGGTCAGTATGGCACTTGTTTGTTCTAATTGGCTTGAGCATTATGGATTTTGGTTTGGAAAACAAGTTTACGCATACTGCTTGAGAACAAGTGACTAGAAAACATTTACAATTAATGCTTTGATGGAAATGTATGCTAAATTAGGAAGATTATGTTATACAAAAGCTATTTTTGAGTTGTTAGAGGATTGTGATTTGGTATCATAGAATACATTGATAAGTTCAAATGATCAATTTTTTGAAGCATTTAAGTCCTTAAAAGTTATGATTCTTTAAGGATTTAGACGAGATATCATTACAATTGTAAGCGTTCTTTTCCATATAGGAAGATATTGGATGACTTACGTAAAAGGTGACTACAACTCATGTAATTATACCGGTACTTACAGACCTGTAAAATGGCAACTTGGTTGTAGAAAACTCAAATCAACTTGGTTGCTGGGAATATCTATGAGTGAGAATAGAGATGATTATGACAAGTTCTGGGACCGCTTTCGAAAATACATGAAATTGGGTTGCATTAGAGATCGTGAAAATCACAAACGGATTGCTCCATTACTTTGATTTTGCTCTTCCTAAAGTGAGGAAGATATGATCAACTTGGATGAGTATGTTGAGAACATGAAGTTTGATAAGAAGGACATCTATTACATTACTGTTGATAGTATATCAAGTGCTAAGAACACACCATTCCTCGAGAAACTACTTGAGAAAAATCTTGAAGTGTTATTTTTGGCTGATCTTATTGATGATGTTACCATTTGGAACACATTTTATTTGTTGGACTACCTGAGGGAAAATAACTCTACATTAGCATGGGGTCTAGAAGCTTGAGTTCCATTCTTAGACAAAGAATTTATCAGTGATGTAATGAATATTAATGAGGAGTATAAAATGATAAGGAGTGATGAAGGAGGAATTGAGAAATGAGTGCTTAGAAAGGCCTTTGATGATGTGGAACATCCTTATCTTGCAAGGCATATATTATACCTACAAAAAGAAAAATTCAATGATAGAGTTGGTTATAGTTGGATTGATGGCCTCAAAGCATATATTATTGAACATGTGACTGATAAGATGATACATAATGCTGCTAATATTTTCCTCATATTTCACCAAATCCTATCCTGATTTTATTCTTGTCGATAAGGATTCTCATGCGGGAAAGAATTGATACGTTCATATTCTCTTGTGCCCACAGGCATAGAGGCAGTTTCATAGGCTTAGAGGTCGTTACATAGTGGGGAAGGAGACCACTAGGTCGTTAGGGGGGATACACTCATGTTTTCCTTCACGCACTTCCCTTCTGTTTTCTTCATTTTCCTTATAAGGCTATATATAGCCCAAGAGGTGAAATAAAGGATATATGAGAAATTATACAATCAGCTCTTCCTTCCTCCTCTTTGCTTCCTTTCTCCCTCAAATTCTTCATATCAACTTCGTACAAAGTTTCAGATTGCTGTTAAAGAGTCAATAAATAAAGATATGGACTAAAAAAATTATAAAAATATAACCATATACCCCATTTAAATAAAATTACTATCACAAATGAAAAAGATTAAATTCACATCCAAATTATGCCTTTCCATCATGTGCCATAAGGTCACTTTTTACTTTTTTTTAAGCTTCAAAAATTGCCAAATGATTTGCAGGTACCCCAAAGTTATGATAGAGATCGTCTTAATAGAAGGGTATGTTATCAAATACTCATTTTCAAACAAACAAGAGATGCCACTAGAGCGTGAGTTAGAAGTAGTAAAAGAGGTAATAACTTTATGAAATTAGTGCGCTCTACTTGAATAACAAGATCTTTTACTGTAATAGGTCATTTTTTGAGGACTTATCCACTATCCCTACAACTTTTGGTTTAGCAGTGGAGTGGATGAAGTGATCACCTTCAAAATAATTTTCACACTCGACTATCAACCTACATATCAGGGTGTCAAATGTGGGACCTAGGAGTTCATTCTCCTTTTCATCAAGTGAGGTCGACAATATGGGTCATTGATCGACCTCTACATTTTCAAAGGACACCTTCTCAATTTATCTTCGTTTTCATTTGGATGAAGCATTGGAATGATGCAAAATAGAGGTCACCATCTCTAGCAAATCATTCGACTTAATCTTGGAATAGTCCATCTCTAGACGGACTAGCTATTATTTAAAAGAATTGAAATATTTCACAATTAGCTGAAATTATAATCAACAATGATTATTCTTGTTAAATATTTTAACTCTCTTAGAGTGAAAAAAATTCATATGAGAGATTCCATATATTGGCAAGATGCATTATGTGCAAGCTTCTACCAAAACGTATTATCTTGAAAATAGATATATTAAACACTCAAGAAGTGGTACATTCAAAAATTCCATTTGTACACAAATCCAAAGTGACAAGTGTATAAAGGCATTTTACAATAAAATATATATTAATAAATAAATAAAATTAAAAACCAAAAAAATAAGAAAAACACAATTTTGGCTCATGGGTGGCCTCTTCAACATCTATGTTTGAACCCAAAAATCACCAATTATGAAGGTGCCAATGTAGTGAGTAATAATGAACTCTACTTTAAGTGTCTATACCAGCTCAAAAAGAAAAGTTATTTGTGTCCTCAAATATTTCATTGTGGCCTTTACCTCCCTGGCTTACTCTTTGGCTTTTTTAAGCCTTTCTTATAGCTTGGCTGCCTTAGCACTTTGCTCCACGGTGTGATTGTGTGTTTTCTTTAATTTTTCATATTTATCCAACACATTACCCTTGAGAAGAAGAATTCTTGCATTATTGTCGTGCAATAGAGCATCCTTTCCTTCAACAACCATATGATATTTAGCTAGAAGTAAATGACCTTACACCTTACACTTGTATGCTTTATGAGTGAGCTCAATATCTGTCATTGGTGAGACCACATGAGCCAATAGTTAAAACCAATTCATTCAATATAAACAATCTAATAATGAGTCCATTAAAAGGAAACAACTTACTTCAAAGAGAAAATCAACCACCGTCTCCCCGTAAGACACCCATTGTTCCCTGTGAGCTTCTTGAATGCGAGCTTACTACAAATCACTACCAAAGTTATCATATTGATCTTGCATAAGAGCAACTCAAACAAAAATCAAAATAAGTCACAGACTCTCTAGACAAAGTACCCTGGGAACCTACAAACTTAAAGGCATAAGAACAATTGATTTTCTAGGAATGTGTTGAAGATGATTGAATTAGAACTCCTGAGGAAATGAAGTCCTTAAAATCCTAACCTTGAGATGCTACAAAAGATGATCATTCTCTTTGATAAGTCAAATTCAAGTATTTAATTAAGAACACAAGAAGGCAAAGCAAGAAGCTTTCTGAAATAAACTTTTTATTAATGATATATCATCCCCCAAGATTACATACCTAGTGTGTTTTTATAACAACAAACCCTAAAAAAACCCTAGATGAAAATTCAATCCTAAACAAAAACCTTAGGCACAAATTCAAACCTAAAGAAAACCCTAGGCATAAATTCAATTCTATTGGGCCTATTTAGTTATGGATTGAGCCTAATCTATCTTTAAATAATAAAATATTAAAAAGACTTATGATAAATAAAGCATAATAGGCCTACAATTAACAAAATCAAAACTAAAAAAAATTACTTCTTAAATTAATCCTTTCACCCAACTTAATCTTCCAAATATATCTCTTGTATAAAAATATAATAGACCATCCTTAGTGAAGATGTGAAATCTTCAAATTTAGTCTTAGGATCTTCTAGCATAGCCTTGTTGTATTGCATTTCCATGATGAGGCTTTGTAAAGCTTCTTTCATCCTCTTTGTCTTTGCCCTAATCATTGGACAACCAATTTATTACAAAATATCTTGAGAATATTTAGATACATCCACTTGGTCAACACCTCGATCTCTATTAACATCTTTTAGGACGACTTTGCTAAACACAAAGTCATCCAGTTCTAGAGCTTATACTGGCAAGTTGGAAGGGTTGCTAATTTTCTTCCTTTTGTTGATCATTGTAGCCCGCTGTGAAGGCATATACAATGAGCTAGGGTTTAAGTTGTACGGGTTAGTAAGTCTACATAAACTTGAGGAAATTCAAGTTGGTTGTCCATACGGGCTAGTTTAGTAGCCCATGGAGGAGAATTGGAAGGTAGGAATTCTCTCACTTCTGAAGTGGCATTGATATAAGTATTATGTACCTCATTTACCCATATAATTATATGGATTCATCTGTACAACTCCTCCATGCACTAGAGTTCTATAAGAAATCTGTGGTAAGAATGTCTTTATAAGAAACTTCATTCCCATTCTAGAATTTGATCCTTCTTATTTTTTCTTTCTCACTTGGGTCCAAATTATTCAACAACTCATTGCCATGAGGTTGTGTGGTAATGAAGTTATGATTTAATGTAAAAAATATAGGGAATTCAACCCCATCACCCAGATATCACCACTAATGTATAAGTATTTGTCCTTCCATTCACCTTGATGCTCAAGAAGCTTCAAAATATGTCTATAACCTGAAAATAATTGAAATGTATGTTCTTCCTTTGTCCAAGATATTCCTTTTCAAGAAATACATGGCATATATCTCAACTCATTTTAAATCTACCCTCAATTATACAACAATAACTAATAGACACAGAAGGGTCCTTCATCTATTTGGATTTATTTGGGCTACACTTGTATTGAAAGTGGGTAATGTGAGAACTATCAAACATGGTATAGGAAATCTAAGACATATCTTAAATTCCTCAGAGTGATTATCTACCACCTCATTTGAAGGAATGTTGCAATCCCTGCTTAAGCAACCAATATCATTTACGTCCTGTTTGCTTGGCATTTGTTTGATTTGATGTTTATCTTTAGTTCGATTGGTTGGCTCGCCTTTTGGTTCTTTTTATTTTTTATTTTTTTAGTGTGAACTATGGTGGGGATTTTGATCATGGGCGTTGGACATTATTATGGTTGGTTTTACAATTTGCATGCTCTGAATCTAAGGAACAAGTTGTAACAGATCCTGACATCGATGAAGCAAGAAGTGCCAAAATACTAGAACCATCTTTTCTGCCCGAAGTACTTTAGGTTTCCTTACCACAACTAGGTTGTGATTCAGCGGATTTTTGTGGGTATGAATAAAGACTTGGTCTAGATTTTGTAGCCACTAGAAATGATTTTGTGTGGCCTGAGTGAGATGGTCGAGATGAGATAGTTGGTGGAGAAAAGTCTTTACCATTAACCATGATGGCCTAAGTGTAAAATCTTGACCTAGAAAAAGATGACAATGGGAATTTCATAAAACAAAGGAATATAGGACTTCGAAGTAGTTTACCTTTAAAATTGATTGAAAAGTATTTTCTCGCGATCTGAAGAACAAGGACAAGATGTCATCCCAGTTATAGTCAAACTTAAAATCAAATGTACAGACTGTGCTTCCTTAAAACAATATTTCAAACGGCCTAGTTTTTTCTGAGTACGCAAGTAGTAAAAGTCGCACTTAAAGAAGTAAATAAAGGTAAAAAGTGGTTTATATCCCTAAGAAAGTGTTAGAAAAAATATTATATATCCTTCGTTTTCCTCAAGCTATGAGAATGAGGAGATGTGTTTGGTATTGTCCACATGGTAAGGTTAAACGACTTAGGCGATTTGATCACCATCTTAACCATAGGGGAATTGATATTTACAAATTGTGCGTGCCTTATTTCCACACTATTATACCAGCTAAAGTTTAAGGACTCAATTAGGAAATCTTAAGGTGTGTGGACTAGTATCCGTAACTTGTCATATGAAATCTGTTCGTAAGCTCAAAGTGAACAAAGATTGTTCACTTGATGTAATTGCTTCCAAAGAGACGACTTGATAGATGTGATCTATTTAAGTGGGCTAAAAGATTTGGCACATAAGGATGAGTCATATACTAGTTGATTTGCTTTGACACAAGATCTATTTTATAGTAACTCTAACATAATGTTTACTAATGTATTAATAACACTTATTAGATCTTATGTCTATATATATCTAACCATACCCATTAATAAAAGATTCGTTATTTAAAACCTATATTTTTAAATATTTTCTAAAAACAAGTTATTTGAATTTAATTTAGTTCAAGTAATATTTACGTATCAAAATAACGTGATACTTAACTTGTGTTTAATGTTTTGTTTTTGATTTTGTATTTTTTAAATGAAAATACAATTCTATATTTTCATGTAATTGAAAATGACTTAAACAAACAAAAAAATGAGTCTTGTCTTTAGTTTACAATGTGCATATATAATTGAAAATATTAATTGTACGGAAATAATGTTAACTAATAAAAATTAAATTATCTTAAAAATAAATTCATTGACATTACTAACTTAAAAAAGAAGTATAAAATATTTTCTACAAGTCTCAACCATCCAAGAATTTTAATGGTAAAATAAATAAATTTAAAGAGTCTTAATAAAAAAAATTTATTCAAAAATATTTAGAATAATATATATATATATATATATATATATATATGTATTACAAATTTAAACTACACCAAATATCATTTTATAAAAAAAATTTAAAATCAAGAATATCTATTAAATTATTTGTAAATAATTTCTAATATAACTGCTTGTATTTATGTAACCATAAATGAAATTAATTGCTAAATATTATAATTGATGAAGTGATTAGAGGATAGCACTAGAAAAAAAGTGAGTAGTCAAATGATAACCTCATTCCTTATCTACCCTTCGTGCACTTGTAAGGCCCAGCTCATCAGGTCAAGTTGTCATTTTTATTTTAAACATTGGCTCTATCATATGTCATCTCCACATTGCAAACTTATATTCTTTTGGGTCAATATTGGTTTGCTCAAGTCAAGCCTAGGTATAACCGAAAAACTATATATGACCTATATTTTTGAGCTTCGAGGTTTTAACAATTTGAGTGGGGTATCATCTATAACTTAACCAAGATCAACATATACGTTGGCCATCTCCTCAAGTCTGTAATAATCATAATCTTAAGAGTACGTACGGTGCATGTAATTAAGTTAGATAAGGGCATGTTGAAGAGATAAAAGATAAAATCAAACCACCAAATTTGAAGAAAACGTCAAAAATAATTTCTCAACCTGCTCTGGTAGAGAGTATTCTTATGTCATCTCCTACGCCAAGTGTTGAATATTCCCTGAGCTAAAGTAACCATCCCATCATTGATATCACCTACCGAACCTCTCTTCCCAATCTAGCTCAAGTGTTACACCATAGCCAAAACACCCTTACAAGCATCGTCCTATTATTACACTTAATTTTTTTTTTATCAAAGGCTTCTCCACCACTATATTCAAATCTTGAGTTAATTTTGCTCAATCTTTTTCCAACCTATTTGTTAATTCTGATGTATATTTTCTTAAATTTCCTACTAATATAACATGTGCATTTCAAATGGGATGATTTGCTTCTTCACCAAGGAATTCTAGATGATTTGCTTCTTAACTAAGGAATTCTAATTTTTTTTTTTTTGCCAAGCATTTTGCATGTTATAATGCTTAAATGAGCTTATTTTTCACTCCTCATGCTCCTTTATCTACTGCTTAACGTCTCATGTCATTACTATTTTTAAATTTAAATAACATGCTAATACTAGCTTATATAAAATATAAATGATAAAATAAAAAAAATGTAGTATCTTTTTTCGATCCATATTAATCGTGCTCATATCATTACTATTTTTCATTTTCCAAGCATTCAATTATTTTTACGAATTATATAGATTGTAATTTTTATTTTTACATATTTATAATTAAAAAATACTCCATTTTTTTCTCTTATTTTAAGAATATTTAAATATATTAAATTTTTCATAAATATATTTCAAATTATACATTTAATCCAGGCAAAGGACCAACTCCTTTACTTTGGAGTTCAAATTCTTCACCCACTTTTAGCAAACTTCTGTACTTAAATTTAACTATATAATCAATTTTTAGAAAAAAGCTCCCTTTTATAGTATGGATAGATTAGATTTTATCAATAATTTTAAATTCGTGAATTTCTACAACTAGCTAAGTTTGTAAGAAGTTGTTTTTGTCAATGTTTGACCATTTATTAGTAACTTAAATTAAAAATTATATAATAATTAAAATAATTGGTATAATAATTTCTGTGGAGGTGTACTTATATTTTTATTCGATGTTCTTATCATAATTAGTAACCTACGTGAAGGGTATTATTTAGGAAAACGTATACATGGATTTAATCTTTTTAAATAAAAGCACGTTTGAAATTCGATATAAAATACGAACATCGTAAAAATATAAAAATATATAAATGCAAGCATAATTTGTTTAATTTTAAAAAATATGATATTAAAAATACAGTGATAACATATATATATTAATAAAAAATATTAAGATATTATTTGATTTTTTAATAATATAAAATATCATTAATATATTTAATATAAATTTATCATAATTAAAGATAAATTAGCTATTATCATTAAAATTAATTCAATTTTAATATGTTTTGCCTAATAATTTGACAAATAAGACTAATCTCATTCATTTTAATTCAAAAGTTTGAACTACTTTAAGTTAACATAGTTTGATATTAAAATTTGATCTATGATGTCTTTCTCTTTTAATAATCTTATTATTAAATATTTAATTTATATATTTAGATTTAATCATATAGAATTTTATTTATTTATATGAGTTGAAAATTTTAATATTATAAAAAATTATAAATTAAATACAATTCGTAATTATTTTTATTATATGTTATTTTATTATAAAAATAATAATGATATGAATATTTAATAAAATATATTATTATTAGATTAAATATTATTTATTTATTATTATATGAAAAAATATTATGGTTATTTTTGCTAAATTGCTAGAACCTAGATAAGGCACCATGGCTCCAAAATTTTGTGACATTGAGACCTAAATTTGTACAAGGTCGACGTAAATATAATTAACATAAATATAGATTTAATTAATTGATTGTAAGATTTTATTTCATATCTATTATATCATGTTATTGATACAGGGGTTTCCATTGGTCCAGTTTTGGGGAAATTGTTTTAACTAGATTGGACAATTTATATTACTCAAATCGGATTAGATTGTACCGTTTCAAATAGTTTTAATTAATATAAACTGGATCGGACCATTTGATCCAGTTCGATCCGGTTTTGGATACCTTTAATGAGAAATAATATGAAAATTTTAATATATTTATAAACCGATCCGGTTCTACAGATTTAAAAATTAATACAAACTGGATTGAGCCGTTTGAAAAAAGGTTTCAATTAATACAAACCGGACCAAACTGTTTAATTTATAAAACTGTTTGGTTCGATTCAATTCCGTCCAGTTTTCCAATTTGGTCCGATCCGGACCAGTTTATGGACACCTCTAGTTGATAGGGCAACAATATTTGATACAATAATATTTTATAAAGTATAGAGTATTTATCTGGGTAAAGAGTTAAATTGGTTATTTTACTTAGAATGTAAAAAAGAAAAAGGTGATTTTTAATAATTTTGCTTATGAAAAATGTGTTAAGAAAGATATTTCATATTTTCAAATATTATTTTATTATTAAAATTTCTTATTAAAAGTCTTAACTCTTTTTTCATAAGAAAAATAAGTAAATTATACATTTTTATTATAAAAATGATTAAATAACACACTTTATAATATAAAGGATTAAATATAACTTTTCACAAACACAAAAGATTTTCATAACAATTTTTTCCCATTTTTATAATATTATAACAACACATGCAAAAATTCTCAATATTTTCTTGAGAAACTTACTAATTGAAAAAACAAATTAAAAAAAATAAGCTTGAATTATAACAATACTTTACAATACGATTTGTTAGACTGTTGACAACTTTTCTTTGGAAATTTCTCAAATTTCATGTCATACATGAAAGTTTAATATAAAAATTATAAAAATAAATAACACCATAAAACTTATAACAATAAAAATAACACCATAATAAGATCGAACATGTCCAATTGAATAATATTTTAAATTGATCAGGTTTAAATAGTCGTGATTTAATTCGAACGACGTCTAATTGAACGGCGTTGAAAATAAAAGTTGGGTTACACTTTTTTGAATAGTGAAAATTTATGAGTTAGAAATAAATTGTGTTATTTTTATAGTTATAAGTTTTAAAGTTATTATTTTTTTTGTTTTTAATTTAATATTCATATCATGTCATAAAACACAACCACTTCCTTTATAGTACCCATTTTATTGTTTTGATATCCATTATATTTGTAAAATGTCTAAAATCTGTTTACTTTTCTCAAAGAAGTTTTTTAACTAATAAGCTGGCCAATGGCTTCTCACCCTGCACCAATGAGGTACGCTATTATCCCCCGACGAGGGGGTGGTGAGGTATATATTTTTTATTTTTTATAACAAGGTACAAATGAACCATTTTTTTTATTCAATTTCAAAGCTCTTCTTTCCCTCTTTACAAAACATTTTATCCTAAGTGTTTGTACGATTTTTTCAAAGTTCTAGATAGTCTGATTTGAAATCAAGTACTTTATTTATATTTTTTTGGTTGCAAAATCTAAGTAAATCTCGATCTTTTTGCATTAAATATAGGTTATCAATATGAGGTATGATTATGTGAATTTATGAACTGATTTTGTGATATGATCATGCGTACATGCTTTTTATGAAATATCCATGCCACACATGAGCGTTGAAACGGTAAGCACATCTTAAAAACATAAAATATGAGATATATAATAGAATAAAGATAAATCACTAACAATGTATGTAATAAAAATGTATAAAGTTGTGGGTGTTTATATCCTAATGGTTGTGTGAACAAGGAACATGGGGGATTAACGAACCCATCATTATTAAATGAATAAATGATAATATGTATGAATTTCTCCATGTGGCCACATGTGGTGATAGCATTTTTTGGATCCCTAATGTTTGTGTAGCGACTTGGTTGCTCCACACTCATGTCATTCCTCGATTGCGATACTACCAAGAATCCAGTAGTTGAAACAAGTTTCAAAAACCATGGCTTATTTGTTATCGATAACATATGTGTCACATAAGGGTCTTATCATGGAAAGAAATGAAAATGAAAGCTAATAATAGAAACATCAAATGAATAAATACCCCACCCAAAAGAGGAAATTTATATGATGATAAAAGATAAACCATTACACGATTGTCATGAATATCCATCATGGTGCATACTACATGCAGATTTACGTACACAACGTTAGCTCACCCATGTGTATTTTAAAATTTTTTAGATGATAAATAGAGACATAGACAACAAAAAGGGATGAATGGGTATATGGCTACTGAGTGGTTTTTAAAACAAACCAGCCAACAAAAAGTTTAATTATTTTGGATCATTTTTCTTGTGATTAATTCTATTACCTTTAAATTAAATTCTATGTAGTTTGTTAAGACCAAGGTTATGTTATGATAAAAAAATTAAATTATTCATTAATTTAATGATTATTAAATAATTGAAATAGTTTTTAATTGAATAATTATTCATTCAAGAAATAATCATAGAGGGTAGCACTTCCAAATTTTTTCTCGAGGTAAATTTGAGACGTTACAATTTTCAAGTTCTTTAGTGGTACATAAAGTACACATTTTCTCCAAAGAGTACTCATTTGATCAAAAATAATTTTTATGCACAAAACAATGAAGGGTAATTCAGTCATTATAAATTTTATTATATTCCTTTAATATTTTTCTCCTTTTCTTGTTTTCTTCTCATATTTTTTTTTTGCTTCTATATCTTCTATTTCTCACGTCTTTATATATTTGCATAAAATTCTATTCAATTTCTTTTTCCTCTGAATCCTAAATCTTAAACTTCAAATCTTAAACTTTAAAATATAAACTCTATACTCTAATAAACACTAAAGTTTAAACCCTAAATATTAAACTCTTTATACTAAAACCTTAAATCCTAAACTTAACCAATAATATGTAGGAGAGAGAAAGTGAAAGAGAAAAGAAAATAAGAGAAGGAGAAAAAAAATAAAAAAATAATAAATTTGAAAGGGTTAAAATATTTTTAGACTTTTTGTGCACAAATTGTTTTTTATCAAAGTAATACCTTTTAGATAATTTGAATATTTTTAAAGTAACATTCAAAATTTTAGACAATAATAATAGATACAAAAATATTAATATGGGAAATAATAAATTTCGGTATCACATAAAACATATTACACACGTTTATAGGTTTACCGAGGACAAATGTAAACAAAATGCCAAAAAAAAAATGTAAATTATCTACGTGGATGTATAATTGTTTTTCTCCAACGCGTCACAGTTAAGCATCAAACTTTATCAAGTTTACCTGTGAATCTTCTCTATGTTAAACTAGATTAGGATTAAATCTCATTTTAAGACTAGATAAGTGATTTGCTTTATTTTATTTGTTAACTAAGATGCATGAGTGATAATTTATATGGATTATGCCAATTTAATTTGATTCAAATTGGTTAAACCTTATCTCGAATCAAATTTAATTTGAATTAATTACAAAATATAACACAAATAGATTGATCCAATCCAACCCAAAATGAATCGAATTGTTAAATGAAATTTTTAAAAAAAGTTAATTGATTTTTTATATATTTAATAATATCAAGTTCTTATATGACTATTTATACCTTCTAAAATAAATGATAATTAGAATTTATAGCAAGAAAATGATGTCTTTAAGGTTATCTCTATTCAAAACAATAACACAAATAGATTGGTCCAACTCAACCCAAAATGGATCAAATTGTTAAATGAAATATTTAAAAAAAATTAATTAATTTTTTTATATATCTAATAATATCAAGCTCTTATATAATTATTTATACCTTTTAAAATAAATGATAATTTATAGCAAAAAAATGATATCTTTAAGCTTATCTCTATTCAAAACAAAATCTATGGATCCTGTTGAAGATTAATAATAGAAAAATAAATATAAAAAAAAGTTTATAATAGTAAAAATATCTTTCAATTTGACTTAATAGTCTTGGAAGGTTTTCATTCAATTGACAATAACGACATTTTAGTAAGGATACGCGTAACAAACATAATATATAAGTCTTTATTTTACATACCAAACATCAACAATTAACATATATATTAGTATATCTTTGACAATTAAATTTAATAAAAATAATTTCATTCATTTACAATAATACTTAGAGTAAGATAGTGTTTAGGTTCTCTAAGAGTCAATGAGAAAAACTAAAAGAGAAGAAATTTTTTAGTTTGACATAGTGTTTTTTTTTCACTTAAATTTTATTTTATTTCATTTTGAATTAATAGGATGTTCCAACCAAGCTCAAACCTAGCCATATTTTTTGTGCTATTTGAGTTTACTCAAATTTAATTTAATTTATGTTCGATTTATTTGATCGAGTTACAATAAAAATTATCACTCCTATTATGACCCCGTAAATAACACCAAAATTTCTTTAAAATTCTCTTATTCTTGCTAATCCATTTAATCAACTTTTATGGCAATTTTATTGTACTATTTTTACTATTTCTTTCCCACAAATTATTATAATTTCATTTACCTACTAGTTTTGGATCCATGTTCAGGTAAGAGTTAGTGATTGAAATTTGATAAATATATAATTGTTTGGTATTAAATATGTAACAGCCATATGACCTAATAAGTGTAGGTACCCCCCACTAGGGAATAGCGAGGACATAGGATTGGCTTGACAAATGGCCTGGACCTAGCGAGCTAGGTAAAGTGTACAAACCAGTCGATAAAAGCACCTTGTTATCAAACTGCGAGGTCTTGGATGTCAATACCTTATTAAACTATGATATCCCAATATGACCACCGTCTTCCCTCTCCATGAGCGATCTGACTATAACGATCTTCCTTAAATTGTGTGTAACACTTGTAACAATTTTCTTTCTATTTAAACTAGTTCGCGTCTAATTCTACTACATATGTAGCCATGTACCCAGGTCGCTTAATACATACCTTGCCTTATCACGTACGTAAGATATTATACATGTATATATACCCCTTAAAAGAGGAGAAGAAGGGATCCAATTTTTCATTATTCAATTTCCTACTTCTCACTAAAAAGC
Source organism: Hippophae rhamnoides (assembly GCA_033030585.1). Lineage (NCBI taxonomy): Eukaryota > Viridiplantae > Streptophyta > Magnoliopsida > Rosales > Elaeagnaceae > Hippophae > Hippophae rhamnoides. The sequence continues at coordinate 35,585,540 of CM065437.1, forward strand.
ACTAAAATCTGACACTTGAAATTCTCTTCAAACAATTGGTGCCGTCTGTGGGAAACTTAAATCTTTTTAATCCAGCATCTGAGAACTGCTTTTATTTTAAGAGAATTTACTGGTGTTTTGATTTACATTAACTTCAGATGGATCATCTGTCCATTATCCAACCAGACGACCTTGTTCCAGTGGCTCAAGAATGTGACCTTAATAATAAGGCGCTCCACTCCTCACCCATCAGGCCGCTATCAAACCGTGACTTAAGGACTACTTCAGCTAGCGAAGAGCAAGTATCAACCTTGCATGATATGTGTCCAGCCACCCAAGCTATATGACCCTATGGTATTTCCCCACGCTACAGTTAGGATAATCCTCCTTATGAAGGAGATGCGATGATACGAGGACTTCAAAAATAGATTACAGAATTGCAACAAGCCTTCCTTGAATGTCAAAAGGATAACAAGGAGTTAAGATCTCAGTTAGAACAAAACACATACTCAGACACAAAGAGTTCCTTTTTTACTCCCCGTAATCCTTAGATGGTACGTCAACCCTCCAAAAGAGAGCATGTACCTCATACATCAGATCCTCGTCAATGTGTTGTGACGGAGAAACGCCCGCACATAATTTCTGATCCTCCTATCATTGGAAGGACTTCTTGTGCAAATCCTCCGACTTATAGACCGATAATTCAACCCATTCAACTGCACGATCCATGTGAGGAATTGGACAAAAGATTAAAAGAGATGGAAGAAAATATGTGGATAAATGTTAACGATAGATTTGCGAGATAGGAAAAGGCAAAGCCTTGGGATGATATTGAAAATGTTTATAATCAATTATCTACGTCTCCTTTCTTGGACCTCATTGAGTTAACAGTACCTTTCCCTAAATTTAATGCCCCTAAATGTCCCGCGTATAAGGGAACCAAAGATCCTGTCTCATACATTCTTCAATTCAAAATGGCCATGGCTGCAGTCAACCTATCTAAAGATAAATGTGAATCAATGTACTGCAAATTATTTACAGCTACTTTCCAATATTTGGCCCAACAATGGTTTATAGAGTTACCCCCCAAGAGTATTGCTAGCTTTGACACTCTAGTCAAAATATTCATTACCAATTACGATTGTAACAAACCTATCAAGAAGTCACATCACCTATTTTCGATCGTCCAAGAGGAGGATGAATCAATTGAGGCTTACATGTGAAGATTTAAAACAGAGAAGATGGAAATTAGTCAATGCCCCGATTCTATAGCCATAGAAGCTTTTCCAAAAGGAATAAAATGCAATAATGGCCTTTTCATAGAACTCACGAAATCCATACCATGTTCCTTAGATGTAGTTTACGAGGAAACCCAAAAAAATTTTAAAGTGGAAAGGGAGATGAAATCAAGCAAATGGTCAGCTAACAAAAACCAGAGCCCCCCTATGAGGAGTGAAGAAGACAAAAGGCCTATGGGTGATAAACTTCCTAATTGTTTCCATTTCAAACCTACATTTAGACCAAAGATTAATTCCAACGCTTGGAGCCGAGCTATGTCTACCTTTCATAGACCCCAAAGAAATCACCACTCAACAGATGCCTCTGGTTGGTTTCGATGGCAGTGTAACCATGTTGGTAGGAACCAAATGCCTACCAGTGTCAGTAGAAGGATCTATAGTTTTAACAACCTTCGTCATTTTGAATACTCCCACATCCTATAATGCTATTTTGGGACACCCGTGGATACACAAAATGAAAGTGATGCCTTCAATATATCATCAGTTGATTAAATATCCTACCACCGATGGGATACGGAAAATTGAGGGGGAACAAGATAGGGTACGAAGTTGCTACAAAGCTGCCATGAAGAATGCCTTACCGCAAACCTCGAAATAGAAATTAAAGGTTAAAAGTCACCTCCTCAAATTTAAGAAATTGCATACAAGTGAACGTACTACCCTGGAGGTCCATGGTAAATATGATATGGTCCTTATAGGAGACACGGAGAGTGAATAATATGTTAAAATCAATGGTGCAATATCTCCTTCATTTAAAATTACCCTCGTTGGTTTCTTGAAAAATAATAAAGATTTGTTCGCTTGAACACTTGAGGACATGCCCGGCATAGACTCAGATATCATCTCCCACGAGTTATGCTTAGATCATTGTTGTCTCTTTTAGAGAACATAAAATCGTGCAAGTATACACGGTCACAAGTAATAAAGATTTGTAAGTAAAGTATCGTTCCCACGGAGATTTGTTACTATAATTTGTTGAGTAGTAAAATTGTTTCCCTCTGATTTTATCCAAAACAACCGTTGATTTAGGAAAATAAGAAAAGAGTTAACAAAATAAAAGAAATCTAGGATTGCAATTTTTCACCAAACTAATCCACTCAAATCATGTTATTTTCTTTTGATTTATATTTTTTAGTACATTTAATTTGTCAACCGAAAACTTCTATTTTTATCCATACATCTCTTCCGAGCTCCGTATAGACACACCTCGTTAAATTAATTCACTATATCTCTATGAGAATTAAATTCACCAAGATTCATTACATTCTAAGTTTTCAAAAGGCCACACATACAATTAGGGTATATTCCTATCCTTCATCATACATGTCATTCTATTTACGACCAATACACACACAAATGCCTATTCCAAGTTTATTTATGTGCCACGGATCATTTTGATAAGATTTGTATATAATCAAAAAGTATTAAGCACAAAATATAATGAACAAATCGAACGTCTTATAAATCTATCAAAAATAATTAAAATCAAAGTTTCATAAATTTAGATCAAATGCAACCCTAGAAAAATTAAATTACTTCATAAATTTAAAATAAAAATTACAACAGTTCAAGGAAAATAAGATGAAGAACATAGAAAATTAAAAAATCACTTAAAACAAATATTTGGCACACATGGAACACAACAGAAGCCAAAAATGGCTTCTACGTGTTCCACTGTCCAACCCCTAATACCACAAAAATTCCAAACTACAAAAAACTCTCGAACTCTATCTTAATATCTCCTATTTATAGCTAAAAAATACATCTAAAATAATACACTTTTTAACACGCGTAGACAATTTATATCGAAAACAAAACCCCGACATTTTCCCTAAAATCCGCGTCCACGCGAAAATAGAATTTTTTATTTTAATACACGCGTGGAAGATGAAACAGAGGGCGCCATTTCTTATATTTTTAAATTCAATCTGAGTGCCACGTGTCAGCATCTGATTCACTACAAGGTTTACTACGGACATGTGGCAGCATATCATTGCGTGCGGGAAACGGGCGCACAATGGATTGTCGCACAGGAGACAACGGCTTTAACGAGGGCGTGATCCTGCACGTTTGCGCTCATTGTAATATGCCACATGTCAGAATATTATTGGCTTAAAGATAAAGTTGCCACATGACTTCTTCTTATTCTGTAAAACTCAAGGGCACACGCCGCTTGGATGAATCGCGTCGCACAGGATTTTAAAACAAGCGGTTCGGTGCGCGACAGCTTGGTTTCATGCGCTTCAATCTGGACCGTTCAACTGATCCAACGGTGAGCGATGCGCCTCAGGGGAAATTCTGCTCAGCCGACATGTGGGTCCTACTCTACACGCTGGCCTGCGCGGCAGGTGGGCTCCACTGGTTGCCGAGCCGCGTGCAACGATATACAGGTACGCCCTTTTGTCTCGTTTGAAATACACTCGCCAAAAATGGACCGTTGATTGAATGATCGAATGGTGGATGATGGGCGTGGGGAGTGGTACGAGTGGCATTCTTCTCCTGCGTAGAAAATTCAATTTCCTTAATTGCATTTTGACCCACAAATTTAATTCAAATTACATTTTAATCTGTCTTTAATTGTAATCAAGCCCAATTTTAATTTAAATTATATTTTTGACTTTATAAATTTCAATTAGGCACTCATTTATTTGAAATTAGATTTTTGGACAAAAATTTGCAATTAAGTACATTTTCAATACAAATTATTTAATTTTCTTAAAAATGTATTTCTTAACATAGAAAACGTGAATATTAATTTATTTAACTAAAATTAACCAAAAATTTAAAGAACATAGCAATTATAATTAATAAAATAGATGAAAATAACTATATAAAATACAGTTATCAATCATACCAAAAATATGGTCCAGTAAAGAAAGTGGAAATTTGCTAGAGAGAAGAATGAAATCATCAAAAAGAAGATCGAGTCCTTATAAAATGTGGGTTGGGTTTGAGAGGTTTGGTATCCAACATGGCTATCAAATGTGGTATTAGTAAACAAAGCAGGAGGAGAGCATAGAATGTACGTGGATTTCATAGATTTGAATAAAGCAACACCAAAGGAATGTTTCCCTTTGTCAAATATTGACCAATTCGTAGATGCCACAGTTGGATTCGAATCAATGAGCTTTTTGGATGCTTATTCAGGCTACCACCAAATCTAAATGCATCCTAAGGACGAAGAAAAAATAGCATTTATCGCGGAAGAAGGGATGTTCTGCTACACGAAGATGCCATTCAGTTTAAAAAAAATGCCGATGCTACTTATCAGATAATGATGAATAAGATGTTCCAAAACCAAATAGGCCAAAACATGGAGGTATACGTTGATGACATCCTGGTCAAAACTAAATGTGCTAAAGACCATATTAACGACCTCCAAAAAGTCTTTGATATAATTCAGAATTATAAAATGCACCTCAATCCAAAAAAGTGTGTGTTTGGCGTAGCCTCAGGCCGAAAAATGGAGGTATACGTCGATGACTTAGAACTATTGACCATTGACTTTCTTGCTGACCATGCTGACCTTTGACTTATTGATCGTTGACTTTTGTAATACAGGTCCTCCCTACCCAGTTTTTCACGTAGACCTCATTTTTGCATATTGTGTTTCCAAATGGATAAAAAGGATGTTTTTCTTTCTTGCTATATCAATACTATATTGGAGGGGACCAAGAATTACTTATCATAGTCTCAAGCTATGCATAGTTTTCTTAAGGGTCGTATGCTCTTGCATTACTATACTGGTGCAATTATCATTCCTGTTAATGGAGCAAGTGAAGACGATACTACTTTCCTTTGTCGCATGATTGAATGGGATAGTCATAACCACATTATCCTCATATGGATTCAAAATACTTCCATTCCCTCCATCTCCAATCTATTGGGTAGCTTTGATTATGCTAAATCAGAATGGGATATGTTGGCCAAAAGGTACTCCATTACTCATGGATCCATGAAATATCAACTAATAGTTGAATTGCATCAACTTCAACAGGAACCAGGGCAATCCATTAATAACTACTTTGATCAACTTCGCTTCTTTTGGGACTAAATTGACCTTTGTGATCCAATTTGGGCATGCTTAAGAGATGCTCAGCAATATGCTACAATTAGGGATGAATTTCGTCTCTATGAGTTCTTGATGTCACTCCATAATGACTTTGAGCCCATCTGAGGTTAGCTTCTTAATTGCAGTCCTCCTCACTCTCTTGATACTGCTATTAATGAGTTGGTTAGAGAAGAAGCTAGACTTGCAACCCTTCAAGCCCAGAATAAGTTCAATGTTTTGGCTATTACTCCTCCTGCTCCTGCCATTGAGCAACCTCAGTAATCAGGCGATTCATCTGGCTTTCACAATCGTCGTAGGAAGAACAATAAAAGGTTCTGCAATTATTGCAAGCGTCATGGCCACACCATTTAGACTTGTTACCATCGCAACAAATCTACTGTTGTTGTTGCTAATACTGAGCCTACTTCACTGATGCCTTCTAGTTTAGTAGAGTCCCAGTCTTCTGGATCCACTATCAACCTCTCCTACACTAAATTACAGAAGATCATAACTTAGGCTATTCAAATGTATGGTAATGCATCTCTTTCCACTACTCTCTCAGTTCTTCCCAGTAAGTCTTAAACTTGGCCTTTTGACTCTACATGTTGTAATTATATGACACCTCGCTCATCTATATTCTCCAAACTTGACCCTACACCATATCCTCTTAATATTCATATAGCTTATGGTTCCACCATTCATTGGAATAGTCTAGGTTTTGTTTCGACCTCTACCCTCTCTGTTCTTGGGGTTATCCATGTACCTAACCTATCCTATAATTTATGCTATGTAGGAAAATTAGCTGAACTAGGATATCACCTTATTGTTTTTACTATTCTAGGTGTATTATGCAGGATCCAAGGATGGGGCAAGAGCTTAGGATCGGTCCAAGGGTCAGGCGTATATTTCCCGTGAACAAACTTCATCTTCCACTTGTTGCTCCTACCTTTGTTACTGTTATAGTTTCTTCCTTACCTTTTCTCGCACTTTGTCATTCTTGTCTTAGTCATGCCACATCCACTCGGGTACAACAGTTAACTTCTAAAGGTCTATTGGGTTCTGTGTCCAAAGGAAATTTTGATTGTACTTCATGCCAGTTAGGAAAACAACCTGTTTTACCTTTCAATAATAGTAAATCTATCTCTAATAGTATTTTTGAGTTAATTCATTCTAATGTTTGGAGACCTTCTTTCAATAATAGTAAATCTATCTCTAATAGTATTTTTGAGTTAATTCATTCTAATGTTTGGAGACCTTCTCCTGTTACTAGTATTGGTGGATCTCGATATTTTGTTGTTTTTATTCATGATTATTCTCGTTATAGTTAGATCTTTCCAATGAAATATCATTTTGAAATCTTACCAATATATAGTAACTTTGTAAAAATGGTTGAAACATAATTCTCCAAACATATCAAAACTTTTCGATCTTATAATGCTCTTGAATATACTCGAAATTATTTTCAAGCTCTATTATACTCCTATGGCAATGTACATCATCTAACCTGTCCAGGAACCTCTCAATAAAATGGTAGAGTCGAAAGAAAACTTTGTCATATTCTTGACATTGTTCATGCTCTTCTTCTTTCTACCAAAGTTCCTACCCCAATTTGGGGTGAAGTCGCTCTTCATGTTGTTCATGCCATTAATCGTATTCCAAGTGCTATCATTCATAATCAAACTCCGTATGAGCGCCTTTTTGGGTCATCTCATGACTATCATTACCTTCGCTCATTCGGATCTGTCTGTTTCGTTCTTCTTCAGCCTCATGAACACAACAAACTTAAGCCTCGATCTAGACTTTGTTGTTTTCTTGGTTATGGTGAAACTCAAAAAGGGTATCAATGCTATGATTCTGTCTCACATCTTCTTCGTGTTTCCCATAATGTTGTCTTTTGGGAACACTGCTTATTTGTTGAACTTTCTCACTTTCGTTCTTCCCTAACTAATTCAAATGTTTTAGAAATCTTTCCAAATGAGTCTCATGTTCCTTCTACAGATACTCCTAATCCATCTTTGGACTTCACTATTCAATCTTCAGATATTTTTGATGATTCTCCTAGACAAGTCATAGAAGAACAGGTTGATAAGGAGCTACCCTACCTTGAACATAGGTCCCCTACTCCTGCTCTGCCTGAAGATCCACTACAAGACATTCCACCTCGCCACTCAACCCGGGTAAGATCCATTCCTACACATTTACTTGACTATCATTGTTACACTGCCCTTGCTACACTCCATGAACCTCACACCTATCGTGAGGCATCTACTAACCCTTCTTGGAAGATTGCAATGAAAGAATAAATTGATGCATTAACCAAAAACCATACTTGGGATCTTGTTACTCTCCCTCTTGGTTAGTTTATAGTTGGTAGTAAGTGGATCTATAAGATCAAGACTCGCTCTAATGGGTCCATCGATCGCTACAAGGCTCATCTTGTGGCAAAAGGTTTTACACAAGAGTATGTGATTGATTATGAAGAGACTTTTGCTCCAGTTGCCCGTATTTCCTCTATTCGTACCCTCTTAGCTATTGTCACTGCTAGTAAATGGGACCTTTTTCAGATGGATGTTAAAAATTCATTCCTTAATGGGGATCTGTATGAAGAATTCTATATGTAACCTCCTCCTGGTATTTCTTTTGAAACAAATAAGGTTTGTCACCTTCGACATGCACTTTATGGCCTTAAACAAGCTCCACGAGTATGGTTTGCCAAATTTAGCTCCATCATCCTTCGCTTGGGTTACACTACCAGTCCTTATGATTATGCCTTATTTCTTCATCATAATTATAAAGGCACCATTTTCCTTCTTCTATATGTGGATGGTATGATCATAACTGGTGATGACCTTAGTGGCATTCAAGAACTCAAGGATTTTGTTTGTCAACAGTTTGAGATGAAATACCTTGGACATCTAAGTTATTTCTTGGGTCTTGAGATCACTCGTTCCACAGATGGTCTTTATATTACTCAAGCTAAGTATGCATCTGACCTCTTATCCCAAGCTGGACTCACTGACAACAAGACTGTTGATACTCTAGTTGAGCTTAATGCGCATCTGACACCATCAGAGGGGCAACCATTGTCTAATCCCTATCTTTACAGACAATTGGTTGGTAGCCTGGTTTATCTTACAGTTACTCTTCTAGACATTTCTTATGTTGTTCATTAGGTGAGCCAGTATATGTATGCTCCACGATCGACTCATTATGCTGTTATTCTGTGTATTCTACGATACTTGAAAGGCACTATCTTCCATGGCCTTTTCTACTCAGCTTAATCTCCTTTAGTACTTCGTGAATTCTCTGATGTTGATTGGGTAGGAGATCCCACTGATCGCAGGTCCACTACAGGTTATTGCTTTCTCCTTGGTTCTTCTTTGATTTCTTGGCAAAGTAAGAAACAAACCTTCGTGACCTACTCCAGTACTGAAGCAGAATATCGTGCTCTTGCTGATACCACATCTGAGCCTTTTTGGCTACCATGTCTCCTTAAGGATTTGGGTGTGTCCACATCTTCTGTAACTACCCTTTATTGTGATAATTAGAGTGCCATTCATATTGCTCACAAAAATGTCTTCCATGAACGGACTAAACACATTGAGATTGATTTTCACTTTATTCGCTCTCATCTTGTTCATGGTGCTCTCAAGCTTTTTCATGTTTCCTCCAACGATCAACTTGCAGATATCTTCACTAAGGCACTTCCCAAAGGATGCACTCATAATTTGGTTAACAACCTCAAGCTGGTCTCACATCCATCTTGAGTTTGAAGGGGGCTGTTAATGTATATCTAGTAACATATTAATGTATATATATCTGCTAATGTATATCTATTTACTTTAGGCATATCTATATCTAGTTACTTTAGACATATCTAGTTTACTTGTAACTCTTACATAAAGGCACCATGTATATTCATTTAATCATAGAATATGATACAATCATTAAGTATTTCTAACACACCATATCAAACTTAGTTCATGTAAAGAAATTTTGGGTTTTCATCAAAATTACTAATTCAATCTGAAATTGGAGATATGGGTCTTAACGGTATTTAATTAAGACAATGGTGTTTGAGATTAAGCTTAAACATGTTTCTTAACAGGGATCATAATTAGATATAAGAGCATAGTTGAAATTATTCTTTTCTTTGGGGGGTTACTTAAGAAGGCATAAGAAAGGGGTTTGAACTTTGAAGAGAAGATAATGGTGCCCAAAAGGAAAAAATGAGAATAAAACAAAGACAAAGGAATGGTGATGGACTTTAACTGAAATTCAAATGCAAAAAAAAAAAAAACCTTTTAAAAGTATATCTGTTGAATATGCAGAAAAAATTCAATCGAGGGATTCCAGATAGTAAAAATATCTAGTAAAAAGAATGCCATGCTCTTACCCATGGAAACAGAAAAATTCAATTTGATTTTATATTTTTTACTCTAAATTTATTATTTTGCATGGTAAATTTTCAATTATATTTCATATTAATTATTGTTACTTTAATATTTAAGGTTAATAAACAATGATATGATATTTGTAGATATTTATTGTTAGTATATTAAGCATATATAAAATAACTGTTTTATTGGGATAATAAATCATAATTTGTTTGTTTATCATATATATATATATATATATATATATATATATATATATATATATATATATATATATATATAGTATAATATAATTTATATGGTAATATAAGCTATCCCTATATAGAATAGACAAGTTTTGGATACAATAACCTAAACATTTAAAAGGAGTTGATTTTTTCATAAAATATATTTATAAAATTGCAACTGGTGAGGATATGTTTTGATAGCCTTGAGTTAAATGCAACAATTTGATCTCGATCTAGTTCATCTAGATCTCGATCCAGTAAGATTTACTTGTAATTTATTAAAATATTTACAAAAGTTATTTAATAAATTATATTTTAAGTTTTTATCATTTTATATGTAGGTCCTTATCGAAGAATTAAGCCCTCAAGAAGATATTAAAATGACTCGTGATAAACAATTGTTGAGCTCCCAAAGTAGTATAGAGACAAAAGGGTTAATAAAGAAGAAATACTAGAAAAAGTACCATGCAATATATGCCCAAAATTATAATTAAAACTTGTTAGCTTTAATGGTCATGGTAAGTTGTTTTTGTAAACTTACCAACATTTGGAAGGTGACATTTAAGTCACACATTTAGGGTTCAACTTTCAATCCATAAATATGATAGTTTAATAACTGATATCTTTCTTAGAAATGGATTATATTAGTCAAGATATAATCCAAGTGTGGATAAGGTAACATTTAAAACATATATCTATATACGATTTTAATAAATAATCATTTCTTATTACAATAATATTTTGTTCAAATTCATTGTAGGAAGTTGTGTTGTATGATGATTTGACTTTAACAAATGAAACTCAATTATGCAAGTTATTTGTTCCATCACTGGTTGTTCAAATTGGAGATAAATCGATATTAAATCGAGCTACTATAATATGTAATAAGTCTTTAGAGCTACGTGATAAGCAAAAATTACTTATATATCTTGTAAGTTAATTAATTTATATTTTGATTTAATTATAACAGAGTTGTAATTTTAATGCATATAACTTTGCTTGTTTAACTATTATAATTATCATTGATTTTTGTTTATCTATGAGTCATGCATTCATACATGCTATTATTTGGGTTCTTCTAAAGACTCACATGTAGAAAATATTCACAATGTACTTAACATATGAGTTTAATTAATTAAGTATTATAACTCAAACATATTAAGTCATCATACATATTTACTAATGTTACATCTGAATTGTATAGGGCTCACAAACTTTGAAGTGTCAAAGTTAGAAATGTTAAAAAACAACCAATTGTATGGTTATACCCGAATATAAGTTTATATATTTCACATTTAATTAATTTTATCAATAATTTGTATTAAATACTTAATAGTTAGCTAACATAATTTAATTTTATCAATATGCAAAGCAAATTGGTGTTAAATTGAGCAGGTTTTTCTATCATGAAGTTTATGAATGAAACCATACACAATTTATCAACACTTATTACGTATTTAAGTATAAATTTTTAATTTAGATGTCTTTATTTTAATAATATTTTAAAAATTACATCAACATATTGAATATTGATTCTTTCTTATTTGCAATAGAATAAAGTAAAAGCTTCTTACAAATGTACTTCTTTAAATAAACTACAAGAGATATGAATATGATGATGAAGATTAAGGGTATATGTATTTTCTAAAGTTATTTAATTATATATGTATGTACGTGTGTATATATGTATATTGTGAATTACTTTTGTATTTAAAACATTTTGCAACTTATTTTTGAACTTAGTAATGAAATGTAACCTAGTTTTTGAAATTCTTATAAACTATATAAATTTGCATGAGATATTGAATTGTTGTATGAATGTAGGTAGGATATACAATGAAAATAGTAGTTTTAGAATAGGAACTACAAATTTTTAGTTGGTTTTTGTAAAAAGTTGACTTAAATTTGGCATCGGTTTTTCATTAAAATCAACTCAAATTTGTGTTGGTTTTAATGAAAAACTGACATAAATTTCCATTGGTCTTAATGAAAAACTAAAAAAAAATTTGCATCAATTTTTACACAAAATTGATGCAAATTAGTATCTATTTTCAAGAATCGGCACAAATTTTACTACGCCACGATTTGCATTGTTTTTTCAAACGGAGCAAAAGATGATTTTAGTAGAAAAAATCGATACAAATATCTTATTTTGGTGCAGTAAAGATAGTAATTGTGCTATCATACATATGTTTTTCAATATGCATCATATCTAAATAATGACATACATGTAAGCTCTTCGAATGAGGCAATTATAAGATAATAGATTTCATTTTCCCACATTTGTTGTCTCTATTAGTGTTTGTTTTATCCTTTACATTTTTTACTTTCATAGTTTTCTCCTTTACAACTTCCTTACATTTTCTTTTCCTCTTACCTCTTTTTGGTATTGCATGAAAAGTCTACATCTTTACTTTTAGCAACTATTTTAACTTGGGTCTAGTTAATTACTTTTTTAGCAAATTTTTTCTTCTCGTGTATCTTAAATATCATTTCTTCAATTTCATGCAATATCTCTAATACCCGTTTGGTTATAGGAGCCAAAGAATGGAATTCATATCCATCAAAAGCTTTCTTTTGAAATCTAATTTTGTGTCTAGTAGGATAGAATATTCCATATCATGTAAAAATATATCATCCTTCCATATTGGAGATAATCTGTGTAAGTATCATCACTATAAATTCGACAAGATTTATATCCATGAGTTGCATGCCCTGATAAAGTACCATATGTTAGAAAATCATTAATTGTCCATAAAATTATTACACTTAATATGAAATACTCATCTATATATGCATCATATACTTTGATGCCTTCATCACATAAGGTTTTTAGGTCATCTATCAAAGGCTTCAAGAACACATCAATTTCCAAACTAGGTTATTTTGGACCCGATATCAACAATGTTAACATCAAAACAAAATAAATTATGAAAATAAAAGGAGAAAGATTATAGATGGCCATAATAACTGGCCATCAACTATAGCTACTGCTTAGGGAATTACGTGGGTTAATTTTATCAACATCTATGGTAAGTCGAAGGTTCCTATGTTTATTTGAAAATTTAGGTTACTTTCCAAGATAGGGAATCATAAGAGTGATGAAAAAACTCATCTTTTGACTTATTCTCTCCATGCCATGTCAACATTTCTGATGTCTTCTTGCTCTTATATGTTCTTTGACAATGAAAAATCAGTGAAAAGTATCATAAAACCTTTAATGGCACTCCTTTTGTTACATTCCTTCAGAAGTCATCTTCCACCTTAAATCACTACAAATTGGAAAATTTGATAGCCTCAAATGGGTGACTAAAGATATTAACAATGGTTAGCTTGAAAGGCTCAATCGATCCAAATAAGGCCTAAATCATTTCTCTTGCTAAATATCATTTAGGATTTCGCCTCAAGGGATGATCAAATAGATTCTAAAACTTGGTAGATCTCATCAACTCGCATAACTCACTACAAATTTTCTCTCAATAAGCACACCAAAATCAATCATGAACATGTGAATAAATATTTGAATCAATCCAATCAAAACTAGCAAGCATATCACATGATTAATATAAATATCTTAACAAATATGTTACAATCCTTATCCTAGTCATGACAACCAATTTTTATCCTTGAGTTCATATGTTTCATATCAAGTATGCATGCATTTAGTTTTCATATATTTATCACTTTCTACCCAAATTATGATTAAAAACAACTTAAAAATTAAAAAAAATTCCTTAAAAATTTTAAATTAATGGTAAATACTAAAGTAGAGAATGAAGTTCCCCTTCCCCAAACTTAAATTACACATTCTCCTCAATGTGCACATATAAATATAATAAGTTAAAAGAAAATAAAATTCCTTTAATCATGGCACACCACATCTGTCGCTGAAATGCTCATCTTATTGGGCCATTCCTCTCCACATTTATTCACCTATAAAACAAAAATAATAAAAATATAAGTAAAATAACATTGGGTTGCCTTCCAACCAGCATCACGTTTAACGTCCTTGACTAGACCATCCTATCGAGTCCTAAGGCACATCCCTTTGTATCCATTTACTTTTGAGTTTTCCTGGAAACAATGAGTCTTGATTTGTTTAATAATACTTTATGTTCTAGTTCGAAGACACAGTACTCAATTCTCTTCTCATGCCATATTTTTGTTTTCTTTTTGAACTTTTTGGCATTCTTATAAGCACTCCATTGTAACTCATCCAATTTATCTATTTCTAACAGCTTTTGCACCTCTTCATTGGACTCTTTCACTTTCACACTTAACATCTTTTTATCCTATCTCAAAATTTTCCAAAATTTCCTTTGATACACACATGAGAGGCGCGTCCTCCAAAAAGTTTACACAATCCACAATATCAACCTACGATTCCATACATTCAAAGTTAAAACAAGTTGAGTTATTTTCTGGTGAGTGTATGTCCTTGTTCATAGCATCACGTGTAACAGTCTTAAGTGTGGGCGACTGAATAGATTCTTTCAAGCTATTCCTACAATCAGTAATATTTATCCTTAAGCATTCATTAACACTATCAATGTCAAGGGGTTCATATGCTTTGAAAACTTAAACATTACTTGTTCATCTTGCACTATCATTCTGGTTACTAAGAATGGATTACCAAGTATGATAGGAATGTCATGCTCTTCTTCCATGTCTAGCATAATGAAGTCCACCAAAAATATGAATTTGTCTACTTTTACTAGAAAATCTTTTACCACACCCTGAGGCCTCTTAATTGATCTATCTACCATTTGTAATATTACTAAAGTGGGTTTGGATTTACCAACCCCCAATCTTTTAAAGACCGATAATAGGATAAGGTTAATGCTAGAACCCAAATCATATAGTGCCTTATCAAAATGGGTTCCCAATTGTGCAAAGAATGTCAAAACTACCTGTATTTTGAAATTTTTGCAGTAGTTTTCTATCAAGGATGAAGCTACAACCTTCAGTTAAGGTTATTATTTAATGATCTCTAAGCCTCATTTTCTTTGATAGTATATCCTTCATGAATTTGGTATAAGATGACATTTTTTCAAGTGCCTCTACAAATGGTATGTTTATATGTCGCTTCTTGAAGTCCTCCAAAATTTTTGAAAACTGTGTATTTGAATTTTTCTTTTGCAGTCTTTGAGGGAAAAGAATAGTGGGTTTGTAGAGGTTGCTCTTTTTTGGGATAAATTATTTCTTTTTTAATGCTCTATTTATCGAATAGTTCTTCTTTATCTTTGTTAATTTCCCATTTCTTCTCATCATTTTCTATCTTATGTTCCTATTCTAAAGTTTTACCACTCCTCAAGGCTATGGCATTGCACTGGTTCTTCTATTCTTGGGTATACAATTGTGTCACATTTATGGTTACCTTGAGGCCTTTGACTTATAGCCTAAGCGAGTTTTCCTATTTGGTTCTGCAAATTTTGAATAGAAGCCTCTTGAGTGGACACTTTTGTATTTACTAATTGGATGAAGTCTTTCATCATCCTCAATTTGTATTGTCCTCAGTAGGTGGCTTCTTTTCTTGGGCTTGTGATTGCTTTGGTTGTTGAAAACTAGGTGGTGCAAATGATTGATGGTTGAATTGATTACCACCTTGACTGTTGTTATTACTTCAAGAGAAATTTGGATGTTGTCTCCATCCTGAGTTATATTTTTTTAAGTATGGATAATTGTTTTGGTTCACATTACCCACATAGAAGGTTGATTCATGATTATTTGTGTTACACAATTACCAAACAAATGAATTCCATCACAAAACACACACAACACCCTTGAATCTTGGACTTGGTTCATACTAGCTAGCAAGTTTTGAACCATCAAAAGATTTACCAAAGATGACACTTGAGTTGTAAGTTCCATGATATCATTTACCTCATGCATTCCACCTACTCTTCTTATGGCTATCATTCCGTCCATTGATCATTGATAATCATTGGTAGTCATTTTCTACTCTATACTTCTAATAACATTAAAGGATGTGTCTAAATTAAAAATAAATAATAAATAAAAATTAAAAAAATAAAGAACTAAATAAATAAATTAAAGTTAAAAAAATAAAGAACTAAATAAATAAATTAAAGTTCAAAAAAATAAATAAATAAGTCATTAAAAAAAATAAGTAAATTAAAATTAAAACTAAAGAAAAGAAAAGTAACTTAAGAAAATAACTAAAATAAAAAAATAAAAAAAAATTAATTTCTAATATTTATAATCTCTGGCAAAGGCGCCAAAAAATTGATCGCCATATACGAAGTGTGTGTAATGAATACACGAGTATATGTATAGCAACAAGTAATATAATGATAAGAAAAGATTGTTCCAACAGGAATTATTTTATTAGAAACTAATTTTTAAAACTAAAAAAAATAAAAATCAATTTTTTTGTGTTTTTATATTTTAAGGAAGTAAAATTAAAATAACTAAAAGTAAATAGCAATAATTAATTAAATTAGATTTGATAACTAAAAAGATATATGAGAAAATATCTAAGAATACTTAATTTTTCAATTTTTTAAACATGCGAATTGCTAAAATCCCCCTAATATAATATCAATTAATTGAATCTAACCTAATGTGTATTCCTCTCTCAAGTAAACTACACACAATATAGTAATTAATTTAATCATACTCTTATGCCAATTAAATTGCATTCTACTCATTAAGTTCATCAATTATGGATCACATATACAAGGATCATACATCTCTTCTTAGAAACTATGTATGTTATTTAATTAAGACAAACAATTGAATAATTCTCTCAAATCTATTTAATTGACTCTATAGATAAATTGTTGGCCAAACAATTAAGCGCATAAAAATCAGATTAAGTAATATAATTAAATTAAATTTATAATTGAGATAAAATATTAGGACATCACATGGTTAAAATTGGGTTCATAAGATCCCTAGATTAATAAATTAACTACATAATTGTGTTCATAAAGCTCATATTTTTCATAAAGGAAGGCATAAAAATATAAAGAAAAGAGTGGAAGAAGAAATACAATCAATCTTTTGAGTTGTAATGTTAATCTCCTATTGAATCTCCTATTGAATCTCCATCAAAATTGTGTCCTATCTTAAATTTTTCTGTATTTTTCTCTTCTTTTTGCTCCAAAAATTAACCAAACTTATACTAATGATGACCCCTTGGGGTTTATGGAGTGATTAAGGGCTTACATATTGCTCAGATGCCATTTGTACCATCAGATCAGCTTCACATTAAGGGTTGAGATCAAAACAAGCAAAACTGATAGCGCTAGCCAATCACAACATGACACGTGTCAAGAGAAATTCAATGGGCGAATCAGAGCACAACATGAGTGATTCACGAAAATGGATGGCATGGCGCATGTGTGGAACAAATCGAGCAATCGGGTGGCAACACGTGGTTGGTCAGGTTGATCGATCTCTGCACTTAGATTATATGCCGTGCTAACACGTGGCACATGATTTGTTCTCTTCACATGCGGCGTAACATGATTCGATGTCCCTACTTGCGTGGCATCCGTGTGGCTTGCCCAATCAACTCATCTGCTTGTGTGGCATGCCACGTGGTAGCTCCTTGTTGGCCTTACGTTAAAAATTTTAAAAATTATATTTTCACCTATTTGTATTAAAAAAAATTATATTTTAATATTTTTATTTCAAAAATATTATTTATTAAATAAAATAAGTAAATATTAAGTAAAAAATTATGTTAATGATTCTAGTTTTATAGGGTTATAAGTCACATTAAACGTGAGTTGCAAATTTATATATATTATTATTTAGCATTTCTTTATTGCATAATCTTCATTTATCTACTATATCTCATCCTTAAACAAGAAGAGAAAATTTGAGAATCCCAAGCTCGTTTTCATTTGATCTATTTAATGGATAGCCCACTAAACATTTAAAAGTCCTCAAAGCCACTTTAGTGAGGTACCAAAAGTTATTGAAAGATGAATTAACAATTAATGCCTACATTCCAACGCTTGAAATTTAAGAATTGAAAATTGCAAAAGTTTGAACACAACCTTCTGTCTAATAACTATTAGACAACAATTGATTAATACATTCTAACTGTCACTGATCAAGAGTGTCTGTACCATAACCACATTACAGAGGAAGTTAGTTATGAGTTATGACATATAAACTACAGAAAAAGTGCATTCATATAGGACATTAGACAGAAGTTGTATAACATGAAACTTATTATTAGCTTGTAGAGACAGAAGTACGGCAGGTACACTTGTCACTTAGAGCATTTAAGTCTTTTTATTTTTTTTAAGAATTTATGCTATCAGTTTTAAAAATTAACATTTTAGTCTAAATTTTCACGTTTTATGTTTTATGTTTATTTTTTCCACTATATTTAAAAAGAAAGTTTTAACATTAAAATTTACTAAATCACTTTTTTTAAAAAAATTAACATTTTAGTCTAAATTTTCACATTTTAGGTTTTATTTTATTTTTTCAACTATATTTTAAAAAAAAGTTTTGACATTAATATTTACTAAATCACTTTTTTTAAAAAAATTAACATTTTCATCTAAATTTTCACATTTTAGTTTTTATTTTTATTTTTTCAACTATATTTAAAAAAAAGTTTTAACATTAATATTTACTAAATCGCCTTTTTAAACACAAATTAAAATAAACATTGAAAAAATAAAATAAAAATTGACTATTTAAACTAATGCTGCCACTTTTTGAAAACTATTAAACTAAACTTTTATTAAAAACTACTGGAAC
Source organism: Hippophae rhamnoides (assembly GCA_033030585.1). NCBI lineage: Eukaryota > Viridiplantae > Streptophyta > Magnoliopsida > Rosales > Elaeagnaceae > Hippophae > Hippophae rhamnoides. The sequence goes on from CM065437.1 coordinate 35,604,240, forward strand.
TAAGGGATCTATTTCGAAAAGCTATTAAACCCATCCTATTAATTGATGCACATATTTTAATTGTTCGTATGACACGACTCAATTTTAACTTGTGATAGGTAAACCTCGAGTTCAGTTCTAAAGGAATTGTAGGGATATTAAACCCTTTAGTTGCTCTCTTAATAAATTAAACAAATTGTCTTAAACACTCTACTAATTGTTGTTGAAACGAATATTGTCAATTTTTAAATGCTTAAGTAAATTAAAATGAGATAGGTAAATTATTGTACCAAATTAAAATGGTTGAATAAGTATAGAAGATTAGCTAGCTAACCATTCATTTAAATGGTTTTCATAATGTACTTCAAAAGTTGAAATTTTTCATTTTTTTTTAATTAAAAGAACTTTCCATGATTACGTTGAGTCTCAAAATATAAATTAATCAATCAATTTCTTGTTCAGTTTTTAATTAATCAATTAGTCATCCTAATATGGATAATTTAACCATATAATTTTACACAATTTAATGATAATAAATTAGACTCTTATTTGCACAATTTAAACATAGATAATGTATCTAGTGTTTAATTCTGAAGTAGTCACTTTATTCACAAATTAAAATAACCAGTAATATTTCATATACAAATATAAGAAAAATTATGAAGAAGAAATAATTCAACTTTATTAAAATAAAATCATTCAATGGTTTATCTATTCGTGAAAACAAAGCTAATGTCCCACACATAAACTTATATTGCCTCTCATAATCAAATTAACTATAATCAATTTAATTATACAAGCCATAGTAAAAATCTAGAAAAAGATGAAATAGAGCAATTATACTACACCTTTTGATGAGTGATTTACTAGACTAGTAGAGCATTTAGGTTAGATTCTATTTTTTAACAAAATCGCTCCTAAGAAAATGGTTACCATTGTTGTGATAAGACATTGTCTTGTCGTGGTAAGCATTACCATGACACTAGATGCTAGTGGTAAGTCTTTCCACACTGGGCTAATGCCTTCCTACACGAGGCTAATAGCTTACCATAAATTTCATTTTTTTACTAAAATCTTTCTAAGATAAGGCTTACTACTGTTATGGTAAGATATTGCCTTGTCATTGTAAGCCTTTCCACAAAATTAGATTCTAGTGGTAAGCCTTCCTAAATTGGGTAAATACCTTCCAACATCATGTCAATATTTTACCATGAATTTTATTTTTTGTTTACCAAAATCATTATGAGGTAATGCTTATCACATCCGAGTGATTTTGTTAAAAAATAAAATATTACCCAAAATCAAGTGATTTTGGGTAATTTCTTATTCCCTTTTGATCATCTATCACCAATCCTTTAAAGTTGGTTGATCTCCTTCTTCAAGACCTTGAAAGAGCATACACAATTGAGGTTGTTTCTCTATGTTTCTCTCTAAAGAAGGTGTAATTCATATGTGCGTTGAAGAATAAATTTTGAGGGTATTTATAAGTTAGGTTTTAGAAGGAAACAAGGGAAAAATGAAATTTTTCACGAGGGGGTTTTTGGCAAGAAAAGGGCACGAACCGAGGCATTATATTTTGAATACCTATGCCTTGGGGGTAATTTTTAGTATCCTATATTGAAATTCGTGGCCAAAAATCCTAAGCATTGCATTTTGAATGCGTCATTGTGCATTGGTTTTTCCAAGTTTCATAGTCACACCTGTGCTCTCAATGCCTAGGCATGATATTTTGAATACCGAGGCTTTCCTATCCTTTTTTAACATTTTATTGCACCAGGTGAAAAATCCTCAAATATTTTCACTTTGGACCCTTGCCCTTCAACATTAGTTGTTTCATTTATATCTTTTAAAGACCAAAGTGCCTAATTGCCATTTTTCCCCTTCTTCACTCTTTTTACCAATTTTGGTCAAACATTCCTCCAAAAGCTCTTGAAACTACACAACACAAAAAATTCCTTCTGATAAGAGCTAAATTATTGCATTTTTGTTATGATTTAAATGTTGATATTTGTGTGAAAATTTGTGTTTATTTGATTGTTTAATCCACAAATGTCATTTCATGGGTATTTCGTGTTTAAAGTGCAATTTCAAGTAAAATCATGATTTTGGAGAAGTTAGGGACAAAGTACAATGATTAGGATTGAATGAAATTAAAAAGAAAACAAAGTTTCAAAATTTAGAATCTCGCCGCCGGCCATATTCATCTCGCCGCCGGCGAAAATCCTACAGAAATCACGGCGAAAATCTTCCCGAGAGCACAAAATTTTGGTAAACTCATCTCGCCGCCGGCTAAATAATTCTCGCCGCCGGCCACATTAATTTGGCTACCGGCCAAAGTATCTCGTCGCCGACCACATTAATTTGGCCACCGGCCAAAATCAGAAAAACAAAAATTTAATTTGCCAAAAATCTCACTGCGGCGAGAATAATGTCGCCGCCGCCAAGTTTCGTCCGAAAACACATTTTTTATGTTGTTTTGTTCCAAAATTGCCCCCCAAACCCTAGATCTATATATATACATTATGATGGAGAAAGAGGGGGACGATAGATAGAGCAGATCTGAGTTATTTTTGGAGGAGAAAGGTTGGAGAAGCTTGAAGAATCATCACCATTGTTGCTACCAAGTCTTCATCTTCAAGAGTTTTTCATCTCTTCTCCTTAGCTTTTATTTTCTGCATTTTATTTAGATTTGTTATTCATGGATTCAATTGAAATAATGTTTGTTCTTATTTTCATTATGAACTAATTCGTTTTTGCTAAGGTTATGATGTAGTTGAATCAAGAAAATCTAATTTCTTTTGTTATCGTTATATGAATTCATTGTTTTCAAGTTAAGTATTTATTTCCATGCTTAATGCTTTTAAATTTCTGATCAAGATTTAGATGATTTGTTGCATTATATTGAGACCGAGAGGAGATGTGTAATGAATGCTTCTTATGATAAATACTGTATGTTGAATGCGAGTTTGACACCTAATGCATGATGTATGTGGTTATTCTAAGAGTTCCATAAATCATAATGTGCTTACTTGTGATTAAATCTTCATAGAAATATAGTTGATTTTCATAGATAAGTAATTCTAATATAATTCGAGAGAGAGTATTAGATAAGTTTGGGTTTTTCAACCATCACTTCTAACTTTGATTCTCATATAACGTGATTTGAAATCAGATTGAAATGATTTAGCGAAATCAAATGCCTTAGCATTTTTAATCAATTGTGAACAATATTAAAGTTTGTTATTTGCGTTTAGTTTTAAGTTAATTTACTTTTTAAACAAATTCAAAAATTCGGTTTTCAAATAAAATTAGGATTAGTCAATTTCCGTACTTAGTAACGCCTTTCCTTGTGGGTTCGATATCCGTACTTTTGTACACTTTATTACTTGAACGATTCGTACACTTGCGAATTTACGAATCAAGTTTTCGGCGCCGTTGCCAGGGAATGGTTTTATTTTATTAATATCGATAGTACCTAATCTTAGTTTTAATTTGAAGGTAATTTGCTTCATCATTGTTTCATTTTTAATTTTGTTTATTTTGATCTTTTATTTTATTTATCATAAAAAAGGTAACTTTGTGTTGTTTTTGTGCTAGTTAATTTTCTGGTTGTAGGATTGTTGTATGAGACATACAAGAAGCCTTAACCATTTTCCATTTGATTCGGAGATTGATAGAACATTTAGGCGTCTAAACCGAGAGAGAAGGCTTTCAACCTCACCTCCTAATAGACAATCAGCTATGGATCCACCATTTGTTGAGGGAGATGGAAATCATAGAGCTTTGAGGGATTATGCTACGCCTAATGTTGCTGGAACTACTTCGGGTATAAAGAGGCCAACTATTCAAGCAAATAATTTTGAGATAAAACCATCCTTTATCCAAATGGTTCAATCAAATCAGTTTGGGGAAATGTCAAAGGATGATCCAAATGCACATATTGCTTACTTTCTGGAGGTGTGTGATCTTTACAAGATAAATGGTGTGTCTGAAGATGCTATAAGATTGAGGGTTTTTCCTTTTTCACTTCGAGATAAAGCCAAGGAGTGGCTAAACTCATTACCACTGGGATCAATTACAACATGGAATGAGTTGGTTCAGAAATTCTTGTCCAAGTTCTTTCCTCCTACTAAGACGGAAACATTGAGGAATGGAATCACATCTTTTACACAGTATGACCAAGAATCATTGTATGAAGCTTGGGAAAGATTCAAATAAATGTTGAGGAAGTGCCCACATCATGGTATACCAATTTGGCTGCAAGTCTCTACATTTTATAATGGGTTGGTTTCAAACTATCGTGCAATGATTGATGCTGCAGCTGGAGGGTCTTTAATGGGAAAAACACCGGAAGATGCTCATTAGTTGTTAGATATTATGGCAGAAAACAACAATCAGTGGTATTCAGAGCGGGTAATTGCGAAAAGGCCAGCAACAGTGCATGAAATTGATTCAGTGAATGCTTTGTCGGCTCAAGTTGCTGCTCTTTCAAGAAAGATGGATTCTTTGTCATCCAAGTTCGAATCCAAACAAACTACACAATGTGATTTATGTGGTGGAAATCATGATAGTATCGAGTGCCAAGCTGGAAATCCATTTGCTTCTCCAAATGCTAAGCAAGCAAATTATGTTTCAAATTTTCAAAAACCTCAACATAACCTATATTCGAACACCTACAATCCAGGTTGGAGAAATCATCCAAATTTGTCATGGGGAAATAACCAAGGGGGATTCAAACCGTCATCATCTTCCTACCAACCCCAAGAGCAAAAACAAATAGAATTGGAAGGAATTTTGGGAAATTTCATTGAGGAGACAAGAACAAATTTCAGAAATCAAGAGGCAATAAACATGGACATCCAAAACCAACTAGGGCATCTTTCAAAGCAGATTGCAGAAAGGTCTTAAGGATTGTTGCCTAGTGAAACAATAAATCCCAAAGAGCATGTAAAGGATATCACATTGAGAAGCGGTAAAGAATTTGAATGGAAGGAGAAATCAGAGAAAAGATGGAAAAATCTAAAGAAAAGCCATCAACATCCAAGATGTTCAACCTTCCCTAAATGCGAAATATGAGCCTCCTATCCCATATCCTCAAAGAATGAATAAGAAAAAGATTGATAATCAATTTGATAAATGTTTGGATATTTTTAAGAAATTGCATATTAACATTCCTTTTGTAGAGATGTTGGAACAAATGCCCAAGTATGCAAAATTCATGAAAGAAATTCTATCAAAGAAGAGGAAGCTAGGAGATTATGAAACTGTCATGCTAAATGAGGAGTGCAGTGAAGTTCTTCAAAGAAAACTGCCATAGAAATTGAAAGACCCAGGGAGTTTTACTATACCTTGTACTATAGGAAGTTGCAATTTTGATAAAGTCCTATGTGATTTAGGAGCAAGCATTAATTTGATGCCACTTTCTATTTTCAGGAAACTAGGCCTGGGAGAAGTAAAGTCCACTTCAATCTCTCTACAATTAGAGGATCGATTGGTGAAATATCCTCTAGGGGTAATTGAGGATGTTTTAATTATAGTTGACAAATTTATTTTCCCTGTAGATTTCGTGGTGCTTGACATGGAGGAAGATAGAGAAGTACCCTTTATATTGGGGAGACCGTTCCTTGCAACTAGAAGAACATTGATTGATGTTCAGCAAGGAAAGCTCATTCTACGGATGCAAGATGAACAAGTGACTTTTGATGTTTTTGAAGCAATAAAATTTCCAAGTGAGGTACATTCTTGTTTTCGAATTAACACTCTTGACAGGTTAATCTCAGAAACTTTTAAGGAGAGAACTCCATTGCTACCACTAGAAGCTTGCCTTGTGAAATCTGTAACAAATGATACGGATGAAATGAGGAATGATGCTTATGAGAATGCCCGAATATACAAGGACAAGACGAAGGTTTGGCATGATAATCACATTTTGAGGCGAAACTTTGAGGTGGGACAGAAAGTGCTGCTTTATAATTCCCGTCTCAGACTTTTTCCAAGAAAGCTTAAATCTCGTTTGTCAGGACCTTTTCTAGTAACCAAGGTGTTTCCTTATGGAACAATTGAGATCAGTCATGAAACAAATGGAACTTTCAAAGTAAATGGACAACGGTTGAGGCCATATTTTGACGGAGAATTCAGCAAGCAGAAGGAATGACATAAAGTCTAGCTAATGACTATAACTTAAAGCGCTTAATGGGAGGCAACCCATCAGATTTGTTTTCTCATCTTTTATCTCATTTTATTTTAGAAATTCTAAATTTTGCACTTCATTTTATGATAATTTTATTTTTAATTAAATTTGCTTATTTAATTTGTCTTACAGGTAAAAAAAAACCATTTGTAGTTATTCTTTCTTACATTGAGGACAATGTAAGGTTTTGGTTGGGGATGCGGTAAACGGTAAATCTTTTCTTCCCTTCATTTTTTAGTAGTTTTGTTTGTGTGTTTATTTGTATTTAATTTTGATTTTCCATTTATTTTAATGCATCTTGATTTAATTTCTTTTATTTGTTTATTATCTTATTTTTATTTATTTATTTATTTATTTTTATTTTATTTTATTTTTATCTCAATTGTAATTTTACTTGTTATAATTTGCACGTTGATGATAATAATGTGATTGTGATAACAAGTAACTTTTAGAAGACATTAAATTTTGCTTCGGTTTAAACATAATTTCAAATGTTGATTTTACCAAGTTAGTGACTCTTTTGGTATGTGGTATGATTTGGTTGATTAGTCTAAATGATTAAAGAAGTCTTATGTGTGAATTTTTTATGGACATTTTTTTATCTCAACAAACTCTAGAACTCATTTGAAAACCTCTTGAGGTGAAATAATTTGGAATTGCACTGTTTAGGATATGATGTAGGCCATTTTTGGATCGATTGTGCCATTTTAAGCCTACCTTGTTATCCTTATATCATTAGTTACCTCTTTGAACCTATTTAAATATATTGTTAGCCTTACTTTTCTTTCTTTATGCCTTCTATAACCTACCTTTTATTGAGCCAATATATATATATATATATATATATATATATATATATATATATATATATATATATATAATTCCTACCTTATTTGTTAAGAGCACTTAATTTTGAACACACACTTTTCAAGAGCAATTGGAGTAAGGATGGAATAAAAAAAAGAAAAAAGAAAAAAAAGAAGACATCTCCACATATATTGGAAGAAATTGGTTGGGGGTTGTGTTAAGAAAAAAAGGGGCCTTTACACTCTAGTAAATAAAAGAGTGTTAGTGATGGATGTACTGAGGTGAAAGATTGAGGAAGAATTTTGTTTATCTTTGGAAAAATGGGTTATGATCGGAAGAAACAATTTGGGTTAAATGGTGTTACTCTTTTACTTAATTGGTTGCGTTTAATCTAATAAGTGCTATTATTTGTATTTTGACACTTCCCATTCTTTCTTAACCAAATACCTAAGCCTAACATTACAAGCCTCATAAATTCTTATTGATCTGAAGTGGTGTATTTTCCTTCATTAGTGGAGAGAGTTTTGAAAAGTGAGCCTATGGAGTTTGAGATTTCACCTTTTTGATTGTGGATGCTATGCATAATATTATCCGAGCATTATGGAAATTGGTTTGTGGTTTGATGGATGTTTAAGAGTCAATAACAAAAGTGAAATTTGCATTTGAGATTTCTTAAAGCTTAGGTGACATTTAATTATTCTATGTGTTGTGTGTTATTTACAATTTTTGAGACATTTGTGCAAATTAATTTTTGTGTGATTTTATTGATTTGAGTTAGATAGTTATAGGTAAGATGTTTGTGGGTATTATAACTGGAAGCCCTCACGAGACTATAACTCGTCCTACTAGGACTACTTAGGGGTTTAAAGGCTTATTGCATACGCTTAATGTAATTTTGTAAATAGAATAAAATTTTCTTTGAAGTTTCTCTTAATGTCTCCTTTGAATTTATTAAATAGTTTGCTTTTCTTGCTAGAGACTAGCAAGAAGATGGTAGGGGGTTGTTGATAAGAGCTAAATTATTTCATTTTTGTTATGATTTAAATGTTGATATTTATGTGAAAATTTGTGTTTATTTGATTGTTTAATCCACAAATGTCATTTCATGGGTATTTCGTGTTTAAAGTGCAATTTCAGGTAAAATCATGATTTTGGAGAAGTTAGGGACAAAGTACAATGACCGGGATTGAATAAAACTAAAAATAAAACAAAGGTTCAAAATTTAGAATCTCGCCGCCGGCCAAAGTATTATCGCCGCTGGCCAAAGTATCTCACCGCCGGTGAAAATCCTACAGAAATCACGGCGAAAATCTTCCCAAGAGCACAAAATTTTGGTAAACTCATCTCGCTGCCGGCCAAATAATTCTCGCCGTTGGCCAAAGCATCTCGCCGCCGGCCAAAATCAGAAAAACAAAAATTAAATTTTACAGAAATCTCACCGCGGCAAGAATAATGTCGTTGCCACCGAGTTTCATCCGAAAACACATTTTTTATGTTGTTTTGTTCCAAAATTTCCCCCCAAACCCTAGATCTATATATAGATTATGATGGAGAAAGAGGGGGATGGCAGAGAGAGCAGATCTAAGTTATTTTTGGAGGAGAAAAGGAAATTTTGGAGAGAAAGGTTAGAGAAGCTTGAAGGATCATCACCATTGTTGCTACCAAGTCTTCATCTTCAAGAGTTTTTCATCTCTTCTCCTTAGCTTTTATTTTCTGCATTTTATTTAGATTTTTTATTCATGGATTCAATTGAAATAATGTTTGTTCTTATTTCCATTATGAACTAATTCATTTTTGCTAAGGCTATGATGTAGTTGAATCAAGAAAATCTGATTTCTTTTGTTATTGTTATATGAATTCATTGTTTTCAAGTTGAGTATTTATTTCCATGCTTAATGCTTTTAAATTTCTGATCAAGATTTAGATGATTTGTTGCATTATATTGAGACCGAGAGGAGATGTGTAATGAATGCTTCTTGTGATAAATATCGTATGTTGAATGCGAGTTTGACACCTAATGCATGATGTATGTGGTTATTCTAGAAATTCCATAAATTCTAATGTGCTTACTTGTGATTAAATCTTCATAGAAATATAGTTGGTTTTCATAGATAAGTAATTCTAATATAACTCGAGAGAGAGTATTAGATAAGTTTGGGTTTTTCAACCATCACTTCTAACTTTTATTCTCATATAACGTGATTTGAAATCGGATTGAATTGATTTAGCGAAATCAAATACCTTAGCGTTTTTAATCAATTGTGAACAATATTAAATTTTGTTATTTGTGTTTAGTTTTAAGTTAATTTACTTTTTAAACAAATTCAAAAATTTGGTTTTCAAATAAAATTTAGATTAGTCAATTTCGGTACTTAGTAACGTCATTCCTTGTGGGTTCGATATCCGTACTTTTGTACACTTTATTACTTGAACGATTCGTACACTTGCGAATAAAATAGAAAAAAGATGCTTAAAAATAAAGCAAAATATAAGTCAAAAATATATTTATAAAATTCCTTCAAACCTACACTTTGCTAGTCCCCAAGCAAAACCAAAAACTAAAAAAACAAGTAACAATCATAAAAGAAAACCTACAAACTTAAATCAAAAAATGTTCTTATGCCTTAGTTTATTTTTATATAGTTAAAGCTCATGCATAAGTTCATCCACATTCTCTATACATCAAGGCTTGTCAAGCGAATCAACTTTGTATCAAAAATCCATACCTCATTATTCATAATATATTAATATTAATTCCCCTAAACCTAGTGCTAAAATTCAAATTCATTTTGACTCTAGACTTCTAAAGATAAGCTCTTAATATCATTCATATTCTAGGAGTCAAAAAACTCAACAAGGTATATACTAATAAAAGTTATGTAAAGAAAAAGACACATAGGTTCACATAAGTCCATAAACAAGAAAAATACTCAAATACACACCTATCTAGTATTTTAGGGTACCCCTTAGTATCCTCATCTAAAGTTTCCTCTACCCTATCAATAATTAAAGCATATTCAAGTTTTCCTTCTATATTTTCCTGTGAAAAGGTGGGATAAGCAAGTGAGTTTACACAATCAAAATGAGAACACTCATAAATAATAAAGATAAAAAGAATAGGTGAGGAATCAAAAAATTTAAAATGTACAGTCTTTCCCAAGACTATCATGGTCAACCTCTTATAATGGAAATCAATAATTGTTTTGGTTGTGGCCATAATCGGTCTACCGAGAAGAATAGTGTGCTTTTTTTCCATAGATGGGGTCTCTTGCATATTCAAAACTACAAAATTAGTAACTACAATTAGCTTATCTACTAGTATAAGCAAATTCTCAACCATGCTCTTTGGATATTTAATAGACCTATTAGCTAATTTATGTAACATCATTGTGTGTTTTAGCTCTCTTAAACCTAGTTGCAAGTATACTAAGTATAGCATGAGGTAAATACTTATACCTAAATCCAGCTTAGCCCTAGTTACCTTCTTATGGCCTATGGTAATGTTTGATATTAAAATTCCTAGCATCCTTCAATTTGGGGAGAGGGTTAAGTTTTGTTGAAGTATTGTGCTAGTAATTTCGAACACAACTACTCTTTCATTGTGTTCCTTCCTCCTCTTCTTGGTGTTCAACTCCTTGAAAAACTTGGCAAAGGATTGCACTTTCCACATGACATCTAAGATACGTAAGTTAAAGAAGTTAGAAAACTACTCATTATGTTTATTGTCATTTAGACAGTTTGAAAATGGGATATGTGGTCGGTACAACTCAAGTGACTTGTACAGTATGAGAAGGTCAGTTGAATCTCCTAGACTCCTTTAATAAAGATCTTTATTTTTAGCATTTATGTCCACACCCCTTCCTTGGAAGCTAATTGTATTCCCCCTTTGTTTCTTGCATTAGTAGGCAAATTGTCAAAAGTTAGGAAAATCTTTATTTAGTACCTTACCATTTTGAAGAACTGTATTAGCCTTCACCTACTTTAATTGATTGGAAACTTTTCTTTTTCTTGCTTTTGCATGTTCTCATCTAGTTGCCTTACTACAAATTCCACTTTTTTTATAGATGCCTCTAGAAAATCCAACCTTTGATTATTTCTCACTTGGTTGCCTCTACTAACTTGAATGAAGGAATTTTAGCTGTTCTCAATGGTTGTCTTATTAGGTGCATTGGGTGGTATGGTTTGATTTAAGTGTTGGCCTTGCATGTTGTTTTGGGCATAGGCACGGTTGTTTTTTTTTCTTCCAAGAGAAATTAAGATGATTTATCTACCTGAATTTCATGTATTTTTCCTTGCATGTTGTTTTGGGCATAGGCGCTGTTGTTTTTTTGCCTTCCAAGAGAAATTAAGATGATTTATCTACTTGAATTGTATGTATTTTGCATAAAGGTCATACTTGGGTTTAGGTTGGTAACCCTCTATTAAGTTCACTTGTTCTTGGCCCTACATAAGAATCATCGGCAAAAGAATAAGTATAGCACCATGCCTATAAGTACTAAAATGTCATGTACCTCATTAACAGAGCCCATCTCATTTACTCCAGCTCTTCTCCCTATAGCATTCTTCTATTGAGAATTATCTCTCATCATCTCATAAGGCTCTTAAGTTGCTAAGAATATTTTTTCTCCTATAGCTCCACTTGTAGCATTTTCAACTATGTATTAATAGTTTCATGTCAAGCTATCATAGAAGAACTAGTTTTGTAGTTACAATAGGAAATGGTTGTGTATGAACTAGATGAGAAGTATCTTAAACTTTATCTCAAGCTTCATGGAATGCCTCTCCCTCCATCTATGAAAATTTTGCTATCTTTGTCCTTAAATCTGTAGTCTTTTGGTAAGAATAGAACTTCTATATAAATTTTTAATAGACTGCCTCCTAAGTTGTTAGAGAGCCTGGTGGAAGAGTTATGAGCCAAGCCTTTTTCCCATCCTTGAGTATGTGTATAGGAAACACCTTATCTCCTATATTGGTTCTCAGTGAGCCCTGCAATGGAAATGTCTAGATAGTTGCATGAAAATATCTAATGAATATCAGTAGATCTTTATTAAGAATACCATAAAAAAAGGTAACACAAAATAATGGATATTTTTCAATTCATAATTCGTAGCAGTCTCTACTAACTATATATAGAAGACACTAGTGCCAATGATTGGTCTTGTATACTCTTTCATAACCATTTGCCTTGGATCAACATCTCCAATTTCTAATGGCTCTTGATGTTGCTTTTCTTCCTCATAGATTTTAGTATCTTTGAGTGCTTCTTTTCTTTGTTAATATTGTCTATGAAGGGTGCTAGTTCGTTCCCAAGGGATCTCTTACCTTGCATAAACTAACAAAAAAAGGAAGATCAAAGCACCAAAGAAGCAACCATGATGAACAAATGAAAGAAGATATAAATATAATAGATAAGGAATAAATCAAAATAACAAAATCATAAAAGCAAAGAAATCAAGAAAACAAATAGACAATTTAAAATCCTAAATTCTCAGACAACGGTGTCAAAAACTTGATGCATAAATTTTAATTATTCACAAGTGCATGAATCAATTTTAGCTAGTGATAGGTAAACTTTGAGGTCAAACTCTAGAGGAATTACAACAGTTTTAAATTCTTTACTTGTTCTCTTAATTAATTAAATAAAATATTCTAAACACTTTAACACTTTTTGTTGAAAGAAGGATTGTGAATTTTTAAATGCTTAAGAAAACTAAAATGAGATAAACAAATTTTTGTAGCAAATTAAAATGGTTGAAAAGTTACTGAAGATTAGCTTACTAACCACTCTAGGTAGAAACAACTAAATGATATTTGCAATGTATTTCAAAAATTGAAATTATTAATTTTTTTCTTTTAATTAGAAGAACCTCTAATGATCAATTGAGTTTTCAAAATAAAAATTAATCAATTAATTCTTTGATCAGGTTTTAATTAGTCAATTAACCATCTTAAGAGAGATAATTTAACCATCTAATTTAAAACAAGTCAATGATATTAAATTAAACTATTGTTCAAAATTGTACAACTTAAACATTGCTACTAAAATAAATACGTATGGCGTCGGTTTATAACCATGACAGTGGTTCTATGGCCAAAGTTATAAAAACTGAGGCCTAAGTGAGAGAGACCATCGGGTATGTCTATAGCCTTGGTTTTTAAATAATTGAGGCCATAAATATATCATTTAACCTCATTTTTGTAATATAAATTAAAATAAATTGATAAATTGAGAAAATTAAAAGTTGTTATATTAAAATTAAGAAGGAAATTACATTTGAAAGTTTTTATATGCACTAAAACATAATAAATCCTTACTATAGCTAAATAATTAAAATTTTCTAAAATATGAAATACATGCAAAAAATTTGAATACACTAAGATTGTCCAGTAGATAGATAGGTTACATAACTTGATGGTGCTGGTACTGGTACAAGTGCTGGTGCTAGTGATGGTGCCTAGTGCCTGATGCTGGTGTGCTGGTACTGGTACTGGCATGATGGTACCATTCTAGAAACAACTGACAACCAAAATATTGAGACAAAAATAAACATAAGGAAATAAACTGAGTAAGAAGAGCATAATCAAGAGAAAAGCATGCATAGCAAAGGAAGAACATCATAAACATCACTACTAGTATCCCTTTCTTGAAGAGGAACCCTTCTTAGGCATTGTAATTCCACATAAGCTCTCTAAGGAAACTGATCCACCAAGAAAAAGAAAACAACAAAAAATAGAACTAGAATATAATGTGTGCATAGATAGAAATCAACCTTTAACATGAACCACTACCAAAAAATGATACAATAATAGCAGTTGACACATTGAAAATAAACCATGGACATAACAGAAACTGTAGAAAAAGATTCAGTAGAAACTACAGAATTTGCAAAACTAGAAATATCAGGCATGGTAGAATTAGAAGAAAGAGGCACACCAGACACTGATGAAACATGCACACCATAGACTGAGTGATAAAAGACATCAGAAACATAATAAGAAATAGACATACAGGAAACAGATGAAGAAATTTTGTTTTTGTTTGTTTTTTATTTTTATTAGACTTAATATTGGTTGATGGAACAAAAGAAAAACTTGGAATGGAGTTGAAAGTAGTGTTTAAAGGTTAAGATTTAAGAATGACATGTACAATAGGAGGATCATAGGTAATAATTATTCCAAATGAAATCCAATTAATATCATGATATCCTAAAGGTATGATGGATTATTGATGATGAATCAAAATCGATACAAGGATCACCATAAAAAAAATGTCCCATTGTGTTTCATTAAGTCATCTGATCATAAGAGTATACATTAAAAGGAAGGAAACAAAGTTGTATTTGGTAATCCTAACTGAGAATGAAGTAGCATATTGTTATGCAACAACACCAACACCAGACACCAGGCACCAGGCACCAGCACTAGTATGAGGCACAACACCATGTACCATGCACCAGCACTAGACACCAGTACCAGTACCAGTACCAGGCACCTGTACTAGGCACCAGGCACTAGCACCAACATAGCACAAGTACTAGTTACTAGGAACCAGGACCAGCACCAACACCAACACCCAAAACCAGCACCAAGGTTGGGCACTAGGCACCAGGCATCGGGTACTAGACACAAGGCACCAACACCAACACTAAACACCATCACCATACACCAGTACTAGCACCAGACACCAGCATAGGCACTAGGAACCATGCATTAGACACTAGAACTAGCACCAGACATCTGAGCCACTAAATAGTGGGAGAGTGTTTAACAAGCCACTTATATCTAATAGGACAGTCTCAGATATATAAACACGAACAAGAGAAACTGCTAGACCAATTCCAAATCCATCTACAAGTTGTGCTATATAAAGGACATACATATTGGGTGACCAAAGCATTACCAAACCACTTATAAAGTAGAGAAGTGATGAAATTATTAACACTGGCCTTTGAAAGACCAATATGATATCGCTCCAAAGCATGTTGTTATTGCCATTACATCGATGACCGAAATAGCTACAAAGAGTGTATATGTTATCTACAAAAATGATTCAAGACAAACCTCAGTAAAGAATTCCTAGTTAATGGACGACGAGATGATATGAGAAGCCCAATACAAAGGTCAGATGAGAACTAACCAATTAAAGTAGAGAGTAGTGAACAACGAGAAGGCGAGTCAAGGACGACAAGATGAAGATGGTGACACAGATAGATGAAAACCCTAAAATATTGATACAGTGTGAGCGTGCGAGGGGGAGAAAATGGAAGTAAAAAAAATAGAGGGAAAAAAGAAAAAAAAAAGGGATGGGAAAAGGGAAAAAAAGAGAGAGAAAAAGAAAAAATTGATAGAAAAATTTGCTATTTGATTTAAAAGAGAGAAAATTGATAAGTATATCTATGACATCAATTTATAAATAACTGAGGCCAAGATCTTATGGCCTCGGTTTTTAAAAACATTGTGGTTAAATTTCTAAGACCATATGTATTTATTTTAGTGGTGCATAAATGATGTATCTAATATCTAGTTTTGAAATAGTCACTTTGTTCACAAATTAAGATTATCCATAATAATTCATAGAAAAAGGTAAAAAAAAAAAGAACCTATAAAGAAGAAATAATTTAACTTTATTAGAATAAAATCATTCAAACATTTATTCACTTATAAAAGCAAAGCTAATATCTCACACACAAATTAACCTATCATAATCAATTCAATTATATAAACAATAGTTAAAATCTAGAAAAAGATGAATAGATCAATTATGCTACCCCTTTTGATCGCCTATCACCTAAATCTTTGAAATTGGTTGATCTCCCTCTTCAAAACTTTGAAAGAGCTTTAAAATTGGGGATTATCAACCTATTTTTCTCTTTGAAGAAGGTGAAATTTATATGTATTGAAGAATGAATTTTGATGGTATTTATAGATTAGGTTTTAGAAGAAAATACGCAAAAAAAATGTAATTTTTTAAGAAAGGGGTTTTTGGTAACAAAAAAAAAAACGGGCAAAAGCTAAGGCATTGTATTTTGAATGCTTAGATGTGTGTTGGTTTTTCAAAGTTCTACGGTGACACCAATGACCGTAATGCCTAAGTATGGTATTTGGAATGTGGAGGCATTTCCATTCTTTTTTTATTGACAATATATTGAATTTCTAAATCTTTTCAATCTGGCTGCTTGTCTTCGATATTAAGTCTTTTATTTATATCTTTTAAAGACCAAAGTTCTTAATTAAAATTTTTCTCCCCATCTTTAGTTTTTTTTTCCTTTTTGTCCCTAATTCCTCCAAAAGCACGTGGATTTATACAACATAAAAAATCCTCTCCAAAATAATGAATTCCTAGAAATATAAAATTGATACTCAAAGGCAAAATAATTATTGGTGAAAAATATGTTTATCCACCGATCACCTGCTCTAGTTTATAAACTCTGCCCTTTTATTTTGTAAAACTTTAAAAATAATTCCTTATGGTTTACTAGTTATCTATATATATTAAAGTGTGGATGATACGGTGATTATTCTTGTACGGATAATTTTGTTTAACATTTTTTTTATTTAGTTTGTTTTTTTATATACCAATAAATATTATATTGCTTTTATCGTAAATATATCTTACTTAAGAATGAGATATATTTAGTAGTTTTAATTTAATTATATATTATTTTTATATTATTACCACCCATAGAAGTAATTGTTTTAATAACATAAAAATTGTTACTTTTATAATCATGTGATAATTTATATATTATATGTTTATACATTTAGTAAAAGGATCAAATCGATCAATTATTTACTAGGAAATTGTATTTGTGATGAACTCCTCATTTTCATATTGATAATAACATAAAAATTAGTCTACTAATATTTTTGATTGAATTTATCATTGTAAATGTTGAAAATTGTGAATTTTTATAAAAATAATTAATGTTATTTTGTGTCTTGTCCCACATTGCTATTTTACATCACTTAGGAGTTGCATAAATAGAAAAGGATTTATTATTG
Organism: Hippophae rhamnoides; assembly: GCA_033030585.1. Lineage (NCBI taxonomy): Eukaryota > Viridiplantae > Streptophyta > Magnoliopsida > Rosales > Elaeagnaceae > Hippophae > Hippophae rhamnoides. Next base: position 35,621,218 of record CM065437.1, read on the forward strand.
GGTTTTGGCCCCAAAGTGCACCCACATTTGTGGAAGGGAAAAGGACATAGGCAAACGTGATATCACATGCACGCATTCCACTATAGCCGCCTTTCATCCGCCGACCGATTGGTCGTGTCGTCCCAAGTTTGAGGTGAGGTGGCATTTTATTTTATGGGAATTGTTTTTATTAAAATTAATTTTTCACTCAGAAAATAATTATTACTTTTTACTTCGAAAATAACCGTTATTTTTCTTTACTTAAAAATATATGTTAAATTGTCATTATTTTTCTTTACTCGGAAATATCCGTTAAATGACCGTTATTCTTTACTCTGAAAAATATTCGTTACTTTTCCTTACAAAAAATGGTCATTACTCTTTCCACCCAGACATAACTGTTATTATCATAATGGTCACACCTTTTCTCAAACCTATAAAAAAAGGGTCACAGATTTTAGTTTCATCACATCAATTGGAAACATCTATTACTAGAAAAATATATGCGAAAGAAAAGGAAGAAGATATTAAATTATTTTGAGTTTTTCGAGCAACATAAATTTTATAGGTGTAGCATTTTGGTCTTCATCAGTGCAGTGAAGTTCCGTGACAAAAAACAAAGATTCTGGGTTGTTTTATCCTAAGGATGACGAGGGTGTGCTTGGTGCACAAACTTGGGTAGAGTAGCGAAACATCTTAAAGGGAGCGACCTAGTCCGCAACTCAATCAAAGTAGTACATTTCAGTATATCGGTAAAAAATCGGTATATTTCAATATGTCTACTGAAATGTTAACTACTGATCTTAACAAATCGTTCCATTTTGAGGGACTACGTTTTAAATGATGAAGACAAAAAATGTTATTTTTCTTAACTATGAAAAAGGTCGCTTCTGCTCTTACTACTGAAAAACCAACACTGTTTATTCCCCATATTGAAGCTACAACAAAGGATTTAACCACCTGGATGAAAAATGATTTTCTATGCAAAAAAAATATTCTTAATGGATTAGCTCATGACTTATATGATTATTAAATTCTGATAAGTCTACTAAGAAAATTTGGGATTCGCTTCAAAAGAAGTATGACATTGAAGAAGTTGGAATTACAAAGTTTACTATCAGTAGATACATGAAGTACCAAATGATTGATGTCAAATTTGTGGAAGCTCAATCACAAGAATTACTAAAGATAGCACACGAAATAACTTCTGAAGGTATGACTTTAGATGATCAATTTCAAGTAGTTGTTATTATAGATAAATTGCCCCTACTCTGAAAAAAGGACTTTCTCTATATCAATCTCGTTACATTGAAAAGCTCTTAAAGAAATATAATTACTTTAACTTAAAACCTACATGTACTCCTTATGATCCTAGTGCAAAGTTGTTCAAGAATACCGGAGATGGTGTTAGAAAAACTAAGTATACAAGCATCATTGGTAGCCTATGTTATGCTACTGACTACACTAGACCAGACATAACATATTTTGGGACTACTATGTAGGTTTACTAGTAGACCTAGTATAGAGCATTGGAATATTATTGAAAGAGTCATGAGATACCTTAAGAGAACTATGAACCTTGGATTACATTATAAAAAGTTTTTCGTTGTTCAAGAAGGATACAACAATGCTGATTGGAACACTTTATCATAAGACTCCAAAGCAACTAGTGGCTATATATTTATCATAGTTGGTCCAGTTGTTTCTTAGAAGTCTAAGAAATAGACAATATTATCTCAATTTATGATAGAGTTTGAAATGATAGCACTAGCTATTGCTAGTGAAGAAGTAGACTGGTTAAAAAGTCTGTTAACTGAGATCCCTTTATGGGAAAGATCGATACCAACTTTCCTGATCTACTGCAATAGTACCGCAGCTATTGCTAAGATTCAAAAAAGTTATTACAACGGCAAGAGATGACAGATGCATTATAAGCATAATACTGTTAGAGAATTTCTCTCTACAAGAGCTATAAGAGTGGATTATGTACGTTCTAATGAAAATTTGGCTGATCCTTTGTTGAAAGGATTACTAAGAGTGAAGTTTTTCAAAACCTTAAAAGGAATGGGACTGATGCCCTTAGAATGAAGAGTCACTCGTGATGGTAACCCAACTTATAGATTGGAGATCCCAAGAAATAAGTTCAATGGGTAATAACAAGTTATGAAGTGATATGAGATGAATCATGCTATTTTTCCCATTCTATATTGTTAGAAGCATGAAGTCCTGAAGCGATAGAGAATGATGAGTTAATTATTAAACTCTTAATGAGTTCTATACTCTATGTGGAGTGGAGTACATAGTAACATGAGTACTCTTGATAGACTCGCCTATGTGAATGTGGAAGTGTGGCCACTTCCTATGAATAGTTTTGGGCAAAATTTACTAGAACATTCACTATATTGGGATGCAAATGTATGGACGTTAAGCATGGGCTTTTCAAACTACACCTTGGAAAGGTTGTATGTGTAATTTTGTTAGAGATAGAGTTCAAAACTATGAGTTACTTTAGTGTATTCTAAAGTATCAACACTATGCAAAGGTTCAAGTCGATACACACCTTTTGCTTATACACAATCTTATACTTTTGATTGATCGATTGTTTGATAAAAACTATTTTTATATAAAATTCAAGTAAGGGATTGTTGGAAATTATGATTTTTTAGAAAAAAAAATTGATGCCTGATAACTGTATTTTATACAGTTATTTTTACCAATTTTAGTAATGATAATTGCTATGTTCGTTTAATAATCATTTAATTTTTGTTAAATAAATTAATGTTTTCCGTTTATGTGCAAAAAATACATTTTTAATAAAATTGTATAATTTGTATCGAAAATGTACTTAATTTCATATTTTTGTCCACAAATATAATTTCAAATAATATAATGCTTAATTACAATTTATAAGAATTGAAAATATAATTTAAATTAAATTTGGGCTTAATTATAATTATTAAAAGTTTAAAAATTTAATTTAAAATTAGAAAAGGGCTAAAGTGTAATTTAAGAAAGTACAAAAATGTAATTTGGATTAAATTTGTGGGTAAAAGTATAATTTATAAAATTTTGAATATTCTGCCACAGGGAGATGAAGACCACGCGCAACATCACACTCACAACGTGGACCGTCCGATCACGGGATCAACGGCTCGGTCGCGCGTGTCCGTCAAACCCAGGCCAAGGAGATTGGGGACGAGAGATATTCGTTTTGCGCAGTGGCGTGTCACCGGTGGGACCCACGTGTCGCGCAGTCGGCCGTCAGTGGGCCCCATACGTTTACCGCGAGATTCCCCCGAGGCGATCGCCGACCGTTGGATCGGATCAACGGCCCGGATTGAACGCGTCCATCCAAGCTGTCGCGCACCGAGCCGCTCGTGTTGCAATCCCGCGTGACGCGGCCCATACAAGCGGCGTGCATCTTCGCCAACGTAAGAATGCCGCCACGTGTCCATCAAATATTGCGGCGAATCAAAGTCCGACACACGGCTATTTACAATCTGCGCGCCCGTGCTTCGGATCACGCCCGTTTCCAACCGTTGCCTCACTTTTGCCGCGCCAATCCCGTGCGCCGTTCCTACGGCCGGCTTTTGTTAACGACGATGCCGTCTTTGCCGCGTGAAGATGTGGAATCTTTCCGAATCGCACGACACGTGGCGTACGCACTTTGAATTAAAAAAAAAATCGTAGCAATGACCGTATCACGCGTAAATTAATAATAATATCGAAAATCGATTAGCGTCGATTCTATTTTCGATACAAAAATATTCTTACGCTGGCTTTAAAAAAAAAAAAGAAATTTAATATTTTATTAATGTATTTTTTTTGCTATAAATAGGAGATAGTTTTTAGTTGTAAAAAAGTTTTTTTTGGTTGGAGAAGAGTTTTTGTGTAGTTTAGAAATTTTGTGGTGTTCGGTCTTGACAAGAACACGCAATAGCCATTTTTGGCTTTTGTTGTGTTTGCGTGTGCCAAATATTTTCGCTTTCTTGATGTTTTAATTTTCCTTATTCTTCATCTTATTTTGCTGAATCTTTTGTAATTTTAATTTTAATTTTATGAAGTAATTTAATTTTTCTAGGGTTGCATTTGATTCAAATTTATGAAGCTTTGATTTTAATTATTTTTGATAGATTTATAAGACGTTTGATTTGTTCGTTTTATCTTATGCGCTTAATGCTTTTTTGATTATTTACTTAATTTTATCAAAACGATTTGTGGCATAAAAATAAACTTGAGAAAGGCATTTTTGTGTATATTGCTCGTAGATAAAATGACATGTATGATGAAGGATAGGAATATACCCTAATTGTATGTGTGGCCTTTGAAAACTTAGAACGTAATGAATCTTGGTGAATTTAATTCTCATAGAGATATAGTGAATTAATTTAACGAGGTGTGTTTGTACGGACTCGGAAGAGATGTATGAATAAAAGAAGTTTTCGGTTGACAAATAAAATGTACTAAAAAATATAAATCCAAAGAAAATAATATGATTGTAGTGGATTAGTTTGGTGAAAAATTGCAATCCTAGAGTTCTTTTATTTTCTTTTTACCTTTTTTTTTATATCAACGATTATTTCGGATAAAATCAGAGAGAAATAATTTTAGTACTCACAAACTATAGTAATAAATCTCCGTGGGATCGATCTTTACTTATAAATGTTATTACTTTGCAGTATATACTTGCACGAAGTTCGTGTGTTGAAAAACACGCAACAAGTTTTTGGCGCCCGTTCTTGGATTTGTTTTACTATTTTCATTGTGATATTAATACCAATCAATCTGGTTTTAATTCAAAAAAAAAAAAAAAATTTATTGTTGCTTGTTTAATTTATTTTTCAATTTTCTCGTGGGTTGAGATTTTGTTTGACAAACAAATCTTATCTCGCACAAAGAAAAATAAAATTTTTTTATTTGTTTTTATTTATTTATTTTTTTTGCTTATTGTTTGTTGTTTAGTTTATTTTGCAATTTTCTAGTGCGTTGAGATTTTGTTTGACACACAAATCTTAACACACAAACAGAAAAAAAAACAAAAATTTTTTTTTGTTGTTATTTATGCTTAATTTATTTTTCAATTTTCTCGTAAGTTGAGATTTTGTTTGACACACAAATCTTAACTTACAAAAAGAAAAACAAATTGAGAAGTCAAGAACTATAAAACAAGCGCTTCTTGGGAAGCTGCAACCCATTGTGTTTATATTTATTTTTTCTTTATTTTTCGGATGTGTTGTGATTTATATTTTTTGTTATGTTGTTATTTTATTTCTTTCTTTTTCGTAGGTGCAAATGGAGGTAATAAAGCTATTTTGGCTTAACCAATCAAACAAACCACAAAGTCTCTTAAAACCATCTCATATGCTCTTTTACTTTCACATTCGAGGACAATGTGTATGTTAAGTTGGGGTGGTGGATATAGTGAACCTAATTATAATACTTTCTGGATGTTATTGCTTGTGAAATTTTTTTTTTTTGTTTGTTTGGTAGATTGAAGATACGTATGTATGAATAGTGATTTATTTTTGTTTCTTCGATTTAAATGATGCATATCTCTTTGAAAAATCTGAATGTTGTCTAAGTGATAATTAAATTTTACGTATATTTCATTTTTACAAGAATTAATATTCATGAGCACTAGTCTTGACTTTTGAGTTGCTATGCTAATTTAGAGAATGTTTATGTGAGTATGAAATTCGATTGATTTTTGTGGTGTTACAGTTCTTAGAATTTGTTTGATTTTCTCTCGAGGCGAAATAATAGATAACATTTAACTAAGAAAATGATTTAGGCCATCTTTGGATCGTTTGAACCTTTCTATCTACCCTTACATCCATTAACCATAGTATGCCCCATTTGAGCTTCAAAGTTTATATATATATATATATATATATATATATATGTCTCATTTCAAAAGCCTATCTAAAAAGTATATATATATTTGTTTAGATATACATATTGTTCTTATTCAACTAACATGTACAATTGTTAGTAAAAGTTGAAGGATATATCGGAAAAAAAGGGGTTACTAAAAAAAAAAAAAGCAGAAAAGAAAAAAAAAAGAAATAAAAAAAAAGCAGAAATAAAAAAAAAAAAAAACAAATATGGTGTATGTGATGATAAATCCCAAATTGGGTTGTAATTATTGTGATGATAGAATTATCTTGTTCAATCCTGAAATGTTATGCTCGGGAAAAGTTTTAAGCTAAATATTGTCCTTCATTCCTTCCTTTACCTAAGCCATACATTACAAGCTTTATAAAGTCCTATTGATTTGGTGTTTTGTGTTTGTCTACATTAGTGGAGAGAGAAATGAAAAATAGACTATGAGATTTGTGATTTCATGATAATTTGTTTGATTTTATATTTGTATAAACTAATCCGGATTGCATGTGATAAAATTTGAAAAGACTTCACACAATAATAATTTAAAAGTTCATTGTAAAAAGGTTATATGCTTTTAAATTGATTTTGATGCTTAGATAAAATTCTTTTATTTCTTTGAGTTATGTTATATGGAATGTTTAAAAAGAAATATTTTGAAAATCACTATTTTAAATGCAGTTATCTTTGTTTTATTTTCTTCCTTTTGCTCGAGGACTAGCAAAAACTTAAGTTTAAGGGGTGTTGATAATCGTATTTTATACGCTTATTTTTACCAATTTTAGTAATGATAATTGCTATGTTCGTTTAATAATCATTTAATTTTTTGTTAAATAAATTAATGTTTTCCGTTTATTTGCAAATAATTCATTTTTAATAAAATTGTATAATTTGTATCGAAAATGTACTTAATTTCATATTTTTGTCCACAAATATAATTTCAAATAATATAATGCTTAATTACAATTTATAAGAATTGAAAATATAATTTAAATTAAATTTGGGCTTAATTATAATAATTAAAAGTTTAAAAATTTAATTTAAAATTAGAAAAGGGCAAAAGTGTAATTTAAGAAAGTACAAAAAATGTAATTTGGATTAAATTTGTGGGTAAAAGTATAATTTATAAAATTTTGAATATTCTCAACGCGAGGAGAGACGAAGACCACGCAACATCACACTCGCTAAAGCGTGGACCGTCCGATCACGGGATCAACGGCCGTATTCGCGCGTGTCCATCAAACCCGACCAAGGAGATTGGGGATGAGATATTCGTTTAGTCGGTAGCGTGTCGGTGGGACCCAGCGTGTCGCCGCAGCCGGCCGGCGAAGTGGAAGCACGGCCCCACATGTCGCCGCGTATTCCCCGGCGATCGCCGACCGCCGGGATCGATCAATCAGGCCCGCATTCGTCCATCCAAGCCGTCCGCGCACCGAGCCGCTGGTGTTGCAATCACAGTGTGACGGTCGTCTACAAGCGCGTGCATCTTCGGTTTAACAGAATAAGAATCTCGCCACGTGTCCATCAAATATTGCACGAATCAAAGTCCGGAGCTACGTACTTACAATGCCGCGCTCGCCGGGATCACGCCGGATTTCCAACCGTTGCCTCACTTTTTCGGCGCCAATCACCGCGCGGATTCCTACGCCTGGTTTGTTCGCCCAAATGACGTCCGCCTTACGTGGCGTGGAATCTTCCCGAATCGACGCCGACACGTGGTACGTACCTTTGAATTAAAAAAAATCGAGCGTGACCGTATCACGCGCGTAAATTAAAATAATAATATCGAAAATCGATTCGCGTCGATTCTATTTTCGATACAAAAATATTCATACGCAGCGTTTTAAAAAAAAAAAGAAATATAATATTTTATTAATGTATTTTTTTGCTATAAATAGGAGATAGTTTTTAGTTGTAAAAAGTTTTTTTTTGGTTGGAGAAGAGTTTTGTGTAGTTTAGAAATTTTGTAGTGTTCGGTCTTGGGTAGACACGCGAAGCCATTTTTTGGCTTTTGTTGTGTTCTGCGTGTGCCAAATATTTTCGTTCTTGATGTTTTAATTTTCCTTATTCTTCATCTTATTTTGCTGAATCTTTGTAATTTTAATTTTAATTTTATGAAGTAATTTAATTTTTCTAGGGTTGCATTTGATTCAAATTTATGAAGCTTTGATTTTAATTATTTTTGATAGTATTTATAAGACGTTTGATTTGTTGCTTTTTTATCTTGCGCTTAATGCTTTTTGATTATTTACGAATTTTATCAAAACGATTTGTGGCATAAAAATAAACTTGAGAAAGGCATTTTTGTGTATATTGCTCGTAGATAAAATGACATGTATGATGAAGGATAGGAATATACCCTAATTGTACGCTGTGGCCTTTGAAAACTTAGACGTAATGAATCTTGGTGAATTTAATTCTCATAGAGATATAGTGAATTAATTTAACGAGGTGTGTTTGTACGAGCTTTCGGAAGAGATGTATGAATAAAAAGAAGTTTTCGGTTGACAAATAAAATGTACTAAAAAATATAAATCCAAAGAAAATAATATGATTGTAGTGGATTAGTTTGGTGAAAAATTGCAATCCTAGAGTTCTTTTATTTTCTTTTTACCTTTTTTTTTATATCAACGATTATTTCGGATAAAATCAGAGAGAAATAATTTTAGTACTCAACAAACTATAGTAACAAATCTCCGTGGGATCGATCTTTACTTATAAATGTTATTACTTGCGACCGTGTATACTTGCACGAGTTCGTGTGTTGAAAAACACGCAACAATGCCATTTTGTGCCTTGTCCAACATTGCTATTTTACATCACTTAGGAGATGTATAAATAGAAAGAAATTGGATATTGGGTTTGGGCCCTAATGGGTACCTACTTTTGTGGAAGGGGAGAGGACCTACACAAATGTGATACCAAACGCACGCGCGCCGCCTCTGCCACCGTCCATTTGACCGATAGATCATTCTGTGCCATGTTGAGCCCAATTCAAGTCTATGTGCATATGTGTGTGAGGTAACATTTTATTTTTGGGAATTATTTTTTATTAAAATTACTTTTCCACTCAAAAAATGATCGTTACCTTTTACTCAAAAAATGGCTGCTATTTTTCTTTACCTAGAAATATCTGTAAAATGGCTGTTATTTTTCTCTACTCAAAAATATCAGTTATTCTTCTTTACTCAGAAAAAATGGTCATTACTTTTCTTTTCATAAAATGGTTGTTACTCTTTTCACCCAAACATGACTGTTATTATCATAATGGTCACACTTTTTCTCAAACCTATAAATAGAGGCCATCTACTCTCAGTTTCATCACATCAATTGGAAACATCTCTTATTAGAAAAAGATACTAGAAAGAAAAAGAAGAAGATACTAATTATTTTGAGTTTTTTGAGCAACATAAATTTTATAAGTGTAGCAATCTGATCTTCATAAGTGTAATGAAGTTCTGAGATAGAAAACAAAGATTATGGGCTATTTTATCTTGGGGATGATGACGATGTGTTTGCTTACACTAATTTGGGTAGATCTACGAAATGTCTTAAAGAGAGCGACCTAGTCTGCGACTCAACCCAATTAGTGCATTTCAGTATATCAGTAACATCGTTCTTACATTGCTTTTAACATATTTGTACCAACAATTTTAAGATGATTTTCTATCTGCTATGGCTATTGAAGTGTTAACTATTAATCTCAACAAAGTGTTTCATTTTGAGGGACTACACTTTAAAATATGGAAACAAAAAAATTTATTTTTCTTAACCATGATAAAGGTCGCTTATGCTCTTACTACTGAAAAACCAACACTGTCTATTCCTCCTACTGAAGCTACAACAAAGGATTTAGACACTTGGATGGAAAATTATTTTCTATGCAAAAGTTTTATTCTTAATGGAATAGCTAACAACTTGTATGATTATTATAATTATGATAAGTCTATTAGGGAAATTTGGGATGTATTTCAAAAGAAGTATGATACTAAAGAAGCTGGAATTAAGAAGTATGCTATTAGTAGATACATGAAGTACCAAATGATTGATGGAAAATCTATAGAAGTTTAATCACACAAATTGTTGAAGATAGCACACGAAAAACTTTTGAAGGTATGACTTTAGATGAACAATTTCAAGTAGCTATTATTATAGATAAATTACCCCCTGCTTGGAAAGATTTTAAAAATGCACTTAGACATAATACTAAGGAATTTTCTTAAAAAATTCGTATAACCCATCTAAGAATAAAAGAAGAAGACCAAAAAGAAGATTAAAGAGATGAAGTACTAGTTGTCTCAAACAAAAGTACCAATAAGAAATCCTCCTTTGCAATTCTGAAACCTAAAGGATGAAATATGAAAACTCAAAATCTCAATGAATAACCCTAACTAGATGATTTATATTAAATAAATCAAAATTAACTAACAACCTTAAAAAATGTTCAAGCACAATATCACAAATATTTTAGCTAGGCTTATTAATCAATCAAATAAAACAATAAAATGTTTGATAAATTAACTAAATGAATACTTGAATAGTTCTTGCAAAATAAGAGAGAGAAATTAAGATGAAAAAAATAATGTTTTTGTATGGTTAATGACTTTGTGTGCTTATGTTTGTTTAAAAAGAATATTTTGAAGCACTAGATCTAAGAAATATAATTGTTCTATCTATAAAATTAGTTAAAAGAGTTTTAAAGAATGAGGACAATATAATAATAAATCAATTTGATTTGAATTATAAATAGGTTTTAAAATTTAAGTCTTGGTCACTTCATCTATCTAACATATACTCGATCGATCGAACACATAGCTCGATTGATCGACACCCTTATCGATCTTTTCAGTCAATTCTGAATCAATATAGTGTAAATAATAATTAATTCTAACTAGGATAGATTGATCGAGTGCTCAATCGATCGACAAATAATTACTCGATCGATCTAATCAATTAAAAAAATTAATTCAGGACTTTTTAAACTATGTACATAGATTCTCGATCAATCTACATTCCATAATCGATTTAGACATGTCTCGAACCTAAATTCAAAATGTTCCTATGTGTCTAATATGAAATCTAATGTGCTTAAAAATAGAAATATACCTGATATGTGTTAGTTAGAGCTCAATAATTTTTTTGGCTTGAAATATTCTTAAAAAACACACTTAGAAACTATAATTATATTTATATGTTATGTTCATGAATATCGTTAATATTCACATAAATTTTACAATCTCTTCCTTTAGTATATTCGTATGATAAAACCTCTCTATCACTACATAATACTCATAGTAAAAACAAAATTTTATATGATGAAACTATCCTATGATCTGGTGAAACTATTTTTACTTGAATCTTGCAAGCTCATGTATATTGTAAAAAATAAAAACTTAAACAACTAAACGACTTGTCCCGAATAACTCATTGTTCATTAGCTTAGTGCATATAACAAAATAAAAAGCGAAGAATGTTCATAAATATGAGTAATCATCATATGGTAATTAAAAGTACAACTCTACTTATGTGTAATATCTAAGAAAAATATTTTTAAAGTAATTATCTCCCTAAATTAGCTCCCCTTCTTGTAGATTTTTTAATTATCTTCCAATTTTATCTCCCTTTTTAACATACAAACAAATAATATAATCATGAAGTAATGACAACAGGTTGAGCAATCAAGCAATAGATTTAACTACTAAAAAAAGGAGTACACATTTTGAAAAGCTTAGAACAATCAAAACAGAGAGCTAAAAATAATATGTTTTCCATAAATGAATTCCCCTAAGTTCTATGACTCTTGTAAATAAATTAGAATAAAACAAAAATTTATAAAAACCAATATATATAATTGTTTTTAAGAGTAGTAGACTTATCTTAATATAACTACAATAGTATGCGTAAATGATGAAATTAATTTTGTTCAAAATATGAATATCCATTGACAACATAAATAAATGAAGATAAGTCACACAAATATACTAACACATATAGTGACATATCGTTAGTCATCAAAAGTGAGATAAATATTGAAATTGCATCAGCATGTCAATTAGTTTATTTGTGGTTAATTATGAAGGATTTAAAGGAAAAAGTATCATCTATAATAAAAATTACAGTTGAATTCATACTTACATAAAATTAAATTTACTTACCAATAGAGAACTTTAATCTTTTTTTGGTATTCACCTCTTGTATTGATTTTTTTATGTCAAGAATTAGCTATTTATTTCTTTTTGTATAACCATATGTGACTCTTTATTTTCATGCATGCAAAAGCTTTTGTACTTTTCCTTTTCTTTTAATAATAATAATATTATTATTTTTTAAGAAAATATGCACAAGCCAAAAATTTAGTGTGATAACTTTCAAACTAGTCGTGATGTAGCTCTCTTTGTTTATTGTTGTAGCTTCACACATCACAGTAAGTAGTCCTCTTGAAACTAGGTATCTCTTTTTAGTAGCATTTTGGAAAGTGAAAGATAGATCTCACAAAAAAATTTGTAGTCAAGGTTAGCTCATTTCCCAAAATCTCAGAAAATCAATCATAAACTTCAAGCATGACATACATATGTGTCCAGTGAATGTGTGAGTATGTTCATGTCAATATCAATCACCAGATGTAAAAACTATGTAAATGCATAAGTTAAAATATCCATTTTTATAATGTATAACCAATCAAAATAATATGGATAGAGTATGTAATGATAATGTTACTGTTAAAGTATGTCTACTTCCCTTTTTTTATTTTTTATTTTTTTTATCTTTTTTTTAAACTGAAGAAACATCAATAAAAATAAAATTAAAATTAAAAAAAAATATGTTCACCTAGGGCCAATTAAGCACTCAAAAAATATTATATAGGTGAACAATAAATAACAGTGAGGTGATCAAAAAGAGAGAATCTTTCCTAACTCAAACTTTCTTTATATCTTTTGGTTGTAAATCAACTACCCTAGTTGTCATTGGTATATTCTTGGACTTATCTTTATATTTTTCATTCATCCTATCACAAATAATGCATGATAAAATGATAGTAATTAGTCCTATAATTAAAAAGTGTTGAATTTTAAATGCCTCTTTGAACCAACAACTTCATGCTTTCTAGTAAATTTTTTGAATATGTTATTATAATTTTCATTTATCTTAGAATATGATTTAACAAACATATATGAATGATAGTTATGCGTCTTACTATGTGAAGTATGAAAAGTATTATTAAATTTTGACGCATTCCTAAAAAATCTACACTTGTGCATAATGTGACCTTTACTACCATAATGATGATAAATAGGCACAAACTTAATAGATTTTTCAATTACATGTACAATTGGTCTTCGTGTATAATAAGTTAAATTAGGAGTAGGGTTAGAAGGTCTTACAAACTTAGTTATTTTTTAAGATGATAGCATATAATTCTCATCTATATAGCCTAGTCATCTCTTTTCCCCAACAAATTTTCGATAATATAGAATTTTATTTTGCCTTTCAGCTTCAATGGTTATCCTTTTTACATCTTCTTTAGATTGTTTAAGTTCTTGTATCAATTTCTTATTTTCCTGTTTAAGATATGCAAATCTTGAATTTAGGTCATTAATACGCTTAAACAAATCAAGCTTTTCTTTCTTACAGTACAGAGGAATTTATTTCATAGGATTTAAGTTTATCATTTAATTTGGTTACTTCTACTAATAACTTATCCTTTTGTCTCTTACTATTAACTAAATTAAGAAGCAATTCATAAAGACTATTTACATTCAATTTATTGAGTAGAAATTCAGCATCAATTTTCTCATCATCTTAATTATGACCCTTGATAAAATTATCCATAACAAGGTCCTAGGCAACACTAAGTGTATCTAGCAATCCACTTTGATACCAATTGAAAAGTTCTATTTAGTTACAGATCTAATAAGCTAGAGGGAGAAAAGAATACTAGTGAAATTATGATAAATTAAAATTTTCGTGGAGGCTTGGCATGTAATTATGTGTAAATAAAGTAATGTGAAAATATAAATCAAAATATGAGATTTTTAAGTGAAAACAACCTAGGCCGCACCAATGACTTAAGAGGAAAACCACTAGTACACCATATCATCTAACTATACACTATGAAAAATAAGGTCTAATTACAAGACCATCTCTTATACTACCCACCAAGGTAAGGCACCCAAGTAATCTACTTACAAATCGATACTTTCTTTTATAGTCTTTACAAGTAAGGTGTTCGGATCTAAATCAATGTTCCAATAACTCAAGTCACATAAGTAATCAAGCTCATTAAACCAATACTTGAAACGTTAGCACAATAACACTAGTGCAAATGTGCGTCCTAGAGCAAATTTAATAATAATATATTATATAAATCAAAATCATCTAGCAACCCTAAAATAGATGTGTAAGTATAATATCATAAATATTGTAAGCTTGTTAATCAATTAAATACAACCACAAAATGTTTAATAAATTAATTAAATGAAAAAGCATATTTGAATAGTTTTTGTAAAACAAGAGAGAGATTAAGATGAAAGAGAATAATGATCTTGTGTGATTAATAACTTTGTGTCCTTATTTTTATTTAAATAGAATATGTTGAAGCACTAAGCTAAGCAATAATTACTATTCTGTCCATAAAATCAATTAAAAGATTTTTAAAGAATAAGAGCAATATAGTAATAAATCAATTCAATTCGAGTTATAAATAGGTTTTAAAATTGACGCTTTAGTCGCTTGATCGATTGAATAGATAGATGGATGGATCAATCGAAACCCTTATCAATTGATTCATTATAACCATCAAAACATAGTCGATTGATCCAATCAATTCTTGATTGATCTAGTATAATAAATGATTAATTCTTACAAAGGTAGATTGATCTAGGTAATTAATCAATCGATTAACCACTAATTACTAGATCGATCTACACAATCGATCGATCTAGACATGTCTCGATCGATCGAGTAGCCTAAATTCAAAATATTTCAAAGCGTCTAATATGAAATTTAACATACATAAGAATATTGATACACCTGATATATGTTTGTTCACGGATATTTCCAACATTCACATAAATCTTACAAAATGTATTATCATGTTCATATTTCAATCCAACATTTACAGTATTTAAAATATACAGCATAAACCTACTCACAACTCCAATCATAAGTGAAATGCCAAGCCTTGTACACATAATAGAATGCATCTAGTTATGGACTACATTAGAAATATGGAAAACTACAATCAACATCTCATTATCCAAAATTGATTCACAATGATGTAAGGCACTATGCTTATTAGCATAATTATCTACATTCATCTTAGGTCTATCTTTAAATTTACACTTAAAATTTAGCATTGAAATCATATATTATATGCCCATTTCTAGAAATGCTAGACCAATCGAGTTAAAAAAAATTATAAAGAGTTATATCAATAGTATTCTATTAAAAGTTGTGAAGTCGAATGACATTAAATTAGAATATACTTTATTAACAATAGAGCATAATGATATGTGTCATAAGTTGAAACGATAGCAAAATTTTGTTACGTTTAATAAAAATATATTTTAATTTCTTAGTTATTCAGTAGGATAATGTAAGTCTTTTATCTTTTTTTAAAGAATCACTGAAATCCATCTAAAACATTTTTACTAAATTTTTAGGGATAAAATTAATATTTTGAAAAATATTTATTTTTTTATCAAAATTATCGTTAGTAAATATATGAATAATTATTTTTTATTCATAATTATACTGTAATTCATCTCATAATTAATAGTTTCAATAAAATCTTATAAATTTTTAATTATTTATTTATTTATTATTTTAAACTAATAATTTTTATTTTTAATAAGAATGAACTTTTTTAAGTATTTATTTACTTTTTTTTATAAAAGAAAAATAATATTTACAAAATATTAATTTTATTTTTGGAAATTGTTTCTGATGGACTTCATTGATGGCAAAACAGAGATGAAAGCAGGGGAATATATATTTTTCTTTTGGGTTGACAGCCCTAGGACTGATAAACTGTACGGTCTTCCTCCTCTCGTTCTTCATTATTTGGGAATAGTGACACAGGCACTTGGATCTTCTTACTATTAGTTCAACAATTACAAAGCCCGAAAAGAGAAGGCCGAGGATCAAAGCAGCTAGAAATATTCTCCATTTGCCTTTTACAAAATTATAGATTTGGTAATATTTTAGCCCATATTAGGTTTTCCTTGGTTGAATGAATATAGGCAAATAGATGCTTTTTTTTAATTAAATAAAAAAACATTATATTAATAAAATTCAAATTTTCATGTTGGATTAAAAAGTCATACCAACACCTAAAATACAAATCAAATCAAAACAAATATACCCATTTGTTTTAAGCAATTCTTTATAAATCCATTATAATCTTACTACCATAACATTTATATACACATCAACTTATCAATCACAATGAAGACAATGTTAATTATGTCACAGATTGCTTAGGGAAGAGAGAATTTAAAATATATGCAAAACTGGTTTGTAGCTATAGAACTTATTATATATATAACTAGTTAAGTATAACAATTTAATTTTGGAATCTGGGTTGTTGACCAAGTTGAAACCCATCATCAAAATTCAGAGAGTAGCTAACAGCATCATATTGAAATGAAGAATTGGGTTTGGATCCATAAAAGCTGATCTTCCTCTTTCTCACAAACCTCCTAAGAAGATATCTCCATCTCCTGCTTGTTTTGTTGGAATGGATTCTAGTGTATTCTACTTCATCATGAACAACAAAGCATGATTGTGACATCAAACATCCAAAGAAGTATGAGGATCTTCTCTTTTGTCTAACAACATCTTTTTCCATTTTTCATAAATGAATTGAAATTCTTGTATAGTAATACACTTATGAAGAAGGAAGTGGATTAAGAATAAAATATATATCCAATATATATAAATGATTCCTCTTTATAGGTTTTAATAGTGTGGGTAGGTTTTAATTACCAAGAATCAAGTTAAACTTCTGTCAATTTTATAATTTCAAGCGGTTTTGTGGGCCTTCTCTTAGCTGTTAAAACATGTACAATTTCCTCAATTACCCTTAATGTAAAAAGATTTTTACAAACATGTCCACTGATGTAACGTAAAATAAAAATTCACGCGTTATTTAACCTTAATATTAAAATAAAATTTATAAAATTAATTAATCATTTACAAACATAACTTCTTTTAAATTATGTATTATATTTAGATTATTTATGAATATTATGTTATATTATATGTTATAAATATATCAAATTTATTAATTTTATTTATTAATCGTATTTAAAGGTTTAATATTACGTTGAAAATTTAGATTTTCAAATTAATTGATTAATTTTCCCTAAAATGTGTTACATGATCTTCATAGTATATATGATACTAACGATTAAATTTCCAACATTATTATGTAATTTGGCATACATAATATAAGACTAATAATATAATTATAACATATCAAAAATAAAGAAATATTTGTAAAACAAAACTCAACTAGCTAGGGGAAAAAAATAAAAAAATAAATCCTTTCCTCAAAACTAATGTTTTAGGAAAAAGGAATTTGTTTTCCTTAACCCCACGTTTGGTTGGACGGAATGGAGGGCGGAATGGAATCGGATTACTAAAGGAGACGGAATCACAATTCCTTCTCCCCCCTTTAGGAATGATGATTCCATTCTGGATATAAAATTAGCGTATCAATTTTACCCCTCACATAAAATTATAATTACAAAATTACCCTCCCTTTATAAACGGAATAGCTGTGATTGGATCCTGGCCTCACATTTTTCTCACCCACGAAGCGTTGCGATTTCTTCTCCAACTCGCACTCAACCATCGCGATTTCTCCACCTCGAGCTACCGCCGCGCTCGCTGTCCTCCACAAATTGGGTGGTTTCCCGACATTCGAGGCGAGTTCTCGTCCCTCATCCGTGTCTTCTCGCTTATCCGAGTCACAACCCTAATTTCTTCACGAGTTGTTCTCTTTTTTGTTTTTTTGCTTCTCGAATACACTATTTGTTTCGTGAAATTCGTGGGTTTTTCTTTTTGGGATTGTTCTATGTTCCGTAATTTTGAATCGATCCCTAATTTATTTCTATTTTGAATCGATCCCTAATTTATTTCTCGTTTTGAATCAATCCCCTAATTTTGTTCTTTGTTCTAATCGGATACATTGTTCGTCCGAGAAATTTTTCTCATTTTGTTGAAATTTATTTATATTTTGAATCGATTCAAATGTTTATTATCTGCTTTGGTATTCTCGTACGTGATATTCTTTGTTGTTTTCTTTGAATCAATTTATTGTTTTCATGAACTCAAACACAACTTCGATATAAACATTCCTTCTACGTCCCATAAAAGACGATATCGATATTGTTTCTAACAATATCAATATTGATTATTTGCTAGACTTTTTCTGACTTAATGGCATAAATTGTTGTTAGGATTAATTTTGATGGTTTCTGTATAATGTAACTCTAACTTTGGTTTAAACTATCGATTGAGCCTGCATAAACTAATTGTTATGCTAATGAATTCAAAAACTACCTATTAATACTTGCAGAGGTATTATCAAGAGAATGCATTACTTACTTTCATAAAAGCGTTTATTAATCTTGCAGTAGGTATTGTTTATTCAAAAACTATCTATTGTTATAGTGATATAATCAGATCTTCACAATATTTAATTTTGGCGCTTAATATAATCGGTATATTTTATCAATTTTATGAGTAAATTGTTGTTCCTAATTAAGTATTGTTTTTGTTTGTAGTTTAAGGTAAAATGGATGATCATAGCTTGAATGTGGAAGAGGTGGATTCTATTGTCATGGTACTTGATGCATATAATGTATATTGTAAAATTCTTTTTTGAGTTGGTTGGATAAAACAAGACAATATCTTTAAGCGAGACAATTGTATGAGCTTGATTTTTTTTTCAAATAGGAAAATTGTGCATGATTGTGCTATGAGAGTGACATTACTTGTATTAATCAAATTAGGACGAGTATGAGTGCTTTTACCACTCAGGTGTGCAATGCTTGAAACTAGAGTGGGCTAAAACAATCAAAACATTTGTTAGTAGATGTTGTGTAGCCATGTTTCTTCATGTAATTGCACACCACGTGAAAATAGAGTTATAACTGATCGATTTAGAAGATCCGAGAGACAGCTTAGTAAGTATTTCAATAATGTCTTCGCATGCTATCATACCGGTTGCATAAGGAGTTGTTGAAAAACCCGAGCCTATTCTTGACGATTGTGATGACGATAGGTGGAAATATTTCAAGGTAGATATAATGTTTAATTTCTTTTTTTTTCTTATTACCATGTAATATTTCTAATAATTAAATGATTTTACTTGACTTATTGGTACTAGGGTTGCTTAAAGCACTTCGACGGTACTCATATTAGAGTAAGAGTTCCTCTAGGTGATAAGTCTAGGTATCGAAACCGAAAGGGTGAGGTTACCACAAATGTTTTGGGGTTTGCTCTCCCATATGCAATTTATTTATGTTTTACCCAAATTGGGAGGGTTCAAGAAATTGATAGAGAGTTTTACGTGAAGCTACGCGTGAACGTAATGGATTTAAAGTCCAACTTGGTAAGTAATATGTGAAATGATCAATTTTTTAAATTCTATGAATATGAAATTGAATTGTAAAATATATTTAATATATAGGGCATTATTATCTTGTGGATGTCAAGTATGCAAATTCCAATGGATTTCTTGCTCCATATCGTGTCAACGTTATCATTCGAGTGAATGGAGAGATGGTTCACAACCTCGCAATCCACGCGAAATTTTTAACATGAAGCACTCACAGGCTAGGAATGTGATCGAGAGATGTTTTGGTGTGTTAAAAAATCGATGCACTATTCTAAGAAGTCCATCATTCTATCCCATTAAAACTCAAAATCGAATAATTATCATTGTTGCTTTCTACACAACTATATAAGAAAGGAAATGTCATATGATCGATTTGAAGAAAATTGGGAAAATCTTGAAGATAGAGATGAGGATGTTGATGAGGAAGATACAATAAGAATTGTAGACTCTACACACAAATGGAGTGTATTTAGGGACAATACGGCATCAAACATGTACAATGAATGGAGAGAAAGGAGAGAGGGATAGATGATAGTGAGTGTTTAGGTTAATGGAAGTCTTGTTTTCTTATTTATGCTTGATTGTGGTTGTAATGAAGAGATTGTTTGATTGAAATTATTTGTAATCTTGTAAAACATTATACTATTGGTCGTATTCTTTTAATTTTAAAATTATTCTCATTGGTAGCTAGGCTCGGCAACTTTAATATGTTTTCTATTTCTATTTTGTTAAACAGTTAGTAAGTATTTTTTTGTACTTACTTTTTAATTTTAGGATGTCATCTTCACAAAGTTTTATCTCAAGAAATCGAGGCCCTGGACAGAATAAAAGATTTTGGACAACAACATTAGATGAAAAATTAATTGAGTGTCTTCTAGAGTTACACTTTTTTTAAATGAAACTGATCCATTACATCAACATGTAGATGCTACCGACCAGCAAAACTCAAATGTTTCATCTAAAAAAAGAAAGAGAACAATTGGAGTTAATGAATATGGAAATTCTGGTCAGTAGGAAGCTTCGATACTTGGTAATAGAGATGAAGAATGTCGCAGCCTGAAGTCGATCCATCACAAAAGAAGAACAAAAGTTAAGAACAAAAGAGGTTGTACAATGAATTACAAAGGACCACGTCACTTAGCAACGATGAGCTTGATGTTGCTACAATTATTCTTGTTGACAAACCCAAGCAAGAATCAATGTATTTTTTGAGTACCCGATGGCAACAAAGATGGTCGATTTGAGCCTTCTTAGACGTGAAGGCATTATATTAAGTTATGGATACGTGTTATTACTATATGAATATTCGCTTGTAATTGTTATATTAGCCTTGTTTTGGTATCTAACTTTATATTAGTTAGGCTAATATCAATATTTTAATATAGTGTTTTCAACACTTGTATTTTGAACACTTTTGAAATATGAACATTTTCAGGCTTCATTGAAGAGATGATACGAAAGTATTATGATCAACATACGCTTGTCATTCTCGTTTATATTGATAATTTATTATTTTGTAAAAATGAATAGCATCATCAGCATACTGCATAATCCCACATACGATTTCAATATATTGAATGCTATTAAAACAATCTTAATAACATCATTCATCTCTATAAAAGTTAATATATAATTAGTTTTTTATGATATAAAAAAAGAAATATATATTTCTTACTTAAAAAATTAAAAATTAAAATTGTTATTTAATTTTTCTGGCCTATAACTAGTAACTAAATTACATTATATCCATTTTACAAAGACGTAGGGTATTCGTGTCATTTATAGCTTTTTTTATTCCATTCCAGTGTCAAACCAAACATTGTAATCCTGATTCTGAGCTTGATTCCAGTAGTCAAACCAAACAGAATTGTTTCCATTCCATTCCCATTCCCATTCCCATTCCATTCCACGAACCAAACGCCACTTAAGAGTTAGAAAATATGCACCTGACAAAAATCATATGCAAAGTATCTATTATGACACCAACTTCTATGCATTTCATCGTTCGGTGGGTTTTTTTAAAACAAAGAAATTATATTTTTGAAAAACAAAATTGGCCAAACCATAATAATTATGGATGAAATATATTATTTTAGGATAAAATAAACTCATGTAACATGATATAATATAAATAAATCTAATTTATAGTATGAATTATGGATAGATTTATAAGTGAATATAGTTACTAGATAAATACTTATAAATATTAATATTATTTAATTATTTGGAAGAGATTGTTACGAAGCTATAACCTCGATTTTAGATTAAAGTTCATCTTTAATCGATATTAGATTTATTTTATTTTCCTATTATATTCATATTATATAATTTACACGATAAATTTATATGTACGTTGATATATAATTAAAAATAAAATATCTCTCTTTCTTTACTTTTCTACTTAAATCACAAAATGATACTTTACTTGAATTGATTTAAGTATTTCATGACTAAAAGTAACATATTTTATGATATTGTTGTTATTTTTAGAGGAAGAGAATGCAAAAAATGACGTGAAATTATCGTTATTCTAAAGTTAATAAAAGAATTTGAAAGGTGAAAAAACAAAATCATTAGTAACTACTTGTGTGAATTATGCTTTGAGATATTAAAGGATCCCTATTAATTATTGTGATTGTTTAATTGGACAGCTAGGTTGTGGTGATTGCCCTTTTGAAATGTAGTGCTCGACATCTATAACAATATTGTTGGAGATCGAGATTCTAAAAAGTAACCATTGCGTAAAGAAGACTTAAAATTAAAGCAAAGTTTAAAGAAATTAAGTATCATCTAAAATGGAAGAAAATAAAGCAAGTGGGGTTGTGGAATCGTGCTAATTAATTCCAATCGATTGCTTTCTTTGTAATTTGCAAACAACAATATGAAGGGGGAAAATTAGATGATAACATATTTTTGAATGAAATGGCCACAAAATGTTATTGATTTTTTTTTTTTTGTAAAAGATAATTTGTACCTATTAATTATATCATCTAATCATATATATTTTTATTCTTATAAAAAAATCTAATCATATTTTATGTTAATTTTCTTTTTTTTATATGAAATTGTTTATTTGAAGAAATTAGTTTTACTAACTAGATATTTAATTAGTATAAATTTCAAAAATTAGCCCAATGAAAACATCTTTGCAAAGTTTCTGCATGACGATATCACTAATAGTTTAATAAACTTAAATAAGTGTGTTGTCTACACCTATACCTATCTATTTTTATATTAAAGATCCACTTTGTATATGCTCACGTTATACAAGTTTGATCTACTTCTGTTATTAATTATTTAACTTAGATTCTAACCATGAAAGTTACATTGTTGTAGTGAAAATGAGATCAAGTATATATTTAATATACTCTTCATGACATATATTTAGTTATTTTTCACTTCCAGATTATTACTCGATCTTGATCATAACACAACTCATACTCTAGCAGAGAGTCCGTGTCTGAGGATCTATTGTTGAATTAGCTGTAGCTGTTTTGGAAATTAATGTTTTTAACTGTTATGGAGATTAATGTCTTAATTATTATAAAATTAATGTCTGGAGATGTCATTAATTGTTATGGCTCGAATACCATATATATATATATATATATATATATATATATATATATATATATATATATATATATATATATATATCATGTAGGAAAAAAAATGGAAATGATGTATTCGTTAGTTTAAAGATGTTATCATAGGTTATTTCATTGATCTGTTTTTTTTTTTAAAACACAATGTTCATCCAAATTAAACAAAAATTCCATATATTTACTTTTTCTCGGTATCTATATTTATCTTCTTAACAAAACAAAAAAATGCATCTTCCTTCATCCCTTTTTTGGTCTTCTTCAGTTCTTAAACCACACTTCAACTTGGCATGGACGAAGATTCAAATCTTTGGCTAGATCATTTTTTTGTTTAAGATTAATTAAGTGTACTGTGTAACCGATCTCTTCGTTATTTATTTTTAATTTCTATTTTTGTTTTTCTTTAACGGATTATTTAGTTATCTAAACGTTTATTTCATTAAAGAGTTCGTCGGTTATAATTGAAACTGGTAACGGATGCCAACGTTTTGATGGGAAGCACGGCTATAAAAATGAGTATTATTGTTTCTAAGCTTAACACACATTTCTAGCACAATATACCATCCAATTTGAGTGCTGTTAAGAACCTAGAAGTTTCAAACACAAAGAGCATTTTAGTTTTGATCATTTTTGGAGCTTGAAGAACAATTTAATGGCTAGAGATAAGATTTTTGCTTTACTTGTTTTTAATCCCTTTAGTGTGTCTATTCCGTATTTGGGTCGATTAATTTATGCTCACATTTGGTATCAAAGCCCATATTACATCTATCTTGATCAGTTTAAAATTATCTTTGTTTTGCTCTGTTCACCAAGCACCTTAAAATTAGGTTTTTTGAAAGGCTCGTTTTTGATGCATATGAAAATTATAAATGATTTCATTATTGGTATTTCAATGATTTTATGAATTAAAACGTAAAAAACCATAAAGAACATCATTCCAATTCGTCATTCGTATTCATTGGAATTTATTAATTAACTTTTTTTTTATTTAAAATGAAATTTTTGATTCAAACTAAGATCATGAATCACTTGAAAATTCAATTATGAGAATTTTGATAAAAAGAACACCAGTTTTCATCGTCGAAATTGCGAGATAGAATTGGGGCTCTGATCAAGTTGAAATCGAATCATTCTAACATGGCTTGAGGTTGAAGATGAAGTCAAGAACCCTAGTCTTCTAGGTAAGAGCCAAACGTCCAAACCAATAGGCTATAACAAATTTGTGTTATTTTGTATACAAGCTTATTATTGTTATTATATATATTTAGAATTTGATTTTTAATTTTGGCTAATATTAATACCGAATAAAAAATATAATAACGTGATTAATTTATTTAACTTAGGTTTTATCATGTGTAGAATATTTATTATATATGTTAAATAATTTGGGCACATTAAAATTTATATATGATTAAATACATTATGCATAAATTCTTTGTTTTGGTATTAATTTGTACATATAAACTATATATATGAAATTTGGTTAAATAATTTATACATAATGAAATTAATTGTTAATGGCTTTTTATGAATTTAATATGTGTTTATATTATTTATTTTGCTTGTATAATTTATTGTCATTTATTTATAAATACAATCTTAAGATAGATAATATTTGTACATTTGAAATTAAATTAATATTACTTATGATTTTATGCAATAATTGAGCCTAAGGATTTAGTTAATGTTTAAGCGATTCATATAGTTTAATTAATTAGAGAGTAGCCACAATATTTTTAATTAATTAAAACTATAATAAATTTTATTTAATATCACATTTAGAAAAATAAATATTAATTATGATTAATCATATGTGATATAATAAATCTTATCCCATATGAATTTTTATTATATTTAATGTGATTAATTAGGATAGAATATCAAATTATATTTTCTAATTTATCCACGTGGATTAGGAAAAGAAATATAATTTGATAGTTTTATCATAAAATTAAGATGAATATAATTAAATTAGAACTTTAACCCACAGACAAGTTTTACGTCACTAGATTCATATTTTTCATGATTTATATCGGTAAAGAATGACTTTAATTTAAGTCTCAAAGTTTAATAAGCATATAATCTTTAATTGTAGCTGTAGAGCTTATGAATTTCTTTGATATTCGTTGTGACATTCTCGAATTGAAAGGAGATAATTATAAAGGATGGAAGAAAAACATTCTCCTTTATATAGGGTAGATGGATATTGACTATACTATTAACAATAATGAACCACCTAAAACTAATTGCCTTACCGTGATGTTCATTAAGACTAAAATCTCTACTGGTATTCATGGTTTTCTTATCAGCATAACAATGTTCGAGATCTGCTAAACGCCATTGATGATCATTTTGCCACTTTAGATAAGGCTTTGGAAAGCACCCTTATTATAAAGTTCTCTTCATTACGACTCACCAGTGGGAAAGGTAAATCTCAAAACAAACATAAAGGGGAAGGGATACTTCCATCTCAAGCTAATATTAAGAAATAATCCAAGTGTTTCTTCTATAAAAAGAAGGGGCACATGAAGAAGGAATGTATCAAATTCCTATTAAGGCTTGAGGGAAAAGGTAATCCAACCTCGTTTGTTTGTTATGAATCTAATATGGTTAATGCTAATATTAATACTTGGTGGATTGATTCTGAATCTACAATCCATATTGCAAACTCCTTACAGGGCATGCAAAACCTAAGGAAGCTAGTGGGAAGTGAGCAATACATCTTATCCGGAAACAAGATGGGCTCAAATTCACTTTTCAAAAATATCTTTTAGATTTATTTAATAAATCTAATTGTGTTAGAAATAGTATTTTTTTTATGATATTTATTGTATTAATTTATGAAATAATGTCACTAATAACATTATGCATGTTCATGTTGGCACTAAAAGGTGTATTATTGATAAGGACTCTGCTACATTATGGCATAGGAGATTAGGACATATCTCTATAGAAAGAATTAAAAGATTAGTGAAAGATGGGGTACTTACTACTCCAGATTTTACTTATTTTGATACATGTGTGGATTACATTAAGGGAAATCATACTAACAAGTAAAAGAAACGTGCCAATAGGCGTTTAGGCATATTATAAATCACACACAATAATATATGTTGTCCCAAACATAGACACTACTACAAAAATGGGTATTTAAGTCGATATATAAAGTTGGTTCGGTGTAGAATTGACGCTATTCACGTAAGATGTAGCATCGGTTGATGTGTCAAACCGACGCTATCCACGTAGCATAGCGTCGGTTGACACGTGGAACTGACTCTACACACGTGGATAAATTCTTTTCTCTTCTTTCTTCCCCAGACAGAAACTATTCCAAGCGTTGCATAACTCTCAAAAACCCAAAACCTCATCCACTTCTCCTCTACTCTTTCTCATTTTTCGACCACCTACGACTACCAATTTCAACACCGGTTAGTGGGTTTTCTTCCTCTCTAAACAATCTTTTAGATCCCAGATTGTTTTGAGCAAAATACTCAAAAACTTTATACTCATTTCTCACTTACAAAACACCATTTTTTTCTTACTTTCCTTCATTTTGTCACTTAATTTACTTTTGTAAGTATTTATATTAATTTTATGCACTTATTATTCATATTTTTTTGTTATTATGTGTTATTATTTATGTGTATAAATTTTTGTATTATATATGTAGGTTTGTATTATAACATAAGGAGAAGAATATGATGATCTTGAATAAAATAGAACAAAACCATGGTAATTTTTTTGCTATTAATTAATATTTTATTTTTCAAATATTTGTATTATATGAACTATTTGCTAAATTGATTTTGGTTTTTTCTCTGCTCAAATTCAGGTTTTTATTTGAGTATAATAGAAAATGAGTAAATGTTTTTTTAAAAAAATTAAAGTCAGTTCATGCGTTGAACCAACTTTAAATTGTTTTAAAGTCGATTTTAACCGACTTTAATGCCCCTTTTTGTAGTAGTGAGACATGCAAGGTCAGAAATATTTTATCACCTTTATTGATGATTTTTCTTGATATATGTATCTCTACATGCTTCATAATAAGAGCAAAGCATTAGATGCCTTCAAGATCTTTAAGGCTAAAGTAGAAAAGTAATGCGAAAAGCAAATAAAGCTTATGAGATTAGATAGAGTTGATGAATATTATGGTACATATACTAAGAATGGAAAAGCACTAGGTCCATTTGCTAAGTTTCTTCAAGAGCATGGTATAGTTTCCCAATACACTATGCCTGGTTCACTAGACTAGAATGATGTAGTAGAAAGGAGAAACCAAACATTATTGGACATGTTAAGGAGTATACTTAGCCACTCCAATCTTCCAAAATACTTTTGGATTGAAACTTTAAAGATGGTTATGTATAAATTAAACTGAGTTCCAACCAAGGCTGTCTCAAAGACACCATTTGAATATGGAAATGTTGGAAACTGAGTTTTTGACATATGCTCATTTGGTGATGTCCATCTGAAATGAGGATATATAATTCACAAGAGAAGAAGCTATACTCAAGGACCATTAATGGGTATTTCGTTAGATATGTTGAACTATCTAAGGGCTATAGATTTTATTGTCTATTTCATAGCACTAAGTTTGTGGAATCAAGAAATGTAAAGTTTCTTGAGTATGACCTGATTGATGGGAATGATCAAATCAAAAATATAGTTTATGATACTGATCATTTGAGTCTCAACCCTCCACTTTAGAAGATATATTGATTGTTGTTCATAACACCCCTCAAGTACATGTTAGTGTTGAACAACCAATCATTGAAATTCCCAAGTTGTTTACAACATTCCAATAGATCAGACTGTTCAAGAGACTTCTGAAACTTCTAAACAACAAGTTGAACCTCATACTTCCCAAGAAGATAATGGTGCGATATTAAGAAGATCAACTAGAACTAAAAGGTTAACAATTTCTAGTGATTATGTTGTATATCTGCAAGAATATGGATGCAATATTGGAGTTAAGAATGATCCTGAATCCTTTTCAGTAGCTATGAGTTGCAAAGAATCTAAATTGTGGTTCAATGCTATGAAGGATGAGATGAGTTCCATGAAGAGTAATGGCGTCTAAAATCTTATTAAGTTTCCTAATAGTGCAAAATCCATTGGATGTAAATGGGTTTTTAAGACAAAAAAAGATTTGTTGCGTAACATTGAGAGATACAAGTCCAGATTAGTTGCTAAGGGATTCACTCATAAAGAAGGAATTGATTATATAGGGACTTTCTCTCTTGTATCTAAGAAATATTCCTTGCATATTATATTGGAATTAGTATCCCATTATGACCTTGAGATGCAACAAATTGATGTAAAAATAGCTTTTCCTAAAAGAGATATAGAAGAAGAGGTTTATATGAAACAACCTGAAGGATTTCTTTCTAGTAATGGTGAGAATTTGGTGTGTAAGCTTAATAAATCCATATATAGACTAAAAAAATCATCCCACCAATGGTATTTTAAATTCCATGGAGTAATTTCTTCATTCGGATTTGTTGAAAACCTCATGGATCAACGTAGAGTAAGATATGTCTTTTGATTTTATATATGGATGACATTTTTCTTGCAACCAATGATAAGGGTTTACTACATGAGGTAAAACAATTCCTCTCTAAAACTTTTGATATGAAAGATATGGGTGAGGCATCTTATTTCATAGGCATTAAGATTTATAGAGACAAACTTCGAGGTGTCTTGGGTTTCTCAGGAAACCTATATCAATAATTTTTTAGAGAGATTTCTAATGAAAGATTGTTCACCAAGTGTTGCTCCCATTGTGAATGGTGATAAGTTCAATTTGGACCAATGCCTAAGGAATTATTTTGAAAGAGAAAAAATGAAGAATATTCCATATGCTTCTAGTATCAGAAGCTTGATGTATGCTCAGGTTTGCACAAGGCCTAACATTGCATTTGCTATTGGAATATTGGGACGATATCAAAGTAATCCAGGTTTGGACCACTAGAAAGCTGTTAAGAAAGTGATAAGGTAACTTCAAAGAACCAAGGAATATATGCTAATGTATAGAAAAACCAATAATATGAAAGTAATTGGCTACTATGATGCGGACTTCATTGGCTGTGTTGATTCACGCAAATCAACATATGGTTACATTTTCATGCTTACCGGTGAAGCCATATCTTGGAGGACTACAAAGCAGTCCTTGACTACTACTTCCACTCAGGAGGCCGAGTTCGTGTCATGTTTTGAGGCCACATCATAAGGTGTATGATTGAAGACTTTCATTTCTAGGCTTAGAATAGTCAACTCTATTTCTAAGCCATTGAGATTGTACTATGACAACCCGGCTAATGTTTTTATGGCTAAGAACAATAAGAGTGGTAGTCATGGTAAGAACAATGAAATCAAATACTTGGTCATAAAAGAATGTGTTAAGGAATAAAAAGTGGTTATTGAACACGTTAACACTAAGTTTATGATTTTTAATCCTTTGACTAAGGGTATGCTACCACTAACAAGAAATGCAGATTGTTCTTTAGTCAATTTGAGTTTCTTTTAATTTGACCCATTTATTTGCTCATCATCACTCGCTCTCTCAACCTCAACATCTAAATCTTTCTTCAAATCTAGAAAAAATAGAAAATCATTCAAAGGAAAGAGATACTTTTTTCAATTTTTCTTTTGAAATAAAAAACAAAATGTTGGGAATAAAATGTTTGTCATTTGTAGTTTCACTGGTGGAGAAAAATAAGAACACAACAAAGACTGATTTCTGCTATCGTTGCTTCATGCTCACCACTATTGCCTAGTTTTCAGCCCACCATTGTTGGCCACATTTTCACCATCACTACCCAGATAGTTAGCCTATAAGATTTCTTTCCATTGCTGGTCTTGTTTTTGGAGAAGAAAAGAAAAAAAAATGAATTCAAATTATGATATATGGTCCCAACTGATGGAAATATAAATTTATGAAAGAGACAAGATATCATACATTCGTTACTAGACCAAGCCATTTGTAGAATTTAAATAAGATTATGAGAAATAGTATGCTAAAAATCAAAAATTTAAATAGTAGATCTTAATGTCTATGTCTCCATAAATTATGACGCATTATTTATGCTTACCCATTACTTACGACATTTGGACTACATTGTTAAAAAAATTCTACAAAGGAAGTGTTGAATTGCAAGTATTTACAATGAATTAGAACTCCTTTTCTCCAAGACAAAATGGTAGAATCCTTTGTGTATTACGGAGAGTTGATTGAAAATTTTTGAGAGTTAAACCATCATGATACGATGGTTATGAAGGACCCAGATGATGTCAATATCGACCACCAAGCTATTGAATGATTAAGAGTCTATATATTTCTCATTGGATTGCATGGGGATTTTGGTTCAATTCTACAAGACATCTTGCACAAAGACCCATTACCAAACCTAGATTAGTGTTACTCTTTGGTTTGATGGGAAGCTCTACATAAAACCACCATGAAATATAGTTTGGAGTATCTAAATCTAGTGTCATGGTTACTCAGAA
Source organism: Hippophae rhamnoides (assembly GCA_033030585.1). Lineage (NCBI taxonomy): Eukaryota > Viridiplantae > Streptophyta > Magnoliopsida > Rosales > Elaeagnaceae > Hippophae > Hippophae rhamnoides. Next base: position 35,651,815 of record CM065437.1, read on the forward strand.
TAGGTCTAATCTAGGTCAACAAGATCAAGTATGATCCAACAATGGTAGACCTAACAATGGCATTAAAAAGTATTTCTACAAATGCACTCATTGCAATTAGACTGGTCATTCCCAAAGTCACTGTTTTCAGTTGTTATGATGTCCAGAGTGGTGGGATCCAAGTTGTGCAAAGAAAAAAAAAGGCCTTCCATTACAACAGTTGTTCAAAGAACAATTGAAGATGGAATTATTGATAAAGCCTCAATATTGGTAATATCTGCAGACAATTGTGGTAAGGCTTTAAATATCTCTGCATTCTTTTTGAATAATATATGGATAATTGATTTTGGTACAATAGATCATATGATATAGGATTCTAGATACGCCTCACCATTTCAACCCTCTAATAGATACATTAAAATTTGAATCTATTTTAAAAGTTCCATCTTTAGATTATAATTGTTTTTTATCTATTTCTTAAATAATCGCTACCTTATCTTGTGTTATAATTTTGGCCTAAGTGTTGTGTGTTTAAGGACATTAAAACCATGAAGACTATTGGTTGTGGAATTATATGAGAAAACTATATTACTTAAATTTGGAATCAAAGAGTACTAAAAGCCTATAACAAGCTATGGCAGTAGGCTATTTTGAAGAAACCAAAAATAAAGAAATATAGTTATGGCATTACCGTTTTGGAGATGTTTCCTTTGGATATCTCAAAAAATTATTTGTAGTTTATATACACAAGTTGATGTTTCTAGTTTTTAGTGTGATGTGTGTGAACTTGTAAAAATTCATCGTGCTTCATTTTTATTACAATTGAACAAAAATTCACTTTATTTTTTTATTATTCATTTTAATCTTTGGGATCCATCTAAAGTCACTATTTTGGGTAGGTCACATGGTTTGTAATTATTGAGATTGCACTAGAGTGCCATGTCTATATTTGATGAAATCTAAAAGTAAAGTGAATTCATTATTTCAAAAGTTTCATAAAAGGATTAAAACATAGTATAATATAAAGATTTAAGCTTTTTGCAATGATAAAGGTGGATAATAAAGGAGTATTAAATTTCAATAGTACTACTTACAAGCATAATGAATAATTCATCACATATCCAGCTCCAACACACCCTAACAAAGTGGGGCGAAAGAGCATAAGGAGAAGCACTCAATTTTGAGCTTATTTAATAAATAGGGTTTCTTCCAGCACCATCAATTTTGAAACACCATTCCAAAACCTCACTAATGCAGTTGTTGCACCATCTGTCTCAAATTTAATCTTTCATATCTTTGTTTGTTTTTGTATGCTTTTTGTACATCTACACAAGCATCAATCCACCAAGTTAACTCCTTAAGAATTGTGATGTTTTTTTATTGGGTATGCCAACTATCAAAAAGGATATAAGTGTTATCATCCTCCAACTCATTAATAATTTTCACAGTGGATGTCGCCTTCTATGGATGTACAATGTATTTATTTGGAGCTAAATTTTATGAGGCATATCAGAAGAAAATTCAAACTCTATATTATGATGAATGTGATAACCAAAATGTGAGTAACTTGGACATAAATGGTATAACACTATTGATGACCTATAAACTGAATTAGATTCAAGTGGTATAACATTATATTAAAATCTCAATGAGAATCCAATAATTGAAGAAGTAACTGATGAACATTCCAATGAAGAAGTAAGTATTTCCCAACTTGGAGCCAAATCTCTAGATAATATAGCTCTATATACTTTCAACATATCACACCAATCGCTTACTAAAGGTGTTCTTGAGTCACACAATAGACAGTTACCATAGTGTTAAACAATAGGTATTCTTAAACCCATATATGAACCTAAAATATCTAGTAAACTATCCTATGAGCCATTATTTGTCTAACCATCATTTTTCAAAGTCAAAAATGTTATTTATAAATCATTTTTCTATTATATCTATTCTTAATAGTATGTAGGATGCATTATCTAATCCTAGGTGGAAAGTATCTATGGATAAGGAGATGAAATCAAAATGGGAACTAGTTGACCCTCCAAAAGAAAAGAAACGAGTTGGATGTCAATGGATTTACACTATGAAGTAGAATTTGATGATACAATGAACGCTTTAAGGCAAGGTTGGTAGGGAAGAAATACACTCAAACCTATACGATTGATTACACAAAAATATTTGCACCTGTAATCAAAATGAACATTATTCTTATCCTGTTATTTTAACTGCAAACTTGGATTGGCTATTACAATAATTTGATGTAAATAATGCTTTTCTACATGGTGAATGATCTAAAGAAATCTACATAGATCTCCCACTAGGGTACATGATATAAAAAGGGTACAACTAGAAGGTATGCATACTAAAGGAATCATTGTATGGGCTAAAACAGTCTCCAAAGGCATGGTTTGAAAGGTTCACAAAACCTATGATTGCTTTTAGCTACCATTAGAACAACACAAATCATACTTTTTTCTAAAAAAACAGCAAGATAAGATCATTACACTCATTGTATATATGGATTACATGGTAGTTATAGGAAATGACCATAAAGCCTTATAAAATTACTTTTTCAAAGAGTTTGAAATGAAGGATCTAGGCCCTTTGAAATATTTTCTTAGAATTGAAGTACCTCAATCCAATAAAGGAGGAGTTTTATCTCAAAAAAATGTCTTAGAACTATTAAAAGAGACTAGTATGTCAGTGTATCAACCAATTTACACACTAATAGAAGAAAGTGTAAAATTGTTTGATGAGTGTAACCAGATACCAACTAACAAAGGAAGATATCAAAGATTTGTAGGGATATTGATGTACATATCTCATATCGAACCAGATTTAGCCTATGTTTTGAGTATTGTCAGCCAATTTAACATGTGAATGTAGTTCTGCATATTTTGAGGTATTTGAAGTCACCTATTGGAAAATGAGTATTATTAACTAAAACACATACTATCAAAGTATAAAAATATATAGTGATTCCAATTGGGCTAGTGATAAGGGTAAGAGAAGATCTAATTTTGGCTACTTTACCTTTGTATAAGGTAATCTTATGACATGGAAAATCAAGAAACAAAATATTGTAGCTAGTTCAAGTGCAAAAGTTGAATCTAGAGGTTTGACAAATGTACTTTGTGAGGCATTATAGTTGAGACTTCTCTTACAAGATTTAGGTTGTCTATCTGATTAACCTATCCAAATGTTCTATGACAATAAAGTAGCATATGATATCACACATAATCCAATTCAACATGGTTGTATAAAACATGTCTAGGTATATAAATTTTTCATTAAGGAAATATTGGATGGGATGATTGTGGAGTTACCTAAGATTTGTTCAGAGAATCAGTTGACTGACATCCTCACTAAAGCAATCTCAAATAAAGTATTCTTAAAATATTTAGACAAGTTGCATACGAGGACATCTATGCATTAATTTGATAAAGACTGTTGAATTAACTGTTACAAAAATTAATGTTTTTTCTTTTATGGAGATTAATGTCATAGTTGTTATAGAGATTAATCTCATTAGGTGTTATGACTTGAATACCATCTATACATACCATGTACGTATACATATTAGACAAATTTTTTTGAAAAGATGTACTTATTAGTTAAAGATAAAGTAATAGTTTGTAAAAAAAAGAAGAAAAATAAATTAAAATGAAGTATTTAAGTGTTACCTAGGCATAAAATTACTAGAAGTAAGTATACTCATGAATTTAATTATTATTTGAAAAGAAGAGATTGATACTTAATTTTTCATAAAACACAAATGGTGGCTTTTAAAATTTTTTGGAAGGATTTTTGATAGGAGTTATGAAATATTATTGAAGATATTTTTATCCCATTTTTTATTGGACAATGTAAAATTCATTTGAATATGTATAATTTATGGTATTCGAGTCTTCATTACGAGTTTGTGATTAATGTGTAATTAATTAAAAAAATGCAAATATTTTTTTTCTTTGAATATAACGGTGGATGCGATAGCTTTGTAGATTTTAAAAATCATGAGATGTGTTGTTTAGATATGCACCATACACAACTCATAGTTGTTACATGCTTAAAGCTGTTGTTTGGTCTCAATTTTCTTTAAAATTTGTTGCCCAAACAGACGTTTAGAATACGCAAGTTCCTTCATGATACCACACCTGCCTAGATTATAGTAATCCGCATTAGTAGTTTTGCAACTTATCAAAATGGGGTTGCATACGCCTGAGTCCCTCCATTAGAAACGTACACATAAGTACGTTTTATATTAATTTTTACACTTAGGGTCCTTTAAAAAAATATAATACATAAGCTCCATTTTTTGTTTTCGTTTTAATATTTGTCAAGATACTCAAATTGACTGACACATCAAACGAGGGGTAGGTTGTGTCATTTAAAAATATTTCTTTCATGTCATCGTATTTCACCAACATTTTTGCAACAACTTAAAAATTATAAAAAATAATACTTTTAAAATTTATAATAACAAAAATAACATATAAATAATATTAAATAAGTTTTAATGGGAGACAATCAATAAATTATAATATTGAATAGAGACATTCAATAACACATTGGATGATGTGTCTTTTTTTTATCAGTGAAAATGTATGAGTTGAATATAAGAATATTATTTTTATAATTATAAATTTTAAAAGTGTTATTTTTTTTTTCCCATTATTTTTTGTTTTTTCCATGGTTTTATCCAATGATTATAATGTTGATGATATTGTCGACATTGTGCCGACAATGTCATTATTTTGCACATCCCAACATTGAAACTTGATATTCATATCTTTTGGTTAAATTATAACAAATTATAGTTTAAATGTATTTATCGTAAAATTTCCATTTAAATTACTTTTTTTTAGCTAAAATATCCTAAATATTATGAATATTGTAGCTAAAATGTTGTTAAAATATCAATAGAAACCAACAAAATATAAAAAATATTAATAAAATTTATTTTCATATTATTGAGATTTATTTATTTATAATAGTTAATACAATTAGATAGTCTACTTAATATTATTTCAAATATTTTAACAACTTATTAAACAATATTTTACAAAAAAAATATAGTTATTATATAATATTTTAATTAATTAATCAAATTATTTATCAATATAAATATTATAAGTACTTAAAATATATGTATTAAATAAAAAATATTTTAAAATATAAGTAATTGATTGTATAGATAAGTTTTATAATAAAATTCCATAATTTTGATAAAGATTTTATAGTTTCCGTGATTTTTTTAAAGTTTTCATTGAAAACGATAATATCTTTTACATTTCTGTAAAAACTATATTTCAACACCTTGATCGATATCGATATTTCAAATATTGGTCTCATCTCTATTCCTTCTTCAACCAAGCTATCTCTCTCGTTTGTTTTCTATCTTTCTCTATCATTTTTCTATCTATAGTTCATAGTATCACATATTGTAGTCTTGAAAGCAAACTATTTCAAGCCATGATAATCCAAAGGAGGCATATATGGTGTTTAAAAACATTTTGATACCAAATTAGGATATATAATAAGAGAGATAAATTGCATATGTTCTACATCAATCGTGTTGAAAAACTAAAATAATATTGTGAGAACTTGCTATTGAACTTTGTAAATTTAATACAGGATTCAAGGCACGATATATTATCGCTATCCTTAAGATGTTATTTGCCTCCCCCCCACCCCCACCAAACTAATTCGATGATGCACTAGGGTTTAGCAAATATGCCTTCAAGATAAAATGAATTTTTGTTGTTTGTAGTATGCACTAACGAAGCTAGAATACCTTAAACTTTAATAGCACTCACTCAATATATATATATATATATATAATATTCTAATATTTCAGTTATTAGAATATTAATTTGTGTATTTAAAACTTATGAATATTTGGATGGATTTTATGGCTTAAGACCTTAAGTATTTATAGAATAATTTGGCACCCATTCATTTTGATTGCAATATTGCTTCATTTCTTTTGACTGGTCAACTTTTGGTCAATGTGGTCAACCCTTGGTCAACATGGGCAACTCTCAATCAACACAAATCAATCATTGATGAATAGTTATGATGAACTATTATAACAATTCATAAAATCCAAAGGTCATGAATCAACCATCATGACCTTTCAAGTATCCAATGGTCATAATCAACCATCATATTGGTTCGTCAAATCCAAAGGCCATGAATCAAACATCATAACCCTTCATGGATTCAATGGTCATGCAAATGAATGGCTGCAATTTGAAAGTCATACACATACCACATACTAGTGGTTTATACATTTTGAAAATCTCTTCAATAATCCCCCACCATTTTCAAAATGAAATGTAATTTAATTTGAAAACTTTTATCTTGAGTATGCTCTGAAAGCTTATGCATAAAGTAATGCGCCTTTTGGTGAAAACATATCAATGTTAACCAAGGTATACTATTAGGCAAGCCTTTGAACCAACGTCCTTATTTAATTAATTGGACATATCTTACATATAAGCCCTATTTATCTCCAATTTTCTTTTATTCGTTGACACATGGCTCAACCTTGCATCTTATACCCTACTTTTTCATGAGTGCTCTAGTAGCCATCCAAACGATGTAGGTGATGGCACCATCCCCGATGCTCCTATAGATTAATTTATTAAGAATCCCCACGTAACTTAAGTATTCCACAAATAATTTTGTTATAAGTTCATTAAAAGCTAAATAGCTTATCCTTTTTATTCCATTACATGTACCAAGCACATCTATCTTTAAGACACCACTTGGTTTATTATTGTGCTTGCAATCACAAACATATGATATACTTTGCTCATTGAATCCAAGATCTTGATATTTCAAGTGTTGGGTTGAGTTTCCATCATTGATAATTTATTTTGACATTGGCTTTAGTCTAGTCCCCTTAGATGTTTTCATAACTAAATCCCATACAAGGCCTTTTGTTAGAGTGTCTTCCAAGTTCTCACATGACTTGATATAATTAATGGTAACCACTCCATCTGTGAGAAATTGTCTCACATAACTATGTCTTAAGCCAATGTTATTATATATCTAGCTATAAGCTCTTAAGTTGCATCATTATCATAATGAATAGACGCATGTGGTATATGTTTAGGTCCCTTCATTTCTTTACTACAAAAGCTAATGCTATAAATTCAGCAGCCATGGTGGATTTTTCTATACAATTTTTCTTTTTGAGTTCCTTTACTGAATGTAAATATCCATCCACTTGTGGATTTATGATCATCATGGTGAGTTATCCAACTAGTATCAATAAACCCTTCTAAAACTGAAGGGTCATTAGTATAATGTATACCATAATCCATAGTACCTTTTATTGTTGGAAGATTGAGTAGATATACTGGTAATCTTAGTCAGTTACAATGCTTTCCCAGTATTAGGAAATATCCTAATGTTGGAATCAAAAGGTGTACTAACTGACTTGTAGTCAAAATAATTGAATTTCTTCAATATTTTTTCAATGTAGTGAGATTGAGTTAATGTAAGACCATTTGTATATATAATGATCTCATTTCCCAAAATTACATCCATAAGCATATTTCATATCAAAATTAGATGACAAAAATGACTTAGTAGCTTTAATACTTTTTAAGTCAGTTCCAAAATTTAATATGCCATCTACATAAAGACTTATAATCACACATTTACTTCCATGAAATTTACTAATCGCTAAAATCCCCCCAATATAATTATCAATTAATTAAATGATTAATTGAATCTAACCTAGCATGTATTCCTCTCTTAAGTAAACTACACATTATATAGTAATTAATTTAATCACACTTTCATGCCAATTAAATTACATACTACTCCTTAAATTCATCAACTATGGATCACATACATAAGAATCATACATCTTTGCTTAAAAACTATGTATGCTATTTAATCAAGACAAATAATTAAATAAATATCTCAAATCTATTTAATTGTCTCTATAGATAAATTGTTGGCCAAACAATTAGTAACATTCAAATAAGATTAAATAATATAATCAAATTAAAATTATAATTGGGGTAAAATATTAAATCATCATATGGTAAAAATTGGACTCATAATTTCCCTAGATTAATAAATTAACTACGTATAATTGTGTTCATAAAGCTCGTAATTGTCATAAAGGAAGACCTAAAAATTGATAAAGAAAATAGTAGAAGAAAAAATACAATCAATCTCCTTTTGAATCTCCACCAAAATTGTGTCTTCTATTAAATTTTTCTGTATTTTTTTCTTTTTAGCTCCAAAAATTAACCAAAATTATGCTAATAGAGGCTACTTCAGGTTTATAGAGTGATTAAGGACTAAATATTGCTAAGGTATGATCTGAACCGTCAAATCAGCTTCATATCAAGGGTTACGATCAAAACAAGCAAAATTGACAATGCCAACCAATCACAGCGGGACACATGGTAGGGGAAATTCATTGGACAAATTAGAGAGTGATGCATGGCAAGGGAGACCGGTCGAAGTCAATGCTTGATAATTCAGCACCACGCAATGCGACATGATTTACCGAAACGAATGATGTGGCGCACGGGTGGAATGCGATGAGCAATCGGGTGGTGACATATAGCAAGGCGGGTTGACCGAGCTCTGAAGTCGGATTGAATGCCATGTTGACACGTGGCACGTGATTCTTCCTCCTCACACGTGACATAATGTGATTCATTGTTGCTGCTTGCATGGCTTGCCCAGTCAATTCCTCTACCTACGCGACAACTCCTAATTGATCCTGCATTAAAAATTTAAAAAAAATCTCAAAAAATTCAAAAATAATTTTTTATCATAAAAATATTATTTATTGAATAAACTAATTAACTATTTTACGGTGGGTTTTAGGATCTAAACTAATTAACTATTGTACAGTAGGTTTTAACATTGAACCATGGAAAAGGGAAGGACTTTTGGTTGAATTAATTAGTTTGATTGTAGGGGATGGGGGTTGAGAGCTCCATGCCAAGTACCGACAACAAAAATTTGGGCTTTACAGCAGGGACTGATGGGTTCTCATCCTCTACAGGGGGACGATGGTAGAGCCCTCACCAGACGCTTTCGCTCCCTTGTTGTTGTCGGACAATGATAACGCTAAAGGGGGTGGCCGCGAGGCTGTGTATCGACTCCTCATGGGTTAGGAGAGAGGGATGAAAGTTCATGATTTTTCATGTACATATCTTATTAGATTAATATAATCAATATATAATATGAAAGTATATTTAAAGAGGTAATTAAATATATAGATTTAGTTAAAAAAACGTTAGAAGAATTTAGAATAAAACGTAGAAAATATAATATAAACGTCACAAGCTTAAATAAAATACTAATTAGTTTATATATATATAATTAACCATATTCAAAGACAATTTTTTCCGGATATATACCTAATTTTTTCCAAATTTTTATATTTTTTAGATAAAAGTTTTATTCTAAATAGATGGCTATATTTTGTCAAAGATTTTAGGATTTTTAATGATAAAAAAATTGTTATTAATGTATTGTTAAATTTTTTTCTTAATATTTTTTAATATTTAGGAACAAAAGGTTTTGTTTTTAATTTAAATTTTATCTTTAATAATTATTTTATGACAAAAATTTTGTCACAATTTTTTGTCGTTTTTGATATTTATGGATTAAATTTCAATTCAACATTATTAAGGATAAATATCAATTTTTTGTTTTTAAAAGTGCTACTTATTAGGACAAATTTTATTTTTCATCAAAATTTTGTCCTAAATAACATTTTTTCTTATAGTGACATATTTGATTGATAGGAAGCTTATTGGAATGTTGTTCTGAAAATCGCTCACACTAATATTAGAAACTGTGAAAATAGAGCAATGACTCGTAAGAAAAGTGCATTAAGGCTATACCCTAGGGCCAGCATAAAATTGAGTTTATACTTGAACATTTGGTTTTCATAGTGGAAAGCTAGGTGATCCAGTGGATATATGATTTTCATTTTAGGTCATGGTTATGGCCTAGGTGTTTTTACCTAAAAATATCATGTGTAATTCTTTTATTTTCATACTTTATTTTTACACGTGATTTCATGCTTGATCGCCTTATTTAGGTTATTAAATTATAAATTGATAAAAATTAAAAACAACATATTCACCCATCTAAGTTCATTAGGTTCATATTTTATATACTTTCAAATGATATAATAAGGAAATCTCACATAGAGACCCTATCTTTGTAGTAACATCCTCGAGTTGCTTATGGAAACCGCTCAGCAGCAAACAATCCACAAAGTAATAAAAAAATTATAATCCTGATAGAAATAAAACTCTCATTACCTCTATCAGTTGGGATTATTATCCAAAATGCCTATTGTTGCCATTGTTTGTTACCTTTGTAACAACCTGGTTAGATACACGAACCTAACTCTCTTGCAAATCCAATACCAATCAAGTGGTATGATTAGAAATTATGGATCAGCAATGTGAAATGTGAATAATCACCGAAACCATCCTCGAAGACAAATATCCAATATCCTCTATAGGACATAGAGTCAAGCCATGAATCACTAATTGTATACTTATGACACACCATCAATCCACATATTGCATATAACCAAATATGGGAACTCAACCAATTCAACTCAATCAACTCACATAGAGTTGTTCTCATATATAACAAATTTCATGAAACAACCAGTCGACACATGGATCACTTCCATACAGGCCCTCACATAAGATAAAGTTGTACAAATACAACTATCAATCAACACACGACTCTACACCACACAAGCTTCTCACCAAAAACCACCACACAAACATTAAGTCGAGTACTCACCACTTAAAAGCATAGTTTCACTCACTCAGTCATGAATCAATAACATGAAACAAATCTCAAGGTAGTAGTGATTCATAAATAGAAAAACGAGATATCAATTTGATAAAACTCTGCTACATTTTTTTGTGAATCAGAAACAAGGAAAGGTTGAACAATTTGCGGACATAGTTGCAATTGACATTGTAGTTGAAGTTATCGATCCTTTGAATATTGGTCAAATGTTTTTTCTAAGCACATACAAATATTAGGAGACGTTCATAGAGTCTATAATAGTTATTATAACTTCTGAAAGAGAAATAGAAAATAATAGAAGTTACTCAAGCTCATGGCCAACCTCTCCACGGACCTTGCCATGGACCTCGCCAACACCTCACCAAGGGTGTCGCAAGGTTTCTTGTCAAAGGGTGGGGCAAGGTGCCCAAAAAACCATATTTTTTCTTTCCAAAAGAGTGTAGTGTAATTTTCATAAATACCCAAACCCAAATCAAATCAAAAACACGAGTGACAATGTAGGCAAGCAAGTATGCCAGGTTGTAAAAACCACAACGCTAGATCTAGCAACATATTATGAAAACCACTATGGTATATGTAAACATGCTCATATAAAAAATGTACCTAACTATGTACATGTGTGCTTTATTGATTCTATGTTTTGCAGACAGGAAGCCAACACAGACATAAAGGACTACAAGACTTACATTTTCCCCCTTTGGCTTTTTGTATCAAAACACTACACAATTATGTATAGATTCACATCAATCTTGAGATGATTATGAAGATGATCTAAAGATATTTGTTCCATGAAAAAAAATTGAAGCACATCCAATACCTGGAAACACACCTAGTCCAAATGCATCCATATTGTGTACTCCATCCATCTTCTTGAACCAAGTCATCCATACTCTACCCGTCTAAAGTACAAAGGTCTTTGTACATATACACATTGCATGTCTAAAACTCGATGACTTTAATCTACACATGTAACCTACACATATGGAGAAAACACATATCCTATAAATATATCATGTAGAAACAACATGTAGTCTATCCAAATACTATCATGTTACCCCTACACAGGTACACACCAATAGGCTAAGAACCATCAATATGTAGTATAAACAAACATAATCTATATGCAATACCATTATACAAATATCCCCTGGACATATGAAATACTTCCCTTAAGTGTATGCATATCAGGTAACCCAAATGTAGTACAAACTACACTCATCATCCTATACAACACATAGCATGCTAACAAACATTGGACAAAAAAATACAAGTCATGCACACTTCTTTCTCTTTCAAATAAAGGACATACGTAGTATGCAACATGCACACCCTACATGAAATAGAGAAGTCAAATAGAAATGCAATAACCTTAACACTCATGCAACACAACAAAAAATATTAGAGCAAACACAATAAAGAACAACACATGCAGTTATATAAAATAGACAAATAACAACACGAAGGCATTATCAAGGTTAAAACATGCAACAAGAAACAAACTAAATGCATAGAAAAACCAAGATAAATGCAGAAATAAAATATCTCCCAAATGCGATACATAGAATGTAGCCCCACATCTATCTTTGAGTTTGGAGGTTCAGAGCTAGATATGGCTTCCTTTTTAATAAACTAATGATTATATAAAGGTAGAGTCATCAGTGCATTTTTATGCATAATATTTGCTCAATTTTATTTAATAAGTAGTACTTTTATGGTTAAAAAATTAAAATATGAATATTCTAGTAAAAAGGGATGAAAATATTTTTTTTTGTTATTTTTATGTATTTTTAGTGCAAGAATAATTATAACATGCCACGTGGAGGCCACGTAAGGAGAGGAATTGATTATATGACACCACTTAGATGCCCAGAAGAGAAGAGGGTGAATTGAAGCACGTCACATGTATCAGGTCACACAAGCCATGACATATGTCAACACGACGTTCATTTTATTTTTTTTCGTACGATCAACAAGTGTGCCACACATCGTCATATTGTTCGTCTATTATTCCACCATATGCCAAGCTATATGTATCAGTGAATCATAATATTTCATATGGTTCTAACTAAACACTTGTCGACCACGACTAGTCTAATGTGTCATGAGTCACGTGCTGATTTTTTCAATGATTTTTCCATGCCATGTGTCACATTCCTATTGGCTAATACTATTAATTTTTCCTTTTTTTCATCTCTTCCCTTGATCTGAATCTAATCGGACAGTTTATATTCTATCTAAGCCTAATTCGCCTCTTAATTTCCCTAAAAACCCTAATGAACCAAAAATTACCAATTTTTTATTAGTTTTTGCAGCCAAGAAGAGTGAAAAATATAGAAAAATTATTTAAAGGAGATACGATTTTGAAAGAAATTTAAGAGGATATTGATGCTACAATTTAAGAGATTGATTGTATTTGTTATTCTTCTTCTTCTCATTTCTTAATCAGTTTTTATGTGTTTTTGTGAAAAATATGAGCTTTATGAACACAATTATGTATCTAGGGGTCTTATGAACTCAATTTTCTACATATGTTAATATAATATTTTACCCCAATTATGATTTTAATTTATTATATTATTTAATCTAATTTTTATGCTATTACTTGTTTGTCTAGCAATTAATCTATAGAGAAAATTAAATAAATTTAAGAGAATTATTTAATTGTTTGTCTTGGTTAAATAACATGCATAGTTTCTAGGTAGAGATGCATGATTCTTATGTATGTGATCCATAATTAATGAGCTTAATGAGTAGTATCAAAATTTAATTGATATAAGAATGTGATTAGCTTAGTGACTATATGGTGTGTAGTTTACTTGAGAAATGAATATATGTTAGGTTAGATTCAATGTATTATGCAGTTGATTGGTAATTATATTGGGGGGTTTAGATGATTCACATGTGTAAAAACTTGGGAAATTAAGTATTTCTAGATATTTTCTCACTTGTCAATTTTGATTGATTAATTGATGTAATTTATTTTTATTCTTTTAATTTTGCTTTCTAAAAACTAAAAAATATTGATTTTTACTTTTTAGTTTTAAAACTAGTTTCTAATAACAAAGTCTCCATAGGAACGGTTTTTTATCATTACATTACTTATTATGATATGTATACTTACGTATTTATTGTATATAATTTGTGTTGATCAAGTTTTTGGCGATATTGCCAAGAATTATAAATATTAGTTATTAATTTTTATTTTATTTTATTTTAGTTATTTTTCTTTAGTGTCATTAGAAACATATTTGGCTTATTGCATGAGTAGAGTTTGTGTGGGAGAAATTTTTCCTTTAGATCCCAAAATTGAGCATACGTTGAAATCAATAAGAAAAAAACAAGTTGTCACCCAAGTGAAAGAAATGGCTAATCTTTTGAAATAAATAATAATGAGATAAATTTGGACAACTAGATACCTTTGATGGATGGTAAGGATAAAGCTATAAATGAATGTGCATTACTTATTTTGGAAAGGCTCAATCCAAGTATTATAAAGCCAAACATTCAAGCTAATTAGTTTGAACTAAAGGCAGTGGTGTGTCAAATGCTATAAACAGTTTGAAAATTCAATAGATTACCAATAAAGGATCCTCATTTATATCTCAATTTTTTTATTGAATTTGGTGATTTATTCAAATTTAATTGTGTGATCAAGGAGGTATTTAGGCTTAAAGTGTTTCTTTAATCTTTTTGAGACCATGCTCCTACCTGGCTAAACTATTTTTCACCTAATTCTATTACAACTTGGAATGATTTAACGGAGAAATTCTTGATGAAACATTTTCTACCAACAAAGGAAGCCAAGCTTAGGAATGACATTATCTCCTACAAACAATATCAAAGGGAATATTTATATGAAAAATGAGAAAGATGCAAAGAATTGCTAAGGAAGTGTCATCACCATGGTATCTTTCATTGGATCCAAATAGAGACTTTCTACAATAATATGAATGCTCAAATAAGAACCATTTTTGATGCATCTACTAATGGAACTTTGCTAGCCATATCTTACAATCAAGCTTATGATTTACTTGAAAAAATGGAAAGCAATAATTATTAATGGCTATAATAAGAAGAGTAGCCAGAGTGCATGAGCTAAATGATATCATGGTACTTATAGTTCAAGTGTCATCTTTGGTGAATCTTTTGAAGGCTTAAAAATTTCCAGCGAGTATAAACTAGGTCCAAGATTCAAGGGTGTCCTATTTCTTTTGTGGTAGAGCTCATTTGTTCGATAATTGTCCAAATAATTTAGAATCAGCATTCTATATGGGTAACATGAACTAAAACAATAATCCATACTTGAATATATATAACCCAGGATAGAGACAACATCGTAATTTCTCTTGGAGTAATAACAACAATCAAGGTGGTAATCAATTCAACCGTTAATCATTTTTACCACCTGGTTTTCAACAACCACAATAATCACAAGCCTAAGAGAAGAAAGCACCTACTAAGGACATTACAAATGCTTTAATGGGAATGATGAAAGAATTCATCTAATAAAAAATACAAGTATCCACTCAAGAGGCTTTAACTCAAAATTTAGAGACCCAAATTGGGAAACTTTCCCATGCCATATATCAAAGGCTTAAGATAACCTTCCAAATGACACACTTATATACCCAATAAGAGAAGATAAGGAGCATTTCCATACATAGCCTTGAGGAGTGGCAAAAATTTAGAGGAGGAACATGAGACTCAAAAGGATGAATATCAACATGAGACTCAAAAGCTTGAGGAGGAACAAGTGGATAAAGAGAGCATTGGAAAGGAAATAATTCATCCAAAAAAAGGGTAACCTCTTTAAACCACTATTCCTTTCCCTCAAAGAATACAAAAGAAAATGTTAGGTACGTACTTTTCAAAATTTCTAGATGTATTCAAGTAGTTGTACATAATATCATTTACAAATGCACTTGAAGGAATGCTTTCTTATGCCAAATTTCTAAAGGACATCCTTTATAAGAAAATGAGGATTAGAGATAATGAAACAATAAACTTAACTGAAGGTTATAAGACCATCCTTACTAGAAAAATACCCCAAAAATTGAAAGAACAGGGAATTTGAGAAAGCCCTATGTGACTTAGGTTCAAGCATTAACCTTATGCTATTATCAGTCTTCAAGAGATAGGGAGTTATTAAAACCAAACCCATTTTAGTAACATTACAAATGGTAGATAGATTAATTAAACAACCTTGGGGTATGGTAGAAGATGTGCTAGTAAAAGTAGAGAAGTTCATCTTTTCGGTGGATTTTATTGTACTAGACATGGAAGTGTAACGTAAAATTCCTATCATACTTGTTTGTCCATTCTTAGAAATTGAAAGAGTACTTATTGATGTACAAAATGTGAGCTTATAATGAGAGTGAAAGATGAACAAGTAACATTTAAAGTTTTTAAAGCATCTGAACCCCCTAATATTGATAATGCTAATGAATGCTTTAAGATAGATGTTATTGTTCATGATGATAACTTATAAAGAATCTTTTGATTCGCCCACACTTAAAGCTATTACACATGATCTTGTGAAAAATGAAGTATACTCACCAAGAAATAACTCAATCTATTTTAATTTTGAAAGTATAGAATCTATAATTGATCTTGTTGATTGTGTGAACTATTTGGAGGTTACATCTCCCATATGTATACCTAATATTATGGTGGAGAGTTTTGAGATAGGATCTAAACATAAACCATCTATTGATGAGCTACCAAGCTTAGACATCACACCTTTATTCTACCATCCCCAATGAAATGGGTAAGTGAAGGAGTCCAATAGGGAGGTGAAAAGGATGCTACAAATACATAGATTAGATTAACTATGGCGGAGCGCTTATAAGAATGCTAAAAGGTATAAAAAACAAAAATATAGCATAATAAGATAATTGACCACCATGGTTTAAGACTGGAGCATAAACTATGGTTCAAAAATTCATGACTCAAACTATTTTTGGGAAAACTCAATAGTAAATGGACACAGAGAGATATACCTTAAGAGTTGATATGACCGTCTAGTCAAGGAAGTTAATTATGATGCTAGTTGGGAGGCAACCCAATGTTATTTTACTTATATTTTTTTTATTTATTTTGTAGGTGAATAAATATGGAGAGTAATAGCACAACAAGATTAAGCATTTCAACAAAATATATAGTGTGCCAAGACTAAGGGATTTTTCTTTCATTTTACTTTTTAAATATTTATATGTGTACATTGAGGACAATGTGCAATTTAAGTTTTGGGATGGAACTTCGTTCTCTACTTTAGTATTTAGTATGCATTTCAATTTCTAGGAAATTATTTTTAGGCAATTTTTAATCATGATTTGGGTAGATATTGATAGATATATGAAAATTAAATGTATGTATACTTGATATGAAACATATGAACTCATTGATAAAAACAATGGTTGTCATAACTAGGATTAGGTATGTAACATGCTTGTTAAGATACTTACATTAATCATGTGATATGCTTGCTAGTTTTGATTGGATTGATTTAAAGTTTTACGCATATGTTAATGTTTGATTTTGGTGTTCTTATTGAGAGAACATTTATGGTGAATTATACAAGTTGTATGAGATATACCATGTTTTATAATCTATTTGACCCCCCTTGAGGTGAAATTCAAAATAGTATTTAGCATAAGATATGATTTAGGCCTTATTTGGATTTATTTAGCCTTTCAAACTAACCATTGTTAATATCTTTAGTCATTGATTTGAGGCCAATTAAAAACCTTTCATATCTTTAAACCACATTATGTGCCTAACCAATAAGCCTTGCCTTTACCTTTGCACCATTATATTATATAAAAGGAAAAAAAATACAATCATGTGTTATGCTATAGAGTAAGGTGAAATGTAATGCACCCTATGAAAAAAACTCACAAGCCAATTACCCCTTTCTAAACAAAAAGACAAAAAAAAGGTTTGGAGTATTGTGAAGTTATAAAAAAATATGGAATAAGAGAATATGAAAACAATGGAAAGATATGGTGCACAAAAATATCAAGTAAAAGCTCAATTGTAGTTAAAAAGTGCATAATGAATAAAAATAAAACTAAGGTGCGGAAAGAGACTAAATATCTTCATTATTCAATTCCTACCTAAGCCTTACATTATTATTGATATTTAGCTAAATGCATATCTATATTAGAAGAGAAGGATGTGAAAAATAGACTTATGAGACTTGTTGCAAGATTGAATTGATTGGCATACTCATATAGGTTGACTTCATGAGTGCATTGGATGATATCATGTGCAACACACACACACACGAATATTTGTCAACAACCTTGCATATCCTTTTATTGATGGAACGTTGATTGATGAATATATCATAGAATTGTACGTTGTTTGAGGAGAATAGTTTTTGCTAAATATACATGTAATAATCAATATATATATATATATATATATATGAATATGAATATACTGCCCATGTCATTTTATCTAGTTTGGCTTTTCTTTACTTGATGACAAGCAAAGAGTTAAGTGTGGGAGTATGATGACTATATTTTCGTAGAGTCATTGGTGTATCTTTTTGCTTGATATTTACTCATTTTATTGAATAATTTGTACTTTTGAGGTTAAACAATATTAAAATATGAACTTTATAGTGAAAAGGGATGAAAATATATTTTTTGGGAAATTTTGGAATTTTGAGGGATTTTAGTGTGAATTTTTAATGTAAGATTAATCAGAACATGCCACATAGATGCCACACAAGTAGGGGATATGACTAGGCATCGCCACATGGATTCCATGCAAGTGAAAAGGGCCAATCAAAGTATGCCGCATGTACCGGGTGACTCAGGCCATGCCAAGTGTTAGAACAATGATTTCACTGTAGGGTCAACAAGCATGCAATGAGTCATCACATGCTTCGTCTATTTGTTGCACTAGAGGTGCCACACAATCTGTATTCACAAATCACTGTATGCCACGCAACATTAACTTAACACCCATTGACCATGACTAGTTCACCACACCACACGTCGTGCGTTGATTCATCCAATGATTTTCCTATTCCATGTATCACATTCCATTTGTTCAGCACTATTAATTTCTCCTTTTTCACCTCAGGCCTTGATTTGAAGTTGATATGATGGTACAGATTCCATCTGACCCTAATTTAACCCCTTAATTTCCCTCCAAAACCCAAATAAGCTAAGAATTACCAATTTTTATATGTTTTTGGAGTCAAGAAGTGATAAAAATAGAAAAATTCAAAAAGAGATACAATTTTGGTGAAGATTCAAAAGGAGATTGGTGCTACGATTCAAGAGTTGATTGTATTTATTATTCTTATTTTTTTTATCAATTTGTATGTCTTTTTTTATGAAAAAATGAGTTTTATGAACAAAATTATGTCTAGCTAATTTATTAGTCTAGAGGTCTTATAAACCCAATTCTCTATATGTGATGATATAATATTTTATCATAATTATAATTTCAATTTATTAAATTGTTTAATCTAACTTTTATTCTATTAATTGTTTTGCCAATAATTAATCTATTGAGGCAATTAAATATATTTTAGAGAATTATTTAATTGTTTATCTCAATTAAAAAACATGCATAGTTTTTAGGCAGAGATCTACAAATCTTATGTATGTGATCCATAATTGATGAATTTAATGAGTAGTATGCAATTTATTTGACATGAAAGTATAATTAGGTTAATTACTATAAGGTGTGTAATTTACTTAAGAGAAGAATACATGCTAGGTTAAATTGAATTGACCATGTAGTTGATTGGTAATTATATTAGGAGAATTTTAGTGATTCATATGTTCAGAAAATTAGGCATGAAAGATTCCTAGATATTTTCTTAGCTCCTAATTCTAAGTTAATTAATTATTGTCATTTATTTTTAATTTTTTAATTTTTTCTTTTTTAAAACATAAAAACACGAAAAAATTGATTTTTATTTTTAGTTTTAAAATTAGTTTCTAATAACATAATATCTGTGGGAATAATCTTTTCTTATCATTATATTGCTTATTGCAATACATATACTTATGTTTTAATTGCACACAATTTGTGTCAATCATAAACACCCATCTAGAATCAATAGCTTTACAATCATTACTTTTCTTAACTAAATTCCATGTTTAATTTTTTCATTAAAGAATCACACTCATTATGCATTGCTTTAAGCCATTTTTCATATTAACAACTCTTACAAACATCAACACAGTTTTTAAGTATAGAATCATCAATAACACTCAAGGGATTGTAAGTAAAATCAGAAAAGTTACTTATTTTATTTTTTTGCTATGACCAACTAGTGTTGATCAAGGTTATGTGAACTTATAAGAAGTGTTGCATTCTCCTCAATTTCCTTGTCAATATGTATTTTGTATTTTCTAATACTAGTTATATCTTATTGAGGGGTTGTAGGAGCATCCATCTTAATTGGAGTAGTAGCCATAAATCCTTTATATAATATGTTTAATTTATCTCAACTTACAACTAAATATGTCATTTACTAAACATCGGTAGGTATAAGGAATTATTGCCCTCAATGCTAACACATGGCTTAAATGGTACATATTACCCTTCGTCCGGATTGAATGCATAAATGTAGCAACCTTACATATTTAAGAATAAGTAAATCCTTAAGTCGTACATATCATATTCTAGATTCAAGACAATATTTACTAATATTAATTACTTCATGTATTATCTATTTAATTTAACCCCTTGGCTTTGATATTATAATGTCTACCTAGGATCTGGGTCGTTATTAGTAGAGTCAATCATATCATATTAAGAACACATGCTTAATAATAATACACATTATATTGATAATTAGGTGGCTTAGCCGGCCATATTAAGTTACAAAAAAACTAAAAAAAATAAAAATAAAATTCAAAAATAAAATAAACTTAAAAACTTACTTATAATAAACTAAATTAAGGTTATGAAGTGGTTTTACCAATCTGTTGATATTTGGACAAAAACTTATAACATAATTTAAGCAACCAAAGAATCTTTGTAGTTGGGTTTTGTCGATAATCCTGTCAGGAAACTTTGTAGTAAATTGAAGTGATCGATCGATTGGTATAATTGTTCCATTGGATATGTTGTGTCCAAGAAACCTTATATTGGTTTGAAAAAGAGTCATTTTCTTGGCTGATAAAGCCAATCCATTCCTCTTGATGATATGGAAGAAGGTTTTGAGATGTTTGATATGTTGTCTGAAATCTTTGGAAAATATAAGTAAATCGTCGATGTACACAATACAGAATTCTGAGGAGGGATTGAATATGTCATTCATTATCCTCTGGAACTCAGAAGGTGCATTTTTGAGCCAAAATGGCATAACATTCCACTCAAACTGTCCAAATGGAACAATGAATGCAGTTTTGTACCTATGTTGGGGCTCGATTTGAATTTTCCAAAAGCCTGATTTCATATCAAACTTTGAAAATATGGATGATGAGTATAATTTTTAAAGCAAGTCTTTTTTATTGGAGATAAGGTACCTAATCCATTTTAAGGCTTCGTTCAAAGGTTTATAGTTGATGACTAACCGAGGAGTTCCTCTTTCAATCTCGGCAGATTTATTGATATAGAAGGCTGCACAACTCCACGATGATCTAGATTTTGAAATCAAATTCTTAGATAAGAGATCCTCGATCTCCTTTCTATGGAATTGTTCAAGATCACCATTCATTTGAATAGACCTTACTTTTTTGGGGATATCCTTCTCGTTGAAGGATGATTCATATGGAAAATATACCATGTGTTGTTTTCTATCCTAGAAAGCACTAGGTAATTGAAAACAAAGCTCTTTTTTCAAAAGAGTTTTGAAGTTTAGAGATTTTGTCTTTAATCTCTGGGATTTGAAGCTCTTTCTCAACTGTATGAGATTGAGCTCCAGTTTTGAGATTGAGAAGGTCTTTTAATCTATGATTTATAAGAACAGAAATCTGTTTTGAAGAGATTGAATGGGTTTTGATGAGATTGAGATCTCTGGTTTTTAGTTCTTCAATGAAAGGGAAGTTGAAGGCTTCTCTTCTGATTTTGAAATAAATTCTATCATTTTTGACAAGATATGGGGTGATAATATCCATAAAGGGAGTTGCTAGTATGACTGGATAGCCTATATCAGAAACTTTTACAAATGGAGTTTTAATAAAGTATAATCCTTTTAGAATCGATACTTGAGTTTTCCCAATAATATCTATGCGAGATTTATTGGTAGAATTTAGTTGTTCTTTAGTCGGTTTGTAAAACCTTCTGGGAACAATTGATGGTTTGATATAATTAAGATCAGCACCTGTATCAAACAAGGCTATGACCTTAAGTTTTGAAGATTATATTAATCTTATACTTCCTAGTGGTAATTTTTCTTAAATTTTGAAGAATATTTTTAGGAATTTTCTCTCGATTTTTAAGTTCTTGATTTGATGCAAGTTCATCGGCAGAATCTCTTACATAAATTGATGATTTATCTCTATTTTTATTAAGTATTTCAAACTTAATATCTAGTTCTTTTTGTTTTTCTCTAAGTTGGTGGAGTTCTAGCTTAAAAGTTTTGATTTCTATTTTTAAGTCTTAAATTTGACTTCCTAGTTTAATAATTGTTTTCTTTCTTTCTAGAACAACAATGAGATTATAACAACCTGTGCTGGTATTTGGAAGGTCAGAATTCCCTTTTAATGATTGTGATTTTTCCAAAGATGTAGCTAGGTATTCTACTTATAATTTGGTTATTGATGGATCATTTAACTTAAGGATTTTATCTTGAAATTTTTCATCTTCTTCCTTAGTTAATACATTAATGTTTTTATCAGAGGAATCTGAATTGGTGGTTGCAAGTTTGGCCTCCTGGGGATTTGATTCTTCGTCTGTTGATTGTCTAAACTCAGATGATGAGGATGTATCTACCATTAGGGCAGATAGTTTGGCAAAGGTGTCTTCTTCGAGTTTTAATTCGTGAAGTTTTTTAGACATTTTGCAGT
Organism: Hippophae rhamnoides; assembly: GCA_033030585.1. Lineage (NCBI taxonomy): Eukaryota > Viridiplantae > Streptophyta > Magnoliopsida > Rosales > Elaeagnaceae > Hippophae > Hippophae rhamnoides. Next base: position 35,674,611 of record CM065437.1, read on the forward strand.
AATTAGCAGTGTGACCTTTTTCCACATTTATAACATTTAAACTCTTTAAAAATTTTAAATGGTTTTTATGATGTTTTGATTCCTTATTAAAATTTCTTTTATAAGGTTTGTTATAAAAATTCATTCTTCTTTCAAAGAATGATTTTTTGGGTTTTGAAAATGTCTTATAAGGTTTATGAGTTTTCTTACAAGATTTTGAAATAGTTTGGCTGCAAGTTCCCTCGTATGTTTTGTTAATAGAGAGATCGTTATCAAACTATTTGTAGAATGATCCAATTTCTCTTTTGGAAACTTTGATTTCCAATTTCATTTGTTTTTGGATTTTGAAATCTTGACATATTTGAAGACCCTAGTTTTGAGCAAAACTAATCAATTGATCGTAGGTTAGTTGATCATATGGGATTATGTGATTCCCATAGGTTTCACAAATTTTGTTTCTGGTTTTCTCACCTAAGAGGGGAGGAAGACCTGCTAGGAATTACTCCTTCTAGAATGGTTGAATAAAGTCATCTCTTAACATAACTCTAGACATAAATGAAGTTTTATAATTTTGAAAATCACTTATCTTCCTACATTTTATCTTGGAAAGAGGATCAACGTTTTTATCTTTTAAATGGGATGGATCTCCCATGAAATGGAGTGATATTGTAAAGAGTAATGTGGAGATTGCATCCTGTATAGGAGCTCCATGATGATCTAGTATGGGTATACCACACTCATTAGTTAGTATAGCATTGTAGATATCTAACTGTTGTTGTTTTGAAAGATGATGATCCCACCATCCTTTTAGTTGGCATGAAAATCCAGCTATTAATAATTCAACAACTGTTTTATCAGTTGTAGCAATTTGGTTTGTATAAGCATTCGACGCCATGGTCATTTGCTGCAAGATATTTAATATCTCATGATCATTCATTCCATCAATGTTCCAAACATAGATAGAAGACGCGTTATACTTAGATTGGGTTACCTAACTAGGATGGGTACTTATGGTATGTGGGTACCTAATTGTGCTAGGTTCTTTTCAAGCTAATTTTTGAATGTGAGGAATTGGTTTAGAAAGGGTTTCTTGGGAACTTTCCTCAGATGATATATCAAATCCTAGTGGACTTTATAATTTTTTAATGAACCCTATATAATAAAGCTATTGGAATTGTTCCCGGTAAACTAGGATATGATATATCATCTAAGGAAAGTTCCTAGGAAACCCTTTCTGAACCAATTCCTCACATTTAAAAATTAGCTTGGAAAGAACCTAGCACAATTAGGTACCCACATACCATAGGTACCCATCCTTGTCAAGTAACCCAATCTAAGTATAACTTGTCTTCTATCTACGTTTGGAACAATGATGGAATGACTGATCATGAGATATTAAATATCTTGCAGCAAATGACAATGGCGTCGAATGCTTATAGAACCCAAATTGGTACAACTATTAAAATAGTTGTTGAATTATTAATAGCTAGCTATTCAGGCCAACTAAAAGGATTGTGGGATCATCATCTTTCAAAACAACAACAGTCAGATATCTACAATGTTGTACTGATTGATGAGTGTGGTATACCCATACTAGATCATCATGGAGCTCCTATATAGGATGCAATCTCCACATTACTCTTTAAAATATCATACCATTTCATGGGATATCCATCCCATTTAAAAGATAAAAACACTAATCTTCTTTCCAACATAAATGTAGGAAGATAAGCTATTTTCAAAATTAAAAAACTTCATTTCTGTCTAGAGTTATGTTAAGAGATGACTCTATTCAACCATTCTGGAATGAGTAATTCCTAGCATGTCTTCCTTCCCTAACCTATGGTCAATTGATTAGTTTTTCTCAAAACCAGGGTCTTCAAATATGTCAAGATTTGAAAATCCAAAAACAAAATGAAATTGGAGCTCAAAGTTTCCAAAAGAGAAATTGGATCATTCTACAAACAGTTTGATAGCGATCTCTTTATTAACAAAACCTACGAGGGAACTTGCAGTCAAACTATTTCAAAATCTTGTAAGAAAACTCATAAACCTTATAAGACATTTTCAAAACCCAAAAAAACATTCTTTGAAAGAAGAATGAATTTTTATAACAAACCTTATAAAAGAAATTTTAATAAGGAATCAAAACATCATAAAAAACCCTTTAAAAACTTTAAAGAGTTTAAATGTTATAAATGTGGCAAAAAAGGTCACATTATTAATTACTACAAAATGTCTAAAAAACTTCACAAATCAAAACTCGAAGAAGACACCTTTTCCAAAAGCTCTGCCTTAATGTTAGATACATCCTCATCATCTGAGTCTGGACAATTAACAGACGAAGAATCAAATCCCCAAGATGACGAACTTGCAACCAGAAATTCAGATTCCTCTGATAAAAACATTAATGTATTAACTAAGGAAGAAGATGAACAACTTCAAGATAAAATCCTTAAATGATCTATCAATAACCAAATTATATGTAGAATACCTAACTACATCTTTGGCAAAATCACAATCATTAAAAGGGAATTTTGAACTTCCAAATACAAGCACATTCTATTATAACCTCACTGATGTTCTGGAAATAAAGAAAAAAAATTATCAAACCAGAAAGTCAAATTCAAGACTTAAAAATAGAAATCAAAACTATTAAGCTAGAACTCCACCAGATTAGAGAAAAACAAAAAAGAATAGATATTAAGTTTGAAATACTTAATAAAATTGGAGATAAATCATCAACTTATGTAAGTGATTCTAACGATGAACTTGCATCAAATCAAGAACTTAAAAATCTAGAGAAAATTCTTAAAAATATTCTTCAAAATTTAAGAAAAAATTACCACCAGGAAGTACAAGATTAGTATAATCATAGTTTTCCCTGATGACTCAAAACTTGAGGTCATAGCCTTGTTTGATATAGGTGCTGATCTTAATTGTATCAAACCATCAATTGTTCCCAGAAGGTTTTACAAACTGACAAAAGAATAACTAAATTCTGCTAATAAATATCGCATGGATATTATTGGGAAAACTCAAGTATCTATACTAAAAGGATTATACCATATTAAAACTCCATTTGTAATAGTTTTTGATATAGGCTATCTAGTCATACTAGGAACTCCCTATATGGATATTATCACCCCATATCTTATCAAAAATGATAGGATTTCTTTCAAAATTGGAAGAAAAGCTTTCAGCTTCCCATTCATTGAAGAACCAAAAACCAGAGATCTCAATCTCATCCAAACCCATTCAATCTCTTCAAAAAGATTTCTATTCTTATAAATCATAGATAAAAAGACCTTCTCTATCTCAAAACTGGAGCTCAATCTCATACAGTTGAGAAAGAGCTTCAAATCCTAGAGATTAAAGACAAAATCTCTAAACTTCAAAACTCTTTCGAAAAAAGAGCTTTGTTCTTAATTACCTAGTGCTTTCTGGGATAGAAAACAACACATGGTATATTTTCCATATGAATCATCCTTCAACGAGAAGGATATCCCCAAAAAAGTAAGGCCTATTCAAATGAATGGTGATCTTGAACAATTCTATAGAAAAGAGATTGAGGATTTCTTATCTAAGAATTTGATTTCAAAATCCAGATCGTTGTGGAGCTGTGTGGCCTTCTATGTCAATAAATTTGTCGAGATTGAAAGAGGAACTCCTCAGCTAGTCATCAACTATAAACCTTTGAACCAATCCTTAAAATGGATTAGGTACCCTATCCCTAATAAAAAAAGACTTGCTTCAAAAAGTATACTCATCATCCATTTTTTCAAAGTTTGATATGAAATCAGGCTTTTGAAAAATTTAAATCGAGCCCCAACTTAGGTACAAAACTGCATTCACTATTCAATTTGGATAGTTTGAGTGGAATGTTATGTCATTTGGGCTCAAAAATGCACCTTCTGAGTTCTAGAGGATAATGAATGAAATATTCAATCCCTACTCAGAATTATGTATTGTGTATATCGATGATGTACTTATATTTTCCAAAGATGTCAAACAATATATCAGACATCTCAAAACCTTCTTCCATATCATCAGGAAGAATGGAAGGAATGGATTAGCTTTATCAGCCAAGAATGTGTCCAATATCAGGTTTCTTGGACACAATGTATCCAATGGAACAGTTATACCCATCGATCCATCACTTCAGTTTACTACAAAGTTTCCTGACAGGATTATCGACAAAACCCAGCTACAAAGATTCCTTGGTAGCTTAAATTATGTTATAAGTTTTTGTCCAAATATCAACAGATTGGCAAAACCACTTCATAACCGGCTTAAGAAAACTCCTAAGCCATGGACAGAAGAACATACCAAAATTGTGCAAAAAAGAAAAACACAGGTACAAAACATACCCTGTTTACATCTTGCTGATCCTACGCTCCCCAAGATAGTAGAAACCGATACCAGTGAACTCGGGTATGGTGGGATATTAAAACAGGTCCAAGATAATATGGAATAAATCGCTCCGTTTGTCTCTAGCAATTGGAATGATTGCCAAAAGAATTATTCCACTGTAAGAAAAGGAAATACTTTCCATAGTACTTTGTATTTCCAAATTTCAATCAGATTTATTAAATCAAATTTTTTTTACTAAGAATTGATTGTAAGTCTGCAAAAGAAATTTTATTAAAAGATGTTAAAAACATTGCATCAAAACAAACTTTTTCCAGATGGCAAGTAATATTAAGTAATTTTTTATTTTGATATTGAATTTATCAGAGGAGATAATAACTCATTACTAGATTTTCTAACCAGAGAATTTCTCCAAAACAGATTTAAAGATGAGTAAGAAAAAGAAAGATAAGGAGAAGTCTCAAACCCTTACCATTACCAGCCTCTCATCGGCCAAACCCATTATGACCTAGTCTCAGGCAACCCAAAATCAAGCATCAACTTCCCAACAAACTTTGGAAGAATCATAACCCCAGTTAACCCTTGAGGAAATAGAATTAAATAATCGCATCCAACAATGGTTGCAAAATATGAATTTTGAGAAAATCAGAACAACATTTCGTTGTATCCCAGAATTAGGGGGACCAACTTATTCATCGAATTTGGAAATAATACCTTCCAAATCAAAATCATTTTCTCAAAAATCAACTGGAACAATTTCTATTCCAGAACGAAGAGTAACATCTTCAACTTATTTTCCCCCAAAAGGAGAAAGGGAAGTTATTCCCAAAACAAAAATAACCTTTGAGTATTTTAACAAACAACCAGGCTAGATGGTTACTATTTTAGAAAAAACAATTTTTCGATAAAAACCCTTACTTGGTCGTTCAAAAAATGTTTGAAAAAGGGATTTTCTATAGGCCAACATTAATTTCAAAAACACCTCAATACTATCAAAGTATTTTGGAAATTACTGGAGCATGGAATTCAAACATTTCCATTATCCTAAATCATCAGAAGTGTAGTTTTCAACTACTAAACTTCATAAAATACTATCTCCAATAGATTGGGGAAATGAATTATCAAAATAGTTGACTTTTCCAGTCCAAATCACATCTTCCATCCCACATTGTACATCATATAATTATTGGGATTATTACCAGGCATGGTTTAATGCATTTTTAATCAAAAACAAAGATAATCAACATTCTTGGTTATTTTTCTTTGTTAACAAATCCATTAATCCATCTCGATTTCCATCTTGGTTTTCAGAATGGTGGAAATTATTCAGAAACCTTAGTGGCATTCTGATCTCACCTGTGAAAGAGAGTTACGAATCTTTCCAGACACATTACAAACCATCAACAGAGGAAGCTAGATTCCCTCCCCTGTGCATTTTTTGCTCAAAAATTTACCTTTCTTAGGTATGTCAATGGGTATTAAATCCAGTGGAAATGGAGGTAATATCAATTACCCATTCATTTAAGATCAAATGGTGATCATCATTCACGATCCCAAAAACTTTTTTATTACTAGCTGTTGATAAATGGCTATTACAAAAGGGCCATAAAGAACCCCAGGTGAAGGAAATACAAGCTTTTTCACTTCTATTAGCATAAAAGGCACATACAAATGCCTTGATATCTCAAGCAAAAATCCTGAAGGAACTCTTGGAAATCATTAAGCAATTATCATCTAGATAAACCTCTCTTGTCCGGAAAGAAGAACTTGAATTGGATGAAACCCAATCACCCGATCGTATAATCACCCCATCCAACACTTCAGAAGAGGACTTAATCGATTTAGAGACCTCTACTGTAGATTTGAACTTTTGGATTGTAAAATAGTCCACATTATTATAACCATGCTTTTGCCCATTTATTATTTGGGCCTAGAAATACATGGGTAAAGATAATGTCATAATCAAAAAGGCATTAATGTCATCTTTAGTATTATCTCACCATATGAGTACCATCACATTTCTAATGTTGAAACTACTAAGGCCACTTGGGTTACTCTAGAATATTCCCATTTCAAAGAATCAAGAGTTCTTGATTCTTTAATCACAAGAAGAAGAAATATATAGATTCTTGAAAAAATACCTCAACAATTTTATTAAAAGAACTAAAATTATAAAGGCTGAAAAGATGATGCATTTATATATGCACATTGTATCATTTTATAGGCTCTTCTTGTGCATACAAAAGAGGGTTGCATCTTTACATATACTAGCAAACCCCTAACTATCTTAACCTCCATAACCAATGATATTTCACTTCTAAACCCACATAAAACCTATATTGTTGAATTTGATATATTATCACATGTGATAGTACTACTATAACAGTCTATTATCACATGTGATAACATATTGTTGCACTACTTAAAAGCCTTTGTAGCATTAGCTTTGCTAAACTGATTTATTATCACATGTGATAATGCTATTATAACACTCTATTATCACATGTGATAAGCAGCCTCTAATGAATTTTAATAATTCTTATGATTATTTAATTTAATATGTGGATTACATTTCAATAGCCCCCTATAAACTCATGATTTGTGTAAAACCATAAGTTTGGATCTAAAAATTATAAAAGAAGAAATAGGTAAAGGTTATGTTAAGTAATCTATGATTTGGTCACTCGAGGATACATGCTCAACTAGTAGTGATTTCTGAACTACTTGATCATGAAGGAAGTGATGATCCACCTTTATATGCTAAGTTCGAGCAAGAAGCATAGGATTGTGACAAAGAGCATGAGCAATGATCCTATCAGTGAAGAGAACAAGTATACTAGCAAGTATAACAAATAACTCAGCTAAAAGATACCTTAGCTAGATAATTTATACATAACCTAAAGCCATAGCCCTATATTCACTCTCGGTGCTACTCCAAGATACCACCTTTTGTTTAAAGTTGTGCCATGAAACCAATTTATCCCTAAGACACATAATAGGTAGATATGCTACGATGATCATCTTGAAAACTCATATAGTCTACATCAAAGAATATTGTTAAATACAAAAATTTATACTTATGTAAAGCAAGAATAAACTATAAAGTACCATTAACATTATACAGTTGATTGATGCCAAAGGTAATATCAGGTCTTATAAGCGTGAGATATTGGAGTGATCCTACCAATCTTTTATATTTTGAAGGATCAACTAAGGTATCACCATCTTCTTTACTTAATAACTTTCCAGATGAAATTAGAATGGCCATAGCTTTGGCATCAAGAAGATCAGCCATGTCAAGCAATGTTTTCATAAATTTATGCTAATATAAATGCATGCTAGTAACATTTTAAGTGACCTCAACTAAAAAAAATACCCAAGTCCTTAAGAGAAAACTAAAGATGTATATATGCAATAATTTTATCTATATGAGTTGAGTTTGATCCTATAACTAGAATGTTATCAACATAGACTAGAATCAAGACCATTTCCTTGTCTTGGCAATGAAGGAACAATAAGGTATCAACTTTATAGTTATGAAAACCTATTCCAGGAAACAAGTACAAAGCTTTTAATACCATGCCCTAGGTGTCTGGTTTAAGCTATATAATGAATTTTGAAGCTTACAAACAATGTAGAATCAACTTTTTTGAAGGCAAGAGGTTGGTACAAATACATATTCTCAAGTAAGTCTCCATAAAGAAAGGCCTTATTGACATCTACTTGCCTTACTACCCATCCACTACTTAAAGCTATAGTAAGTACTACTCGAACTGTGGAAGTTTTCACAACTGGGTTAAAGGTTTTATAGTAAATGACCCTAAATTCCTACAAGAAACCATTATCAACTAGCCTTGGTTAATTCTTGTCTAGAGTCCCATCTACCAAAAACTTGACCCTAAACACCTATTTTCACATAATATGAGTCACTCTAATAGGTCATTTCCTTTCTCCACTCATGGATTTTCAAAGCTTTCTTATAACTTTTGAGTTTATTGATTGTAGAAGAAAAAGAAACTAGTGAAAAAGCTTCTAGCTTAGTAATGCTCACTTTTGATCTTGTTATCATTGGATGGGTATTTGAAGTTTTTAGAGAAGTAAAAGGTTTAGTAGGTAAATCAGCTACAAGTTGCAAATCATTAGTAGGAGAGGGAGTAAGATTAAGATAGGGTAACCAAGATTCATACAGAATAACCATTTCATTTCCTAGAGAAGTAATAGGTTCATGGAAAAAGATAGGAGCAATAATTTGATCACAAGATACATTGGTATGAGTATTAGAAACAAGTGAACTAGGATTTTTAGAAATAGAAGAGAGGAAGATAAAAAAGATGGAAAACTAGTTGGTAAAGGAGAAGTAACTGGTAGATTAGGTGTAATTATAATAATTGTCTGAAACTCAGTTTGGATAGAAGGTTTAGGATCTATATTAGCAAAGGGAAAGCTACTCTTACGAAACAACATGTCTACTAACAATTATCTTACCATTAGATATGTTAAGACATAAATACTATTTTTGATTTAAAGCATAACCCATAAAGACACACTCCACAAATCAAGTGTCAAATTTATCATGAATAAAATCTCTCATACAAGGAAAACACTGGCAGCCAAAGACTTATAAAGCATTATACGTGGAAGCCTTACCATATAGAAATCAAAAAGAGACAATGAAAATAGAAATTTTATGAGCAATATATTGATTAAAAAGGTTATAGTTTGCATAGCATAAGGCCATAAAGTAATGGGTGTATAAGCAGTAAGAAGTAAAGCCATACCCCTTTCTACAATATGTCTATGACGACATTCCACAACTCCATTTTGGTGAAATGTGTGTGGACAAGTAACTTTGTGAAGAATAACTTCCTGCTGAAGCTGAACCACTAGAGGTTTAAACTCATCCCTACTATTAGTTTGAATTGCTTTAATTTTAGCATTAAATTATCTTTCAACCATTCTTTTAAAAATAAGAACATCAACCATAGTTTGATCTTTTAATTTCAAGTGAAAAATCTAAGTAAATCTGGTATGATCACCAATAATAGAGAAAAAATACTTTTGAGTAGTAGCAGCACTCTTAGGGGTTATCCACAAGTCCATATACAACGAGGCAAATGGAGTATCTACTCTAGTATGAGAAGAAAGGAAAGGTAACCTATACCCTTTGGCTAATTGAAAAAAATTACAATACATGCTAACGTTATTACTCTTATCACTACTTTCACTAGCAATGCCTTGCTTATGTAGAGCAACCTTAACTATTGGAAAGGAAGGATTACACAATCTTGTATGCCATTTCTCCAATGAAGTATGAAACAATGTAGGAGACTCATTACTAACACTGAATGAGGAAGAACTTCTCTGCATTTTGTACAAGCCTTACTGACTAGGGCTTTGAGCCATGATCTCTTGGGAATGAAAATAATTGACCAAAAACTAGAATGATCAAACTCCATAGAAATTTGATTATCTTTGCAAAATTTATGAACATAAATCAAATTGATGGCAACTTTAGGAATATGTAGTACTCTTTCTAAATTGAGATCATAATTATTATTAAATTGGATAACACTTTTACCAACACTAGATATAGGAATGATTTCACCATTATCTAGTGTGATTCCTTCAAGGCTAGTGTACAGAAGTGAGTCAATTAGAGTGGTTGGATCAGCAAACACATGGTGATTAGCACTAGTGTCTAGTACCCAGGAAGGACTAAGAGATAAAGATGATGACATATTTCCAATTGAGTAACCATTGTAGATGGTGATACAGATTTTCCAACAAGAACATCTTGAAGAACAAAGCATGATTGAGCATTGTGACCAACTTTTTGAAACAATTGGAAAATAGGCCTCTGAGAGTTGTTTTTCTTGTCATTCTTGAAAGATTGAGAAGATTCATTCTTACTTTCTTGAAGTTGAGATTATTCTTGAAGAAACTGTTTAAAAGTACATTGAGACTTATTTTCACCTCATTTATTCAAGGATTTCACATTTGCATTCTTGCCTTGATACTTTGCCACATTCGCATGAAATGATTCAAACTCCATAAAAGATTGTTACTACAATATTTTTTCAAAACCTTCAAGATAGTTATGAATAGCATTGATTGAAAACAACACTTCTTTCATTCTGATATTTGTTACAAAATTCTTATATTTTAGGCCAAGTCCTCGCAACACATACAATAATAGATCTTTTGCACTAATAGAATGACCAATTTTAGTGAGATTTCCAGCAATGGTTGGCCTTTAACATATATTGTGCTACTATATGTCCTTCTTTTTTCAATGTCTAAACCTACTTTCTCAATTACATTACCTTTTACTAGACATCAGTAGAATATGACTCCTTAACTAGTACCCATTGTTGTCTAGCAATCATTCCACTACTTAGAAGCTAACACAGAGCCATAAATGCAACCATTTACTACAGAGTTCAATCAATTTCAGTTAAAAAAAGTGGGATTTATTGTAGAAAAATCATTAACATACATTGTGAGCATAATAAGTGACCCATTAATGATACCTTCAAGCCTGTAAATAGTGACATAGGTCAGCAATCGATCCCCCAAATTATATATTTGTTATCATTCAACTTAACTAGAAGACATACATTGATTGGTGGAAAGGATGAGATATTCTTAGCTAATGCATCAATTGTACTTTGAGTTACATAACTGTCAGTGGAAGCATTAACACCAGAACATCAATTAACAACATTTCTATAAAATTGATTAGCATTTTCCATCTTTGAGTTTGAATACTCTAGCTTCTGATACCATTCAAAGAATCAATAGTTCTTGACTCTTTAATCACAAAAAGAAGAAAGAGATAGATTCTTGAAAAAATACCTTAACAATTTTATTAAAAGAACATAAATTCTAAGGACTAGAAACTAAAACTTAAGCGCTGAAAAGATGATGCATTTACATGTGTATATTGTATCATTTTGTAAGCTCTTCTTATGCATACAAAAGAGGGTTGCATTTTTACATATATTAGCAAACCTTTAACTATCATAACCTCCATAACCAATGAGATTTCACATCTAAACCCACATGACACCTGCATTGCTGAATTTAATCTATTATCACATGTGATAATACTACTATAACTTTCTATTATCACATGTAATAGAAAACTATTACATGGCTTAACAACTCTTGCAACACTAGCTTTGCTAAACCGATTTGTTATCACATGTGATAATGTTGTTATAATACTCTATTATCATGTGTGATAAGGAGCCCCTATGAAATTTAACAATCCTTATGATTATTCAATCTAATATGTGGATTACATTTCAACACACATGAGGGTACCATCCAAGTTAAATGTACTAAACTTTGCATGTTGACTACTAAGTTTAAAAACCTTAGGAACAAAAAATGTGAGACATTTTTTGAATTTTATGCTAGACTTTGTGATATTTCTAAATCTTCTTCAAATCTTAAAGAGAAAATTGATGAATTGTGGTTATTTTGAAAGATTTTGTCCTCATTACTAGATCGTAGGTCACTGCCATAGAAGAAAGAAAAGATGTAGACACCATAAAAATTGATAAACTTGTTGGCTCAATCTATACTTTTGAAATGAACTTTCAAACACCTACAAAGAGCATGGATTTCACTTTCAAGATCACTATGACTGATGATGGTAATAGTGAAAATGATAAGGGTGATAAAAAATTGGTATTCTTAGCCAAAAGGCTCTAAAAAACTCTTCAATCGGAAGAATTCACAATGTAAGGGGAAATTAAGCCATAGATGGGATCGTAAATCAAGAGAACTCAAACTTATGAGTTTGAAAGTTAAGAAAACTAGATCCACTAGACCATATTGTTTTGAATGCAATTGTTTGGTCATTTTGAAGCTAAGTTTGGGAACAAAAAGAATAAAATTGGAAAGGCTTTCAATGATATACTTGGTGAATCACAAATTGATCATGACAATTTTAATGACTTAGAAAATGGTGACACCAATTACCTAGCTTTCACTACAATGTTGATGTATACTCTGAGAGTCTAACATTGGCTTAAATAGTGAGGGAAGTGATTTTGAATTCTTCTCACTAAATTTAATGATAATAGTTTTGAGAAACTTTTTCTAGACTTAATGGGTTGTAAGAAAGAAAAAGATAGGTTAATAGTAAATGTAACCAAATTAAGGGATAAAGTTAGAACCCATGGACTTAATTCCTCCATCTTAGAAAAAGAAAAAATTGAGTTATCTAAACTTATTGATGTTTTGAATTCAAGTCTTACAAATCTTAAACATAAAAACAAGAAGCATGTGCAGAAACTTGAACAATAAAAAAAAGTTATAAAGAGATTGAAAATTAGAATTGAAAGGCTAGACAAAAGTTTTTAACTATGGAAAGCATTATAGAGACAAGATAAGACTTGGCTATATAGATGAGCATTCTACACCATCACCTTTAAAAACAACTCAGTTTGTAGAACCCTTTAACTCTTATTCTTTATGTGCTACACATACACCACATGCACCTTCTACTAAATTTGTTCCTATATGCTATAATTGTGGTAAAAAAAATGACATATTATACCTAGGTGTAGATTCTTGCTTGTTTTTAACTGTTTTGATCATAATATGCGTACATAACATTTCAAAATTAATAATCATGACTACATTTATAAATGAATACTAAAATAAAGAAAAACCAACTTAGGAAGTATGAGATTTAAGTTGAAGAAAATTTGGGTACGAAAAGATAGTCTTTTTTCAATCACCTAATTATCTTTAATTGTCCACCTAGATACCTCTGATTGGATTTTTAAATGACCCTTGGTGAGCAATTTAGTAGGATTGCATCTCTCTTATTTGTTGTCTTTTTATTATCGTAAAAAAAAAGAATTCTTTTGTCAACAATGAAATAGACTTACAAATTACTTATTTTTACAACCTTATGTTTTAGTGACTTGACTTATTTTATTTAACTTTTAATTATATAAATGGGTTTAAATTTTGACTTAAATATATATATATATATATATATATATGATGATTAATGTTGATAAAAACTTATTAACACACTCACTTAACACATATGTATGTTATGTTTGAAATTTATGATTGTTCTTATAAAATTTTAGGACTTGAGCTAATATTTATTGTAAAATTATGTTGAGTTATATATTTAACATTGAAAATTTTAATCTAAAAAGACATATATTAGGAGGATTAAAAATTTTTTTTTGTCAAAAAGTAACTCGTCACCAAATAATCTTCTTCTTGATAAATTTTTAATAGTCATCGGTGAATTAATTAATAGTAAAACAAGTGGTCAAAATTTTTAGTTGTGATAAATTGTTTATCATTTATAATCCTGACAAATATTTTGATCGTCATTATACAAATTCCCTCTTTTACGCGCATAGTTTTACCCCCGTATCATTCCATTTAAAAAAATAATAAGTGATAACAAGATTTGTCAAATATTATTAATACCTAATGCTGACAACAAATTAGAACAAAAATGATTTAAAAATAAAAAATTGCACGAATATTTTAGCCTTCGTTGCAATATATTAAAGATTTTAATTTGCAGACAAAAGTCATATTAAAAAATGGTGCAGTTTTTTTAGCCCTCCTCTCCCAATACATTTTAATTTTAATTTGCTAAAAAAACCATCACCAAAATGTTTCTTATTTTTCCAATACATTAGGTGACGTTTGTTTTACGGAATAAAATAAAAATGAGAATAGAATGGAAAGAAACGTAAAGTAAACAGTTTTTTTTTGTTTGAACACTAGAATCAAATAAGAAATCAGTATTACAATGTTTCGTTTATAACATGAATAGAATGAAAAACACTGTATGTTACCTTAATATCTCAATATTCAGTAAAGTTTAAATAATATCATTTAATTATTATTTTTTCGTCAGAAAAAATAAATTATTGAAATTATTATTTTTATAAATAATTATTACTTAAAAAATATATATTATTAAAATTATTAATTTTCTAAATAAGATTTAGGGTTTTAAGTTTTGGGATTTGAGATTTGGGATTTATAGATATATTTGTGGGTGAAAGTTTAAGGTTAAAATTATTATTTTTCTAAATAGGGTTTAGAGTTTTAGGATTTCGGATTTGGAATTTAGGTATAGGGTTTATGGTTATATTTGTGGATTAAGGTTTAGGGTTAAAATTATTATTTTTCTAAATAGGGTTCAGGGTTTATGGTTTTGGGATTTGGGGTTTAGGGTTTATGGTTTTGGGATTTAGGGTTTAAGGTTTAAGGTTTTAGGATTTGAGGTTTAGGGTTTATGGTTTTGAGATTTGAGATTTGGGATTTAAAGTTTATGGTTATATTTGTGGATTAAAATATATGATTAAAATTATTATTTTTCTAAATATGGTTTAGGGTTACATTTGTGTGTTAAGGTTAAGGGTTAAAATTATTATTTTTCTATATAATATTTTGGTTTTTGAGATTTGGAATTAATGTTTTGGTATTTGAATTTAGGATTATATTTGAAGGTTGGGGTAAAATTGAAAAAAATAAATTGAGACAAAAATAGAACCATAATTCCTTAAGAAATTATCATTTTTTTTTCTTTAAAAATTAATTTTATTTCATTTATATTTTTAATCCAATTAATCACAAAAATAGAAGAATTAATTCTTATTTCATTTCGTCAATAATAAACATAGCATTTATAAAACTAGAACACTCTTGTACATTCTAGACTTAAAAGAATCTAGAAAGTGGTGGCATAGCCTTAAGCTTGGAACCACACTATAAATAGACCCATTGGTCTTCATTTGTATTCATCTTGGGAAATCTTGGGAAATCCTTGGAAATCCTTAGGATATTATAAGATAATCTCTCTCTAGAGCAATACAAGGCATTCTTTACAAAATGGTTAATATATATATAAACCAAAGAGAGAAGCGGTTGGAGGATGAAGGAGAATAAAAAAAATAACAGTGTCGCCAATGCAAAACAGAAAAAGGGAATGCAGAAGAGAAAAAAACTGGAATAGATTAACGGCAAAGTAGATTTTTTTTGTGATTCATTTTTCTTTCATTTTTCAAAAATATTATGGTGAATTCGTTTTTGTTAAATTTAATTTTTAACATTAACTAAATTTTCTTTATTCTAGAAAAAAGATATAATTTAATTCCAAACTATGCTTGATTTAATTTGAATTATTTATCTTCATGTTTGTTCGATTTATTCTGAGTTTATTACTTCTAATTAACTAGCCAATAATTAAATGATTTTAATCTTGTGATTTACTATTGAAAGATAGAATTATATGATAGATTTGGAATTGCATACTCTTGTGTGAATGGATTTACAAGAATGTTTTCAATTGACTATCGAAAGAGACTTTTGGAAGTTTTTTGGAGATTGTAAACAAAAGAGATAATTAAATTCAATTAGCTAGATGAGTAAAGCATAGCGAGGGATTTGGTAAAATTGATTTCCTAGAAGTTTTCTTTCCATTAATTTGATCTTTGAATAACATCTTTATTTTCTTTTTCATATTTTCTTTAAATTGATTTTATTTTAAATTTCAATTACAACAACTTTAGTGACTTCTCTAGATAAAATTGAGAGTAGTATAATTTTGATATTTGTCAAAAGTAAGTTATCAATCCCTAATGACGATACTTTTTTTATCACTTTAATATAAAACTACGATACTGTGCACTTGCAGTTTTGCATCGATGAAATTTTGGCGCTATTGCTGGGATATGATTTCTTCTTATTATTGCTAATATCGATACAAAGTAATTTTGGTTTTAATTTAGAATTATATTTTATTTTATTTATATTTATATTTCTCTCTAGGTGTGTTTTTAACGTTGGATGCATCATGCTAGAACTCGAAACATAATTCCTTTTGATCCGGAGATTGAAAGAACTTTTAGAACATGAAGAAATAAGAAAGAATAAAGTACTAGCCATGGTTAAAGGAGAACAAAATGCATAGCCACGTACTTTGAAGGATTATGTAAGACCAATTGTGAATGACAATTAGTCAAGTGTAAAACTCCAAACCATTAATGCCAATAATTTTGAGCTCAAGCCAGCATTGATTAGTATAGTGCAACAAGCCCCATTTAGCGGATCACCACTTGATGATCCCAATATTCATTTGGCGATATTCTTGGAGATTTGTGACACTATAGATGAATGGTGTTACTGAAGACACCATTAGGCTGAGATTGTTTCCTTTTTCATTAAGGGACAAGGCTAGAGGTTGGCTACAATATCTACAACCGGGAAGCATCACTAGTTTTCGGGGCATGGTAGAAAACTTTCTTGCTAAATTCTTTTCACCTATAAAAACAGCCCAACTTAGGAGTGATATTGGTCAATTTAGACAAAATGATTTTGAGTCACTCTATGAAGCATGAGAAAGATATAAAGATATGATTTGGGGTTGCCCTTAACATAGATTTTCAGATTGGCTTCAAGTTCAAATGTTCTATAATGAGTTAAATGAGCAAACTAGAACAATAGTTGATGCTACTTTTGGTGGAACTTTGATGTCAAAGGCAACTGAGTGTGCTACTTCTATTTTGGAAGAAATGGCCCCAAAAAACTATCAATGACCAACTAAAAGATCTATGGCTAAGAAAGTTGTCATAATTTATGAATTGGAGTTGTTTGCTTCCCTTTCTGCTTAAATTACTTCTCTATCTCATCAGATTTCAGCCTTGACAACACAAAGAATACCACAAAGTGCAAAATATGTTGCAGATTTAAGTATAGCATTTCTGATGAATGAAGCAAGTCAAGAACAAGTTCAATACATCAATAATCGAAACCACAGTTATCGCGGTAATCCTATGCAAAATTACTACCATTAAGAGCTTCAAAATCATGAGAATTTTTCTAATGGAAACATAAAGAATGTCTTGTAACCTTCTCCAGGGTATGATAGTCAACCAAGTGAGAAGAAGATTTCACTTGAGGATGCCATGGTTTGCTTTGTTTAGGAGACCAAAGCAAGGTTTAAAGAGAGTGATTTACGGTTGGATAACATTGAGACTCATTTTAACAAAATGAGAGTGATGAACAAAATCGGCAATGCTAATCTTGCAAATACTTTTGTTTTATATTTATAAAACTCTTGCAAGTACACAATATTTTCATTTTTGTGTTTCTTAACCTAGAAACAAAAAAATAAACATAGATATGATTCAATAAACAATTATACAAATTTTAATCATTCAAAACAGTGGAGTATTTATGGATATAATAATTAAGTTAATTATGCTTTCTCATATTACTTAGGTTATTAAAGATATAAATTGATACTTATTGATTCTCTCTTTTTATATAAATACCACCTTTGATGGGGTCGAAAATTAATTTGCTTAATTAAATTAATTCATTTTTCTAAGAGATTGAAAATGAACCATTTAAATGATCTGTTTGGTGTGGTGAAACATTTTAAACTTTATTCAAGGTGTCCAAAGTAAACCTATGAATTTAATTATCCGAGAACTAACTTTTAAGTTTTAAAACTATTACTTAAAATATATCTTCAATACATTTTCAAATAATAGTTCTTATAAAAAACTTTTGAAACAAAGCTTCACTCTAACTACCGGGCGATTGTATCAACAAATAAAAAGAGCATTACTCTAATAAGATCGAATAATTAAACCTTAGAATCTAATTTTCATATTTCAGTTTGTAATGAAAAATAATATATTTTTCTCTAACATCCTTAATATAAAATATTGAATAAAAACAAAATCAATTTATTTTATAGAAATATTTTACCTATTTAATATTTTGCAAGCATAACAACGTTATTATTATATCATATTTACAAACAGCGAGTCATGTTAAATTTAATCACAGAAAAATTAAATATAATATATAAGAATAAAACATAAAAATAACTGTAAACAATTCATTTTAAAAGTATACCTCAAAATAATCGTTACAAAACTTTGATGCTAATTTTTTTTCTGAAAAACCTCCAAAGAGATTTACATTTCCGTTTATTGAATCAAAAACTAAAAATCTATAAAAACATAACTATTTCTTCTCAAAAAGAGAAGAACTTTAAAACTAAAAACTAGAGAGAGAAAGAGGAGAGAAAATTGTGTTTTTTATACAATGGGGGAGAGGAACTTTTTATATGTGAGTAAAAGGTCAAAAAGGTAGGAAAATATCTCAAAATTTGATTTTGACGAATTGGGACAGGATGGCACACGTGTGGGGGGTGAGATTTATGGCAAGTAACTTGGGGGATTTCATTTTAAGTAAACTCAATGTTCCCACATCATTGAGTCGATCAAACCTACAGGTAGGACAAGTTTGTCTACCTATACCTTTTAAGTCATGCCATATGGATATTCAAAATTTTATTTACTTAAAAATCAAGACATGATTGTGGGTTTTAGATAAACTACTTCTAGTTGCAAGTCAAATAACTAAGGCATTAAAACACATTTGTACCTTGATCTAACAAAGAAATTACCTCCTTTTTATCATAGATTGTAATTAAAAACTTTAAAATTTTGGAGACAGCTTCAACATTTTTTATTTTATTTTATTATAATCTCTAAGTTAAATAACATAATCAATATTAACTAAGAGTGCTTCTAGGAAAGAATGATGTGGTAAGTCCTTCTTAAAAACCATTCTTCTAGACAGAGCAACGTTCTTAGGAAAGTATAGCACAAAGGCTTTCAAGAACTAATCTCCTAGACAAAACTCCCTTAGATCTTTAATTTTCATGCTATTAAACTCCCTTTCATTTGCAAAACTCTCTTAAGTGCACAAATCATTATATAGAAAATGACAAGTATACTCCCGAAGTCGATCTAAGGAAGGAATATATGTGGTTTTTCAATTTATTATTCAATTTTTTAAAATTTAAATTAAATCTTAAACATCTTGTCACGATATTTTGATTTTTGTGTTTCCTAATCTAATAAAAATATATAAACGTATATATGATTCAATAAACAATTATGTAAATTTTTATCATTCATAACAGTGAAGTATTTATGAATATAATAATTAAGTTAATTATGCTTGCTCATATTACTTAGGTTATTAAATATATAAATTGATATTTATTCATTCTTTCTTTTTTATATGAATACCACATTTGGTGGAGTTAGATATTTTTTGTTAATTAAACAAATCAATTAACACCTACGGGTGGTGTCGATAACTAATTTAGTTAATTAATCTAATTTTTTTAAGAGATTGAAAATGAACCATTTAAATGCCACCTTTGGTGGGGTTAGACATGTTAAACTTTATTCGAGGTGTCCAAATTAAACCAAAGAATTTAATTATCTGAGTACTAACTTTCAAGTTTTTAAAAATAGTTCTTATGCCAAATTCCTTAAGGACATCATTTCTAAGAAGAGCAGGTTAGAGGAATTCGAAACAATTAAGCTTTCTGAAGAATGTAGTGCCATTCTTCAAAAGAAACTACTTAAAAAATTAAAAGATCCAGGGATTTTCATTTTTCCTTGCACTATTAGAAATTCATTTTTTGATGAATTTTTATGTGATCTTAGTGCTAGCACTAATCTTATGCCACTGTATATTTATGGGAAATTGAGACTTGGAGAGATGAAACAAATAACCATTTCTTTGTAACTAGAAATCTGATCCATCAAATATCCACGTGTAATCATAGAAGATGTATTGGTAAAGGTGGATAAATTTATTTTTCCTACTAATTTTGTGGTGTTACATATGGATGAATACCAAGATGTCCTACTAATTCTTGGCTATAGTGAGGGCTTTAATGTATGTTCAAAAAGGTGAGTTAACATTGAGAGTGAACAAGGAAGAGGTTATGTTCAACATATATGAAGAAATGAGATTTCCAAAAGATCCAAGCACTTGCTTTCTGGTAAATGTTATTGAGTAATGTGTAGTAAAAGCCTTCCAAGAGGATATGCCAACCTATCACCTAGAATAATGTATCACTACTTCATCTCATGCTTATGATTTTAATAACTCTGTTGTTTGTGAATCTGATTTACCTTTTGTTAGTGAAGAGTTTCTCCACTATGTATTCTCCTTAGAAGCATTGCAGCAGGTCACATCATTTAGCAAAGAAGTGGAGAGGCTAGAGCCAATGGTATCAAAGTCAGATTCTGTAATCTCTACAGAAAAAGTGTAGCAAACTACAACTCCAGAGTTGAAGCAATTTCCTAAGCATCTTCACTATCCGTTCTTGGGTGATAGTTACACATTTCCAGTGATTGTTGCGACATCACTTACACCTGAAGAAGAGGGAAAGTTATAGCATGTGTTAAGGGAGCATAAAATAGCCTTGGGATGGACTATCTTTAAGAAAAATGGTATAAGTCCATCCATTTGATGCACAAGATTCTAATGGAGGAATCTTACAAACCACCAATTGAGCCTCAAAGAAGATTAAATCTTCAATCTTAGAACAAGTCTCATAAGTCTATTTTTTACATCCCTCTCTACTAATATAAATATGCACTTAGTTCAAAATCAATAAGTACTTTACAGGGCTATAATGTAAGGCTTAGATGGGGGTCGATAAATGAAGACATTTTAGGTTCTTTACACACCTTAGCTTCTTCTTTTCTCATCAAACATTTTTTAACTACAATTGAGCTTTAATTTGATATTTTAGTACACCATCTTTTGAAATTCTTTTCATATTTATATATTCCACATCTTTTTTTTCCTCTTTTTTTTTTGTAACTTCACAACAACCCCAAACTTATTTTCAATTATATTTTCTTTTTCTTTAAAGGGATAATTTTGTTGTGAAATTTTATTCTTCTTTTTTTTTCTTTTTTTTATAGGGTGCATTACATTTCACCTTACTCTATAACATAACACATGATTTTATTTTTTTCTTTTCATACAAGGTAAAGGTGCAAGGATAAAGGTAATGTTAATTGGTTAGGCATTAAATGTGACTTAAAGATATGAATGGTTCTTTGTTAGGCTCAAATGAGTGACTAAAGATATTAACTATGGTTAGCTTGAAAGACTCAATCGATCCAAATAAGGCCAAAATCATTTCTCTTGCTAAATACTATTTAGGATTTCGCCTCAAGGGATGATCAAATAGATTCTAAAACTTGGTAGATCTAATTGAATATCATAACTCACTACAAATTGTCTCTCAATAAGCACATCAAAATCAATCATAAACATGTGTATAAAAGTTGAATCAATTCAATTAAAACTAGCAAGCATATCACATGATTAATGTAAATATCTTAACAAATATGTTATATTCCTTATCCTAGTCATGATAACCAATTTTTATCATTGAGTTCATACGTTTCATATCAAGCATGCATGCATTTAGTTTTCATATATTTATCAATTTCTACCAAAATCATGATTAAAAACAACCTAAAAGAAATATATGTTTAGTAATTAAAATGTACATTATAAAAAATATATAAAATACACACAAATATATATTAAAAAAAACTAAATAACCTCAAATCTAATCTTCACCCAAATCATCATCAAACCTTTGGTTACCAATAAAATCGTACTATAAATAAGTCAATATTTTTCTTTTTATTTGAAATGTACATTTTAATTACTGATCTCTTATTTTTATTCTTTTTTCTTAGTTGTAACTAACACATATATCAGTCTAGAACTCTATGGAGGGGTGTTAAATGTATAAAAGCAATGTTAGTTCTTCTACTAATAGTTTAAGTTTTTGTGAGAGTTGATATCCTAACAATTCTTAAGAATTACTAAATATTTCTTTATAATTAACTTAAATTAGGTAATGAATAAATGGATTTTTATTCCATCAAACTTTGGAGTTATTATAAACCTATCATCGAAACTTTGACATATTACTTCCATACCACTAAATTTTATAATTGTTATGAAAATATCATCAAAATGTTTTTGTTAATTTAATACCATTAACTTTGTAAAATATTACAAAAATATCATCCACATCAATCAATTAATGGGAGTTAATGACAAGTTATCCATAAGTCGATAATATTTTACATTTATAAAGTTTAATGATACGAAAATAACACAAAAAGTGCGATAATATTTTTGTAATATTTGTGAAGTTTAATAGTATATAAATAACAAATCAAAATTTGATGGTATTATTGTAATAACTCTCAAATTTTGATGGTAAAAAAATATATTTACTTTTAGGTAATTGATAGAAGGGGAATAATTTATGATTACTTATTAAGGTAGGTGTTGTGATAGTTTCCCTTGAAAAATTATTGGTAAGTCAACTAAAAAAATGATTATTTAATAATATGATTGAAATAATAGTTAAGTATAAAATTTCATATGTTTAATTACATAGCAATTTATTTTACAAATATAATTTTATCTTTAACTTTTCTCCATACACTAAATGATGAAAAGTATATGACTCATATTGATCCAAGTTTTTCTATATGGAAAATATATCAGAGGTAGGCACCTACCAAAAGAAAACTCTATAAAAAATTAAATGTCACCCACAAAAGAAGAAATTGTAAGAAGTGTTTATACAAGAACTAGCTCTTCAATAGTAGCCCTTTCCTCTCAATAAATATAGCAATGCTTTGTTATTGCAAATTATCCCTAGAAGCTTCATTTCAAGACTTGTAAATGAGAGAGAAAGAAAGAAAAATTAGGAAGCTTATTTTTTTAGCTTCAAAGTATTAAATATAACACATTTGGTGTTCTCTCTTATTTGTTAGAGGTAAATCTCTAAATTAGGTGTATTGGGACATTGGGGTATTTGAGAGTTTGTACCTACTTTGTAAACACCATTTGAAATGGTGAAATATTTTTCGGTCTTTGTTCGTGGATTAGGCCTTATGCTAAACCATGTTAAATTGTGTGTCCACTTTATTGTTATTTTTCTCTACTATTTAGTTACCATAATTAATTTGTTATTCGATTAAGTAATTACTATCTAGAAGAGTTGTGTTTAAGGAGATGAAATTTAAGTGGTACTTGTGTGTTCCTTTAACCTTTCTTGGAAGCTTTCTTTAGTAGTGGTATTTAAGTGGGTCTCGCACAATAAGTGGTATCATAATCTATTCGATTCATATTTGGCAAATTGTGTTGTTGTGGAATTCTTTTGTGGGTGAAAAGAAGTATGTCAAAATCTTCATATATTATAGCACTAACATTGGTACCAACTTCATCGGCAACAATTAGAACTATGATAACAAATGTAAAATCAAGGTGGAGAAATTTGATAGTACCAATAATTTTGGTACATGGAAATGCAAGGTACTCGATGTATTATGCCAACAAGAGTTGGACCATGCTTTTAAGGATAAACTTGAAGACATAGATGAGAAAGATTGAGAAAAATTCAATCGTTAAGCATATAGTACTATTCGACTATGTCTTTCCAAAGATCAAAAATATTTTTTCATAAAGAAGACTTCATCAAAGAAGTTATGGAAGATGTTAGAAAGCAGGATACATCAAAAATACCTATTAGTAGTCTTTTCTTGAAGAAGAAACACTATAAGTTCACATACATACCTAGTACATCATTTAACAATTATGTTCATTCGTTCAATAAGTTATTGGCTTTAGATGAGCAATTTAACGATGAAGATAAAGCATTCTTACTATTATCACTACCTGATTATTATGAGCAACTCAACATCACGTTGCTGCATGGAAAGGATAAAGTTTCTTTTTATGAAATTTGTATGAGTTTGCATAGCTATAAGTCATGAAAAATGACAAAGTTGTTCATAGAGATGCAAAAGTATAAGTATT
This sequence comes from Hippophae rhamnoides, assembly GCA_033030585.1. Lineage (NCBI taxonomy): Eukaryota > Viridiplantae > Streptophyta > Magnoliopsida > Rosales > Elaeagnaceae > Hippophae > Hippophae rhamnoides. The sequence continues at coordinate 35,698,710 of CM065437.1, forward strand.
AATAGCAAAAGGTCACTCTTTGAGTCATAAACCTAGAAAAAGGGCAAGTTATAGCAAAAACAGGACTTACCAAAGATGAATATGCCTTTTGTCTAGAGATTGGTCATTAAAAAAATAATTATCCTAAGTTGCAAAAGAAAAATAAGGGCAAAGTAATTTCCAATGCTCACGTAATTGATCAAAAATATAAGTAATTAGATTATTCCTTCGTTGGCATGTCTTTGATATGTCACGTTGATGAGTGGTTATTGGATTCAAGTTGTGCCTATCATATATGTCCCAACAAGGAGTGGTTTTAAAGCTTCAAAGATCTTGATGGAGGAGTTGTTTATATGGGTAATGATAACGCCTATAAAATAATAAGGATAGGTACAATCCATTTGAAAACTCATGATGGATTAACCAAAGTCTTAATAAATTTTTGGTATGTACCAAGTTTAAAAAAGAATCTCATATCACTTGGAGCTTTAGAATCAAAAGGTCTCACAGTGATTATGAGAAGTGGAGTCTTGAAGGTTGTATCTGACACATTTTTGGTGATGAAAGGCATAATAAGCAACAAATTATACTATTTACAAGGAAGTACCCTTATGGGAGCAACTACTACTATTTCTACAGAAGATGTAGATTTAAAAGCAACTAGGTTATGGAATATACATATGGGGCATGTTGTTCAAAAAGCTTTGCATAATTTGATAAACCAAGGTTTGTTAAAGGGAGAAAATTTGGAATTTGCAAACATTTTATATTAGGAAAACAAAGAAGGATGAAATTTGATTAAATAATCCACTGCACTAAAGAGATTCTAGATTATATTCACACTGATGTCTAGGTCCTTATCTAAATAGATTCATGTGGAGAAATAGACTACTTTGTCTTTTTCAATGATGATTTCTCTAAAAGAGTATGTACATAGGTAATGAAGGAGAAAAGTGAAATCTTAGATGTTTTCTTAAAATGGAAGAAGATTGAAACTAAGATTGTTGGTGAATACAAAAGTGATCCATTCTTGAAAGGTTTTTCAAGATGAGGGAATTGTATGACACTTTATAGTCAGCAATACTCCACAACAAAATAGGGCGACAGAATGTATGATCTAAACAATACTAGAGAAAGCTCATTGTATGTTGTCCAAAGCTGGGTTGGGTAAGATCTTTTGGGCTAAGGTAGTGACCTATGCATGGCATATCATTAATCATTTTCCATCAAATACACTTGATAGAAAAAAATCCCAGAGAGATATGGTCTAAAAAACCTACTACAGATTATGCTTCCATACATGACTTTGGTTCGACTACTTATTATAATGTAAGAGAGTCTAAGTTAGACCCAAGAGCTAAAAAAGCTTTGTTAATGGGTATAACATTAGGAGTGAAAAGATATAGTCTTTGGTGTCTAGAATAAAGGAAGATAGTTTTCAGTAGGGATGTAACTTTTGATAAATCTTTTATTTTGTTACAAGAACAAAGGAAAGAGTCTCAAAATGAGAATTAGACCAATGGTACTTCACTATAGGTGGAGTTAAAAAAAGTGTCAGTTAATCTAGTTGAAGTTATAAAGGAAGATAATGATAAAAGATGATGAAGAGGTTCCTACCCAAGAACTTACACAGCAACAAGATCCAATTGCAACTAGAAAAGTGAAGAGACAAACTCGCCTGCCAGCTCAAGTCGTAGACTATAAATTGGGAGCATATGCACTTTAATAGTAAATGATGGTATTCCAGCCACTTACAAAGAAGTCATTGACAATGTTGAACATCAACAATGAAAATGTGTAATGAAGGAAGAGATGCAATCTCTTTAGAAGAATTAAACTTGGAAGTTAGTTTGACTTCCTAAAGGCAAGAAGGCAATTGGATGCAAATGGGTATTTGCAAAGAAAGAAGGATTTCCTAGCAAGAACGAAGTACACTTCAAGGCAAGGTTGGTAGTAGAGGGTTATGCTCAAAAAGAGGAAATTTATTACAATGAGGTATTTTCTCCAATTGTGAAACATGCTAGTATTCAAATTTTATTGGCCTTAGTTGTGCAATATGATTTGGAACTAGTTCAACTTGATGTTAAAACGAAATTTTTACATGGTAACTTGGAAGATGAGATCTATATAAGTCAACCTAATGGTTCAAAGTTACTGGAAAAGAAAATTGGATTTGCATGTCGAACAAATCACTATATGATTTGAAGCAATCTCGTACCAGTGATTTGATCATTTTATGGTGTGGCATAAATACTCAAGAAGTTAATTTGATCATTATGCATACTTTTGTAAGATGGATGATGCATCTTTCATTTACTTACTTTTATATGCTAATGACATACTGATAGCTTTTACAAAACAAAGATGAGATCAGATTATTGAAGTTACAGTTGAATCAAGAATTTCAAATGAAAGATCTTGGTGAAGCTAGCAAGATTTTGGGTATAGATATTCATAGAGACAGAAGAAGAGGTAGAATTTTTTTTTATCTAAGAAACAATATTTTAAAAATATACTAAAATAGTTTGGCTTGAACTAATAGTCAAAACTTGCTAGTACACCACTTGCTTCTCATTTCAAGGGTAGTGTTTCTTTGACTCCTAGCATAGATGGGGAACAAAAGTATTTGTGGCAAGTTTCTTATTCAAATGCAATTGATAGCTTGATGTATGCTATGGTGTGTACTGATAAGAGTCAAATTATTGCATTTATGTTATGATTTAAATGTTGATATTAGTGTAAAAATTGTGTTTATTTGATTATTTAATCCACAAATGTCATTTCACGGGTATTTCGTGTTTAAAGTGCAATTTCAGGTAAAATCATGATTTTGGAGAAGTTTTGGACAAAATACAATGATCGGGATTGAGTGAAAATAAAAAGAAAATAAAGTTTCAAAATTTAGAAATCTCGCCGCCGGCTAGAATATTCTCGTTGCCCGCGAAAATCTCACCGCAAAAATCTTCCCGAGAGCACGGATTTTGGAAAATTCATCTCACTGTCGGCCAACTTAATCTCGCTACCGGCCAAGTGATCTCGCCGCCGGCAAGAATCAGCGGAACCAAAATCGTAACTTTTCCAGAAATCTCACCGCAGGGAGAATAATGTCGCCACTGGCGAGTTTCGTCCGAAAACAAATTTTTTATGTTTCTTTGTTCCAAAATTGCTCCCAAAATCCTAGATCTATATATACAATATGATGGAGAAAAAGGCCAAGATAGATAGAGCAGATCTGAGTCATTTTTGGAAGAGAAAAGGCAATTTCGGAAAGAAAGTTTGGAGAAGCTTGAAGGATCATCACCATTGTTGCTACCAAGTATTCATCTTCAAGATTTTTTCATCTCTTCTCCTTAGCTTTTATTTTCTGCATTTTATTCAGATTTGTTATTCATGGATTCAATTGAGAATATGTTTATTCTTATTTCCATTATGAACTAATTCGTTTTTGCTAAGGCTGTGATGTAGTTGAATCAAGGAAATCTGATTTCTTTTGTTATCGTTATATGAATTCAATGTTTTCAAGTTGAGTATTTATTTCCATGCTTAATGCTTTTAAATTTCTGATCAAGATTTAGATGATTTGTTGCATTATATTGAGATCGAGAGGAGATGCGTAATGAATGCTTCTTGTGATAAATACGGTATGTTGAATGCGAGGTTGACACCTAATGCATGATGTATGTGGTTATTCTAGAAATTCCATAAATCGTAACGTGCTTATTTGTGATTAAATCTTCATAGAAATATAGTTGGTTTTCATAGATATGTAATTCTAATATAACTCGAGAGAAAGTATTAGATAAGTTTGGATTTTTCAACCATAACTTCAAACTTTGATTCTCATATAACATGACTTGAAATCTGATCGAATTGATTTAGCGAAATCAAATGCCTTAGCGTTTTTAATCATTTGTGAACAACATTAAATTTTGTTATTTGCGTTTAGTTTTAAGTTAATTTACTTAAACAAATTCAACAATTCGGTTTTCAAATAAAATTAGGATTAATCAATTTCGGTACTTAGTAACGCCATTCCTTGTGGGTTCGATATCCGTACTTTTGTACACTTTATTACTTGAACGATTCGTACACTTGCGAATTTACACATCAAGTTTTTGGCGTCGTTTCCGGGGAATGGTTTGATTTTATTAATATTGATACTACCTAATCTTGGTTTTAATTTGAAGTTAATTTGCTTTATCATTGTTTCATTTTTAATTTTGTTTATTTTGATCTTTTATTTTATTTATCATAAAAAGGGTAACTTTGTGTTGTTTTGGTGCTAGTTAATTTTCTGGTTGTAGGATTGTTGTATGAGATGTACAAGAAGCCTTAACCATTTTCCATTTGATCCAGAGATTGATAGAACATATAGGCGTCTAAACCGAGAGAGAAGGCGTTCAACCTCACCTCCTAATAGACAATCAGCTATGGATCCACCATTTGTTGAGGGAGATGGAAATCATAGAGCTTTGAGAGATTATGCTATGCCTAATGTTGTTGGAACTACTTTGGGTATAAGGAGGCCAACTGTTCAGGCCAATAACTTTGAGATAAAACCATCCTTTATCCAAATGGTTCAATCAAATCAATTTGGGGGAATGTCAAAGGATGATCCAAATGCACATATTGCTTACTTTCTGGAGGTGTGTGATCTTTACAAGATAAATTGTGTGTCTGAAGATGCTATAAGATTGAGGGTTTTTCCTCTTTCACTTCGGGATAAAGCCAAGGAGTGGCTAAACTCATTACCACCGGGATCAATGACAACATGGAATGAGTTGGTTCAGAAATTCTTATCCAAGTTCTTTCCTCCTGCTAAGATGGCAAAATTGAGGAATGAAATCACATCTTTTACACAGTATGACCAAGAATCATTGTATGAAGCTTGGGAAAGATTCAAAGAAATGCTGAGGAAGTGCCCACATCATGGTATACCAATTTGGACGCAAGTCTCTACATTTTATAATGGGTTGGTTTCAAACTATCGTGCAATGATTGATGAGTTGTTAGAGATTATGGCAGAAAACAACAATTAGTGGCATTCAGAGCGGGTAATTGCAAAAAGACCAGCAACAATGCATGAAATTGATTCAGTGAATGCTTTGTTGACTCAAGTTGCTGCTCTTTCAAGAAAGATGGATTCTTTGTCATCCAAGTTCGAATCCAAGCCAACTGCACAATGTGATTTATTTGGTGGAAATCATGCTAGTATCGAGTGCCAAGCTGGAAATCCATTTGCTTTACCAAATGCTGAGCAAGCAAATTATGTTTTAAATTTCCAAAAACCTCAACATAACCCATATTCGAACACCTACAATCCAGGTTGGAGAAATCATCCAAATTTGTCATGGGGAAATAACCAAGGGGGATTCAAATAGCCATCATCTTCCTACCAACCCCAAGAGAAGAAACAAATAGATTTGGAAGGAATTTTGGGAAAGTTCATTGAGGAGTCAAGAACAAATTTCAGAAATCAAGAGGCAATCAACAGGGATATCCAAAACCAACTAGGGCAGCTTTCAAAGAAAATTACAGAAAGGTCTCAAGGATTGTTGCCTAGTGACACAATAAATCCCAAAGAGCATGTAAAGGCTATCACATTGAGAAGCGGTAAATAACTTGAATGGTAGGGGAGATCAGAGAAAAAGATGGAAGAATCTAAAGATAAGCCATCAACATCCCAAGATGTTCAACCTTCCCCAAATGCGAAATATGATCCTCCTATCCCATATCCTCAAACATTGAATAAGAAAAAGCTTGATAATCAATTTGATAAATTTTTGGATATTTTTAAGAAATTGCATATTAACATCCCTTTTGCAGAGATGTTGGAAAAAATTCCCAAGTATGCAAAATTCATGAAGGAAATTCTATCAAAGAAGAGGAAGATGGGAGATTATGAAACTGTCATGCTAAATGAGGAGTGCAGTGCAGTTCTTCAAAGAAAACTGCCACAGAAATTGAAAGACCCAGGGAGTTATACTATACCTTGTACTATAGGAAGTTGCAATTTTGATAAAGTCCTATGTGATTTAGGAGCAAGAATTAATTTGATGCCACTTTCTATTTTCAGGAAACTAGGCTTGGGAGAAGTGAAACCCACTTCAATCTCTCTACAATTAGCGGATCGATCAGTGAAATATCCTCGAGGGGTAATTGAGGATGTTTTAATTAAAGTTGACAAATTTATTTTTCCTATAGATTTCGTGGTGCTTGACATGGAGGAAGATAAAGAGGTACCGTTGATATTGGGGAGATCGTTCCTTGCAACTGGAAGAACATTGATTGATGTTTAGCAAGGAAAGCTCATTCTACGAGTGCAAGATAAACAAGTGACTTTTGATGTTTTTGAAGCAATGAAATTTCCAAGTGAGGTACATTCTTGTTTTCAAATTAACACTCTTGACAGGATAATCTCGGAAACTTTTGAAGAAAGAACTCCATTGCTACCACTAGAAGCTTGCCTTGTAAAATCTGCAACAATTGAGGAGGAAGATGAGGGAGTGAGACAATGTTCCAAATTACTGGCAGCACTTGATGAATATTTGTTCAGTGATGAAACATTCAAGGAGTTGGGAACAAATGAAACTCCAACCTCAGTGGTAAAGAAGGAAGCCAATAAGATTGAGCTAAAGCCATTGACGTCCCATCTAAGGTATGCCTATCTTAAAGACTCTAAATCCTTTCCTATTATTATTAACAATTCTTTGAATGATGAAGAGGAAAACAAGATATTAGGAGTTCTTTGGACTCACAAAATGGAAATTGGATGGACAATGGCAGACATCAAAGGGATTAGCAACTCTGTTTGCATGCATAAAATCTTGATGAATGAGGATTACAAGCCTACAATTCAGCCACAAAGGCGCTTAAACCCAACAATGCAAAAAGTTGTCAAGGATGAGATGATTAAGCTTTTGGATACCGGGGTAATTTATCAGATTTCAGATAGTGCTTGGGTAAGCCCAATTCATTGTGTACCAAAGAAAGGAGGAATCATAATTGTAGAAAATGAAAAAAATGAGCTTATTCCAACAATGACAGTGAATGGGTGGAAAGTATGTATTCATTATCGAAATTTGAACGACGCCACCCGAAAAGATCATTTTCCTTTGCCATTTATTGATCAGATGTTGGAAAGATTGACTGGACATGCTTATTATTGTTTCCTTGATGGATATTTGGGGTACAACCATATTGAAATTGCACTAGAGGATCAAGATAAGACAACATTTACATGCCCTTATGATACTTTTGCATACAAAAGGATGCCATTCGGTTTATGTAATGCACCTACAACTTTCCAAAGATGCATGATAGCGATTTTCTCTAATATGGTCAAAAAGTTTATTGAGGTTTTTATGGATGATTATTATTTTTTTGGCCATTCTTTTGATAATTTCTTGCATAATCTCTCTTTAGTCTTGTAGCATTGTAAAGATACAAATTTAGTGCTAAATTGGGAGAAATGTCACTTCGTGGTTCAAGAAGGAATTGTTCTTGGCCATCGGATTTCAGCAAAGGGAATGGAAGTGGACCGTGCAAAGGTGGAGGTGATCGAAAAATTACCACCTCCAACAAATGTAAAGGGCATTAGAAGTTTCTTGCGACATGCTGGGTTTTCTAGAAGATTTATTAAGGACTTTTCAAAAATAACAAAACCTCTTTGCAGTTTGTTAGTTAAAAATGCACAGTTTGATTTTTCTCCTGACTATTTGAAGGCTTTTAACCTTTTGAAGGAAAAGCTCACTTCGGCCCCTATAATTTGTGCATCGGATTGGAGTCTTCCATTTGAGGTAATGTGTGATGCTAGTGACTATGCTATAGGTGCTGTTTTGGGCCAAAGGAAGAATAATTTGTTGCATGTGATTTATTATGCAAGTAGGACATTGACAGATGCACAACTTAATTATGCCACAATTGAGAAAGAAATTTTGGTAGTAGTGTTTGCATTTGATAAGTTTAGATCTTATTTAATTGGGGCTAAAATCATTGTTTATACTGATCATTCTGCTCTTAAGTATTTGCTAGCCAAGAAAGATGCCAAACCGCGATTACTAAGATGGATTCTTCTCTTGCAAGAATTTGACTTAGAAATCTGTGACAAAAAGGGGACCAAAAATTTGGTTGCTGACCATTTGTCCAGGTTGGAGGAAGATTACTTTGAGGTTGAAGGACAAATTAATGAAACATTTCCTGATGAGCAATTGTTTGCTATCTGAACGGCTCTATGGTTTACTGATTATGCAAATTATTTGATCAAATTATTAGAAGATGTGTACCGGAGGAAGAAATGGAAAGCATTCTTTATCATTGCCATTCGAAGGAAGTTGAAGGACATTTTAGTGGAACAAAAACTGCAGCAAAAATTTTGCAATCTGGATTCTATTGGCCTTCATTGTTTAAAGATGCTTTCAAGTTTGTTTCAATATGTGATGATTGCCAAAGGAGAGGAAATATTTCACGGAGACATGAAATGCCCTTAAATAATATTTTAATAATTGATTTATTTGATGTTTGGGGTATTGATTTTATGGGGCCTTTTCCTTCATCTTATTCTAATAAATACATTCTTGTTGGTGTAGATTATGTCTCTAAATCGGTGGAAGCAGTTGCCTTACTTACCAATGATGCTAGGGTTGTGATCAATTTTCTCAAGAAGAACATATTTTCCAGATTTGGCACACCTAGAGCAATTATAAGTGATGGAGGTAAGCATTTTTGCAATTACCAATTTGAGGCTTTGTTGTAGAAATATGGAGTAACGCACCGGATAGCAACACCTTACCATCCTCAAACTAGTGGACAAGTTGAAGTGTCAAACCGAGAGTTGAAGAAGATCCTTGAAAAGACCGTAAATAACTCACGCAAGGATTGGTCAAGGAAACTAGATGATGCAATTTGGGCCTATAGGGCAGCTTTCGAGACACCTATCGGAATGTCCCCATACCGATTGGTGTATGGAAAAGCTTGTCACCTTCCAGTTGAATTGGAACATCGAGCATATTGGGCAATTAAAATTCTGAATTTTGATATTAAGGCAACAGGTGAAAAGAGGGTGTTGCAATTGAATGAGATGGATGAAATGAGGAATGATGCTTATGAGAATGCCCAAATATACAAGGACAAGATGAAGGTTTGGCATGATAAGCACATTTTGAGGCGAAACTTTGAGATGGGACAGAAAGTGCTACTTTATAATTCCCGTCTCAGACTTTTTCCAAGAAAGCTAAAATCTCGTTGGTCAGGACCTTTTCTAGTAACCAAGGTGTTTCCTTATGGAAGAATTGAGATCAGTCATGAAATAAAAGGAACTTTCATGGTGAATGGACAACGATTGAAGCCATATTTTGACGAAGATTTCAACAAGCAGAAGCATTCTCTAGAGTTACAACAACCGCAGTAAAAAAAATTAACAGAAAGTCTAGCTAATGACAATAACTTAAAGTGCTTAATGGGAGGCAACCCATCAGCCATTTGTAATTTTTCTTTCTTACATTGAGGACAATGTAAGGTTTTGGTTGGGGGTGCAGTAAATGGTAAATCTTTTCTTTACTTCAATTTTAGTAGTTTTGTTTGTGTGTTTATTTGTATTTAATTTTGATATTCCATTAATTTTTCTGCATTTTGATTATATTTCTTTTATTTCTTTATTATCTTATTTTTATTTTATATTTTTTATCATTTGCATTTTACTTGTTTTAATTTGCACATTGATGATAATAATGTGGTTGTGATGACAAGTAGCTTTTAGAAGACATTAAATTTTGCTTCTATTTAAATATAATTTCAAATGTTGATTTTACCAAGTTGGCAACTCTTTTTGTATGTGGTATGATTTGGTTGATTAATCTAAATGCTTAGAGAAGTCTTATGTGCGAATTTTTCATGGACATTTTTGGATCGATTGTGCCATTTTAAGCCTACCTTGTTATCTTTATATCACTAGTTACCTCTTTGAGCCTATTTAAATATATTATTAGCCTTATTTTTCTTTCTTTTTGCCTTCTATAACCTACCCTTTGTTTAGCCAATATATATATATATATATATAATTCCTACCTTAGTTGTTAAGGGCACTTAATTTTGAACACAAACTTTTCAAGAGCAATTAGAGTAAGGATGAAAAAAAAATTTCTTCCACATATATTGGAAGAAATTGGTTGGGGGTTATGTTTAGAGAAAAAAAAAGAAAATAAAATAAAAAAGGGCCTTCACACTCTAGTAAATAAAAGAGTGTTAGTGATAGATGTACTGAGGTGAAAGATTGAGGAAGAATTTTGTTTATCTTTGGAAAAATGGGTTATGATCGGAAGAAACAATTTGGGTTAAATGGTGTTACTCTTTTACTTAATTGGTTGTGTTTAATCTAATAAGTGCTATTATTTGTATTTTGACACTTCCCGTTCTTTCTTAACCAAATACCTAATCCTAACATTATAAGTCTCATAAAGTCCTATTGATCCGAAGTGGTGTATTTTCCTTCATTAGTGGACAAAGTTTTGAAAAGTGAGCCTATGGAGTTTGGGATTTCACCTTTTTGTTTGTGGATGTTCTACATAATATTATCTGGGCATTATGGCTATTGGTTTGTGGTTTGAAGGATGTTTAAGAGTCAATAACAAAAGTGAAATTGGCATTTGAGATTTCTTAAAGCTTAGGTGACATTTAATTATTCTATGTGTTGTGTTATTTACAATTTTGAGACATTTGTGCAAATTAATTGTTGTATGATTTTATTGTTTTGAGTTAGAATAGTTATAGGTAAGATGTTTGTGAGTATCATCACTGGAAGCCCTCATGAGACTACAACTCGTCCTACTAGGGCCGCATAGGGGTTTAAAGGCTTATTGCATACGCTTAATGTAATTTTGTAAATAGAATAAATGTTCTTTGAATTTTTCTCTTAATGTCTCCTTTGAATTTATTAAATAGATCGCTTTTCTTGCTAGAGACTAGCAAGAAGCTGGTTGGAGGTTATTGATAAGAGTCAAATTATTGCATTTTTGTTATGATTTAAATGTTGATATTAGTGTGAAAATTGTGTTTATTTGATTATTTAATCCACAAATGTCATTTCATGGGTATTTCGTGTTTAAAGTGCAATTTTAGGTAAAATCATGATTTTGGAGAAGTTTTGGACAAAGTACAATGATCGGGATTGAGTGAAAATCAAAAGAAAACAAAGTTTCAAAATTTAGAAATCTCGTCGCGGGCCAAATATTCTTGTCGCCAGCGAAAATCTCACGGCAAAAATCTTCCCGAGAGCACGGATTTTGGCAAATTCATCTCACCGCCGGCCCACATAATCTCATTGTCGGCCAACATAAACTTGCCGCCGGCCAAGTGATCTCGCCGCCGGCGAGAATCAGCAGAACCAAAATTGTAACTTTTACAGAAATCTCGCCGCGGCGAGAATAATGTCACCACTGGCGAGTTTCGTCCGAAAACAAATTTTTTATGTTTCTTTATTCCAAAATTTCCCCCAAAAGCCTAGATCTATATATACAATATGATGGAGAAAGAGGCCATGATAGATAGAGCAGATCTGAGTCATTTTTGGAAGAGAAAAGGCAATTTCGGAAAGAAAGTTTGGATAAGCTTGAAGGATCATCACCATTGTTGCTACCAAGTCTTCATCTTCAAGATTTTTCATCTCTTCTCCTTAGCTTTTATTTTATGCATTTTATTCAGATTTGTTATTCATGGATTCAATTGAGAATATGTTTATTCTTATTTCCATTATGAACTAATTCGTTTTTGCTAAGGCTATGATGTAGTTGAATCAAGGAAATCCGATTTATTTTGTTATCGTTATATGAATTCAGTGTTTTCAAGTTGAGTCTTTATTTCCATGCTTAATGCTTTTAAATTTCTGATCATGATTTAGATGATTTGTTGTATTATATTGAGATCGAGAGGAGATGCGTAATGAATGCTTCTTGTGATAAATACGGTATGTTGAATGCGAGGTTGACACCTAATGCATGATGTATGTGGTTATTCTAGAAATTCCATAAATCGTAACGTGCTTTTTTGTGATTAAATCTTTATAGAAATATAGTTGGTTTTCATAGATAAGTAATTCTAATATAACTCGAGAGAGAGTATTAGATAAGTTTGGGTTTTTCAACCATAACTTCAAACTTTGATTCTCATATAACATGACTTGAAATCTGATTGAATTGATTTAGCGAAATCAAATGCCTTAGCGTTTTTAATCATTTGTGAACAACATTAAATTTTTTTATTTGCGTTTAGTTTTAAGTTAATTTACTTCTTCAACAAATTCAACAATTCGGTTTTCAAATAAAATTAGGATTAGTCAATTTCGGTACTTAGTAACGCCATTCCTTGTGGGTTCGATATCCGTACTTTTGTACACTTTATTACTTGAACGATTCGTACACTTGCAAATTTACGCATCATGTACCAGGCCCAATATTTCACAAGCTGTTAATATTATGAGTAGATATATGCACAATCCTAGAAAAGGCAATTATAAGTTGTGAAATAGGTTCTTTAGTACATTTTGGGTGTTGTAGGTGTTGGTTTGGTAGTTCAGTAGGATGAAAAGCTGGTAGTTAGTTATGTTGATTCCAACTACGCTGGTGATTTGTATAAACATTAGTCAATACTAGTTATGTGTCTACTTTTGGTGGAAAAACTATAAGTTGTAAGTTTAAATTTCGACCCACGATGGCTCTTTCAACTATAGAGAGGCAAAGTAAATGACAGTCACTGAGGCTATCAAATAAGCTATATGGCTACAAAAGTTGATTGAAAAACTTGGAGTTTCACAGAAACATGTAAATGTTTACTATGATAGTCAAAGTGCCATTTATTTAGCAAAGAATCAGGTCTTCATATAAGAAACAACATATAGACATTCGCTTCTATATTGTGCAGGAAGTTACCAATGGTAGTAAGATACATCTTCCAAAGATAGAGACAATTGACAACCATGCAGATATGTTGACCAAAGTAGTGACATGAGTCAAGTTCAAACATTGTTTGAACTTGATAAACATCTTACAAGTTAAAGCACTGACAATTGTGTGGTAAAGATTGGGAGAACTATCACTTGAATTTCTTGGTTTAATTTGAACTAAGTTTTCCTACATAGCAAATATGTCAAAGGGAGCCAATTACCAAAAGAAAACTCTATAGAAAATTAAATGCAACCCACAAAAGAAGAAATCATAAGAAGTGTTCATAAAAAAACTAGCTCTTCAATAGTAAATCTTTCTTATCTATAAATAGAGCAATGCTTTTCCATTACAAATTATCCCAAGCAACTTCATTTCAAGGGTTGCAATTTAGAGAGAAAGAGAGCAAAATTAGAAAGTTTATTTTGGTGACTTCAAAGTGTTAATGATAAAACATTTGGTGGTATCTCTTATTTGCTAGAAAAAAACCTCTAAATTGGATGCATTTGGATATTAGAATATTTGAGAGTTTGTAAACACCATTTAAAATAGTAAATTATTCTTTCATCCTTGCTCGTGGATTAGACCTTACATTGAACCACATTAAATTGTGCATATATTTTATTATTATTATTTTTTACTGTTTGGTTACTGTAATTAATTTGTTACTCGATTGAGTATTTACTATTTAGGAAAGTTTTCTTTGAGAAGACTCGAATTTAAGTGGTAATGATGTGTCCCCTAACCTTTCTTAGTTGATTTCTTTAACATTTGTATTCAAGTAGGTTCCGTATAATAATAAACATATATTTTTTATATGTTTAAAATTATGTTACATATATATTTTTTATATCATAAAAAAATAATTTTTTTAAAATATGTAATATTTTATTATTTATTCGTACTTTTTACCATTTCATCTCCAATATATTTAATTATATGGTGTGAGATATACATTATGTAAAAGTTAAAGTAAATCATTAATTTTTAAATTTTAATTAAATTTACACATAAATCTTTAAATTTTTAAAATTTATAATTTATTCTTTAAATTTTTTAAACTTCATCCATAGGTTTATAAACTTTTTAATTATATAATTTTGTCCCGAAATTTTTAAAACTTTATCGATAGATTCACAAATATATATATATATGTTAAATTTATATAGACTAAAATCATAAAACTAAAAAGTTAAAAAACTTATATAGGAAGTTTTAAAATTTTAAAAATTATATAGATAAATTTATTTTACTCCCGTCCTTTCCCTCCTTAAGTGCATTATCGATGCTTTCGAACAGAGAAGATCATGTGTTGCCTGTTTACCAGCTTTCCCATGCAAAAGGTATCGAAAGAAAGAGGGAAAATTAAAATAAATCCGCAACCATATAAAAGTAACGTAGAACCAATAAAATGAGGACACCACCTCAGAAATGTGGTTAAATATACTCTGAAGAGATGAATAATGCCCTTCTATTAGTGGCTACAAAAAAAAAGTTAATAATAAAAAATAATAATAAAAGATGTATGATTTAGGATATTTTTGGGGTGAAAGTAGAATATTTGGGAAGATATTAGTACGATGGTACAGTAGTAGGTAGTGGTCAGTTAGTTATCACCACATTTACTCATTTGACCCGGAAGTCTCTCTCATGCACAATAAATAGGAAGGATAAAATAGTAAAGTTTAATGGTCAATGGAAATATACCATTTGGATTTGGACTGCTCAATACCATGCCAATTGTATTTCAGTCGTACATATAGTGTTGAATATGCTTTTTATCACAAGAAAACAAGTTTTTGTTTTTGTTTTTTGATAATCACAAGATAACAATCTAAGTATTAGTAGTTGGTGCATAACTCTTTTTATCATCTCCAGTAATTCCAAAATTTTATATCTAATAAATAACTTACATGATATATATATATATAACACTATCTAATAATTAAAGATATAAAATAATCCAAATCATTTTATTTTATATCCTATTTTATGTTTTTAATTAATTCAAAATATAAAATGTGTCATTTGATTTAAATATATCTCATTTTATTTATATTATAAGTCTTACCTTTGAAGAGTAATATCTCATAAACACTATGAAATAGATTATAAATCTGATTAACATCCTCCATATCTTAGGCTTTCCTCTATATATCTGGATCACCAAAACATATCTGCCTCTGCTTGCAAAGCAACTTAATCATAAGCTATTTCTTTTAACTCTTTCCAACAAGCTGCTTTATGGGTGACCACCAGACCAAGTTTAATGTAGAGAAACCACCTCAGTTTTTCAAGGTGGTTCTTGATAATAGCCTTCGAAATCAAATGCTGGTATATATCTCTAACTTGTCCCTTGTTCCTAATTTATTTATATAGACTTGGTGGTCATAGTATGAACAAATTCATCTTACAAGACCTAAATAAGAAATTATATGTTTTCATTTTTTGTCTCTATATATGTTCTGTTTTGGGTTTCTATATATTTTATTTTATAGGTTTTCCATTTTAATTACTTGACGATGAGGCATGTTATTACTACTGAATGAGACTGATTTTAATAGAATAGACTTAGAAGATCATTCCAGGCAGATCATTATGCTTTGTTTGTTTGTTTATGCAGAAAATTTGTATATTGGGTTTTACTGCTTTCACTAAAATCATGTTCCCCATACTCATTTGTGATGAAAATTTGCAGCAAATCCCAGACTCATTTGTGATGAAATATGGAAAGAATATGCAAGAGCATGTCAGAATTGAAGTACCAACTGGTCAGGTTTGGTCAATGAAGTTGAAGAAAATAGATGGACATGTTTGGTTACATAACGGTTGGACCGAATTCGCAAGTTTTTACTCCATTCGTCACATGTCTTTTCTATTGTTCAAATATGAAGGCGATTCATACTTTGATGCCTTCATATTTGGTCCTAATTGTTTAGAAATTGACTATCCATTTTTAAATGATCATCATAAGAGTGGCTATGACTCGGAATTTCATATGCCTGATACCGAAGGCACAGACATTGATACTTCTTCTTCAAGTGATGATGATTATGAGTATGACTATATTTTTCCCACAAATCACAAGGGAAAAGGAAAATTGCCAATGGATCAATCTCCGAGGCCTAAGAAATCTAATTCTAATTTTGGCTATCTTCCAACTACTTGTGGCAATAGAAACACGAAATTTTCCTACCCTAGGGTTCACATTGGAGGTTTCATTTTTGCTTTTTTTGAGTTCATAGTGATTAATTATTATAATTAATACAGTTTAACTAAATAAAGGTTAATTTTGTCGTATCAATTATCACAGCTAATTTGGGTAGAACCCAGCAAAGAAATATGGTCCCGAGAGTGCCAACAATAACAGCAACAGATAGGTATAGAGCTATGCAACGTGCTAAAGATTTCAGATCTGAAAACCCTTTCTTTGTGGTTCTCTTACAGCCATCTTATGCTACTGGAAAATATTTGGTAATCTTTACCCTAGTGTTTATTTTCTTTTTAAATGAAACAGCACTTGACTGTGGTTTGTAACAAAAGTCTTATGGTAAGTGTTTTGATCCTTTACTTATTAAAGATACAAGTGTTAGGACTAAGTAGTATATGGATATTATGTTATCCTATTTGAACTCCTTATATTTCTTAAAGTATATGTATCAAAGTAATTGAACGTGAACATAGACTTGAGTATTTAGATATTCTAATTTCATGTAAATTTATAAAAATATTATAAAAATTGACGTGTTTGATTCTTCCATATGTATAAAAAAAATTACTATTCTTAATGCTCTAAAAATTGCAAGTAACATAGGTATTATGCTCCTAATTTACTTTAACGTGATAATTAAGGTTTGATGGACCAATAAATTTTTCTACGTAATTAATAAACTTGAAATAATTTTTGTTTGTAGAATGTGCCTAATGAGTTTGGCAGTAAATATCTTGGTCTAAACTTGATGGAGATTATCCTACGAACCGAAGACGGGAGATCTTGGGCGGTACAGTATGTTTGTAGCCCCAAACCAAAATTATCTGTGGGTTGGAGAAGGTTTGCAAGGGACAACTCAGTAAAAGTTGGCGATATCTGCATCTTTGAGTTCATTAATGGCAGGGAATATTCACTGAGAGTAAACATCTTCAGAGATAATGAAGACGGATACTCTGGCTTTCACTTTTGAAGTATACTTTTTTAGTAGTGGCTATATAAGTTTTAAAAGACTAAAATTGATATTATAGGCTTGCAGCTTTTATCTCTCTATCAGTATTTATGTTGAGTTACTCTAATAATATATCTATTAATAATATTACTCGAGTTTGTATTCTATGCATCATGAAAACCTAACACTTGAAGTTTAACTATTAAGTTATTAAGATTCGAACACATAAACTATTTTGATAAAATGTTAGTAAACAAATTCTCTTAAAAATTTAAAATTGTTTAGAGATTTATCTATTAATAATAATAATAATAATTAAATTTAACATTATGACATTTAAAATTACTTTAATAATGAAAATGTATCCTAGTCATAAGCTATATAGGCTTGTTAAGAGATTCTCAACTAGATGATTTATCATACTTATATTGATGAGAATCCCTCTCAGAATAGCTCGTAAAGTAATATAACACCACTTGATAAAATACTATTACGTGAAGTTAAAAACAATATAAAAAGAGATAAGGAAGAAGAAGATAAGATGGTGAGTTTTAACGTGATTCTTGGTCACAATGTGTGACCCTTACATCCATAAGAACCAAATGAGTTCCCAATCCACTATCTTGATAAGAGCTGGTACAATTACATCAACCTTCCATGCACACCATCACATGAATTCAGTCACTGATTTACACCAGTGATCAGTCACCTCTTGTACATCTTTTGGAAGCCATACATTCACACCACACTAGTTAAACGTTAAAGACTTCTTTTAAGATTGAGATTATTTAATTACCAAATAAAGAATAGTGATGAGAAAAAATCTACATTTGGTTATCAATATAGATTTTGCAAATACTTTAGTTTTATATTTGTAAAACTCTCGCAAGTGTACGAATCATTTTATAGAAAATGATAAGTATACTCTCAAGTTCGATATAAGGAATGAATATATGTTATTTTTAATTTATTATTCAAATTTTTAAAAACGAAATTAAATCCTAAACATCTTTACACAATATTTTGATTTTTTTGTGTTTTCTAATCTAATAATATAAAAAAATAAACATAGATATGTATTCAATAAACAATTATATAAACTTTTGTCATTCATAACAGTTGAGTATTTATGGATATAATAGTTAAATTAATTATGTTTGCTCATATTATTTAGGTTATTACATATATAAATTAATATTTGTTAATTCTCTTTTTTTATATATAAATATCACCTTTGTTAGGGTTATATTCTTTGTTAATTAAACAAATCAATTAAATCCTATTCGTGCAGTCGATAATTAATTTGATTAATTAAATTAATTAATTTTTCTAAGAAATTGAAAATGAACTATTTAAATGCCACATTTGGTGGGGTTATACATTTTAAACTTTATTCAAGGTGTCCAAAATAAACATAAGAATTTAATTATCTGAGTACTAACTTTCAAGTTTTAAAACTATTACTGAAAATATGTTGTAAATACATTTTCGAATAAAAGTTCTTATAAAAACTTTTGAAATAGAGATTGACTCTAACTATTAGGCAATTATACCAACAAATAAAAAGCCACTACTTTAACAACGTTAATATTATATCATATTTACAAACAATCGCCTATGTTAAATTTATTCATAGATAAATTAAACAAAATATATAAGAATAAAACATAAAAATAATTGTAAAGAATTAATTTTAAAATTATACCTCAAAAAAATCTTCACAAAACTTTTATCCTAATTTTGTTTCTGGAAAACCTCCAAACGGATTTTCATTTCCATTTATTGAATCAAAAACAAGAAATTTACAAAAACATAACTAAAAAGAGAAGAACTTTAAAACTATAAAAAAACAAAGAAAACTTTCTAGAAAGAGAAAGCTATAGAGAGAAAGAAGAGTTGAGAAATTGTGTGTTTTGAGATTGAGTGAGAGAATCCTTTTATAGGTGAGGAAAAGGCTAAGAAAGTGAGAAAATATCTCAAAAATTAGTTATGGACATGTTTAGAAAGACTAGCACCCATGTGGGGTGAGATTTACAGTAAACGGGTGCTGGCGCACGCGAGACTCGGCATGACATACACACACAAGACAGGCACTGGCGTGTGCTGACTATGAATAGGCTTGCACGGGTGTGTGTTGGCTTCACGCAGGCATGTATTGGCTGGGCAATTTTGTCCATTTTTCCATTTTTTCTAAACATTTTTGTTATGTATTGCCTCTAGTATTCTTCTTCGAGTCTTTAAAATATTTTTTAACGAAAATACCTAAAAACAACAAAAATATCAATGATTCCAAAAAGATAAATTTATATAAAAATATGATAAAATCATACAAATATAAATCTATTTAATCAATTAAGGTATATTAAATCATGGTAATTTTAATGCTTTTTAAGCATTCATCACAATCCCAAACCAGCTTCTTGCTAGTTTCTCAGCAAGAGAAGCAATAAAAACTAAAATAAAATATTAAACTTAAACTATCCTAAATCACTTCCTTGGATTGACATGGTTGCATTTAGTATATGTAATAATCCTTTAAACCCCTAAGTTGCCTTAGTAAACGAATTTAAAACAAAAATAACAAAGTAAAATAAAATGAAAATTTTTTCATGCTTAAAATTTCATTTGAGTTTTATAATTAAAACCTTTAAACATAGATTATTCTAATTTCTTAAACATTCATGATTTACTACAATAATTAGTCGAAAATCACTTTCATATTTTAATCAAAAATGTTTTGTTTTCGCTTCACCCCATTTCAATGTTAGGGATTCAAATTCGTTTCGACTCTACTCCTCACAAGTCAATACTATCAATTCATTGAATCCTATGGGTTCAAGCACTCATACTAAGGAGTATGTAAGTAGAATTTATGTTTAGAAATGAACTAATAATTTTGCATACTTATAAAAGAAGAAAGGCTTAAAATAATGCATAACTTTGATATCATGAAAGGAATTGAATATATACATTATAACGACATCATATATATTATTTTTAATGCATCAATCAAACTCATTAAGCAAAAATTTCAAGATATATGTCTTTTAGATGTATAGGAAAAATAAATGCAATGACTTGTAGGGGAATTATTTCCTATATTTCTTTCGTACTAACCAACTCTCACAACTATTTAAGGCTAAAAAGGTCGTAGTATGTAGATTATACTATATATTCTTTATCTCTTTATTTTTTTATGTTTATAAGATATTTTTAACATATTTTTTTAGAGAGTGGACCCATGTACAAATTGTACTTTTTTGTAAGAATTTAGTGAGTGGTTAATTTAATTTGTGGCTTTTCTGTTTGATTTTGGTTTAAGTAACCCTAAATATGTCTCTTTTTGGTATAAATCATGCATGAATGAGATAAAGGCATATACTACCAATTTCTACTTAAATTATTTAATCTAAGCAAATGAACAATAAATATACGACACTCTATTAAGATGAGAAAATTCATACATTCAACGCTAATACCTATAGAGATCATCTAAAATTTTGAAGAAATAGAATAAGTGTTTTGAGTAGAAAGAAAATATTTCAATCAAAATAAAGGAAATTAAGGCTCAAATAATATCTCACAAGGATAGTCTCCACTATTTGATTCCTAAACAACAATTTTGGATTCACTTCATTTCAACATTTTATCATAAAATATAAGTTATGACACAAACTTAGTAATTATTGTATTACTTCATGATATGTTTTTGGAAATTAATCTAATAAATCAAAAAGACCTAATCATTGGTTAAACTTAATTTTTAAGACACGATTATTTTTGGGACAAAAATTTGAACACTACTCTAATTTACCTAAACACACAAATAAAGAAAATAACACACATATATAAAAGAAAAAAAAATAAATTAAAGGAAACAATTAATATGAAAATTCACAACTAAATAAGAAAAATAAGGGCACATTGTTTATAAAAAAAATTAAATTTTGCCTAATTTGTGTAACCTTTAAATCCTATCACCCCAACCTAAAATATACATTGTCCTAAATATAACAAATAAAAATTGTAAAAGGAAAACAGATAGAAAAGTTACCAAATTGCTTTATGTGTTAAGGATTTTGATGTAGAATGCTAGTTGTATCCAACATCATATTTGAATCATACAAACAAATACTTTAACACATCTTAACAAGCAATTATTTTATGCAATAAAATAAACAAAGTTCTCATAAAAGAAAACAAATTAATAAAACAAACTAAATTACTTAAAATAAAATAAAATTACCCTTCAATGATGGGTTGCCTCTCATCCAATGCGTAGTTTAACGTCTTCGCAAGACACGTCGTTTGGTGCTAAGGATTACTCAACCAAATGCAATCAATTTCGGCAGTATTGTGTAGTCCTTCTAAATAAGAATTCACACGATGCGCATTGACTTTGAACGTTGTTTGTGTCTTGGAATTCAATAGTTCTACTACTCCATGTGCAAATACTTGGACTATTTTGAATGGTCCATCCCATCTTGATCTCAGTTTTCCTAGAAACAATCTCAGAGGAAAGTTAAATAAAAGAACTTTCATTCTAGAGTGAAGAGTCTTAGGAACTAGCCTAATGTCATGATAGCGCTTATTATGCTCTTAATATAATTTGGCATTCTCATAGGCTTCGTTCCTAATTTCTTCCAACTCATTAAGATGGAGTAATTGTTTTTAGCCTACATTAACTTAGTCTATGTTTAACTCTTTAATTTCCCAGTAAGCCTTGTGTTAGAGTTCAACAGGAAGGTGGCATGCTTTCCCAAAGATTAACCGATAAGGGCTCATCCCAATGGGTGGTTTGTAAGTTGTACAGTATGCTCATAAAAAATCATTCAACTTAAATGCCCAATCCTTTTTTGAAGAACGCACAATGCATTCCAGTATTCCATTGATTTACCTATTACGTACTTCCACTAAACCCAAGTTTGAGGATGATATGAAGCAGCTACTCTATATGTGATGTTTTACTTTTTCAGTACTACATCAAAGATTTTGTTACAAAAATGGCTACCTCTATCACTTATTATAGTTTTAGGTATTCTGAACCTGCTAAATACTAAATCCTTCAAGAATTTTACAACAACATTATCATCATTGGTTTTAGTAGGGATAGCTTCCACCCATTTGGATACATAATCCACAGCAACCAAAATATGTAGTAAACCATTGGATGGGGAAAAGGACCCATAAAGTCAATCCTTATACATCGAAGAGTTCAACAACTAAATTAGATGTCAAATGCATTTAATCTCTTTTTCTTATATTGCCTGTTCTATGACATCTATCTCATTGTGCACAAAACATATGAGCATCTTTAAAAAGAGTGGGCCAAAATAATCTAGACTGTAATACTTTATAGGCTATCTTTTTGCCACCAAAATGACCTCACCATGAAGTTCATGAAAAAAAGTCAAAATTCTCTTATGTTCTTCTTCAAGTACACATCTATGGATGACTTGATATTGACCAATATTGTATAAATAAGGGTCATCCCATAAATAGTCCTTGATAGTTTTAAAGAATCTTTTCTTGTCCTCATATGAAGTGCTAAGTCTCAAAACACCAGTGGTAAGATAGTTTATAATATCAACGTACCATGGGTTTAGACCTATTGAAAATACATGTACATTAGGAAAGGTTTCAACTATATCTTCTTTACTCTCACCTTTAATAGAATTGAAGTTAGAAATCAACCTAGACAAATAGTCAGCTACTAAGTTTTCACTACCTTTCTTATCCTTGAATTCTAGGTCAAATTCTTGTAAGATTAATACTTACCTGATTAATCTTGGCTTGACATTCGGTTTACTTAATAGATATTTTAAAGCAGCATGATCAAAATGCATAATTACTTTAGATCCTACTAAATAAGACCTAAATTTGTCTAAAGAAAACACTATAGGTAAGAATTCCTTTTCAGTGGTGGTAGAATTTATTTGGGCATCATTGAGTATTTTGCTAGCATTATAGATGACATGCAAATGCTTATCCACTCTTTGTCCCAAGACTGCTTCGATAGCATAAACGAAAGTGTCACACATTATTCCAAAGGATAAAGACCAGTTTGATACCATAATAATAGGGGTAGATGTTAGTTTCTCTGTCAAAATATTAAAGGAAATATAGCAGTCTTCATTGAAATCAAAATAAACACCTTTTGATAATAGGTTATATAAGGGATGACATATTTTAGAGAAATCTTTAATAAATCGTCTGTAAAATCATACATGTCTTAATAAGCTTCTTATCCCTTTAATAGATGTAGGGGGAAGTAGTTTGGAAATCAGTTCAAATTTTGCCTTATCAACTTCAATACCTTTGTTTGAATTGATATGTCTTAACACTATCCCTTGTTGAACCATAAAATGACTTTTCTCCCAACTAAGGGTTAGATTGCATTCAATGCATATTTCTAAAACCAAAGTCAATTTATGTATGCAATCATCAAATGAGTTTCCAAAGACAAAGAAATCTTCCATGAAAATCTAAATGAATTTTTCCACCATGTCCGAGAAGATAGACATTATACATCTCTGGAACGTGATGGGGGCATTGCATAACCCAAATGTTATTATTTGAAAAGCAAATATCCAAAAAAGAGTTGTAAATATGGTCTTTTCTTGATCTTCTGGTGCTATGAGTACTTAATAATATCCGGACAATCCATCTAGAATAGAGTAAAATTTATGCCTAGCTAATATTTCCAACATTTGATCAATGAATGGAAGAGGATAATGATCCTTTTTAGTATATAAATTAAGTTTCCTAAAAGCTATACACATCCTTCATCTAGTGATTATTCTAGTGGTCACTAATTCACTTTGGTCATTTTTAATAACTGTTATCCCAAATTTCTTAGGTGCCACATGCAATAAACAAACCCACTTACTATCGGCAATAAGATAGATAATTTCTTCTTCTAACAATTTAAGAATTTATTTATTAACTACCTCTTGCATGCTTGAGTTTAGTCTTCTTTAGGCCTCTCATACGGGTTTAGCACTTCTTCCAAGTTTATCTTATACATACAAATGGTAGGAATAATGCCTCTTATATCCTTGATACTTCAACCTATGCCTTTCTTAAACTTCTTAAGCACTGTTATAAGTTCCTTTTTTAGGGTTTTGGTTAAGGTTGAAGAAATTATCACTGGATAAGTTTCTCCTTCTCTCAAAAACACATATTTTAAGTTCTTAGGTAAGTCTTTGAGTTCAAGTTTATGTGTATTATCCTCTTTACTAGATGGGAAACAGGGTAGATTTTAAATTGTAATAGATTTTGTCATTAGTTTATCACAATCTAGTTGTTCAAGGTACCCCTTAGATTCCTCATCTAAATCTTCTTTGACCTCTTCAAGTGTAAGAATAGTTTCAAGCTTGTCTTAAATTTTGGTTCGAGAAAAGGTTCTTTGGAAAAGATTATACAAAGGGTTAACATCAAATATATCATTGATGGAAGAAATAGAAGGAAAATGTGAAGAATCAAAAACTTTAAAATGAACAGTCTCTCCTAAGAATTTCATTGTCAAATTTCCATCTTGGACATCAATAATACACTTGTTAGTTTCCATAAATGGTCTACCAAGAAGTATTTTATGCTCTTTGTCAAAGGTTAGATTTTCTTCCATATCTATAACTACAAAGTCAATAGGTATTATCAATTTGTCTACATGTACTAACATATCCTCAACTATTCCATTTGGATACTTAAGAGATTTATCTCCAAGTTAAAGGGACATAGTTGTGGGTTTTAAATATCCTAAATTGAGCTGTAAGAATATAGGGTAGGGCATCAAGTTTATACTAGCACCTAAATCAAGCATTTCTTTAGCAACCTTCATATCCTCCATAATTATGGTGGTTTTTATTTGGACTTAGTGTTTGACATTGGGAGTAGGCTTGGTAATTATTTGGTGTCCAATGATGGTTAGGGTGATTATAGGTGTTTGGATGATACCTTTGAATGGAATTGACTTCTTCCATGGCATCCACACTAGAATGATAAGTATATGAAAAATTATGAGCATTATGACAAATTGTAAATACACCGCTTGATTTGGAATTTGGTAGGTAGTGAGAAGTTGCACATGCTAAGTTAATTCAAAAGGTTGCAAGGTCATCTCATTACCGAAGCCAACTTTATTGACTTATGCTCTCCTTCTTCTAGTACTTCTTTGTTGGGAGTTAGAACCCAACAGCTTATAAAGACTATAGGTTTCCTCTATGGTCTTTTTTCCCACACCTTCTCCAACAGCATTATCAATCATGTATTAACTTCATAGTATCAATCCATCATAAAAGAATTGGTTATGTAGTTGTAATAGAAAAATATGATGAGGACATTAAATAAAAAGGAGTTTGAATCTTTCCCAAGCTTTATGAAAGGGTTCTTTATCCATTTGAGAAAATGTTGCTATTTTCATCCTTAGATCAACAATCTTTTGATGGGAATAGAACCTACCTATTAACTTTTCATAAAATTCCTCCCAAGTTGTTAGAGAACCCGACAATAGAGTAATGAACCATGACCAAGCTTTATCCTTGAGGGTGCAAGGAAAAAACCTCATCCTAAGTTGGTCTTCATCAATTCTTTACAATGGAAAGGTTTAGACAATAGCATATAATTATTTAATGAAATGTAAAGGGTCTTCATTAGGGATTCTGTAAAAGGAAGGCAATAAAGAATAATGAAACTTTTTACAATTCATAGTTCCATGCAATCTCTTGCAATTATATGCCGAAAGTTGCATTGCCAATTATTAGAGTTCCATAGTCCTTCATCATTTTCTGACTATCTCCGGCATCTCTCATGGCTACTTGTAGTTGAAATTGATCCTTCTCCTATTGTGTATCAACATCTAGCTCCTAAATTGAAAAATAGTAGAACTCTCTAAGAAATATATCTCACTTGACAAAATTTATAGGCTTAAAGAAGAAAAACGCAGCGAACCTAAGTTATTTTTTTCTTTGTTTGTAATGCTAAATTTAAAGAATGGAGACAATTTTTGAAATAAATGAATTTTTATTATTTCATTGGAATTTTATTGCACACGTTCTTAAAATAAAAACAAAACAAACTAAAAAAAAGGAAAATATAATAATGGGTGACCTCTCACTTAGGACTAAAACTTATCATCTTCTAGTAAGACGTTGCTTAGATATTTTAGAATGAAAAACTCAATGTTTCATCTTTATTGAATTTATTTGATCCAATTTGACCATTTAGTTAGTTTTTGCAAATGCTTAGCTAACTGTTCTACTTGGACTTCTACCTTTTTGATAGAAGCTTCCACACAGTCCAACCATTGATTGGTTTTAGATTAGTTATCTTTGTAGACTTGAATATAATAATTCAAGTTGTCATCCAGAGTTGATTTACTCGGAAGGCTTCTTGGAATAGGCTGGTGGAATTGTTGGTATGACTGATTTGAGCTTTGGGTGAAAGGAAGGTTGTTTTGCCTCCAGGAAAAATTGGGATGATTTCTCCAACTAGGATTATAGGTATTTGAATTAGGGTCGAATCTTGGTCTTTATTGATATGCTCCCAAAATATTAACCTGTTCAGGTCCAGCTAGTGCTTCTCCTTAATATAGACATGCTTCAGTACCATGTCCTATGTTGCTACACAAACCACAATGTTCATTGTTGGTATTGGTTTGCATAGTGAGAAGGGAAACTTGCTTGGTCAATTGAGCAAGTTTTCGTTGAACTTCATTACTGGAATCAATTTCATGAACTCCTACTATCCCCGCTCGTGAGCTTTTCTGTTGGGAATTCACACCTAACATCTCAAAGAGGTTATATGTCTCTAAGGCTATCTTCTCTCCCATGGCTCATTCGGTAGCTTTGTCGATAATGAACTGGCATTGCTACATAAGTCCATCATAAACGAATTGGTTCTACAACTGCAAGGGGAAGCTGTGATGGGGACAATGAGTGAGGAATAGTTTGAACCTATCCCATTCTTCAATGAATGGCTCTCTTTCGATCTGAGAAAAAGTGGCAATCTTTGCCCTCAACTTTGATGTTTTTTGGTGGAAATAGAATTTTCCCATGAATTAGTTGTAAACGTCCTCCCAAGTCATCAGAGAACTTGGAGTGAGTGGCATCCACAAAGCTTTGGCCTTGTTTTTCAAGATATATAGAAAACACATCATTCTAAGTTGATCCTTGTTTAGAATATCGAGGAGGAAGGTTTGGACTGTGGCATAGAAATCCCTAATAAAGGAAAGAGAATCTTCATTAGGTAGCTCATAGATTGAAGAAAGCATGGAAAATGAATGTTTTTTAAGTCATAATTCCAAGTAACCTCATCCAGCTGGATAGAGGCAATTGCGTGCCAATTACTACTTGTACAAACTCCTTCATGGTGGTTTCACTAACATGTGAGTTTTCTCCCATTTCTATTGGTTCTGGTAGAGGATTAAGGCTTGGTTTTGTGTCTAGCTCAAAAATAGGCCGATGGTTAGAATCTAGCCTTGTAAACAATTGCTTAAATTTATGAATATTATTTACGTATAGTCTAAGATGATTTCCTGAGGATCTCCTACTATGCATAGACTAGTTAATGTATAAATTTAAAAGATTTGTCAATTAAAAAGGAAAAGAATAATAGCTATACACAAATTTAGAGAAAATATATATAGTATTTAATACGAAAATACTAAACAAATAAGTTAAATTCATCTCTAAGTTAAATAATGTAATTAGTATTAACCAAAAGTGCTCCCAAGAAAGAATAGTGGGGAAAAGCCTCCATAAAAACGATCATTCTGAATAGAGCAACGTTCCCAGAAAAACAAGTGGCACAAAGGCTTCTAAGAACTAGTCTCCTAAAGAAAATTACCATAGATTTTTACTTTTCATGCTATTACATAGTTATTTTTTTTAGAAAGAAAATAATTAAATAAATTAAAGTTTAAATTTTTTTAATTTTTTTTACTAAATAAAAAAATTATAATTATTTACAACACAAATCTTTTTTCAAATTTTGATAAATAATTTAAAAACGATGTTTCTTATAGGGAAATAGTGCCAAAAACTTGATGAGACAAAACTAGCATTGGGTTAGCAATACCGATTTTGCATATACTTTGGTTTTATATTTGTAAAACTCTCGCAAGTATACTCCCAAGGTGGATCTAAGGAAGGAATATATGTTATTTTTAATTTATTATTCAAACTTATAAAAACGAAATTAAATACTAAACATCTTGGCACGATATTTTGATTTTTTGTGTTTCCTAATCTAATAATATAAAAAAATAAACATAGAGGTGGATTCAATAAACAATTATGCAAATTTTTATTATTCATAACAGTTGAGTATTTATGGATATAATAATTAAGTTAATTATACTTGCTCATATTATTTAGGTTATTAAATACATAAATTGATATTTATTAATTTTCTCTTTTTTATATAAATATCACATTTGGTGGGAGTAGATCTTCTTTCTTAATTAAAAAAATCAATTAAATACTATAGGTGCGGTCGATAATTAATTTGATTAATTAAATTAATTCATTTTTCTAAGAGATTGAAAATGAACTATTTAAATGCCACATTTGGTGGGTTTATATATTTTAAACTTTATTCAAAGTGTCTAAATTAAACATAAGAATTTAATTATCCAAGTACTAACTTTCAAGTTTTAAAACCATTATTGAAAATATGTTGTAAATATATTTTCGAATAAAAGTTCTTATAAAAACTTTTGAAATAGAGCTTCACTCTAACTATTGGGTGATTGTACCAACAAATAAAATGACACTACTCTAAATCAAATTGGATAATTAAACCTTAAAATATAATTTCAAATTTTAGTTTATAATGAAATATAATATATTTTTCTCTAACATTGTCAATATAAAATCTTGAATAAAAACAAAATCAATTTATTTCATAGAAATATTTTACCTATGTAATACTTCGCAAGCATAATAACGTTATTATTATATTATATTTACAAACAATCACCTATGTTAAATTTAATCACAGAAAAATTAAATAGAACATATAAGAATAAAACATAAAAATAATTGTAAAGAACTCATTTTAAAATTATACCTCAAAAGAATCCTCACAAAACTTTGATGCTAATTCTGTTTCTGGAAAATCTCCAAACGGATTTTTATTTCCGTTTATGGAAATAAAAACTAGAAATTTACAAAAACATAACTAGTTCTTCTCAAAGAGGGAAGAAATTTAAAACTAGAAAAACAAAGAAAGCTAGAGAGAGAAGAGTTGAGAAAAAGTAAGGAAAAGGCTAAAAAAGTTTGAAAATATCTCAAAAATTGGTTTTGGACGTGTTTGGAGAAGATGGCTCACGTGTGGGATGAGATTTGTGGCGAAATGGGCACTAACATATGCAGGATTTGTGGTAGATGGGCACTGGTATGCGTGCGACTCGATGTGACATACACACAAGATAGGTACATACGTGTGCTAGTTGTGCGTAGGCGTGTGTTAGTTTGGTAGTTTTGTTCATTTTTTCATTTTTTTTTACTTTTTCTCATTTTTTTTCTTAACAATTTTCTCAGTTCTTTCTCTCTCTATAAAGTTTTCTTTTTTTTTGTTTTTTTAGTTTTAAAGTTCTTTTCTTTTTTAGAAGAACTAGCTATGCCTTTTTATATTTTTAGTTTTTGATTCAATAAATGAAAATACAAATATGTTTGGAGGTTTTTCAACACTAGAATTAGCATCAAATTTATGTAAGGATTCTTTTGAGGTATAATTTTGAAATGAATTTTTTATAGTTATTGTTTTATGTTTTATTCTTATATGTTATGTTTAATTTATCTATGATTGAATTGAACATGAGTGCTTGTTTTAAAATATGATATAATAATAAAGTTATTATGCTTGCGAAATATTAAATAAGTAAAACATCTCTATAAAATAAATTGATTTTATTTTTATTCAAGATTTTATATTAAGGATGTTTGAGAGAAATATATTACTTTTTATTACAAACTTAAATCTAAAAATTGGATTTTAAGGTTTAATTATCCAGTCTGATTTAGAGTAGTTTTTTTTATTTGTTGGTACAATCGCCAAGTAGTTAGAGTGAAGCTCTATTTCAAAAGTTTTTATAAGAACTATTATTCCAAAATGTATTGACAACATATTTTCAATAATGGTTTTAAAACTTGAAAGTTAGTACTCGGATAATTAAATTCTTAGGTTTAATTTGGACACCTTGAATAAAGTTTAAAATGTGTAACCCTACCAAATGTGGCATTTAAATGGTTCATTTCCAATCTCTTATAAAAAAGGAATTAATTTAATTAACCAAATTAATTATCGGCCCCACTATAGGTGTTAATTGATTTGTTTAATTAACAAATAATATCTAACACCACTAAATGTGATATTCATATAAAAAAGAGAGAATCAATAAATATCAATTTATGTCTTTAATTACCTAAATAATATAAGCAAGCATAATTAACTTAATTATTATATCCATAAATACTTCACTGTTATGAATGATAAAAATTTGCATAATTGTTTATTGAATCATATCTATGTTTACTTTTATTAGATTTGAAAACACAAAAATCAAAATATAGTAAGAGGATGTTTAGGATTTAATTTTGTTTTTAAGATTTTAAATAATAAATTGAAAACCACATATATATCTTCCTTAGATCGACCTTGGGAATATATTTGTCATTTTTTATAAAATGATTCGTGCACTTGCAAGAGTTTTACAAATATAAAACAAAACTATTTGCAAGATCATTTGCCGATCTTGCCTCCTCAGTTTTCTTGCCATATAAACAATGTTCATAGATCCCCAATTTTACTGAGTTATCTACATTTAACACACCATGTTTTCTAAGTTCTATCAGCCTCTTTATACTTATGTGCCATAACATCTTATGCCATATATCAACTTTCCCTCTAGTCTATATATTCATGGCTTCATCCTTCTTGCTTAATGTTTTTCCCTATAAGACATACATGCCATTTTCCCTTATACCTTTAAGAACCACTACTGAGCCTTTTACCACTTTCAAGATCCCATAACCCACTTTCATGGAATACCTTGAACAATCAAGAGCTCCTAGAGACATTAAATTTCTTCTAAATTCAGAAACATACCTAACCTCATTTAGAGTCTCGATTGAGCCATCTGTTAAATTGGCCCAAAACTTAAGTCTATCCCAAAGCCTAATAATATATATATATATATAATTTTTCCTTCTCAGTTGAGAAGTTATGAAGTGAAACAGAGCAGCTGGTAAAGTAGAGTAGAGAAAAACCTTAGAACCTGAAACCACATATTACAGGAGTCATTTTTAGCAGCAAGATTCCATTCACCCCAATCATTCCTTATTTGGTTCATAAGGTGATCTTCCTCCACTTTTATTTGTAATATAGTAGAAGAGGAAGTTGTCAAATGTTAATATTTGTATGGTAATATTTGATTTAATAGTAAGTTTGTTAATTTATCTTGCTATATATTACCAGTAAATTAGAGGGAGTTATTTTGTGGGTATATTTGGGTTTTCTTGATATATTTTGTGAAGCTCTCTGAATATTAGTGTTTGTATCTCTATTTGATTATTAGTAGATTTTCCTCGGTGTATCGTCGTCAGTGGAGTGGATTTTTCACATTAAAAGGTTGAACCACTTAAATCATTATGTATCATTTATTTTTCTCATTGCTTATTATTTTGTTGTTACCCATAATTATTTATTTATTAAACCAAATTGGACCTGAACTTCGCTTTTGCAAGTGCTACTTTATAAAAAATGGTATCAAACCATTGGGTTATTCTGATATTTATTGGAACTAATCAAGTTTTCTCTTTTGGATTTATTTTGAGCTTTTGGTTATCTGATTGGTTTCATATTTTATGGGTTGTGCTTCCTTTTATTTAATATTGGGTTTTATGTCATGGCGGAAAAATACAAAATTGAGAAATTCAATGGTAGGAATGATTTCAGTCTATGGCGTATAAAGATGTGGGTCGTATTAGTTAAATAAAGGCTCGTTAAGGCACTTGAAGGCAAGGATAAATTGGCAGAAAAATTAACTGATGAAGAAAAGGATGCATTCATGGAAAATGCTCTCAGTTCAATTCAATTATCCTTGTGTGATGAGGTACTACACGAGGTTGGTGATGAGGAATCTCCCAATAGGTTATGGCTTAAATTGGAGAATTTGTTTATGACCAAGTCTTTGACAAGTCAGTTATATTTGAAGTAGTGTTTGTATACATTCAGAATGTCAAAAGGTACACCTTTACACGATCACCTTGATTAATTTACTAAAATTATTCATGATCTAAAAAATGGTGGTGTTAAGATTGAAGATGAGGATCAAGCTTTAGTTCTATTATGTTTTTTCCCTCATTCATTTGAACATTTTGTTGATACTATGTTATATGGACAAGACATTGTTTCTTTGGAAGATGTCAAAGTAGGTTTCAATTCCAGAGAGTTGAAAAAAAGGTGTCTACAAGCAACAATGATAATAGCAATGGTTTATTTGTTAGAGTTAAAAATCAAGAAAAAGGCACATGCAATAATAGAGGAAAGTTTAGATCCAAATCTAGAAAAATAAAATATAAATGCAATTATTACCGTCAGTAAGGGCACTACAAAGTAAATTGTCTGAAACTCAAAGGTAAAGGAAAATCTACCACAACGTCTTCTAGTACTAATGATGTTGCTGGTGTTGTAAATAGTTCTGGTTCTAATGGTGAAAATATTCTATAAGTATCTATTGATTCTCCTAGAGATGTTTGGATTCTTGATTCGGGTTGCACTTACCATGTGTGCCCCAATAGAGACTGATTTGCTTCTTATCAGTCTATTGATTGGGGTGTTGTCTTGATGAGAAAAAATATGTCCTGCAAGGTTATTGGTATTGGTACTTTTTGAATTGAGATGCACGATGATATTGTTAGGACTTTGAAAGATGTTCTCCATGTTCCATATTTGAAAAAGAACTTGATATCTTTCGGTATTTTTGATTCATAAGGCTACAAGTATGTATCTAAAGATGGAGTTTTAAGAGTACGTTAGTAAGGGTTCTCTCATTATCGCATGGTCTCTATATACTTCAGGGTAGCACTATTATTGGCAGTGTTTCAGTTTCATCATCATTAGATCAAGATGCAGATACTACACATTTATAGCACATGTGGCTAGGCCATATGAGTGATGTAAGGATGTCTATTTTAAGAAAACTTGATTTTCTTGGTGGTCAAAAAACTGGGATGCTTGATTTTTGTGAGCATTGTGTCTATGGAAAGCATCGTAGGGTCAAGTTTAGTACATCCATCCATTAAATGAAGGGTACTGTTAATTGTATTTATTCAGATCTTTGGGGTCCTTCTCCTGTTGTGTCTAAGGGTGGTGCCCAGTATATGTTGACTTTTATTTATGACTTCTCTCAAGATGTGTTGGGTGTATTTTTTCTGAAGAACAAGAATGATGCGTTCTCAAAATTTGTAAAATTCAAGGCTTGTATAGAAAATCATACAGGTAAGAAAATTAAGCATTTGAGGACTGACAATGGTTTGGAGTTTTGTGAAAGTTAGTTTAATGAGTTATGTGAAAGAAATGGCATAGTGAGACACCGCACTATGCGTCATACACCACAGGAAAATGGAGTAGCAGAACATATGAATATGACTCTTTTAGAAAGAGCTCATTGTATGCTATTTTAAGTTGACTTGGATAAATCCTTTTGGGCTAAAGCTTGTAAACATGCTTGCTATTTGATGAATCGATCCCCATCAATTGCAATTGAGTTGAAGACTCTGTTTGAGGTATTCTTTGGTACTCCTATAATTATTTTGATTTGAAAGTTTTTGGTTGTCTTACTTATGCTCATGTTAATGATGGTAAACTTGAGCCTAGGGCATTAAAATGCATATTTTTAATGTATCCTTCTAGGGTGAAGGGTAATAGATTATGGTGTGTTTAACCTAAGTCACCTAAATTTTTTATTAGTAGATATGTTAAGTTTGATGAGTTTTCCATGTTGTTATAGAAAAATGAGTCTATTATTGTAGATAAAGACCACGATGTTAGTGAGCATGTGGAGCTTGAGAGTAGAGCTCCAAGTCAAGTGTAAGATGGCACTTCAGATCAGCCATCTATGGAAGAGATAGATGATTGTGCTCATGATGTAGCAGAAGTGCAACATGAGTAACTATATAGTATCGCTAATGGTAAAGGAATAAGTGAGATTCGACGCCCTCAAAGGTACATAAATACAAACTTAGTTTCTTTTGCATTGTCTGTGGTAGAGTCTATTGAGGTGTATGAACCTTCTAGTTATCATGAAGCTGTCACTTGTGATGAGTCTGTTCAGTGGCTGGTTACTATGAATGAAGAGATTGAATCACTTCATAAGAATCATAACTGGGAATTGGTGAAACCACTTAAGGGCCAGAAGATTGTTGGAAACAAATAGGTCTTCAAGAAAAGGAAGGTATACCTTAGGTTGAAACAGCTAGGTTCAAGGCACGTATTGTTACAAAGGGCTATTGTCAGAAGAAAGGTATCGATTTCAATGAAGTATTTTCACTTGTTGTGAAACATAACTCTATTCGTGTGTTGCTTGCTATGGTTGCATTGTTTGACATGGAATTAAAACAACTTAGTGTCAAGGCAGCATTCTTACATGGTGAGCTTGAGGAACAAATATATATGCATCAGCTAGAGGGGTTTTTTGTTCCAGGTAAGGAAGATCATGTTTGTTTATTGAAAAAGTCTTTATATGGGTTGAAGCAATCCCCTAGGTAGTGGTATAAGAAGTTTGATTCTTTTATGATTGATCATGGTTACTCTAAGAGTGATTATGATAGTTGTGTTTATCATAAAAGATTTCATGATGGTTCATTTGTCTATTTATTACTTTATGTTGATGATATGCTTATTGCTTCTAAGAATAAGTTTGAGATTCCAAAATTAAAGTCTCAACTTAGTAGTGAGTTTGAGATGAAAGATTTGAGTGCAGCAAAGAAAATTTTGGGCATGAAAAATTATATTGAAAAAGTTTTTGAATGCTTTGGTATGAAAGAGTCTAAACCTGTGAGTATGCCATTAGTTACGCATTTCAAGTTTTCTTTGGATTTGTCACCACAGTTAGAAGAAAAAGAATAGTGCATGTCTCAAGTTACATATGCTAGTGTCATTGGTAGTTTGATGTACGCTATGGTTTGTACTCGTCCAGACATTTCACAAGCAGTTAGTGTTATCAGTAGATATATGAGTAATCTTGGTAAGGGTCATTGGCAAGCAGTGAAATGGATACTTCAGTATTTGAGAGGTACATCTAATCTTGGTTTGGTATATGATGGAGGTTCTAATACTAGTTGTAGTATCATTGGTTATGTGGACTCTAATTATGCTGGTGATTTAGATAGAAAAAGATCTCTGACAGGTTATGTCTTCACTCTTTCTCATTGTACTATTAGTTGGAAGGCTACTTTTTAGTCTACAGTTGCTTTGTCTATGATAGAGGCAGAATATATAGCAACAGTAGAAGCATTGAAAGAAGTTATTTGGCTTAAAGGTTTGGTTTGTGATTTGCATTTATAGTAGGATATTTCTATTGTATTTTGTGATAGTCAAAGTGTGATACACCTAGCCAAGAATACTATGTATCATGAAACAACCAAACATATTTTTGTTAGATATCACTTCATTCATGACATTGTCTCTCAGGGTGCTATTGTTGTCAATAAAATAGTCATTACAGAGAATCCAACCGATATGTTAACCAAATCAATTCCATTTAACAAGTTCAAGCATTGTTTGGACTTGATTAGTGTTTGTAGTAGTTGATCACCCTTCGGGGTGTTAGACAATGGTTATTTGATAATCCAAGAAATTTCATTTGAAGAACTTGTTTTCTATTTTGAACTAAGGTGAAAATTTGTTAAATTGACCCAAAACTTAAATCTAGCCCAAGCCTAATAATAATATTAAAACCCTTCTTCTTCTCCTTTTATATATATATATATTATTTTATGCAAGAGTTTGGGTAAGTTGTCGCGAGAGAGTTATATGTTTCCCTTTCTTTTCTATGCTGCACTAGGATATATATATATATATATATTTCCTTCTCAATTGAGAAGTTATGAACTGAAACACAGAAGCCGCTAAAGCAGAGTAGAGAAAAACCTTAGTAGTTGAAAAATCAGCAAACCACAGATTGCAAGAGTCATTTTCAGCAGCAAGATTCCATTCACCCCAATCATTCCTTATTTGGTTCATAAGGTGATCTTCCTCAACTTTTATT
This sequence comes from Hippophae rhamnoides, assembly GCA_033030585.1. Lineage (NCBI taxonomy): Eukaryota > Viridiplantae > Streptophyta > Magnoliopsida > Rosales > Elaeagnaceae > Hippophae > Hippophae rhamnoides. Next base: position 35,735,054 of record CM065437.1, read on the forward strand.
TGTAATATAGTAGAAGAGGAAGCTATCAAATATTAATATTTGTACGATAATATTTTATTTAATAACAAGTTTATTAATTTATCTTGCTATATATTACTAGTAAATTAGAAGGAGTTATTTTGTGGATATATTTGGATTTTCTTGATATATTTTGTGAAGCTCTCTGAATATTGGTGTTTGTATCTCTATTTGATTATTAGTAGCTTTTTCCCGGTGTGTCATCGTTAGTGGAGTTAACTTTTCACATTAAAAAGTTGAACCACTTAAATAATTATGTGCCATTTATTTTTCTTATTGTTTATTATTTTACTTTTACTCATAATTATTTATTTGTTCAATTAAATTAGATCTGAATTTCACTTCCGCAAGTACTAATTTATAACACCATTATGAAGTCTTAATTTAATTTCCCCCATTCCTTTAACCCTACGTTCATAATTGTTTCCCAATAATACTTTCCCAATTTTCAACGAATCTAACAAACCATTCCTTAGTAGGACACATATGAAATGAGCATCTAGAATCCATCACTCACACTCCCTATGATTTTGAAGTGCTTACAATAAGAACTTCAGAACTGTCATATTCATCAGATGCCCCACCAGTGTTTGTAGAATTGCCTTCATTTTCAGAGTTTCTTCCTTTCTTCTGAATGAAGTGTCCCTTTTTGTGACAAATAAAACATTTAAGAGGTTTTCTATTCTTGGATTTGGATCTTGACTGTTTTCTTCCCTCGGAGTGATTGTTGTTTCTTTGCTCAATTCTTCCCCTAACAAATAGTCTATCATTTGTATCCCCTGAGTTTTTCCATTTCTTGTGTTCTAATTCCCAAGATTTTAGTGAAGAAATGACAAAATCAAGTTTGAGGTTTTCTTTACCATACTTTATGTCTGGCTTGAGTTCACTGTGTGCCTCTGGTAATGCGTTAAGCAAGATGATGGCTTGATCTTCCTCACCAACTTTCTTGTCTAGATTAACCAATTATTCATTGATCATTGATTTTAAATTGATCAACATTGTAATCTAAAGACTTTGCTTGATCCATTCGAAAAACAAATAATCTTTCCTTTAATAAGATTTTGTTTGACGAAGTTTTGTCATCATAAAGTGTACTCAACCTCCCCAGATTTCCTTTGCAGTCACCACATCTTGAATTTGCCACAAAATGTTATCAGCTAGGTAAAGTTCAATACAACTACTCTCCTTTTTCATCTTAGTCATCTTCACTTCTTCCTTCATGTCTGCTAGAAAATCCTCTTCTAGTGCCATGTCAACTTCTTATTGGATTAGAATATTTTTCATATTTCTTTTCCTTAAACAGAAGTCACCTGATCCATCATATTTTTCTATTTCGTACTTCATGGAGGCCATTGAATAATGCTACAAGAACCCTTGCCAAGAACTGATCTTGATAGCATAAATATCCAGGATCTTGATTCCAAGAAACTAAGCAGTCTTTACTTTGAGTTGAGGAGATGGCTCTGATGCCAATTTATTGAGAATTCCTCTTAGAAAGGTCAGCTCTTAAAGTAATATAACACCACTTGATAAAACACTATTGCGTGAAATTAAAAACAATATGAAAAGAGATAGAGAAGAAGATAAACAGTGAGTTTTAACGTGTTTTTTGATCACAACGTGTGACCCTTGCATCCACAAGGAACCAAATCAGTTCCCAATCCATTGTCTTGTTAAGAGCCGGTATAATTACATCAACTTTCCATGCAAAGCATCACAAGAATTAAGTCATTACTTTTACACCAGTGATCAATCACCTCTTGAACAGCTTTTGGTAGTCTTACATTCACACTATTAGAATAATTATTACAAGGATATTTTAATCCTTTATTCTTTTTTTGCTTATATTTTTCTTATTCCTCTATTTTTCATATTGTGTTTTTGTATATCTCTTTTTTTTTTGTTCTTCTTCCTTGCATTTTGCTTTTTTTTTATATATATATTTGAGTAATTTGCATGGAATCAAAGTTTTGATTATTGAAGATAGTTTTTATCTCTTAAAAAAAAGGGTAAAATTTGAGGGTTCAAGATTATCATTTGATTCAACTTCTTCACTTTATTTTGTGGCTTCAATCAAGTAAGGATTTATTATTTTAGTATTGGGTAATCAATTTCGTTCAAGTTTTACAAAGATCAAACATGTTTGTATATATATTTATCCTAATTTTTATTATCTTGTCAAAATTTTAGCATTTTAGACAGATCTATAATTTGTATAAAGATTGTGGTATTTTTTGTAATTACTTAAAAATCTTAGGCTTTTTTGTAATTTCAAATTTTTTTGAGATATATTTGTAATTTTTGAAACAATAAGGGTTCATTTGAAATTTTAAGAAAGTTCAGAAGTGTATTTACAATTTCAAGAAAGTTAAAGGGTGTATTTGTAATTTTTGGAAAACTCATAGACAAATTTATAATTTTTGAAATTTTGAGTACTGTTTGTTTTTACAATGGTTAGTAATAGAGATGACTCGCTACATTCTATTAGTGTGAGATTAGATGGAGAAAATTATTTGTATTAGAGTTTATGTGATAAAGAACTTTTTAAAAGGCAAAAATATGTGAGGTTATGTTTCTAGAACTATGAGTAAACCTAAACCTAAAAGTGATAAAGTAGAGTATGAAAAACTATTAGATAATTGGAAAGTTGATAATTCAAAAATTATCACTTGAATAAACAATTCTGTTGAACACTCAACAGAAACTCAATTGGCAAAATATGAAACAATAAAGGAGGTTTGGCAACATTTGGCAAGATTGTATACATAGTCTAACTTTGTAAAACAATATCAGTTAGAACATGATATTCAAGCTCTTGAACAGAAAGACACGAGTATTCAAAAGTTCTATTCTACAATGATAGATCTTTGGGATCAGTTGGCTCTTACAGAATTGAAAGAATTACATGCTTGTGCAACTTATATTGCTCGTAGAGAATAGCAATGTATGGTTAAGTTTTGTATGGCACTTCGTGATGATTTTTAGGGTCTTCATGGCTCCATTCTGCATCGTAGCTCACTTCCATCTGTCGATTTAGTAGTTAGTGAACTCTTGGCTGATGGGATACGCCTTAATAGGAAAAGGAATTCTCCCAACGAATTCATAAGCTTTTGTAGTTCCTTCTAGACTTCCTACTCACTATGAAAACAAGCCTCACTCAAGGGTTAAGATTGATGAATGTAGTTTTTGCAAGCAAAAAGGATATTGGAAGCTCAATGCCCTAAGCTATTGAATAAAGTACCACAACTACACCAACAAAGGCATCACTTCAGGCCTTCACGGTTTGGAAGTCATTTTCAACCACGATCATATCGTCCTCCACAAGTTAACAATGCATCAGTTGTACCACCATCTGATTCTTTTGGATCCAAAACCTCATCCTCAAATCCCGCATTTGTAGCCTTTTCTGAAAAATTTCAAAAGTTCCTTGCTACACATTCCTATGCTATGTCCATTTTTTCTTCAAAAAGTCAATTCCCCTTTAGCTCTTCAGGTATGTCATCATCTATATGGGTTTTAGATTTTGGAGCTTCACATCACATGTCTCCTGATTTGAAATCCTTTATTTCTTTATGTCCTACATCCTCTGAGTCTGTTATGACTGCTAATGGTACTCGTCTGCCATTAGAAGGAGTTGGTTCTATTGACACACCTCATATGTCACTTTCTAATGTTTACCACAATCCTAAGCTTACATTGAATCTTGTTTCTATTAGTCAGTTATGTGATTCTGGTTATCTAGTGTCATTTTCTTCTACCTCTTGTTATGTGCAGGATCCGCAGTCTCAGAAGTTAATTGGGACAGGTTGTAGATTGGGGATTATATGTTTTAAACGAGTTAAGATTACTAGTATTTGCAGCTCCTAGTGTTGACTTGTCTTCATTTCGTTTGTCTCCTTCATCCTCTAGTTTTTATTTATGGAATTCTCATCTTTATCATGTATCATCTTCCTATTTAAGATTCTTAGCTTCTATGGGTGCCTTAGGAAATTTGCAAACTCATGATATTTTTTATTATAGTGGTTGTACTCTTGCAAAAAAGTTTTGCTTTTCCTTTTCATTGAAGTACTTCTTGTTCTATTGCACCATTTGATTTAGTCCACTCTGATGTATGGGGATCTTCTCCTATTGCTACAATAGGGGGGTCTTGATAATATGTTTCTTTTATTGATGATAACACTCGTTTTTATTGGATATATCTTATGAAACGTCGTTCTGACTTCTTTGGCATTTATAGTAACTTTTGAGCTCTTATAAAAACTAAACATTATGCAGTTATTAAGTGTTTTAGATTGATTTGGGTGGTGAATATACTTCCAATAAATTTCGTGATCTACTTGCTTTAGATGAACTATTCGCCAAACTTTTTGTACAGATACTCCTGAGCAAAATGGTGTGGCTGAAAAAAAACATAGGCACATTGCTGAAACTGCTCGCTATCTTTTGTTGTCATCTTCAGCTCCAGTGAGTTTTAGGGAAAAGCAGTTCTTACTGTAGTTAACCTCATCAATAAGATCCCTTTGTCTTATACTTTAGGTTTGTCATCTTTTGAAAAAATATATGGGTATGCTCTTGATTATTCTTCCTTAAGAGTCTCTGGTTCTACTTGCTTTGTCCTTCTTCCTTATGTAGAGCGTACTAAATTTTCATCTCGCTCTACCATTTGTGTGTTTCCTGGTTATGGTGAAGGGCAAAAAGGATATCATTGTTTTTGACCCAGTGTCACAAAAACTATATTCTTCTCGTCATGTTGTGTTTCTTAAGCACATATCTTTCTTTTCTATTCATACTACTACTCACAACTTGACCAAGTCTGATCTCATTCATATTGATCCTTTGTCTAACCATACATATAGTTTATCTCTACATGTCCCTTCCACTACAGACTCTGACTCATCTATTGCCCCTATAGTCTCTTTTCCTTGCAGTCTGGAGCTCTTGATAATCCCCTCCTCCTACAATTGCCCAAGCTTCTCCTGAGATTGTGGATTCTACTTCTCGTTATCCTCAACGTACTCATAAGTCTACTCACCTTCTAGATTTTGTTTATTCTTGTTATTCCAGTTCATTTTCTTCCTTTTTAGCATCTATTCATTGTCTCTCTAAGCTCTTATCCTATAAATAGGAAATTCTTGACCCCCTTTGGCAGCATGCTATAACTGAGGAACTTTCTACTTTGCAAAAAACTGGTACTTGGGATTTGGTACCTTTACCTTCTAGTAAAAGTACAATTGGTTCTCGTTGGATATATAAAATCAAGACCAAGTCTGATGGGTTTGTTGAGCGCTATAAAGCTAGATTGATAGCAACGGAGTTCTCTTAGAGACTTTTGCTCCTGTTGCAAAAATGACTATTTTTTGTACTCTTATTATAGTTGCATCTATTCGTCAGTGGCATATATCTCAGATGGATGTTAAGAATGCTTTCTTGAATAGTGATTTACATGAAGAAGTTTACATGATTCCCTTGCCTAGTATTTCTCATAAGCATGGTGAAGTTTTCAAGCTTAAGAAAGCTCTATATGGTCCCAAATAGGCACCTCGAGCTTGGTTTGAGAAGTTTTCTAATGTTATCATTTCTCTTGGATTTTCCTCTAGTAATCATGACTTGGCTCTTTTTGTCAAATGCACCACTACTGCTCGTATTTTGCCTTCTCTATATGTTGATGATATGATTATTACTAGTGATGATGTTGCTGGAATTGCAATATTAAAGTCAGAATTAATTCGTTAGTTTGAAATGAAGGATTTGAGTCCTTTATGGTACTTTTTGGTTATTGAAGTTGACTTCTCTCCAAAAAGTTATATTTTATCTCAATCTAAGTACAATACTGATATTCTTGAGCATGCTTGTCTTACTGATACCAAAACTGTTGATACTCCTTATGAGCTTAAGGTTCAATATTCTCCTTCATATGATAATCCTTTGTTAGATCCTACCTTATATCGCACTTTTGTTGACAGTTTGGTCTATCTCACTATCACTCATCCAGATATTGCATATGTTGCTCATATTGTTAGTCAGTTTGTTGCTTCTCCTACTACCGTTCATAGGGTAGTTGTTCTTCGTATTTTGCAGTATCCTCGAGGTACCATTTTTCATAGTCTTTTACTTCCATTCACTTCTTCATTGGAACTGCGTGCATATTCAGATGTTGATCATCGTCGTGATTCCACAAGTCGTAAGTCTGTTATTGGTTTCTGTATCTTTTTAGGGGATTCTCTTATTTTTTGGAAAAGCAAGAAACAAACAATTGTGTCTCAATCTTCTACTGAAGTAGAGTATCGTGCTAGCATCTACTACCAAAGAGATTGTTTGGTTACGTTGTTTACTTGCCGATATGGGCATTTTCTTTTCTTTTCCCACTCTTATGTATTGTGATAACAAAAGTGTTATTTAGATTGCTCACAACTCAGTCTTTTATAAACGGATTAAGCATATCGAAATTGATTGTCATTTTACCCGTCATCACCTCAAAAATGACACAATAATGTTGCCTTTTGTTTCTTCAACCTTGCATCTTGTCGACTTTTTTACTAAGTCACATTCTATTTCACTTTTTATGTTTTTTAGTTAGCAAACTCTCTATGCTTCTTGCAACTGTATTGTAAGTTTGAGTTACAAATGCATTATGAGTTTGAGGGGTATTAGAATAATTATTATAAGGATATTTTAATCTTTTATTCTTTTTACTTATATTTTTTTTACTTCTCTATTTTTTATATTATGTTTTTGTATCTCTTCTTTTATCATAGTACCTATATATTCTCTCTTTTTCTTTGTTCTTTCTCTTTGTATTTGAGTAATTCACACACGACATTAGTTACACGTTAAAGAGTTCTTTTACGATTGAGATTATTTAGTTTCCCAAACGAGGAATAGCTAGCTCTCGATATATAAGGACCCCAACTGTAGCTTATAACCTACACTTACATGTACTCGATCAAGACTCAAGTTCTTGAACTCTTTGAATTAAGAGCAATTGGTGTGTCCTAGCTATAACATATTCAGTTTCTCTAATTTAGCTGATAATACTTACATATATAATAACTATTTCAGGTCTCTGACAATAATTAAAATGTCAAATTTCTCTGCTTTTGATCAGCTTATTTTGCATAAATTTACTTCTATTTCGTCTAAGTGATGATAGTTTTTTTTTGCTCGGATGCTATCAAATAATTAGTTATTTAATTATTAGATGTTACTGCATGGCTGTAGAAAGTATGCAAAAGTAGAACTGGAAGTAAAAGTTGTGAAACCCGACATTAGTTAACTCTGAGCTTTATAATGCCAGAGGCTTTAGCTATTGGATCTGGAAAATGCCCTTCACCTCATATGACATATATCTTAATCAAAATGTGCAAATCTTATTGGTTCCTCCGATAATGGTTCCACAATTAGAGGACATATTACAAGTTCACAACAGAGTGGTGACATTTCATTTTAAATAGTGTTCTTTATTTTTAATATCTTTTCTTTTTTAAATACAACAGATAGCTGGAATAGCTCAGTTGGTTAGAGCGTGTGGCTGTTAACCACAAGGTCGGAGGTTCAAACCCTCCTTCTAGCGGTGCATTTTTGGAAAAACGTAGTAATCTCTGCCACACATGAGGAACGATTTTTAGAGGGCAGTTATAGATAGTAGGACAAAGCCTCTCCTCAATCTGAAGCTTGAATTAAGAGAGAGAGAGAGACCAAAGAGATAACAAATAGATGGATCAGGGCCCAATCAACATTGGATATGTACAAATCCATCATCATATTCTCCAATCACTAAGGCTCTTCTGCTACCACCAAAATCTCACCCATAACACGAATAATATAGAGAGAGTCAAAGAGAAGAAAGAACCTGAAAAAGATGGCAATGGCATTAGCCCTTCGAAGGCTTTCTTCCTCTTCCGTTAACAAGCCGATTAGTCCTCTTTTCAATGGAGGCTCCTTATATTACAAGGTGGTTTTTTTTTTCTTTTCTTTTCCTTTAGCGTTAAGCTCATTTGTTCTAAATGTTTGTTGGAAATTTTAGAAGAAATGTTGTTGTTAACCCATTTTCACTGTTGATTGTGATTTTTGAAGTCGTCTTTGCCAAATAAAGCTGTCTATGAGAAGGAGAAAAACGGTGTTAATGTGAGTAAAGTTTTCAACTGTTTGTATTGGTTTTAGACAATTTTATGCTTATACACGATTCCAAATTAATGATTTTTTTTCAGTGGCCTAAGCAATTGAATGCTCCACTTGAGGTCATTGATCCTGAAGTTGCTGATATCATTGAGCTTGAGAAAGCTAGACAATGGAAGGTATAGTTGTTATTTTTTTCTTCATATCCACGTAATTACCCAAAAAGGGTAACAAAACCTGGTGCTTTAAATATTTTTTTAATATTACACTACATTGATTTTACCAATTTCTTGCTATTTTTTTTCTTATCTTTTTCTTGTTTATATTCTTCTTCTATGATCTCACATTCATCAAATGAAAAATGAAAAATTTCTATTCTGCAACTTGATCTGTTATTGAACTTAGTCCTTATGTTTGTAAAGGGGTTGGAACTTATACCATCAGAGAACTTCACTTCAGTGTCAGTTATGCAAGCAGTTGGGTCAGTCATGACTAACAAATACAGTGAAGGATATCCTGGTGCTAGATACTATGGAGGAAATGAGTATGTGGAACATGTCATCAACTGCTTGGATTTTCTTATCATGATGTTTCTATAACATTTGTCTATATTTGTGAATGCAACTAGTAAATTTAATGTCAAGTCTTGCTATCATTTCATTTTTAGCCTTCCAACTTAAACCTGACTTAGCGAATTTGCATTCATACTTCAGGTACATTGATATGGCAGAAACCTTGTGTCAAAAGCGTGCTTTGGAGGCGTTCCGATTGGATCCAGGAAAATGGGGAGGTAAGTTTAGACTTGAACATGTGTATGAAATGAGCAACCAAAAGCCTTTTGTTTCATGCTATTGTTATGTTCTATTCTCCAAAAACAGCTTCTGCATTTACTATACAAGCATGCATAATTATATGATTTCATTTTTCTAATGATGATATTGCCTGCAAGCTTCCATTTATTCAATATCACCTTTTATATTGCAGTGAATGTACAACCACTATCAGGGTCTCCGGCTAATTTTCATGTGTACACTGCATTGCTCAAACCTCATGAAAGAATCATGGCACTTGACCTTCCTCATGGTGGACATCTTTCTCATGGATATCAGGTTACTAAAATTATATCCAGCAATTTCTCACTCATATAGTTGATTATCTTACCAAGTTTCTTTAGTATGGTCACTTTTGGTAGTTCTGACTCAAACGAAAAAGATAAGTTGGAAGTTATTGCATCTATAGGTTGTTTAGTTATAGAATTTACATGTTATAATCTCCATTTTCAGAAAATCCCCCTTCATAATTTATTTGTTGTTGTTTGGAGATAGTAGATCGATACTGATATATTTGCCATCTTCTCCTCCTTAACTTGCTGTATTGCAGACAGATACCAAAAAGATATCTGCAGTGTCTATCTTCTTCGAGACAATGCCATATAGATTGGATGAAAGTACTGGATATATTGACTATGATCAGGTAGACTCAAAATTCTGTTGTGTTAACCAAATTTTTTTCTAGATCCTCCAAATAAAATAAAAGTCATATATCATAAGTTTCTATTTCTACCTGTGTCAAAACAAGCACGGTAACACATGGATGTCTATGATTTGCAGTTGGAGCAAAGTGCCACATTGTTCAGGCCAAAATTAATAGTGGCCGGGGCTAGTGCATATGCACGTCTGTATGATTATGCACGTATTCGCAAGGTAACTTCTTGCATTAAAACAATTAATCTAGATTCATCTAACATTGTCATGTACTATAGTGTGATGACCTCATTTTACTTTTAAAAAAATTGAAAGTAGTAATATTTGAAGTAGTAATATTTGAGCACTTGACAGGTCTGTAACAAACAAAAAGCTATCATGTTGGCAGACATGGCACACATTAGTGGCTTGGTAGCAGCTGGTGTTATCCCATCACCTTTTGATTATGCAGATGTTGTGACCACCACAACTCACAAATCACTTCGAGGACCTCGTGGAGCAATGATTTTCTTTAGAAAGGGAGTGAAAGAGGTTAACAAACAAGGGAAAGAGGTGAGTACATTACAAGATGCTTTACAAACTTGGTTAATGCTGAGCTTTAATGTTTGTTGGTATTAGACTATTAGTCCTCTGTCTCTTATAAGTGATTTATCCTTCTTTGTTACTAAAATAACACTTAGATACTGAAGGCTTTATTATTTATAATTCTTAAATCATCCTGTAGGTTTTTTATGATTATGAAGATAAAATCAACCAGGCTGTCTTTCCTGGACTTCAAGGAGGTCCACATAACCACACTATTACTGGATTGGCAGTTGCATTGAAACAGGTTAGCTTCAGATCAGATAATATAACTAAGATCAATTTATATTTTGTAAAATAATTCATTTTTATTTCTTTTATTACCTTATCTGCCATAAATAAGTTCCAGAACGGGCTCGTTCATGTATAGATTAGGGTTTACCATGAAACTTCCATCACTTGCTTGGTGATTACAAACTACTTTTGCTTGGAAGTGTCTTCAAAATCAAATATCTTTCAAGGCAGTAAATTTTTTCTTTTCTTTTTCTGTTTCTTTATGTGACATTTTGTTGGCAAATAACGCAAATTCCCGATAAGCCAGATTCATGAGAAAGCAAGAATAGAAAAATAACACACAAAATTTGATAACGGAGTTCGGCCAATCTTGCTTACGTCTCCGGGCATAGCTGGTCTTTTTCTTGAAAGGAGAAATTACACAAGGTGTTTACAACACTCACAACTCCATGACGATTACACCCAGAAAATTACTCTCGATTTTCTCTCACAAAACTTTTCTTTCTAAGCTTTTCTCTCAATTGGAATGAACACTTTGGATGATTAATTCATTAGAATTACACATCTATTTATAGAGAAACTCACTCCTTGAATTACTTTCATTAAATTAATGGTTCCTTAAATTACTCCTTGAATTAAGCTCCTTGTTTTGCTCCATGAATTGCTCCATGTTTTGCTCCTTGTTTTCCTCAATGTTTTACTCTATGTTTTGCTTCATGTTTGTTCCTTAAATTAAGGAGCTTTATAACAATCTCCCAACTTAAAGGCGATTTCAATCTGTCTTCACACCTTGTCAATGCGGCGGCTTTTCTAGTCTTTGTTACTCTAGCGGACCAATGAAGTTGAGCCTGACTTGAGTTTGTCAATAAGTCACCACCTTTGTTAACATATTTCTTTGGATTTTTGCTTCCTTGAATCTTCTCGGTATTAACACATCATCTTCCAATAGAGATCGATGAAGTGATAACGAAGTCGATATGCTTTGTTCTAGAATGAAATCTTTGGAATTCTTCGCCAAGTGTATTGCACTTTGACTATCGTATCTGAGAACATTCTTCTCTTGTTTGAATCCCATTTCAATTAACAAACCTTGAAGCCGTATCATCTCTTTACTAGCTTGATTCTTGCTACGTACTACATCTTCCTGTAGTGGATAGAGTGACAATTTTACGTATTTGTGACATCTAACTAACAAATTTGTAGTTCCAACGGTAAATATATAGCGGTGGTGCTTCTTGGTGATCAACTTCACCTCGAAGTCACAGCGTCTACGTCTGCTTGTACTTTTAACTCGTTTACTAAAGTACAAGCACTTTTCTGGTGCCTCGCGGATACCTCAGAAATCCACTTATTTGCTTCCCGATGAGTTTTCCCTGGATTTGACATAAATCTGCTATGACTCATTGCGTGGCCAATGTCTCGGTCTCGTATGAGACCATTGTGTACATCAAACTTCCAATGGTGAGGCATAAGGAACCTTAGCCGTGAATTCTCTCTCTTCTTACGTGCAGGGGACTAATCCTTGGATAGGCGAAAATGGTGCCAAGGGTGTGCTAACGGCTTGGCATCGCCCGTGTTGAATCTTTGCAAAACCACGATTGATGTACTTTCTGCCTGGAGATAAGCTGAGGATCCTTTCTTCTTATTTCTTGTGATTTGCGTTCCAAGAATCTTCTTTTCTTTCGGACCAAGTCTTTCATGTCAAATTCCTTTGACAATTCTTTGCTTCAACCTTTTAATATCATCCATATCTGAACACACCTACTAACGTATCGTCAACATAAAGTAGTAAAATGATATAAGCGGACCTATATCTCTTGAAGTAGCAACAATGATCGACATTGCACTTAAAACCTTCCTTGTGCGTGGAAAATTTGTCAAATTTTTGTACCATTGTCTCGGGGCTTGTTTCCAGGCCATACAAACTCTTAAGTCTCGCACACCATGTTCTTCTTAACCCTCTTTCTGAGAAACCTTTTGGTACATGTATATCTCTTCGTAAATCTCCGTGAAGGGAATGCAATCTTCACGTCAAGCTGTTCCAAGATGAAGATCTTCGATGGCTACAATGCTCAATGCGATCGATAGTATTAAGCTTCACAACGGGAGCAAAAATGTCGGTGTAGTCAACTCCTTTCCTTGTTGAAACCCTTTGACAACTAGGCGGGCTTTGTATCTCTTGGAACCATCGTACTCTCTTTCACCCGGTACACCCATTTGTTGTGAAGTGCCTTCTTTCCATAGGTAACTCGGCTAGTTCCAGTAATGCGGTTGGAGATGAGAGATTTCATTTCTTCTTTTCATAGTAGCTCCCACTTGTTGGAATCTCGAGTCGACAAGTTTTATCATAAGCATTCGGGCTCACTCTCCATCGATCGGCAACATATAGTTCATGTATCTCTGTTAGGCCCACGTGAGGTCGAGAAGACCTTACTCAATACGGGAGAATTTGGAGTAGAGGTTGTGGTGTGTCGGAATGTTGTGTACTACTTTGTCAACAAGTTCCTCTGGGCGAGGACTTGTTACAATTGGTTCTATTGCGGAAGTATACGGGACATCATGCTGCATCTGCGTACGCAAATCTTGACTCGTTGCTGCGAGTCATTGGCGTCTATTTATGCATGTCCTTATACATCACCCTTTCGTTGAAAATCATCGCTCTACTGGGATAACTTTCTTCTTTTCATCATCCCAAATGCGGTATGGCTCATCCTACTTGTAGCCAATGAATGTGCATTTCTTGGATTTGGGATCAAGCTTATTCTGCCTTGATCAGCGATATGCACAAATGCTACACAGCGAAAACTTTTAGATGTGATAGTTTCACCTCTTTTCGCATTTCCCATTACCTCATACGGTATTCTATGCTCCAATGGAGCAGGATGGGCCTCGGTTGATCAAGTAAGGCTATAGTGTTGGTATACCTTGAGTGCTTCGGTAGACCATTTATTATCACGATATTACAGCTCTTCTTTCTGTCAGCGTTCGGTTAAATACGCTTACACCATTGTGTTGGCGTGCACAGCAGTTCTTTCCATTCGATCCGTGCTTTCATGCATAAATTTTTAAATCTGTGTCTTCATATTCACCATTGCTCCGGTTCACGAGCTTTTTGATCTTTAAACCGTCTCATTTTCCACCATAGCTTTCCATCTTGAAAGCCTCGAAATACTTCAAACTTATGCTTTAGAAAGTAAACCCATACCTTAAGTGATCATCGATATGAAAGTCACGAAGTAGTGTTTCCGCAATAGATGAGAGCGGTCGTTGGTCCCCTGACATCGAGTGAATAAGCTCTAGTCTCTCCTTCTTTGGGATGCGCAACTTGTCACGGAAAGTGACTCTCTTTTGCTTTCCAAGTATGCAATCTTCTAATGTCTATCTCGTGGCTGTAGACTTGGAAGTTTTCCCTTTGAGTGCATAATCTTCATCTCCTTTTCACTCATATGGCCTAGTCTCTGGTGACCATTTGGTGTTTCATTGCTTGTAATCGTAATTGAACAAGCGTGTCTCTGTTGTCATGTAAAAGAGTGCCACTTTTCTTGCCTCGAGCAACATTGTCATTGCATCCTTTGAAATCTTCCAATCATCACCATGGAAGATCGTAGTGTAGCCTTCAACTTGTACCATGCCCCATGAGATTAAGTTCCTTCTCGGATCGGGAATATGCCGACATCCTTCGGTTCCCAAAACGGATCCGTTCAACTTAATCTTCGCTACACCTTTGCCAATAATAGCATATGGTTGATCATCACCAAGATATACCTTTCCAAGGTTTAGACATATTTCTCAAAGAATTGTTTTGTGAAAGTAGCGTGGAACGATGCTCGAGTCTAACACCAGATTCTTCCTTGCTCTCCCAAAAGAGCATATCAATGCATCGTCTTCTCCTAGGTGGAAGTAACATTTGCCTCTTGCCTTCACTTGTTTGTCCTTCGGTGCACTCTTGCCTTGATTTTTGTAGTGCCGGTTCTTCCACAATTCTAACACTCGATAGTCTTGGTTGGGAATTATTAGGATTCGGATTTAGACCTCTTGTCCTTGATCTACCTCGGTGATACGTTACGCCATGTTCATTCCCTTTGGTTGAATTTCTCTTCCTCTTTACTACGTATGCAAAGAGGCCGAAGAAGTTGACGATTCACGACTCTACACATTGGATCTCTTCACGAGAACCAGGATCAGTTTGTCGTCAAATTTCAACTTATTGCTTTGACGAGCTCCTCGCCGTGAGCCGGTAGCATTCCAACTACGGTAAAGAAGATAAAAGTATTAATGCTTTCGTACTTCTTCATCGAATTCAATTTCCGCGAACTCAAGCCCGGGTTGTAGGTGTTGAGTTCATTGAGATGTTGAGCTACCAATGCGCCTTCATTCATGTAAATTGAACAAACGCCTCATCAGTCTGCACTTTGTTTGAAGTGATGGCTCTCATACATATTGGAGAGAATGCCATAAGACCGTCGTGGTCTTTTCCTTTGCTATGTTGAAGGCAACGATACGGATAGCGTCAATCGAATAACTCCAGGGGCATGTCTGTCTAGAAGATTCCAATCTTCTTCCTTCATAACACGGTTTCTTCCTTGAGAGAGGTTGATATAGATTTCTTTGATACGAGATAATCCCTCTATCTCGCATTTTCCAAAACCAAAATCATGTGCCATCAAATTTCTCGAGTTTCACCCTTCCTTCATCTATGCGCCATTGCTCCCACTAAAATCGACTTCCTCTGGATCGTTTCGACTATTTCTTGCTAAAAAATTGAGAAATCACCATATAGCTACGATACCGGTTGTTGGGAAATAACGCCAAATTCTCGATAAGCGATTTATGAGAAAGTAAGAATAGAGAAATAACACACAAAATTTGATAACGGAGTTGGCCAATCTTGCTTACGTCTCGGACCTGCTTTGAGATCTTTTTTGCGAAAGGGGAGAAATTACACAAGGTGTTTCTTAACACTCATGACTCATGGCCCCAATTACACCCAAGAAAATTACTCTCAATTTTCTCTCACAAAAGCTTTTCTCTCAATTGGAATGAACACTTTGGATGATTAATTTATTACAATTACACATCTATTTATAGGAAAATTCACTCCTTGAATTACTCCTTAAATTAATGGTTCCTTAAATTGCTCATTGAATTAAGCTCTTTGTTTTGCTCCATGAATTGCTCTATGAATTGCTCCATGTTTTGCTCCTTGTTTTGCTCCATGTTTTACTCCATGTTTGCTCCTTAAATTAAGGAGCTTTATAACACATTTATCTTGAGCAAGGTGATATATCTTTAGGTACTGACACATGAGTGTTCACTGTTCATGCATTAGTATAGATCTTATGCTTGACCTTGAGATTGTTGGGTGTTCTTGAGATCCACAGAAAAGCAAATGCTGGAAAGAACTGGATGGTCATGTAAATAAAGCACATAGTTCATAGGATCACTCCTGAATCTTGCTTTTCTTCATCTCAATTCCCTAGTTTCTTCTTGTGGTCTCACTTGGAACTTATATTTTTATTCCAAACCTGTTGTTCATTCTATGCTAGTGTCATATGGTTGCAGGCTACAACTTCAGAGTACAGAGCCTATCAAGAACAAGTGTTGAACAATTGCTCCAAATTTGCACAGGTATCACATTACAAACTGCAAATAAACATAAATTTATTACGAAAATTTATTGTACTTATCAAAAAAGAAAACAGAAAGCTGCTTACATTATGTTGTTAACTTTCTCTTCGTTCCAACTTACAATGGAAGTAAATATTTGGTCAAAATTATACTGGAATTCTAATTTCTGAAGTATTAAATAATTTACAGTCCCTGATTGAAATGGGCTATGAACTTGTTTCTGGTGGAACTGAGAACCATTTGGTTTTGGTGAATTTGAAAAACAAGGTAATTTAGACAAACTTGATGCTTTATTTACTTATTTACGTGCAACTTGAGATGATAGTCAAGTGAGACTGGTGTCGACTTACACCGGACACGTACTAGCGTTTTGAAAATTCTTTTTTATCAGGGTATTGATGGATCTAGAGTTGAAAAGGTGTTGGAAGCTGTTCATATAGCTGCCAACAAGAACACAGTTCCTGGTGATGTGTCAGCCATGGTTCCTGGTGGCATCAGGATGGGTAATTTAGGGCCTTTTGGTTTAGTATTGGACTGTTCTTATGATGCTTTACCCACTTCGTAAATTATACAAACTTATTCATTGCATTCATTAATTTTCATTTATCAGGAACCCCAGCTCTTACTTCTAGGGGATTTGTTGAGGAAGATTTCGCCAAGGTAGCGGAATTTTTTGATGCAGCCGTGAAATTGGCTGTCAAGATAAAGACAGAAACTAAAGGTTCTAAACCCCCTTGTTCGATTTGTCTGGCCTCTACAGGAATCAACTGGACCTGAGTGGCAAAATATGCTAGTTGAGACTGTATTCTAATATATTTTTTGTTAACAATGCAGGGACAAAGTTGAAGGACTTCCTGGTCACAATGCAATCTGGCTCTCATCTCCAATCTGCGATTGCAAAGTTGCGCCGTGACGTTGAGGACTATGCAAAGCAGTTTCCAACAATTGGGTTTGAAAAAGAAACCATGAAGTACAAGAATTGAGAGAGAGAGAGAGAGGTGATATTTTTCATAGGTATGTTTATACTCTACTTACCTAAACAGTACCACTGGAGTATCATAACCTTTGAGCTTAAGAAGCCATAATTGTTGGTTTATAAAAGTCAAAACTTTGTTCTCATTTGTAAGAAGAAAAGAGAGGAAAAAATATGATTTTTGAAGATTCATCCTTATTCCATTTGCTAATTGTGTGAATGCAGGAATTGAAAGCAGCAAGCAGATATCAGATGAGTTTTCCCAGCTGATCACAAAAGACAAGGGCCAGTTCAGTTGTATATTTAGTGCAATTGTGCGATGTACAAGTATGGAAAGATCTTTCATTTTGATCTTCATGAAATTAATGTATATACCTGCTACTTGAGAACTCTGGTTCAAATCAATAACAAGTGTTTCTAAGTGTGAGACCCAGATCTGATTTAATATTTTTAAAAGAATAATTTAATTATTTTTTTATTTTGTTTTGTTTTAAATTTTGTAAAGGTTTAAAATAGTCTTTTTCTTAAATTAGTAAAATAAATATTCTGAATTTATAAATTTGATTTGTAGATAATATAAAATGTTCTGAAGTATTTTGTTAAGTTTTCTTACCTATTTTAGAAATTGAGTAATGGAGTAAACAATTACCGAAATGCCCATAATTGAATAGTTTAGAAAGTTTTTAAGGGAAGTGCATTTTAGTATTTTGACAATCTATATTTCCTTACATCCTTCTAACGAGTTCTCAGCCAATCATAATTGAGTGAAAAATTACTAAAATATCTTTAATTGAATAGTTTATAAAGTTTTTAAGAGAAGGGCATTTTAATAATTTGATAACCCGTATTCCTTTACATATTTTTCCACGTTCATGTCTTGAGGATCCTTAATTGAATAGTTTATAAAGTTTTGAAGGGAAGAACATTTTAATAATTTGATAACTTAAATTCCTTTATTTTTTTTTCCACATTCATGTCTTGAGCTCCATGGGTAACTTGATAGAGAGAGATAGAGAGATGTTGAAGAAGATAATTCACAGGTAAGAATATGGTATCTTAATAATTCTTCATATTGAGAGATCTCTATTATTATATTGAAGAGTCTAAGTTAGGGTTTTGTTTTGATAAAGAGATGATTAAGCACTCTATAGGGTAGTTAGTATTAGACACATATTATTCAAATTTTATAAGTATTTATTTATTATTAATTTTTATAACATTTTATATTATTCTCTTGAGTTTTCACAAGTTGAACAATTTTTAAATAAAAAATAAGTAAATTAATTAATTAATATCTTATATGTTTATTACCCCATTTATAATATTTAACCTTACTCATTTAAGTTTTGCACAAGCTTAGAACTTTATATGATCAACAAGTAGAGAATTGATTCTCACTTAATTTCAAAAGCTTTTATTTAGTTTTATAACATAAATATAGATTCTGATTAGAAGTAATGTATCTGATTCATAGATTTCAGAACATTATGCATATTATTATGTATTATTTGTATTCCAATTCTCATATGAGAGTTTCTTACCTTACCTTAGTTTGATAGTTCAATTGTCATTCTTTTCCATCAATATTTACTTCTAAAGTTTTCGAAGGAATCAATCTTAAATCCAAACAATTTGACCTTCAGGTTAATTACATTGAAGCGGCATGACGGATAAAGATAAAATGAATTGACGAGTAGAATAATAACTTGTAGAAAATTTAGCATTGGTTAGCTTTAATTTGAAATTTGTCTACGGAGACAGCTAGAAAAATATTTCTTGCATTAATAAAATTAATGGAATTACAAAGTGAGAAGCTAATCTGAAAAATTGAGATAAGCACGAAAATAATGTCGCGAAGTGTTTCACAAGCTATTATTTTGTCGACAAAAACTTTTAGAAAAATATCCGATATTTTTAAGATATTCTCACTTTCTTTACAACAGACGCTATTTTTATTCAAGGAAATTGTTCGCTTTGGGTTTCTTTCTTGTACTTGTTTGGTGTGTTGATGTTTACTAGCAAAGCGAGCGTTGTACATTTATAGGCAAAGCGAGTGCGTATCGATATTAGATGCACCTTACCAATTTGTGGTTGTCGCATAATTTTGTGGTTCTGTTTCCGAATTTGTGGTTAGTTCTTATGGTAATTTATGGTTGCCTATAGTGGTGGTTGTCTGCAATTTGTGGTTGTCACACAACGTTTGTGTTTCTTCTTTCTTAAATGTAGGAGGAACTTACAAATCTCCCTCCCGGAGCTACGTAGAGAACAATCCGGCGGTAAGCGGCCGGTATTCAAAATTTTGTCTCGAGAAATTTTTTGTTAAACATGCGATCCATTTTCTTACGTATGGATCTTCTCGAGTTGTAATAACCTTCTCCATTCATCACTGTCTAGTGATATCTCCTGTCAATATCTTTTGATCTCGAATGGAAGGAGGCATTCTTTCCAAGATGGATAACAACTACGAGTATCATGAAATAAGCGATGCTTGTCTTGTTGCAACCCGAGTTCTTTCAAGAACTTTTTCATCCATAGCAACTCTTTACATGCTTAGTTCTTCGGACAATTCAACACATTTTGTAACTTTGATTGCCATGACATAGCTCCCACATAAATGTAATTAGGTAACCTGAAGTGGATTTTACGGAATCCGTATCACCCGTATTTGCATCTGTGTATCCGACTAACACGGGTTTATCATATCAAAACATAGGCATATTTTGGAAGAACCTCGAAGATACACGAAAATCCATTTCACTTTGTGATGTTCCTTTCAAGGATTTGAAAGGAATCTGCTACAATTCAAGCTATGCATGAGTGATATCGGCGTTAGTCTGAGCCATGGCGTACATTAGACTTCCAATGTGAAGCATATGGAACTTCTTCCATCTCTTCCTTACTTTTATACGTAGATGGGCTCTGCAGAAGTTAGCTTAAAGTGATTAGCAAGAGGACAACTAATCGCTTTAGCCTTATTCATATGAAATCTCTGAAGTACTTTCTCAATGTACTTACTTTGTGACAACCGTAATTTCTTGGCGCGCTTTGTCTCCCAATAATAGTCATGCCGAGAATGCATTTTCTTGGTCTAAGTCTTTCATGGAAAAAGACTTACTCAAGCTGCGTTTTCAAGTTGTTGATTACGGAAATATTTTGGCCCGACAATCAGCATATCATCAATAGAAGCAAAAGAATAATAAAATCATCATTAGAAATTTCTACACAAAAAACCTGATAGTGCGAGGTAGTCTTTTTTGTAGCCTTGCTCACCTATGAGATTTCGAACTTCTTGTACCATTGTCTTGGTGCTGTTTAAGCAAGTAAAGACTTTTCTTCAATTTGTAGACATAATCTTCTTTTCCCTTTTGATGAAAACTCTCTGGATGCTCCATGTATATCTCTTCTTCCAAGTCACCATGTAAGAAGGCAGTTTTGACATCCATTTGCTCAACCTCCAAGTTAAGACATGATGCTAACCCTAGCACAGTACGAATGGATGTCATTTTCACAATTGGAGAGAAATCTCATCAAAGTCAACACCTTTTCTTTGGCTGAATCCTTTGACAACTGATGAGCGAAAACCGGCATCGCCGATTCTCGCAAATACTTTGGTTTTAATATTTGTATAACTCTCGCAAGTGTATGAATCATTTCGTAGAAAATGATAAGTATACTCCCAAGGTCGATCTAAGGAAGGAATGTATGTGGTTTTTAATTTATTATTCAAACTTTTAAAAACGAAATTAAATCCTAAACATCCTGTCACGATAGTTTGGTTTTTGTGTTCCTAATCTAATAACATAAAATAAACATATATACAGATTAATTAAATATAATCTAAAAAAAATAAAAAAAATAAACATAGATACAAATTCAATAAATATTTATCTAAAAATAAATATAAATACAGACTCAATAAATATTCATGCAAATTTTATCATTTTTATTAGTGGAGTATTTATGGATAAAATAACTAAATTAATTATGCTTGCTCATATTATCTAGGTTATTAAAGATATAAATTGATATTTTATTGATTCTCTCTTTTTTGTATGAATACCACCTTTGGTGGGGTTAGATATTCTTTGTTAACTAAACAAATCAATTACTTTTTATGGGTGGGGTTGATAACTAATTTGGTTAATTAAATTAATTCCTTTTTCTAAGAGATTGAAAATGAAGCAATTTAAATCTGCCACCTTTGGTGAGGTTGAAACTGATTTAAAGCTTTATTCAAGGTGTCCAATTAAACCTAAGAATTTAGTTATCCAAGTACTAACTTTCAAGTTTTAAAACCATTTATTGAAAACATGTTGTCAATACATTTTCACATAATAATTCTTATAAAAACTTTTGAAATAGAGCTTAGCTCTAACTCTGGGCGATTGTACAAACAAATAAAAAACCTTACTCTAAATCGAGAATGGGATAACTAA
This sequence comes from Hippophae rhamnoides, assembly GCA_033030585.1. NCBI lineage: Eukaryota > Viridiplantae > Streptophyta > Magnoliopsida > Rosales > Elaeagnaceae > Hippophae > Hippophae rhamnoides. Next base: position 35,756,524 of record CM065437.1, read on the forward strand.
ACCTTAAAATCTAATTTTTAGATTTAAGTTTGTAATGAAAAATAATATATTTCTCTCCAACATCCTTAATATAAAATCTTGAATAAAAATAAAATCAATTTATTTTAGAAATTTTCACCTATTTAATATTTACATGGCATGTAACAAGCGTTATTATTATATCATGATTATAAGCAGTACTAGCACAGTTAAATTTAATCATAGAAAAATTAAATATAACATGTAAGAATAAAGCATAAAAATAAGCGTAAAGAAAATAAAATCCTTACGAGAACTTGACGCTATTCAGTTGCTAGAAAACCTCAATGAATTTGCACTTCCATTTATTGAATCAAAAAGCTAAAATATTACAAAAACATAACTAGTTCTTCCCTAAAAAGGAAGAACTCTAAAACTTAAGAGAAACTAGCTAAAACATAAGAAAAACTAGCTAAAACATAAGAAAAACTAAAAAAAACTAAAAACTAAGAAATGGAGAAAGAAAGAAGAAGAGAGAAGTGAGTTTTGAAGGTGTCTTTGAAGTGAATGGAAGGGGGTATTTATAGGTCGGGATGGAGAGAAAAAATGAGTAAAAAATGTTAAAAAAATATTAAAAAATTAAAAAACGTGTAGTGGACATCTTTGAGGTCATCAATGACGTCAGCGTAATGGCCATATCATTTAGCTGCCGCACGTGAAAAATGGAATTAACGCGTTGGTAGCCGTAATTTAATAGCAGCCTTGTAGGTATTCATTGCGCGCTTGACTTCGGTATGCGTGGAGCGGTCTTGTATTTATTATGTGAATGGAATCAACAGCCTTGAGCGTCGCCGCAGCAAATTATTAATATATATGGAGCGCGTGGGGCGCGCGTAATTTAAATTCTGTATGATTCTAATCTTTTGACATTTTGACCTTTTCGACCCATTTTGTCCAATTTTTCCATGTTTGTTGACCTTTTCCCACTTATTTATTAATATATTTGTGATGTATTGCTTCAAGTATTCTTCTTTGAGTCTTTACATTACGTTTTAGGTAAAATTCACGAAAAACAATAAAAATACGTGATTCTGAAAAAGATAAATTTATATAAATATATGATAAAACATATAAATATATATATTTTTAATCAATTAATGTGCATAAAATCATGGTTATTTTAGTGCTTTTTGAGCACTCATCAACAACTAGTCTAGCTTTGTATCATGTTGGAACTATGTCATACCGTACTTCACCTGAAAACACCCGTTTATTTTTCAAGGCCTTAACTGCTTTGGCGGTTCATCGGCCTCAAAGGTTTTGTTCTCATGTAAGGACTTCATCTCATCTTGCATGGCTTCAATCCATTTTTGTTTGGATTCATCATCCATGGCCTCTTCATAATTCTCAGGTTCTCTCCCATCAGTGAAAGTTACATATTCATCTGGAGGATATGAGATAGAGGGTCATCTCACTCTATCACTTCATCTCAGTGGAACAAGAGAAGCCACAGGTGTTGGTACTGGATAATGAACATCATCATTTATCTCATCTTTAGAACCAACTTCTATGGGGGCATCATCTTCATCAGGTGGATAAACCTGGTCTTCATCTCTAACTTGTCTTGGCATTGATGTTGGAGGAATTAATTCCAAATCTAATGAGTCACCATTGGAATTAAGAACATCTTTCTTCATTTTGTTAATATATTCAATGGTCTCGTCTTCAACAAATACATCATCACGGCTCCTGACAAGTCTCTTTGCAACTGGATCGTAAAATCTATAGCCAAATTGATCTTGACCATAGCCAATAAAAATACACTATCTTGTTTTAGCATCAAGTTTGGATCTATCATCCTTGGGGATATGAACAAATGCTTTGCAACCAAACACTTGCAAATGATCATAGGAAACATCCTTTCCTGACCACACTTTATTTGGAACATCCATCTTAAGAGGAGTACAGGGTGAAAGATTCAACACGTAATGCGACTGGTATGGTTTCACCCAAAATATTTAGGCAACTTTGCATGTGAGAGTAGACATCTAACTCTCTCCATGAAAGTTCTATTCATCCTGCCGGATAAGCCATTCAAGCTGCGGTGTCTTTGGAGGTGTCATCGATGCGAATACCATGCTTTTGCAATAAGCGTGGAAAGGTCTGTGTATTCTCCCACCATTATGCATCCGGATGCACTTTAGCTTAACTCGATCTGTCTCTCAAGCCCGAGGCATGAAATTCTTTGAAGACATCTAGCATCGATCCGTTGTCTTTAGAATATATACCGACTTCTTCCTTGAATGATCATCAATGAAAGTCCGCAAAGTATTAAGCACCCTTGAAGTGACTTTGGCATTGGTCACGCATTACTGAATGAATCGGATCTAAAATATTATTCGTTGCGGAAGGAGGAAGGCTCTTAAAAGCAACACATTTTGCTTTCTGTTGAAGGCAAATGAACACATTTCTCGAAATGTACTTCATCTATTCAAGCAATACCTTCTTTTTGGCTAGACTTGTCAAACCTTTTCACCCACGTGTATTGAGTCTCTTATGCAGTAACTCATTTACCTTATCTTTCTATGGCATTTCTTGTGTGGGTGGAGAGCTTTGCTTGTATTATATACGAGTTGTATGCTTCTCACCTAGCCCTTTACTAAGGAGCCTTTAGGTAAGTTTCCATTTGTCATAAATGAAGAAGCTACAATATCCTTCATTTGCAAGTTTAGCCTGAGATCAAATTCGAGGCCACATGCTCGGGAATATGCGACATCATGGCTTGTAGTGCAGTTCCGTTCTCTGTTTCCAAGCAAAGCGTCTCCTCTGCCCTCTTACCTTTGTGAGACAACGTTTCCCATTCCAACAACACCAAAACTTCCAGTGTGTATGATGAGAAAAATTCTCTACGCGATGTAGCGTGAATTTATGCTTACAGTATCAATCACCAATGGTCTCGTGTGATGCAAGATTGACAAAATCTTCATCATAAACGATATTGAACTACGTCTATGGTATTTGTTTGCTCATCATCGCTCTTTGTCGTCATATTAGATTACTTTTCCTTTGTTCGTTTCTTGTTCCTTTTTGAACACCAAACAAAATTTCTTAATGTGGCCGCTTCCCTCTTTACGGTGATGGCATTCAACATTGGCAAATTTGTTTGATTTGCCTCTGCTTTTATACGGGTTTTTGTTTTTGTATGCAGTCTCCTTCTCTACAGACTACTGTGATAAGGGCTTGTGCTTGAATCTCTTTCCTTGTTTTGTTTCTCATATAAGAACAAGGCTTACAAACAAATTCAAACTCATCTTGTCTTTTGTATAAGTCGAGTTGTTGTGATATGATTATATGATGAGGGTAGTGATGCCAAAACATCCGCGGCTTTCTCTTCATCGCCAAAACTCACGTTAAATCTTGCTAACATCTTTGCGTCATGCTCACATTATCTTCCTTCCTCATCCCGATATAGCTCCCTTCCACAAATAAAATTTATTGGCAAGGTTCTTTGACATGTACCGTTTCTAGAGTCTCCCGTGTTTCTTTAGCAATCTTGCAATTTTTTTGATTCAATATTTTGCAAGACAACTTATCGAGAGATTTAGGCACGGATTGTACTAGCGCAATCTCATCTATTTCCTCCCATTGTTCCTCGGTGACGGTTGCTTTACCTTCTTTTCTTTTCAATGCCTTATGGACACATGTTGAATGAGAATATCCTTCATCCTCATTTTGCCATAAAAAAGAAATTATTATTGCCATTAAATTTCTCAATATCTACCTTTTGGCTTGACATTCTTTTCCCATTTGTGTTTCTTTTACGTAAATCAATACACCACATGTACCTAATAAAATCTTTTCGATGTGGAAGATCGTCTATCTTTACTGACCACGTAGCATATTAAGAATTTTACTAGACCACATTTCGATACCGGTTGTTGGGCCTGACGGGTAAAGATAAAATGAATTTAACAGTAGAATAATAACTTTGGAAATTTAACGTGGTTCATCCTTTAATTTGGGCTAAGTCCAGCGTAAACTCAGAAAAAATATTTCTTCCACTAATAAAATTAATGGGTACAAAATGAGAGGCAATACAACAAATTGAGATAAACCCAAAATAGTGTCACACAAGTGTTTCCCAAACTCACTATTTTGTCACTCCCCTTTTAGAAAAATATCCCAATATTTTTCTAAGATATTCTCTCCCATTTCTTACACACAACACTATTTTTCTTCAAAGGAAATTGTTCCTTTGGCTTTTCTTTGCTTCACTTCTTGTTTGGTGTGTTGATGTTTCTCTAAGGCAAAGACATTGCCTATTTATAGGCAAAATTGCATATCAATATTAGATGCACCTACCATTGTGGTTGTACCTACCATTTGTGGTTGTACCTACCATTTGTGGTTGCGCGTACCATTTGTGGTTGCACCTACCATTGGTGGTTGCACCTACCATTTGTGGTTGTACCTAACATTTGTGTTTTCTTCCTCTTAAATTTAGGAGGGACTTACAAATTCTTGTGGAAAGTGATTTCATAAGATATAATTTATTCAATTTCTTCCCTACACCTAGAGGAGTCCTTTCTTTATTTACCTGTTTGATTACATTATCAGCCAAGTTCAAGATAATTCAAATATAAGCCTTTTCCAAGTATAAGCCATTTTACCAAGGGTTGTAAATTCATTTGGATACTCTAGATAGACAATCTGAAATACCCACAACAACATCTTTTTGCATTAGAAGAGAATACATATTTTGTTTCCATAATCCAAAATCACCAAACCCATCCAACTTGTCAATTTTGTATTTGCTGAAACTTATTTGATTTGCTTTCTTGATTTAGTATATCAAAACAAACAAGATTCTTCATAATTCCTCCAGGGACTCAAGTTGATTTGCCCCAAATCACCAAGAATTGTCTCTGAACTATTCATTTATTTAAAATAAGGCTCTGATATCAATTTGTTGAGTCTTAACCGCCAATCAAGCAAGCAATGCACTAAACATATCAAGATAGAGAATCAAAAGTAAATTGCACACAAGAATTTTAATGTGGTTCAACTCTCAATTTGATAGTCTAATCCACGGCATATAATTGCCACTCATACAAAGATTCTAAGAAAAAATGTTAAAACTCAAATAAGTATTCAGTTTACACCTACTCATATATATAGGCTAATCTCTTAACTAACTTTTAGAAAATAATATGATGTATATTGCTTACTTTGCACTTCTTTCATGAACTAGCATGAAGCATGTACTCTCCTTTTATTCTGTAAGCCCTTACACTGTGAATAAATATTTTCTATAAGGCTCTCAGTTTCACGTATAAGAGTCACATTCTTTCAATAGGCTTAGTTATTGTAGGTTTTGGCCTAAATAACATTATTTTATTTTTGATAAATTGATAAATATTTCTTACTAACAACGAGTCATCCCAAAACTCATAATTTTATAATAAATTACTTAAAAGACATACTAAAATACTCTTATTTTATATTTATAATAAAATGGGATCATTATAAGACCCCATCACATCTCCAACGATCTCGTCGAAAATCCGATCATCTTACCGATGATCTCGTTGAAGCTTCGATAGTCTTATCGAAGCTTCAGTGATCTCGTCGAAGGTGGATGCAATATGTTACATCTTCACTGGAGCTCCAATGACCCTGTTGGAAATAGATGTAAAATATTACATCCAAAGATACAGATAAATTTAACATGTTACTTATAAATATATAGTTAGATTAATAAATTGTAGAGTGAAGCTGAATCGACCAATTTGTAGAGGTTTTTGTAACTTGTTATATACAAACATACATGTGAATATAATATGTTACAAAGATTAAGGTAGATGTAATATATCACATACAAAGATACATGTGAATGTAATAAGTTACATCCAGTTGGTTGCTGACAAAGGTTGTCGAAAATCCTGTGGATCTTTGGAACTCTGGTGGATCGTCAAAACTTTAGTAGGTGACTGGTGATAACCGTCAGAGATTTTGTGGGATCTAATCTTATTTTTATTTTATTCAATACTAGATTTTGACCCAAACAGATGCGCAAATTGATAATTCAAATTTAATAAATATATAATAGTGTTAATTACCGAATAATAATTATTATTGTTTCAAATTATTTATTTTTGAAAATAAAAGAAAAATAAGTCTTTTAATATAAACTTTTAAGTTACTTTTATTATCATTGAAAAATTGATATTAAAATGTTTTATAAAGTGATTTGCAGAAATACCCTTAAAATAAATAGTTAATTAATTTATTGCTTTAGTAATAAATAAATATTTAATAATTATTATTTTATGAGTAATAAAATCCAAATATAATATAAACATCAGTGATTTATCATGATATTGATAGCAATTGCATAACTTTATTTAATAAATAAGTTAAATATAGCTAAACAACATATGGATTTATTCAATTAATATTTTACTATCTAAGAAGTTAATCTTACATAAATAATAGACTTAATTTGATTGAATTTAATGAAGATTTCTTACTTAAAATCAACCCAAGAGGAGTTCAATCATAGTATATCGATACTCAATTGATCTACATCTTTGATCGATCCAGACATTACTCGATTGATTGAGTAACTTATATATTAAATGTTCATATGTGTCTAATAAAAAATCAAATGTGCATAAGAACATAAGTATACTTAAAATATATTTATTTGAAGCTATGTAATTTCTTCAGCTTGAATAGCGATTTTGAAACATATGCCTACAAACCAAATTATATTTAAATGTTTTATTTACCTCTTTTAGCATATTTGTGTGACAAAAGATCTCTCTCACTACATCACGCTTATAGGAGAAAGAATTTTACATAGTGAAATTATTCAATGATCTAGTGAAACCGTTTTCGCTTGAATCTTGATAGCTCATATATACACTAAAAAACAAAAATAGAAATAGGCATACAACTTCGAAAGACTCATTGTTTATTAGTTCAATATATATAATAACAAAAAACCAAAGAAAAAAACATAAGCATTGAGTAATAAAAGATATAACATTTAAAGATTAAGCTTACTTTCCCTATGTGACATATTCAATAAATAGAACACTTTAGTTGTTCTAATATACTCCTCTTATTTGACATCTTGAATGAATAGAACACTTCAAGTGTTCTCCAATTATGTGCAATATCTTCCACTGAATAATATTTCTCCCATTGGGTACTCGTACTCTCCCCCTATGTGTATTAGCTCTCCCTATTTTTGTCATACGAATACATAATATAATATTGAAGCTTAGATTTTATATGAGCAAGAATAAAATGTATGCAATGAAAGAACTCTCCCTGAGTTCTATGACTCCCCAAAATAAAGTAGAAGAAAACAAAAATTTATAAAATCTTATATGATATGTAAATTTTTCTTTGTTATCAAGGATAGTAGACTTATTTAAATATGGTTAAAACAAAACACTCAATTGATGATAATAATCATGTTTAATTTTTGACTATCCATTGAAAGTATAAGTATATAGACAAAACATACAAGCATACTAACACATACAGTAACATATTGATAATCACCCAAAAGTAAGATACATGTTTGAACTATAATAATATATCCATTTATTCATTTATGATAAGTCATAAAAGATTTAAAAGAAAAAGGATCACTATTATAGAAAACTACAATTGAATCCTTACTTTCAAAAAATAAAATTATTTATCAAGAGAGAACTTAAAATTTTTAATATCATTCTTTTGGTTATTCCTTTTTTTTTGCATATGAGGGATTGGTAATTCACTTATTTATTTTTCCATTTTTTTGTGCAATCACTTTTGGCTCTTTCGTTTTGTGCATGCAATTGGTTTTGTATTTTAATTTTTCCTTTATTATTTTTTTTAAGAAAATATGTATGAGCCAGAAACTTAGTATAATGAATTTCACACTAGCTATGAGGTAGTTATCTTTGCTTACTGGAGTAACTTCACACATTCATCACATGTAAAAAGGTATTTAAAGTTCGTATCATTGTTAAAACAAGTCTACCCCTCCCTTTGTTTTATTAAAATTACATAAACATTGATAAAAATAAAAAGAAATAGGCAAACAAACTAAAGACGCCCACCTAGAGTTAATTACTCAAATAAAGATACCTAAGTGAACATTAAACGATATTCAAGTGATCAAAAATAGACAATCTTTCTTAACTAAAAGTTTTTTGAATTTTAGTTTCTTAATATCTTTAGGTTAGAAATCAACTACCTTAGTTGCCATTGGTATGTTCTTGGACTTACCTTTAGATTTATCATTCATATTAAGTGAAGATGCAACATGCATGGTAGGATGGTGATAATTAGCCTTAGAAGTAGAAGTTTTGATATTCACTTGTCTCTTTGAACCAACAACTTCATGTTTTTTAGTAAAATTTTTAAACATGTTATTATAATTTTCATTTATCCTAGAATATGATACAATATGCATAGATGGATGATAATAATGAGTCTTATAGCTAGAACTATGGAAAGAATCATTAAACTTATAATATGACTTTTCCTACTGCAATGATGACAGACTAGTACAAACTTAATAGTTTTTTCAATTATTTGTGCAATGGTTCTTTGTGCATAAATAGTAACTATAGTTAGAAGGCCTTACAAATGTGGTCTTTAATGTTGAAGGTGCAGAACTCTCATCCTTATAACTAAGGCCACTTGTATCACCATATGACTTACCAATGCTAAATTTTTTATCTATGCATTAAGCTCCAACGATTAGTCTCTCTACTACTTCACTCTTTGAGCTCTTGCACCAATTTTTTTATTATATGTAGCAAGCTTATTATTTTCTTCTTTAAAACCTACAAGACTCAAATTCAAAGCATTATTTTGTTCTTGCAAAATATTCTTCTCTTTTTTTTAATTTATTAGAAAAGCTTTCATGTGTTTGAAGTTGTTCATTTAACTTTCCTATTTTTACATTTAAATTAGTATTCTCTTATATGAATTTTAAATATTTAAAAAATAATTCTTTAGAACTTTTAATATTATATTTAGAGAGAGAAAAAAATATTTTTGTTCATCAATATTTGAGCTATCACCTTCAATAAAATGATTTATAATAAAAATACTTAGGAATAGCACTAAGTGTATTTAGTGTTGGTTCTGATATCAATTGATAGTTTTTAGTTACGAATCTAATTAGTTAGAGATGTAAATAGGTAATTAATCAAGTTATGTCAAATTAAAATTTCACAAAGGGCTAGATATGAAATCGTATATAAATAAAATAAATCAAAAATAATAATGATATACATATGATATTTTTAGGCAAAAAACACTTAGGCCATAATAATGATCTAAGAAAAAACTCATCGATTTACTGAACCATCTAACTATCCACTATGAACATAGTGTTCAATTATAAGACTAGGACTTAAACTATCATCCAAGATAATACCCCCAAGTAATCTACTTATAAGCCTTTGATTTCCTTAACAATATCCACAAAAGAGGTGTTCGGATCCGAACCAACGTTCCAATAAACTCGAGTTACATGAGCAATCAAACCTGTTCAATCAACACCTGAAATGTTAGCACAATAATACAAATGTAAAATGTGTCTTAGAGAAAATTAAATACTAAATAACTCTAACTAGAAGATTCAAGAATATATTAGTTAATTTTAAATCATCTAGCAAGCCTAGAACAAGTAGATTAAGTACATGTTCAATAAAAATAGCTTCCTTAAAGTTAAATAATCAAATCAAATAATTATGATATTACAAACATAATTATTTGATCCAAACATTCAAGAACATAATAAAGAAGAAGTCATATGAACATATAATCAAAATATCATAAATTAAATAGGTTTATTAATCAATCAAACTCAACCACCAACATTTGACAAATTGATTAAAAAAAATCTTGAAAAAATATGATCTTGTTTTTACATAACGTTTTGATATAAAGAACACAAAAACAATTAGATAACTATAATAAATGTGGTTGGTTAAAATATGAAGCATTAGGTTCTTTACATAGGAAATATTAATGCCTTAATGTTAGGTTAAATTTGAATTACAATTATTTTCATTAAACAATTCATAGAGTAGTAAATAACAGAGACAATATGGTAATTAGAATGTTTGACTCGAGTAAATAATTAGGTTAAATTTGAAGCCTTTGCAACTCGATCGATCGATCGAAACCCTTTTTGATCGATCTAGTAACCATTAATAAAAATTCAAGAGCAAGTAGATCAAATATAATCGATTCTCGATCAATCCAATTCCATGATCAATCAAATCCAAAACTCGATTGACCTATCCCAATTTTAAAATCAATCCAAGAGGATCTAGATCATAGTAGATCGACACTCGATCGATCTACATCCTTGATCGATCTAAAAATTACTTATTGATTGAGTAGCCTATATACTAAATATTACTATGTATCTAATATGAAATTTAACATGTATAAGAACATAAGTATACTAAAATATGTTCATTTGAAGGTCGGTTGTTTCTTCGGCTTGAATAGTGATCTTGAAAAAAACATCTACAAACTAAATTACATTTAAATGTCTTGCTCACGAATATCGTCAACACTCAAAAATCTTACAACATTTATTTTTTTATCTTATATTTTATGTTAATGCTTGATTTAAAATATTGATATTACTTATAAAAAATATAAAAAATGTTCTGGTATTTAAATTATATATATATATATATATATATATATATATATATATTATTGTCAAGCAAAAATTGATATTGTTGTGCAATTCTTTATTTAAAAATTGTCCTTAAACATTGATTTTTCAAATGTGATAAGTATATAAGGACATTTTGGTATTTATTAAAACATAAGGAATAAAGTGAGAAAATAACCAATTAACAATAAAAACTAACAAAAGAAGAAGAAGGAGATATAGGTGCATCTTGATATTTATTAGTGTATTAGAAAAATAGAAAGGAAAAAAAGGAAAAATAATCAAAATAATACATAATAAAACTAACAAAACAACTATTTATAAAAAAATTAAAAGATATTTTGGTATTTATTTGTGTAGAAAAAAGCTAACATAACATTAGAATGGGAGAATAACCAATTTAATGTTCATTAGTTATTCATGCTTTTTATATATAGTAATAGGATTCACTCATAAATAAATTGATCAAACACAATCCTCTAATTAAATGGTAAGCATAAACTACATAAATTGACACATTAAAAAATTATCAAAAGATAATAATATAAATTATACAATAAAACTATCAAATTAAGTATTTATAAGTATTTATTATAGGATCATTTCAGTATTATTATTATACAAGACAAACCAACAAAAATTATTTAAAAAGCAACAAAAAAAGGGCTAGTGAACAACAAAATTATAGAGGCTTTTTATATATAATAAGTTTTTTTAATTAATATGAGATATAAGACAAAAACAAAAATTAGTTCTATGATCAACTTATAAATAAATTGACCAAACATGATGCGCTCATTAAATGATAAGCATATGCTATATAAATGGCACCTGAATAATTATCCAAAAATAATACGTAAATTTGAACTATAAAACTATCAAACTAAATAAGCATTTTATTTATAAGAAATATATTTTTATATAATTATTTTTGTATTTATTAATGTATAATAAAATCAATAAAATTTATCAAGAAAGAATGTAAGAAAGAAAGACAAGAATGACGGGAGAAAGCAATAGAAAAAGGTTGTTGGAGAATGACTAAATTATAAAGGATTTTATATATAAGATATATAGTAAGAATATTTTGATATTTATATATATGAAATTATGAATGTTAAGTTAAATTTTTATTAATTTGAAAAAACGATATTAGAATGAAAAATATATTGAGTAAAATTTAAAATATATAAATCTAAATTTATTAATATTGGATTCAAACAAGTAAAAAGAACTACTTGTATTATACCAATAATAAAAGACACTACAACACATTTCAAAGGCAACTCACAAATTGAAGAGAAATACAAACACTCAAAGAGAAATCTCTCAACTCACACTCAAACTAAGAATACAAAGACTTTTTTTTATAGGATGATTAAACTAAATGCAAGGCAGACTATTTATAGTCCTCACCATGCAATCTACACCACACAAATATAAAACTAAGAAATAATTCTAGCCATACAAATATTATCACATTCTATATCCTTCAACCACTTCATTTATTTTTCTACATCCTTCAACCACTCCATTTATTTTTCTACATCCTTCAACTACTCCATTTATTGAATTTTATTTTCAACAAATCTCTTCAACCACTTCATTTATTTTTCTACATCCTTCAACTACTCCATTTATTGAATTTTATTTTCAACAACTCTCTTCAACCACTTCATTTATTAATTTGGTATTGATTTTCAACACTCCCCTTCAACCCCAACTCTCACTATTTTTACTGTGTTAAGTTGTCGGCGAAATATTTTGAAATTATCAATACTTGATTTTTGTGAAAAAGTTCGCAACTTGAGCATCTGTCTTGATTTTCCTCATCTCAATTTCTTCTTGCAAAACCTTTTCTTTGATAAAGTGATTATACATTTCAACATGCTTAGTTCTTACATGAAAGATTGGATTCTCTACCAAACGAACTACAGATTTATGGTCATAGTATAAAGGAATTTCATAATCTATTGGTTGTTATAGATTATTCATTGGTTGTTGTAGATTGTTCATTATTTGTATCAACCATGTAATATCTTAAGCTACCATTGATGTTGCTCGATACTCAGTTTTAGTAGTTGATAATGATATTATCGGCTGTCTCTTGCTACACTAAGAAATTGTTCCAGAACCAAGCTTAAACATATACCCAATTGTTGATCTCTTGGTGTCATGATCTCCTACATAGTCAGCATCGCAGTAACCAACTAATTTCTTTCCCCACCTTTCTTGTACAAAAGACCATAGTTAATTGTACTATTCACATATCTCAATATTCGTTGAACTACTTCCAAATAAGGCTTCATTGGATTTTTCATGTACCGACTTATTACACTAACTACATAAGAAATTTCAGGTCAAGTTAAGGTTAAGTAGTTCAGACTATCTATCAATTTTCAATACATTGTCGCATCTTCCAAATCTTTTCCTTCATATACACACATTTTGGAATTTGGTTCCATCAGCGTTGAAATTGGTTTGCATTCAAGCATTCTGAACCTTTTCATCAAATCTTTGGAATATTTTTGTTGACAAAGAAATATTCCTTATTGTGTGTAGTCAACCTCTAGACCAAGGAAGTGCTTGAGCTATCCAAGTTCCTTCATCTGGAAAAGAACTGATAAATTCTCTTTTATTTGAAGAATTTCTACCTCATCATTACCAGTTATGACTAAATCATCTACGTACACTAGCACGATAGCTAGCTTTCTTTCATTGGCTTTGAAAAACAAGTTGGAATCTATAGATATTACTGAATAACCACTCTGTGTTAAAAATTCAACAATTTTACCATACCATGCCATGGGTTCCTGTTCAATCCGTAAAGTGCTTTTCATATCTTACAGACATATTTAGGATGATCTTGGTTCTAAAAAGCCATTGGTTGGATCATGTAGATCTCCCGATCCAACTCTTTATGAAGAAAATCATTCTACACATCCATCTGTCATAAGTTCTAGTCTTTGTTGGCTGCAAGTTCATGTACGACTCATACAATTATAAGTTTTACCACCAGACTAAATGTTTCATCATAGTCTAGTTCATATTGTTAAGAGAAACTATGAGCTACCTATCATGCCTTATATCTCTCAATTGACCCATCTGGACGATACTTTATCTTGTAAACCCATTTACAGGATATGGGTTTCACATCTCTTGGTTTTTGTACCAGATCCCAAGTTTGATTTTGGTAAAGTGCATCTATCTCTTCTTTCATAACTATCATCCACTCAGATGTTTGCAACGCTTCTTCGAATTTCTCAGGTTCTATTACTTCTTCAAGTATGGCTGCATTGGCATATTTGGGAGTTGGCCTTCATGTTCTTGTTGACCTATGAAGTTGAGATTATAGGGTTGATTCTTCCATTTCACTAGGCCAAGGACTCTGAGTTACTCTTTGTTCGACATCATCATTGTTTGGATCTCTAGATTCATCCAAACTTAGTTGGAATTGAATAGTATGCTCCCCCATCTTTTGTTGTAGCTTGTCTCCAAATTCTCTCAAGTTTGGCAATGCCTTCTTCTCTGAGAACCACTAAGAAGATGCTTTATCAAACACCACATCTCGCAACATTTCCACCCTTTTATCTGGCTATCGTATCCCATAAAGATACATCTAACAGCTTTCTTGTCAAACTTGCTCTGTAAATGATCGGGAACAAATACATAAAATACACAGCCAAATACTCAAAATTAGCTAACTGTAGTTTCATGTTCCACATTTTCTCAAAGGATGAAATAAATTCTAACCTTGGTTGAGGAAGTCTATTGATCACAAAGGCTATAATCCTCATCGCTTCAGGCCAAAACCTCCTAGGTACATTCTTTTAATATAGCATATTTTGACAAATTTCTACAAGATGCTGGTTCTTTATCTCCGCAAAACCATTTTTTGTGGCATGTTGGAACAAGTGTACTAGTGACGTATTCATAATTTCCTTAGGTATTGAGAGAACTCGCTTGAGCTATGCACTCCTACGTTGTCTTTGCATAAGCAACAGATCTTCTTTCCTACTTTTCCTTCAGTTGACTCTTTAAACTCTTTAAACTTTGAAAATGTGTAAGATTTTTCTTTCATAAAGAAAACCCACATATACCTTGAGAAATCATCAATGAATGTTACCATGTATAGTACACCGCCAATTGATGGTTTCTTAGCAAGCCCGGATACATCAGAGTGAACTAACTCCAATGGTTCTTTTTCTTTAAACTTTGATACCTTATATGGAAATTGGTGAGCTTTACCATACGAGCATCCTACACAGACCATGTCTATTAACACATCTAGTTAAGGAAGTACTTTAAGCATCAAACTCTTCACCATCATACTTAGCTTGGAATAGCTAATATGACCTAATCGCATATTCCATAGATCTGTTGTCTCATTTCATCTTTTCATGTCTACGTATACAGATTCTACTAACATCACGTAGAATGATTCCAATCATTCACGTCTCTGGGACCGAACAACACATAGTGGCCTAATATTGTCAATTAAGCCATAGATAGCAAGTTTTTCTTCATTCTTGGGACATGATAAACATCTTGAAGTGGTACCTAGTTTGTATTATATCGAGACGTAACTATCGTCTTACCGATGTGGGCTATCGGTAACCTTGAGTTGTTAGTTGTCACCATTACACGACCTCCCTTGTACTCATACATGTTTTCCAACTTCTATTTATCACCTGTCATATGATTTGAGAAACTTGAATCTATGATTTAGTCATTCTTGTAGTCAATTTATTTTGATGTTGTCACCGTAAGAAATAATTATTCTTCCTCTATAGCTAATAATGCTTCAACATCCCAACCATCTTTGCCATTCTCCTTAGAATTGGAAGTAGTTGTATTACTTTCAACAAGCTTTTTCTTACTCTAATAATATTTTTCCATGTGACCTATCTTCCCTCAGTTGTAACATTCACCATCAAAGTTTCTACGATTACTAGGATTCTTCCAAGCTACCCTTGGACAAATGCCTCATTTTTTCTTGAGAATTTTTTCCTTCTTTGCCATCCTTATTAGATCCACTACCATTTTATTGCTTGAAAGTGCCTCTACTTTTACTAGTGTTGAGTGCTTCTTCCTTACCCTTCAGCAAGACTCCTCCCATTTTCTTAGCCATTGTTTCTTGACCAGCAAAAAAATTCTCAAACTTAACAAGAGATGGTTGTTTCGGCCATCCTTGTACAGAGGTAAAAAAACCCTTAATATTCATGTTTCAAACCATGTATAATTATTCTCTTTATCCTAGTTTCACTAATAGGAGCTTTTGGATCTAACTTTGAAATTTCACGGCATAATGAATTCACCTTATGAAAGTACTAGGAAATCGGCATGTCGTGTTGCGCCATTGATTGCAAATCGTTCCCGAGAATTTGCAATCTTGTATCATTATTCTTTGAAAAAGTGTAACAAGAGTGTCACATGCTTCCTTTGGTGTTTTGGCATCTCGAATATGCTCAAATATTTCTTCTTCAACTGTGGTCTTTAAAGCACTCCATTTATTGAGTTTGATTTTCAACAACTCTTTTAAATAACTTCCTTTATTGAGTTGGAGTTGATTTTCAATAAAACATACTATGAAGACATTATTGTCTATTTATTCACCCTTAAATTTAGTAATACTTAATTAAAAATGTGGTGGGTATGCTGTTAAACAATGTGATGAGTGCTCAAAAAGCACTAAAATAACCATGATTTTATGCACATTAATTGATTAAAAATATATATATTTATATGTTTTATCATATATTTATATAAATTTGTCTTTTTCGGAATCACGGGTATTTTTATCGCTGTTTTTCGCATTTTGGACTAAAAACGCACCTAAAGACCTCAAAGAAGAATACTTCAGCTAATACATCCACAAATAAATTAATAAATAAGTGGAAAAAAAGGTCAACAAACATGGAAAAATTGACAAAATGGGTCGAAAAAGGTCAAAAATGTCAAAAGACGGTAATCACACAATAAGAAATTTCACTACACACATTTCACTCAATACGCCTAAATACTTCAACATACATACACAATAATAACATTGTCACAAGGCACATTACTGGCTGTTTTCTCCTCAAGTTCACGCGCAGTACATGGAATAATTGCGCAGACTGAAAGACACACAAAGATACAAGGCGCAATACCAAATTTCAAATACTACCATACTAACGCTGCGTTTTTGACTCATTTTTTTTCACTGCAGAAGAAATTTCCATGACGTCATTAGTCATTTATTACATTGATGACCTCAAGATGTCCATTAACACGCTTTTTTATTTTTTTTTATATTTTTTTTTTAAAATTTTTTACTCATTTTTTCTCTCCATCCTCACACCTATAACACTCTCTTCCATTCACTTCAAAGCACACCTCAAAAACCACACTTCTCTCTTCTTTTCTTTCTCTCATTTCTTAGTTTTTGAGTTTTTCTTAGTTTCTTTCTTAGCTTCTAAGCTTTTTCTTAGTTTTTTCTCTTAGTTTTAGTTCAATTCTTAGGGTTTAGAGTTCTTCTCTTTGAGAGGAACTTGTAATGTTTTTGTAATAATTGAGTATTTTTGATTCAATAAATGGAAGTAAGAAATTCCGCTGGTGCTTTCTAGCAACTAACGAATAAATACCGGGTTTACGTAAGGATTTTATTTTCTTTACGCTTATTTTTATGCTTTATTCTTACATGTTATATTTAATTTTGTCAGTGATTAAATTTAACTCACTACCATATAATCATGATATAATAATAACGTTGTTATGCTTGGCAAAATATTAAATAGGTGAAAATTTCTAAAAATAAATTGATTTTATTTTTATTCAAGATTTTATATTAAGGATGTTGAGAAAATATATTATTTTTCATTACAAACTTAAATCAAGATTAGACTTTAAGGTTTAGTTATCCCGCTTAATTTAGAGTAGGTGTTTTTATTTGTTGGTACAATCGCCCCTAGCTAGAAAGTGAAGTTTCATTTCAAAAGTTTTTATAAGAATTATTACACAAAACGTATCGACAAATACGCTTTTCGCAAGAATTGTTTTAAAACTTGAAAGTTACATTCTGGATAACTAAATTCTCTTTGGGCTTAATTTGGGACACACCTCAACAAAAGCTTTTAAATCTGCCTAACCTCACCAAAGGCAGACATTTAAATGGTTCATTTTCAATCTCTTAGAAAAAGTTTAATTAATTTAATTAACCAAATTAGTTATCAACCCCACCCATAAGCTGTTAATTGATTTGGCGCTTAGCTAACAAAGTTAATATCTAACCACCAAAGCCAGATTCATACAAAAGCAGAGAATCAATAAAATATCAATTTATACCTTTAATAACCTAGATAATATGAAAAGCAAGCATAATTAATTTAGTTATTATATCCATAAATACTCCACTAATATAAATGATAAAACGGTAATTGCATGAATATTTATCAATCTATATTTATATTTATTTATTGAATTTGTATCTATGTTTATTTTTTTTATTATATTTAATTAATCAGATATATGTTTATTTTATGTTATTAGATTAGGAACACAAAAACCAAACTATCGGCGACAAGTGATGTTTAGGATTTAATTTCGCTTTTTAAAAGTTTGAATAATAAATTAAAAACCACATACATTCCTTCCTTAGATCGATCTTCGTGAAAGTATACTTATCATTTTCATTTAAATGATTCGCAGACTATGGTAGAGCTTTTTACAAATATTAAACCAAAGTATTTGGCGAATTGGCGACGATTTGCCAAGCCATCAAGTTTTCGCGCATGTCAAGGATTGCCGGGCTGAGAATGCGTTTTTAATTTATTTATCAAAATTTTAAAAATATTTTTGTGTTGTAAATAATTGTGATTTTTTTTTTCAAATAAAAAATTTTTAATCAAATTTCAAATTTCATAAAAAATAAATAAATAAATAAATAAATAAATAAATAAATAAATAAATAAAATATAAAAAAAAAATAAATTTTTTTTTAATTATAGCATAAAAAGTAAATAATTTAGAAATTTGAAATTTGAAGTAAAAAGTTATTACCATTCGTAAAAAAAAAAAAAAATTAAATTTTAAGTTAATAAGAAATAAGTTAGCGTGAATAGTAAAATAAAATTACCGTTCGTAAAAAAAAAATTTAAAAAAAAAAAAAATTTAAAATTTTATGTTAATAAGAAATAAGATAGCGTGAATAGTAAAATAAAATTACCGTTCGTAAAAAAAAAAACTAAAAGATACGAAAAGTAAAAATCTAAGGAGTTACGGCATTTGCATCATTTTACCAGTTCGTGCATACACTATCTTTTCCTTGGGAACGCTTGTTCGGCTGGGGGAGAGTGGTTTTTACGAGCTACAAGACTTGCACCATTCTTTCCTAACACTCTTGGTTAATACCGATTATGTTATTTAAAAAAAATTAAAAAAAAAAAATTTTGTCTAGTGTTTTGTAGATAAAATGCCATGGAAAATTTCTCTAATTTTCTTTTATTTTTGTTGTCGATGTGAGTTTTAAATTTACGCGGTAAAAATAGTCTATGCGTGGTGAGATCCTTGCGGAAACCCCCTTACACCATAATGTAAATAATATTCATAAATTTAAACAATGATGTCAACAATAATCGGACTTGACTTACGATCAACCTCGATTTTTGAGCCAAACATAGAATCAAGTCTTAATCCTTTACTAGAACCGTTAAAAGAAACTCAAGAAAACCAACTACTGCCAGGGAAAACCACGATGACGGCGAGTTTGCAAGGCCTGGGTGATCGGGTACTCAAGAATCGCCGCTATCCGTATCCATTGGGAGAGGTCGCTCGAATTATGACCTTAAAATATTCATTTTCCTACGCTGCTTCCTTCCTTCTACGGGCTACCTAATGAAGGATTCTCTTTCCTTTACGAGATTTCTATGCTTACCAGGTCATTCAAACATTCCCCTCGGTGATTCTAAACGAGGATCGCCCTAGAATGAGATGTTTTCCTACACCTTAAAGGATAAGGCCAAAGCTTGGTCGTATGTCACTTCCCCCGTGTTCTTCTCTCGATGACACGTGGGGACACATTACTTAATAAATTCACGGAAAATTCTATTCCCATCAAAAAACATCGAGCCTCGAGAGGAAAGATTGCCATACTTTCTCTCGTATGGAAGGAGAACCATTCCACCTAAGCTTCGGGGATAGGTTCAAAATGTTTCTCACTCAATGTCCTCATCATAGCTTTCCCTACAACCTGCGGTTAGAACCAATTCTTTTACGATGGACTTACCACAACAATGTCGCTTTCACTTGTCGATAACGCTGCGGAGGAGCAAGTACTAGGAGAAAAACCGCATCGGGAAACGCAAGATAACCTCTTTTATGAGATGTCGGGTGCTAATTCCCAACGTAAAAGCTCCCGAGTGAGAAAAGCCGGGTGTTCGCTTCAAATCGACTCCAAGCAATTTAAGTTCAACAACAACTTGTTCAACTGGACTAAGCAAGTCAGTTTCTTTCTCGCTACACAAAACCAACACAAATAATGAACAATATGGTTTGTATAGCAAATACCGGGACAAGCAGATACGGTTCTGTCCATATCAAGGGAGATACAACCGGACCTCGGAAAGGTGTTAATGTGTCGTGAGCATATCAACGCAGATCAAGGTTTGATCCCAATTCAAATACCTATAATCCTCGGGTGAGGAGAAGTCATCCAAATTTCTCTTCGAGGCAAAACAACCCTCATTTCCTCAAAGCTCAAACCAAAGTGGCCAAGCAATTCCACCCACCTATTCCAAGAAGCATTCCAAATAAACCAACCTCTCGAGACAACTTGAATTTTTTATTCAAGTTTGTAGGGATAATCAGCCTAAAACCAATCAACTATTGGACTCTCAGGGAAGTTTAATCAAAAAGGTGGAAGTTCAAGTTGAATGGGGCTTAGCTGAACATTTGCAAAAGGCAAAGACTAAATTGAAACTTAAATGAATTCAATGTAAGAGGAGACATTGAGTTTTTCATTCTGCACCGGGAAAGCAACGTCTTACTAGAAGACGATAAATTTTAGTCCTACACGCGAGGTCACCCATTATTGTATTTCCTTTTGTTTTTAGTTTCATGCGGTAAAAAAAAATATTCAAATGAAATAAATTTGCTTGTGTTCAAAAAATTGTGTCCCTTCGTTTAAATTAAAATAAAAAAAAATTTAGGTTCCTTGTGCATTTTTAGAGATATCTACTATTGTTTTTAAGAGCAAAATGTTGATTCATGATAGTAGGAGGATCATTTTCAACTACAAACAAACTACTTTCGAGATGTCAAGATAGAAGTGAA
Organism: Hippophae rhamnoides; assembly: GCA_033030585.1. NCBI lineage: Eukaryota > Viridiplantae > Streptophyta > Magnoliopsida > Rosales > Elaeagnaceae > Hippophae > Hippophae rhamnoides. The sequence continues at coordinate 35,777,504 of CM065437.1, forward strand.
AAAGATGAAAGACTATACAATGCCAATCATTGGCAATGTAACTTCCGGCGATCCAATTGCAAAGAGGCTGCAAGGAATTATGAATTGAAAAAGATTCATTATTCTTTGTTGCCTTCCTTTTAATGGTATCCCTAATTTAAGACCGCTTTGCATTTCATTCGAGAATTCTATGCTATTGTCCAAACCTTTCCACTACATGCAATTAACGGGAAGATCAACTTAGATTTGCGTGTTTTCCTTACACTCTCAAAGATAAAGCTTGCGTCAGCGGTTCATTACTACTACAAATGTTCTCTTAAAACTCTGGGAGGCAGTCTATGAAATTTTTATGGGTAGGTTCTATTCCATCAAAAGACTCGTTGATCTAAGAACAAAGATAGCAACATTTTCTCAAAATGAATGAAGAGTCTCTTTCATGAAGCTTCGGGAACGATTCAAACTCCTTTTCATTCAATGTCAAAATCATAGCTCTTTCCACTACAGCCCACAAAACCAATTCTTTTTACGATGGATTGACACTACGTAGTCAATACATGGTCATAATGCCGGAGCTGAGTGCACAGCAGGAGAAAAGACCACAGAGAGGAAACCTATAATCTCTACTTTCTAGCTATTGGGTTCTAATTCCCAACAAAGAAAGGTGGTAGAAGGAAAGCAAAGGTCAAATGAAGTCGGCTTTGATAATGAGATAACCTTACTGCAACTTGTCGAATTGACTAAACAAGTGAAATTCCTCACGTCTCACCAAATTTCAAATCAAGAGGTATGTTGAGCTGTTGTTCAATCAAGGGCATGGTACTCATAATTATTCAAATACTATGTGATTCTAAAGTGTCGATATGCCATGTAGGAAGTCCAATATTTTCAAAAGTATCATCCAAACACCTATGATCACTTTGACTTCAACCTACAACCATTTTTTACTCACCAAGCCAATCTTTTAAACCAACCTTAAGATAGCTTGAATGCTTTTATTCAAGTTATTCGTGGACAAACTAACCGATGATTTCTAATCAAAGGTTGTTCACCACCGCTGGAGGCTTCTGCTAAAAGAATTGAATCCTAAAGTTGGGCAACCTGCCGAACAAATGCAAAAGAAAGAACTGCGGGAAAGTTGTCCATTACCAACCGTAACAAGCAAAAGATGTTGAACTCTTCAAGTGGTAAATTAGTCAATACCGCCTTTATTGGAATCTTCTAAACTACCTTGTAGTTCATGTGAATCGTTACACAGTGCGATATTCTAATCTCATGCAAAAAGGAGAAACAAGTGTTAAACTTAACAAGCTTCACAAAACTCATCGGGGTCATCCTCGACACTCCCCAAAATTCAAAAAGACAACAGAACCACACCGTATGCAAGTACTTTTTCCCCGCCGTTTGAAAGAATCCAAACAAGATAAGCAATTCACCATCTTTTAATATGCTCTAAAGTAAATATCAATTTACCATTATTAGAAGCGATCATGAACGTGTCTCTCATATGCCAAGTTTTTCAAAGAGTTGAACACTAAGAGAAGGAGGTATGAACCGAATGAATCAGGCAGTAAGAGTATCGAAATTTCTACACATTTATTTCACAGACAAACTACCCCCCTAAGTTGAAAGACCCCGAAGTTTTATTATAAACATAACTACGATGTATATAAGGTTACTAAAGCAATGCTCGATTTAGGTGCTAGTATAAATTTGATGCCCTACTTATATTCTCACAGCCTCAATCTAGTGGATTTAAAAAAACCCATTAACTATGTCCTTAACTCGCAACTTACGTATAGATCTCTTAAATATCCGTAGGAAGGGGAATAGTTGAGGATGTTTTAGTACATGTGGTAGACAAACCGATAATACCTGTTGACTTTCAGGTTCTCGATATGCAAGAAAATCCCATATTTATGGAGAGTAGCGTTAACAATATTGCTTGGTAGACCATTTATGGCAACTACTAAAACTATTATTGATGTCCAAGATGGAAATTTGACAACGACAAATTTTAGGAGAGACTGCTCATTTCAAAGTTTTGATTCCTCACCTTTCCCTTCTCTATTTCATTTCATCGATGAAATATTCTAAGTTGATCCTTTGGATAATCTTGTCCAAAACACCTTTTTCCAAACCATTTAGAAGACAAGCTTCAAAACCGCTTCTTACACTTGAAAAGGTTGAAGAAGATTTAGATGAAGCTAAAATTAAGCGGGTACCTTGAACAACTATTAGACAATAATGAAGTGATGACAAAATCTAGTACACTTTTAAATCTACCGAGTCCTTCATCTCGTTAAAGAGGCCAATCCACCTGCGAACTTGAACTCAAAGTACTTACCCGAAAGCACTTAAAATATGTGTTTTTGGGAGAAGGAGAAACATATCCAGTGATAATTTCTTCAATCCCGACCAAATCACAAGAAAAAAGAACTGACATGAAGGTTGCTAAATGCAGGTTTAAGAAATCTATAGGTTGGAGTATAAAGGGGATATAAGAGGCATTAGTCAAATGTAAACAACGTGGTATATGACAAGATCAACTCGGCGACAAGGTGCTAAACCCGGTATTTGAGAGGCCCAAAGCAAGACATCAAACCCAAACATGCAAGAGGTAGTTAAAAGGAAATCCTTAAATTATTAGAAGAAGCGGATTATCTATCCTATCATGGATAGTGCTCGGGTTAGTCCAAAGGTATCGTAATCAAAGAAATCTCGGGATAACAAATTTCTTGTTAAAAATGATAAAAGTGAATTAGCGTGCCCACTAGAATAATCAACTGGATTGGCAGACGTGTATAGATTTTAGGAAACTAAATTTATATACCTAAAAAGGATCACTTTCCCTCTTCCATTCATTGATCAAATGTTGGAAAGATTAGTGGCACGCGAATTTTACCGTTTTTGATGGGTACCTGCCTGGATATCATACCCATAAAGACCGTAAGATCGTGAAAAGACCACATTTACATGTCCTTTCGGGGACATTTGCTTTTCTGCAGAATGCCATTTGCCTTATGGCAATGCCCTCCGCCACTTTCCAGGATATGCATGATATCTATTTTCCTGCCATGGGCGAGAAATTCATTGAAATTTTCATGGACGACACTGCCTTTTGGGAACTCATTTGATGATTGCTTACATAAATTGACTTTAGTTTGGGAAGATGCATCAATGCAATCTAACCCTTAGTCAGAGAAAAGTCATTTTATGGTTCAACAAGTGGATAGTTTTAGTGGACATATAATTTCAAACAAGTAGTATTGAAGTTGATAAGGCAAAAGTTGAATTGATATCCAAACTACCTCCCCTACATCTCGTAAAGTGGGATGTTGCCTTCCTAGACACGCAGGATTTTGCCAGACGATTTATTAAAGATTTCTCTAAAATAAGTCGCCCTTATGTAACTTACTATCCAAAGATGTCAATTTGACTTCAAATAATGACTCCGCTCTTATTTCGCTTTTAATACCTTGAAAGAGAAACTAACATCTACCCCCTTATAATGGCACCAAACCTGGTGCTTTACCTTTGAGATAACGTGCGACGTCTCGACATGCAATAGGAGTACCTGGACAGAAAGCTGGATAAGCCGCTTACATGTCATCTACTATGCTAGCAAAACACTAATGATGCCCAAATGAATTACACCACCACCGAAAAGGAATTCTTGGCTATAGTATTCTCTTTAGACAAATTTCTTTGTCTTATTTAGCAGGATCTAAAGCTGATTGTCAGACATTCTGATCACGCCGCTTTGAGAGATACCCTATTAAGTATAAACCAAATGCCAAGCCAAGATTAATCCGCTATTGGTCTTACTCTTACAAGCGTTAGGTTCCATTGACCTAGAAATCAAGGATAAGAAAGGCAAAGGAAAAACTTAGTAGCCGACCATTACTTGTCTAGGTTGATTTCTCGAATTTCCATTCTCTTAAAGCATTTAGAGTAATGATTTATAGTTGAAACCTTTCCTCGATGGAAATCAGCTTATTTTTCATAGGTACCGAACCCAATGGTATTGATATTGTAAACTATCTTGCCATCGGTGTTTTACGACTTTACCTAACACTTCATATCGTAGACAAGAAAAGGTTTTTTAAAACTATTAAGGACTATTTCTGGGATTTAATCTCTTATTTATACAAGATTGGTCAAGATCGAAGTCATCCTAGAGATGTGTACCCGTAAGAAGAACATAAGAGCATTCGACTTTTGTCATGAACTTCCATCATGTGGGGTCATTTTTGAGGTGAAAGACAAAATTTCGTAAGATATTACAGTCACTGATTCTTTTGGCCCACTCTTTTTAAAGATGCTCATATGTTTTGCAGGTAACAATGTGATGTATGTCAAAAGAATGTGAAACATAAGCAAAAGAGATGAAATGCCTTTTGACATCTAATTTAGTTGTTGAACTCTTTTCGATGTAATGGGGATTGACTTCATGGGTCCTTTTTTTCCCATCTAATGGTTTTCAATACATTTTGGTCATTGTGGATGATGTGGTCCAAGTCAGGTGTAAGCCTATCCCCACCAAAACCAATGATAAGTGGAATATTGTTGTGAAATTCTTGAAAGATTTCATATTCGTGAGGGTTCGGAACCGCCTGTAGAGCTATAATAAGTGATGGAGGTAGCCATTTTTGTAACAAACTCTTTGATGGAGTACTAAACAAGTACAACATCACACATAAAAGCGTAGCTACTTCCCATTATCATCCTCAAACTTCCTGGCGAGCTGAAGGCGAGCAATAGGTACCAAATTGCGGAATATCTTGGAACGCACCGTGCGTCCGTCAAGGAAGGATTGGGCATTTAAGCTAAATGATGCCTTACGTGGGCATACCGCACCGCTTACAAAACACCTATTGGGATGAGCCCTTCACTCTGCTAATCTTTGGGAAAGCATACTGCCACCTTCCACGGGGCCGGGAATCCTTAGACACAAAGCCTTATCGGGCAATTAAAGAGTTAAACATGGATTTAGATAAGCGAGGTGAAAAAACGATTGCTCCAGCCTTTCATGAGTTGGAAGAAATTAGGAATGAAGCCTACGAGAATGCCAAATTATACAAGGAGCGTACTAAGCGCTATCACACAAGAGGCTAGTTCCTAAGACTCTTCACCCCTGGAATGAAAAGTTCTTTTATTTAACTCTCGCTCTCTGAGATTGTTTCCGGGAAAGCCGAGATCAAGATGGGATGGACCATTCAAAATAGTTCAAGTATTTGAACATGGAGTAGTGGAACTATTGGACTCAAGACACAAAAACGTTTCAAAGTCAACGGCCATCGTGTCAAGCCTTATTTAGGAATAACCAAACAACATTGCCATTTGAAATGGATTGCATTTGGTACGAGTAACCCTTAGCACCAAAAGATACGCCTTGCTAAGACGTTAAACTAAGCTACTGACGTGGGAGGCAACCCATCATTTTAGGTAAAAAAAAAAACAATAAATAAAAAAATAAATAAAAAAAATAAAAAAAAAACAGAAAAATAAAAAAAAACAAAAAAATAAAAAATAAATAAAAAATAAATAAAAAAATAAAAAAATTTTTGTTTGTTATTTGTTTTATTTACTTAATTTTATTGTTTATTTCATTTTAATTACATGTGAATAATTTTTAAATCATAAAACTAAAAATATTTGTTGAGATGTTTACAAGTTTACAAAATGTACGATCTCAAGGTCTCGTATACACTTTAATGATGCATATGATGGATGACACCGTTTTCCATTACTACTTGCACATTCTCAGGAAATAGGTAATCTTTCTTCTCTCTTTCTCTTTATCTTTAATTTACAGCTTGTTACATCGAGGACAATGTAAGTTCTAGGTCGGTGGTAGAAAAGTTACCATACTTAATTAAAAAAAATAAAAAAAAAAAAAAAAAAACTTTTCTCACAAAAATTTATCATTTCTTTAAATCAAATTTAAGTAAATAGTTAAGTCTTTTGTACTGTTAGATTAATTTTGAAAAACATATCAATATTAAATATTTTGTAATTATTTTTGATAATTAGTTAGTTTTTGTCATAATTAGTATTTCATCGATAAGATTTAGAAATTATATCAAACCCAAAAAAATAATCTGTTTATGAGTTTTTTTAGCGAGACTACCTTTCAGGAGATATAATTTAGAGCCTAATTTCCTTTATTCAGAGTGAAATATATATTTTTTTCTACTCCAAACACATTTCTTATTTCTTCAAATTTTTAGATGATCTACATATAGGTATTAGCATTGAATGTATGAATTTTTTTCATCTTAATAGAGTATCATATATTTTTGATTATTATTTTTGCTTAGATTAAATGATTTGAGTAGAAATTGATAAAAGTATATGCTTATATCTCATTTATGCATGACTACTACAAAAACAAAAGACATATCCGGGGTTACCTAAACCAAGATCAAACAGAAAAGCCACAAAATTAACCACTCACCAAAATCCAAAAAAATGTACAATCAGATAATGGGTTGACTTCTCTAAAAAATACACATATTGAAAAATATCTACGTAAAAAAAAAAGAGAGAGATAAAAATAGTATCATCTACATACTATAACCCGCATTGCCTACAAAGTCATGTAGTAAAGGCTAATTACAAAAGAAAGATATGTGCTAAGTAATTCCCTTAAAAAAAAGTCATTGCAATTTCTTCATTTGTAAAAGGCATATATCTTGAAATTCTTTCTTAATGAAAGTTTGATTTATGCACATACGAAAATAATTTTTATATATGATATCTTTATAATTTATACATTTGATTCCTTTCTCACGGTGATCAATGTTAAAATAACACTTTTAGCCTTTATTCTTTATACATATGCGCGAATATATTAGTTCATTTCTATACATCAACTCTTTCAGCATATAAATTAGTGGCAATTTAATTTGTTTGAACTCCATAGGATTCAAGAGCGGTTTGAGTATTGACTTGTGAGGAATAGAGTCGAAGCACTAAAATAACCATGATTTTATGCACATTAATTGATTAAAAATATATATATTTATATGTTTTATCATATATTTATATAAATTTGTCTTTTTCGGAATCACGGGTATTTTTATTGTTTTTCAGGTATTTTGGCTTAAAAACGCAATTTAAAGACTCAAAGAAGAATACTTGAAGCAATACATCACAAATAAATTAATAAATAAGTGGAAAAAGGTCAACAAACATGGAAAAATTGGACAAAATGGGTCGAAAAAGGTCAAAAATGTCAAAACGGGATCTCGAAATTCAGTATGCTGGGCCGCTAGCCTCAGCAAGGCTACCGCCTGCCCTGTGCCTTGGGCTCAAGGCGGCGGGCCGCCCATTCGTTGCCATATACCATGCAAGGTTTTCTCTAAGTCTCACAGATAGGCAGCAATACAGCTTCACCTGTAATCAAAGCATACGCGCTGCCGGAATAAGGCGTTAGCCGCCTTCAGGCTCCTGGCGCTCAAAATTCTCGCTACTTGCGCCCAACGCGTTTTGACTCATTTTTCACGTGCAGCAAGAAATTTCTATGACGCCATAAGTCAGCTGGCCATTGATGATCTCCCAAGATGTCCAATGGCACGTTTTTTATTTTTTTTTATATTTTTTTAACATTTTTTTACTCATTTTTTTCTCTCCATCCTCACCTATAAATACCCTCTTCCATTCACTTCAAAGCACAACACTCAAAACCACACTTCTCTTCTTTTCTTTCTCTCATTTCTTAGTTTTTGAGTTTTTCTTAGTTTCTTTCTTAAGCCAGTAAGCTTTTCTTAAGTTTTTCTCTTAGTTTTTAGTTCAATTCTTCTTAGGTTTAGAGTTCTTCTTTTTGAGAGGAACTTGTAATGTTTTTGTAATAATTGAGATTTTTTGATTCAATAAATGGAAGTGCAAATTCCGCTTGGGAGGTTTTCTAGCAACGGAATAAGCGTCGAAGTTCCTCAGAAGGATTTTATTTTCTTTACGCTTATTTTTATGCTTTATTCTTACATGTTATATTTAATTTGTCTGCGGATTAAATTTAACTCGCTACTAAGCTTTATAATCATGATATAATAATACATCGCTTGTTATGCTTGCAAAATATTAACAATAGGTGGAAAATTTCTAAAATAAATTGATTTTTATTTTTATTCAAGATTTTATATTAAGGATGTTAGAGAGAAATATATTATTTTTCATTACAAACTTAAATCAAGATTAGACTTTTAAGGTTTAGTTATCCTAGCTTAATTTAGAGTAGTGCTCATTTTTTATTTGTTGGTACAATCGCCCCAAGAGTTAGAGTGAAGCTCTATTTCAAAAGTTTTTATAAGAATTATTATGTGAAAATGTATTGACAACATGTTTTCAAGTAGTGGTTTTAAAACTTGAAAGTTAGCACTCGGATAACTAAATTCTCGGGTTTAATTTGGACACCTTGAATAAAGTTTAAACTGTCTAACCCCACCAAAGGTGGCATTTAAATGGTTCATTTTCAATCTCTTAGAAAAAGGAATTAATTTAATTAACCAAATTAGTTATCAACCCCACCCATAGGTGTTAATTGATTTGTTTAGTTAACAAAGAATATCTAACTCCCACCAAAGGCCGTATTCATACAAAAAAGTTAGTAGAATCAATAAAATATCAATTTATACCTTTAATAACCTAGATAATATGAGCAAGCATAATTAATTTAGTTATTATATCCATAAATACTCCACTAATATAAATGATAAAATTTGCATGAATATTTATTGAATCTATATTTATATTTATTTATTGAATTTGTATCTATGTTTATTTTTTTTTATTATATTTAATTAATCTGTGTATATGTTTATTTTTTTATGTTATTAGATTAGGAACACAAAACCAAACTATCGTGTGGACAAAAAAAATGTTTAGGATTTAATTTCGTTTTTAAAAGTTTGAATAATAAATTAAAAACCACATACATTCCTTCCTTAGATCGACCTTGGGAGTATACTTCTCATTTTCTACGAAATGATTCGTGCACTTGCGAGAGTTTTACAAATATTAAAACCAAAGTATTTGCGAGAATTGGCGATGCCGGTTTTCGCTCATCACAGTACATTCGTGGCACTAGGTTAAGGTTGGCCTTAAATTGAGTTGACCAAAACTTATGATTAGTAATAGGCTAGTAGCTTAAAACTAACTAAAAGGCATAATTTTTATTTTTTTTATTTTTTTCCTTTGAATTATATATTGGAGTCGATGTATATTATACACAAGATCAACATTATCAATATATTCATTAATGCTTCCAACACACCATTGGAATATTCTAGAGTATTTAAAATCCTCATCTTGTATCATTTGCAATTTTAGAATTGATTGATTGAACATGGTAACTAGTCTCAATTGTTAAGGAATAAACAGTCACTCAATATAACATCAATGCTATGACAAGGCACAAAAATAATCAACCAACACAATCATTTTCAGCAGCACTTTATGTTGGGTTATTTTTAATAACCTAATGAGTGGGCTAACAAGTTAAGAGAATTATATTTTGAGCTATTATTATTCTAATTATGCTAATTAAGTGATCTAATTAGGAGAGCCCAATTAAACATCTTATACCGTATGGGCTTCACAATGTGTAATACCCAATAGTAAACCTAATTAGGGTTAATGGGGCTATCATTAGTTTACTATATAAGGAACATTGTAGGGTTTGGTCCCTAATGCTAATCACTATCACCTTTCCTCCTCTCTTCCTATCTATTGAGTGAGAACCCATAAGAGAGAAAAGATTAGTTTGTGGAAGAATATAAACCCGTAATCCATTCTTCAATCCTTCATCATGGATTCAGGTATGTTCTTTAATGTTTTTCATAATCTTGATAATCTAAAAAGAGTCTAAGATCTATGCATGTATTTAGATCTAGTTCTAACAAGTGGTATCATATCCTTGCTTTATGTTAGATTATTAGGATTGATCACATTGGTTGTGATGATTGAATTCTATGTATATACACATGATTTTAGTTTGTTTTATAAATCCATATGGTTTTAGGGATTTGATTCATATTATGTTTATTTTCATTAATCATGGTTATATGATTGTTGTAGAAATGATAAAGATTATAATATATATAAATATGATACATTTTTGATAATATACATCCATATATGCCTTTGAGTTGATGTCTTCAACGAATCATTTTTTTATCATGATTTATCCCTCTGATTGGCATATTATGCATTTTGTATTTCCAATTTTTTTTTTGCTTTCGTATGTATGTTTCAATGGAACATTCCTTTTGTTTCTTTCTCTATGAAATATGTTTTGATTTGGTTAGTGTAGTATATTTTTCGGATAAAGTATTGATATCATTCAAATTTTGTTTCATGGATTCAGTGCAATATTTGATTTGATTTAGTAAATATGAATCATATATATGTATTCTATTTCTTTTCCTTTTTTGGAATATAAAGTACGTATTACATATATTTATTTATGGTAAAAATATCAAACTTCATTATTTATTTATGGTAAAAACAAAGTGAATCATATTTGCTTTGGTTTAGTAATATGAATCATATATATGTATTTTGTTTCCTTTTCTTTTGGAATATAAAATATGTATTACATATATTTATTTATGGTAAAAATATCAAACTTCAATATTTATTTATTTTTTGATATTTTTGCATTAAACTTTGGATTTAGGGGCACTCACTTAATTTTTGTGTCCTCTACTCTAGAATAAATTAATTGAAACAAAATTTTGTCAAAGTAACCTCTTTTGTGCAGATTTATTTATTTTTGAATAATATGATGTGTATATTTCTTGTTTATGCGATCAATGCCCAAAGGAAGGTCATAATCAACCAAACAACAAATGCCCTTGCGGGAATAAATGGGTGATAATACAGTTTCCATGTGAACAATACACTAGCCCAAAGGAAGGTTGTTGTTTGATAGGATTTATTATCAACATTTGATTTCTACATGAAGAGTACCACTTACAAGTTGATGTTTTTGTCCAAAGACTAAACACCAATGTTGTGCTAGGTATCTTGTTTAAATGGGCCCATCACTACAGTTGATTGAAATTTATGTCTTACATGATTATTTTATTTTATTATTTTGCATGTTATGACATGAATTTCTATTATGTGAGCTTATGTATTTGTTTGCTCTAAACTTGATATTTGTGTTGAGTGTATCAAAGGGAAACAAACAAACATTAGGAAGTTGAGTGTCAATAGGAGTTCTAGCATCTTACAATTGATACATATTGATATATGTGGTCCATTCCTTACAGCTTCTTAGAATGGTCAACAATATTTTATCACTTTTATAGATGATTATTCTAGTTATGGGTACTTATACTTGATCCATGAAAAGTCACAATCCTTGGATGTTTTAAGGCCTTCAAAGCCGAAGTTGAATATCAACTAGGTGAGAAGATTAAAGTTGTCAAATTAGATCGTGGTGGAGAATACTATGGTAGATATGGCGGATAAGGTGAACAATGTCCAGGACCATTTTCCAAATTCTTAGAGGAATGTGGAATTTTCCCACAATATACAATGCCAAGGCAACCTTGTATGAATGGTTTTGTTGAGATATGTAATAGGACGCTTAAGGACATGGTAAGAAGTATGATTAGTCATTATTCTTTGCCAGAATCACTCTATGGAGAGGCACTTAAGACTGCAACCTTCATACTGAATAGAGTACCTAGTACAGTAGTAGGTGAAACCCCTTATGAACTATGGACAGGAAAAAATCCTAGTATTAAGCACTTACACATTTGGGGTTGTCCATTTGAGGCAAGGCCTTATAAGCCATATGAAAACAAATTGGACTCAAGAACAGTTAGTTGCTATTTTGTTGGGTATCCTAAACAGTCGAGGGGTTTTAAGCTTTATAATCCCTCAACTAAGTTCTTTTTTGAGATGGGAAATGCGATATTTCTTAAGGATGTTGTTTTTGAGGGAGGAGTTAGAGTTAGGAATGTTATCTTTGAAGAGGAATCCATTCCTCTACTAAATGTTGTTATTGACAATGATCAACCTATTGACATTGTTCAAGATACAATTCATAACAACAATAAGGATTTACCTATAGAAATCCCTACTCAAAATCAAGAGATTTCTCTAGAAGAGCAAACTCACAACCTCAAAAGCAAGTGCCACTTAGGCGATCCACTAGAGAGAAAAGAAGTGCAATTTCAAGTGATTTCCTTGTATTTCTTTAAGAGAATGAGTTTTACATATGGATAATGGAATATGATCCAATAAATTCCCAACAAGTCAAACAAAGTGCTAATTGTCATAAGTGGATTGATTCCATGAATGATGAGATGAAATCCATGAAAAACAATGATGTTTGAGATCTTGTCAAGTTTCCTAAATGTGCAAAACCAATTGGTTGTAAATGGATATTTATAACCAAAAAGGATTCTAAGGAAACATTTAGAGGTATAAAGCACTTCTAGTCACCAAGGGTTTTTTACTCAAAAGGAAGGTATTGACTTCAAAGAAACTTTCCCTTCAGTATCATCAAAATATTCCTTTAGGACAATAATGGCACTTGTAACTCATTTTGACTTAGAGTTGCACCAAATGGATGTTAAGACAGCTTTTTTCAATGGTGACATTGAGAAAATCATATACATGATGCAACCAAAAAACTTTATATAAGGTGATCCAAGGTCCATGGTTTGTAAACTGAAAAGATCCATCTATGGTCTCAAGTAAGCTTCTTGTCAATGATATCATAAGTTTCATCAAATCATTATCTCTTATGGTTTTGAGGTCAATGGAGTTGATGTTTGTGTATATCACAAGTTCAATAGGAGTAAATTTATCTTCTTGGTGCTCTATGTTGATGGCATACTATTGGCTAGCAGCGATATAGGCTTGTTGCATGAAACCAAGAGATTTCTGATGAAACATTTTGAAATGAAATATCTTGGTGATGCCCCTTTGTATTAGGAATTAAGATACACCAAGATCATTCTCGGGGTATCCCTGGGTTATCATAAAAGAGCTATATCGAGAAGGTACTAGCTAGATTTGCCATGAAAGATTGTGCACGAAGAGATACTCCTGTTACAAAAGGAGACAATTTTAGTCTCAATTAATGCCCTAAGAATGAGATTGAAAGAACAGAGATGCAAAAGGTTCCTTATGCTTTGGAAGTTAGGAGTCTTATGTATGATCAAGTATGTACACGTCCAGATTTGGCGTATATAGTAGGTATACTAGGCATATACTTAAATGACCCCAGCATGGATCATTGGAAAGCATCAAAACTAGTTACGAGGTACTTACAAAGAAAAAACATTACATTCTCACCTATCAGAAATCAAATAATTTGGAGATAATTGGGTATTCTAACTCCGATCTTGTGGGTTTCCACGATACAAAGAGATCCACTTCTGGCTATATCTATATATTGTTTGGAGGAGCTATATCTTGGAGAAGTGCTAAGTAGTCACTCATAGCTCCTTCCACTATGGAAGCAGAATTCATAGCTTGTTATAAGGCAACCAATCATATGATATGGCTATGAGTTGTGGATGGAATTGGAAGACCACTAAATATTTATTGTGACAATCATTTAGTAGTCTTGTATTTGAATAACAATAGAAGCTCATCGAAGTCTAAACACATAGACATTAAGTTTCTAGTTGTTAAAGAGAGAGTTCAAAGTAAAATAATGTCTATTAAGCATATAGGAACAAACTTTATGCTAGCGGACCCACTGACTAAAGGTTTGACATCCAAGGTCTTTCATGAGCATATTGTTCAAATGGGTGTTGTCTTATTTGATGATATGCAGTTTAAGTGGGAGTTTGTGTTCTATATTTGGTTATTTTGTTTGATGTTATTACAATACATTATGTATGTTCAGTTTTCTGCAGAATAAAGTTGATGGTTTTATTATCTTTATTACTCTGAATGTGTTCTCTTTCAATTTTGGTTTGACATAAATTTTAAAATATTGAGGTTTGATCTCACTAAGGAATAAAGGACCAATTGGAAATAGGCATGATTAAGATCACATAACATGTAATGTTCAGTTACACATCCATACTTGATCTATATCATTAAGTATATTTGGTATGATGATCATTGATGGATTGAGTTATGATAAATGTAAAAAAGGTCACTTTGGTATCATATAGGTATAGGGTATGAACTAGATTAATTAAAGAATATGTTTATAGAATAATTAGCAAGTTTGTGCGCACCTAAGGTTATCAAATATAATTGTCATTGGAATTAATTTGTAGCCCAAGTGGGAGATTGTTCGGTTATTTTTAATAACCCAATGAATGGGCTAACAAATTAAGAGAATTATATTTTGAGCCATTATTATTCTAATTAGGCTAATTAAGTGATCTAATTAGGAGAACCCAATTAAACATCTTATATGGTATGGGCTTCGCAATGTGTAATGCCCAATAGTAAACCTAAGTAGGTGTATGGGGCTCTCATTAGTTTAATATATAAGGAACATTGTAGGGTTTGGTCCTCAACGCTAATCACTATCACCTCTCCTCCTTTCTTCCAATCTATTGAGTGAGAACCCATAAGAGAGAAAAGATTAGTTTGTGGAAGAATATAAACCTGTAATCCTTTCTTCAATCCTTCATCATGGATTCAAGTATGTTCTTCATTATTTTTCATAATCTTGATCATCTAACAAGAGTCTAAGATCCATGCATGTATTTAGATCTAGTTCTAACACTCTAGAGTGGTGTAACGAAATGGAGGGGAATCGTAGACTTTATTATAATAATATTATATGAATCAAATTATATGCATCAAATAATGTATCAATATTAAATTAAATGTATAATTCTTCCATATTTTTCTTATGACTTATGTATGTGTTAAAACATAGTATGATATTGTTCATTTTAGGCTTATATCACACATGATTTTTCTTTTGAACTATAACTTTAAAGGTATTATATTATTTAAAGTGAAACTCATATTTATAAAATATTATAGTGATTATTCATAAAATTGCATAAATTACCTTATCTTGTTCAAAATCAAAGAATTGATGACTATTTCAATCATCCATTAAAGTGATGTCTATCACATTTATGCTCCATTTGTAACGCCTAACTCCTACGTGTGATAATGTGCACTTTAACCCTTATCCTTATTGTGTTACAATGTTTATCCTTTTGTCTACGAGTCATGAGTTAGTTAATTTTCAATATCTAAAGAATGTCCACCTAATTGATTTTTAATATCTTAAGAATGTCCATCTAGTTGATTTTTAATATCTAAAGAATGTCCATCTAATTTGCTTGGGGAGAAGAGAATCCAAAGCTTCTTTGTTAAATGTTGGCCTAAAATTTTAGGCCCAAAATATTAACCCATTAAAATCCTATACCATTTTCCTTTTATAATGTTTCCTTACCTTTCTCTACTGTTTTGGGGTATTCCGGCTAAGAGCTGCGTAAAACAGAGAAGAGAGAGTAGAAACTGCCTCTCAGTCATTCCTAGCCTTTCTCGTTCAATCTAGCCTTTCAACAAAACCCCACCACTAAGCGGCCCAAGTCTTCACTCTCTCTTATCGCTGCTGACAGTCTACTTTTGCCTTCGTTGCCTTTACTTGGTCGATATTGGGTTGTCGTTGGTTGGTTTATTCGTTCAGCCTTCACTTGTTATTTTGGGGATATTATTTCGATGCATGAAAGAAGAAGAGAAGTTATGCCGCCTGCTATCTCATTGCTTCTTTCATTAGTTTCGTGCCACTACCGCTAATTTATCTTTCATCTCATTTGTATTGTAATATTTGATTAAATAACAAGTTTGTTAATTTATCTTGCTATATATTACCAGTAAATTAGACATATATATTTTCTAGATATATCTGGGTTTTGGTATATTTTGTGAAGCCTTTTGAATATTACTATTTGTATCTTCATTTGATTATTAGTGGATTTTTCTCAGTGTGTCGTCATTAGTAAAGTAAACTTTTTACATTGAAAAGTTAAACCACTTAAATTATTGTGTGCCATTTACTTTTCTCATGGTTTATTATTTTGTTGTTAACCATACTTATATATTTGTGCAACCAAATTGGACCCAAACTTTACTTCTATTAGTGCTAATTTATAACTAATTGGTATTAGAGCTATTGGGTTATTTTGTTATTTATTGGAACTGATCAAATTTGTTTTAATTTATTTATTTTGAGCTTCTTATTATCTGATTGGTTTCGAATTTTCTAGGTTGTGCTTCTGTTTATTTAATATTGGGTTTTCTATCATTGCGACAAAATACAAAATTGAGAAATTCAATGGTAGGAATAATTTCAATCTCTGGGGAATGAAGATGTGTACCATATTAGTTAAAGAGGGCAAGGATAAATTGTCAAAAAAATTGACAAATGAAGAAAAAGATGCATTGATGGAAAATGCTCTCAGTTCAATTCAGTTATTCTTGTCTCATGAGGTAATATACAAGGTTGGTGATAATGAATCTCCCACTGGGTTATGGCTTAAAATGGAGAATTTGTATATAACCAAGTCTTTAACAAATCAGTTATATTTGAAGCAACATTTGTATACATTTAGAATGTCAGAAGATACACATTTATATGATCACCTTGATGAATTTATTAAAATTATTCATGATCTAAAAATGATGGTGTTAAGATTGATGATGAGGATTAGGCCTTAGTTCTATTATGTTCTTTACCTCATTTATTTGAATTTTTTTTATACCATCCTACATGGGGGAGACACTATTTCTTTGGAGGATGTCAAAGTAGTTTTGAATTTCAGAGAGTTGAAGAAAAAGGTGTCTACTAGCAACAATGATAATAGTAGTGGTTTATTTGTCAGAGGTAGAAATTAAGAAAAAGGCTCAATTAACAATAGGGGAAAGTCTAGATTAAAATCTAGAAAACGAAAGGATAAATGCAACCTTTGTCGTCAAGAAGGGCACTAGAAATTAAATTGTCCAAAACTCAAAGGTAAAGGAAAATTTGCCACAACGTCTTCTGGTACTAATGATGTTATTGGTGTTGTAGATAGTTTTGGTTTCGATGGTGAAAATCTTTTATCAGTATCTATTGGTTCTTCTTGAGATGTTTGGATTCTTAATTCAGGTTGCACTTACCATGTGTTCCCCAGACCAAAGCGAGTGGATGCAGGATTCTATCTATCACGCGGCTCGGTGCTCCGAGTGGGGCCCATATGCCA
The DNA here is from genome assembly GCA_033030585.1 of Hippophae rhamnoides. Lineage (NCBI taxonomy): Eukaryota > Viridiplantae > Streptophyta > Magnoliopsida > Rosales > Elaeagnaceae > Hippophae > Hippophae rhamnoides. The sequence goes on from CM065437.1 coordinate 35,794,678, forward strand.
CACAGGCCGGCATGCAAGTGGGACCCACGTGTTTGACGCGTTGCAGCCGTTGTTCCCCACCTTCGCGCACCCTTTTTCCCTGCGGTCGATCCACGTGCGCCCGGTTATTCCACCAACCAGAATCTGCCCCGTGTCCCACTTTATCTATCAGCTAATAAGTTTATGACAGGTGGCAAGTTTCGGTGAACGCAAAAGCGCAGAATCCCGAACGCGTATCAGGAGTTGTCTCCCACGTTTCTCGCGCCGCAATCCGGTGCGGCAATTCCCTGTGACCCCCTCCTTGCTTTCCTATTATTTGCTGCCACGTGTCCCACCAATCTATTCAGCCAATCAAATGCTGACACGTGGCATGCACAATGAATTAAAAAATGTACAAACGACTCCTTGTCTCACGCGTGAATTAAAATAAGGTTTCGATTTTCCCGTGATCGTGGATTTTAAGGGGAATGTCGGGGTTTTATTTTTGATACAAATTGTTACGCGTGTATGATATTTTAATATTTTTGATGTTTTTTTTGGTGCTATAAATAGGTGATATTATGATAGAGTCCAAAAGTTTTTTTTTTGCAGTTTAGAATTTTAGGGGTTCATTTTAGGGGTTAGACTGTGGAACACAGAAGCCATTTTGGCTTCTGTTGTGTTCCGCGTGTGCCAAATATTTTCGTTACTTGATGTCTTAATTTCCTTCTTCTAATTTTTCTGCATTTTTTGTAATTTTAATTTTTAATTAATGAAGTAATTTAATTTTTCTAGGGTTGCATTTGATCTGAATTTATGAAGCTTTGATTTTAATTATTTTTTTGATAGATTTATAAGACGTTCGATTTTTTCACTCTATCTTGTGCTTAATGCTTTTTGATTATTTACGAATCTTATCAAAATGATTTGTGGCACATTAATAAACTTGAGAGAGGCATTTTGTGTATATTGCTCGTAGATAGAATGACATGTATGATGAAGGATAGGAATATACCCTAATTGTATGTGTGGCCTTTTGAAAACTTAGAACGTAATGAATCTTGGTGAATTTAATTCTCATAGAGATATAGTGAATTAATTTAACGAGGTGTGTCTATACGGAGCTCGGAAGAGATGTATGGATAAAAATAGAAGTTTTCGGTTGACAAATTAAATGTACAAAAAAATATAAATCAAAAGGAAATAATATGATTAGAGTGGAATAATTTGGTGAAAAATTGCAATCTTAGATTTCTTTTATTTTGTTTACTCTTTTCTTTTAACTTTTTTTTAAAATCAATGATTGTTTTGGATAAAATCAGAGAGAAATAATTTTAGTACTCAACAAACTGTAGTAACAAATCTCCGTGGGAACGATCTTTACTTACAAATCTTTATTACTTGTGACCGTGTATACTTGCATGATTTTCTGTGTGTTGTAAAACACACAACAGTGTACGGTATATGTTGACTTTTATTGATGACTTCTCCAGTCATGTTTAGGTGTATTTTCTGAAGAACAAGAATGATGTGTTCTCAAAATTTGTAAATTTCAAGGCTTGTATAGAAAATCAAGCATTTGAGGATTGATAATGGTTTGAAATTTTGTGAAATTCAGTTTAATGAGTTATGTGAAAAAATGGCATAGTTAGACATCCCATTGTGTGTCATACACAATAGTTAAATGGAGTTGTAGAATGTATGAATAGGAATCTCTTAGAAAGAGCTCATTGTATGCTCTTTCAAGCTGACTTGGATAAATCCTTTTGGGCTAAAGCTTGTAACCATGTTTGCAATTTGGTGAATTGGTCTCCATCAACTGCAATTGAGTTGAAGACTCCATTTGATGTATTCTCTGGTACTCCTGCTAATTATTCATATTTGAAAGTTTTTGGTTGTCCTACTTATACTCATGTTAATGATGGTAAATTTGATCCTAGGGTATTGAAATGCATATTTTTGGGGTATTCTTTTAGGGTGAAGGGTTATAGATTATAGTGTGTTAAACCTAAGTCACCTAACTTTTTGATTAGTAGAGATGTATAATTTGATGAGTTTTCCATGTTAGAAAAGAAAAGGGAGTCTATTGTTGCAAGTCAAGACCATACTATTAGTGAGCATGTGGAGCTTGAGAGTGGAGATCCTAGTCAAGTGGAAGAGGGCACTTCAGATCAACCATATGTGGATGAGATAGATGATTTTGCTCATGATATAGTAGAATAGAAATATGAGCAACCATATAGTATTGCTAAAGGTAAAGGAATAAGAGAGATTTGATGCCCTCAGAGGTACGCAAATGCATCTTTAGTTTCTTTTGCATTATTGATAATTGTATTTTATATAGTTATTTTCACCTATTTTATTAATAGTAATTGCTATGTTTTCTTTATTTTTAGTTAATTTTAGTTTAATTAATTAGTATTTTATGTTTTTTATATATTTTAAGAAAATTAAATAAATTGTATCGAAAACGTTCTTAATTGTAAATTTTTGTCCAAAAATATAGTTTCAAATAAAAGAGTGTTTAATTGCAATTTATAAAAGTTGAAAATATAATTTAAATTAAAATTGGGCTTAATTTTAATTATTAAAAGTTTAAAATTTAATTTAAATTAACAAAAGGGCTATACTACAATTAAACAAAGTTTAAAATGTAATTTGAAATATATTTCATGGGGTGAAAATGGAATTAACAAAAGTTATTTATTTTGCGCAAGTGTTGAAGAAGCCACGCAAGAATCTACACGCGTGGCACGTGGACCGTCCGATCAAATCATAAATGGCTAGGATTGGCGCTGCTGATCACATCCGACCAAAGCGAGCCGGATGCGCAAAATCTCTTTCACGCGGCTCGGCCGCCCGGCAGGGCCCACCCGTCACAGTTGGCCGCGTGCAGAGTGGGACCCACGTTCTGACGCATTGCAGCCGCTGTCCCCCACGTCGCACGCCTCTCATCTCGTACACCTCTCCCTTCGGGGAACCAGATCTTCAACTAATAAAATGGTGCCACGTGTTTGCACTAATCCGTTGGGCGAGTCAGATAAGGCCACGTGTCCACTTACTATTTCAGGAAATAACCTTCTGACACGCGGCATGTTACAACGAGCCCCACCCCGTTGGATAGCATCCCTCGATGCAGTCGTTGGCTCCCGTGCGACAAGCAATCGTGCGCCCGTTTTCCCGCAACCAATGAAGATCTGCCACGTGTCCGCACTAATACATGCAGCGAATCAGACGCTGACACGTGGCATGCACTTTGATTTTAAAGAATTAAGAATCGGCGCCCTGTCTCACGCGTGAATTAATTAACATTTTTGATACGAAAATTGATTCGCGTAATTTTTGTTTTTCGATACAAAATTTATACATGTTTTGATAAAAAAATAAAATGAAAAATGTAATATTTGAGATGTATTATTTTAGCTATAAATAGGAGTTTAGATGATAGTTTTGAGAGGTTTTGGAGTTTTGGGTAGAGCTTAATTTTCGTGTGTTGCTCGGTTTTGGATTGCAGAACACGCAGAAGCCATTTTTTGGCTTTTGTTGTGTTCTGCGTGTGCCAAATATTTTCGCTACATGATGTTTTAATTTCCTTTCTTCATCTTTTAATTTTTCTGAATGTGTTGTAATTTTTATTTTAATTTAATGAAGTAATTTAATTTTTCTAGGGTTGCTTTTGATCTAAATTTATGAAGCTTTGATTTTAACTATTTTTGAAATATTTATAAGACGTTCGATTAGTTCATTCTATTTTGTGCTTAATGCTTTTTGATTATTTACGAATCTTATCAAAACGATCCGTGGCACATTAATAAACTTGGGAGAGGCATTTTTGTGTATATTGCTCATAGATAGAATGACATGTATGATGAAGGATAGGAATATACCCTAATTGTATGTGTGGCCATTTGAAAACTTAGAACGTAATGAATCTTATTAAATTTAATTCTCATAGAGATATATTGAATTAATTTAACAAGGTGTGTCTATACGGAGCTCGGAAGAGATGTATGGATAAAAATAGAAGTTTTCGGTTGACAAATTAAATGTACTAAAAATATATAAAACAAGATTCGAGTGGATTAATTTGGTGAAAAATTGCAATCCTAGAGTTCTTTTATTTTCTTATTACCTTTTTTTTACAATGAATGATTATTTTGGATAAAATCAGAGAGATACAATTTTAGTACTCAACAAACTGTAGTAACAAATCTCCGTGGGAACGATCTTTACTTACAAATCTTTATTACTTGTGACCGTGTATGCTTGCACGATTTCTGTGTGTTAAAAAACACACAACAATTATCTATGGCAGGGTCTACTGAGTTGCAAGAAATTTTTAGTTATCATGAAGCTATTACTTGTGATGAGTTTGTTCAGTGGCTGGTTGCTATGAATGAAGATATTGAATCACTTCATAAGAATCATACTTGGTAATTGGTGAAACCGCCTAAGGGCCAGAAGATTGTGGGAAACAAATGGGTCTTCAAGAAAAAGGAAGGTATACTTGAGGTTGAAACAGCTAGGTTCAAGGCACGTGTTGTTGCAAAGGGTTATTATAAAAAAAGGTATTGACTTTAATGAAGTATTTTCATCTATTGTGAAACATAGCTCTATTCATGTGTTGCTTGCTATGGTTGCATTGTTTGACATGGAATTAGAATAGCTTGATGTCAAGACAACCTTCTTATGTGGTGAGCTTGAGGAACAAATATATATGCATCAACTAAAGGGGTTTGTTTTTCCAAGTAAGGAAGATCAGGTTTGTTTATTGAAAAAGTATTTATATGAGTTGAAGTAATCCCTTAGGCAGTGGTATAAGCGGTTTGACTCTTTTATGATGGATCATGGTTGATGACATGATGGTTGTGATTATCATAGTAATCCCTTAGGAGTGATTATGATAGTTGTGTTTAACATAAAAGAGTTCATGATGGTTAATCTCTCTATTTGTTTCTTTACGTTGATGACATGCTTATTTCTTCTAAGAATAAGTCTGAGATTCAGAAATTAAAGTCTCGATTTAGTGGTAAATTTGAGATGAAAGATTTGTGTGTTTCGAAGAAACTTTTAGGCATGGAAATTTACAGGGATAGACAAGCGGGCAAGCTTTATTTGACTCAAAAAAGTTATATTGAAAAATTTCTTAAACGCTTTGGTATGAAAGAGTCTAAACCTATGGGTACGCCGCTAGCTACGCATTTTAGGCTTTCTTTGGATTTGTCACTATAGTTAGAAAAGGAAGAGTAGTATATGTCTTAGGTTCCATATGCTAGTGTCATTGGTAGTTCGATGTATGCTATGGTTTGTACTCATCTAGACATTTCATATGCAGTTAGTGTTGTCATCAGATATATGGGTAATCTTGGCAAGGGTCATAAGATATATGTCTTCACTCTTTTTCATTGTGCCATTAGTTGGACGGCTACTTTACAATCTACAGGTTCTTTGTCTACTATAGAGGAAGAATATATGGCAGCAACAGAAGTAGTGAAAGAGGTTATTTGGCTTATACGTTTGGTTTGTGATTTGGGTTTACAACATGATACTTATGTTGTATTTTATGATAGTTAAAGTGTGACATACTTGACCAAGAATACTATGTATTATGAAAGAACCAAACATATTGATGTCAGATATCACTTCGTTCGTAACATTATCTATCAGGGTACTATTGTTGTCAATAAGATAGTTACTATAGAGAATCTAGATGATATGTTAACAAAACCAGTTCCATTTAACGAATTCAAGCATTGCTTGGACTTGATTGGTGTTTGCAATAAATGATCACCGTTCCAGGCTTTGGACGACATTTATTTGGTAATCCAAGGAATTTCATATTTGACAAAATTGTTTCTGTTTTGAGCCAAGGTGGAGGTTAGTTAAATGTTAGCCCAAAACTTCAGGCTTAAAATATTAATCCATTAAAACCCTATCCCATTTGCCTTTTATAATGTTTCCTTACCTTTTTCAATTGTTTTGGGTATTCTAGCTGAGAGCTACGTGCAACAAAGAAAAGAGTGAAAATTGCCTCCTAGTCATTCCAAGTCTTTCTTGTTCTATCCATCCTTTTAACAAAACTCCACTACCAAGTGACCCAAGTCTACACTCTCTCTGATTGTTGTTGACAATCTACTTTTGCCTTTGCAGCCTTTATTTGGTCGAGATTGGGTTGTCGTTGGTTGGTTTATCCATTCAACCTTCACTTGCTATTTTGGGGATACTATTTCACTACATGAAATAGAGAAGAAAAAGAGTTAAGTCGCCTGATGTCTCACTGCTTCTTCTATCAATTTCGTGACACTGTTGCAACTAATTTATCTTTCATCTTATTTGTTTGGTAATATTTGATTAAATAGCAAGTTTGTTAATTTATCTTGCTATATATTATTAGTAAATTAAATGGAGATATTTTCTGGGTGTATTTGGGTTTTTGTATATTTTATTAAGCTCTCTGAATATTGGTGTTTGTATCTTCATTTTATTATTAATGGATTTTCCTTGGTGTGCCATCGTGAGTGGAGTAAACTTTTCACATTAAAAAGTTGAACCACTTAAAACATTATTTACCATTTATTTTTCTCATTACTTATTATTGTACTGCTACCCATAGTTATATATTTGTGCAAACAAATTGGACCCGAGCTTCGCTTCTTTTAGTGTTAATTTATAACATTCTTCATGGAGGAAACTTGAATTCAAGTATACAACCAATTTACCCTTCAAATTTTATCATGGAAACTAAGTGTACTTGTGCATTACAAGTTTTTTATTATAAGATAACATCAATCAAAATAAGAAATAAAGGTATAAATTGAGATTACATGTTAATTAGATTTATAATATAATTTATTATTTTTAAAACCCATATTATCCTGTTTGACTTAATTTTTAATGAGATGAGATGGTAATGAAATATGCTAATTGAGATATCTTATTTATCCTTAATGGACTTAAATGAGACAAGTAAGAATATAAAAATGATAAATAATATGATAAATAATAATTTATAAAGTAAGTTTAATAAGAAAAATGATATAACGTATATTTAAAGTTAGATTCATTAAGGTTATATTTTAAATTAGATGAAATAAGATGAGATAATAATTAAATGAAATGAGACAACATTGTTTCATGAGTCTATAAAAGACACTAAATAAAAAGTCACACTTTAAATCTCTAATAACAAATAATCATTATTGATGAATATTATATATATATATATATATATATATATATATATATATAATACATTTAACAATTGCTGGTAAGTAGTATAATACATGAACACATTTTAGACAATAATTTTTCCACTAGCAGAATGGAAGGGGAAGAAAACAACATAAACACAACCCAATTAACTAGAACTTCTGCAAACAATTGTATGTTTACAAATTTAGCAAATTTAATCAAGAGTACTCCCCTCTTCTCCTCTAACACCAATTCCTCTTCTGTATAATCTTCTATCTAGGTCCTCTTGTTCTTGGACGCAAATCGAAGAACCAAGTAAAACAAAATCCTATAGAAAACAGCCCAAGCCACCATAATCAAGACCTTTTGCCACTTCGTGTCTACATTTTGACTGTCAATATGAAGACCATCCAATATATTAAATCCAGTGACATTCCCATCAAGTGTTTGCCCAAAAACATCAGAAGTCTGATACTCATTCATCATAAGGCCTTCATATGGATATGACATCGTAGAAATCTTGTTCATCCACTTCCAATAATGTGGAATGTCATGACTGTTCATGAAGTAGCCACAGAATAGAAAGAAAAGAGCAGTAAAAGCAATAACTGCTGCATAACCCAAGATGTAATCTGGCACCACTGAGCTCACAAACACAACAAATGAGTTTGTTGAAAGAAGAGAAACATAGAGAACAATGTAGAAGTAAATGAAAGAGCCTCTTAGTTTTAAAGCAAACCAAACAATTAGAGCATAGAACATAGCCTGAAGGGCAAGAAAAGGAAGGTAAGTTATCAAACCGGCAATAGTGTAAGATGAAGCTCTATATGCGTTGTGTGAAGTCTCTCTTATAAATATGAAACGTTCTTGAATGAATGCTGGGACAGCGTCGTTTGAAGAGAAGAAGAAGAGACAGACAGTGAAGATGAAGAAACTTGTACGGTCTGTGATTCCTTGGAGGCTTAGAGGAGGATTAGCAAACATGGTGGCCATCATGACACCCATTACAATTAGGACAAATAATCTTGACACGAAAAGCTCTGGGGTTCGACTAATGATCTTGAAATTTCGTTTCATGAGAATCCAAGTTTCAGAGAAGAAGGAATTGGAGAATTTGGGACCAAGATTTTGGTGTGTCGTTGAGTTTGGCACAACTTCTGGAGTCAAGTAATCGTTTTCGTTTACAGTGTAGTCACTGCTGCGAGGTGTTGGTGTTCTTGGGACTATCTCGCTTGAGAATGCATAGTCAGGAGACAAACTGCATGGAAAGAAACCTTAAGAATCACATGTGAAGTTAATTACTCGAATTGCTCTGCTTTCGTTTTTTGTCTTTTAATTTTCAGAAAACAAAACATATTTTTGAAACTTTGTTGCTATTTTTAATACTTAGTTTTGAAATCTATCACTTATTAGTTTTGAAATCTATCACTTATCAGAATGATAATACTCTACATGTACCTCATGGAGTTTAGCATTTTCTGCTCAGTCCTTTTCCTTGAAGGTGTAAACTTGAGCGTTTGAATAACACCACTAGGACTCCATGACCTTGAAGTATTATAAGGACTTCTCAAACTATGATCAAAATCGTCGACTCCATTTGAAATTGTTTGTAAGTGCAAGCGTTTTCCAATCTTTCCCTCCTTGCCTCCAACTTGATAACGAGTTGGAGTCGACATAAATGAAACAGACAACTCTTCCTCGGTTAATAAAGGAGGTTTCATACCTGTTGTAGCAAAATCCCGTAGTACTTGGACTCCATGCTCAGAATGATCATACCCTTGAATCACATCAATCATATATTCAATAGGGTTTTCTCCATGGGGCACTTTGCGCCCCAAGCGACGAAGATAAAGGCTAACATCTTTAGGAGAACCTTGATACATGAGCTGTCCACGAGCCAGAATAATAAGATGGTCGATCAATAATAGGATTCTAGATGAAGGTTGATGAATTGTAAGAATCACTGTGCTTCCAGAACGGGCAATATGGTGAACCTTTTCAATGACACTAAGAGCACTGGTCGAGTCTAGGCCTGAGGTTGGCTCATCTAGGAAGAGCAGTGATGGTCCATGAATTATATCTACGCCAATTGAGACTCTTCGTCTCTCACCACCGGATACTCCTCGTGTCCCTTCCTCACCTATGTAAGTGTTTCTTGCAGACTAGAATCAAAATAAGTAAAATCTAAAAATCATAATGAGGATTTAAGTGAAAATCACTTACTGATAATACTTGGGAGATACCAAAAAAAATGATAGAATGATCAAATTTAAAGTGAAATAACTTACTGATAATCCAAGTTGTTCTATCAACTTCTCTACTCTTTGAATTTTGTCTGACATTGAAATAGGGACAAGGCGAAAATCAGCAGCAAACATGAGAGTTTCATAAACAGTAAGCCTTGGAAAGAGCCTATCATCTTGCATTATATAAGCACAAGTCCTTTTGGTCAAGCTTGGGTTCATTTCCATACCATCTAAGTAAACCTTTCCTTCAAGACTCCCACTATCAATTCTACCAGCCAATCCATCCAATAAAGTAGACTTTCCAGCACCACTTGGACCCATAACAGCAGTTATACAACCCTTTTGTGCATACCCTGTGATCTTATGCAATAAATCAACTTCTTCCTTCAACCATTCCCCTTCATGTTTCTTCTTCTTTGTTACTGTGTAGGTCAGGTTGGAAAACTCAAGCCCACCTGTAAAATTACCCTGCTTGCCTATGTCGATCACCGTGTCACGTCCACGATGCTCGTTTGTATGAGCCATGTTTGAGTGAGAGTAAGAAATTATTTTGATGAGAAGCTTATAGTTATGTTTGTAAACCTCCCAAGTTTGAGCTAGTCATGTGAAACTTTACAAAGTTAATAAGAGGAACAATGAGAACGAAAGGTACAATAGAGCTGGTGAAACATTCTAAGGACTAAGGAGGCAGTTCCAAAGCCTTAATGAAGCTGTCTATATTGAATAGTACAAAATTTGATGTTGTTTCAATCGAAAAGGAAAGGCTTTACTTTCTTCTTTGCAAACAAATGAAAAAGACATTTCTTGTTTCCTTCATCCCTTCTGTTTTGACATAGTTTGTGTGTTTCCTTTCTAGCCCTGAAATTCATTGCTTTAATCCATTTGCTTTGGGTGTATATAAATGTCTTCTAACTCTGCAATATGTCATTGCCTAATATTAATTAGTGTTTATAAAGTGAGTCAAATGGTGCCCATTTGCACCATGCACGTTACATGATAAATTAGAGTCACTTTGTGTATTTGCACCTTTTTTTTTCTTAATGGGTTGCAGTCCAACCCAACCAAAACCATTTATAATTCTACTTGAATATATTTCAAAATTCAAACACGTCCTTCTGAAGCCCTTAGCGTTGTTTTTCTAGATCAAATGAACAACATATGATATATTATAAAGGCATAACTACTATTATTAAGGTATAATTATAAAAAGGTTACATATCAATGATCTTCTCGGGTTTATTTGTTTTTCAATCCGATCTTAACATTTGTCATCAATTATATATCTTAAGTTAGCATCATCTTCAAAGAGTGCTAACATTTTATGAAATTAAAACAAATAAAACAAGAGAAATTATTTATTATTTCTGAATCAATGTTACAGGTTAATATTATAACATAATCATGAAAGGATAATAAAAAGATTTAAAAATTGTTCCTTTTTTTCTTTTATTTATTTGAATTTATATTTTTAGATTATTATTGATAAGTATAACCTGTAAACTTTGATTATTAACTATGTATAAATTTTTATAAAACAAATATTTTTAAAAATAGAAAAATAAAGTAACTTTATAAAAGATAAACCTCTGGATACAGAATAAAAAATAATTAAAAAAATTAAAATAAGTTTCAATTGTACCCTTAAATAATTTGAATTTTCTTTTATAATTTCATTTTTTTTAATATAATCTTCTTCCTTTCTCTCTAACAATTGGCTAGAGTTTAGAAGAATTCTGAACAAATTGAAACTATCTTCAACAACTAAACAAATACCCAAAAATTAAATTACAATTAAGAGATTTCTTTAATCTATAATTTCTAAATCTAGTGATTGAGTTGCAAACAATTTGGCTGTACAATATTTACACTAGTGCCTTTCGGAAGGGAGATGTTGGGTTTGAGACTTGGATTTTTCTTCCTCCTATCAAACTGAGCAGTAGTTATTAACTAGTGCTCGGATGGCATCTAAAATTATATGAGTTGGTCTGATGTCTCATCTCTGACTCTACCTACTCTTACTTCTGGGAAAAAAATCTAGTAAAATAAACGGATAGAAAAATTATGGAGAAGTACGTTGTTTATTCGATGCATATAATTAATTTTGAAACATTTTAAAATAAATTTAAAAACAAATAAAACGACTTAATTGCTACTCAAACATACATTACTCTAGAAAATGGATGAAAGTATAATTTTTAAATTTTTTTAAGATATTTTGAATTTTTTATAAATTTTTAACGCATAATCAATCAGGAGTTGTCACATGGATGTCATGTACGTAGAGAAGCTGACGTAACAAACCACATGAACGCCATGTAGCAGAGATGACCAATCGCACAAGGTCGCATGTACAGTGTGAAGCAGTACCATGCCACGTGTTAGCACAACATTCATTATGAGTTCGGCACTTGGTCAATGTTCTTTCCACTTGTCATCACCTAATTCGTCCATTTATTCCACCTAGATGTCATGCAATCTTTAACTGCAAACCAAGTTTCACCATGTGGTACTGCCTTAACTTTAGTTGACCGAACTAGTCCTCACGTGCCTCGCGTCGCGCGCTGATTAGCCCAATAAATACAGTGTGCCAAGTGTTGAGTCCCTATTGACATGCGCTATTAATCTTCCTCTTTTTCATCTCAACCCTTGATTTAAAGCTGATTTAAAGGTCCAGATTCTACCTAAGCTATATTTAACCTCCTAATTGCTCTATAAACCCTAATGAGCCAAAATTAACATAAATTTATCAGTTTTTTGAACCAAGAAAAGAGAAAAATACATAAAAATACAAAAAGAGATACAATTTTGGTAGAGATTCAAGATAAGATTGGTAATATAGTTTAAGAGATTGATTGTATTTCTTCTTCTCCTCATTTCTTTATCAATTTTTATGTCTTTATTTATGAAAAATATGAGTTTTATGAACAAAATTATGAAGGATGTGTGTTTTAAAAGTTATTCTTTTTGAGAAATATTTATGTATTGTTCATGATTTTGAATATTATGTATTCTTGTTCCTTGAGATTAACATGTTATATTTTAGAAGTGTTCAAGAAGATGCACTTAGTTTTGAACCATAGAACTCTTAAAATGAGAAACATGTAATCCTAAATATGTTTACAATTGTGGTAATTAAGGAGGAACATTAATTAACGTGAAAGATTCTCATGTCGATTAAAAGTCCATTGTAGTTCTATAAAGGTTGATAAGGGATTATCATTTAATGATATGAGTATATAAAATGTGTATTTTATATATTGAACATGACCTAACTAGATGAAACATTATATGGATTGTGTTTTGTGTCATTAATGTTTCCATTGTGTCTTTAGAATCTTAGATATGATATGTGTAGGTTTTTTACATGAGAAGTATATAATGTGATTGTTATTTAAATACTATCTTATGATAGGAATAAAATAGTAGTTTGTTGTGTACAGTCTATGTGGGAGAAAACTATATATTAATATTATCATTATTCCTCGATTTTGAGTTATGATATTACTGGGCCCCTTCATAAAGTGGAATTATATCGCATGCAATATAATTGATGTAGTTATAATTATAATTCACTTGAGAGACCAAGAAAACGAATATAATGCAAAAGTGACACGATCATATTTTGCATATTATTCATAATATCATGTGACATGGATAGACACAAAATTAGTGGATCGAGTAAATAATTAATATATCATTTGAAAAACTATAATATAATAATAGAACTTCTTATAGTCAATAATATAAAATTTTATATTATTGCCAAGATGATATAGATTCTCTATACGGTCACACCAACTGAAGAGAAACAACGAGTATTTTACATTTCATAATGATGTATAAGATAAAATACATGAGATGAAATGCTAAAATAAAATATCATAATATGACATGCTTAGACCATAAATAAATTTGTGAAGTTATGCAAATATTATTTGGTATAATGTTTGAATGCATTATAAGAATAATAGAGACATTGTATAATAGAATAATATGAATAATATTATTTGTTTATAAATTAATTTATTAAACCAATCACAAGTTGAGATTAAAGAGAACATAAGACGGCTAAACAAGGCTAGTGGCATTTGTATAATTGATTCAAACCTTACATAAAGAGTTGCTCTAACCCTTGCCTACTTAAGGAGGCATAATTAAGGAAAATAGGATCCAATTTTCTGCCTCTAACCCTAGCCAAAATCTACCCTATTGTGCAACCATGTTTTTTCTTCTCCTAGGCTAAAACTTGGAAAGGCTTGCTCAAGGCCAAAACCTAGGTGGTTCAACCCTAGGTAGAAAGTCTCTTCTCTCATCTCTTCTTACTAGGTGGTTGGATCTAAGCCTTGAACTCTACATCCATCTATCTAAGAGGTGGGGTAGTTCGTTGTTTAGGTTCAAGGTGAACCAAGAGGTGCTCCCGAAAGAGAGGTGGTTTCCAAGAGATCTAGAAGGAAAATCGACTTCCCTATACCCGAGAGATTTGACAATCTCTTTAGATAAAGAAAATCTTCTTCATCTCTAGTAATAAGGTATATGAGATTTGTTTATTTTATTTAGTACTGATGAGTAGAATCGGGATTGCAAAAAACTTTGATGCCATCCCCGGCAACGATGCCAAAAACTTGATGAGCAGAATCGGGATTGCCAAAAACTTTGATGCCATCCCCGACAACGGTGCCAAAAACTTGATGAGCGAAAACTGGCATCGTCGATTCTTGCCAATACTTTGGTTTTATATTTATAAAACTCTCACAAGTGCACGAATCATTTCGTAGAAAATGATAAGTATACTCCCAAGGTCGATCTAAGGAAGGAATGTATGTGGTTTCTAATTTATTATTCAAACTTTTAAAAACGAAATTAAATCCTAAACATCCTGTCACGATATTTTGGGGTTTTTGTGTTTTTAATCTAATTACAGAAAATTAAACATAGATTCAATAAACATTCATGCAAATTTTATCTTTTATAATAGTGGAGTATTTATGGATATAATAACTAAGTTAATTATGCTTGCTCATATTATTTAGGTTATTAAAGATATGAATTGATATTTATTGATTCTCCCTTTTTTGTATGAATACCACCTTTGGTGGGGTTAGATATTCTTTGTTAACTAAACAAATCAATTAACACCTATGGGTAGGGTTGATAACTAATTTGGCTAATTAAATTAATTCTTTTTTCTAAGAGATTGAAAATGAACCATTTAAATGCCACCTTTAGTGGGGTTAGACAGTTTAAACTTTATTCAAAGTGTCCAAATTAAACCTAAGAATTTAGTTATCCGTTGCCAAAAACTTTGATGCCATCCCATAGCGAGTCATCCCGTGTGGCGCCAAAAACTTGATAAGCGGCGGCATCGCCATGATTACGCCCAATACTTTGGTTTTATATTTATAAAACTACTCGCAGTGCAACAAATCATTTAGTAGAAAATGATAAGTATACTCCCAAGTCGATCTAAGGAAGGAATGTATGTGGTTTTTAATTTATTATTCAAACTTTTAAAAAGCGAAATTAAATCCTAAACATCTGTCACGATATTTTGGGTTTTGTGTTTTTAATCTACTAACATAAAAATAAACATAGATTCAATAAACATTAAATGCAAATTTTATCTTTTATAATAGTGGAGTATTTATGGATATAATAACTAAGTTAATTATGCTTGCTTTCATATTATTTAGGTTATTAAAGATATGAATTGATATTTATTGATTCTCCCTTTTTTAGATGAATACCACCTTTGGTGGGGTTAGATATTCTTTGTTAACTAAACAAATCAATTAACACCTATGGGTGGGGTTGATAACTAATTTGGTTAATTAAATTAATTCCTTTTTCTAAGAGATTGAAAATGAACCATTTAAATGCCACCTTTGGTGGGGTTAAACGATTTAAACTTTATTCAAGGTGTCCAAATTAAACCTAAGAATTTAATTATCCGAAAGTACTAACTTTCAAGTTTTAAAACTACTCAAAACATGTTGTCAATACATTTTTCGGATAATAATTCTTATAAAAACTTTTGAAATAGAGCTTCACTCTAACTATCAGGCGATTGTACCAACAAATAAAAAGAGCACTACTCTAAATCGAGAATAGGATAACTAAACCTTAAAATCTAATTTTGATTTAAGTTTGTAATGAAAAATAATATATTTCTCTAACATTCTTAATATAAAATCTTGAATAAAAATAAAATCAATTCATTTTAGAGATTTTCACCTATTTAATATTTATGAAGCATAACAACGTTATTATTATATCATGTTTATGAGCAGCCAGCAGTTAAATTTAATCACGGACAAATTAAATATAACATGTAAGAATAAAGCATAAAAAATAAGCTGTAAAGAAAATAAAATCTTTCTGATGCCCGATCTCATTCACGTTGCTAGAAAACCTCCAAACGGAATTTACACTCCCATTTATTGAATCAAAAAGCTAAGAAATTACAAAATCATAACTAGTTCTTCCCAAAAAGGGAAGAACTCTAAAACTAAGCAAAACTAACTAAAACATAAGAAAAACTAAAAAAACTAAAAACTAAGAAATGGAGAGAAAGAAAGAAGAGAGAAGTGTGTTTTGAGGTGTGGTATGAAGTGAAGAGAAGGGGGGTATTTATAGGTGAGGATGGAGAGAAAAAGTGGGTGAAAAAATGTTAAAAAATGGTGAAAACGCGTAGTGCAAATGGTGAGGGCATTGATGACGTCAGCATGAAATCGTGGGAAGCTGCACGTGAAAAATGGGAAGGCGAAAATGGCGTCGTGGCCAGCCAGCGTGAAAAGGTGAAGCCGGTGACATGGACTGCGCTGCTGCGCGCGGAAGCTGGAGGAAGAAGCATGCGAACATGGGCCATGCTACGCTGCCTCGGCATTGTAGCTGTGAGATGAAATTTCTTCGGTAGCGATTTTCTCCTTTTTGACATTTTTGACCTTTTCGACCCATTTTGTCCAATTTTTTCATATTTGTTGACCTTTCCCCATTTATTTATTAATATATTTGTGATGTATTGCTTCGAGTATTCCTTTTTGAGTCTTTAAGTGACGTTTTTAAACGAAAATACCTGAAAAATAATAAAAATACCCGTGATTCCGAAAAAGACAAATTTATATAAATATATGATAAAACATATAAATATATATATTTTTAATCAATTAATGTGGATAAAATCATGGTAATTTTAGTGCTTTTTGAGCACTCATCAAGTACACATTAGGTATTTGTTGAAATGCTTAAGAGAAAATCTTGCTTGCAATTGTCATACAAATGAAGTCCTTTGTGTATTGAGTCAAATGGTGATAGGAAAATTTTAAATTCTCACCATATAAACATATATATGAAATCCCAACTAATTATGTATAGTTAATTTATTAATCTAAGGGTCTTATGAACCCAATTTTCATCACGTGATGATCTAATATTTTATCCCAATAATTCTTTTAATTTAATTATATTATTTAATCTAATTTTTATGATATTAATTATTTGGACAATCTATAGAGGTAATTAAATAGATTTGAGAGAATTATTTAATTTTTTGTCTTGATTAAATAACATGCATAGTTTTTAGGCAGAGATATATGATTCTTATGTATGTGATCCATAATTGATTAAATTAATTAGTAGTATGTACTTTTATTGACATAAGAGTATGATTAGTTAATTATTATATGGTGTGTAATTTACTTAAGAGAGGAATACATGCTATGTTAGATTCAATTGATTGTGTAATTAAATAATAATTATATTGAGGGAATTTTAGTAATTTACATGTTTAGAAAATTGGAAGATTAAGTATTCCTATATATTTTCTCATATATCTTCTTACCTGTTAATTCTGATTTAATTAATTATTGTAAATTTTGCTTTCTTAAAATATAAAAATACAAAAAAAATTGATTTTTATTTTTTATTTTAAAAATTAGTTTCTAATGAAATAATTTTTATGGGAACGATATTTTCTTATCATTATATTACTTGTTGTGATATGCATACTTGAGTATTTATTGAACACAATTTGTATGTCGACTAAAGTTTTTGACATTTTGTTCTAGGATTACAAATATTAAAAACTAATTTTTTATTTTATTTTAGTTATTTTTCTTTATTTTAATTTTAATTTATTTAGTTTTTTTAGTTATTTATTTATTTATTTTAGTTATATCTCTTTCTTTATTTTTCATAATTTTAATTAATTTATTTATTTATTTTAAATTTAAATATATCTTTTAGTGCTATTAGAAACGTAGTTGAGTCTATTACATTAATAGAATTCGCAAGGGAGAAATTTTGCATTTAGATCTTGGAATCAAGCGTACTTTGAGATCAATAAGAAACAACAAGTTGTCATCCAAGTAGAAAAAATGGCTAATCCATTATAAATAAAAAATAATGAGTTAAATTTGAACAACCAAATACCTTTGATGGATGATAAGGATAGAGTTACAAATGAATATGCATTACCTATGTTGGAAAGACTGAATCCAAGTATTATAAGGACAAAAATTTAAGCTAACCAGTTTGAACTAAAGCCGGTGATGTTTCAAATGCTACAAACAATTGGACAATTCATTGGATTACCAACAGAGGTTTCTCATTTATATCTCAAATTGTTTATTGAAGTTGTAGATTCATTAAATTCAGTGGTATGACTGAAGAGGCATTTAGGCTTAGATTGTTCCCTTACTCTTTGCGAGATCGTACTCGAGCTTGGCTAAACTCTTTACCACCTGATTCCATCACAACTTGGAATGATTTGGTAGAGAAATTCTTGATGAAATATTTCCCACCAACAAATAATGCTAAGCTTAGGAATGACATTACCTCCTACCAAAAATAAAGGAAAATCTTTATACAAAACATGGGAAAGATACAAAGAATTTCTAAAGAAGTGTCTTCACCATGGTATCCCTCATTGGATCCGAATGAAGACTTTCTACAATGGTCTCAATACTCAAATAACAACCATCATTGATACATCCACTAATGGGGCTCTACTAGCCAAATCTTATAATCAAGCTTATGATTTACTTGAACAAATGGCTAGCAATAATTATCAATGGTCAATGGATAGAATGACAATCACAACAAGAGTAGTCAGAATGTATGAGGTAAATGATATCATGACACTTACAGCTCACGTGTCATCTTTCGTTAATTTTTTAAAGGCTCAGAACTTGCCATTGAGTATAAACCAGGTCCAAGATTCAAGGGTGTCTTGTGTATTTTGTGGGGGAGCTCATTTGTTTGATAATTTTCCAAATGATCTTCAATTAGCATTCTATATAGGTAATGTAAATCGAAACAATAATCCATACTCAAACACATATAACCTAGGATGGAGATAACGTCCAAATTTCTCTTGAAATAACAACAATCAAAGTGGTAATCAAATCAACCGTCAATCATTTTCACCACTTAGTTTTCAACAACCATAAAAATCACAAGCCCAAGAGAAGAAGCCACCTACTAAAGAAAATACAAATGCGTTAATGGGAATGATAATGAATTTCATCAAATCAGTAATTACAAAAGTGTCCATTCAAGAGGCTTCAATTCAGAATTTAGAGAACCAAAAGGGGTAACTTTCCTAGGCCATAAGGCAAAGGCCTCAAGGTAACCTTCCAAGTGACACAATTATAAACCCAAGAAGAGAAGATAAAGAGAATTAAAATGCCATAGCCTTGAGGAGTGGGAAAACTCTAGAGAAGGACCATGAGACTAAAAAGACAAGGAGAAACCAAAAAATAACAAGGATGAGAAAGAACATGAAACTAACAAAGATGAAGAGGAATTAGTGGATACAGAGAGCCAAGGATTAGTGGATAAAGAAAGTAATGGAAAGGAAATAATTCATTCAAAGAAAAAAACCTCTATAAATCCACAATTCCTTTCCCTCAAAGATTGCAAAAGAAAAATTCAAATATGCAATTTTTAAAATTCCTGGAAGTCTTCAAGAAACTGTACATAAACATATCATTTGTAGATGCACTTGAATAAATACCTTCTTATGCCAAATTTCTAAAAGACATCCTATCAAAGAAAAAGAGGCTTAGAGATCATGAAACAATAACCTTGATTGAAAGTTGTAATGCCATCCTAGCTAGAAAACTATCCAAAAAATTGAAAGATCTAGGTAGCTTTGACATCCCTCGCACATCCATTTTGACAAGGCACTATATGACTTGGGTTTCAACATTAACCTTATGTCATTATAGATTTTCAAGAGAGTGGAGATTGGTAAAGCCAAGCCTACTTCAATAATATTACAAATAGCAAATAGATCAATTAAGCAACCTCGGGGTGTAGTAGAAGATGTGCTAGTAAAAGTAGGAAAGTTTATCTTTTCGACAGATTTCATTGTACTAGACATGGAAGAGGACTATAGCATTCCTATTATACTTGGTCATCCATTCTTAGCAACCGAAAAAAAACACTCATTGATGTACAAAAAGATGAGCTTACAATGAGAGTGCAAGATGCACAAGTAACATTTAAAGTTTTTAAAGCATCTGAACCCCATGTTATTGATAATGTTAATGAATGCTTAAGGATAAATGTTATTGATTGTGATAACAACATAAAAGAAGTTGTTGAGTCTCCCACACTTAAGACTATTACACATGATGCTATGAATAATGAAGTAAACTCACCAAGAAACAACTCAATCTGTGTTAACTTTGAAAGTGTGGAATCTGTGATTGATATTGTTGATTGTATGAACTATTTGGAGGTTGTACCCCTCGTGTGTATACCTAATGTGGTTGTGGAGAGTTTTGAGATAGGATCTATGCTCAAACCATCTATTGAAGGGCCACCAAGTTTAGACCTCACACCTTTATCATACCATCCCTAATCAAGTAGGCAAGTGAAAGATTCCAATTGAGAGGTGAAAAAGATGTTGGAAATAAATAAATTGGATGAGCTATGGTAGAGTGCTTAGAAGAATAATAAAAAGTACAAAAATAAAACAAAAATATGACATGATAAGATAATTAAGCACTGTATTTTTAAACTGGAACATAAAGTATTATTGAACAAATCAAGACTCAAATTGTTTCCAGGCAAACTCAAAAGTAAATGGACACAAAGGGATGTACCTTGGGACTTGATATGACCGTCTAGTCAAGGACGTTAAACTTGATGTTGGTTAGGAGGCAACCCAACGTTATTTTGCTTCTATTTTTATTGTTTTTTTATAGGCAAATAAATGTGGAGAGTAATGGAACAACAAGATGAAACAGTTCCAACGACAGATGTGGTATGCCAAGACTAAGGGAGTTTTCGTTCCTTTTAATTTTTCAC
The DNA here is from genome assembly GCA_033030585.1 of Hippophae rhamnoides. NCBI lineage: Eukaryota > Viridiplantae > Streptophyta > Magnoliopsida > Rosales > Elaeagnaceae > Hippophae > Hippophae rhamnoides. The sequence goes on from CM065437.1 coordinate 35,815,386, forward strand.
ATTTATATGTCCACGTTGGGGACAATATGCAATTTAAGTCTGGAATAGGAAACTTCATTCTCTACTTTAGTATTTAGTATGCATTTTCAATTTTTAGGAATTTTATTATTTTTAGGATGTTTTTAATCATGATTTGGGTAGAAATTGATAAATATATGAAAACTAAATGCATGCATGCTTGATATGTTACATATGAACTCGATGATAAAAATTGGTTGCCATGACTAGGATAAGGAATGTAACATGCTCGTTAAGATATGTACATTAATCATGTAACATGCTTGCTAGTTTTGACTCGATTGATTTAAATTTTTATGCACATGTTCATGATTGATTTTGGTGTTCTTATTGAGAGAAAATTTGTAGTGAGTTATGCAAGTTGATGTGATGTACCAAGTTCTTAGAATCTATTGGATAAATTGAGCTTTAAAAGCTAACCATTGTTAATATCTTTAGTCACTCATTTGAGCCTAACAAAGAACATTTCATATCTTTAATGCGCATTGTATGCTTAACCAATAAGCATTACATTTACCCTTGCACCTTTAGCTTGTATGAAAAAAAATACAATCATATGTTATGCAATAGAGTGAGGTGAAATGTAATGCATCCTATAAAAAAACTCACAACACAATTATCCCTCTAAAGAAAAAGAAAAGAAAATTGAAAATAAGTTTGAGGGTGTTATAAAGTTACAAAAAAAGTGCAATAAAAGAATATGAAAAGAATGATAGGAGAGGTGTATTAAAATATCAAGTTAAAGCTCAATTGTAATTAAAAAGTACATGATGAATAAAACGAAAAATATAAGGTGTAGAAAGAACCTAAATGTCTTTATTTATGGACCCCTACCTAAGTCTTGCATTACAAGCATGTAAAGTTCTTATTAGCTAACTGCATATTTATATTAGTGGAGAGGGATGTGACATGTTCTAAGATTAAATTGATTAGCATGCTCATATAGGTTGATTTCATGAGCGCATTGAATGATATCATGTGCACACGCACACATAGACATAAATCAATTCGTCAAAAACCTTACATATCCTTGTATTGATGGAACGTTGATTGATGAATATACAAACCTCATTGTCATAGAATTGTACGACTTTTGAGAGTGATAGTTTTTTATAAATATGTATCTATTAATAGTTATATATTTATGAATATACTATCCATGTCAATTAATTTAGTTACACTTGGCTTTACTTGAGGGCAAGTAAATAGTTAAGTTTGGGGGTGTGATGAATCTATGAAAGTAGAGTTATCAGTGCAATTTTTACTTAATATTTGCTCATTTTATTCCAAAAGTAGTATTTTTGTTGGTTTAAAATATTAAAATATGAGGTTTTTAATGAAAAATGGATGAAAATATAATTTTTGAAATTTTTTGGGATTTGTTTAGAATTTTTATGAACTTTTAATGCAAGACCAATTATGAGTTGACATATGGATGCCATGTATGTAAAGGAGTTGACTCGTGAAGCCATGTGGACACCACATAGTAGAGAGAATAAATCACACAATGCCGCATGTATCGTATGATATAGTACCATGTCACGTGTCAGCACATCATTCATTCTGAGTTGGGAGCTTGTCAACACTCTCGCCACTCGTTGTCACCTGATTTTTCCATTTATTCCACTCAGGTGCCATGCAACCCATAAACCCAAATCAAGTTATACCAACACTTGCTTAGCTTTCATTGATCATATCAGTCCTCCCATGCCACACATCGCACGCTAATTCGTCCAATGAATACCTTATGCCACGTGTTAAGCCCCTATTGGCTAACACTATTAATTTTCCTCTTTTTCATCACAGCCCTTGATCTGAAGCTAATCTAACGGTCTAGATTCCACTTGAGCTATATTTAACCCCTAATTACCCCATAAACCCTAATGAGTCGAAAATAACATGAATTTTATAAGTTTTTGGATCTAAGGAGAGAGAAAAATACAAAAAATTCAGAAAGATATACAATTTTGGTGGAGATTCAAGAGAAAACTGGTACTACAGTTCAAGAGATTAATTATATTTCTTCTTTTTATCCTTTTTTTCAATATTTATGTTTTTTTATGAAAAATATGAGTTTTATGAACAAAATTATGTCTAATTCATTTATTAATATAAGGGTATTATGAACCCAATTTTCAATATATGATTATCTAATATTTTACCCAAATTATGATTTTAATTTAATTATATTATTTAATCTATTTTTTATACTATTAATTGTTTGACCAACAATTAATTTGTAGAGGTAATTAAATAAATTTAAAAGAATTATTTAATTGTTTGTCTTAATTAAATAACATGCACAGTTTCTAGGTAGAGATGTATGATTCTTATATATGTGATCCATAATTGATGAACTTAATTAGTAGTATGTAATTTAATTGATATTAGAGTGTGATTAGGTTAATTACTATATGATATGTAGTTTAGTTAAGAGAGGAATACGTACTATGTTAGATTCAATTAATCATGTAATTAATTGATAATTATATTTAGAGATTTTAGTGATTCACATATTTAAAAATTAAGGGATTAAATATTCTTAAATATTTTCTCATATATCTTCTTAGTTGTCAATTCTGATTTAATTAATTATTGTTATTTATTTTTAGTTCTTTTAAATTTTGCTTTCTTAAAATATAAAATACAACAAAATTTGATTTTTATTTTTTTTGTTTTAAAAATTAATTTATAATAATATAATATCCGTAAAAATTGTATTTTCTTATCATTATATTGTTTTTCGCGATACATATATTTATGTATTCGTTAAATACAGTTCATGTCGCATCACAGTACAATCGAGACATCTCGTTAAAAAAATTATCTCACAATTGTTTTTCTTAAATTTAGAATAGATTCCTCTCTTTTTCCATCTTCTCAACCTTTAACATCAACCTGCTCCAAAATTTCTATCACCTATCAAGAACCTACCTTCCCTAATAATTATCTCAATAATTTTTAATTATACTCAAAATGAAATATACATATGTCAAATATAAGAAAAGAAATTCCAAATAAAATTGAGTAAAATATTGTCAAAGATAGGTCATTTTGTTTTCCTTTTTGCAAATCGCGAGAAGGCTTGATAAGCTTTACCAAACCTACTTAAAATGATCGGTAGCAGTACACTAATTCTCTATTTCTTTAAAATCTCCGTATAACTTCAATTTACTTCATCATAAAAAATAAAAAAACAATTACGCGCATTGCAGTAAACTAAGAAGGATAAATTAGTTTTTTTCTTAAAAAACAATTCCCTACACCTAATTTAAATTTATACTCATTTTTATACCTACATCACTTTTATTATTTCATATGGTATAATTATCTAAAAACATAATCCAGTTCATCATTTTCCACAATAATTCTATCATGTGTTATGATATAAGTTGTAATTACAAAAATATGTACAAATTTATGTGTTCAGTATTTCTCATTTCTTATTTTATGGGATTATCTTGTGATCTAGTTGTTATGACTCCCTTCCCCACCACCTTGCATTCAATTTCAAAATCTCATTCCTGTATTTTATTTATTTAATGAAAAATGAGACCTTGGTGTCCTTTAAAACAAAATAATGATAATACTTTCTTCACATGTGATAAGTATGTACAAAAAATTAATATTTTTGTATCCATTAAGAGATCTAAAAGCACGGATAAGGGGTAGCATAGGTCCATTTTTTGTCAAATATGTTAGTTTGGTCCTGTTATTCTTGAATCAGGTACTATAAGTCCTGTTATTATTAAAATTAAATACATTTAATCCCTTAATTATTAAAAATGAGCACTTTAGTTCCATAATTACTTAAAATTATCCACTTTAGTCTTAGGATTAAAGTGCACTTTTTACATTAAAATTTCTTATTTCACAAAATATGGGACTAAATTGACTCATTTAACATAATTAAAAGACCCCTAAAACCTTTATATTTAAAAATACCATCTAAGAAATAGTAGAATTAAAATGTATTTTTTTAAATAGGAAAGGACATAAGTATTTCCCACCTTATTATTTTAGAATGGGAAAAATGTTATGAGTATCTCTTTTCTGTTTAGTCCTCTAACTTTAAAAAGATGCTCATTAGTCGTTTTACTTATAAAAAATGTACTCATTAATCCTTTTACTTATAAAAAATATACTCATTAGTCATATTATTTATAAAAAAGGAGCCATAAAAATATTTTTGTTTATAAAAAAAATTTTAACTAGATATTGATGAGGGTATTTTCATCATTTGTCCTCACCCTATCAAATCAAAAAAATTACAAACATAATTTGTGAGATATTATCGTATTTTACCCCCTTTATGATTGGAATATCCCTGATAATTTTTATTTATTTTTAAATAAATTCAAAATTACTAAATTTCTTTTTTTGACACCATTTTTATAAGTAATGTGACTAAATGTCTCATTCTCAAAATTACGAGAATAAATGACACATTTTGTAAAAATAAAGGGACTAATGTGTTCTTCCTTAATAGAATACCACTAAAGGAAAAAAAATATTGACCTTATGAAAATCTAAAAATAAAACATATATAAGAGAAATCCCCAAGAAAGTTGGAGAAAGAAAATTAGTGGTAGCGATTGAGAGTGAAAGTGACAGGAAGTAAAATCTAAGAATGAGAAAGAGAATGAGAGCGAGAGAGATGTGAGGGGTGGTTGCACACTTGCAATAGTAGGGCTTAATTTTGTTGAAATATCGTTGACAATGGAAGGAAACTTTGTGTAGAAGATTTTGAAAGAGACGATCATTCGGTATTTATGGGTTTTTTTATGTTGGGAAAGTAAGTCAAAATCTACATTAAAAAAAGTTTTGAAAGTTGAGTAAAAGTCATCGATTAACAATGAACTTTAGTATCTTTCCATGGAAGAAGAAATGAAAGATATTGAAATGTTATGATCATTATCCATAAAATTATGTAAGGGACTAAGGGTTCATATAGTTTGTTTTTGTTTGAATTAATGACATATTTTTATATTTATGTGATACTAGATAACCATAAGATGTAGCAAACATACAAGTTAGATGAACGATTTGCTCCATGACGAAAGCCAAGTGATAGACAAGTTGTTAATGAGAGAACTTGATGTTTATATGTGGTTTTGTGAGGTATATCATTATCTCTCTAATTATGATACGGTAAATCAAAGAATATTATTGGTAATTTTTGAGTTTCTTTGTTTTTAGTCTTTTAGTGAGTTAGATATATTAGATGTATCGGGATTTTAAGTTTTAGTATTATTTTAGGTTTTTAGTATTTATATTAGCATATATGATGTATTGGATATTATGTTAAGACTCTTGTATTGTTATTATTATTATATTATTATTTATAAAAAAGATGGATTGCATTCATAGTGGAAACATACAAACATGTTGAGATATGTGATGACATAAATGATCCTACGTGCAATATGGTGTACTTAGATTAGTTACTAGTGCATAAACAATGTGATATATAGTGATTGTGACGTATAAGTAGTGTCTAGCTTATGTAGATAATTGATTCTCTAAAAATTTGTTAAAGCTGCATATGTGATATATTAGGATCACAACTCACTTTCTATTATAAATAACTATACAATAATGTATTCTACACATATGAAATAATGTTTTTCATCAACTCCTTCTCTACATCTCTTCCTCATGCATCTCTTCTTCTCTCTTGACTCATGAATTTTATTGAAGTTTCTTGTTCTCGATCACTTGATCATGGCTTATTAGTGTTCTTAACTTTCATGGTATCTGAGTTGTTATGGCTCAATTTCTTACTTCCATGGGTTCCTATGAAGAATTTCTACCAACTCTTAGCAATTCATCTTCTGGTCTTGCTTTACCTTTGGTTAGTATTCCTTTCAATCCTAATTTTTCTATCAAATTAGATGATGCAAACTACTTAATCTAGAAAGAGTAAATCAAACATGCTGCAGTTGTGAATGAATTGTAAGGATTCATTGAAGGAATAGGAGGTTGAGGTATTTTCATAGGCAACTCATTGGTTTCATGGAGTTCTGGGAAGCATAGGGTGGTTTCAAGGTATGAACTATAAGGATTCATTGAAGGAATATAAGGTTGAGGTATTTTCATAGGCAACTCATTGGTTTCATGGAGTTCTGGGAAGCATAGGGTGGTTTCAAGGTATGAACTATAAGGATTCTTTGAAGGAATAGGAGGTTGGTGTACTTTCATAGGCAACTAATTGGTTTCATGGAGTTCTGGGAAGCATAGGGTGGTTTCAAGGTCTTCAACTAAAGTAGAATTTAGATCATTAGCTTTGGTTGTTACAAAAGTTTTGCGGCTGAAGAATTTGTTTGGTGAATTGGTTATCAAGATTACAACTGCTCCAATTTTTTTATGACAATCAAGGGGCTGGAACATTAGCTAAACATCCAGTTTTGTATTCAAGAATCAAGCATGTAGAAATAGAATTTTATTTCATTAGAAAACATGTACTTAGTAGAGAAATTTGTATTGAATATGTACCAACACAAGAGTAACCAGCGGATACTATGATAAAAGCTTTAGGATCAGTTCATTTTTCATATTTGAGAACCAAGCTTACTATTCTCAATAGTGACATAAGCTTGAGGGAAGATGTTGAGATATGTGATGATATGAATGATCCTATGTGCAATATGGTATACCTAGACTAGTTACTAGTGTATAAACAATGTGATACGCAGTGATTATGTAGGATAACTAGTGTATAACTTGTGTAGATAATTGATTCTCTAAAAGTTTGTTAAAGCTACACATGTGATCAGTTAGAATCATAGCTCACTTTCTATTATAAATAGCCATACAATGATGATATAATGATTTTTTAGCAACTACTTCTATGTGTCTCTTCCTCGTCTCTTTTTCTCTCTAGACTCTTGAAGTTTATTGTTCTTGATCATAGGTGATTAGTGTTCATAGTTTTCAAACAACCAAAATGAGCAAAATAGTTGTGGCCTAATGCAACGTGTATGAAAATATTAAGCTTTCTTAATTTTCTATGTGGTTTTCTCAACTTGAATGTTGGACTTGCAATTTAAAAGAAATTTAAAATTATGTCTACTTGCAATTTTTCCCATGTGAAACCATAAATCCAAACCTACAACAATCAATAACTAGCAACAACTCACAAATCCCAAATCTACTCTAATGAATCAAATCCATAATAAAAAAAATATCAACTAAGAAAATCCATAGCCACCAGAGTACATAAACTTGTCAATCCTTGGAAAAAAATCCATATCTAAAGAAGAAAGAAAATGGAAAGAGATGACAAAGGGTTGTTAGTGAAAAACTTTCTATATCAAGTTAAGTTTTATGAAAAATGAAAAGTAGAAAAATAGATGAGACTAAAAATACTAGAAGATTGGCTAGAGAAGAGAATATGGAAAGAAGGAGAAGAAGAAAAGGTTGGAAGGTGAAGAAGAACGAAGGAGAAAAGAGAGAAAAAGTCCTAACTCTTAAAGTAACTCTAAAAATGGCATGTAATAGTTTTAAGACTCTTGTGTTCAATATGCGATATTAGTGGATTTTTTTTGGACTTTGGGTGTAAACTAGGCTAATTGTTGAATCATTTCAAATTTCTTGTATTATTGTATTTTGTTGCCTTTTTGCACGCTTTTATTTTATTTTTTTGCCTTTGTTGTGTTTAGTATTTGTGTGCTTTTGGTGTACACAACATTTTATTGGTGAATTGTCAACAACCATGGACTGGCCAATCTTAAAATCTTAACACCATGAGTAGTGATGCTCATTATAATATTATTTTTTAATTAATGTGTGACTTTACCTCTAACATCCTCTCAATGTGTGAATCTTTTTTGTTGATTTTGAAAACTCTTTCAATATAAAAATCTTATTTTTATATAGGAATAATGTGGAAGCTATTGGTATAGGTAACAAAAGGTTATATATTCAAGATCCTTATGATATTAGTAATTTAATTATAACAAGTAGTTTATATTATCAAACCATTGTAATGTGTGAATTAAGATTGGAATATTCGAGGTTTCAAGTCTTATCTCACAACTTTAATGAACTGAACAAGTGAGTATTGTTGCAATCTTCAAATAGATCAAAAACCTCTTATAGTTCACCAACTAGAGTTCCTATGTATGTATGGTGCTATTCTCAAAGAATAATAATTAATCAAACCAAGAAAAAATTCTCTCACAAATTAATGTTTGGAAAATTGTTTTCCCTAATGAAAAGTAGGTAATAGTTGCCTACAAAATTTGGGGAGTGAAAGAGTTTGAGATACAAATATTAAGAGTTTTTTGTTTACCAAAAGTAAATTTTCATTGGTAACAAGACTGTGAGCTCTTGAGTTTAAAGTAGTGCAACTTTTCCTGTCCTTTTAAGATTGCTTCTTTGGCTTTGTTAGAAATATGTTGCCATTTATCTTCCATCAATGCTTCAACAATGAATTTTGCATCGAATTCTATATAAATGGCTTTGTGTTTTCTAGTGAGTGCATGATCTATTGATGTGTTAAAAGACATTGCTTTAGCAATATCTATAGAAGAAGTAAATAAAAAATGGTGCCAAGTATGTATTATTTAACTTGTATGATCTGAAATAGTAAAGTTAATAATTGCATGATCATTTTTCCAACTAGTATCAGCGTTATATTTCACTGTGAATTTGGGTGGAGGTTTCCTCTGGGTTGAAATATATACCATGATATCTTCTTTCATAGAATCACAAGTTTTATTATTAACAATTAGAAGCTTATTGAATCTTCAAACCTTGAATTGATGGTAACTAATTGAAAATTGGAATCTAACATGCATTTGTTGAAAATGATCTAGTTTCTTAAGTATCATATTGTTCAAGCATGAGAATAGCCAAAACTATGAAGTGTTAATAGGATAAGTCTATAGGCAAAAGTGCTCTAGGTGGGCTAAGAGTCATGTTAATATATGTAAAAATGTCTAGTTTTGATGTGAATTGTCAAATTATGTTCCATTTCCAATGGAACCACCCGGATTGTAGAATTTTACATTTGATGAATAATTATTCAGTATCCTCCAACTCCTTATGACAAAGTCAATAGCTATGGCCATTTAAAACCATAAACCATAACTTTTCCTAGTGTACCTTTGGTGAAAACTGCTCCTTTTAGTACTTTCCAAATTTGTCTTTCCAAGAGCTTCACTTTCCAAATCTTTTAAAAAAAATCAACATGATCATAAATACCCCTTGTTTGATGAGACTGATATAGGAATCTTTCTTATCTGTTATGGCAAACCATTTCAAAGAGTCATTTTTTGTCTAAAAGTGAAGGGTGCAAGGCTTGGATGAAAGCCTCCATAAAGTCCAAAACAATCAAATTAATTTTATTTTAATTCCATTGGATGTTAGGATTCCAATGACATAGATCATAAAAATGAACTAATCTAATATTGTGAGTATTTTGTAGGAAAATAGGTAGTTTTTGGTGAAGTAACCCTAGAATCCAAGGGTCTTCCTAGATGTTTATGTTTTTTCCATTACCAATTTCCCAAAAAACTACCTTTCATAATTATCTCCTTTTCCCATTGTAGACATTTCTAAATGTACAAACCAGAAGTTTTAGTTTATACCCTTAAAAAGTGTTGGTTTTTTAAGTACTTGTTTCTTAGAACTGTGACAAAATGTTTTTGAGGTTTGATAATAAAATCTCAGGTTACTTTTACTAACATAGTTTGATTGAAATCTTAAAGTTTTCAAAACCCCAAACCTCCTACTTCTTTTGTTTGATAGGATGGGACCAAGCTAGAGGTGTGTAAAACTAAATGTTTGGCATGAATACTATCTTTCCACCAGAACCTTCATAATAAAGCATCAACTTCCTCACATATAAACACTGGTAATTTAAAAGTACTGTTCAAATAAATATGAATATTCTATAGTATTGATTTGATAAGAGTGTTTTTTCCTACTTGTGAGGAAAGTTTATATGTTTAGCTAGCCAATTTGGATTTCAATTTTTGAATGATAAATTGAAAATACCATTTTTAGCATATACTTAGAGGTAGAGGGTTGCCTAAATATTTGACAGGACTAGAAGCTTTCTAAATCTTAAGGGTTGAGAAAATATAATAATAATGATCTCCATATAAATTGCTTGAAAATAAAAACTATGGATTTGTTAAAATTCACCCTTTTTTGAGACCAATTGCAATACTTCTCTAGAACAGAATGAATAGTTAAAGCTTCTTTCACATTTTCTCTTGCAAAAATAACCATAACTCTGCATACATTAGATGGAAAATGGTAGGAGAGGTTTTGTTGATTTTTATACCATGTAAAATACCTATGTCTTATACTTATGAGATTAATCTAGAGAAGCATTCAGAGATTAGTAAAAATATGTAAAGGGAGAGAGCGTTGAGGTTTAATTGATCCATAAGGTGAACCATTTAGTAAAATTGAGTAAGGGATAGTTGAAATACATTGCTGGATAAGATGAAAAATTTTAGGTGAGAACACCAAGTGATGCATGATAGTGAGTAGGAAATTTCACTCTACTAGATCATAAGCTTTTTTAGATCCAATTTGACACGTATTAGATCACCTTTTCTCTTGTTTCTTTTTTGAAATTGTATGAGCTATTTAATGAGTTAAGATTTTATTTTTTACAATTCATCTACCATGTAGAAATGCTATTTAAAAAGGTGAGATAATATTTTGAAGAAAAGGTTTCAGCCTTTTAGCCAAAAGTCTTAAGATAATTTTATAAACGATATTACAAAGACCTATTAGTTGATAATAATTGTAAAAAATATGATTTTTTACCTTTGAAATGAGGGTAAAAAAAGTATGATTCCAACCTTTTTTATAGTCCCTAAAAAGAAAAAAATGTTGTACTTCATTAATTGTCTGGTTGCCCATAATGTGCCATCATTTTTTAAAGAACACAACTGAAAAAGCATTAGGCCTTGGTGCTTTAAGATCATGCATTTCCCATAAAGTAGCTTTCATTTCATATGGAGAATGGATAGAAGTGAGTAAATCATTGTCTTCCTTATTGATAGTTGATGGGAAAAGATCTTTTAAATTATCAACAATTAATGGGTTATCAATTGAGAAAATAAATTTAAATTGATCTATAAACTCAATTTCAATCTGTTCTCTATCCCAAATATTTAAACCATTGTCTAGAGTAATGGAAGGAATGTAATTATTTCTTCTATGTACAATGATGGAAGCATGGAAGAATTTAGAATTTCTATCACCATCTTCTATCCATAATTCCCTTGATTTTTTCTTTAGAATTGAATCATATCTTTAGAGTTGTTCTTTTAACAAGGCACAAATGTGTTTTCTATTCCACTTGATGGATGCATTTGGATGTGCATGTAATAAATGAAGTTTATTTTCTAATTGTTGTATTTTACCCATAACAAAGCCAAAATGGTTTTTCTTCCAAATACTCAATTTTATAGCCTAAAAACCAAAAATTTGCATGAAGGAATGCTGTTGTGATCTAAAAGTGTTCCAATTTGTTACAATAAAATACTCACAAGTTGAGTCTCGAACCAAGCTTCAAAGAATCTGAAAGGCCTGCAGCCAAAAGGTTCTTTTATACCATAAAGATGTAAAAGAATTAGATTGTGATCTGAAGTAAAATTTGGTATATTGGAAACTAGAGCTTTAGGCAAAATTTCATACCAACTTGTGTTCGAGATGACCCTATCCAATCTTTTATAAATTCTATCTTTTTACTCATGTCTATTACACCATGTAAACTTAGTATCAATGGAACTAAGGTCAAAAGACCCCATTTCATTCATAAACTAAATTCGTTCTCAAGTTTGAGATCAATGGGAATGCCATCCAGTTTCTCAGAATCATGAATTATATCGTTTAATTCACCAAGAAAACACCAAGGAGCTATAGTATTATGAAGGAAATAGGTTAATTCTTTCCATGTGATTGTTTTGTTTGTGTGATGAGAAGGAATGTAAACAAAATAGATGATAATATTTTCATTAGGATATAAGCACACAAAAATTTAGTTATTACATAGGTACTACCAACTTGAATGATAGAAAAAGATAAATGACTAAACCAAAAACAATACAAGGCACCTTCAATACTAACTACTGGTACGATAATGCTATTATCAAACACTTGGAGTAAAGATTACAATTATTATATAAGCATTGTTTAAGCTTTAGTTTCCATCAACCAGAGAACATATGGTTTATGTTTCCTCACAAAAGAATGCAATACTTTTTTTTTCAAGGTTGCACAAAACCTAAACACAAATGGTAAGATCCTTCCCTAAGATACCAACTCTATGAAGATCCTACATAATTTCATTAGGAGTGGTGACAAAATCATTTAAGCATAAGATGGAGTCAAAGTTTTGTTAGGAGAATCACAATTTCAATTCGAACTTAACCAAGCTCTAAACAGCAGAATTAAACCTATTCTCCTTCTTTGTGTGAATCTTTTAGGAAACAAATAAATAGAGCTTAAAATGAAACATGCACAAAATCAACACAAGTAATTTACGTGGAAAAACCTTCCTGCAGAGTGGAAGGAAACAACCACTGTGACTCTCTCCAAAATTTTCCCTATCAAGAAACAATTGTCCAACAGTTCCCTCTAGGTAAAACTAGAGTCAAACAATCAACAACATCATCAAGAATCCACTTCTTGAAAACTAACAATTATTTCAAGAAAAATGGAGAAATCTAACCCAATTCAGGCCACTGCTTCACTGCTCAGACTTTCTCAAACCGGTAAGCCAAATCCAAATCCCACCGCACAGATTAAAGAGTCTTGAGTCGTGAACCTGCCTGCAAAATTTCAGCGAATCGACCACAAACGGCCTTCGATCGGAACACTTGATGAAGACCTGGAGAGGGGAAAATCAAAAACCGAGAGTGCTTTTTCTCACGTCATAGTCACGCTCTTTTCTCGCACACTTTTTTCTCTCAGAATTTACACACAACAAACCCTAAATGGGTTTATTAATTAAAGAAATGAAATGACACAATTGTTCTTCTTACTCCACGGGCTTTTAAGCCACACTGGCTTCACTGGGGTTCTCCAAATAAGAGGAAAACCCAACAAATCTCCCCTTTTCCGATTAGATTGGTGGATCCGCCATCCCAAGCATTGAACAACAAACTTCAAGTTTTTCTCGACATCGCTTTTTCAAAGATGTCGATCCATTCTCATCAGTATGTATTTTCTCAAGTTCAAGCAACTTATCATAAGAAGTATTCTTATCCAATGATACCTCACATCAATACGCTTTGATCTCGAGTGAAATGCCGAGTTTTTCGTGAATAGAACTCGATTATCACAGAATAACACATATTTCTCGCCGCTTGAAACCAAGTTCCTCAAGAACTGCTTCATCCACAACAACTCCTTACAAAGCCTGCCGCAATAAACTCCGCCTCATCAGAGAAAGTAACACACTTTTGCAATCTCACCGCCAAGAAACCGCTCCACCGAGAAAGTAATTAGATAACCCGAAGTAGACTTACGAGAATCTTCATCTCTTGCCAAATCAATCTGTATCCAACTAACATCGGTTTTCCACTTCCAAAGCTAAGTGTTAACTCGAAGTACCTCAAGATATCTCATAATCCACTTTATCGCATCCCAATGCTCTCTTCCCGGATTCGAAAGAAAACGACTAACAACTCCAACCGCATTTAGCTATGTCCTGCCTTGTACACACCATTGCATACATTAAGCTTCCTATCACGCCGAGGCATATGGAACCTTTTCCATATCTTCCTTCTCTTTATCCGTCAATGGCCTCGACTCGATCTCAACTTAAAGTGATTAGATAAAGATAAGAAACCACTTTAGCCTTTATCCATATGAAACCTTTCAAGTACTTTGTCGATGTATCATTCCCGTGACATGTATAACTTCTTTCTTTTCTTGTCTCGACAAATTTGAATACCAAGAATTTGTTTTGCTGGCCCCAAGTCCTTCACGGCAAAGGACTTACTCAATCGCTTCTTCAAATTATCAATTCTTGAAGAATTTCTCACAACAATCAACATGTCATCAACATACAGCAATAAAATGATAAAGTCATCGCCGAGAATTTCTCGCACAAAAAACACAATGATCAAGTAGTCTTCTTGTAACCATACTCCCCATAACCTGACTCAAACTTCTTATACCATTGTTCAGTGCATTTCGCTTTCCAACCCGTAGAGGCTTTTCTTTAACCGACATACATAATCCTCTTTTCCTTTAACCTCAAAACCCTCTCGGCTGCTCCATATAAATCTCTTCCTCCAACTCAAGATGAAGAAAGGCGCTACATCCATTTGCTCAATTTCTAAATCCAAGCTAGTCGCTAGACCTAACAACACGTATGGAAGACATCTTCACAACAGAGAGAAAATATCATCAAAATCAATACCTTTTCTCCGACCGAATCCTCGACGACCGCCCTAGCTTTGTATCGTGGTCGTGAATTGTGTTCTTCGCTTCACCCCCGTACCCACTTGTTCTTCAAAGCTCTCTTACCCCAGCAACTTTACCAGCTCAAACGTGTGATTGTCATACGCTGATCGCATCTCATCTTCCATAAGCACCAACCCAATGTGTTTTGTTTCCATCTTCCATTGCTTCGCATAACATCGAGGTTCTCCTCATCCGTCAATAACACATACTCATCTCAGTATCATACCGCGTGGAAGGACGTCAATCTCTCTCTAGACCTCCCGGGTGGAATTTCTAATTCGCAACCGATCAAGAGTCCGCGATCCGTTTCCCAGCCAGCATATCTACATCATCTAAACCATGTTGGTCATCTCGAACATTTTGTTCCATCCGTACCGGTAAAGGAACCATCTAGGTCAATCAAATCATCGCTATACCGATGGACTCCTTTTTCTATCTTCTCAACATCTTGTATAGTCTGATCTTCTATAAACACAACATCACGACTTCTACCAGCTTTCTTCTCAACTCGATCATAAAATCAGTAGCCAAATTCATCCACTGCATAACCAACAAAGATACATTGTCGTGTCTTCACATCGAGCTTCGATCTCTCATCTTTTGGTATACGCACAAATGCCTTGCAACCAAAAACACGAAAATGATCATAAGAAACATCTTTGCCACCCAAACTCTATTTGGTACATCAAAT
Source organism: Hippophae rhamnoides (assembly GCA_033030585.1). Taxonomy (NCBI): domain Eukaryota; kingdom Viridiplantae; phylum Streptophyta; class Magnoliopsida; order Rosales; family Elaeagnaceae; genus Hippophae; species Hippophae rhamnoides. Next base: position 35,830,537 of record CM065437.1, read on the forward strand.
TGAAGAGGAACACATGGTGCTGAGATTAAGAACATGTACAACTCGTATTCAAAGCCTCACCCCGTAAAGATTCTCAACCGAGCCTGCGAAAGAAGACATCTTACTCTTTCAACCAATGTCCTCGTCTCATCTCTCTCACCAACCCATTTAATCGAGGAGTCTCTGGGAGGTGTCTTTTGATGTCGAATGCCCCGATGCTTACAGACTCATCAAAAGGACCCGAATACTCTCCCCATTATCCGGCTCGATGCACCGCAATTTCTTCCCGCTTGTCTCTCAACTAAGGCTTGAAACCGTTTAAACACATCTAATACTTGATTCTTTGCTCTTCAAAGTGTACACCCATAACTTTCTTGAACAATCATCTACGAAGGTCACAAAATAATTGGCACCACCCAAAGTTTTTGTCTTCATAGGACCACATACATCCGAATGTACCAAATCAAGTATGTATTGTTTTCTCAAGGAGTGGAACTCTTGAAAGAAACTCTATTTTGCTTCCCGCCAAACAATGAGTACATCTTCTTAAACAAACATCATTCATTCCGTAAATAAGATTCTTTTAGTTAATACCGCCAAACCTTTCACTCATGCGAGCAAGTCTCTTATGCCACAATTTCGATATGCGAGCTCATTTGTCACAAAGATTAATAACGCCTTTAAAGAGTCTCGCCCGTAGTATATACAAACCGGGAATGTTTTGCTCCCACGAGCAACAAACCATAGCACCTTTAGTAAGTTTCCATCGACTCATTACTAAAGGTATTGCAATATCCTTCATCATCAAGTTTACTCACAGTAGATCAAGTTCAAACGACTCAGAATATGCTTTTACCCCTCTAAGAAGTCTCGTGCCATTATTCATCTCCAAATACACATCTCCAATACCAATGACTTTAACCAAGCCATCATTTCCAACTTCACTGTCCCAAAGTCACTCCGTCAGATATGATGTGTTAAGTCCCTTCGAGACGTAGCATGAATTCGGAGGCTCCACTATCAATAACCCAATCGACCTCGTGACATGCAACATTGACAACATCTTCATTATAAACAACAAGAAAGTCTTCTCGAACTAGCTAAGGCAACTCGATCATTTTCTTTACTAACATCACCCTCGTTTCTTTGTCTTTATTCTTGCTTATCCCGCTCAACCGTCTCTATAATATTTCTTGATGTGCCCTTTCATGCCACAAAGATGACACTCAATATTAGAAAACCTAGACTTGCTTCTTCCTTTTTCTTTGTTCTTGAAACCTCTCGCTTTACTCCTCCCTCTTTCTTTCTCGTAACCAAAATCTCTCGATCGCCGAGAAGACTCACGTGACTTTCTTCTCATTTCTTCATTCAAACACTACTCTTAGCCGCATCCATGCTGATTACACCATTTGAGTCGAGTTACTTAATGACATTCTAAATGTTTCCCAAGAGTCCGACAACGTACTCCAATAAACACAACCCTTGAATCTCATCATCAAACTTGATACCCATTCCACTAACCGATTGATTATTCCCTTGAACGTATTCAAGTGATCCGTCAATAGGTTCCATCTTGTACCTTAAAGCCATCAATTGCTTTATAAGAAACATTTTATTATTTCCCCGTTTTTCTCGAGCATACAACTCTTCAAGTTTATTCCATAGCGACCGTGCATGTATTTCTCTCCACTAATATGATTCAAAACATTATCATCTACCCACCGCCTTATATACCCTACAGTACTGTCGATGTAACAAAGTCCATTCTTCTTCAAATAACTTTTCTCAAGCTTTCTCGTAGGCAAACACCGGTAAATGAAACTGCTTGACATAAAGGAGATCTTCCATTTTTCCTTTCCAAGTGTGATAATTAGAACCATTCAAAGTAATCATTCTACTCAAATTCCGTGCTTCCATTATTCAACACAAGAAATTCCACAATAATAACCACAAATTTCCGATACCACTTTGTTAGAGAATCACAATTTCAATTCGAACTTAACCAAGCTCTAAACAGCGGAATTAAACCTATTCTCCTTCTTTGTGTGAATCTTTTAGGAAACAAATAAATAGAGCTTAAATGAAACATGCACAAAATCAACACAAGTAATTTACGTGGAAAAACCTTCCTACAGAGAAGGAAACAACCACGCACTCCTCTCCAAAACTTCCACTATCAAGAAACAATTGTACAACAGTTCTCTAGGTAAAACTAGAGGCAAAACAATCAACAACATCATCAAGAATACACTTTTGAAACTAACAATTATTTCAAGAAGAATGGAGAAATCTAACCCAATTCGTAGTCACTGTTCACTGCTCAGAATTTCTCAAACCGGTAAGCCAAATCCAAATCCCACCGCACAGATTAAAGAGTCTTGAGTCGTGAACCTGCCTGCAAAATTTCAGCTTAATCGGACCACAAACGGCCTTCGATCGGAACACTTGATGAAGACTGGCTGGAGAGGGGAAAATCAAACCGAGAGCGCTTTTTCTCAGAAATGGGCCGCTTTTCTGCACACTTTTTTTCTCTGCAGAATTCTACACACAACAAACCCTAAATGGGTTTATTAATTAAAGAAATGAAATGACACAATTGCCCTTCTTACTCCATGGGCTTTTAAGCCACATGGGCTTCACTTGGGCTCCTCCAAATAAGAGGAAAACCCAACAAGTTTGGCTCTTATGCAACAAGTAGCTCTATGTTTAGTTTCTTTTTTGCACGTGGAGAAGTGCAAAGAGCCTTGCACTTAGAAGCATAATTTGCTTTAGTATTTGCATATAAGTGTGGTGCTTTCTTAGAGTCATCCAAGGTCATAATTGGACTTGAGTGATGGTGAGAGCTTTGGTAGTTATTACCAGATTGATTATGGTTATGGTGATTAGGTGTTAGGGGCTTGAAATCATATTTATGAAATTGGAAGGGGTATACACTATTTGAAAAGTGTAAGTAACATGATGTACAGCTTCCGTAATTTGGAAAATGATGTTAGTAGAGAGCCAGTGAGGTTTGTGGCTTGTCTCAATGTTAATAATGAGCCCAACAACTTGTGCCAACATTTTCTAACACCGGACTTTATCTATTACCCTCATGCTAACTATATTGTACCATTCATCCAAAAACTCAACAAAATGGGAACTATCGAGAACATGAACCATTTAAAGTAATTCCTATACTTTATAATGGATTATGTTGGCTTTTGCATAAACTTTTCTTGTTGTTAGAGAGAGTAGGAGGAATGAGTCTCCTAATCTTTAGTAACATTCTAAACAAGTGTGTAACTTTCCTTCTAAAGGGACCAACTTATTTGACAATAGGTTTATTTGGTAGTCGAACATCAATAGAGTTGACTCTCAACAGTGGAGGTGAGTCAATAGTGGTTAATGGGAGTTGGTTGATTAAAATTAGCTTTAAGCCACTCCCCATAAATTGGTGCAAAAAATGTCTTTATTGATTTGGTAAGTAACAACAGCAGCCAATGTACATTCATTTCTCATGTGGTTGAGCCTACCACATTTGAAACAGAAATAAGAAGGCGTTCCTAACAAAATTTCATACATATTTCAGAGTTAAAAGTTCTTTTCTCCAAAGCATTTTTCCTTTGGATTTTGCAATCAAGTGCAATGGGTACATGTACATTTATTTTAGCATGAAAACACAAATATTTTTTTTCATATACATCTCTTCATCAAATTCCTCTTTTTGGATTAATTTACCCGTAACTTGGGAAAGTTTTTCAACATTGGAAGGCTTCATCCGTGTCAAATGTATACCGTGTGCTTCATTCTAGAAGTAAGAAGAACTAAAATCAAGTTCTTGGATTGTGAGATTATGATTCCATTCTCATAGAACTAGGAAGGCATGGTTGATATGCGAAATCCTCTTTTCCCAAATGTTATCTCTATCCCTTGGGGAAGTAAAAGAGAATGAATATATGTTTTTATGGTAATCCATCACAGAAAAAAATGGTCATCTTTTAAGTGCCATGCACGTTTTAAAGCATTTACAACATGGTGTTTTTTTTACTATGTTCTTAGAAAGAATTGCCAACCAATTTAATTGAAGCAGTAGTTATGGCTTCCTTAGGATCCTCATCAATTTCAATCTCTGGTAGAATGCATGTTAAGTTTTTGGTTTACTAAATAAGTCCCCCAATTTCTTCATTAATAATAAAAATGGGAGTGGTAAACATCAAAGAAAGTTGAGAGGTGATAAGAGAGATGTTTATGGGAGACGAAGGTTTTCTTTTCCACGTTAGTTGGATGAGAAAATTAAAGATGATATTGATGTTATTTATAGTGACCCTAAACTCAACAAAACAATTGTTATCATATGTGTATAGGGAAGTGGGGACATCGTGGTTATTGTTGTGGTAATGGTTAGCCAGTTTTCGAGACCCTGATATGCACATGCTGAATGAAATGATGAGAACAAAAGTAGCCACCAAAAAGGAAGATGGCATTAGGGTAAAAAGTAAATCTAGAAGATTAATGATGAGGGTTGTGAGAAGAAAGCCAAGAAAACAACATAAGGATACCAGAAGAAACAAAAGATAATATTATACTGGGAAGGAAAAAAAAATTAGCTCAATGAGAAGCCATAAACAAATGATGATGTTAAGGGAAATGAAACATTAAAGAAACCCTAAAAATGGCGCATGCTTTATAGAAAAAGGAGTGATTGAAATAATCCACAAAAATAACAAAAATGAATAGAATAAATAATAGGGGAAAAGATGGAAGCAAAATGAGATGATTAGGTAAAAGTTTGAAGGTGCGAGTAATGATTGGTTTGGGAAAACATAATCATTAATTGATAAAATAGGTGTGAGATTTTGGAAAGTGTGTGAAATGAAAGAACGTTTCAAATACTCGAGAAAAAGCAAAGAGAAAATCTACTAGAAACGAATAATGATAGAAACTAGATGGAAGGGTAGTAGATCATTCGGGTGCTCGAGAAAAAACCAATAGAAGAGTGAATAGAAACAGGCACTAGAAAAAAGCAGTAATGTAATAGGAAAAGATACCCAAATGGTTGAAAAAAACAACAAATCAGATGTTAGGGAAGACAGTGAAAGGCAAAAAATGAATTCAATTCATCAAAAACTACTTCAAAATATAAAAGTCTCAACAAATAAATAAAGAACCCTCTCAATATGAAATAGCGTTTGGCAATTGTGTGTCTCACAAAATTCTCCCAATTGAGTATCAATCATATTCTTCAATTTCTCTATATTTGGCTGGCTCAGGGGTGATGTTAGGGTGTTTATATAGTCTTCAATTTTTGCACAGATTGATTAGAAAATCAACCCCTATTTTCATCTAACTCAGAGAGTCATTGCACACAATCAAATTATTTATTATTAAGAATCTCATTACCAGAGTCTCCTTTAATCTTATATCATAGCACATGGGATTATTAATTCCAATTTATGTGATCAATTTAATTTGATTAAATTTTTTTTTAATCTAATATCAATTCAAATTTAATAATTCCTAAAATATCTTTATTTATCAACAAGTTTTAAATACCTACCAAACATTTAAATTTGATATTTTAACATTTTAATTAATTCGTATAGCTATCTCGTCCAACTAAATAATATATAATTAATTCCATACATTAAAAGGATATATCAAAATCAATGTTTTATTTTATTTATATTTATTTGACATAAATAATCTTCATAAAATGTCCTATAAATAAATTATGACCCACTTATTCCCATGAGTTTTTATATAATGTAAAATAACATATTTTTTTGTAAAAATTATATGTTCTTTTTCATTGTAAGCTTTATCTTCGTGGGTTAGTGGGTAGTATAAGACGTGACCATATAAGTAGACCTCATTTTTTATAATAGATAATAAGGTAGGGAGATGGTTTTCCACTTATGTCATTTATATAATCAAGGTTGTTTTCACTTATGTCACATAAATTATTTTATTATAAACTAATTTTTAAAACTAAAAAGAATAAAAAACAATTTTTTGTGTTTTTATATTTTAAGGAAGAAAAATTAAAATAACTAAAAGTAAATAGCAATATTTAATTAAATCAGATTTGGTAACTAAGAAGCTAAATAAGAATATATCTAGGAATACTTAATCCTTCAATTTTCTACACATACGAATCGCTAAAATCATCACAATATAATTATCAATTAATTAAATAATCAATTGAATATAACCTAGCATGTATTCATCTCTTAAGTAAACTACATACCATATAGTAATTAATTTAATCATACTCTCATACCAATTAAATTGCATACTACTCATTAAGTTCATCAATTATGGATCACATACATAAGAATCATACATCTATGCTTAGAAACTATGCATGTTATTTAATCAAGACAAACAATTAAATAATTCTTTCAAATCTATTTAATTGTCTCTATAGATAAATTTTTGGCCAAACAATTAATAGCATAAAAATCAGATTTAATAATATAATCAAATTAAAATTATAATTTTGGTAAAATATTACATTATCACATGGTCAAAATTGGATTCGTAAGATCCCTAAATTATTAAATTAACTACACATAATTGTGTTTATAAAGCTCATATTTTTCATAAAGGAAGACATAAAAATTGATAAAGAAATAAAATCAATCTCTTAAATTGTAGTGTCATTCTCCTCTTCAATCTCCATCAAAATTGTATCCTCTCTTGATTTTTTCTGTATTTTTCTCTCTTTTTAGCTTAAAAAATGACCAAAATTATGCTTATGATGGCCCCTTAGGGTTAATGGGGTGATTAGGGGCTTAAATATAGCTCAAGTGTGATCTTCACCGTCAGATCAGCTTCAGATCAAAGGTTAAGATCAAAACAAGCAAAATTGACAATGCCAACCAATCACAAAATTCATTAGGTGAATTAGAGCGGAACAGAATTCATTAGGTGAATTAGAGTGCGACACATGGTAGGAGTGATAGGTCTGATTTAACCCTCATTGATTCAATACCATGCAGCTTAATGTGATTCACAGAAATGGATGGTGTGGCACACGAGTGGAATGCAGGGAGCAATCGGGCGGCAACACGTGTTAGAAAAGGTTTAACTACACTTCGAACTCGGATTGAATTCCATGCTGACACCTAGCATATGCGTGACTTTCCCACTTATCTCGTCTTCTTGCATGGCATGTCATGTGGCAGCTCTTGATTAACGAAACATTAAAAATTTCAAAAAAAATTCAAAAATTATATTTTCACCCCTTTTCACTAAAACATTTATATTTTAATATTTTTGTCTCCAAAAATAATATTTATTAAATAAAATAAGTAAATATTAAATAAAGATTGCGCTAATGACTCTACTTTCATAGAGTAATTAGAGATTGCATATCTGGTCGATTGCATATCACCCGCTATAGTTAATTAGGTCTGTAAGTTAAAAAGCATTTAGAAGTATCAAAGATAAACAATAAATGATTGGAACAATCAAGAGAATAACAACAAGAGCCTATTATACCACTTGTTTTTCCACTAAAAATAAAGTGGTATCAGAGTTATGGCAAATAATAAAAAACAATTAAGAAACAAGTGGTCTATTGGGCTCTAGTTTTTATTCTCTTGATTGTTCCGTCATTTGTATATGAAAACAATTCATATTCCTCATCGAGAATTTCTCATTCCTAAATCTTTCTTCATCGAACTCTACATCATGCTAATAATAATTTTCCCATTACTTGGATTATACAACTTATAGTCTTTAGAGTTGGTGTCGTAGCCGATGAAAATAAACTTTTCAATTTTGGCAACAAGTTTAGTTCTTTCTTCGTTTGGTACATCTACATAAGCAATACTTCCAAAAACTCTTAAATGATCAATGTCCAATTTTCTTCCACTCCATGCTTCTTATGGTGTCTTTTCCAAGACGTTTCTTATTAGTGAGTAGTTAGATAAGTAAACTACACATGCTACGGCTTCTAACCAAAACTCCTTTGGTTTTTTCATATTTTTTAGCACACTTTGGGCAAGGATGAGAATTGTTCTTTTCTTTCTCTCCACCACTCTATGTTATTATGGGGATCTTGGAATAGTTAATGGTCAACGAATTCCATTAGCTAAACAATACTCTTAAAACTCTTTAGATGTAAACTATCATTCTCGATCAAATCTTATTGTCTTGATTTCAAGACCTCTTTGTTTCTCAACAGTAGCTTTGAATTTGTTAAAAACTTCAAATACTTCAGACTTTTGTTTAGGAAATATACCTAGATATTTCTTGAAAAGTCACCAATAAAAAGAGAAAAATTTTACTTTTTCTAAGAGAACTTAGCTTGATGGGATCTCACACATTAGTATGAATGAATTCAAGTGGCTTTTCAGCTCTTAAGTATGACCCCTTTGGAAAGATTTTTCAAAATTTATTTCAAAGTAAAAATCCTTCACATAGTTGATCGCAATGATTAATGGTAGGAAAACCTCTCACCATTTGTTTCTTTGAAAGTAAGTCTACTCCTCCAAAACTTAGGTGCCCATATCAAAGATGCCAAAGACAAGATGAATCCTTGTAACAAGCTTTCAAACACTTTGCAATATTATTTTGAATGTTTAACATGAACATTCATATTTTTGACATTTGAACTTTTGCAATCATATTATTTGAATAATCTCTTATATAAAGACTATATATTTCAAGTGAATTTCATAACCTTTTTCTAAAATTTATCCCAAGCTTATGATATTGGTTTTCATAGTGAGTATATAATAGACATTTGAAGTAAATTGATGTCTTTCATCTTTCAAACAAAAATGACTTTTACCTTTTTCCATTCAAATTAAATTTAGATTTATATCCAAAGGAAACATACCAAGTATTATCTTGATCTTCATTTTGGGCTTCGCAAGCTAATAGTAAAGTATTATATTCTTCATAGTTACTTTCTATGTAATTGGCCTTTTCTTCAACATTATTGTTTGAAGATTGAACATTGAACTTGAGATTTGCAATAATGACCAAACTTTTGACAATTATAATATTGAACTTGAGATTTGTAATATCTTGACTATGAGTGTCCCCTACCATGCCCTCTTATTTAGTATTATCCTTTAGCATAATTGTTGGAATTATTCATACTTGTATTCCAACTTTTACCATGACCTCAATGTCCACCTCTTCTTTGACCACGACTATGACCTCTATATCAACCATTTAAACAAGAAGACTTTATCAGGTTGATAAAGCTACTTGGTGTCACAAATGATCAAGTTTAAAATAGGATATTGAAATATAAACTTGATATAATAAAAGAAAATCAACTCTGAATTAAGCTCTATGATCATTTAAATAAAACATATAAAAGTTTTTACTATTTTAGAATATTGATAGAATGACAAGGGTGACTAATATTAGCTCATTTTATTTAGGTTAAACAATTTCGTGTGATGTTAATTAGTTTTGTAATATATATAAATAGCTCTACATTGAAGTTTGTATGTAAGAAAAAAAATAGAAAAAGAAGACAATATAATAATATTAAACATTTTTTGGTATTCTAAAAGGAAGAGAGTTATTATTATTGTATTTATATACAATAAGAATATCATATCCTTTATGAGGTTTCTTTTATAGCATTTTTAGTACCATAAATTATTTTAAAAAAATAACTTTTTTATATTTGAAAGTGAAAATTGTACTTGGTATGTACAAGAATAATGAAAACACTATATCTTTTACGATTCTCCATCATTTCTCTTCTCTTTCCTTCTTCTTTTTCTTTTCATTTCCTTCTCAATTATGTGTTTTAGTTTCATGTTGGGGAGAGACCTCCCCAGAGGGGGATTGCTATCTTCGGTGGGTATTTTTTTGTGTTTTATAGCTTTAGTTTTCTCTTCTTTGTAGGGTTTTTGTTTTATAAATATACTATCACTGTTATAGTAATTTTCTATCAAATTTGACTCTATGAAGATTAGGTCTAGTGTATCTTCATATCTACATTTGTTGTATATGAATTTTTTTATCAATCATGTGTTTGTATGTTTCTATAACGCTCATATCTTTAAAGACTTAACAAACTGAAGATATTTTATTTAACTTGAAGTTTTATTGATACAAAACTTCAAGTAGTCGTGTTTGATGGTAGAGATGCCTAAAAATGAGCATGATGAAGAAGCTCATGGTTTAATACTTCTCTTAGTAAAACTATCATTCTCCATGTATTTCCTATGCTTCTAAGTGTTTAAATATGGATTAGTGAGTTTCATTTGAATATATAATGTTCCTTATTGTATTTTTCATATCTCAATTTTAATGGAATATCTTTCATTTAAAAAAAAAGAGTTTGTAATTTAATGTGGTGAAAAATATTTTAAAATCAATAAAAACTTATAGAAATATGACATATGTGAGTAGAATAGATGGAATGAGTCAAATTCATGTTGATTTAAAAATATGAAGGAACAATTCAATGTGTTCATAGCAAATTATGGAAAATCTTTTATCCATCTCAATTCAACTTCGAATGTGTCCACAACTCTCGATAAATCTAGAATATTAAATGGATTAATTGATTTTTTTAACACCCAAATGGATATATATATTTTTTCGATAAGAAATTACTTTCAATAATTGTGGAAACTAGTACGAAGTATTAGAACTAGGATTGATTCAAAGCAAAGCCTTCTAGAAACTAAGAATGTGTTTGATAATACTATGGTTACTTATTTTTTATTTGTTTCAAGTGATTTTTTAACTAAGCATATTTGATAATGATTTTTAATTTTTATTTTTATATTTCTAAGGAATCATTACGATGATCCATAAATTAGATATTTAAATCAAATTTCTAATTTTTTTTATTTTTTTCATTTTCACCGGATATTTTTTTATAGAATAAATGAAAACTTATAACTTTTGTATTTATACATATTGAAAGAAAATTATTAAAAATTAATTTTTTTAATATTAACCAAATAATTAGTTAACTTTTGAAAAAATAATTAGAAAACAAAAAGCATTACCAAATAACTTGTAGATGATTTTTGAATTTTTTCTTTAAAACCACCAAGTAAAAATTATTATAAACTACATTAGTCATTATTTTTACAAAAAAAAAACAATTATTTAATCATAAATCATAAATCAAAATCGTTATCAAATATGGTAAAAAATACATTAAGAACTATTTAAGAAAACATTACGAGTGTGTTTACTAATCTATAATAGGAATTAATAGAAATTAGAATGAGAAGGAAACACACTAAATGCGTCGATCCCATCGATAGTCTTTACTAATAATTTGTAAAAATTGAAATAATAAGGAAGTAGATTACTTTTGAAGCATGAAGTAAACATCCACAATAGGAATCAAAGACAATAAAAGCTACACTTTACAAAACTACCCTTATAAATAAATTAGTATTTATGTATAATTTATAATTAATATTTTATTTTTATTTTTTAAAAAATAATTAATATAATAATACCTTTAATTTTAATTAAAAATTAAATTTTACTTAAGTCCTCATCTTTCTCTATAAAAAAATAACAAAAATTTAGTTAATAAATTTAAATCTAAACTAAATGTATATTCTAATTTTAAATCTTTTCCTAATGATATTTTAAGAATGTTATAATTTTTTAGATGGAAAAGTTGTCCCAAAATTTGTATTAAAAAAAGTCAGAATGAGAATGAATCCTAAAGGGGTTGGGAATGAATCCTAAAGGAGGTTAGGAATGAGAGAGGGATTTGGGAATCATTCCTAAAAGTTTCTTTTTTTAGCTACTAACCTAGTTAGTTACACAAGGGTGAATAGATAATCGATGGAATTACATCAACTTAAATTTTATGCAAATGGTTAGGCATGTAATTACGTATAAATAAAATAATATGAAAATATAAAGATTGAGACACGAGATTTTCAAGTAGAAACAACCTATGCCACACCAATGACCTAAGAGAAAAAAACCATCAGTCCATTAGACTACCTAACTATCCACTATAAATAATAAGATCCAATTACAAGGTCAAGTCTTATACTACCCACCAAGATAAAGTCTCCCAAATAATCTAATTACAAGCCGATGCTTTTATCATAGTCTTTTATAAGAAAGTTGTTTGAATACAGACCAACATTCTAACAACTGAGTAACATAAGCAATCAAACACATTCAACAAGTACACGAAAAGTTAGAATAATAACACAAGTGTAAATATGTGTCCTATAACATATTCAATAATGAATAATCCTAACTAAATGATTTAATAAATATATCATATAAATCGAAATCAAATAATAACCCTAGAATAATTAGTTTAAAGCACAATATCACAAATATTGTAGGATTGTTAATTCATCAAACACTACCATAAATATTTGATAAATTAATTCAATGAAAAAACTTACTTGAATAGCTTTTTTACAAAACAAGAGATATATTAAAATGCATATAAGAATGCTCTTGTGTGGTTGAATAAAGTTGTGTGCTTATGTTTATATATATAGTATCTTTTAAAGCACTAGGTCAAACTAAAATTACTATATTGTTCATAAAATCAATGAAAATAGTTTTAATAAAAAAGGAAAAAATAGTAAAAACCCAATTATATTTGAGTTATAAATAGATTTTAAAATGAAAGCCATGACCGCTGGATTGATCTAACATATGCTCAATCGATCAAGTACTTAGTTCAATCGATCCAGTCAATTCTAGATTGATCCAATCAATGAAAAAATTAATTCAGGACTTTTAAAATGAGTAACTCGATCATCCATCATTCTACATCGCTCAATCGATTTAGACATATCTCGATCAATTGAGTCTCAAAATGTTCTTACATGTCTAATATGAAATCTAATGTGAATAAAAATGACTTGAATTGTGATCGTTGAAGCTTGATAGTTTCTTAAACTTAAAAATATTATTGAAGGGAACACCTAAAAACTAAAATTACATTTTTATGTTTTTTTCATAAATATCATCAACACTCACATAAACCTTAGAATCTCCTCATTTGGTATATTTGTGTGACAAAATCTCTTTCACATTACATAATGCTCAAAGAAAAAATATATTTTTACATAGTGGTATTATCCTATGATCCGATAAAACCATCTTCACTTGAAACTTAAAAGCTCATGTTTATACTGAAAGTCAAAAAAATAAATACCCAAACAACTTCTGATGAAAGACTCATTGTATATTAGTTCACTATATATAACAATATAAAAAGTATAACTCCCCCTATGTGTAATATTTTAAAAAAATTGCAAATTTATCAATTTTGATTCTCCACCTATATTTAATATTTCAATTTTTCTCCCCCTTCTTATCATATGAATAAATAATCTAACATTGAAGCTTAAACTCAATATGAGGAAGAAGAAGATGTATACTATGAATGAACTCCACCTAAATGTTATGACACCCTAAAATAAGGTGAAAAGGATAAAAATTTATAAAATCTAATAAATATAATTTTTTTTCCTTTTTTTAATAGGGGCAATAAATTGAGCTGAGCATGACTACAACATTACACACAAATACAAAAATCGATTCATGTGATTATTCATTAACAACATAAACATATGTAAACAAGACACACAAACATACTAACACATATTGACGTAACGATAGCCACCTAAAGTGATATAAATATTGAACTCAAACAATATCAATTAGTCCATTTATCATTAGTTATGAAAGATTTAAAGAAAAGAGCATCACCAATCATGCAAAAAATTTAGTTGAATTCATACTTGAACATAATAAAAAATTTCTTACCAAGAGAGAACTTTTTAAAAAATTATATTCCTTCTCAATATTTATCATATTATTTTTAAATTTTTATTTTGTATAAAGTAATGGTTATTTATTTTTATTTTTGTATAACCATTTATGACTCTCTTTTTTGGGAATTCAATTATCTTTTATTCTTTACAGTTATTTCCTTTATCATATTATTTTTCTTTTGCAAAGAAAACATACATGAGCCAATATACCTAACATGATGACTTTCACACTAGTTATGAAGTAGCTTTTTCTACTCATTATAGTAGTTTTAACACATTATAGTAGGTAGCTCTTTCAAAACTAGTTGTCTCTCTATACTAGCATTTTATACAGTGAACGTTCAACTATAATTTTCACAATTAAAGTTATCTCTATTCCTAAAATCTCACATAATTAATTATAAACTTCTACCATGAAATAACTTATATATCCAATAAGTGTCTAAGTAGGTTCGTGTCAACATCAATCACTAGATGTGAGAAATATGTAAATGCACAAGTCATAATATCCATTTTCATAATGTATAGTCAAAAAAATATGAAAGTAGTATGTAAGGTTCATGTCAAGTTAAAGCAAGTTTACTTCCCCTTTTTCATATATTCTAAAAAAATACTAGGAAAATTTAATCAATAGTGTAAATTCCTAAGGCACTTCTAAGAGATTCAAATCTTTGAGTATCAATTAGCTTAGTGAATAAATCACCTGATTTTCTTTTAATAAGCACAAACTCAAGGGATAAAACTTTATCTTCTACTAGTTACCTAAAGAAATTATGTATGTTGTCTATATGTTTTGTTCGAGAATGTAGAATAGGATTTTTAGAGATATAAATAGCACTAGTGTTATCATATAAAGGGAAATTGTACCTTGTTCAAAGCCATATTCCTTAAGCATAATCATCATCCACTAAAGTTATGTGCAAGAGCTTTCAACAATAATGTATTATGCTTTTGTAGTAGATAAAGAGATGGAGTTTTGTTTTTTGTTGTGTCATATTACAAGATTGTTTCCAATAAAGAAGCATCCATCTAAAGTGTTTTTTCTTACATCCTGATTTTTTGCCCAATCTGCATGTGTATCACATGTAGTATCATTAGTAAACCAAATACTAGAGTTGTTTTTTCAAAGACATACTTGATGATCCTTTTGACATGGTCAACGTGTGATTCCTTATAATCTTAATAATAACGGGCATGAACACAAACACAAACACTAAACAAATATTAGGTCTACTTGTTGTAAGGTACAACAAGCTTCCTATCTTGCTTCTATATAGAATTTGATCAACACCCTTACCTAACTCATCCATTAAAATCTTGGCACTAGTACTTATAATGATTCTCAAATGATTACTCTTTTCAAGTTCAAATTTCTTAATTAAATTACATACATGCTTGGTTTGAGAGATAAAGATTCTATTACTTATTGTTTAATTTACAAACTAAAAAAATATGTGAGCTCACCCATCATAGACATTTCAAATTCCTAGTCATAATGTTCACAAAATCATCAACAAGAGAACTAGATGTTGACCGAAAGACTATGTCATCGACATATTTTTGAGTTATAAATATATCTTCTTTGGACCTTTTAATAATAAAAAGTCTTATCAACTCTCTCTCGAACAAATCTCTTGTTCTAAAGATAAGTTGTGAGCCTTTCATACCAAGCTCTAGGGGCTTGTTTCAAACTATAAAGGGCCTTATTGAGTTTATAAACATGTTCAAAAATCATAGGCTAATAAAACCTTTTGGTTGTTTAACATAAACTTCTTGACTAAGTAATCCATTTAAGAAGGAAGACTTTATGTCCATTTGAAAGAATTTAAATTTCATAAAGCACACAATGACAAGTAAAATCCCAATTGATTCTAAACTAGCTACATGTGAAAATGTTTCATCAAAATCAATTCCTTCAACTTGTTTATATCCTTATGCAAGTAGACTAACCTTATTTTTAATCACAATATCATGTTCATTAGATTTATTTTTTAAACACTCATTTAGTTCCTATAATTGTTTTTATCTTTAGGTCTAGGTAATAAAGTCAAAATATCATTTCTAGTGAACTGAGCTAGCTCATCACGCATGGAATTTATCCAGAATTCATCTTTTAAAGCTTCATTAAAAAGTTTTGGTTCTATTTGAGAAACATAACAGAGATGAGTTATCTCATTTACTTGTCTCCTTTTAATTTCCATACTTACATTTGGATCACCAATGATGTTTTCAATTGGGTCGTTTTTTGCAATACATGGCCTCTGAGTTTGACTGTTGGGTATAGTGAGCTCGTCATCTAAGGATGACTTTTCATCTAGTTCATTATCTACATTTTCATTGTCAGAAGTTTCATCAATGTGTTCCTTAATTGGCAAGCTTGTGCTTAAAGTTTCATATTTAATTATCATCAGCCACTAGAATATTAGTACCTATATCATCTATAACAAAATTGATGGACTCCTTCACGGTATTAGTTCTCAAGTTGAATACTCTAAAGTCACACTTGTTAATGAGTAACCTAGAAAGATACCTTCATCACTTGTAAATTTGAATTTTCTTAGCTTATCACGATCTCTAAGGATGTAACATTTACTTCTAAACACATGTGGAGGTTTAATATTAGGTTTCTTACCTTTCCAAAACTCATAAGGAGTTTGGTTTGTACCTGGATGTAGGTAGACATGAGTCACTTTGTAGCATGAAGTATCTTCCTTTGGCCCAAAACAGCACCTATAGCATAGTCACTAGCATCACACATTACCTCAAATGGAAGACTCCAATTCAGTGCACAAATTATAGAGGCTGAAGTGAGCTTTTCCTTCAAAAGGTTAAAAGCCTTCAAACAGTCAGGAGAAAAATCAAACTGTGCATTTTTAACTAACAAACTGCAATTGAAAAATCCTTAATAAATCTTCTATAAAACCCAGCATGTCCCAAGAAACTTCTAATGCCCTTTACAGTTGTTGGAGGTGGTAATTTTTCGATCACCTCCACCTTTGCACGGTCCACTTCCATTCCCTTTGCTGAAATCCGATGGCCAAGAACAATTCCTTCTTGAACCATGAAGTGACATTTCTCCCAATTTAGCACTAAATTTGTGTCTTTACAATGTTGCAAGACTAAAGAGAGATTATGCAAGAAATTATCAAAAGAATGGCCAAAAACAGAAAAATTATCCATAAAAACTTCAATAAACTTTTCGACCATATCAAAGAAAATCGCTATCATGCATCTCTGGAAAGTTGCAAGTGCATTACATAAACCGAATGGTATCCTTCTGTATGCAAAAGTACCATAAGAGCATGTAAATGTTGTCTTCTCTTGATCCTCTGGTGCAATTTCAATTTGGTTGTACCCCGAATATCCATCAAGAAAACAATAATAAGCATGTCCAGCCAATCTTTCCAACATCTAATCGATAAATGGCAAGGGAAAAATCTTTTCGGGTGGCATCATTCAACTTTCGATAATCAATACACACTCTCCAGCCAGTCACTATCCTTGTTGGAATAAGCTCATTGTTTTCATTTTCTACAACTGTGATTCCTCCTTTCTTTGGTACACAATGAATTGGGCTTACCCAAGCACTATCTGAAATCGGATAAATTACCCCGGCATCCAAAAGCTTAATCACCTCATCCTTGACCACTTTTTTCATTGTTGGGTTTAAGCGCCTTTGTGGCTGAATTGTGGGCTTGTAATCCTCATTCATCAAGATTTTATGCATGCAAACAGAGTTGCTAATCCCTTTGATGTCCGCCATTGTCCATCCAATTGCCATTTTGTGAGTCCGAAGAACTCCTAATAGCTTGTTTTCCTCTTCATCATTCAAAGAATTGTTAATAATAACAAGAAAGGATTCTGAGTCTCCAAGATAGGCATACCTTAGATGGGATGGTAGTGGATTTGCTCAATCTTATTGGCTTCCTTCTTTACCACTGAGGTTAGAGTTTCATTTGTTCCCAACTCCTTGAATGTTTCATCACTAAACAAATATTCATCAAGTGCTGCCAATAATTCGGAACATTGTCTCACTCCCTCATCTTCCTCCTCAATTGTTGCAGATTTTACAAGGAAAGCTTCTAGTGATAGCAATGGAGTTCTATCTTCAAAAGTTTCCGAGATTATCCTGTCAAGAGTGTTAATTTGAAAACAAGAATGTACCTCACTTGGAAATTTCATTGCTTCAAAAACATCAAAGTTCACTTGTTCATCTTGCACCCATAGAATGAGCTTTCCTTACTGAACATCAATCAATGTTCTTCCAGTTGCAAGGAATGGTCTCCCCAATATCAACGGTACCTCTCTATCTTCCTCCATGTCAAGCACCACGAAATCTACAGGCAAAATAAATTTGTCAACTTTAATTAAAACATCCTCAATTACCCCTCGAGGATATTTCACCGATCGATCCTCTAATTGTAGAGAGATTGAAGTGGGTTTTACTTCTCCCATGCCTAGTTTTCTGAAAATAGAAAGTGGCATCAAATTAATGCTTGCTCCTAAATCACATAGGACTTTATCAAAATTGCAACTTCCTATAGTACAAGGTATAGTAAAACTCCGTGGGTCTTTCAATTTCTGTGGAAGTTTTCTTTGAAGAACTGCACTGCACTCCTCATTTAGCATGACAGTTTCATAATCTCCCAGCTTCCTCTTCTTTGATAGAATTTCCTTCATGAATTTTGCATACTTGGGCATTTGTTCCAACATCTCTGCAAAAGGAATGTTAATATGCAATTTCTTAAAAATATCCAAAAATTTATCAAATTGATTATCAAGCTTTTTCTTATTCAATCTTTGAGGATATGGGATAGGAGGCTCATATTTCGCATTTGGGGAAGGTTGAACATCTTGGGATGTTGATGGCTTATCTTTAGATTCTTCCATCTTTTTCTCTGATTTCCCCTGCCATTCAAGTTCTTTACCGCTTCTCAATGTGATAGCCTTTACATGCTCTTTGGGATTTATTGTGTCATTGGGCAACGATCCTTGAGACCTTTCTGCAATCTACTTTGAAAGCTGCCCCAGTTGGTTTTGGATGTCCCTATTGATTGCCTCTAAATTTCTGAAATTTGTTCTTGACTCATCAATGAACTTTCCCAAAATTCCTTCCATATCTGTTTGTTTCTTCTCTTGGGGTTGGTAGGAAGATGATGATGGTTTGAATCCCCCTTGGTTATTTCCCTATGAAAAATTTGGATGATTTCTCCAACCTGGATTGTAGGTGTTCGAATATGGGTTATGTTGAGGTTTTTGGAAATTTGAAACATAATTTTCTTGCTCAACATTTGGTGAAGCAAATGGATTTCCAGCTTGGCACTCGATACTAGCATGATTTCCACCACATAAATCACATTGTGCAGTTGGTTTGGATTCGAATTTGGATGACAAAGAATACATCTTTCTTGAAAGAGCGGCAACTTGAGCCAACAAAGCAATCACTGAATCAATTTCATGCACTACTGCTGGTCTTTTTGCAATTACCCGCTCTGAATGCCACTGATTGTTGTTTTCTGCCATAATCTCTAATAACTCATGAGCATCCTCCGGTGTTTTTCCCATTAAAGACCCTCCAGCTGCAGCATCAATCATTGCACGATAGTTTGAAACCAACCCATTATAAAATGTAGAGACTTGCAGCCAAATTGGTATACCATGATGTGGGCACTTCCTCAACATTTCTTTGAATCTTTCCCAAGCTTCATACAATGATTCTTGGTCATATTGTGTAAAAGATGTGATTTCATTCCTCAATTTTTCCGTCTTAGTAGGAGGAAAGAACTTGGACAAGAATTTCTGAACCAACTCATTCCATGTCGTAATTGATCCCGGTGGTAATGAGTTTAGCCACTCCTTGGCTTTATCCCAAAGTGAAAAAGGAAAAACCCTCAATCTTATAGCATCTTCAGACACACCATTTATCTTGTAAAGATCACACACCTCCAGAAAGTAAGCAATATGTGCATTTGGATCATCCTTTGACATTCCCCCAAATTGATTTGATTGAACCATTTGGATAAAGGATGGTTTTATCTCAAAGTTATTGGCTTGAACAATTGGCCTCGTTATACCCGAAGTAGTCCCAGCAAAATTAGGCGCAGCATAATCCCTCAAAGCTCTATGATTTCTACCTCCCTCAACAAATGGTGGATCCATAGCTGATTGTCTATTAGAAGGTGAGGTTGAACGCCTTCTCTCTCGGTTTAGATGCCTAAATGTTCTATCAATCTCTGTATCAAATGAAAATTGGTTAAGGCTTCTTGTACGTCTCATACAACAATCCTACAACTAGAAAATTAACTAGCACAAAAACAACACAAAGTTACCCTTTTTATGATAAATGAAATAAAAGAGCAAAATAAACAAAATTAGAAATGAAACAATGATAAAGAAAATTAACTTCAAATTAAAACTAAGATTAGGTAGTATCGATATTAATAAAATCAAACTATTCCCCGGCAACGGTGCCAAAAACTTGATGCATATTTTCGCAAGTGTACGAATCATTCAAGTAATAAAGTGTACAAAAGTACGGATATCGAACCCACAAGGAATGGCGTTACTAAGTACCGAAATTGACTAATCCTAATTTTATTTGAAAACCGAATTGTTGAATTTGTTTAAGAAGTAAATTAACTTAAAACTAAACGCAAATAACAAAATTTAATGTTGTTCACAAATGATTAAATATGCTAAGGCATTTGATTTCGCTAAATCAATTGAATCCAATTTCAAGTCATGTTATATGAGAATCAAAGTTAGAAGTGATGGTTGTAAAACCCAAACTTATCTAATACTCTCTCTCGAGTTATATTAGAATTACTTATCTATGAAAACCAACTATATTTCTAGGAAGATTTAATCACAAATAAGTACATTACGATTTATGAAATTTCTAGAATAACCCCATACATCATGCATTAGGTGTCAAACTCGCATTCAACATACGGTATTTATCACAAGAAGCATTCATTACACATCTCCTCTCGGTCTCAATATAATGCAACAAATCATCTAAATCTTGATCAAAAATTTAAAAGCATTAAGCATGGAAATAAATACTCAACTTGAAAACAATGAATTCATATAACGATAACACAAGAAATCAGATTTTCTTGATTTAACTACATCATAGCCTTAGCAAAAACGAATTAGTTCATAACGGAAATAAGAATAAACATTATTTCAATTGAATCCATGAATAACAAATCTAAATAAATGTAGAAAATAAAAGCTAAGTAGAAGAGATGAAAAACTCTTGAAGATGAAGACTTGGTAGCAACAATGGTGATGATCCTTCAAGCTTCTCTAACCTTTCTCTCCAAAAATTCCTTTTCTCCTCCAAAAATAACTCAGATTTGCTCTCTTTGCCATCCCCCTCTTTCCCCATCATAATGTATATATAGATCTAGGGTTTAGGGGGCAATTTTGGAACAAAACAACATAAAAAATGTGTTTTCGGACGAAACTCGCCGACAGCGACATTATTCTCGCCGCGGCGAGATTTCTGGAAAATAAATTTTTTGTTTTCCTGATTTTGGTTGGCGGCCAAATTAATGTGGCCAACGGCTAGATGCATTTGGCCGGCGGCGAGATGAGTTTGCCAAAATTTGTGCTTTCGGGAAGATTTTCGCCGTGCTTTCTGTAGGATTTTTGCCAACGACGAGATTTTTTGGCCGACGGTGAGATTCACTTGGTCGGCCGGCGGCGGGATTTCTAAATTTTAAAACTTTGTTTTCTTTTTATTTTCATTCAATCCCGATCATTGTACTTTGTTCCAAACTTCTCCAAAATCATGATTTTATCTGAAATTGCACTTTAAACACGAAATATCCATGAAATGACATTTGTGGATTAAATAATGAATATAAACACAATTTTCACACAAATATCAACATTTAAATCATAACAAAAATGCAATAATTTAGCTCTTATCAAAGTACTTATTGCCTTAGCCCAAAACTTCTTGTGAACGTCCTTTGCATGTACTAGGACTCTTTCCATCTCTTGCAACACCTGATTCTTCCTTTCAACTATCCCATTTTGTTGTGGGATAATTGGTGCTAAGAACTCCTGAGCTATATCATACCGTTGCAAAATTCAACATATCCTGAGTTTTTAAATTCCTTTCATGTTTCAATCTGCATTTTAAGACAAAAGGAACTAAAGAAGTCGAAAGCATCAAATTTTTCTTTCAGGAATCCAATCCATGTAAAACAAGAAAAATCATCAATAATAACAATAATATATTTTTTACCACCCAAACTCTCAGTTCTCAAATGACCCATAAGATCAATGTGAATTAACTCAAGTATTCTGCTTGTTTAACTCCTTTAATTTTCTTATAAGAAGAGCAAGAGTGTTTTCCAAGTTGGCATGGTCCATAAAAATTTGTTTTAGTTTTAGAAAGCATAGGCATACCATGCACAATTTCCTTTTTTCCTTAAGTTAACAAAATCATTATAATTGATATGTTTCATCTTTTGATGCCATAATGAAATAGAATAGTCATTAGCTTAGTTACAAGTAGTAGCAATAGTACCTATATCAATGCAATAGCAATTATCCTGAGACCTAATTTTTCTAGCCACACATTCACCTTTTGGGTATGTTATAATACAATAATTATTGATAAATTATACGATACAAATTTTTCACAAATTTTATTAATGCTTATTAGGTTGGTTTTAAGTCCGTCAATATGGAATACATCATCTGACTTAGGTATACCATCAATTTGAATTGTACCTTTACCAATAATCTTTGATTTATTTTCATCACTAAAAATAATTATTCCTTCATTAAATTTTTCAAAAGTTTTGAAAAGAGAACGATCACCAATTATGTGTCTAGAACAACCACTTTCATTAAATTTATGTACTTATTTTGAGGTTGGTTTATGTGTTTGTTATGTTTCTAATGATTCAATCCTAACTCAATCCTTAATTAACAAGTACAATGAATAAAACCATGCAAGGTATGTCAAATTCACTCCTACTGCATTTATTAGTTTTCTAATAGAGAATATATATAAAGGATTAAAGAATGTGTACTTTAAAATTTTATTATAAGATTATTTATAAGGGTTGAAATGATAAAGATAAACTTTGGATATATATTTTCAAATATTATAATATCAAATATTATCTCATTAATTAATTAAAATAATTATCATACTAAAAATTATTCCGTATATATATTTTTTGATTGAATTCAAACTTATGTGTTGATTGTTTGAATTCAAACTTATGTGTTGATTATGAGTTTAATCATGCATTGATTTGTATCTCTTTTAACCTATAAATGATTATGTAAACTATTAGAAGTATATCACGTTCACCAAGTAAAATCCCCTCCAATAACTTATAAAAGCTTGGAGTGAAACTCTTATTTGCATTAACCCAAAACAACAATGAAAATAAAACCTCTCACAATACCTCATATCTTTAGTAATTTGAAAAGATAGTGTTATTTTTATTATTTTGATTTTTAGGGGTAATTTTCATTAATATAATTACTTACTATTGCTTAAAAATCATATTAAGGTGGTGTTTTTATGTACCGTAAGTTTTACTATCCTTTAGACTAATCTTTTAAGATTTATCTATCTATTGTGCTCATAATTTTACAATATTGAGTTTGTTTAGTTGGTCAATAGTGAGAGAAAAAATAATGAATCTCCTTAAAAAAATCATATACAATTAATCCAATAGAATTATAATATAATAAAACATTTGATGATAATACTATCATAATTTAAATTGTTATTGTTAAAATAATAATTTATTAAGAAAAATTTTATTTAATAATAAAAGTAATAAGATGTAATTAATAATGGGATATATAAAATATATTTTTTGTACTTTTATTATAACAATAAAAAAATAATTATGATAATATCATGATATAAAATACATTGAAAAATAAAATGTTGGATAAAAATACACATTTTTAAAGAGATTATATTGTTTAAAAAAATATGAGTAACCCATAATTTATTTATTTTTTATTTTTATTTTTTTAAAGAAATGAGTAACCCATAATGCTTAATGATAAATTGTTGGTAAAACGTCAATGGTCTTGTAACCTAAATACGTATGTTATCATTGTATAAGGCGAAAATTTGAATACAAGATTTAAAAATATATATGTTAAAATTTTACTCTAAACCAAAAATGTTGGGAACGCAGTTACTCTGAGTGTACATTTCATATATATACACCCAAGCAGCTACTATATTTTGTCATGAGATTTAACCTAAATAAATAAAGTAAATTTTATCGGAGAAATTAACTTCAGATCAAAATATCAAGCTAACTACTACAATTAATTGGTTGAGAACCAAAAATACAAAGTAAAAAAGTAAACAATAAATCACGTTAAAATCATTCACGACATAAATAACTTTTCTAATACTTACCATCTCACTTTTAATTTAAAAAGAGATTGTTATTCTTAGTATATTATCACAGTAAAATTATTATTATCATAATTTTATTTATTAATAATAATATTACAATAAAATTAATTTTAAAAATATAATAAATATTTCAAATATTTTTACAGTAACAATATCATAATAATATCATTATCACTGCGTGTCAGTTATTTATTAATAACAGAATAATACATATGCTTTAACACTTATCTTTATTATTCTTCTATACTTTTCTCTTTTCTACATTGCTCTCTCATCATTGCGGAGTTTATCAAATGGCAAAAGAAGTTATTATTGAGATGTGTGACATTGTTGCAGAACGTGGAGTCAGACTCGTAGTAGCTTGCATTGTTGGGTTAATTAAGAAGCTTGGGAGACTCCAAAAAGAAGAAAAGTACTGTGGTTGCTATAGAAGGTGGGCTATGTAAACACTCATGAATCTTCAGCAATTACCTACACAGTAGTGTTTAGGAAATGTTTGGAGATCCAAGTCTCAGACAATGTGACCGCTGAACATTCTCATGGTGGCTCAGGAACTTAAGCCTTTTTTTCTCACAGCATCACAAAATAATGTGCAATCATGATACTTAAAATTGGTTTCTAGAATATAAGTAGAGGTGTCACATTAGGGATCCGATGTTCTATTATCCCATAGTACAATCTATTAAATTTGTGAGTCTATCTTATTTTCTCTCACTTAAGTTTTGTATGTTATAATAATAATAGAATGTCACATAATGTAATTTTTTATTTATCCTAAATAAGCTTAATGAAACAAGTAAAATAAACAATGGATCTAGAATTTAAGGTCACGAGGGGCACTAAAAAATAGGACAAAAACAAGTTAAAATTATTTAAAATTAAAGGATCTTGTTGTGATTTTATCGAGTCTTGTTGAGACCTATGAAAAACAGAGTTATCACGTGAATAAATTGTTATCCAATCAAATAATGAGCACAAAAAGAAAACCTCAATATAACGACTAGGAATAAAACAAGCAAAGAAAATAATAAATCAACACATAAGATTTAATGTGGTTCTTCTTCGAAATAATGAAGCTTATATTCACAACGCAATCATCCAAACAATATTCTACTATGAATCAAAGAGAATTACAAACTATGGTACTCGATAGCATTACAATCATCTACTCCCATCATCATACATGCATCACCCAATCCCCTTTCTAATCCCAAAAACACATTCGAAGCCTCACACTCCCTCAATGAAGATACATTTTGATTCTTAGACTTACAATAGATTGAATAGGAGAGAACAACACATTAGAGAAGCTTACACTCAAATATTTGTCAAAGAAACACCAAGCTTCCTTCCCCACTTTCAATGGAGAAAAGCCTTATTCCTCACTTGCCTCTCTTTATCTCAAGCTTTCCAAGCATCCAATACTCTTTCTAATGAATTCTAAGATACAAAGGGGTGCTTATACACATTCTCTAGGACATTTTCCAAAATGCCCATCTAGTTCTATAACCTCATGTGCAGATTCATGTGTCCCTATTCATCATTTCGCATCAAAACCTATAGGCTCTATCGATCAATCAACCCCTTATTGATCGATCGATACATTAAATATAGAATCCAAAATTTGGGCATAAACTTCTTTATCGATACAAGATCGATTCTCGATCGATCGAGTTACCCAAAATCCATTCAAATTTGCATATGCAATACTTCCAGTCCAACCTTTGATACTTGATCACCCACAATGATAATCAAGCATCCCCGTGGATTTACGTTATACAATACAAGTCACAATTTTATTTTATACATAAATTTATCTATAATTCTATAAATATTACACTTAACATTTTTTATTTTTTTTTAAATGAGAGGGAGCATATGCCATCGTACTCTCTATATTGATCTACCCTTAAGTAAAATTTAAAAAAAAATAATGAAAAAATAAAACACAATTATATATAATAATCACGAACCCATTAGTGACAACTTTAAATGATATCGGATGAGATGTAATTTAAATGGAATGGAACAAACTTAACCCATAAACCTATTAGGGTATTAAATGAAACATTAAATGTGAGAACCCATTTTACATTTCTAATTATAAGTCATTCATGTTGAGATAAATTTCCTAGTTATTTCAATTAATGTGTTATCTATTTTCTTTTTCTATCATGGTTATTTCTACTAAAAATAAGGAACTAGATTTCTAAATTTACCATTTAAATAACATTATTTTAAAGAAATTAAGACAAATAAATTATGCCTAGTGAGTTTTTGATCACTCACATTATTATGGTGGTTAGGTATTAGTATCTTATTTAGGATTATATATATATATTATGAATTTGATCCGAATTTGGTTTGAATATGATTCGAATTTGGTTTGAAGTGTTATTTATGTTTTACATTTTGTAAAATATAAGTAATTTTGATAATTTCATGATGAAAATCTTTATATATATAGATTTTAGCATAAATTAAAACTTAAACATCGCCTTCAGTTAATTAAAAAGTTCAAAACACCTACTTCGGCCCAACCCAAAAATGTACATCTAGCTACAATGTGTAGCCCGAAGCCAAAGTTTCAGACTTTGATTAATCCAGTGGATCCTAATTTACATCTTACTAGTTATCAAATCCACTGACCAGTTGAGGACTATTGAGTTAATGCTAAACACAACAATGGAGAGTGAAAGACAAAGTTGAAAAGGACATAAGAAGTAAGATGAACAACAAATCTGATGAACATTGTCCTCTTCTTTGTCATTGGGGAAAAAACAAAAAACGTTCAGTAAGATTTGAAGCATAAAGTGGTAAATATGAAAAATGCAGGCATAAGAACAAAGTGATTTCAGTAAAGCTGAAATGATGAATTGCAGACTAATGAGTCCAAATCCAATTTGGGTTTTTATTTGGCAACTTCTAAAGTGATTAGAATGACAAGTCCATGTTTGAACCTTTAAGGCAGCTCAATCCAAGTTTTGGGAAAGGATATATATATATAAGTTTGGTCCCCTCATAGCTCGCAAATAACGATAAGCTCCAATATTTGCATTTGGACCACAATTAATTATATGTTTTGGGCATGTTTAAAAACTTTAAGGAAGTCTTCCGGTGCGTTTATGTTACCAAATGCAAGAATAATGAAAACACTTGTTTTAAAGTGAAAAAACTTTTTTATATTTGAAAGTGAAAATTGTGCTTGGTATGTACAAGAATAATGAAAACACTTGTTTTAAAGAGTTTGTAATTTGATGTGGGGAAAAACATTTGAAAATTAATAAAAACTTATTTAAACATGATATGGGTTAGTAAAATAAGTGGATTGAATCAGATAAGTCAATTTATAAATATGAATGGAAAATTCAATTTGTTCATAGCAAATTATGGAAGATCTTTTATCCAATTCAATTCAACATCTAAAATGTTCATAACTCTGATTGAATTTATTTGATTAATTAGATTTACTGATTTTTTTAACACCCAAATGATGTATATTTTTTAGATCAAATGTTACTTTCAATAATTAATAAAACTATTACTAAGTATTAGAGCTAGTATCTATTCAAAGCCAAGTTTTCAAGAAACTTGTGTTTGATAACATTTTAATACTTGATTTTTTTTATTTTTATCAATTTACTTTTTAATCAATAATCCAGTATATTTGATAACGATTTTAATTTTGATTTTTATATTTTTAAACAACCATTATTAAGATACAGAGTGATCTATAATTGTATTTTTTATTTTTGAAATTTATTTTTTAAATCAAACTTTTGATTTTTTTTATTTCACTAAATATTTTTCTAGAGAATAAATGGAAACTTATGACATTTGTATATATATATATATATTGAAAGAAAATTATTAAAAATTTATTTTTTAAATAATAATCAAATAATTTCTTTAACTTTTGAAAAAAAAATCAGAAAAAAAAAATTAAGATATATTATTAAAATCATCAAGTAAAAATTGTTATTAAAAACATAATAAGTAGATTATTTTAAAAAAAAATTAAAAATCAATAAATCTATTACTTAAATAAAAATCATAAATTACATATTAAAACCGCTATCAAATATCAATAACTATCTAAAAGAGATAAAGTAATAAAGAACAATTACAAGCACTCCAAAATAACATATAAAATATTGATATATATTTTAGAAACATCTGCTGGGAAACACCATAGACTGTATTGTTTAATTGGGTTTTGAGAATACCTCTTGGCACTTGCAAGTTTATACATTTATTATGAAGACAAGTTGAAAGCTGGTATAATTAAGTTGGGTCATTCCCAAATAATATGTAATATGCAATCGCCTAGGGTTCTATTTTCTCAATGTATATATATAGATAATATACCGATCATTAATGAGTTTTGACCACACAAAAAGAAAATAAACTAAATATTATATTTTCAAAATTTGTTTAAAAAAATGATATGATAACTACAAAACAAACCTTATAAAACTTATAATAATTATGAGAGCCAATGGATTCCAATCCAGAGATTAACTTTATTAAAAGAAATAATTTAAGTAATTATATATTATATTAAGTTCTCAAATTCACTCCGACACATTAGTTAATTCTCTGTTTGAGAACATATCAAATATTAAAAATGATTATACATTATAACTGTATTTTGTGATATTTATAAGAATTTGCATACGGATAAATTATAATGAGATATTTTCAAACTCATAATATCAAATATTATCTAATTAATTAATTAATTTAATAATGATTCTAATTTATAATTTATAATCTATGATTATAATTTATAATTTATAATGAGATATTTTGTTATTTTTTGATTTTTTTTATAAAAATAATCACGATTTTATTTAATAACAATTTTTACTTAATGATTTTAAGAAAATAAAATCAAAATTAATCACTTACAAATTATTTGATAATATTTTATGTTTTTTTTTTTTGATATTTTTTGAAAACATAAAATATAAAGAAATTTTTTTGTTATTTTTTACAAATTTTATGTTTTAATCACTTTCTTTGAATACTTATAAATACAAAAAGATGTAAGACTTGATTTATTCTCTAATGTACGATGAAAATGAAAAAAAATCAAAAATTTAATTCAAAAATAATATTTTTAAAAATTTATAAATCACCCCATATTTTTTAAAATAATTCTTTACAAAAGTGAAAATCAAGATTAAAAATCATTACCGCATATACATATATTTGATTAAGAAATCAATTGAAAAAAATAATAAAAAAATCATAAAATATCGTTATCAAAATAAATCCTAAAATAATTATATTACGAGATTTTCTAGATATATTTTTTGTTTAAATTTAAACATATGTATATACGGTGTGTTTAATCGTGAATTAATTATAACTCTTTTTATCGATCAATAATTACAGGAGGATATCACATATACATGCTTGGCCAAATACCCTTCAATAACTTGTAAACTTATTTGTAGTGAAACTCTTAATTGCATTAACCCATAGCAATAAAAAAAAAAGACCTCTCAATACCTCATATATTTAGTAATTTAAAAAGATGACGTTACTTATATTATTTTGATTTTTTGGGTTAATTTTTTCAAATATAATTACGTATTATTGCTTAAAAATCGTATTAAAATGATGTTTTTATTTTCGAAAAGTTTTGCTATCATTTTGACTAATTTTTTAGGATTTAGCGTGCTTATGAATATGCGATATAATATTAAAATTTTAATTGATTATTAGGTAAAAAATTAATGAATCATTTAAAAAAAATCATGCTTATTGTATAAATAAAAACAATTAATCCAATAAAATTATAATATAATAAAATATCATGTGATAATATTGTCATAACTTAAAATGTTATGGTTAAAACAATAATTTATTAACAATAAATTTATCTAATAATAAAAGTATTAAGATGTAATTAATAATACAATAAAATATATTCTTTTTTGTATATTTTTATTATAACAATAACAAAATAATTGTAGCAATATCATTATATAAAATATATTGAAAATATAAAGTGTTTAATCAAAATATACAATTTTAAAGAGATTTTAGTTTTTTTTTAAATAAGAATAACCACATATATATATATATATATATATGTATGTATATATATTTATTTATTTCTTTTTGAGAAATGAGTAACCTATTAAGTATGATAAATGGTTGTGGACACAGTATTCTGTGCGTAAATTTCATACACACCCAAGCAGATTCTAGCTTACCAAGTGTTATACGCAGCTACTATATTATTTCATAAGATTTAACCCAAAAAAAAAGTAAATTTAATCCGAGAATTTTGTTTTTTTTTAAATATATTTGTTTCGGTGAAATTAGTTTCAAATCAATTTATCAAACTAACGACTATAATTAATTGATTGAGAAGAAAAAATAAAAAATAAATAAACAATAACTTCTCTAATATTAGCCCATCTCACTCTTAATTTAAAAAAAAAAGGTGTTATTTTTAGGATAATGATGTTATCTTAATAAAATTAATTTTGTCACGTTTAAATTGTATTAATAATTATTTTATTTATTAACAATAATATTATAATGTAATTAATTTTAAAAATATAATAAATATTTCATAAAAAGTGATCATGAGGATATCATTATTCTATTTTTTACTATGAGTGATGGTATTGGTAATCACATTTAATTTACACACAAACTATTTATATGTAATGTATATCAAAATTATTTAAAAAATAAATTATTACTCTATTTATAAAAAACAATTATCACTCAGAGCCATATAAATGATTTTGGTATAAAATTAAACATAAATTTATATATTTAGATGTAAAATTGTAAAGTATACGTACTATTAATATAGGTGAAGAAAAAATATAAAAATGGGAAACAATGAACTGTCACTTTCTGTCACATTATTTTCTAATAGTACTCTGCTAAATTTTGTTCATTCAAAAAGATATTAATGAAAAAATCGATTTATGCATGTGATTTATTGATTGACGAAAGAAAATTTAATTTATTTATATTAATTAATAAATAATTATCACATAATTTATTTTCCATCACCTTTTTTATAGTTTACTTCTTTAATTTGATCCTTTTATTGTAGATAAAATTAAGGAGTGTCAACTTCTTAATTTAAGGAGTAAATCAAGAACCTTTA
Source organism: Hippophae rhamnoides (assembly GCA_033030585.1). Lineage (NCBI taxonomy): Eukaryota > Viridiplantae > Streptophyta > Magnoliopsida > Rosales > Elaeagnaceae > Hippophae > Hippophae rhamnoides. The sequence continues at coordinate 35,861,831 of CM065437.1, forward strand.
TTTAAGGAATAAATCAAGGAGTTATCATCCTTAATTTAAGGATTAATTCAAGGAGAAAAACAAGAAATCATTAATTCAATGAGTAAAACAAGGAATCATTAATTCAATGAGTAAAACAAGGAATACTTAATTGAATGAGTAAAACAAAGAATACTTAATTCAATGAGTAAATCAATGAATGTTTAATTCAAATAGTAATTCAATGAGTAAATCTCCTTATATATAACTATAGAATTGTAATGAAAATATGAAATAAAGAATACAACTTTGAGAGAAAAAAAATATTGGAGATAAAATTAAGGAGTAATTTAATGAGTAATTTAAGGAATGCTAACTTATTAATTTAATGAGTAAATAAAGAACATTTATTTAAGGAATAAATTAAGTAGTAAATCAAGGAGTTAGTACTCCTTAAATTACTCCTTAATTTTATCTCCAATACCTTCAATTACCACATGAAATTTTACATATAATCTTTGAATGGGTGATAGTTTCGTTTTAAGATTTAAAAATATTTTTTTAATTTAAAATTCTTAATAAATTATTAATCATTGTTAATTTTTTTAGGCCATTATACTATATATATATTATGACAATATATGTATAGAGTTAAAAAAACTGAGTTAAAAATTTGAAATAAATCCTAAATTAAAAAATATTTTTATAGTCTTAAATTAAAAATGACACATTTAAAGAGTTTTAATTATATATAAATAGAATCTCTTACCACAATCCTCTTCTTATTATCTTAGAGAAGTTGATTTAATTAGTAATATTTATCAGCTAAAAATGCAAAAGGTTATCAAATTATTTTATTTTAAAAAAAATTATACAAATCTTATATATCATTAATTTAAAATATAATGTGAATATTGAATAATTTCTCTACACTCTACGACTAAACGCTATTAAATCCTAAACTTTAATTAATTGAGTATTGATGTGAATGTCATTCAGCGTGATTTGCTTCACGGGTTTAAGCTAAAAATGAAAATGTCTAAGACTTGAAGGTAATTAACGCAGTAATTATATATATAGTAAAGTTGTATGTGTATAGTTAGGGATAAATGGAGTAAAAAATTTGTTTACTAATGAAAAGTATTGGTTAATTTTTTATTTATAAAAATATTATCATTTTTCATTTTATTTAAATAAAGAATCATATAAGATTTTTAATAGTATTAATAAATGTCATATTGATAAAAAAAAATTAAAGAAAATAATAATAAAGATATTAACGTCATTTATCCGGACTCTATCAAACGAAAAAAAATTGAAAACAAATAACCCTCTTGTCTTGTTTTTAACTTTTCAAAGACAGAGCTAAAAGGTAGTTTTTATTTTATTTGAAATTAATTTTATTTGAAATTAATTATATTTTATGTTAACAATGTAAAATAATTTATAAAAATATTTAAAATAATTAATTTATTATAATTATGTTAACAATAAAAAATAATGATAAAAATATGAAAAATAATGTGTATTTTTGAATTTATATTTATACTTATAATATATGAACAATAATATAATTATGTAAGTATGTTTTTATTATTATATATAAGTTACGTAGATAATTATAATAAAGTAAATGTTTTAGATATTTGTACAAATTATCTTATATTTTGTGTGGGTTTAAAAAAAATCATTTTTTTAAAACCAAATAATGACATTTTTAAAGATTATTGATTAATTTTGAATATCTAACGAAGAAATGATGGAGATATCATTGATAATTTTTCTATAAAATAATTTTAAAATTATTAAATGTCTATTAATATTTTTAAAACAAAACGAACTAAATGTTATTTTTTTTAATTTACAAGATTAAATGTTATTTTTTTATAAATTAAGATAATTTTTATATTTATTTATTGTTTGTTATTATAATTAATAAAAAAATTAACTTATTTTTTTAATGGTTATGAAATAATAATATAGGTGTTTATGAGACTAGAGAGTAGCGAGAGTTGGAAAAAGAAAACGAGAACTCCAACGGCGAGGGGACAAAAGGAACACAATTCAAAGCATTAGAATACAGTAATTATAAACTGAGACAACGTGTTTTCAGGGATGCAATGAACTTTGGACTCTGGGCTTTTTGACATACATAGCCCAATGTTTTTGTCTTCTTGGACCAGTTAAGTTATTTATTTAATTTATAGTAATTTAAAAAAAAACTTTTATTTATAATAAAAAATAAATAAATTATTTATCTATTTAGAAAATGTAGTAAATAATACACTAAAAAATAATTTAAAAATAAATTTTTTTTCTTTTCTTTTTTCTCTTTCTTCTTTCTTTTTTTTATTCTTTTTGTCTTTTTACTTTTCTTTCTCATCCTCTTCTTCTATGTTTTCTCGTCTCTCATTCTCTTTTTATTTTTTTCTTCTATTTTTTTTGAATTTATTTTCTATTTATAAAAGAATTATACAAAAATAGAAGCTGAGAAAATGATGGAGAGAAACGAAAGAAATTTATTTTTTAAAGAAACGGAAAATTAAAAATTGAAATTTTTATTCAAGTTTTCTAACAATCTCTCACATGAATAAAAACTTACATGAATTTTAAATCAAATTTTGACACGAAAATATAGTTCAATGGATCGAAACCTGCATAGGATAGGTAGGTATTACCCTCTGAACCTTCATTTGTGAAAGTACATTTACCTTACTAAATGACCAATAAATGTGATGTCCTTGAATTATTCAGTCTATTATGTAAGCGATAACATACTTAACACAATCATCTTTCCTTACACAATTCATTTCTCACTATTATGTTCATTTTGGCCATGAACATATGTCTAGTTCTATGATAATCTCTAAAGAATTAAGCCTTAGATAATTCTCTTTCGAAACGGCCCCAATCCTCCCTCACATAGGTGATCTCTTATCTTTAAAAGTAATTTGCAAAGAGAAACTCGTATACTTCGCTCAGTATTCTCTTCATAAGAATCATTAAAAGCCTTACATTATTCTGTATCTTACAAGTATCGCTATTTTCATCATAGAAATAAACTTGAGGGTAAACCCTCATAGTGATCTCACTAAGTTTTTTAGTGATTAGGTTGTCCCTTTGAACCTAAATCTTGAGATCTCCGGTCAAATAGGTTGAGTTTTCTTTATAAATCCTTATTCATTCATGGGCTTCAGTCTCATTCCTCTCAATGACTTATCAACTAACTCTCGATTTAATCATTTAGTTAAGGGATCAACTATATTATCCTTTAACTTCACATAGTCAATAGAGATAACCCCAATTAAGAGTGGTTGTCTAATGATATTATGTCTATGACGTATATGTTGAGGCTTATCATTATACATATTACTCTGTGCCCTGCCAATAGCAGATTGACTATAACAATGAATGTATATTGCAGGTATAGGCTTTATCCACTTAGGAATATCCTCTACAAAATTGCATAGCCATATTACATCTTTGCCACATTTATCCAAAGCAATGAACACAAATTCCATCGTGGATCTAGCAATGCACCTCTATTTAAAGGACTTTCATGAAACAGTTGCATCACCCGGCACGAATGCATATCCATTGGTAGACTTTGAGTGTTTCTTATCAGATATCCAATTTGCATCACTACATCCTTCTAACACAGTTGGATATCTTGTGTAATGTAGTTCATAACTATGTGTATATCTTAAGTATCTAAGTAGTCTTGTAATACATTACCAATTATCAGATCTTGGATTAATAGTATATCTACTTAGTCTACTTACAATGTAATCTATGTCTAATCTCATACAACTCACCAAGTACATAAGATTTCCTATCATTCTAGAATATTCTAGTTGAAACACACTCTCACTTTTATTCTTGGATAGATGTAGGTTTACATCTATTGTTGTTCTCACAATTTCAGAATCACCCTTGTTGAATTTCTCAAATATTTTGTCAACATGATGACATTGACTTAGAATGAGACCACTTGATATCCTTGATACCTTAATTTTCACAATTACATCAATAGGCCCTATGTCTTTCATATCAAATTTTGAATTCAACATAGACTTAATAGATTTGATCATTACTACCTACAATTAGCATGTCATCAACATAAAGACATAAGATAATATAACAATCTTCTTTGTCCTTGACATATACACATTTATCACATTCATTGATTTTAAAGCCATTTGTCCTCATTAAATTATCAAACTTTTCATGTCATTATTTATTTTGGTGCTTGTTTCAAGCCATGTAAAGACTTTACTAATTTACTAACATTTTCTTATTTCCATAGGCATGAAAAACCCTTAGGTTGGTCCATGTATATTTCCTCATATAACTCTCCATTTAGAAAGGTTGTTTTTACATCCATTTGATATATTTCAAGATTTCGTAAAGCTATGATAGCAATTATCATCCTTATAGATGTTATTCTCATCATATGAGGATATGTATCAAAGTAACCAAGGTCATGTCGTTGTTTGTATTCCTTAATTACAAGCCTAGTTTTGTACTTATCAATTAATCAATCTGATTTACATTTTCTCGTGAAAATCCACTTAGATCCTAGTGTTTTACTACTTGGAGTTAAATCAACTAGTTCTCAAGTGTGATTTTACAAAATGGACTCAATTTCACTATTAATGGCTTCTTGCCATTGAAATCTTTCAAAAAAAGTCGTAGCCTCTTTATAGATTTAAGGTTCACTTTCTACCAAGTAGGTCAAAAAATCTAGACCATAAGACTTTTATGTCCTAGCCTTCTTAATAAGTTTGAGTTCAATCTCAAGCTCATAATAAAACTCTTGTTCATGAAGTAAAAATAAATTACAAGTAGTTTAATATAAGTGAAAAATTAATATTAAATATATGATGAGAGGGATTAATAAATATGAAAAAATTGAATGGTCATTAAAATAAAATATATATAGCAAAATAGATATATAACAAAACATATAAATATAACATATTATAAATAATCTATTTGTCTCAAAATATTTTAACAAATATTTTTTGAACTTGTTTGTCCAAAAAATAAGAGAAAAAATTATCTTAAAATTGTAAGAAATAATACACAGATAAACAATTTAAGAATAAAATTATTTTATTAAAATTAGAAATAAATATAAATATAAATATATATAAATACAAAATTTAAATAAATAATAATCGAGGCCTGTGTATCGCACAGTATCCTTGAGATAATTTTTTCCGTTTATTGTAGGTGTTTGAGAGCAAATGAAACTTATATTACATAATACAACGATTAAACAATAATAAATTTATTATTATACAAAATTTAAAGTGTCTAAATTCTATTAAAATAATCTAACTTTAATATAAAATATAAAATATAAAATATTCTTTTTTTCCTTACTTTTCACAGTCTCTCTCTTTTTCTTTTCGTTTCTTCTTTTCCTTTTCTTTTTTAGCCTCCTCTTCTTCTTTGTTTCTTTGTTTCTTTCTTCTTTTCTGGTTTTCTTCTTATATTTTAGTTATGTTTTCTAAACTATTTATAGAAGAATTATATAAAAACAAAAACTGAAAATTTGATGGAGAGAAACAGAAAAAATAAATTTTTTAAATAAATGAAAAATTAAAAGAAGAGGAAGAGGAAGAGGAAGAGAGTTGAAAATAAAAATTGAAATTTTTATTAAAGTTTTCTAACAAAAATTGCTTTCCAACGTAGCTTTAAAGTAATATGTGGTTGATAGTATGTACAGAGCTACGTGCTATTTAGAAGGGCACGTGAAATACTTTGATATAAAATAATGTCATATAGTTTTCGATGACATTATTATGTTATTTTTGATTTGGGATTTTATGATAGTTAATGTTAACTAATTTTAAATTTTTCTTTCTTATTATATAATATTATTTTCTCGTAATGAAATTTCATATTAATAAATTTTTATATAAATTATAGTTGATTATTTTCGAGATTTTATCTAAAAAAATCATATTTTTTATAATACTTTAAAAAAGAGCTAAGATTGGTTTTAGTTTAAAAAAGAACACATTTTAACCATAATTTGAAAACATATTTTTTAGTCAATTTTATTTATAAAAAAAATAAAAAATATATTAACTTTATTTTACAAAACATAATTATTATAAACATAAAAAAATATTAACACTTTATAAATTTATAATTAATTTTAAATACACAAATCTCTTTTATCATATTATATATTAAAGTTTTATTTTAAAAAATAAAAATAATTTATTTTATAATAAAATAAATATAAATTTATACGAAAATGATATGCTAAGCATTTTGATAATTCATAAATAATATAATACATTATTATTATTATTAAATATAATTATATTTAATAATTAATTATAATTATGATATAAAAAATAATATTCATAAAAATAATTAAATTATTAAAAAAATTAAGAAGCCATTATATACAACTTTCTACAAGATACAAATACAAATATAGAAAATTTTGATGCAAAATTTGCATCAAAATATTATCTAATATAATATTTTTATAATTGTTTTTATTATTAATATAATAAAATATATCTAATTAATTATATTTTAATATTTAAATAAAATTATTATTAATAAATATTCGTTATCTTAATAACAATTAAAATTGTAATAATATTATAGATATGTATTATAATGTAATCTATTTTTTAATTTTTTAATTTTAAATAATTTATTTTTTATAAAATATTAATAATTTTTTATAAAAATGATTGTAACTATTCAGTAAAGTTTTTAATAATTTATTATTATTATTTTAAATTATTATATAAAAAGTTTTTGATAAGTTATTTGTTATAAAAATTATATATTTTTTATTATATAAATATAAATTATTATTTATTAAAATTTGGTGAACGAAGATATTTTATTTTTGTTTTTTTAAGAAGATAAGAAAGAAAAAAATGTAATTGAGAAATAAAAGATATTTTATTTTTGTTTTTTTTAAGAAGATAAGAAAGAAAAAAATGTAATTGAGAAATAAAAGAGGAGAAAGAAAAAAATGGTTATTGTTTGATTTTTTCGTGAAGAAAAAAAAAAGGTGGCTGAGGAACGGGAAGGAGATAAAAAAAATATAGTATCTGCAAATTGTTGAATAGATTTCAATTTACCATTTTTTAAATTATTATAAAAAATGTGTTTTTTTAGAAAAATCTCCATTATTTTGTCTTTTATACAAATTAATGCGAGTTTCAAAATCCACTCTTTTATTTTCTTTTGTTTTGATTTCATTGTAAACTGAGATGCATATCAAAAATGTAGATAGAATTTCTCGTCCTCAATATATTGATAAACCCATAAAAAATTTAAATTGTTATGCTTTATGGTTCTTGGTTTAAATTTATTATTTTTAAGACAATATTTATCACAAATTATAGCTCTTAATCTTATCTTTTTCCTCGTTTTGCAAAAAGGAATCTAAGAGTAAAATATTTATACCATTAAACTTCATATATCACAAGTAAATTGTATATATTTAACATTGTTCATAAATAATATATAACTCATGATTTTAAAATTTTATTTTGTTATATCTAATTTTATAAAAATAAGACGAAATATTATTAAGAGTTTTGTATACTTATTTGATACTCAAATATATAAAATTTTATGAATATATAGATTTTTAATTTGACGTGAGAATTCATCTTTATATCTACTCAAGTAATTATTAGCCATAAGAAATACTTTTATAAATGATTTAAGTTTTATACTTAAATGGCATCAAATAAGTATAATAGTTTTATATTTTTTGAAAATATATAGATGTATGAGTTAATATGACTAAACATTCAGATTAAAAGTAAAAAAAAAACTGAATAATAAATGTTCACAAATATTCTCTCAGGAATTTATTGGGTTTCTTACTAATGGATAGTTTTATTTTTCAATTTAATCCTTTGATGTACATGACAAAAAAATGGAGGTTGTTCTTATTGTATGCTTTTATTACTATTAATAAAAAAATTCACTATTTTTATATTAAAAAAAAATTCTTATGTCATACATCATACCTATATTATTTGTACATCCAATTTATATTAAATAATAACAATAAATTAACAAAAGATAATGTTACATGTTCAGAAAAATTTACTTTTTGTACATGTGATCAAAACTATAAAGATTGAGTTTTGCAATGCATGACCACCAAACATAAAAAAAATAATGTTATGTCTTCGTAAAAAAAACTTATGCTATATATATATATATTATTTTTAAGGAATGACTTTTTTTTAAGTAACTTGATTAGGGGTAAAAATGAAAAATAGTGTAAAAAAAGGTTTAATAAAAATCAATATCAATATATATATATATGGTGCCCCCAATAACTATAATTTCTTCCTATATCCGTGATTGAAGTAATATATATGAAATGAGAAATATGAAATGTGTATATTTTCAAATATGCATAATTTATTGTTTCATGCAATACAAATTTTCAAAAGATAAATAACTTCATTATTTTTAAATATTTTAATTAATATGAATACAAATGATTGAAATAATTTATAAACACCTGGCATTCCTCCAAATGAAAAGTAAAGAATTTCGAGTATTTATATTTGACATTTAAGTTAAATTTAAATAGAATACATTCTACTATTATTAGAAAAACTCATTCCTCTTTCACTTTTTTTTTTAAAATAACAAAATAAAATAAAACAAAATTTTGAATTTTTAAACTTTTTATTTGTGTATACTATTTGTATCACATTTCTTGTTTTTCTCGTTTAGAAATACATAATATTTATTTAATAATTAATTTAATCTTTATCTTTTCATATGTAAAATTAAATCATTTTCGTGAATATTTTTTAGATAATTAATAAAAAATACAATAATTCAATTGTTGTAATTAAACAACAACTAATAAAAAAAAGATGTATTGAAAATGGTATTTTTTTATATTAATTATTATCTTAAATGAATATTTATGAAAACAACAACTTATTGGTAAAATTAAAAAGATAAGGTAATAATAATTTTTTTTTTCATTTTTTAAGTTATAGGGTAAATTAGTATTTGACCTTAATATAAACATAAAAAATGAAATAAGCTCTTAATTATAAAAGATATGGGGGATTAAAGCTCTATGTTTCAAAGTTGAACCCTCCTAATTAGCTCTAAATTAAACAAGTAAAATCTCTCTACTTTATCCCTCCAACCCCTATCAACTTCTACAGCACTAAGAGAGAAACAAACAAGAAATATGCCTCATAGAAGAAGAGATCTACCCTTTCCTTTACTTATGTGGTCATTCCTTCAACCCAAATTGTTCATTAACTTTCTACTTTAACTACTATATAATATTTTCAATATTTAATAAAATAAAATAAAACTTACTAACTACTATATACTACTCTACATTAAACTACAATATTATTGTCTTTAACAACTACAAAATGTGTGTCTTTTTATGTTAAGTTTTGACAAATTATTCTAATAGGAAATAGATAGATAGGATCAAAAAGCTGTGGTTCTGGCCACTTTTTTGAATTTCGGCATTTTTTTTCCTTCTAACTTTAAAAGCCAAAGAAAAGTTAAAAGAAAAAAAAGAAAAAAAAAACACAATGATAAAGTGCCAAAGTTGCTTGGCCCTCCATTGTTGACGAAAATACAAAATATATTGGTAGATGAAATGAGGGTGCACCACACTAATGGTAGCACTTTTTTTGCTTTTTATTTTTTTCTTTCTTTCTAAAATTAGTATATTTTTATAACTAAATATTAGTATTTTATTTTTAATATTGTGATTTATAAAACTTATACACTACAATATATAAAATTGGTAGATGATATTAACTACTCAAATTTTTAATACATATGTTATAAAAATGATATATTTTAATATATTTATAAATAACGTATAAAGTTATAATTCAATAATATAAAACTTATTTAAATTTATTGAAATTTTTAAAATTAAGTCTTAATTAAAGATACATTGAGTTTTTTTTAATTTATATTTTATATATTTAAATAGAAATATTAAAAATAATTAAATTATTAAAATAAAAATATATTAAATCATTCTACGTTAAAAATTAATTTTATTGTAAAAAGAGAATAATTATTTTTTAATATTTAATTATTACAAAAAAACAAGTTGCATTTATTTTCTACCTAATGAATAAGTTGTAAGATAATTTGATGATTTTTTTTAATAAATTAAATATAATAATCGTGTCTTTTAAAATTAGGACATTTTAACCACATTATTATTTCATTTTATACATTTTAGTCATTTCTTTCCAATTTTTTAAGGATATTATTTTATTACAAAAATTTAAGTTAAAAATGAATCTATTTATTGTTATAAATAAATGTTTAAGGATTAAAATATGGTAAAAAGATAAAAAAAAAATTAAAGTAACTATTTTTTTTAAAATAATTAAAGTAACCATAGGTAAAAAAAATAATATGATTAAAAACAAGTAAAATTATAAATATATTCAATTTATAAAATTAAAATGTTAAGATAAAACACAAACCAGAACTAAATCCTGATTCATTCCATAACAGGCTCTGTTTATAGAATTTGAAGTAATTATATTTCATGATTTTTGTATAAAAATTAAATAACTTAAAAAAAAATATGATTAAAGTTTCATTTTACATAATAAACAAACTAATACGGTTCTTCTTTTAGATCAAGTGTATTTTGTGTTATTCAATAACGGTAAAAACGAAACATTAGGCAAAATCGTTGTACGTACGCTTCTTAATAATACAAAGGCAAAATTTCAATATTTAGAAACCGTATTAAGTATATTTGGCTTCTCAAAGACCACATATCAAATAATTGAAGTAATGTTATAATTTTTTTTAAAATACAAATAAAGCAAACAAAATAATTAATTATGAATTTTATCAAAAAAATAAAAATAATAAAAATAAAAATAATAATAATAATAATAATAATAATAATAATAATAATAATAATAATATAAAGTTAACAGCTGGAACTCAGAAAACATTTGACTAAGATAATGTTATATTTCATGATGTTTTTTTTTTAAAAAAAAGACTTGATTTAATACCTAAAAAATGGTATTAAAGTATTCTCAATTATAAAAAATCTCAATTTTTATTCTAAACATATCTTAATAAATGGCTCAAAAGTAAGGATGAAAAGTCATATCTTTAACTGCTTTCATAATTTGTAAGGGAAAAAAATGGTTTCATAACAACTCATTAAATAAAAATGTCTTATATTTTCGATTCATTTATGATTGTATTATATTCTTGCTCTAACCATCGTGATTGTATTACATTGGTTTAGTGTTGACATGTTATCAATTTAAAAATTAATTAATTATAATATATATATATATATATTTAAAAATATTTATTAAATTAATTTGCATTATGATATATCATCTTCATGGATGATTATCTTAGAAAATAATAATAATAATAAATATTTATAGTCTCTTAACTTTTACCAACTCTATATCTTAATTAATTAATTTTTTTCAAAACACTTTATTTCTTAGCTTTTTAATTAAAAAATTTGTATAAAGTTAAATCATAGATTAAAATTCATTATTTCAATTATAATTAGTGTATTCAAATTACATTTTTAATTATGATATATTCTTATAACATATTAACTTTAACACACTTAGTATAATTATTTTATTTTGGGAGAAAATTAAATACATATAATATTACCCTCACATTTATATTCAAATTATTTAAAATAAAAATAAAATTTTATTAATTGAAATTAAAGATGCAAAAAGAATCTAATTACATAATCAATAACAATGAATAAATATAATATAACACATACATCTTTATGAATTATTTTGATATTATCACTAATAATATTCAAATTATTTAATAACTTTTTATTTGTCTACTATCAATGCATTCAATTAATTTCCTTGATTTCATATGTTTTGGTTACAAAGTATCATCATCCTCAATACATAAAACATCATATCTACATATAAGATAGATCCCAACAAAATAAAAAAAAATGCTAACAAATTGTACTAGATAAAATCTATACCATAAATATAAGCATAAATCTAAATTTAGATAAAAAAAAAACCACAAATCATGTTTGATTTTATTTAAATCTAAATTTAAATGAAAAATGTACAAATAATATTTGAATTTATTTAACTTCAATAAAAACAGAAAAATCCATCCGATAAAGAGTCCATTTATATTGAAAAATAACTATACGTAACAAAAAATAAAGATGATTAAAGAATAAAACATATGTAAATATTACGTTAAAATATTAATTTTTTTTTGAAACTTACGTTAAAATATTAATTTTTTTTGAAACTAAACAATGTAACAAGTTCATAATTAAAAAAAATCTTAAATAATTCCTTATACATGTATAATTAATGTGATATATTATATACTCTTAATTAACCATTAACCTATTAAAAAAATTAATCTAATACAGTATCATTTATAATTTTGTTAAGAAAATAGGATAACAACCAACCTAATAAAATAATTAAAATTATATTCTTACATTGAGTTTTAAATACCTTACTATGTACATATAATTAATACCATACATTACCAAAACTTGTAACAAAATTAAGGAATTATCGTGATACACATTTATTGGTTAGTCAAATTATGGGTATATAACATTTTATTTAGAAAAAAGAGAAAAGAAAAAAAAAATTTGTTTCGAAAAAACAAATAAGAAACAGGGTCAAAAAGCTGAATATACGACAAGCCTTCTAACTTTATTAGAATTATTTGTTTAAAATTACAAATTACGGAGACAAAATAGGATAAGAAAAAGATGCCTTTTCAACCTGCTTCATTGTCTCATCTTACTGAACTCTCACTCTTCTTCTTCTTCTTCTTCTTCTTCTTCTTTAGCTGAGACCCAATATTTTCCTTCGTTTCTTCACCTCCCTCAGAACCCAAACCGAAAACTAAAGTCGCCAAAACAAAATGCGACTTCTCCTCCTCCTCCTCCTCCTCCAGCTTCACATCCACTTTCACATTCACAGCTCTCTAGCTGTTCACATACCAGAATACAAAGCTCTTCTCTCCATCAAATCTTCGATCACCGAGGACCCCCAATCATCTTTGGAAGTATGGAACGCCTCCACCAGCATCTGCACTTGGTCCGGTGTCACATGCGATCACCTTCGTCACGTGACTTCCTTGAACATCTCTGGCCTCAATCTGTCCGGTACTCTCTCACCTGACCTTGCCCATCTTCGCTTTCTTACCAATCTCTCCGTTGCCTTTAACCAATTTTCCGGACCCATCCCGCCGGAGATCTCCGCCATCCCTAACCTTTTGCACCTCAACCTTTCCAACAATGCTTTCAATGGTTCTTTCCCCTCTGCGCTCGCCCAGCTCAAGACTCTTCAAGTTCTTGACCTTTATAACAACAATATGACTGGTAGCTTGCCTTTGGCTGTGACCCAGATGCACAATCTTCGACATTTGCATCTGGGTGGTAATTTTTTTAGTGGTAATATACCTCTCGAGTACGGTCAATGGCAGTTTCTTGAGTACTTGGCTGTTTCAGGCAATGAGCTTGTTGGTGCTATACCACCGGCGATCGGAAACCTTACAAAACTTAGGGAGCTTTACATTGGTTATTTCAATAGCTACACTGGAGGTATACCTCCTGAGATTGGAAACTTGTCTGAGATGGTGAGATTCGATGGTGCAAATTGTCAATTATCTGGGGAGATCCCACCGGAGCTTGGAAAGCTTCAAAAGCTAGATACTCTGTTTCTTCAAGTGAATTCGCTTTCCGGGTCTTTGACGCCTGAGCTTGGGAACTTGAAGAGCTTGAAATCCATGGATTTGTCAAACAATATGTTCACCGGTGAGATTCCGGAGTCGTTTGCCAACCTAAAGAACCTGACCCTCTTGAATCTTTTCAGAAACAAACTTCATGGAGCGATTCCTGAGTTTATCGGAGAAATGCCGAAATTAGAAGTTTTGCAGTTGTGGGAGAACAACTTTACTGGAAGTATTCCTCAGGGTCTGGGAAAGAATGGAAAGCTACAACTTCTAGATCTTTCTTCGAACAAGTTGACGGGCACTCTTCCTCTTGATATGTGTTATGGTAACAATCTTCAAACTCTCATTACTTTGGAAAATTTCTTGTTTGGTTCGATTCCTGAATCGCTTGGAAAGTGTCAGTCACTGAACCGGATTCGTATGGGTGAGAACTTTCTTAATGGTTCAATTCCAAAGGGCCTATTTGGGTTGCCTGAGCTTACTCAGGTGGAGTTGCAGGACAATTATCTCAGTGGAAGTTTTCCAGTGAGCGATACTATTGCTTTACATCTTGGTCAGATTAGTCTCTCGAACAACCAGCTTTCTGGGTCTTTGCCACCGACTATTGGTAACTTTTCTGGTGTTCAAAAACTTCTCCTTGATGGGAATAAATTTTCGGGCCAAATCCCACCAGAGATTGGAAAGTTACAGCAACTTTCGAAAATGGACTTCAGTCACAACAAGTTCTCAGGGCCTATAGCTCCACAGATTAGCCAATGCAAGTTGTTGACTTTCGTAGATCTTAGTCGAAACGAGCTATCTGGGGTAGTTCCTAATGAGATTACGGGAATGAGGATGCTGAATTACCTCAACCTTTCAAGGAATCATCTCGTGGGTTCTATTCCACCATCCATAGCCACTATGCAAAGTTTAACCTCAGTTGATTTTTCATACAACAATCTCTCTGGTTTGGTTCCAGGAACTGGTCAGTTCAGCTACTTCAACTACACTTCTTTCCTGGGTAACTCTGATCTTTGTGGTCCGTACTTGGGTCCTTGTAAAGAGGGGCTTGTCAATGGTACCCACAAGGGGCGTGTAAAAGGCTCACTCTCTGCTTCTTTGAAGCTCTTACTAGTCATAGGGTTGCTTTTATGTTCTATAGCATTTGCAGTTGCAGCAATAATTAAAGCTCGATCTCTAAAGAAAGCAAGTGATTCTCGTGCATGGAAATTGACTACGTTCCAACGCTTGGACTTCACTGTGGATGATGTTTTGGATTGCCTGAAGGAGGACAACATTATTGGAAAAGGTGGTGCTGGGATTGTTCATAAAGGTGTTATGCCAAATGGTGAACAAGTAGCAGTCAAAAGGCTCCCAGTTATGAGTAGAGGTTCTTCCCATGACCATGGATTCAATGCTGAGATTCAAACTCTTGGCAGAATTAGACACCGTCATATTGTTAGATTATTGGGTTTCTGTTCAAATCATGAAACAAATCTTTTGGTTTACGAGTACATGCCTAATGGAAGCTTAGGTGAGGTTCTTCATGGCAAGAAAGGTGGTCACTTGCATTGGGATACAAGGTACAAAATTGCTGTGGAGGCTGCAAAGGGTCTTTGTTATCTTCATCATGATTGTTCACCTCTAATAGTCCACAGGGATGTAAAATCAAATAACATTCTACTGGACTCTAATTTTGAAGCTCATGTTGCTGATTTTGGCCTTGCCAAGTTCTTGCAAGATTCAGGAACATCAGAGTGCATGTCTGCCATTGCTGGTTCCTATGGCTATATTGCTCCAGGTATGATTCTTTCCTTATTTTCTGGCTTGATTTTCTATATAGATGTACTAGATACGTTTCCAAGTCTTATTTATGTGAAAGAACTTGAGTACCCATATAGAACTTTGTCTTATCCTTGATTTAAGTATTATCGCATTAATTTCCTTTTGAATTTTCTTTGTCATTTAGTGCAATTTGACTTTGGAGTTCTTAAAACTGTGAGTAGTAATTTCAACAAGTCTTTACTTTTCTCAAGCTTGGGCATGGTAAAGTGGTTGCAAGCTACTACTTAGAAAGTACACAAATCATTATGTTCTTTTGACTGCTGGGTGTTTCTGTGGAAGTGTATCTCAAAAAGGATGAATTCTTAAAGGAAAATGCTTAGGAACTCGACTTATAGAGCCATGTCCTGTGGCATGACTCTATTATGGCTTTTAATTGTATGTTCATTTTTTGAGACTGTTGAACTTGAACTATATTCCTTTCTCAAAGGTATTATTGACTGAAATCTTGCATTTTATTTTATGCACGTGGATCCAGAGTATGCCTACACATTGAAGGTTGACGAGAAGAGTGATGTTTATAGTTTTGGTGTAGTTCTTTTAGAACTTGTTAGTGGCAGAAAACCAGTTGGTGAGTTTGGTGATGGGGTGGATATTGTCCAATGGGTCCGAAAAATTACAGACTCAAACAAGGAAGGAGTCCTAAAAATCCTAGACCCAAGACTACCATCAGTACCTCTTCATGAAGTAATGCATGTATTCTATGTTGCAATGTTGTGTGTGGAAGAACAGGCAGTAGAGCGCCCTACAATGAGAGAGGTAGTTCAAATCTTAACTGAGCTTCCAAAACCATCCATCTCTAAGCAAGAATGTGACTCAACAAGTACTGAGACAGAGTCTTCCTCTCCCTCAGCCACTGCTGTTGAATCTCCAACTGGAATGCCAATCCAAGATAATAATGATAATCAACAGCCACCTCAATCACCATCCCCTGATCTTCTCAGCATTTGAAACTGCTTGGAATTTCCACTGTTTTTAGCTTCAGTAACAGCTTTCTTTTAATGTAGTCCCATTTTGTTTCAACATGTTTTCTTCTTATGGGTGGGGGGGATTTGGGTTTGTTCTAACTTTAAGGTGATAATGTTTGGAAGTTTTTTTTGGTGTAGATTATGATTGGTGGGGCATTATTCATAAGCTATTGTCATCATGGTTTAGTTGTAGTAGCTAATATAGGCTTCTGCTTCAACCTCTAATCTCTGGGTTTTTTTTTTGAACAAATCAAGGTTAGTCTGTCCCAAGGGGAGAATAGGAAAGAGATCGCCATTTGCCGCCTTACTTGAGGTAAATTACAAACGAGTGTGTTGAATGACTCACAACGCTCAGATCACAATTTTTGTCACAAGACTATGGAAGACTAATATATGATATATCTGCCGAGGTTTAAAATGTGCAGGCATACTCTGCGTAACTCTATTATGATTTATGACTTTATTAAGTTTTATTATTATGATTAAAATTTGGGAAATATTTATAAAATTTATGGAAATTTTATTAAAATTATCGATTTTTTTAATAAAACTTAATAAAGTTATCAAAACAATTAATTATTTATCTGTTAAATTATTATTATTTATTTAATATGTATATTTATAAATATTTATGATATTTATTTTTATTATTAAGTCAATTAATTAATTTATAATGATAATGTTATTATAAATAGGTAGAAATAAAAAAAACAGAGTAAATAAATTTTTCTCACTTAACGTTGAGGTAAAAAAAAATACTATTGCACATTCTTTTATTACATTTATATTATTAAATTTTTTTAAAATTACAAATATAAAAAATAAGTAGCAGGAATTAACGAAAAATCACACTTAAACACATGTGGCTCAAATATATCTTGAGTCCCAATTATATCTTGATTGAACCATCCTAACCCTAGTCATATTCAGATTACCCTAATCTATTAGAGTGAGATTTTCTTCGTGATTTTATTCACGAATCTTCTCAGCTGACACAATTTGTTTCTTACTCAAAGACGTGGAAATTCCATCGTTACTGTAAGATTTTTTTACTCCTTCAGCTTGGTTTCACTTATTTTAAAATCAAACTGAGATCGTGACTTGTGACAACGGTAAAGAAAAGCTTTGAACTTTTGCCGAGATTCAAAGGCATCAGACTGCAATTGGTACATAAAATAGGCATTATTAGTGTTCAATGGCATTAGTGTCGGTAACATGGGTTTTTCAAAAGATGCAAAATAGGAACTGATTTGGGGTTTTTAAAGATGGATACAACAAGGCAGAGCTTTTGAACAAGTATTGGGAGCTTGAAAGAAAAATAACGTGAGAAAACTTAGTTGCGTTTCAATAGAAGAAGTTGACTTACTGTCGATGTTGAATTTGTAACGAAGAAGGACATTATGCTAACGAATGTCCAAGCAGATTTTAACATAAAAATAAAGAATTTTTACGAGAAATAAAAATCTTAAAAGAAACTTTCAAAATGGAATTAAAACTAATAAATGAATATGATATAGATGATACATATAGTATCTATCTATTGGAAAACATTGAGGAAGAAATAACTGATTCAGAATATAAACATTCAAATTGTGCATATTTTTGTTAGAAATAAATAATTTATATAGTATTATAAATCCAAATAATACTTACATTAAAATAAGACTAAAATTTAAAGGTTATAACACTTATCATTTACATGCATATATAGATACATGACTTAATAAGTGTGTAGCTAGTAAATATGTATTTCCAGAAAACAACTGAAAACAAACGCTAAAAGATTTAATAGTAAGAATTGCTAATAATACTACAATAAAACTTAATAGGATATTAAAAGATACTCATGTAATGATAGGAGGAGAAAATTTTCACATTCCTACAATATGTTAACAGGAAACATGAGTTGATTTATTAATAGAAAATAATTTCTTAAATTTATATCAACTTTTCACACAACATTTCGACAAAATAAGTCTCACAACCTTAAAAGGAGATACCATCTGTCTCCAAAATAAGAAAAACTTTAACTATCTCAAACCCAACTTTTATGCAACAATATTAAAAGCGAAAACGCGGTGAGACAGAAGACCAACAAAAACCTTATTTAGAAAATATTTCATTAAATATAGAAGAGAAACAAAACTCTTTTCTCAATGAAATACAAGAAGACAAAGCGTTAACAGGCAAAAGAAAACTATTAAAAACAGTCAGTTCAAAAATCTTTTAGTTCCAAAAATAAATAAATCTAAAACAATAGTTAACATAAAATTAAGAGATCCTAACAAGATCATAAGAGTAAAACTAATGATTTATACTCTAGAAGATAGGATTGAACTTGGAAAATAAATTCAATAACTTTTGGAATTAACAGTCATAATACCAAGTAATTCTTAGTTGAAAAAAAAAGCTAAGAAAAGAAGAGGGAAAAAGAGAACGGTAATAAACTTTGAAACATTGAATAAATAAACCATTGACAATAGATACTTCATTCCAAAAAAAGG
Source organism: Hippophae rhamnoides (assembly GCA_033030585.1). Taxonomy (NCBI): domain Eukaryota; kingdom Viridiplantae; phylum Streptophyta; class Magnoliopsida; order Rosales; family Elaeagnaceae; genus Hippophae; species Hippophae rhamnoides. The sequence continues at coordinate 35,880,849 of CM065437.1, forward strand.
AAGAACTACTATCATTAATAAAAGGAAAGAAATATTTCTCGAGTTTTGATTGCAAAAACGGATTTTGGCAAATAAGATTGGATGAAGAATCCCAAAAATTAATGGCATTTAGTTACCCCCAAGGACAATTCCAATGGATGGTTATACCATTTGGATTAAAACAAATTCCAAATGTTTTTCAAATATACATGGATAACACTTTCAAGAAATTACAAGATATTTGATGTGTTTACATAGATGATATTTTGGTTTTCAATAATGAATTAAATAAACATTATTTGGATATTACCAGTATTCTACAAGAATGTAGAAAATAAAGCATTGTACTCTCTGAAAAGAAAGTAGTACTTGCTCAACAAAAAATTAAATACTTAGGGTTGGAAATTGAAGATGGAAAACATAATCTACAATCCCATATACTAAATAATATCCATAGTTTTCCTAGCAAATTAAAAGATAAAAACCAATTACAGAGATTTTTAGGATGTTTAACATATACAGAAGCATACATCAAAAAACTTGTAGAAATGAGAAAACCATTACAAGCAAAATTGAAAAAATATCATATATGGAAATGGACCGACGAAGATACTCTATATATGGATAGAGTAAAAGCAAAGGTAAAATTTTTACCAATTTTATACCATCTAGGACCAGATGATAAGATGATAATTGAAACAGATGATTCACAAGAATATTATGGAGCATTTCTTAAAGCAAGAGTAGATGATAAAGATGAATATATTTGTAGATATACATCAGGATCTTTCCAAGGTTTAGAATTAAATTACCATAGTAATGAAAAATAATATCTAGCTGTTAAAAAAACTATTAAGAAATTTGGAATATATATCATAAGCTCCAGATTCATTGTTAGAACATATAAAAAGAATTTTGATTATTTCTTAAGAACTAATATTGCAAGTGATTACAAATAAGGAAGATTAGTTAGATGACAACAATGGTTCAACCATTACATTTTTGATGTTGAACATCTTTCAGGTCATAAAAATAGCTTAGCTGATACTCTTACCAGATAATTAGCACTTCTAACTATTTTTATGCTTTTAGGAATGGAACATCTTGATATCAAAATCAAGATAAAGGAAAATAAGATAAAAAATCCTACAAGAACAACTCGAGTTGCTATATCTCGATAAATCTCTTATGAAGACAGGAAAGAAAAAGGAAAAACTTAATTGTTTAAAACAACCTCTATAGACCAGAAGCTCAAACGAGGAATCTTCATTAAAAAAGTTAGAACCTAATCACAAAAAAATTCTGAAACCATAAAGCTCAATTTGATAGATGAGGTAGAGAAAGAAGAACAGAAAAAAGTTTATGTGATCTATAATGGCCCAAAACTAGGAATTTATAACAATTGGGTAGAAGCTAGCAAATCTATTCTAGGAATTAGTGGAGTAACTTAAAGAGCCTATACTAATAGAATAAAAGCATAAGGTAGTTATACCAATTACAAAACACCAAAACTGATAACTCTGGAGGAAATAGTAAGAAATTATTCTACAGTATTATAACAATAACAAACAGCTCCAAGTATGTGCACTTTTAGAAAAGGAATTGAACACGGAAGAACTCTGTGTATTAAGATGTCAAATGCTAGGCCAAATTTACTATGAACTCGGGAAGATTGAAAATTCTACTAATATCAAAGTAAATTATTCAACTTGTAAGATCATCATCATTTCCCATTGTAGCATGGCTCTGTCAGTAGAAGATGGTGAAAAAGTTACCAAATACTAAACCAATTTTAATTGCAACAACCTAGAAATTGGTCAAGAAACAAGAAAAGTATTCTACTTTTATGCCAGAAAAGCCACCAAAGACCACAAATGCATTCTCTACATCAAAGACCAAGAAGATAAATATGCGTCATCATCAACGTCATCAAAGGAACCGTCGGTAGAAAATGATAAAGAAAAATAAGAAAAAAAAAGTGTCAGCAAAATACGACAAAAGAAATAAAGATGTAGACCCCACATCTCAATTGGCATCATGTGCTAAAGTAGTGACTATTCTTTAAAGTAAAAAAGTAGAAGAATTATTAAAGTAAGGGTAAAATAATAATTTTAGTCTTATAAACAGGGATTACTTATGCTATAAAAGGAACCCTTGTTCTCATTTCAAAGGACACACGAATACACAAAAATCTAGAGCTCTCTACTTTGAAACACTCTAGTATAGAAAATGGCCTTAAGTTGTAATAATTATGAGTGACTAAGCATCTTCAAGGCTTTTAGTTGGCTTAAGTTGTAATAATTATTATCATATGAATAAAATGGAGTTCAGTTACTCTTATCTAGTAAGTCAACTATTAGACACCATTTATGTACGGATGTAGAAGGCTCACCATTGCCAGGAGAGTGTTGAGGTTTGAGCAAATTTGAGAAATAATAGGTGTAAAAAAAGAAGACGAACATAAGGAAAGACCGTGGTGTATCCATCAAATTCAGGTATAATAATTAAAAATTTAAACCAATTAAGAATCTTGATTGTTTAAATATTTGCTTACAACAAGACATAATGCTCCTAAAACAAGAAAATGAAAACTATTTTTAGAAATAAACAACTAATAATTCCAAATAAAATCAAAAATAAAAATATAATTCTATTAGAAACATTTGATAAAAATTATCTTCATCATTTAAATGAATATTTTAAAGATGAGGATTATGAAATCTGTCTTGAAAATTTTAAAAGATTTAACACCTTACTATCTATACAGATTATATTAAAGCTATCACACACATTATACACCATCATGTTTCAAAGATATTAAAAGACTATTTTAATAAAAAATATGTAAGAATAAAGGAAGAAAAATTTAACAACTTAATGTTTGGATATTACTTCTTTGAATATTGTAAGTACACTGTATGTGCATAATAAAAACATATTTGTATACTACGAATATGACAAAATAATATGCATTCAACACATATGATTTATCAAGATAATACTTTATGAATATTGAATCATTAGTACATAAATTAGAACTATTAGATTTAACATATGAAAGAATAATTTTTAATTTGAAAAGACAATTAATAGATTCATGATTAAAATTAAGTAATCAACATAATGAAGAATATAATATACTATTCAATTGTAATGAATATAAAAGAAAACTATATTTATACCAAAAAATAATAAGATTTTTAGATGAATTATTATCTTCAGTAAATAGATAAAGAATATCAAATATGTCAATATTAACCCCCTATTAAAAATTGTATCGATCCGTAAAAATTGATATAAAAGTATGTAATAAAAGTAAGGAACTCTCACTCCTGTAAATCAGGAAAGGAGGCTCTATGCCTTACTCCATATTGCTTTAGGTGTACAACATGTGCTATCTGATAGGTATCATAAGGTTGCATCGGTATAGATGGTGATTGTGAACCGACATATACTCCCGACTTACAAAAATTGGTATTAGAACTTAAGAATAATAGTCTAAATAGTAATTAATGAAAAATTAACAACATTAAAATCTAAAGACATTTTTGATATTTTATAAACTTCAAGGGTATAATTGAATATATGACAAACTTAAAAGTCATTTGAAATATTATTTCTTGATAGTATATTTATAACATTGTAAAAATTTAATAGTATAAACATAAAAATTTAATAGTATTTTTTTGTAAAGATATTAATATTTAATAATAAAAAAATATATTTCTTAAAAAAAAAATTTATGAAAAAAATATTAAATATTATTTTAAATTTAAAAAAAATATAAAATAATTTTTTAATAAGAAATAACTTTTATCATATTTCATAGATCGAAATATTTATAATATTTATGTTATTTTAATAAAAATTACATTTTTAATATTTTATCGATAATATTATACTATTTTTTATTTTTTAATGATATTGTTACAAAAAAAGATAATGTCATGTACGGATACCGAGGTGTCTCAAATATTGAAAAAGATTAATATTATCCAGAAAAAAAAATTAATCCTTGATAAACCTATTCCAGTTCATAAGTCTATAATGCTTTCAAAAGAGGTATTGTGTTTAGAATATGTTAATTTATTTTCGGTTCTAAAAAGTTATTAATTTTTGTAATTTTTTTTCCGATTGATTTAAAATAAAAATAGATTTATAGTATTTAAATTAAAAAATTAAAATTATATTAAATTATTAAGATTATTATAAAAATTGTATAGATAATTGAAAGAATAAATTTTTTCCAGCATTATTTTTTATATTTGTTTTATCTATTTCTTGTATCCATCTAAGTTTGGTTCAAAATATGATAAAATTTTAATAAAATTTGATATTTGATAACTTAAGTTTTATAACTTTTAAATCGTAATGAAATTCCAAAAAATAATACTAGATTTAGATTTAGGAAAAAACTTGACCAAATATACCAAAACATACCTTCTGTTATTATAAATTAGATTTAAACGAAGAAATAGAAAAAAACTAAATTTAAATCTACTTGGAATTAAAAAATCATAAAATAATTATTAAAATATTTAACCAAAATAAAATATAAATATCAATTAATCTATTAGAGAGTAATATGATATACGCAAAGAATATCTAATCCTTCTCCAATAAAAAAAAAGGGAAAGAACATTTAGGATTTTTCATAATAGAGAAAAGAGAAAGAATAGGTTCTGAAATTTTTCATTAGATTTAGCTTTTTAGAAACCAGTCAAAATTGAATTAAAACATATATATTATATTTAATTTTTTTATTTTTATTATTCATCTTTTTTTTAAGAATACAAAATACTAAAATATATTTAATCTTACTTCTCTACAATTTTGTGTTTTTCATATACTTATATTTATGTTATAGGTATAGATATTTAAATTAAAAAGACATGTGTTTCTTACTTTATATTAATTTAAAAGTTTATACCAATGTTATATATATATATATATATATATATATATTAGAGATTAAAGTTTGTATAATGGGCAGAAAAGAAGAAGAAGAAGAAGAAGAAGAAGAAGAAGATATTTATGTTATAGGTATAGATATTTAAATTAAAAAGACATGTGTTTCTTACTTTATATTAATTTAAAAGTTTATACCCATGTTATATATATATATATTAGAGATTAAAGTTTGTATAATGGGCAGAGAAGAAGAAGAAGAAGAAGAAGAAGAAGAAGAAGAAGAAGAAGAAGAAGAAGAAGAAGAAGAAGAAGAATGGGACAACATAAAAGGAAATTATAAGGTTCAAAACTTCAGCTATCAACTTAAACAAATCTATCGATATAGTACAACTCAATTGGAAACAATGTAGGCTCTAAAGCTAAAAAAAAACTTAAAAGCAAAGTAAATTTTTATAAACAATTTATAAATAATTTAATTTTGTAATTATTATATTAGACATCATAAATCTCGTAATTTTTGAAAAAATATCACAATTGTTCATTATTATGTATAAATAAGAACTTTAATTCCTTAATTTTTGAGTTAAACATCTATAGTTTTGTTATTTATGAAAGTTGTACATTATAAATTATCATTTTAATATTTTTGATAGATTAAAAATACTCATTATAATAAATTATTAAATTAAAAATACTTATTTTTTATAATAATTAAATTAAATTAATCATTTCAAAAAATTATAATATCATTGATACTTAATATAATAATTATGTGATTAGTGTTCTTATACAAGTGATATCTATACATTTTTTATAACTTTTAACACACTTAGTAAAATAAATATATTTATATTTTCTTAAAATATAATAAATATACGTTCATTAACTAATTTTATACTTTTTATCAAAAATAAAATTCAATATAATAGAATTAATATATAATTAAACCATTTTTAAATTGGTTTCACATCTAAAATTGATCATTTCGTAAATTAATTGGTTTCACATATAATACTTGAGTTTTGGCGGATGAAGATCGAAAGAGACTTAAGTGGGTATGGCATAGAAGAGTATAAATGTGTTGGTGCTTATTTACGGTTTATATTTATAATTAATAATGGACCCTAGTATGGACAGTTACAAGTAGAGTAGAGAGTCAGAGGCGCAATTGCTTTCAATTACCTGTACTACAGGGCATCTGCATGATAACTCCTTTGCTGCTACACCTGCAGTGACCGAACTAGTGTGCTGATGTACAACTCTGCATTAAATAATAAGACATATAAATTTATATATATTTTTACACTTATATTACTTAAATTTTGACATAGGTTAACATTATTTAAAAATTTAATCATTTTTTTAATTTTTAAAATAATTATGATATATGGTAGAATATAAATGAAATAAATATAAAAATATGTACAAAATTGTACAATATTAACATTTATCTTAAATACTATTAGGTATTTTACAGATAATAAGTATGCAACCCTAACGACATGATATACCTTACTCGTATAGATGTAGCATTTCTAGCAGCTTGTATATAATGATATGGTATAATTAAGCAATAGATTTAGTATTGGCTAGAAGACTTTGGATGTACTCTATTTCAGGCTACCTAAGCAACAAGACATAGCAACCTAACGAGCAAGACCCAATCAGATATTGACATAGGTTTCGTGCGACCTAGTGATGGTCCTCATGATTATTTTGTTAGTCTGTACAAGGGGTATCTCATATGACCTACGTTTAACGATATAATATTTATTGTAAAATTATTATGTTTAGATCAATTTGACATCTTGAATAGAGCACCTACCAATATAACATTGACATCTATCTCTTATATGTTTATATATACCTCATTTATAAGATGAATAAAGAATATGAGTATGATCTTCTTTCTTACATCTCATTAAAACCTCTAACACACAAACAATTCTCCAAACAATTGGCTCCTACTATGGGGCCTTAAAACTTTCTAGTCCATAGTTAGCATTTAAGACATTGATTTTATATCCAAGGAGAATCAACCCATGTAGTAGAGAAATACACTCATGTCATCATGACCGGTCCTCGTTCCCATCCCGAATCAAGAAAGAGTCTAGTTCACCAATTTTGAATTGTGACCTCAATGATCATTTATCCCATATTTCACTAGCCATCACATTTCATCAAGGTATCACATTTCATCAAGGTCTCGGGTATGACTCCATATGACCTGCAATTTGTATCAATGCTCCAAGAATGACTAGAACCATTCCATGTAGAAACGATTCTGTTAGATATAGTTCCAAAAGCTCATTTCACAAAAAAGATGCTAATTGGCGAGGCTTTAACAATAAGTGGCAGAATTACAATAAGTGTTCGTAAGATCTCAAAATGATAACAAAGAACTAAGATCACGATTGATATAGGATGATTACTTAGAGGAGGCGGAAAGCTCATTTGACACGGCTACCCTCCAATAAGACCAAATTGACTAACAAAATTGAAATTCACCTCCCTGAATTCATTGAGATATATTAATTAGTATCGATCCAATTCCATTTATGAAGAATCCACACCCATAAATCCATCTCTAGAACCTATTTACATAACTTCACCTCTATAACCTATATACACAATCTGCCAACATCCTGCATAAAATACATCCCAACAATTACCAGAATTTTCTAGTTTGAAAAACTCTATTTCAAGGGGATGACAAACCTAACCTGAACCATTAAGTAGTAACATAGATGAAAATTCAAAGAAATGAAGGAGAAAATAGAGACAAAGGTGAACGATCGACTTAAAAGTCAAGGAAAACAATGTCCTTGGAGTGATATCAAAACTATGTATGACCAATTGTTGGCTTCACTTTTCTTTGATGATATTGAGCTAGTGACACTTACCCCAAAATTCTTTTCCCAAAATGTCCTACCTACAAGGAAAAAAAAATCCAGTGGCACATGTAATTTACTTCAAAATGGTCATGGCAATTGTAAGCATCCCAGAAACAAGAAAGAGGCTATGTATTATAAATTATTAGTTGCCACCTTTCAGGAAATGAAACAACAATGGTTCATTGATTTACTACCCAAGAGTATAAAAATCTTTGATGCTTTGGTAAAAAAAAAATAAAAAAATTCACCAACTACACTTGCAACAAGCCAGTAAGAAAAAAAGTCCCACCATCTTTTTTTAATCGTCTAGAAAAATAATGAGACTATAGAAACCTACATAAGGAGGTTTAAAATTGAAAAAAATGGAAATCTCATCATGCTCATACTCTATTGGTATCACGGCCTTTCACAAGAATATTAAGAGAGTTATAGGCCTATTCATCGAGATAACCAAAACTATTCCATGATCCTAGATTTGGACTACAAAGAAGCCTAGAAGTTTGTCAATATGGAAAGAGAATTGAAGTCAACAAAAATTTCTTTAAATCAGACTTTAGATAAACCCATTCTTGTTAAAAAGGAAGAAGGAAGGAAACCTTATAAGGATAGGTGCCTTAACCCTCCCCATTTCAAACCAGTAATAATACTTAGGGGGAGACATGGGATGAGGGGATAATGTTGTCTCCTTTTAGAGATCCACCACGGCATGTTTCATTGAATGAAGCTGTATAATAGATGGAATATATCAACCAGGTAAATGTCCATAACTTATAAGAGCTCTATTTAGAGACGCCAATAAGTATTGCACTTTTCATAAAGACACAAGTCATTGAAAAAAGATTGCAGACATTTTAAGTGGATAGTCAAACATCTCTTATTGGAAGGACATATTGAAGATTTAGTTGATAGAGATAGAGGTCCAAAGGAAGGGAACATAGAGCTGAATAATCCCTCTAATCGAAGAGAATTTTTCACTCTTAATTCTATTCCCCGAGAAAATCACAAGCTTGACTAACCCTGCAAGGAGATGTGCGGGTAATTTATACCATTCATGGTGGACCAACAATGTCAGGTCACTCTAGCAATTCAAGTAAGACGTATGCACGCGAAGAGAGAGATTCACATCAACTCATTTACAATTTGAAATGTAAAGGACCTGTTTTTCCTATAATTTTCTAAGGAAGGGAAGTTCTACTACCTCATGATGATCCTTTGGTCGTCACTATGAAGATTGGACATTATGTATTGTGTAGAATTTTAGTAGACAATGGTAGTTCTTCTGATTTGTTGTATGTGTTTGCATTATTAGACATAGGGATAGACCCTAAGGAATTTACACAATAACAAGTTCCATTGATGGGTTTTAATGGCAGTGTGATGATAATATCATAGAAATACAAATCTAAAACATGTAAATTAATTGATGTTTATGATTCAAAGAGTTTAAAATGAATATTTATCTATATAAATTCAATAAATGTTAATTTATATTACTTATGATTTTTTTTATGCTTGTAGGATAAACAAAATCAGTAAAAGAATATCAAAGAAAATAAAATTTGAATTTTGCAATATATATTTGCAAGATTTTATAAACAAGCTAATAAGTTTGGATTATAACTTTTCATTCTAATATCAAAATAAGATGATTCAAGTAGATATGAAAATCTAAGAGATTTATCTACAATTTCATATTTAATAAAGAATATCTAAATCAAAATATTTTAAGCCCAAAAATAAGCTTAAATCCAAAATATAAAATATTGGAACGTCTATTAGTATTTCTTATAATCTTTTTGAATAAAACTCCAAATTAGATAATTCTTTATTCTCTGAAAATATAAGAGATTTATTTACAATTTGTTTTAAAAATATTTTTTTCAAATCAATTATCTTCAAGGATAAAACAACTTAATATTATATGGATTTAAAAAATCTTTATACTCCAACACTATAAATAGATTGAGTATTCAATACTTTGAAGCATTAGAAAATTACAAAGAGCTATTACTTTCTTTTCTCCTTTTCTCTCTCTATAATTTATGAAAATTATTTGTAAGTTAAGCTAAGGCTAGAGCAAGCTAGATATGAGATTAATTGTGTAGTTTTTTTTATCTCATTCTTTAACTCTTATAAGTGTCTTCTAGATTATAAGTTTATTTTGAGAAATTATTTTGTTCATTTTTTGTTCTATTCAATGTATTATAATTTTAGTTTCATATAAATTTAGTCATGCTTTATTTATGTGCAACTCTTAATTTATAATTATTATATTTATTTTATAAGTTGATCTTTTACTGTGATATTATCGTTTTGATATATTGTCGATCTTAGATAACTTATAACTATAAATCTTGCTCGGTCTTTAATAAAAATATATTTTTTTCAAAATAAATGCATACGTTTTTATCATTGATCTTTGACTTTATATATTCAAATTATTTGTGTTGGATGTGAAGCAAATAATTGAGTAATAAATAAGAACCAAATTTGGTAGTATTAAAACAAAACAATTAGGTGAATCTCGAAGCTTTGCTATTTCATATTGATTTTCTTTTCTTTCAAAATTTTTATCTTTAATTATTATTATTTTTCTTTATTTTTCAATTATTATTTATTATTTATTATTCAGTGATAACTTTTATGTTAATTTTTCCTCCCTGTGGAATCGACACCTAAACTACACTACAACAGGTACTTAGGTAAGGGTAATAATTTTGAGCGTGATTACGTGACCATATCTATGGGGACTATACATCTCTCAATTTCTGTGGAAGGAGCAAACATACTTACTAATTTTGTAGTATTTAACACCCCCTTCTCTTACAATGCGATATTAGGAAGATCTTGGATCCATAGAGAATTGTTCCCTCCATTTATCATGAATACATTAAATACCCCATAGTCGACAGGATAAGAGAAATAAGGGGATAACAAGACAAGGCAAGGAGTTTTACAATTTTACCATGAAAAGTGCATTACCCTTTGAATCAAAATATCAACCAAAGAATGGATGATATGCGAACCTTGAGGCTACACAATTAATAATAAGTCTAGTTATGATAGTAGCTCTAGAAGACTATGAAGTAATACTAGTTGGAGGTTCAGGAGAGGACAAGTATTTAGAAATCAATTCTAAACTTATGACTAAGGTAAGGGATGCTTTGATTGAGTTCTTGAAGAGTAATATTAACCTTTTTGCTTGAAACTAGAAGACATGCCAAGCATTGATCCTTCCATAATCTCTTATGAATTAAATGTCAACCATACCCAAAAACCATTGCAACAAAGAAAGAGTAGATTTGCATAAGAAAAAAGAGACATTATAAAGAAGAGGGTCAACTCCTTAAAGAGTATGAGCTGGGTTCGGGAAGTCGATTACCCAGTATAGTTTTCAAACATTGTTTTGGAAAACAAGGCAGAAGGATATCACAAAATATATGATAAATTTATGGACATCAACAAAGCTATGTCGAAGGTTTTTTTCCTTTGCCGAATATTCACCAGCTAGTAGACGTCACTGTTGATTTTGAAACAATGAGCTTTATAGATGCATACTCAGGATACCATCAAATTTGAATGCATACTAGAGATGAAGAAAAAATGGCATTAATCATTGAGGATACGGGAGGTACTTATCAAAGGTTGGTAAACAAAATGTTTGAAGACTAAATCGACTAAAACATGGAAGTTTATGTAGATGACATGATGGTTGAAACAGAAGTTACTAAAGACCACCTCTCAGATTTGGAATAAGTCTTTGAAATAATAAGAAGTTACTAGATACGACTTGAGAGAAAAAGATTAGTTTAGATATGGATCGTGTAAGTTAGAGAGGGTTGAATAGATAATTAGTGGAATAACGTCAAATTAAAATTTAGCAAAACCATTAAGCATTCAATCACATGTAATTTAAGTAATACGGAAAATAAAGATCAACACACGATATTTTTAGGTGGAAATAATCTAGGCCATACTAATGACCTAAGAGGAAAATCATCGGTCTATCAGACCATCTAACTATCTACTATGAAAAAGAAAGTCCAATTACAAGGTTTTAATTCAAACTACCTACCAAGGTAATGCCCCCAAGTAATCTATTTACAAGTTGTCGCTTTGATCATAGTATTTATAAGAAAGGTGTCCAGATTTAGACCAACGCTCTGATGAACTCGAGTCACACGAGTTAATCGAAACCATACAGCCGACAATTGAAAGATTAGCACAATAACACAAGTGCAAGTGTGTGTCTTAGAGAAAATTAAATTATGAATAATCATAACTAGATGATTTAACATATCAGTAAAAATTGACCAGAAATCCTAGAACAATTAGTTAAAATCATAGTATCAAAAATATTATAGGCTTGTTAACTCATCAAGCACAACCACAAATGTTTGATAAATTAATTCAATAAAAAAGCTTACTTGATAATATTTGCAAAATAATGAGAGAGATTAAGATGTAGAAAATAATACTTGAATGTGGTTAACAAAATTGTGAGCCAATGGTATGATTAAATAGTATGAAGAGAAACCCAAGATCAAAGGTTAGTTACAAAATTGGCCTTAAAAGTATTTATAAGAGCTTAAAAATGTAAGGACAATATAGTAAAAATACTAATTGATTCAAGAAATATTAGGTTAAATTTGAAAACTTAACTGCCCAATCGATCTTACCTAGCTTGATCAATTGAGTATGGTCACTCGATCGGTCTAGTCCAGCTTAATCGATTGAATATAAATAGTTCAACTGATCTAGTGAGAAATTAATTAATTTAGAAATAAGTGGATTGATATAGTCATTAATCTCGATCAATCGAGTTAATGCTTTAATCGATCTAGTCATGTTAAAAGTCAATTCAGCTAGTTTTAATTAAGGTTGAGAGATCAAGTCACCACTCAATCGATCGAGTGACCTATTTGAACATCATTCATATGTGTCTAATATGAAATATAATGTGCACAGGAATAGAGATATACCTAAGATATGATTTTTGAGGCTGGATAGTTTCTTTAGCTTGAAAATATTCTTGAAAGACACACCTAGAAAAAAGTATTACATGTAAATGTTTTGTTCACGAATATCGCCAACAATCTCAAACCTTACAATCTCCCTTTTGGCATATTCGTGTGACAAAAACTCTCTCTCACTAACACTCATAGGAAAAAAAATTATATGGTGGAACTATCCTATGATCCAATGAACCATCTTTTCTTGTATTTGGACATCTCTTGTTTACACTAAAAACCAAAGACACTGACAAGCAAACAACTTATTCCAAAGGACTCATTATTCATAATATTTTAGTCTATCTAATAATAGAAAAATAAATAATGTTCAAAAGAGGATTGAACTTATGATGGAAATTAAAAAAAATAGCTCCCTCTATGTGAAATATCTCAACAAAATTCAAAATAGTTCAAAAATAAAAAACTCCCCCTAGACTAACTATTCCATTTTTTTGGTGTTTCAATTAAAGTTCAAAATTTTTTATAACAATTTTCTCCCCCTTTTTGTCATATGAATAAACAAACACATATAAGAGATAAGCACATAATGAATCAAACATAAAGAGTATTGAATTATATAATTTTTTTCACATTATAAACCATTTCAATTAAACTTCAAAAAATAAAAAACTAAATTTACTTCTAAACACACTAATAAAACAAGACAAAATATCAAAATATCATATAAATAAATCATTATCCTAGAAGAGGAAATCCGTAGTGTGAATGGATGTCCTCAATCATGGAAAATATTGATTTTGATGTTCATTCATAGTAGTTAGTTTTTATTCCAATTTACCCATTCTCCAATGCAACTCATTTTCAAATGAGTTCTAACATTAAGGTTTAGAAGGAGATGTATTTTTCATTTCTTTGTCCCAAAAAATATCATCTAAAATGACTGTTACCCTATTCTTACCAACATTAGCGGGCCTTTGTCTCTTTGAAGTTTGACCAGATGATCTTGATATGGTTGACTTTATAATATCACCCATAAAGAAAGCAATATTAGAATCCTTTGTTTGTGGCACACCCATTGCTAGTATCATTTGAATGATGAGTCATCTATATAGAAGACCCATTCTCGAGTTAACGATTTGAGATTGGTTTATGATCTCGTCCTAAATTACTGAACCTAAATAAAATGAAATTGATTTTCTAATGTAATATAATATCTTTGCATGTATATGACCAATCTCAAATGAATGATTTAAAGGTAGCAAGTTAGGACAAACCATTTTGTTCAACACCTAATAAAAATAAGTGAACTCACCGAGGATAAATAACTATCTAGTACTAAAACCAACATTTGGTGAATCCAAAAGTTCAATTAATATATCTTTAGTAGAGATGTTATACCATTCTAGTTTAAAATCGGGATGCCTAACGTTTGTGATGGATAAAAAATGGTTGATTCTCTCAGTCGAGATGTCAATAGTTTTGTTTTGTACAAAATCTTTGTAGCTCATAGGTCTTGAGTGACAAATTTTGGGGCAATGTTTTCATATAATTCATGGAAAAAATATGGACAACATAATTTGGTTGATGTAAATAGTAATTATTAACCTTGAGCCCTAATGGCTCATATAACTCCAATTTCATGAAATTCTATCCAAGTTATCCTACGCTTAAATAAAGTTGGAAGTTTCAAGAAAGTAGTGTTATACTCGGATTCATCGTCCCACCATTGAGCTGAATGTGGGGCTAGAGCACTGGGAGGAAGTTCACAACATCTAGAAGTCGTTATAGAGATCGAGCAAAAATTCCAAAAAGAAAAAAATGTCCCTAAAGTGAAACTTTACCCAAACTGCTAAAATATTCCTAAAACAATGCATAATCAAGATTAGGGAATTTTATTGGGAAGGGATTGCAAAAACAAGGTCAAAAAAGGGTGTTTGTTTGGTGAGAAAATATTAAAAATTGGGGATAATGGAGTTGTGATGATTTATGCCCAAAAATGTGTTTTTTCATAGAGATTGATGTATGAAAATGTAATTTCAATCAATTTTAAGTGTTTTAGGGACAAAAATGAGTGAATTTGGTGGTATTTTGAGTGAAAATAAAAGATGGGACATAGAAGGGGGTTAGGGTTCGTACGAGGTTGAGGAAAAAAGAGTGTATTTAAACTAAACCTGCTCAATCGATGAAAATTAATGTTGATCGATTGGCATTCATACTTCGAATGATCTAGTTCATACTCAATAGATTGAGTATCATAAACCCAGAAAATTTTAAAAACTCCCCGTAAATACTATGCTAACTCAAAAATTTCAAATAAATACCCATAATCATGAAGACAAACATAAAAATATCACCCTCTTTTTTTTTCTTTTTTCTTTTTATATATATCAAGGTAGTAGAGTGAAATCCACTCAAATAATCAGTTTTGAAATAAAATTTATTCTTCAATAAGATTAAATTATTTATTGTATGCTTGAGTATTTTAGTAAAGCACACAAAAATTTTTCAACACATATAGTGACATATCAACAATTGCTCAAAGTATGAAAGTTATTAGAACTTCAACGATATGTCAATTTATCCATTCATGGTTAGTTATGAAGGATTAAAAGGATAAAACATTACCAATCATGAAAGAATTATAGTTGAATTTAGATTTTCACGACATAAAATTTTATTAACTAAGAGAGAGCTTAGTAAATTTTTTTGTATTCCCCTATTATATTATTATTATTTTTTGTGTGAAGAATTGGTTATTTATTTTTCTTTTTACATAACCATTTTTGGCTCTTTCTTTTTATACATATAAGCACTTTTGTATTTTTCTTTTGTATTAATTTTATTATTATCATTATTATTTTAAGGAAATATGCATGAGCAAAAAAACTTATTATGATGAATTTTACATTAGTTGTGAGGTAGCCCCATCCAAATTAGGTATCTCTCTATCGCAACATGTTATAAAGTGAAAGAGAGAGCTCAAATACAATTCTAGTTGTTACTGTTATCTAAGTCCCTAAACACTCACATATTCAATCATAAATTTCAATGATGACATACAAATGTATTCAATGAGTGTGTGAGAGTTCTTGTTAACATCGATAACTAGATATATGAAAATATAAATGCATAAAAAATGAGCTAAAAAAATATTTTACTTTGTGATTAAAATAACATGTTCGCCTAGAGTCAATCAAGCGTAGAATAGTAATTCCTAGGTGATAGAGAGGGATGGTCAGTTGACCAAAAAAGACAATCTTTCCTAACACAAACTTTCTTCAATTTTGGTTTCTTTATATTTTTGGTTTTGGATTCAATCAACTTCATAAGTTTTTGGATTTATCTTTATTTTGAATATTTTTTTCTTTTTCATCATTGATGTAGATTTAGCATTTATATATGGATGATGAAAATTTATTCTAGAATACGGTGCTTGAAAAACATTGTTAAAATACCGATATGTCACAAGAAATATACAATGTGGTCTAATATGACCTTTTCTACTACAACGATGATAAATAGACATAAACTTTATAGATTTTTCAATCACAGGTACAACTATTCTTTATACATAATGAATAGCATTAAGAATACTGTTAGGAGGCCTTACCACAGTAGTCTTTGATGTTGAAGCTGTATTTGTATCCTATAGGGAAGAAATATTGGAGTGTTTTACAAACTTAGTTATTTTTGAAGACGATGGTGAAGTATCCTCATCTACATAGCCTAGCCCTCTCTTGTCTCCAAAAGGTTTTTCATAGTTGAGAACTTTGTTCAACCTTTTAGCTGTATTTATTAATCTCTTTGTAGCTTCTTTAGATTGTTCAAGTTTCTGTATCAAATTTTCTTTTTCCTATTCTAAATTTGCAAGACTTGAATTGAGATCATCAATACTTTCACACAAATCAAGATTTTCTTTTTTTAGTACTGATGAATTTTATTCATAAGATTTTGGTTTTTCATTGAGTTTAGTTACTTCTATAAGAAAGTTATCTTTATCTTTTTGCATATTAAAAACTTTCTAATTTATCAATACTAGTGAAATTAAAGTATTTAAGAATTTAGAGTCACTTTCCTCATTTTTTGAATCTATATCAAACTTACTAGAGTGTCCACCAACTTTGTAGCAAATGCTAAGAAATTGTTGCCACCATTCTCTAAATCAACTCGATTGTCGTTATCACTTTCTAAGTTTATTAGTGTAGCATTGAATGCTCTTCCAATATTGTTCTTCTTATTTGCATAGTCTGCTACAAACTGACTAAAACCCATACATTCAAAACATTGAGATCCAGTGGGTTTAGATTTCTTACCATCATAACTTAAAGATTTGAGTTCTCTTAGATTCTGATATTTTTGACAACTTGATTATCCTTTGTTTTGATGATTCTTTCTATTTAAGATTTTGTTCAATCTTTTAGTCAAGAGTGCTAATTCTACTTCTTCATTGTCACTTTCTTCAATTATAGCAGTTTTGAAGGTAATAATTCTTTGTGGGAGAACGAAAGCTCATCTCAAAGCTTTGAAGTGATCCAAAAAGTTATACTATTTTGATATTGTCAACATCTTTACTTTAATCAATGGTATTGACCTTTTAATGGAAGTAATCTAGTAATGAGCAGAGAATCTTTCAAACTATCCTAAAATCATCATTTTTCTTTCTAAGATTGGCAGAAGTGTTGGTAATATTACATAATCTAGCATAAAATTCAAAAAATTCTTATCTTCTTTCATCCTAAAATTCACAAATTGATTACTAAGCATGCGGAATTTTGTTTATTTAATTTGTGAGGTACCCTTATGGGTAACTTTCAAAATATCCCAAGCATGCTTAGCAATTTCAACATGAGAAATATGACAAAACTCATTACATACACAACACTAAAAATAACATTAATACCCTTTTGATTCCAGTTACTGCCTATTTTATCTTCAGTGATCCAATATTTCCTAGGTTAGGAGTGACAACATTATATTTGGTAAGCGTATCTTGTTTCCAACCATACAACATAAAGTTCTAGACATTTTCATCTAAAGACCGTAGAAATTCTCTCATACGAGCCTTTCAATAGGGATAATTAAAACTATCAAAGTAAGATGCATGGGTTGTAGATGAACCCTCTATCAAGTGATTCATAACAAGGTTCTAAGCACGCTAAGTGTAACTAGTGGTTGCTCTAATATTAATTGAGATAAAAATATTAGTTTAGTTATGGATCGTGTAAGTTAGAGAGGGTTGACCAGATAATTAGTGGAATAATGTCAAATTAAAATTTGGCAAAACCGTCAAGCATTCAATCTCATGTAATTAAAGTAATGGGGAAAATAAAGATCAATACATGATATTTTTAGGTGAAAACAACCTAGGTCATACCAATGACCTAAGAATAAGACCATTGATCTACCAAACCATCTAACTATCCACTATGAAAAATAAAGTCCAATTACATGGTTAGGATTCAAACTACCTACGAAGGTAATGCCCCCAAGTAATCTACTTACAAGCCACTTCTTTGTCATAGTATTTATAAGAAAGGTGTTCAGAATCAGACCAACATTCTAATGAACTCGAGTCACGGGAGTTAATCGAACCTATACAGGTGGCACCTAAAAGATTAGCACACTAAAACAAGTGCAAGTGTGTGTCATAGAGTAGATTCAATAATGAATAATCCTAACTAGATGATTTAATAGATCAGTAGATAAAATAAAATCAACCAATAACCCTTGGACAATCAATTAAAAGCACAACATCACAAATATGGTAGGCCTGTTAACTTATCAAATATAACTACAAATGTTTCATAAATTAACTCAATGAAAAAGTCTACATGAAAATATTTTGAAAAGAAATGAGAGAGATATTAAGATGTAGAAAAGAATTTATGAATGTTGTTAACAAACCTATGACCATTGGTATGATTAAATCGTATGAGTATAAACCTAATGTCAAAGGTTAATTATAAAACTATTGATAATTGTATATTATACAGTTATTTTGTCCATTTTATTAATTATAATTGCTATGTTCTTGATATTTTTAGTTAATTTTAATGTATTAAATTAATATTTACTGTTAGTGTTTTAAGGAATATATTTTTTATGGAAAATTAAATAATTTGAATTAAAAAAATTACTTAATTGCAAATAACAAAAGCTGAAAATATAATTTAAATTAAAAGAGAGCTTAATTGCAATTATCAAAAGTTTAAAAGTTAATTTAAATTAAATTGGAAGGCCAAAATGCAATTAGATAAAACTTTGTTTTTTCTGCACAGGAAAAGAGAACCACGCGCGCCATTCGCCACGCCCATCACGCATTGTCCGATCAAGCAATCAATGGTGATGATCAGGCGAGTGCGATACACGTACTACCCAGGTGTGTGGACACGTTTCCTAGGTGGGACGCTGCTTGGTGTGTGTGAAGTCTTTTAATTTGTGGGCCTAAATCATTTTCTTAGTTAAGTGTTATCTAGGATTTCGCCTCGAGAGAAAATCAAACAAATTCTAAGAACTATGACACCAAAAAAACTTCAATCGAATAGCATACTCACATAAACCTTCTCTAAATTACATAACAACTCAAACATCACGACTAGTGCTCATAAATATATATTCTTGTAAAAATGAAACATATGCCAAAATTATACACAAACTTAGACAATATTCAAAATTTTCAAGGAGCTATGCATTATTTAAACTGAAAAATTAAAAATAAATCACCATTAAAAGAAAAATATCTTCAATCAACCAAACAAATAAAGTCTCTAGAAAATATTTCAACTAAGTTCAATCTCTCTGCCACCAAACTTAATATGCACATTGTCCTCAATGTGTGAAAGTTAAAGAACAAATGAGATGGGTTAAAAGAAACTTCCTGGTTTGATTTTGTAAGATTGACATCCAAAAATAGCTTTAATTCCTCCGATTTGCACATACGAAAAAAATAACAATATAAAGAAATATAAAAACTAATACATGTTAAACTAAATAAGAAAAATAGAAAATTAAAACACATGAGTTGCCTCCCAAGAAGCGCTTGATTTATAGTCGTCAACTTGACTTCCCTTTTCTGTGCTTTTAAGGAGGTTCAGAAATTTTGGGTCAAATTTTAAAGTTTCAACATACCCAAAAATTGAAAAATCGAAGCAAATAACAATAAGCATAAAAAAATTATTATTATTTTTTAACAAAAATCAGAATTGATTGGTATTAATATCAACAAAAAATAGTAACACAAATTCCCCGACAACGGTGTCAAAAACTTGTTGTCTCTTTAAGAGAACATAAAAACGTGCAAGTATACACGGTCACAAGTAATAAAATTGAAAAGTAAGTTATCGTTCCCAAGGAGATTTGTTACTATTATTCGTCAAGTACTAAAATTGTTTCACTCTGATTTTAACCAAACAAACAAAAATTGATTGAGTAACTAACTAATTTTTTATAACAAAATATATAAAAACATTCTAGGATTGCAGTTTCACCAAATTAATCCATTCGAATTATATTATTTTTTCTTGATTTATATTTTTGAATTTAATTTATCAACATAGGACTACTAATTTTATCCATATGTCTCTTCCGATAACAAATAGACACATCTTGCTAAAATAATTCACTATATTCCTATGAGAATTAAATTCACCAAGGTTCATTACGTTCAAAGTTCTCAAATAGCTGCACATACAATAAAGAATGTTCCTCTCCTTTCATCATACATGTTATCCTAAATACGAGCAATATACACAAAAATGCCTCTTCTAAGTTTATTTAGGTGCCACAGATCAATTGATAAATTTTCCAATAATCAAAAGCATTAAGCACAAATAGAATAAACAACTTAAAAACATTTCACAAATCTTTCAAAAATAATTAAATCCAAGCTTCATAAATTTAGCAACACAGCAACCCTAGAAAAATTAAATTACTTCATAAGAAAAATTTAAATTACAAAATGAAAATACTAAAACATTTAAGGAATATTAGATGAAGAACAAAAGAAAATTAAAATCTGTTTTTGCTCTCTAATTTTACTACGCAGAACACAACAAAAGCCAAAAATGGCTTCTGCGTGTTCCATAGTCCAGCTCCAACTAACCCCATATTTATAGCTCTAACTCTCTAAAAAATATATATCATAAAATATATACTTTTTAGACACGCGAGAGACAAATATTACATCAAAAATAATAATTAATACACGTATGGGAGACAAAATTCTTAAGACACGCAAACACGCGTGTAAAAAGTTAGGACAATTGGTGCAAATCTCGTGGATAGCGTACGTGTTTTTGGATTTTTTAATTTCAAATCATGAATGCCACGTGGCATCATATGAGTGGCTAAAAGAATAATCGAGACACATGGAAGCTTGTAATTCGTGGTGAGGAAAGGATGCACGTGGATCAGATAAACTATGTCGCACAGGAACATTACTTTTTGCAGACATGTGGGTGATGCATACGCGGTTGGAAACGTGCGTTGTTTCTGTGTTTTTATTTTACAAAACTTATGCCACGTGTCATAATCTTACTTGTTGTAGGAATAATGAAGACATATGACATCTTTGTATTTGGTGGAATCGTAAGGCATAAGAAGTTTCCATGGACCTCTTCGTATGGGAACATTTTTGGTACAAATACATGGGTCCCACCCTACATACCGTCCTGCGTGGCCAGGTAGGCCCCACTCTACACACCGAGCAGTGTGCCACCTAGGAAACGTGTCCACTCGCCTGGGGTAGTGCGTGTATCGCATGCGCCTGATCGTCACCATTGATTTCCTAATCAGACGGTGCATGATGGGCATGGAAAATGGCGCGCGTGGTTCTCTTTTCCTGCGCAGAAAAACAAAGTTTTATCTAATTGCATTTTGTCTCTCCAATTTAATTTAAATTAACTTTTAAACTTTTGATATTTGCAATTAAACCCTCTTTTAATTTAAATTATATTTTCAGCTTTTATTATTTGTAATTAAGTCATTTTTTTAATTCAAATTCTTTAATTTTCCATAAAAATATATTCCTTAAAAAACTAACAGTAAATAATAATTTAATATATTAAAATTAACTAAAAATATAAAGAACATAGTAATTATAATTAATAAAATTTACAAAATAACTATATAATATACATTTATCAATTATCCTTAAAAGTATTTAGAAAAGTTTAAAAACATAAGGGCAATATAGTAAAAATATTAATTGGCTTGAGTAAAAATTAGGTTAAATTTGAAAACCTAATAGCTCGATCGATCTATACCTAACTCAATCAAATGAGTATGGCCTCTTAATCGTTCTACATAAGCTCGATCAATCGACAAAGAATAGTTTGATCGATCTAGTGCTTGATCGATTGAGTTAATATTTGGACTAATCTAATCATATGAAAAATATATTCAATTGTTTTTCATTAAGCTTGATCAATCTAGTCACCACTCGATCGATCGAGTGAACTATTTGAACATAGTTCCTATGTGTCTAATATGAAATCTAACATGCATAGGAACAAAGATATACTTGAGATGTGATTGTTAAGGCTCTATAGTTTCTTCATCTTGAAAATATTCTTGAAAGACACACTTGGAAACTAATATTACATGCAAATGTTTTGTTCACTAATATCACCAATACTCACTACTCACAAACCATACACAACTCAATCTTAGAAAGTGTGTTTTTGGAGTAACATTGGGAAAATTCTTAAGATATCTAGCGTCTTCTCATGAGATAAAGGCCAATCCTAATAAAATTATAGGTCTTGGGAACACTAGGTCACCCAATTGCATTAAAAAGGTGAAACAACTAAATGGGCATATAATAGTGTTGATTCGTTTCATTTCCAAGTGCATGGAGATATGTTTGCCATTTTTTCAGTTGTCGAAGAAAAATATGAAGTATCTATAGATTGAAGAATATGAACTAGTCTTCTCGTCCATCAAAGAGTACCTCAAAAAATCACCCTTTTTAACAAATCCTACTATCGACGAGGTTTTACATGTGTATTTCCTTCACAGACAAATCAACCATTATTGTACTTGTAATTGATAAAGAGGGGAGGCATCACCTAGTCTACTATATGAGCCATTCTTTGACAAGAGCACAACAATAATATTTTATAGTGGATAAGGTAGCTTTTATAGTAAGAATAGATGCTAGGAAAAGCATTATTTTAGCGCTCATAAGGTGGTATTCCTTACATCTTACACAATGAAGAAGATTTTGGGAAAGTCGGACCAATATCATTGTATTTCTCATATTGCCATTAAAATGAGAAAAAATGGAATACAATATAAAACATTATTTAGGACTAAAGGATGAGCTCTCATTGATTTTATTATTGAGTGGACTCAGAATTCTACAGTCAAATCAGAAGCTAAATTGCTAGTTTTAGTCATAATAGCACTAACTTCATATTCATGGAAGGTATATATGAATGGTGTAAGAAATTTGTAAGGATTAGGAGTTGGGATTGTTATATTCACTCATATAAGAGGACTAATTAAGTAGTGTATCTGCATCTCTTTTTAGGTAACCAATATCATTGTGGAGTATGAAGTATTATTTCTAGCCTTACGCTAATTGAATTCCTTAGAAGCAAAGAGGGTGATAGTCTATAATGACTCACAACTTTTAGTAAATCAAGTCAATGATACGTTTGAGGCCAAGGAAGAAAGGATTAAGCATTACTTTCAAGAGTTGAAACAAGAAATTATGACTTTCAAAGCACTCAAGATCAAATAAATACCACAAAGGGGGAACACATACGTACACTCCTTGGGTACTTTGGGATCGATGATAAGTTTTGAATTGAAGAGGGCTATCTCTGTTTCATTCCTATTAGGTCCTAACATAACAGAAGAGGTGAATAAGGAGAAAGAACAAACAAGTATCCACATTGTAATACACATCTCATGGTTGACCCCATCCTTGTATTACTTCATCCAAGACTCTTTACCTATTAATAAGGACAAGGTGTAAAAAATTGTAACAAAGTCAAAAAAACTACACCATTATCCAAGGAGTATTTTATAGAAACAAAAATGTGATGGACCATGATTGAAATCTTTACCTAGCCAAGAAGCACATGCAATTTTGGGTGAATTATATGGAGAGAAATGTAAGCCCATTCAAGAGATATAACCTTTTCTCAACAAATCATCCTAAAAGGTTATTATTAGCCTACTCTTCAAAAGGATTATGTCGACCATAAAAAAGTGCAAAAGATGCCAGATACATGCTAATGTCCCTTACCAGCCAACTAGCAACTTGAAATCTATAGTAATCCTATAGCCATTACAAAAGTGGGGGTTGGATATAGTCAGTTTGTTACCTTTTGGTCCAGGACAATATAAATTTTTAATGATAGTGACATATTACTTTTCGGAGTGGATAAAGACTAAACTATTGGCAAGAATTCATGAAATTGATGTGCACAAGTTCATTTGGCATAACATAATATGAAGGTTTTGTTCATCTTATGAGCTAGTCACATATAATGGTCGTCAGTTTATAGGTCATAGGGTGGTTTCCTTTTGTGAAGAGATATGGATAACATTGTCACATTTGACTCTTTACAGGCCACAAGGCAATGGACAAGCAGAATAATCAAACAAAGTTCTTATCCATATATTATGAAAGAGATTGGATAGAACTAAAGGTAAGTAGGTTGATGAATTATCCACCCTTCCTTATGTGACAAGAACAACCCCTAGGACAATAATAGGGGAGAGCTCATTCTCTCTCGTAAATGGCACAAAAGCAATAATCCCTTCTGAGATACAAGAACCCACTTGAAATAATGCAAGGGGATAATTATGATGTCAGAAGAGATGAAATCTAATTAGCTAAAGAGAAAAGGGAGATAAATTTTGATAAGAATTCATTCATAAAAAAGAATAGTTCTAAAGTCATACAATCAATCTGTTAAGCATAGAAACTTTAGTGTAAGGGATTATGTCCTACGAAAAGCATTGAGAAATAATGTAAAAAATACCTATGGAAAATTTGTTGCAATATGGGGAGGCCAATATGAAATATATGAGATCACTTTGGAGGGCGTGTATCGAATAGCAAGTCAAGGAAAAAGAGAGAAGTTAGGCTGGAATGGAGAATATCTAAAAAATACTATATATAAAGTGTTGATCAAATTTAGTTTTGAATATGCCTACTTTGAATCATTTAGTTGTTCACATTATTCTCTCAAAAAATTAACATGATAGCACTTAAGTACAGAGTGAGGTGGCCAAAATGGACCCCTTCACTTAGGTTGCAGGATAAGAGGCATGGTGCTAGGCCTAAGCAAGGGTCAAGTTTATGAAGGTGAACCCCCTTTACGAGATTTACATACAAGGGTTAGATTCAATATCACCATTATATGCCTCATATCATGAGAAATATTGATGCTATAACCCCGAAGTATGGAGTGAGGTGGCTAAATAAACCCCTCACTTTGGATGCAGGATAAGAAGCATGACGCCTGTAATAAGAAAAGGGTCTTGAGTTCAAAAATTAAATCCCCTCTTTGGGAATTTCATACAAGGATTGGAATCAATTTCACACATTTCACACTTATATGTCTCCTATCTTTCAAAAATTAATGTGATAACCCTTAAGTATAGAGTGAGGGCGAGGGCCAAATTGATCCACCACTTGGGATGTGGGATAATATAAGTGATGCTTATCTTAAGAAAGGGTATTGAGTTCACAAATGTGAATCCCCTCTTTAGGAATTGTATATAGGGGTTGTATTCAATTTCACTCTTATATGTCTCATGTCTTGTGAAAAATTGACATAATAACCCCCAAAGTATGGAGTGAGATAGCCAAATGGACCCCCAATTTGGGATGTAGGATAAAAGGCATGAAGCCCATTCTAATATAGAGTCTTGAGTTCATAAGTGTGGACCTTTCCGCTGAAAATGCAAACCAAGGTAAAATATTTAATTCGCAGATAGTTTTTATATTTGAATTACATCCAGCAAACAAAAGGATTACAAGCCAAATACAAATTCCAACTATTACATTTTAACAGCGATGTATTTATCTTTTTGGTTAAGTGCATTGGTTAAGCCAGTGCTAGTGTTTTTCAAATTTTGTTCCATGGTTCAAAGTGAACCGTTAGACTGCACAATTCTTGATCAAAAAATTCAAAAGTTTTACGATTGGTCTCTGCTTCTCATTCTGAATTAGTGGCAATGGAAAAAGGCCTTTATAATAGAAAATGTATGATAAAAGGAAATTATAAAATACATGTAGGTCAAACAAGATCACTTACGTCAAGAACATGTCTTGTCATTAAGTGCCATAGAGTCCCTTTTTCTCTCTTATAGGTTGTGTAAATGGTAGAACATTCAACAGTTACTCTAAAGTGGTGATAGAGGTCATCCTGGACTTTGGAGTTACAAAACATCCCATTTTCAAATAGGTTGTTCAACCCATGATTTTCACCCACTTGGATGTAACAAGAAAAATTTCCTTGAACGGACTAATGTTCTTTGCTAACAAGGAAAATACACTTGGATATCCAAACTCTATTTTTTGGTCATTGTGTGCCACAATGGTAGGTCTGGTATGTTTCACAACAATGAGGTGGGTAGGTAGGCTCTCATTTGTACCATGTTCGGTGGTGGTAAGGACCTAAAATTGATTTAAGACTGTACCTTTGTCTAAATCCATCGAAGAAGCTAAGAGAACATGAGACTTTGTGGTTTCTTCAACTAACAAGGTAGTTAAATAGGTGTTTGATTCACCTCATCACTTAAGGATGGTGAAACAAGGTGATTCTTTATGATCTGGTGGAAGGGTATTTTGAGGTGCATGAAAAAATGACCTCATTTCCATTAGATCTTCAAGATCAACATGTGAGTAGTTCATATGATTTATGACCCAATATTTCTCTAATATAGGCTAATCTCTTAGACAAATATGACTTGGAATTCAAGAATTGGACTTAAAATTTCATATTGTTGACTCAAAATATACTTGGATGTTTGAAGCAATTTTCAAGATAGAAAATCAAATGACAGAAACAACATATAAATAAGGAAATTTTGAATTCAATTATGGAGCATTGAATCACTACAAGACAAACTAAAGAGGTAGATAAGATAAATTTATAATTTTTTAGTTACAAGCATAAATGCTAGTTGTACACTCTAAAACATGTCATAGGTGTACAAAATTCATTTACAAAAGAATAATCTATTACTTAAAAATCATAATATGATCTTAAATATGGGAGACTATCAATCACTCAGATGTTGATGATGATATAAAAAAAGTAAAAGGCTACACTAAAAGAAGCTTACAAGAATAAGAAATAATTAAGGGATATCTTATTTGATCTATCCTTCAGCTTGGACCTCCAGCATCACTTCTTCTGTACAGGGTCATGGTATATGGGTGTGTTGTGTGTTTTGGAACACACATAAAATCGTGCAAGTATACACGGTCACAAGTAATAAAGATTTGTAAGTAAAGATCGTTCCCACGGAGATTTGTTAGTAAAGATCGTTCCCACAGAGATTTGTTACTATAGTTTGTTGAGTACTAAAATTGTATCTCTCTAATTTTATCCAAAACAATCATTGATTAAGAAAAGGTTTAAAAATAAAATAAGAGAACTCTAGGATTGCAGTTTTTCACCAAATTATTCCACTCCAATCATATTATTTTCTTTAGATTTATATTTTTAGTACATTTAATTTGTCAACCGAAAACTTCTATTTTTATCCATACATCTCTTCCGAGCTCCGTATAGGCACACCTCGTTAAATTAATTCACTATATCTCTATGAGAATTAAATTCACCAAGATTTATTAAGTTCTAAGTTCTCAAATGGTCACACATACAATTAGGGTATATTCCTATCCTTCATCATACATGTCATTTTATCTACGAGCAATTTACACAAAAATGCCTTTCTCAAGTTTATTTTTATGCCACAAATCGTTTTGATAAAATTCGTAAATAATCAAAAAGCATTAAGCACAAGATAAAACGAACAAATCAAATGTCTTATAAATCTATCAAAAATAATTAAAATCAAAGCTTCATAAATTTGAATCAAATGCAACCCTAGAAAAATTAAATTACTTCATTAAATTAAAATAAAAAGAACAACAACTACATAAAATTATAAGAAGTAGAAAGGAAATTGAAACATCAATTACGAAAATATTTGGCACACGCAGAACACAACAAAAGCCAAAAAATGGCTTCTGCGTGTTCTGCAGTCCAAAACCGAACACAAAATAATCTCCAAAACTAAACTCTCCGAAAAAAAACTGTTTACTCTAACAAAACATCTCCTATTTATAGCCAAAAAAATACATCAGAAATATAAAAAATAATAAAACGCGTAATAATTTTTTTATCGAAAATAACACCCCGACATTCCCCTTAAAATCCGCACCACGCGAATATCGAATTTCTTATTTTACGACACGTGTGGGAGAGGGCTGCACGATTCTGTGTTTTCTTTTGCTTTCCACGTTCCCAGGTGTCATGAGTTGATTCGCTAAAACAAATAGTCGGACACGTGGCCGGATTTCATTCGTTGAAAGGAACGGGCGCACGCAAAACAGAAGCACGGGATTGGGGCACCAAAAAAAATGCGGCAACGGCTTGAAACAGGGGGTTGATTCAGTGTGGTCACGCTCATTGTAACTTGTCACGTTTCGGCATATAATTTGATGAAATTTTACGTGGGACACGTGGCATATTATGGTTCGTGGAATAACCGGGCGCACGTGAAACAACCGCACTGGACAAGGCGCACGTGAAGGTGTGGGATAGCGACTGCAACGCGTCAGCCACGTGGCTCCCCACGGCCGCACACGCGGCACCAGCGGCCGAGTGGGACCCACTCGGACGGCCGAGAGCCGCGTGAAAACGAGCACGCGTCAATCGCTTTGGTCGGGTTTGATGAACACACACGAATCTGAGCCGTTGCGTCTTTGATCGGACGGTCCATGTTGGGCGAGTGTGATCTTGCGCGTGGACTTCGTCTCTTAAATTAACTTCAATTAATTGTATTTTGACCCACAAATTTAATTCAAATTACATTTTAAACTTTCTTAAATTACAGTTAAGCCTTTTGCTAATTTTAAATTAAACTTTAAATAATTATAATTAAGCCCAAATTTAATTTAAATTATATTTTTTATTTTTATAAATTGTAATTAAGAACTATATTATTTGAAATTATATTTGTGGACGAAAAAATATGAAATTAAGTACATTTTCGATACAAATTATTTAATTTTATTAAAAATGTATTTTTAATGCATAAAAGGAAAATATTAATTTATTTAACAAAAATTAACTAAATATTAAAAGAACATAGAAATTATCATTACTAAAATTGATGAAAATAACTATATCAAATACAGTTATCAGGGTGTTAGTTGGAGGTGCTTTGCTCCCACTACTTTTAAAAGCCCTCATTAAAGTGAAGTAAGGAATAGTTAAGCCCATATTCTCGACCTAGGTATTTAGACTACTTATCATAAAGCTCATCCTGTTTTTATAAACCTTGGTGCACTCCACTTTGAGCTTCTCTACCAACGAAGATAAGGAGTTCATATTCTTCTTCATCAAAGTCATTTAATATCTTAAAGAGCTCGATATAGCTTCAACCTCCTTGGTCACTTTTTCAAAACAACCTACTCTATATCTCTACTCGAAGTAGTAACTATCCATTTTTCTCAACTTCTTTGACTTATCAAGTAGGTTTCCTTTAAGCTTTAGAATTTTGGCCTCATTTTCAATGAGAGAATTTTTTTCGTCAACATCCTTTTGATACTTTGCTATTTGCAAGTGACTATCTTATACTTCGCATTTGTACATCCTAAATGATAGCTTGCCCACCCTATCAAATGATAGAACCTAAAAAACACAAGGGATAAAAGCTTCTTAAGTATTACAACATTACAAAATGAGGTGAAAATCATAAATTGCATTTCTTACCTCTATTATACGATCACACATCATCTCTATATTGGAAGATCCTTTACTTTTATAAGCTTCTTTAGCCCTAGCTTATTTAGTATCACTCCTAAGGTGATTGAAAAGATCCCTCATCAAATCAATCCACCATCTAAAGATTCCCTCATCAAATCAAGCCACCATCTAAAGATTCCCTCATCAAAATAAGTCACTGGAGTATTTATTACCATAACATCCTTCAAAATTACTTCGTCAATCTTGAAGTTATCTAGGTCTATCACCTATATTTAGAGAGTTAAAGTCCCACCCACTTTCCTCTTTTTTTGATATCTCAATAAGAGATGGTAAAGAGGATAAGCTAGGGATGCTTGACATAGTTTCATGGGGAGGAGGCACCTCGATTAGTTCATCATCCAATTGCAAAAAGTCTTCAATTAGAGTGGGCAACGTAAGGATAACTCATGGATATATGGGCTCTAATTCATGGACACTAGAGGTATCAATTAGGTCCTCGATATCCATATTTGAGAAATACTTATTGGTAAAAATAAATGAGTAATGAGTTAGTTAAGTGAATCAAATTTTCAATAATTTTATACCTCGCTACAGATGAACAACCTATATATTCATCCATGTAGTCCCTTCACACACTATATCCTCTAAGATAAGCTATTATGAGGATATCCTTTTAGGTCTCTTTCTTAGTATTTTGGATTATGTCCTCTCTATTTTTTCTTTCCATTTGGACCCAACTTATTAATTGCTCAGTTACACGAGGATGGATTATGTTGAAGTTGTGGTTCCAAGTGCTACAAACTGGAAATTTGACACCATCACCCAAAAAGTTTCCAATGATGTAGAAGTATTTATCTTTCCATCCCGATGAGCTATTAGGTAGTTTCAGGTGTAGTCTATGTCCAATAGCATAAGATATATATACCCTACCTTTGTTCAGGTTGTTCTTTTTCAGGCAATACATACACCTAATTTCATCACTTGTCAAGTCCACCCTTATGCTCTCCAACGACGACTAATAAAAACAACAAATTTTTCCACCCATTAGGGTTCACTTGGGCAAGATTGACATCAAAAATATTAAGAACATGGGAAATGTTTTTTGGAAATGGACACCTAAGTCCTATCAAAAAGGGTGCCAAGTGGATCATCCACCACTCCATATAAGGATCATCAGTGTCACATAGGTGGAAAGGTACTAGCAACATTTATACATGGGATGGAATGTTATACTCATATTTTATGTGTACTAGATCACCAACATCTAATTTTCTTGGAATATTTTTAATTTGATGTTTGTCTTTGGTTCAATAGGTGAGTTGATGAGAATAATCGAGCTCTACAAATTCCAAGTGGACCAATCACAAGGTCTAGGAAGGCACAACTCGAAAAGGCTTTAAATGGGCTCATTCAAGAGGTCATGCATAATCAAGGGGACCTAAATTGGGAGTGCAAGGATTGGGACAATCCTAGGATGGAAATTAGGGCAAAATTGGCAAAATAAAATTGGGCACATTGTTGTGCCATTTGGACTTTTTTGGATAGCTTCATTTTCAGCCCTTAGATGTAAACAAGGGTTAATATGTAATATTTTATAGGGTTTTCTTTTGTTCTCAGCTGCTCCATATTTTGCTCCAATTTCCATGTGCCATTTGGACTCTTTTTGGGCAGCTTTCTTTGCAACCCTTGGATGAAATCAAGGGTTAAGATGTAATATTTTATAGGATTCCTTTGTGGTGGTCAAATTGCCCCATTTTTTCCATGTTTTGGTCAATATTTTCGCTAGCTTTTACGCTTTTTGCATTTGTGTTTATTTTGAACCCTTGGATGAGATCAAGGGCTATGATTTAGTAGAGCTTAGGGTTGGTTTGTATCCTATTAAGAGAAGCTTTGTAAAACATAATTTTGAAAGAAGTTTGAATATTCAGATCATTTGAGAGCTCATTCTTGCTCTTTGTTCCACTTCAAGCAACTTATCAAGGGATTGGCAACCTTTGTGGCGTTGTTTAGCATCCAAGCATTTGTGGTGAGTAATATCCATACTTGTTAGGGTGTCATTTGTGCTAGACTTATCAAGGAAATAGCAGCCTCAGTGGTGTCTTTTCTCCTCAGAAAAATGGTGAGTAATATCCATTGATTTGTGGAGAAACCCTTTGCTATATAATCTGAAATTAGCTAGATCCTATCCCCTTGTTTCATATCATTTGGTATCAGAGCTTTTTGGTGCTAATTTTCAGATTCCTATCCTTTATATTTGTTCTTGTTCTTGTGTTCTTGTTGTATTTCTGACACATAAAAAAAACGAAAAACAAATATCATTCCTGTACGTGTTCTTGTCAAATTTATTCTCCATACCCTAAAAATATTGCTCTTCTTTGTTTGCACGTTTTTTCAATTTTCCTTTCAAATTCTATTGTGTCCAAAGTTTTTTCAGTAGTAACCTTGCATATCCTGTTGTTTAGAAAGTATTTTGAAATTTTCTTTCATATTCTCGCATTTTCCTTGGTTATTCTACAAAATCTGAAATATTGTGCAGCTTTTTGGTTGTTTTTTAGTATTTCATTTTAGTTCCTACAGAAATTTCGTTCTCCTTCATATCGTAGTTTATGTGCTATTTTACCTATCTTAAAATTCCTCAAACTCATATTGAAAGTATTGTATTGATTGACTCTTGAGTTATTAGCATACTTGTTCCAAAAAAGAAAAAAAGAAAAAAAGTGGCTTAATTAATTGAAAAAAAAGGGACAGAAAAAAAAAGAGGCCAAATACATTTGCTAATTTCTAGTGAGTATAACTCATAGTTTCAAGAATTTCACACTTTGATTATAAATCTCCCATTAATGCATAGTTTCTTTGGGAAAATTGTTGTTTTCCAATCGTGTTGATCTATTGTTTTTCCTTGTGCTTACTACTCTAAACACTTTGAGTTAGTCTCCTTTGTGCTTTAACAAGTGGGATATTGTGAACTATATTTTTTCTTGGTGCTTGATAACTCTACAAATTGGTTGGAATTCTTGGATTTGGTTGCTTTGATTAGGAACTAAGAGGGTTTGGCCGATCAATCCCAGCAATAAACACGTGAGGTATTGTGTGAATTTACATTAGTTCTATTTTATTACACTAACCTATTGTTGTGTAGAATTGAAAAATAATGTCAAACAGCAGTCCCGAAGGAAGACCGGATATGATGTTCATGATGAGGGCGCTGCAACAATCTTTTGAAAGGATGAACAACTTGGTAGTTGATATGAATGAAAGATTGGAAAGGCAAGAAAATTTCTTAGCAGCTTTACAACGAGAAACACCTCCACCCAATGTTAGGAGGGTTAATAGGCAAACTCATGTTGGGGATGATATAGAGGAAGAAGATTGGGAAGAAGAAGTGGAGGAAGAAGAACGAAGAATGCCTAGAGGAGGAAGAAATAAAAATAGAGGAGGAAGAAATGGTAGAAGAGGTATGTGGAGACCCCCACCTAGAGCTCAAGATGGAGTTGATAGAGATTTAAGTAGTATAAAAATGAATATACCACAATTCCTGGGAAAGAATGACCCGGAGTTGTATTTGGAGTGGGAGAAGAAAGTGGAGCATATTTTTGAATGTCACAACTACTCCACAGAAAAAGAAGTAAAACTTCTTCAGAATTGAGTTTTCTGACCAAGCATTGAATTGGTGGGATCAATTGGTCATTAGTAGGAGGAGAAACCGTGAAAGGCCCATAGATAATTGGGAGGACATGAAGGCTATCATGAGAAAGAGGTTTGTGCCTAGCTACTACTATAGAGAGTTACACCAACGCTTACAAAGATTGACTCAAGGATATAAATGTGTTGATGAGTACTACAAGGAAATGGAAGTGGCTATGACAAGAGCTAATGTCGAGGAAGATAGAGAGGCAACCATGGCTAGGTTTCTTAATGGGTTGAATCCGGACATTGCCAACATTGTGGAACTTCATCATTATGTGGAGATGGAGGACATGGTCCACATGGCAATCAAGGTGGAAAGGCAATTAAAGAAACGGAGTTTTCGATTCCAACCATTAAGGTCTAGTCCTATTACTCAAAAGCCAAACCTTACTAGTCCTTGGAAGTCCAATGAGAAAAAAGATGAAATAGCTACATCCAAACCAAGATTTGAGCCTTACAAAGCCAAAGAGATGGGGGCTAGCAAGGACAAAGGTAAAATCGACACCCCAACTCGTAATCGTGACTTCAAGTGTTTTCGGTGTCTTGGTAATGGTCATATAGCCTCTCAATGTCCCAACAAGAAGGAAATGATCACCTTAGCAAGTGGAGAGGTTGGGACCGATAATGAAAGTGAAGAAGATGAGATGCCCATAGCGGGGAAGCTAGCTGAAGAGGAGATAGGACCCTGGATGGGGAAGCCCTTGTAATAAGGCGATCTTTGAGCACTCAAGTCAGGAGGATGACCTTGAACAACAAAGAGATAACATCTTTCACACAAGATGTCATGTGAGTAAAGTGTGTAGTGTTATCATAGATGGGGAAGTCGCACCAATGTGGCTAGTACTACCTTAGTGGAGAAATTAGGGTTGCCTACATTTGAACACCACTAAGCCTTACAAGTTGCAATGGTTAAATGATAGTGGGGAAGTGAAGCTTAATAAGCAAGTATTAGTGAGCTTCTCCATTGGAAAGTACAAGGATGAGGTGATGTGTGATGTGGTACCCACGCAACCCGCACACATCTTGCTAGGTAGCCCTTGGCGATATGATAGGAGGGTTACACATGACGGATACGTGAAAAAAGTATTCTTTTGTGAAGAATGGTAGAAACATTACACTTGTACCCCTTTCACCCAAGCAAGTCTTTGAAGATCAATTGAGGATTGTTAGGAAAAGGAACAAAAAGAAGAATGAAAAGAAAAAAGAGTGAAAGAAAAAAAAAGAGTGAAGAAAAAGGAGAGGAGAGTGGAAAAAATACTAGAGAAAAAAATGTGAATTTTTATGCTAAGGCAAGTGAGGTCAAGAGGGCTTTTTATTCAAAACAGCTCATACTTGTACTTTTGTACAAGGAGGCAAATTTTTCTATTAACGATCTTAACCAATCTTTGCCTAGTACCACTATTTCTCTTTTGCGGGAATTTGAAGGCATGTTCCCCGAAGAGATTCCAGATGGGGTGCCACCACCAGGGGATTGAGCATCAAATTGACTTTATACCGGTCTTCTCTTTCCAAACCGACCTATAGGACCAACCCCGAAGAAACTAAGGAGATTCAAAGACAGTTGAAGAGTACTTGATCAAAGGTCAAGTTAGGGAGAGCTCCTCGAGTCCATGTGTCTTGTTCCCGTGCTACTGCTCCCAGAAGGATGGATCAAGCAGGATGTGTGTTGATTGCCGAGCCATCAACAACATTACGGTAAAATATCGACATCCTATCCCTAGACTAGATGACATGTTAGATGAGTTGCATGGTTCAAGCATTTTTTCAAAAATTGATTTGAGAAGTGGATACCATCAAATTAGGATGAGAGACGATGATGAACGGAAAACCGCTTTTAAAACTAAACATGGATTGTATGAATGGTTAGTCATGCCTTGTCTAACAAATGCAAATGCCTAGCACTTTTTTGAGGCTTATGAATCATGTTTTTGCGTGCATTTATGGGAAAATTTGTTGTTGTCTATTTTGATGATATTCTCATTTACGAAAATTCTTGAAGAGCATGTATTACATCTTAGGTATGTGCTTGAAATTTTGAAAAAAGAAGAATTGTATGCAAACTTGAAAAAGTGTGTTTTTGCATGGACAAGTTAGTTTTTCTTGGTTTTGTTGTTAGTTCTAAGGGGTAGAGGTTGATGAGGAAAGGTTAAGGCTATTCGAGAATGGCCCACACCTAAATCAGAATCGAGGTTAGAAGTTTTCACGGCTTAGCTAGTTTTTATTGAAGGTTTGTCAAAGATTTTAGTACACTAGTTACTTTTATAACCGAGGTCATTAAAAAGTCCTATTTGGTTTCAAATGGGGTGAGAATCGGGAGAGAGCCTTTAATGCATTGAAGGATAGTTTGTGTTCTACACCTGTTTTATCTTTTACTCCGATTTTACTAAAACTTTTGAAGTTGAGTGTGATGCATCGGGAATAGGTATAGAAAATTTGTTTGATGCAGAACGGCGACCTATCGCTTATTTCAACAGAAACTTCATGGAGCCGCCCTTAATTATCCAACGTATGACAAGGAGCTATATGCCTTGGTTGGGACCACGGAGACATGGCAACATTACCTTTGGCCGAGAGAATTTGTCATCCATACCGATCATGAATCTCTAAAACATCCAAGTGGC
This sequence comes from Hippophae rhamnoides, assembly GCA_033030585.1. NCBI lineage: Eukaryota > Viridiplantae > Streptophyta > Magnoliopsida > Rosales > Elaeagnaceae > Hippophae > Hippophae rhamnoides. The sequence goes on from CM065437.1 coordinate 35,916,881, forward strand.
AAGGTAAATTGAATAGGAAGCGTGCTAGATGGATGGAATTCATTGAGACTTTTCCTTATATTGTTCAATATAAGAGAGGTAAGGAGAATTTTGTAGTCGATGCTTTATCACGGAGGTATGCCTTACTCTCCACTTTAAATGCTGGGATTTCGCTAGGATTTGAATATGTTAAGGAAATGTATGCTAATGATGATGACTTCTCTGCTATATACCATGCATGTGAAAAACTTCTTTTCAAAGTTTTATAAATTAGATGGATATTTATTTAAAGAAAATCAATTGTGTATACCCAAATGTTCCATGCGTGAGTTGTTAATTAAGCCGAGGCCACGTGGGGGGGATTAATGGGGCATTTTGGAATTAAAAAGACTTTAGATGTTTTGCGTGAGCATTTTTATTGGCCAACAATAAGGAAGGAAGTAGGGAGAATATGTTCTAGATGCATCACTTGTAAGCAAGCCAAATCCAAAGTCCTACCACAAATTTGTATACTCACTTGCCCGTACAAGCACACGCCTTGGGTAGATTTTTCCATATGTTTTGTTTTAGGGTTACCTAGGTCTAAGAAGGGTAGAGACTCCATTTTTGTGGTTGTAGATAGGTTTTCTAAAATGGCACACTTTATAGCATGTCATAAAGCGATGCCACTAATGTACAGTAGTTGTTCTTTAGGGAGGTTGTTAGGCTTCATGAGTTCCAGGAGCATTGTGTCCGATAGAGATGTTAAATTCCTTAGTTATTTTTGGAAAACTCTTTGGGCTAAAATGGGCACTAAACTCTTATTTTTCGACTACTTGTCACCCTCGAAACGGATGGGCAACCGAGGTAGTCAATAGGACTCATTCACGTCCACGTTGCTTAGGGCGGTAATAAAAGGAATTTGAAAAATTGGGAGGATTGTTTACCTTTGTTGAATTTGCTTATAGCACCGGGTGTGCATTCAACTACCGATCATTCTCCATTCGAAATTGTTTATGGTTTCAATCCACTAACTCCTTTGGACTTATTACCTATTCCTATTTCGTAGAAAACTAACCTAGATGGTGCTAGGAAGGTCGAAACGGTGAAGAAGCTCCGTATGAACGCATTCATGAGCAAATTGAGAAGAGAAATAAGGATTATGCTTACAGAGCCAACAAAGGGAGTGGCGAAGAGTCATTTTTGAGCCTGGGGATTAGGTTTGGGTGCATATGAGGGAAGGAACGATTTCTGAAAAAGACGGTCCAAGTTGCAACCTCGGGAGATGGACCTTTCCAAGTGATTGAAGCGAATCAATGACAATGCCTACAAAATTGATCTTCCCGGTGAGTATAATGTTAGTACTCTTTTAATGTCTCTGATCATTCCCCTTTTGATTATGCATGTGATGATTCGAGGATGAATCCTATTGAAGAGACGGGGAATGATGAGAATAATCGAGCTCTACAAATTCCAAGTGGACCAATCACAAGGTCTAGGAAGGCACAACTCGAAAAGGCTTTAAATGGGCTCATTCAAGAGGTCATGCATAATCAAGGGGACCTAAATTGGGAGTGCAAGGATTGGGACAATCCTAGGATGGAAATTAGGGCAAAATTGGCAAAATAAAACCGGCACATTGTTGTGCCATTTGGACTTTTTTGGCGACTTCATTTTCAGCCACTTAGATGTAAACAAGTGGTTAATATGTAATATTTTATAGGGTTTTCTTTTGTTCTCGGCTGCTCCATATTTTGCTCCCAATTTCCATGTGCCATTTGGACTCTTTTTGGGCAGTTCTTTGCAACCCTTGGATGAAATCAAGGGTTAAGATGTAATATTTTATAGGATTCCTTTGTGGTCGTACACCGCCCCATTTTTTTCCATGTTTTGGTCAATATTTTACGCTAGCTTTTCTGATTTTTGGCCGTGTTTATTTTGAACCCTTGGATGAGATCAAGGGCTATGATTTAGTAGAGCTTAGGGTTGGTTTGTATCCTATTAAGAAGCAGCTCATTTCTTTGTAAAACACAATTTTGAAAGAAGTTTGAATATTCAGATCATTTGAGAGCTCATTCTTGCTCTTTGTTCCTCTTCAAGCAACTTATCAAGGGATTGGCAACCTTTGTGGCGTTGTTTAGCATCCAAGCATTTGTGGTGAGTAATATCCATACTTGTTAGGGTGTCATTTGTGCTAGACTTATCAAGGAAATAGCAGCTCCTTGTGGTGTCTTTTCTCCTCAGAAAAATGGTGAGTAATATCCATTGATTTGTGGAGAAACCCTTTGCTATATAATCTGAAATTAGCTAGATCCTATCCCCTTGGTTCATATCATGAGTTCTCCTTTGGTGTCACATCTTTTTTTAGGATAATGTATTTTTGTTGCTATGGTCGCTAGGATTCTGATTATTATATCATGTTATTCTCTTGTATGTTATATTTTGGTCTTCCCCCTCTCCCTCACTGGAAAAATGACAAAAATGACATGTTTAATAATTAAAAGACATAATTTAAATATATTTATTAAAAAATTAAAATAATTCTAAATCTAAACGATTTAGTGTTTAAGATTTAAGAATTAGAGCTCATAATTTAAGATTTAGGGTTTTGGATTTAATCACCAATAAAGGGTATTTTGATAACTCATATTTTTTTCTTGTTTAAAATATATGTCTTCTAATTACTGACCCTTTATTTTTGTCCATTTTGATCTTGGCTACAAATAAGTCCATATCAGTCTCGAATTCCCCCCTCACTTGATGGACTTTTTTTAACACTCATCCTACTTTAATTGGCTCACTTGTGGGTTAAGTAGATAGTTTTGAATGCCAATCAAGTGGAGTTAGATAGAATCTCATTGATTGAATATATAATAAATAACATTTTGAAGAATCCATCAAGTGAAAATAGATTTTAAGTAAGATAGAAGCAAAAGAAAGAAGTTCATTTAATATTATATTATTTGAAAAAAAATTGAGTAAACCCAAGTTCAAACCTAAGATCTTATGCTCTTACATAAGTTGATTTATGTATTCCAAAATCGAGACTAATCTATTTGGACCTATAAAACATAAAAATAGATTTAGTTCGATTTGAATTTGGTCAAATAGGTCGGTTTATTGATTATTATACTTGTTCCTAGCATATAAAGTTTTACACATATTTGCACTCATACTAAGCATAGTATGATATATGACAAATAAATTTAAAAATGAATGTCATTTTATAATTTTTTTTTCTACCATATGGCACTCAATAATTGGTGTAAAATGTGTGTACAAAATATATTTCCATTGATTTACCATTTCTCTTTTCCTTTTAACCCCTCAATCTCAAAGATCTAAGTTTGAACAAGGGTTCGTAAAGGTTAAAGAAGGAAATTTCAATTGGTGTTTAATTTATTATTTAATGTGAAAAAATGCAAATGACATGGTTAATAAAATTTGTAAATCGGTGGTTCTTGTTTGAAGAAGGATCAATATAATACCTAATAGCCTAAAAAAAATCCTTGTAAAGTATAAAGGAAAAATTGATATGTTCCCTTGATCTTTCTTTGTCTCGAACCCCATACCTTATAATAATGGTAGAGTAAAAAGTGGCCCTAAAGTAAAATTTACAAATGGTGGTTGGTCAAAGTGCTAGTAGGTATCCATTCCATACTTAAGGAGTTGAAGGTGTTTTTTAGGATTTCCTTGAAAAGGGTCTTCTAAAAGCAGGCTTGATTTGTATGAACTGCAAAATCTGTGTTTGTGATAACTGTATTTTATACACTTATTTTCATTTATTTTATTAATTATAATTGCTATGTTCTTTACATTTTTAGTTAATTTTTAATTAATTAAATTAATATTTACTATTATTTTTTTTATAAATATATTTTTAAGAAAATTAATGAATTTGAACAAAAAAAGGACTTAATTGCAATTAATAAAAGCTAAATATATAATTTCATTTAAAAGTGGGTGAAATTGCAAATATCAAAAGATTAGAAGTTAATTTGAATTAAATTTGAGGGTAAAAATGCAATTAAGGAAATTTGATTTTTCTGCACAGGAGAAGGAGGCCACTCGCGCCATTATGCACGCGCGACACACAACATACGATCAAGAAATCAACGGTCACGATCAGACGCGTATAATGCAAATGCAACAAAAGTCATTGGACGAGGGTTTCCTAGATGCACGTTGCACGGCGCGTATAGTGGGACCCATATGTTGGCTGCGCCGAATATTCTCCCGAGGCGCATCCCATTGCTCACCGTTGGATCAATTTTGAACGGTCCAGATTCATACGCGAGTGGAATCAAGCTGTCTCGCACTGAGTAACGCGCTTATATCCCATGCGACGTGGTTCATTGTATAAGAGTACGCCCTCACGTTCCACCAAATACGAAGCTGCCATGTGTTTCCTTAATCTTCCAGCCAATTATATGGCGACACGTGGCATTCATTTTTTGAAAAAAAAAACACAGGAAATGGCACACTCTTTTAGCTGAATTGTTATTGTATGTACACGTGTTTTCCTTTTATTATTCCCCATATCACCCATTACATGTATTTTTATAGAAAAAAATATAGTTGTTTAGGGGTGGTATATTTAGAGACGCGAGGAAAAACATTGGGGAAGTTTTTAGTTTTGTTTTATATTTTCAGTTTTTTCATTTTTTCCCAGTTGGCTTTAATTTTTTGAGCTTCTTCTCTACGTGTTGTAGAAGACAGCGAAGAAGAAGAAAAGGGAAGAAATTTATTTTTCCTTGAGGAATAGTGAAAGAGTTTCTCCTCATCTTTTACTTTTAAATTTTATTTCTCTGAAATGTTTGATTATTGTTGTATTGTTATTTTAATTTCTTCTATGAACTAATTTATTTGTTCTAGGGTTGTAGTGTAGCTTAAATTATGAAACTTGAATTAATTATTATTGAATGATTTATGGAACGGTTTAAGTTTTTTTTTATTTGTGCTTAATGCTTTTGATTATTGGAAAATTTATCAATTGATCTATGGCACTTAAATAAACTTGGAAGATGCATTTTTGTGTATATTGCTCATGGATAGAATAACATGTATATATGAAGGATAGGAATATACCTTTATCGTATGTGTGGCCATTTGAGAACTTAGAACGTAATGAATCTTGGTGAATTTAATTCTCATAAGAATATAGTGAATTAATTTAGCGAGATGTGTCTATACGGAGCTCGGAAGAGATGTATGGATAAAATTAGAAGTTCTTGGTTGACAAATTAAATTTACAAAAAAAAAATCAAGAGAAAATAATATGATTCGAGTGGACTAATTTGGTGAAAATTGCAATCCTAGGATTTTCTTTTCGTTTGTTATAAAACTTTTTAGTTAGTTAAATCATCTTCAAACTTTCACTTGTTTTGGATAAAATCAAATTGAAATAATTTTAGTACTCCACAAACTGTAGTAGCAAATCTCCGTGGGAACGATAATTTACTTATCAATTTTTATTATTTGTGACCGTGTACACTTGCACTATTTTATGTTCTCCTAAAAGAGACAACAAGTTTGTTTTCTATTTAATTTTTTTAATAATTGGTGATTTTTTTCTTTTTGCCCTTGTTGATGACCATATGAGAGTATTTATAGAGATATATTTTTATATTTGTCATAACATGATTTTTCAAACAATTGTCTTGTAAAAGAGACTCCCATTTGAGGTAACATAGGTTATCGAGTGTCAGAGTAGTAGTTGTGAAGTGTTAGAATAGAGGTTGTCTTGTGTCAAAGTAGATGTTGTTGAGGTTGATGTCATATCAATCTTATCTTGCAATCTTCGTTGGCTAGTAGGTATACAGGCTAACTCATTGTGGGATTATGGGTTAATAAAGAACTCATTATTGGCTTACAAGCTTGCTGATAAGTGATAATTTTTACATATTTTATGTATCAAATTCTATCACATGTACATATATTTTTGTTTCCGTCGCACTTTATTTGTTTATTTTGTGTCTTACAAGTATTCGGGAAAGAAATGAGAAAAAAGGAGAGAAAAAATATATGTTTATTTGGAATGGAATCAAGGATGCTTGATCAATCGAGGTTCGATTAAGATCAATCAAAGACACTCAATTCAAAAAAATTGAAACCATCATTGCAATTGCTTGATCGATCAAGGCACCACTTGATTAATCAAGTGCTCTTAGGTATATGTGTATAATAGGCTTGATCTATCTACCTAAGGTTATTTGATTTATCAAGACCCCCCAAAAATCGTGAAAAATAGTATATTTCTTTTAGCCCTAATTATTGGGAATCAATTGAGGACAAAATATAAGCTCAAAATACACTTAATTTTTTTAACAAGGTAATAACCTTATGAAAGTAGTGTTATTTGGCCACTTCTAAATCACTTATTTGTATTTTTTTTCTTAAATATCATGAATAAGTTTAATTTGTGTTTAATCTGACAATGTAGGTGAAAAGATATTAAACAGATCAAAACTAGACAAAAATTTAAAAATATATATATAATCACAATGGAATAGATCATTGTAGACATATGTAGATCGATCAAGGATTCATCACTTGATTTATAAATAAAAGAGTAGATCAATTGAGGGTTGATCACTATATCAATCAAGAATAGGCTCAATCGATCGAGCAGTAAGGATTTTAACGTGTAAGCCTTAAATTGAATTCCAACTTTCAATCTTAACCCATGGATCAAAGTAATGCAAATACTAATATAATAAGGAACACTTTTAGCCTTTTTAAAGCACCATGGAGAGATCATAAACAATACACAATTAAGAATTATAAATCCCTAACAGTTGCTAAGAAGGTAGAAATAGAGAAAAAGTTCAATAGGAGATTAATAGAGATATAACTTTGTGAAGGATTCAAGAGAATATTAGTGCTATAAATCAAGAGATTGAATGTATCTCTTATTCTTCTCATTTCTTTATCAATTTTATTGTCTTTCTTTATGAAAAATATGAGCTTTAAGAACATAATTATGTCTAGCTAATTTATTAATCTAAGGGTCTTATGAACCCAATTTTCTACATGTGATGATCTAATATTTTACCCCAATTGTTATTGCAATTCAATTATATTATTTAATTTTATTTTTATGCTAATAAAGCCAACAATTGATCTATAAAGGCAATTAAATAGATTTGAGAGAATTATTTAATTATTTGTCTTGATTAAGTAACATGTGTAATTTCTAGACACAGATGTATGATTCTTATGTGTGTGATCTATAATTGATGAACTTAATATATGATATGCAATCTAATTGACATGAGAATATAATTAGGTTAATTAATATATTATGTGTACTATACTTGAGAGAGAAATACATACTAGGTTTGATTCAATTGATCATATAATTGATTAGTGATTATATTAGGGCAGTTTTAGTGATTCACATGTTAGAAAATTGGGGAATTGAAGATTTCTAGATCTTTTCCTCATATATCTTCGTAGTTGTTAGGTCTTGCAATTTAAAATTAGTTGTCATTTATATTTTTAGTTTTTATAATTTTCTATCATCCAAATAGTATTCGTAATAATTATATTGATACTCGATTATAAGCTACAAAGCTCCCTATGGGATCGATATCTATACTTAGGTACATTATATTACTTGCATAGCCTATATAATTATGGACTACATTGTGTTGATCAGTTAGTGTTTTAGTGCTAGTGTTCTACCTAGTTCTTTACTAAAGTGATCATATTGTGTTTTAGCATGAGCGCTCTACTAGTATGAAATTGAGTTGATCAGCTTGTGTTTTACCACAATACTTGATCTAGATGATCAGCTCATACTTTAGTACGAGTCATCTACTTGGTTCTTTACCAATGTGATCAATATATACTTTAGCATGACCACTCTACCTAGTTCTTTATTAAGGTGACCAGCTCATGTTGTTTTAGTATGAGTGTTCTACCTGGTTCATAACTGAGGTGAACATTTCATATTTTAGTATGAGTGCTCTAACTGGTTCTCTACCAAAGTAATCAACTCGTACTTTAGTACGAGTGGTCTACCTTTCTATCTACCAAGATGATTAGCTTATATTTTTGACCTACCTCTCTACATGGCATATGACTAAGATGATTAGTGTTGTGAGTTTTTGCAACACACAGAAAATCGTGCAAGTATACACGGTCACAAGTAATAAAGATTTGTAAGTAGAGTATCATTCCCACGAGGATTTGTTACTATAGTTTGTTGAATACTAAAATTGTATCTTTCTGATTTTATCCAAAACAATCGTTGATTTAACAAAAAGGTTTAAAAATAAAATAAGAGAACTCTAGGATTGCAATTTTTTCACCAAACTAATCCACTCCAATCATATTATTTTCTTTGGATTTATATTTTTTGGTACATTTAATTTGTCAACCGAAAACTTCTTTTTTATTCATACATCTCTTCCGAGCTTCGTACAAACACACCTCGTTAAATTAATTCACTATATCTCTATGAGAATTAAATTTAATAAGATTCATTAAGTTCTAAGTATTCAATGGCCACACATACAATTAGGGTATATTCCTATCCTTCATCATATATGTCATTCTATTTACGAGCAATATACACAAAAATGCCTTTCTCAAGTTTATTTTTATGCCACAAATCGTTTTGATAAAATTCGTAAATAATCAAAAAGCATTAAGCACAAAATAGAATGAACAAATCGAACGTCTTATAAATCTATCAAAAAATAATTAAAATCAAAGCTTCATACATTTAGATCAAATGCAACCCTAGAAAAATTAAATTACTCCATTAAATTAAAATAAAAATTACAACAGATTCAGAAAAATAAGATGAAGAATAAGGAAAATTAAAACATCAAGAAACGAAAATATTTGGCAAACGCAGAACACAACAAAAGCCAAAAAATGGCTTCTACGTGTTCTGCAGTCCAAAACCGAACACCGCAAAATTTCTAAACTAAAAAACTCCCAAACTCTATCATAACATCACCTATTTATAGCTAAAAAATACATCAAAAATAATACATTTTTTAAACGCGTAAAAAAAATTATATCGAAAACAAAACCCAGACATTCCCCTTAAAATCCGCGGTCACGCGAAAATCAAAAATAGTATTTAATTCACGCGTGAGAATGGGGCACAGATTCTGCATTTTTTTAATTCATTGTGCGTGCCACGTGTCAAAATCTGATTCGCTGAAAGATTCCCTAAGGCCACGTGGCAGCACATCATTGGCTGAACAAACCGGCTGCACGCAGGAACGGCGCACAGGATTGGGGCGCGAAAAAGTGAGGCAACGGCTGGAAACGGGGGTTGATTCAGTGCAGTCGCGCTCACGCTAACATACCACGTGTCCGAATATGATTACCTTAAATATTAGTGGGACACGTGGCAGATTCTTATTCTGTAAAATGTGAGGATGCACGCTGCTTCCATAACCCGCGTAACACACGATTGAGACACTAACGGTTCAGTGCGCGACAGCTTGGATCCACGCGCTTCAATCTGGACCGTTCATCTGATCCAACGGTCAGCGATGCGCCTCGGGGAAATCTTCGCAGCCGACATGTGGGGCCCACTCTGACGCCGGCCTGCGCGACAGGTGGGGCCCACTGGCACGCCGAGCCGCGCGAAGAATTTCCACGCGTTTTTGCCTCGTCTGGTTCCACTCTCCAAATCTGGACCGTTGATGCTTCGATCGGACGGTGGGTGATGAACGTCATGATTTGTGCGAGTGCGATTCCTTTCCTGCGCAGAAAATTCAAACTTCTATTAATTATATTTTGACCCACAAATTTAATCCAAATTACATTTTGCACTTTCTTAAATTACAGTTAAGCCCTTTGCTAATTTTAAATTAAATTTTTAAACTTTTAATAATTATAATTAAGCCCAAATTTAATTTAAATTATATTTTCGATTTTTATAAATTGTAATTAAGAAACTATATTATCATAAATTATATTTATGGACAGAAATATGAAATTAAGTACATATTCGATACAAATTATTTAATTTTATTAAAAATGTATTTTTAGCACATAAAAGGAAAATATTAATTTATTTAAAATAAATTAACTAAATATTAATAGAACATAGCAATTATCATTACTAAAATTGGTGAAAATAACTATATAAAATACAGTTATCAATTAGCTTATGTTTTTGTACAAGCACTCTTCCTGGGAGGTGATGGAGTTTATCAGCATGTGTTTTTAGTGTAAGTGCTCTACCTGGTATGTGATTGGTGTGGTAAACTCATATTTTAACATAAGTTTTCTACTTGGTACTTGATTGAGATGATCAACTCGTATTGTATCGTGGGCACTCTACTTGGTTCTTTACTGAGAGTTTTTTAGTTACAAATCTAATTAACTAGAGGATATGAATATGTAATTAATAAAACTATGCCAAATTAAAATTTCACAAGCATCCAGATATGCAATCGTGTATAAATAAAATAAATCAAAAATAAATAAAGAGTTGACACACAATATTTTAGTTGGAAACAACCTAAGCTACACCAATGACCTAAAAGGAAAACCATTGGCCTATCGTACCACCAAACTACCCACTATGAAAATTGAGGATATATTACAAGGCCAAGACTTAAATTACCCACCAATTAATCTACTTACAAGACATTGCTTTCCTTTATAGTCTCCACAAGGAAGGTTTTCAAATTTGGACCAACATTCAAATAAACTTGAGTCACACAAGAAAATGAACCCATTCAACCTATACTTGAAAGGCTAGCATAATAACACAAGTGCAAAGTGTATCTTAGACTGGATTTTATAATGAATAATCTTAACTAAATGATTCAAAAATATATCAGTTAATTTTAGATCATCTAACAATCCTAGAACAAGCTAGTTAAAGCACATGTTCAATAAAGATAACTTTTTTGATGTTAAATAATCAAAAAAATTAATTATGATTTTATACACAATTATTTGATCCAAGCATTCAAGAACATAATAAAAAAGAAGTTATATAAACATATAATCAAAATATCACAAATTAAATAGACTTATTAATCAATCAAACATAACCACCAATATTTGATAAATTAATTAAAGAAAGAAGCCTGAACAAATATGATCTTGTTTTTGCAAAACATTAAAGTCCAATTATAATTCTATCTATTAAAATATTCATAAAGCAATAAATAACAAGGACAATATGTTAATTTTAATGTTTGGCTTGAGTAAATAATTAGGTTAAAGTTGAAGCTCCTGGCAGTTAATTGATCTAGACCAAGCTCAATCGATTGAACCAATATTATTGATCGATCGAAACCTTTTTCAATCAATCCAGGAAACGATTAAAAAACCCAAGACCAAGTAGATTGAATATGATTGATTCTCGATCGATCCAATCCCTTGATCTATCAAACCCAAAAATTCAATCAATCTATTCCAAATTTAAAATCAACCCGAGAAGACTTATATCGTAGTAGATCAATAATTGATCAATCTACCTCCTTGATTTATCAAGACTAAATGTTCTTATATGTCTAATATGGAATCTAGCATGCATAAGAGTAGAAGTATACATGAAATATGTTCATTTGAAGACTTAGGCTTAAACATTTTGTCCATGAATATTGCCAACACTCATAAATCTTACAATCCCCTTCTTTGGCATATTCATGTGGAAAAAATTCTCTCTCACTACATCACACTTACATGAAAAAGAATTTTACATAGTAGAACTATCTTATGATCTGGTGAAACCATCTTCGCTTGTATATTGAAAACTCGTATGTACATTGAAAAATGACAACATAAATATGCACTTAATTTGTCTTGAAAGACTCATTATTTATTAGTTCAATGTATATAATAACATAAAAGCAAAAAACATAAGAAGTGAGAAATAAAAGATAAAACATTTAAATATTAAGTTTAATCCCCTATATGACATATTGAATGAATAAAACACATTAAGTATTCTCCCCGTATGTGAAATATCTCCTATTAAATAATATTTCTCTCATTGGATACTCTACTTCTATATGCATTATCTCTCCCTCTTTTTTTTCATACGAGTGCATAATGTAACATTGAAGCTTAGATTCAATATGAGCAAGAATAAGATGTATGCAATGAAAGAACTCCCCTTAAGTCCTATAACTTCCAAAAATAAAGTAAAAGAAAATAAAAATTTATAAAATCTATATATATATAAGAGGGTAGTATGCTTATTTAAACATGACTAGAACAGAATATGATGATAATAATCTTGTTCAAATTTTGACTCTCCATTGAAAGCATAAGTATATATACAAGACATATAGACATACTAACACATATGGTGACATATCGACAATCACCCAAAAGTAAGATACATGTTTGAACTACTATAGTATGTCAAATTATTCATTTATGATCATTCAAGAAAGATTCAAAAGAAAAGGTATCACCTATCAAGAAAACTACAATTGAATCCTTACTTTTAGAAAATAAAATTATCTATCAAGAAAAAAACTTGAATTTTTATTTATGTATTTGTTACTCTCCCTTTTCTTTGCACATGAGTGATTGTTATTCACTTATTTATTTTTCCTTTTTCTTGTATAACCACTTTTGGCTTCTTTTGTGCTTGTGCATGTGATTAATTTTGTATTTTTCATTTTCCATTATTATATTTTTTTAAGGAAATATGCAAGTTAAAAACTTAATATATGACTTTCACACTAATTGTGGGATAGTCTTCTCTATTCATTGTGATAGCTTCACACATCACAATAGATAGCCTTTTCAAAACTATATGTATCTTTACAGTAAAATTTTAGAAAGTGAAAGACAAAGCTCAAGCACAGTTTTACATTAAAGGTTAACTCAAGCCTTAGAATCTTGCAAAATCAATTATAAACTTCAAGCATGATGTATATATATGGGTTCAATGAATGTGTGAGTAGGTTCATGTCAACATCGATCACCGGATGTAAAAAATATGGAAATACACAAGTCAAAATATCCATTTACATAATGTAAAGTCAATCAAGAGATTTAGAATAATATGAGAGTAGTATATAAAGTTCACGTCAATGTTAAAGCAAGTTTACACCCCTTCTTTTTTTAAATTTTATTTTTATTAAAGCTAAAGAAACATTAATAAAAAAATAGACAAACAAACTAAATATGCTCACCTAGAATTAATTAAGAACTCAAACAAAGTAACCTAGGTGAATTAAAACGACTGTTAGGTAACTAAAAAGAGATAATTTTTCCTAACTCAAATTTTCTTGAATTTTGGTTTCTTTATATCTTTAGGTTGGAAATCAACTACCTTAGTTTCCATTGGTCTTGAACTTATCTTTAGACTTTCCATTCATCCTAAATGAAGATGCAACATGAATGGTACGATGGTGATAATTAATCCTATAATTAAAAGTTTTGAAATTCACTTGCTTTTTTGAACCAACAATTTCATGCTTTCTAGTAGAATTTTTGAACTTGTTACAATAATTTTCATGCATCCTAGAATATGATGCAACATGCATAGATGGATGATTATATTTAGTCAAATAAGTAATTATAAAATCATGGAAAGAATTATTAAATTCATGAGTATTAATCAAAAATCTACTCTTAAGTCTAATATGAGATTTCCTACTACATAAATGACAGACATGTACAAACTTAACAATTTTATCAATTATTGGTGCAATGGTTATGATGCGTATTTTCGCAAGTGTACGAATCATTCAAGTAATAAAGTGTACAAAAGTACGGATATCGAACCCACAAGGAATGGCGTTACTAAGTAACAAAATTGACTAATCCTAATTTTATTTGAAAACAGAATTGTTGAAATTTGTTTAAGAAGCAAATTAACTTAAAACTAAATGCAAATAACACAATTGAATGTTGTTCACAAATGATTAAAAATGCTAAGGCATTTGATTTCGCTAAATCAATTCAATCCGATTTCAAGTCATGTTATATGAGAATCAAAGCTAAAAGTGATGGTTGAAATACCCAAATTAACCTAATACTCTCCCTCGAGTTATATTAGAATTACTTATCTATGAAAACCAACTATATTTCTATGAAGATTTAATCACAAACAAGCACATTACAATTTATGGAATTTCTAGAATAACCACATACATCATGCATTAGGTTTCACACTCGTATTCAACATACGATATTTATCACAAGACGCATTCATTACACATCTCCTCTCTGTCTCAATATAATGCAGCAAATCCTTTAAATCTTGGCCAGAAATTTAAAAGCATTAAGCATGGAAATAAATACTCAACTTGAAAACAATGAACTCATATAACAATAACAAAAGAAATTAGATTTTCTTGATTAAACTACATCATAGCCTTATCAAAAATGAATTAGTTCATAATGGAAATAAGAACAAACATTATCTCAATTGAATCCATGAATAACAAATATGAATAAAATGCAAAAAATAAAAGCTAAGGAGAAGAGATGAAAAGCTCTTGAAAATGAACACTTGGTAGCAACAATGGTGATAATCCTTCAAGCTTCTCCAAACTTTCTCTCCAAAATTTCCTTCTCTCCTCCAAAATGTATCAGATCTCCTCCTCTCTGTCATCCCCTCTTTTCTATATCTTATTGTATATATAGATCTAGGGTTTTGGGGGCAATTTTGGAACAAAACAACATAAAAAATGTGTTTCGGACGAAACTCGTAGGCGACGACATTATTCTCGCTGCGACGAGATTTTTGGAAAAATTAAAATTTTAGTTCCTTTGATTCTTGCCGGCGGTGAGATGCATTTGGACGGAGGCTAAAGGTGTCTCGCCGACGGTGAAATAATCTCGCCGGCGGCAAGATTTGCATCTGCCAAAACCCGTGCTCTCGGTAAGATTTTCATTTGGCTTCTCTGATTCTCGCCGGCGGTGAGATGAATTTGGCCGGCGGCTAAAGGTGTCTCGCTGGCGGCAAGATTTGTATTTGCCAAAACCTTCGCCCTCCGTAAGATTTTCGCCGTGCTCTCTGTAAGATTTTCAGCGATGGCGGGATTTCCAAATTTTGAAACTTTGTTTTTTTTTTATTCTCACTCAATCCCGATCATTAAATTTTGTCCCAAACTTCTCCAAAATCACAATTTTGCCTGAAATGTCACTTTAAACACGAAATACCCATGACATGACATTTGTGGATAAAATAATCAAATAAACACAATTTTCACACAAATATGAACATTTAAATCATAACAAAAATGCAACAATTTGACCCTTATCAACAACCCCCAACCAGTTTCTTGCTTGTCTCTAGCAAGAAAAACGATCTATGAATAAATTCAAAGGAGACATTAAAAGAAAAATTCAAAGAAAATTTATTTTATTTACAAAATTACATTAAGCGTATGCAATAAGCCTTTAAACCCCTAGGAGGTCCTAGTAGGACGAGTTGTAGTCTCGTGAGGGCTTCCAGTGATGATACCCACAAACATCTTACCTATAACTATCTTAACTCAAAACAATAAAATCACAAAACAATTAATTTGCACAAATGTCTCAAAAATTGTAAATAACACTTAACACATAGAATAATTAAATGTCACCTAAGCTTTAAGAAATCTCAAATGCCAATTTTCACTTTTGTTATTGACTCTTAAACATCCATCAAACCACAAACCAATAGCCATAATGCCCAGATAATATTATGCACAGCATCCACAAACAAAAAGGTGAAATCTCAAACTCCATATGCTCACTTTTCAAACCTCTCTCCACTAATGAAGGAAAATACACCACTTCGGATCAATAGGACTTTATGAGGCTTGTAATGTTAGGCTTAGGTATTTGATTAAGAAAGAACGAGAAGTGTCAAAATATAAATAAGAGAACTTATTAGATTAAACACAACCAATTAAGTAAAAGAGTAACACCATTGAACCCAAATTGTTTCTTCCGATCATATCCCATTTTTCCAAAGATAAACAAAATTATTCCTCAATCTTTCACCTCAGTACATTCATCACTAACACTCTTTTATTTACTGAATGTGAAGGCTTCTTTTTTTTAAGACATAACCCCCAACCAATTTCTTCCAATATATGTGGAAGAGTTTTTTTTATTCCATCCTTACTCCAATTGCTCTTGAAAAGTTTGTGTTCAAAATTAAGTGCTCTTAACAAATAAGGTAGGAATTATATATATATATATATATATATATATATATTGGCTAAATAAAAGATAGGTTATAAAAGGCAAAAAAAAAGAAAAATAAGGCTAACAATATATTTAAATAGGCTTAAAGAGGTAACTAGTGATATAAGGACAACAAGGTAGGCTTAAAATGGCACAATCGATCCAAAAATGGCCTACATCATAACCTAAATAGTGCAATTCCAAATTATTTTGCCTCAAGAGGTTTTCAAATGAGTTCTAGAGTTTGTTGAGATCACAAAAATGTCCATGAAAAATTCGCACATAAGACTTCTCTAAGCATTTAGACTAATAAACCAAATCATACCACATACCAAAAGAGTCGCCATCTAGGTAGAATCAACATTTGAAATTATCTTTAAACCGAAGCAAAATTTAATGTCTTCTAAAAGCTACTTGTTATCACAATCACACTATTATCATCAACGTGCAAATTAAAAAAAGTAAAATACAAATGAGAAAAAATAAATAAATAAAAAATAAAAATAAGACAATAAAGAAATAAAAGAAATTAAATCAAAATGCAGAAAAATAAATGGAAAATCAAAATCAAACACAAATAAACACACAAACAAAACTACTAAAAATGAAGCGAAGAAAAGATTTACGGTTTACCGTACCCCCAACCAAAACCTTACATTGTCCTCAATGTAAGAAAGAAAAACTGCAAATGGATATCGAAATCACAAAGAGAAAAAGAGCTAGTTGCACCATCACAGTCACAGTAATTTGTTAAATCACGGGATTAACAATAAAAGAAAATCAATCATAAAGAAATCAATCACAGTCACATTTTTTTTACCTGCAAAACAAATAAAATAAGCAAATTTAATTAAAAATAAAATTATCATAAAATGAAGTGTAGAATTTAAAATCTAACTAATAATTCACCAAAATTTAAAATTTAAGCTAAATTTTAAAATTGCTAAAATAAAGTAAGATAAAAGATGAGAAAACAAATCTGATGGGTTGCCTCCCATTAAGCGCTTTAACTTATAGTCATTAGCTAGACTTTTTGTCGTTCTTTATTGCGGTTGTTGTAACTCTAGAGAATCTTTCTGCTTGCTGAATTCTCTGTCAAAATATGGCTTCAACCATTGTCCATTCACCTTGAAAGTTCCCTTTGTTTCATGATTGATCTCAACTGCTCCATAAAGAAACACCTTGATTACTAGAAAAGGTCCTAACCAACGAGATTTTAGCTTTCCCGAAAAAAGTCTGAGACGAGAATTATAAAGCAACACTTTATGTCCCACCTCAAAATGTACTTATCATGCCAAACCTTCACCTTGTCCTTATATATTCGGGCATTCTCATAAGCATAATTCCTCATTTGATCCATCTCATTCAATTGCAACACCCTATTTTCACCTGCTGCCTTAAGATCAAAATTCAGAATTTTAATTGCCCAATATGCCCGATGTTCCAATTCAATTGGAAGGTGAAAATCTTTTCCATACACCAATCGGTACGGAGACATGCCGATAGGTGTCTTGAAAGCTGTCCTATAGGCCCAAAGTGCATCATCTAGTTTCCTTGACCAATCCTTGCATGAGTTATTTGCAGTCTTTTCAAGGATCCTCTTCAACTCTCGGTTTGACACCTCAACTTGTCCACTAGTTTGAGGATAGTAAGGTGTTGCTATCCGGTGTGTTACTCCATATTTCTGCAACAAAACCTCAAATTGGTTATTACAAAAATGCTTACCTCCATCACTTATAATTGCTCTAGGTGTGCCAAATCTGAAAAATATGTTCTTCTTAAGAAAATTGATCACAACCCTAGCATCATTGGTAGGCAAGGCAACTGCTTCCACCCATTTAGAGATATAGTCTACACCAATAAGAATGTATTTATTAGAATGAGATGAAGGAAAAGGCCCCATAAAAACAATACCCCAAAATCAAATAAATCAATTATCAAAATATTATTTAAGGGCAATTCATGTCTCCGTGAAATATTTACCTCCTTTGGAAATCATCACACATTGAAACAAACTTGAAAGCATCTTTAAACAATGAAGGCCAATAGAATCCATATTGCAAAATTTTTGCTGCAGTTTTTGTTCCACCAAAATGTCCTCCAACTTCCTTCGAATGGCAATGACGAAGAATGCTTTCCATTTCTTCCTCCGGCACACATATTCTAATAATTTGATCTGCACAATTTTTATACAAGTAAGGTTCATCCCAAAAATAATGTTTCAAATCAGAAAAGAATTTCCTTCTTTGTTGATAAGACATGTCAGGAGGTAAAATTTTCTTGACCAAATAATTTGCATAATCAACAAACCATAGAGCTGTTCGGAGAGCAAACAATTGCTCATAAGGAAATGTTTCATTAATTTGTCCTTCAACCTCAAGGTAATCTTCCTCCAACCTGGACAAATGGTCAACAACCAAAATTTCGGTCCCCTTTTTGTCCCGAATTTCTAAGTTAAATTCTTGCAAGAGAAGAATCCATCTTAGTAATCGCAGTTTGGCATCTTTCTTGGCTAGCAAATACTTAAGAGTAGAATGATCAGTATAAACAATGATTTTAGACCCAATTAAATAAGATCTAAACTTATCAAATGCAAACACTACTGCCAAAAGTTCTTTCTCAGTTGTTGCATAATTAAGTTATGCATTTGTTAATGTCCTGCTTGCATAATAAATCACATTCAGCAACTTATTCTTCCTTTGGCCCAAAACAACACATATAGCATAGTCACTGGCATCACACATTAGCTCAAATGGAATACTCCAATCCGGTGCACAAATTATAGGGGCCTAAGTGAGCTTCTCCTTCAAAAGGTTAAAAGCCTGCAAATAATCAAAAGAAAAATCAAATTGTGCATTTTTAACTAACAAACTGCAAAGAGGTTTTGTTATTTTTGAAAAATCTTTAATAAATCTTCTATAAAACCCAGCATGTCCCAAGAAACTTCTAACGCCCTTTATAGTTGTTGGAGGTGGTAATTTTTTGATCACTTCCACCTTTGCACGGTCCACTTCTATTCCCTTTGCTGAAATCCGATGGCCAAGAACAATTCCTTCTTGAACCATGAAGTGACATTTCTCCCAATTTAGCACTAAATTTGTGTCTTTGCAACTCTGCAAGACTAAAGAGAGATTATGCAAGCAATTATCAAAAGAATGGCCAAAAATAGAAAAATCATCCATCAAAACCTCAATAAACTTTTCGACCATATCAGAGAAAATCGCTATTATGTATCTTTGGAAAGTTGCAGGTGCATTACATAAACCGTATGGCATCCTTTTGTATGCAAAAGTACCATAAGGGCATGTAAATGTTGTCTTATCTTGATCCTTTGGTGCAATTGCAATTTGGTTGTACCCCGAATATCCATCAAGAAAACAATAATAAGCATGTCCAGCCAATCTTTCCAACATCTAATCAATAAATGGCAAAGGAAAATGATCTTTTCGGGTGGCGTCGTTCAAATTTTGATAATAAATACACACTCTCCACCCAATCACTATCCTTGTTGGAATAAGCTCATTTTTTTCATTTTCTACAATTGTGATTCCTCCTTTCTTTGGTACACAATGAATTGGGCTTACCCAAGCACTATCTGAAATCGGATAAATTACCTCGACATCCAAAAGCTTAATCACTTCAGCCTTGACCACTTCCTCCATTGTTGGGTTTAAGCACCTTTGTGGCTGATTTTGTGGGCTTGTAATCCTCATTCATCAAGATTTTATGCATGCAAACAGAGTTGCTAATCCCTTTGATGTCTGCCATTGTCCATCCAATTGCCGCTTTGTGAGTCCAAAGAACTCCTAATAGATTGTTTTCCTCTTCATCATTCAAAGAATTGTTAATAATAACAAGAAAGGATTCTGAGTCTCCAAGTTAGGCATACCTTAGATGGGACGGTAGTGGATTTAGCTCAATCTTATTGGCTTCCTTCTTTACCATTGAGGTTAGAGTTTCATTTGTTCCCAACTCCTTGAATGTTTCATCACTAAACAAATATTCATTAAGTGCTGCCAATAATTCGGAACATTGTCTCACTCCCTCATCTTCCTCCTTAATTGTTGCAGATTTCACAAGGCAAGCTTCTAGTGGTAGCAATGGAGTTCTCTCCTCAAAAGTTTCCAAGATTAACCAGTCAAGAGTGTTAATTTGAAAACAAGAATGTTCCTCACTTGGAAATTTCATTGCTTCAAAAACATCAAAAGTCACTTGTTCATCTTGCACCCATAGAATGAGCTTTCCTTGCTGAACATCAATCAATGTTCTTACAGTTGCAAGGAACGGTCTCCCCAATATCAACGATACCTCTCTATCTTCCTCCATGTCAAGCACAACGAAATTTGTAGGGAAAATAAATTTATCAACTCTAATTAAAACATCCTCAATTACCCCTCGAGGATATTTCACTGATCGATTCGCTAATTGTAGAGAGATTAAAGTGGGCTTCATTTCTCCCAGGCCTAGTTTTCTGAAAATAGAAAGTGGCATCAAGTTAATGCTTGCTCCTAAATCACATAGGACTTTATCAAAATTGCAACTTCCTTTAGTACAAGGTATAGTAAAACTCCCTAGGTGTTTCAATTTCTGTGGCAGTTTTCTTTGAAGAACTGCACTACACTCCTCATTTTGCATGACAGTTTCATAATCTCCCAGCTTCCTCTTCTTTGATAGAATTTCCTTCATGAACTTTGCATACTTGGGCATTTGTTCCAACATCTCTACAAAAGGAATGTTAATATGCAGTTTCTTAAAAATTTCCAGAAATTTATCAAATTGATTATCAAGATTTTTCTTATTCAATCTTTGAGGATATGAGATAGGAGGCTCATATTTTGCATTTGGGGAAGGTTGAACATCTTGGGATGTTGATGGCTTTTCTTTAGATTCTTCCATATTTTTCTTCGATTTCATCTGACATTCAAGTTCTTTACCACTTCTCAATGTGATAGCCTTTGCATGCTCTTAGGGATTTATTGTGTCACTAGGTAACGATCCTTGAGACCTTTCTGCAATCTGCTTTGAAAGCTACCCCAGTTGGTTTTGGATGTCCTTGTTGATTGCCTCTTGATTTCTGAAATTTGTTCTTAACTCCTCAATGAACTTTCCCAAAATTCCTTCTAAATTTGTTTGTTTCTTCTCTTGGGGTTGGTAGGAAGATGATGACGGTTTGAATCCCCCTTGGTTATTTCCCCATGACAAATTTGGGTGATTTCTCCAACCTAGATTGTAGGTGTTCGAATATGGGTTATGTTGACGTCTTTGGAAATTTGAAACATAATTTGCTTGCTCAGCATTTGGTGAAGCAAATGGATTTCCAACTTGGCACTCAATACTAGCATGATTTCCACCACATATATCACATCCTGCAGTTGGTTTGGATTCGAACTTAGATGACAAAGAATCCATCTTTCTTGAAAGAGTAGTAACTTGAGCCGACAAAGCATTCACTGAATCAATTTCATGCACTATTGCCGGTCTTTTTGCAATTACCTGCTCTGAATGCCACTGATTGTTGTTTTTTTCCATAATCTCTAACAACTCATGAGTATCCTCCGGTGTTTTTCCCATTAAAGACCCTCCAGCTGCAGCATCAATCATTGCCCGATAGTTTGAAACCAACCCATTATAAAATGTAGGGACTTGCAGCCAAATCGGTATACCATGATGTGGGCACTTCCTCAACATTTCTTTGAATCTTTCCCAAGCTTCATACAATGATTCTTGGTCATACTGTGTAAAAGATGTGATTTCATTCCTCAATTTTGTCGTCTTAGCAGGAGGAAAGAACTTGGACAAAAATTTCTGAACCAACTCATTCCATGTTGTAATTGATCTCGGTGGTAATGAGTTTAGCCACTCCTTGGCTTTATCCCGAAGTGAAAAAGGAAAAACCCTCAATCTTACAGCATCTTTAGAAACACTATTTATCTTGTAAAGATCACACACCTCCAGAAAGTAAGCAATATGTGCATTTGGATCATCCTTTGACATTCCCCCAAACTGATTTGATTGAACCATTTGGATAAAGGATGGTTTTATCTCGAAGTTATTGGCTTGAACAGTTGGCCTCCTCATACCGGAAGTAGTTCCAGCAATATTAGGCGCAGTATAATCCCTCAAAGCTCTACGATTTCCACCTCCCTCAACAAATGGTGGATCCATGGCTGATTGTCTATTAGGAGCTGAGGTTGAATGCCTTCTCTCTAGGTTTAGACGTTTATATGTTCTATCAATCTCCGGATCAAATGGAAGAAGGTTAAGGCTTCTTGCACGTCTCAGACAACAATCCTACAACCAGAAAATTACCTAGCATAAAAACAACACAAAGTTACCCTTTTTTATGATAAATAAGATAAAAGAGCAAAATAAACAAAATTAAAAATGAAACAATGATAAAGCAAATTAACTTCAAATTAAAACTAAGATTAGGTAGTATCGATATTGATAAAATCAAACCATTCCCCGGCAACGGCGTCAAAAACTTGATGCATATTTTCGCAAGTGTATGAATCGTTCAAGTAATAAAGTGTACAAAAGTACGGATATCGAACCCACAAGGAATGGCGTTACTAAGTACCAAAATTGACTAATCCTAATTTTATTTGAAAATTGAATTGTTGAAATTTGTTTAAGAAGCAAATTAACTTAAAACTAAATGCAAATAACACAATTGAATGTTGTTCACAAATGATTAAAAATGCTAAGGCATTTGATTTCGCTAAATCAATTCAATCCGATTTCAAGTCATGTTATATGAGAATCAAAGCTAAAAGTGATGGTTGAAAAACCCAAATTTACCTAATACTCTCTCTCGAGTTATATTAGAATTACTTATCTATGAAAGCCAACTATATTTCTATGAAGATTTAATCACAAACAAACACATTACAATTTATGGAATTTCTAGAATAACCACATACATCATGCATTAGGTTTCACACTCACATTCAACATACGATATTTATCACAAGAAGTATTCATTACATATCTCCTCTCGTTCTCAATATAATGCAGCAAATCCTCTAAATCTTGGCCAGAAATTTAAAAGCATTAAGCATGGAAATAAATACTCAACTTGAAAACAATGAACTCATATAACAATAACAAAAGAAATTAGATTTTCTTGATTCAACTACATCACAGCCTTAGCAAAAATGAATTAGTTCATAATGGAAATAAGAACAAACATTTTTTCAATTGAATCCATGAATAACAAATCTGAATAAAATGCAGAAAATAAAAGCTAATGAGAAGAGATGAAAAACTCTTGAAAATGAACACGTGGTAGCAACAATGGTGATAATCCTTCAAGCTTATCCAAACTTTCTCTCCAAATTGCTTTCTCTCCTCCAAAATGTCTCGAATCTCCTCCTCTCTGACGTCCCCTCTTTTCTCTATCTTATTGTATATATAGATATAGGGTTTTGGGGGCAATTTTGGAACAAAAAACCATAAAAAATGTGTTTTTGGACGAAACTCGTAGGTGGTGACATTATTCTCACCGCGGCGAGATTTCTAGAAAAATTAAAATTGTGGTTCCTCTAATTCTCGCCGGCGGCGAGATGCATTTGGCCGGCGGCTAAAGGTGTCTCGCCGGTGGCTAAATAATCTCACCGGCAGCGAGATTTGTATTTGCCAAAACCTTCGCTCTTCGTAAGATTTTTGCCATGCTCTCTGTAAGATTTTCGCCGATGGTGAGAAGATTCTCGCCGTTGGCGGGATTTCCAAATTTTGAAACTTTGTTTTTTTTTATTCTCACTCAATCCCGATCATTGAAATTTGTCCCAAACTTCTCAAAAATCACAATTTTACGTGAAATTTCACTTTAAACACCAAATACCCATGAAATGAAATTTGTGGATTAAATAATCAAATAAACACAATTTTCACACAAATATCAACATTTAAATCATAACAAAAATGCAATAATTTGGCTCTTATCAGGTTCTTTGTGCATAAGTAATAGAAGAAGTAGAGGTAGAAGGCCTTACAAATATGGTCTTTAATGTTAAACGTGTGGAACTATCATCCTTATAACTAAGGTCATATGTATCATCATGTGACTTACCAATGATCAAAATTTTATCTAAGCGTTGAACTCCAATGGTAAGTCTCTCCACTGCTTAACATGATTCCTTGAGCTCTTGCACCAATTTTTAATTATCTACAACACGCTTATTATTTTCTTCTTTGAAACCTATAAAACTCAAATTCAAAGCATTATTTGTTATTGCAAAATATTCTTTTCATCTTTTAATTTATTAGAAAAACTTTCATGTATCTCAAGTTGTTCATTTAACTTTTTTATTTTTACATTTAAACTAGTATTTTCTTCTATGGCTCTAAGAAATTTATAAAATAATTATTTAGAATTTTTAACATTATATTTAGAGATAAAATAAGATTTAAGTTCATCAACATCTGACTTATCACCCTCAATAAAATGATCCAGAATAAAATACTTAGAAATAACACTAAGTGTAAATATGTTGGCTTCAATGCCAATCGAGATGTTTTAGTTACAAATCTAATTAACTAAAGAGAATGAATATTTTATTAATCAAATTATGTCAAATTTAAATTTCACACGCAGTCAAACATGTAATGGTATATAAATAAAATAATGCAAAATTAAATAAAAAGTTAACACATGATATTTAAAGTGAAAACAACCTAGGTCACACTAACAACCTAAAAGGAAAACCACTGGTTTATCATACCACCTAACTATCCACTATGAAAAATGAGATTATATTACAAGGCTAGAAATTAATCCACCCTTTATGATAATACCCCCAAATAATCTACTTACATGCCATTACTTTCCTTCATAGTATTCACAATAAAAGTGTTCGGATTCGGACCAAAATTGCGATAAACTTGAGTTGCACAAGCAATCAAACCCGTTCAACCAACACCTGCAATGTTAGCACAGTAACATAAGAATAACATAAGTGTGAAGTAGATTCAATAATGAATAACCCTAACTAGAGGATTCAAGAATATATTAGTTAATTTTAAATC
This sequence comes from Hippophae rhamnoides, assembly GCA_033030585.1. NCBI lineage: Eukaryota > Viridiplantae > Streptophyta > Magnoliopsida > Rosales > Elaeagnaceae > Hippophae > Hippophae rhamnoides. The sequence continues at coordinate 35,941,997 of CM065437.1, forward strand.
ATTTAATAATCTTGGAACAAGTAGATTAAGCACTTGTTCAATAAAGGTAGATTCTTTAAAGTTAAATAATCAAATCAAATAATTATGATATTATAAACACAATTATTTGATGCAAGCATTCAATAATATAATAAAAAGAAGCTCTATTAACATATAATATAAATATCATAAATTAAATAGGCTTATTAATTAATCAAATACAACCACCATTGACATATTAATTAAAGAAAGAACTGTGAACAAATATAATATTGTTTTTGCAAAATGTTTTTAGAGAGAGAGAGAGCAGAAAAATAACTAGAAAAATATAATGAATATAGTTTAAGAAAAATGGAGCATTGGGTTCTTTAGAATGTTTGGCTCGAGTAAAAAATTAGAATGTTTACAATCACCATTGATAGATTAATTAAAGAAAGAAGTCTGAACAAATATAATATTGTTTTTGCAAAATATTTTTAGAGAGAGAGAGTAGAAAAATAACTAGAAAAATATAATGAATATAGTTTAAGAAAAATGGAGCATTGAGTTCTTTAGAATGTTTGGCTCGAGTAAACAATTAGAATATTTACAATCACCATTGACAGATTAATTAAAGAAAGAAGTCTGAACAAATATAATATTGTTTTTGCAAAATGTTTTTAGAGAGAGAGAGCAGAAAAATAACTAGAAAATATAATGAATATAGTTTAAGAAAAATGGAGCATTGGGTTCTTTAGAATGTTTGGCTCGAGTAAACAATTAGAATATTTACAATCACCATTGACAGATTAATTAAAGAAAGAAATCTAAACAAATATAATATTGTTTTTGCAAAATGTTTTTAGAGAGAGAGAGCATAAAAATAACTAGAAAAATATAATGAATATAGTTTAAGAAAAATGGAGCATTGGGTTCTTTAGAATGTTTGGCTCGAGTAAAAAATTAGAATGTTTACAATCACCATTGACAGATTAATTAAAGAAAGAAGTCTGAACAAATATAATCTTGTTTTTGCAAAATGTTTTGAGAGAGAGAGAGCAGAAAAATAACTAGAAAAATATAATGAATATAGTTTAAGAAAAATGGAGCATTGAGTTCTTTAGAATATTTGGCTCGAGTAAACAATTAGAATGTTTACAATCACCATTGATAGATTAATTAAAGAAAGAAGTCTGAACAAATATAATATTGTTTTTGCAAAATGTTTTTAGAGAGAGAGAGCAGAAAAATAACTAGAAAATATAATGAATATAGTTTAAGAAAAATGGAGCATTGAGTTCTTTAGAATATTTGGCTCGAGTAAACAATTAGAATGTTTACAATCACCATTGACAGATTAATTAAAGAAAGAAATCTAAACAAATATAATATTGTTTTTGCAAAATGTTTTTAGAGAGAGAGAGCAGAAAAATAAGTAGAAAAATATAATGAATATAGTTTAAGAAAAATGGAGCATTGGGTTCTTTAAAATGTTTGGCTCGAGTAAACAATTAGAATGTTTACAATCACCATTGACGGATTAATTAAAGAAAGAAGTCTGAAAAAATATAATCTTGTTTTTGCAAAATGTTTTGAGAGAGAGAGAGCATAAAAATAACTAGAAAAATATAATGAATATAGTTTAAGAAAAATGGAGCATTGGGTTCTTTAGAATTTTTCGCTCGAGTAAACAATTAGAATGTTTGGCTCGAGTAAACAATTAGGCTAAAGTTTAAGCTCTCATCGATCAATCGAACCAATATGGTCGATCGATCGAAGTCCTTTTCAATCAATATGGATAATAATTAATAAAAATCCAAAACTAAGTAGATCGAATACAATCGATTCTCTATCAACCTAGTACCTCGATCGATTGAACCCAAAATTTTGATCAATCTAACCCAAAACTTTGATCGATCTATCCCAATTTTAAAATCAACCCAAGTGGACTTAGATAGTATTAGATAAATACTCAATCGATCTACCTCCTCAATTGATCCAAATATTACTCGATCAATCCAGTAACCTACATATTAAATGTTTCTATGCGTCTAATATGAAATCTAACATGCATAAGAATAGAAGTATACCTGAAATATGTTCATTTGAAGTTTAATAATTTCTTCGACTTGAATAATAATATGAAAAATGTGCCTAGAAATTAAATTATATTTAAATATTTTGTTGATGAATATCGCCACACTCATAAACCTTACATTTGCTAAGGTGATGAGTTCATACTCTATCACAGGCACTTTACATGGTACTTTAGCAAGGTGATCAACTCTTATTTTAGTACAAGCACTCTACCTGGTACGTCGCCAAGATGATTAGCTCTTATTTTAGCAAGAGCACTCTTTCTAGTTCACAATTGAGGTGATTAGCTCGAGTTTTAGCATGTGAGCTACCTAGTTCTTTTGAAAGGTGATAAAATCATATTTTAGTACAGATGCTCTACTTAGTTCTATATCAATGTGATCAATTCATGTTTTAACGCGAGCGCTTTACTTGGTACATAACCACGGTGATTAGCTTGTGTTTTAGTGGGAACGCTTTACCTTGTTCTTTACCAAGGGGATCAGCTCATATTTTAGCACAAGTGCTCTATTTGATACGTGACCAAAGTGGTCAACTCATACTTTAACGCAAGCGCTCTACCTTGTTTTGATCGAGGTGATCAACTCATATTTCTACTCTCTTGATCCTTGATACTTCTCAAAAGTTTATAATTTCTCAAGCCTTTCATTGTTATGTCTCTTCCTTTGCATTTTTTATTCCCCTTTCTCCCTTCTTATCTACTTTACCTCTCTCCTTACTTCGGGGAGTTGTTGTGCGATGTCGAATGACTCTACCTGAGTATTATTGCTATTCATATGTTAGAGATTATTGTTATAAAGCTCCTTAATTTAAGGAGCAAATTAAGGAGCAAAACATGGAACAAAACAAGGAGTAAAACATGGAGCAAAACATGGAACAAAACAAGGAGTAAAACATGGAGCTTAATTCAAGGAGCAATTCAAGGAACCATTAATTTAAGGAGTAATTCAAGGAGTGAATTTTCCTATAAATAGATGTGTAATTGTAATGAATTAACCATCCAAAGTTTTCATTCCAATTGAGAGAAAAGCTTAGAGAGCAAAGCTTTTGTGAGAGAAAATTGAGAGTAATTTTCTTGAGTGTAATTGGGTTGTGGGTTGTGATCGTTGTAAACACCTTGTGTAATTTCTACTCTTTCAATAAAAAGATATGCAGCAGGTCCGGAGACGTAAGCAAGATTGGCCGAACTCCGTTATCAAATTTGTGTGTTATTTTCTATTCTTTCTTTCTCATAAGTTTGGCTTATCGGGAATTTGCGTTATTTCCCAACAACTGGTATCAGAGCTATTGGTAGTGATTTCTGTCAATTTTCTGCAAGAAATAATCAGAAATGATACAGAGGAAGTTAGATTTTAGTGGGAGCAATGGCCGCAGATGAAGGAAGGGTGAAACTCGAGAAATTTGATGGCACAGATTTCGGGTTTTGGAAAATGCAGATAGAGGATTATCTGTATCAAAGAAATCTATATCAACCTCTCTCACGGAAGAAGCCAGAGGCTATGAAGGAAGAAGATTGGAATCTTCTAGACAGACAAGCCCTCGGAGTTATTCGATTGACGTTATCCCGTAATGTTGCTTTCAACATAGCAAAGGAAAAGACCACGGTGGGTCTTATGGCAGCTCTCTCCAATATGTATGAGAAGCCATCAGCCTCAAACAAAGTGCACTTGATGAGGCGCTTTTTTCAATTTGCGGATGACGGAAGGCGCATCGGTAGCTCAACATCTCAATGAACTCAACACAGTTACAACCCAGTTGAGTTTAGTGGAAATTGAATTCGATGAAGAAGTACGAGCATTGATACTTTTGTCTTCTCTACCAGAAAGCTGGAATGCTACTGTCACGGCTGTGAGTAGCTCATCGGGAAGCAATAAGTTGAAATTTGACGATGTTCGTGATTTGGTTCTCAGTGAAGAGATCCGACGTAGAGAGACAGATGAATCGTCAACCTCTTCAGTTTTGCATACAGAGTCAAGAGGAAGAAATTCAACCAAAGGAAATGGACGTGGTAGAACTGACTACCGAGGTAGATCAAAAGACAGGAGGTCCAAATCCAGGAATCCTAATAATTCCCATAGCTCGAAGACTATCGAGTGTTGGAATTATGGAAGAACCGGGCACTACAAAAATCAGTGCAAGAATGCACCGAAGGAAAAACAAGTGAAGGCAGAGGCAAATGTTACTTCCACCTCAGGAGGAGATGATGCATTGATATGCTCTTTGGAGAGCAGGGAAGAATCTTGGGTGTTAGACTCTGGAGCATCGTTCCATGCTACTTCACAAAAAGAATTCTTCGAGAAATATGTCCCCGGAAACCTTGGAAAGGTATATCTTGGTGATGATCAACCATGTGCTATTATTGGCAAAGGTGTAGTGAAGATTAAGTTGAACGGATTTGTTTGGGAACTGAAGGATGTCAGGCATATTCCCGATCATAGAAGGAACTTAATCTCAGTGGGGCAGTTGGCCAGTGAAGGCTACACTACGATCTTCCATGGTGATGATTGGAAGATTTCAAAGGGTGCAATGACAGTTGCTCGAGGCAAGAAAAGTGGCACTCTTTACATGACAATGAGGCACGTTGTTTAATTACAATTGCGCAAGCAATGAAACACCAAATCTGTGGCACCGGAGACTAGGCCATATGAGTGAGAAGGGGATGAAGATTATGCACTCAAAGGGAAAACTTCCAGTGTCTACAACTACGGAGATAGACATGTGCGAAGATTGCATACTTGGAAAGAAAAAGAGAGTCAGCTTTCAGACAAGTTGCAGAATCCCAAAGAAGAAAAGGCTAGAGCTTATTCACTCTGATGTTTGGGGACCAACGACCGTCTCATCTATTGGTGGGAAACACTACTTCGTGACTTTCATCGATGATCACTCTCGGAAGGTATGGGTTTACTTTCTAAAGCATAAGTCTGAAGTATTTGAGGCTTTCAGAAGATGGAAAGCTATGGTGGAAAATGAGATGGGTTTAAAGATCAAAAAGCTTAGAACCGATAATGGTGGTGAATATGAAGACACCAGATTCAAAAATTTCTGCTATGAGCACGGGATTAGAATGGAAAGAACTGTGCTAGGCACGCATCAACACAATGGTGTAGTTGAGCGTATGAACTGAACGTTGATAGAAAGAGCCAGAAGCATTCGTATACAGTCAGGTCTACCGAAGCAATTCTGGGCAGAAGCAGTCAACACGGTAGCTTACTTGATCAACCGAGGCCCATCTGTTCCATTGGAGCATAGAATACCAGAGGAGGTATGGAGCGGAAAAGAGGTGAAACTATCACATCTAAAAGTTTTCGGTTGTGTAGCATTTGTGCATATCAGTGATCAAGGCAGGAATAAGCTTGATCCCAAATCCAAGAAATGCACATTCATTTGCTATGGTGAGGATGAGTTTGGCTACCGCATTTGGGATGACGAAAAGAAGAAAGTTATCCGTAGCAAAGATGTGATTTTCAACGAAAGGGTGATGTATAAGGACATGCATAAAATAGACGCCAATGACTCAGAGCAGAATGAGTCAGTATTTGCAGATGATGTCCCAGATATTTCCGCAACAGAACCAATTGTAACAAGTCCTCAGCCAGAGGAACTTGTTGGACAAAGCAGTACACATCATTCCGACACACCACAGCCTCTTACTCCAGCTCCTGTATTGAGAAGGTCTTCTCGACCTCATGTGCCTAACAGGAGATACATGAACTATATGTTACTGACTGATGAAGGGGAGCCTGAATGCTATGATGAAGCTTGTCAGACTCGAGATTCCAACAAGTGGGAGCTTGCTATGAAAGAAGAAATGAAATCTCTCATCTCCAACCAGACATGGGAACTAGCTGAGTTACCTATGGGAAAGAAGGCACTTCACAACAAATGGGTGTACCGGGTGAAAGAGGAGCATGATGGTTCCAAGATATACAAAGCCCGCCTAGTTGTCAAAGGGTTTCAACAGAAGGAAGGAGTTGACTACACTGACATTTTTGCTCCCGTTGTGAAGCTCAATACTATCAGATCAGTATTGAGCATTGTAGCCATCGAAGATCTTCATCTTGAACAGTTGGATGTGAAGACTGCATTCCTTCATGGAGATTTAGATGAAGAAATATACATGTACCAGCCAGAAGGAAGGTTTCATGCACAAGGAAGGTTTCCAGAAGTGCAACGCTGACCACTGTTGCTACTTCAAGAGATATAGGTATTGCTATATCATTTTACTACTTTATGTTGATGATATGCTAGTAACAAGTTCATATATGAATGATATCAGAAGGTTGAAGCAACAATTGTCAAAGGAGTTTGACATGAAAGACTTGGGTCCAGTAAAGAAGATTTTTAGAATGCAAATCACAAGAGATAAGAAGAGAAGATCCTTGTAGTTATCTCAAGCATAATACATCAACCATGTTTTGCAGAGATTCAACACGGGCGATGCCAAGCCGCTTAGCACACCCTTGGCCGGTCATTTTCGCCTATCCAATGATCACCCCTCGTACGAGAGGAAGAGAGAGAATTCATGGCTAAGGTTCCTTATGCCTCAGCCATTGGAAGTTTGATGTACGCAATGGTCTGTACAAGACCAGACATTGGCCATGCAGTGGGAGTTGTTAGCAGATTTATGTCAAATCTAGGGAAAACTCATTGGGAAGCAGTCAAGTGGATTTTGAGGTATCTGCGAGGCACCACAGAAAAGTGTTTGTACTTTAGTAAAGGAGAGTTAAAAGTACAAGGATACGTAGATGCAGACTTTGGAGGTGAAGTTGATCACCGAAGAAGCACCACTGGTTATATATTTACTGTTGGAACTACAGCTGTTAGTTGGATGTCACAAATACAGAAAATTGTCACTCTATCCACTACAGAGGCCGAGTATGTAGCAAGAATCGAAGCTAGTAAAGAGATGATATGGCTTCAAGGTTTGTTAACTGAGTTGGGATTCAAACAAGAGAAGAATGTTCTGCATAGTGATAGTCAAAGTGCAATACACTTGGCGAAGAATTCAGCATTTCATTCTAGAACCAAACATATTGGACTTCGTTATCACTTCATCAGATCTCTATTAGAAGATGATGTGTTAATACTGGAGAAGATTCAAGGAAGCAAAAATCCAGCAGATATGTTAACAAAGGTGGTGATTATTGACAAACTGAAGTTGTGCTCAACTTCAGTTGGTCTGCTAGAGTAACAAAGACTAGAAAAGTTACTGCATTGATCGAGGTGTGAAGACAGATTGAAATCAGTCTTCAAGTGGGAGATTGTTAGAGATTATTGTTATAAAGCTCCTTAATTTAAGGAGCAAATTAAGGAGCAAAACATGGAACAAAACAAGGAGTAAAACATGGAGCAAAACATGGAACAAAACAAGGAGTAAAACATGGAGCTTAATTCAAGGAGCAATTCAAGGAACCATTAATTTAAGGAGTAATTCAAGGAGTGAATTTTCCTATAAATAGATGTGTAATTGTAATGAATTAACCATCCAAAGTTTTCATTCCAATTGAGAGAAAAGCTTAGAGAGCAAAGCTTTTGTGAGAGAAAATTGAGAGTAATTTTCTTGAGTGTAATTGGGTTGTGGGTTGTGAGCGTTGTAAACGCCTTGTGTAATTTCTACTCTTTTAGTAAAAAGATCTGCAGCAGGTCCGGAGACGTAAGCAAGATTGGTCGAACTCCGTTATCAAATTTGTGTGTTATTTTCTATTCTTGCTTTTTCATAAGTTTGGCTTATTGGGAATTTGCGTTATTTCCCAACATCATATTCATTTTTAACTTACTTAAATTTCTCTATAGCACAAGGAATAGTATCATATTAAATTTGGTAAGACATTATTCATTTAGCGTAATACTATTTATTTGATATATTTTTAATAAAAGATAAAAAAAATTAAAAATATTATTTTAATTTATATTTCACTCTAACTTTATATCTTTGAGTAAAATTCGCTACAATTATATATTTTTTTTATTTAATAATATTATTAATTTATTTATTGCATATAATAAATTAAAATTAAGTATACGATACAAAATAAGATGATGGTAAACAAAAATATTTAATTTTAAGAATTTATTGCTCAACATAGACAAAGAAAAGATAGAGAAACTATCATTGTACTTCAAAATGCATTAATTGAATATTTATATGATGAATATATTAATTTGAAGAACTTACGTTCATCAATATATACTTTTAATTGTATTTTTTTAATTAAATGTAATATTTAGTTCATATAATAAATATAATATTTTAGTTAGTGGATTTTTAATTTTAATTAAGAATATAATTTTTAAATTTATTATTATTAAATAATTAATGATATATATATATATCATTAATTAATTGGTTAAATATAATAATTATTAAGGAATTATTAAAAAATAAAAATAAAATAAATATTTTATTTTGTAAAAAGAAGAAAAAATATAGTACCACTTTTGCACAAAAATGATGCAAAAATTGCGTCGAAATGATATAGTGAGTTAGAGATGGTATAGGTAAGCAAAGTCATTAGACCAAATTATACCATTATTTTTGTTATATTAAAGACAATATTTCTTTATATTATAAATTGTGACGTAGTCATAATTTATTTTACAAGTGATTATTGAATAAAACATAAATATTTATTTTTTAACTTATAATTAATTATCGAATTATTTTTGATAGTATGAAGTTTTTTGATAAATAGAATTTTTCTATTAAAAATATGGAAGTTAACATTAAAAATAAAAATGTTTAAATTAAACCGTGAGAGCGTCTCCATGCATGTTCATTCCTAATATTTTAGTGCAACTTTTACTCTAAATGTTTTTTCTAAAAAAGCTTTAAAGTTTTGCACTAATATATTAAGATGAACAATTTCGTGATAAATTTAATTTCTTATTGTTATTCATGTTATTATTATTTTTAAATATTAATAAAAGATAAAATATAAAAATGTTTTTTTAATTTCGCTATAGATAAATCAAGGATAAAAAATCATAATATATTTTAAAATAAATTAATTCAATATTTTTTATGACGAATATATTATTTTTGTAAAATATATAATTTTTAGTGTGATATTTGATATAGTTGATTGATGATTGAAAAGAAAAGAGTGTAACTTTGCACTAAAATTGCATTGAAGATGATCTGAAATCAACTAAAACCATTATTTATCTTTATATTTTAAGTAAAATAAAATGTTATGAATACATATGTAAAATAGAAATAAGTTATAAGATAACTTTCACATTATGGTATATAAAATGTGGTATGAAATATACTGTAAGATAAATCTCTTAATTAATTATGGAAAAAAAAACTTAAAAGTTTCAATCACATTTATTACTTAACAAAATATTATTTGATATAATTAATGCATATCAGATAATTTAATATTAAAATAATTTTTTTATTTTATGAAAATTCAATCATAACGGATAAATAAAAAATGTTGTCTATCATAAAGTTTTATTATAACAAATGAGTTGGTATGATTTTGTTGGACAAAATAAAACTCAGGCTATCTTGTTAAGTCATTGGCCACTTTCATACTGTTGTCTTAGTAATGATATCCCAAATTTTGTAATATCGTTGAGTGCTCTAAATAAACACATAAAATTAGACAAATTAACGTTATGAAATATTAAATTAAGATTTTTGGTTAACTTAACATTAAAAATAATCTTTTACCTCTCTCACATGTGTATTTATTTATTTTTATTATTTTTAAATCATTTGAGTTTAAATAAATTTAATTATATTTATTTTATAAATTAAGATATCGAATAATAATACACTTTTCAAAATTAGAGAAATGAAGTGCACCATAGTTAGCCATAAGTCACAAGGGCAGATGCTCTTTTATGGTAACTTGGTATATCTTTTTATTTTATTTTAAGTGGTATAAATTTGATTAGATTATAGGTGATTTTCAAATTATTAGATTGAATATTTAAATTTTTAAATTTTTTCATAATATTAAATCTAATATCTTTTTTAAATTTTATTATATTTAATAAATAATAGTGTAGTTAGGAAAACAATATTTTAGAAGATACTAAGTCGTATAATTTTAATATATTAAATATTAAATATAAAATTTATAAATTAAAGCCAACGAGTTATAATTCAATAATATGGACTTATTTGAACATGTTAAAGTTCTAGAGTTCAAATTTTATTTAAGTGTGTATAAGTTTTTTTAGAAGAAAAAAATACATTTCATTCATTCAAAGAAACAATAATAATTAAATCAATAAAATAAAAATACATCAAATCATTATATATCTAAAAATTAGTTTTATTATAGAAGGAGAGTAGTTACTTTTTAATCCTCAAATATTATAAAAAAAAGTTAATGTTATTTTCTACGTAATGAATGGGTAGCATGACATGTTAGTGATTTTATTTTCTCTAATTTGATACATTTATCGCATTTTTTTTTAAATTAGTACATTTAGTCATATTATTATTGTATTTTAGCCACTTTAGTTATTTTTAGCTAATTGTTTTAGGATATTTTTTCTTGCAAAAACTTAAATTAAATTAAAATGAATGTTACTAGTAGGATCTCGTAAGTAGATGTTAGAAGATGAAATATCTAAAAAGGTTTTAACAAATCGAAAAATAAAGTAAATTAAAATCATCAAAATTTAACTAAAATGATTAAAGTATCTACAAATGTAAAAATAATATAATTAAAATGTACAAATTTAAAGTAAAATTGTTAATATATAAAATTTGTGAAACTAAAGTGACATAAAAAATAGTTTTTTAATTATCTTTAAATTTTATTAAAGATAAAAAAAATGATTTATATATAAACTTAAAGCTAATAAATTTTAAACAAAATACAGACCGAAACTAAAGCCTGGTCTAATTTCTAATTATGCTAAGCCACTATTAGTAAAGGTAGACAAAACCCAAACTAATTTAAACCAACTCAACTCGGTTGGATTGTGTTAGGTTTTATAGCATCACGAGTTAGTTTGAGTCATAACTCGACACACTCAATCTTACATAGGTAAGTTCGGGTGTTAGAAATACAACTTGTGAAACCCAATTAGGTTAAGATCTCATTAGTTTGAAATTAAACATATAAATAACATTAAATTATATATTTTTTAATAAATTTTCTAATATTTATTTAATATATATCATATATATTTTTATTTTATTTTTAAAAATTAAAAAAAATTATTTTTAATATCACTTTTAATTATTACAGTTTACTTATTTTTTACATTTTAAGGTATTGTTAACATAATGAATTTTTTAAATAAAATATAAATTAATATTGCATAAATAATTTTTATTTTTAAAAAATTAAATAAATTTAATTAAAAAATAAGTTTTAATATAATATGATGAATCTTATCTAAATCGATTATTGTACGTACAATGGATTGGGTTGAACTGAGATTTATATCGATAGATTTTGGCTTAAAAATTTCTTAAACAAATAACATTAAATTGAATTGAAACTTTTTTAATACCATTTAGCTCGATTGATGTTCACTCTTAATATTCAGTTAATTATCTTTAAATTTAGACTAAATTATTAAATTTAAAATGATAATAATAAAATGTTAATTATTTAATAAAATTTAAAAACCAATTATATATTTTAACCCAACAAATTTAAAAAACTTGGCATATCTGGCCTAGGTCACAGAAGAAAGAATATCAAACTTGTTGCTATGGTATTAATTAGTTTTATGCAAGTAACTAAAAAAAAAATTTAATATTTATTTTATTTTAATTATATCCACAATGTATAAATAATGATGTAAATATACATAATTTTAGGCATAATTGTATTTCATATATTATAGGTGTAATTACAATTTTAAAAATATATGTTATTACATGTTATCTATACATTTTAAATATAATTATAATAAAATAAATATTTTAAATATTTTTATAAATTATTTTTTACGAATATAAAACATATGTAATTCTATTTACGTCACTACTGAAGAAAGAAATAAAAATAAAACTTGGTATATTGGTTAATTATGGACGATAAAAGCTGTTGAAGCTGAAAGATATAGAAGAATAGCCACAAAATTATAGAAAACTGATTTTTCTCAAAAGAAAAAAAAAACATTTAAATATATCAATTCTCTGGTTAGTGACTGCCCACACAATTATTTTAATATTTTATCTCATTAATTTAACATCTAATCAAATAATAACATATAATTTAGATAACAAGTCGACATAGAATTACAGATTACTCAGATTAAAAGTATATCAGGATATACGATATATTTACTAAATCATATTAAAATTTAAAAGGAATAACAAAAAATGAATCAATAACTCATAATAAAATTTGGAATACAAATAATTATTTGATTAAAATATTTTAACATTAATTTTTTACAAAGATTATTTTGAAAATTAAGTTTTTCTTTAATGCAGCCAGATTTTTCTAGAAAATAAATAACTTGATTATTTATCAGCAAAAGAGAGAAAGCTTGATTATTAAAATTAAGGTAAAGGGTGTTAGAGCTCACGGAGAAATTGAAAGTATACATCAGGTAACTTTTTATACCTATTATTTTCATAAAATTAATATTAAAATCATATTTTAAAATAAAAAATTAAATTAAATTTTATCAGTTATATTCTCAAATTTATAAAGATATTTTTAAAACAATAATTTTATTAATATATTATGATGATAATAAATAATTTTATAAATTTAATTACATAGATAACACATAATATAATCTTAACTAATTTTTTAATAAATCATTAAGATTTTAATATTAATTTTATAAAAACAATAAATTTATTTGATTTATTAAAAAATTATAAAAATTATATATTTTATTTATATAAACAACACGAAACCACACCATTTACCTTGATATTTACTTAGGTAGAATCTTCATTTTTTAAATAATTATTTTATAAATATATAAATTAAAGATGAATAACGATATGAATTAAATATGAATAATGAAGAAAAAGTAATATAATACAAAAAATTAATATATTATGAATTGAATTTACAAATGATCAAATAAAAATAAATAAACAAGCATGTGAACAATAAGAAAAAATAAAAGAAGTCAAAATCTTATCCATGAAGTAATAGGTCAATAATAAAAAAAATGATTAACTATAAAGTAAAAAAATTTCTTAAAAATATCAAAAGATATATTATAATGAAAGAATTAAAAAATAATAATACCCTGGTAAGCATATCAAATAACCAAAAAATTATAATAAAAACTTTAATCTTTTAGAGGAAAAATAGAATCATTACAAAATCTAAATAAAGCACAAGAAGAAATGCTTAAAGAAATAAGAAAAAAAATAGTTGTGACAAGATATTATAACTAAATATTCTAAAAAGAGATTCATTAGAAGGATTAAAAGAAGAAACACAAAAAAGATATAATGCAATGATTCCTCGTAATGAAAAAAAAAATAAAGAAAAATCTATAGGTCCAACTTAATGAAATATAAAAAATAATTAGAAGAATAATTTATAGATTCTAAAACTAAGGATATAGGAACATTAATAAGTATGTTAACATTAACAGATGAAGAATTAAGAAAACATTACGAAGAAAAATATATGTTATAATAAAGAAAAAAATGAGATGACAATAATTAGTAAAATAAATTATGAACTAGGAATTTTCAAAATAACTATGAAAAAACACGTAATATCCTCTATAATTCAAGAAAAAACTTTTTATTCTCATAGAAATGAAAAGAATAGACAAAGGTTAAATGAACCTAATCCTCTAGATAGGAGAAGGGAACATATAAAAATAGAAGAAGAATTATACTGGAGTACTAGAAGATCAATACCACCAAAATTCAAACTTCATAAAAATAATTATATAACTGATTATGTAGACCTAGATTATATTAGAGATAAAAAAAATACATTAGATGAATGTGCTAGTACAATGAGTGTAGTAATCTAGACATTTAAAACTACTACTACAAACCCATCAATCTATAGAGTATTATTAAACTATAAAATGATTGAAAATGTTAAAGTATGGGTTAGTAATCTACTAGATGACATATATTTTTGATTGCAACGAGATTCTACAATAAGAAGATACTATTTAGATAAAGTAGTAAATGAAATATATAAGGAGTTAATAGGAAAAGATAAAAGAAACTATATAACTGAAACAAGTGAACTAGGAATAAATGAGATTAAATGGTAGATAATAAATATGAAAATATATGATATATGTTACATAGATTATTTTATATGTAAATATGAAATATATTATCACAAGATACCTAAAATACAATAATAATAATTTAATGAATTATTTTATCAAAAGTTACTAGGAGCTCTAAATGAAACTCTTAAAGAAAATTAGAGAAATAGAAATACTACATCAGTACAAGTTACTTTAGGAAGAAGAACAAAAGAAGTAAATATTTGGATAATTCTACAATAACAAAGAAGAAGTGAATACAATTATGCTAAAAGAAATTCTAAAATATGTAGTGATAGCAAGAATTTTCAAATTTCAAGAAAGTATGAATGTAATATAAAGCCTTACAAAAAAACTATAAAAAATATAAAAGGTTCAAGAAATACAAATTCAAAAGATGAGACTTTTTTATACAAAAGATAAGATATAACTAAGAACCTTATAAGAAACGAAATTTTGAAAAAGAAAATTATTGTCTATCAAGCAAGGAAACTCACAGACATTGGATATGTAATAAAGAATATTATTATGCCAATGAATATCCTAATAGGTTAACTTGAAAAAGGAATATAAGAAAAACTTAAAGATACTAGAAAGCCTATAAGATGTTATTAGAAGTCATAGAAGAATTAAACATTGATGAAACATAATCAATATACTTAATGAGTGAAACTGAGGAAGAATAAATAGATTCAGAGAAAACATATAAGGATGAATGATTTATACAACACACTAATCCTAATAATACTTATATAAAAATATGATGTAAATCCAGGGGATATAATACATATCATTTACATGCTTATATAGATACTTGAGTCAGTATGTGTGTAGCAAGAAAATATGTATTTATATAAGAACTTTAGACTATAATCCCAAATGACTTGGTATTATTATAGGAGGAGAAAAGTTTTATATCCCTATTATAATCAATACGAAACAAAAATTGATTTCTTGATAGGGAATAACTTCTTAAACTTATATAAACTATTTACATAATATATAAATAAGTTATAAATAAGATAAACATAATAATATTAAAATGAGAAACAATATATATTTCAAAGTTAGAAATACCAAGAATGTGTCATCAGAAAAGTGTATTGAACAACATAAAAAGAAAAAAAATGTGGTGATATGTATCAAAAATAGAACCATATTTAGAAAATATAACCCAGAAAGAAAAATCACTAAATGAAGATAATATAGAGTTTAATAATATGAAAAATCCCTTCTTAAAATAAATACAAGATGATAAGAGGTTACTGTAAATAAGGAAATTACTTAAAGTAATAAGATAAAAAATTCTTTAAATCTAAATATTAATAAGATTAAATATACAGTAAGTATAAAATTAAAAGATCTTGATAAGATAATATGAGTAAAACCTATGGTCTACACTCCAAAAGACTGAGAAAAATTTAGAAAACAAATTTAATAATTTTTGGATCTAAGAGTAATTGAATTAAGTATAAGTCTACACTCAATAGTAGAAAAAGAAACCGACAAAAGATGAAGAAAGAAAAGAATGATGCTAAATTTTAAATCACTAAATACATAAACAATAGATGATGAACACTTTATCTTTAAAAGGGAAGAGTTAATGGATTTAATCAAAAGAAAGAAATATTTTTTTATTTTTGATTGTAAGAGTAGTTCTAGCAAATCAAATTAGATAAATATTCTCAACTATTAACAGCCTTTAGCTATCCATAAAGACAATTCTAATGGACTGTTGCACCATTTGGATTAAAATAGGTACCAATAATTTTTAAACACTATATGAACAACATTTTTAAAGAAAAT
This sequence comes from Hippophae rhamnoides, assembly GCA_033030585.1. Classification (NCBI taxonomy): domain Eukaryota; kingdom Viridiplantae; phylum Streptophyta; class Magnoliopsida; order Rosales; family Elaeagnaceae; genus Hippophae; species Hippophae rhamnoides. The sequence goes on from CM065437.1 coordinate 35,958,056, forward strand.
CACTAGTTTTGTTGTGTATATATTGATGATATATAAGTCTTTAGTATTAATATCAACCATGATTATTTTGACATATTAAAAATCTTAACAAAATGTAAGAAAGAAAGAATAATATTACATATAAAAGATCAAGTATTTAGTAGTTGAAATAGAAGATGGGAAACACCATATTAAATCTTATATGCTAAATAACATATTAAGATTTGTCAATGTTATCACTGACAAAAACCAATTACAAAAGTTTTTAAAATGTTTGACATATATGGAAGCATATATTATGAGAAAATTAGCATAAATAAGAAAACATTTATAAGCAAAACTTAAGAAAATTTATTTCTTAAATTGGACTTATTAAGATACCCATTACATAGAAAAGGTAAAAGCATGAGTAAAATATTTACTAACACTTTACCATTCATGATCACATGACAAAATGATAATAAAAACAAATACTTCATATAAATATTAGGGAGCCATATTAAAAGTACGAGTAGATAATAATGATGAATATTTATATATGTTTATTTAAAGAGCTTTTCAAAGAGAAGAACTAAACTAACATAGTAATGAAAAAAATATTTAGTTATTAAAAAGACAATAAAGAAGTTTACTATATATATAATATCCTCAAGGTTTATTGCTAGAACAAACAAATTTATTTTTGGATATTTCTTTAGAACTAATATTGAAAGAGATTACAAATAGAGAAGATTAATTAGATGTCAATAGTAGTTTAACCGTTACAAATTTAATGTTGAACATTTATAAGAAAAAGAATACTTTAGTTTATGGCTTAACTAGAGAATTAGCCGCTAAAAATTTTTACAATTGTAGAAAAGATGGACAATCTTAACATAGAAATCAAGATAAAAGAAAATGAAATAAAAGTTTTAAAAGATCAATTATAGATTTTATATATAAACAAATCAATCATTTATGAAAAATAGGAAGAATCTACTTCTCCAACAAAGAAAGATATTAAAATCTCAAAAGAAGATAAAACTTGGAATTAACCAAAAAAGAAAAGGGTTAACTCCTCAATAGATTTATGGTTTGAAATTGTAGATGAGAAAGAGCTCAAAGAAAAGAATCAAAAAGAAAAACAAAAGTATTATGTTGTCTACAATGGACCAGCTCTAAGAATATATAAGACATGGCCAAAAACAAGTAGAAAAATAACTAGATTATCAGATATAATACATAAATAATTTATTAATAGGATTGAAGCAGAAGAAAATTTCAAAACCCCTAAGCTTCTCAAACCCAATGATGTAGTAGCCAACTTAGAAGGAAACTATGCACAAGCATTCAAAAAGAAAACAATTGCAAATGGAAAGATGAAAATGCTAGACAAATACTAAGATCAATAATTTTTAGGGAAATGGATAATACATTTCTTATCCCCGGGGAAGAAAAGGAAAGACAAAGAAACATAAACCCATGCTAATGGCTAAATCTTTATAATTTAGCAAAAAAATTAGGAAAAGTCAACTTAAATCCATGAAATTTTTCATAACCGAAAAGTCGATACATTAGGAAGAAAAACCAATCACATGTAGCATATTCAAAATTATAGAGGGAACATATCCAAAACTTGTTTACCAATTATTTTATTATGGATTGATTGAAAATATTTATCCCAACAACAATTTAATGGAATCAATTTATTTTCCTAAATTTTTTTAAAAAGCTAGTAATTGTTTTAGGAAAAGAGAAAAAGTAAACGATCGTCCAGTATTTTTAAGATTTTTCAGTTCTATAATGGATTGATATAAAATAAAGCCTATTAGTCCTTATCATTTTATTAAAATGAGATTGGAATCTTCAGTAAGAACAATTGACCAACACAGGATTCTACCAGAAAAAGAGTTTGATGAAGAAGCTCTTAACTATGAAAGAGCAATAATGCTAAGTCAAATATACAATAAAACCTGAAAAATAAGAGCATCCTCTGAAATGAGGGTAAATTAGTTCACAAATAAGATTATAATGATATCACATAGCAACTTGAATATAATTCAAGAATATATTGAGAAAGTTGTTAATTATGAAGCACTATTCAACTACGATGAATTGGATGTGACTTAAGGAACCAAAAAGGAATTTTTCCAATTGAAAAAAAATGAAAACTAAGTATCACAAGTGCCTATATTGTATAAAAGATAGAGAAAGATCCATATCTCCAATATCAATAGGAAGCATGTCAGCAAATGATTTTTAATAAATCAATGTCGACATAAATTTTTTAAATGAAGGAGAAAATAAGATAAAATGTAATCCTCATCACTCTACGTGTCTTACTTTAGAAAAGAAAAAAAGAGATAATTATAAGATATATTCCTTATCTTTCCACGTGCCTTTTTATTAGGTATGTAAAATAATTACTTTTAGGTATGTAAAATAATTATTTTTATGTCTATAAATGGGCTATTGTATAAGGAAGAAGGGAACAACAAGTTCTAACCATAGAGCCTAAACATCCCTCTCTTCTTAAAAAATGTATAAATAAACTTTTATGGAGTAAATTAGTAAGAAACTAGGGTTGTAATGATCTTACTTTCTTAATGAATAAAAGTTACATTTTTGCCAAAACCTAATATCTTTTTTTTATATCTTAAATAAAAATATAAACTATATTATTATTTATAGGTAGGAAGTTGTTGCTCTCAATCCAGAAGGTGAGCCTTCTAGATCAGACGCAAAATAGGAGAAGACACAGATATACCTGTATTCATTAAAATAAAATAAGATCAGATATAACTCTAGATTTTATTTAAAATAATATTTACTTGTTCAAAATTTTAAAATAAAAAAATTAATCAATATTTATTTATTCAAATTTCTTAAATCAAAAAGTTAATTAAAACTTAAAATTATTTATTACCAGAGCTATATAAAAGAAATATGGATAAAAACTTAACGTAATAACATTAATAATATTAACTATAAAAATTAAGTATATTTTTATAAGAATCAAGAACGTTGGGAAATAGCATATGATTTTTATTGAAGTTTTCCAAATTTTGCAAGGAAAAAACTTTTCATGGAGTGACATATATAGCTTAAAAGAACAAATAAATTAAAGCTGATTGAACCTTCTTTCCCATTCATGACGTCAAACCTCTAATTAGTTGGGCCGTAGTTTTTTTTAATTTTATTTGAGAAAGTTATGATCCTTCGAATGCTCTATTTGATGAAGTTGGAGGATATATAAACGAGGAAGCTAGGCAACATAGCTAACATAATTATTTAATTTATGAGATTCAATTATAAAATTATTATATTAAATATTAGATATTAAAGATTTCATAATTTTTAAAAATATTTTTATAATTATTTTATTATGTATAAATGACAATTTTAATCGTATAAAATTTGAATTAAACACTTATAATTCTATAATTTATGAAAACTAAGCATTATATATAATCATTTTTAATATTCTTGATGGATTAAAAATGTTAATTTTAATAAATTATAAGACTAAAAATACTTATTTTTTATAATAATAATAATATTGATAATGATCAACCTATAAATTACATAACTAAACTAATTATTTTAAAAAATTACAGGATCTTTAATGACTAACCTAATAATTATGAGATAATGTGCTAATTTTGTAAAAATTATGGGATCTCTGAGCACTTTTATATATAATAAATATATTATAATCATAATTAATATAATAATTTTTTATTAAATATATTTATGTGAATTTAAGTGTCTTTATTGATAATATTCGAAAAAAACTATATTTACTAATAATATTAAGTGACATTATTTAAAATTTATACCAAACCTTTTTAATAATGATTTAGGGTCATAGCTTCAAAGTACTCAAATTTTGGTATGTTTTGTGAAAAGGTATATGAATTTTTTCTCTACACAAAGATATCCAAAATTTTATATCGTTCACACATAAGTCTTTTTTTAATTAAGTTCTATCACATCAATTAATTAACACAAATTAAATTTTGTTTAGTTAGCTAACTTGGCTGAATTTAATCTAAAAGAAGAACTCATTTTTAAATGAAATAAGAGTTAGTTACATTTGTATAAAAAGCCATATATATTTATATACAATAGATCAAAATTTAGATAAAGTAAAAACTATTTAGCCAAAGATTTGTCAAGTTTTTCATATATATACACTATAAGTCCTATTGTACTCATGTCAGTGTATTGGCTTCCCGTGTGCAAAACGTGGTGTTTCTTTTATTTTACTTATTGTTTTGTTATTCTCTATGTAAGGTTGGTAATTACATATCAGTAATACACACACATACATATAGTTAGAAACATTTTGTATGCAAGCATGTATACACCAATAATGGGATTAGTTTTTGTAGTGTGCATGCACGCTCACTCGCTAACATTGTCACTTGTGCTTTTGGTTTGTTTCTGGTGTAAATATTTATGAAAAGTACTCAATAATTTTTGGAATGAAAAAAATGTGACTTTTTAGTACCTTGCTACCAAGCTCGCCACCATCCTTGAGGAGTTGGTTGGCGAGGTGACAAATCTTAGTTTTATAAATACCCTCTCATTTCTTTTTCTTTTTTTGTATCCAAAAAAGATGTAATAAAGCTCTATCAAATTGACATATCACCTTTTTTTGTTTTTGAATCACTAATAACTTATTTGTTGTTTGGTATTAGTGATTTGTGACCGAGTGAGAAAAATCATGTTTATGAGTGGTGAGTACTCAATATAGTGTTTGTGAATGGGTTACATATGAGTCGTATGTTAGCTAGTAGTTTCCCTTATTTAACTTTTTCTTATGTGATTAGCCTATGTGGCTGTGAGCTATATCTTAGTTGGTGGTTGTATTTGTGCAAAGTTTTCTTATTCACTTTACTCTTTACTGGTCTATAGTTATTGATCATATCACTTTTGGTGGTATGGCCTTTGGAGGAGAGCCAAGTTTATGTGCTGAACCAAGTTGTTGCAAAGGAAGCATTTTATTGTTTGGGTTTATACTTTTCTATCGAGTTATATCTATTTATTGTTTTAATAGATTGTTTGCTCCTGAGTGGTTGCCTTAACCAACTCGAGAATGTTGAAAAAAGTGAATTTTTATAAAACAAATGATTTGTGCCTTGTCCCACATTGTTATTTTACATAATTTAGGAGATATATAAAAAGAAAAGGATTGGCTATTGTGTTTGGGCCCCAAGCGGCACCCACTTTTATGGAAGAGGAGTGGACCTAGGAAAATGTGATACCGCATACGCGCACGTACCGTCGCCACTGTCCGTTCGAATGATAGGCCGTTCCATGCCAAGTCCGAGTGAGTGTGCATGTGTGTGTGTGTGAGATGATATGGCATTTTATGTTTTGGAAATTTTTTTTATTAAAATACCTTTCCACTCAGAAAACGGTCATTACTTTTTTACTCAGAAAATGATCGTTATTTTTTCTTTATTCAAAAATATCCATTAAATGGTTGTTATTCTTCTTTACTCATAAAATGGCCATTACTTTTCCTTTCATAAAATGGTTGTTACTCTTTCTACCCAAACATGACCATTGTTATCATAATGGTCACACGTTTTCTCAAACCTATAAATAGAGGGTCATAGCTCTCAGTTTTAACACATCAATTGAAAAACATCTCTTACTAAGAAAAAACACTCAGAATTAAAAAGAAGAAGATCCGAAATTATTTTGAGTTTTTGAAGCAACAAATTTTATAGGTGTAGCATTCCAATCTTCATTAGTGTAGTGAAGCTCTGAGAAAGAAAACAAAGATTTTGGGTTGTTTTATCCTAGGGATGATGAGGTTGTGTTTGTTTGCACAAGGTTGGATAGAGTCGCAAAACGTCTTAAAGAGAGTGACCTAGTCTGCGACTCAACCCAAGTAGTACATTCCAGTATATCAGTAACATCGTTCTTACACTACTTTTAACATACTTGTCCCAACAATTTTAAGATGAATTTATATCTGTCATGTCTACTAAAATGTTAACTACTAATCTCAACAAAATGTTCTGTCTTGAGGGACTACACTTTAAAATATGGAGACAAAAAATGTTATTTTTTTTAACCATGAAAAATGTTGCTTCTGCTCTTACTATTGAAAAACCAAAACTGTCTAATCCTTCTACAGAAGCTACAACTAAGGATTTAGACACCTAGATGGAAAATGATTTTCTATGCTAAAAATTTATTCTTAATGGATTAGCTTATGATTTGTATGATTATTATAATTTTGATAACTCTGCTAAGGAAATTTGGGATGCACTTTGAAAGAATTATGACACTGAGGAAGTTGGAACTAAGAAGTATGCTGTTAATAGATATATGAAGTACCAAATGATTGATGGTAAATTTGTGGAAGCTCAATCATACGCACTGTAGAAGATAGAACACGAAATAACTTTTGAAGGTATGACTTTAGATGAACAATTTCAAGTAGTTGTTATTATAGATAAATTACCCCTTCTTGGAAAGATTTTAAGAATGCACTTAGACATAAAATTAAGGAATTTTCTTTAGAAAGTATTATAACCTGTCTAAGAATAGAAGAAGAAGCCTGAAAACAATATCAAAGAGATGAAGTACTTGTTGTCTTAAACAACAATACCAATTAGAAATTCCCCTTTACAATTCTGAAACCTAAAGGAAGAAATATGAAAACTCAAAATCGCAATAATAACCAAAACCGTAACCACCAAAATAGAAATAGAAACTATCCTCCCCAAAATGGACCTCAAACCCCTAAGAAATAACACATTTATATTTTATAGTTATAACAGACTTGGCCACTTGGCCAGGAACTAGCGGAATAAGAATCATCTTACCCTACAGGCGAACCTTACCGAAGATCAACTTATTGCTATGATATCTAAAATCAATTTTTTTGGTGAATTTGAGCGATGATGGGTGGACACTGGTGCTTCTCGCTATGTTTGCTACAATCGGGACATGTTCAAGTTCTATTTTGAGTCTGAGGATAAGAAAGTGTTGTTGGGCGAATCCCACTCCACTAAAGTTGGTGGTACTAGTGAGGTGGAATTGAAGTTTACCTCTAGAAAGACTGTCATCTTGAAGGATGTCCTACATACTCCAAAGATGAGAAAGAAATTAGTTTCAGGATATCTTCTTAACAAAGTTGGGTTTACTTAAACTATAGGGACTGATTTATATACAATAACTAAAAATAATATTTTTATTGGGAAAGGGTATGATACTGATGGCATGTTTAAATTAAACGTTGAAATTAATAAAGCTTCTTCTTCTACTTATATGTTAAGTTCTTTTAATATTTGGCATGCTAGACTTTGTCACATTAATAAACACATAATCAAGAATATTAGTACCTTAGAACTAATTCCTAAATTATCTTTGAATGATTTTGAAAAATGTGATTTTTGTAGTTAAGCTAAAATAACCAAAACTTCACATAAGTCATTAATTAGAGAATTTGAACATTTTAATTTAATACACTCTGACATATGTGAACTTAATGGCAATTTAACAAGAAATGGAAAGTGCTATTTTTATAACTTTTATAGATGACTGTTCAAATTACACTTATGTATATCTAATGAAAAATAAAAGTGAAACGTTTGACATGTTTGAAATATTTATGACTGAAATTGAAAATCAACTTAACCAAAAAATAAAAAAGGTTTCGAAGTGATAGAGGCACTGATTATAGTTCAAATATTTTCAATGCTTTTTTATAAAACTCATGGAATCATTCATGAAAAAACTACACCTTATTCTCCTTAAATGAATGGCAAAGTTGAAAGAAAAAATAAAACTTTTACTGAATTAGTTGTTGCAATTTTATTAAACTCTGGTGCAGCTTCCCATTGGTGGGGAGAAATTTTATTAATTGTTTGCTATGTACTAAATAGAGTGCCTAAATCTACCAGTGAAATTTCACCATATGAAATATTAGAAAAAAAGTATATTTATTAATAATATTAAGTCACATTATTTAAAATTTATACCCAACCTTTTTAACAAATATTTAGGGTAATAGCTTCAAAGTACTCAAATTTTGGTATGTTTTGTGTGAAGGTGTATGAATTTTTTCTCTACAAAAAGATACCCAAACTTTTATATCATTTACACATAAGTCCTTTTTTATTAAGTTATGTTACATCACTTAATTAACAAAAAATAAGTTTTGTTTAGTTAACGAACTTGGCTGAATGTAATCTTAAAAAAGAACTCATTTTTAAACGAAATAAGAGTTAGTTACATTTGTATAAAAATCCACATATATTTATATACAATAGATCAAAATTTAGATACAGTAAAAACTATTTAGCCAAATATTTGTCAAGTTTTCCATATATACACTATAAGTCCTATTGTACGCATGTTAGTGCGTTGGCTTCCCAGTGCAAAATGTGGTGTTTGTTTTATTTTACTTATTGTTCTGTTATCTTCTATGTAAGGTTGGTTACCGCAGATTAATAATACACACACACATATAGTTAGTAACACTTTGTATGCAAGCATGTATACACCAATCACGGGATTGGTTTTCGTAGTGTGCATGCACACTCACTCGTCGACATTGTCACTTTTGTTTTTGGTTTGTTTCTGGTATAGATATTTATGAAAAGTACTCACTAATTTTTGGAATGAAAAAAATGTGACTTTTTAGTACCTTGCTACCAAGCTCGCCACCATCCTTGAGGAGTTGGTTGGCGAGGTGACAAATCTGAGTTTTATAAATACCCTCTCATTTCTTTTTCTTTTTTTGTATAAAAAAATGTAATAAAGCTCTATCAAATTGACATATCACCTTTCTGTTTTCGAATCACTAATACCTTGTGTGTTGTTTGCTATTAGTGATTTGTGACTGAGTGAGTAAAATCATGCTTATGAGTTGTGAGTACTCAATATGGTGTTTGTGAATGGGTTACATGTAAGTCTTATGTTAGCTATTAGTTTCCCTCATTTAACCTTTTCTTATGTGATAAGTCTGTGTGGTTGTGAGTTATGTGTTTGGTCTATTATTATGGATCATATCACTTTAGGTGGTGTGGCCTTTGGAGGAGAACCAAGTTCATGTGCCGAACCAAGTTGTTACGAAGGAAGCATTTGGCGTAGGTGTCCCGACTAATAGAGATATTTGGGTTTACACTTTTCTATTGAGTTGTAACTATTTATTATTTTTAATGGATTGTTTGCTGTTGAGTGGTTGCCTTAACCAACCAAACGATGTTATCACATAGATATGATTTATATGTGGGTTTATCTAGTTATATCTGTTGTTATGCATGATTTGCTATTGTGATAGTATAATCTTAGTTTCTATCGTGTATGCTCCATCATACTAGATTTAGACTCTAATTAGAAAACTTATTTGTTTTGTGTAGTTGCTTTCTTTCATTTCCTTGTAGTATGCCTATAGCTTTCTAATTATTGATTTTATTATGATCATGAATTTTTTGTGTGAGTCTCTTTGGAGTTTGTATGTCGTTACCATGTTAATGTATCAAGTGTTAGACTCTTTATTATAATTTGTTATGTAATCTATGATTGTATACTGTAAAAGTACAATCATCATTTATCGAATATGTTTTCACATATGAAGTCTTAAAGAGATTAGAAATTCCTTATAGCTTTTCAATATGCATGATTGTTTCGCATGCTATGTGATGTTTTCTATGTTTATACAAGTTGCTAGCCTAGACAAGAGTTTGTGAGGCACATCATCTTTGGTATGTTTACTGTAGTTTCTTTTTTCTTACTATTGGTTGTTTTAGTTGTGTGTTGGATTAAGAATGTTGTTTTGTACTTTTACTGTGTTAAAATAAGGGTGTCTAAGAACCGGATTGAATCAAATTAAACCGAAAAACCAAATTGGTTTGTATTAACTAAAACCGTTTTTCAAACGGTTATACTAATTTTTAAACCGATCGATTCGGAACGAACCAGTTTTGATAATTATATTAAAAAATTAATTTAACTAGCGTATTTTTATGTATTATTATATTTATGTATTATTAATCGGATCAAATCGTTAACCAAACATGATCAAATCATTGGGTTACAAAATTTTTAATAACCAAACGGCCCGGTTAATTTTTTTACTCAAAACTAGACTGAACCGGACCGTGGATACCCCTAGTTACAATTCATTTTATGAGGCTTGCTTATATGAATTGATATAGAGCTCTCGAAAAGTCTCACTGGATTAACGTTTCTACCTCTCATTTGGGTTCTGGTTACTTATTTGAATTAGAAGAACAATTAACCTTCGTGTAATTTTCTTATGTATGAGAATCTTCATACACATATAATTATAATGTAACAAAGTCTATTTATTTTAACTTATGGTCTCAAAATAATCTAGGCCGCACTCATTTATTGGTTAAGAAAATGTAAATTTAATTATCTTGATCCATAAATAAATATCATATAAATTATTATGAGATAAGTCAATAAATTGATATGTGAGTAGGATTGTCAATGGTGTGAGGCAATGCCGGATACCTTCTACTCATTCCCCATCTACAATTTAGAATTTAACTATCATCTCCACTTAATATCCCTACGGGGATATATCGAGGATTCCTAATGGCAACGTGGATCCTTAAATAGGGAATGAGATCCAAGTAATATTTTAAATATTATTTTTTAAATTTTTATTATAAATAAAATTTATAAAAACAATAAGCTAATAATAAATTTTTTATATTGAAATAACTAAAATTTTAAGTTAATGAATAATAAAAATAAATGATATTTATTGGAAAGTGAGAAAAATAAAATATATGTAATAAAAAAAGCATAATTATTTTATATTAAATAGCATTGATAATATCTTGTTACAAACTAATTTGAAATAATAACAATAAATTATAAATAATTATAAAATTTTATATTTTTAGAATTTAAATAAATATTTTGAATAATTTTTATAAAAACTTATTGATATTTTAATAAAATAAAAACTAAAAAAAATAAAAAATATATAATGTATTAAATATGATTAGTCTAAATTTAAATATAATTAAATTTATAATAAATAAAAATATTAAATTTTTATATTTTATTAAAATATGATATATAATTTTGAAAACGAATCAAAAAATATTATCTTCATTCTTACCTTATCTTATATTATAAAATATGAATCTTTTTGTTTTATTACTCGTTTTTTATTTTATTATTCTTGTTTTTACAAGATAATCTAATAAGATTTTATTAAGTTAAAAAAAATTTACAACATTATCCCCTATTGTCTCAAAGAATGTGAGATATCCTCTCTAGCGTTAAACTTTTCAAAATAGAAAATCCATTTACATCAAGGTTTTTAGTAAGTTATAAATAATAAAATATAATATTTTTAATAAATATAATTAAATTTATATACTTATATTTAATAAAAAATATTATATTAATTATAATTATAATATTATAAAAATATTTACAAACATATTCTTAACATGTTGGTGATGCGTTGGAGATTACCAAAAGACTGATTATTTTGGAGTTCACCTTTACAGCTTTTGCTATGCTCATTTATCCATTGATTTTCAAAAGTTTGCATCCTTTTTCTTTTGCTTTTTTCAATATGACTTCAAATGTCACCTACTGTCTCTCTCTTTTAAAAAGAAATAACATTTTTTACCTCATTGAATTTACACGCAGTCAAATATAAGAATGGGAAATAATTTTTATTTTAATTTGATCTATGCATTTTTAACGTAACATTGTACTACTGTTCATTTAATACTATTAATTTGATTTTCTTAGATATTAATAATTGTATACACATATATTTTCAATGGATTTAAGAATAGAGAGCATACCATTAATACTTTACTATCCTGAGATTCAATAATTTTGATCATTTGATATTTAAGTTAAGTACTGATACTACGAAGAAGAAATAAACTATTGTCTCTCCTTATAATTTAGAGAAGTGAAGATAGATTTTGGGAGATATTAAAGATTCTTGTATTTGTCTCTAACAAATTTTTGTTCAAGTTATATTAAGTGAAAGATATGGAGTGAATATACAAATAAGAAGATATTATTTGTTGATGAATCTTACCCGTAGCATTAGAATTATCATAGTGTTTGGTAAACATATTTTTAACCTATAATTTGCTATGATTTTAAGAATTAATTTTATATTTTATTTTAGAAATTTTGTTATTTTGGATGTAATTTTTATGTTGTGTAGGTTCATGAGCTATTGGAAAAAATTGGGTTTAAAACAAGCAAAAAGAGTGAATATAGGGCAAGAAATGACAACTCGAACAAGTTGGGAAAGACAAGAATCAAGCATCTATAAATTTCATCTCGTGTCGTGGCACCATAAATTTCATGTCGTGGCAAGCTGCTTGATCGGTGCAAAATTGCAAATGCATAGTATTGTAGTTTTATAATAAAGTGATAAGAAGAATATCGTCGTGAGGGATTAATAACTTATTTTTGACAAATACCAAATTTATATTAATCTCAATTTTATCTAGAAAAATCACTAAGGTTGTTGTAATTGAAATTTAAAATAAAATTAATTTAATGAAAATGCGCAAAAGAAAATAAAGATATTGTTCAAATATCAAATTAATGGGAAGAAAAATTCTAGAAAATTGATTTCACCTAATCCCTCATTATGTTTTACTTATCTAGCTAATTGAATTTAATTTCCTCTGTTTGTTACCAATCCCCAAACAATATCCAAAAGCCTCTTTCAATTTATCTAGCTAATTGAATTTAATTCCCTCTGTTTGTTACCAATCCCCAAACAATATCCAAAAGCCTCTTTCAATAGTCAATTGGAAACATTCTTGTTCATCAATTTACACAAGAGTAAGCAATTTAATAAAATAAGAAAACATTAAGACCAAAGATTTTAATACTACACAGGTTCATATAAGTCTTTCGATTTCTATATTTACCTATGCTAAAATATTCCAGATCTATCCTATAATTCCCTTTTTCGATAGTAAATCATAAGACTAAAATCATCTAATTAATGCCAAGTTAATTAGAAGCAATAAACTCAGAATAAATGAGACAAACATAAAGAGAAATAATTCAATTTAACATAAAAAAATCAAGTATAGTTCAGAATTAAATTATATATTTTTCTAGAATAAAGAAAAACTAGTTCATGCTAAAAATTAAATTTAATATAAACGAATTCACTATAATTTTCTGAGAGGAATTGAAAGAAAATTGACTCGAAAAAAGAATCTACTTTCGCGATAATATGTTGCTGTGATTCTCTCTATTCTGCATGTTTTGTTCTTTCTTTTTTCTTCACTCTACGCAATCTCTAGCGATTTTTTTTTCTTTTATGGTGGCTATCTCTTATATGTTCCCTCTTTCGTTCAGTGTTATGCATTTGTTTTTTTCTATTCTCTTATATATATATATATTTACAAAAATCTTAATTTAAATTTAAATTTGAGAGTCCATAGATGATAAGCTTCTAAAATTTTGGATCTTCATTATCTTCAAATCTTCATTATCTTCAAATCTGCAATAAAATTTAAATAATAATAGCGAAGTCTAAATTTAATAAAAAATAAATAAAATTAGATTAAAGTTAAATTTGAGAAGTGATAAATTATGTCAAATTATATAAGTCATCAAACATTCCTAAACTTAAAACCTTGTTTGTCCTCAAACAAAAAGAAAATAAAAGAAAAGGCAATTATAGATAGTGTTAACTAGACCCCATAGAGAACTACTATTACTTATCAAGCCATGGTCTGAATTTAGATTTCATCACTAATAACTTACTATTTTTCATCGAAAATAGCAAGAAAATCAATTAAAAATTCAGCAATTTGTTAAGCAAGAATTGAGCATTTACTTCAACCTAAAGCTAAGTCCTTGAGTGTGTGTGTGAAATAGTTAATTTAACTCCAAACCATCAGTAGATTTGGATAAAAGTATAACAACTAAAATCAGAAGAATTCTCTCAAAAATTAACTCCATAAGTCTAATTTTTAGAAATCCTCTCCACTAATGTAATCAAATACCAAAATCAGATATCAGAAGGTCTTTAATCAAGGTTGTAATGACGGGCCATAGGATGAGGGCTAAGAAAAAATGGTTATGAAAAATTAAAGCAAACTGGGAAAATACTTGGTAGAAAAAAATAACAAAAAGAATAACCACAAGATTCATACCGTAGCTCTTTCTCAACAATATGCTCCTACTGATGACAATATAGTTGTCATATTCAATAAATGAAGTGTTTTTTTGTTGTTGTTTTTTTGGTGTGGTTGTCTTAATACTTATAGTCTTTACTAATTTCAACCAGTTTAACTCTTTTTTGATTCTTGCCTTTCACTTTCTCCTTTTTTTCACACTTTGATCAAATAGAGCAAACATAATGTGGATTATTAAATTTGAAGTAATTTTTTTTTAAATGTAAATTTTCACCAAAGTAGTTTCTCAAAATTTAAGGGAAGTTCATGGTTTTTTAGGCTTAGAACATGAATG